>OZ010786.1:103096125-106010826 GCA_963932465.1 Maratus speciosus | reverse complement strand
TTTTCTCAGGAAGGGATTTATGCGACTCCGGTAGGGATTGGGGGGGGGGGGGGGGTGTATTCAGAGTTCCGTAATGGGGGGGTGGGGTGCACATTTGTCCATTAAAAAGCATAAAATCTCAAAACTTACGGGAGGGACATTTCAATGTCCCGGGAGGGATGTCCTCCCGGGCTACCCCCTGATTTCAACACTAGGTTTAAATCGTTATACTTTTGTTTAGAAGCCTAGTTATTCAGGTTACTAGTTTATTATATTGTATTTTTCAAGTTCGTCCCTTCTAATCTCTCCAACCCCTCTCCCCTTTTCCTCGCTAATCTTAATTTACAGGGCCGTTCAAAATTTGCATGCAATTTTTAAAATGTCCAATTCTTGTTCTATTTTATTATAAAGCCACATTTTGAAACCTTGACCAAAGATACTTTTGAGGTCGCCCCTCCGACCGTTTGGGCTTACCTGCTCCTCGGGGTGGGGGGGGGGATATTTTTGTTTCTTCCAAACCATATCGTATAATATATCGTTGGAAAGCTTTTAATGTGATCTTTTATTTTCTGTCTCTAGCCTTCCTTCTTTTTGGTAAGGGTTAATCGTGCTCCAACTTTTGTATTGATATTTTTGACAGTAATTTCAAAGGAATATATATTTATTCTTTCGGATTTATTGTTTTAAAGGCAGAACTGCTGTCAAATTTCGCAGCCTTTTTCAAAGAGCCTTTTTCTTTCTAGGTTAAATTGTTATATTTTTAGTTTAGGAGCCAAGTTATTTGGGTTACTAGTTTATTAAGCTGTACTTTTCCAGTTCGTCACCAATACATCCCCGCCCCATCCCAATTTTCTTTATTATGGTCCAATTTCAATGGGACCTTTTTTGACATTCTTCCCGAGTCATTTGTTTACCAACTAAACACTGATATTATATCTGCAGCTCTTGGTGAGCACTATTTATGAATGGTAATAACAAATTTCGTCTCTTTTCCATTTTAAACTTATCATTCTTGGTTTAAAGCCACGTGATTCAAGGTTTTCGTTAGTTAAGCGGTATTTCACAAGTTTGTCAAAGTGTTTGTGTAAGTTGTATTATAAAAATTCCAGTCGTTTACAACCAAACTTACTGATTTATGATACTTTGAATTTTATGAAATTTCGGAGCTTTCCGAAACTAAAGGATCCCCTGTATGTTATTAATTTTTTTCAAGGGTGTAGGTATGAAAATACGTGCTAAAATGCTTTAAAACCTTTTTTTTCAAATAATATATTTAACAATTTAAACAAAGTGATTCCCGAGAATTTTGTACTGTTTTAAAAGGGGACCACATCTTAGAATGTAAGGGGCGTAAAAATTCGAAACTTGGACAGGGCGATGCAAAAAAAGAAATTCTCCTTTCAGAAATTCGAAAAAATATTATCTTAATTACAAGATGAGATATTAATTATTATTTCACTAATTGGTTTATTTCTATTAAATGCTTTTTTAGCTCACAGGCTATCAAAGCCTGAGAGCTAATGTGCCCGCCCGTTCTGTATGTATGTATGTATGTATGTATGTATGCAGGGCTTAATTTTTAACAAAAAAAAGTACCGGAGCCCTAATATTCTGCAGTACTAACAACCGCGGTGTCCCCCCCCCCCCCTCATCACTCCAATCCGCATATTTATATTTCATACATTATTTCCAAACTTTAAAGCATTTTTTTTTCTTTAGAAAAATATAAATTTTAAATATATCTATCTGCGTATACTTAGCTGTCAACTATTCCACTTTTTAGTTATCACTCCTTCCGAATTGAAGTCTTTGCCTAATTTTAATGCTAATTAATTGCAAAATTCTGCGATTAAATACGTTAAGGATTATGATTCGGAAATAGTGTTAACTCAAAAAAGGAATGGTTCGCAGCTACGAATTTTTATGAAAAAATGAATGAAATTTGCAGAAATTAATATTTAAATGCTGAAGAATGGAACAAGGTTTTTTTAATGTTATCGCCATCAATGCCAGATATAAATTTGCAAATATCACTAGAATAGAAAAATAGGATTTCTGTTTTTCCTTCTTTCTGATCAAAATAGCATCAAAATAATTTGAAAGATAATACGCAATTTTTAAGGAGGAAAAGTTTTCCCTCCTTCCCCTATACATGAATAAATAAAATTTTGGATGTAAGACAGGTTGAGCTCTAGCCCGCTTAAACCTAAAAACTGATATAAAAATTGAGTCCATTTCATCTCCATCCCCTACATGGGCGACACATTACGTCACATATAAGTGTTTTGATAAAAAAGAATGCAAAAGCTTGGAGATGGGAAGGAAACGGAAAAGCAATTTAGGCTTCGTTTTTTCGGAATCGCTGTTGCACTGGGCTCCGGAGCCCTGTATTTATGAGCTCCGGTGAATTCCAACCAATATTTAAATATTTACTAAAAACAGAGAAGTACCGGAGCTGAGCTCCGGTGGTCTCCGGCGCAAATTAAGCCCTGTATGTATGTATGTACGTAATGCGATAACTCTTGATAGAAACATCCGATTTGCTTCAAAATTTTTTCCTAGGTTCATTGTGATAAGGCGCTTCCCTGATTAGTTTTGGGAGTTCATTGGTTAAGGATAAAGGGGTAAAAAACGGGGTTAGTCCAACCCCTTAATTCAGATAAATGGGTTTTTCATGCAGAATCATTCGATTTGCTCCAAATTTGGTATACCGGTTTATTATGATAAGGAGCTTCCCTGATTAGATTTGGAGGTTCACTGGTTAAGTATTAAGTGGGAAACGGCGGCTAATTCCCCTTCACGTATTTTTTTGAGGGGCATTATTCTTTAAAATAAGAGTATAATATACAATTAGTGTGAATAGCCTGTGAGCTCAATGCCACCAGTTTAGCTGGGCACTTTTCTTTTTTATTTTAAAGGCAGTCACGTGATTTTTTATAGCAGCATTAACGTTTTTTACCGTTTAGCGTGCGGTTCTTTGACGGCGGGCTGAGATAATTACTACCTTTTCAATATCAAAAATTTTATAAGTGTTCATACCACTATTTTCGAATAGTAATTTCACAAATATCTTGAATTCTTGCTTAAGACCACCACCCCCTAGACTAATGTATCTTCGGATAGGTTGTATAAAGGAGTTTAGTTTAGATACACTTTTGTTTTGAATAGACTGCGCTCCCTGGTGGTGGAATATAGAACTAACAGACCGCGATTTCATTTAAAGTAGAAAATCTAACAAGGCGATCTGTTCGAAACTTTAAGATAGTTTATAACACATAAGAAAAAGTTTAAAAAAGAATGGTGCGAAAATTTCGGGAGGAAGGGGGGGGGGGGGGGAGGCCGCTAGAATTTTTTTTAAACCTTAGCGTTCCTTACCGTTTTAGGTGGGGTTTTTTTGACGGAATCCTGAGATAAGTGCTACTTATTAAATATTAAAAAAATCAAAAGTTTAGTTACCACTATTTCCGAATAGTAATTGCGGCAAATAGCTTAAATTTTTGATCAAGATTGCCACACTCTAGAGTAATATATCTACTGATAGGTTGTTTAACGGAGTTTTGTTCACAGTTTTGTTAGGAATAGAATGCGCACCCTGGTGGTGGAATCTGGAACTAACATAACGCGATTTTGTTAAAATTAGGAAATCTAACAATGCGATCTGTTTTAAACTTTAAGATTGTTTATAACACATGATAAAAAATTATAAAAAAGAATGGCGCGTCACATTTCGGGGGGGGGGGATAGAGGGGAGGGGCAGAACAAAATTAGAAAATATAACAGGGCGATTTGTTTGAAATTTTAAGATACTTTATAACACATAATAAAAAATTTTTAAATGATGAATGTCAAAAATTGGGGGGGGGGGGGGTACACCTATACGGTGCTGTAGGCAGCGGGAACCCGGTCCGCGGTTCGTTCGCTTCGAGATTTCATATTAGGGGGAACCCGCTAGTTACTAGCTATAATGTTAAAGATTTCCAAGCAATATACATGTGCGTCCACTATCCTTCTAAGACAGTAAAATTAATTGATTTTTATTTCTTCTGAGAAAACTAAATTTTCACGTCTTGCAACGACGATTTTTTTTTTTTTTAAATAAAAGAACTTTAATAAACTTTGCTAGTTACATTATTAAACTCAAATTGTAAGAATACTAAATCGGTTCTTATGGCAACGTGAATTATGTCCCTGAAAATTTAAATTTTAATTCAGGCTGGAAGAAAATCACAATGATTTAATTACAGGGACAGTCAAAAGTTTTCCGTTACATTACGGCCAATGGAAAAAATTATTCCAAGTGCATTTTAAGGATGTTACAGACTTTCGAACAGAATGAAATTGATATGCACTTATGAAGTGCACTGTAACAGTGCACTTCACAAACAGTGCACTGTACAAGCGCACCACATTTGGCACGTTTGACGCGCAATTTCCAACTTATATTTAACCGAGATCTTTCTTAAAAAATAAATTTAAATAAAATCTAAATTACAATATTAGTAAAATTACATCTTAAAACTAATAATTTAAAAGTTAAAAACTTTATTATTTGACTCAAAGGTCTGGGCTTACGACTGGGCCCCTGACTTTGTCTACCCTCTAAATGTGAGGTATGGGAGGTGGTCGCTACGGCTCTGCTAATTCGCTAAGTTTTGAAATTAATATTTTTGAGCTTATCTGTGCGAATCTGCGACTATCGAAATATCGATTCAAGTATCGATTCTAGAATTTGGGAATCGATTCTTATTGTGATCGATTCAGTTTTATACGATGTCGATTTTAATCGATTCCTGAATTTTCCAGAATCGCCCATCACTACGAGTATAGTTCTAGAATTTTAATTTTTCAACTTTATATAGTTTATCTTATGCCGTCAGATGGCAGCAGCAGCTTGGGAAATGCAATCATTCTAGTTGAAAATTTGCGTTCTTTCCCTACATGTTTGGGCTACAAGATCCTTGCGATTCAGTAGCTCCGCGCAAAAGTAATTTTCAGAAGAAATATAAATTATAGCATATTTATAATTACATGTTCCTGAAATGGGCTTATCACAAATCGTTTTGCAGGGGAAAGAGTCAGAAACTCTCATTCCGCCTATAATAATAAAACGTGCAAATATTAATGATTTTAAAGAAAGCATCATTTAAAATGAATCTTTATTTTTTTCAAAAATACCTAGTGTAAGGAAAGATTCAAAACAACCTCAAGAAAACCTACGAAGGGAAAGGCCTACTGCCCCTGCTACCTGCAATATATAATACAAAACAAACGCATCTCAGTTATTACAGATCTTTCGTGTTTTTATTCAATTAAAGTGTCAACAGATGGCAGCACTATCGACAATAAAGGATTTATCATTATAAAAAAAAAGTTTTTTGTGAGTTTTAGATTTAGACAGAGTGTGGAATTCTGGAAGAGTCGTTTGACAAGAAGAATCTTAGCGGTAACAAACAGGCATTTTGTGGAACAGTCAGTCGCATAGAACACCTGTTACTGTCAACATCTAATTCAGTCTTCGTTTTTAGGATGATTCAAAAGTGAAAAGCGTGTCCCCCTATTTCCGTAAGTAGGATAGTCTTGACTTTATTATTATTATTTATTTATTATTATTTTGATTAATTACATAAGCAGATTTTGTTTTATTTTTCTGTAAACTGCAAAGCCGCCGCAGTTACCTTTGGGATCATACTTTGAATTCTTCAAATTATTTATTTATTTTTATTTCTGGAGAGAAAGTTTTTTAATTTTGCTTAATTTTAATTACATCATGTAGTATGTTGCTAAATTTATAAAAATGTACTAATATTTACATTTATTATAATACTTTTATTATAAATTTATACCTTTATTATAATTCTTCAATCGACAATTTTCTTCAAATCCTTTATAAAAATTTAATAAGTTGTTGAAATTGAAAGTGGAGTAAAATTTAATTTTTATTAACAAAAAACTAAATCGTTCCAATTTGTTTAATTAAGTCGCTTTTGTTATTGCTATTATTTTGTTATAAAGCATAGTCCATTATTTATTTGTTTATATTTAAAAGTTTCAGTCACTGGGGTAACTGCTTTTTACCCTTTTCTTAAATGAAATAAAAAGATAAAAGACAAGGACAGACTTAAAGAAATGGGGACCCGGGGTAAAAGAATTTATCTCCCCTACCCGACTTACTCAGCACTGTACAAATATGAAGGCAAATAAAGTTGTTCGTTTCCAGGTATATGCACCGAGGGAACCGGGATGCCGTTTTGATCAATAATTGTAACTTTAAATTTTAAAATGAATAAAATATAGTGAGATTTGTATCATTTCATGTTTGTTTCTTCTATTAAATTAGTCAAATAAACGAATGTGGAGAGGAGGTTTAAACAATCTATCTCGGGTGTTATAAGTGTATGTTACACCACTGCCCCCCCCCCCCCCCCCCCCGTAACTTGAACATTAAAAAATTTGTAACTTGTCTTCTCAGATCGTTAAATATACCATATATTTATAGCGTATAAAGTGCGGGTCAAACAGACATATTTGGAGCCCAAAATTTTATTGAATAAATGAAGATAAATAAATACGACTGAACAATAAGTTTCATTTTATTAAATACCAATTTTTGGCTCTGTAAATGTTTGTTTGATCCGCGTATAATACGCTGGTATGTTCGGTATGTATATAAATCTTTAATTTAAAATTTTGGTGATGACAAATTTGTACGTGAGCTACTATATATCAACGGGGCAGGGCCGAGACCCCGCGCCAATTGGGGTCTTGTTAGGGGCCCCGAATCTCTCTATACCATTCGAAATAACGTTTCATCTGTATAAAATAATAATAATGTTGCTCTAGATTTGTTTTTAAATGTTTCTCCGTAAGAAAAAAAAAGTGTGTCTTAATTTTATTTCTTGCAGGCAAAGCGCATATAATTGTCGGGAAATGTATCGATTTAATGATCCTGAAAGTTACGGTGAACGCAAAAGATAAATATTGTTAAGCAGTCCTGTCTAACCTTTCACTAAGCAGGGGCGCATTTCAGCTCTTGGCAAACAATGAAGGGTGCCATTATTAGCAGTGCTCAATACATGCAACAAATTTATCTCACAGGCTCGGACTGCCCTGCCGGTCCATCGATCAGAGGACCGGTGCGGTGCGCCCTCGTCCAGGGAAAGCTTCGCGCCCTCAGATTGAACGAATATTTTTTCTTCATCTGTACACATTACATTCTTATTAGTGCACTAGATTTCGAGGATATGTTTATAAATTGTCATCAATTAACAGACGAATAGCACAAGAGATACACACCGAAGAAATTTACAGGATCAGGAACCAAGTGGATATGTTTGCAAACGATTATAGGAAGACAACTTGCACACAGGACCAGGAAGCGACAGCAGTTAGCCGCGGTGCCTTGGACGAAATCAGGGGTGTAGTGTAGGGTACACGGAGGTATACGCCGTATATCTTCTGGATCTTTTTAAGAAGCTCCGTATACCCTTTGTTTCTCAAATAAAACTATAGCGTGCACTCAGAGGCGTCGCGATGGGGGGGGGGGGAACCTCCCCCCCCAATATATGTGAACTTGGGAAATTTGAGCTTAGAGTTGGGAAATTTTAGATTTTTGAAAGACTTTATTCTTTTTGTAAAAAAAATATGAAATTTTAATTGTTTTACATTGAAATTTTATATGAAATTTTAATTGCCTTTCTGAGTTCTGTAACAGTAAACAAGTTAAATTATCAAAAGAAATACAAAAAGCAGTCAGAATCAATTTGTCTTTGTGTTTCTCTGTACTACGAAAAAATCATACGTCTACCAGACCTGAATTTTTCTACTGTTGTCCATCAACAGTGTCTCTATCTATTTCCTGTATAACCTCCAAAACTTTGTTCCTTTCTTTAAAAAAAAAATGACGCTATTCTCATTTAAAGTACGATTATTACTCGTAAATAATAGAAGACAAAAAATTCGTAAACCTTAAATAAATGCTGGTTGGCAAAAAAAGAAAGCATTCACTTAGAGTTAGATATCTGAAGAAAAAAATGTTCCAATTAAAAAAATATCTTCTGTCACAAACAATAATCGATGAACAAATTACTACCATCTTTTTAGACCAGCACCATATCAACAGGTCATCGGCAGAGCGGTTATACGAGGTCTTTGGTCGTCGCTATCATTGCCAGACATAAATCTGCAAATATCAGAAGTTTTCTTTTAAAACAGCATTCTATTCAAATACTAGAAAAGGAAAGGATTCTTCTACATGAACAGAAGCATTTGGTACTTATAAAAAAGTGAAAACTTTTGATTTTTGCATCTTTTTTTTTTTTTTCCTGAAAAACATCTTGAGTAAAATAAAAAAATTTAACTGAAATTCTGGAGACATCAAATTTCAAAGTCATTGACTGCATCACTATAATGAAAAGTACGGTTCAAACCGTACAAACTCATCACAGTTCGTGATTTCACTGTAATGTAAATCTGATAAGAAGTTGAATTGTACTCGCTGTAAAGATCGGAAAAGATGCTGAAGTCGACTTCCGAAAGCACCATGAGGAAAGGGTTCCATCAAAGAGAATAGATAAAAATAATAACGCAGCAATGGAAATTGATTACACATGTTTTACAGGAAAGAATTAAAAAATTTTTTGAACACTATAATAATGGGCTTAAATGACAATGTTTCATATATCCAATATCTTATTGCGCTAAGATGCTGTATATTCCCTCGGTCGCCATCTTGGATTTCTCGGCGATTTTTTGTTGGCGTTTATCGATAAGGCAACTTCGGTTCTGACAACCCCATTACGTCTAACATGCGCATAAATCGCTGCTTGATGACATTTACTACTTGGCGGAAAGGGGTTTTCACGCCAATAAAAAAATCTAAGATGGCGGCCGAGGGAATATACAGCATGTGTTCCTAATATTTCACCAATACATTCCATATTTAAATTATCATTCAGCAAGACAATTTTGAATGTCACTAATTTTTAAAGTTGTTCATATTTTTCCACCTGGATCTCAGTAAACTGATGTACTTGACTTCCAGAACCAAACAGAAATAATATTTGATTTATGTTCAAACTATAATGTTCAGGGGTGGGGAATTTTCAGAAAATCTTACCAGCCAAGGATTTATTTTACCCGCCAGCAAAATTCAATACGTTGTTATAATAAAATTTACGCGATTGCAAAAATAGTTGATTACTATTGCTACAATACATTTTCACATATATTCCCCTCCCCCCCCCCCCTGTAAAATTAAGGAATATACACAAGAGAGAAAAGTTATAAAGAATAGAACTTAGTACCAATTTTACATTGCAGTAATTTGGTAAGTTGTAAAGTATAGGTAACTAGTAAAAAAAATAAAGTTTTTGGAATATCTTTTGGCATGGAGTTTTTTAAAGACTGCCTACAAATTCACTCGCCCTGTCAGAAAATCCACTCGCCAGTGGCGAGTAAAATGATGTATTTCCCCACCCCTGATAATGTTAACTCACTTTTCTGTTATGCCAAGAAATATTCGTATACTATTTGAGTCAAACCTTCAAACTATGTATCTTAACCTCGCAACAGGTCTCATCTAATAACGGAACCTTTAGTCAATTAAAAATTATTAAAAAAATGTATTATGAATTACCATGAGTGATGACAGACTTCACAGACGAATGCTTTTAAAATGTGAAAGAGAAATAGTTATTAGATTGGACGATTTTATCATTAGGAGAACTTCTTTGAAGTCCAGAAGAATTAATGTTAGTGAATAAAAGGTAAAAAGAAAGTTCACTTTCACTATAGTTTCATAACGTAACATTTTGCTCTACCTTATTTCATAATTTTATATAGTTTTCTCTAAATACATATATGCAATTTTTCTAGGTTAAAATCTTACATTTATTGTATTGTTTGAAATTGCCTCCTTAGAAATTAGGTATATTATCCTTTCATCTTTATTTTCATGCTCAATGATTCCAAGATAGGAAAATAGAAATTGATCTAGTTTTGATTTTAATTATTTAAATGAAAGAGGTGTATTTAAACCTTCATTAAATGAATGAATAATTATAAATTTTATGTTTTTAATTTCAGTATTTTTCTTTGGAAAGGAACTTTTTTTTTTACGTATAAGTATCATTATCATTAAACACACATTGCGCTTATCATTTCAGTTTAAAAATAGAGCAATTTGTTTCAAGTTTGGAAATTTTGGAATTCCCTCTGTTTACTCTCTGTTTTTTTTTTACGACTGCAACTTTGGTCGAAATCGTCTCCTTTTAATCAATTATTCTATTATATTTTAACCAAATATGTTTGCGCAGTTTCCACCCCTTAGCTTTTAGAACCCATTGCCCTGTCGCCTAACGTTGTTCCCTTATAAAACCTAAATACCACTAAAATTGAAAAAAAAAAAAAAAAAAAAAAAAAAAACTTGAGAAAAGAAAAAAAAAAAATGGGCAAAAATATATTTTGTGGATTTTGTTGATTGAAAAACATGATCTTTCTTTTGGAGGATATACTCGAAGAGAAACATGCATCCTTTTACAACCTTGATGTCATTTCTGGATTGTAATCCTGCAAAATACGGGATCTCGTGTCCAGTGTTTTTTACCGCACTGAAGTTTCTGAATAGTAATTCTTGCTTTATTTAGTGACAGATTTTCCGAACTAAATAAAGCAAAGTTTACTATTCAGAAATTCAGGTATATTATTATGTGGGGGGTGTGTTTGTAATGGGTACAAGAATGGATTTATCAAGTTAATGACCAATGTGTTAATCTACTTAGGTATGCATTGAAAAGAGAAGTAAAATAACAAAATCCTAGCACTGATAATCAATAAAGCTGCTATATACAAAGTAATGTCTGTTCAATTTTCTGAAGTTTTTGAGTGCCTTATATGACTTGTTATATAAAATTCTGAAGTAATGTGTAGATTTGAGGGAACTTCAATCATGCTGTAGGAATATAATGAAGTATTTTATTTAGACTCTAATAAATAGGTATAACAATAAGTCATTTTCGTGTTGCTTGGTGCTATGCGAATGTATTAAACCTTGTAAAGTCATATACTACAGAAATATGTAAAATGACAAGAGTCATTATTATTATTTTGCGCCCTCTGAAAATCCAAGGCCTGCGCCCTTTCTTCCGGTCCAGTCCGACCTTGTTATCTCACAGTATTTTTGCGATACACACATGCAAATGCATATCGCAGTAGAAGACATAAGGCCCCTATGGATCCGGAGTTCCGTGTAAAAAAGAAAAAAATTCTAAAAAACTATAAATCGTAGTAAATTTCGAATTATATATTTTTCTGCGAGGGGCTATCGCAAAAATATTTGTAGTAGAAGGAGCCAGAAACTTTAATCTCGCTTATAATTAAAATAAAACGGTAATCAAAGATATCGTTAGGTTTTTTTAGGACGCAGAAATACTCCTTGATTTATTTCGGAGGCGCAAATATGCCGTTATAAAAAATACAAAATCAAAGACAGGCACAGAGTTTCCCCCAGGTTTAAAAAAGGGCAGGGTGCTGCTTGTGGGAAAAGGGCACTTTTGGATTCTTAAGGGCATTTCTTGAAAATTTTAAAGGTATTCTTTTGATTTTTAAAACTACTTTTTAATATTTAATAGACAGAACACTATTTTAAAGACAGCAATGAGTCAATTTTAACTATGCAAGTAATTTTTTTAATAAACAAAGAAGTAAAGGCACTTTTTTCAGGTGGGGGCAACAAGGAAGCTAATTTTTTAAATGAGGGGCAAGAGGGGTGCTATTTTGTAAACCTAAGGGCAGGCAGGGTGTAGCACCCTCCTGAAACTGTCTGGGGGAAACTCTGACAGGCATATTAGTGACCAATCCATGGGTGGTTCCAAAGAATTAGCCTGAAAGACTTTCATTGATAGAAATCATTTCGCATGATATTATAGATTTTTTAAAAAACATGAGAGAAAAATACCTAAAATTTCAAAAGTCTGGTATAGAAAATGACACCCCTTTACCCGTATTATAAAACAGGAGTGGGCCAGTATAACATCATCATCATCAACAACAACAAAAAAGCTGAGCTGTCATTCACGAAGGAGGGAAGAGGTGCTCTTATTTTTCTACATTTCACATCTTACATCATATTAAAAAAGTTATTGCCAATTTTTACCAATTTCCATCGTCATAATTTCCATAACAGTTTTTTTTAATAAAGAATAACTATAAATTAGGGAAGAAACGCAGTAACGATTAAATTTTTAAAGTACGTTTTCATTTTTGATGCGTGAAATACATTTACAGTGGTGTTTGAATGAAAGGTGGCGCCATTCTGCGTTTTCCAGACGCATGTTTTTTTACTTACTTTTTCGTTCTATGTTTTCTGTAGTCTGTCTTGTGTTGTCATCCAATAAACACGTTAAAATGTGAGCTCGTGCTTTCTGCTTCCAAAATTTCAGCGGAGTCGGAACATGGTGTCAGAAGTGGGATATTGTTGTGTTAGTGTTAGTTTTCCTGCTGTTTGTGGAAGTTGAAAGTATAGTGATTTTAAAAAAAGAGATGTATTCGGCGTTAGGATTACGTAATTCATGTCGGAACATTTTGTGGATAACAGAGGTGAGTGTTAGTTTCGTTTCGATTTTGGTATTGTAGTAATGTTTGTGAGAAATAAGTAGGGAGAATAAAGTTTTTTATTGACTTCGTATAGAGATGTTTAGGTTTTGGGGTAATTTAAGTTTGAGAAATGGTATTGTCGTTTGAAAGCTGTGTAGTAGAGATGGAGAATTTGTTATTTTTTTTATTTTTGTTTATTGTATTTTATGTTGTATGTTGAAAGAAAATTTGTTTATTGTGTAATTGTTGTTGTTTAAGTAGTATTGTTGAATTTAGCGAAATGTCTGATCTAGAAAAAAGTAAGAGTAAACGGAAAGCAGTTAGAACCGCGACCACAAAATTGTTAAACAGCATCGAAGAATTGTTTAAAGAAATAGATTCTGTTAGTGTTGATATTTTAAATGAAAAATTAATGTTAATTGTAGATAAGGAAAATGCGTTAAATGAATTAAATAAAGAAATTGAAGCTTTGCTTCCCGTTAAAGATATCGAAAGTGAGGTAGCGAACTCAATTGAGTATTGTGAGAATATTTGCTTATGGAAACAGCGAATAAAAATTCAAATTGGAAAATTGAAAGGTCCCGAAGTAGTTGAACTGAAACCCTCAATAAATGAAATAACTGTTAAATTGCCAAAATTAAATATTAAACCATTTTATGGTGATTCTGCTTATTGGTTGGAATTTTATGGTCAATTTGAATCTGCTATTGATAAAAATCCTAATCTTACGAAAATAGATAAACTGAATTATCTGAAATCTTATTTAAATGGTCAGGCTGCGAGTTCGATTGCTGGGCTAGCAATTACAGAACAAAATTATGACGCGGCACTCAACATTCTTAAGAATAGGTTTGGTAATACAAATACATTAATACAAACACACATGAACGGTTTATTGAGAATTCCTGCTGTTCATAATTCGCAAGATACGATTGGCTTAAGAAAATTATTTGATAGAATTGAGAATCAAATTAGAAATTTAGAAGCCTTGGGCGTTAGAAAGGAAACATTTAGCAGTTTGTTAGCACCCATAATTTTAGATAGGATTCCAAAAGACCTCGTTCTAGAGTTTAATAGAAAATTTCCGATTAATTATACATTTGAGGATATACATGCTTATCTAGAAAACGAAATTCAATCGAGAGAAAAAACGTATTTAGTTCCATCAAAATCTGATCCTTTCAAGATAAAATATGAGAGTAGTAATAATGAATACAAAGGCAATTTTAGAAAGTTTAATAATAGAAGATTCGATCAGATACGACCAACCGCAACCGGGAATTACGTGTCCAACGTAAAAAAGAGCTGTGTGTTTTGTGACAGTACGGAGCATGAATTTTGTGAGTATAAAACAGTAGAAGATAGGAAAAACAAATTAAGATCAGAAAATAGATGCTTCAAATGCTTTTCTAAAGCTCATTATAGCCGCTCGTGTAGATTAAAATTTGAATGCAAATACTGTAAAAGCAAATTTCATAATTATATTTTGTGTAGTAAGAATAATGTTCAAAAGGAACCGCCGAATGTAGATACTAGTAATACTGAATCGGATAGCTCTGTTACTATGCAATGTAATTCTTCTGTTTCAAAGTCAAATATTTTGTTATTAACATGCTCAGTGATTGTTAGTCCCATTAATGAAACAGAAAATGTTAAAATCGCCCGCCTTTTAATGGATAATGGTTCGGAACGCTCGTGGTGCACGCGATCCCTAGCGAATTTTTTAAAGTTAAAACCAATTCGAAAAGAAAGATTATCAGTTTATTGCTTTGGTTCTGAAAAAGCGAAAGAAAAAATTTATGACGTTGTTAAATTGAAATTAACAAGCAGAACTGACAGTCAGCAATTTATTGAGATAGAAACATTAATTACTGATACAATAACTGCGGCTCCAGTCAGCGTACCAGATGTAGAAATTCAGGATGTTTTGAAAAGCAATGGGATAATTTTAGCTGATCAATGTAAAAATTCTGATCAGTCAATAAACATTCTAATTGGAGGGGATATGTTTTGGAACATTATTAAGAACTGTGGCTTTCAGAAAGTAAATAAAACGCTTACTTGTGTACCGACGATATTTGGATATACTCTTCAAGGCTGTCAGCAGACGGATAATAAATCTAGTTGTGTAAATATAGTATCTGTTAATTTAAGTTTGGGAACAGATGTTCAGATGTTATGGGATTTAGAGAATTTGGGTATAAGAGATCTAACAAAAACATAACTGTGAAAAAAGGGAGCCAAGTTCTGTAAAGACAATGGCAAGAAAAGAAGTGATATCTAAGTGTGTGCCAAGTTCAAATAAAATTCACTCAAACTTACCTACAGAAGTATTATAGCATTTTTTAAATTGTTTAGAAATAAAAATTATTGATAGCATATTAATAATAAATCTAGAACTTGGCAAGTTTTTACCTACGAGTCATTTATTTTTATTAATGACATTATTATATCAAAACTTGTTATTTCATGTTTGGAAGCCTTCATTTGAGTGAGCTCCTTTCCCTTGAAGGGTGGTGGGATAAAATATATCCCACCTAATTTTAACTGCAAAATGACACGTTGACACTAGAATTCAGGACTAAAAAGTTTAATTTTATTAAATACGTGAAAAGAAGCTTTTACCCATTTTGAAATAAATTTGTTTTTAAATTCTGGTGTGATTCAATCATTTCAGCATGTCACGAATAAAAGCTCTTTGCCCCTGAAGGGTTAAAGGGGTGCAGTCTTTAGAGGGATGACCAAGAACAAGCGTAAGGGTATCTGTCTCTTTCTCAGGCCTTTTAGTCTGTTTGCATTGAGGTTTCTGGAGGGTGGGTGCTAGAGTGATAACCAAAGACGGGCGGGAGTGTATCTATGTATTTATTGGTTTATCAAATCTTTATCATGAGTCATTTGCTTATAATAATAACTATATTATTTTTTTATAATGACGTTGTTAATATTAGCATCATCATTTTATTAAGACATGAAATTGATAGGCATAATATTTATCAAAAACTTGCCAAGTTCTAGATTTATTATTAATATGCTATCAATAATTTTTATTTCTAAACAATTTAAAAAATGCTATAATACTTCTGTAGGTAAGTTTGAGTGAATTTTATTTGAACTTGGCACCCACTTAGATATCACTTCTTTTCTTGCCATTGTCTTTACAGAACTTGGCTCCCTTTTTTCACAGTTATGTTTTTGTTAGATATCATTACTTTTTGTAAAGTTACAATATATTTAGACCCTTTACTTAATGCTTTTAAATGTGTTTACATGTGAATATTTTATTCACCAAGCAACATTCAATTTTAATTTAAATTTCCTACAACAAACTATTTGGCTGTCAATTTGCGGCTGAAATCTATATTTTAATACTGCTATATTGAATGCATGTTTTGAAACGAAATGCATTGATTCGAAATTTTTATTGTTTCTGAAACAACAATTCCTATTAAATTCCTATATTAAATTTTCCTATTAAATTTTCCAATTAAATATCCTATAGCTGGGCCTGCTTTTTTGTACTGAAAGTGAAAAATAAAGTTATGTGTTTATGACACACTACGTATCATTCATCCATGGGTGCCGGCAAAGAGGCAGTGCAGAGGAAGGACATTGCCTCTCCCTGGAGTTTCAAATTTAACTAATTAAATATCCTTTTCTCTGATGATTTTGAAAATAACAAGTGGGTAAGTGTGATCACAGATCCCGCAGAGGGTTTCGTTTAATATTCCTTTCAAAACACTTTATCCTTTTGAAAAATCTGTTAGTTCCACATTTCGCAACCAGGGGCGCACTCTATTCTAAATAAACCTCTATCCGAACGAAACTCCGTTTTACATACTATCCGTAGATATATTAGTCGAGGGTATTGAGCCCATAGCACTAGAGATAAGTAGGCTCCCCTGGCGGTAAAAAGTGGAACTAAAATATGTAAGGCTATGGTGCATAATATGAAAGAATGGTCAAAGAGGTGTCGGCAAAAGTTGGAAAAGGGCGGAGGTTAGGAAAATTGTTTAAAGTACACAAGTTAGAGCCCGGAGGAGTAAATAATATAAGACTTTTTGAAAATTTTATTATTTGTCGTGTGGTCTGGGGTATTCAGCTATACCTATGCAAAAAGTCATGTCTCCAACTTAATTAGGGGCTCCCTTAGAAAGAATTGCTTAAAATACGTATGTGGTAGCTCAAAGGGTTAAGCGTAAGACTTTTTCAAGATTTTATGATTTGTCACCTAGCCTCAGGTGTTCTGCTATAAGTATGCAAAATTTCAAATCTGCAATTTAATAAGGGGCTCAGTTAGAAGGAATTGCTTAAAATACGCATGTGGAAGCCCAAAGGGTTAAATGTACGACTTTTTCAAAATTTTATGATTTGTCATTTGATGTGCGTTCAACTATAAGTATGCAAATTTTCACGCCTCCAACCTAATTTGGGGCTCACTTAGAAAATATTGTTTAAAATACACATGTGAGAGCCCAAAGGGTTAAATGTACGACTTTTTCAAAATTTTATGATTTCTCGTTTGATGCGAGGTATTCAGCTATAAGTATGCAAAATTTCACGCCTCCAACCTAATTAGGGGCTCACTTAGAAATTATCTTTTTAAAATGCACATGTGGGAGCCCAAAGGGTTAAATGCACGACTTTTTCAAAACTTTATGATTTCTCGTTTGATGTGAGGTGTTCAGCTATAAGTATGCGATATTTCACGCCTCCAACCTAATTAGGGCTCATTTAGAAAGAATTGTTTAAAATACACATGTGGGAGCGCAAAGGGTTAAATGCACGACTTTTTCAAAATTGTATGATTTGTCGTTTGATGTGAGGTGTTCAGCTATAAATATGCAAAATTTCACTCCTCCAACCTAATTAGGGACTCACTTAGAAAGAATTGTTTAAAATACACATAAGGGAGCCCAAAGGGTTAAATGTACGACTTTTTTCAAATTTTATAGATTTTCGTTTGATGCGAGTTGTTCAGCTATAAGTATGTACAATTTTACGCCTCCAACCTAATTAGGGGCTCACTTAGATAGGATTATTTAAAATACACATGTGAGACCCAAAAGGGTTAAATTTACAACTTTTTCAAAATTTTATGATTTGTCATTTGATGGGAGGTGTTCAGCTATAAGTATGCAAAATTTCACGCCTCCAACCTTGTTAGAGGCTCACATAGAAAGAATTGTTTAAAATACACATGTGGGAGCCCAAAGGGTTAAATGTACGACTTTTTCAAACTGTTATGGTTTGCCATCTGATGTGAGGTGTTCAGCTATAAGTATGCAAAATTTCATGCCTCCAACCTAATTAGGGCTCACTTAGAAATTGTCTTTTTAAAATACACATGTGGGAGCCCAAAGGGTTAAATGTACGACTTTTTCAAACTGTTATGGTTTGCCATCTGATGTGAGGTGTTCAGCTATAAGTATGCAAAATTTCATGCCTCCAACCTAATTAGGGTTCACTTAGAAATTATCTTTTTAAAATACACATGTGGGAGCCCAAAGGGTTAAATGTACGACTCTTTCAAAATTTTATGATTTGTCGTTTGATGTGAGGTGTTCAGCTATAAGTCTGTAAAATTTCACGCCTCCAACCTAATTAGGGGCTCACTTAGAAAGAATTGTTTAAAATACACATGTAGGAGCCAAAGGGTTAAATGTACGACTTTATAAAAATTTTATGATTTGTCGTATGATGTGTGGTGTTCAGCTATAAGTATGCAAAATTTCAAGTATCCAACATGTATAGTTTCTGAGAACGGGCTCTGTGACGGACAGACTATCTCAATTTGTTGATTTTCTGTAAGCGAGTAAACCCAGATAAACCCCCAGTAAGTAGATAGGTTTACAATAGAAGTCTATGGGAATTTGGCGAAATATTAGAGATATCGCCAAGGTGGCGTCACTTTTGGCGACTAATTTTGGTCGCCAAATCTGGCGATATATCGCCATGTTGGCGAGAAACTTGGCGGTATTTGGCGACGGAACAGTGTACCCTCCTACGGCAAATTAAAATTCCGCCTAATAGACGTAATGTTAAAATAAAAATTGGCACCCCCAGGTGGGTAATTCATCGATTTTCACAATTTTTTTATTTTTTTCCTTAGTTTTATGGTGTAAACAAACTTCGCACCAAATTTGAAGTCTGTAGCTGCAGTAGATATACGAGATCTTTTTGATGAGTGAGTCAGTCAGTCAGTCAGTGGTAAAATTATCGATTATCAGACATTTTCAAATGTCATTATCTCGGAAACTAATTATGCGTTATTTATAAAATTTTGGATTTTAGGTAATTAGGGTGGCCTTACTACACATTTCGTATAACAAGTACGTAGGTCTCATAGATTTTCAGTAGTAGAGCAATGAAATTTGACGAAAACAGCTCAAAATGGTTCGTGTAAATAACACACGGCTATGTCAGGCGAACTTGGCTGACACACTGCCGTGTGTCTAGATAAGGATGAATTATCTATTGCTGAGAAATGTCTTATTGAACAGTTTGAAAATAATCTAAAGTTTAATGACGGTCGTTATGAGACACGATTATTATGGAAAGACTCGCCCGTTGCGTTGCAGAGTAATTTCGCGTTAGCTAAAAAGAGATTTGATGATTTAAGGAAATGTTTTGATAAGAGTGAGTGGATCGCGAATGAGTATAAACAAATAATAAATGAGCAGATGAGTAAGGAAATAATTGAAGAATGTGGCAGGGATGATAATGAGTATTTTATGCCACATCGAGCTGTTGTAAATACAAATAAAGAGACGACTAAAGTTCGCGTTGTGTATAATTGTAGCTCTAAATCGAAAGAAAATCTGTCATTAAATGACTGTTTGGAAACTTGCCCGAATTTAAATCCAAATGTACTAGATATTATATTGAATTTTAGAAAATTTAAGATCGCATTTAACGGTGATATTGAAAAGGCATTTTTAATGATAAAAATAGCGGAAGAAGATCGCAAATTCTTAAAATTTCTTTGGTTTGCTGACAATAATGAAACAGATTAAAAAATTATGCATATGAATAGATTGCCATTCGGGTGTAAAATTTCATCTTTTATTCTGAGTGGAACTATTAAGAATCACATTCGAAAGTATGAAATGGATAAACCAAGATCGGTGCATATGTTAAATACATCATTATATGTCGACGATTTATTTTCTGGTGCTAAAAGTATAGATGAGGCATATAATTTATCTCATGATGCTGTTTCAATTTTGGGGGAAGGTGGTTTCAACTTGCGAAAATTAAGGTCAAACTCTTCAGATTTGGAAAAATTATGGGAACAAAATGGATTAAATGTTGGTAAAAAGGGTCAGTTGAAGGTATTAGGGTTGAACTGGAATCCTGAGGATGATGTTTTATCGTTAGAGGTTAGATTGTTGACAGATAGCTTGGGGTCAATAAAAAATACAAAACGAGGTGTGTTAAGAGTGGCTGCAATGATTTTTGATCCGATTGGTGTTGCCGGTCCCTTTATTGTGAGAATAAAGCGCTTGTTGCAAGAAATTTGGGAAAGAGGTATTAATTGGGATCAAGAGTTGCCTGATGATCTGAAGAAGAAGTGGTTAGCGTGGTGTTCAGAAATTGAGGGGCTAGAGGAAATAAAAATCGGTAGGAATTGTTTGTTAGGACATATTAATGATAAAGTTACGGGTATTGAATTGCATGTTTTTTGTGATGCCTCGCCGATTGCATATGGAGTTGTTGCTTATTTTCGTTATCGGGATGAATTTGGTAGAGTAAAAGTATCATTTGTCATGTCAAAAAATAGAGTCGCTCCTCTAAAGAAACTCACGTTGCCCCGATTGGAGTTAATGGCGGTATTGATTGGTGCTCGAATTGGAAAATATATTTGTAGTATTTTTGACGATCTGATAACTAAAACGGTA
Source organism: Maratus speciosus (assembly GCA_963932465.1). NCBI lineage: Eukaryota > Metazoa > Arthropoda > Arachnida > Araneae > Salticidae > Maratus > Maratus speciosus. Next base: position 105,990,358 of record OZ010786.1, on the reverse strand, counting down.
TATTGGACAGATTCGGAGATAGCTTTGTATTGGGTCAAAGGATGTGCGAAGCGTTGGAAACAGTTTGTATCCAATAGAGTTATGGAAGTACAAGAGAAAACGGATCCGAAATGTTGGTTTCACTGCAGGTCTGAGGATAACCCAGCAGATTTAATAACTAGAGGGATATCTGTCGTAAGTTTAATTGGCAACGAAAAGTGGTTTTACGGACCGCATTGGTTACGGGAAAGTGAGGAAAATTGTCCTAAACAATTAAAAGTGAAACAGGTGGATAGGAATTCTATAGAAAATGAGGAGAAGGCGGTTTTGGTCACAAGTATGGTTGTCAAATCGAATATAGTTGAGGAACTTTGGAGTAGATTTTCTAGTTGGAATAAATTGCTCAGAGTGGTTGCTTGGTGTTTAAGGTTTGTTGGCAACTGTAGAAAATCAAAGGTTTTGACACCATATCTGGAAGTGAAAGAATTAAATAAAGCTCATAACGCAATTATGCGATCAGTTCAAAGTAGCGAGTTCTATAATGAGATAGAACAGTTAAAAAGGCAGAAGTGTCTTCAACCATCGAATAAGTTAAGCCAGTTGAGCTTATTTTTGGACAGTGAAGGACTAATTAGAATAGGTGGCCGAATAAAGCATTCGAATTTGAGCGACACTGTGAAACATCCGATTCTCCTACCAAAAGACCACATTATTACTAAGCTTTTAATCACCTATTTTCATTTGAAATACCTACATTGTGGACTGCAGTTGACCCATTCATTCTTGCGGCAAAAGTACTGGATTATTAAAGCCCGTGTCGCTATTCGTCGAATAATCCGAAGTTGTGTTATTTGCATACGCCATCGCGCAGAACTTTCAAAGCAAATGATGGCAGATTTACCTTATTCAAGAGTGAATCCAGGCAAACCGTTTTCGAAAACCGGAACTGACTATGCCGGTCCTTTTCATGTTAGTGCTAGACGTGGCAGAGGTATGCGTCCTACAAAAATATATGTGTGCGTCTTTGTTTGCTTTATCACCAAAGCAGTGCACCTGGAATCCGTATATGATTTAACTGCGAACTCTTTTATTTCTACGTTAAAAAGATTTGTTGCACACAGAGGAAGACCCGAAGAGTTATTCAGCGATTGTGGAAAAAACTATATTGGAGCGCGACACATATTGAAAGCATAGGTATCTCAAAATGTTGGACAATATCTTGCTGATGAAGGTATCCAGTGGAGAACAAACGCTCCTTCCGCACCTCATTTCGGTGGACTTTGGGAGGCCGCCGTAAAAACTATGAAATATCATATGAGAAGGGTGATCGGTCAGCAAATTCTGAGTTATGAAGAATTCAATACATATTTAACGGAAATTGAGGCGGTAATGAATTCTCGTCCATTAATTCCAGTCACGGACGATCCTACAGATTTGTCAGCCCTTAGCCCTGGACATTTCCTAATAGGAACTGAACTAAAAGCATTACCGGAGCCTGACATACGGTCTGAAAGGATTACCCTTAGAGAACGTTACAAACTGGTTACGCAATTATCACAATCCTTTTGGAAAAGGTGGCAAAAGGACTATCTTACTCAATTACAAATACGAAGCAAATGGAGAAAAAATTATCCAAATATGCAAATTAATGATCTGGTTATTATAAAAGAGGAAAATTTACCCCCATTAAAATGGAAAATGGGTCGAGTTTTGCAAGTTTACCAGGGCAGTCGTGAAAGAGTTCGTGTTGTAAAATTAAGAACTGCTCATGGTGAAATAACCAGACCTATTCATAAATTGGTGCTATTAATGAGTGAAAATTTAAATGAGTAATTTATTTATTCCATTATTATCTGTTATTGTATAAAGGTTAAAGTTAATCAAGTTTTCCTCTTATGTGTAAGTATTATGTTTAATAACTTCTATATAACTGTAAGGTATGTATTACGTTCTGTTTAAGTGATGTTCTGTATAAATAACTTCTGTTGTATTCTGAAAAAAAAAAATTGATATTATGTAATTGATGTCTTAAAAGCCATCGGGCCCCAGTATGTTTGAATGAAAGGTGGCGCCATTCTGCGTTTTCCAGACGCATGTTTTTTTACTTACTTTTTCGTTCTATGTTTTCTGTAGTCTGTCTTGTGTTGTCATCCAATAAACACGTTAAAATGTGAGCTCGTGCTTTCTGCTTCCAAAATTTCAGCGGAGTCGGAACAAGTGGTTTTTAAAATATCCCTCAAGCAAATAACAAGGATTTTAAATAAAGCATCCTTTTAAATGGAATTTTATTTTATAAAAATGTTAGTAACAGGAAATCTTCAAAAGGGCGCCCCCCCCCCCCCAAAAAAAAGCAACAACAACAACAAAAAAAAAAAAAACCTTTCAATGGACACCCCTGTTGTAAAAGAAACGAGATTTTGCGAAACTAAAAATGAATATATTAAATGTGAAAGTAGAGGTATTTTTTATACATTTTATTACCTATATATTAATCTATGATATATATAATTTTAAAATAAATGTCATTACTTCAGTATTGCATTATACGTTGGGCCCTACTAATTGCTTTGCCAGGGCTTCGTGTAACGTTGTGCCGGCGCTAAAGGGAGTACTTGTGCATTGAGCGAAGATGTTTCTAAACGAATTTAATCTTGTAATTAATAGCGTTTCCAGGTTCAGTGTCACAAAAAGCGGGACAGGAAGACTGAAAAAGGGACAACGGCTTTTAAATTGGGACATAAAAATTCAGCAAACCCTATTAAAATAGAACCTTTCTATAACGGAATTCTGTTTTAAAAGTAACAATTTCATTGTTCCCATTGGTAAGAATAACATACAATTATACTTGATATGAAAAACCTTTTTAAAACAGCTTTTCTTCGGTATCTTGCGATTCCGTCTTAACAGGTCTACAATACTAAATAAACACAACAATCTTGTACAGTAAAACCCGTGAAAGGAGATTCGCTGGCAGAATGAAATTTTTACTTTTTTAATAGAATTCCGTTATAAAAGGTCGCAGGACTCTTAAAGTTTCAAAATTTTCGAAATTTTAACTTTTTAGATGTTAAACTTTTATCTTTTCTGAACATTTTGATATAATTGTTTCCTTGAAATTCCATTAGAACAGAAGTTGTGGATTTCAGAATTATACCCGCTCAATAGCTTCCGAAACTTTCAAGTCCTTTTTCTTTAAATGACGTTTTTGGGCAGGGGCGCGCCGACCCAGTGTGCAAAGTGTGCGGCGCACACAGGCGCCGAAGTAATAAAGGCGCCAAAGGTTTCAGTTGAGGAGCAAATACTTTTAAAAAATCCATGGTTTAATTAAGTTAAAATTTATTACATTTTCTCGACATCTTAATTATGTTTTGTAGATTTACCAGTGACAAACTTTTTATAGATATTTAATTCTTTTATTATTATTATTTATTTATTTCGTTTTATTCTACTTCTGAGTCTCCTGTGATTTAGACGTAGACCTGTCCAACCTTTCAATGAAAAAAGGCGCATCTCATGTAGTTGCAAATAATGAAAGGCTCCATAATTCACATGGCTGAAAACATGCAACACTATTATTTCACTGAGTAGTGATAAAGCATAGTACAGTTTTATTACCACAGGGGGTAAATTCCACTGGTTTCTTTTTTATTTTAAAATGGCAATCTTCTTATTGCAGAATTTCTGCACAGTTGCCAAGTCTCCAGCTTTTTGTCTTAAAGAAAATCTGGTTTCTGGTCTTTTAAATTGACCAAATGTTCCAATTAAATAAAACAACATTTTCATCATTAAAATACTGGTATCCAAAAAGCCGGAGACTTGGCAGCTCTGTTTCTGTCATAAATAAGATGACAATTACAATTCGGAAATATTGGTAAAAATGTCCCCTGCGATAATCAGGCCACGAATAGTGGTAGACTTATGTGTCACAAGCGTCTTATATTATGCATGTACATCTCATGATGATAGCCATAAGACCCCTACGACTCAGAAACTGTATTTAAAAATAATTTGCAGAAATAATGTAATTCATAGTAAATTTAAAATTACATTTTTCAGAAGGCCAACCTATCTCAAAAGTTTTGTGAGTGAAGTTGCCCTAATTCTTAATCACTGAATAACAAATTAATAATATAATACAATTAACACTAAATAACGGTCATTGGTAACAATTAAAATAATCCCATTCAAATATTGTTGAATTTAAAGAAAGCATTACTTTAAAGTGGATTTTTAATTTTAAAAACAGCTACTAATAGAAAGATTTTAATGGGCGCCACCATAGCGACGCGAGAGACGCGTTGGACAGACCTGGATTAGAGACCGGAATTTCCAGAACAGGGCCCGGCCCGTTTATATTTTTGCATTTCGCGACCAGTCCTGTACAAAATTTAGTGAAAACAGACCCAACCCAGCCCGTTCAAAGATAAATTAAGTCAGGCCAAAAATTCCTATTTTTCTTAACAATTAAAATTCTTTTAAAGAGAACTGCATACATATTTACGAAGAAATTTTAGATTGCTATGTGTTTCCAAAACAGGAATTACACAATAGCAACATTAATGATTACTTAGACTTTTTCAACATTCAAATAAAGATTCATTGAAAAAATTAATGTAGTGTAGAAAAAAAAAAAAAAAAAAAGAGTGTTAAAAGCATCATAACTTTTGAAGCTGTATTATAAAAAGTAGATTTTTGAAAATATTTCTCTGTAATTTATTAAGGTATATTTACAGTGATTCCGTTAACAGAAGTTTATTATAGCTATTACTATTTTTACAAAATATATTGCCTGCCTGACACGTCCTGGAAACAATTAAGTCCAATTCCGGCCCGGCTCGATTATGTAGAAGAAAAATTTAAGCCTCAACCCGGTCCTAGTCTGCTGAAAAAATTAAGCCCGATGTCAGGCACGATATAGCTGTCCGATGCCGATCTCTACGCTGGGTATGGTCTAATTTTTCTATCGGCTCGGCTGCGGCTGGCCCGTTTAATTTTTTACTGGCCGTTAAAAGTTTTTAAAAAATGTCCGTTAATTTAAAAAAAATTGTCTTTACGACAAAAAAAAAAAAAAAAAAAAAAATAAAATAAAATAAAATAATTTTAATTAAAAAAAATTGTCAAAATTGCTTTTAATATTTAAAAAAAAAATTGTCTTTATTATTAAAAATTTAGTAAAATGTCTTTATTCCGCTGGCTCAGCTCGATTCGTTTAAGTTTGCCTTCATTTTTCCGAGCCGGGTAAACCTCTGTCTACCCTGAATAGAGAAACAATATAAAACCGGAACTTGTATGAGTGTGCTGTTATGTAGAGATTTTAGACTGGAGAGACTGACGTCAGCTATGGAGCAAATTTTAATTGATAAATTGAAGCATCAACCGTTTGGGAAAGTTACGGCATTCCGTGTCGTATGTTTAACACTGTAAGTTTTACACTTCTAGAGTAAAGTCTACTTTAGGTGGCCGAAACACTATACTTTTTCAGCGCTCCTACAAATGATCACTTCTGTAGAAACTATTATGTATTGGGCAAATTTTTTTTTTTTTTTTTTTTTTTTTTTTTTTTTTTTTTTTTTTTTTGGGACCATAGACCTCCGTGCAGAACAAATACTTTTTTATCTTGCACTCTGTACGTATCATCATGACGAAATAGAATTTTTATTAATGGGGAGGGTATGGTGAAAATAGGCTGAATTTGGCGATAAATTCTTACTTTTTCAAAGATTGAGAGAAGCGACCTTTCCCTGCACTCCATTCGTACGCTCGTGTCTAATCACATACTGAATAAATAATGGTGATGATTATAAGATTTGTTCATTTTAATACAGAACATGAAATTGAAAGTATTGAAATATGAGCACTTATTAGCTTTAGATATAACCTTAGACGCTTCAGAGACTAGAATGGCAAAAAAAAAAAAAAAAAGAGTTCAATTTAGGCATAAATAAGTTAGGAACTACAATGAATAGCCGTATTATGAATGGAAAAATATAGATTTATAAAAAGAGTTTTAAATTCCGGTGCTTATGCCCTACAAACCGACCTGCCTGGCATTTCAAATTATAATAGCCTTAAATAGTCTAAAATCAAACGTTGAATGGTTTTATATTTTTAAACGAAAATTTTTCCAAACGAACCAAGAGATGGAGAGGGGGTGCAATGTATTCAGCAGCATATGCACCGGCCGTGCATATGCTGCTCCGGTTTGTTTTGATTTTGTATTTTTAAACAAAAATCTTTCCAAATGAGCTTAATGTTGTCAGCAGCACTGCCTCGGCAGGGTACAAGCTCGGATTTGTATGATTTTTCATTTTTAAATGAAAATTTATCCAAACGTAGATCGAGTTGAGACCCACTGTCTTCTGCAGCGTATACTGGGGGGGGGGGGGGGATATCCACGCTCCGACCTGATTTTTCAAGTGAACCTCGAATTTTTATTTAATTTCAGGCATTTAGATATATAAAAATTTCAACTCTGACCAAAAATTCATGATAAAACATAAATAATATAAAATATGTACCATCCCCTCAATTTTTGAAACGCGAAATGATATTCAAAACACAAGCACATATCACTCAGACGGGAAACGATATCTTGAGAAATTTTGCACTGAGAGAAAAACATCTCAGGCAAATCCTTGAAATGACTTAGACTTGTCTTTTTTTCTTTGTTTTGTTTTGAAATAGTACTAAATATTAATATTTGTTCACACCAGCGATATCGTTAGAATCGGAAAAATACCAAGAATGCATTAATAGGATTTTGTTTTATTAATTTTTAAAATTTGAAACTTCAGAAAAATGGAAAAACTGGAAAACTGTCGCAAAATGGAAAATAATCGCGGCCAAGTAAAAAGGTTTTTTGAAAGAGGGCGCCAACTGAAATTCTGCACACAGGCGTTGAATACTGCTGGCGCGCCCCTGTTTTTGGGCATAACGCGCAGGATATCTCAAAAACTTCTTAATATTTGTTTATGAAATTTTCAAAACATATGTTTCATGTCAGTCTATATAAACTCAACCTAAAATTTTCTTTTTATTGTCGAAACAAATATTTTTTTAGGTGATTATACTGTTGAAATTTTCAAAATTTTGTATTAGCTAAATACAACTTTTTATTAAAAATATAAAGATGCTTTAAATACAGTTATTTAAGGTTCAGAGTAGGTAATTATTACAATCTGTAATAGTACAATTAGGCACAAAAATTTTCATTCTTGTTGCAAAATTTATTTTGTAATCCTGCGCGTAAGCTGTTATACCAATTTTCTGCTTGACAAATGTCTGACAGTTTGGAGATCCCCCCTCCTATAAGTAGTAATTCTGCATCTTGCAATTTTTTAAATACATGAAATGAAAGAAAACACTTATATCTTTCATCCCAATCAAAATTGTCTTTCAAAATCCTATACATTTTAAGATATTAAATGTTGAAAATGGTCTTTTTTTTCTTCTTTTTTTTCTAATTTTAAGAGTCCTGAGACCCCATAAACAGCTTCGTTTTCATTGGTTTTACTCAACAAAGTACAGTTAAAACCAGGGCTCGAAATGGAAAAATCCACGAACCGGAACGCTATTTCAAAATTATTGGTAACTAATTTTTTTTTTTTTTTTTTTTTTTGAAAGTACAGTAAAGTCTCGATTGTCCGAGTCCCGCTTAACAGAGTTTCCGCTTTAACCGAGTTATTTTTTTCTGATGGACTGATGGCTTCCATTATTATGAAACAGCCATTATAAATGAAGTGTTAGGTGAAGATGAAAGAGCAGTCGTAGAAAGTTAGAACTCTGATTTTCTGGTCAGAATGGTTAAAAAAAAAAAAAAAAAAAAAAAAAAAAAATGGCTTTTTTTTTTTTTTTTTTTTTTTTTTTTTTTTACCGGCTTTGGAGAATTTGTCCGCAGCGGGAGAAATGTGCCACTCAGATTAAGTGATCGCTGAAACGAAACTGATTGCTAAAACGAAAATACCAAAAATACTTTTCCCTGCAGTTGTTGAGAAATCTAACAAATATACTAAGGGTTAAAAATATATACGTGTTTCAAATTAAAAACTATTTTTTATTTATGTTCTATTAACGGGTAGTATATAAGGCATCTTTAACACATGTATACAAAGATTCATTGCTGATAAATTTTAAATAGAAGCTCATATTTCTATTCATAAAATCCAAATCCGCAGCCGTGTTCAATCGTAATGCCAGTCATGAAATTTTGTTTAAAAAAGAAAAAAGGGTACTTTTGGGTTAGCCGGGCGCCAGCGTTATATATACACACATATATATATACATATATTTATATGTATATACATATGTATATATATAATATACGCGTGTGTGTGTGTGTATGTATATATATATATATATATATATATATATGTATGTATGTATGTATGTATTATATGTGTATATAAACGCATACATATGTGTATATATAACACCGGCGCCCGGCTAACCGAAAAGTACCGAAAAAAGCTTCCCCTAAAAATAGTAGCTATGTTATAATTTATATTTAATATAAATCATAGGAAAATCGTATTTTATGTAACCGTATTCGATATAAATCATAGAATGTTATCACTGCATTTCAGGAATTAAAACATTTATCTAAATGATATAATTAAAGATACAGCATTACAAAGAAATAAATTGTAGGAAATAAATTGTAGCAGCCGGTTTTTAGAACCAGTTTGAAATCATATTGACGACATTGACGTCATATCTAGCAAACGATTTTTTTTAATTATTATCTTTTTTCTAAATTGATTTCTTGATATTGAAACGACTTCATTAAAATAGATTTTTAACTTCAGAAACACTCAGCTAAGGTACTACGTCATTTTAATACATGCTTAGTTAAAGTTTTTAGATAAGTATATGAAAAATGTGCATTTTCTTCTTTGAATGATGTCAATTTCAAAAACAGCAAAAATATAGGGAGACAATCTGAATTTTTATTGGCTAATAAAACAAAATACTCCAGTTATAATTTTTTTTAATTATTGAGCAGTTTTTTTAGATGTGTCGCAACAGGAAAGAAACGATTGAATTATAAAATTAACAAGTGGGTAAGTGTGATCACAGATCGCACAGAGGGTTTCGTTTAATATTCCTTTAAAACACTTTATCCTTTTGCGAAATCTGTTAGTTCCACATTTTGCAACCAGGGGGCGCATTCTATTCTACACAAACCTCTATCCAAAGGAAACTCCGTTTTACAACCTATCCGTAGGTATATTAGTCGAGGGGATCGAGTCTATAGCACCCGAGATAGGTAGGCGCCCCAGGAAATTGCACGGAACATTCTTTTATAAGCCTTTTATTATGTGTTATGAACTATGTCAAAGTTTCCAGCAGATCGACTTGTTAGATTTCATAATTTTAACAAAATTGCGTTATGTTAGTTGCAAATTCCACCACCAGGGAGCGCACACTATTCATAACAAAAGTGTATCAGATCGAAACTCTGTTAAACAACCTATCAGTGGATGTGTTACTCGAGTTGGTGGCGGCCTTAAGCGAGAAATTAAGAAATTTGCTGAAAGTACTATTCGGAAATAGTGGTAACTAAAATTTTGACATTTTTATATTTCATAAGCAGCACGTGTCTGAGTATATCATAGTGCTCAAAAAACGACATCTAAAAAGGTCGTAAACGATAATTTTTAAAAAAGAAATCCAGCGCCCCTCCCCCGCTCTCCCTTCACAGGAAATTGCATGCACCATTATTTTATAAGCGTTTTATTATGTGTCATGAAGTATCTTAAAGTTGCAAACGGATCGCCTTGTTATATTTCCTAATTTTAACAAAATCGCGTTACGTTAGTTCCGCATTCCACCACCAGGGAGCGCACTCTATTCTTAACAAAAGCATATCTGAACGAAACTCCTTTGTGCAATCTCTCCGTAGATACATGGTCGGGAGGGTGGCGGTGCAGTCTTAACCAACAATTTAAAACATTTTCTGCGATAACAAACGCTAAGATTTAATAAATAAATCTAGTCCCCCCCCCCCCCTCCACTCCTGGAAATATCACACTCCATTCTTTTTTACACTTTTTCTTATGTGTTATAAAGTATCTTAAAGTTTCGAACACATCGAGTGGCGGTCTTAAACAATAATTTAAGATATTTCCTGAAATTGCTATTCGGAAATAGTGGGATGAACACTTATAAACCTATAAACTTTTTCATATTGAATAATTAATACTTATCTCATAGCGCGCCGTCGAAACACCCCACGCAAATTGTTAGATTCTCTAATTTAAATGAAAGCTCCGTTAAAAAAGCACGTGCCTCCATCTTAATCTGGCATTTGATGGAAATAAAAGGAATTAATAAAATAATAATTAATATCTCAGCTTGTAATGAAGCTATCTCTTTGAACCGGGTATGTATGAAATCTGCGAGAAATTTCCAGCCCGGATGTCAAAAAATTTAATCGAAAAATTTAATATTTAAAAAGTTTAAATTTCGTATTAGACTTTCCTCCCCTTAAATTTCTCCCGCGCCGATATGTCGAGAGATGACGACAGCTGCCTTCCGGTGAATAGAAATCTGTTTTCATTGTCTTTCCAAACACAGAAATTAAATTTTTATCGATCGATTTTTAGTGGATTTTTTGCGTTCTATCCTACGCAGAAATTTGAAATTTATACCAAAATAAAGTAGAATTTTTTCCGCGTATTTCTACATCTGTTACGAATTTGTACGACCGATACTTCGGCAGATCCGATTTTGCTTTTTAAAGGTCCACTTCATTTATTGCTTAAATTACTCAGTGGTAACCCTACACCGGCTGATTTGACGGAGCATCCGCGGAATTTACTGGCAACCCTTAGGAGAAACTGGGGAGGTATTCGATAACGTGTGTTCGCACCTGCATTCAAAAGGTTGATTGGTTAATTTTAGAATTTAATTAGCCCGTAATTAGGTTAATTACCAACTTTTTCAAAATTTTATGATTTGTTGTTTGATGTGAGGTGTTCAGCTATAAGTACCCAAAATTTCAAGTCTCTAATATGTATAGTTTCTGAGAACGGGCTCTGTGACGGACAGACAGACGGACGGACAGACAGACAGAGGAGCGAGACGTATAGGGTTTCGTCAGATGAACGAAACCCTAAAAAAGCAGATATTTCTATAATGTTAAATTATGGAAGGTGGTAGGAAAAAGGGATAAATGGTAGTCTGGTGGTTTTTTAAAGTAGACAGCGATCTTTTTCACGTTCTAAAACGTATGTACGTGAAGTTTCGTGCAAATCGGTCAAAATTTGAAGATTTGTATAAAGGACATGCACACAGAGAACGGCTTTTATATACTACTAGGAAAACCCCGCGGCTTTGCTCGCGTAATATTTGAAATATGCCAAGTGATATTTATATGTTTAATTTTTATCAAAAGAAATTATACTTTTAGGAATAATTTAAAAATTACTATTTAAAAAACAGTTTGGCTAAACTTCATTATTACACTGCATTAGGCAGAAATGAGACTTAAACTAATAAAACTAAATAAATGATAATTTAGAAAATATTTTGAAACTTTTATGCTGAATTAATACGCTCTTTTCAGTATTCATTTGAAGTTTTGAATTTTTTAGAAACCATCTTCTAACATCTTAAAATTAACCATGTCAAATTCCAAGTCCTACCACCTCTCTCAACATAAAGGGCTATGTTGAAATAGGAACTGTCAATATTAATTTGCCAATATTAATTCTGAAATAAGTTTGTTATTTCCTAATATTCCACAGAAACGTAATTTAGAAAGCTTTTAAAGGCCTTTTTTAGAACGTTTGTTGTTCCTGTAAACCCCAGGTGGTAGAATCATCGTCATAAATGATAGCCTGTGCAGGATCAGAGACTGTTACCATTGATTCGCAACTATTACTTTTATAATCAGTTTATATTCCCTGAAATTGCATAGAAATCGTAATTTAGGGCTTTTTTAGAATGCTTTTCGCATCTCCCCTTCGCTTCACCCCTTTTTAATTCGAATGTATTTTCGACAGTCCTTCGAGGGCATTTATATTTTTTAAGTAACTACCATGCCATATTTAAAGTTTCTAGCCTCTTCAGTATCACAGAAATCGCAATTTAGAAAGTTTTTTGCTCCTGCAACCCTCTGGTGGTAGTGGCACAGACATAAAATATAGCTTATGTTTGAGCAGGTTCTATCACCAACAATTTACCCCCATTAATTTTTAACTGGGTTTGGTATTTGATAAGATTGTATAAAAATTGTAATTTAGAACCTTTTTAGAACGCTTTTCGCTTACTTCATACTTTTAAATTTGGAATTTTCTTTCGACTGTTCTTAGAAAGCAGCTGCATCTTGTAAGTAAATACCATGCCATATTTCAAAATGTTAGACCGCTCAGTTATGTAAAAAACGCAAATTAGAACATGCTTTGCTCTTGCAACCCCGAGATGGTAGTGACAGCAACGTAAAATATAGCCTATGTTGGAGCAGGGACTGTCACCATCAATTTGCAACCATTACTTTTGAAATAAGTTTGGCATTTCTTGAGATTGAGTAGAAATCGCAATTTAGAACGTTCTTAGACCGCTATTCGCGCATTTTCACCCCTTTTTAAATTTCAAATTTTTAAAGAAATGTTCTTAGAGATAATGTATGTCCAATAAATATATACCATGCAAAATTCCATGAATCTAGGTCCTTCCATAATTCAAAAATCGCATTTTTAGAAAGTTTTTTGCTCATGCATCTCCTCCGGGGTAGTGGAAACAGACATAAAATATAGCCTATCTTGGAGCAAGATCTGTCACCATCCTTTTTCCGCCATTATATTTGAAATCGGTTCAATACTTCCTGAGATTGCATAGAAATCGCAATTTAGAACGTTTTTTTACAACGCTTTTCGCGCATTTTCACCTCTTTAGAATTTTTTTAGGAAATGTTCTTAGAGATCATTGATATCTTATAAGTAACTACCATTCCAAATTTCTTAATTGTAGGCCCTTCCATAACACGAAAACCGCAATTTAGAACGTTTTTTTTTTTTCTCCTGCAACCAACCCCCAGGTGGTAGTGATACAAACATAAAACATAGCCTATGTTAGAGCAAGTTCTGTCACCATCAATTTACAAGCATTACTTTTGAAATCGATTTGATACTTCCCAAAATTGAGTTGAAATCGCCATTTAGAATGTTTTTTAGAACCCTTTTCGCGCATTATCACCCCTTTTAAATTTCGAATTGTTTAAGAACTGTTCTTGTTTAAGAACTCTTCTCCTTCATCTATACTAATATTATATCTAATAAGTAACTAATATTTCAAATTTCATATTTCTAAGCCCTTCAGTAACGCAAAAATAATTTTTAAAACGTTTCTTGCTCCTGCACCCCGATTGGGGTAGTGGCATCGACATAAAACATAGCCTGTGTTAGAGCAAGGGTTGTCACCATCATTTTGACACCATTATTTTTAAATCGGTTTGGTATTTCCTGAGATTGTGTAGAAACCACCATTTAGAACATTTTTTAGAACGCTTTTTGTGCATTTTCACCCTTTTTTAAATTTCGAATTGTTTAAGAACTGCTGTTAGAAATTCTTTATATCTAATAAGTAACTATTATTTCAAATTTCATATTTCTAGGCCCTTCAGTAACGCAAAAATCGCATTTTTAGAACGTTTTTTGCTCCTGCACCCCTTTGGGTTAGTGGCACCGACATAAAATATAGCCTATGTTGGAGCAAGGGTTGTCACCATCATTTTGACACCACTATTTTTTAAATCGGTTTGTTATTTCCTGAGATTGTGTAGAAACCATCCTTTAGAACGTTTTTTAGAACGCTTTTTGTGTATTTTCACCCCTTTTAAATTTTGAATTGTTTAGAAAATGTTCTTAGACACCATTTATATGTTATAACTAACTAATATTTCATATTTCTAGGCCCTTCACTAACACAAAAATCGCATTTTTAGAACGTTTTTTGCTCCTGCACCCCCTTTGGGGTAGTGGCACCGACATAAAATATAGCCTATGTTCTAAGTTGGGCCAACACCATCATTTTGATACCATTACTTTTGAAATAGGTTCGGTAGTTCCAGAGATTACCTCTAACAAACAAACAATTTTTACTTCTTTATAATATTAGTACTATAGACTGAACATACAAACATGTATTTTTCTTGATCTGCCACTGCCTTTCTACTTTCTACTGAGCCAATTTTAACGTTTCATTTTTTAACGGAAAGCTGTTAATTTGTAAGATAAGACGGCACTGATTTTTTTTAAAAAATATTTCCATTTTTATATTGTATTTTTAATTAAACAACTTGGAAATTGCTCGTCAAACGTGGCAAATGAGGTGCGTTCGTACTATCACTAGTTTTATAAATATTTTTTGCACCCCATATTGTACTGAAGGTATTTTTTTTTGCATTTCATAAGTGCATAGACTGTAACATCATTAAAATGCACTTGCAATATTTTTTTCCTATTGGCCGTCATGTAACGGAAAACTTTTGACTGTCCCCGTAATTAAACTATACATCCTATTTTCATAAAAATTGAAATGACTCGACAAAATTTTGTAAAAATTGTATATTTCAGACCATTCGGAAGGCTGTAACATCAGTAGTAGGAAAAGGACAGTACGGGCTCAGCCGGCGGGACGACGGGACCGTCCCGCCTCTGGTGCCTCCTCCGACACCGCCTTCCGTCCCCCCTCCGGTCCCGCACCCCTCCACCACCGCCCCCTAGCGGGAAAAAATAAATTTCTGGTATAACTCCAGAGGTGAACATTGGATCAACTAGATTATCATACTATAAGATGAAGATTAAATTTATATTTGAATTTTGAATTACCTTTACCTTAATGAGTATTATTAATTATCAAAACAATGGAAAATATAAATTTTAAGGGAAAAAGCTGATTTCTGTAGATTTTCTTTCAACTGTAAGATCAGAAAATCAACTTAAATGGAGAAAGTTAAACATATATTTGAATTTTGGATGATTTACATCTTAATGAGCATTATTAATTAAGCAAAATAACAAAAATATCAATTTTTAATGGAAGAAAGAAAATTTCTTAGGATTTTTTTCTACTAAAAGATCAGAATATCAACTTTAAAGATAAAAGTAAATCATATATATTTAATTTTGAACAACCTTTACCGTAATGAGTATTATTAATTAAGCAAAATAATGAAAAATAACAATTTTTAATGGAAAAAAAATGATTTCTTAAATTTTTTTTTCAACTGTAAGATGGGAATATCATCTTAAAAGGGAAATTTAAAAATATATTTTAGTTTTGAACAACCATTACCTTAATTTTGATAACTGAACAAATAACAAAGGATAATATCGAATTCTTAAAGAAAAAAGATGAATTTTATTAACTTTTACACTAGTTTGAGATTTTAACATACTTTTAAACACTAGTTATGTAAGATTTAAAAACCTTGGAAGGTATACGTCCCGAGATATATATTAATTAATTAAACAAAATAAATTCAATTTTTAGTTTAATCAATAACTGGAAACTTCACATTAAAAAAAAATTTTTTTTCATGATTGTACACATAAAATAATAGTTTACAAAAAAATTTCCTTAATTTTTAGAAGATTCAACAGAATATTTCAACAAGTCTGGCAAAGAAAATAATACCAAATAACAATTTCCATTCCCTTCCAACTGCTCACGTTCCCTAAGCTTGGGGGAACGCAACAATAGAGTTTTGACGTCAGAAAAGCATATCGGAAAAATGATTACATCCAAGAAAAATATCAATTTTTATGCTTCTTCTCAACTGTTAAATGAAAGATATAAACTTATATTTTAGTTTTGAACAATCATTACCTTAATGATTATTAATAATTAAGCAGAACAATGGAAAATATATTTTTTTATGAAAAAGACACATTTAAACGTATTCGGTTAACATTTACACTACTTTGAGATTTTATCGTCCTTTTTTAGACGTTAGTTATGTAATATTTAATTCGTTAGATGACTATACCCCAAGATATATTCAATCTAATTTCATTAAAATATTTTATATTAATAAATTTTTCATTAAAATATAATATTTTCCTTTGTTATTTTTTCAATTATTAAAATTCATTAAAGTTATGGTTGTTAAAAACTAAAATAAATGTTTATATCTTTCATGTAACAGTTGTAAAGAATTCAGTCTCTTTTTACCTAAAAATTTATATTTTTCTTGAATGGAAACATTTTCTGTTATGCTTTGTAGTTTACCATGTACAGTAAACACGAACTAAAAATTGGTTCGAATATAACGTCAGAGAAGGTTTGTGATCCCTTCCCAAGTTTGAAGAATGCTAGGGGTAGCGTGCAGTGAATGAGATCTGAAATTATTTTCTTATACTAGCACTATCGAAAAAATTCTGTTGAATCTGCTAAAATTAAAGAAATTAGATTGAATATATCTTGGGGTATAGTCATCTAACGATTTAAATATTACATAACTAACGTCTAAAAAGGACGATAAAATCTCAAAGTAGTGTAAATGTTAACCGAATTCGTTTAAATGTGTCTTTTTCATAAAAAAAGAAATATTTTTCATTGTTCTGCTTAATTATTAATAATCATTAAGGTAATGATTGTTCAAAACTAAAATATAAGTTTATATCTTTCATTTAACAGTTGAGAAGAAGCATAAAAATTGATATTTTTCTTGGATGTAATCATTTTTCCGATATGCTTTTGTGACGTCAAAACTCTATTGTTGCGTTCCCCCAAGCTTAGGGAATGTGAGCGGTTGGAAGGGAATGGAAATTGTTATTTGGTATTATTTTCTTTACCAGACTTGTTGAAATATTCTGTTGAATCTTCTAAAAATTAAGGAAATTTGTTTGTAAACTATTATTTTATGTGTACAATCATGAAAATATTTTTTTTAAATGTGAAATTTCCAGTTATTGATTAAACTAAAAATTGAATTTATTTTGTTTAATTAATTAATATATATCTCGGGACGTATACCTTCCAAGGTTTTTAAATCTTACATAACTAGTGTTTAAAAGTATGTTAAAATCTCAAACTAGTGTAAAAGTTAATAAAATTCATCGTTTTTCTTTAAGAATTCGATATTATCCTTTGTTATTTGTTCAGTTATCAAAATTAAGGTAATGGTTGTTCAAAACTAAAATATATTTTTAAATTTCCCTTTTAAGATGATATTCCCATCTTATAGTTTAAAAAAAAATCTAAAGAATTTTTTTTTCCATTAAAAATTGTTATTTTTCATTATTTTGCTTAATTAATAATACTCATTACGGTAAAGGTTGTTCAAAATTAAATATATATGATTTACTTTTATCTTTTAAGTTGATATTCTGATCTTTTAGTAGAAAAAATCCTAAGAAATCTTCTTTCTTCCATTAAAAATTGATATTTTTGTTATTTTGCTTAATTAATAATGCTCATTAAGATGCAAATCATCCAAAATTCAAATATATGTTTAACTTTCTCCATTTAAGTTGATTTTCTGATCTTACAGCTGAATGAAAATCTACAGAAATCAGCTTTTTCCCTTAAAATTGTTATTTTCCATTGTTTTGCTTAATTAATAATACCCATTAAGGTAAAGGTAATTCAAAATTCAAATATAAATTTAATCTTCATCTTATAGTATGATAATCTAGTTGATCTAACGTTCACCTCTCGTATTATAGCAGAAAGTTATTTTTTCCCGCTAGGGGGCGGTGGTGGAGGGGTGCGGGACCGGAGGGGGGACGGAAGGCGGTGTCGGAGGAGGCACCAGAGGCTGGACGGGAGGAGGGACCGGAGGCGGGACGGTCCCGCCGCCCCGCCTGCTGAACCCGTACTGTCCTTTTCCTACTACTAACATCATTAAAATGCACTTGAAATAATTTTTTCCCATTGGCCGTCATGTAACGGAAAACTTTTGACTGTCACTGTAAATAAACTATGCATCCGATTTTCATAAAATTTGAAATGACTCGACAAAATTTTGCAACAATTATATATTTAAAATTTCAGACCATTCAAAAGGCTGTAACATCATTAAAATGCACTTGCAATAATTTTTTCCCATTGGCCGTAATGTAACGGAAATCTTTTGACTGTCCCTATCATTAAACTATACATCCGATTTTCATAAAATTTGAAATGGCTCGACAAAATTTTACAACAATTATATATTTAAAATTTCAGATTATTCGGTTGGGTAGTTTTTGCTCTGTTATATGCGGACGGACAGACAGACGGACTGAACGACGACTACAGGTGCTTCGTATTTATATAATTACGAACGCACCTAAAAAGGTTTTTAAAGGAATTTCTTTAAAATGGCGGCAATCAGGTTGCTACCATTCCTTCAGAGAAAAGAAAATAATAAGAGCGAAGCATCTGTCGCGTGTACGCCGACAATAACACTAGAAATAAAAAGAATTTTTCTGAAAAGCATGCGCATTTCCCCCCCCCCCCCCCCCAGATAAACAACAAATTCGAGAATGGAACGATTACCTTTGATTATATTTCGTTGAAACACGAAAATTTCCACTTTGTTGTGTCCATCGCCACCCCCCCCCCCCTTACGTACATAAAATTTCCCAATCTAACGTAAAAATTAACTGAAATCCTCCAATCTAGGCATGCATTTTCGTCAAATCACAGTGGTGTTCTTGCACTGTGATGCTTAGTACTTTTTCTTATTAGAAACAGAATTTTTACGTACGCCCTTTTACTCTCAAAACACGAATAATTCTCAAACCCAAACTTGAAATTTTCTGAAATTCTCCATTCAACAGACGGAAATGTGTTCTAATAGCAGAAAAATCTTTCCCAGTCATAGGGATATTCCGGCAACTTGCTGCCTGTACTTTTTGCGTTTTTGACGCCATTCTTTTTGAGAGTGTATATTTTTTTGATTTGCTAATTTAAAAAAAAAAAAAAAAAAAAAAAAAAAAACATGTTTCTTGAGGGACTTATATCAGTTAAATACTAAAAGAAATGTCCAATAAAGCGTAAATAATTAAATAGAAAATATATAAATATTTTTTCTAGAATTCCTTGTGTATCGCAGAAACCAGGGTACATCTGTTTAAAGAAATTGACTTTCTGAAAGCATGGTAAATTAGATCCGGAATCTTGATAGCTTTTTAAAAAATATTTTAATTGAGAAGATGAAATCCAAGCTGAAAATGGGAAGATAGGTGGCGCCTTAATCCTTGTAAAAAGAGTAGCGCATGTTTTATCGTTTATTTACAGGGACACACAAACTACATGACTGACTATGGCTACATCACTGACTATGAGGAATAATTGCTGAAAGTCCGTTTTCAGTTGTGGTTCGCGTTTTAAAATTTAATTATTATTATTATTATTTTTTTGCATATTACTTGATATGTATAAATTACATTGATCATATACAGGGCTACACAAAAGATATCAAGTACATTTTTGTGTATTGACGAAAATTGTTGAATGGGACTTTTCAACTGTGTAATGCGTTTAAGTGAACTAACTTTTAGCATATGATGTAGTATAAATACAAATTTATAAATCGTATACAGGGCTAAAAATTCGTATATTTTTCCAACTATTGATGGTAAAATGCAGAAATTCAAATGCGTTATGCATCTTCTAACTTGTGTATTTAGACATCTTTCACCTTTATAAACTGTGAAGGTTTGTTACAGTATTCCGGATGTGTTGGAAAGTGCTTCATAATTTATGCTGGACGCACGATTTTTTTCTTTCTTTCTTTTTAATAGACACGAAGCGATTATAAATGTATTATAATGATGGCGGCATTACTGAATTTCATGTATGTTTTAGATTAAAATAAAATTTGGTTGCTGCATCCAGTTTTTTTTGTTTTGTTTTCATGGGCGCGAAGCATGGGCTCATACATGTGTTATAACGCGGTATTACCGAATTTCATGTATTTTTGAGGTTCCAATACAACTAGGCTGCTGGATCCAATGATGTTATTTTTTTATTTTCACGGACGCGAAACGCTCATGGCTCATACATGCGTGATAGGGTTCGCGGCAGAGCCAAATTTTTTAGTACGGAATATTAACTTTTTGCTTTTGTAGGCTGAACATTCTAGCTGTAGCTTATTTTTTATTGTGTAGAAATGCACTAAATTTTGTATTTGATTTTAATGATTAAAAATGTATGTGTTGATCTAACTTAAAATTTTAATATCCAACTGGGAGCGCTGTTGTTCTACTATTTTTTTAATTCACTGATTACTACAACTCCATGTTAAATTTGACGAAATGCACTATGCTTTATATTCATAATCGTTGATGCTATTCTAAATAAATATATATTAGAATGGTATAGAAGAACGTTTTGTGATGGCCGCAGCAGACTAGTTACGAATGAATATACGAAGTTCGCATTTCAATTTTTCTTTTTTTCTGTCTTGAAAAATGTACTTTTAGGTAGCTTTCATTACAAAAAGCTACCTACTGCAGCCGTTCGGAGGAAAGCGATTTCCAAAAAATTATGGCATATTTTCATCGATCATGACACCCAGACCCCGAAACCACCCTCCGTTCAAAAGTTGATATATATATATCTGATCTTTGTCAACTCTCGTATTTATGAACCGATTTGGATGTAACTCGGTGTGTACATAGTACATACCAATGTCTCGACCGAGTTCGTTGGCCAGCTTCATCCGCCACCTTGTTTCAAAATGGCGGCCATTTAAAAAATTTTAAATTTGAAATGTGGTTTTAAGAAATTGAAAATGGAAAAATATTTTTTTCTTATGTATTTCACCTTGATACAAAGATTCCGGAGCAGATTTTGTTTTGTCTATATCTTAAAAAATGGCTGAGTTATAGCACTTTGAATTTCTAGTGTAGCTGACATTTTGAACCGTCCCGATTTTTGTCACGCGATAACAGGCGTATTTATGAACCGATATGGATGTACCTTCGTGTGTACATAGTACATACCATTGTCTCGACCGAGTTCGTTGGCCAGCTTCATCCGCCATCTTGTTTCAAAATAGCGGCCATTTAAAAAAAATTCAAAAATTTAAAATTAAAAATAAGGTACCAAAAAATTGGAAAATGTAAAAGATTTTTTCTTATGTGTTTGACCTTGATACAAAGATTTCGGAGCAGTTTTTGTTTTGTCTATATCTTAAAAAATGGCCGAGTTATAGCACTTTGAATTTCTAGCGTAGCTGACATTTTGAACCGTCCTGATTTTTGTCACGCGATAACAGGCGTATTTATGAACCGATATGGATGTACCTTCGTGTGTACATAGTACATACCAATGTCTCGACCAAGTTCGTTGGTCAGCTTCATCCGCCATCTTGTTTCAAAATGGTGGCCATTTAAAAAAAATTCAAAAATTTTAAATTTAAAATAAGGTACCAAAAAATTGGAAAATGAAAAAGATTTTTTCTTAAGTGTTTGACCTTAATACAAAGATTCCGGAACAGTTTTTGTTTCGTCTATATCTAAAAAAAAATGGCTGAGTTATAGCATTTTGAATTTCTATTGTTGCTGACATTTTGAAACGACCTGATTTTTGTCATGCGATAACAGGCGTATTTATGAACCGATTTGGATGTAACTTGGTGTGTACATAGTACATACCAATGTCTCGACCGAGTTCGTTGGCCAGCTTCTTTCGCCATCTTGTTTCAAAAGGGAACATTTAATTTTTTTTTTAATTTAAAATTTAAAGTGAGGTATCAAAAAATTGGAAAATGAAAAAGATTTTTTTTATGTGTTTGATCTTGATACAAAGATTCCGGAGCAGTTTTTGTTTCGCCTATATCTTAAAAAATGGTTGAGTTATAACACTTTGAATTTCTAGCACGGCTGACATTTTGAAACGATCTGACATTTGTCATGCTATAACACACGTATTTATTAATCTATTTGGATGTAAGAAGGTATGTGGATAGTATGTAGCAACGTCTTGATCAAGATCACCGGCCAGCCTCATCCGCCATCTTGTTTCAAAATGGCGGCCATTAAATTAAAAAAAAATTTATTTAAAGTGAAGTGCAAAAAATTTAGAAATTGAAAAAGGTTTCTTTCTTAAGTAATTGACCTTGATATAAGGATTCCGGAACATTTTTTGTTTTGTCTTTATCTTAAAAAATGGCTCAGATTTCTTTATGTGGGTGACATTTTGAAAAATCTGATTTTTTGCCTGTGACAGCACTCCTGTATATTAACCGATTCCGATGTGAGTGAGTATGTGCACAGGAATTACTAAGGTCTCGACCAATTTCAGTAGCTAGCCTCATCCACCATGTTGTCTTAAAATGGCAGGAACTTCAAAATATCGCCTAATTTGGCAACCAAATATAAGTTACTTTAAATAAAAACAGCTTGGATAAAGCTGACTAATTTCGCGAAATTCTCATTCATAATGATTTAGTACTGATAAAAATTAGTATTGAATCTTCTGTAATCGGTTTTCACTAAATTGAGCTTCGTGTGTTTGAATAACATAAGCTAGCTTTTTAAAAATAAGGAATATGAAAGCTACCTCTTCCTCCCGGCACTAGCCGGAAGGACTTTTTTTTTATATACCACTCCGGAGATTTGACGATTAGAATGACTAGGGTTTGGATAATTGGAGTTTTACTGTAAATTGTTAAAACTTCATTCTACCTTTTTTATAGAAAACGTACAGGGCTCCGTACATTATTATACGTACGTTCTATTAAAACGTACGTTTTTATAGAAACGGTTACATAACCGTAATTTAACTATATCCTGATTACTAGCAGACCCGCTCGGCGTTGCCCGGGATCCGTAAATAATAAACTTAAACAAAACTCAAGTTTGTATGATTTTATATCTTTTGATATTATTTTAAATGACTTCCGCACCGTCTGGAATGTTCCCAACAAACTTCTTTCCGAACGAACCTGTAACGTGCCGGAGACAATCGAAAACCAAGTTGAATGAGCCAAACCTCGTAGCAATCAAGCTCAAAGAATTAAAAAAAAGAATGCATCATTAATGTTAGAAAACGTTAGTAACTGAAGTCTAAGGTAAAATTTCATAATACAGAAAGTTGCCGAATTGTAATCCAAGTTGAATGAACCAAATCCCGTTGAAATTGGGTCCTTAGAATCTGAGGAAAGAATGCGCCCCAAGCGGTGGAAAATGTCCCCTCCCCTTGTAAATTTCACGACTTACTTTTAACATTAACACGATATTTACTAAAAGGATTAAATCCCTTATCTAAAGTTACCTTTAAAGTAACACGATTTTTAATTGACGGCTGTAGTTTGTAAACGTAAGTTGATGCTTAAAAAGGAGATTAATGTTTGAAAAAAGTGGTAGCTGAGATATAAAGAAAGACCAGGCGCTGGGGGCTAGGGTCTTAACTGGAATGTAGTTGCATAAGAAAATTTTTTAGTAGTTTTAAAGCAGCTGGAGGACGCTGCAACTATGTTAAAAGAAAATTGTAATAGAATCGGATAGTTTTTAAAGAAGTTGCAACAAAGGCCCCAAGTAGGAGGTTAATATTCAAAATTGGTGGTAGCTGAAGTCTGGGAAATTTTTTTCTCATTTATGTAGTAGCAGGAGGACTTAAGAAGTTGTTTAAAAAAAGAAAAAAAAAGCTAGTGAACCGGACCGTTTTTAAGGGATCTATAACAAAGGGCCAGGGCCCAAAGAGGGCTAACTGATAGTAAAGAGCAGGGCCCTAACATGAAAACTTATTAAAAGATCTAAATTCTTAGCACTTTAGATCTTCAATTAGACAAAATTAAGCATAGGGTATGAATTGATTATTAGAATAAAATTTTAAAGAAAATATGGACAATAATATGGTCGGAATTGAGTTAAATTAGAGTTATATAACCGTTTTCTGGAAAAAAGTCGATTGCTTGGACATTTTGCTGCAAATTTTTAACAGTGTACCTTTAAAATACGTTTCCAACTGAGAATCTCTCTCTTTGTAAAAAAAATTCTTAACAAACAAAAATTTAGGCTATTTTATTCTCACTTGACTGCAATTTATTCATTGAAAAATAGATTGAATCGACAGCTTCTGCCAAAAGTTTCCAATAAACATGATATCTTTTTAACGTGATAAATCATCTGGGCATTACCAATAGCTGAGCATTTCTTTCAATCATATTTTAAGTCGTCGAGACGTTGGCCTTTGTCATTTGCTGTCATTCATAAAAGAACCCAAAGCGTGTTGAGACAATTGAGTGATTAAAGACAGTACAAAATTGTCCCTTGAAGGTCATGACAAAATTGGGTGTGAATGAAAGCAAATGTTTCATTCAACGCTGTGTATGGGACGTAAATGAAAAAAAAAAAAAAAAAAAAAAAAAAGGAGTTATATGTAATAAAATTGTTACATAATTTAAATAGTAGCGAATTCATTGTATTTATTTTCGCAATATTAGCGTCTGTATCTTTTATCTCCTATTTTTCAAATCATTTATTTATTAAATATTCACAATAGTTTTGTAATTTTTTTCGTACCCTTTCCATGACCCCTTTTTCACGATCGTTATTCCTTTTCATCCAATGGAATACATGTAAAATACATTAAAAAAATAAATATTGAAAAAAAAATCATAAAAGAGGCCGTGTATTGGAGGTGAGAGGTGAGACGTACTCGGCCCGATTCCGAAACGGATTTAGGGCTTTATATACCAGTCTTCGGGCTCGGGCGAGTTCGAACTGAAAGTGAGAATTTTACAATTCATATAAAATTCACAAATAAAAAGCACTAAAATTTATTGTAGGTGCAAAGACATAATATAACATTATTTAAAATGCATCAAAACACCTTAAAAATACATAAAAAACCCATAACGTTTTCAGCCAATTCACAGGCCATCTTCAGTGGTCTTTAGTGACCCTGTGAATTTGACCGAAAACGTTTTGGGTTTTTAATGGGTTTTTAATGTATTTTTTAATTATTTTATATTAAACTAAAAGGCGCAGCCTTCTGCGAGCTACGCCCGCCAACCCCCGTTCAGGCTTCGCAGCTTCTAAAAACATAGCAATATGCCCTGTTTAAAAAATATTACCATGTTACGGAAGATTGAATGATATTATCACTATAACTGTGGCTATCTTCTGTAATCGGGTTGCCACGCTTTTCCGTTTGAATGGGGCATTTTTCGGTTACCATGGCCTCATCCATCATTGTCGTAACAACTTATGACTGTTTTCGGGATTGATCAGTAAGATCAATTACACATTTGAAAATACGCTTGTATAAAATGGCTAGGTTAAAAGTGTTGCTATCTTTCTGACTTTTATAACGAGGCTATGGAAATATACTTCAAGTTCAAGGTAAGCATTGTGTTCTAAAATTTTACGCTTATATTTTATGTTTTGATCGAGTTTTAGATGTTTTCAGGAACAGTTATAGCTTTTTCAGTAATATTTTTCTCTATTTATACCATCATGCATGTTTTCATGTTTTTTAATCATTTGGAAAAATGGTTATTGTCCTCTGTCAAGGTAGGAAATCAAAAACATATCTGAAGCGTTTTATTGGTTGAATCCGCATTTTATTCGTTTTCTGATTGGTCTATACAGTAATCTGTATTTTCCCTTTACTTTCAACAGAGATAAATACTTCTGTTGCCACTATGACAAAAAAGTAATAAAAACTACAAAAAAAATTAATTAATAACTCAAAAACAAATTGAGATACAGCTTTCAAACAAATTGCATTTCAAAGTATATTTTTTTTCTCTATACGACGATGTAAAAAGTAATATTGTGGGATGTTTAGAAATTTAAGAATGAAATTTCATTTAAAATTGGTCCTGGAATATTAATGTTTAATCTATGGCGTACGTAATGTATGACCAGCTCCGCAGAAGTTTAAAAATTTACAGTACCGAAAAATGAAATCCATGGCGTACGTAATGTATGATCAACTCCGCGCGATTTTTTATGTCTCAAATTTTAGTCTTTGAAAAAATCATTTTCCAAATGGTCGTTCTAATTTGTTAAATTACATTTTTTTTTTTTTTTTTTTTTTTTTACAATGTATATTGTTTATCTTATACTATAATGCGAGCAAAAATTGTGTGTGTGTGTGTGTAAATTTTATCTTAAAAACGGCTCTAACGATTTTGACGAAATTTTGTATTTTACCATTTTCGGGCATAAGACCATTGGGCTAGGTCACGTGTTCGAGAAAATTCGATTAGTGGGTCATTTTGGGTCGTAATGGGTCAAGGTCAAGCTAATTATATCTAAAAAGCGTCTCAATCGATTTTGGCCAAATTTCACATCCTACCGTCTTTCGACACAAAGAAACTTTTGGGCTAAGTCACATGTTCGGGAAACTTCGATTAGTGGGTCATTTTTGGGTCATTATGGGTCAAGCCAATTTTATCTGAAAACGGCTCTAACGATTTTCACTAAACTCTATATTCTACAGTTTGGGATTACGAGAAAACTATTGGGCTAAGTCACATGTTCGAGAAAATTCGATTAGTGGGTCACCGTGGGTCAAGCTAAATTTATCTAGATAACTTCTTTAACGATTTTGACGAAATTTTGCACCCTACTGTTTTTGGACACGAAAAGACCATTGGGATGGGTCTCGTGTTCGAGAAAATTCCATTAGTGGGTCATAATGGGTCAGGGTCAAACTAATTATATCTAGAGAACCGCTCAATCGATTTTGACGAAATTTTGTATTTTACCATTTTCGGGTATGATAAGACCATTGGGCTAGATCACGTGCTCGAGAAAATTCGATTAGTGGGTCATTTTGGGTCGTAATGGGTCAAGGTCAAGCTAATTATATCTAAAAAACGGCTCAATCGATTTTGACCAAATTTCACATCCAACCGTTTTTCGACACGAAGAAACTATTGGGCTAGGTCACATGTTCGAGAAACGTCGATTAGTGGGTCATTTTTGGGTCACTATGGGTCAAGCCAATTTTATCTAAAAAATGGCTCAACGATTTTCACCAAACTCTAGATTCTACAGTTTTGGATTACGAGAAAACTATTGGGCTAAGTCACATGTTCGAGAAAATTCGATTAGTGGGTCAATTTTGGGTCACCGTGGGTCAAGCTAAGTTTATCTAGATAATTTCTTTAACGATTTTGACGAAATTTTGCACCCTACTGTTTTCGGGAACGAAAAGACCATTGGGATGGGTCTCGTCTTCGAGAAAATTCTATTAGTGGGTCACTTTGGGCCATAATGGGTCAGGGTCCAGTTAATTATATCTAGAGAATGGCTCAATCGATTTTGACTAAATTTTGTATCTAACCACTTTCAGGCACGAAAAAATCGTTGGGAAGGGTCTCGTGTTCGAGAAAATTCGATTAGTGGGTCATTTTGGGTCATAATGGGTCAGGGTCAAACTAATTATATCTAGAGAACGGCTCAATCGATTTTGATTAAATTTTGTATCTAACCATTTTCGGGCACTAAAAAACCATTGAAATGGGTCTCGTGTTCGAGTAAATTCGATTAGTGGATCATTTTGGGTCATAATGGGTCAGGGTCAAGCTAATTATATCTAAAGAACAGTTCAATCGATTTTAACTAAACTTTGTATCTAACCATTTTCGGGCACGAAAAGACCGTTGGGATGGGTCACGTGTTCGAGAAAATTCAATTAGTGGGTCATTATGGGTCAGGGTAAAGCTAATTGTATCTGAAAAACGGCTCAAGACATTTTCACAATTTTTTGTAATATACGGCCGTTTCTGGTCATGGGAGGACCATTGGGCTAAGTCACATGTTCGAGAAAATTCAATTAGTGGGTCATTTTTGGTCACAATGGGTCAGGGTCAAGCTAATTGAATCTATAAACATGCTCAAAACATTTTGATCAAATTTTATATTATGTATACCGTTTCTGGGCATGATAAGAGAATTGGGCTAAGTCACATGTTCGAGAAAATTCGATTAGTGGGTCATTTTGGGTCACAATGGGTCAGGGTCCAGCTAATTGTATCTAAAAAACGGCTTAAACGATTTCGACTAAATTTTGTATTCTATCGTTTTCGGGCTCGAGAAGACCATTGGGCTAGGTCGTATGTTCAAGAAAATTCGATTAGTGGGTCATTTTGGATCACAATGGGTCAGGGTCAAGCTAATTGTATGTAAAAAGCGCTTCAAAACAATTTGACATAATTTTGTATAATACCGTTTCCGGGCATGATAAGAGCATTGTGCAAGGTCGCATGTTCAAGAAAATTCAATCAATGGGTCATTTTGGGTCCTAAATGGATCAGGATCAAGCTAACTGTATCTAAAAACCGCTCAAAGATTTTGACAGAAACTTTGTACTACACCGTTTCTGGACCAGATAAAACCATTGGGCCGTGTCGCATGCTCAAGAAAATTCTATTAGTGGGTCATTTTGGATCACAATGGATCAGGGTCAAGCTAATTGTTAAAAAGCGCTTCAAAAGAATTTGACATAATTTTGTATAATACCGTTTCCGGGCATGATAAGAGCATTGTGCAGGGTCACATGTTCAAGAAAATTCAATCAATGGGTCATTTTGGGTCCTAATGGATCAGGATCAAGCTAACTGTATCTAAAAAACCGCTCAAAAGATTTTGACAAAACTTTGTACTACACCGTTTTTGGACAAGATAAAACCATTGAGCCGGGTCGCATGCTCAAGAAAATTCTATTAGTGGGTCATTTTGGTGATAATGGGTCGGGGTCAAGCTAACGGCATCTCAAAAAGGTTCAAACAATTTTGGCAATTTTTTTATACCGTTTCACAGTACAAAAAGACCATTGAAATAGCTCACATCTGTCGATGAATTTCGGTTAGTGGTTTTTGAATCAACGTGGATCAATCTTATTTGAGCTAGAAAATGACTAACGATTTTCACTAAATTTTGTATTCCATCGTTTTCAGGCTCGAGAAGAGCATTGTGATAGGTCGGATGTTCGAAAAAACTCGATTAGTGGTTTCATTTTGGGTCACTATGTTTCATGGTCAGCTAATTGCATCTAAAACAGCAAGACTGATTCAGTGGGAAAAATATATCGAGATAAACAGAAAGCTAATTTTGACCGAGCTTAGCTCGGTCATTCCTGCTAGTATTAATTAATAAGAATATCCGAAGTTTCTAATACATATTCATCGAATAGTAATTCCTACAAAATAAATCGAAAGTATTTTGCGCATACATTTACCTGTATTTATGCTGCATCAAGTTATATGATATGTAAATAATATACTACTATTCTATTTTTCTACTATTCTAATATACTACCACATGTGAACACAAGGAAAAAATATCCTTTGACATGCTTTTTATTCTGTTATTCATTTGTCATCGTAATCATTAGTTATTTACCTGTGAAATTCACCATAAAGAAATATATATATATATATATATATATATATATATATTTCTCGAGTTTCTGGATGATATGTTTAAGCAAAAGATTATAAAATGAAAATAAGTAGATTTTGGGGGTGGGGGCTTAGATGATTCATTATGTATTGCTGAAAAAAAATAAAAAAAAATAAAGAAGCAATTTTAAAAAAGAAATTAAAACTTTTAAATTTTGCTTAGGGGTTTTTATTTGGGGAAAAGTTTAGGGAGGGGCCATTTACATACTATTTATCTGAAATCTGCTGAAATACGAAAGATTCCCACTGCTGTATTTGCCTTATTTACTTGTAAATTATAGATAAAGAAGGGTTTTTAAGATTTTAAAAAAATCTCGACTATAACCCCCCCCCCCCCCCCCCCCCCCGTAACTTCTTTTGCTTTTGAAAGAGGGATGGAGTTACAATAGGGATTTTACGGTAGTTAGCAATTTAAAATTTTTACTTTCTTAAAATATTACTCATATCTATCTCCATTCAAAGCATCATATACATAACTCTTTTAGATGCGGAAGTAAGCCATCATTGCAAGTTTAGAACAAATGTAATAGAAAAATTTGCAAAGTTGTTCAAGGTATAATACTTTTGTATTAACAATGCATAAAATATATTGTTGTAAACTGTTTAGCACAATAATATATAACACTTATTGCATTTTAGAAAACATTAAATTTATTTAAAGTACAATTGAATGTAAACGATCTTGTTGCTCTTTATGTATTTGCTGAAAGATGTGTTTGATGAAGTTTCAATACACGATCAACTTTGTGTGAGGAAAATTTCTTCTATTTCAGGTAAATTATAGATAATGGAACTCAAATTATTTATCATTAAGTCAACTGAAGGGAACAGAATCACAGAATGATTATTGGGGCAATTATGAGCTGTTCATATCCACCCCAACTTGTCTGTTCACAAGTGCCCCACATTGCTCCTTCTGTTAAATTGATAAATCCTTAATATTTCTCAATTTTAGAAGAAAAAGAACTTTATCAAAAATATTTCTTAGTATTCACAGTATATATTAAAACACTCAAATTCAAATAAATGGATGAATAAATAAAGTTATACGCTTATCAACTTGGAACAAAGATTTTACTTTTGAGATCTAAAAACAGTGTTTTGGCTACAGAGGACAAACAAAATGTCAAAAAGCTTCAAAAAATTTTTACAATATGTCTACAGGTGCTGTCATCTTTAGTAATTTTTTTCAAATAAAAAAACTTATAATAACTATTGAAAAATTGCGATGTTCACATCTGCCCCCTGTTCACATGTGCCCCCATCTCCCCTACATATATTAATTAATTTAAAAGAGGTTGGGAATATTATTGTTTGAGCTTTTAAAATATGACCTAATATTCACGATTAAAAGTTTTTCACGCGTAATATTTTAATTATTTTAAGCACTTTAAATATGACGATATTTAATATTTGGCCATTTTATATGTGATTTAATTATCACCTTTAAATGCGTTTCGCATGTAAGAATTTTATTATTTTAAAGTTTTCGTACTTTTTTAATATTTATGTGTAAATATTTTGACGTATTTTTCCCTATTTTCTGCTATTTTCATTTTTTAATAATTTCATTTTTCAATTTCAATGTGAAAATTACGACAAAAAAAATTCTAATAATCCCTTTCATTTTCCCTTTTCTGTCTTTTTACCGCATAAATGGATTTTTTTTTCTTTATGTCTATGAAATGTATGTCAAAGTTGAAGATGACAGAAGATTTTTGTTTTCTAAAATAAACTTTTCAATGACGATATCACAGAGGTTATCATAGAGGGGACTTTGTTCTGTCGCGAAATGCCGCCAAATGTTTCGCCAACTTGGCGATCAAATTGAGTCGCCAAAAATGAGCCAACTCGGCAATATCTCTGATATTTCGCCAAATTCCCATAGACTTCCATTGTAAGCTAATAGGGCTTACTTGCTTACTGAAAATCAACAAATTGACATATTTTAATGCAACAAAAACTAATATTAGCTTAAGGGATTATATTAATTATATTTAAGGGAGTCCAAGTAAATTATGAATAAAAGTAACATGATACAATGCTTAGCATGTTTTCCCAAACATAAATTTTGAGGGAGGCCAAACTGGTCGCTAAGGGCGGCTAGTAGCTTACTAATTTGGCGCAATTCTCATTCAAATTCAATATTGACGAATATTCTCTTATCGAGTTCGTCGCATTTTAGCTTCTTAAAATTTGAGTAAAATTAGCTTCAAGTAAAACTTGCAAAATTTGAAAATCAAGAAATATGAAAGCTACCTCTTCCTCCCGCCACTGGCCGGAAGGACTTTTGTTTAATCAATGTTGACGACCGCTTTTAGGTAGATTTCGTAAGAAATTCTACCTATTGCAGTCGTTACCATGGTGCGACTTTTTAAAAATTCCTTCATAACTTTTCATTACATGACCCCAGGAACCCAAAACCACCCCCACCTAAAAAGTTTATATATATATATATATATATATATGTATGTATGTACTAAATTTTGTCCGCACGATAAAAGTCGCAATTATGCACGGAACGTCTTCAAACTCGCCAACAACTTTAAGATGGCTAATTTCTCGGCGGGGATTGAAAATGAGCAAAATCGGTCCAAAGGAATGGGAATTGGGAAGGTTAAAAATTTTGAATACCGTCTTAACATGATTCTGATAAAACCAGCTTTTACACAACAATGGCAGGAAAAAATAAATATTTTTCGTTATAGATGTTGCCAACAATTAAAAAAAAACAATAAAATTCTCACCACAACAATTGCTTTTCTAATGCAATGTTTTCACGTGAAAAATTAAATTTGATAAACAGTTTGACGAATTGAAAACAAATTGAATATTACGTCATAAGTTTTCTAGAGCAGGATTTCTGCATGAAAATTCAAAATGAAATAAATAGTTTGACGAATTGAAAACAAATTGAATATTACGTCATAAGTTTTCTAGAGCAAGATTTCTGCATGAAAATTCAAAATGAAATAAATAGTTTGACGAATTAAAACAACAACAAAAAAAATATTGCGTCATATTGAAAATATAATGGACCACAGCAGGTGAATATGTAACGT
Source organism: Maratus speciosus (assembly GCA_963932465.1). Lineage (NCBI taxonomy): Eukaryota > Metazoa > Arthropoda > Arachnida > Araneae > Salticidae > Maratus > Maratus speciosus. The sequence continues at coordinate 105,957,958 of OZ010786.1, read as the reverse complement.
CATGTGAGTTTGAAGAAACGTATTAAAACATGATAAAAACCCGAGTATGGAAATATTAACATATTTTAACACTTTGAGGTTCTCTGAATTTGATTTAGCCATTTTTAAACCTATTCCATATACATGCGTGTGTGTATATTAGAATTTTCACAAAATGTTTAGCTCCCTAGAGCTCATTCTTAGCGAAGGAACTGGGTTTATCTTTTATCTTGATTTAAGTTTCGTTGGTGAATTTAGTACTTAACTTCGAAATCTACCTCTGCCTGTAGGCCCGAGCCGGCAGGGATTTTTTGTAATTGTTTTTCATCTCCCTACCATAATCGGCATACCTGCCGTTTTTCCATGATCAGGTTTCCTTTTCGTGCTATGGATTATGGAGTAATATGTAAAATATATTTTTAAAATTAAAAAAAGAAAGAAAAAATTCATGAAACAGTCCCTAATGTGGTATGACAATTGGCTGATTATACAGGCAATGGAGGATTCTCGCTTGAAGGTCATGACAAAATTGAGCGTGAGTGAAAGCAAATGTTTCATTCAATGCCGTATACGAGACATAAATGAATAAAAAGTATTACATAATTCAGATAGCAGTGAACCAATTCATCGTACTTACTCTGGCAATTTCAGCATGCATGTAATTCGTCTCTTATTTATAAAAAGCTAATGTGTAATCAATGTTAAAAATCTATTACAGTAAAACCTCTCTAAAGCGACCACGTTCCGTTCCAATAAAAAGTGGTCGCTCCGAGAGGTGGTCTCTTAATGCTGGTCATGCTTAAATCTAGATTTTAATTGTTGAAAAAAGGTAAAAATTAATGTTACTAAAATTTATTTTTCAATTTAGGAAAAATATAAAAATTTAAGTATCAAAACAAAAATTTAATTACATAAGTTAATTACTGCAGAGTTTAAAAAATGAATACATCGACGTTTGCTTTGATTTTAGGGTTTTATCTTTCATAACTTTTATTTCAAAGTCCTTTCGAAGGTCAGTAAATAAATGCAATTTTTTTTTTTTTTTTTGACGGGAACAAATAATGACGATTTCATTAATTTGTCTATTTCTTTGAGAGTTTCCTGACAGAATAGGGCAGAGGAGTTTATCGACCGTCATTCTTAATTTGTCATCAGAGTTAAATTCATAGCCTAAAAAGGCACAAAGGGGTTTAAACACTTAAAAGTTACCGGAATAATAATAATAAAAAAAATCTAAACTTAGTTTAGAAGTTTGATGAATAATGCGCTCTCCGGAGTTATTTTTCTAATAAAATCTTCTTCGAGCGACCAGAAAAAAACGGAATTTGTTTCGCGCAGTGTTACTAAAAAACTATGCATGGCAATCAAAAGAAATTTTCACCACATATTCATTTTTGTATTTTAAGCTTCTTAAAGTGATAACGGTACGCACAACGGCTTAGAAATATCTTTTAAGCCTTGGACCTTCAAACTCATTTTTTTATTTTTTTAAAATTCTACCTTAAATATATTCAAGGTCTTATTATATAAATTATGGCATATATTTATCACACAAGAAATTAAAAAAAATGAGTTTGAAGGTCCAAGGCTTAAAAGATATTTCTAAGCCTCTTAAAGTGATAACGGTACGCACAACGGCTTAGAAATATCTTTTAAGCCTTGGACCTTCAAACTCATTTTTTTATTTTTTTAAAATTCTACCTTAAATATATTCAAGGTCTTATTATATAAATTATGGCATATATTTCTCACACAAGAAATTAAAAAAAATGAGTTTGAAGGTCCAAGGCTTAAAAGATATTTCTAAGCCTCTTAAAGTGATAACGGTACGCACAACGGCTTAGAAATATCTTTTAAACCTTGGACCTTCAAACTCATTTTTTTATTTTTTTAAAATTCTACCTTAAATATATTCAAGGTCTTATTATATAAATTATGGCATATATTTATCACACAAGAAATTAAAAAAAAATGAGTTTGAAGGTCCAAGGCTTAAAAGATGTGTCTAAGCCTCTTAAAGTGATAACGGTACGCACAACGGTTTAGAAATATCTTTTAAGCCTTGGACCTTCAAACTCATTTTTTATTTTTTTAAAATTCTACCTTAAATATATTCAAGGTCTTATTATATAAATTATGGCATATATTTATCACACAAGAAATTAAAAAAAATGAGTTTGAAGGTCCAAGGCTTAAAAGATATTTCTAAGCCTCTTAAAGTGATAACGGTACGCACAACGGCTTAGAAATATCTTTTAAGCCTTGGACCTTCAAACTCATTTTTTTATTTTTTTAAAATTCTACCTTAAATATATTCAAGGTCTTATTATATAAATTATGGCATATATTTCTCACACAAGAAATTAAAAAAAATGAGTTTGAAGGTCCAAGGCTTAAAAGATATTTCTAAGCCTCTTAAAGTGATAACGGTACGCACAACGGCTTAGAAATATCTTTTAAACCTTGGACCTTCAAACTCATTTTTTTATTTTTTTAAAATTCTACCTTAAATATATTCAAGGTCTTATTATATAAATTATGGCATATATTTATCACACAAGAAATTTAAAAAAAATGAGTTTGAAGGTCCAAGGCTTAAAAGATGTGTCTAAGCCTCTTAAAGTGATAACGGTACGCACAACGGCTTAGAAATATCTTTTAAGCCTTGGACCTTCAAACTCATTTTTTATTTTTTTAAAATTCTACCTTAAATATATTCAAGGTCTTATTATATAAATTATGGCATATATTTATCACACAAGAAATTAAAAAAAAAAAAGGAGTTTGAAGGTCCAAGGCTTAAAAGATATTTCTAAGCCTCTTAAAGTGATAACGGTACGCACAACGGCATAGAAATATCTTTTAAGCCTTGGACCTTCAAACTCATTTTTTTATTTTTTTAAAATTCTACCTTAAATATATTCAAGGTCTTATTATATAAATTATGGCATATATTTATCACACAAGAAATTAAAAAAAAAAAATTTTTTTGGAGAAAAATAAGGAATTTTCCTGATTATTTAAATCCTGAATAATTAAAATCCCCAATATATATATATTTTTTTTATGTCAGTTTGATTTACATATACAAAAAAAAAGAGTGCATAGTTTTCTGAAACAAAATATAATTGGAAAAGTTAAAGGTAGTTAAGTGCATAAATAGGATGTAACAATGCTGAAAATTTCATAAAATTTAGAAAATATTTTTTTTCTTACCTTTATATTCAAACATATAAAATTCAATCACCGTTTTATTTGTAAATCAAACTGGCATTAAAAAAAATATTGGGGATTTTAATTGATATGGAGTGAGGTTAGGACATTTTGAAAGTTCTTGATAGTGCTTAAAATGTTAGGGAAAATTATTTTTCTCCAAATTTTTTTTTAATTTTTTGTGTGATAAATATGTGTTATAATTTATATAATGCCATATATTTACGGTGCAATTTAAAATAAAATAATGAGTTTGAAGATTCCTTGTCCCCTTAACATCATTACTTTAATGATAATAAGTGATTCTCTTATATAATTATGTAAGATAGATCTTTTTTTTTTTTATCGAATACAGTAAACGCGATGCAACAGCGTATTTATGAGTAATTATTGAAAAAAAAATGCCTTTTCAGCTTTAGATATCCAAATTACAGCTTTAAAGCATCTTTCACAAATAAAAAGTAGCGCAGAAAAAAAAGAATGAAAAAGTTTCATAACTGCTGTTCTTGAAATTGTTCAAAATGTATTTAATAATTATAAATCTTCCGTCGATTTTTCGTTGCTAGCCTAGAGGAAAAGAATACTCTTCGAAACCTTGTCCCGTTGTTGATGGATTGTCTACGTTTGAAGATTTAGTTGTGAATTGCAGGCCATGTTAATAACCGAGATAGTGTCTTTCAGTTTTTTCTCGACAGCTCGTTTATTATAACTCTCCGACTCTAATTATATTCTGCACCAGTGAGAATCAGTGATGAGCGACTTCTGAATTTCTTGTTTTGTTTTCTTTCTTCTTTTTTCTTCTTTTTTCAATTCCTACTATTAGTTCACACTCTCCCTATATATATCTTGTTCAAAATTTCAATCGTTAATAAAATACTTATTATTCTTCCACTCAAGTTCAAATAAATTTTTTAAAACTTGTAGTGGATGACACTTGATGTTAATACAATTTTTTCAAATATTAATTCATTAATTATAAATTTAATTAATTAATTTTAGTTTTATATGGGAGGAAAAAAAATTCTCTTATTGACCTAAGTAGGAATTGACTTTTTTTTTTTATATATTACTTGTTTGTTTCAACTTTTGCATTTATAACTACTATGCTGTGATCTGCGGCCATCACTAAACTTTCTTCATATCATTTTAATAGATATATTAATTTAAATGCACAGTAACACACCAACAAGTACGATGTATAGAATATAATTGAATTTAACTCGAAATTACCATGATCAGTGAATAATTAAAAATACACAGTACAATAGCACTCACTTGTGGATGTTCAAATATAATTAAATAAAATTAAGGAACATGTATTTTAAATTATCCTTAAATATAAAGTTTCGTACATTTGCACGATGCTTGACTTTTGGCATTCGAGCTCCATCGCAGTGGAGACCTATAACAATTACGCCTGCTGCCTCGGATGATCCATATTTACACAGAAAAAGATATTACATACAGATATTACTTAAGAATTTTATAATTTCTTTCATTACATCTATATCTTCTTCTGTATACCAGTGGACAACTGAGATACATTATAAGACAGTGTCCGAAAATTCCTGGACACATTTTAAAATTCAATATAAAATCAAATAATTGTCGTACAGTAGTGCGGTTCGGACTAAAATGCTTCTCAGGTTGAAAAATTTTCTTCAAGCGAATGAAAATAAGTAGTTCCAAATTTCGATCACAGATGGTGCCACTATATAGAGTCCGTATGTTTGCTTTTAAACATGCGTTTTTTCTGATTTTCATATTAATTTTGTCTCTGTGTCACAAAAATGACGACTATACGGTGGAAGTCGTCCTTTCTGTGCCACAGCGTCAAAGTTAATCTGAAAAAAAAAAAAAAAAAAAAAAAAATGCATGTTTGAAAGCAAACGTACGGATGCCATATAGTGGCCCCATCTATCATCGAAATTTGGAACTAATTATTTTTATTCGCGTGAACAAAACTTTTCAACCTGGGAAGCATTTTAGTCCAAACCGCACTGCTGTACGACAATTATTTGATTTTATATTGAATTTTAAAATGTGTCCAAGAATTTTCGGACACCCTGTTCATAAGACAGACACAATTACATCCATGCCTAACCCGGGTCCTCAGCGTGGCAAACTCCTCTGCTGTAAGATGCGTAAATGAGTTTAACATGTAAGATGCGTATAAAAATCTGTGTTTGATTCAATTTTGCTTTTGATTATACAAAAGAGGTCACTGCTATTTTTTACTTATTTATGCTTTATAGGTGTATCTCAGTTTCTGTTGGGTAGATACAGTATTAAAGCATTAGAAGCACTGGAAGTATTCGAAGAGCTAAACAGCCGAAACGACAAATTGTAAATGGTTACCTGTTAATTTTACAACTGAAAATACTAAAATTCAACTCAGCTTGCTTAGTTTCAATATGTAGCAAAGGCATTCGATTGACTCACAAGAATTGCTGACTTATATTTTTCTTCTATTGCAGAAATTTTACTACTCCAGTCAAATAAACCGGGAGACGGGAGCACAGACAATCACCTAATCGAGTTAACGGAGGAAATTTTAGGATTAGTTAAATCTCGATTCGCATATTAAAACGCAATCGGTATGTCAAGTCCTATCTTGGTGGAAAACACCCGAAAACCCGATTTTAGCGGTCCACTCGTAGGTTTACCATTGTTTTCCTCCTCCCAGTCCTCCATGTTTTCATACCTTTGTGGCAGGAAAACACAATGTTAAACCTACGAGTCATCCGCTAAAATCGGGTTTTCAGGTGTTTTCCACCAAGATAGGACTTGGCAGACCGATTGCGTTAAAATATTCGAATCGAGATTGAACCAATCCTAGAATTTCATCCGTGAACTCGATGAGGTGATTGTTTGTGCTGTCGGCTCCTAGTTTAAAATAAACTACTCATTTTCATACAGAATAAACAGAAATTGGTGTCGAAACTTGAAAACTCTCGGAAAATGGCTCCAAAATCTTTTTTTCTCCGAATTCTTGACTCGTTAAGCACTGATACAGTGTCAACTGGTGCAGTTACCCTACTGGTATCTTACAAATTCCTCTTACTATAGGAATCCAATCTGGAACTATTACGGATCATTTAACATGACAGTGAATTTTATGAGTTTCTCTATCAATGTAAGCGGTTATACTTCTTATACATTTCACGCAAAGCCTGCAATACAATATTGAAATGCCGAGTGTAATTTAAAATCGCCTACATCAACGTCTAAATTCTTTAGGTTGAATAACAGCTTTATATGCATCCATATAAGGATGATTATATACGGCCATGCATTGCATCTCTTGCTTGGTTTAAATCTAATTTATATCTTGGCGTAGCTAGAATCGTTTACAAATTTATTTAATCCCGCACAAGTTAATGTCATTTTTTCAATGTTTAAAAAAAAAGTATATTTCAACCCATTTAATTTAACCTTGATATTAATTTTATGTTCAGTTTAAAATGAAAATTTGTCTATTTGTTGACAGATTTTAGGTGAGCGCCAAAGTGAGGTGTCTGGTAGAGGTCTGCACGGGCGCGGGCTTGGCCCGAGGCCCGTACCCGGCCGGGCCGGCGGAATGAAGGCGAATTTTCAAACGGGCTGGGCCGGGCCGGCAGAATTAGGACAATTTTTTCAACGGGCCGGGCCGAAAGACAAAATAAACGGGCCGGGCCAGCAAAAAAATTAATCGGGACTATCGGCCCGATATAAGAATTTAAGCGAAGCAGATAAAATACGAGCCATTTTCAATTAATATGATTTTCTCGAGAAGTATAAATGTGCGTCACGAGCCGATGCGAGTTTAACAACATCAGTAGTACAGAAATGTAATATGTCCATCGTAGAGATCGGCATCGTACAGTTGCAAGATGTCTGATTCCGAGTTTAATTTTTTTTTAGCAGACTCGTGCCGGGACGGAACTGGTCTTAATCGATCTCAGGATGTGTAGAACAGTCATTGTGTTTTGTAGTATTAATAGTGATAATGAACTTCTCTTAACAGTATCTTTGGAAATATACCTTAAGGTGGTTCTCATATTCACTGCTCAACAATGCGAAGCTTTCAGACACATTTTCTGACAAAATTTTTAACTATAAAGGCATAAAATTGACAGGCCTGCCTACTGAAGGCATTTGTAAACGAATAGCTTTTTCCATACTTGATAAATTACTTACAGAGATAACAGAGACTCCTGTCACGTGACTGTACGTTTTTCTCCTTTCTTGTGCCATCGCTTCCGGAAATTCGATTCAAAACGCTAACTTTGACAGTATTTTCAGAAAGGTATATTGCTTTTATCTATGAAAAAAACGACATTTACATAGCTTCTGAATAAGAATTACCTGCCAATCTTACGCGTTTCCGAAAAGAAAAGAATTCATAAATGTGTCGAAATGTAGCTCCTTTGGATTTGAGAAAAGCTTTAAAAATGAGAGAAATGTTTTCACAAATCTACTTTTTATTATACAGCTTCAAAAGTTATCATGTTTTTAATCGTTTATTCTGATGAACTACATTAATCTTTTAATGAATCCTTATTTCCATTTTGAAATGTCTGTAGACACGATGACTAAAACACTGTAAGTAATCGTTAATGTTTACTATTGTGTGTTTTCTGTTTTGCGAACATCATAGTAATGTAAAATATACTGCAAAATGTTCCCATAAATATGTATGTAGTATTCAGTAAAAGAATCGTAATTGTATGTTGAGAAAAAACGGATTTTTTTTTTTTTTTTTTTTTTTTTGTAGAAATTCTGTCGGGCCGGGCCTGCTTTCACTGATTTTTGTACGATCCGGGCCGAGAACTGTAAAAATGCAAACGGGCCGGGCTCGGGCCGAACTTCCAATTTTTACACCGGGCCGGGCCAAGATAGCTTTCGTTCGGGCCGGGCAGGGCCCGGACCTGGAAATTCCGGCCCGTGCAGACCTCTAGTGTCTGGTTAAGCTGTTTTATTATTATTATTATTATTTGCTCTGGAGAATTAATTGCCATCTGTAGCGTGTGTGTGCCTTTTGTCTGTCACTAGTTACTTTAAATTGTTGTAGCAAGCAAATGCTTATACGTAAGATAGACCAAAAAAAAAAAAAAAAAAAAGCTTGAAAATTATTCAAAATGCCACTGAAATCGTGGTACAGTATTTAAGCAAATTTCATTCGACAGTGCATTTCTGTAGTTTATTTCTTGATGTAATAAGTGAAATTATGCTATTTTTAAAAGTCACGTTTAAGGGGACGGTGGACGTTTAAAAAAATGTTTTTTTTTTTTTTTTTAAATTTTCATAGTAGAGATTTGAAATTTTGTGCAAATATACATTTCACCCTAAGTATATAAAACACCTTAAAAGAAATTTCCAATCTTATTATAATTTTAAGATCTCTTAAAAAATTTTAAACTTTAAAACGGAATTTTAAAATGCTCCTTGCGTTTTAATTTTTGAGATATTTCTTCGATTTTGGATTTTAATCGCGTAAAACTCAATTGCAAACAAATCTACGTATCGATTTTTTAATCCCTTAAATACTTATTTTTTTTTTTTAGATAAGTTTTCTGAATTCCATATCGATTTTCATCAAAATTCTGCCTTATAATAAGTTAAAAATTAAATTTAATTGTCTTAATTAAGTCGAATTTTAAAATGCATACACAGTTTCTTTTTAAGTAATATCAGGATTCTTGCTTATTAGTATGAATTTTGATTAAAAATGAAGTAGCAAGGAGCATTTCAAAAATTTTTTAAAAAAAAGCTGAAATATCAGTATTGAGAAAAACAGATTTAAAGTAATTAAAAGGCCAAAAATATGTTTGTAAACAAAATTTAAACATTTGTGACTTTGTGTACAATAATCGCATCTGCATGCGGTTTTCCACGAATGACGTTGTACAAGTAGGAGAATAATAATACACAAAAGAGAAAATTTGGGGTCGATTTTTACTCAAATAAAGTCCACGGTCCCCTTATAGCCCAGTGGTAGGGGAGCAAAAAAAGGCCGAATTCGGAATTAATTAGGGGAAAGCTGGAAATTGTTTTAATCCCTTCTGTTTTTGTCTAGAATGAATGTGCTATGTTTCCCCCCTCGTACTAGGTGAGCGTTAGGAAATATGTATAGAATTATAGCCAAAAAACACGTTTTTTTGCATACCATAACAATATCTCAAAACAGCTAACTCTGTCAAAAACATTGTCAATACAAATGTTGTAGAGCTTAAAATTCTGAGTAAAATGAGTACCTACACTCAATACTTATGTTGAATATTAAGGTCACAATTCTACTTCAAAGTTTTAGACCCATCATCAGGGGGATGACCACAGAATTAATTAGGAGAAAACTGTAAATTGTTTTAATCCCTTCAGTTTAGGTCTAAAATGAACGTACTATGTTTTCTTCCTCGTACTTGGGTGAATGTTAGAAAATATGTACATATCTATTTTCGAAAAACACGTTTTTTTTAGTTTCCTGAACAATATCTCAAAACAACTAACTCTATAAAAAACATTGTCAATAGAAATGTTGTAGAGCTTAAAATTCTGAATAAAATGAGTACCATCATTAATATTTTTGTTCAACATTAAGGTCTCAATTCTATTTCAAAATTTTTCAAATCAAGAGCTTGAAACCAGGAGAGACCAAGTTAACTTAACAATATCTCAAATTTCAGCCTTAATATTGAACAAAAATATTAAGTGTAGGTACTCATTTTACTCAGAATTTTAGGCTCTATAACATTTGTACTAACGATGTTTTTGATAGAGTTAGCTGTTTTGAGAAAATGTTATGGTATGCAAAAAAACGTGTTTTTTGACTATAATTCTATACATATTTCCTAACGCTCACCTAGTACGAGGGGGAAAACATAGCACATTCATTCTAGACCTAAACAGAAGGGATTAAAACAATTTCCAGCTTTCCCCTAATTAATAACAAAAATATTAAGTGTAGGAACTCATTTTACTCAGAATTTTAGGCTCTATAACATTTGTACTAACGATGTTTTTGATAGAGTTAGCTATTTTGAGATATTGTTAAGTTAACTTGGTGTCTTTTGGCTTCAAGCTATTGATTAGCGATTAAGGCAAAATTTTGAAATAGAATTGCGACCTTAATGTTGAACAAAAATATTAATGATGGTACACATTTTATTCAGAATTTTAAGCTCTACAACATTTGTATTGACAATGTTTTTTATAGAGTTAGCTGTTTTGAGATATTGTTAAGAAAACTAAAAAAAACGTGTTTTTCGAAAATAAATATGTACATATTTTCTAACATTCACTCAACTACGTGGAAGAAAACATAGTACGTTCATATTAGACCTAAACTGAAGGGATTAAAACAATTTACAGTTTTCTCCTAATTAATTCTGAGGTCATCCCCCTGATGATGGGTCTAAAACTTTGAACTAGAATTGTGACCTTAATATTCAACATAAGTATTGAGTGTAGGTACTCATTTTACTCAGAATTTTAAGCTCTACAACATTTGTATTGACAATGTTTATGACAGAGTTAGCTGTTTTGAGAAAATGTTATGGTATGCAAAAAAACGTGTTTTTTGACTATAATTCTATACATATTTCCTAACGCTCACCTAGTACGAGGGGGAAAACATAGCACATTCATTCTAGACCTAAACAGAAGGGATTAAAACAATTTCCAGCTTTCCCCTAATTAATTCCGAATTCAACTCCCTAACCACTGGGCTATTTAGGGTGTTCTCAAATCCAAAAGAGCAACTTTCTGATATAAGTTTTAATTTATTTTTGATCGAAAATGCATGAAACTAGCTGGTGTTGTTGTTCAGAAACTATGTAATAGAGCTGATTTTTCCGTTTTTTTGCAAACGCAATAGATTTTTCAGAATATAGCGTTAAAGTGGGCGTTTTGAACCGAATTTCCGCGCGAAGGAAGAAAGAGCCTCAAGAGCGGGCGAAAAACGTGTTTGTCACATGATCAAATTTGCTTATAACTCAATAGGTAATTGATGTATCAAAAAATGGAAAAAACAGTTCCATTCCAAATCGCTACCATGGCCAGGCTTTCCAATTTTATACCTTTCCGTTAAAAAATGAATTTGTAAATGTGTCAAAACGTTTTGCGCTTGTTGAGCAGATCAGTTAAGAACAGCCTTAAGTGACGAAGGTCATAGCGCAGGTCGTTGCCACCATTGTTATCCATTTCTAAAAACACCAACTGTTTTTTGGTAGATGACCACAAGTGGTCTAAGTTTTTTTTGACAACGACAGAAAGGTCCTTACTGTTAAAAAAAGAGAGAGAGAGTTTGTTGTTTATAAAATAAAACAAATTAGATACAAGCATAAATTTATCGTTACCCAAGGGCAGGGCCGCTTCACTGAAACTCTCCGATCGCGAAATCCCATGTTAACCTCAACCTGTAGTAAAACTTAAAAGCGCGATGACTCATTACCTTATATAATTATTAAAATACGGTTTTCACCATCAGAAAGTAGACGTCAGATGTCGATGATGTGCGTTTTTAAAAATTGTCTCCTTAACCCTTTAGTGCGCCTCTTTGCATGTATGCAAACAACACTGTTTTGAATTTAATAGATATTTTTATTCGCATATACCTAATTCACACTAGAAAATTAAAATAGCAATATTTGCTTTAATTAAAAAACAGACATTCCGTATTTAAATAAAGCGAAATTAACCGTTGTGTAAAGTCAGATTCTCTCAACTACGTAATTTCTAGAACGTATTCTATCATGGGAATTAAAGGGTTAAAGGTTAAGTTTTATAAAATAAATAATTATATAAAATAAGGGATTTGGAGACATACTTATTCAAGTATTTACTAATTTGCATTATTTTAGCGTAAAACAGCCGCAGGACAGTAGATTTTACTCGTATTGCAGATGTGCAACAGAAGAAAAGATTGACGTATTATATGAAAAATGTATATCTGATTTTTTTTCATTATTTTTCCTGTGTAATAAACCTTTCAGAGTATCATATATAATTTTTTCGAAACAAAATAAAAAATCCCGCATTTAAGGGTTAAATTTGAAATATTTTTAAGAAGATGATAAAATTTCGCAAAGTGGAAATTTCAAAGTTTATAAGGATTTTTTAAATACTTAAAATTTAAGGAGACAATTTTTCAAAGAGCACATAATTGACATCTGACGTCTACTTTCTGATCATGAAAACCGTATTTTAATATTTATATTAGGTAATGCGTCATCGCGCTTTTAAGTTTTCCCATCGGTTAACACGAAATTTCACGTTCTTTCCTTGCATAATTGAAAAAAAAAATAAAAAAAAAACTATCTTGTCTATAAAAATAACATGGCCTTTTTGCATATCTTTCACTCGATATTCAAACTTTTTTACATTATCGTCGCTATTTTCCCCCAAAGAAAGCCAACTTTGTGCGTGGGCGTCTTAGAAGGGCTGGCCGTTCACCTTTGAGCCGCTTCTTAGCTTAGCTGCTGCGGGACACCCAGCTTGAGTCATCCACTTCAAGAACCTTTAAAGATTCGGGCTACTGTTGTAGTTCTGCTTTATTTGGGGATGTCGTTTATTTATAGGAAAGAAAGCTGTTTGGACGGATGTTTAGATTTGGTGGTGGTTGCTCAAAGTTAGCAGCCAAGGTCGTCCAACTTGAAAACATGCTTTTGTAGTATCGGAACACCCGAATTCGTTTGTGAATTCGGACACCTAAAGTGGTTGAGTTTTTCAAGTATAAATCCGTGTTTATTGAAAGCAGTGGTATAACAATTCACAAACAAGGGGAAGAGCTCAAAATAGCCCTTTTCAAATAAATAGAACAATTAGAACTATGAATAATTGGTAAAGATATTCAGGTTAATAATTAATAGTCCAATCTAATCATTAATGCCGCCTTCATTATTATTACGGAATCAATATTTTAGTTATTTTATATAGAAGATTTAAGACAATAAATTCTAGAGAATTATGAATGTTGAATTAATGAGACAACAGAGGGGTTAGGGGGTCAGAGATCTCCTGACATGCTAAAACATTTTCACTAAAATATAGATTATCAATGCATGTATCCTATTCATCCTGATAGTTTAATACTGAAAGAATTGAAACTACTCAGTGAGAATTACAAATCTAAAATAAAATGTAAAAAATAATGCGTTCAAAAAACAAAGAAAAATCATGCGTTAAGCATAGATTATGAAACACTTTCCAGCGTATAAATGCATAACTCATTTAAAAGCCACCTTTAAGCAATTTAAGCTCATACTCAGTAACCCTTATGAATTCTTTTCTGTAGCCCTGTATGTAAACTATAGCATTTATACACACTATGTAGTATGCATAAATATAGTGAAACTGAAAAGCGGATATCATAATTAAAAATGCATTTCCAGCAATCATTGCTAATATACTGTAATTCGGATACAATATAGTATCTGAAATCTTTTGTGCGCTCCTGTAAATGCTATGCACTTCCCATTATACATGAAATAACTGATACTAAAGCTCAGCTACGTATATCAATTTCATTATATATGAAACAGTTTAACATAATTCAAATACGCCGCAAACAATCCCTTCCCCCTATACCATTATGTGGGAATTCTTTTGTGCGGCCCTGTAAATGAATAATAACTATTCTTTGCACCGCATATTCTACAGAATGCATATTTTAGTGCCCTTCATAAATGTATATCAATTTTATTATGTTTGAAAGAGTGTAACACCAATAAAAATCATTTGAAACGATTTTTTCCCATTGGTCGTAATGTAACGGAATTATTTTGTATGGCCCTGTAAATGTATAATAACTATTGTTTGCACCGCATAATCTATATAATGCATATTTTAGTGCCCGTCATAAATGTATATCAATTTTACTATGTTTGAAAGGGTGTAACACCATTAAAAAGCATTGTAAAGACTTGGACGGTCTCACAATATTCCCTGCAGAAAACCTCAGTGGCACGGATTCACTGTATAGGAAAACTTAATGTGTTTCCAAAGTAGAGCAAAAATATAGCTAAGTTCACTAATCTGAACGGTAAGATAAAACGAACCAGCCGATCACCATTGATCTACTATGTTTGACAGTCTACGACAGTTCGCTAATGCAAGGGACCACCGGTAGTGTCTTTGATGTACCGCGTGAGAAGTAGCAAACGTATTTTCCCACGAGAAGATTTCCTCTCGCGGGCTCCGTGAGCAAAAATAGCGGCGGCCTCCTAACCGACCACTCAGTGAACAGCTGTCAAAGATTTTTGACAGGACAAGATGGCGAGTGGCTAAGAGACTTACTATTATTTTAGAAGAAGATAATTTGAATATATAGGAGACGAGGATATTTTTTAGTTAGTTAGTAAATTGCTAGACTCCAGAGAGTTACATTCAGGTAGGACCTGGAGAGGGGAGGTAAAATCTCTCCTGCATATTTTAGTGGACTTCATAAATGCAAATTAATTTTACTATGTTTGAAAGTGCGTAACACCATTAAAAATCATTTGAAAGATTTTTTCCCATTGACCGTAATGTAACGGAATACTTTTGACTGTCCCTGTAAATGAACTAAACATGTTACAAACTTAATTTGAAATAGGGTTCGTGCTATGGTAGAGGTCACTAAAATCCTAAAATTTCAGAACGACCCGAGTATATTTACGAGAGTTAGAGCGCGGACAGACGGACAGACGGCCCGACAAACCGAAGTCATAAACACACTTTTCAACTTTGTTGGAAAATGTTAAAAAGACAAAAAAAAAAAAAAAAAAAACATGCACCAGGCATAGATTGTGCAGTACTTTCAACACTGACAGAATATTATTAAGAAATTAAATTTTTTTAGGGTTCCGTTCTTAAAAAGTAAAAACGTAACCAGTATAAGATCCCTCTTGTGTCTGTCTGTCTGTTACAGCCATTTATCTCGGAAGCTATGAAACGTGGAAAGTTCAAACTTGGAAGAGTTATAAAGTTTAATGACACAACATATTTATAGATTAACAGCCATTTACAAATATTTTAAAGAAAAATTTAGGGTGGAAAATTAAATTACCTGACATTTTTTTATGTATGTATCGTGTGGGCATCGTTCGAAAGATCTCGTAACACTGAACTAATATATATATATATATTTTAAACTTTAGGTATTATATTTTCCGAGATATAGTCGAAAATGTACTGCTAAAATATGCCGCCTCCCTTCCCCCCTTTTCCGAATCCATTGAAACTAAAATTATAAAAAAAATTGAGGTTGTAGGAGTTTATTTAAACCTTGCGGGAAAACTATAGCGATTATCCTAGGTCACATGGTTTTTGGGAAAATCGCATTTTTACGTTACACACAAACTTTACTTTGCGGGCGCTCAGCGGGGGAGCTGAGGGGCACTCGAGGTACCTATCGGCGCCTAATTATCCAAGGATTGTTGATAATGATTTTCGAAAAAATTGGTAATTAGCTGATATCAGGGGCGTAGCTACCGTGGAGCAGTTGGAGCAAACTGCTCCAGGCGCACGAATCCTAAGGGCGTAAAATTAGAAAGAGCGAAATATACATTTGTAAAAATATTTTCATATTTTTTTCATTATTAATCAGAAATTATAGATGAATATTTCTACAGCCATCATAATTCTGTGATATTTTACCTTGTGTTTAACCTCAATTTTTTCGATTTAAAACATATTTTTATACACAGTTAACAGAAATTACTTCTATTTGCGAAGTTTTAAATCATAACTTATTGCAACCTCAAGTAACTTCTCCAACGCCATTTCAGCATGCCGGATTTTTTCCCATGTGACTTTTTCGTAGACGACAACTGAAGATTTTCAAATCTTCAAGTAATCAAAACTTATTCACAGGGCTCTCATTGGTAACTTTATTGGCTACCACTTTTTCCAAACAATAAACTTCCTGGTACATTTCTATTGAAAATGTTTTAGAAATTTATCATGATGATTACTGTACGGAAATAATGATAGTCAAAGAAGTCACCACTGAGAAACCTATGTTTACGATGTAACAGCCTTAGCAATTTAGTTATTTTACGATTTGAAAAAAAAAAAAATAGTTTGACAAGTAGAAGAAAATTATTGACTATATTACAGACGAAAAAAAAAAAAAAAAAAAAAAAAATGAAAATTTTGAAGGTTTTTTTTTTTTTGTGTGTCTTTGCAAACTAAACATTCATCAATGCAGATTACAAACGAATAAGAGCCGGATTTAGGCATATCCCACATCAGTCCAAGGCGACAAACTTTAGATGGGGTATGAGGGAGAAACGGCAAATTAAATTTTTTGCATATTGTTTTTGAGATTTTGAAAATATGGTAAATCTGAAATGCAGAATTGATAAGCATTTCCTTCAAAAAGAGAGAAGAAATTAGGTATCATATTTAGTGTTCCTTAGAACATGATTATCGCTGATGCAAATTTATATAATTTTTTTCGAAAAATATTTTTCCAGATTAAACCTTATTTAATCGCAGAATTTTATGATTAAATAAAGCAAAACATTTTTTGAAAATAGTAATGTGAGTTTTCTGAGGACGTAATCAGATCTGCCCACACACCACCACCATCCGATATCGCATAATTAGTAGTAGTCAATGAATTTTGGAATAATAAAATGAAAAAGAAAATTTGGAGTTACTCCAACTGCGTGTTCAAAAACGTATAACAATGAATAAAAACTTAGATCCTAATTTTATGCAAAGGTGAAATATTTTCACTAGTGATAAAGACCTCGTGTTTTAAAGAAAATGTGCACTTTCATTCATAAGGCTTAAAATTTTTTCAAATGGCCTAATTTTCATTCTGCACATGCTGAAACAAGGCCTATAATTTTAAAAAATAAGAAAAAATAGGATTGTACCAAATTAATTCAAATTCGGGCACTCAGGCTGGCCCGCTAGGCAACTGACCTGCGGGTTGTTGAGACCTAAACCATGTGATGCTGTGCTCCCCCTGAGTTGAAATAATAAATGTTACAAAATTTTCTATAAGCATTAGATTTGAACAGTTGTAAATTATTGAATAATTAAAAAAAAATTTTTTTTGAAGCATTTTTTTATTAATGATTTTTTGTATCTTTGCAAAGCAGAATTGAATTTTTTTTGGAAGTTTCTTCGTTTTAGAGGACCATGCGTCGTCTCTGATTCAAAATATATATACGAATTTTTTTATTTAGTTTTTTGTAAAATCATTTATTATTTGATTGAAATGTGTAGGTGTCGTGTATTCGTACAATGCTGTGTTTGTAAATTAACCTATATAAATGTTTATTATATTGATTTTTGCGCTTGATGAAAGAAAAATATAAAGAATATTTTCGACCAAAAAAAAAAAAAAAAAAAAAGATAAATCAAACATTCTTTTAGTCAAAAATTACACTTTAATATGAAAACGAGACTGTTTCAATATTGTCTATAAGTGTGATGATCAAAACGGTGGTCTGATATTTTGTATATACGTTAAATCAGGACTGTTCATGTTCAACCGTTTGTTGATCTTTTTGCGCGCCTTCGATTATACCCTGTTGCTAGGTTATTTTTAAATACAGTATATTCTGCCTAAGGCGGATTCCACATAAGAAGGAAATTTGTCTTACATAGAGTTTTAGACAGAGTTTACTCTATAAAAATCTCTATGAAATTTTAAAGATACTTTGATTTAAAATGAAATTAAATATTCGCACGTTTCTTTTTATTACTAGCAGCATTAAGATTTTTTATCCTTCCGCTGCAAAAAAAGTTTAAAATAGGTTTAGATAATCTTTCTTATTTAGTACTAAAATTCTTCTATACTTAGAATCCGACACTAGGCATTCGCAAGCCAATTTTAAACCAATGGGAACGCTCATTACAAATTTCCCATTTTTAGTATTTTTAAATGCTTTATTCTTTGCATTGAATAGATGAGGTCAATGTCTAAACGGTTATCTTTATGCTGTTTGGATTTTTTTTCTAAGAACACTATCCCCAGAAAAAAAAAAACTCGAATGGTAATGGATATTATTGGTTTCTAATAGCAAAGTTGTGCAATAATGAATTTCTAAAACGTTGAGCTTTTCAAAAATCCAAGGTTTACATATTTGACAGTGACCGAGTCCAGCCCTGCGTGCAGTAGCGGCTCTGCAAGGATTCACAATAACGTTTCTACCAGTATGTAGGTACATAAAATTTGGTTTGTTTCAATCGTGAGATTTTCTACGATTAAACAAGGAGAAATTTTTTTGTGAAATTACTAATAGTAAAGTGATTGTGAACTCCTTGTTGAGCTGCTACTGTCTGTCTAGTGAAATGTTGTGGTATAAGATGAACGTGAGCAATAAAAATAATTTAATTGAGATATAAAAGAAAATATTGGTCAGTTATCGTCACAGAATGGTTGAAAAATAGTTTAGATACCAAATATGTTGGCCGATTTCTTCGAAAATGAATACAATTCTTGCGACAGATTTATAACATACCTGCTGACATCATCAAAAAATCATCAAATCGTGCTTTGGGAATCTGAAAACGTGGGGAAATTCTAACACACACGCACACATACACACATATACATATTGAACCATTGTAAAACTTGTGAGAATGGATTCAAGAGTATTTGAAAATATAAAAATATACCATTATTTTCATTTTTTTAGTGTGATTTCAATGCTTTCCTAATTCCTTCCTTACATTGTATATGTGTATGGAAAGTAAAAACTGTAATCTTGAGTTATATACACTGGTGAGAAAAAATTAAGATCGAAGCAGATAAATTAGCATAAAAGCCCAACAAGGCAACAGAACGGACTGGAAGGCCAATCAGGGGATACACCTTGGATCGATGCTGTTGGGCATGCGCATATATGGCATATAACGTAAGAGGTGGAAGTCGCAAGAGTATAAAGCACAAAAATGGTGGACACTCAGCAATTCGGTGAAATATATTGCACGGTGTACAGTGATTTCAACGACGGTTTGTTGCTACTACTGTGTGATATGGCCAACAGCCAATCCAGGAGATTTCATATGGATGACTTTACCATATGTCGCATCACTGGGAGGTTCGAAGAAGGTCAAAGTGTGACAGAAGAGTTTGGAATCGCTCACAGCATCGTTTTACGAGCCTGTAGAGCATTTCAAATGATAGAACAAGCTGTCCGAGTGTTCAGCAGTGGTCGTCCACGTTCAACAACAACAGAAGAAGATCGCTGCGCTATATTGTCCTAAGGCGAAAAGAAACAGGCAACAGACAGCTGGAGAAATCGCAAGGCACATGGAACAGACTATTGGACGTCAGATATCACGTTTTAGTGTGGTCAAGAGGCTGCACAAAGGTGGTCTATACGCACGTCGAACAGTGCGGTGTATACCATTAACGACTGCTCATCGGAGACGGTGGTTTCTGCGGCGCCAGGAACACAAGAACTGGACATAACAGGGGTGGGTCGAGTACTCTTTATGGATGAGAGCCGGTTTAGTCTGGCAAGCAATTCTGGATGTATGCGCATCTGGAGAGAGCAGGGAATACGCAATCACCCATCCAACAGCATCGAAAGGGACCGTTTTGAAGTTGCCGGAGTTAACGTTTGGGGCGGTATCACGCTTGGCAGCCGTTGGAACCTCCACGTCTTCCAAGGAGATTCAGTAACTGGTAGCCGCTATTGAACTGAGATTATCTTGCCAAACGTGTGTATTTTTAGATGCGCTGTGGTTCCAGACTTCCTCTTCATGGACGACAATGCTACACCTCATCGTACAGTGGCTGTCGCAGAGCTCCCAGAGAGTGAAAATATGCAACGCGTGGATTGGCCTGCAAGGTCCCTGGGCTTAAATCTCATAGAACACGTGTGGGACCTTCTCGAGAGACGCTTGGCAGGGTGTGACCAGGCGCCAGCAACGATTCCGTAGCTTCAATTGGGGTTACAAGCGGAATGGGACTATGTCTCAACAGCTTCTTGACAACCACGTCTTCAGCATAGACAGACGTTGTAAACCTTGCATCGCAGTCAGGGGTGACCATATCCCCTATTAAAGACTGAATTGAAGAGCTGAGTGGATGAACATGTTATGCTACATTTTCTAATTTTTTTTTTTTATCTTTTGGATGAAAGCGTTATAAATTTCTTCAAATGTAATTTTTGTTACTTAACATGTTTTTCCACTTAGCTCTTCAATTGTTTCTGCCAGGTGCCTGTCAGATAGACATTTCTGTCTTCTCTGCAATTGTGATTCAAGTTACCTTTTCAATAAAGTGTTTTTGTATCCTTTTGATTTCTTGTCTAGATGGTTTTGAAAACTTGTACCATATTTTCATATCTTGGAGAATTTATGGTATGACATTTCGGTCGATGTGGAAAACGTCTGTATGATGTTTCATTCGGAAAACCATCTAGCCTTTAATTTTTGCACACCAGTGTATAAGGGTGTCAATTAGGGTTATCGTTGCAGGGGGACCAAAATGTTTCATTTGGGGAGAAAACGGAAGACTGGAATCGCCAAATTGCAAGAGGTGTTTTTTTTTCTTTCGGAGACACTCTCAGTCATGTTATTGTACGATTAAACCTTTACTGTGTAACTCATTATTCTTGTTTTTATATTCTTAGTGTTTCTTAGCGGCGAATCTATTACTAACATTATTTGGATTTGTCTAGTTTTTCTTTGGTGATTAGCGAAATTACTCAAATTAGCAAAAGCCAGTGAGAAACCCGCTATCAACTTTTGTCGTTGTCCATTGGCTAATTTTCTAAACCATTAGCTGTGGAAATATAGTTTCAATAGTAATAAAGTTTTAAAGTTGTTCTTCATCCTCTTAAAAGTAATTTATGTCAAAATAGTTATTTTTTAAAAGTTACGAGATTTACATTTTTATTCGGTCCCTGGATTCTATAAGTTATATTTAGAAAAATCTTCTCCGTATACGGGTAAAATAATAAAAATTTCTTTTTTGTATGACCAAAACTTATCAAGTTATGATATTTTGAATTTTATGGAATTTTAGTACTTTCTAACACTAAAAACAGTTTCATCCATATGCAAAAAGTAAAAAAAAAAATCTTGACAATAGTGTTTTTTTTTTTATTATTTTCTACAATGCTTCGAAATCTTTGAAAAGAAAAACAGATATTAAAGGCAGCAGATTGTACTGGCTAATTGGCCGATTTAAAACGAAAATCCCGCCCAATTCTCAGAAAATATTGGTAGGTACTCCATACTTATAGAATTATAATTCATTTCATTATTTATTTTTAATTATTCGTATTTAATACGTGTTTAAATATTCTGACTTTCAAATAAAAGTGAGGTTTCAAAGCGAATTAAGATTGATATATAAATTTTAAAGTAAAAAAAAAAGTCGCAGAACTTTTTCGGGTGACAAGAGGGCGCAGCAACTTCATTTGCTCCAGGGTGCTGAATATGTAGCTACGCCACTGGCTGATATATTAATTAAAAATAATCTAGTAAAACGCGGCATGGACCAAGGCGGAGTTGCTACTTTGCGACATCCTTTCGAAGTGCGATTGGCACGATTCCAAATTTGAACTTTGTACAAAGTCTTTGTCTTTTTTAGATAACGCTAATCATTGTGATGAATCGTCAATTTTTTTCATTCCAATTGAAATCAATTATTGATGGCAATTATTAAAAAATAATTCATAGAATAATTCTAATTTTTTTTAAATAAAGTTTTATTATTCTTTTAGAAACGATTTTTTTGTAATATTGCAGTTAGTAATTGATGTGATTAAAAATCAAATCATCAAAACACGGAACAGAACTCTTCGAATTAAATTTAGAAAAACAACATTTACATCAGACATCCCAGAAGTGAATTTATGCCTAGACACTTAAAAGACAGACATAAAATCGGACCTACCACGTGTAAATTTTATGATGGGACTCTTAAGATTTTATGACTGGACACTTGAATTTATGACACTATACCGAGAAAAGATGACCCCCCCCCCCCCCAGGACACGACTGACAAAGGAAGAGAATATAATGAGCTGGGGCAGAAAAGAAGCACATTTAGTCACATGATCCAATAGTAGAGCGTACATGTATCTGATCTAACATAAATTTACAAAGATCCACTCAAGGTACTCGAGGTAGAAGGGGGAAAAGCAAGTTGGATCTAACTGGACAGTAGGCTGAAGGAAAAGAGATTGTAGTGAATAAATTATAAAAAAAATAAAATGTAAGCGAGATTAAGAAGTCAGTACTGTCAAAAATGCCTTCATGAGAGTGCTGCATAAAAAGTTTTCCTAGTTTGTTACGTAAAATAAATACCTGCAAAGTTAGTGATATGTGAAATGAGATCCCAGTATGGATCTCTGTGTCAGTGTATGCATCAACACAAAGTGGATTGACTCACAACTAACTATGGTCATTCTACAAAGATGATATTCCAGAACAAAAAAGTCCTTCCGGCCAGTGCCGGGAGGAAGAGGTAGCTTTCATAATCCTTATTTAAAAAAAGCCAACTTATATCATGCAAACACACAAAGCTCAATTTAGTGGAAACCGAATATAGGAGATTCAATACTAATTTTTATCAATATAATGAATGAGAATTTCGCGAAATTAGTCAGCTTTATCCAAGCTGCTTTTCTTTAAAGTAACTTATATTTGGCTGCCAAATTCGGCAATTTCTTAAAGTGCCTGTCATTTTAAGACAACATGGTGTATGAGGCTAAGCAGTGAACTTGGTCGAGACCTTAGTAATTGCTGTGCACATGCTCACTCACATCGGAATTGGTTAATATATAGGAGTGCTGTCGCATGCAAAAAATCAGATTTTTCAAAATGTCACCCACAATAGAAATTGAAACTGCTATATCTGAGCCATTTTTTAAGGTAAAGACAAACAAAAAATGCTCCTGAATCCTTATATCAAGATCAAATACTTAAGAAAGAAACCTTTTTCAATTTCTAATTTTTTGCACCTCACTTTAAATATATATATATTTTTTAATTTAATGGCCGCCATTTTGAAACAAGATGGCTGATGAATCTGGCCAGCGAACTTGGTCGAGGTGTTGATGTATACTATCCACATGCCCTCTTACATCGAAATAGGCGAATACGTGTGTTATCGCGTGACAAACACAAGATCGTTTCAAAATGTTAGCCATGCTAGAAATTCAAAATGCTATAAATCAACCATTTTTTAAGATATCAACAAAAGAACAAATTTTCAGAAAAAAAAAAACTGCTCCGGAATCTTTGTATCAAGGCCAAACACATAAAAAAAATCTTTTTCATTTTCCAATTTTTTAATACCTCATTTTGAATTTTAAATTTAATTTTTTTTTAATGGCAACCCTTCTGAAACAAGATGGCGAATGAAGCTGGCCAACGAACTCGGTCGAGACACCGGTATGTACTATGTACAGACCAAGTTACATCCAAATAGGTTCATAAATACGCCTGTTATCGCGTGACAAAAATCAGGTCGTTTTAAAATGTCAGCCACAAGAGAAATTCAAAATGCTATTACTCAGCCATTTTTTTTTAGATATAGACGAAAGAAAAACTGTTCCGGAATCTTTGTATTAAGGTCAAACAGATACAAAAAAAATCTTTTTCATTTTCCAATTTTTTGGTATCTCATTTAAATTTTTTAATTTTTTAATTTTTTTAAATGGCCGCCATTTTGAAACAAGATGTCGGATGAAGCTGGCCAACGAACTCGGTCGAGATATTTGTATGTACTATGTACACACCAAGGTACATCCAAGTCGGTTCATAAATACGCCTGTTATTACGTGAGAAAAATCAGGACGTTTCAAAATGTCAGCCACGCTAGAAATTCAAAATGCTATAACTCAGCCATTTCTTAAGATATAGACGAAACAAAAACTGCTCCCGAATCTTTTTATCAAGGTCAAACACATAAGAAGAAAATATTTTTTCAATTTTCAATTTTTGGTACCACATTTCAAATTTTAAATTTTTAGAAAAATTTTAAATGGCCGCCATTTTGAAACAAAATGGCGGATGAAGCTGGCCAACGAACTCGGTTGAGAGATTGGTATGTACTATGTACACACCGAATTACATCCAAATCGGTTCATAAATACGCCTTTTATCGCGTGACAAAATTCAGGACGTTTCAAAATGTCAGCCACGCTAGAAATTGAAAATGCTATAACTCAGCCATTTTTTAAGATATAGACGAAACAAAAACTGCTACGGAATCTTTGTATAAAGGTCAAATACATAAGAAAAAAATATTTTTCCATTTTTAATTTTTTGGTACCACATTTCAAGTTTAAATTTTTTTTAAAAATTTTAAATGGCCGCCATTTTGAAACAAAACGGCGGATGAAGCTGGCCAACGAACTCGGTCGAGACATTGGTATGTACTATGTACACACCGAATTACATCGAAATCGGTTCATAATTACGGGAGTTACAGTGTGACATAGGTCAGATATATATATATCAATTTTGAACGGAGGGTGGTTTCGGGGTCTGGGGGTCATGATCGATGAAGAAATACCAAAATTTTTTGAAATCGCTTTCCTCCGAACGGCTGCAATAGGTAGCTTTTTTGTAAAGAAAGCTACCTAAAAGGTATTTTATTATTCCCCTTTCTGCCTGTAGAAAAGTTGAGTTATACGTTTTTATTGAGATCATGCTCCTGCCAGCTCAGAGTCGAGTTAAATATTTAGTTATATAGTTATTGAAACAAATGAAAATCATTTAGACAGTTATCTTGAGCACGTTTGAATTGAAGCACCATTCAAAGAAAATTATTGGCACAATCAATAGGCTGAAAATTGTAAATAACATTTGATTTAATTTAGATCTGTGCAAATTTCTAATGAAGTATGTTAGAGGAATTGTTATGTGTATTTGTATTGTTTTCCTGCGATTTTCTTCTTGTAAATAAATTTCATGTTTGTACTTAAAATTGTGTAGGTATCTAATCAATGGCATTATGTGTCTTCTTAATTTTAAATGTAGTAGAAAAAACATCAAAAGTTAGCTGCTTCAAAAGGAATCTGGTCGTCGAAATAACACAGCGCAGGTTAATTAAGATTCAAGTTGATAAAGACTATAAATTAAATTATTTTAGAAAAGGAATTTTATA
Source organism: Maratus speciosus (assembly GCA_963932465.1). Classification (NCBI taxonomy): domain Eukaryota; kingdom Metazoa; phylum Arthropoda; class Arachnida; order Araneae; family Salticidae; genus Maratus; species Maratus speciosus. Next base: position 105,932,709 of record OZ010786.1, on the reverse strand, counting down.
TAAATATAAGATTAATTTAGGTTAAACAGTTAGAAATGATGGAAAGTTCATTTCTGTATCCAAGATTCCCAGAAGCCGAATGCGATCACCAATTGTTATGTATATTAATTTATATTTTTATAGTTAACTAAATTTGATGCACAAAAGGTATTAGTGAAGTGTTAGACGGGTTAGTGTCAGTGCGGGGTTTATGAGAGCTAGCGAAATATTTACAAGATTTTTAGGTGTGGAAAATTCCCCTCATCAGTAATTAATAAATGTACTGTGCGGAACCCTTTGTGGGCTAGTAAAACTCGCACTTGACCGATTATATTTATACAATGGAATCGATAATAGTTTCGTAGCCCAACATATAACTGAATTCTTTTGGCCTGCTCTGTAAATAAAAAATAAATATTACGCACTACAAAACATATAGAAAACAAGTTATAGTGCACCTCAGTGGTCTTTTTTAATTTCATCATGTTTGAAGTATCAGAACATCGTTAAAATACGCCAGAAACGATTTTTTTTCATATAGGTCATAATGTAAGGGAATTCTTTGTGGAATGGAATTCTTGCTTCCGTGTAGTAAGCAAACTGTGAATGCTACTTAAAAAACTTCTTAGAAAGAATTTTTTTGTCCACCACAGTGGTGCATATCAATTTCATTATGTTTGAAGTATTGCAATTATCTTTGAAATGCATCGGAAACTATTTTTCCTCATAGAGCATAATTCAACCAAATTATTCTGCTTCCCCTGTAAACGAAATAAGACTGATGAATTTTTCATTTTCATACTGAAAACTCTTTAGAAAGCATTAGCAACATATAGAAATTACATCGCAATCTCAGTATATTTACGAGAGTGGTACGTACAGATAGACAGACGGCCAGACAAACTGAATTCACGATAAAAAGCGCTAATAACTCATTGATATCCCTAATCTGCAGAATTACACATTAGAAAAGTAATTGGTATTTACAGTGCTTCTTTATCCCTTTAAGACGTGGAGATTTTTGGTAGAAAGGAAAAGTTTTGTTGGTTTCCCCTAATTAATAGGATCATATTTGATTGAAAAAAAATATTCCCCATTTGGGTACCTCAGTTTTGTCTAATTTTATTAATGATATTCGAACATAATTACAATTTCGATATCAGAATGCTATGTTTCGAAGTCTAAGATTCGGACTAATGCAAATAAAATGAAAATCTTGCTATGAACTCAAATGGGATGAGAAATAATTCAGTAATAATTAAAAATATTGCTTTAATACTCAGTAGGGAAGAGGTTAAATTGCACAAAAAGAGGAAAATGTTTTTTCTTTTGCTTTAGGATCATCTACACAATCGTGTAGATCAGGTTTTAAAGGGTTAAGTACAGAGTTGATTGTCAAACACTGAAGATAGAAAAGGTCAGTCTTGGAACAGTTCAGATAATAATAATAATTAAAAAAAAAAAACTGTCATTATTTAAATGGATAGAGTCCGAATCCTAGAAGCCCTTCCCTTTCTTACACCCCTAGTTGAAGTTGAAAACAAGTTTATCTGAATTCCTGAATTCTTTTCTGAATTCGAACACTTAAAATGGTTAGATTTTTCAAGTAGAAAGCCGTATTTATGGAAAGTTATAAGCATCAATGGAATAGAAATTAAAAAAAATATTTTAGGGGGACAAAAATCATTTTCAAATAAATTAAACAATTGGGATTATCAATTAAAACTCTTATAATGAAAATAATTCGTTCTATTAATCGATCTAACTGATCCTACTTTTAAAGACAGCTACTTTAAAACTCTGCTGGTGATTATATTATATTGAAAATAATTTTCGCGTGAAAAAAATATTTACGCTAGCTAATTTTCATAAAAAAAAACCCAAGTCGGAAATTGTACCTCAAACGTGGCAAATGGGGTATGTTCGTACTATAAGTAGTTTTATAAATATTCAGATCTTGGAGCAATAACTGTTGCATTCTTATGCAAAAACGCATGAATACAAAATTTAATACGATTCTATATATTAAATTCAGTAATACGGAAATAATAGGACTTTATATTAAATAGGACGTAATTACCATGGGGACCTAGAATCATTATCTATCATGCGATATCATTGAATTAATTACGCATGATAGAAAGAAAAAACATTTTATTAATATATTTTTAAGTTTTCATTCGTTTTTCATAAAATTTGAAACGACTTGACAAAATTCTGCAACGATTGTATATCTTAAATTTCAAACCATTCGGTTGGGTAGTTTTTATGCTGTTATATGCAGACAGGCGGAGGGCCCAGACGACACCTATAAGTGCTATGTTTTTATATATAATTACGAACGCCACCTAAAAATGATAGTTTTTACTTGGAAGAGTTTTCTTTATGAGATATGTTAACCCTTAAATGCCGGGTGTTGCTTTTCGGCAACATACCCAATTTAGGCTCTAAAATACTATTAGAATAATATTGAAGCTATAATACCTAATGTTGCCAATAAAATACATTCTGTAAATATTATTAAATCGATTTTCAACATGTAGATGGCAACACTTGTGCTGTTTAAGAATAAAGATAGATTTATTTTTTAGATTGATGCTACATGTTCTTTTTGTTTTGTTTGGATAAGCTTGCGAAATACCCTATTTTGTTCTGCAGTGAGCAAGTAAAATTTATTTCTTATTATAGTTCCTGAAATTCTTGTGTGTTTAATATTATAGAATTTTATCAAGGAAAATTATTTTTTCAATTAAAGACCAGTATTGCCGATTAGCAACAAACAGTTTTTTAGCCGTAAACCATACTTAAAACAAAATATGATTTTTTTAAAGTATTTTTCCCATGATTTATTTAAAAAATGAAAGCCGAAAATCATTATTACAATGATTTTTGAAAAACCAGGCATTTAAGGGTTAAATACAAAAAAGAAATAATGAAAGCGTTTTCGTAAAAATATGTGTTTGGTTTCTATTTATGTTGTCAAAATCAGATCTGTGCAGGGACCGTTGATTTTAAATATCAACTTCCCTTGTATGCATTTTTAAGTCTTTCATCCTCTGTTCCGGTAATTTTACATTAGGTCACTGACATCCGATTTTTATTCTCGATTGTCTTAACACTGTTTATATCCTTCTGGCATTTCGCTTTACTCTGACGGCTGTCTGCACGTCAAAGTAAAGCGAAGTTACTATGTAACTCATTGGTTACTCACAAAAAGAAAATTCTTTAAGAATCAAACTCTGTTAGGGAAGTGTACTCTAAGGCAGTATTTTATGTTTTTGAAGTCACACGTCTAGGGTTAGGTTGTGCAGGAGTGCGCGGTGTACAAGAGTTAGAGGTCTGCACGGGCCCGGGCCGGGCCAGCGAAATAAAGGCGAAATTTCAAACGGGTGGGGCCGTTAGAATTAGGACTAGTTTTTCAACAGGTCGGGCTGGCAAAAAGAATTGAACGGCCCTGCAGGGCCGGACCTGGCCGATAAAGAAAATTTAAGCTGGCAAATGTGCATCGCGAGCCGATGCGAGTTTCAATACAGAAGTATAATATGTCCACCGTAGAGATCGGCATCGTACAGTTACATGATGTTTGATCCCGGGTTTAATTTTTTCAGCAGACTCGTGCCGGGCCCAGATCACGCTTGCATTTTTTTTTCTACATAGTCGTGCAGGGACGAAACTGGTCTTAATCGTTCTCAGGATGTGTAGGGCAGGCATTATGTTTTGTAAAATTATATACAGCGATAATGAACTTCTGTTAACAGTATTTTTGGAAATATACCTTAAGGTGGTTCTCATATTCACTGCTCAAGAATGCGAAACTTTCAGCCACATTTTCTGACTCATTTTTAACTGTAAAGGCATAAAATTGACAGGCCTGACTATCGAAGGCATTTGGAATCGAATAGCTTTTTTCATTTTTGATAAATTACTTAGAGAGATAACAGATATTCTTGTCACGTGACTGTAGGTTTTTCCTCTTTCCTGTGCTATTGCTTCCGGAAATTCGATTCAAAACGCTAACTTTGGCAGTATTTTCTGAAAGATATATTGATTTTATCTAAGAAAAAAAATGGCCTTTACATAGTTTCCGAATACCTGCCAATCTTACGCGTTTCCGAAAAGAAATAAATTCATAAATGTGTCAGAATGTAGCTCCTTTGAATTTGAGAAAAGCCTTAAAAATGAGAGAAATATTTTCGCAAATCTACTTTTAGGTAGCTTTCTTTACAAAAAGCTACCTATTGCAGCCGTTCGGAGGAAAGCGATTTCAAAAAATTTTGGTATATTTTCATCGATCATGACCCCCAGAACCCGAAACCACCATCCGTTCAAAATTGATATATATATATATATATATATCAATATATATATATATATCTGACCTATGTCACACTGTAACTCTCGTATTTATGAACCGATTTGGATGTAATTCGGTGTGTACATAGTACATACCAATGTCTCGAACGAGTTCGTTGGCCAGCTTCATCCGCCATTTTGTTTCAAAATGGCGGCCATTTAAAAATTAAAAAAAAATTTAAAATTTGAAATGTGGTACCAAAAAATTGAAAATGGAAAAATATTTTTTTCTTATGTATTTGACCTTTATACAAAGACTCCGTAGCATTTTTTGTTTCGTCTATATCTTAAAAAATGGCTGAGTTATAGCATTTTGAATTTCTAGCGAAGCTGACATTTTGAAACGTCCTGAATTTTGTCACGCGATAAAAGGCGTATTTATGAACCGATTTGGATGTAACTTCGTTTATACATAGTACAGATTGTCTCGACCGAGTTCGTTGGCCAGCTTCATCCATGGCTAAAAATGGCGGCCATTTAAAATTTTAAGAAAAATTTAAATTTGAAATGTGGTACCAAAAAATTGAAAATTGAAAAAATATTTTTTTCTTATGTGTTTGACCTCGATAAAAAGATTCGGGAACAGTTTTTGTTTCGTCTATATCTTAAAAAATGGCTGAGTTATAGCATTTTGAATTTCTAGTGTGGCTGACATTTTGAAACGCCCTGATATTTGCCACGTGATAACAGACATAATTATGAACCGATTTGGATGTACCTTGGTGTGTACATAGTACATACAAATAACTCAACCGAGTTCGTTGGCCAGCTTCATCCGCCATCTTGTTTCAAAATGGCGGCCATTTAAAATTTTTTAAAAAAAATTAAATTTAAAATGAGATACCAAAAAATTGGAAAATGAAAAAGAGTTTTTTTGTATGTGTTTGATCTTAATACAAAGATTCCGGAACAGGTTTTGTTTTTCGTCTATATCTAAAAAAATGGCTGAGTTATAACATTTTGAATTTCTATTGTGGCTGACATTTTAAAACGACCTGATTTTTGTCACGCGATAACAGGCGTATTTATGAACCGATTTGAATGTAACTTGGTCTGTACATAGTACATACCAATGTCTCGATCGAGTTCGTTGGCCAGCTTCATTCGCCATCTTGTTTCAAATGGGTTGCCATTTAAAAAAAAAATGTAATTTAAAATTTAAAATGAGGTATTAAAAAATTGGAAAATGAAAAAGATTTTTTTTTATGTGTTTGGCCTTGATACAAAGATTCTGGAGCAGTTTTTGTTTCTGGAAATTTGTTCTTTTGTTTATATCTTAAAAAGTGGTTGAATTATAGCACTTTGAATTTCTATCATGGCTAACACTTTGAAACGATCTTGTATTTGTCTCGCGATACCACACGTATTCGCCTATTTCGATGGAAGAAGGCATGTGGATAGTATACATCAATATCTCGACCAAGTTCGCTGGCCAGCTTCATCAGCCATCTTGTTTCAAAATGGCGGCCATTAAATTAAAAAATATATATATTTAAAGTGAGGTGCAAAAAAATTAGAAATTGAAAAAGGTTTCTTTCTTAAGTATTTGACCTTGATATAAGGATTCAGGAGCAGTTTTTGTTTGTCTTAATCTTAAAAAATGGCTCAGATATAGCAGTTTCAATTTCTAACGTGGGTGACATTTTGAAAAATCTGATTTTTGGCCTGCGACAGCACTCGTATATATCAACCGATTCCGATGTGAGTGAGCATGTGCACAGCAATTACTAAGGTCTCGACCAAGTTCACTGGTTAGCCTCATCCACCATGTTGTCTTAAAATGGCAGGCACTTTAAGAAATCGCCGAATTTGGCAGCCAAATATAAGTTACTTTAAATAAAAGCAGTTTGGATAAAGCTGACTAATTTCGCGAAATTTTCATTCATAATGATTTAGTATTGATAAAAATTAGTATTGAATCTCCTACATTCGGTTTCCACTTAATTGAGCTTCGTGTGTTTGAATAATATAAGTTGGCTTTTTTAAAATAAGGAATATGAAAGCTACCTCTTCCTCCCGGCACTGGCCGGAAGGACTTTTTATTATACAGCTTCAAAAGTTATCATGTTTTTAACCCTTTATTCTAAACTACATTAATTTTTTAATGAATCCTTATTTGAATTTTGAAACGTCTGTAGAGACCATGATTGAAAGACTGTAAGTAATCATTAATATTACTATTGTGTGTTTTCTGTTTTGTGAACACATATTTATCTAAAATATACTGTAAAATGTTCGCATAAATATGTATGTAGTATTCATTAAAAGAATCCGGGAAAAAGCGGAATTTTTTGTAGAAATTGAGCTGGGTCGGGCTTGTTTTCACTGATTTTTGTACGGGACGGCCGGGCCGAGAACTGTAAAAATGTAAACGGGCCGGGCAGGGCTCGGGCCGAACTTTCAGTTTTTACATCGGGCCGGGGCCTGGAAATACCGGCCCGTGCAGACCTCTAACAAGAGTACGCAGAGCGATTATCTAATCCCAAAACAGAATTTTGCATTTAGCTGCAATGTATTGATGTAATGATGTGATACATTTATGGTGAAAAAAAAAAAACTACGTATTTTGGTGAAAATTTTAATGTTTTAGAAGAGAAAAAGTGATTTTGGCCTTCTCGTTATAATATTTATAGTTTTTGAAAACAGGATCATAATAAAGATTACAAAGCTAATTTACATTTTTTTCTTTTTTATGGATTAGATTATTACTGGACTACATTTCTCCTAAGTGATTTAGATTTGTTTATCAATAGACGGCATTACTAATGTTTCAAAGATATTTAGTGACGATAGTGCAAGAATGCGCGCCTGCTTTTCGAAAACTGCTACCGTTGCTAAAGCACGATTTAAAATAACGGTTCTACACTGTAAAAAAAAATACGATCAGTTTTCCTGTAGGAATCGGAAAAATAGTTGCCCTTATCGTACCGAAAAAATTTTCGACCCAGCTCGGAATAAAATCCTTAAAATACCGTTTTGTTGACTATTTCCTTTTTTACGGATTTTATTCCGAGCTGGGTCGGAAAATTTTCCGGTACGATAAGGGCAACTATTTTTCCGATTCCAACAGGAAAACTGGTAGGATTTTTTTTACAGTGCCTTTCATCTTTTTTTATAGACTGACTTTACAGCAAGCAGCATCTTTGGAAGACCATTAGAATCTGAACTTGTTGAACCACAGAACACTGAAAATAGGAGAAGAAAGAGCATAGCTTTCAATAGAAATTTCAGAAAAGATAGAAAAGCTATGTAAAGAAAAGACGCACACTGTAAAAAAATGCTACCAGTTTTCCTGTAGGAATCGGAAAAATAGTTGCCCTTATCGTACCGGGAAAATTTCCGACCCAGCTCGGATTAAAATCCGTAAAATACCGTTTCATTGACTATTTTCTTTTTTTTTTACGGATTTTATTCCGAGCTGGGTCGGAAAATTTTCCCGGTACGATAAAGGGCAACTATTTTTCCGATTCCTACAGGAAAACTGGTCGGATTTTTTTTTACAGTGTACGCAGGTTGTGGCCACTATAAACGTGACGTTTGTTAGTGAAGCGCTTCCTTTTAGGTAGCTTTCGTTATAAAAAGTAAAAAGCTACCTATTGCAGCCGTCCGGAGGAAAGCACTTCCGAAAAATTTTGGTATATTTTCAGCGATCATGACCCCCATAGCCCAAAATTTTGTTTGTCAGTTCGTTCAAATGTGACTTATATATATATATATACAGTCGAGTCTCTCTACAACGAAACTCCATACATCGAATTTCTCTATATAACGAATTTTTAGTAGGAACGGTCCCTTTTTCCCATGATCTCATTAAAAACAGTCTCCATATAGCGAAATATCTATCTCCATATAACGAATTTTTTCATGAAATGTTCTTTATTTATTGTTTTAAAAAAGCTTCCAAATCACATGGAATCCATTTTCCATCACTGATTAGTGATTTATCGTTCAGTGTTGAGTTTTTTATCTTACTTTTCTATCCTGGATTTCCTTGTTTTTTATGCCCAACGAATTCATCTCCCCCTCCCCCTCCCACACACCTTCCAACATACTTCTAAAAACAGTGTCAATTAGATTGTTACACATATAAGAGTGGGATCAGAGAGGTAATTGAAGTTTAAGGTGAATGAGAATTCAAATGGAGGAAAATGTTCTCGATACAATTTTTCATTGCTTGCTAAAGTGTGAACATTTTTTCGAGAGTGTAAGAATTTTGAAATCAAAACAGCGAAAAATTAGATTTCTTCGCTTAAAATTAATGTAAGATTTCCTTATGTGATTTTTATTATGCTTTCAAATAAATGTCTGTTTTCTTTTTTGGAACTGTTTAAATAATTAAGAAATACAATATTAGGTTAATATTTATACATTTTAAATTCTTAATTAAATACCTCAAAAGTAATTTTTGTTCAAAATTTACACATTAAATAGGAATTTTTACTCATTCGCTATATAACGAATTTCTCTCTATAACGAATTTTTTACTGGAACAATGGATTTCGTTATATAGTCTCGACTGTATAGATATATCTATATATACAGGGTGATTTAAAACTTATCGTTCAAATTTCGAGGGGAGGTAGAGAATACGTCAGGAACCCGATTTCACATAGGAAAGTATGTCCACAAACGTAAAAAAACAACAACAACAACAACAAAAAAAAACTGAAAGAGCAAAATTAAACGAGAAGTTTCTAGGCGTCAGTTAATGAAAACGTTGAATAAAGGTCATTAACGAGATTTTTGGAGTTTTTAAAGATGTAAAAAGACTTCGTGGAAGTCCAAATGAGTAGTGGAAATAGGAGAAGAAATAATACTAGCTTTAGGAAAGTCAAAACAATGAATGGGACGCAATGGAAAGTTGGGTACACACAGCGCCCTCTACATACGCATGCGTACATTTAAGGACATACATTCCTAAGTAAAATGGGTTTCCTGACCTATTCCCTACCTCCCCACGAAATTTTAACGATACGTTTTGAATAACCCTGTATATCTGATTTTTATCATGCGATAACTCTCGTATTTATAAACCGATTTGGATAAGATTAATTGTATGCATAGTACATACAAATGTCGCGACCGGGTTCGTTGGTCAACTACGTCCGCCATCGTGTTTCAAAATGGTGGCCAATTTAAATATTTAAAGCTAAAACAAATGCACAAAAATTTTAGAAATCGAAATTTATTTTATGTTTAAATGTTAGGCCTTGATACAAGGATTCCGGAGTATTTTTTGTTTCGTCTCTAACTTAAAAAATGGTTGAGATATAGCAGTTTGAAATTTTAGGGTGGTTGACTTTTTGAAACAAGACAACAATTTAAAAAAAAAATCAGGTATTAATTCGCGCAATCCTTAAATATGTTAATATCCGTTAGCTTCAAATTCTCGCCAAGCTTGTCGACATTTGGCGACCAAAAAAAAGTAACCATAAGTTATGCCAACTTGGCTATAGTTTACTAATTTGGCGCTATTCTCAATGAAATTCAGTATTGACGGCGCAGGGCCGGGCGAAGGGGGCAGTCGCCCCGGGCGCCGAAATTGAGGGGGCGCCAAACTTATACTACAAATCTCTTTTTTCTTCTTTTTTGTAAAAAAAAAAAAAAAAAAAAGTATATTTACATATTGGGAATTTTTTTCCTGATGGAATACGTACATTTTTCGTTTCAAAATGATTGCATTGTCCTTTACCACTCCCTCCCCCACCCCCTCACACACACCGAAATACAAATTTATGAATAAGGACTTCTTTCTTTTCAAAACTTGTTTTGGGTATTTGTCTTAATATCTTTTGTTAACCTTCTCTTTTTTGAGTCTTTGCTTGTGACAAAAACATATACTCTCAAAATAGCATGGGGTTTCTTTCTTGGAATATAAAAGGGTTCCATACTGTAGGGTCCTGCTATACTGTACTGTTAGATACATTTTTTTCTACACCCATTTTCCAGATCCCGTTTTCCAAAATATAAGTGCAATTTTCTCTTATGTTATTTAGTTTTTTGAAATTTCTGAATTAAAATTAAACCTAAAGTTTCAAAATAAACGCGAAATATGTATTCAGTAAAATTTGCTTCTGTTTCTTCACTTTTTAATTTTTTGACACCTGTGACAAAGGAAAGTTTGGGGGGGGGGCGTGCGCCAAATTGAAACTTTGCCTCGGGCGCAGTTTTCTCTTCGCACGCTGCTATTGACGGGGTTGTCTCTTATCTGGCTTGTCGCGTTTTAGCTTCTTAAAATTTGAGTAAAATTTGCAAAATTTTAAAACCAAGAAATATGAAAGCTACCCTTTTCTCCCGGCACATGCCGAAAGGACTTTTTTATATTGCGCACTCTTGCACACTTGACTGTGTACTTTTGCCCTCAATAGTTGCACAAGAGTGCGAATTTAGGAGGATAATATTTTTGAAAATAATACCGAAAGTATTTGTTATAAGTTGATGAATGCAATTTTTTTTTGTTTTTAAATCAAAGATTATAAATAAAGTATAACATCATCCCTTAAATCTCTCCATTTATTGTTATTTAATGAAATAGCTGAAGTGCGCACTCCTGCACTCCCTTACCCTATATATTATAATGAAATTTGTTAATACTACAATAAACTATTACATACTTAATTTACATGGATATTAATTTTCCCAAATGTTAACAATTTAATATTAACTACGTGATAGAGTAGGTCCATTAGGTAATAAGGGGAAGGTTATTAAAGTTGAAGTGAAACCAAATGAAGTGAGACCAAATTATTTCTTTAGTTTTGTTCTAAAATAGCTTTCATATTTTCCAATCCTATGTGCTCCTTAAAACATAATTCTGCTAAAAATATTTTTGTTCAGAACCAATTGAAGTTGTTTTCAGGTAACGGAAAGCCGCTTAAAGGGTTAAAAACAATTGCGAGCTCTTTTAAGCCTACATTTTGCAAAATACAGTAAAAACTTCATAACAGACATTCCCGAAAAGCGGATACCCCTATTTAGCGAACACCTTTTCTGTGTTCTTTTACATCTGAATAGCGGACACCTCAGAATAACGGACGCGTATGCTGCTGTCTGAAGGTGTTATTGCCGAAACGTCAGTGAAGGCTTACTGTGGAGACACGAAAAGTTTTGGTTTCCGTTAGTCTGTCTGTCTGTTAGTCTGTCTGTCTGTTCCGCGATAACTGCCGTAAAAAGCATCCGATTATCTTAAAATTAAGGATGCATGTTGGTGAAATCCCCGGATTTAGCTGTATAGTTTTTGGTTAAATTTGGTTCATTCGTTCGGAATATATAGAACATTTTATTTTGCGACTTAATGCTTTCCTATAGCAATTCAGACGATTTTTCCATTTTTATTTGTTGAAAAGAAATGGCTCATATGATTAAAGGATTTAAATGCTAAATTAAGGATGATGAAATTTCTTAATTAGAACCATACATTATTCATAGTAGTTTGAAATTTTGTGTATACATTTGTCAGAGTTTTTAAATTCGGTGTATAACTTTTATGGAGGGATTTTATATATGTGTTTCAATAATATAAAATATTTTTTTTAATATAAAATTTCTTTTTAAGCACATATTTAATTGTTTTTATTATCTTTTAACTGTTACCTAGCAGCGAACTACACCTAAAAATATCGTAAATGTGAAAGTATGTGTAATTGTTTGAAGTTAAATCAAAGTCAAAAGAGACGAATTAATGCCTTTGTGTCTTTACATATAGATGGAATTTACCACAGAAATAAAGAAAGACTATGTTCTATTTATTTTGTTCAAATATTTTTCTTTTAAATTAAAAAGTTCATTATTTTCATAAGGAATAAATCGACATTTTGCTATGAAATTTAACAATCATTTTTCTTTTTCTTTTTTTTGCCGTTGCCACGAAAGTTCAATCCCGGAATAAAAATATCCTAAACAGGTAATTTTGATTTGAAAGATTTTTATGTGCGAGAGGAAAATGAAATAAAAAATATACATGAATACGCCTTCATATTAGAAATAAAGTGAAAATACGAAAAGAAGGTGAATTTGATCTCATATATCAAAAATAAATCGAATACGCTTTGAGGTTCAAATAAAAGGGGCTTGTGTTATGATATTAATTCTTATTATTAAAAAAAAAAAAAAAATGTTACTAATATCTCATGGTTTATCGTCTGCACACAGCTAACAGAAATGTTAATTCTTAATCGAAAATTCCAATGAGGAAAAAAAAAACTTTTGAAGAGCAAATATATAGTAAATATCAAAATTATGCACCGCAAAATTATCGCTGTCGAAAACGACGTCATTGTATCGGGAAATAAATATTTTCATCCTTAAAAACCAAGCATTAACTAGATTGCCTGAAAAAATGTTTTTTGACGGGTGTTACTTCTTAATGCCGCCTCATTTCAGAAAATATGAATGAAAATTATTTTATTTTTAAAGGAAATTACATTTTCATTCATAAAACCTAAACGTTTAATATAATTGCGTCAATGTAAATCATTTTCGGTGTTACCAGTATTGAAAAGTAAGGCTCGGAAGTGTAAAAAGAAACCTAAGATTTGCGCTAACCATTAGCGCAATCAATAAAAAGTTACGTATGTAAATTAATAAGACCACGGGGGGTTCAGGGGGGCTCCGCCCCTCTGAAGAAATCTACTTTATTATTTAAAAAATATACTAGAATTAACAGCTCATGAAAATTTCGAAATATCCTTCCATAACGTTTTTAATTTAATGCTTCTAATGTCTGAAAACTTCGTATTTTTTATTCTTATAAATAATTATGGTGTTATTACACGAGGACTTAAAGACGCTTGGAATCCCAGGCGTCTAGCGACAACAGCCGCCTCACGGTCCGTCTTTTCCAAGCATTTCATTGGCTGTTCCGGAAAAGGCTTTTCTATTATCAGATTTCCAAGCATATGATTGGCTGTTACTGGCGACTCGCCTCGTTTCGGGCGTCAAAGATGCCCCGACAGAAAAAAGATGCTCCCGCTCCAAGCGACTCCCCTGGAGCCATAGGAATACATGGAGACCCCCGGAATCTGAAGCGTCTTTGACCCCTCGTGTAATAACACCATTACATAATTTGAAAACTTTAAATTGCGGTTTGCGGGAAACTAAATATTACCAAAGTGAGTCTAAAAACAATGACTTGCAGAGCTGACGTTGCGGCTCCTGATCTGCAGATTTACTAGTATATTCAGAGCTTTTACTGTATATATCAGGACTGCGGAGTCGGAGTCGGAGTCGTGGAGTCGAAGTCGGAGTCGGGACCATTTTTGAGCGAAAGAGTCGGAGTCGGATCTGTTATAAATTCCCGGAGTCGGAGTCGTCCATTTTTTCCTACCGACTCCGCAGTCCTGGTATATATGACACACTGAGACTGTTTCATTTCTTTAAAATTTATCATATTTATTAATCAGTGTACAAATATTTTTTGGGAGGGGGTAAACGATAAAAATACATTTCAAAGTGTTATAAAAAATTAGTATTATTTCAATAATTGCAGCAGACGTTTTTAATTACGCAGTTTTATTGCATATTTGTTAAATTTTTGTTTTATTAAGAAATCTTAATTTTGTTATGGTATGTTAGTCGGAAAGCCTGGTTTACCCAGAAGTATTGTAAATGCTCATAGTGAGTTTATTAGAACATAAACTAGCCAAACTTTGCTCATCTCAACGCTTCCATACTGTCAATTATTTTTATCAGTTTTTCAAAGTTTTTAAAGTGAAAAACACAATTTTTATCCACCGTCCTAGGACGGGCATTTACACTAGTATTTATATATTTTTAAAGTTATGTTCCCAACTTGTAGGGCGTAAGAAATGAACGTCAGAGTTCCATGCGATCCGCGGGCAACGTAGTGAGTACACCACTGATGTAACAGCACGAAGATATTGTAAAATTCAAATTATCGGATTCATTATTAATACATGAAAAAAAAAAGGAAACACTATTGAAATTTGAATTGTATGAATTCGTCCGTAAAAATATAATTTCCTTGAAATTCCCATTTTAGCCAAATTTAAAGTTTTATTTTAAATTGATTTTTCTATATTGGCATAATTTCAAAGTTGATCATTCCTGCTTCACCTGTTTGATAGATATTGTATTTCATTGTACCGTATTGTATTGCGCATTCATGTGCGTTTTAGGAATTTCAGCTAGAATTTTAAACGAAAAGACCGCAAAGTTAGATATTGTTATAAAACATGATAGAAGTAGATAAACACACACGCACACACTTTAAACCAGTGGCATTCCCTACGCGGCTCGCAGGATGCATGCATTAGCGCCAACTTTTGAAAAATATTGGGGGGGTGGGGGGTCTCAAAAATTTTTGAGTAAAATAACACTGATAATTTTTTTCCTTAGTCCGTGTGTGGGAGAGAAGGGTGGGGGAGGAGCGGGTGACTAAAGAGGATAATTCGAAGTAAAATTATGATTTTTATAAGTAAAATATAAAATTATTCTAAATTAATTATAATTTAGTAAATTTTTTTATAAAATTATATCCTCATAAGTTCTTCCTTATAAATACATTAATATTTATAAGGAAATTTTGATGTATAAATAGCATAACTATCCAACAATAGCCAACTATCGAAATTGTAAAAAAATACATTTTAATCGAATAAGTGCGTTATTAATCAATAGCCAACTATCGAAATTGTAAAAAAATACATTTTAATCGCCTAAGTGCGTTATTAATTTAAGACATTAAAACAGATGGCAAAGTATGCAGGAAGTTTTTTTCGAGAGAAATCCAATTATACATCCGCTAAAGAGGCTTTCAGTGCTCTTGTAAGTCTAAATGATGTCCTTACTATTTTTCATGCAAAATTATTTTGAGAACATCAACAAAATCAATTTGTATTTCAGTGATTTAATAAATAAATAAATAAATAACGAAATAAAACAGTGGAAATTGGGTGGGCGGTGATCAAATTATTGGGTGGGATCACGCTCCCCCGGCCCATATAAGATGGCGCCACTGGATGCATGCAGTTCACGATTTGATTTTCATCTACTTCAGTTATATGCATAACAGTTTCAGTATGGAAGTAGCGTAACATCATTAAAATGCAACACTAACAATTTTTCCCATAAACCGTAATCTATAAAAATAATGAATAATGAATGATGAAATAATCTTATAACGGAATTTTTTTGTATGTTGCTGTAAATGAACTACATTAGCTACATCATCTTCAATACTAAACATGCTTCAGTAAACCTCTGTACATACATCGTAGAAATCCAAGTATAATTACGTGAGCTAAGAGTGCGAACCGACAGACGAACCCAAGTCATAAACATTTTTCAACTTGAAAAGCGTTAAAAATAGCTCAGAAAATCAAATATACACATTCAATTTCCTACTTAACTTTGTTGGACATGATGTTCATCTAAAACGCATGTAAGCACTATATTGTATTTTTATTTTATTATATTTATTTATTTATTTATTTATTGGTAGTAAAAGTGGCTTTATTTTCAACATGCATTAGGTCTTCATTTTTATTAAACAAAAGAGATTATCGAGTAATCTTAATTTCAGAGTAAAAACTTGTACATAATTTTTTCTTGAAAGTTGTTCAAATTATACGTCCCCGTAGACATACCCTCCCCTGAGTATCAAAATGATCCCTTCCCCCTGGAATTTTTCAAATTTTCTATTTATTGATGATCGGAAAGTGCAGTTTTCCCCTCGAACTCAAAAATACACCCTCCGCCCTCCCCACCCGGACGTGCAAAATTCCTTCCGGGTACAAATATGGAAATTTAACAGTGGTGGCATAGGTTCCAGGAGTAAAATTCTCTTTTACGTTCTTGATTAAAATCATATCTAACGTACCGATTTTATTCAGATTTTTCTTACAAGTTCATTGTCGATGAGTATGCAAATTCTAGTATTTTCAGGGCCTTACCTCACTAGGGGCTGACTCCAGTGGTAAAAACCACTTTTTACGTTTTTAACTGAAATCGCCCATTTAATCTCTCAATATTTTAAATGTACAGTCGTGGAAAAAAAAAAAAGTAAACACCCGTACTAACTCCTCAACAAATTATCGTAGACTAAAGTTACTGGTACCGAACGATTGGAAATAATGTCTACTTTTAAATTATGTATATAAAATTTGCTTAGGGGCCCATCTACATATTAAAACGAATCCAAACTTCATTTTTTTCAATGGCAATACCAATTTTAACGAGATATTTCAAATCTTCGATTCAAACTATGCTTAGACACAAAATTTCAAGTCATTTAGATAATAAGTTTTTGAATTATAAACATCCAAAATTTAGTGCTTCTAATGTTAAATTACATTTCCATATTTTTATTTATATCTCCTGAAATTATGCTTCTAATGTGCTAATTTTTTGTGTAGCAATATTACTAATATACCCAAACATAAATACGTTGAATTTGCAATTTTTATAATTTTATGATATGAATTATGAAATTAATATTCGGAAAAATTATGAATTGCAACCCACAGTTTTGTTTATGTATTTGGATTTACTAAGTCCTGCTTTATGGAAATCTAAATTTTAACATTTTTCTTCCAAGTAGTTTTCAAATTATGCATAAAAACGGCAAAAGGAGGGTTTAAGGGTCCATCTATTATAGAAGTGACTAAATATTTTGAAATTTCTTCTGCTGTCCTGTAATCTAGCAGGTTTTATTGACAGCTTAAGGTGCCTTGATCAAGAAGGGGGCTCTCTCGGTCAACAATCGAGTACCGAACTTCAATTTGGATACAGCCCTTAAAATACGCTGGTTATAAAATAATTAATTTCTCGGAAACTTATCATACGAATTGCATAAAAATTTGTTTTTAGGCTAATTCAAGGGTGTAGAGTTCATTTATGCTGTCAGAATTGTGTACTGCTATTGAAAAAAAACAAAGTTATGGCTCGTTTTAATATGTAGATGGCCCCTAAGCAAATTTTATATACATAATTTAAAAATAGACTTTATTTCCAATCGTTCGGTACCAGTAACTTTCTTCTACGATAATTTGTTGAGTAGTTAGTAGGGGGTGTTTACTTTTTTTTTTCCACGACTTTACTATTATTTTTATCGCTATAGCTTTATCACTTACTAGCAAACCCCGCGGCTTTGCTCGCGTAATATTTGAAATATGCCAAGTGATATTTATATGTCTAATTTTTATTAAAAGGTACTAACTAAATTTTTATTTTATTAAAAGGTAATATTTTATTTTATTAAAAGTTTTTTCTATTAAAAGGTAATTATTACTTTTAGGAATAATTCAAAAAATACTATTTAAAAAAAAGTTTGATTAAACATCATTATTACACTGCATTAGGCAGAAATGAGACTTAAAATAATAAAATGAAATAAATCTAAATAAATGATAATTTAGAAAATATTTTGAAACTTTTGTGCTCAATTAATACGCTCATTTCAGTATTCATTTGAAGTTTTGAATTTTTTAGAAACCATCTTCTTACATCTTAAAATTAACCATCATGTCAAATTCCAAGTCCTACCACCTCTCTCAACATAACAGGCTATGTTGAAACAGGAACTGTCTCCATTAATTTGCCAACATTAGTTTTGAAATCGGTTTGTTATTTCCTAATATTCCACAGAAACGTAATTGAAAAAGCTTTTAAAGCCCTTTTTTAGAACGTTTGTTGTTCCTGTGAACCCTAGGTGGTAGAATCACCGACATAAAATATAGCCTGTGTAGGATCAGAGACTGTTACCATTGATTCGCAACTATTACTTTTATAATCGGTTTATATTCCCTGAAATTGCATAGAATTGTAATTTAGAACTTTTTTAAAGTGCTTTTCGCACCTCCCCTTCGATTCACCCCTTTTTAATTCGAATTTATTTTCGACGTTCCTTCGAGGGCATTTATATTTTATAAGTAACTACCATGTCATATTTAAAGTTTCTAGCCTTTTCACTGTCACAGAAAACGCAATTTAGAAAGTTTATTGCTCCTGCAACCCTCTGGTGGTAGTGGAACAGACATAAAATATAGCTTATGTTTGAGCAGGTTCTATCACCAAAATTTGTCATCATTATTTTTTTAATCGGTTTGGTAATTTATAAGTTTGCTAAAAATTGTAATTTATAACGCTTTTCACTCGCTTCATTTTTTTAAATTTGGAATTTTCTTTCGACTGTTCTTAGAAAGAAGTTGCATCTTGTAAGTAAATACCATGCCATACTTCAAAGTGTTAGACCCCTCAGTTGTGCAAAAAACGCAAATTAGAACATGTTTTGCTTTTGCAACCCTCAGATGGTAGTGACATCAACATAAAATATAACCTATGTTATAGCAGGGACTGTCACCATTGATTTTCAACCATTACTTTTGAAATAGCTTTGGTATTTCCTGAGATTGAGTATAAATCGCAATTTAGAACGTTTTTAGAACGCTTTTCGCGCATTTTCACCCCTTTTTAAATTTCTAATTTTTTTAAAAACTGTTCTTAAAGATCATTTATATCTAATAAATATGTACCTTGCCTAATTTTAAGTTGCTAGCCCATACCGATCACAAAAATCGAAATTTAAAACGCTTTTTTTTGCTCCTGCAACGTCTTGGTGATAGTGATACCGACACAAAATAGCGTCTATGTTAGAGCAGAGGCTCTCAGCATCAATTTGCTACCATTACGTTTGAAATCAGATTCATTCTTCCTGAGATATTGCCGACAAATCGGCATTTAGAACGTTTTTAGAACGCTTTTCGCGCATTTTGCTCCTGCATCTCTTCTGGGGTAGTTGAAACAGATATAAAATATAGCCTATCTTGGAGCAAGATCTGTAACCATCATTTTTACACCATTATATTTGAAATCGGTTCTGTACTTCTTGAGATTGCATAGAAATCGCAATTTAGAATTTTTTACAACGCTTTTTGCGCATTTTGATCCCCTTTTAAATTTCGATTTTTTAAGGAAATGTACTTAGAGATCATTGATATCTTATAACTAACTACCATTCGAAATTTCACGATTCTAGGCCCTTCCTTAGCGCAAAAGCCGCAATTTAGAACGTTTTTCTCCTGCACCCCCTTTGGGGTAGTGGCACCGATATAAAACATCGCCTATGGTGGAGCAAGGGTTGTCACCATCATTTTGACGCCATTATTTTTTAGATCGGTTTGGTATTTCCTGAGATTGTGTAGAAACCACCATTAGAACGTTTTTTAGAACGCTTTTCGCGCATTTTCACCCCTTTTAAATTTCGAATTGTTTAAGAACTCTTCTTAGAAATTCTTTATACCTAATAAGTAGCTAATATTTCTAATTTCATATTTCTACGCCCTTCGGTAACGCAAAAATCGCATTTTTAGAACTTTTTTTCTCCTGCACCCCCTTTCGGGTAGTGGCACCGACATAAAACATAGCCTATGTTGGAGCAAGGGTTGTCACCATCATTATGACACCAATATTTTTTAAATCGGTTTGGTATTTACTGAGATTGTGTAGAAACTACCATTTAGAACGTTTTTTAGAACGCTTTTTGTGCATTTTCACCCCTTTTAAATTTCGAATTGTTTAAGAACTGTTCTTAGACATTATTTATATCTTATAAGTAACTAATATTCATAATTTCATATCTCTAGGCCCTTCAGTAACGCCAAAATCGCATTTTTAGAACGTTTTTTGCTCCTACACCCCCTTTGGGGTAGTGACACCGACATAAAACATAGCCTATCTTGGAGCAAGCGTTGTCACCATCATTATGACACCAATATCTTTTTAATCGGTTTGGTATTTCCTGAGATTGTGTAGAAACTACCATTTAGAACGTTTTTTAGAACGCTTTTTGTGCATTTTCACCCCTTTTAAATTTCGAATTGTTTAAGAACTGTTCTTAGACATTATTTATATCTTATAAGTGACTAATATTCAAAATTGCATACTTCTAGGCCCTTCAGTAACGCTAAAATCGCATTTTTAGAACGTTTTTTGCTCCTACACCCGCTTTGGGGTAGTGGCACCGACATAAGATATAGCCTATGTTCTAAGTTGGACTAACACCATCATTTTGATACCATTACTTTTGGAATCGGTTCGGTAGTTCCAGAGCTTACCTCCTACAAATAAACAATTTTTCCCTCTTTATAATAGGAGTATAGATAGATGAGTATAATATAACTTGCAAACCCCGCGGCTTTGCTCGCGTAATATTTGAAATATGCCAAGTGATATTTATATGTCTAATTTTTAATAAAAGGTACTAACTAAATTTTTACTTATTACCTTTAAGAATAATTCAAAAATTACTCTATAAAACACAGTTTGATTAAACATCATCATTACATTGCATTAGGCAGAAATGAGACTTAAATTAATAAAACTAAATGAATGATAACTTAGAAAATATGTTGAAACCTTTATGCTCATTTAATATGCTCATTTCAGTATTCATTTGAAATTTTGAATTTTTTAGAAACCATCTTCTTACATCTTAAAATTAACTATCATGTCAAATTCCAAGTCCTACCATCTCTCTCAACAGAAAGGGTTATGTTGAATTAGGAACTATCACCATTGATTTGCCAACATTAATTTTGAAATCGGTTTGTTATATTTAATATTCCACAGAAACGTAATTTAGAAAGCTTTTAAAGGCCTTTTATAGAAAGTTTGTTGTTCCTGTAAACCCCAGGTGGTAGAATCATCGGCCTGTGTAGGATTAGAGACTGTGACCATTGATTCGCAACTATTACTTTTATAATCGGTTTATATTCCCTGAAATTGCATAGATATCGTAATTTAGGACTTTTTTAGAATGCTTTTCACACCTCCCCTTCGCTTCACCTCTTTTTAATTCGAATTTATTTTCGACAGTCCTTCGAGGGCATTTATATTTTTAGAAAGTTTATAATTTAGAAAGTTTTTAGCTCCTGCAACCCTCTGGTGATAGTGGCACAGATATAAAATATAGCTTATATTTGAGCAGGTTCTAACACCAACAATTTGTCATCATTATTTTTTTAATTGGTTTAGTATTTGATAAGATTGCATAAACATTGTAATTTATAACGTTTTTCGCTAACTTCATCTTTTTAAATTTGGAATTTTCTTTCGACTGTTCTTAGAAAGCAGTTGCATCTTATAAGTAAATACCATGCCATGCTTCAAAGTGTTAGACCCCTCAGTTGTGCAAAAAACGCAAATTAGAACATGTTTTGCTTTTGCAATCCTCAGATGGTAGTGACAGCAACATAAAATATAACTTATGTTATAGCAGGGACTATCACCATTGATTTGCAACCATTACTTTTGAAATAGCTTTGGTATTTCCTGAGATTGAGTATAAATCGCAATTTAGAACGTTTTTAGAACGCTTTTCGCGCATTTTCACCCCTTCTTAAATTTCTAATTTTTTTAAAAACTGTTCTTAAAGATCATTTATATCTAATAAATATGTACCTTGCCTAATTTTAAGTTGCTAGCCCATACCGATCACAAAAATCGAAATTTAAAACGCTTTTTTTTGCTCCTGCAACGTCTTGGTGATAGTGATACCGACACAAAATAGCGTCTATGTTAGAGCAGAGGCTCTCAGCATCAATTTGCTACCATTACGTTTGAAATCAGATTCATTCTTCCTGAGATATTGCCGACAAATCGGCATTTAGAACGTTTTTAGAACGCTTTTCGCGCATTTTGCTCCTGCATCTCTTCTGGGGTAGTTGAAACAGATATAAAATATAGCCTATCTTGGAGCAAGATCTGTAACCATCATTTTGACACCATTATATTTGAAATCGGTTCTGTACTTCTTGAGATTGCATAGAAATCGCAATTTAGAATTTTTTACAACGCTTTTTGCGCATTTTGATCCCCTTTCAAATTTCGATTTTTTTAGGAAATGTACTTAGAGATCATTGATATCTTATAACTAACTACCATTCGAAATTTCACGATTCTAGGCCCTTCCTTAGCGCAAAAGCCGCAATTTAGAACGTTTTTCTCCTGCACCCCCTTTGGGGTAGTGGCACCGATATAAAACATCGCCTATGGTGGAGCAAGGGTTGTCACCATCATTTTGACGCCATTATTTTTTAGATCGGTTTGGTATTTCCTGAGATTGTGTAGAAACCACCATTAGAACGTTTTTTAGAACGCTTTTCGCGCATTTTCACCCCTTTTAAATTTCGAATTGTTTAAGAACTCTTCTTAGAAATTTTTTATACCTAATAAGTAGCTAATATTTCTAATTTCATATTTCTACGCCCTTCGGTAACGCAAAAATCGCATTTTTAGAACTTTTTTTCTCCTGCACCCCCTTTCGGGTAGTGGCACCGACATAAAACATAGCCAATGTTGGAGCAAGGGTTGTCACCATCATTATGACACCAATATTTTTTAAATCGGTTTGGTATTTACTGAGATTGTGTAGAAACTACCATTTAGAACGTTTTTTAGAACGCTTTTTGTGCATTTTCACCCCTTTTAAATTTCGAATTGTTTAAGAACTGTTCTTAGACATTATTTATATCTTATAAGTAACTAATATTCATAATTTCATATCTCTAGGCCCTTCAGTAACGCCAAAATCGCATTTTTAGAACGTTTTTTGCTCCTACACCCCCTTTGGGGTAGTGACACCGACATAAAACATAGCCTATCTTGGAGCAAGCGTTGTCACCATCATTATGACACCAATATCTTTTTAATCGGTTTGGTATTTCCTGAGATTGTGTAGAAACTACCATTTAGAACGTTTTTTAGAACGCTTTTTGTGCATTTTCACCCCTTTTAAATTTCGAATTGTTTAAGAACTGTTCTTAGACATTATTTATATCTTATAAGTGACTAATATTCAAAATTGCATACTTCTAGGCCCTTCAGTAACGCTAAAATCGCATTTTTAGAACGTTTTTTGCTCCTACACCCGCTTTGGGGTAGTGGCACCGACATAAGATATAGCCTATGTTCTAAGTTGGACTAACACCATCATTTTGATACCATTACTTTTGGAATCGGTTCGGTAGTTCCAGAGCTTACCTCCTACAAATAAACAATTTTCCCCTCTTTATAATAGGAGTATAGATAGATGAGTATAATATAACTTGCAAACCCCGCGGCTTTGCTCGCGTAATATTTGAAATATGCCAAGTGATATTTATATGTCTAATTTTTAATAAAAGGTACTAACTAAATTTTTACTTATTACTTTTAAGAATAATTCAAAAATTACTCTATAAAACACAGTTTGATTAAACATCATCATTACATTGCATTAGGCAGAAATGAGACTTAAATTAATAAAACTAAATGAATGATAACTTAGAAAATATGTTGAAACCTTTATGCTCATTTAATATGCTCATTTCAGTATTCATTTGAAATTTTGAATTTTTTAGAAACCATCTTCTTACATCTTAAAATTAACTATCATGTCAAATTCCAAGTCCTACCATCTCTCTCAACAGAAAGGGTTATGTTGAATTAGGAACTATCACCATTGATTTGCCAACATTAATTTTGAAATCGGTTTGTTATATTTAATATTCCACAGAAACGTAATTTAGAAAGCTTTTAAAGGCCTTTTATAGAAAGTTTGTTGTTCCTGTAAACCCCAGGTGGTAGAATCATCGGCCTGTGTAGGATTAGAGACTGTGACCATTGATTCGCAACTATTACTTTTATAATCGGTTTATATTCCCTGAAATTGCATAGATATCGTAATTTAGGACTTTTTTAGAATGCTTTTCACACCTCCCCTTCGCTTCACCTCTTTTTAATTCGAATTTATTTTCGACAGTCCTTCGAGGGCATTTATATTTTTAGAAAGTTTATAATTTAGAAAGTTTTTAGCTCCTGCAACCCTCTGGTGATAGTGGCACAGATATAAAATATAGCTTATATTTGAGCAGGTTCTAACACCAACAATTTGTCATCATTATTTTTTTAATTGGTTTAGTATTTGATAAGATTTAATAAACATTGTAATTTATAACGTTTTTCGCTAACTTCATCTTTTTAAATTTGGAATTTTCTTTCGACTGTTCTTAGAAAGCAGTTGCATCTTATAAGTAAATACCATGCCATGCTTCAAAGTGTTAGACCCCTCAGTTGTGCAAAAAACGCAAATTAGAACATGTTTTGCTTTTGCAATCCTCAGATGGTAGTGACAGCAACATAAAATATAACTTATGTTATAGCAGGGACTATCACCATTGATTTGCAACCATTACTTTTGAAATAGCTTTGGTATTTCCTGAGATTGAGTATAAATCGCAATTTAGAACGTTTTTAGAACGCTTTTCGCGCATTTTCACCCCTTTTTAAATTTCTAATTTTTTTAAAAACTGTTCTTAAAGATCATTTATATCTAATAAATATGTACCTTGCCTAATTTTAAGTTGCTAGCCCATACCGATCACAAAAATCGAAATTTAAAACGCTTTTTTTTGCTCCTGCAACGTCTAGGTGATAGTGATACCGACATAAAATATCGTCTATGTTAGAACAGAATCTGTCAGCATCAATTTCCTACCATTTCTTTTGAAATCAGTTTGATTCTTCCCGAGATATCGCTGACAAATCGGCATTTAGAACGTTTTTAGAACCCTTTTCGCGCATTGTGCTCCTGCATCTCCTCTGGGGTAGTGGAAACAGATATAAAATACAGCCTAATTTGGAGCGAGATCTGTCAACATAATTTTTACACCATTGTATTTGAAATCGGTTCAGTACTTTCTGAGATTGCATAGAAATCGCAAATTAGAACGTTTTTTACAACACTTTTTGCGCATTTTGACTCCCTTTTAAATTTCGATTTTTTTAGGAAATGCCCTTAGAGATCATTGATATCTTATAACTAACTACCATTCCAAATTTCACGATTCTAGGCACTTCCGTAACGCAAAAACCGCAATTTAGAACGTTTTTCCCCTGCACCCCCTTTGGGGTAATGTCACCGAGATAAAACATAGCCTATCTTGGAGTAAGCGTTCTCACCGTCATTTTGACATCATTATTTTTTAAATCGGTTTGGTATTTCTTGAGATTGTGTAGAAACCACCATTTAGAACGCTTTTTAGAACGCTTTTCGCGCATTTTCACCCCTTTTAAATTTCGAATCGGTTAAGAACTGTTCTCAGAAATCCTTTATACCTAATAAGTAGCTAATATTTCAAATTTCATATTTCTAGGCCCTTCAGTAACACATAAATCGCATTTTTAGAACGTTTTTTTATCCTGCACCCCCTTTGGGGTAGTGGCACCGACATAAAATATAGCCTATGTTCTAACTTGGACTAACACCATCATTTTGATACCATTACTTTTGTAATCGGTTCGGTAGTTCTAGAGCTTACCTCCTACAAATAAACAATTTTTACCTCTTTATAATATGACTAGCAAACCCCGCGGCTTTGCTCGCGTAATATTTGAAATATGCCAAGTGATATTTATATGTCTAATTTTTATTAAAAGGTACTAACTAAATTTTTATTTTATTAAAAGGTAATATTTTATTTTATTAAAAGGTACTTATTACTTTTAGGAATAATTCAAAAATTACTATTTAAAACAAAGTTTGATTAAACATCCTTATTACACTGCATTAGGCAGAAATGAGACTTAAATTAATAAAATGAAATAAAAATAAATAAATGATAATTTAGAAAGTATTTTGAGACTTTTATGCTCATTTCAGTATTGATTTGCAGCTTTGAATTTTTTAGAAACCATCTTCTTACATCTTAAAATTAACCATCATGTCAAATTGCAAGTCCTACCACCTCTCTCAACATAAAGGGCTATGTTGAAACAGGAACTATCACCATTAATTTGCTAACATTAATTTTGAAATCGGTTTGTTATTTCCTAATGTTCCACAGAAACGTAATTTAATAAGCTTTTAAAGCCCTTTTTTAGAACGTTTGTTGTTCCTGTGAACCCCAGGTGGTAGAATCACCGGCATAAAATATAGCCTGTGTAGGATCAGAGATTGTTACCATTGATTCGCAAATATTACTTTTATAATCGGTTTATATTCCCTGAAATTGCATAGAATCGTAATTTAGAACTTTTTTAGAATGCTTTTCACACCTCCCCTTCGCTTCACCCCTTTTTAATTCGAATTAGTTTTCAACAGTCCTTCGAGGGCATTTATATTTTATAAGTAACTACCGTGTCATATATAAAGTTTCTAGCCTTTTCAGTATCACAGAATTCGCAATTTAGAAAGTGCATAGCTCCTGCAACCCTCTGGTGGTAGTGGGACAGACATAAAATATAGCTTATGTTTGAGCCGATTCTATCATCAAGATTTGTCGTCATTATTTTTTTAATCGGTTTCGTAATTTATAAGTTTGCTTAAAAATTGTAATTTATAACGCTTCTCACCCACTTCATTTTTTAAAATTTGGAATTTTCTTTCGACTGTTCTTAGAAAGCAGTTGCATCTTGTAAGTAAATACCATGCCGTACTTCAAAGTGTTAGACCCCTCAGTTGTGCAAAAAACGCAAATTAGAACATGTTTTGCTTTTGCAACCCTCAGATGGTAGTGACAGCAAACATAAAATATAACCTATGTTATAACAGGGACTGTCACCATTGATTTGCAACCATTACTTTTGAAATAGCTTTGGAATTTCGTTAGATAGAGTAGAAATCGCAATTTAGAACGTTTTTAGGACGCTTTTCGCGCATTTTCACCCCTTTTTAAATTTCCAATTTTTTCGAACCTGTTCTTAAAGAACATTTATATCTAATAAATATGTACCTTGCCTAATTTTAAGTTGCTAACCCCTACCGATCACAAAAATCGAAATTTAGAACGCTTTTTTGCTCCTGCAAAGTCTTGGTGATAGTGATACCGACATAAAATAGCATCTATGTTAGAGCAGAGGCTGTCAGCATCAATTTCCTACCATTGCGTTTGAAATCAGATTCATTCTTCCTGAGGTATTGCTGACAAATCGGCATTTAGACCGTTTTTAGAACGCTTTTCTCGCATTTTGCTCCTGCATCTCCTCTGGGGTAGTGGAAACAGATATAAAATATAGCCTATCTTGGAGCAAGATCTGTCACCATCATTTTTACACCATTATATTTCAAATCGGTTCAGTAATTCCTGAGATTGCATAGAAATCGCAATTTAGAAACTTTTTTACAACGCTTTTTGCGCATTTTGACCCCCTTTTAAATTTCGATTTTTTTAGTAAATGTCCTTAGAGATCATTGATATCTTTTAACTAACTACCATTCCAAATTTCACGATTCTAGGTCCTTCCGCAGCGCAAAAGCCGCAATTTAGAACGTTTTTCTCCTGCACCTTTTTGGTGTAGTGGCACCGACGTAAAACATCGCCTATGTTGGAGCAAGGGTTGCCACCATTATTTTTTAGATCGGTTTGGTATTTCCTGAGATTGTGTAGAAACCACCATTATAACGTTTTTTAGAACGCTTTTCGCGCATTTTCACCACTTTTAAATTTCGAATTGTTTAAGAACTGTTCTTAGAAATCCTTTATATCTAATAAGTAGCTAATATTTCAAATTTCATATTTCTAGGCCCTTCGGTAACGCAAAAATCGCATTTTTAGAACGTTTTTTTGCTCCTGCACCCCCTTTCGGGTAGTGGCACCGACATAAAACATAGCCTATGTTGGAGCAAGGGTTGTCATCATCATTTTGACACCCTTATTTTGACACCATTATTTTTTAAATCGGTTTGGTATTTCCTGAGATTGTGTAGAAACTACCATTTAGAACGTTTTTTAGAACGATTTTCGCGCATTTTCACCCCTTTTAAATTTCGAATTGTTTAAGAACTGTTCTTAGACATCATTTATATCTCATAAGTAACTAATATTCAAAATGTCATATTTCTAGGCCCTTCAGAGCCCCACCAGTGGCTGAGAGGTTCTGCTCTCGAATCTGGTAGACGGGAGGTGCTGGGTTCAATCCCAATCGCGCCCGTCGGCCTAATCGTTCGGAGTTTTCGTGGTTTTCTTCGAACCTTGGATTTCCAAGCGTTAATACGGGTTAGGTTCCCTTAGAAAGATCCCCACGAAGGGCACTCCCCCCCTGGGCCTATATCCCTAGATAATTGGCCGCCATAAATACAACCAACCAACCAACCATCTAGGCCCTTCAGTAACGCTAAAATCGCATTTTTAGAACTTTTTTGCTCCTACACCCCCTTTGGGGTAGTGACACCGACATAAAACATAGCCTATCTTGGAGCAAGCGTTGTCACCATCATTTCGACACCAATATTTTTTAAATCGGTTTGATATTTCCTGAGATTATGTAGAAACTACTATTTAGAACGTTTTTTAGACCGCTTTTTGTGCATTTTCACCCCTTTTTAAATTTCGAATTTTTTAAGAGCTGTTCTTAGACACCATTTATATCTTATAAGTAACTAATATTCAAAATTTCATATTTCTAGGCCCTTCAGTAACGCTAAAATCGTATTTTTAGAACGTTTTTTGCTCCTGCACCCCCTTTGGGGTAGTGGCACCGACATAAGATATAGCCTATGTTCTAAGTTGGACTAACACCATCATTTTGATACCATTACTTTTGGAATCGGTTCGGTAGTTCCAGAGCTTACCTCCTACAAATAAACAATTTTTTCCTCTTTATAATAGGAGTATAGATGATGATTTCTGATTGGAAATATGCCTTCTTAAGTTATTTGAAATCATATTAAAATTTGGATTAAATGAACGTTGCTTAAATTTTTCAAATTATATTTTTTGCTTTTTATATCATCCAAGAAAATGACACAGTTCAAAACTGCATTACACTGTAACATTGGTGGCGGTACTTGATACACCTGAAGAATTTTATTTACGATAAATTATTTTCTATTACGGGGTGGGAAGCATGCCAGCATGGCATAGATAATTCTGTCATCGCATCAGGGGAAAAAGAAAAAAAAATCCGGAAACAGATAGCTCTATTTGTTTCTTGTTTGACTCGATCTCAAACATCTGGGAGACATTTCTTTGAATTTTGTGTACTTTTTTGCTTATTGTTCAAAGTCTAAGTTTTTTTTTTTTTTTTTTTTTTTTTTTTTACAAAAGTCACGCTAACATTTTCATTTCAAAAATATTTTATGTGTCTTTTTCATTCTGTTTCATCATTACAATAGTTAATTATTGAATGATAAATCACTAAGGAGATTTTAGAAAACTTATTATATTTTAACTTCATGACTTTCTTATTTTGTTGTATGCAAGGGAAGATGTGATACACTCGTAAGCATGGGGCATATGTGTACGACAAGTATTTCTCTCTGTTAATTTGTTTTATTAGCCCCGGTATGCTATTTCTTTCGGCCAGCAATTAAAGTGTCGTCTTTAAAAAAATAACGTTCCGTTGTATTATCCAGCCGTAAAACAAAGCAGTTGTATTATTGTACGGTTTAATACTTTACTGCAATTTTTAAAACTTCTAAGCATCGCACATTTTCAATTTTTATACCGTCGTATTGTGAAAAAAGTACTTTTAAATGCAATTTGTTTGAAAACTGCATCTCCATTTATTTTTGAGATATTAATTTTTTTGTAGTTTTTGGCGCTATTTGTTTTATTTTGGCAACTCAAGTACTCCATTTCTGTAGAAAATAAAGGAAAAATAGTTGGAAAATAGTAATTATATCTTTTTGTTGCCATTTTCGTATAACAACGGGGGGGGGGGGGGGGGCGGTGTAATTAAAATACGCGCTATTTTGAAAAAATATAAATGAATGATTTCTGATAAAACATGGAGCTATTATAAGCTAAATTTAATTTTAAGTATCTATATTAATATTACAAACAATTGAAGGCATATGAATCATGAGATAGCTGATTTTTATGTCGAGTTACTTGAATGACGACATCTCTTTTTTTGGATTTGTGTATTATTCAGCGTTAGTGACGTCCTATGCATACCTTACTGTATATGTTGTTTAAGGCTAGATCGTAAAAGAGGAATTCTTTAGCGGATGTGGATGATGTCATTTTACATAAAATAAAAGCGTGTGTTTTAAGTCTTAAAACTGAAATATGTTTTGTACTATCTATATTTATGTACATATATAGGTTTTTTCATCGGGGGCGACACTAAATTCTGAAAAAACAGAATTCCTCTTTTCTAGTTTATTTTAATTTTCTCAAATGCATTTAAAATCATTAAGGGGGCAGAAAATAGGAAAGAATATAATGCGATACTCACAGATTATGAAGGAAATGCAATACCAGAATATTGTTTAGAAAGTTCATCGTTTCATACGTTGAGAGTAGATATCTGAATAAACAATTTCGAAAATGCATAACTCAGTTGAAAACCCGCTATAAGAAATTACTACCCATAGATTGTAATAATGCATTGGAATACTTTTATGCATATGATATAGATATTTTTATACACCTCACATAGTATACTAAAATTTAATTCGCCTGAAAGATGCATGACGTAACCGAAATCTCACTTCTGGCATTTACCATCCGTTGACGGAAATGAACCCAAATTCGTCTGTATAGTTTTGTGTATAAGTTTATTTAGATTATACATACATACAGCATAATATACTAGGGAGGCGCATGGGGGAGGGGTCGTACAAAATTGAACTGAAAGGTCAACAGACATTGATAATTGACACGCCGCGCCGCTGCCATTTTTCTAGCACCACAGATTTCATACCACTTATCGAATTCAGAAATCAAGCCTCGTTATTACCTCTGTCTTACTGAAATATATATTTGTAGTAAATTACATTGTAATTGATTGAACCATTGTCGAGAAATCGCGTGTAGATATATAGAAAGATTCGCTCGCCTTCGTCTGTCTGCTCTTCAGTTGTATTTGCTACGTTTTCGCTTACAATGAACGAATTTTATAATGCTGAAAACATTCTGGATCAGTGGACTTTACTATATGTAAATAAGCAAGATGCTCAGTAATGAAGGATGTTTCTATTTTATTTTTGTTCATTTCACAGGTACTCCATTCACGTTCATAACTGCCCCTATGAAGAGGCACTGCCAACGCCTTTTCCAATTTTTTAAATTATCACTACATGTATAAATATTTTTCTAATATGTATATATACTAGCAAAATTAGCCGCTTTGATTGCGTAATAGTTGAAATATGGAAAGTGGTATTTGTGTGACTATTTTTGTTAGAAGAAATTATACTACTACGGATAGTTCAAAAATTACTAATTGAGCCAGAATTTGACTCAACTTCATAATTACACAGCATTAGGCGAAAATAGGACTTAAATTAATACGAATAACTTTAACTAATTCTAAATAAATGACAATTTAGAATGCATTTTGAAGCTTTTACGTTCATTTAAGTTTCATTTGAAGTTTTGAATTTTTTAGAAACCGTTCTTAGCAAGTATTTACATCTTAAAAGTAACCAGCATGACCTATTCCAAGCTTCTAGTCTAAAGATCTGCCACCCCCCCCCCCCTGTTGGTATTGGCATCAACATAAAATATAGCCTGTGTTGGCGCAGGGACTGTCATCACCATCAATTTGGCAACATTACTTTTGAAATCAGTTTGGTATTTCCCGAGATTCCATAGAAATCGTGATTTACAAAGTTTTTAGAATGCTTTTCTCTCATTTTACCCTTTTGAATTTCGAATCTTTTAGAAACTTCCATCCAAATCTTTCATCCAATTCTTCCATCCAAAACTGAAATAATTTCAAAAGCTATTTCAAAGCCTTCACGAACGATGTAATAATAATAAAAATGTGAAATCTTTTAATCTTGTCTCGGAGAATACAACATAAATCTAAAAGAATTCCATTGTCTCAGGAATTTTGATCTTTTAAAATCTTTCCATTTTGAATATCACTAGAAAAAAGCGATGTTTATCCTGTTTTAAGCAGTAAGTCACGCATTATTAGTTAGCGTACATGAAGTTAAAGAAATATTTCGTTTTAAGAAAAGTAAATCTTTTTACATTTTTACTAGTGTACTGCTATTTCTTTAGATCAGGGATTTTTAAAACGCATTTCGGCACATCTTTACGTAAATCAGTGTTAAGAAAATTTTGCGCAAAATATTATAAACTGTCACGAAAATGAAACGTCGATCAATGGCAAAAATGTCCAACCTTAAATGGCTTAATTATGTCGACGTATGTTATATATTTCGTATTATATTATTATATGACTTACTTATGTGCATATTAAATAAACTGCTCCTCATAGTATGTATTAAATAATAGTGTAAATATTGAGCAAATTGATTTTGCGTTTGATATAGTGACAGTTAATTTCACAAAAAATATATAACAAGCAGGAAGCAGGATTTCTGCTTTTTTAGAATTTAGCGTCGCCCCCCCCCCCCCCCCACGATGAGAGACAAAAAATATATATTATTATTATTACGAGATGGAACCCATCGAATTTCGACGAAAGAAAATGTTTAAGAAGGGAACTGTTTCTTTAATTTACAGCCTACAAAATTAATTACAATAAAAATGCATCTTATGTTGGTTAGTCTAACTCTCAAACAAATATTATTTTAATCTAAAGGTCACTGCTCTTCTATAAATACACTCTAAATGTTTGTAAAATTTTGCGTTTTACCAGCGTGTGATTTCAATTGAGTTATTTTCAAAAGTGAAGCATTTCCACCTGTGAAGAATTTCAAAGCCGCTGGAGTGAAACTGATGTACTTCTGCAAAACTTATTTCAGTTTAAAGACTTAAAACACACGCTTTTATTTTATATAAAATGACGTCATTTTCATCCGCTGAAGAATTCCACTTTTACGATCCAATCTTAAACAACATCTATAGAAAAGTATGCATATGACGTTACTATCGCGGAATAATACACAAACCCAGCGAAAAGCGATGTCTTATTGTTGCATCTACTGAAGTGCTACTGCTTCCTTGGTTGAATCAACTTTTGGTGCTGCAATAGCTGCAACCGTAGATGAAATCTCCGAATATTTGGAGCTCCTGTCGTACCATAGATGCAAATGTTGGAACGAGATTTCGCCATCTTATTGTTGCAGCTACTGAAGTGTTACTGTGCGTTTGTTTGGACCAATTTTTGGTTCTACTGTAGCTGCGACCATAAGATGGTGAAATCTCATTTGAACATTTGGAGCTCCGTTCAACCCATAGATTCAAATTTTGGAACGAGATTACACCATCTTATTGTTGCAGGTAATGAAGTGCTACCGTCTAATAAATCTACTCTCTAATGCCAAGTTCAATAGACCGTCTAATAAATCTACTCTTTCCAAATCTGTCAAAAGCAAACCTGATGATTTGGTTGCTCCCCCCCCCCCCCTTTATCCTCCTTTATGTTTCAAATTAGTTAAAGTTTTAAGACGTTTCAATTTTAACATTATCTTTAAACCTGCCAATAAATTCAAATTTCCCTCCACTAAATCTTCTGTTCCTAATCTTCGTAAATGACAAATTTATAATGTTCCTTGTAATGGCTGTGATTTATCTTATATTAGTCAAACTAAAAGAAATCTCATAATCCACTTAAAAGAACACTCTCGTTATGTAGTTAATCAAGAAATTTCTAAGTTTTCTATTGCCAAGCATTCTTGGGATTCCGGTCATAGTTTTAATTTTCAAAATGCTAAAATTATCTCTGCCAATAGTGTGCCTGATCTGCCAAATGCCAATAGTATCTCTGAATTGGACTTTCTTGAAAATTTAGCTATTTATCTTAATTATGAAGTTATTGTTAATTATAAATCTGATTCCACAATGCTCTCTGCAGCTTGGAAAGCCTTTTCAGTACTACCATATAATTTATTTTTGTATTAATAAATTTTAGTCTATTTTATTTTATATTTATTTTTTAATTTCATGCGTTCCCCTATTTTAATGTATGTGTGGGTTTTCATTTTATTATATTTCAATTTAATTTAATTTTCATGAAATTTTTTTTTCAATTTGCTTCCTTATTCCCCTTCTATTCCGTGTTCTTTTGTTTTGATTATACTCTTCTGTGATTGGCTGTTGTCTTCTGCTTTCCTATTGGCTGTTTTTTTCAGCTTGTTTCCTTTCCCTTATCTCTCATTTTAGTCTTGCTGCTGCTTTCATAGTAGAAGCACGTCTTCTTTTCGTCTGACGAAGAAAGACTCAGATCTTTCGAAAGGTATAGCGCATTTAAAGTTTTTGATGGTGTTTTAAGAAGATCTTTTAGCTCTTATTGAGTCACACCAGTTTCAACTTATTATCTTTAACGAAGTGCTACTGCATGCTTGGTCGAACCAACTCTTGGTGCTGCAATAACTACAACTATAGTATGATGAAATCTCCTTCCAACGTCGAGCTCCAGTCGAACTATAGATCCAAATGTTGGAGCGAGATTTCACCACCTTATTGTTGCAAGTACAAGTGCTACTGTGTGCTTGATTGGGCCAATTTTTGGTGCCGCATTAGCTGCAACCATAAGATGGTGAAATCTCGTTCCAATATTTGGAGCTCCGGTCAAGCCATAGATCCAAATTTGGAACGAGATTTCACCATCTTATTGTTGCAGCGACTGAAGCATGAAAAGCATCATTCAACACAGCGCATATTTTTTTAACAGTTCATTATAACATGTAGGCATATGATTTCAAAAATGTAAGTGCAGCCCTCGAGCTCCTTTCTCTGCCAGATTTTTGTAGATACCATAACTCTGAAGGGAGATTTAGAGAATGGCATTTTCCTATGATTGTAGTTGCATTATTTTTCATTTCTTTGTTGTTACAAGTTATAAATTGTAAACCTTGAAGATTTTTTCTCGCTTACTAAAATGTTAACCTGAATCAATATTTGAACAGCACAATCATAATTATGAGAATGTGTATTCTCTGAGGTAGATTTTTGTCATCATAATAAAATGTACGGAATAAAAATTAACTAGATTTAAATTTGAGTTTAGATGTTTTGAGTGTAAATGCCTTTTTATTGCTATTTTTGGCAATTTTAAGTAAAAACAACAACAACACGGTAATCTAAACCGTTCTTCCTGGGTTACAGGATATAGATGAGAACCATTTAAAAAAAAAATTGGTAACTCTTATAGATTTTTTTACGTTCAATAATTTTTTTTAGATTATCCACTAACAACAACAAAAATCATTTTTATATGAAAAATATCTATAATGCTTTCAGATAAAGTTTTGAAATTTATTAAAAGCGATATTTTTGTTTTAACCACAAGTCAGGAGTTAATAGTCGAAGAAATCGCCAAAGATTTCGCTACTTACAGCAACCTTTTTTTTTTTTTTTTTTTTGGCAATTTCAATTTAAGTGTGTTATTCGATTACATGTTTGTTAAATCTGTGTTTTGTTTATAGTTAATATTATATTATTTATTTGTTGATGAAGTTTTAATTTTGTTATGAAATACTAGCTGGAAACAAATGTTGAGCTATTTATATTGTTTTCAGTGCAAAAGGTTTAATACTTTGTAATAGGGCTGCACGTAATAGAGATAGATTTAAAAACAAAGTCATGCTTGAAAATTATTTAAAAACTATAAAAATTAATAAATTGAGATACAATTTTCAAACACATTTCATTTGAAAGAACATTTCTTTTTCGTATTCGACGTTGCAAAAATTGAAATTGTAATTGTTCGATGTGTAGAAGTAAAAAAAAATTGCAGTAACAGTGAAAGTTATTGGTCAGATGTTGTTTCATAAATTGTCCAATGTGTAGAAGTTAAAAAAATTGCAATAAGAGTGAAAGTTATTGGTCAGATGTTGTTTCATAAATTGTCCGATGCGTAGACGTTAAAAAAATTGCAGTAAGAGTGAAAGTTATTGGTCAGATGTTGTTTCATAAATTATTCGATGTGTAGAAGTTAAAAAAATTGCAGTAAGAGTGAAAGTTATTGGTCAGATGCTGTTTCGTAAATTGTCCGATGTGTAGAAGTTAAAACAATTGCAGTAAGCGTGAAAGTTATTGGTCAGATGTTGTTTCATAAATTGTCCGATGTGTAGAAGTTAAAAAACTGCAGTAAGAGTCAAAATTATTGGCCAGATGTTTCATAAATTGTCCGATGTGCAGAAATTAAAAAAATTGCAATAAGAGTGAAAGTTATTAGTCAGATGTTGCCACCATCAATATGACGAATGTGTCACTCACGCAGTTGCTTTTGCTTTATAAAATAGATGTAGTTATTTTGCATATTTCAGCCATTTCTATAATATAATGAACATAAGAAGTAATTTTCTTTTAAAATAAAAAAATCCTTTTTAAAGACAGCGGACAATGCTAACTGAATAATTAGTAGCAATAATAACTAATATATGCTATTATTATAAAAAAAAAGAATTCGGAGTAATTTATACAACTAATAATCTTTCATTTCTTGATTCCTATGCACAAATGAAACGAGTTTCATTCCCAGAAAAGATTTCACGTTTTTCCCCGTAAAAATAAAGTTTGTGTAAATTGATTTTTTTCTTACATGACTAAAAATGACTGTTTGTCCGTGAAGTGAGCGCCTACGCCAGGAAACTTGTTTATTGATTTTGTTGCATTTACTTTTATCATTCTAGATATTTCATCTATTTAAGTAGTAAAATTCGAAAAAAATAACTTCGTAATGAAATCTACCTAATGAAACTAAAAATGCTATTTCGATTTCTTCCGTATATTAAGATATATGAGGCATTCTTACAAAATTTTTAACTTTCAGGAATAAAAATATGGTGAAATTAAATTTGATAAAATAACATTTTAGACTGATAGACGAATGAGTTGATGATTCAAAATAAAGAAAAAATGGTCAGCAGCGTAAAATATTTTTTAAAAACTGAGGTTTAAGTTAAACTTGCGAGTTTATTTTTCCTTACCATATTACCACTATAACTTTTTATTTTCTTCTAAATTTTTACTTATAATGAATTTGCATGGTACCTACAGGGCATTCAAATAAGAAATAATAACAATGTACTATTTTTTTTACAAAATTTTGGTATAACATTGTCTTAAAGGGGTGTTGAAGAAGGGACGGTAAGGAAAAAAAAAGGGGACGATATAGGAAAAAAGGGACGGTAAGGGGAAAAAAATGGGATGGTAAGGATGGGACGGTAAGGAAAATTACCAACTATTTTTAGGCAAATCATGTTAATACTAAGTGATAGCCACAATGTTCATTGATTTTTAGAAACAGTTATTTAAATTGGATTAAATAATAATAATAATAATAATAATTAATTTACCCCGAAAAGTGCAGGAATAAAAGACTACCAATAAAGCCACAATGCTTGAAATTGATATTTAAATGCTGATTTAAATTCTGCAGTAAATTTCCTGTCAAAGAATTTTAGCCATTCTTTCTCTAGCGTACTTCTGCATGAGAAAAAAGTTGAAAAAAATTCTGTGGCTGCATCTGAAGTGATTTTCTGTATAATTTAGCAAGAGGGTACTGTAAGAAATCTAAAACCCAGGGACAAAGTTAAAAAAATAACAACCGTAAAAATGTGTGCAGGTTAATTTTTTTCTACATATTTATATAAAACAATAGTTCCAGTTTCGGAAAAAATTACATCGAATTACTTTTATTGAAACAATTTTATACAGACTGCTCCAAACATAAAAATCCGCATCAGGGACACGGGACAGTAAAGGAATTTCGTGGTATATTTGGACCCCCCAACATCGTCCAAAATTTATTTATCTCGTTAATATTGTTATGCAGTCATCCAATGGGATTTTTTCCAGTATAAGAAATAAAAAACCCCCAAGAATATGTACTTAAATAAAAATTATTATTCAGGGGCTGAAAAATATATAAAAGTAAAAAGTATGTGAGAATGCCTCATATATATATATATATATATATATATATAGGTATATTGTAAAATTCTGATGCAATAATTTCTTGAATATTCTCTATTGAAAAATTGATTTTTTGTCACATGTATTACAACTCATTCACATCAGGAAGTGAGAGAAAAATTGATTGCAAATTTCCATCTTTTACATACATGACCCAAGTTAAATTAAATAAGTACAAATTAAAAATAGTTAACAAAAAAACACCTTTCTATAAGCATTAAGTATTCAACTTTAAAATAACTCCTAATTATTTGACTGCATTTCATGTTTATTTCTAAAAAAAATTCCTTTCCAGTACATTAATTTGGTGAGTACCGAACTCGATTTCCATCTATATTTAAAAACAAAACAAACTAGTCGGATGTACCAATCCCCAAACTTTCTTCTATCTCATACATGTTAATGCTTCAAAATTCGCTATCACACTGCCAAAATTAAATGGCAATCTATGCATCTCATGAGGATTCTAAAGATATGAAATTCCGTGCATTAGTTCTCGAGATATGACTATCGCTGAAATCGTCTAAATCCAGCAAAATGCTGCCTAGCAGCGCCACCTATTGGGTGATTTATACCAAATCCTAATCAGCAACAATTTATGTCAACGTCTGACTGAATCTGAAGTTTGGAGAAAATCCGTGCATTAGTTTTTGAGATAGAGCTATAGCGAAAATCGTGAAAATTTCTGCATAGCAGCGCCACCTATTGGGTGATTAACACCAAAACCTAATTAACAACAACTTGTGTCAACATACAACTAAATCTGAAGTTAGATGAAAATTCGTCCATTAGTTCTATAGCTAGAGCTATTGAGGCAATCGTGAAAAGGCAGCACAGAAGCGCCACCTGCTGGGCGATTTACACCAACACATAATCAGTAGCAAGTCATATCAAGGACTAACTGAATCTGAAGTTTGATGAAAATCCGTGCGTTATTTCTTAAGATAGAGCTATTGGGGAAATCGTGTAAATCCTGCAAAATTCATCATAACAGCGCCACCTGTTGGACGATTTACACCAAAACGTAATCAGCATCAATTCATATCAAGGACTAACTAAATCTGAAGTTTGATCAAAATCCGTGCATTAGTTCGTGAGATAGAGCTATTGCGAAAATCGTGAAAAATACAGCATAGCAGCGCCACCTGTTGAGCGATTTACACCAAAAACTAATCAGAATCAATTTGTATTAGGGACTCACTGAATATAAATTTTTATTAAATTCCGTGCATTAGTTCTTGAGACAGAGCGCCCACAAAATTTGTGTCACATACACACAGACATTTTGTAAAAACATGTTTTTTGGAATCTCTGACCCCTAAAACGTGTAAATCCGTCGAAAACAGGAATTCGAAAATTTTCATGAATCCAATACTTTCTTCTTGTAAAGATAGAAGAAAGTAAAAACAGGTTGAGTTAAATAAAATAGTGTAAGAGTTAGGATTAATAATCAGGATTTTCATGTGACGTTGGATAAAAAATAAACTTTACTAATAATATCATAAGACGAAATGCAATTTTTCACCTTTATTCAACATAAAATAAATAATGTGAATATTAAAAAGGCCCACAACTTACTTAAAAGGCGACTAATATAATGAAAAGGATGTTACAAGTTTAAAATATACATTTTATTTAAACTTCTTAGTACTTTCAAGCCTTCCAAGGGACATCATCAGAGAATATCTTAATAACTAAATGTTGTTTATGTATACAAATACGTCACTTTGTTTTGAAAATGAGACAGCCAATAATTACTAGAGTTGAAAATAGAAGTAGCAGTAGCAATTTCTTGGATTGAATTTAATTAGAGGAAATATATTATTATTATTATTATTAATTGCAGTTCCATTTATTTTATGACATCACTTTGTTTCATATACGTCACTTTCCATGGGTAGAAGTAAATATTTAACTTCTGTACTTTAAATTTTAATACGTCATTCATCGTACAATATCCCCAGTTTGTGGCTCAATATCCTGAAAATAAATCCTGAAAACCTGAGCAAAGTGACGTATTAAAATTTAAAGTACAGAAGTTAAATATTTTCTTCTACCCATGGAAAATGACGTATAAGAAACAAAGTG
The DNA here is from genome assembly GCA_963932465.1 of Maratus speciosus. Lineage (NCBI taxonomy): Eukaryota > Metazoa > Arthropoda > Arachnida > Araneae > Salticidae > Maratus > Maratus speciosus. Next base: position 105,892,507 of record OZ010786.1, on the reverse strand, counting down.
ATGTCCTAAATAAATGGAACTGCAATTAATAATAATAATACATATTTATTCTAATTAAATCCAATCCAAGAAATTGCTACTGCTACTTCTACTTTCAACTCGAGTAATTATTGGCTCTCTCATTTTCAAAACAAAGTGACGTATTTGTATAAATAAACAACATTTAATTATTAAGATATTCTCTGATGATGAACCTGGAAGGCTTGAAAGTACTAAGAAGTTCTAAATAAAATGTATATTTTAAACATGTAACATCTTTTTCATTACATTAATCGCCTTTTAAGTAAGATTGTGGACCTTTTTAACGTTCACATTATTTATTTTATAAACTTTAATGTTGCTATTAGATAATATTTTTCATAATCGCAAACGAGGTTGGAGAAAAGGAGCACTCCTTTTCTCTTCATCTGTTACATTTGAGCACAATTTTCTCCAACTCCTTACGTAAGTCATTGTTCTCTCTTCCCGTCGCTTGCTCTTCCTTATCTGGGCCAAGGACTGGCAGGCACGCTCTTTCTGCACAAGGCCATATTTAAAGCACCCTGCATTCAGTCGAAGGATGACCCTGCTACATGCAGAAACACAACTGTTTTAAAGGCTGCTGAAATATGGTTAAGAAAAAAAAAAAAAGTAAATACGGAATGATGCGAAGAACAGTTTAATGGAGGTTTTTCGTTACTATGTTTCGTATTTACTGACTGTGGCGGGAAAAAAAAGAAGAAACTTCAGTTAGTTTAGAGTCAAGCTCTTGTGAAATAAATTGTTTTATGGTTATCTAATAGAAAAACTCAAAAAGAGTTTTGAGCGGAATGCCACTTTCACCTTGCGTTAATATAACTAAAATAATTATCTATTTACTAAAAAGGGTGCTTACAAATGAACTGGTCTTAAAACTTAAAACCATTGATATTAAAAACATATGTAAAGAAAGATGTTACATTTACCCCGAGATCTTTCGATCACAAACGTGATCCTTTTCAAGGGGATAGTTTATCCCCTTGAATTCCCTTTATTCTATCCTTCATTCATCGTTGCGCGTTTTGTATGTGCATAGAAATAGGTATGTTGATATCATAAATAACATGTATGATGATACTTAACCTAAAAGTATAACAAAAATCCACTATGCGATGTCAGGAGATGGGGACAAAAAAATCCTATCTAGTGATACCTCATTCATCGCTGTACGCTACATATTAGTTGAGAAAATGGAATGTTGACAACAGAAATAATATATATGATTTACATCATTTGTCCGTCTGAACCATGGACGATTTGGCTGCTAGAGATGACACGGGCTCGGGCTCGATTTTTATACCAGTCTTCGGGCTCGGGTTCAAATGGGGGTGAAATTTTTATTTATTCACCAAAAAAGGAAAACAAAAACTTGCTATTTGAGATGATGTTCATGATCAGTGAAAATGTATCTACATTTTCCGGACGTCTAGAATAGTTAGCTTCTTACTTTTTGTAATAGAAGCTATCTAAAAGTAATGTTCTCTATTTACCAGTGATTAATGTATACCTTATATTCTTTTATGAATGGGTAAAATCGGGCTCTTCATTTAGACTGTCGGTTTGCAAGAATCTTTTCGTGGTTTAACTAAAATTTTTGAAAGTTAAAAGAGGATTTTATTATTGGGGCGCTGTGATAAAGATTTTGAAATTTGTGTTTATAAATAGTTGCATCGTGTATGCAAAGTCAGTTAACGCACGAATCGTCGCTAAAACAATAAAATATTCTTTTGCTTTCATATGCATTGAAATAGCAATTCGAGTTCGTTGAGAAATAGCACATTATGCAAGACGAAACAATAGTTGTGGAAAATAAACATTAATCTTAATTAAAAGCGATATTACTGGAACACAATCATTAGAAAATTTTATTAAAACCACATTGCCTCTACATCTACATTTAACTTTGAACTCTTTCCCTTTTGTGAACTGTGATTGGTTGTCTAATTTTTCTTTGTTTTTTATTTTGCAGTTTCTGGGGAGTTGTAGAAATGAAACCGTCAAATTAACATGTAACTTCTTTAGCGCGTGTATATAATATATATGTTTTTTGTGTGTACGAAAGTTGTCTGTCTGAGTTTACGAGTTATTTATTGATTTGTGAAGACGAAAAGAATTTTAAGGACCACGCCGTGCATCCCACATCGAACCCTCAAGGTAAGAGCTTAATTTATTATGATTTTATATGAAACAAAGTTATCGTTCTTACCTATTTTGAATAAGAAATTTCACATGGCATCCCTGCCGGGATGTACGGTGTTGGTAAAATATTTGTCTTTTGAGATTATTTAGAAATATTTGAAAGAGTACTATTTAGAAAGACTCAATTGAACTATTTAGAAAGATATTTGAACATTATTATTTTGACTCGCACATAGAAATATTATGTCAGACAGCGAAAATTTAGAAGTTCTTAAAAAAAGAAGGACAATTTTTCGATCTGCAGTCACTAAAATTTTAAATAAAATTGAAACTTCGATTAAATCAGACGATGTGTCTGTTGAAGAACTGCAAGAATACGTTGAAGGAATTACTGACAAATTTAATTCCTTAAAAATTACGGATAATTCAATTGAATTATTGGTCAATCCAGATGATTTAGAAAAAGATTTAGAGGCGGCTGAAAAATATGCCGAAAACGTAATCTTATGGAAATCACGCGCGAATAAGAAAATTAGAGAATTAAATGCAGGACTTTTAAATTTTAAGTCGAAACAAGAAGTAAATAATGAACATTTTTCAGACAGTGTACTTAATGACAAAGTAAGCAGTTCTGTAAGGGTGAAACTCCCGAAATTGAATATACCTATATTTGATGGTAATATAAATGAATGGCTTTCTTTTTGGAGCAGTTTCGAATCTGCTATTCATGATAATAAGTCGTTAAATAAAGTCGATAAATTTAACTATTTAAGATCACAATTACGCAGTACGGCTTTAAGTACAATTGAAGGTTTTCCTGTTTCTGAAAAAAATTATGATGCGGCAGTTGAACTATTAAAAACTAGATTTGGCAATAAACAACTACTGATTCATAATCACATGAGCAATCTTTTGGCTGTCAAGCCGTTAAGAAATTCAGCGGATATTTATGCGTTCCGAAGATATTTTGACAAATTATCCGTTGAACTAAGAAGTTTGGAAAGTCTCGGTACAGAAATAAAACAAATTTCGAGTGTACTGTGTACTACGATATTAAAAACAATTCCAAAAGATCTGTTAATTGAACTTAATAAATCTGAAAATGAAAAGGGCTATTATGAAATAGAGGAATTAATGAATTTTTTATCTGCTTGTTTAAAAGCAAGAGAAAAGGCAACTCTAGTGTCAAATTCAATTTATGAAGATAGGAAAATTTATGCTCCTTCTGATAAGAAAAACATTCATCCTTTTCGCGCTAATAAGCAGAAAAGCTATCCCACGGCAAATGAGTTAATATCAACAAACAATAAAGAGGATTCGGCCGTATTAAGCTGTGTTTTTTGTGAATCATCTAAACATGCATCTGTTAATTGCGAACTTGCAGCTGGCTTATCTATTGAAGAGAGAAAAAATATTCTTTTGAAAAAGGGAGCTTGTTTTAAGTGTTTAGAAATTAAAAAGCATTTATCACGTTTCTGTAAAAGAAACATAAAATGCCTAAATTGTTATGGGAACCATAATTTATTATTTTGTTATAAGAAATTAAAAAATGAAAAATCTAAAGAACAGACCGAAATGTCGGATACTGCCCTTTTTGCGAACGAAAGTTTACCGAACACTGTTTATTTGCAAACTTTATATGTATATGTAAGAAATAATGGTTTTGAATATGTAGTGCGCGCCCTTTTAGATACGGCGTCTTCAAAATCTTATATTTCAAAATTCGTAGCTAATAAAATGGAATTAAGAAGTTTAAGAAAGGTCAGAATCACTCACGGGCTGTTTGGAGGTACCGAAACAACAGTGGATCATAATTGTTATTCTGTCAATTTAAGGGGTTTAAGGGAAGGTAAAAGGATAAAAATTGAGGTCATGGAACAAGAAAAAATTTGTGCTAACGTACCCAAGATTAGAGATATTAATTGTATTAAGGAATTAAAAGGAAAAAATATCTTTTTGAGCGATATCTGTCCTGAAAGTAGAAAATGTTTATATGAACAAGATTCAAACGAAATCCATGTACTATTGGGAGCAGATGTTGTGGGAAATTTGTTTACGGGCAAAATAGAAAATCTTTCTTGCGGTTTAGTTGCGATGCATACAACACTTGGGTGGACTACTATGGGTAAAATTGGCGGTAATGAAAGGGATAGTTCTCTTTTGGTCCTTTCATTATATGTAAATGATGCCAAAATTACGGATTTGTGGAATTTAGATTCTTTAGGCATAGTAGACCCGGCGGAAAAACAATCGAAGGAAGAAGTCCAAAAATTGGTTTTGGAGCATTTTAAAGAAACTGTAAGTCGCGAAACTGACGGTAGGTATAAAGTTTGTCTTCCATGGTTAAACGAGCATCCTCCTATTCCAAGTAATAAAGATTTAGCGATAAAGCGCCTGCAAAATAATATTAAGAATCTCAACTCCTGCGGTTTATTAAAAGACTACGAAGCAGTTTTAAATGAATGGGAAGCTGAAGGGGTTATTGAAAAGGTGAAAGGGGAGGAAAAGCTTAACAATAAAGTCCATTATCTCCCTCATAGAGCTATAATCAAGCCTACTTCTACGACCAAAATTAGGCCGGTATTCGATGGTTCAGCACATGTTAGGGGTTCTGTTTCCATAAATGATTGCATAGAAAAGGGACCTAATCTAATTGAACTAATTCCTTCTGTCCTAAATCGATTTAGAGTGGGAAAGATAGGTGTTGTAGCAGATATTCGCAGGGCATTTTTACAGATATCTCTAAATGAAAAGGATAGAGATTATTTACGCTTTTTCTGGTGGAGAGACGGGAATTCCGAAAACCTTGAAATTTATAGACATTGTCGGGTGGTCTTCGGGATCAGTTGTAGTCCCTTCCTGTTGGCTGCTACTCTTACACATCATTTAGATCAAACACCTGAGAATATTAAAGGCATTGCTGTAAAACTTAAGGAATCATTTTATGTAGATAATTGTGTAACTAGTGTAGAATCGTTAGAAGAGTTAGAATATTTTAGAACTGAAGCGCGAAAACTCTTAGCATCAGCGCAATTTGATCTACGTGGTTGGTGTTATAATCAGTGCGCGGAATTTGCATTAGGCAATAATGAGAAAGATCATTTGAGTGATGAAAATGATAATAAAATCCCGTTACTCGGTTTAATGTGGGACACCGAAAGGGACACATTAGCGTGCGATTTTCGGAGTTTTAAATTGGAGAATGAGTCCATCACAAAAAGAACGATTTTGTCCTTAACGCATAAAATATTCGATCCCATCGGTTTCACTTGCCCCGTGACCTTAATTCCAAAATTACTTTTACAGAAATGCTGGAAAATAAAGGCTTCATGGGACTCCAAACTTCCCGATGAGATAGTTAAGGAATTTAAAAAATGGACTAACCAAATTAAAGATTTAGGAAATCTTGAGATTCCGCGAAGATTGTCTAACGTATCAGTAAATATTGGAAAATTATCTCTACACATTTTCTGTGACGCGAGTAAATTTTCATATGCTACATGCATTTATCTAAGAAATGAAGTATCAAATTATGTTACTTGCCAACTTATTCAGGCCCGTTCTAGAGTAGCTCCTCTAAAGGACATTTCTATTCCACGTCTTGAATTATTAGCCTGTTGCATTGGAGCTAGATTATCTAATAGCATTAAAAACGATTTAAAATTAGAAAATGTTGATACTTTCTACTGGTCGGATTCAATGGATGCACTGTATTGGATAAAACGGGAAGGTCCTTGGGCAACATTTGTAGAAAATAGAGTTAGGGAAATTCGAAAGCTTACCCCCACCTCTTCGTGGAATTTCGTACCTGGACATATGAATCCAGCAGATTTACCATCACGTGGTTGTTGTGCGAAATCCCTTGTAAAATCTCAATGGTGGCTAGGGCCGACATGGCTTTCGGATTCAAAAGAAAATTGGCCTGACACTAACATTTTGCCTAACATGGACATAGTGAATGCAGAAAAAAGAAAAACGATTGTGACCGCTTCTAACCTAGAGATTAATGAACCCCAGTTTTATAGCCGCTATTCCTCGTACATTAAAATTTTGCGAGTTACTGGTTGGATTTTGCGATTTTGTCAAAATTCGAAAAAGGGTAGCGCCGACAGAATATTCGGTCAGTTAACCAACAACGAATTGAAAAAAGCCGAAACGGTTATTTTGAAAATGGTTCAAAGGGAATCATTTGTGAATGTACATGATGAAAAATTAAAATGTTTACGCACCTTTACAGATTCGGAAGGTGTCATAAGGGTAAAAACAAAAATTTTCCAACGGGAAGATGAGTTTAATTTTAGATTACCAGTAGTATTACCTTCAGATCATCATGTCGTAGAACATCTTATATTTTCTAAACATCTAGAATTGGGACATTGTGGCGTACCATTGCTGATGTCTGTGTTAAGAGAAAATTATTGGGTACTGAAGAGTCGAAAAACAATTAAAAAAGTAATTAATAAATGTACCGTTTGCAAAAGGCACTCATCAAAACCACCTGAAGTAGAAGAAAGTACCTTACCTGTTGAACGTGTTCGAGATGCTGCTATTTTTGAAATAATAGGTGTAGATCTGTGTGGCCCTCTTTATTTGAAGAATCAATCCAAAGTCTGGATTTTAATAGTCACATGTGCAATTTTTAGAGCAGTACATTTCGAGCTTTTAAATGCTATTTCGACCGACAGTTTTATTCTTGGACTTACCAGATTCATTTCTAGAAGAGGTCGTCCTTCAGTAATATATTCGGACAACGGCACCAATTTTACTGGCTGTCATAATTTATTGAAAACAATTGACTTCGAAAAAGTGAAAACTGTTATTGTTTTTTCACGTATAGAATGGCGATTTATTCCACCTTCTGCACCTTGGTGGGGTGGATTTTGGGAAAGACTCGTCGGAATACTGAAACGAATGTTGAGAAGAGTACTAGGAAAATCATCTTTAAACTATGAAGAGTTATTAACAGTGATTTGTGATTGTGAGGGTATTATAAATTCACGCCCTTTAACTTATGTTACCGATAACAATGAAGATCTTAGACCGATAACTCCTGCAATGTTTTTGCAAGAACTAACCGAGATAGGAATGCCCGAATTAGAGTTTCTGGATCATAAGAAAATAAACCATCGTTACAATTATAGAGTTAAAGTTAGAAATGACTTAAAGTCAAGATTCCGAAACGAATATCTAGGTTCCTTGAAAAATTCCTCAGTTAGCGGCCAAAAAGCAAGACCTTTGTGTGTTGGGGATGTTGTCCTCATCTGGACTGATAATTCCAGCCGAATAAATTGGCCACTTGGGAAAATTATAGAACTTCATCCCAGTCAAGACGGTGTTGTACGGGTAGTGAAGTTGAAGACTGCGTCCGGAATATTGGTTCGTCCCGTAAAGAAACTCTGTCCTTTGGAGGTGAGTGGAAGCCCCGAAAATCGAAGTGATGCAGCACTGCAGGACCGTTTGACTACTCGCCGGAGGCGAATTGTACGTCCTCCAGATAGATTCAAGTACAGTGATGCCTCAAGTTGAGTTCTGTCCCCCAGTGAACTCAAAAGGGGGAGTGTGGAAAATAAACATTAATCTTAATTAAAAGCGATATTACTGGAACACAATCATTAGAAAATTTTATTAAAACCACATTGCCTCTACATCTACATTTAACTTTGAACTCTTTCCCTTTTGTGAACTGTGATTGGTTGTCTAATTTTTCTTTGTTTTTTATTTTGCAGTTTCTGGGGAGTTGTAGAAATGAAACCGTCAAATTAACATGTAACTTCTTTAGCGCGTGTATATAATATATATGTTTTTTGTGTGTACGAAAGTTGTCTGTCTGAGTTTACGAGTTATTTATTGATTTGTGAAGACGAAAAGAATTTTAAGGACCACGCCGTGCATCCCACATCGAACCCTCAAGGTAAGAGCTTAATTTATTATGATTTTATATGAAACAAAGTTATCGTTCTTACCTATTTTGAATAAGAAATTTCACAATAGTAGACAGTCCCGTGACATCCGGGGGAAATATTTTACGTAGTCTTTACAGCAAAACGGAGAGTACGAAACAAATGATAACAAGAACGAAAAAGCATGCGTCCAGCATAGATTATGTAACACTTTCCAACACATTCTGAATGCTGTAAAACCCCACCCGTTATTGTGAAATATGATGTATAAATAAATGAATTGAAAAACTCATAACGCATTTGAAAATCTAATTTCTTCTATTACAACCAATAGTAGGAAAAATATCTAGCGTAATTTCGTATCCAGCGATTTCTGGAGTTCCATTACCTGAGATTTATTCTGTTGAGCTGAACGAGGTTTCAGACCAGATACTATAATCATTAAGGTTAGCTGGGTGAAAAAGTTCCACTGCATTCGTCCGGGATAGCTCAGATGGTAGAGCACTGGCGGCTTCAGCCAGGAGATCCCTGGTTCGAATCCTGGTCTGGACATTTTTCGCCCAGTTGGAAATTTACATCTAATAAATTTTTTTTTTTTGTGCAGACCTGTATATGATCTATGGATTTGTATGTACACTACATAGTATGCTAAAAGTCAGTTCATTGAAACGAATAGCACAATTGAAAATTTCCATTCAGCAATTTCTGTGAATAAACGGAAATGTACTTGAGAAATTTTGTTATCTACAGAATTTATCCACACAGAGTAACATTGAAAAAAAAATAATTCAATTTAAAAACGCATATCATAACTGAAAACGCACTTCTCGCAATTATTGTTAATAGGCTTCAATAGTTTAATTTCTTCTGAAACCAAATTCTTTTGCGTGTTATTGTAAATGAACGCTGTATTCTATGCACACCCTATTCTGAAGTAAATGGCGTGTACTTCACTCTAGTGATATATATTAATTTCAGTATGTTTAAAATAGTGTAATATAATTAAAATACACCGCAAATGATTTTCCCCCATAGGCCGTAATGAAACGGAATTCTTTTGAGTGTCTCTGTAAATGAACAGTAAATGTTATACAGTTCATACTCAATACCGAACATGCCATAGTGATACCCGACAGCACCTATAAATTGCATGGCAATCAGCCTATATTTACGCGAGTTAGAGCACGGACGGACAGACAGACGAATCGAATTCATAAACACTTTTCAACTTTGTTGGAAAGTGTTAAAAATGAAATTATATCGCCACCCGACTATGAATTGGCATTCACTCTAAAAGCATGTGAGTTACTGACACATACACACCATTAAGCCTTGGACGAACTCTAGAAATTTTAAATAGCTTGCCAGATGCTTCAAATGCCAAGAGGCCAACAAGTCCATTTAGCCACGAACATTATTGGAATTTGGAATGCTAAGCGGAAAATAGTTTCACTATCCGTAAAAGTCTGCTGTGGTTGCTTGTAGTAGAAGAAAGTATCTGAGAAAAGTGATGTAACTAACTTTTTTTTTTTAAATAATAAATAGAAGTTTAGATGCAAACCGAAGAGTTGTTTTATTTTATTTTATTTTATTGCGACGAAAGAGTTGAATATTGATGAAAATAAAAGAATGAAATGTGTAAATCCGCATTTACTTATATTAAATGAAAGAATGATTTTTTTTTTGTACTTCATTTTTTGAATGAAATATAGTGTATACAGTGTTAAATTTAAGCAAAAATATTTTAGCTATTAATCTACACTAATAAAAAAAAAGAAATTGTCTGTATTTGTGTGTGTATGTATATCCTTTGGTGATGACTAGGAAAATCTACCGCACGTAGAGGTCTGAAATTTGGAATTGGATGGTCTACGGCAGGTCCTACTGCACCTGAGGATCAGTTTTTTTTTTTTTTTTGATAATTAGCGGATATATTATTAAAAACCTCAACGACGATATTAAAAAGACATCACTTCTTTCAAAATGGCTCGCAGCGTCCATTCCAAAAGATCCATCGCAGAGAAGAATCGAATATCTGAAACTCTCCTTTTTTTCGGTCATCTGTCAAAGCCCCCATCGGACAAACCGTTCAAAATACAGAAAAACTAAAAATACACGCTTAAATGTCGTATTTTGTACTTTCAAACTTCGCAATTCGTTAAAAAAAATACCCGTTTACTATAACAAACCGTTTAAAACTTTCAAAAGAATTCAATTTGCGATTTTTTCTGTCGACCTTTTGCCGAAGTTCGCGTCGGTCTCAATTTCAGAGATATGTATTAACAAAAATCATTTGCGAAAGTCACTTTTGGTTAATTTCGTTTTTTTCATAGGATTTCAATATGAAAAAAGTTCGGACAAAACTATTGCTTTTTACAACTAAATATCAATATTTTAGTACAAAAATACACAGGTTTCGGAAACATTATATTTATAAATCATAAAAATTTCAGAGTTTGGACAATAAGAAATATTTGTTTTCTTTTCAAACTTTAAATGTACTCGACAATAGTCGATGAAAAAAAAAAAAAAAAAAGATATTAGAAGAATGCTTTTTCCAAACCCCTTTTACTTAGATTTTAGTTTTAAAATATAAAATCATTCAACACTTATTTTAGGTATATTTAAGGCTTAAAATATACTACAATTCACCAGACATACAAGTAAAAAAATACATAAATACATATACAATTGAAAATGCAAACGTTTCGGGCTAAGTTTTAGCCCCTCATCAATGCAATAAGTGAGTAATTATTGACTGTAAACATGATATGTAGTTTTCTGGTCATTTGAATGTTACTGCACTGATGAGGGGCTAAAACTTAGCCCGAAACGTTTGCATTTTTAATTGTATATGTATTTATGTAATTTTTTACTTGTATGTCTGGTAAATTGTAGTGTATTTTTAATTTTTTAATTTTATGTATCCGAAGTGAAACAATGTTTAGTTATTTTAATATTTAAGGCTATTATCAAGGGCCCAACAACACCAGGTGGTATATAAAGTTAAAATATGTATGCGATTGCATACTGGAACCTACCTATATAGGAATCACCGCGATCTTCATAGAGCCTATCCTAGAGGTCTGCACGGGCCGAAATTTCCAGGCCCGAGCCCGGCCCGACTCACAGAAAAAAATTCCGCCCGGTCCTATACAAAAATTAAAAGTTCGGCCCGAGCCCGGCCCGGCACAGAAAAAAGTTAAAATCTCGGCCCGGCCCGAGTTAATTTCTACAAAACATTGATTTTTACGTCGATTTGGTTAAAAATTTGTCTCGTACGTGGAGTTAAAATTTTTACCAAAACTTTTTATCTTGGCTCTTTTTTTTTTTTTTTCATTTTTATAGAAGTGCCGCAGGATGCGATATATATATATATTTTTTTTAGTGAATCTCTATTTCTTGTTTGTTTCAGTTATCATTAATATGCATTAATTCAGTGTCATGTTTCAGTTATCACTAATATTCTTAATCCATATTCCCTGTATTGAAGTATTAAAAATCTGAAAAATGCTATACAGTAAAATCTTCCAAGACGGAATTGCATAATAAATAAATAAATAAATGCGTTATAGACAAGTTTCCTTCTTAGCAAGTGTAAATGTATTATATGATATATACTTTTTTTACGTATTAGTATAGTAACTTTGCATGAATCAACACATTTTTCAGCTTAAAACAGGATTCCGTCATTGGCAGGTTCTTTTTCACAGGTTCTAGTATATTTTAATTTAGCTATATTTTAATAAGCGTAGAAATCTAATATTCTTTTAAAAGAATAAATTTTAATGTTTAATTGTAGAATAATGGCAATTTAAAAATGTATGCATTTTTTGTAAAAATTTTTGGCCCAGGCCTAATTTTACTGACCTTTGAATGGACCAGGTCACGCTGAGACAATGATTTTCATACGGGCTGGGTCAAAACTAGAACTGCATGGGCCATGAAGACTAGGAATGAAACCAGTCCCGGCTCTATACGGAAGAAATAAGTTAAGACCGGACCGATCTTTCAAGAAAAAAGTAAGACCCGAACCTGGCCCTGCCCGTAAAGAGTAGTGACTAGGTCCGGCCCGAGCCTTCAGAAAAAAGTTTGGCCCGGCCCGAGGGCCGGGCTCGCGGCTGCACGAGCTTCGAGGCACGGCCCGGCCCGTGCAGATCTCTAGCATATCCTGTGAGCGGGTCAGAAATAGTCATTACCCTTTAACTTTTATTTTTTTTGTAGGAAAGGTATATATTTTTTGAAGTACTCATCTGTGACTTGTATTTAAAGCGTTGTACATTTTAATATCTTATAATCGTTTCAGTCATCCACATCGAGCAATCAGGAAGCGTACTGAAACCTAAGACCTCACGCACGATATGCAGCGTGTCTCTTTGAGCGCGTCGCAGTTCCATCTTCTTTTCTTTTTTTATCCGACTGAACGGTTCTTTTTCAGAGAAGGGTTAAGAACACTCTTATAAAAACAAGATACGCAGATAGCAATTTGTTCTTCCGACAGCTTCGGGGAAGAGTCAAAATCAATTGATAGAAACTGAATAACGAGACATTAAAAAGAAGAAAATAAAAGATGTTTCGTCAAGCTTTGTGACTTTCACTGCGGTTTTTTATATGACAGTTTTCTTTTTAAATTAATCTGATTCGTAAGATTTCTTTTTTAAGCCTTACCTTATCATTTGGTAGATCACTTTTCCACGAATCAAAACAAAATGAATTCTTGAATGAAGAATATATTTCCAGAATTTTACACCGAGGGAATTCAGAGAAACCACAATGACCCGGATGCAATGAAAACAGCACTAGTCATATAAAATACAATGTTACAAAATTGTCTGCTCCAAATTTTAAGCATGGTAATATAGCTCAAATATATATTTTTTTTCTTTAAGGATGTTTTTTTGAAGATTTTGATTTCAAATAATTGAGGAATCCTGTCTATCAGTGGGAGGTTATGGGGTATAGGGAATGAAGTTTGATATCTGATTTATGTCTGATAGCATTTATTTTCTGTTAGCAGCTTCGAGGAAGGGTCAAAATCAATTGATAAAAAATAGAATAAAGAGACATCTGACGGAGAAAGAAAAAAATGCCTCATCAAGCATTGTAAATTTCACTGCTGCTTCCCATATATGACAGTTTACTCTTTAAATTATTCTGATAGAAGATTTCATAAGATTCTTTTAAGTTTTATTTTATCACTGGTATATTAGTTTAACCACATGTTACTTAAAAAAATATATTGAATGAATAATATTATTTGCAAAATTTTACACCAAGGGAATTCAGAGGAAACACAATGACTCGGATGGAATTAAAACAGCACTAGTCATATAAAGTATAGTGTATTTTAAAAGTGTCTATTCAAAATTTTAAGTCTTGCTAAGGGATCCCTTTTTTTTTTTTTTTTCTGTAAAAGTTTGCGGTTGTAGTAATGTCGAGTTTAGATAATTGAGGATTCTGCCGACAGTCCTGCACGGGTATCGGGTTGATCCAACTCGAACCCGAAATTTCTGATTAAAGTCAACTCGAAACCCGATCCGAACCCATCAAAAAATATTTCATCAACCGTAAAACGAACCCGAACTCGATTCACTTCAACCCGAACCGGATTGAAAGAAAATGAATCCATATTTTAATACAATTATGGAGAAATGATCTACAGTTATATCTCTAATATCAATTTTCTCTTGTTTGTATAAAAATGAACAGATATGCACTCATTAATATTCAATAGTTTTTTTTTTTTTTTTTTTCTGGAAAACATCCAGGGCTTTTTTTGAAAAATCAGGTCAACAGTCAACACTGATCCGAAACTGACTCACAACGAAAACAATTAGTGTGAACTTGCCCCGACCCGAACCACGGGTAAGGTTGAGTTCAGGTAAAATAGGGTTACCTGGCCCGATGCAGGACTCTATTTCTGCCTAACAAGAGGAAAAACGGAGTTAGGAAGCTAAATTGGAGGTGAGTCTTTATGTCTGATATCAACTTAATTTTCGGAGAGCTTCTTTGAAAATTCAAACTCAATTGATAGAAACTAAGAGAGATCTGACAGAGAAAACAAAAGATGTCTCATCATGCATTGAAACTTTCACTGTGTTTTTTCATATGAAAGTTTATTTTATAATTTATTGATTGAAGATTTAATTTTTCCTTTTAAGCCTTACCCATAGCCAACGAAAGAGACCGGTTGCGGCGGTGTCATCCCCCCCTTTGCTGTCACGCGATCAAGACAGGCTGGTGTCCACCAATTCTCGAATTGTCATGTAATCAAGATAGGCTGGTTTCCACTAATTTTCGAACTGCCGTGTGTTCAAGGTACGCTAAAAAGCAGCCGAGATCAGTAGATTACCGTGGCCTGTCTCCTTTGATGGCAGCGAGCCTAACCTTGCCATTAGTATATCAGTTAAACCAAGTGTTATTTTAAAAATTCTTTGCTGTCACGCGATCAAGATAGACTGGTGTCTACCAATTGTCGAATTGTCATGTAATCAAGATAGGCTGGTTTCCACTAATTGTCGAACTGCCATGTGATCAAGATAAACTGAAAAGCAGCCGAGATCAGTAGATTACCGCGGCCTGTCCCCTTTGTTGGCAGAGAGCCTAACCTTATCATTGGTATAGTATCAGTTAATAAAAGTGTTATTTAAAAAATAAATTCTTGGAGGAAGAAAATATTTCAGAATTGTTACATCAAGGGTAGTAGAGAGAAACTACAGTCACCCGAATGGTTTTAAAACAAGGCTTTATATGAAGAACTTGGTGTTTCAAAAGTATCTGCTCAAATTGTAGAATTTGACCGTGTTAACCACTCAGTGACTGAACTCTGATTACATTATGTTGAATGATAGTTAAACTATTATAATTATGTCTTATTATAGTAGCGTTCGAAAATACCCATGCAGTATACAAGATATCTCAAATTTTTAGTCCAAACGTTTACGGTTTATATTACACATCAATGCAAACAATTTTCGTATAGGAAAGATGAGTCACAATCTACTTAATCATTAAAAAATATAAGACATCTTACTCCAAGGGATTTTCTTTCATAACTTTGCCAGTAATTAAAATATTGCATCAAAAGTGTTAGTTTGCTTTGTGATATGTAATGACATCACGAGAAGCGCTAAAAAATATTCCAAATTTGCATCCAAACGATGATGAGTTCCGTGTTCCATAATCCAGACAGTAATACATACATCGTATGAGAGCGAATTATAGTGCACTTAGCTCACTTCCCGTGATGTCTTCCTATTCCACACAAAACAAAATTATTGTGTTGAAAATACTGTTAAAATATTTTTGTTATTGTTACAGTTATGAATGAAATTCCATATTTTTCTTGGAGTGAAACTCCCGGCACTGAATAATTATGTTGTGTGTTATGAGTTGTGATCCAGGTTTCCTACAGAAAAAAGTGTTTTTTTTTTTTTTTTTTTTTTTTTTTTTTTTTTTTTTTTTTTGGCTTTTTCTACCACCTTTTAAATGCCCCATTAAATGGCATAATTTTGTCCCATCTTTTTTTAAATAGCATATTATATATTTAGAATGCCTATCTTTTTAAAAATTTTTTAAATGGATGTGCATAACTATTTGTTCATCCGATATTAAAGCTTGGCATATTTAACATGAAATGTGAGCAACGTTCGTACACTTACATATGTAGGTCAGTGCCCGAATGTTTAGAGCATTTTGTATTTTTCTTTTTTCGAAATACCTTTTTTTTTCGTTTGAATCGGGCCCTATCCAAAACCTCGTTTATATATTCTGGAACAAGGTTTTCATTGAAGGCAGGGTAATCGTGCAGAATTGTGACAAAGAGGAGCTTTGTGAATGAAAAATCGGAGTGAGGTCTTGCAGTATAAAGTGAGAAGCGAAAATTTACACAAAAATCAAACAAAGACACTTTTGAGGTATGAAACAATAGCTGCCGCTGAATCAGTTTCTGGGCGGAGACGTTTGTTTTCTTTCTTTGTTTCAGTTCAGCTGGGGATATATTATTAAGAGACGGATTGCTTTGCAACTGTTACGGTAGTGTCAGGCGAAGTAAACGTGCGTACTTAGAACCCTATTCTACTTTCATTTAACGTCTCAATAAAAAAATTATATACTGTATACAGGGTCTTTGAAAAGAAAATAGATCAAATAGCATTACAACCAGGGCTGCGGAGTCGGAGTCGGGCCCATTTTTGAACAAAACAGTCGGAGTCAGATCTGTTAAAATTCCCGGAGTCGGAGTCGTCCATTTTTCAGCAGGTCTGCATTGTCGGAGTCGAAGTCGGCGCATTTTTGAGCGAAAGAGTCGGAGTCGGATCTGTTAAAATTCCCGGAGTCGGAGTCGTCCATTTTTCCCGCCGTCTCCGTAGCCCTGATTACAACGGTTGATTTTTATGCAGGAACCATGCATCGCAATTTAGTTTTTCAGTGAAAATTACTAAGTACCTCCCCACAATCAGTAGTCACATTTTCTTCATAACTTCAACAATAATGAAGACATTTTAAGGAGTTTTACTTTATTATGCGCTTCACTGATTCAGATGAACGTTTAATTAAATTTTAATTTTTAGTATCTTTTTACATAATGCACTTTATTAAGAGCTTAATTTCATTTCTTATTTTATGTAGAGTGCTTTTAATATAGTTATCGTTTATAGCTCTAAGAATGAGAGTTGTCATCTAATTTCAGAATTGCTATCTGTATAGTTATAGTATACAGTGCTATCTATTCACACTCGGTAATTTCTTCTGATGGCTTTTTAGGTAGATTTCGTAAGATGGTTGGTTGGTTGATTTTTGACGGCCGATTATCTGCACTAGGGATATAGGCCCGAGAGGGGAGTGCACTTCGTGGAGGTCTTTCTAAGATAACCTAACCCGTATTTACGCATGGAAATCCATGGCTCGAAGAACACCACGAAAACTCCGAACGATTATACCGACGGGCGCGATTGGGTTCGAACCCAGCACCTCCCGTCTACCAGCTTCGAGGGCAGAACCTCCCAGCCACTGGTGGGGCCCCTTGTAAGTAGTAGAGTACTTTGTAAGTAGGGTACTAAAATACAAAAAGACGAAGAATTTTCAGAAGACGAAAATAAACTCCTGAAAATAAATCATTTTTCTACCAGCTTCGAGAGCAGAACCTCTCAGCCACTGGTGTGGCGATTTCGTAAGAAATACTACCTATTGCAGTCGTTACCGTGGTGTGACTTTTGAAAAATTCTTTCATAACTTTTCATTATATAACCCCAGGAACCCAAAACCACCCCACCTAAAAAGTTTATATATATATATATATATGCATGTACTAAATTTTGTCCGCACGATAAAAGTCGCAATTATGCATGTCTTCAAACTCGCCAACAACTTTGAGATGGCTAAGATCTCGGCGGGGATTGAAAATGGGCAAAATCGGCCCAAGAAAATTGAGATTGGGAGGATTAAAAGTTTTGAATACCGTCTTAACATGATTCTGATAAAACCAGCTCTTTCCCAACAATGACAGGAAAAAATAAATATTTTTCGTTATAGCAGTTGCCCACAATTAAAAATAAACGGTCAAGTGCGAGCTTTACTCGCGTACAGAGGGTTCCGTAGAATAAATATATGAATTTGTAATTGTATTATATATATTTAAAAAAAAAAGTGTAAATGGGTATACCATGAAAGTTCAAAGAGATATGGAACCTAAATAATATCAAATATAGCTATTCGTATAACTCTTTTTTTAATATTATCCTAATCTGTTTATGATGAACTTAATTCGGTATTGACAATAAAAGCAGTGCATAGTTAAACTTCATTTGGTATTTCATGAAACTAAATTCAGCGTAGTAATAAAATTTATTTCTACAGTGTAGCTAAACAAAACCTTTGTTCAAAGTTTAAATTTGGCATTGTGCTAAGCGCTCTTCGAATTCAGGTCTCAAAGTTACAACGCCGCCCTGATCAGTGCCGCGTTTTTCCAGATAGGTGTTTAATTAACTTTTAAAGTCACTCGAGGCGTATTGAGAGATACAATCAATGCAAACTATCGCGAATCCCACAGTATTTATGCGATTCATTCTAATTAAATCTTTCGAGGGCGATGCCCTTAAAAAACGGACACCTAATTTTAATTCCAAAACAGACAAACGGCACCAAGAATATTTAATTAAAAATTTCCTTTTATCATGTACGTGGAAATAAGCAAGTTCGCATTTTTTAATAAATTCGTTTATAAATTCTGGTGTCAGTTCATTATTTCATAAGCTTATAAATAGAATTACTCCATGCCGGAAAGGATTAAGTGGTCGCAGGACTCTTAAAGCTTCAAAATTTAAGAAATTTAATTTTTTTTAGATGTTAAACTCCTATCTTTTCTGAATAATTTGATATAATTGTTTCCTTGAAATTCCCATTTGAACAGAAGTTTTGGCTTTTAGAATTATACCCACTCAATAGCTGAAGCGGCGTTTTCGAAACTTTAAAGTCATTATTTTCCAAATAGCGTTTTTTGGGCATAACACGCAGGATACCTCAAAAACTTCTGAATATTTTTTCATGAAATTTTCAAAACATATATTTCATGTTAGTCTGTATAAACTGAATCTAAAATTTTCTTTTCATTGTCCAAAAAAATATTTTTTTAAGTGATTTTACTGTTGAAATTTTCAAAATTTTGTATTAGCTAAATGCAACATTGCATTAAAAATATAAAAATGCTTTAAATACAAATTTATTTAAGTTCAGGGAAATTATTACAGTCTGAAGTATAAGTAAGCACCAAAATTTTCATTCTAGTTGCAATATTTATTTTGTAATCCTACGCGTAAACTGTTATGCCAATTTTTTGTTCGACAAATGTCTAACAGTTTCGAGCCCCCTATAAATACTAATTCTGTATCTTGTAATTTTTTAAATACATGAAACGAAAGAACATACTTATATCTTTCATCCCAATTAAAATTGTGTTTTAAAATTATGTACATTTTAAGACATTAAATGTTGAAAATCGTCTTTTTTTCATTTTTTGCACTTTTTAGTCCCGAGACCCCTTAAATTAGCATGTTTTTAACAATTTGACGTTTATTGCTTTTATACTGTTACTGGACATTACATTACACATATATATCATTAAAAGTTGTTAGCTAGGCATAGAGTACGCCGCCCCTGTCCTTGTGTATGTCCAAACTGACCGTATATTTAAGGCTTAATATCTTGGCTAATTACTGATGATTTTTTTTTTTGAAAATCATTATCAACAATGCTTTTATTCTTCTGCAACGATAGGTATATTCAGTGATGCTCAACAATGTTTCTGAATGCCCGTAAATCGAAATTTGTGTATAACAGAAAAATGCTAATTACTCAAAAACTATGTGACCTAGGGTAATCGCTATAATTTTCCGGCAAGGTTTATATTAACGTCTACTACCTCTAATTTTTTCATAATTTTAGTTTCAGTAGATTCGGAATTAGATGGGGGGGGACATATTTTTGCGCTACATTTTCAACAATATCTTTGAAAATATAATACCTAAAATTAAAAGGAATGTATTTTTGAGTTCAGCGTTACAAAAGCTTTCACAGCTTTTGTGATTTTTTTTTTTTAAATAAAAAAAATCGGATTTTTTTTATTTTTTTCCCTGTGTTAAAATATTAAACATCTACCAAGAATTCAGCATTTCAAAAATGAATAACCCTTCAATTACTTACATAATCTATGTTTTTTTGCTTTAATTAATAAAATTTTAATTATGTAATTATAGAAATTACAAAAAACTGCAAATAAAGAATTTCTTTAGTAACATACAACATCATGTGCATTAATATTTTGTAATAATTATGTAAACCAATATTAAATATTTATATTAAATATTAACCGTTATTGATAAATTTCATTTAATTTTAAATTGATGATACAGATTAAACGTTGTAATTATTAAGCAATTAACTGTTTAATTAAGAACGCAATCTACATTTTTGAAAAAGTGGTTGAAAAAAGGTAATAAATATAATAGTTTGATAAATTCATAAAGCAGCCAGTAATTTTACACAGGTTCTAAAGCGTATGTATATCAAATTGATCAAAAATTGTAGCAATGTATACAGCAAACTCACAAATAATTTATAAATAGATTACAAAAATTGCATTTTTGAAATTTAAATCAGATTTTTTCCCCACAACATTAAAATATTTGAATAGCTACTAAATATTATAATGTTTTGAAGTTATTTAACATTTAGTTAGATGTTTTTTAAATGTATAATACATCTTTTTACACAGTTTAAAATTGTTATAATTAACAATAACAAATATTACATTTTTTACAAGTGATTTAGTGATCGTTTTCATTATCGATTATAATGCTTTTTCACAGAAAATCAGAAAATATGTGATTTTACCATCTGATTTAAATCAATTGATTAAAATCATTGACACTCTATTGCTGTGTTTATTGTATATAAAAGAATGAATAACTTGATTATTAAAAGGAAATTATGACATTGCAAGTTATATTAGATTTAAATATCGTTTTTAAATTAAATGCTTTTTATGTTTGTTAGATAAAAACAATGCTTTTTACAAACTTACTGTATTTAAAATTTTTCACAATACTCAGGAATTATGCTTAGAAACAATTATTTAAAGCTTTGTTTTGTGTTTTGTATATTCATAAGTCACAATACCTGTAGAAACTTTCCAAATTATGTTCATCTTAGATTTGAATACTTTTTTATGTCATTTTAAACATTTAGAAAATTTTTGATTTTAATCAATGATTTTTTTTAAAAAATCACTTGATTAAAATCGTGATTTAAATCGCTGATTTAAATCAACTGATTTAAATCGTTGACACCCTAATTGAAAACAAATTGAACATTACGTCATAAGTTTTCTAGAGCAATTTTTCCGCATGAAAACTCAAAATGAAATAAATAGTTTGAATAAATAAAAAAAAAAAATCAAAATATTGCGGCATATTATAAATATAATGGACCTCAGCAGGTGAATATGTAACGTCATGTGAGTTTGAAGAAACGTATTAAAACATGATAAAAAACCCGACTATGGAAATATTAACATATTTTAACACTTTGAGTTTCTCTAAATTTGCTTTAGCCATTTTTAAACTTATTCTATATACATGCGTGTGTGTAATCGTGTATATTAGAATTTTCACAAAATGTTTAGCTCCCTAGAGCTCATTCTTAGTGAAGGAATTGGGTTTATCTCTAATCTTGATTTAAGTTTTGTTGGTGAATTTAGTACTTAACTTCGAAATCTACCTCCGCCTGTAGGCCCGAGCCGGAAGGGATTTTTTTTTCTTTCGTCTTTGTAAAACAGATATTTTTTTTCTGCTACTTATAGGTTGTATTTGACCTTGTGTTTTAAAGCAATGAATATGGACCTTTACCTGGAATGTCCTTTCGCATTGCTAAAAACGATGCGAACGCCAATTTGCTATATTTTCTAATGCGTCAGACAAAATTAAACTATTAGGGACCAATCTTTTCAGATGATGATTTATAGTAGGATTCGGAAAATAACAATAGAACGATGTGCAATATATGGTTTTAAACATCGCTGAAAAATTATTACACTAACAACGAAAGCCTCGTCAAAATCCGGGCAGTAGTACTTTTTACGAAGGCTAATTTTTCATAATCGGGTTCAGCTTATTATAGAACTTTCCCCCATAATTCTATAACTAAGCAACGTAGAACGATATCTTATATACTAAAATCTTTCCTGAAATATTATTTAACTAACAGTGTAAGTCCCTTCAAAATCCATTCCGCAAAACTCAAGTTATAAGCATCCGGACTGAAATTCCCATTTGCATTATATATATACAGGCTGTTCCAAAATTCGACCTACAAATTAAGAGGTGTGATAGAAGGCATCAAGAGGATGAAAAATTACCATAGAACATGGTATAGCAAACCTTCCTCTTAACCGGCTTCCTCTTAAGCGGAACTCCGTTTTAACCTGCCCACATTTTCCCCCAACATCAGGCAAAATTCAGAAAGGAAAATTTCGGTTCTCATTTCTTTATGGTTAACCCTTTCAGGGGCAGTGTACTTCTATTCGCAAAATGCTGAAATGAGTGAATGACACCACAATTTACAACAAATTTACTTCCAAATAAGCAAAAGCTTTTTTTCACGTACATAATAAAAGAAAATTTTTCATTCCAATATTCCGGTGCCAATGTGACATTTAGGGATTAAAATTAAGTGGTCCAAAAATGAACCACCGCCCTTGAAGGGGTTAATTAACTCAAATTTACATAATGTAGAATAATTTCAACTTCAATAATTTAATAGATAATTTAATGTAGAATAATTTCAATTGGCGTATTGGCATAAAGGTATGTGATAAGATTTTTAACAATTTAATTTGTATTAAATATTGCTCATTATTTGTTATTAGCAATAATTTTTATTTCAATTCAGTTAATTACAACTAGTATTCATTTCACAAAATATAGAAAATATGTACTTTTTTAAAACTACGCAAATTAAAAAAACTAAATGCATCCTACGTATTTAATTAATTAAATATGCAGTTACTTATTTAATTTTTTTTTACTTCTCCGATTTAAGCGGTTTTTCTCTTAACCGGCTAAACCTTGGTCCCGTTTAGGCCGGTTAAGCGAGAGACTACTGTATTTAGTCACAAATACAGGTGTTTCCGCACAGATGTCATATACGTCCCATATTGGCGCGATGTTTTTCTGACGCCAATGTCATATACGCAACGGGTACTTAACTGGAGCCAAAGTGTCGTTATTTTTCTTGATAAGGTAACCCGAATATTGTTGTTTATGCTGTTGATGTTTTCGCCAAACTGGCGTCTGGAAAAAATCGCGCCAATATGGGGCGTATGTAATATCTGTGCCGGTGTTTCATCCTAACTGAACTTGCGTTGATGTTAATAATGTTGAGAAAAATCAAAGCATTACAATGAAAATGCAACGATATGTACCTTATTTTGTGTGAAATGTTACAACATCACGAAAAGTTCTAGAAAAACTGGGTGCTCAAGCAATCGATGATATCGTATGAACTGACAATCGCAGTCCAAAATGGAAAGCGTCAAGTGCATACTGCTGGAGCACATAATGGAAACTTCTACCGCTTTTTTAGATATTATCACATTTACAACAAAGGCGAGAATATCTATTAAAAATTTTATTATGATATACTTCTGTTTTTTAAAAGTTGCTGCCGTCAACACAAATTGAATTAGGGCAGAATACTCTGCATTTTTAATTAAATACGTGGTTTGCGACCCCATGTTCTATGGGGTAATTTGTGATATATGTAATTTTTCATCCTCTTGATACCTTGGAACACCCTGTATAGTAGATTAGAGTAGCTTTAGGAATTTATTCATTTTATTCTTCATCGAAATAATCGAAAATCTTTTCTGCTGTATTTTTTTCTATGCTCATTTAAAAGTTTTTATTTTTCTTACGTTAAATGTTTTTAAATGAATTCTTTTTTTTCCCCACACAAAGATTCTACAACAATGAGAACATTTAAGAAATTGTATGCACACTTGACTGCGTCTGAATCCAACATCATTCATATCTCTGCTACAGTAAATTTGATTTTCAGATAAGTACGCATAGCTTTGGTTAACCATAAAATACTGATTTTAAAAATATTTAAATTTCAGATAAGAAGCTTATGTAATTATGGGAAAACCATTATAAAAATATGCCTTTCTTGCTCTTTACTTAATATTATAAGTTTTATTTCCTTTAAAAGTTTCATTTTTTTTACTACTGAGAAATGAAGTACCTTAACCCTTAAATGTGCGATTTTTTATTTTGTTTCGAAAAAATTATATATGATTCTCTGAAAGCTTTATTACACAGTAAAAATAATAAAAAAAAATCACAGATAAATTTTTTATATAATACGTCAATCTTTTCTACTGTTGCACATCTGCAATACAAGTAAAAACTACTGCCGTGTGTCTATTTTACGCTAAAATATTGCAAATTAGTATATATTTTAAGAAGTATGTATCTAAATACCTTATTTTATATAATTATTTATTTTATAAAACTTAACTTTTAACTCTTTAATTTTCATGATAGAAATTATTACAGAAATTACGTAGTTCAGAAAATCTGACTTTACACCAGAAAGTTTCAATGGTTAATTTCGCTTTATGTATATACGGAATGTCTGTTATTAATTAAACCAGATATTGCTATTTTAATTTTCTGGTGTGAATTAGGTATGTACGAATAAAAAAAATCTATTAAATTCAAAACACTGTTGTTTGCATACATGCAAAGCTGCGCACTAAAGGGTTAAGAAAAATACAAATGCTTTATTTTACAAAGCTTGAAAACCATTTTATCGTAATACTGTTTTTAACATACAAAGGTAATTTCTAAATCCACTTTTAGCTACAATAACATCATGACTTTCGTTCATACATTAATCAATATTTCAGATGCTGTAGATATATCCGACATATTTAACACTTAAATTGAATTATTTTTATAAATTGAACGTTCTAAGTCAATCCGTTTGATACTATGTTAAAGACTGAATGCCTTAAGTAATTATGTGAAATATTTAATACTAGCAGATCTACCCGGCTTCGTTCGTGTCAATAATAAGGGTCCTCCAGGGAAAAATACATTAAAAAGAATAATACGGCAATGACAATAACTGAGATTGGTGCATTCCCGTTCACGGATCGTTAAAAAGATCAATCATAAATGTAAATATAAGTAAAATAGTCTTAATTACCTCAACTGTTAACTATACCATAATAACATACATTCCAAACAAATGTCAAAACATATATTAAAATACAATTATTTGCTTAAAAGACGTCATTTCAATAAAAAACACATTAAAAATACTAAAAATGTAAAGTTTTCAGCTCTTTCTTTGAGTCATCTTTAGAATATACAAAACAACAAATACAATGCCAATTGTGAAATTATACTGATGATGGCAACCTAACCCATAAATTCTGCCTTTACTGAAATTTTTCTTAACTTATGAACATCATATAATTTCATTTTTCACTCTGTCGAATAGAAAAAAAATTCTTTCAAATGAAATTTATTTGAAAATTGTATCTCAATTTTCTCATTTGAATGGATTTTAAAGTAATTTTCAATCATGGATATTTATAAATTTGCATGCAGCCCAATTACGAAAAATATACCTGTTTGCTCTTAATGCAATATTATAAAGAAAAGACATTGCTATGAGTAACTCTAGCATCATATTGTTGGTGGCAGCAACCTAATCCAACCATAAATTTAACTTTTACTGCAATATGGCTTTTAAACATCGCACATTTGACTGTTCCAACGTCTAATAGAATACAAAAAGTACTTTCAGTATAATATTTGTTTGAAAACTTATCTCAGTTTACAGATTTTTTATCTTTTATAAAGTAATTTTCAAGCTTGAATTTTTTAAAATATGGCTGCAACCCAGTTACAGAAGATTAACTTAATTGCTCAAAAACATTGTAAATAATTCAATATTTGTTTGTTTTCGCGTACTTTTACTTAACTAAATTGGCAAATTTCAGTATTTGTTTTCGTATGGGAATCTCATTCCGGCTGCTTATAACTTGGTTCTTCTAAAAAAAAATTAATTCAACTTGTACTATTAGCTTTTCAGTTAAGCTTTTGGTCCGTAATATTGTTATTCGCTGATTAGTCATAGAATTGTAGGGGAAATTTCCATAATCATCTGGAACCCGATTATAAAAGATTAGTATTTTTAAAAATTCTGAATGAATTTCATTGGAACTTGCATTGTTTGTTAGATAATTTTACACGGATGCTTTTAAAATATTGCATATATTTATACGTCGCTTTGTTATAAAATTATGGAAGAAAGTTCAATAGTCAGGTGAGCCCGATCCTAAAAGATTAGCATTTAAAAAAATTTCTACTGGACAGATTTTGATGACATTTGCATTGTTACTTTGCACCCAAATTTTTGGAATAGTTTGGGACTGTGCATATATAACGTTATCAACTTTTTGGTATTTTTGGACCCCCTGCCCCCCTTACGATATCATATGTTGTCATCCCTCGAACACCCCCCCCCCCCCAAGTAATGATATCTTTATCATAATAATTAATAATAAAAATGCATAAAATTTCTTTAGATTTTTGGAATTTTTATCTTTTGTTTGGAGTGATATACAAATATGTTACATTTATTTTTCTTATACTTTATTGATTCAAATGAAGAGAAGTCAGTAAAATATCACTTTATGTATGAAACAATTTTATCTCAAATAACACTTAAAAGAAACAGACTGTTTAAAAGTATTTAATAATAGCTTTTCGTTGCATAATGCATTCAGCAGTAATGCCTTTTTGAACTTGCCCCCTCACGGGGTGGGGCGGATAGAGCTTCTTATCAACAAAACAGGCGGACAACATTCTCTTTTATTTACTTGTTAAATACAAGTATAATTTCAAGCATACTTCGCATTATACTTTGTTGAACAGCGGATTATATATGCATACATGTTGGGGTATTCCATACTTTGGAACTGAATAATTTTATAATAATTTAAGGACTTAAATAATAACTTTTGTATTTTCCGGAAAATAGATAACATACTAAGAAAGATAACATACTATTTTGATGTAAAGACCAAGTTGCAAATAAGTAGAGAAAATTTTGGTTGGATAAAAAATGATAACGATATCAAAAAACAACCCCCTCCCCCCTCCCCCTAGCGATATCTTACGATATCATGTGCCAGATCCACCCCCTCCCCCCTATAACATGTATACAAAGATTCATTGCCGATCATTTTTAAATGGAAACTCATATTTCCATTCATAAAATCCAAATCTACAGCCGTAAAAATGAAAATGACATCAATTTCCATGTCCTGAAATTTGTTTAAAAAGAAAAAAAATTACTCTAAAAAATAATAGCTATGTTATAATTTCCATTTAATATAAATCGTAAAAAATCGTGTTTTATATAACCGTATTCGATATAAATCGTAGAATGTTATCTCTGCATTTCAAGCATTAAATTAGTTATCTAAATGATATAATTAAAGATTCAGCATTACAAAGATATAGGAATTAAATTGTAGCCGCCGGTTTTTAGAACCAGTTTGAAATAATATTGACAAAATTGACGTTATATCTAGCAAATCAGACGATTTTTTTATTATCTTTTTCTTGAAATTCAAACGCCTGTATTAAAATAGATTTTTTATTTTAAAATCATTCAAATGAAGATACTACGTCATTTTAACACACGCTTAGTTAAAATTTTTACACATACATAGGGAAAATTCTCGTTTCCTAATTAGAATGATGTAGATTTCAAAAATGTAAAAATATAGCGAGAAAATCCGAATTTTTATCATCCAAATACACGCGTTATCATTTTCTTTAAATTACTCTGCCGTTTTTTAGGGTGTGGAAACAGGAAAGAAACGGTTGAATTAGAAAAATTAAAAAAGAGATATTTCTATAATGTTAAATTATGGAAGGTGGTAGAAAAAAGGGATAAATACGGGTCTGATGATTTTTTAAAGTAGACAGTGATCTTTTCCACGTTCTAAAACTTATGTACATCAAGTTTTATGCAAATCGGCCAAAAATTGAAGATTTGTATAAAGGACATACACAGAGAATGGCTTATATATATAGAGATTTGGCTAGGTAAATAAAATATGCGTTAATCATGCAAAAATAACGTCGCCCTATGTGTGTGTTTTTTTAATACTATTATACCTAATGAAAAACCGAACTATTTTTCAGTACAAAGTATACGTTGTACTTTATTATGCATTATATGGTATTCTAGAGAGGTCATTGGTACCTATTTAATTAGTACATTCTTAATTTGAATAAAACAGTACTTTTTCAAATATTAGTTTTTGGTTGTATCTCATCAAGAGTAACACCTGCAGAAAGAACGTTAAAGAGGGAATGCCCCCAAAATCATTTTTCTTGTAAACAAATATTTTCAATATCATCTCATTTGTCTAGCGCAGCCATGCTCAAACCGCAGGCCGTATCTGACACGGCATAAGACCGGCCCGAGACATACAGTCAATCCACATTTATAAAAAATTGAGGTGCAAATAAAATGTATTTAAGACCTTCATTGTTGTTTTAGATATTTTTTTATGAGAAACAAAAAATCTATGCTGTTACTTATAGTTAAATTCAAATTATGTTAAAATATCCTATTTACTTTTATTTGCTTATGTCTAAAAATTCCGTTACGCTTCGTTCCATTTGCGTTACATGGTGTATATGATTTTTAATCTTCAAAACTAATCAAAAATTATTTAAAATAAATTCTAAATTCTGCACCATTATATTATCAAGTTTTATACTTATTACATTCTTTGTTCTGCTACTTTTGTTAATTTATTATTTTAATTGTTTTTTTCCCCTTTTACATTGTTTTAAGATGTTTGTACTGCAAGAAATCTGAAACTTTTATAAAAATATGAATCAATATTATTTTGTTATTGCAACTTAAAATAATTTGCACTTGATTAAAAATCAATTTTCTTTTTATTTAAAAATGTAAGAAATGCAAATGCACACTTACAATTAGAGCAGGAATTCAAATTTCTTCTTCACCGGTAGAGTAGAATATTTTCCGACTGTCTTAAAAAAGCATTTTTTTCTTCTTTTTTTTTTTCTCTTATACATTATTTTCAGATGTTTGTACTGCAAGAAATCTGAAACTTTTATGAAAATATAAATCAAAATTATTTTGTGATTACAACTTAAAATAATTTGCAGTTGATTAAAAATCAATTTTCTTTTTATTTAAAAATGTAAGAAGTTATTTTCCCTTTCATATCTTCAAGCTATTTTGAGGGACGAAATAACTGTTGGATTTCGTATAGAACAATGAACTTTATAGCTACACCCTTTCTTAGATAATTATTTTTCTAACAATATAAGTTGATTAGTTAGGCAAATTGTATGTTGAATCATAATTATGTAATAAAGCTTGGAAACGATTCACCAGGAGGAAGTTGCGCCACACCTTTTAAGTTTAATGCATCATTATTTGGTGATTGCGGGAACATGATTTCTCTTTTTACAAGTGCAGTAATAATGTGAGTGTTTTCTTTTTTATGTAATCATATTTGCCTGTCGTGTATTTGTATACACCATGATTAAATGCTTGGAGAAATAATGTTAATTAAGCAATTTGATAAATAAATTCCAGTATTAAAATGAACGAATAAATAATGTTTATGGCAAGAAATGCAAATTAATGAAGGTTCGGAATAATAAATATAAATAAGTTTGACCCATAATGTTTTATTGTCTCTTTGATAGCATATCCGGTGGATAATCCAATTTTTCTCACATCTTACTTAATCCTTAGAAAACCATAAGTTTGCTATGAGTAAATATTAGTATGTAACTGTTTATTTTAGTTTAGTCTTAAAATAAATAAAAATCATTAGAAAAATACATAACAATGTATAGTTTTTTTTTTGGAATTTTTAGACACAAATTGTAGCTAGGCTTATTATGCAATGTCTTTTATTTATTGGTTTATTATAACAAAATGTTAACTAAAATAATACAAAATTATGAAATAAAATTACTATACAAACTGATGTGCTAATTACGATATTCTGTGAAGCAATTTCTTTTGGTTGTGAGGCAAAGATGGGCATTGCACATAGTGTATATATTATGCGTCCTATTTTCTATACGGCGTTTATCACAATTTGCACATCTTTTATGTAATTGCGCCCGGCATACGTTCTATTTTGACATTCTGTATAAAAAATGCAGATAAGTTTATAATTAAATACGACAATCACAAACTTTAAAATGGGGGGGAAATGTTTCCCTTAGTCGTGAAAGGGTTAAGCGTAGCCAACGCCGATCTCATGTGATTTCAGTCTACCTTGATCATAGTGCAATTCGACAATTGGCGGATATCAGACTATCTTAAATACATGTGACTGTTTTTTTTTTCTTTAATCGTAAGCCTATCTCTCGAATCTTTCCCCTTTTTTTTTACCCGGCTGCCAAGAAGGGTTATGTGTTTCACGCGTATCTGAGTATGCGGATTTCTTTATACCCTCGAAACATTCCAACGGTTGGATGGATTTTAATGAATGAGGTTTCTATCGATTCGTCTTAACCGTCCGATGGTTATAGGCTAGGTTTTGTTTATATAAATTCAAAATGGTGACCGTAAAATACAAAATGGCGATAGAGACAAGGAAAAATTTTTACGCACCCTATTGAGTGGCATATCATTGAATAGGTCTTTCAAAATAAAGACGGTGTTTCCTTGACTATTTTACAATCTGAAGCTCCGTTTAAATATTACACAACCTGGAAGTTGTGTAGATAGGATCTCTAGCTTTACTGCAACTCTAATCTTTATAGACATCTATATATAGACCTCATCAAAACAGTGTTTATAGATAGGAATCAACAATTAAACGCAACTTAAAAGTCATCAATACAAGTAAATAATAATAAAAAAAAAGTAGGTAAGTAATATGAAAAATAGTTTCACATTGATGAGAAATAATTAATTAGTTCGCTTTTTACGCAGTCGAGTTTTTTGATTTTTTAAATTTTTGCTTGAAAATGATATTTTTTATGCTTAAATATTTTAAATTTATCCTTGAAATAGTTAAAACTTGCTTTTCAAAACTTTTTATAGAGTACACAGTCTGGATCTGATAAGAATACATATGATCTTGAAAGAATTCCCTATTTTGCAACGGGAAAAAAAAAAAGAAAGTGGCTAAAATGAGATGTAGGAAGAAGTCGCATTATTTATTACAAAACTCGATTCTGCTTGTGAATTTATTCAACGATATGGACTTATTTGAAATTACGTGATTGAAATGTCAACTAATCGTAGTCAAATAGTAACTCATTTATGCATTATGCATATGCTCATTATGCATTATGCTTTATAGCATTTTCGCATATAAAAGGAAATGCTTTCTTCACCACCTTCACCCTTAAGGAGGCTAGTCATTCAGCTTCCGATTTCCCCGCACTCATATAAAGTCTATGGGCATTGGGTGCATTCGTCTGTTTAAAATATCTCCTCGGGAAATTCATATTTTAAACTTCTATTTTTCGTGTACCCTTCCTAAAATATGTCTCTTTTTTTCTTAGTTCTCAAATTATTTCTAAAGTATAGACTTCATTTTATAGGAAGTGTTAAAATCTGACTCACAGTTTGCCCGCTTTTAACACATAAAATATTAAATTCAGCCTAGATTTTAGAAATATTTTGAAAACTAAGAAAAGAAGAGATCTTCTTTAAGAAGAATACACAGAAAAAAGATTTAAAAAATATGAATTTCCCGAGAAGATATTTTAAATAGACGAATGCACTAAAAGTCCATGGACTTAACATTACGGAGAATTCCGAAGCTGAGTGACCAGCTCCCTTAAGAAGTGGACAGTGAAACCCAGGGTTCGTAAATATCATGATATTTTCGGAAAAATATAAAAAACATCCGATATTTATATATATATCAGATATGTCCTATATACATTCGATATTTTCAGAATGACCAACTTATTGTTGATAATAAATATTTTTAAGCATAATACAAATTAGAAACTGAAACATACTGCATTTAACAGGAAAACTTAACAAAACAATATTCTAAACATGCTTTTTTTTTTACTTAACTAGGGGGCTCGGCCCCCTACGAGCTACGCTCGCCAACCCCCGTCCAGACACCGCAGACTCTAAATGCACGCTAATTTGATCGGCTCTAAAAATATTTCGAAAGATTGAATTATAATTTAAAAAACAGTGGCGATCTCCCTATAAACGAATTTCTATTCATTTCTCTTTGATTGGGGAATTTTAACGCAAAATCCGCTGCGTTACTACTTGATTATCCCGTCGACCCATTTCGCCAAATAATATAAATCGCCAAACCACTCGCCAAATTATACAAATTGACATAATTTTTATTTTAAATAACGAAAGAACAAATAAATTAGTACACCATTAATAAAAATACAAATAAAGCGTCGAAATAAAAGTAACTTGATGACGTAGACACGTGTAACAACATTTCAAAATAATCTAATATAAAAGGAATTAAGTAAACAGAGTCTTTGTATCCTGGTATTTTTTAACAAAGCGAAAAGAAAGTTCTTTTAAATGAGACATTTTAAATTAATCGTTTTTAATCTGACGTAATTTTTACCAAGCTATTCTTTCTCTATTAAATATTCACGTGAAAATACCAGTTGAAAAGTATCCTCTCAAAATATCAAATAAATGTCTAGCGCAGTTTTTAAATTTAAACCGTTTTGCAATATTATTTTGCGTTCATTTTATGTAATAACTGTAATGTGAAGTAAATATGACGTAATTTCTCCTATTTAAGACTTCTAACGCATGTTAATAAATTTATTATTTTACAAATTCCTTTCTCTCTTAAAATTCACGTGTAATTATAGTTTTTATGACGTAATTTTTAATAAGTTCCTGCTTTTTGCACATAATTATTTAATTCTAATTCCAAATGGTTTTTTTTCTGTTTATAATAGTCACGTGTAAATAAATTTTTAATTTATTTACACGTATAAATATTTTTTTTTTTTTTAAGCAAACATTATTGCTTCCTCTGTTTATACAGTTGGCAACAGTTTAAATTACAATCACTTTCTAAAATCTGTAAAAAATATCTCTAGAAATGCTGAAAATTTGAATTTAAAATAGAAATAAAACCCCCAAAAATGAGTCAAAATAAAAAAATTAATGCAATCTGCACTCCGGCAAATTCTAACGCATAAAATGATCTAAAAATGATTACACTGCCATGTATAGTTTTTGCTGCTATAAAACTTTTTTAGTGGAACGATTTTGTCCAACTTTAGCATTAAATATCTCTTAAAATAATTCTTCGATTTGAAAACTGTCTGCTTCAGCGTGTTTATCAAACATTTCTGTATAAAACCACCGATTTTTATATTTTTGTATGCATTATTGTTCTTAATATTAACGAAGAAAGACCTCCAGTCACAGAAAATTCAAAACCGGCGGCGGCGGCGGCGGCGGCGGTGACAGCGGTAGTTACTTTTTTTTAGAATAGAGAGAAACAAAATCAACTAATTGAAAACAGAAACAATTTACTTTATACACACACAAAAAAAAAAACAAAAAAAACCCCGTAAGATTTAGTATCAAGTTGTATCAAGAAACCTTTATATTTTATAAAACAAAATTTTAAATGCAAAATATTTTTTTTAAATTGAAAAATTAACATAACTGTAATCTTGTCTTCTTTTTTATTCCCTAAGTACAGTTTAAGCTCAACTAAAACCAGAAAAAATTCTTTTCAAATGAAGCTATAAATAACTGATTATCTAAATTAGACACAAACTTTCGATGCCTGTTCTGAATTATATGTCCCACATAATTGTTAGTTATACATTTAAAAATAAAAGCTTCAAACATAGAGCTTGGAAAAGATATTTGATTTCTTTGGCTATAAAAGGCCAGAAACAACAGTTCTTTATGATCAGATTTGTAGCATATACTCTACAGCATAACTGTTAATAATAGTTGAAAATTTCATTTACAATTGTTTTGACTAAAAATATCAAAAATATCTTGTACAGTGAGATTTTGAAAATAAATATGAAAGATAGGAAAATATAGAAAATATCAAACATCTTGATATTTTGAAAATGAATATCAAATATATGAAAATATCAAACATCCTGATATTCTGAAAATAAATATCAAATAAACGAAAATATCAAATATCTTGATATTTTGAAAATAAATATTGGATATATATCAAGACATACAGGGTAAGTCAAAATGAATATAGCGATTACAAACGGCTATAACTATTTAATGGAAAAGAATTTATTGATAAGATTAACACAGAATGTAGACGGAACTTCAAAATTTTGTATACATACGTCATATATGTTCTATGTGACTTCTCTTGGTGACACGGAAAACATCTAGGTGGTAGTCCATTTCACGCCATACATTCTGAAGCATTTGTTCAGTCACCGACGCAAGCGCATTACAAATGCGTACTTTGAGTTTTTCAATTGTTTTGGGCATGGGAGGCACCGTGTCTTTCACATAACCTCATAGAAAAAAATCTGCCATTTTTACCGTCATAATTGGCCATTTTTACTAATGCTACGGTCGCAATGAACAGGTTTCTTGTCGTTGCAAAGTTTCAAATTGCGCATGCGTGTAGGCTTCCGCTTCACTGCACCTGCGCCTTACTTAAAGAAATTTTGAAGTTCTGTCTACATTCTGTGTTAATCTTATTGATAAATTCTTTTCCATTAAATAATTATAGCCGTTTGTAATCGCTATGTTCATTCTGACTTACCCTGTATATCCATTGATATATATCAACGAACCCTCGTGAAACCAGGCGAACATTATTCCGAATGTGTTGAAAATTGTTTCATAATCTATGCTTAACGCGTGATTTTTACTTTCTAGTTTCGGTTACAAAGAAAATAAATATTACTTTCAGACTTATTGTATTATATTTATTGACATCACTCATATACAGTCGGACCTCGTTTTCTCGACACCCTGTTTTCACGTCACTCAGCTTATCACGTCAGTTTTTCAAAGTCCCGTCCGGATTTAACGTCGTTGTATAATTTTCAACTTCGGATATCCCGATGGTTTAGGAAAATTGTCCCTTTTTCATAAACCATCTTATAAGCACCAGAAATTAAGTGGTAAGAAATATCTTAGCCAAATTTTTCACAAAAGTGTCTAAAATACCCACTGAGATAAATCAGAAATTTTACTTCAATCCTTTATCCGAATAAATAAACCCAAACTCTATGAATGACCCACTTAAGCTCCAGATAGACGTATCAGTCTAGTCTACTCGCGGTCTTTTTGTTCTGGTCAGGTGGCGCTTTCTTTTGGTTACAAGGCATTTTTCATCCGACTAAAACCGAAGCATTGCATTGCATTGAAAAGATCAGAAATTATCTAACACCCGTTTCTGAAACAACAAATATTGATTACAATTCATTGTTTAAAATTGAAAAAAGAATTGTTGGAAGCACATCTAGGGATAAGCAAACCTTAATTCATCAATATTTCATGTAACAATAAAAAAACATGTCACCATAAATCTGATTTTTATTCTTTTCAATTTAGTTTTTGTGTTTATTTTGTTTAATAATAATGTTTTATTGCTTAAAACTGCAAGAACAGTTATGAATTTGAAATTGTCTTAAATTACTTAAAAATACAGCTTTTTATAAACATTTTTCTCCAACTTCGGTTACCGCGACACCCCGCTTATGGCGACACTTTGTTCTGGTCCTTAGAGTGTCGGGATAACGAGGTTCGACTGTATTTCATTTTTTAAGTGTAAAAAATGAATAATACGCCTTGTGCATGTGCGCGCCGTGAACTTTCGATCGGACGACCGTTTTTCTGCAGTCACAAGCATCTTAGATTTCTTCAATTTGCTCGCACATTATGAAAGGGTATTAAATTATCTGGAGCTTGCCTTATACCTACATTTAAATGAAAAATTTGATTTTTTGACAAAAAAGGTCATTTCTTCGCCTTTTTTTTTTTTTTTTTTTTTTTTTACATTTTGTGGACTTGAAAAAATAAATAGTTAATAAATAAAAATTATATTTTTCGGTGCTGTAAGCTCCAGCAAAAATAATTACATAAAAAATGAATTAAATCGGTAGAATAGTTCTCGAGAAAAATGGTAGCGCAGTGTGAAAAACATGTTTAAAGTTTTAAAATTGCGTTACGTTCAGTGAGCAAATAAATAAATAAATAAATAAAATTAAAAAAATTGTAAGATTGTAAGGTATTGGAATATCAAAAAACCGCTTTAGGGCAGCAATCTAAACACATGGGGAATACAAAGAAAAAAAATAAATAATAATAATAAAAAAAATACATAAATCGAAAATTTTCACTTAAAGAACTTAAACCCACTTTTAGCAAAGTTTCAAAAATGATTTATTTTCAGGAGTTTATTTTCGTCTTCTGAAAATTCTTCGTCTTTTTGTATTTTAGTACTCTACTCACAAAGTACACTACTACTTACAAGAGAACCACTTTTGATGCTGCTCGCACCTAGCATCGAGACCTAGTGCATTTTGTAGCCCTATGCACAAAAGTTAGAGAACCGATAAAATTTCTCTGTTGAAATCATATTTTATATACTTTTTTATACTTTTAATTTTTTATTATTACACTTTGATTTGTTTATTTCACGCCAGAAGTAAGTTAAGTCGCCAAATATGGCGCTACAATATTTCCGCCCGCTTTATCCAGGGAGTACATATTAGAATTATATCATATTGCGATTTGTTGATAATTGCACGGAGTAAAAGAGTTCTTACTCCGTGGATAATTGATACCATAAGAAACAAGAATTAGGTTTTTTTTTTTTTTTTTCCTATGCAGACGATAAATATATAAATAGTAAATATATTCCTATAAAAGCTTTGAAGATCATTGAAAACTATTTTTTAGTGAAATACAAAATAAGCAAACTATTTTCTTTTGAAATCAAACGGAATAAAGTTTCGAATGTTTAAAATGAAATGTTGCTGTATTAAATGGTCCTTTATTAAAAGCAATCATAAAGTAAATTAATATTTTTACACAATTTAGAAAAATTACTGTGGCTAATTAGGTCGGACATTACAATTTCTACTGAAGTCCTCCAAACCACTCCTCATGCAAGACAAACAGCTATGCATTTGGCTAGGGTTGCCGGAAAGCTCTCCTTTCGGAAAAAAAACCCGACAATTTTTTACCCACCAAAAATGTGAATATAATGTTGCAATTTTTCAAAATCAAATTCGTGGGTTTTTGAAGGAATTTTTAAACTTTTTTCAATATTTTATACTTATTATTAACTAATTTTTATTTTTAAATGCTTTTCTTTAAAAAATTTCAATGTTAATAGTCCGATAAGTGGTCTCGAAAATTGCATTTTCAGAAAGCCATGCTGTTGTAAAATCAAGAAATATTATTTTACCAAAAAAATTTTATCGATTTTCAAATTTCGTAATACAGGGCTTTAAAATGCACCAGGTCTCAATGCTAGGTGCGAGCAGTGCCGAAACTAGCCTTTTTTTTCACCCGGGGCAAACATGGATTTTTGCCCCCCCCCCCCCCTTCTTATTCTGCAAAGTACATTTACAAAGAAAATGTTACTAATTTTCTAATAGCCGACTTATTTTTTAAATTTAAAATGTGTAATCATAAAATATGTAATAATGAACTACGTAATCTACAATGGTGGATCCAAGGGGGAGGTCACGGGGCTCATGATCCCTCCTCTGAACACCAACAAAAATAGTCTAAAGATAATTTTTAAAATGAAATATACAGTAGAGTCCCGATTATCCGAGTCCCGCTTAACCAAGTATCCGTTTTAACCGCGTTATTTTCTTCTGATGGACTGATGGCTTCTATTATTATTTAATGGCCATTATAAATGAAGTGTTAGGTGAAAATGAAAGAGCAGTCGTAAAAAGTTAGAACTCTGATTTTCTGGTCAGAATGGGAGAAAAAAGGCCATAATTAAAAAAAAAAAAATTATGGGCATTTCCCCCCCCCCCCATTTTGACCAGAAAATCAGAGTTCTAACTTTTTACGGCTGCTCTTTCATCTTCACCTAACGCTTCATTTATAATGGCTATTGCATAAAAATGGAAGCCATCAGTCCATCAGAAGTAAATGATCCACTCCAAAGGTATAATCCTACATTTGGCGCCCGGGGCACATGCCCCCTCTGCTTCCCCCCCCCCCCCATCTCCCTTTAGTTTCGACCCTGGGTGCGAGCAGCACCAAAAGTGGTTCCCTTGTTAGTACTTTTGTATTTTGAAAGTTGCAATTGTTATAAAACGCTAATATATATATTATAAAGCAAAAACATGTCCTTGAATAACGCTGACCTCATCCACGGGGGCAACAACCTGAACAATTCATTTCGGTTTATCGAATTGTTTTATTGTTTACAAATTTTTAACTTCTAAACTTCGCACAGTTTCAATTTTTACACCCTCGAATAGGAAAAAAAAAAATTACACTAACAAATGCAATTTCTTTGAAAACTGTATCTCAGTTTACAGATTTTTTTTTTTTATTGTTTTGAAAACATTTTTCCAAGCATGAATTTTTAAAAATCTGTCTCAAAAATGAACGTGCAATCCGATCATGGAATATTAAGCCTTTTGCACTTAAAACAATTTGAATAGTATCTATTTATTTGTTTCCTTTTAATATACCGTAACTACCATGAATTTAACACACAATGTAATCGAACTTAAGCGCTTAAACATTCAAATAATTAGAATTACAAAGGTTTCTTAAAAATAGTGAAATATTTAGGGATTGATTTAATGAGCCGCTGGCATGTGGTTAACATATTTTTTTTTATTGTTTTTAAAATATTTTTCCAAGCATGAATTTTGTAAAATCTGTCTCAAAAATGAATATTAAGCTTAAAACAATTTGAATATCTAAGTATTTATTTGTTTCATTTTAATATACCGTAACTAAATTGCGAAGCGAAATAAAAATGTCACAAGTAAATAAATAAACCATGGATTTAACACACATGTAATCGAACTTAAGCGCTTAAACATTCAAATTAGAAGTCTTCACGGGCCGGAATTTCAAGGCCCGGCCCGAAGGAAAGCTATTTTGGTCCGGCCCGGCCCGGTGTAAAAATTGAAAGTTCGGCACGAGCCCGGCCCGTTTACATTTTTACCGTTCTCGGCCCGGCCGTACAAAAATCAGTGAAAACAGGCCCGGCCCGGTCCGACTAAATTTCTACAAAAAATTAGATTATTTTAATGAATACTACATGCATATTTATGGGAACATTTTACAGTATATTTTAAATTACTATGTGATCGCAAAATGGAAAACACACAATAGTAAACGTTAACGATTACTTACAGTGTTTTAGTCAACGTCTCTACAGACATTTCAAAATTTAAATAAGGGTTCATTAAAAGATTATTGTAGTTTAGAATAAAGGGTTAAAAAACATGATAACTTTTGAAGCTTATAATAAAAGGTAGATTTGTGAAAATATTTCTGTCATTTTTAAGGCTTTTCTCAAATCCAAAGGAGCTACATTTTGATACATTTATGAATTCATTTCTTTTCGGAAACGCATGAGATTGGCAGGTATTCTTATTCAGAAACCACGTAAATGCCGTTTTCTTCTTAGATAAAAGTAATATATCTTTCAGAAAATACTGCCAAAGTTAGCGTTTTGAATCGAATTTCCGGAAACGATAGCACAGGAAAGGAGAAAAACGTACAGTCACGTGACAAGAGTCTCTGTTATCTCTGTACGTAATTTATGAAAAATGGAAACGCTATTCGATCCCAAATGCCTTCAATACTCAGGCCTGTCAATTTTATGCCTTTATAGTTAAAAATGAGTCAGAAAATGTGTCTGAGAGTTTCGCATTGTTCAGCAGTAAATATGAGAACCACCTTAAGGTACATTTCCAAAGATACTGTTAACAGAAGTTCATTATCGCTATTAATACTTTTACAAAACATAATGCCTATCCTACACATCCTGAGAACGATTAAGACCAGTTCCGTCCCGGCACAAGTCTGCCGAAAAAATTAAACACGGGATCAGGTATCCTGTAACTGTACGATGCCGATCTCTACGATGGACATGTTACATTTCTGTATTGATGTTGTTAAACTCACATCGGCTCGTAACGCACATTTATACTTCTCGAAAAGTCATATTCATTGGAAATGACCTCGTATTTTATCTGCTCCTCTCAAATTCTTATATTGGGCCGATAGGCCCGATTAATTTTTTTTATCGGCCCGGCCCGTTTATTTTGTCTGTCGGCCCGGCCCTTTGAAAAAATTGTCCTAATTCTGCCGGGTACGGGCCTCGGGCCAAGCCGGAGCCCGTGCAGACCTCTAATTCAAATAATTAGAATTACAAAGGTTACTTAAAAATAGTGAAATATTTAGCAATTGATTTAATTAACCGCTGGGATGTGGTTAACAGATTTTTTAACACTTTCCAACAAAGTGTTTATGACTTCGGTTTGTCTGACCGTCTGTCCGCGCTCTAACTCCCGTAAATATACTCGGATTGTCCTGAAATTTTTGGTGCTTATTGACGTTTACCATAGCACGTTCCCTATTTCAAATGAAGTTTGTAGCATGTTTAGTTGATTTACAGGGACA
This sequence comes from Maratus speciosus, assembly GCA_963932465.1. Lineage (NCBI taxonomy): Eukaryota > Metazoa > Arthropoda > Arachnida > Araneae > Salticidae > Maratus > Maratus speciosus. Next base: position 105,852,212 of record OZ010786.1, on the reverse strand, counting down.
ATCAAAAATTTTCCGTTACATTAGGGCCTATGGGAAGAAATCGTTTAAAAGCATTTTTAATGATGTTACACGCGTCCAAACATACCAAAATTGATATGTATTTATGGAGTGTACTAAAACATGCATTCTGTATAATATGCGGTGCAAAGAATAGTTATTATTCTTTTACAGGGCCACACAAAAGAATTCCGTTACATAATGATATTGGGAGGGAGGGGGGGATTGTTTGCGGCGTATTTTAATTATGTTAAACTATTTCAAATATAATGAAATTGATATACGTCGCTGAAGTTTACTATAAGTTATTTCTTGTATATTACGAAGTGCACAGCATTTACAGAGACACACAAAAGTTTTCAGATAGTATATTGTATCAGGAGTACTGTACATTAGCGGTGATTGCTGGAAATGCATTTTTAATTATGATATGCGCATTTATGTTCCACTATATTTATGCATACTATATGGTGTGTATAAATTCTATAATTCATATACAGGGCTACACAAAATAATTCGTAAGGGTTACTGGGTATTATCGCAAATTGGTTAAAGGTGGTTTTTAAATGAGTTATTCATTTTTACGCTGAACTGCATTTAATTTATTAAAAAGTTTGTAAAATATAGATTAAATGATATACAGGGTCACGCAAAAGAATTGGATACATATCGTCAATCGATGATAATTTCTGGAAATGTGTCTTCAGTAGTTTTAAGAGTGTTTTAGTTTGAATTAAATTTTAGCTAAATAGTGGCGTGTAATAAAGGTACTAGGTAAATTACAGAGCTGTACAAAAGTATTCAAGTATTTCTTCAATTAATTGTATAAATTGCTGAAAGAAAAATTTCAACCTGTTATACGTTTTCTTGCTAAACTAAATTTTCCCATTATACGGAATATATATCAACATACAGATCAAATACAGGGCTGTTCAAAAGAATTGGAATACATATTTGGCTATGGGCGGTAACTACTGGAATCAGATTTTTAAATGTTTACTTTGTTATCTTATTTACCTTATTTCCCTAAGTAACGAAATTTCGCTAAAGCTTTCAGGGAGTATTGGAAAGTGTTTCATAATCTATGCTGTACGCATGATTTTTCTTACTTGTTTTTTATTGTTTTTAAAGTATTTTTCCAAGAACGAATTTTTTAAAATCTGTCCCAAAAATGAATATTAAGCGTAAAACAATTTGAATATCTAAGTATTTATTTGTTTCCTTTTAATATACCGTAACTAAATTGCGAAGCGAAATTAAAATGTCACAAGTAAATAAATAAACCATGAATTTAACACACATGTAATCGAACTTAAGCGCTTAAACATTCAAATAATTAGAATTAAAAAGGTTTCTTAACCTCTTCAGACCCGAGGTACACAAATGTGCACCTCTATTATTTACCTCATAAAAACTATTTGATTTTGTTACATTTTGACTTTACTTTTAAGTAACTGAATGTTTTTGGCTATGGGACAAATCCAATCAACGGCAGCATTGATGCTTATTTCCTCATAAAATAAATGTTATTTTTACCTGAGTTTGCAAAATGCCTTCAAGACAGTGTGGTCAATAAAGTAAAAAAAAAAAAAAAAAATACAATTATTTAACTTAAATGCTTTACAGTAAAAAAAATTGAGGATTTGCAGATCATTCACTTGCTTAAAGTCCTTAAATTTTTTATTGCGTGAATTTAGGTTATTGAGTATTAAATTGATATTTTAAGGAGGCTAGTCATTTTAGATCCCTGTTTGTGAACCTAAATGACCCGTCCCCTAAAATACCCATTTCAGAAAAAGGGATTCTTCTGTCATCTGGGTTGTCTTTTTGTTTGTGCAATAGCAATGAATGTGCATTTGTAGTGTTATTTTACCTTCAGGTCTGAAGAGGTTAAAAATAGTGAAATATTTAGCGATTGATTTAATTAGCCGCTGGCATGTGGTTAATAAGAAAGTATCAAATAATGCTCTTTGGTGTAGTTCCAGGGCATTCTAACAAAATATACCAAATCTATTAGAAATTTGAATTAAAAATAATTTTTCATCTACGTTCTATACACTGAGAAGTATATCGGGCATCTTTAGCCCGGATTGTATCGCCTGGTTTAATTAAAAGGAAAAATAATACAGAAAATTAAAATAAAAAATCTTAAAAATGTTATGATAAACCTGGAAACCATTGCCCGGACGACTTACCGGGCTACTTGGACGGGGTTGTAGTGGGTAGCTGCCCGGCTACCCGCCCAGCTGCCCACCCGGGCTGGGTTTTTAAAATAAAACTTTTTTTTAAAAATATTAATAATTATTTTAATAATTTTTTTTTTCAAAAAAAAAATTATGGCCATTTTTTTAAAATATATAATAATATAAGTGAAATGATGGCTTATATAATAATATTTGGCGATTTATCGCACCTGTGGCTGGCTAACATTAAAGTACTAAAATGGCCACCTGGAATATAAAAAGCGAAGGGATTCGCCCGGAACTGTTGACGATAGTCACATAACTTAGGCTATTATTATGGAGATTGTTTTCAATTCTGAAAACAGCGCAAAGAATAATATTTCCTAACGATTAAAAATTTATTTACACGTGACTATTAAAAACAGAAAAAAAAAACTTTAAAATTACTATTAAATGAGTACGTGTTAAAAGCAGGAAAATATTGAAAATTCTCTTGAAAATTGTATTTACACGTGAATATTAAAAGAGAAAAGAAACTTTAAAATAATAAATACATTAATATGCGTTCTCTTTCAGGGGCAAGGTACTCGTAAAATGTTAAAATCAGTGAATGGCACCAGAATTTACAAACAAATTTTTTCGAAATACGAAAATGAATTGATTCATTACGAATTAATTCACTAACTTAATAAAGGGAAAATTTTCATTCCAATATTCTGGTGCCAATGTGGCATTTAAGAATTAAAATTAAGTGGTCCAAAAATGAACCACTGCCCTTGAAGGGGTTAAAGAAGTAAATTGTAGTAATTGTAGTAAATTGTATTATGTCAATCGTTTTATAACGCTGTTAAAAATACTGGGAGGCGGAAACTCTGTTTACTTAATTCATTTTATTTTAGCTTCTTTTCAAATGTTTAACTGATCTTCTTTAATCAAACACGAAAACAACCATTGGATGTCTTAAAAGCAACTGATTCGGCCTTAAATTTTCGCAGTCAAAAGGAATTGAATGGAAACCCGTTTACAGGGAAATCGCTACAGGTTTTTCATTATAATTCAATCTTCTCTAATCTTTTTAAAACCGATCAGATTAGCATGCTTTTAGTTTCTGCGGTGTCTGAACGTTGGTTGGCGAGCGTAACTTGCAGGGGGCAGAGCTCCCTAGTTATTATATAATATCTTTAGCATCCGGTTTCATTGTGTTAAAATAATAAAAATAAGTAAAATATATTGACAAAATCTGAATTTGCATTGAATCTCAATGCCAAATAATCTATAACATTGTGCTATTATTACATATTTTTAATTCATAATCCTTTTGAAACTTGCATTTGTATCTGAAAGAAAAATTAAGAATGTTTATAATTTTCATAGTACATTTTTTTCTTTTTATCGTGATCAACCTATACTTTTTGCTTAAAACAGGTAAAGATTTTAAAAAAAGTCTGAAACTCATAGGAAGGCTGGGGAAATTGCCCTATTCTGCCCTTCCTAAATGACGCCTCTGCAAGAAAGTCAAAAGGTTGGGCACTCCTGATTTAAAGTATTGAAGCATTGATTTATTCTTTTAAATTTAGGATTTATGTGCTAAACATGAACTGCATTTGTTAAATTTTCAGTTTTCACCTGTCTAAATACAGATGTTTTCACCCCCTCCCCCCTTCTCCTTCGCATTTAAGCGTGACCTGTTTTTATCGTGTGTAAACCAGGGATGCCTACAAGTCTTTGGGGCGTTGCAGTTTCGGCGAAAAAATTCCTCGTATACGGAATATTAAAAACGAAAGTCAGTTTTAGAACACTTTCTCGAACAAATGGAAAGGGATGAGTCTTCAGTCATGTGTTTAAATCGTTTGTTTTTTTCCTTTTTCGTCAGGCATGACGTATGCGAGAAAACGTTTGTGTAATCTCTAATCACAGTTATTTGTGCCATAGTTTTATAGATGTCAACGGAAGGCGGGTCACGAAGTATGTCCTATCATGATCCTTAAAATAAATATATTGTAAAGCTATTTTCATGCAAGTAATTTTCTTGCCAGGGTTGAAGTAAGACATCTTTCCACGGGAAAAATTTTTGAAGCTCCGAAGGGAAATATTATGCAGTTCCGGGAGGGGGAATTGGCACTTCTTGACGATATTTAACTCTTAACTGCGAGGTGAGGTGTTTTGTGCCCCAGATAAATTCAAATTCTGAAATATTGCCATGTACATTACTAGATGGACTGTACACTTACATATAGAGGGGTTATACAAAAATATGGAAACACCTAAAAAAAACCATATTATCATGCCCTGAAAATCCCTTCTTACGAAGTTCCCTTCTTATTGTTTTGGTGCTGAGAGGCTTTATGAGTTCGACATTTAGTTCAACAGTGACTTTAGCAGCTGTCGTATTCTTACTTTTCGTCACAATCAACATATCATGACCGTCTGCCACGATCATCCAACACACACTTTTGTTCGCATTGTGACTTAACGGATGATGTTTTTAGCTTTTACTGTATGCGGTATAAATCTTCGATACGGTGCCTTTTGAAACATAAAAAACTTCGACTACCTTGGTAACGGAAGCACCCACCATACGAGCACCAATAATTTGTCCAAGTTCGAATTCACTTAGCTCAGACGCAAAGCGCTCGCAACTACACAGAACACTGTTCTGACACCGATTGACATTTGCAACGTATTGAGGCATTTAACATACTACAGGTGGCGTTAGTGGGAAAATACAACAGCGTCACCCACAGGATTGGGTAGAATCAACATTTACGTTCAAGCATGCATTTCACGAGGTGTTTCCATATTTTTGTCCAACCCCTGTATGTGTGTACACTTACAGTACTTTTTCAGTTGTTTTCATGCAAGTAAATAATGCAAAATTCACAGGGAATTTTCTTATTTTAATTCGCTAAAGTGCTCAAGAAATCAAATTTTGGGGTTACATACACCCTACCTCACCACTTACATTGTAAAAAAAATCACCTCACCACTTAAGGATTAAGCGCAAAATCACAGACCTTCCAGGACAAGAGAATTTTAGTGTTTCGGGGGGCGAGTGAGCGGGGGGGGGGGGGGCATGTCCCTCATAGAGCCAGCCCCTGAATTCATCGCTGTTGTTTGTTCTTAGATATGAGGATCCCAGAAGCCAAGGGGTATAAGTGACAAAATTGAAAAAATTGAACCAAGTACACAGACGACTTGGAAATATGCTTTTTTCTTTTCAGGTAAAGAAATATAGGGGATTTTCTAATTATGTGTTGTGTTTTAGAGATCAACCACTTTTGCCAAATAATGATCAATATTGATTAATTATAAATTTAAAGAAAATTGCACTCTACTTTTTTCACATTTATTGAAATAACAGTTTAAAGACCACTGTGAAACAAGCAGCAGTTTCCTATTTCAATTCAATCAATTATTATTGATGTTCAACTTTAACGTCAATTATCTTTGACCTCAATTTACTCCAAATCGAAATTTTGTCACTTGTACCCCTTGGCTTCTGATGTCCTCATATGACATCTGTGCTTACATGGGAATTATATCAAAAATGCAGTAGCATACATGCTAGTTTTTTGACGCTAGATTTCTTCTCTTACATTAAATTACTATCTCATTAAGAAATGCATCATGCGTCGATGTACACTGTGGCGTACAAAAAATCGGCTCGTATGTCCTCCGAACAGGGCTACATCAAAGGTGATGTAACCGGTAAAAATTAGAGAGCCTGCTTCTGCCTCTTAAAGTTCTTTATCTTCCAAATGCTTCCTTAAGGCGGTTCTCAAATCCCTTACGCAACAACATGAAACTTTCTGGCACATTTTCTGACTCATTTTTAAACGTAAAGGCATAAAATTGGCCGGCTTGCCTATTGAAGCGATTTGGAATCGAAATAAGTTTTCCCATTATTTGGATAAATTACTTATCGAGAGGTACAAGATATTGTGGTCACGTGACAACTGGTTTTTTCGGGGTGTCGCGTGCTGAAATTTGGTTCAAAATGTTCGTTTTGACATTTTTTTTTTCTAAAAGATCTTTTGCATTTGCCAAAAAATTTAAAAATGAATTTATATTGTTTTATGCTGAATAATTTTATTTTATTATTATATGCATGTAACAAATATGCCAGACATGCTAATTTATTATATCTACATATCTACCAGGATTAAAAATAAATAAATAAATTTTGTTATTTAAAATCTTTTACTAAGAATTTCATGGTTGCAAACAGAAATATAAGAGTAGGGACGGTAAGAATATCACAAGGACGGTAAGGACTGTAGGAAGTAATTACAATTACATGTTTATAACATTGTTCCTTCAACTGTTGGTTGTGAACAGATAACGAGAGGCCGCAGTCAATCCAAAAAAATGAAATTTTTATGTACAAGAAATATCTGTTATTAAATAATAATAATTAAATATTACATAATTAGTATTGATACCAAAGTAGTCTGATAAATAAACGTAAACACGTATTTAATACACGGCTGCATTTATTTATCGCTTCAAAGCTTTACTACGTGTGGATTTACAGTTGAAACACTCAGAAGTAAATTATTTTCAACTAATTTAGTTTTTATAGTAAAACACACATACTACGTATATATTAAAACATACGTGCTCACATAAATAATGCCTGCATTCAACAGTTAAAGGTATATATAAATATTATACAGACATACAAACAATAAATCCAACTGGAGTGAAAAATTAGCCAGAGCCAGGAATCGAACCCGGTACCACAGTATACAAAACTGCTGCTCTAACCACTGAGCTACTCAGGCCGATACCTGGGTCTGCAATTTCTCACTAATAAATCATGTTGGGGAAGTCACCAGCCATCTATACGACAGCCTTGGATGACCGGGCAACGATGAATAGATTTTACTATTACATCGATCTACGATAAATATAATGAAACACACATACTACAATATATATTAAAACACACATACACACATAAATAACGCCTACATTCAAAAGTTAAAGGTATATATAAATATTATATAGACATATTATTTAGTTTTTGATGCTGCTATTGAAGAAAATGCTTTTCACACAGGTAAGAAATAAAAAATATATATAGGATCATTGTTGTGAAAGAATCAATTTCTAAAATTTCATTAAAACAGTATAATAAAATAGGCTATTTATTTTTTGTGTGAATGTTTAGAGGGTCTCAATACTTAAAAGTTTTTAAAACGATGATTTATAACAAAATACATGTAAGCCATTCTCCGATAATTTTAACTTTCATTAATAAGAAACATGTGAACTTCAACTTAAAAAAATAGCATTAATAAACTTCCAGTTTTAAACTTCATATTCTTGTGTCTGTAATTAGAAAATGTTCTTATTCATCATTAATGTTTAATGCTGTACAATCCCAGTGAGACCCTTACCATACATGTAATAGTGAAATAAAACAGGGATGGTAAAAAAGGGACGGTAAGGAAAGAAAGAAACGTTGTAAGGATGAAAATTAACACCTATTTTTAGGCAAGTCATGTTAAGCCTAAGTGATAGCCGTAATGTTCATTGATTTTTAAAAACAATTATTTACATTGAACGACAGCAACAAAATAATAATTTACCTCTAAAAGTGAAGGAATAAATCTTGGGGACGGTAAGACAACCAATAGAGCCACAATGCTTGAAATTGATACTTAAAATGCTGATTTAAATTTTGCAGTAAATTTCCTGTCAAAGAATTACAGCCATTTTTTCTTTAGCATACTTCTGCATGAGAAAAAAGTTGAAAAACTTCTGTGGCTGCATCTGGAGGGATTTTCTGCATAATTTTAGCAAGAGGGACGGTAAGGAATCTAAAATCCAGGGACACACTTCAAAAAATAACCGTAAAAACGTGTGCAGTTTAAGTTTTTTTACATTATTTATATAAAACAATAGTCCCAGTTTCGGTAAAAAATTACGTCGAATTACATTTATTGAAACAATTTTATACAGACAGCTCCAAACTTAAAAATAAGCATCAGGGACACGGGATAGTAATGAATTTCATGGCACATTTTGACCCCCAACATCGTCCAAAACTTATTTATCTCGTTAATATTGTTATACAATCATGCAATGGCATATTTTTCAATGTAAGGAAAAAACCCCCAAGAATATGTACTAAAATAAAAATTATTATTCAGGGACATAACAGTCAAAATTATGTGAGAATACCTCACATAGCTAACACAGGACATACTAGACCAGTATTGATGTCCTACTAGAAGCTCTTTTGTGTGTCATTTTATTCATTTTACCATTACTTACGATGTGCAATATTCCCTCGCAAAACATTTTCGCATATAAAGTATAAGCACTGTAATATACAGTCTCTACTTTGTAAATATGGTGGAAATGGTAAAAAATTTGGATACACTTCTCAAAAGTTTGTGCAAGCATGTCATTTTATTCATTCTGTCATTATATATGTGTAATATTACCATTGAAAAATAGTTTAACACGAAAAAAATGTGTAACCACTATCATATATAATCTCTTCGCATACGTAATACGTAAACCGTCTAAACATTATGTTTTGTTTCATCTTGAATCAAAATATTGTGTATACCAGGTTTGCCGAAACTGCGGCCCGTGAGCTGCAGGTGTATCACTTTTTCCGAGTACTAAAATTCGTCTTATTTAACGGCACAAATTCTGAGATTATATAAAGCAGAGTTTACTGTTAGGAAATAGTGGTTGCAAATATTCCACAGGCAAAATGGTTAGTCACACGTGGTGTAAGCTCTTAAATTGCTCAATATATTTTTCTTTGAATATCTCATTCAGACATTGCATATAATGTTGTAAAATGCGAATATAAACAAGACAAATAATTATGACCTCTAGATATATTATTTGGAAACATTTCCAGAGTGTTTAAAAGTACAGGTAAACATCCATAGAGTTTTTTTTTTCCAAATTCGTAGCTCTTTATTACTTATCGAGAACGTAGTGTAAAGAAAGTATTGTAATCGTGATTTCCCTGCGTGTGTATGTGCTTGTGTATGAGTGAACATGATTACTACCAAACAGTAATTCCGATGGACTGTATATATTTTGGTAAAACTTGACGGGTGGATTACGTATTTAATCATTTTTAAACAATTTTAAACCTTTTTGAGATAGATTCTATTGGGAAAATCACCTGAAAAATGTGTCAAAGTATAAGGGATAAATATTGCGGCGATGTAATCAAGCGTTAGTTGCGCTCAGGTCTCCAGTTTCAAAAGGGGAGGTCCAGCGTTCGAAACCAGACAATTCCATTGTGTCAGAAATTTATAAAAATTTCCTTAAAAAAAAAAAAAAAAAAAAAAAAAAAAAACTTTCTGGACACATTAATGAGTGTTCGATTGGAGTCACTCGACATTTTTCTTGGTATTGCACGCTTCATTTTTAAAACTATTTGTGTACATATATAAATCGGCCGTTGTTAGAGTTCTACCCTTAGTTATGATGCATAATATTGTACCGCTAGAACTTTAGCATACGTACATGAGATAAATCATCTGACATAACCTTCATAATATTCTTTATGCTACTAAGTTATCGAGTGCTTCTCTTCCATTTTTGGTTATTTTATGGAGATATTACATATAATGTCGGAAAATGTGCATGCAAATAAGCCTCCCGCCGGCCTTATCTGAATTAAAACCTTCGAAGAAGACGTTACTCGCACCTCATCTTATCCTAATTTACAAGTTTTTGGCGTCGTCTTTACAATTCACGATTTGTGCTTGGACCACACCCGATATTGAAGGTAACCTAGGTCCCACTCATTTCCGGCTTTTAATGAATGGAGTACAGGACCCACGAATACTCACTCCACTACGAGGAAAAAAATACGCATGTTTCGGAAGAAAAATGAATGGAAATAATTGCATCTTTAATATTCAATTCATATCCTAAGAGAATAACTTAAAACTCAAGTCTAAAGGTTTTTTCGTCTTTTTTTTTCAAGTGATTTTTAAGGAACTTATACTAGTGTGTAAAAAAAAAAAAAAAAAAAAAAAAAAAAAATCAGTTTATTTTTTGAAATAGTTTTTATATTCTGGTTCTAATGCTTTGGGCTAGATCAGGGTTGTACAATCCGCAGCCCAGTGCTGTAATGAATGCGGCCGGGAAAAGAATAGATTTCTTTAAAAAAAAAATATTTTCTTTTAAATTTGTTTATTAAATGTTAGATTGGTAAATTTCTCTGGGAATCTTTTAGCATTTGCGAACTGAAATGGTAATAATTACTGATACTATAAAATAAAAATGATTCCGGGACGTATGGTTCAGATCAAGATTCTCAGCAGTTCGTCATTTGATCAACATTTCGTCGTCAAATTGTACTCTATCGTTGTTTGATAATAGGGGAGCTAGGGGATGTATGGGACAAGGGATGGGTGGGACATTCTCAATATTTCAGGCAATAAACATTTATTTTAAATTGCTTCCTAACCCCGTATACCTCTACCACAGTGTGTTTCAGAACTAAAAGTAGGACCACATTGCTGTTTTCATTTTCCTTCAAAGTTGCATTTTCTGAAATCTCTGCTTAAAAGTAAGTTTTTTTTACATTTGAAGATGTGAAATATCTTATACAATATAAAAAATTAAGCTATGTTGTAGTTATTTATTTTAAGGTTCAATATCAATAATTAAAATGAATGAATAGTAGCCATTGTGACAAAATAATTTTTGAGGTAAAATGGCTGAGAAGGGATATTATGCATCATGGGGATGATTGGGACATTTCAAATGGGGATGAATGGGACATTCTCACTCCTCCCTAGAGAAATTGAAAATTTTATTTATTTGAAGAGAGTTGAAAATTTTATTTATTAATTAAATAGTATTATATAGGATGATAAATCAATAATTTACGTCTAGTATTAAATAGTATTATATGAGTTGTTATTGTTTAAAATTTTTGAGTGTTACTTATTGTATTGTAATAATTATTAATGGATTATCAAAAAATTGGTACTAAAACTTAATCAAAATAGATAAAATTGATAAAAATAGTATATGTGTATTGATCAAATGGGGGAAATTATATTGAATTTTGAAATGTTGCACTAATAAATAACCACCCCTAACATATTGGGTCAATCGGAAAGTCGGGTCGTGTTGGGAAAATCAATTCGTACCAGAAAATTCAATCATTTAATTATTAAACATTGATTCCGATATCTAATGTCTAATAATTATCGGGCAGAATTTTCCGGTACGAATTGATTTTCCCAACACGACATGACTTTCCGATCGACACAATAATTTCCGTTCTGCATGTTTCTACGATACATTTAATTAATATTAATTAATAAGTTATGATTGAAAATTATTAGCTATGCTATATTTAAAAGACATTTTGCACTTTCATTTCAAATCTAAAATGCCTCATAAGTGGAAAAAAAGAACAGGTTGATAGCCGAAGTCCGCATTAAAAGTTAAAACTGCAATAAAAGAAGTTATTGAAAAAAAAAAAAAAAAACATATCGACTCGTGCGGTAAAATCATATATTACAAATATAATTTTCATATAAGGTTATAATTATAAATTTTAATTTGGTAAAATTGAATACAGGGAGGAAAATCTTTGTGTCCCATCCATCCCTATTAGTGTCCCATTCATCCCTGCTGTGGGGATGATTGGGACAGGGAGGAACGTTTTTTGATTTCATAATATTTTTATGAATAAATCATAATCTAGAATAAATATTGTTCATATATGTTGGCAAATACCTAATGTATGAAATGTGATATATAATATTGATAGTAACTTAAATAAAAAAATATAAAAAAATATTTTTGTGAAAATGTCCCATTCATCCCCCACCTCCCCTATATATTTTATCCCGTCGTCGCTGCAAAGTATTTTAGTTTGATATTCGCAATTTTGCAGCGTCGAGTATTTCATACTGCATTTTTTTGTCCAAAATTGTAAGCTTAGTGGCAGAAATTCTAAGGTTGCCATACAGTCGTAGCTTTATTCGTTTTCCTGTGAAACTACGCCTTCAGTAAAAGAATGTTAATTATGAAAAAAAAAAAAAAAAAAAAAAAAAAAACTATTTTTTCAAAACAGTATTTTTGTCAACTGCGATTGACTAGCCGTGAATTTTAGATATCTAGAGGGTAGTGACGAGCTGAAATACTACTTGTCGCCTCAATTTTAATAATTAATCGAGATTGTATGCATACGAATATCTAATAATAATCGCACTATAAGAATGTATATTTTCAAAACTCGAGAAAAAAATAAATTTGTTTGAAAAATGGATGCTAAGCTTTATTTATTTTAAAGAAAGAAATATTTTGACTAAAATAATCGTTGTCCATAAAAAAAAAAAAAAAAAAAAAAAAAAAAAACAGTTTGAAATTGCACGTCAAACGTGGCAAATGAGGTGCCTTCGTACTATAGCTAGTTTTATAAATATTTTTTGCACCGCATATTGTACTGAATGCATATTTTAGTGCACTTCAATAAGTTTATATCAATTTCATTTTGTTCGACAGGCTGTAACATCATTAAAATGCACTTGAGATAATTTTTTCCTATTGGGCGTAATGTTACGAAAAATTTTGACTGTCCCTGTAATTAAACTATGGATCCGATTTTCATAAAATTTGAAATGGCTCGGCAAAATATTGCAACAATTCTATATTTAAAATTTCAGACCATTCGGTTCGGTAGTTTTTGCTCTGTTATATGCGGACGGACGGACGGACTGAACGACGACTATAGGTTCTACGTATTTATATAATTACGAACGCACCTAAAAAAGAACAACAAATAGAGAACAGGAATTCTGCTTTTTCAGAATTTAGTGTCGCCCCCGATGAAAAAAAAAATATATATAAATATAGATACAGTAGAGTCCCGAACTTATACCTTTGGAATGGATAATTTTCTTCTGATGGACTGATGGCTTCCATTATTATGAAACAGCCATTATAAATGAAGTGTTAGGTGAATATGAAAGAGCAGTCGTAAAAAATTAGAACTCTGATTTTCTGGTCAGAATGGGGGGGGGGGGATGGCCGTAATAAAATTATGGCCATTTCCCCCCCCCACACTTTTTACGGCTGCTCTTTCATCTTCACCTAACACTTCATTTATAATGTCTGTTTCATAATAATGGAAGCCATCATCCATCAGAAGAAAATAACTCGGTGAAAGCGGAAACTCGGTTAAGCGGGACTCTACTGTAGTTCAGTTTTAAGACTTAAAACACACGATTTCATTTTATGTAAAACGGCATCATTCGAATCCTCTGAAGAATTCCTCATGATTCAGTCATAAACAACATCTACAGTAAAGTACGCATAGGACGTCACTATCGCTGAATAATACACAAATAAAATTAATAAATAAATAAAAAGGCGAGATTTCGTCATTGAAGAAACTGGACAAAAAAAAAAAAAATCGGCTATCTCATGATTCATATGCCTTCATTTGTTTGTAATATTAATACTTAAAATTAAATTTAGTTTCTAATAGCTCTATGTTTTATCAGAAATCATTCATTTATATTTTTCTCAAAATAGCACGTATTTTAATTACATTTTTTTTTTCGGTTGTTATGAGAAAATGGTAACAAAAAGACATAATTGCTATTTTCCAACTATTTTCCCTTTACTTTATACATAAATGGAGTACTTGAGTTGCCAAAATTAAACAAATGTCGCTAAAAACTACAAAAAAATTAATATCTCAAAAATAAATGGAGATGCAGTTTTCAAACAAATTGCAATTAAAAGTACATATTTTTCTCAATACGACGGTACAAAAATGAAAATGTGCGATTCTTAAAAGTAAAAAAAAAAAAAAAATGCTATAGAGTATTTAATCGTACAATGATATATCTGCTTTGTTTTACGTCTGGCCTATACAACGTAACGCTATTTATTGGAGACGACACAAAATAAGCTGGGAGAAAGAAATAGCATACCGGGGGCTAACAACAAAAACAGTACATCGCATCAGCATTTTTGTTTAGCGGAGTTGCCAAAGTATGGATTGCGGCCTGGTGAATCAAATAACAGATATATTCAGGGATTTTCTAAAATTTTGTTACTAAATAGATAATAGTTATTCGCGTGCCTAGTAATAGTTTAGTAATCACACTGAAAGAATTATCGTATTACATGTATGCTAATGTAGTTTTAAAAAATACGAAAATAATTCAATTAGTAAAGGCATCATAAAAATTAAATGCAGCATTTTGCGTATCATTTTACCTTATTATTACGTTATTATGAGGCTCTTAACTTTATTATTCACTGTTTAAAATCTTCAAATATTTTATATTATACTTTTTTGCCTAAAAAGTGCTCATTGTTGCAGAAATGGTTGCTAAACTGAAAATCTCGGAGCATTGTCCATTTTCCCGTAAAGAACTTTTTCAACAAAAGAACATTGATTGATGGGAAAGAAAGATGTCTTGCTACAGTATCTTCTATAGTACAGGGTTTGCTTGTGTTTATAAACACAAAATAACACACTGTTTCTGAATGTCACTTTGTTTTATTATCATGTAATAATAATGTTTTTCACTTTATTATTCACCGTTTAAAACCTTCGGATATTTTATATTATACTGAAAAACTCGGAGCATTGTCCATTTTCCGTAAAAGTATTTTCCCAACAAAAGAATATTAATTTCTGGGGAAAAAAACTTTTGTGACAGTATATGTACAGTACAGGGTCTGTTTGGTTTATAAGCACAAAATAAAACACTGTTTCTGAGTGCCACTTTGTTTTGTTATCATGTAATAATAAAGTTCTTAACTTTTGTTATTCACCGTTTTAAATCTTCGAATATTTTATATCATACTTTTTTCCCTTAAATATTACCCTAAATATTAAATTCCCACATAGCCAGAGAAATGATTGCTAAACTAAAAAACTCCGAGCATTATACTTTTTACTGTAAAAGTACTTTCCCAACAAAAGAACACTGATAGAAAAAATTCTTACGACAGTATTTTTCTATAGTATGGGGTATGTTTATCTGTACAAACACAAAATAATACAGTGCTTCTGAATGCCGCTTTGTTTTATTATCATGTAGTAATAAAGTTCTTAACTCTATTATTCACCGTTTTAAATATTCGAATATTTTATATTATATATATATATATATTGCTTAAATAGTGCACCTAACTACTGAAATGGTTGCTAAACTGAAAAACTCGGAGCATTGTCCTTTTTACTGTAAAAGTACATTCCCAACAAAAGAAACTTGATTGCCGAAAAAGAAAAATCTATTACGACAGTATTTTTCTTCCTTTTTGCTGTAAAAGTACTTTCCCAACAAAAAGACCTTGATTGCTGAGAAAAAAATATTTCTTGCGACAATATTTTTCTTTAGTACAGGGTTTGTTTATCTGACAAACACAGAATAACACGCTCCTTCTGAATGCCTCTTTCTTTTATTATCATGTAATAATAAAATTCTTAACTTTATTATTCACCGTTTTAAATATTCGAATATTTTATATTATACTTTTTTTGCATACATAGTGCGCGTAGCTACTGTAACGGTTGCTATGCTAATCTGAAAATTTAGAGCATTGTCTTAGATTGTCTTTCTCCCTGTAAAAGTACTTTCCCAACAAAAGAATATTGATTGCTGGAAAAGAACAATATCTTACGGCAGTATTTTACTATAGTGCAGGATCTCTTTATATGTATTAACTCAAAATAATACATTGCTTCAAAATGCCACTTTATTTTAGTATTATCTATACTAAAAATATAAAGAAACAAAGTTTGTTTGTGTGTTTCTTTACATGTGGTAATCTTTGGAACTACCGAACCGATTCAAAAGTAATTTTGGTAAAATGATGGCGTCAGACTCTGCTGCAACATAGGCTATATTTTAAGCTGGTATCACTACCTCCAAGAAAATAAGAAAATACAGGAGCAAAAATGTTTCTAAAATTGCGATTTTTATGATACCGGAGGGGCTAGAAAATAGCCTGGTGCTTACTTTTAAGATGTTGAGCTTGTTAAGAACGGATAAAAAAAAATTCGAAATGAGCAGAAAACGTTCTGAATTAAGATTTATATGAAATTGTTAGGAATAAACACCGGAAATTTGACATGGCTGTTACTTTTAAGACCTAAATGCTCACACAGAAATTTTTTTTTTTTTAAAAATTCGAAATTTAAAAGGGTCCAGGAGAAATTCTTATTTTTCTAAAAATGTGATTTTTGTAAAACTAGAAATTTGGCATGATGGTTACTTTTAAGATGTTGAGCATGTTAAGAACGGATTAAAAAAAATTGAAATGAGCAGAAAACGTTCTAAATTAAAATTTATATGAAATTGTTAGGAATAAACATCGGAAATTTGACATGGCTGTTACTTTTAAGACCTAAATGCTCACACAGAATTTTTTTTAAAGATTCGAAATTTAAAAGGGTTCAGGAGAAATTCTTGTTTTTCTAAAAATGCGATTTTTGTAAAACTGGAAATTTGGCATAATGGCTACTTTTAAGATATTGAGCATGTTAAGAACGAATTTTAAAAAATTCGAAATGAGCAGAAAACGTTCTAAATTAAGATTTATATGAAATTTTTAGGAATAAACATTAGAAATTTGATATGGCTGTTACTTTTAAGATCTAAATGCTCACACAGAATTTTTTTTAAAGATTCGAAATTTAAAAGGGTTCAGGAAAAATTCTTATTTTTCTAAAAATGCGATTTTTGTGAAACTGGAAATTTGGCATGATGGTTACTTTTAAGATGTAAATGCTCACTAATGAACGGTGTCTGAAAAATTCGAAATTTACAAGGATAAAACGAGCTGAAATTGTTTTAACGATTTATTTGGAATTATTAGAGATAGAAACTGGAAATTTGATATGACTTTTACTTTTACGATGTATATGCTTGCACGGGACTGTTTTAAAAATTCGAAATTTAAAAGGCTGCAAAAAACGTTCTATAGTTTCGATTTCTATGATACTGTTGGGGTAAAAAATTGAAAATCTGCATGCTAGTAACTTTTGTGATGTAAATGCTTTCTAATAATTGTTTCTAAAATAAAAATCGAAATTTTAAAAGGTGAAATGAGTGGAAAACATTCTAGAACATTCTAAAGTAGAATTATTTGCAACGCACGGAACAGTGTATTTTTTTTTTTTTTTTTTTACTTTTTAAAAAAGAGAAGAAAAATCAATTTACTGGTCATGCCAGTGTTAGATACAACTTTTCTGAGCAATAAGATAAAATTCAAGTATCAGTGAATCCTGTAATGAATTAAAATGACAGTGATAAAGAAATATGATTGGCCAACTAAATAAAGAAGTACTGCTTGTTTAGCCTTTCGTGGCAATAGAATATATTATATACAGGGTGATTATAAATGAATATCCAAACTTTATAAGGCTATTAAAAGAAAACAAAAAAGTAAAACCCTGTTGTTCATTGGAAATGAAAAATAACAGTTGAAAGTTTAAAATCAACACAGTTATAAGTGTTCAACGTGAGCCCCCCACCCCACCTTTTCAGCATGTCCAGTGTGACTCTTTGAATGGCTGAAGATATACGTGTCCTAAGTTTTTCAACATCAATTGAGAGCTTACCATTAACAAGTCTGCCAATTTCCAAATGAATCCATTGAAAATTAAAGGATTTAATTTTTTATGTCTACTGTCCCCTTAAAAATTCTTTCACTGTTACGATAGATGATAAACAAAGCTCCCAAAAGTAAACTGCATCGTACCTGTTTTTTAGAAGAGTTAACTGGAATGAGGATTTTCTCATTAGTTCAAGTCTCACGCTCACCTAA
The DNA here is from genome assembly GCA_963932465.1 of Maratus speciosus. Taxonomy (NCBI): domain Eukaryota; kingdom Metazoa; phylum Arthropoda; class Arachnida; order Araneae; family Salticidae; genus Maratus; species Maratus speciosus. The sequence goes on along the minus strand of OZ010786.1, from coordinate 105,834,228 downwards.
TGAATTACAATCTCAAAATGTGACTTAATTAGTAATAATATATAAATTATCCGTAGCAGTATAATTTATCTAATATAAATAAATACACAAATACCACGCTGTAAGACATTAAAATTTAACCGCGGTCGAAAATCTTCCTTTTTGACGGATAAACAGGCTGGAAGCATCAAGGCTGTCAAATACTTTACATGCAGTTTCTGAAGTGGCCATATTGTTAATGGCATATTTCATACTCCGCCTTACTGATACACGGATTTACAAATGATTGTATAGCCTTTGCAAAAAACCTGTTATTTTGGCCAGAGAAAAAAAGTAGACTCCAGATAATTGTACGTCGCCCATCAATGTTTGTTTTATACGTTCGCCGTGCGGGTAGTGATTTCATTGTTTGAATTTTTTTCTTTTATATTTTTTACAAACTTCATAAATAATGCATATCTTTATTGTCGTCTCGTAACGTGTTATTTATACTCGTTTCGACAGCATAAAGGTTAGCATAATAAGCTCTAATTTACATCAAAGAAAGAGATTATGATGTTTATTAGAAGTGACGTTTAAGTAAACAACTACGAATAAGAAATAGAATAACGTTACTTTTTATTAATTATTGTTAAGATAAATTTATTTGCTTAGTAAATTAAACTTTGAAAGGGTTATTTAAATTTTATGCAAAAATGCGAGGGAGTTTTCTTTGACGTCTAATTTATCAATGTGTATCATATTTTCTTTCCTTGGAACACTTCATTGCAAACTAAAATTTCTAAGATGGAAATCTCTTGATTGATTATCTGTTGCATTATACACACTTAGTCTTTGAAATGATACAAATTTTTTTGATTAGAACTGCATTTTAATGATTCTATGAAATGGTTTAATTTGAGAAAACAAACGAAACTTTGCTAGATTTTAATTGTGATAAATAAGTTTTTTGTTAAATCAAAAACAGAATATGTAATTTTAAGACTTATATTTTCAGGATTAAATTCAGATTAAATAAACTTACATTTTGTGAAAAGTAGCTGATTTATACAGGGTTTTGGTCTGATTGACAATATCAAGGTCAACGACGTTGGTGTCAAAAAGCAGTGTTGATATGAGAGACAACAATAGAGGAAAATATTATTTGTTACTATCGAAAACCAGATATTTCAGTTTTAATTTGGAATCTTAACGACAGGATTAAGAGAATAAAGAAGTTTTATAAATTCATGAAAATCGAAGTTGAGACATTGCAGCACAAACACCTGTTGCAAGTGCTTAAACTAAAAAAATGAATATATATATTGTAAGTAATTTCCCGTGTAAATGCAATGACCCTACTCTAAAAAAATACATAAACAATGATCATGGATATATAATCACTGGAAATCTTGATATTGTTAATGATTTTAAATTGAAACAACTAATGGGTTATGGTACTAAATATAGACTTCCATCTAAATTTAATGTTAAATCTATTATCAAACAGTTTACATATAATATTGATATTTTTATTTATAAAATTTCAATCTCTTACAATAAACCTATTGAATATTTTAATCAATGGAAAATATTAGTAATTGAAAAATTAACTATGGCTTTAAAAAATAATATTGCTGATTTGGTTTCTATTAATACAAAGCATTTTTTCCAACAAATTACTAAATTACAAAAAAACTACGTTATTACATATGTAGACAAATCTCCTAATAATTATGCAATTATATGTAAATCTTATTATCACCAACTTCTTACAACTTGTATTTCTTCTAATAAGTCTTTTCAAAAAACTAATGAAAATGTAATTGTAAATAATCGTAAAATTCGTAGTTATTATAAACTATTAAATATTATATCTACTTCTTTAATTATCCTTATTTAGTTCTTATTCCCAAATTTCATAAAACTCCAATTAAATTTAGGACTGTAACTATTGGTTGCAATACATATAATAATAAAGCCAATAAACTCCTTTTAAAAATTCTTAATCAATTATATATACTTACTACAAACAATGATAATACACATTGTATAAAAAATAGCTACCAACTTGTCAATATTTTAAAAAATCTTCATTGTGTATATAATATAACAACATATGACTTCAAAGATCTTTTTAATAATATAGACCTATTAGATTTACATAATAGTATTATAAATGCATTATTTAAAAAGTACTATAAAAAACTTGAATTACCATCTAATATAGATATTGCATATTTTAAATCTTTAACAAACTTCATTATCTATAATAATTATATATTGCAAAATAACACATTATATTTACAGCATGTCGGTATACCACAAGGTGGTTGTACATCCAGTTTATTAGCATACTTATATCATTATGAACGTACTTTTACTAATAATAATCTACATTTATATCGTTATATTGATGACATAATTTTAATTGAAACTGATCAATCTGTAATTACTCAATTTCCAGTAGATTATCCCACTAATTTGGAATTAACGGAAAATCTTTTATCTAACAATACAATTAACTTCTTAGATCTTAAAATTACAATAAAAGACAACAAAACAATCACAGATTTATATGACAAACGTAAAGAATTTAAATTCAAAGTTAATACATTTACAAATTTTAAATCTTGTCTACATCATTCTGTATATCAAAATATAATACTTAATCATTTATATAGAATAAAATGTTTATGGTCTTCTCATCTAATTAACAATAATATTAAAAAACTAATTTGTGATGCATTAAATCATGGTTTTCCAAAAAAAAAATTCATATATTCATTAATATACAATTAGTACTTTACTTACATGATCTTTTAAAACAAATTAACACATGCGTAAACAAAATTACAAAAAAAAAATATAAAATAAAAACATATCTATAAAAAATTAAAAATTGTAAAATAATATAAAAAAAATTATTATAGGTTGGATGGGTGGGTAGATGTTAGAGTACGGAGGAGGGTGGTGTTGTCTGGATAATACGCAATGGTTAATTTAAAAAAAATGGGGCTTTTGTATTATCACTATATTTTTAATACGTATTTTATAAGGATGTTGATTTGATATTTTATATGTAATTGGTGACTTTCATATATATTTAGCTTAATTAAAATTTTATCTAATTTACAATAATTTATTATTAAATTTTAATTTACTCAGGACAATATCATATTAATTACTAATAGTATGCCATTTTTATAGTGATTAATATGAATATAAGTATATTTAATATAACTAAAGTTATACTGTATGTATTAAAATTGGGTAATTATTTTTATTATTATTCCTCTATTCTTTTTAATATTGATCTATTTTCACTTTGTGTTACAAAATTTATTATCGGTTTAATGTGTTTGAATGTCCCACATTCATACTTTTTGGATTTTTATGGCTATATGAAAATAATCCACACACTATATTTGAGATTTTTAGGTAATGGGAATTTAAGTATCTGATAATCTTCTATATACTTCCATATGTTTTTTATTTCCTGTTCATTTTATAAATATCTTATATTTAATAGTTATTATTAACGATTTTTATATTATTTTTATTATATATTTATATGAATTATTATTGAATTTATTTTATAGCATATAGGCTATATGCTATATATTATCAATGTTATATATTATTTAAATTCTTAGTGTAGTTTAAATGAGTAAGAAAATATAATATTTTGAATGCTTTTTTTTTAAATTTTTATTAACAATAGTTTATGCACAAAAAAAAATTTTTTTTTAATGATATAGTGTGGTTTATATTAGGTTTATAATTATCTATATATAAGGATTTGTTTGGTTTTGCAGTTGATATATTTTTTTTTTTACATTCATAGGCTTTCATTTGTTCATCTTGTGACATTTGAATAATAAAAATACTACTAGATGGCAGCACCAAAATTTGTCTTTTGATGATAAGTTATAAATTTTTTCTTTTGCAGCTTCTTTTCAGTAGTAATTTCTTACACCAGGTGGTTTTTTTCCGCTAAATTTTGACGATATTGTTAAATAGTGATTAAGTAATTTAAAAGTGTATTTTAGTTATTTTAAATAATGTAATCACTTTCTATTTATTTTATTTTATATTATATTAATTGTATTTATCACGGTATTTCAAAATGCATTAACTGCATCCTTTGGTATCAATTACTGTGATTTCTTAACTGTTTTATTCACAAAAAAAAAAGTCCCGTTCATATAACACTAAAATTGACTGAGTTATGAAACTAAAAATGCATGACTTATACCACTTTTCTGCATCTGAACACAAGTGAGTTTGGCCATGCTTTGAGGGATCATATACTAAGTGCTTAAAGTATTCGAAAAACTTTTCATGCGTGACACTTGCGCTTTGAAAAAAATAGCACAAGTGTTCCGATTGAGTTAACTTTTATTAAGTTTTAGATTGGCTAAAATTATTGTATTTTAACATATGTTTTATTTTGTAAGGATTTGAGACTATTTCTTTTCCTGATTTCTTTTGACAAATATTATGTTATTTTATTTAACATCAACGATCGTATGCATATTTTCCCAGTTCAAAATTTGTACTCGAAATTTTACTCACTTTTAAATATCCGATCGAGATTAAATTTTACATACAATACTGACGTAAATCCGATGCCTATCTAATATTATTATGATTTTCGGTGGTTACCATTCATACTTATTTTACAGGATAACACAAAAAATTTCGGATAGATTACCGCCAAGAAGTTTAAGAAAAAGTTATTAGATAAAGATAACACAAGACTGTGATGGTTGTGTTTTTTAACTTTTATGTACTTTTAGCACTGAATCCGAGAATTACCTTCATTTTTAATCATCGTCTCAGGATGTTTTGCAAATAATAAATTGTCAAAGTTAAAAAAATAACAAAAATCAGATACTATAAAATAGAGGAGATGGCTGAGTTTTTTAACTTTTGATAATTGATTTTTATGTACTTTTTAAGCATTGAATTCGAAAATGACCTTCATTTTTAACCATCACGTTATAATTTTTTTGCAAATTGTAAATGTCAAAGTTAAAATATAGCAGAAATCTGATACTATAAAACAGATGTAAAACTTTTTTATTTAATTTTCCTGACGTAATGGTTAAAAATGAAGGTCATTTTCAGATTCAGCAGTAAAAAATACATAAAATAATTTAATAAATATAATATTCTTGAAGCTAACTAAAAAGCTTAAATTTACGTTTTAAATTAAGAACTGAAACGTTTTTAAATTATAGGATTCCCAATCTAAAAGTGCAAGTAAGTTAGTACATATATACATTTTCTAAGATTCAAAGAAGTGAATAAATAAAACAAAATTACCATAAACTGTTAACACACATCATTTGTTCCTTTCCAGAAATATATTTTAAAAAACCCGGGTTTTTTAAATGGGTTTTTAATAAAAAAAAAAAAAACCCAGTCAGGGCGGGCAGCTACCCACCACAACCCTGCTGTGCATAGCCATTAGTCCAGAAAGCTTATGTATGCAACCATGTATATTTTTAAATAGTACACACATACACACACATATATATATATATGTGTGTGTGTCTGTGTGTGTGTGTGTTCGTGAGGGGAGATATTCGACTTCCGGCTCTCTGTTTTCATTGAAACAAACTGATCTCAACACTTTCCTACTCATAATGGACTAATCTTATTACGCAGTATTCTTCTCACAAAGTTAAATAGTTCGCTTAACCCTTTAAGACCGGAAGATTTTTTGTAGAAATGAAACTTTTAGTGGTTTCCCCTAATTAATCGGATCGTATTTGGTCGAAAAAAATATTTAAAAAAAATACCCGATATCAGGTTATGCCAAGGGAGGATCCACGCAATTCTGTGGGTGCAAGTTCGACTTTAAACCGCACAAAAAGAAAAAAATGTTTTTCCTTTTTCTTTAGGATCACCTACACAATTGTGTAGGTCAGGTGTTAAAGAGTTAATTAAAATGCTGCAAAAGAAAAAATCAGAATATTATGAGTCAGTTTACGATAAGGTTTTGAAGAGAAGCAATCTCTTCAACCATTCCACCCCCCCCCCCTTCTACTCCCCACGATGTAGTACTTTAAGAAGTTCAGCTAATGAGATACAAAAGTGTTATTTCGGATGATTTAATATTATTTAATTTACACATTTATATAATTGTCTATATACTAATCAAGATATTAAACATTATATTTTAACACTAAAAAGGCCTTTCATCATACACGTATAATGGATTTTATGCGTGCGTTCGCGAATGCATTGCCCTTTATTGTAATAGAATACATTTCAAAATCAACACAGTGAAACATAGCAACACATTAAAAAAATTGAATCATATGTGCAGGAAGTTTTATTATATGCACTTAATTTATTCCTGACAAAAGATTAAAGAAAACTCCCGCTTTCATAATTCACACAATTTTTTCTCCTCGAAAAGCTGTCTGATACATCTGTGTCAACAAAAAAGACGCATTACATTTGTCGGCAACTTTTTCTGAAGAACATGCAGGAAATGTAAGATAATCTTTCTCAATGAGTCCTAATTTCTTGGATAACAGAAAATTCATCATTCTCTTATATTTTTATTAACATAGACATTTGCATTTATTTAAAAAAATAGCAAAGAAATGTGATTCCCCTTCTTTATTCAATACAAAAACTTTCCTTAGAAGTTTGAAAGCATCGATTAATTTTCTTGTTCGAAGCTAATTAGTGTTCACATACTGGTTTTTTAATATCTCCTAATGAGACGAGACGAGACGAGATGAAGCTTCGGAGTTCTGTCATGGTAGTTTGCATATTGAATACGATATATTTCTTTGTAAACAGACTCTTTAAAAAAGCAATTCAAAACTTGCTACAGTAGAGTCTTGCTTAACCGAGTTTCCGCTTTAACCGAGTCTCCGCTTTAACCGAGTTATTTTCTTCTGATGGACTGATGGCTTCTATTATTATGAAACAGCCATTATAAATGAAGTGTTAGGTGAAGACGAAAGAGCAGCCGTAAAAAGTTAGAACCCTGATTTTCTGGTCAGAATGGGGGGAAAAAATTATCATAATTTTTTTTTTTTTTCAAAAAATATTATGGCCATTTTTTCCCCCATTCTGACCAGAAAATCAGAGTTCTAACTTTTTACGGCTGCTCTTTCGTCTTCACCTAACACTTCATTTATAATGGCTGTTTCATGATAATAGAAGCCATCAGTCCATCAGAAGAAAATGATCTATTCCAAAGGTATAATTGGTCGACTGGAAAAACTATTTAATACTTTGAGCTGAAAGAATAGGCTACATTTGCAATTTTCATGACATTAATAGAATCAATCACATAGCTGCCAATTTGTACGGTTTTGTTACCTCTAAAATTTAATACCAATTTTTGCCCTATTTAATCGTTGACAATTGTTAGATTTCGGCGATTGAATTAGGCAAAATTTACTAGTAAGTTTTAGTGGTAAGAAAAAATTTTTAGAAATTGGTAGCTATGCAGTAGTAATATTGCGGGGGGGAAAAACTGCAGAAAAATTGGCATTCAACGTACAAAAAACTATCGAGGGGTTTTTCAAATAAATAATTTCATTCCCCGTTTTTCTTAAAAGTAACGGAAATGTACATAAAAAATGTTACTAGCACCATAAAAATGAATGAATTAAGTGAAGATTTATATATTTCATCTCCTTAGTTGGTGACGATTTGTGTAAATCCGGTTTATCCGAGTTTTTTGCTTATCCGAGGTGAGCTTGGTCGCTATTAACTCGGATAATCGAGACTCTATTGTATCTTGTATAAAGCTTTTTCGTTATTTTTTTTTCCGTCACTAACATAACCATTTGCATTTCTCTATTCTAAAAAAAAAGTAACTAATGCTGTCACCGCCGACAGTTTTGAATTTTTTGTGACCGGAAGTGTTTCTTCGTTAATAATAAGAAAAATATTACATGCAAAAATATGAAAATCGGTGGTATTATAGAGAAATGTTTGATAAACACGCTGATGCAGACAGTTTTCAAATCGAAGAAGTATTTTAAGAGATATTTAATGTTAAATTTGGTCAAAATCGTTCCATTAAAAAAGTTTTGTAGGAGTAAAAACTATACATGGGAATTTAATCAATTTTTAGATCATTTTATGCATTATAAGTTCCCGGTGTGCAGACTGCATTTATTGTTTTAATTTATTTAAAAAAAAATAGCAAAGAAATGTGATTCCGCTTCTTTATTCAGTACAAAAAACTTTCCTTATAAGTTTGAAAGCATCGATTAATTTTCTTGTTCGAAGTTAATTAGTGTTCTGATACTGGTTTTTTAATATCTCCTAATGAGACGAGACGAGTCGAAGCTTCGGAGCTCTGTCATGGTAGTTTGCATATTGAATACAATGTATTTCTTTGTAAACAGACTCTTTAAAAAAGCAATTCAAAACTTGCTATCTTGTGTAATGCTTTTTCGTTATTTTTTTTCCGCCACTAAAAAGACATCGTGGTTAAATTACTGTGGAACAGACAGTAATTCAATGATGTATATTTTTACGCTGTCTTTAAGTTTGTATTTTTCGCCTTCTTTTATGACAATGTTGCTTATTGCTAACAATCACCGAAAAAACGACGGGTCATTTATAATTGGCTGGTTGCGGGCGATAACTGTCGTCTTTTGCTCAGAAGGTCTAAATAGACCGAGACCCCCATTTAACCCTTTATATTCCAATTTATGAATTTAAAAAACTATCTCCTCGAAACTTTTATTCCTTGCGTTATTATGATACATTAGAAGATATATGCATTAAAAATAAAATATGTAATTTTTTTTGTTGTTAATTACGGCTAATTACTTGATGTGGTACTTTAAAATACCGTTGGGTCATAATGCTTGGACAAAAATCGAGACTTAGAAAAAAACCCCACTATATCCATTTTTTTCTTATTATTTTAATGTGACTTATCATGCATATATCTAGCGTAAATATGTCTATGATGTATATATGACTAGATGATGATGCTGTTGGCTGCATTAATAGTGAGCATTTCGCCATCAGAAGAATATTCTACAGTTGTAACACTATCGTCCGATGGAAAACAACACTGAAAGAAGTATGCAAAATTTTAGTTGTAGAAAACCCAAAAAGGTTCATAAAAATGCTAAAAGATATGTTTAGATTTTTTTTTTTCAATTTGGTTTATTAAAATACGATATTTTTTTCTAAAGATAAAAATAACATATTTTTTGCTTCATTATTTATCAATGCCATGCATAAATCATGCAATATCTTCCTCTACATTGCATCAAAATCCACCTGTCTAGCAACCACGCATCCCTAGTAAGTAATATACGTTTTTATGCACTCTATGTGTTCAAACGATAAAAATCTAAGAAAAAATCCTGTTCAACATAGTTCTGACGGTGCTCAAAAGTACCGCTTTGAAAAATACTTCGTAAAGTAAGCAAACTTTAAATAATTTTTTTTAGCATAACATATTGTCAAGTGATCTATTTAAAACAAGAAAAAAAAATATGATAGCCTTATCTTTAAAACTTAAGATGTTTCCAAGCAAAAGTTAGGAATGCCATGTCAGACAAGAAAATGGAAGCAAAATTGACACTCAAACGCGTTAAAATAGCATCGTGAACAATTTTCAGCTTACTGGTGATGGTCAAGGGAAGTACTTACTATTGTTTCCTAAAACTACCATTGCGAATGGATTCAATGAGTGTGTTTTAATTGGGATAGAAAACTGTGTACTTTTAAGTACCGTCGGGGCATAAAGGGTTAAAGTGGAATCCGATCCACTATAAACATCCATGCTTGACTCGGGATTCGAACTCGGCACCTTTTCCCCCTTTCCAGCGCCCTAACCACCAGGGGCGCCATTTGAGGGGGCTGGGGGGGCAATAGCCCCCCCCAAGGAATTTGATATTTCAGAAAATTTATCAACCATCAAATGTAGGGATGCACCGAATAGTGATTTTGGCTGAATACCGAATGCCGAATATTTGGCCTGTTGGTAAACCGAATACCGAATATTCGGCCAGCCGAATAATAACTGTTAGACTGAATACCGAATATTAGGCCAGCCGAATAGTATCTATTCGGCCGAATACCGAATATTCGGCTGGCCAAATACATTTATATCTCAGTGTTTAACTTAAAAAAGTTAAATTTTAAACAATTTTTTACAATATTTAGCACAGATACTTCCATTTTGATAAACAAGACTATCTTTATAAGTAAATTTTTTACTAAAAAAAGTATGTTTTGAGTTATTATTTAAGAAGAGGATGGTTTAAAAAAATTTTAATAACAAAATTTAAATTCCATGGCTTCAATTAATTCAAACAAATGAAAAGAATTCTCTCATATTGAACAAGAAGCAACATATCATTCCACTTCTTTCATCAAAAATGAAAGGTGTACACTGTACATGTCGTAGCAGAATTTTTGTTTATAACTGTATAAAAATGAAGATATTTAGCGAAATTTGCATCACATTAATTTGTTTGTATAGAATGTGATGATATCCTTGGAAGAGACTGGATTTTGGCCACTGGTACCGTATAAGTATTGTTAGATGCATTCTTAATAAAATAATGTCTAGCTTAGTGCTGTTTAGATATGAATGGTTGCCATTTCCAGCACTTCTCGTCATGTTATCATATTTCACAGAAATGAAAGTAACTCTGTTGACAATATAGTTACAATACCTTCATTATTATTAAAGTAACAAAAGAAAATTAAAGTTTGACTTGGGGATACACTGTATTTCTGACTGAATAACTGAATTGCGATCCTGATTTACTGGTAAAAAAAATTGCCTATTTTGATGCTTATTATTACCCCTGAAATTTTTTACCATTTTGTTTAGAAACACCCTGTTTGCGAAAAAGCAAGAAACGAATTATTTACTAGACAATACTCAGTAACTTGCATTTCCACATTTATTAATTCCCATGAACAAATGATATGTCATTAATGGTTAATTTTTTAAAGTGACATTTTTAAAATAACAAATAACATAAAATCATTCTCTTTTATTTAAAGATTCTAATTATTCTGAATATCTTTATTAGTTGACAGTTAAAAGTAGAACTTGTGTTACGTTTTAAAAAATACTTTTAAGAGGTTTTTTAAGTATTCGGGAAACCGAATAGTTTGATATTCGGCCTAACCGAATAGCGAATAGATACCGAATATTCGATGCATCCCTAATCAAATGTCAGATTCAAACAAATATTAGAAAATTGCTCAAACTCTAAAATAACTCATCCGATTTTATTGCAATAAAAACATATGCATTAAATAAATGCTTATGCATAAAAATTAATAATTATAAAAAAAAATTTCTAAAGCCTTACTATTCGAACTCCCTGAAGGGGAGACACATATCTTTAATTCGTACTTTGATTAATTTTAAAAATACATGTGAGAATTTTTTTTTTTATCAGTTGCTTCTCAGCTGTGTGCAAATTGATCTTGGAAAAACTCGTCAAAATCATTGAGGAGTTTTTCTAATCACAATGGTTTTCTTCTAGCCAATTCTCAAATAAGCACAAAGAAAATAATAACATTTAAATCCCACTGGTGACGGTCTTGTGATGACTGAAAACGTTCTGGGTTTTTCTAATGTATTTTAAATAATTTTAAATTATATGTATGCTCATGAAAGTAATTCTTGTGCATTTATTTGTGCTTTTTATATGAATATTAATTAAAAATTTTACCTTTTTCTGTGGAAAAATGAAGATATATACATAGTATTCATTAATGTTTAAATATGTAGTTTTTTTATCGGAAAAATATTCAGAATTTCTTTGAAAAATCGGATTAACATGAAACTCTCTCATAATAGGGAAGACACAATCCGAAAAAATTAACGCTTTACCTTCATTTGCAGAAAATCACTGACGAACATTTTTTATACTTACAGATCACAAAATTTGCAAAATTCGTGACCTATTCATGACGTTCGTTGGCTGATTATCTCATGACTGATTGAATTTCATGATTTTTTTTTCGCGATCATCTGACGAAATTTGCGATTTTTTCCGCTATCGATTTACGGAATTCACGATTTTTTCTGAAAGCATTATACGAAATGGATTTTTTTTTCGCGCGAGCACTTGCCGAAATTCACAATATTTTTCCGCGACTAACTGACGAAATTTGTTATTTGTTTTCGTGATTTTTTTGACAAAATTCACGATTCCTTATCACTATCATTTATTGAAATTCGTGATTTTGTTTCTGCCACCGACTAATAATATTTGTGATTTGTTTGCGCGAGAGTTAGACAAAATGTTGGACCTTATTACAAGATCGTTTGACGAGTTTCTCCTCGATTTTATTGCGCGATTGTTCGACTAAATTTTCGTGATTTTTTGCGCAATCTTTTGACAAAATTTGCGATTTTTGGCAATCCTTTTGCGAAATTCGAAATTTTTTTGGCAATCCTTTTACGAAATTCAAGATTTATGTCTGTGCAATCATTTGACGAAATCTGTATTACTTTTGGCGATCTCTGATGAAATTAGCGATATTTTCCATGGTCGTTTGAAGAAATTAGCGATTTTTTAAGTGACCATTTTGAGACTTTTTTTTTTCAAAATTTTCAAGATTCGCGATTTTTTTCTGCGATCCATTGACGAATTGATTTTGCTGATTTTGAAAGAAAGAAAAATCGCGGACTTCACGAAAATTAAAAAAAAATTGTGGAATAATCACATGTTTGTGAAAGGGCAATGAGAAGGGCATAGGGAAAAAATCACGTAGAGCATGTTTTGTTGTGCGGTATTTCTTTTTTCTGTGTGATTTGTGCAGTTCTGCAAGTTGTGCAATTTTCCACGTTCCACTGTTCCTCAAAGAAAAATTTTCCTTGTTCTTCGTCAGGAAACTCATGAAATGGGGCCCCTGTAAGTAAAACTTCGAAAGGGACTAGAAAAAAGCTCCATTTAAACAGGTTTCTGTCTTAGCAAGTATAATTGTATGATGTTTTTTCAACGAAATTTGATTTTTTTCTTTTCTAGAAAGAAATCTGTTATAGACAGGTTTCGTTTTCACAAGTTTTACTCTAATACATCTCTTTTCAGAGTTATACTATAGAGCGGATGGTTTAACAGTCAGTGAGGATACCTGTAAAAAGGAAACCTCTCTATAATAGAATCCTGTCTAAAAAGGAAAAAAAATCATGTCCAATATATTAAAATTTTATCTTCTAAGAGGGAAACCTGTCTAAAACGAAATATTTCATTGGTTCTGAGTTTCCGTATTCGAAGTTTTTACTGTTTTTGTAAGCATAATTCAGTAAACGTTTCTCATACGGGGGGGCAGGGTTAGACCCCCCCTGGATCTTATCTTTAGCTATATAACATCCGTCAAAAAATGTTTGCCCCCCCCCCCCCCCAAGAAAATTCTGAAATGGCGCCCCTGCTAACCACTAGATAAGCAGGTGGGTGCGTCATTTATCCAAAAAAGCACCTCGATCATAAAAAAAATAATAATATTGTAGCAGGGAATGTCGTGATTTGGATCATGATTGTGAATGATTCTTCATTAATCGCTAATACATTCACTTGTTGATCTATCGTATGTAATTGAAAGTGTTACATGTAAGTATATAAGATAGATGTAATTATGTAAAATCAATCTAAGGATGCGATATGCATATAAGTAATGAAAGAATGTATATAAGTTTGAAAAAATGTATTAAAGGATGGAGTAAATATTTTGATATTTGCAGATAATTTTGCCATTTCGAAATTTATTTTAATGCAGATATTGTTAACATAAAGATTTTATATATATTAATACATGGGATTTTTTCCAGAGAGAAACATTCGCCTTGTATACAATATTTCAAATGAAAATCAAATTTCAAATTTCAAAGTAATTGCTTAAAAGGCGCAAAGGCCAACATAGTGAAAAAGATTCCAAGCCGGGGTGATGGCCCGGGTTCGAGTCCCGGCTTGGAATCTTTTTCACTATGTTGGCCTTTGCGCCTTTTAAGCAATTACTTTGAAATTTGAAATTTGATTTTCATTTGAAATATTGTATACAAGGCGAATGTTTCTCTCTGGAAAAATTTCCATGTATTAATATATATAATTTCTATCGATGCTGGATTTAATTATGTTTCGTGTTTGTCCCAGGTCGGTGACTCACGATAAATATTCCATCTTGTGTTGCATTTGTAGCCTTGCCAACATATAATAGTGAGAAATTTTCCGAGCTACGTGTCGTTCTAAGTGGTTTAGTCGGTAGAACGTCAGTGCGCTGTACTGATGGCCCGGGTTCGAGTCCCGGCTTGGAATCTTTTTCACTATGTTGGCCTTTGCGCCTTTTAAGTAATTACTTTGAAATTTGAAATTTGATTTTCATTTGAAATATTGTATACAAGGCGAATGTTTCTCTCTGGGAAAATTTCCATGTATTAATATATATAATTTCTATCGATGCTGGATTTAATTATGTTTCGTGTTTGTCCCAGGTCGGTGACTCACGATAAATATTCCATCTTGTGTTGCATTTGTAGCCTTGCCAACATATAATAGTGAGAAATTTTCCGAGCTAGGTGTCGTTCCAAGTGGTTTAGTCGGTAGAACGTCAGTGCGCTATACTGATGGCCCGGGTTCGAGTCCCGGCTTGGAATCTTTTTCACTATATTGACCTTTGCGCCTTTTAAGCAATTACTTTGAAATTTGAAATTTGATTTTCATTTGAAATATTGTATACAAGGCGAATGTTTCTCTCTGGAAAAATTTCCATGTATTAATATATATAATTTCTATCGATGCTGGATTTAATTATGTTTCGTGTTTGTCCCAGGTCGGTGACTCACGATAAATATTCCATCTTGTGTTGCATTTGTAGCCTTGCCAACATATAATAGTGAGAAATTTTCCGAGCTAGGTGTCGTTCCAAGTGGTTTAGTCGGTAGAACGTCAGTGCGCTATACTGATGGCCCGGGTTCGAGTCCCGGCTTTGAATCTTTTTCACTATGTTGGCCTTTGCGCCTTTTAAGCAATTACTTTGAAATTTGAAATTTGATTTTCATTTGAAATATAAAGATTTTAATTAAAGCGATTAGTTCAGAGATTATTAGAGGAAAAAATCTTTCTGAGTTAATTACGGCGCATTCTGTACTCAAAGTCACTTTGTTAAAGAAAAACTACAAATTTTCTAACTGCATCGCGTGAAACAAAGGTTTTTCTTATTAATGACATTTTTCTATGGGTACTACTTGATTATCCCGTCGACCAAAAAACTGTCGCCAAATTGTAAGATTAAATTCCAATAATGGATGATCGTAAGTGTCACATTCACTTGACATTAAACACGTTGCACGTGTTTGTTACTTCATCAAGTATTTTTAATTCGACATTTTATTTGTATTTTTATTAATGTTTTGCTAATTTATTTGTTCTTTCCTTATTTAAAATCACTGCAAATTTCGATTTTTTTTTTTTTTTTTTTTTTGGCTTCAAGCCTATATCTAATGTTTACATACATTTTATAGTTACATCCGTCTATGCCTTTTGACTAAATAAAGAGGTAATGCTCTGAATTCCTTATAATTTTTCGCTATCATTGATATTTATTGTGCCCCTTAATAAATTCTTTAAAATACTTACATTTTATTCACAAATACAATATCTTTAAAAAATCTGTTTGTTTACGGTTTAATTTAATAATTCTGCATTTAAATACTTAAACTATAAGTATTCTTTTGTCCGAAATCATCTAAATAAATCAAATTTTATATTTGGTAATTTGGTATGCCGCTACGCCATAGGTGAACGTCATCATTAAAGTAACCCTATTCTTTAGTGATTTATTTACTTTAAATTCATTAATTTTCCTATCTTAAAATTTGAGACTGGCAACATTCTTCCATTTGTATAGTTTGGCGATTTGTATAATTTTGCGAAATTGGTCGACGGGATAATTAAGTAGTACCTTTCTACGATATTTTTGTACCTGTGTTATTGTTTATATTGTGATAATTGTGGGCCTGCATAGACGGTTTCATTTTCGCGATGTATAGAAAATACTTCTGGATTGAGCAGAGAAGAGTGGAATTGCACAAACATAGTTGAAAGCATGATATAAAGTTATTTATGTTTAAAAATATTCCTAATTGACTAAGCAGTAAGAAAATTTATTGTTTACTTTGGATCTGCTGACTGGAGCAATTAGAACTCACGATAAATGGTTGATTATTATGCTTATACTTTCTCATCTTCATATATTACGAGCGAGCTTTTTAGAGAAGCCGAATTTTATGCTATAGTTCCATTAACTTCAACCATATGTGGCGAGTGGGTTAGTCCTAAGCCATTAGCAAGTATTATCATCTCATTATGACATCAGCTGAAGCTTTTTGCATATTAACTGGGAGTGTTCAAGCAATTAACGAAAACCGCGGTGCTTTTGCTAACATCTGTCTCTCGATTTTGTTCAGAACTTGAAGGTTACAAGCTATATAGAATGTGTGCTCAATGCAAATGCATATTCATTACGATAATGTCGGTAAATTAACAAGAAACATAATGTCAAATAACTTCAAAATTTTAAGCATCCATAAAAAAAGGCCTTCGGAGGCATGCCCATAAATGTTTCGCCACTGTTGATAATTGGAATTATTTATTTTTATCACACACAGAGCAATGTTCTGCCTGTCTTATGCACGTAATTTGAAAACCTTTTTAAACATTTTCAGAAGTACGTTTTTTGATTGCATCGAGTTCATGTAGAAAAGAGTTAAAAGGGTAACTTGTGCAAAACCTTGGAATTTTGAGAAAGGCAGATCCCTTACCTAAAGTTCAATAAAGCACTGTCCTTTCACAAAGTTCTCCACATACATTTCTATACAATTTTTTTTCTTTAAAGATGTAACATATTGAATTTATTGCATTTTTTACAGCAGATAAATACAGTGAAAATACGTTTAACACGAAAAATCGGTTAACACGAAATGATATAGCGGTCCGGATTTCGAGCTAGTTAGTTTAAGTTGAAATTTGTGAATTTTGTGTTAAAACCACGGAATTTTTGGTGAAAATCAGAGAATTTCGTGTTTTTTGTAAATTTGCTTATGTTTTATGAGCACAATGGCTGAGAAATCGGTGCGAAAACAAACTCCTATTTCGCTTCAAATGAAGATGAAGCTGTTTAATGCAGCTGATGAAAAAGAAGGACGGAAACAGAAATCTGCAAAGAGTTTTGCATTGTCAATTCTACATTATCAAAAATAATAAAAAAACAGGGATCCCATTACGTTAATGTTTGAGCGCAGTATGATAGCCTGAGAGTAAACGTGCGTTCACGAAGATTTAGAGACAGACTAACTTATTTGGTTCAAACAAGCTAGATCTCAGAATGTTGAAAAAGACATTTCAAAAAAAGATATCTGATTTTCCCCCCCAAAACAATATTTTGTTTACTTGCTGTTTATCCTAATGATTGCAATTTACTAGTAGTTTAACAGGAAATCGAAATAAAATTTGATGACGTCGAAAATATTTGTGAATTTTGTCCTTTTTTAAAAAAATCTTTTAACGCGAAATTCTTTTAACACGAAAAATTTTTTCGGTCCTCTCAGTTTCGTGTTAAACGTATTTCACTGTACATGTTTTCGAGTGACCGTTTTTTGAAGACCTAGTCGATCTTTACATGACCTACCAAAGGATCTCCCGTCCTCGTGACCCTCTGGTGGGTTGCACTCGCGACCCGTAGTTTGGAAACTGTTGTTTTAATACGGTGTCAATAAATGACAGTAGATCCCCGATGAACTTCAAGTGCGACGTACATTTAAATTTGTATTCCTCATGCATTAAATTATGAAAACAAGCATATTTCCAGGGTCACAGAAAATATATATATATATATATATATATATATATATATACGGCTGTACTACGGAAAAGGTTAGACTTGTCAGGTGTTATACACTGGCCCATTCATTCATAGCAACGTTTTCGAACCTTTATAGTAAATTGAATGTTCTTGTCATAGGAGTTAACTTTATTGAGAAGATAATTAACTCATATGATAAGAACATTCACTTTACTATGGAAGAAGAAACAAATCATTCATTTGAATATTTTGAAGCAAAAGTAACTCACGAAGTTAATAAAATAAATACTTCTGTACCTAGAAAACCAACAGCAAACCAAGATATAATCTCATACAAAGACAATACTCCATTATCGTAAAGATTAGCAACTCTAAATTCCTACATTAATATAGCTCTATATGTTTGTTTAACTAAAAAGTCGTTAAAAGAAGAATTGAAAAACATCGAAAACCTAGGATTAAATCCGAACACCCCAAGAAAACTATAAATAAACTTATTCAAAGAGCGACAGAAAGAATAGACATGATCCAATCAGCCCAAAAAAATCTGAAATATATCCCTCCCCCCATTCTATATATGAATGGAATTGCCTTAAAAATTAAAAGACAGTTTCTGAAACTGCGTAAGCATGTTCCAATAACCCCCAATCCATCCCTATTCAAAGCAATAAAAAATGAAACAGAAAATTATGAAAAAACTCAAACAGCAAGTATTTATAAAATCAGTTACCTAAATAATAAAAACGAAAAGATCAATTACATAGGCATGACTAAAAGAAAAATAGATAAACTGAATTTTATCAGGGCCCTCAAATTAAATAAAGAAACTACAGCCCTAGCAAGAAAGAATGTAATAAACCTCCTGCAGATTGAAAATAGAGACTTTAAAAATATGTCTTTAAAAATAGAGAAAATAGCGAATTATGAAAAATATACATAACGCCCTATTACGAGAAGCAATTGAAAATTTTACTTCTAAAAGTTAAGTTTGCAATGACATGATTCACACGACTGTCGACTGTCGATGGAAGAAAATGCTATAAGAGGAAGAAAGAGTTAGGGATAAATTGAAAATCAGAGAATCTACTGATCTTAAACATGAAAATACAGAAGCGAAAACATTTAGAAAGTACAACTGAGGATGCTCCGGTGGGAGTGAAAATGTTCCTGTCGTGTATGTTATATGTGAACTCGTGGATATGTTTTTTTAAATGTTACATCTATTAAATTTTATATATAATATGCTATAAGATAGTTTTTATAAAAACTGACATGTATGTCTTACAGTTAGTAAAGTTGTTTTAAAATACACGATAATGTCTGATAAATTGGTATATAGATGGTAAAATTGTAAAAACAGACATTACAAACTAAAAATGTGGATATCTACTTTTTTTTATATGTATGCATATCAGAGGTCGTTTTAAACTACGAAAAAGAGGGTTGACTGTAGTATTTATGTATCGTAATGAGTTTCTTTTTTTTTTAAATTTATGAATAAATCTTTGTTATATTTTATCAATACTCAGGTTTTTGGCTTATACTAACCGCATACGCTTTAAAACCATCTTTAAATTCTATCCGATCAGGTCAAAGTTTAACAACAGTTATTTGAATATTGACTCAAATATTTAAAAATATTTTTAGTATCTATATTTTAAATATTGTGGGTTTTTGATTTTATAAACTTAACTTGCGTCAAATCCAAATCTAGTGTAAAAAGCGATATCAACAAATTCAATTGTCAGTTTAGAAAAAAAATGGAGTTAATTTTCTTTGAGTAAATAAATGATTCTGTTTATTAAGCATTTTATCACAATATTTAGTATTTCGTTAACTTTTTTCTCGGTAATAAACACAGCACATACTCATAAATTATGTTAATTCCAAGTAAAAAAAAAATGTTGTGTGCCGTAGAATTCTTAACAAAACTTACGTATGTCACTGAAAAGTACTGAGAAACACTACTTAGACTGTATGGAACCCTAGAACATGTTTGCATGTGTATATATATGTATATATGCCCTCAACTTTATGTAAATCAATTTTCAAAATTGATATGCAAATACGATTTTTTTTTTAATTCTGAGAACGTTAAAAAATATTTAGATATTGAGAATTATAAAAAAAGAGAAGTATATCAATTTATTTTGCGTCTTCAAGTATAATAACAATTAAGTATAAAATTTTAAATATGTGAAACATTTTCAAAATATTTTAAAAAAATGATTAATATAGCATTAAAAAACCCATTATTATAACTTCAAGTACAATACTAATTAAATAAAAGAATTTGTATAATATTTTCAAAAATTAAAAATAGAATAATCATAGTCTAATAATTTAAGTTAGTTAAATAATTTAAGTATATTAACATTAACATTAATGTGAATAACATTTTTGTAATTTAAACACAAATGCGAATTTTTGAGTGAGATTTTTTCCCCAAAACATTTCAAAATATTTAAATATTGAGAATATATAAATATAAAGAAAAACTGAGAAACAATTTATTATGCTTCTTTAGGTATAAGAATTTTGAACATGAATGGCATAAACGAAGTTAAATAAAAATCATCACTATTTAACTTGAAGTATAATAATAATTATTAATATTTAAAATATGTATGATATCCTTCTATATATAAAAAAAAGTTTTGATTTGGAAATGGACCAATGAACATCTGCGTAGATATTCCGGGTTGATCCGCATCCAATTTGAATGCTTAAGCATGGCCTTTCATCGTTAATATTAAGAAAACTGTTGCATACAAAAATATGAAAATCGGTGGTATTATAGAAAAATGTTTGATAAACACGCTGATGCAGACAGTTTTCAAATCGAAGAATTATTTTAAGAGATATTTAATGCGAAAGTTGGACAAAGTCGTTCCATTAAAAAAGTTTTATTTGAGCAAAAACTATGCATGAGAATTTAATCATTTTTAGATCATTTTATACGTTATAAGTTCCCAATGCTCAGATTGCATTTATTTTTCTTATTTGACGCATTTTTTGAGGTTTTATTTCTATTTTTAATTCAAATTTTCAGCAATTCGAGAGATGTTTTTTACAAATTTTAGAAAATGTCATTAATTTAAACTGTTGCCAATTGTATAAACAGCGAAACAAATTATCATATCAAATATTTCTTCAAATTAAAAATTCATTTACACGTGACTATTACAAACAGAAAAAAAACTTTAAAATTAGAATTAAATGATTACATGTTAAAAGCAGGAAAATTACGTCATAAGAGCCATATTTACACT
The DNA here is from genome assembly GCA_963932465.1 of Maratus speciosus. NCBI lineage: Eukaryota > Metazoa > Arthropoda > Arachnida > Araneae > Salticidae > Maratus > Maratus speciosus. The sequence continues at coordinate 105,813,160 of OZ010786.1, read as the reverse complement.
TGAATTTTACGTCATATTTAAAATGCCCCAAAAATATGGTAAAACAATTTAAATTGAAAAATATATTTGCGCGAGATATTTTGAGATAATCGTTTCAACTATTATCGTGAATTCGAAGACAGCGCAAATAATGTTTCCTTCTAACAACAAAAGTATTTTTACGTGAATATTAATAAGAGAAATAAAAGTTTGGTGTAAATTACGTCAGATTTGAAACGATACATTTAAAATGAATTATTTAAAAGAACTATCTTATAGCGCTGCTAAAAAATACCGGGAGACAATGACACTGTTTACTTAATTCATTTTACATTAGCTCATTTTCAAATAACTAATGTGTTTAATTAAATACGAAAACAGCCATTGTATCTCTTAACAGCAACAGATTTGGTCTTAAAAATCCCCAATCCAAGGAAAACGAATAGAAACCCGTTTACAGAGAGATCGCTACTGTTTTTTTTAAATTCAATATTTTTAAAGCCGATCAAATGCGTGCAATTAGCGTGCTTTTTGGATTTTGGTGTGCCTGAACGGGGGTTGGCGAGTGTAGCTCGTAGGGGGCAGAGCCCCCTAGTTTTCAAAAAATAAATGAAAAATCATTATTATAACATTAAATTAAAATTAAAAATATACAAAATATGACTTTTCTAACTTCAAGTGTAATAATAATTTAAAATGATAATAATATAAAAAGATCATTATTCTAACATTAAATAAAAAATAATAATTAATAAAAGAATCATTATTATAAATTCAAGTATAACAATAATTAGGTATAAAAATTTCGAATACGTATAATATTTAAAAAATTAAAAATAAAATAATTATTCTGCATTAAATTAACATTATTTATCTTATTTTTCAGAATGGAAATTGTACTGAAAATCATGCTGTAAAAAATAGAAGGTAAGCAAAATTGATTTTAATCCCCCCCCCCCCCCACCACCACACACACACACACACACACACACACACACACACTTTTTGTAGGTTCAAGTAAGCCCGGTTCAGGGTGATTTTTTGTTTCAAAATTACAAAAAGGACCAGGATCTATTAAGCTTTAATTATGGCCGCCGTGACATTCATGGACATTTTAAAACATATTGTTCAGCAATTAATGATGTAGGATGTCCTAGAATGAACTGACTGATTTTAAAATTCAATACCTTGCAAATGGTGACAGCTATTAAAGCAATTCTTGCAGGAAGGTTATGTAAGATATCTATGCAGATCGGATTTTTCGGGCTCTCTCTTCTCTCAGTATTAATGAGAAAGAAGGAGGTTAAATATATGAAGTGGTTCTTAGCTGCCAATACAATCATGTTCTGAGAGTCCCGCTCATAATCCATATATTTAACATCCTTTTTTCGCATTAAAGCTGAGAGAAGTCCAAAAATCGATCCTGGATTTAGAGCCTATTGCTTGCAGCGCCATCTATTGCTGCTATTTTGAACTAAAATAGGAAATCACAGTTTAAAAAAAAAAGAAACTCCTGGCATCTTACGTAACTCTCCTGCAAGAAATTTTTTTAAGCTGTCACCATTTGCAAGTTATTGAATTTTAAAATCAATCAGTCCATTTTAGGACACCCGATATGTACAAAGAAGATCTATAATGGAAAGTTAATTAAGAAAAGGAGTGTTGGTAGACCCAGAAAGAGAGGGTTGCGAGAGGTAGATAAATACGTTGCGCAAAATCAATTTATAAACTATAAATTAAACTTCAGAGGTCTGGCAGGGCGGCCAAAATCATACACCGCTCGAAGTGCCCTAGTGTATGCATGTATGTATGTATGTATTATTGAACAATTATTAATTAACCATACCCAATTAAAATTATTTAGCAAACGCTAAATATTTAATATATAATGAATATTAAAAATTACTTAATATAAATTGATACTGCAGTAAAATAAGACATTTATGGACACTTTAAAATATAATTAATTTAATACGAGATAATCTGAATTTTTATTGGCTTATAAAAACAAAATACACATGTTATCATTTTTTTTAAATGATGCCATTTTTAGGGTGTGGCAACAAGAAATAGATGATTGAATTAGAAAATTAAAAAAGAAGATATTTCTATAATGTTAAATTATGTAAGGTGGTTAAAAAGGGTGTAAAGAGGGGTCTGATAATTTTTTTAAGTTGACAGGGATTTATTCCATGTTCTACAGCCTATGTATATGAAGTTTCGTGAAAATCGGTCAAAAATTGATGATTTGTATAAGGAACATACAAACAGGAATGGCTTTTATAGAAATATATAATTTTATATAAATATATATAAAAAATTGTATAATAAACATATATAAATTTAATATAATCAATTTCTCTTGAGGTTTTTTCATGCATGACCTAATTTTATTTTTATAAATCCTCATGTATCTTGCATGAACATTATATCAAAATGCAAAAGGTACCTTTGTTTGTTCCTGTATGCAATAAAGAGATAAAAAGTAAGAAAAAATAATATTGAATAAATAAATATTTTCAAAAATTATAATAAATAATTTTTAGATAAACTTTTATGTTTACCATTAAACACCACTTTCGTAGTTTTATCGACCCTAGTCCTTTTTAGTTGCCTTTGGAACTTGTTTATATTAGTAGTTAAAGGTATTCAAAACTAACCTACTTGAAAATCCGTGGGTTTATCTATGCTAATGCATGCTAATTTCTTCACAAATGTAACTGGAATTCATTTATTTTTTTATTGAAAATGAAAAAAAAGTACTAAAATATGACATTAGTATTATCATTAAAAAGTGAATTCATATGTTTTTGCGAATACGTGTTTAATTTTCTTAACAATACTTTATTTAAATATATTTTTATAGGTATGTTTTTTTTTTTTTTTGTAAGTATAATTTATCACTCGTCAAGGACAATTTTTTTTTTTCTAATTCAAAATTTGTAATCATGCGAAATATTTTATTTAGAAATGAACATTTTTACTATGCGCATACATGTAATTTTATGTATTTCGAAATTATTTATGCAAAAACTAAATAAAATAGTAAATAAAGATTAATGTCATTAAAAAATGACATTGTTATAGATTTCATGCTTTAGAGATAATATTTTAAATGCAAGAAGTTTGTATTTTTCGTCGTGGAGTCTAAATAGAAATAATTTTTCTTATATGTATATATATATGTATCTACCCTATATATATAAAATCCTAATGAAACGAATTTATGAAACGAATGAATATATGAAACGCCTGAAATGTAACGATTCTTTGAATCGACTGATTAAACAACTGATTACATTTCACGGTGATTTCTCCTAAAAAAGGGAATACTTTGCGATGAAATTAACACCAAAAATCAATATTGATCCGCAGATTTCAAAACTGGTATTAGAATTTTTAAATTCGAATTAGTTTTCGAAATATTAATTTTTTTCTAATTTTATATACATTTTTCTAATGATGGCAACTCAAATTTTAATCAAACAAATATATTTTTTTTCAGATTTTAGAAAAGGTTACTATTTTAAACTAATTTGGCGAGAAGTCTGGCCTCCCTTAAATGAATGCTAAGAAATGTATCATGTTACTTTTATTCATAATTCAATTTGTATTTCATTATCATTTTATTTAATACAAGCAGAAAAATTTAAAATAAATGGCTTTCACTTCTTTATTTTTTTTAAACGAAATGAAAAGAAAAATATTAGGCACAGATGTCATATACGCACCGGGGTACCTAATTGGCGCCAAAATGGCATTATTTTGGTTGACATGGTAACCCGGCTATTGTTGTTTATTTAATAATAAGAGTTTATTTACTTTATTTACTTTTTTTAAATTACATAAATTGTTTTGTGTTATAGTTTATTATTTTTTTGTTATTTTCTTTTAAAAATAAAAAGTAATAGAAAATAATTAAAAAATACGGTACTACTTAGTTATTCCATCGACCCATTTCGCCAAATTATACAAATTGACATAATTTTTATTTTAAATAACGAAAGAACAAAGAAAATAGTATAACATTAATAAATATACAAATAAAACGTCGAAATAAAAATCACTTGATGACGTAAAAACGTGTAACTTGCTTAAAGTTAAGTGAATGTGACATTTATCAACTATTATTGGCATTTAATCTTATAGTTTGGTGATAGACTTTTGTTCGACGGGATAACTAAGTAGTACCAAAAATACATATGTAACTGGTATTCGAAAACGAGGATTTCACCAAATTTTCGTAAAAAAAATCACGCCAAACCGGGTGCGTATGTGGCATCTGGCCAAATATTAAATTATGTAACAAACGATGACATTTAATTCCAACTTCAAAGCAATGTTATAATTTACCATTCGAAAGAAAAATGCTAACTGGCGAGTTGAAAAATAGTTATTGGCGAGATTTGCACCCAGCTTGCGTAACAGTACCAAGAATTCTTTGCGACAATGCTTTTATGTAGTATTATTCGAAAAAAAAAATTGATTTTTTTTAATCGAAATGGAAAACTTTCGGCACAGATGCCATATGATATCTGGGCCAAACTTCCATATGATAAGCGAAGGGATCAGAGCGTATTTATTTATGGCAGTTACATGACTTAGACTATTATAATATAGATGAAATGATGGCGATAGAATAATATTTGGCGACTTATCACCTGTACCTGACTAATATTAAAGTACCAAAATTGGCACCAGGAATATAAAAAGCGAAGTGGTTCGCCCGGAACTCTTGATGATAGTCACATGACTTAGGCTATTGTTATAGAAATTGTTTTAACATACCGGGAGACAAAGACTCTGTACGCTTAATTCCTTTTATTTTTAGCTTCTTTTCAAACGTTTAACTGATCCTCTTTAATCAAACACGAAAACAACATTGGATGTCTTAACAGCAACTGATTCGGCCTTAAATTTTTGAAATCAAAGGAAATTGAATGGAAACCCGTTTACAGGGAGATCTGCACAGCTTTTTTCCGTATAATTCAATCTTCTATAATATTTTTTAAACCGATCAGATTAGCGTGTTTTTAGATTCTGCGGTGTCTGAACGGGGGTTGGCGAGCGTAGCTTGCAGGGGGCAGAGCCCCCTAGTATATATATAACATATTGGTAGTGATTAAAAATATCATCTAAATAAAATTTAATAACTAACATTTTATAAGGAATGTCTTTTTCCTAATTTAAAATTATTTTGAAAGTTTTGATTCCGTAATTTCGGTTTTTACAGTAAGGTAAAAATCGGAATTTTTAAGTGACCTAAATTTACGACTTTTGCCATGGTATACAAAACGAAAGAAAATAGCTTCTCGTCATGTCACGTATACCGGGAGACACTCAATAAAAGCGACTGCATTTTAACTTTTAGAAAGATGATAATGAACTTACTATATTTGTTTCCAAAATATTAGTTTATATGTTTATATTACAATTTTTTATGAATAAAAAAAGTATAAATAATTACACCTATTATAATCGAACTGTTGTCCACTTTTATCGATGTCCTGTAATTAATTCCTTAACCGCCAGCTTCAGAATAAGACCAATGTCAGACGGGCGTCTTTTTTGCTGCTTTTTTGCTTAAGTATTATCCATTCACAATGCTATAGCATTGTGAGTGGATATAGCATGGAATATAGCATTGGTCTTAGAAGTATATTATAGCTCCAAATGCAAAAATATTTCAAGCGTCATTATATTAAAAGCAATTTACGTCCTAATTATTATTATTATTATTAATTACGAAATTTAAATGTTTACTTAGATTTTCTGTGTTTCTGTCATTGAAAATGAGAAAAAAAAAACCGTATTTTTAATTCTAGAAAACGCTGAAAATTCAATAATTTGAAGATGACTAAGATCATAAATTTGAAACTCTGTAATTTTTGATCGTACAAAAATGGAATTTTTGTTGTTTTACTCTTTTAAGTATGGCGAAAGATTTTTTAGATAAAACTTATAACACACAGGGGCCCTATAAAAATTTTAATTTCGTAACTTAAAAAAAAAAGAAAAAAAAAACGAAATATTTGTAATTTGTAAATAAATAAGTAAAATTATTTGGCGTAAATTATTAAAATGATGAAAAATAAATAATATTTTAAGCATTTTTGCAATTGGAATTATGCTTCTAATGCTAATGGTTTAAGGATTAGCTATTGGAAAACGACAAAAGTGGACATCCTGTATATAAGTTGCCTAGGGGAATTAAATTAAGGGTAAGTTTCACCGATACAGGTTTTTGCCTCCACGATCGCGAAATCCCATCTTAACTCATGAGAAAATTTAATTACGTAATTACTCATTACCTAATATTATTATCTAAATACGGTTTTCCCTTTTCGAAAGTAGACGTGTTATGCCAGTGTGGTGAGTTTTTAAAAAATGTCTGCAACAATTTTAAGTAGTGAAAAAAAATCTATAAACTTTGAAATTTCTACGTGTGTTATTTTTCCAAAATTTAACATCTTCTTACAAATACTTAAAATTTAAGGAAACTTTTAGCCCTTGAGGACGAGCAACTGGCATACGTGCCGCTTAAGGTGCTCAGAATCCGTTATTATTCTCACCAGTAAATTTTTATTGTAAATTTTGCCTTATTTAATCCGAGCATTTTCCTAATTCATTTAGGCAAAAATTTCTGTTTCGAAAAACCGGTGATAAAAGATTAAAAATTCTGTAAAAGACGCTCGTCCCGAAGGGGCAAAGAAAAGTACTTAAAATTTAAGGACAAATTTTTTTTTTTTTTAATATATTAACGTCGACAACTGATCTCTACTTTCTGATGTTGAAAGCCGCATTTTAATAATTGTACAAAGTAACGAGTAATCATCTAATTAAATTTTCTTATAACATGGGTTTTTGTGATCGGTAAAGAACGGCGAAGCGTTTCCTTAAAATATAACTTATTATTTTTCCGAAACAATTAAAAAAAAAAAAAGCAATATTTTCGAAAGAACGATGTAAAGAAGCACGGCGTGCGACTGTAGTTTCCTTTTTCTTACAGATATAAGTGACAGACAAAGTACAGTCGTGGAAAAAAAGAAACTTACTGGTACCGAACGATTGGAAATAAAGCCTACTTTTAAATGATGTATATAAAATTTGCTTAAGGGGCCATCTACATATTAAAACGAGCCGTAACTTTGTTTTTTTTTCAATAGCGAATACAATCTGACAGCATAAATCAGGGATGAGATTTCCGACTTTTTGGATACCAGTATAATCTTAGGGAAAATGTTATTTTATTAAATCGGAAAATTTTTGCGATTTAAGAGAACAACATTTTCTGAAGATTATACTCGTGTGCAAAAAGTCGGAAATCTCATCCCTGATAAATGAACTCTACACCCTTCAATTAGCCGAAAAACAAATTTTTATGCAATTCGTACGATAAGTTTCCGAGAAATTAATTATTTTAAAACCAGCGTATTTTAAGGGCTGTATCCAAATTGAAGTTCAGTACTCGATTGTTAACCGAGAGAGCCCCCTTCTTGATCAAGGCACCTTAAGCAGTCAATGAAGCCTGCTAGATTACAGGACAGCAGAAGAAATTTCAAAATATTTAGTCACTTCTATCATAGACGGCCCCTTAAACCATCTTTTTGCCGTTTTTTAAGCATAATTTGAAAACTACTTGAAAGAAAAATGTGAAATTTTGGATTTCCATAAAGCAGGACTTAATAAATCTAAATCCATCAAAAAAAAAAAAAAAAAAAAAAAAACTGTAGGTTGCAATTCATATTTTTTTCGAATATTAATTTCATAATTCATATGATAAAATTATAAAAAATGCAAATTCAACGTATTTATGTTTGGGTATATTAGTATTATTGCTACACAAAAAAATAGCATATTAGAAGCATAATTTCAGGAGATATAAATAAAAATATGAAAATGTAATTTAACATTAGAAGCACTAAATTTTGAATGTTTATAATTCAAAAACTTATCATTCAAATGACTTGAAATTGGGTGTCTAACCATAGTTTGAACCGAAGATTTGAAATATATCGTTAAAATTGGGTATTTCCATTGAAAAAAATGAAGTTTGGATTCGTTTTAATATGTAGATGGCCCCTAAGCAAATTGTATATACATCATTTAAAAGTAGACATTTTTTCCAATCGTTCGGTACGAGTAACTTTCGTCTACGATAATTTGTTGAGGAGTTAGTAAGGGGTGTTTACCTTTTTTTTTTCCCACGACTGTACATCTTTAACAAAATAAAAAACTTCATAATTAATGATTAAGGCTCCGCTGCACTGAAACTCCCCGATCGTGAAATCCCATGTTAGCCTATGGGAAAACTTTCAAGTGCGATGACTCATTACCTAATATAATTATTAAAATTCCGTCTTCACCATCAGAAAGTAGACGTCATATGCCGATGATGTGCGTTTTTAAAAATTGTCTACGTAAATTTTAAGTATTTTTAAGAAGATGAAAAATTCTAACCAAATGAAAATTTCAAAGTTTATAGTGATTTTTTATGCACTTAAAATTTACGGAAATATTTTTTAAAAACGCATATCATCGGCATCTGATGTCTACTTTCTGATGGTGAAAACGGCATTTTAATAATTATATTAGGTAATGAGTCATTGCGCTTGAAAGTTTTCCCATAGGCTAACATGGGATTTCGCGATCGGGGAGTTTCAGTGCAGCGGAGCCTTAAAGGTATCATCTAATCAAATTATTATAATAACCGTCTTTTTAATGTTCGCTTTCATCTTTAAATAGGAAAACATTTAAGCTTTTATATATATATAAAGAAAGATTACTTCTTTTTTTGTTAATTATACACAAGGTAAAATATAGTAAAAGGAAAAACTAAAATAATTTTAAAACGTGGAAAATAAAGGAGTGAATAGCACGACAAAGCAAAGAGAACATTTCTTGTCTTCAGTCATTGCCAGGTTTCTGTATCCGCAGCTGTTTTTTAATGAAGCCACCTGGCGGGAAATAATTGCATTGATTAATGACCGTAACTGGGAAATGCTTTTACTGACCTTGCTTCACAAATTCATTTGCATGCATGGAGATGTAAATAAGAAATTCCGAACAATAAAAAGATTCGACACTACTTTACTACAAAACTGCAAATGGTCTCAGATTTTCGATTTAGGAGTGGCTGATACCAATTAAATCTAGAGTTGTTACTTTTAAAATTTTCAGTAACCGGACCTGTATATCTAATCAGTGAAGCCAATTCCGACCGAAGATGATTAACTCTTTCGTGAGGAACAGACATACACCGTGTACTTTGATGGTGTGTTCAACACTTAATTTTTTTTTTACCTGTATTTTCAAATAGTAAATTTTCGCTTTAGTTGATCACAGAAATTCTGTGATTAAACAAATATTTGCATTTAAAAATACTTGTGCTTGTGCTAAAAAATGAAATTGTGTACGAGACGCTAGTCGCAAAAAGATTAAGGTTGTTCTTTTACCCCTCCCACCCCCCTCCTCCGCCTCCCACGTTCAACAATAAGAAATTTTCTGACACATTGGCAAATTCATTTTTTATGTATCAATCCCTGATTTTGCACATATCTATATATTTAAAACACAAGGCTGTTTTTTTTTTTAGTCATCTACCCTGAACTTTCTACCGAACCAGTTTTACTAATTATTTTTTTAAATGAAAGCTGTTCATTTGTAGATTTGTCCGCACTAGCTATTTTTTAAAAATATTCCTTACCATTTTCTTTCGTCGAAGTTCGACGTGTTCCACCTCATTATTATTTGAATGGCTAAGAATGGAATAGCATTTCATCGAAACGTAAATGTAGGAAGAATTCCATTAACCCCTTAACGGTCGCTTAATATTTGGAAAAACTATAAAAAAGTACCTATTTTTTCATTACAGAAATTGAATAATTATAAGGTTTCAATATAAAATCTGCAATTAGTTTTTTTTAAGGCCAAAAAAAAAAAAAAAAAAAAAAGACGTTATAGAACAAAATTCACATTTGTGGAAAAGCCACCATGCGATAATTCTGTGTTTTAATGTTTGTTTTACACCCTACAAATTAATGCGAATAAGACCTTTATTTTTCACGTTTTAGACCTTTATTTATCATCATCAAACAAATTTTTACAAATAATGTAATATACATTAAATTTTGATTATTAATAATTTTTTTGAGTGTGATATATTTCGAAACATGCAACACAAAGTCCAACATCACAATCAGCGCCAAAAACCAAACCCAAACGTTAATATTCAAAGACTTCACACCGAAATGCCAGCTAAATTTTTCTGGTTTCAGAAGTTTTTCCCAGCAATAAATCTCCAGCTCGGAAATATGACGGGCGCGAGAAATGACGAACGACACCTCAGCCCGTGATATTGACGGGAGCGAGAATTAAGGGGTTAAAACTGTGGTTCCCAACCTTTTTGAGGCCGCGCCCCACCTAAGCGTCTTTAAAATCGTGATGTTCCCCCTCCTCCCCTCTGTAACATATAATTTTTATTATACAAAAAATTAACTGTTATTTACACTGAAGAAGTCTAAAAGAGATAATTAAGTATGATAAATCCTTTCACATTCAAAAGGAAAAGGATAAAAATTTATAAATATGATTTTAACATTACTCTTTGAATTTCAAAGAGACCATACCTCTTCACATTTACATATAGAAATTTTTTGCAGTTGTTTGGCAACTTACCTCAGACACAAAAGTGTTATATAATCCGCATTTCATTATCATTGATAAGAGTAATACATTTTATAGTTGATTTTTGTACTTCATTAAGAACAGGTGAAGTTTTTTAAGCACCGAGACTGTATGAATAACATAATTCACAAATAGCAGTTCTAGATTTTCAACTTTACCAATTTTAAGTAACCATTTTAATTTCCCCTCATAGCATACTTATCTGGTAGTGGGCTTTCTTTTTCCCATTACCATTAGTTTACCACCATGTGTTAGTTATCCTATTTCCAATTTTAAAGTGCATATGTCATGTTGTATGCTTATATATTGTGTATCTGGTATGTACAAGAGCCATAAGATGTTTACTTTTTACCCATTTCCTTCTGTGATGCTTATTTGGGTTCTTATTAATTTTATAAAAATTGTACGACTTTAAAATATATCAAACATTTTTAGGTTAAATGTGTTCAAAATAGTCAGTTTTAAGTTCCTTCATGTGGCACATTGCACTATAATTAGAAATACCAGTTTCAATAAATAGTTAAAAACAAAAAGAGGCGTGTAACAGTAAAATAATATTAAAACCAGAAAAATTGTAAAGGTTTTATATCATATAAACGAGTCTAAATGTACAAGAAAATTTTTCATACAATTATTTCGGTATATTGTATTTTCAGCTTTTAAGTGGGAACTTTTCAAAAAATTATTTTTATTCAGGTATTTTTAAATTTTCATGTATTATATCTATTTTAAACATGCAAGACTTTAATTAGAAAATGAAGAAAATCTGAGAGAGAATGTGTAAATAACAAATCTGAAATTGCCCACCTGTGGGGCGAATGCCCCACGTTGGGAACCACTGGGTTAAAAGCATCTCTTCAAAATGACTGTCTCTTGAACGCGCTCGTATCCTGTATAACCAGAGATTATAGGAAGTTTCACACTTCAAACAGCAGTAAAGTAAGAATTATATATATATATAATTTGGTGTTTCAGAACTTTGTGTCGAGTATTATAAAGGTCAAAATTAGCACTAGCCACCGGCCACAGGGCCAATAAATGAAAAAAAGTGGCTAGTGAAAAATTGTCTATCAGCGGCCACCTTCCGGCCACTTTTTTATAAGGAGATAGTAAAATTTTCTTGCATTTCATCAAGGATTCTACTTTTTTGGTTCCAATATATTTATATTAAAATATTTATTTGGGCTACTCAGTTTTAGACTAATACTTATGGAAATTTTACTGCTTAGCATTTTGAAAAAAAAAAGTGGCCGCTAGTTTAAAGAAAGTGGCCACTTAAAAAAATTAGTCCTACCGGCCAGTGGCCGCTAATGAAATTTCCCAGTTCTGACCTGTAGAGTATTAGTACCTTTATATCGAATTACTGCTACTAAATGAAGGGGTGCCATTTCAGAACTTTCTTGGGGGGCGGGGGGGAGCAAAGATTTTTTGATAGAAGTTATATAGCTAAGGGTAGGATATTAAACATTTTGTTTTAAACAGGTTTCCATCTTAGCAGATAAAATTTTAGTATATTGAATATGAAAAGTTTTCGTTTTAGACAGGATTTCATTATAGACAGATGTATTACAGTAAAAATTGTGAAAATGAAATCTGTCTACAACAAAATTCTTTCTAGAAGGGAAAAAAATAAAATTTTGATGAAAAAACATAATACAATTATACTTGCTAAGACGGAGACCTGTCAAATACGGAATTTTTTTCTACTTTCTTTCGAGTAATTTTTTTGCAGGTTTTGCTGCAGGGCGCCATTTCAAAAGTTTCCCGGCGAAGGACAAGGAAAAATTTTCTTCGAGGAACAGGGTACGCACAAATTACACAGAAAATGGGAAAATCCCGCACAATAAAAAATGCTCTGCGCGATTTTGACTCCTTAACTTTTTTCACAGGCATGTGATTATTCTGCAATTTCTTTTTACTTTTCGTGATAGTCTGCGATTTTCTTTCATTCGAATTCCGAAAAACCAATTCGTCAATGGGTGGCAGAAAAAAATCGCGAATTTCGTCAAAAGATTGCGTAAAAAATGACAAAAATTTAGTCAAACAATCGCGCAATAAAATCGAAGAGAATTTGTCAAACGATCCCGAAATAACATCCAAAATTTCGTCCAAGCATTCAAAAATCTAACTATCGCGCAAAAAATTACAAATATTATTAGTCGGTGGTAGAAAAACAAATCATGTATTTCAACAAATGATCGTGAAAAAGAGTCGCGAATTTTGTCAAAAGATCGCGGAAACAAATATGGAATTTCGTCTGTTGGTCGCGGAAAAATATTGTGAATTTCGACAAATGGTTGCGAGAAAAAAAATTAATTTCGTATAACGGTTTCAGAAAAAAATCGTGAATTCTGGGAAATGATCGCGCAAAATATCGCAAATTTCTTCAGATGATCGCGAAAAAAAATCATGAAATTCAATCAGTCATGAGATAATTAGCGTACCAACGTCATGAATAGATCACAAAACTTGCAAATTTTGGGATCTATAGCGATAAGAAAATTTTCATTAGTGATTTTCTGCAAGTAAAGGTAAGGTAAAGTGTAAATTGTTTCGGATTGTGTTTTTAGTACTTTGAGATGGGTTCGTGTAAATCCGATTTTTCAAAGAAATCCTGAATATTTTTCTGATGAAAAAAGCTACATATTTGAACATTAATGAAGGCTATATATATATCTTCATTTTTCTACATAAAAGGTAAAATTTATACATCGCGTCCCAAAAGTTTAGACAATCAACAAAATTTGCATTAACATAAAAAGTAATAAGGTACAATTAAAATTCGTGAGATAGATAATAAATAAAAACAGTTTTGCTGATATAGACATATAAATTATGATCAAAGGTTTGAAACTATAAAATATACATTAAATTATATAAAAATGGGCTGTCCCAAAAGTATAGACATCTCTGATTTTTTTTTTTTTTTTTTTACATTTATAAAAGTAACTAAAAGCTTACTTTTAATATTTATATGTATTGCCACGACACTTTATAACATCAAATACATGTTGTTCCATAGAATTAACTAAGCATTGCATTACAGAAGGAGGCATTTCATACCATGCTTTGTCAATCGCAGTTTTTAAGTCATTTACACATGTATATTGCTTTCCATTTTCATATATTTTACGAGATAAGATCTCCCATATGTTCTCCATGGGATTCAAATCTCGACTAAGTGCTGGCCAATCTAATAGTGTGATACTGTTTTGCCCAAACCATGTTTTCGATGATATGAAGGTATGGATGGATGCCCCATCTTGTTGGAAAACACAGTCCGGTCCTGCTGGCAAATCCATAATTGGTAGTAAATTGGTACGTAAAATATTTTGATAATCCTCTGATTTCTTTTTTCTGCCCATAAATCCTAGAAAAGTTTGGCCGTTGAAAGAAAACCCTCCCCAGGTCATTACGGAACCTCCGCTTTATTGCTTGCTGAAACAGTTCTTGGGTTCTTTTCTTAGATCATGCCAGTATAATTTATGACCATCAGGGCCGTCTAAATTCCATTTCTTTTCATCACTGAAGATGACAGAAATCCATTTTTCACCGTATGACATATGCTTTCTAGCCCACTTTTGACGTGCATCTTTATGTCTCTGCTTTAAGCAAGGTTTTGCTTTCATTCTCCTGTAAACAATATTTGTTGAAGATTTAATTATTCTGTGTACAGTACTTTTTGAAATTTTGGAAATTGATGCAATTTCACCCACAGATAAATTATCAACTGAAGCTATTTTTAATAACATTCTATCATCACGTAATTTGGATTTGCTAGCAGGACCGAACTGTGTTTTCCAACAAGATGGGGCATCCATCCATACCTCCACATCATGAAAACATGCTTTAGGCAAAACAATATCACACTATTCGACTGGCCAGCACTTAGTCCAGATTTGAATCCAATGGAGAACATATGGGGGATCTTATCTCGTAAAATATATGAAAATGGAAAGCAATGTACATGCATAAATGACTTAAAAATTGCAATTGACAAAGCGTCTTATGAAATACCTCCTTCTGTAATGCAATGCTTAATAATAATTCTATGGAACAACGTGTATTTGATTTTATAAAGTGTCGTGGCAATACAATTAAATATCAAAAGAAAGTTTTTAGTTACCTTTATAAATGTAAAACCAAAAAAAAAAAAAAAAAAAAAAAAATTACATGTGTCTATACTTTTGGGACAGCCCATTTTTATATAATTTAATGTATATTTTATAATTTCAAACCTTTGATAATAATTTATATGTGTATATCAGCAAAACTGCTTTTATTTATTACCTATCTCACGAATTTTAATTGTACCTTATTACTTTTTATGTTAATGCAAATTTTGTTGATTGTCTAAACTTTTGGGACGCGGTGTATTAAAGATATAATTGTAGACTTCCTTTACAATAATTGTATTAAAATATGGTTTAACTTTCTTTCATTTCGGTTCGGGTTGCCTTTCAGTGGAAATCTTTTCAGCGGTTTTCGTATTTACATGAAATTATGGTCATGCATCAGGAGGACAGGTTGACGTTTTTTTCTTCGTTGTGGGTGAAGCAGACTTAAGCTTTTGGGATTGTGCTTTCTCTCTTTCAGTCGGAATCGGAATGACTTGGTTTTTCAAAAGTAAGTCCTGACTATTTTTCAAATGAAAAAACTATATATTTGACTATTAATGGATGTACATTACCAACATTTTTGTACATAAGGGATTAAATTATAGACTACTTTGTTATAAATGTGTTAAAATACTTGTGAAAGTCTGTTGGTTGTCCGGTTGAAGAAATTGTTTTGTAGAGTGCGCGCAGACTCCAGTCTTAGGCGTTGTAAATTTTTGAGAGAGTACTTCATATAATATGATTTAATAAAGCAAATAATTAAATAATTTTATAACATTACAATGACTTCTGTAAATATAATGTAATAATAATGACCCAAAAAAAAGTAAAAAAAGTAGGATAATTAAGAGCTTGAATTATAACCGTTCCCGCCTCCCCCCCCCCCCCCCCCCCAAAAAAAAAAAAAAAAAAAAAAATTAACTGAAAAATCTCCATCCCTGAATTTTTCAATGGGACGAGTTTTTCTATGATCAAGTTGTATACAGCTGAGAAGCAATTGATAAAATAATTTTCTCATATGTATTTTTAAAATTAGCCAAATACTCATTAACGATATATGCCTCACCTTGAGGAAGTTCGAATAGTAAGGCATTCGGAAATTTTACTGATAATTATTAATTTCTATGCATAAAGCATTTATTTAATGCATATGTTTTTACTGTAATCAAATCTAATAAGTTATTCTTGCGTTTGAGCAATTTTTAAATTTTTGTTTGAGTATGACATCTGATGGTCGATAACTTATCCGAATTATGAAATTCCTTTGCCCCCCCCCCTCCCAAGTCCCTCAAATGGCGCCCCTGACTAAATGCTGTGGAAATGATCCCATCTGTTTTGCTGGTTTCAAATTTCTTATAGTAGTTAAACAGAATACAAAAACGCCCGAGTAGCAGTCGTTTGGGATAACGGCTTTTTAATGAAATTACCCGAAACATGGCAGCTTTGTACTCAATTCTGCTATGATTTTACATGCCGACTGTGCACTTAGCATGCGGATTGTACGTTTAATATTTCGCACTACTCCACTTTACCATAATATCATTTTTGCTGTTACCCAACCCTATTATTTGTGTGAAGAAATGTATTAAACCCCCTTTTTTTTAATTCCAGGCTAAAAATATACAGTGCATTCTCTAAAATCCATCTAGCTTGGGACTAGAAGTTTTGCAAATTTGAGAAATTTTTACATTTTAAATCCTAATAGCTCATTTTATCATTGGGCCCCACCTATGGCCTAGACAGAGGTTCTGCTCTCAAAGCTGGCAGACGGGAAGGTGCTAGGTTTGAACCCAATCACGCCCGTCGGTTCAATCGTTCAGAGTTTTCCGTGGCTTTCTTTGGTCCTTGTATAACCTTGGACAAATGCATGTACCCTTAGAAATGCCCCACAGAGGGCAATCCCTCCTCGAGCCTATATTCCTCGTGTAGATAATCGACCGTCGTCTTAAATAACTCCAACACCTTGTATCATGGAGTTTAATTTTGATATCTTAAAAGAAAAAAAAAACCCGACAAAAACCTCAACAGGGGCGTCGCCATGGGAGGGGGGTTAGGGGGGGAGCCTTCCCCCCCAATGTATGTGAAGTTGGGAAATTTGAGCTTAGAGTTGGGAAATTCTAGATTTTTGAGACATTTCCTTTTTTAGTAAAAAAATTACGAAATTTTTGTTTTGGTGATTATTTTTTTGAGTACTGTAACAGTAAACATGTTAAATTATCAAAAGAAATACAAAAAGAAATCAGCCACATTCAATCTATCATTGTGTTTTTCAGTTCTACAAAAATATTATACATCTACCAGACCTAAATTTCTCTACTCCTAACCATCAATAGCTGACTATCCAGTTCCTTTATTTCCTCCAAAACTTTTTTCCTTTCTCAAAAATTTCACCCTACGTCCCCTTCTCATCCCAAAAGAGAATCCATCTATTTTAATCCAAAGGGATTGCATATCCTTTTGAAAATTGGAGATCTCTTGTAGCACAACAAAAAGGAGTGTAGTTACCTACTTGAAACACAGCTGGGCAAGAAGATTTGATGAGTTTTCACAAATTGCACTAATTTTTGATCTAATTGCATGATTTTTGGGCAATCCTTTACACATTTTCATGATTTTTTTCCGCAAAAATTAGTTAACCCTTCGCTGTCAAGAAAAAAGCGTTATATGAGCAAATATGAATATAAGAAGTCGCTAGTTTAGATAAATTTGTCACATTTAGATTTATTTGTGTGTGGAAATATATATCAGTCCTGTTCATTTATATTTATAGGTGTTTATGAAATTTTAAACCAAAAATCCAGTGTTGTGTCTTTAAAACTGTACTAAAAAATGACTATAAATCTCAGCACGAAAGAACCCTTCATAATAAGGAAAAGATTTTTCGTGCAAGGTTTTGGAGCATCAAAAAATCCATTCGAGGATGAAAAAGGTAAAAAGAGGACGATTTGAATTTGCAACAGAAATATGACCATGAAAGCAGTCCATCAACTGAAGAAAAAATCGACATGCATTGTAACACTGACACGTTGCACTTGAATAAAATTTTGAATCAATAAAGATTTCCCTATAGACAAGTTCACAAACAGTTATGAATATTAGAATGTAACTGAAGAAGCTGACTTCCGAAAGCACCGTAGAAAAATGGTTTCATCAAAGGGAATAGATAAAAATAATAGTACAGCAATGAACATTGATACACACAAGTTTTACAGGAAAGAATTATAAGAAATACAAAAAAACTTAGTAATGGGCTTAAATGACAATGTTCCCTATATCAGGAGAATATTGCACCAATACATTTCATGTTTAAATTACAATTGTGCAAGGCAAATTTGAGTATCACTAACTTAGGAAAGTTAATAATCTTTCCACCTGGATATGAGAAACCGGATGTACATGACTTGCAGAGTCAATAGAAATAAACCAAATCCCAACTCACTTTAAAAATCTTTTTCTCATGCTTTGAAATTCACAGACGATTTGAACGCGCCGTCAAACTATATACTCGTATCTTAACATTCACAGCAGCTTATCTTTATGGCATTGCATCTAATGAAAGAATCTTTAGTCAAATAAAAATTTAAAAAATACATATTGCAAACTACAAAGAGGGATGACAGACTTGACAGCCTAATGATTTTAAAATGTGAAAGTGAAATTGTAAATTTTATTAAACTTGACGATGTTATCATCAGGTTGGCTTCTTTAAAGACCAGAAGAATTACTAATCTTAAATGAAAACTAGTCGGATGTGCCAATCGCAAAACTTTATTCTATCCAATACATGTTAATACCTCAAAATTTGCAATCACAATGCAAAAAGAATTATAAAGGAATAGATCCGTTTAATTGTGTGAATTTTAAAAGGAGATAAAAGCATCGCATTTTTTCAACAAATCATTGAATTTGGGCACACACCCTGTTAATGTTTGCAACCAAAATTCCAAACCCAAAGAGCACAAAAGCGATACCTTTGGACAGTATACACCCAAGACCAATAAGGAATTGCAACCGAATATGAAATTTGGCAAATTCCATGCATTAGTTTTTCAGATATAGCTAAAGCAAAAATCGTGAAAAATGCTTCACAGCAGTGCCACCTGTTATATGATATACACAAAAGCCAAATAAGCACCAAATTATGCCAAGGTTTAACAGAATATGAAGTTTGATCAAATTCCGTGCAGTTTTTGAGATATAACTATCGCTAAAATCATGTAAATCGTGAAAAATGCAACATAGCAGCACCACCTTTTGGGTGATTTACACCAAAAACTAATCAGCATTAATTTTTATCAAGGTATAACTGAATCTAAAGTTTTATTAAATTCCATGCATTAGTTCTTGAGATAGAGCGTCCACAAAATTTGTGTCACATACACACAGACAGACATTTTCTAAAAACAGTCAAATCGTTCTAAAACGTATCAATTATAGGTGCACAATCCAAAGTTTTTAAGGAGCCATTGGCTCTTAAACCCAAATAATCCAGTAGCCACATTGTGAAAGAAATGCATAAAAGCAATAGCAATTACTATATGACAAAGAAATTCAGGAAATCAAAGTGAAAAATAATCTACAAATGTACAAAAGAAACAGACTAATTACATCAAATTTGTATAGTTCATTTAATCACCCAATTCTTTTAATTTGGATATAAATTAAGTATAATATAAATCTTAAGCTATGTACTGTCAGAAGATAAAGTTGGGCAAGACAGAGGTGAAAAAATATATATCTATAAGAATAAGCTAAGGAATCATGGTAGTGGGGTATATTGGGAAAACAATATTTCTTATTTTCATTTTGCCATACAAGAGTTCATAAAAGAAAAAAATAAGAGTGTGTAAGATTATTTTGCACTATAAAAGTCAAAACAGAATTCAAGCATTTGTTTTTCATGAATACAGAAGAAAAATTATCTCAAAAAACAATCTCATCACAGATTATTACAGGGGTGAGGAAAAATATGAAGAATTTCGACAAGTGGACGCCGAAAAAATCAATTTTGTCAATCGTTAGCAAGAAAAAGCGCGAATTCCGTCAAAGGATCAGGGGAAAAAATGCTAATTTCGTCAAAGAATCCCAAAAAACACGCGTCTTTTTGTCAAAGAATTGCAGGAAAAATGCGACTTTTGCCATTCTTTACAGAAAAATCATCAACTTTGTCAAAGGATAACAAAAATAAAGAAAAAAAAACCCACCAATTCTATAAGGATCTCGGAAAAAACGCTAATTTTGTCAAAGGGTCGCAAAACAGACAACGTGAATTTCGGCAAAAGATTGCAGAAAAACGCAAATTTCGTCAACAGATTGCAGAAAAAATTGGAATTTTATCAAAGGATTGCAAAAAACCCCGCGAATTTCGTCAAAAAATCGCGAAAAACCCCATGATTTTCGTAAAAGTATCACGAAAAAAAATGTGATTTTTGTCAAAGGATCGCTGGAAAAAAACGCGAAATTCGCCAAAGGATGGCGACTTAGATGCCGAAAATTAGTCGTCAAAGCAAAAAATTAAGTCGCCCCGTGGCGATTGGCGGTCGGGAATCTGCACCAATAATATCAATCCGTCAAAAGCCGGAAGTCGTTTTTTTTTTTACGAATTCAATACTTTCTTCGTGTAAAGATAGAAGAAAGTAAACAGCTGGTTGGTTTTCTCATTAAAAAAACAATAATTGGAATTTTTATGTTTCTAGTTTAAAAAATTTTCTTTGGAAAGAAATTTTTTATGCATAAGTTTCCTTATTATTATTACACATGTTATGCATATCACTTTAGTTGAAAATTGGAGCAATTTGTTTCAAGTTGGGAAATTTTCGAATTCTCCCCCCCCGAAAAAATATCTGTAGCTACGCCCCTGAACCTCAATCTTGGCTTTTGATACATATATTGATTTAGATGGGTTTTAATAAACGCTCTTTCGTTATTAGTATAAAATAAACTGTCACAATCATTTAGTATCTTATAATACATATAATTTGTTTGCTCCTAAATCCATCGAAATACTAATCAAACAAGTTTCGTTTTCCTTCTTTCCTCTTGGACTGATGAAGAATATTTCGACTTATTTTTCTACTGCACATCTCTGATCTGGGCATGTCTTCTACTTTACCAACTGCTTATTATGCAAGGAAATAAATTTTATTATGCATATAGTAATATATAAACTATCACTTACAATTAGGACTCTATGTGTTATGGTAAGCTAACATCGCATTAACTTTCTGAGATTTTTCTTGTTTGAATAAATTATAAGCTGACAGTGGTAAATGATTGATGCTAAGGAACGATGTTTTTTTTCAATAATGGTGGTCATAAAGTTATGAATATTTTCTAGAGCATTGAACTCGACATTTTGTCTTTATAGTGTAGTGTTTATTTAGAAACTGAATATTCATGTTTTATTTTGGGGTTTTCTAATTCGTTTACCGTACATCAAATATAAATGATTGATGCTGAGGAATGATGTTGTTTTCTTTTAATAATGGTGGTCATAAAAACAAACTTTATTTTAATATATCCTAGGGTATTGAACTCGGCATTTTGTCTTTATTTACTTTTCTTTTATAAATTGAATTGTTTAGTGTAATTTAATCTGAAACAAAATATACTACTTTTTTATGGAAATCAAGTTGTAGTGTAGTATTTATTTAGAAACTGAATATTCATGTTTTATTTTGGGGTTTTCTAATGCATTTACAATACATCTTAACAGTGCTAACAGTGTGAATAGATACAAATGATTGATGCTAAGGAATGATGTTGTTTTCTTTCAATAATGGTGTTCATAAAGCCAAACTTTATGTGAATATTTTCTAGATTATTGAACATTTCGTCTTTATCAACTTTTCTTTTATAAATTGAATTGTTTAATGTAATTTAATCTGAAACAAAAGATACTACTTTATTATGGAAATCAAGTGGTAGTGTAGTGTTTATTTAGAAACTGAATATTCATGATTTATTTTTGGGTTTTCTAATGCGTTTAGAATACATCAGATACAAATGACTGATGATAAGGAATGATGTTGTTTTCTTTCAATAGTGGTGGCCATAAAGACAAACTTTATTTTAATATTTTTTAGAGTATTGAACTCGGCATTTTGTCTTTATTTATTTTTCTTTTATAAATTGAATTGTTTATTTTAATGAAAGAAAATATACTACTTTATTATGTGGAAATCAAGTGGAAGTGTAGTGTTTATTTAGAAACTGAAAATTCATGATTTAATTTGGGGCTTTCTAATGCGTTTAGAATACATCAGATACAAATGATTGATGATAAGGAATTATGTTGTTTTCTTTCAATAATGGCGGTCATAAAGGCAAAATTTATGTGAAAGGCAAACTTTATGTGAATATTTTCTAGGGCATTGAACTCGGCATTTTGTCTTTATTTACTTTTCTTTTATAAATTGAATTGTTTAGTGTAATTTAATCTGAAACAAAATGTACTACTTTATTATGGAAATCAAGTGGTAGTGTAGTGTTTATTTAGAAACTGAATATTCATATTTTATTTTGGGGTTTTCTAATGCGTTTAGAATACATCAGATACAAATGATTGATGATAAGGAATGATGTTGTTATCCTCTAATAATGGCGGTCATAAAGGCTAACTTTATGTGAATATTTTCTAGCTATTATTGTTGTATTATATGTGAATTATTTCTATTTGCTATTTTTATATATTTTCTGGAGTATTGTGTTGGCAAAAAAGCCACCTGTGCTCTGTACAGTAAGTTACGCGCGCTAATACTTAGATAAATAAATAAATATTATTTTGTTTCTGTCTATGAAAATACATTTAAATATAATAATAATATAGGTAATTTCTTACCTTTATCTTTCTTCAGCAGCAACATTCCTCTTATCGCAGCTTGACACACATTTTAAATGTATTGGGCACGAGTTATCCATATCGCACTAAATCCTATAGTGTAGAAAAGTGGATGTTTAATATTTTATCTTATTTATAAATGATTCCACTCTTGACACCTTTTTCTTTGGTTTAAGAAATTATATTAGTATAACTTTAAGTTTACATTTTGGTTAACACTTTACATAACGCTGCTTTTTGCAGCAACAATTTTAATATTACATCCCTTTTGATTGAGATAAACAGAGCAACTAACTTAATAATAAAAATGTTTTTCTTGAGTCATTTAGAGTTCTATTTGATGACGATGATGTTGACGTCACACAGCTGCATCATGCGTGGGTTGATATATGAACAAATTTCACAAACATATTTCACATATTAACATCATTATTTATTTGTAATTGTATAACTTGAGTAGGATAATTTAGCTAAAATAGAAAAGTTTGTTTATTACGGAATGATTTATTATTACTTAATGTATTTATTTACGTGTTCAAATGTTTGTATTCTTGAATGGTTTCCTGTTTTGAAATCAGTTAATGATATCTGAGATGATTACGAATTTATTTACTGCTACTAAATAAGTTCATTTAAGTATCAATGTTTTTGTGTCCTTGAAAACTATTACTTGTTTAATGTTTCGAAAGTAGTTTACTGTCCATATCTGAGAGGGTTATAAATCCATCACCCTTCCTTAACCATCTCAGATGCATCCGGTAATAGTTGCATGGATTCTCGATGTTTCAGGAATTGAGGTTTGGCCAGTGGTTTGGTCAAGCAATCCGCTATCATATCTTGTGTTGGACAATAACGAGATCTAGTATACCTTCTTCTTTCATCTCTTTTATTGCGTGATAGCGAACATCGATATGTTTGGTTCGCTTTGAGAATTTTTCGTTCTCCACCATCTTGATGACGCTCTGGTTGTCTTCATACAGTATTACTGGTAAGTTTTGTTTTAGTTCCAGGTCTGCTAACAGCTTTATTATCCAGGCAATTTCCTGTCCTGCACTAGCTGCAGCAACGAATTCAGCTTCTGCCGATGAATAGGCAATTTTGCCTTTTCGTAAACCACTCTATGGGACTATTTCCCAGCATGAATAGGTTTCCAGTAGTCAATTTTCTCGTTCTTGTGTCCCCTGACCAATCAGCGTCCGAAAATCCGATTAACTTTGGTTCGTTATTTGTGTTCAATGTCAAATTTAAAGTTTTTGTAATGTTCAGGTAACTTATTACGCGTTTCACACCGTTCCAGTCTTTTAGGCGTGGAGTTTCGCATCTTCTGCTGAGTATGTTAACAGCGGCTGATATATCTGGACGCGTAGTGGTTCCTATATATAACAACGATCCTATCGCTTGTCAGAATTTCGTATTGTTAGGCAATTTCGTCTTCTAATTTGTGAAAACCGGCATCCATGGGAGTGCTTACAGGTTTTGCTTGTTCTAAATTAAATTTTCTTGCGAGTTCTTCTATTTTTAATCTTTGATTCAGTTTATACCCGTTTTCTGATTTGTTTATTTCCATGCCTAAATAGTGAGATACTTCCCCAAGGTCCTTTAATTCAAATTCTTCCTTTAAAGCTTTTATTATTTTTTCAATAGTTTCATTTTCACCGCCTATCAAAATGTCGTCAACACAGACTATTACGTAAGTTGAAATTTTGTTCTCTTTTCGTGTATATGGACATGTGTCCACGGTGCTTTGTTGAAAGTTTATATTTTTTAAAGATTGTGCGATTTTTTTATTCCAGGTTCTGGCTGCCTGTTTGAGTCTGTAGATGGATTTTTTCAGTTTACAGACTTTGTTTTCTGAGTTTTTCTCAATGTAGCCCTCCGGTTGTTTCATGTACGCTTCATCTTCTAGCTCACCGTAGAGAAACGCTGTGTCTATGTCTATGTGCCTCACGTTCAACTTCTTATATGCGGCTGCTGTCAAAAATGTTCTGACGGTTGTTTGTGACACTACTGGGGCGAAAGTCTCGCCATAGTTTTCCCCATATTTTTGACTAAACCCCTTTGGCTACTAAACGTGCTTTGTACTTTTGAGTGTTCCCGTGACTGTCTAATTTCTTTTTGAATGTCCATTTGAAACCTATAACCTTTTTGTTAGGTGGAGGATCCACTAATTCCCATGTGTTGTTTTCTCAGCGAATTTATTTCCGCTTGTGTGGCTTTAAGCCAATTTTCCTTTTCTTTGGGATTATTTATTTCCAGTATTTCATTCCAACTAGTGGGTTCTGTCATATCATCATTTTTTACATAACAGGCATATATGTCTGGTGGTACCCCCCTGTTCGATCTTTCGGATCTTCTTGGTTCATTGGTCGGTTGTTTGGACGCGGTTGGTTCTTCGGTTGTATTGTTTATCTCCGTTTCAATGTAATTTTTGTCGTCATATGAGTTTTCTGTCTCTTTTCTTTCTTTTAGGTTAATTTTGCTATTTTCTATGAATTTCACTGTTCTGCCAATTACAATTTTATTTTCTTTAGTGTATACGCGATATCCTTTTGAGTTGTTATCGTATCCTACAAAAATCCCTTCCTGAGCCCTGTCGTCCAATTTTCCTCGATGTTGTTTATTCACGTATACGTAAGCTTTGCATCCGAATGTTCGCAAATAGTGTAAATTCGGTTTGCGATTAAACCATAGCTCAAATGGGGTTTTATTTGTCGATCTTGTTGGTAAGCGATTTTGTAAATGATTCGCGGTGTTAATTGCTTCTCCCCAAAATCTTTGTGGCAGATCTGCTTCTCTCAGTAGGCTTCTCGTCATGTCTAATAGCGACCTATTTTTTCTCTCCGCAATGCCATTTTGGCTCGGGCAATACGGCACGGTCAATTGATGTTTAATGCCCCTTTTCCTTAAGTAATCCTCTATCCCTCTATTTATGTACTCTCCTCCGTTGTCGGATCTTATTGCTTTCGGATATATCCCGAACTGGTTTCGAACCATAGCTATATAGTCGATTAGTTTATCCTGTACTTCATCTTTATGTTTTAATAAGTATATTACAGTAAATCTAGCGTATTCTTCAATGAAAGTTACAAACATTGTTTTACCACCTATTGTGGGGGTTCCTATCGCTGTGCATACGTCCGTGTGCACTAGATCGAGTACTCTACCTGTTTTGTTTCTATACACTGTTTTGGGATAGGGAGCATCGCTTGTTTTTGTTTGTATGCACGTTTCGCATGTTGTTCCATGATTGCAATTATTTAGTTTTATGCCATAGGCTAAGTCGTCTTTAACCATTTCCTTTATGGAATTATAATTTCTATGCCGTAGGCGCTTGTGCCAAAGTTCCAGGAATCTTTATTTTTGCATTCATGTGCCATATTTACTATATTCCTATTTGTATTTTCTAATAATTCAACTTCGTATAGGTTATTTTTCATTTTTACCTCCAAGTAGATTTTCCCATTTCGGGACAGCGTGCATCGATCTTTATCAAATAATAATTTATACCCATTCTTTGAGGCTTTACTTACTGAAATTAAATTAGATTCTAGCTCCGGTACATACAACACTTCTTTCAACGTAATTTTATTTATGCCTCCATCGGATGTTTTAGTCGTGAATGTAGTCTCTCCGGTACCTAGCAAGTTTAGAGTTTTGCCGTTGGCAATTATGACCGTTGTTTTTTCGGTGTCATTTAATTTAGTAAAGTCATCTTTATTGTTTAGGATATGTGAAGATGAACCAGAATCAATAATCCAGGTTTGTTTTCCTGCTTTGTCTATTAGAAAGGCTGCGTCGCTGCTTTGATCTGGTTTTGTTTCCATTCGATAATTTCTCTTGTCTACTGATTCGCGGTCAGTGTTTCCTATCTGGTTGTCCGATTGCTGATAACACAACGATGATGAGTAATGTTTGTTTTTGTATGTTTGTTGTTTTTGTGTATTTGGGTGATTGTTTCGATTTTTCAAATGCCAACATTCTCTGTACGTGTGATTTCTTAATTTGCAATACGTGCACTGTTTATCTTTTTTAAAGTTATCATTAGGAAATCTTTTCTGCGTTTCAAACGCATTTGTTGAATTTTCACCCTGGTCGCTGTGTTTTCAACCCTTCTGTTGTACTCATCTGTTAATTTACTTCTAATAAATTGTGGTGTAAGCTCGTCCTCATTCCGTGATTCAAGTGCACTAATTAAAGTATTATAACTAGGGGGTAGCGAACACAGCAATAAAGCTGAAAGATGCGAGTCGCTAATTGTTTCCCCGATCGCTGAGAGTTTGTCTATTAGTTCTAGAATGTATGTTATGTGTTTGATTAGGTTCCCGTTTTCTTGGAGCTTGGCTCCATAAAGCTTTCTTAACAAAAATAATTTACTAGAGAGGTTCGCCCGTTCGCGTATCGTTTTAAGTGCGTTCCAAGTGTCTCTGGCTGTGTTAAGCCCTTTTACATGGACGATTTGAGAATCTTCAATTGACAGGTTAATTATGGCTCTGGCCTTCCTGTCCTTTTTCTCACAATCGGTTGTGACTGGCGTGGGCCTATCTTCGCTAATTACGTTGAACAAGTCTTCTCTAATCACGTTGAACAAGTCTTCTCTAATCAGTAGCATCTCAGTTTTAAATTTCCAATTGCTGTAGTTACTAGCGTTAAGTATTTCTACAAGCTGTATCTCACGTGATGCGGCCATTTTTCTAGTTATTTAAGTTTTGATAGTAAAGAGGAATTGCTGTTTTATTATTTTATATAAAACTTCTTATATATATCTAGTTGTCTTCAATTGTTTAGCATTTCATATATATCAACAAAAAAACAATGCACAATAAGCAATAATTTTCAATTTCTTTTTAATGTGCATACCTCTATGGCCAGTAGTTTTTTTTTCTTTTTCACAAATATTATTTATCTACTAAAATACAGACTTTTTCAGTCTCATAATCAAATTGTTGGCAAAAAAGCCACCTCTGCTCTGTACAGTAAGTTACGCGCGCTAATACTTAGATAAATAAATAAATATTATTTTGTTTCTGTCTATGAAAATACATTTAAATATAATAATAATATAGGTAATTTCTTACCTTTATCTTTCTTCAGCAGCAACATTCCTCTTATCGCAGCTTGACACACATTTTAAATGTATTGGGCACGAGTTATCCATATCGCACTAAATCCTATAGTGTAGAAAAGTGGATGTTTAATATTTTATCTTATTTATAAATGATTCCACTCTTGACACCTTTTTCTTTGGTTTAAGAAATTATATTAGTGTAACTTTAAGTTTACATTTTGGTTACCACTTTACATAACGCTGCTTTTTGCAGCAACAATTTTAATATTACATCCCTTTTGATTGAGATAAACAGAGCAACTAACTTAATAATAAAAAAGTTTTTCTAGAGTCATTTAGAGTTCTATCTGTCCATATCTGAGAGGGTTATAAATCCATTCTATTGAACTCGGCATTTTGTCTTTACTTTTCTTTTATAAATTGAATTGTTTAGTGTAATTTAATCTGAAACAAAATACACTACTTTGTTATGGAAATCAAGTGGTTTCTAATGCGTTTACAATACATCAGGGGCGTCCAAACCAAATCTGTCTGTATTTCTGATGAGAATAATTTGTTTTATTTAATGATAGCGATTTTGCGATTAAAGATGGAGAAGATTTTATTTTTTTTTTAATTAATGGCAAACGACTTTCAAACAAAAAGTTTGGATACCCGTACTATACAGGGTTCCGGTCCACTCTTAAACGGTGTCAATGGGTAATTTCTAAACTGTTAGTCATAGACGTATAGCTTCAATTACAAAAGTATTTTAAATGAGGTAAAGTATTTTAAAAGCAATTTCTCTCAATAAAAACATTTCTTAAAAAATTACAAAATTTAATTTTTTAGACAGTCTCCTATTTTATAAGTTATATATAGTAAAAATATGCTATTACACTTAAGAAGTAAGTCAAAAAAGTCCCATTCTTCTACGATTAAAGCTGACCGAGCAATAGCTGTTTAAAGTTGAAGTATCTTTTTTTCTGCGAAGTAGGGGTCATTACTAGAAATATAAATCAGGGTCAGATATAAACAAAATAATAGTTGAGAGTAAACATAATATTAAAATGTAAATTTGAAATCTATTTTCATTCTCACATATTAAGGCAAAATATGTAACTTGTACTAAAAATATCAGTGAAAAAAAATAACACAGTTTTTGTTAAAAGAAATCATGAAAAGAAACAACCCCATTTCCTTACGAAATAAAACATATCTTAAAATGAAATTATTTTAACCAATCTGAAACTTAATAAAAACTACACTATCGTAATACTTGTGCGATTACTGTCAGCTAAAGAACAGATACACGCGAAATAAATTCTTCTAATACTTTAATTACTTTGTGTACGATCCCTTGAAGCATAGCCCTACTTATTTATGTTTAAATGCAGAAAATTGCTATAAGTCTTGCAATTCAGAGTTTCATAACTTGCTCAATTTTAGTGTTAGATGAATGGGACTTTTTTTTGTCTTATTTGTTAATTTTTTACTAAATATCACTTATAGAATCGGGGGACCGTACAAAAAATTAAATTTAATAACTTTTTAAGAAATGTTTTTATTGATCCAAACGACTTTTAAAATATTTTTTTACTTCATTTAAATTATTTTTGTAATTGGAACTATATGTGTATGAGTAATGGTTTAGGAATTAATCATTGGACACCGTTGAGAGTGGACACCCTGTATATAAAAGATTACTTTTCTTTTATTTCATGGCTTTCCTAGTTGATTCCAAATTTACGCCCTACATAGGAAAAAACTATTTCTAAAACTTAGGGAGCGAAAAGAGAGAAACAGTCTAATTGTAGCCTAATCTCCATAAGAGTGAGTATAATTAAAAATATGCATAAAGGTAGAAAAGCGTTTAGGATAAGTTTAAAAATGAGAAATATAATTAAATTTATAAAACAAATATAGTAATTGCAGGAAAAAAATGTTAAAAAGTTCAATTGTTCAAAACAGTCGATAGGAAGAAGAAAAAGCCCGAGCCGCTTTTCCGGCGATAGTTATACAATTTTATATTCTTAGAAACATGTTAGTACCATAGTAACTAAAATCCACCTACCCGTTCCTATTTTATCAAGATATAAATAATTTTAGATTGTTCACGGTCAAAAACATTACCCTCCTTTTCCGCGAGCAATCAGGTAATAAGGATATCAAAACTAATAAATTCCCATTTTCACTTCAAAATTAAAAAGTTATAGTTACTTGCTTCTGACACTATGCCATGGAATATGCACATCATTCTTAGAAAATAAATTAAAATACTAAAAATTCCTTTCTGATCTACCATCTCAAAATAAGACATCAGTTAACAAGCATATCTTTAATAAGATTTGACCTTACATAGGGAAAACTAAATAATTTGTCCTTGAGAAAAATTTAAAATTCTCTGAATGGATCCAACTAGCTTCCATGTCTCCAAAGAAAAATACCGAAATTTAGAAATTAGAATAAATTAGAATCGCTTCTTTTAATTTTACCTTCAAAAACTCTATTTGTAATGGTTTAACAAATTAAAATGTTGAC
Source organism: Maratus speciosus (assembly GCA_963932465.1). NCBI lineage: Eukaryota > Metazoa > Arthropoda > Arachnida > Araneae > Salticidae > Maratus > Maratus speciosus. The sequence goes on along the minus strand of OZ010786.1, from coordinate 105,782,952 downwards.
GCTCGCGAAAGGAAAAACTTGAAGCTAAAAATGAGGAGCAAAAAAAAAAAAAAAAAAAAAAAGAAAAAGAAAAAGAAATTAAGTTCTTGAAAAACGTTTCGTGTTTATTAACGTTGTCTGAATGCAAGACGTAAATAATTAAAAGGGAAATGATATATGGTATTTTCATCACAAAACGGAAAATCCTGTCTATTCTAATGCATATTTTTTTTCTGTAAAAGGATTCATTTAAGTTCTTTGCATTTTTTTTTTTTTTTTTTTTTTTTTTATAAGTTGGTATTTTCAGAATATGTTTAAAAGGAAGTTACCGTTCATGAAAGAAGTAAATAAAATTATTATTATTATTTTACATTTAAAAAATATCCACAGTGCGTAGAATAAGCACCTTGAACGATTAGATGAAATTCGAAATATTTAAGATGTTACAGTCAACTGAAAGCGAATACGGATCTGCTGAAAAACGGGCATATGGGACCCGGTGGAATACAGCAGCACGCGTGCTGAATTCTTTAATACGTAGGTATAAATTCAAGAATCGTGACTGTAAGTTGAAAATATAACGAATAACTAAAAATATTTGAGGACGTGAGTTTCAAAACTCGCCTTGTCCAAAATTTAAAAAATCGAGTTTTCTCTACCAATCTATTCTATTGGTAAACCTGAACAGAAAAAACACTATAATCTGTTAACAAAAAAAAAAAATTATCCTTTATTTTTGGGTTCTTAAAATATTGGTTTGGTTTCAAAACTAGCCTTATCCACTAGGAAGTTGGCAACAAAACTAGCTTTATCCCTGCGCATGCGTAGACCAAGTAGCTTATCAGCTACTATCACAGTAATTTTCCTTCATTTCTCTGCGATCTGTTGCTATTTTCGTTTAAAGTTTTTACCTGTTCTATTCATACAAACTAATTTAATAAGTTTTACAGCATGTCTTATGTATAACGGACAGTGAATAAACTCTTGCATTTTGTGGGGGGAGGGTGAAGAAGAGAAAAAGAAATACGAACACATGGGTTAGTAAAAAATACACGCAAAAGAAGATTAAAATGTAAGTTCAAAATGGAGAATCACTTTCTATATTTCTTACTGTCAGAAGGTGCTAAAAGATTTAAATTTTATTCTCAGGCATAAACCTAAGGCATTTCCGGTCCTCTCAAAGTGCACTCACCAGAAAGAGAACCTCTAGTATTCAACTCTCTCAATGCTAGATGTATGACGCTTCCACCAAGCTTTTTTTTTTTTTTCAAGCAAAGACAAAACTGCATAAAATAACTTTATTTTGAAGTTCACATCTCAAAAATCCCCTTCAAGGAAACGTCCAGGTTTCTTTCCTTCCATGAAACATCCAGAAAAGTAAAATTTTCACCTTGAAAGTTTTTTTAAGTGCATCTCAGTGTGCTTTCAAAGGCATTACCATAAGGTACTATATAAAGAATAAGAACCATGGCTATCTTCAAATTTGTGGAAGTGTATTTCGGAAGATTCTTAGAATTTCAAAATTCAGAGTGTAAAAGTTGTGCTAAAAGCATCTAAAAACTGGACTTTCTTTTTAAAAAGAAGGGGGAGGGAGAAGGGAGGGTGAAGCAAGAGAAACATAAGGCTATCCACGCATTGTTAAAAAAACATTTTATTGATAACTGGTCAAAAATGGAGGTGCTTACTTTCTATAAAAATATTATTTCTAAGGAACCAGGACAGAAGGAGATGGTCGAGAAGGATTACGATGATATTCCAGAAGAAAAACTCAATGAGTTAATTGTTTAATTTATTTTTGGATGTATTGTAAGTACATTATATTATTATATATATATATAATATTATATGTTATATAGATCATATATCACATTAAAAAAAAAAAAATTTTAATCATAAGCTAGTTATGATGAGTTTTATTTGATTGTTGATAAGTTTGCTTTTTCATAATAAAACGTAATACTATATTTTAATCATGCTTTTGCTATCATAAGGATTATTTTTTAATACAAAATATTATCATCCAATGACCAAAAATAGAAAATATTAATTACTTTCAGCAAGTATGATAAACAAAGTTTTTTTTTTTTTTCTTTTTTTTAAGAAATTGATATCAAAACTTTCTTATTCATAGGTTGGCAACAAAACTCTTCTTATCCATAGGTTGGCAACAAAACTCTTCTTATTCAAAATTTTTTCCAGTTAATTAATTAAATGAATTAAAGTAGATTTTCCAACTTATCACAGAGAAACTAGCTATAAGCATACAAAAAATTGGAGGTATTCGATGCACGGGGTCGCAGTTACAGGTTTTTCGCGATTTTCCAAAATTTGATTTTTTGGATAAGGTGAGTTTTGAAACTCACGTCCTCATTTATATTATTTATATATTCCTTAATCGCATTTCTTTTCATAAGACATTTTTGTATATTAAAAGAAAATCCCTTAGAGCATATAATAAGCCCGTAGGACGCTTAGGTGAAATTCGAAATACAGGGTGATGCAGAATGAATGGGATTGCTAATGTATTTTGTATCATTCATTTTGCATCGGATGCATTTTAAAGGCTACAGTCAATTGAAAGCGAGCGCGAACCTGCTGAAAAATAAGTATATAATACCCGGCGAACACAGCTGCACGCGTGCTGAATTCTTTAATTTGTAGGTATAAATTCAGGAATCGCGGACTAAATGTAAGTTGCAGAATATAAGGATTAACTAAACATTTTTATACTCTTATTCTTTAATAGAAGCTTGAAATGATTTTTCTTCAAGCGACATTTTTGTACATAAAAAAAAAAAAAACCTAATGGTGCATACAATAAGCCCCTATAGAACGATTAGGTGAAATTCGAAATATTTAAGAAGTTACAGCCAATTGAAAGCGACGCGGACCTGCTGAAAAACGGGTAAATAAAACCCGCTGAACGCAGCTGCACGCGTGCTGAATTCATTAATTTGTAAGTATAAATCTAGGAATCGCGGACTAACTGTACGTTGCAAAATATAACAATTAACTGAAATTTTCATACCATTTTTCTTTAGTAAAAACTTAATTGCATTTCTCTTTAAATGACATTAGTGTACATTAAAAGAAAGAAAAAAAAATCCTATTAATGCGTACATTAAGGCCCTAGAATGGTAAGGTGAAATTCGAAATATTTAAGAAGTTACAGCCAATTAAAACCGAGCGCAGCTGAATAAACTGAATAACAGGTAAATGAGTAGAGCCGGCGGAACACAGCTGCACGCGTGCTGAATTCTTTAATTCGTAATGTATAAATCCAGGAATCGTGGACTAACTGTAAGTTGCAAAATATAACTGCAAATTTTTATACTATTTTTCTTTAGTAAAACCTTAATCGCATTGTTATTCAAACGATATTTTTCAGCGTGCAACGTAAAGTAGCATTTAAATGGATCAACCAATCAACTTTTTTCTTTTTGAAAATTAAAGTTTATTTATTGTGTGACGCCATAAAACTTTCATACATATTTTTTCTTTTTTTTAAAAAAACTTAATTTTAAGCCACGTTGAAGTTAGAGAAAAAGGTCGATAAATGATGCACTTTTTCCAAACGACTACCTTATTACCAAAATTTTACTAAAACTAGGTCCATGCCCCCCCCCCCCCCCTCCCAAACTCAATATTTTTTCAAGAATTTTATTTTGTTTGTTTCAGATGACTTTGATAAACTGTGCACTACACGGAGTAGGGCGATGCGCGCACAGCGTACTCATATCTAACTGACAATATCTCCATCAATTTTAATAATTATTATATAATAAAAATAGTTTTATAGTAAAAACTATGAAATAATAAGTGGATAAGTTCAATTTTGTGTTATTTTATTAATTATGGGAAAAAAAAAAAAAAAAAAAACTTGACCAACTTCGGAACTTTGACATAACAGGAAACTGAAAAATTCCTCTTCAGTTTTTAAGCGCGAGGTTTTGTTTCTGGTGCCCTTTCAGTTTGAAAGATAATTTAAAGGAGCGAAATCACATGTAAAACAGCTGTCATTGATGCACTTTATTTCTCGAGAATTACTGAAGCGATTCCATTACTTTAAAAAAAAAAAGTTTTAGCACTAGTTAAACAACAAATAGAATGTTCGGCGGAAAAAAAAAAGAAAAAAGAAAAAGAAAGAAAAAAATACAAAAATTAGTTTATCAATAACAGAGAGAACAGAAACTTCGTTTTTTTTAGTTTGCGAAATTGCGTAGTTATTGATTTTTTTTTTCTTTCTCACCGAATGATGAATTTATGGTTTAGCTACTACTATAAATATAAAAAATATATATCGATCGTTTCAGTAGTTCCAAAGAAAAAAAAATACTTGCCAGTTATTTTACAATTTTTTTTTTTTCGAAAATGCGTAACGATTGTAATTGTTTTTATTTCATGCCGAACGACAAATTTATAGTTTAACTACTGCGTAAACCATTTTCAAACAGTATTGAAATCACTTCAGTAATTCCCAAGGAAAAGGTTTATCAATATCTGTCAAGCTGAATTCAGCTTGATTGTTGTAGCCATTAATGACTACAACAATCCTCCACGTTTTTATTGAAAAAATAAAGAAAAATATCAAACTTCAGAAAATACAATTGCTTCTTTCAATTATACCTTCAAAAACTGTTAATGGTTAAATAAATTAAAGTGTTGACGTTCATTTTCCGCCGCGAGCAAAAACTTGAAGATAAATATAAAGAGAAAATTAACAATTTTTTGCACAGCCCTGCATATAATCTGTAGATTAATTTCTATGTATACTACATAGCTTAGGGAAAATTACTTCAGTTAAACACATAACAAAGTTGAAAATTCCCCTACAGCCATTATCCCACAAGTGGTCGAGAGGTTCTGCTCTCGAAGCTGGTAGACGGGAGTTGTTGGGTTCGAACCCAATCGCGCCCGTCGGCCTAATTCTTTCGAATATTTCGTAGTTTTCTTCGAACCATGGATTTCCATGCGTAAATACGGGTTAGGTTCCCTTAGAAATACCCCTCCCCACGGAGGTCACCCCCCGGGCTTATATCCCTCGAACAGATAATTGGCCGCCAAAAATTAACCAACCAACCAACCCCTTTAGCCATTTCCGTCAATAAACGGTAATGCGCTTGAGATCTTTTGTGCAGCCCTGTATGCGATCTATTGAATTTATACACACCAAGTATTATGCAAAAAAATAGTATAAATTAAAAAACTTACACCTCAATGCGAAACGCACTTCAAGGCATTATTGTTCATAGGTAGTGTTGTAACAAAATTCTTTTGTGTATCCCTGAAAATGGACAATAAATTCTGTGCATACCAGATTCTATAGTAAGTGCCTTGTAGTACACATATAGTACAGATATATATAATTTTCAGCATATTTGAAATAGCTAAATATCATTAAAATACACCGCAAACGATTTATCTCTGTAGATTGTAATGTAACGGGATTCTTTTGAGTCTTCCTGTAAACGAACCGTAAATGCTGCATTTTCAATATCGAACATGCTATAGTAAACTACAATAACATCTATCCATTTCATGACAATCTGACCCTATTTACCCAAGTTAGAGCATGGACAAACGCCAGGCAGATTGATAGACGGACAGACAGACAGACAAACTGAATTCATAAACACTTAAGAAATAAAAACTCTTCAAGAATTCATAAACACTTAAAATCATAAGAAATTAAGTTCTTGAACAGCGCTTCTTGTTGTTAATTCGGTCTAAATACAAGACATAAATAATTAAAGGTGAAGTGATATATGGTATTTACATCGAAAACGGAAAATCCTGTCTATTCTAATGCATATGTTTTCTGTAAAAGAATTATTTAACTTTTTTCTTTTTATTTAAGTAGTTAATTTAAGAATACTTTAAGAGAAAGTGGAAATGAACTTGGACATTGCTAAAATCAAGTGGCGGCTCGTAGAAAAAAAAATAGTTCGGAAAAATGTTCAGCCATTATTTTAATGCTGTGTTAAAAAAAATGTACATTCAGTACTCTAACATTCTAGAAGAATTCAATAACTATCATTAGAAAGGACTTCCTCTAGATTTTACGATCGCCTAAAGAAAAGATAAAACTGGAGACCAGGAATTCTGCTTTTTCAGAATTTAGTGTCGCCCCCGGTATTTCCATTGCTTCATTTTCTTCTGATGGACTGATAGCTTCTATTATTATGAAACAGCCATTATAAATGAAGCGTTAGATGAAAATGAAAAAGCAGCCGTAGAAAGTTAGAACTCTGATTTTCTGGATTCTAACTTTTTACGGTTGCTCTTTCATCTTCACCTAACACTTCATTCATAATGGCTGTTTCATAATAGTAGAAGCCACCAGTCCATCAGAAGAAAATAACTCGGTTAAGCGGGACTCTACTGCAGTACAAAACATATTTCAATTTTAAGACTTAAAGCACACGTTTTATTTTATGTAAAATGACGTCATTCGCAACCGCTTAAGAATTCCACATTTATAATCTAACTTACAATCTTAAACATCTACCGTAAAGCATGCATAGCACATCACTATCGCAAAATAATGCACAAATGCAGCAAAAAGTTGCCGTCTTTCAAGAAAATCGACAAAAGAAACGGCTATCTAATGATTCATAGATACTTAAAATTAAATATAGTTTATAATAGCTCCATGTTTTAACAGAAACCATTCGTTTATATATTTTTTAAAATAGCACGCATTTTAATTACATTTTCTTTCGGATGTTACGAGAAAATGGCAACAAAAATATATAATTAATATTTTAGAACTATTTTTCCTTTACTTTCTACAGAAATCTAGTACTTCCATTGCCAATATTACGCAAATGGCTCTAAAAACTACAAAAAAATTAATATTTCAAAAATAAATGGAGATACAGTTTTCAAACAAAATGCATTTAAAAGAACTTTTTTTTCCAATACGATGGTATAAAAATCGAAAATGTCCGATGCTTAGAAGTTAAAAAAATTGCTATAGAGTGTTTAATTGTACTGCTTTGTTTTACGGCTGGTTTCTGTCGTTATTTTTTGGAATACACAAAATAAGCTGGGAGAAAGAAATAGCATACCGTACCGGGGGCTAAAATTTTATAAGTTCTTGTTATAAATAGCAGCGTAAAAGTTTCAAAAAACATAAAATTAGCGAAAATACAATTTTGAAACGAATTTTAAATGTAACAATTAATGGAATACGAAAATGCTATATCGAAAGACTTTTATATCTAGCTTGCTATATTTTTCTCTACGCTGTACTTTTTAAATAAATATTCAGAATTTTAACGAGATTATTATTCAGCACTACAAGATTGATTTTTTAAAGAAAATAAAAAAAATACATAATTTATTAAAGCATACAGTAGAGTCCCGATTATCCGAGTTAATAGTGATCAAGCTCATCCCGGATAAGCAAAAAACTCAGATAAACCGGATTTACACAAATCGTCACTCACTAAGAAGATGAAATATAAGTTTTCACTTAAGTTATTCATTTTTATGATACTAGTAACATTTCTCTGATGTACATTTCCGTTACTTATAAGAAAAACGGGGAATGAAATTGTTTATTTGAAAAAGCCCTTGATAGTTTTTTGTTTGTTGAAAGTCGATTGTGCTGCAGTTTTTTTTTTTTTTTTTTTTTTTCTGCAGTATTACGCTACTGCATAGCTATCAATTTCTAAGATTCTTTCTTATCACTAAAACTTACCAGTAAATTTTGTCTAATTCAATCGCCGAAATCTAACAATTGTCAACGATTAAACAGGGCAAAAATTTGTATTAAATTTTAGAGGTAACAAAACCGTACAAATTGGCAGCTATGCTATTCTATTACAGTGTGTCCCAAAAATATCGAAAATGACATCCCACGCTAAAATGCCTTTCATGTATTTTCATAAATGATTCAGATACATTTTTTAATTGATTTATTCGAATTTATTGTAAAAAGAATGAGAAAATACGTAAAAAATATGAAAAAATTAAAAAAAAATTAATATCGCCTGGATTTACTTAGAAATATTATTAGTAAAATATTTTGTTCAGCAGACGATTATTTATTCATATTTCATAAAGGTATGTATCGTCTGCTGTTCTGACTTTTATTGGTTTGGACTCATTTTTCGGCTTTTTTTCGACTGGCTAATCGATTTTTGTACAAATTCGACAAAATGCCTAGAGGTAAAGAGATTTCAAAAGAGCAGATTATCAAAGTTTTGAATTTAAAACTGAAAGACAAAAATCCGAAAGAAATATCCAAGATTTTAAATAGATCTTTAAAAAGTGTTACTGAATTTTGCATAATGGCGAAAAATTGTGTAATAAGAAGAGACCTGGTCGACAAAGAATTACGTCCATGAGCGACGACAGAATCATTCTAAGCATGGCATCTAGATAAAATATTTCATTGCGAGAAAATGCATTCAAATTTGGAGTGTCAAAAAATACCATTCACAGAAGAATACTAGGATCTAAACCAATAACTGAAAATGTTGAAGAAACCTTGCTTAAGGAATCACCACAAAACTGTGCGTTTAAACTGGGCTAAGAAAATGATGTCTTATGGTGATAAATGACTGTCAACAATATTTAGTGGCGAGAAAAAGTGGAACTTGGATGGACCAGATGGATATAAATTTTACTGGTATGATTTACGAAGCGAACCAAAAAGTATTTTCGGTAGACAGTAAGGTGGAGGATCAGTAATGACTTAGGGTGATTTTGGATTAAATTGACAAACATTTTTGGCATTTTGTAGCAAGAAAATGAACTCCCAGGACTATCAGCAAATCTTAGAGGACAATTTTATTCCACTACAGGTTTTGATGGGATGACCAAACTGTGTATTTCAACAAGGCAGGACGCCTATTCATGTCTCTAACTCTACAAAGATGTGGTTTAATATTAATAATATCAATGTCATGGACTGGCCATCGTTTAGTCCGGACTTAAATCCCATGGAGAACGTGTGGGGATATCTAGCACGAAAAGTATATGAAAATGGATGTCAATATTTTTTGACCAAGGACCTTACAACAGCGATAGAGCAATCATGGTATGAACTGTCCCCAGAGGCCATTTTTTTCCCATTCTGGCCAGAAAATCAGAGTTCTAACTTTTTACGACTGCTCTTTCATCTTCACCTAACACTTAATTTATATTTTGATTTCATAATAATGGAAGCCATCAGCCCATCAGAAGAAAATAACTCGGTTAAGCGGGACTCAGATAATCGGGACACTACCTTAGTCTCATAAAGAAAATTGTACCAATCTACTCTAATTAAATACTGCATTATGCCTTGAAAATTCTTATAATACAATATCATTGCTTTCTCTGTAGCTGTAGAAGAGAAAAAGGCTATCGGAAGTGAGAAAACAACAGAGACTCTCTCAAATAATACTTTTCGTCTTGGATATGTGCCCGCGCACAGAATAAGTCAATCATATCGTTGCTGGAAATTTAAAGCGTACATTTCCATACCAGTATTTTTCGTAATTTTTCCTGAGCTATGAGATTTTACAGAATTACATTAAACCAAAGTAGAGTCCTGCGAGAACACGAAATTTCGACCAGCAACCCGATCCGAACCCGACATATTTCAACACGCAACGCTCCCAATTTCTAATCCCAAAAATTGTAAACATTCTGTTTAACAAAACTGATGCAAGTTAAAGTTAAAAGTCCAAACATTTGGACTTTCTCTTATGTTTTCCAACATTTTACATAATCTTCGTGTGTGATTTCAACGCTTTAGTGCTTGAACCTAAATAAAAGGATTTTGCATCAAGCGTGTTTCTCAATTTCTAATTTCAAAAGTTATAAACATTCAGTTTAACACAAAATTGATGGTTAAAGTTAAAAGTCCAAACATTTGAAATTGCTCTTATGTTTTCTAACATTTTACATAACTTTTGTATCTGATTTCCATACGAATCTAAACAAAAGGATTACGCATGAAAGGTGACTCTCAATTTCTAGTTCCAAAGATTATAAGCATTCAGTTTAACAAACTCGATGCTGGTTAAAGTTAAAAGTCTAAACATTTAGATTTGCTCTTATGTTTTCTAACATTTTACATAATCTTCGTATGTGATTTCCGCGCTTTAGGCTTGAACCTAAACAAAACTATTACGCATGAAGGGTGTTTCTCAATTTCTAATTCCAAAAATTACAAACCTTCAGTTTGAAAAAATTGATGCTGGTTAAAGCTAAAAGTCCAAACATTTGGAATTGCTTTTATGTTTACATTCTCATGAAGTTTGCCAGAACTTTTTTCCTGCCTCTTCTGTACGTGCCCATTCGAACACTATTGGAACAAAATTTGACTTCCAAAATAAACTGAGTCACTCACTGTGTTGCTCGGATAAATTTAAAAATAACTTCCATCGTTTTTCCACCCGTGACGTCAGTTCACCATCTACTGTTCGAGTGCCAAAGCCTTCTGTACCTGAAGAAAAGTTTCTGCCTAGGTTCCGTTATTCTCATCTAGACAGTCTCGATTTTTCTCTTGTGGGATTACACTAAGAGGCAATGTTCTGAGTGGTGTTGGGATTACTAACGTAAATCTGTGTAATTCTCTTTGTGCTCCTTTTTTTTTTTTTTGCAAGTATGTAGCTTCAAAGTTGTTTGTGGATTAGACTTATTCCTCGCTATGACGACAAGGCATAAATATGAGACTACTATTTATCTAAGACCAGCGATCGTGCAGGTGAGATCTTATATAAAAGGCTACCGTGCTTAGTATAAGCCTGGTGGTTTGGTTAAGGGGACAATTTATCTCAAAATTGATTTTAAAAAAAAATTGATTTTTATTTTTTAATATTAAATGAAAGCCTGTTTAATTGTAAATATTTTTACACCTCCTTTTAACACATACGGCGATTATATCGCGAGATAGTGTAAATTTTGTTAATACACCCAGCGCAATTACCCACACAAATTAAAACTTTAAATGGCTTTTTCTCCATGTTCACATTTTCTTCACTTTCATGTTTTAAAAATGCTAAGTTTTTTGTATTTGAGACAGAGATTTAAACATATTTGTAGATGTTCTTTATTATATAAGTGATAAATCTTCGCATCGAATTAGCCTTCTGGTGTTTTGTTATTCTTTTTTAAATAACAGTATATGAAGATGCATTAGATTTCATCGTTTTACACTAAATATATCAGTAAAAAAAATATATTAAATGTAATATTAGATGTATCTAAAAATCCATGCGCAGTCTTATGTAATATACTTTTGAAAATCTAAAAAAAAAAAAAAAAGTTGGGCATAAATATCAATATTTAAAAAAGTAGTAGGGATTTAAAAAATTCAATTAAAAAAATTATTTTAATTAAATATGCAGTTATTTTTTTTTTTTTCAAAATGTAACTTTAGTTGAGCATTGAAATGCAGTGAGTTCACCATTTGAACAATATTTTTTTTTAATAAACAAAATTGTTTAAAAGTTAAACTGTCCCCTTAATTATGTTTCTTGACATTTTTGCATGTGAGATTCCTTACCTTTATACTTTGCGACATTTTATTTTGCCCTATTAACTTTTACTTCTTTGTAACTGTTATTTACTTTTTTATAGAAAAACATTTTAATGTTATAAAAGTTGGCTTGTATTTAGGTACTATATATATATATTTTTTTTTGATAAGTTACGAACAGTTATTATTATTATTATGTTAAATTAGATATTACTTGTTTTAGTACTGATAACATTAGATTTAATTGTTCTTAGAAATCGTAAGACCAGGTACACATTGCATTTATGGGCATACTACATGACTTGTATATGCAATGCACACGCTTTATACGAAGTCAGCTTCTCAGGGGGCCAGCATGAGACCCATATAATTTTCCCTCTTCCCCTGTGCACGACTCTTGAATTAATTTTTTTCCGGCAGATTTAGATCCAGCTATATTTTAAATTCTTTTTCTGCGTGTTTGACTTTCTATTGCTTTACTCCAATGATATTAATCATTTAAATTCGGAAATATATAAATAAATTTTATGGTGTTTCAATTGGGATCATTCACCAAAAATTTCAAAAGAAAGTACTGAATATTTTTTCATTGAAAAACTATATATTTGAACATTAATTAAATTGGTACATATGTGTTTATTTTTGTACAAAAAAGATACAATTGATAGGTATAATTGTAGACTACTTTTCCGTAATTGTATTAAAATATGGATTTCTTTTTTCAATTCGGGTTCAGGTTTGAATATTTCGGGTTCGGGTAGGTTTTGCATTTAAGTGTGCTGGGTTCTGGTCAGTTTTGGGTTAAAGTGTGTTGGATTCGGGTTGATTTCGCGTGAAAGTGTGTTAGAATCAGGTTGACTTTAAATAAAATTTTCAAGTTAGGGTCGGATACAACCCATCCCAAAAATGGTATATGACGATGAGCAGATTAAAGCAAAGTAGCAAAAATTAACAAAAGATTTATTTTTAAATTTAAGAATGGATGTAAATTGAGTTGAAAATTTGGGCTTTGTGAAAATGTTAATAAAGGCCATGTTTATGATTAACTCTTTTATGATTGAAATGTGGTTTGTACAAAAGATGTTCACGCATTTTAGTAACGATTTTGGAAAAAGAAATACATAAACTAGAAAACAGGAATTCTGCTTTTTCAGAATTTAGTGTCGCCATCGATGAAAATAAAATATATATGTATATAAATATGGATAATACAAAACATATTTCAGTTTTAAGATTTAAAACACACGCTTTTATTTTATATAAAAGGGCGTCATTTGCATCCTCTGAAGAATTCCTCATTTACGACCCAGTCTTAAACAACATCTACAGTAGTATTCATATGACGTCACTGTCGCTGAATAGTACACACACACACACACACACAAAAAAAAAAAAAAAAAAAAAAAAAGTCTAATGATTCACGTGCCTTCATTTGTTTGAAATATAGATAATTAAATTAAATATAGTTTATAATAGCTCCAAGTTTTATCAGAAATCAATCATTTATATTTTTTCAAAATAGCACTTATTTTAACTGTTTTTTTATTTTTTTTCCACAAGTTATGGGGAAATGGCTGCAAAAAGATATAATTACTATTTTCCAACTTTTTTTTTTTTTTTTTCTTTTTTTACAGAAATGGAGTACTTGAGTTGCCAAAATTAACCCATTTGTGCCTGAATTTTTGTTTTCTAAAATTTTTTGGTAAAATCGCTTTAAAATATCGCAAAATGAACTGGAAAAATGCTAAAAAAAATTAAGCTTAATTTTTTTTGTATTTATTTGATAAAATGTAAAAGAACTAAATATGAGTATTTCTAGTAGAATAATATGCATAATTATATATTTTGCCTATATTTATATTTAAAATATTTTTAAATTGTATATTATGTACTATAATTAGTATTTTAATGAACTACAAAAAATATATATATTTATTTCTTTGCGGAGACTAATAACGTTGTAACTATTATTAATAATAAAATAAGAATAATCGTATTGCAGACTTAATAACAATTTATTTCATAAATATCTTCGAAAGGAGATTGCATAAATAACTGTCTCCTAAATTTCTAACAAAAATATGTGCCCATTTGTGCCTAGAACCCTATATTTTGTACATTACAAAAATGCATAAAAAATAGGCTTGAACATTTAATTTCGAAATTTAAAAAAATACGTATTTCAAAAAAGTCCACAAGCTAAGATTATAACTTGCGATTTTGGGTCCAATGATAGAAAAAATACAAATAAACTTACTTTTTACATTTCGCCTCTTGAAAAATTAAAAATCTATAAACACCGAAAAAAGTCTTAATTTAAGCAAATAAATATCCACCTTGTGCTGTCATCTCTCGGTTATAGATAGACATTTATAAATAATGATTTCATGCAATTTTCATGTTATAAAGAAGAAGAAAATCATACAAATGCATTAAAATTTGAAACGTCCCAAAAATGGGACGCTAGGCATAAATGGGTTAAACAAGTGGCGCTAAAAACTACAAAAAAATAAATAATAATAAAAAAAATAACATTTCAAAAATAAATTGAGATGCAGTTTTCAAACAAATTGTACTAAAAAGTACTTTTTTCTTCAATACGACGGTATAAAAATCGAAAATGTGCGATGCTTAGAAGTTTAAAACATTGCAGTAGAGTATTTAGCAGTACAGTGATACATCTGCTTTGTTTTACGACTGGCTTATACAACGGAACGTTAATTTTTGGAGACGGCACTTTATTTACTGGGAGAAAGAAATAGCATATCGGGGGCTAATAAATATAAGTAATTTACTTTATAATATGTTCAATTTGATAGACTCTTTTGTTAAGCAATCATATTTTTATTTCCAAGATAAAAGAGATTTTCTTTATATATCAAGATTGATTTTGTTCCACCCTTCGACCAGAATCTTCCAGAGTCCATTCAATGCTTTGGGATGCCGCAAGAGCTTGTTTTATAAGTCCACGTATAGTGCCGGATTCTGGTCAGTTTCGGGTTAAATTATATCGGGTTCAGGTTGGTTACGCGTGAAAGTGTGTCAGGTTCAGGTTGATTTTAAACAGAATTTTCATGTTGGGGTCGGGTACAACCCGTCCCAAAAATTAAATATAACGATGAACAGATTAAAGCAAAGTAGTAAGAATTAATGAAAGGTTGTTTTTTAAATTTGAGAATTGGTGTTTATTGAGTTGACAATTTGTGCTTTGTGAAAATGATGAAAAGGCCATGTTTATGATTCCCTCTTTTATGGTTGAAATGGTGATTGTACAAAGGATGTTCACGCATTTTTGTAACGATTTTGGAAAAAGAAATATGTGAACAAATACAAGAATTTTATTTTCTAGTATGTTCAATTTTATTGAACTATCATATTACATCTTTATTTTCAAGATAAAGGCGCTTTTCTTTAAATATCAAGAATGATTTTGTTCCACTCCCCGACCACTATCTCCCAGAGTCCATCCGATCACTGTAAAAAAAAAAAAAAAAAAAAAAAAAAAAAAGGACTAAAAAACGGAAAGACTACTGGCAATCTAGACGCCAGTACTATTTCCGTTTTTTACGGGAATTTTTACCATAAGTTACAGAAAATTTTCAGTTTTTCTGATTAAAAACGGAAATTTTTCTGTAATTTATGGGTAAAAATTTCCGTGAAAAAACAGAAATAGTACTGGCGTCTAGATTGCCAGTAGTATTTCCGTTTTTTAATCCTTTTTTTTATGTTTTGGGATGCCGCTTATAAAGAGCTTGTTTTATCAGAGTTAATTTTTTTTTTTAATTTCTCTCATTTTAAGCTTTCCGCACTGTAAATCGAAATGTCTTAAATTCAGACACTCAAGTGTCTGAAACGGAGTGTTCAATTTTCAGACATTTTAAAATGTCTGAATTTTTTCAGACACTTTTTGCGTCTGAATTTTAGACACTTCAAACGTCTGAATCGCAGCCATTTTTTTAAAGCGTTATACGTAGCCATGTTTGACCACGTTGATCCTGGAAAAATATATGGCCATTATTCTGCCCCCCCCCCCCCCCCCCCCACAGACACAGCCTGATTTTAAGGGCTCCAAAATATGGTATGCAATTTTCATAAAGCTGATAATTGAAATCTTTTTCGACATTGTACTGATTATAATCAATATTTTGAATTTATAGAGTAGAATAAGATTAAAAATTAAAATATTTGTCGCAATACAGTAAAACCTCTCAATAGTAGGCAGGCACCTTAGAACCGTGGAATTTGTTCGCCATTCGGAGGTGTCTGTTTTCTGAGGTAAAAAAATATAAAATATGTGCATGTTGTTAATAAAAAATGTGCTTCTTAAATAGTTGTGTCCTCTATGTGGGAGTGTCCGTTATGGAGATTTTACAACAAAACATTCATAGGACAATTTTCTTCAGCGAACACTGATCTTTTTCAAGATAAATACATTTTTTTTTTACTTCATAAAAGCGAACACAATCGAATAGCAGGCAAATTCAACGTTCCAAAACGCGTTCAATTCGCGAGGTGGCCACGATTGAGAGTTTTTAATGTATTTATTTTTTTATTTAGTTTTTAATCTAATTCTACTTTTAAAGTTCAAAATGCTGATTATAATCAATACAATGTTGAAACACATTTAAAATATAAGCTTAAAAAAATCCATATCGAATTTGGAGCACGTAAAATCGTAGGGGGGGGGGGGGGGTTCTGCCCATGCTTTAATCAGGCCCTCCTTCTGGAAAAAGTCCAACCCTGTATTATGATTCGATAAATGTACGTATCAGTTTTAAGTGCAAAATCTAGCTATATGCAAACAAATATTTTATAAAATTCTACCTCTTTACTTTGTATTCATTTTTAATTTCAAATTACTTTTTTACTAAAAATAATCAAAAAATCAATATTATATAATTATTTCAAATGAAATATATCTGTATATTTTTACCGCATTCTTACAGTTACGTTAACGGTACATGATTACATGAATTTAAGAATCTAAAAATAATCATTAAAATTTAACAAAGTGACTAGAGATAAGGCGAGATCCTTTTTCTGAATCATTAAGTAAGATTTGTTGATATCAACAATTTTTTTTCTGCTTCAACGTCTACATAGTGACGTCAATTTCCGTTCAAACAATCAAATCGTGAAGCTGTGGTTTTGATTTTTGAATCATTGATGTTGAAAATTAAAAAAGATTATATGTTGACTATTTTCAGTATGGCAAATGGGATATTTCTAAAATACTCGGAAACACTAAAATTGTAGCAAAGGGAAATCCTTTAATTAGAATGACCGGATTTAATGAGTTTTATCAGTCAAAACATTTTAAAATAAATAAATGAACACAAGTAATTCGCTGTATTAAATGTATTGGGGAATTAATGAATGGAAGGATGTTCGAACTATATTCTTTTTTAAAATTTATGATGTACACACTATGAGGCAGAAGAAAACTTCATTAGACAAGAAAACCATAAATAATAAATAAAAGCAGCTATTAATAGGAATGTTTACTATAAATGCTTTTGAATTCCAGTATATAACACATAATAAATCCATCAGAAATGTAAAAATCGATGTAAACATTACAAATGCTGCCGCATTAAATGCTTATAAAAATATTGTATACATAAATAAATAATTAAAAAGGGTACTTCAGAGTAATAATTACACCAAGAAATACTATTAAGGTAGTCTTGATGGCAAGGACAGCGCCAGAGGGGGGGGCATATGCCCCCCCCCCCCCCCCGTCGGGCACACCTGATAAGATAAATGTGTTTTCATGCAGAATTATCTAATTTAGCTTAATTTTTTTTCTAGGTTCATTCTAATAAGGAGCTTTTCTCATTAGATTTGCAAGTTCATTGGTTCAGCATAAAGGGAGAAATGGGGGAGCTAATACCCCCCCCCCCTCCCCCTCATTTAATAAAATGGTTTTTTCATGCAGAATTATCTGATTTGCTTCAAATTTGGCATACCAGTTTATTATGTTAAGTAGCTTCCCTGATTAGATTTGGAGGTTCTTTGGTTAAGTAGAAAGGGGGGGGGGGGCAACGGGGACTAACACCTTCATTTATTTTTCGAGGGGCATTATTCTTTGAAATAAGAGTATAATATACAATTAGTGTGAATAGCCTGTGAGCTCAATGCCATCAGTTTAACTGGGCAATTTTCTTTTTATTAGGTTTATTAACGTATAACCCTACCCAAACCCGAAAAATAAATTACAACAGACCGTACCCCGATCCGAGCAAGACAAAATAATTTCAGTCTACATGCAACCCGACCCGAACCTGAGAGTTCCATTTGAAAAAACCCGAAATCCCGAACCAAATCTGATAACAGACAAAAATATTCCAAAGATCCATAAACGGATCCGAGCAAGACAAATTAGTTTCCGTGGACACGCAACGCTACCAGAACCTAAAAATTCCATTCGAAGTCAACCGGAAACCCGTCCCGAACCAAATCTTAACCGACAAATATATTCCAAAGAACTATAACCCTATGCAAGCCAGACAAAATAATCTCCGTCCACCGGCAACCCGATCCGAACTTGAAAATTCTAATTGAACTCAATCCGAAACATGGTTGTGGTCGGTTTTCGGGTTTACTTCAAATGGAACCTTCAAGTTCGGATGCGGTTGAAAAAAAAATAAACTAAATCAGATAATTCTGCATGAAAACCCATTTATCTAAATTAAGGGGAGGGGCAATTGCCCCCTTTCCCCCCTTTTATACTTAACCAATGAACCTCCAAATCTAATCAGGGAAGCTCCTTAACATAATAAACCGGTATACGAAATTTGGAGCAAATCGAATAACTCTGCATGAAAAACCCATTTATCTAAATTAGGGGGGGTCTAGTCCCCCTTTCCTCCCTTTATACTTAACTAATGAACTTCCAAATCTAATCAGGGAAGCTCCTTAACATAATAAACCGGTATACCAAATTTGGAGCAAATCGAATAATTTTGCATTAACCGATTTACCTAAATTAAGGGGGGTACGCCCCCCCTTTCCTCCCTTTATATTTAACTAATGAACCTCCAAATCTAATCAAGCCATCTCCTTAACATAATAAACCAGTATACCAAATTTGAGCTAATCGAATAATTCTACATGAAAAACGCATTTATCTAAATTAAAGGGAGAGGCAATTGCCCCCCTTTTCCCCCTTTATACATAATAATGATCTTCCAAATGTAATCAGGGAAGCTACTTAACATAATTAACCTGTATACCAAATTTATTGCAAATCGCATATTTCTGCATGAAAAACCCATTTATCTAAATTACGGGGGGGATAGCCCCCCCCCTTTCTTCCCTTTATGTGTAACTAATGAACCTCTAAATCTAATCAAGGCAGCTCCTTAACTTAATAAACCGGTATACCAAATTTGTAGCAAATCGAATAATTCATCGTGATAAATCGATTTATCTAAATTAAGGGGGGTAACCCCCCTTTCCCTCTTTATACTTAAATAATGAGCTTCCAAATCTAATCAGGGAAGTTCCTTAACACAATAAACCGGTATACCAAATTTGGAGCAAATCGAATATTTCTGCATGAAAAACCCATTTATCTAAATTACGGGGGGGATAGGCCCCCCCCTTTCTTCCCTTTATGTGTAACTAATGAACCTCTAAATCTAATCAAGGCAGCTCCTTAACTTAATAAACCGGTATACCAAATTTGTAGCAAATCGAATAATTCATCGTGATAAATCGATTTATCTAAATTAAGGGGGGTAGCCCCCCTTTCCCTCTTTATACTTAAATAATGAGCTTCCAAATCTAATCAGGGAAGTTCCTTAACACAATAAACCGGTATACCAAATTTGGAGCAAATCGAATATTTCTGCATGAAAAACCCATTTATATAAATTAAGGGGGGGGGGGGGGGGAAAGCCCTCCTTTTCCTCCTTTATCCTTAACCAATGAACCCCAAAAACTAATCAGGGAAGCACCTTATCAGAATGAACCTAGAAAAAAAAAAATTAAAGCAAATCGGATATATCTATCAAGAGTTATCGTGTTACGTACATACGTACGTACAGAAACAGCGGGCACGTAAGCTCTCAGGTTTTGATAGCCTGTGAACTAAAAATATCACCCTGATCGGATAATAAGTGGTCATTTTTCAATTAGCCTAACGCTTTCTAGGCTCTTTGCAATAAGCCTGAAAAATATCAGGTTAATTGGAAAAAGGGAGATGGATTCTCCAATTAGCCCGGCACTTTGCAAAGAGCCTAGGCTGTTTGCAAAGAGCCGGATTTCTCAATTAGCCTACGACATATATAGCAACTACTAAAATCTTGCATCGGATCAGTTAACTCGATTCTACCCGATCATGTTGGCCATTGGCTCTAAAATTTTTCTGTGGATCGGGTTGACTAGTGTTTCCATTTTCGGGTCATCTCAGATTACAGTTTTTGTATCTTGGGAGTCTATTCGAGAATGCCAAATTTTTCCAAAGAAAAGTCCGCCCCACCAGTGGCCGAGACGTTCTGTGCTCTCGAGCTGGTGGACGGGAGGTGCTGGGCTCGAACCCAATCGCGCCCGTCGGCCCAATCTTTCGGAGTTTTCGTGGTTTTCTTCGAACATTGGATTTCTATGCGTAAATACAGATTAGGTTCTCTTAGAAAGCCCCCCCCCCCCCCACACACACACGGAGGGCACTCCGTCTTCGGGCCTATATCCCTCGAGTAGATAATTGGCCGTCAAAAATCAACCCAACTCAAAGAAAAGTCCAGATTATTGTTTCAAATGATAAAAAAAAATACTTGTATATGAATAAGTAAATGTATGCATTCATTTTTTTAAATATAAAATTGATTTTAGAGATATGATTGCAAACTATTTACCAGAATTGTTTTACATTTAGGATTGATTTTTTTTTTTTTTTTTTTTTTTTTTTTTTCATTTCATGCTTAGGCTCAAGTTGCAGGTTCGAAAAAATATTTTGTCGATTTCGGGTCGGGCATAACTCGAACCGTGCAGGGTTGTAATTAACAATTCGTGTTTAAGGACATAGGTTCGTATTTAGAAATTTAAAAAAATCGTGTAAAACAGAATATCGACTTACTTGATAATTTAAACTTGATTGTATTGTTAGACTGAACAATTTTAATTAATAACTTAGTTATACTTTGTAGAGTTCTGTATGGGCCGAAATTTCCAGGTTCGGGCTCAGCCCGACTCCTAGAAAGAAAAGTTCG
Source organism: Maratus speciosus (assembly GCA_963932465.1). Lineage (NCBI taxonomy): Eukaryota > Metazoa > Arthropoda > Arachnida > Araneae > Salticidae > Maratus > Maratus speciosus. The sequence continues at coordinate 105,762,282 of OZ010786.1, read as the reverse complement.
GCCCCGTATAAAAGTTAAAACTTCGGCCCGGTCTGGTCCGTACAAAAACCAGTAATGGGCCGACCCGGTATAAAAATTAAAAGTTCGGTCCGAGCCCGGCCCGGAAAAAAGTTAAAATCTCGCCCCAAGTCCGACGGAATTTTACGTCGATTTTGTTAAAAGGAGTTCTCACCAAAAATACTTATTTTAGCTCTTTTTTCATGTTTATAACTTTCATTTTTAAAAAAGGTTGCGATATACATTTTTTTTTAATGAATCTCTATTTGTATGTTAATGTTTCAGCTATAATTAATATCGTTAATCAAAAAATTATGTATTGGAGACTTAAAAATCTGAAAAATGCTGTTCAGTAAAATCTTCTAAGACATCGCATAGGAAAGAAAAAAAAATGCGTTATAAACAAGTTCCCTTCTTAGCAGGTGTAAATGTATTTTATTCTTTTTTCACGTACAGTACAAAGTCGGACACCCAAAGTTCGGAATTGTCCAAAGTTCGGACTTTCCAGCGGCAGTATTCAAGAAAGAAGGGAAAAAACAAAATTGTTGAAACAAAAAAAGGTCTAGAGCAAAGAAGCTTCATTACTGAATCTTAGCTCATGTCTATGTACAAAATAAAAGAGAAAATTCATAATGATATACCTAAGTAAATAAAGCAGCCCACATTAACTAAAATTTTCAATAGTTAAGAAAGTTACAACTTCTTCTTAAATTGTATGTTGCCTTAAGGTTGTTCTCGCGCAAAACGTTTTGACACATTTACAAGTTCATTTTTTAACAGAAAAATATCAAATTGGAAGGCCTGACTACGGAAGCGATTTGGTATAGAACTGTGTTTTCCAATTTTTGATAAATAACCTGTTAAGTTACAAGCGATTTTGATCACGTCACAAAGACGTTTTACACTCTTCCTTTAGTGGTCATTCTTCTTTCGCGTGGGAATTCGGTTCAAAACGCCCACTTTGACGCTATTTTCTAAAAAATCTATTGCGTTTGCAAAAAAAAAAAAAAAAAAAAAAAAAACGGAAAACACAGTTTGATTACATAGTTTCTGAAAACAACACCTGCTAGTTTCACGAATCTCCGAACAAAAATAAATTAAAACTTCTGTCATAAAGTTGCCCTTTTGGATTTGAGAACAGCTTTAAATAAAGGTTTTTATTTTGCTTTTTATTTTGTTATGCTTTATTTAATGAATATGATTGTTTGATTTAATATTAATAGTTGTTATATGCAATTTTTAATGTATGAACGTCATATTTTGCATTTTTAAGTAGTGAATTTTCTTTTTCTTTGTATTGGAAAAACAATATTTCCGATGACCCAAAGTTCGGAAAAATCCGAAGTTCGGACTTGGTAAAGTCCCGAGGATTCCGGACTTTAGACTTTGTACTGTATTATTATATGCATTTTGCATGAATCAATAAAGTTTTAAGACAAGATTCCGTCATAGGCTGGTTCTTTTTCACACGTTTTACTATATTTTAATATTATTGCCTAGAAATCTACTATTCTTTAAAACGAATAAATTTTAATGTTTAATTGTAGAATAATGTCGATTTAAAAATATATACACTTTTTGCAAAAATTTTTGGCCTGGGCCAAATTTTACTGATTTTTTGCACGGACCAGGCCACGCCGAGACAATGATTTCATACAGGCTGGATCGAGACGGGACTGAAAATATCGGCTTATGAAGACTTAGGAAGAATGAAACCTGCCTCAGGGGCTGTGCATATATAACGTTATCAAGTTTTTGGAAATTTTTGACCCCCCCCCCCCCCCCGGTAATGATATCGTTATCAATGCATAAATTTTTTTTATATTTTTGAAATTTTTTTCTTTTGCTTGGAGTGATATACAAATATGGTTGCATTAATTTTTCGCATACTTTATTGATTCAAATGAAGAGAAGTCAATAAAAATGTCACGTTATACATGAAATAACTTTATATCAAATAACACTTAAACGAAATAGTTACTATTTAAAAGTATTCAATAATATATTTTTGTTACACAATGCATTCAACGTAATAATGTCTTCTTGCAACTTTCCCGCAGGAGATAAGGCGGACAAAAATTTTTATCAACAAAATAGGTGGACAACATTCTTTCCATTTTATTTAGTAGTAAACACAAGTACCAAATGATTTTAGTTATAATTTTGTATTTTCATAAAAGTAGATAATAGACTAAAAAAATATAATTGTAACATGTGCTTATGACAATAGTAAAAGATAATCGTAATGAACATACTATTTTGATGTAAAGACAAAGTTACAAATAAAAAAAGAAAATTTTGGCTGGAGCAGAAATGATAACGGTATCAAAAGTCAACCACCCCTCCCCCTAGAGATATCTTACGATATCCTGTGCCAAACTCCCCCTCCCCCCTAAAATGATAACGTTATATATGCATAGCCCCTTATCTCGGAACGAAAAAAAGAAGTTATCCCCGACCCGGCCCGAGTGCCATGAATGAAAATAGGCCCGAGCCTAGCCCGTGCAGACCTCTAAATTTTTCCTGTTTCAAAATAAGCATGAATTTAAAGATTTTTTTTTTTTTTTTTGCATCAACAAGACTGTTTTATAATCGAGCTGATATTAATGATCTTTTTTGCATTCTAAGCTATTTTACAAGTTTTCCTTTAACTTACATTTTTCTTCAGAATTTTGTATTTCAGTTTTAATCTCAGATTTAAATTCTGTATCTTATCAGAAGTTAGAGGATCATGCTGTCTGGTTTCGATCAATATACATTCTAAAAAAAATAAGTGAGTTGAAGATGTTTCTTCAATTGCTTTTATTATTATTATTATTAAAACATGAAAATTCCTGTTTTGATTTACCCGTCCCCCCCCCCCCCCCCAAATTCAGAAAATTCATTATTTTAAGGCTGTTTTCAAATCCAAAAGGGCAACTTTCTGACATAAGTTTTAATTTATTTTTGTTCGGAAATGCACGCAACTAGCAGGTGTTGATGTTCAGAAACTATGTCATCGAGCTGTTTTATCCGTTTTTTTGCAAACGCAATAGATCTTTCAGAAAAGAGTATCAAAGTGGGCGTTTTGAACCGAATTTCCGCGCGAAACGAGAAAAACCAGTCAAGAAAGGATGAAATACGTGTTTGTCACGTGATCCAAATCGCTTCTAACTCAATAGGTAATTGATGGATCCAAAAATGGAAAACGCACTTCGATTCCAAATCTCTTCCCTGGTCAGGCTTTCCAATTTCATATCTTTTCGTTAAAAAAGGAATTTGTAAATGCGTCAAAACGTTTTGCGCTTGTTGAGCAGAGCAGTTGAGAACACAGCCTTAACGTAAAAATTATCTGAAGTTGCATTTTCGTCAATTCACAGGGATGTTCCCGTAACTGTGCTGCATGTTACTTTTTTGTATCAGAAGCTGATTTTTTATGTATGTCTCTTTTCCTCCAAAACACGAAAAGTTCGCAAACTGAAGCTTTTTTTTTTTATTTATTTATTCTCCAGTCAAAACACGGAATTTTGTTCAAATAGAAAAATCTGTTCCAACAACAGGCGCGTTCCGGCAACTTGCTGCCTGTGCTTTTTACGTTTGGCGAAATGTTTTCTTAAGAGTGTACGTAATAAATGCGCTTTTTCTTAAACGGCTGAAAGGCAAAATAATGGAAAAAATAATAAAACGCGGTATTTGTAAAGTGAACATTATTGTCATAAAATTACTGTTAATTATTTATAAAACCCTAGTTCGACTAATTAATTTCACACCATTCCTTTATAGATAAAGTATAATTCACTTACATTCAATACGATGAAAGGAAACTATTTAATATAGCAACTTGTTAAGATAGAACGACAAAGAATTGGAAGAACTTTCCAATTTAGACAATCTTAGCTTGCTTTAGCCGATATTGCGAAAATTTTCAGTTTAAAGCGTTTTTCCATTACACTGGTTCCGTTTTAACAGGTTTTATTGTAGTGATTAAAATGTCTCGATTTTCAAGCGTTTGTCCGGCTTTTTTTTATCAGACTGCCAAGAAGGGTTATGTGTTTCACTCGTATCTAGGTATGTGGATTTCTTTATACCCTCGAAACATCCCAACGGCTGATGGATTTTAATGTATGAGGTCTCTATCGATTCGTCTTAACCGCCCATTAGTTATAGGCTAGGTTTTATTTTATATATTCAAAATGACGGCCGTAAAATACAAAATGGCGGTAGACACGAAAAACATTTTACGCACCCTATTGAGTGGCAAATCATTGGATAGATCTTTCAAAATGAAGACGATGTTTCATTGACTATTTTACAGTCAGAAGCTCCGTTTAACTATTACACAACCTGGAATTGTGTAGGTAGGATCTCTAGCTTTACTGCAACTCTAACCATCCTAGACATCTAAAGGCCTCATCAAAACAGTGTTTATAGATAGGAACTAATAATCAAACAACTTGAAAGTCACCAATACAAGTAAATAAAAAAAAAATAGTTATCGGGTTCAGGTCGGGTTTTGCGTTAACGGAAATTTTTTGTTAGGTTTCGGATTGACTTTAAGTTGAACATTTAGGTCGGGTATAACCCAACCCGCGCAGGAATCCATTTCAGATGAAAAACTACGTATTTGAATATGAATGACTCCTTGCATGTTTATTTTTCCACATAAAATATAACATTAATATTGGAGATATGATTGCAGACTATATTTTTTTTTATAATTACATTATATTGTAGATCAATTTTCTCTGGTTCCGGGTTTCAGGTTGGTATTGGAATTAAGTATTTCGGGTTCGATCGGGTTGCGGGTAGACAGAATATTTTTGCTTGGGTTCAGTTCGGGTTGCAGCTTTGTTTTAAATAAAATTTGCAGGTCTTCAAATTTTATTTATTATCCGGGAAGGGCCCTAGTTAGGTCTAACGTTTAACACGTTGAATGCCACGTCAGTCACCAGTGACTGACACTGATCTTTCCGTTTAGACCGCGTCAGTCATCGGTGACTGACATATAGATTCTGTAACGGGAGTCTCATTTCGTGGCTTAAAGACAGACAAAATAGACTTGGCATTCAACGTGTTAACTGCTAGTTTTAACGATTACACTCTCACTAACAATTTTAAATAATTTTATTTTAAAATAATTTTTGGTCACTTTATGCATTTTTGATAGGGATTCGTCAACTGATTATTTTCAGTTACCTCCGGCATTAAAATACATGGTCAACCCGGCCGGAACATGAACCGCGTTTCGAAAAATATTGGTTACCTACCTTACCTGATGCGCGACTCTTTGGTTCGACTCATAACCGGAGAACTGCTCCATACTTTGTCTTTCACACACTGCTGTGTATATGCCATATATGTGCACGTAAAATCTATAATATTGAATGACCGCTTATTGGGAGGTTGCTGTATGGAAGAAGAGTACGAAGCAGAGTTTTTCCTTTCGGGTAATGCTCAAAAGTGTGGAAACTCTTTCTGTTGTGGATTCATTTGTCTATAAAGATTAGGTGACAAGTGAGGTGTTTCAAAAATAACCTTCTTAAGAGCTTTTTTTTCACTTTATTTATCTACAATATTCTTTGACAAGCTTCGAAATTTACGTTTCGAGTAAAAATCGTTTGGCCCTCTGCAATTTATCTCTAATTTAAATAGCAGTGTGAGTGTTAGAGATCTGCGCGTTTCGGGATATGCCAAATCCGGACGCGAAAATTTTATGTTTTTCACGTGATTGATCAACATATTCCACCTGTTATTTAAAAAAAGGGGAAAAAAGAAACAAAGAAATGTTTTATTGTTCATTTGCTCCAAAAAAATTCTGAAGTATAAATACAGTCCCGTTCCGGCCCGAATCTACAGAAAAAATGCAAGACCCGGACGTGTCCCGGGGATAATGAAGTTTAGGCATGGACCAACTTTTCAAAGGCTAAAATTTAGCCCGAGCCCGTACCGAGTTTTCAGATAAAATTAAGCCAAGCCCGAGTTTAATGAAAGAAACTTTTACCGAGTTCGGGGTTCGGAATAGGCCAGGGCTCGTGGAACCTCTAATATATATTTTGAATTCGGCCCCCCTGTCGGGGATACTGTGCCCCCCCGTCGGGCAAGTTCTGGCGCCGCCCCTGCTTGATGGTAATTAAGAAGTATGAGCCAATCAACAGGCGAATTCACTGCGATTTTTAAAGTAATGGCTACATAAGAAAAGGCTTACGAAGGTGTAAAATTAATAAATTCAGTAACCGCTAATATACACCATGCAGACACACCAAAATTTATTTTAAAGATAACATTGGATAGAAAATAATACAGAAATATGATTGCAGATGATTTGAAGAGTAGAAATTTAAATATTAGCAAAATAAAATTTTAACATGGAAATACCGTAGGCAAAATGCTTTGAACATATTTTGGCATAACTCAGGAACTAATAAAGCTATAGACTCGTGTGAGGTCTCCATTTAAAGAGAAAACATTCACAGAGAGTTTTAAATACATAGTTAAAACCCCACTTACCTGGGAAAATGTCTGGTTATTCCAAAAGCACATTCACCCAGAGGACGTCCGGATTGGAGGCTACGTTAGTATCCGTTGGTTAGGCAGACTTTGATATTTAAAAAATAAAATCCCCTTGCACATCCGGCTAGCTCTGTTAAAAGAATGGAAAATTTCCATCCTGAAAACATAGCCCGCCAGACAACAGTTCTCTTTACAAATATGACGAGATGAACACTATATTAGTGTTATAGATAAATATTAATACGGAGTACCACTATGTCGATAGAAATTAAATCCCGGAACTTCACATTCCGCAAAAAACAATCAAGTCAAAATAAATTATTAGTTAAAATGTACGCGTACATAAAAACAAACATTCAGTTTGAATTACAAACGAACATCGAGTTCGAAAGAAAGACGCATGCGCAACTCAGAGTGCCCCCTGGTGAATGTGGGGCGGAGTTACCAAGTGTCTTAAAATTAGACACTTGCAGATTTTTTCAGACACTTTTATCAGTTCGTGTACACTATGATCATAGTAAGACACTTAGGTGTTTTAAATTAAGACATCTATTGTGACTGAATTTTCAGATTCAGACACTTAAGTGTCTGAAATTCTTTTTCAGTCACATATTTATCTTAATTTAAGACGCCTCTATTTGCAGTGCGTTATAGGAGAATCAAGCAATAACTATAAAATCTTTACCAAAACTTTTCTTGTTTTCTCTGTACCAACATTTTAGATATGTTTCACATCTTTTTCGGTAGTAAATCGATCTTTATATATTGCAGTCACGTAAATATATCCTAGCCTCATCATTTGTAACTATATATTTCCACTACCAAATAATTTTCATACAACAATCTGGACAAGTCTTACGCTGAGAAACATGATTTCGCAGTAGGCGGTTAACATCACGTTTTTTGTTTTGATTAACTTAAAATCATGTTTTATAATTTTGTTGACAATTCCTATAGATATATTTAAAGATTTTGCGATAGTTCTTTGGGGGATTGAATTTCCTATTAAAATATGAGATGCGACATTAGATAATAAGCATTGAATATACCTTTTTCGGGTATGCATTTTTTACCCTGTTTCATATCAAATGTACACCTTGACATTTCTTTCCTCCTTTTTATTAATTATGTTACTTATTTTACGTGTAGAAGTATTAAAATCATGCTTTTAACACCTTTTTTTAATAATTGAATAAGCGCATTTCTCTTCGTAAAGCGCAAATACATATTCCTTGATCCATTGTTTATTTTGCTGCTGCATTTTAAATCAAAGAATATTTCTAATGATGCAGAAGATAATTAAACCCTACGCCGTGTTCATGCCATAATAGTTTATTTTTTCATTAAAATTTAAATCGTGGAGAAAGTCAAAATCGTTACGAAAATGTATGAACATCCTCTGTATTTAAAAAAATCAAGCCAACTTTTTTATTACATCTATTAATTTTTTCAATCGAATATTGATGAAGTTTAATTTTTTTATTGATATTTTCAATTTGATGTTCCCAATTGGAACGTTGGCCTGTAAAGAGTTCTGATGGACATGGTTCAGCACCCGCACACCCCCACGCTAGTACGATTTACGATTCCGCAACTTCAGCTGCGTATAACTTTGTTGGCAATATAGTGATAATGAAATATAAGTTGCATATTATTCCCTTACGAAATTTAATGAGAAATCGAACTGTGATATTTATTTTTTTTATCACAAATTTCATTTTCTGAATGAAAAATGTAAATTAACGAAAGCATGTTTTTAAAAACCTACGACGATTTAAAATTTTGGTCGCTGGAATTCGCACTAGTGTGGTGTTCACGGGTACGAAAAGGATTTCCGCAAGTTTCGTGAAATATCGGTTTACTGTAATTATAATTCCAGAGAATGTAAAAATTTCAAAGAGACATAATAACTACGCTACTTTATTAATTATTACCCGAATTTTTGTTATGAATATAGCGAAAATTACATAAAACAATACCCCGTCTGGGTGGCAGAGGTAAAAACAAACGAATTTTCGTTTCTTTCACTTCTCGTATCCATAGAGGTCAACGGATCTCTAATCTCAGAAGTAAAAAGATATTATTTAAGTGAGATCTGTAAATAAAAATCAATTGGATCCACCAACTCTCATTTCCTTTCCTTTCACAACAATGACTAGTTTTAACACTCTTCCACTAGAGTTAGTACTTTATTTGAATTGTTACCGATTTCGGGTGTCCTTCAACCAATTTTTTATATTTTTTTATTTGTGCAATATAAAATTCAAATATAACAATAGAAGCAGGAATATTAGATATATGAATAAAGGAAGTGTTTTCTCTACCATTTTCATCGAGTGACTCAAACATGAATACTGTTTCAATAAAGAAATGTTAAAAACCTACTGCTAAATTCACCTTGAATAAATAATTAAAATTCATATAAAGCACAAATAAAATGTACTAAAATTGATTGTAGGTGCATACATATAATATAGAATAATTTAAAATATAACCTTAAAATATATTAAATAGAAATAGAAATAACAACATTTAAATAACCACTGAAGTTGGCCGCGTAAATTTGGCTGAAAACGCTTTAGAATTTTAATGTATTTTTAATCTTATTTTAAGGTATTTTAATGTATTTAAAAAAATTATATTGTATGTATGCACCTACAAGCTATTTTAGTACATTTTATTTGTGCTTTTGTAAATTTTAATGAATTCTACTTTTTTTTTTTCTCTTTAACCTTCTGTTTTGCTCTTTTGAAGTATTTCGTTCCCACTTACAAGGAAGGTCTCCATACTGGGCATACTCAGAATATTTTGAAAAAAAAATACCAATTAAACTACTTATGTATGTCATAAAGGATCAGTCAAATTTAGCGGCGGAATTACAGTAGAAAGTCTGTAAAAAAATAAAATACTTTCGGGTATTTGGCGCGAAAAGATGAAAACGTCACACGATTTGGCGAGCAGTACTCGCGAAAAGCAAACGATTTTAATGCATCTGAAAATTGTTTGTTAATTGGTTTTTAGAATGCGTGTAAAAAGTATTTAATGAATTTAAACATAAAAAATGAGAGAGTTTAATAAATACATTTTTCGTATTACATATTTATGTTGCTTGTTACTTAATTTTATTACTTTTAAAACAATTTTATCTATAAAAAATACTTTCATATATTTAAGCGTATTCCAAAATAAAGGCAAGATTCATTTAGCAGTCATTCATTTCAAACCAAGGAATTAGTCGTTTCCATAGCAACAAAATTGAACCGACAGCGCTCAATTGGACTTAATTTTGAGATAATGGCACAATTTTAATTTTGTTTTAATTCATAAAATTTGATATTTAACTTTCATTATAAATACATATATGACAAAACTATAGCTAAATCAAACTAAAACTGACAAAATTATAGTTATTTAAGTTAAATTTATTTAAACAAGTTCAATATGAAATATTTTTATCTTAAAGAGTATTCGACATGAAAAGTATTTTTCGAAATTTCATTTCATCGCCAACCGATGATAAATCGCCAAATAAACGAAAATTTCATTATTTTTTTACGAAAGTTCTATCGGGGTTCCGCCAAAAAAATTTTTATAAACATATATATCCACATGAGACGAACACTCTGTAATTTTTTCAGATTTTTCTGAATATGCCCGTATGGAGACCTTCCTTGTTAGTGTAACGTTGTGTCATTCACAAGGGAACAACTTTTGGTGCTGCTCGCACCTAGCATTGAAACCTGATGCATTTTAAAGCCCTATATTATGAAGTTTGAGAATTGATAAAATTTTTTTGTTAAAATAATATTTCTTGATTTTACAGCAGCACAACTTTCTGAAAATGCAATTTTCAAGACCACTTATCGGACTATTAACACTGAAGTTTTTTTTTAAAGAAAAGCATTAAAAAAATAAAAATCAGTTAATAATAAAATATTGAAAAAAGTTTAAAAATTCTTTCAAAAACCCACGAATTTGATTCTCAAAAATTGAAACATTATATTCATATTTTTAACCGGAAAAAGGTTAGTGCTTTTTTTTCAAACGTAGAGCTTGCTGGAAACCCTAGCCAAATATCATAGTTGTGTGATGAGCTGTCTTGTGTGATGAGAGGAACTTCACTAGAAATTGTAATGTCCGACCTAATTAGCCACAGTAATTTTTCTAAATTGTGTAAAAATATGAATTTACTTTATCGTTCATCACTTTTACCAAAGGACCATTTAATACAGCAACATTTCATTTTAAACATTCGAAACTTTATTCCATTTGATTTCAAAAGAAAATAGTTTGCTTATTTTGTATTTCATTAAAAAATAGTTTTCAAAGATCTTGAAAGCTTTTATAGAAATATATTTACTATTTATATATTTATCGTATACCAAAAGTGGTTCCCTTGTCAGTGTAATCCAATTACCGTATATACTCGCGTATAAGTCGACCCTCTAACTTTCAAATGCAAATTCTACAAAAATAAAAAACTCGCGTATGTCGACCCCTAACAGTTTACTTGAATTTTGCACACAATCAAACCAAAGATTTCACTTTCGAGTGCGAAAACTTGGTAAGTAAACAAATATAGATCAATAAAATGTTTTTAATGACGAATTTTATTATTATTTGTATATTTTATATATTGATTCATACACATAAAAACCCAGTATTTAGCAGTATTCGAAGTGTTTGTTTTTGTTTTCTTAATGAACTCGCGTATAAGTCGAACCCCTAAATTTGCTTGTCGAAAATTGTCAGAAATTCCTCGACTTATACGCGAGTGTATACGGTACTCAATTACAGCAGTTATAGAAAACTTTATTTTCTGTTAACAAAAAAAAAAAAAAAAAAAAAAAAAAAAAAAAAAAAAATTCTCGTAATATAATGTGGCGATTAGAAATTAAAAAAATACTTTAATCTAAATTAACTCAGGGGTGCAGAATATGTCCGATCCGGCGATCTAGGATCGGGGGAAATTTTGCAGAAACATACCAATTGGTTTCGAATTTAACAATGAATCCTATAATTTCCTGATTGAAAAATTTCACTACAAATAAAAAGATCCGTATGGCTACCTTCACAAAATCGATCTCAGAATAATATGTACCATATATCAGGGGTGACTCGGTTTCTAATTTTCCAAAAATTTAAGGCATTCGGTTCCGAAAAATTAAAAAAAAAAAAAATCGGTCTTCAATCCGAAAATTCGGACATAAAAAGTACCGCGAATTCTGTGCAAGAATTACAGAAAAACGTGAATTTCGTCACAAGATCGCGAAAGAACCGTTAGTTTCGTCAAAAGATCTCGAAAGAACCTCAAGTTTCGTCAAAAGATCGCGTAAGAACCGCAAGTTTCGTCAAAAGACCGCGAAATGATCGCAAATTTTGTCAAAAGATCATGAAATAAACTGGCATTTTGTCAAAAGATCGAGATACAACCGCAAGTTTCGTCAAAAGATCGCAAAAGAACCGCAAGTTTCGCCAAAAGGTCGTTAAAGACCTGCAAATTTCGTCAAAAGATCGCAAAAGAACCGCAAGTTTCGCCAAAAGGTCGCGAAAGACCTGCAAATTTAGTCAAAAGATCGCGAAATGAACGCAAATTTTGTCAAAAGATCGTCTAAGAACCGCAAGTTTCGTCAAAAGACAGCGAAATGAACGCAACTTTTGTCAAAAGATCATGAAATAAACGCACATTTTGTCAAAAGATCGCGAAAGAATCGCAAGTTTCGTCAAAAGACAGCGAAAGAACTGCAAGTGTCGTCAAAAGATCGCGAAAAAACCGCAAGTTTCGTCAAAAGATCGCGAAACTACCGAAAAATTTCGTCAAAAGACCGTGAAAGGAACGCAATCTTCGTCAAAAGATCGCGAAATGGACGCAAACTTCGTCAAAAGATCGCGAAACAACCGCGCATTCCGTCAAAATTGGCGAAAAAATCGCAAATTTCGTTAAAAAATCGCGAAATAACCGCAAGTTTCGTCAAAAGATCGCGAAAGAACCGCAAGTTTCGTCAAAAGATCGCGAAAGAACCGCAAGTTTTGTCAAAAGATCGCGAAAGAACCGCAAGTTTCGTCAAAAGATCGCTAAAGAACCGCAAGTTTCGTCAAAAGATCGCGAAACTACCGAAAAATTTCGTCAAAAGATCGTGAAAGGAATGCAATCTTCGTCAAAAGATCGCGAAATGAACGCAAACTTCGTCAGAAGATCGCGAAATGAATGCAAATTTCGTCAAAAGATCGCGAAACAACCGCGCATTCCGTCAAAATTGGCGAAAAAATCGCAAATTTCGTTAAAAGATCGCAAAAAACCCCAAATTTCGTCAAAAGATCACGAAAGAAGTGCAAATTTCGTTAAACGATCGCAAAACAACCGCGAATTCCTTCAAAGGATAGCAAAATAACTGCTAATTTCGTCAAAAGGAAGGCGAAACAACTGCAAAACTCCTCAAAAATCGCGAAAAAACCGCAAATTTCGTCAAAGAGTCGCGAAAAAACATAGTGCTGGGAGTGGATTTCCCCCACTCTGCTGTAACCTTTCGGAAAATTTGCAGTGAATTTCAGATTTTTTTTTTTTTTTTTTTTTTTTTACTCAGAATATATACTAGTCATATATACTAGCGCGTAAGTTGAGAAATATTGGAAAAAATAAATTTTCAATATCTACCGTAATACAGCATTTACTTATAACATATCGTAATATTTTGGGGAAATTTTCATGTGGATTGGGGGAAATGTTGGGAGTAGATACATTTTCTGCACCCCTGAATTAACTTAACTTATATTTCTAGCGTAAATATGACTGATTAACCCTTACGGTTCCGATTTTCTTTTCTGCAATTTTCTGAACTAAAAAAAACTTTAGTGATAATAAAAGTAGTTATCTAAATCACAAAAATTAAGGTTTACTGAAATTTAACGAGTGTATCATCGACGGAAATCCGACGAATATAGTTATTTTACGTACTATTCGTAAGGCAACAGGCTAAAGAGTAATCTTTGGATATGTCTGGAAAATATAGTATTACAACAGAATTAAACAGACATAACAACTTTCTCGTATTTTTATGTTTTACCTCAAATTATTTTCTCGGAAAAGTAGCTCGTATTTTAAATTTAAACTAGGGATGCACCGAATAAAGATTTTGGCGGAATACCGAAGATTCGGCCTACAGGCGAACCGAATACCGAATATTCGGCCTACAGGCAAACTGAATACCGAATATTCGGTTAGCCGAATAGTAACTGTTAGGCCGAATACCGAATATTCGGTTAGCCGAATAGTAACTGTTAGGCCGAATAGTAACTATTTGGCCTTATACTGAATATTCGGCTTGTCGAATGCTTTTATATTTCAAAGTTTAAAGGCATTAAAATGTTAAATTTTAAAACAATTTTACATAATATTCAAAACAGAAACTTTCAGTTTGTTAAACAAGAGCTTTTTTCAAGTAAACTTTATGCTGAAAAAAATCTGCTTTGATTTATTTAAGAAGAGGATAGATATGAAACTTCTGTAATTAATAAAATTTTAAATTTCATGACTTCTTCTGTGAATTAAAACAAATGAATAAAATTTTCTTAAATTCTAAAACAAACATTTTAAAATGAAAGAAAAATTGTGAAAAAAATTGGAAGAAAAATTATACAGGATCATATATTATTTGTTTGTCAGAAAGAGACTAAAATAAAAGTAAATAAATAATACAATCTATTCAAATTTTATGTGGGGGCAACTCAGCAAGAATAACTGTTCTACTCCGTTTGATTAAGCAAGGAAGTTTTAAATGCATCCTATTCAGTGTATGGAGCGGGCGATCATTTTCAGAGATTGTAAACGTTGTTCTTAAAATCTGAGCAAGAAACAGATTATTTACTGGACAATGTTCAGCAACTTGCATTTGTTACATAATTAATTACTATAAGAAAATCTTCGTGATTGGATAATTTTCTTAAATAAAACTTAACAAACAGCAAATAAATAATGTAAAAACATTCTCTTTTATTTAAATACTAGAATATAGCCCGTCAGAATGACGTGTTTGCATTTTCAAAAAAATTATATAGCATTGCATTATAAAAAGAATTGTGAAGTAATAAATTTTGTCTTGTCTGGCTTATAGGGTCAGGTGGGGTAAAGTAAAAACAGCCCATTTTTCATTGAAATTTAATTGGCAAGAAAATTATTAATTGAATTGGTAAAATACTGATATAAAGTATGCAAATGAACTTCACTCACAAAATTTGAAGAAATATTTCACAAAAACATTCAAATTAGTACTAATAATGCTATTTTAAAACATATTGTCAATTAACTATTTTATCTTATGGTATGGGGTAAAATAAAAGACAATTCCAACAGAAAGTTTATTTGTTTTTATTAATTGCCAAAATATTAATTATATAACTTAAATTTTAAAAAGTTGAACAGAGAAAATCCCGATTTTTTTTAAACATGCATAAAAGAAACCTGTAATAAATTTTGCATTGATATATATATACACATATATATATATATATATATGTAATACACAGCATTACATATTTCTGATATTCTAATTTCATTTTATAAGAAATATTCATTTTTCCCCCATTGTCTTCAGAATTCAAAAAACATTTTAAAAAGAAAATTTATTTTTTTAAACTACCGACAGATGGCGCAACAGAGCATATAAACGTTTGTTTTAATATTTTAAAAGTTCAAGATGAATGAATCAATTGTTTGTTTACTTTCATATAGGGATAGATAAAGCTACCAATCTAATTTTAACTGAAGTTATCGCAGCAGAATATTAGATAATTGAATGTAATCTCTTAAATGTTAATTTATTTTGAATAATCTGTCTAAAAATGTAACTTTTGCGAATAGTGGAAAAGAAAGCACGTTTTACTCAACGTTTTAAGATTGAAAATCAAATCAACATTCACTCGTGATGCCACATGTACAACACAAATTCCAAATCCAGAAGCAATTGAATGACTCTTTGAACGAATCTTTAAAAAATACGGTCGACATCCGATTTTGCTCTTAAAATATTTCTAAAACCATAATAAAGCCTTTAAATGATTTGAAATACGTTTGTTTTTAGAAAGGAAACGTTAATCCGGTACAAAATAATTCACGGGAATGAATCACAGAATATAGCTATATTCACTGAACACCATGAAGCGTTCTCATTGGTCAGAAAATAGATAGCCTTGAAAAACAGATGTAATTTTTCGCGATATTTTAAACCGTGTATACTGAATTCAAACTGTAAATAAATGTAAACAGAAGTGAAAAACGTATTTCAAATTATTAATATGCTTTTGCAAAATATTTTAAGAGCATTTAATGAATAGCTGAAAGAGTCATTCATTTGTTTTTGGATTTGTAATTTGTGCTTATGAATGGCAACGGCAATCGCTTGTATACATCGGAACTCTGTTGTTGGTATCTGTTTATTTTTAAATTAGACCTTAAAGCGTTATAATTGTATACTTTTTGAAGGTTTGAGAAAAATTGAAGAAGAATATGTTACACGACGAATAGGTAGACAGATTAAATAAGGCAGTCGGCAAATACGGCATCGGAATGCTTAAGCCTAACATGGCCGCGTTTGGATTATCAGGAAACGGATGAGTTCAACCCCGGAAGCGTTATACATATATAACGTTATAGCGTATATTCTATGTATAATGAATTTGTTTCTAATTATTCTGAATATCTTTATAAGTTGACTGCTAAACGTAGAAGTTGTATAAGGTTTTTTAAATTATGTTTTAAAAGTTTTTTTAAGTATTTGGTTCGGCCGAATATTTCGATATTCGGCCAAACTGAATATTTGGTAACATGGCCGAATAGGCCGAAATACTGAATAGATACTGAATATTCGGTGCATCACTATTTTAAACAGTAAAACATATATTTGAAATTAAAGAATCGCTAACGGTGTAAAGAGAATTAAACTAATTTTTTTGGTAAATAAATAGATAGAAATGCTTAATTCATCTTTAAAAAGTTAAAGTTAAACTTACACTATGTGCAAAATTACTTAAAAGATGAGAAAATATTAAAAAGATGTTAAATTATTTTAATACCTTAATACTTTCAACTATAAAAAACATAGTCTTCGTCAGAGAAATATAAGAAATACAAATGTTATTGACGTCTGATTTTCAAAACCCACGTAGATGGTGACGAAAGGAGTGAAAGTGGAAGTTAATTTTTTGATCCGGAAAACATTGGGAAAATAAAACATGGATTTAGGGAAGTGGAATATTACTCGTTTTATGATTATTTAAGCAAACTGAACCAAATTCTGGGTATGTTGTAGGACAAAAACGTCATTGAAAACAGTATTTTCTTTAGTAATAATTTCTATTGATTCGCCGATGATTAAATCATGATAATTCTTTGAGGGATATATAATTTTTGCGTCTTCGAAATTAACTTGTATTTTCTGCTTCTGGTAAGTCTTGACAGGGCTGTTGTCGGTCGGTTATATTTTAAATCTCTCAAGTGTTCTTTAAAACGGACTTTAAGTTTACGTGAAGTCATTCCTATGTATTCGAGATAAATATTTTCCTATGGAATATATATAATTCCACTGAAAACGGAAAATATTTATCTCGAATACATAGGAATGACTTCACGTAAACTTAAAGTTGAAAATTGCGATGAAAATTGCGATTTTCTCCCCTACACACTATTTATTTTATTAACGTAATATCGACGCCAAAAAATCAATCCACACTTTCTTTTTAAATAACTAGGGGGCTCGGCCCCCTACGAGCTATGCTCGCCAACCCCCGTTCAGACACCGTAGTCTCCAAAAGCACGCTAATTTGATCGGCTTTAAAAAGATTTTGAAAGATTGAATTATAATTTAAAAAACAGTGGCGATCTCCCTATAAACTGGTTTCTATTCATTTCTCTTCGATTGGGAAATTTTAAGGAAAAATCAGCTGCTGTTAAAAGATACAATGGCTGTTTTCGACTTTGATTAAATAAAATCAGTTAAAAATTTCAAAATAAGCTAATATAATAAGCAAATCTGCAACAAAATGCAAATATATTTTACAAATACCAATGCCTTTTTTTGACGGAAACGATACAGAAGGTTAACGAATCTTAACTAAACCATTTAAGCAATTTCTTTATTTTCTGTTTTACAGATTTTTCTCTTTCAAATCATATTTTTTCCTGATGACACTTCATTTTCAGCTTATAATCTTTTTTATTTTTATTAAATTACTAAATAGTCGCTCGAAAGCAGTCTAAACGCATTCAATAAAATTAATATTAATCTTATTAATATAATCTCAAAATATCAAATTAATGTCTCGCGCAACTTTTAAATTTAAACTGTTTTGCAATATTACATTTCGTTTATTTTACATAAGTGTAATGTGACATAATGTGACGTAATTTTTCCTATTTAAGACTTCTAACGCATGTTAATGAATTTATTATTTTACAATATCCTTTCTCTTTTAAAATTCACGTGTAAATATAGTTTTTATGAAGTAATTTTCAATAAGTTCCTGCTTTTCATACGTAATTATTTAATTCTAATTTGAAAGTTTTTTTTCTGTTAATAATAGCCACGTGTAAATATTTCTTTAATTTGAAGCAAACATTATTATTTGAGCTGTTTATACAGTTGGCAACAGTTTAAATTATTACCATTTTCTAAAATAAGTAAAAAATATCTCTCGAAACGCTGAAATTTAAAATAGAAATAAAACCTCAAAAAATGAGTCAAATTAAAAAAGTGAATGCAGTCTGCACACCGGGAAATTCTAACGCATAAAATGATCTAAAAATGAATTAATTCGCATGTATAGTTTTTGCTCCTATAAAACCTTTTTAATGGAACGATTTTGTCCAACTTTCGCATTAAATATCTCTTAAAATAATTATTCGATTTGAAAACTGTCTGCATCAGCGTGTTTATCAAACATTTCTCTATAATACCGCCCATTTTCATATTTTTGTATGCAGTATTTTTCTTAATATTAACGGAGAAAGATCTCCGGTCACAAAAAATTCAAAACCAGCGGCGGCGGTGACAGCGTAAGTTACTTGTTTTTTTAGAATAGAGAGATAATTTTTATAGAGCAATATGAATAAAATTGTATTTTTCGCAGAATTTTGAAATTGATGTTCCCTTTATGGAATAACATTGGCGTGTAAAAGGTTAAGGGCAAAAGGCACCAATGCTTTCGTAGCATTAGGCTTTTTCTCACGAAATTAAAATGATATGTGATTATTTTTTTAAATGTACATAATTTTATAAAAACAAACTGTAATAAAAATACTTTGCAATAAATCTGGTAAACAAGATTCGTCTTCTATAAGTGAGTAAAGATTCAGAAAGTATTCACAAGAGATGCGCAGACAGTAGATATTCTGTCATATATGACGTCATACTGAAAACCCACGAATTTACATTATTAACCCCGTCCACTAGATGGCGCAACTGTGTTAATATACTGCAGATTAACTTTGTACGTTTAATATAAATGCAGTTTTGAAAAAGTTTCGCGCTTGTTGAGCAGTGTACTTGAGAACAGCCTTAAAATAGAATTCCGTTTATACAGGGTTTAGTGAACAGAGTATACAGTAAAATTTGTGAAAAAAGAATCCCTAGGAGCAGTAAAATATTTCGTTTTAGAGAAGTTTTCTCGTATTCAGGTAGATTTGTAAAGATTCCTTTGAAAGGGACTACAAAAATTTCCCCTTACTGATAGATTCTGTCTTACAAGTTTTACTGTATTAAGCTTCAATCGATGCAGGTTAACAAATAGCATGGTACTAAAAGATGTTCATAATGAAAATTCGGGACTTTTGGCTTCCTGCGTAATGGTTACGTAGGACAGGTCTTGAAGCCCCTGAAAATCGGGACACCCCGCGTAAATCGAGACACCTGGCAACACTAATTCCGATACACCCTGTATAAGATATCTGAAACATGCATAAAAATTTTAAATATTTTAGTACCACAATTCCTTTATTTGTTTTTATCGAATCACTTTGAAATTATTGTAAAGAGGAGAAAGTACTTCTGAAAATCACAATAATTAATCTGAATGTATAAAAAATCCATTTTTCACAAGCTATGAGAGAACATAACCGATTAAAAATAATCAGACTTGATTTAATTATTGGGCAGGTTTTAATTAAAATGTCATGTTATGGTTGTGTGTTATCAGTTGACATTTTTGGGAAACGCTCTTGCTGACAGTATCGCCTGAATTGAGTGTGTTCGACTTATTGATAAGATGATGGATTACCCAATGTTTTATTTTATGCCTGCATTTAATAATGAAGCTCTGTTTTCCAACCTAACAACGGCCTTGGTTTTTTTTAATTCCTCAAAATAACCGTGTTCATCATAATGCGTTCATTAATCATGCTTAAACCTGTTCGGTCAAGTTGATTTTTCAGAAGGTATACAATACATTTACAAATCTTTGAAATGTAACAGTGTAATGGCAGAATATAATACCTCTTTAGGATTGTTATTATTTAATTTTTGTAAGCTCTTATTCAAAAATGGTATTTGCAATCTTTTTACAATATTATATTTCTGCTATAGCCCATAAGTTTTTAATTCTCCATTCGTCCAATTTTTTCTCCCAATGGATTTCTATTACTGGTTTACCGAGTAGTACTTTTGGCCGAGTAGCCGAGTACCTAGTACTGATATCATGTACCACCGATGCGCACATGAAGTGAGCTTAGAGGTAACACGCCTATGTGTATGTGTGTGAGTATATATATATATTTATATAAACATGCATCTTGGGCGTATCATATCTTTTTTAAATCAATTTAACCCTTTCCGGCGCGAAGTAATTCTTATGGCTGATTCTGTTCCGAATATTCCGAAAATTTAAGGCATTCATTTCAAAAATTAAAAAAAAATCGGTCATTCATCCGAAATTTGGATATAAAAAATATCGCGAATTTCAACAACTGGTCGCCAAAAAAAAAAAAAAAAACGCAAATTTCGTCGAAGAACCGAGAAAATCCACAAAAATTTCCAAAAGATCTAAAAAAAACCGCAACTTTCGTCAAAAGATCGCGAAAAATCCGCACAAATTTCGTCAAAAGATCGCGAAAAAAAACCCACGAATTTCGTCAAAAAATCGCGAAAAAAAAAACGCAAATTGCTCCAAAAGATAGCAAAAAACAACAAATTTCGTCAAAAGATTGCGAAGAAACAGCAAATTTCGTCAAAAGATCGCGCAAAAAACGCATAGTTAGTGCCGGGAGTAGATTCCCCCCTTTCCCCTCCTCTGCTGTAACGTTTCAGAAAATTTGCTGTGAATTTCAGAAATTTTTCTGACTCAGAATAACCAATTCTGTTTGTAATGATGGACTGACAAAGGAATTTACAAACGAAATTATTAAAAAATAAAAACTTCCTTACTTTCCCGTACTTTATAAAAGAAATAAATTAATTAAATATTCTTGGTGCCAGTATTTTTAAAATTAGGTGTTCATTTTTGCGGACACTGCCGACTAAAGGGTTAAACGGTTTGTCTGTCTGCTCGTGCTGTAACTCGGGTAAATTATTCGGATCGCTATACAACTGGCATAAGTTATAATAAGGTTTACTATGGGATGTTCGGTATTGAAAATAAAGCATGAAGCGTTTATAGCTCATACACAGGGACGCTCAAAATAATTCCGTTACATGTCTATGGCAGAAAAATCATTTGCGGTGTATTTCAATGATGTAAAATTATTTCAGGCATATTTAAATTGATATATATCACTGAGGTGCACTGAAAAAGGCCTACTATAGAATAGGGTGTGAATAGCATTTATCGTTCATCTACAGGGACACGTAAAAGACTTCGGTTAGAGTATTGCCTAAAAACAATAATTGCTGGAACTGCGTTTGAAGTTGTGGTACGCGTCTTTAACTTAAACTCATTTTTTACCTATTACTTGATGCGTATAAATTCTATAGATTATATACAGGGCAGCACAAAAGTTCTCTAGTACATTTAAGATTATTGACGGAAATTGCTAAAAGCAAATTTACAGCAATGCATTAAATCAAGGGTCGGTAGGTAATTTTAAGTGCGGTCCGAATAGTTTTGAAAATTTTTATCGAGGTCCAGAGAAAAAACACGAAAATAATATAAGTACTTATTCCTTTTAAATTGTTATTTTTACATACACATATATCTAATATAAAATAAAAAAGTCAGGTATTCGTTCTGAAAAATTACTACATACACAAGTATACGCTCTGAAAATTTTTACAAACACATAATAAAATAGAAGACGCAGGTATTCGTTGAAAAATTACACTTGCGGTTTTGAGCCAGTTTTTAATAGTTTAAACAGCTAATGCGAAGAATGTCTTCAAGGCGTCCATTAATCTCGAATGATATTTGTTCTTCAAAAAATTCCTTTTGGAGAAAGTTATTTCACATATATATGGGGATCCAGACATAGTAAGCAGGTTAATCGATAGTTTTTTGCAATTTTCTTACTTTTCTGTGGCATGTTTATCCCAAAGTTAATCAAGTGATGCAGTTTTATACATTTGCAAGAAAATATCTTCTTGCAAGTCAAATACAGTGGACTCTCTCTATTCTGAACACTCATGGGACCGACTAAAAATGTTCAGATTATAGGGGTGTTCATTATAGAGGGAGATTGGGAAATGCATTAAACTACTATGCATTGAGTTTATAGACTGTATAGAATACTTAGCCTGGTTAGCCATGCAAGTTACCGAGATGGAGGTTCTGAATTTAGATTTGGCGGCTAATGCAATGTCAAACTGAATTCAGTCGGACCTCTAATCCACCATCTCATTAGTTTTTATTTATTAAAAAAGTTTTACAAAACACAAATACATATACACAATACATTACTTGAAAACATAATCGGTACATTACTTAAAAAAGTGGGAAATTTTAGTCTGTTTTTGCATTGTGTATGTTCGTGCAGTGTACATGTTATCTAGATGTTTAAGAAGTGGAAAAGTTTGCTGGTGATATTCAGCCACATAGTTCAACAGGTCTTCAATCTCCTGGCCATATTGATTGAAGGTAATTGTGTTTCATCGGTCTCTTCTGATTCTGCTTCTTCTTCACTATCCTCTTCCTCTTCAACGATGTTGTTGTCGCAAACCGGAAGGCTTCCGTTGGCTTTGAGATAAGCTACATCAGTATGAAGCTCCTGAGAATTAACGCCAAGTCACTCATAGCTGTTGTTGCTTCTTGGTCCTCTATTCTTGATTGCCCATTCACACAGGGGAATTTAGCTTTGTCGAAGCATCTTTGGATGATGTAGGGGGTTACTTCGTTCCAAGCCCTTGATATCCAAGGGATAGCATACATAACACTGACCTTCTTCATTAGTTTGGTTGATGATAGGGAAATTCCTCGAATCCCGATAGCAAACACACGTTCAGTTTACAGAGAGGTGGGGTAGAATGAGATCAAAAGCAGCGTTCATAATAGTGGGGTGTTCAGATTAGAGGGTGTTCAAAATACAGAGAGTTCATCCTTTGTTAAGTCTATGTAGCTTTGCCGGGACCGTCAGAATGTGTTCATAATACCGGGGTATTCACATTAGAGAGTGTTCAGATAGAGAGAGTCCACTGTATATCCATCTGAAGCAAAGGTTTTTCAAGACTGAACAATTTCTCAGCCACATCAGTCCATTCTGCAGCTGGAGTAACTTCATAAGGCGATAGAATTAAGACAACACCTTCTCCGTAAAGTCTTGGAATCTTGCTTCTAATTCCTTCACAATATCTGACATAAAACTTAGGAACACTTCAGTGTGCATTTCGGAATTCTTCTTTTTATATTCAAGAATTGTTGGAAAATGAATAAATTCTTCATTTGGAATATCTTTTTCGTCGGGGCTTCGACCTTCGGCGGTCCGGATGTGGACCGCGGTCCGCCAGTTGCCAACCGTGGCATTAAATAAATGAACTAAATTTTAGCGTACTATGTATAGTATATGTAGAAATCTAAATATCATATTCAGGGATGCATAAAAGAATTCGGAGATTTTTCCATCTCCTGATATTGGGTTTTCAGATGTGTCATGCGTTTTCCATATTGTTTATCTGGACATCATTTTTCACCTTATCAAACGGCGAAGTTTTGTTAAAGTATTCTGAAAGTGTTGAAAGGTGTTTCATAATTTAGGCTTGGCGCATGATTTTGCGTTCTTATTTTGTCTTGTGTCTCTCGCTCTGTGTGCGTGGGAAAACTTCTAATTCATTTCTTTTTCCTTGATTTCTTAATTTGTAGAATTAATCGCTATTCAAGTGGTTGAAACCAATTTTGCCAGGAAATTTTCCGATGCACATCTGATATCCTTTCATGGTACTCCAGCTAAAAACCACTGCTTTAATATCTTTGTTCACGACATTATTTACATTACGACCTTTAAAATTATCCCGAAAGAGAAAACGTTTTTCTCAGAGCATGGTAAAAACAGCAATATTAAATCTTTAATGTAGTCTTTCTATAAAATAATGTTTACGCCATTAACTCATCAAAATGACCAAATCTCACAAATGATAATATCATAATTGATAATGTAGCAGATACTGTATTGACTGATGGTTTGAAACGATAATTGAACCACATACTGAATATATATATATATATTTAAATCTCTCTGCTATGCTCTACAGTTCAATGTAAAAATTTTTACCTTTTACAAAAAATAAATAAAAACTGTTTCATAGTTCATTGCAAAATTATTTCCTATATTTTGTCACGGCTGTGTAAAGACTATAAGGTTTCGAGATTTTGCAATTCAGCAAAAACAACTGGCAATTAACGAAAAACAAATTGAAAAAGCGTTTTTTTTTTTTTTTTTTTCACTTTCAATATTTTTGTTCGGTTTTATTCTGTATTTTTATCGACAACATGACAAATCATTCAGCATCATATAACTTCTGCAGTTTCAAATAATCGTTATACATTAAGGTTTTGTTAGAAATAAAAAGAAACGTCTAACAAAAGTTAACTTATGAAAAACTGAAGTGTCCATGCATACTTACTCACCTTTTACATGTCATTAATTGATACTATTTATACCAAACTTATAGATTGCCAATTTCAGAACATAAAAAAATTAATATAAAAAGAATGCGTTTGGCACTCAATTAAAAAAAATAAAGAGAAAGTGTTCCATCTTTAGAAAGAACAGAGTACAAACTCTTAAACTTCCAACTGCTTAATTCCCTCATAATTGATTGCTACTCTTTTTATAGCAAGAAAGACAAGAAGGGAAGAGAAAATCGTCTGAGAAGAAGTAACCTTGATGTTTTTATGTCACGTGGCATGAAAATGAGCTTATTGTTTTCTAGTGTGTTTTGGCAACACTTGGCGGATGCCGTTACTCTTTTGCCACCGTCTGTTGTTCCACGGTGATGTATTTGAACTTTCATATTTTGTTTTGATACGAAAATACCTTGAATATATATATAACTAGAAGTAAATAATTTTCTCCGTTCCCCATTCTTTGTGTGTCAAAACTGAATTATAAATTCTATTTAAAAATAGTTTGTCTATTTTAAAGACATATTTTGAATATCTTTCTCTTATCATGTTAATGGCAATTTACTTATTTTAGAAAATATATTGAAAAATGTACCAAAAAGGACAAAATAAAATTGTGCCTGACAGCATATGTAATTAAAAAGGTGTCATCCATAAATTACGTCCCACTTTGAGAGAGAGAGAGAGAGAGAGAGAGAGGGGCGGGGGGGTCTACAACGTGTGACACAGTATGAAAAGAAGAAGAGTCGGAGTTAACATATTCTGACGTCACATCTAAAATATGAAAACATTTAGATAGACATTATTTTTAAGCAGTAAAATAAAGTTTATTAATAAAAATGTATTTACTTTTCAAGTAGAATCAGGTACATTTTTCCCTCTTTAAGTGTAACTAAATTTTTGCTTACTACTTGGTATAAATAGTATAAATAGTAATAGTATAAATTCTATAGACGTATACATGGCTGCACAAAATAATTCGAAAGCATTACCGTGTATGAGCGTGAACATGAGCACTTAAGGGTGTTTTTTAATTGAGTTATGCATTTCGTTGACGGATTAGGTATTTAATACATTTTTAAACGATTTTCAAACCATTTTGTGACTTATTCTATATGGAAAATCTCCAAAGAGCTGTCTGTCTGTCAGGGCTCGAAATGTACCAGAGCAAACCGGAATGATATTCCGGTTCGTGAAGTTATGAAAAATATTGTTCCGGCTCGTGAAATTATGAAAAATATTGTTCCGGTTCGTGAAAGTACGGTAAATATTGTTCCGATTCGAAAATTATTAAAACATATTATTACAATTGCATACATGTAGTTTACCGTGCTCCCTGTAACCTTAGAAAAAAAAAATATTTAGAATCTTGAATGTATTTTTAAAATTATTTTTGTATGGTTAGATATGAATTCGTCCATACTTTCAAACATTTTTTTTTAGCCAACAATAATTTTAAAATAGCGTCCCGGTGCGTGGATTTTTTCATTTCGAGGCTTGCTATCTGTTTTGGCCCTTGTGTGCGAAAGATGACCGTAGCGCCAGCAACCATAGTCAAAGAAGTATGACAGAGTATAAGCGATAAGTATTGCAGAGATGTAATCGAACATTAGTGGCTTTAAGGTAACGTCTCCAATTTCAAAATGGGAGATCAAGTGTTCAGATTCAGCTGGTTCCATTGTGTTAGAAATTTATTTATTTGTGTTGTTAAGTTTAAGCAAACTATGTTGAGGTTGAATACAAGTATGATAAGGAATATTGTTGTTATTATATATTATTCTGTTTTTTTTCTCTATTTACGTATTGTCTCTGTAAAATAATGTCAGCGTAATAATGCTAATTTGTTAAAGTTAATTTCATCGAAGGCTAAAAGATCTTTCACTATTTTCGATCTTGGCAGAGCCAAGCGAAATTTCGGTCTTTTTTCAGAGATTTTTGCCACTTGTGTGCAGCTTGCAGTTAAATTTCCTTATCGGCGCTGATGTAAACCAAAACATTTTTGGTAGGCCGCCCTTTTCGGTTAAACTTGTCAGAAATTTATAAAAAATCCTGGTTTTCTTTTTTTAAAAAAAAAAGATGAGTGTAGTTACTCCAGATTTTCTTTTTAATAACAGTTTTTATTTTGTGGAAATTATATGAGCAAAAACATTTTTTCTGCTTTCATAAATGTAAGACATACTTGTTACGCTTTTTCATGAATGCAAAGTATGTATTTATATATGTAAATTCATAAAAACTTCACGGGCTGCAAGACAAGGAGTTGGCGGACCATTGGTTAACGACCCCAATTATACAGAACCACACAAAAGATGTAAGATACGTTACCATCTACTGGCGGTAATTGTTTAAAGTCAAAGTTTAAATGAAATTATGAACTTTTAGCCTCCAACAGAATTTTAATGCGCTACTTGAAAAGAATTTACGACTTGATGAGTGCTGTAAGCTACTTGAAAAGAGTTTATGACTCGATGAATTCTACAAACCACTTGAATATGAGATGATGAATGAAGTATCTACTTGAAAAGAGTTTATTACTCTATCCGTTCGTCTGTCTGTACATCTTTCTACGTGCTCATTTCTAAAAGTTCTCAGTCGTCAACGAAACTTTAAAGGGAAAAAAAACCCCTCCAACATAGTTGAAAATTGTTTTAGACTTCGGTTCGTCTAACTGGAAATCTGTCCGCGCTCGATTAGTTCGATTGCCACGAAATTAATCTCTGTTATATTCGGTTTCATTACAGTATCTTCACTATTGAAAATGGTGATTACATAACTGTTGTATATTTTATTCTTATTTCCTGCCAAACGATCAATATATAGTCAGGGAGTCAGGGGCCTGTTTAAAAAAAATGTTGGGTCCTTTTAAGGACCTTTCACAAAATTTTTGATTTTAAAACAGGATCCTTTACAAATTTTCTTACTATAAAACTGTTATTGGATAACTAATTATAACTATCTAAAGTAGATTTGCGTAAGTTCGTTGCCTCATTCATTATTCTTTATTTAAAAAATATAGGTAAGTAAAGTTGCTTATCTTTTATCCTTCCTCCTTTTCTGGAAGAGTCCACGTGTCCACTTTATCCTTTACCAATGCTGGTGGAATATCAAGTTCATGTGTCGCACGTTAATCATAAGTCTAAAGCTAACTTATGAAAAAAATAAGAGATTCTTATTACTGATTAACTATTTAACTTGATTTAATATATACTAGATTATACATAAAAGGATCACCACAATTTGGCTCCATTGTCTGAGAGAAGACATCTTAGAATGTCGAATGAATAAAAAATAACATTATTATTATTAAGGTCATTATTATTATTAACATTATTAAGGTTTATGTTTATGAGTGGAAAAAAAAAAACCTTGGTGCAATTTCACTAACGTCTATAGATGTGATTACGTATAGCTCCAGTGAATGAAATCGTGGGGTTTTCTTCGATTAATATGATTACTTGATTTATTTGCTTCTATGTTGACAGAAAAGAGAGTTCATTTCTAATATCATTTACCTTCTTTGGCGATTATTTGATTGAGTATATTATATTTTAACAAAAACAGGGACGCGCTTCAAAATTCGTTGTCTTAAAAATAAGCATTTCACTAAACTTTTCCATCTATAAACAGAACCAGTCACACAATTAACCACTCTAAAATAAAACCTGGCCTCTCTTAAAGCAGCTGAAGTCACCAAAGAACATATTACTTAGCTTTTTTTATGTATAAAGGATCGAGTTAAAAATAGATAATACGAATCTGAATAGAATGATAATGCCAAATTCACAAAATATGACTAGATTTTTCACAAATATAAAAAAATGTTCGCAGTTTCATAAAAACAGCACACAGAGAAACGCCTGGACAGATCCCTGATAGTTTAGATACTTCTGAAACTACAGTAGAACCTCGATTTTCCGAAGTAATTGGGACCGACCATCTTTCGGAAAATCGAAATTTTCGGATAATCGAGAATGGTTCGATTCTAAGACTAACGGCAAATATATGCGTTATTTCTTATTATGGTTACACGTGTTTAATAAAAATAAATCAATAACAAAATAGAAACAAGACTGAATTACCCGCATTTTAATTTTGAAATTAAATACCTTTTACATATTTTAAAAGAGTTTGAAACAAAGTTTTGTTTGTACCAGTTTCGATTGCCTTTGCTTTGCAGCGCTATCATGAGGTCTTTTAATATAATACTATTGCTTCACCAGTATCACAGTTTTCTGCTATTTTCTGCATAAAACTTTTTATTTTTGCAACATCTCTCTTCATAACAATACCAATGCCGTATTCTTGAGCTTTTTTCTAATACTCACACCCGATTTTACGCGATTTATGATTCGAATTTTTTCTTCTATACTTAAAATAATGCGTTTTCTGTTTGTACGCATGATAAAAATGAAAATTTTTAGTAAAAATCTCAAGTTAAATTCAAAGAAACTTTAAAAGTCGATTTCGGTTAATCGAGAGTTTCGGTTAAAAGAGTTTCGGATAAAAGAGGTTCATTGTATGAAAAAAATATCGAAACTGCTTTAGAAATTTTCGAAAAGAAAGTACACTGTTAAAAATCTGCAGCTTTAGCTGCATAGTCACTCCACTGCTTTTATAGAAAACGTTTACTTCACTATATTATGGCGCATTCTCATTGGTCAAGATAGAGATATTCTATTAAAAGCGGTGGAGTGACTATACAGCTGAAGTTGCAGATTTTTAACAGTGTACATTAATGCCAATCGCTTTACATGGAATTTTTTTTTCGAAATTACGTAACTACCGATACTTTTTAATTATGTTATTATCATTATTATTACAGTTATTATTTTGCTAAATGATCAATTTATAATTTAGCTGCTACCAAAACTACTAAAGAAGAAGAATTAAAATCGCTTCAGTAGTTCCCGTGAAGAAGGTACATAAATATGAGCTGCTTTACATATGAATTCACAACTGCTGCTGCTTCCTTAAATAAACTCCACACCAGTGGCTGCGAGATTTTGCTCCCAAAGCTTTTAGACGGGAGACGCTACGTTCAAACTATGTCGCGCGTGTCGTCTTAACTATTCGAATTTTCCGTCGTTTTTTTCAAACTAGAGTCCTCCATCAGGTCGGGAAACCCGATTTTACCCGAACCGATCCAGGTCGGGTTTATTTTAAATTTTTAGAGTGCGTGTTGGATTCGGATTGGGAATTTGACTCGCATCGGTTCTGGGTTGACCCGATTTTTGAAAAGAAAGTCCTATATATTTAATAGTAATGCGTGTATAACAGACCTGCAACCTTTGAAAATGAGAAATCGTAGCACACAAAATTAAAATTAATCTGGAGGTTGGTTGGTTGGTTTTTCGTGTTTCGCAGCCATCTTTTGATATTCGTAAAAGGAGTAAGGTTTCAGTCTTTCAACTCAATATAGTAATTTTTTTCCTCAGAAATTTTTTCTTGCGATTTTTAGAATTTCTTCTCATTTCACAGCGTTTTTTGACAATTGTAAAAGGAGCCTGGTTCCAATTTCTTATCCTAGTGCAGTAAATTTTGATGAATTTCGCGATTTTTTTCCCGCGATCGTTTCAGGATATTCCCAAAGTTTTCCCAATTGAGGAAATTCCTTTATTCTGCAAGAAAAAAAAATGCGAACTTCCAAGAAATTTCAAAATATTCTTGCAGAAGAATCATAGGTCTCTGGAAGAATTTACAGGTGGCAAATACTGCACAACATTTTTCATTATGCAGGACTTTCCTTTTCGGTGCGCAAATCGTGCGATTTTGCACACTATTTCAAACCTTGCCCCTCAAAGAACACACCACTCCCTCCAGAGATTCTTAAAATGGCACCCCTGTTGTAAGGGAATGTACTATAGGAAGGGAATGTACTATAAATATTACTGTACTATAAATATTTACAGAAACGCGATTCACTCGTGGTTAATATACATAAAGAGAGTTTTATGTTAAAAAGTTCGTTTTGTAGCCCCGATTTTTTATTTTTCCCCATGAGCATTTTTTAATGTCCGAATTTTTGGGCTGATGGCCAATTTTTTTAAACTTTCGGAAATGAATACTTTGAAATTTTGGAAATTTCGGAACAGAACTCCTGAAAAATATGCTGCGTGGGATAAAAATCGCAACTAGAAACAAAAAAAAAAATGCATTTGTGTTTTTTTGCAAAAAATCGTAGTTTAAGACCGATTTTCGTAGCATCGTAGTTTACAGGTTCAAATCGTAGCAACTACGATTTTTTCGTAGCATTTGGCAGGTCTGGTATAAGTGTTTCATTTTTATATGAAAATGATATAAGAGATATAATTCTAGATTGCTTTTACATAATTGTATTAAAATTATAAATTAATTTTTTATCACTGCGGATTCGGGTTGAAGAAACTTTTTGTCGGGTTGACATTAAGCAGAATTTTAGGATTTGGGCCGGGTACTACCCGACTCTTGCAAGTTCCTTCTTTGAACCTGTGTAAATATGGGTTAGGTCCCAGCAGAGAGACCAACCCACTGAGGATAATCTCTCTTTCTCTCTCCCCATCCTCTGCCCATATTGCTCGCATAGATAATCGATCGCAACAAACACCAAAGAACCTTAAATTAACTTTTAGTAATTTTGCATTCTAGCCTCATACTCACAGCAGATTCGAACAGACAAATATAGTATCAAGTGAACTTCTTAGAAATTGTTGATTTTGCGGTAGTTAGAGCAATTATGCAATCAACGGGTTCATAACAAATATTAATAAGAATAACTGATTGCGGTAAATCTGCATTCCGTTTCATCGCCTGTGGTTTCCTATGAAATATAATGATTTATTGTTGCCTTATCAAGTTAACTGTCATCACTTCTACGAAAGAACTATTAATTTTAATAATTACACTACGGATATCTTGTTTTCAAGACAAAAATGACACAGGCGTATGCGGGCGACAATAAGTTTCCACTCAAATGCGATATTATGTATTTAGAAAAAAAGGTGTCCTCCCTGCATTTCCATAAATAATGATAACAGAATAGATTACACATTCAAAATTCATCTTTACGCCTTTTTTTATTTCGCTTCTTCTATATTTGAAGATACTTTTATTTTTTTCTTTTACTTCTGAAAACAGAAGAAGAAGATGATTTTTTTTTTCTTCTGAGATAAGTATTTAGTTCTATTTTGATTATTAAAAAAAAAAAGAGAGGTTTTTAATTATTGACTTTGAACAACAACGAACAATCATAGAATATTGTTGAAAGTTGTGAAATCCGTAGCAACTACCGGGTGACCTAAAAAGGACTGACTGATTTTAAAACTCAATAACTTGCGAACGGTGACAGATATTTAAAAAATTCTTGCACGAGGGTTATGCATGAGGTCAAAAGTTTTTTTACAGTGATTTTCGATTTTAGTTCGAATTACAAACAATAGATGGCGCTGCGATTAATAGACGCTAAATTCAGGCTTGATATTTGGTCCTTTGGGACCCGCTCAATACATTTTCATCCCCTTTTTCCGCATGGAAGAAGAGATCGGCCAAAAAATCGTGCCTGTATTTAGTGCCTATTGCTTACAGCGCCATCTATTGTTTGTAATTCGAACTAAAATCGAAAATCATTGTAAAAAAAACTTTTAACCTTATGCATAACCTTCCTGCAAAATTTTTTTAAATATCTGTCATCGTTTGCAAGTTGTGAATTTTAAAATCAGTCAGTCCTTTTTAGGACACCCGGTAAATAGAGTGCTTTATAGAGCACACATTATTTCGCACCTTTATTTGAGGACACATTATGTCGCATCCGCAGGAGCATTTGTAACTATCATAGTATTCTATTAAGTTTGACAGTTTGACACCCATTTTTTACTTTTACTGTTAATAAGTTGAACATTATTTTTTACGATATCTGAAAATAAGGATAATAATAAAAATGATGGTTTGATTATACAGCTTTTATATTCTTATTTAAAGTATACTATATGTGACTCTATGTTTTGTATGAATTGTATCTAAAAGCACTATATCAATGATTCCCAAACTGTTATGCCTTGCTTACCTCTTGAAAATTTTCATGTAAAAAAAGTCGTCAAAGAAAAAAATAAAATAAAATAAAAATAACACCTTAAACTTTATCATTTCCAAATTGTCGCAGGGAGATGCGATAGGTACCACTCGATTCGGAATTTTGTTTTGTACCAAATTTGAAATTTTAAATGGTAACACCCACTCCATATTTGAGTTCTTTGGATCACGACAGCCCGGAAAAAGTTATACTTTTTATACCTTTTCTTAGATTTTCATCGAGTCATTTTTAAAAGAAAAATGTGTTAAAAGAGTGTCATTAATTTTCGAAAATGAAGATGAAAGTCTTACAAGGAGAAGTACCGGGAACATTAAGTTACTTAACAGTAAAATTATAGAGAAGATCTGAATATGTAACAGATGAACAGGTGATGCTTTGATGAGGGTTCCTAATTGCAGTGCCACATAACTCCCCGTTGATGAGTAATTGTGTAACACATCATAAATAAGGCATTAAAAATAGTCTAACCATAGTGCTATAAATGTACAATAATAAAAATTTAAAAAGATAGAGATAAAAAGTAAAATCTTTATCTCATAGAGAAAAAAGTCAAAGCTATTAAGAGTGTAGAAAAAGTCGATAAATTCGGATTGGCTAATCCGAGAGAAGGAGGCGGATCTTCTTGGAATGAACGAAGAAGTTCATAAAGTATAAGATATTGTGAGAAGTTAACTATAAATTAAAGTAATGAGATAGAATAATTATTAGAAATAGTAAAATGAAAGTGTAATGTAAAATTATAGGTTTACACTGTCTGAATATGAACTAACTCACTTTAAAAGAAAAATAATTGAGTTAATTTTTTTTTTCTGGTGAGTACCTAGATTTTCTTTTGGCACAGATGTCATATTGGACAGATTTTTTTCTGACGCCAATGTCATATACGCAAAGGGAACTTAACAGGTGCTAAAGTGTCGTTATTTTGCTTGATATGGTAATCCGGATGTTGTTGTTTATACTATTGATGTTTTTGCCAAATTGGCGCCGGAAAAAAATCGCGCCAATATGACATCTGTGCCTTTCTTTTCATTGGATGACAGCGATAACAGAAAAATGTACCCTTAGAATGATTTTCAAAATTTATCTATATCTCGAAAACTAACGATTGGAGTAAGCTGTAAGCATTCATGTTTTTGACGATTGTGGTTAGATTTATTTAAAAACTAATGTAGGACATAATTAATACATTTTTAATACATTTTTATTAATATTGAATTTATTACTAATTTTTATAATTACGTATTACTATTTTTAATATTTCTGAAAATTATTATTATTATTAAAGATTGAAAATATGTTTTTGAATTAAAAACCCTGAAATATGTTTGGGTCTACTAATTGTATCTCACTTAAAAAAATAAAATAAAAATAAATCTGTTTATGATTTATTGAGAAGATGTTTGTTACGTAGATTTAACATTAACGCCCTCAAATTTTAAAATCTTTTAATTCTATGACGATTTAAGACTAGTCGTTGGGGGCCACCGTAATACTTACCCATCATGAATATAGATAATATAAAATATGAAAATAAAACATGTGATATTTGCGAAGCATTGTACCATGTTACTTTTATTCATAATTTAATTTATTTGGACTTCCTTAAATATAATTAATATAACCCCTTAAGCTAATATTACTTTTTGTTGCATTAAAATATCTCAATTTGTTGATTTTCTGTAAGCAAGTAAACGCTATTGGTTTACAATGGAAGTCTATGGGAATTTGGCGAAATATTAGAGATACCGCCAATTTGGAGACTCATTTTGGCCGCCGAATTTGGCGATATACCGCCAAGTTGGCGACGAACTTGGCTGTGTTTGGCGACAGAACAGGGTCCCTCCTATGGTAACACCCCTTATAGGTATGAAGATGCATTAAATACTTGACATTTACGATAAGCCATTATTGGCATTTAATCTTATAGTTTGGCGATAGTTTTTGGGTCGGCGGGATAATCGAGTAGTACCGAATTGCGTAAAAGAAACATCCTTATAACTCGAAAAATTATAATCCTATTAACTAACAGTTTACTGCGTCGGATTAAGCGTCTCATTTTCAATTAAAATATATCTTTGAATTGAAATTTGAATGAAATACAGGGTCATGAAAAATCGAAGAGTGTGAAAAATAGAATTACAAATATCTCGGCAACTAATTATCCGATCGAGTTCATTCATGATGCAAAATTTATGTTTTTTTATTGTATTTTATATTCACTCCTTCAAATAAACAATTTCAAAAATTTTTGTATACCTTTTATCAGAACGAATATTTCAAGAGTCCGAAAAAAATTGTTCCGGTTAATCGAGGTTACTGATATTTAATAAGCTTTTCCCCATTATTACTCCCTAAGTGCACACCGAATTTCAAGTCTCTATCTCAATTTGTTCGGGAGATAGAGCGATTACAGACACACAGACATACAGGCGGACGGACAAATTTTTTTTCTAAAAATATGTTTTTCGGAATCTCCAGTGTCTGAAACGTGTAAATCCGTCAATTTTTTTTTTCGATTTTCAAAACGATTACAAGACTTACCCTATACTACGTATGATGGGTAAGTAAAAAAGTAAAAAGTGTATAAACTATTCCTTTTACGTTGATATTTTGATCTAAAGAACTGAAATAGAGTGTCAAAAGTGTGTGTTACCATTTGAAATGTTCAAAGTTGGTACAAATTTTAATATGTAGACGACTCATATTTCAAACTTTGTATTCATATTTAAAAAATAAATACTGTTCCCAATTGAACGGTGCCTCTCTCTATGGCAAAATTCGGGTTATTAAAAAGTATGTTTCTTTTTAAGCCTGTACCTGACGTTCGCCCTACTTTTTATTTTTCTTTTTTTACTAGTAAAATTCACGAATAGGAATGTAGAAACAAAAGAAAAAAAATATTGAACACAAACAAACATAACTTTTATTAAAAATTCAATTGAACCTTTACAGGTAGCAAGCTTTTTAGTGTGGTGAAAACACTCGTCTACCCTTATACACTCATTGTCATAAAAATTTGCGCACCAAGAAATAATTGTGGGATCGTAACGAAACTTGACATGAAGGTACATATTAGGCAGATATGCAAATGATTAGAAATGCAGCGTGATTGCGCATTGCGTAATGCCACTAGAGGGCGTTGAACTTCGACCTCCGTGGAGTATAAAACTGGTAAGAGAACTTGTCTGAGTGTACCTTTTCTCTTGCAAAAGAAACGTTGAGGTAGACATACCGTTACGCAGCCATCGAAGACAATATGAGCAGCTGTCAGAGTTTGAGAGGGAAGAATCATCGGATGGTGGAAGTTGGGGTGTCAGCTCGGCGAGTAGCTCGTCAAGTAGGCCGTTCTGATTTTACTGTGGGGAATTGTTGGGACCAGTGGACTGAAGAGACGTCATTTACACGGCGACCAGGCTCGGGACGCCCTCGACAGACCAGTCGTCGGGAAGACCGTCACATCATACGAAACGCACGCGTAGAGTCAACTGCCTCATTGGCCACTATCCAGACACAGGCAGCACCTTCACTACGGAACCCTGTGCCTTCCAGAACCATCGCAAGGTGCCTGGCTGAAGGACATCTGGTATCGTGGCGCCCACTACGTGTGCTGCCAATGACACTCACCAACCGACGCCTTCGTTTGGAGTGGTATCGCGCACGACGGGATTGGACTGCAACGGAATGGAACCAGGTCGTCTTCAGCGATGAATCTAGATTCAATTTGAGCAGCGATGACAATCGTGTTCGTATGTGGAGGCCCCGTGGTGAACACCTTAATCCTGCCTTCGCTTTACAGCGACACACCGCTCCCACAGCTGGTGTGATGGTATGGGGTGACTTTGCTTACGATACACGGTCACCCCTAATATTGATCCGTAACACAATGACAGCCCAGCGGTACGTCCAGGATATCCTTCAGCCACATGTGTTGCCACTCGTGGCAGGGCTCCCAGGAGCCATTTTTCTGCAAGACAATGCTCGGCCACACACAGCAAAGATGTCACAAGCCTGCCTCCGCCACATTACCACCCTTCCCCAGCCTGCTCTATCCCCAGATTTGTCACCAATTTAGCATATTTGGGACAGCAAGTTGGACACCATAAGAGTTTGGTTGAACTCTAGGCTCGTTTACAGTAACTGTGGAACGAGATGTCTCGGGACATCATACGGAACTTGTATGCCTCAATGCCCGCTCGTATCGCATCGTGCATTCGCTCTTGAGGGGATCCAACAGAGTACTAAAATTTCAGTTCATTTGCACTTTTTTCTGCAATAAATGATCCTTTTTCTTTCGTTTTCTACTTACTTACTTATATCACAATAGTACTTACGCGTGTAAAATTTCGTTTCATTTGGACGTCTTTTTCTTGATGCGCAAATTTTTATGGCAATGAGTGTATAATGAGACGTAAATTTCCAACTGGGTGAAAAATGTCTGGACCAGGGGGTACACGACATTTCGGTCCCGACACTTCGGTCCCACTGTTTCGGTCCCGAGACATTTCGGCCTCTGTACATTTCGGTCCCGAGACATTTCGGACCCTGGCCATTTCGGTCCCTGTACATTTCGGTCCCTGTCCATTTCGGTCCCCAGCCATTTCGGTCCCGAGACATTTCGGTCCCTGGACATTTCGGTCCCTGTACATTTCGGTCCCTGTGCATTTCGGTCCCTGTCCATTTCGGTCCCTGTGCATTTCGGTCCCTGTCCATTTCGGTCCCCAGCCATTTAGGTCCCGAGACATTTTGGTCCCTGGCCATTTCGGTCCCTTGCAATTTTGGTGCTCACCAGCTTTTAACTCTGATTCTAATTGTCGTGGAACCGCCAAACGCTGCAATTTGAACATTATTTGGGCCCTTTTAAAAAATACCCCCCCCCTCAAATTTTATAAAAAGCTGAATATAACAGTCCGATAAATTTAAATGTTTATAACTCGTGATTATGAAATCACAGCGAGCTGAAAATTTGTTTGATTGAACAATGTGATATAATTTTACAGGGAACATTGTCTTTTTTTTTTTTTTTTTTTTTTTTTTTAATTATTATTATTAGGTATTTTATATATACTATAAACTGCCGTACAATGTTTATTTGGTTTTTTTCATACATTTTTAGAACGTTTAAATTATCATTAATTAAATAATTAAACTGTGTTTATTTTTTTTCTTTTTCCAATTAGATTGATCATAAATGTCTTCAATAATTCAATTAGACACTTATAAGCTATTATATGCAAATGTTTCCTCAAATCACCCCTCTACACCCTCTCCTTTAATAATTCAGAAATGAGATATATTTATTGAAGCACAAATTTAACTTTTCTTATTATTTTTATGATACAAAGTTGAATCTTATAAATTTGTTTTCATAAGTTACTTCACCATTATAAACATTGGAAAACAATAGTGATTTGGCAACTAGGCGTGCTATGAAAAATATTTTGTTTTCAGAAAACTCCACTCACCACTTCATTTTTTTTCTTTTTTTTTTATTATTGCTTGCAATTTTCTAAGTCTTCTCACCCTTTAAAGACGATTTTTGTGAACTAACTTTATTGAATCTGGGCCTATTTCTTTGTAATAAGATTATTATTTTTAATTTTATATAATAATGTAACTATTATTTTAATTAATTTTATTTGTAAATTTTAACTGACAAAACTAAGCTTTTTTATGTTTGTCTTTTATTTATTTTTTTTATACTACCCTTTTCCCCCCACTTTCCCAGAAAAATAATAATATATTTTTATTTTACTTTTATTAATAATTATATTAATAGTTTTACATTTCGGTAACTTTAAATATAAGAATAAACAGGTAAAGGATAAATTTCAGTTTATAACTACTATAAAACATGTGTGAATAGTTAATATTACTATATCAGTTATAAAAATATAGCATTATTAAATTAAGAAAATAAACAAAAATGAAAAGAAAGACTAGATTTCAATTATACATGGTAGAAAAAAAAACAATCAAGCGCGAGTATTACTCGCGAACAGAATGTTCCGCACAATAAATATAGTAATTAGTAACTCTAATATTACAAAAAATCGTTGATAAAAGAATAATAAGTTATTGGGCTTTAAAAGCCCGATTGGTGCATAGAGTTCGCCATCCGTGTCTTTATGTATGTCCAAACCATTTAAGGGTTAATATTCCGGCTAATAACGGCTCAATTAACTGTTTTACAAGAAACTTAAAGAAGTTCTTATTTGCAATTTTATTATTCAAAGAAATTTTTTTACGTTGGAGTTTTTTGAAAGTTCTGCACTAAACGAAAAAAAAAAAATATCTCTATTTTCTACACAATTACTTTTATACTGTTTTGATCTCGCGAATTTTATCGTTTAAATAGAGTGTAATTTCAATCATTAAAATTCATGTAGAAATTCTGGAGTAAATGCAATTTTTATATGAGCTTTATTTTACTGTCCTTTTCTTAAATTAATATATATATACTATATATTTCATGAATAAACCTCTATCTGACTAGTACAGCCTTGTTTTGATTATTAAGAGATTCAATTTTATTTAACTTTCTTAAAACATTTAAAGTTTAAAAAATAATGTTGATTATCAATTTTTAACACTTTCCACCGTAGTTGAAAATTTTTTATGAATTCGGTTTATCTGCCCGTGCTCTAACTGTCGAAAGTATAGCTCTAGTGCCATGAAATTGGGGTTTACTATGGCATGTACGGTATCGAAAATGAAGTGTGTAGCATTTACGATTCATTAACAGGGATACTCAAAAGAATTCCGTTACATTGCGGTCTATCGGGAAAAATCGTTTACGGTGTATTTTAGCGATATTATATACTTTTGAAACACATTGAAATTGATAGATACCACTGAGGTGTACTGCAACTACAAGGTTCTTATTATAGAATATCGTGTACATAGAATTTATTGTTTCTTTACAGGGATACAAAAAAGAATTTGGTTACAGGAAAAAATGAACAATTATTGAACTTGAAAACTACGAACAATAATTGTTGTAAGTGCGTTGTCAGTTGTGGCATGCGTTTTTAAATTTAACTATTAATTAAATATTACTAGGCATTTATGAATTCTATAGATCATATACAGGGACGCACAAATTTTCTCAACCAGATCCGTTTATTGGCGGAAATTCCTTAACCCTTTCCGGTGCTAAGTAATTTTGTTTATAAACTGATGAAATGATGGACTGACACCAGAATTTATAAAATAATTTATTAGAAAATACGAACTTGCTTATTTTCATGTTCGTTACAAAAAGAAAATTTTAATCAAATATTCTGGCTACCAGTAAAATAAAAATTAGGTGTCCCTTTTTAAGGACATCGCCCGCGAAAGGATTAATGAAATATTTTAAATGTGCTATGCTTTTAATTGAACTGAATTTTAGCATACTATGTAGTATACATACAAATCCGTTGATTCTGTGTTATTTTTTTATATTTCCATTTCTATTTTTTATTTGTTCTATTAAAATAGGTAGGCTGTTTTAATTTTAAGTATATAAGTCAAATAAATAATAAGTAAATATTTTAAATACAGAATTAATTTTAAATACGAAAAGAATATTTTATGATTATTAGAAATTTGAACCTTTGTATCCCAACTTTACAGAAAAGTCATTTCTTTAACACTATTTCTAGCGGTGTCAAATGACGCATTTTTAAAGTTATTATTTACGCTTATTTTGCTCGTAGCTTTTTAATGTAATAAGCATAAAAAAGTCTTAAATGTATTAAAAAGGATTTGTAATTGTTGCAATTTAAAAATTACGAATGAAAAACCTTACACCGAAACTTTTTGAAGGTGTCATTCGACACCGGTAGAAATAGCGTTGATATTACATGTAAAAAGATTAATGCAAAATTTTAAATAGTTTTTTTAAATAGTAAATAAATAATTTAAAAAAAACTGTAATTTAATAGATTACAGCGACCATTCGGAAATATTACCTTTTTATTATTATTATATTATTATATTACTTTATATTATATATTTATATTATATATATTTATATTATACTAGCAGGCTAAGCCCGCTTCGCTGGTCCATTTTTCCAAGCGAACCTTGAATCAAACGAAATGATGTGTTTGATATTGTGATTTAAAGAAATAAGATCTTTAACTGAATGTCCTTCCGCAGTGCTGAATCGATATGAACACCATTGTGCTATTATATTTTCTAATGTGCAGACAAAATTTCAGCTGTCACGGACTGACTCTTTTATATTATCCCTCACTGTAGGATTTGGTAAAGAATGATAGTACAATATACAATATTTCATTTTGTATCAGAGAATTCTCGTTAAAAAGAGCCAATATGGTGAGGGTTCCGATCACAGAACTTTCCTCATCTATATTTTTAAATTATTTAAAGAACATGTATTTTAATGTCTCAGTGCCAACCTGAAGCTATAAACCAGTTTTTTTTTTGTTTTTTTTTTGTGTATTGTCCCATGTTATATATTATAGCATCCATGCTGCAATGTGCAATCTAAATGCTTAGTACTTTTCTGGTATTTCAACACCATTGTCGCCAAGCGCAATTGTTGGCACCAAACGAAGCATTTGAGAAAAAAAAATAACATTGTTGGCGCGAAAGTTATCATTTAAAAAATATATCATTACAGAGTTTCGACAACTATTTTATTAAATGAATACAAATATATACTGAAAATAAAAACACAAATAAATATTATACAATAAAATATTTTATTTTAAATAGCAATTTAAACTACACAATGAAATTGTGCCTCTTAGCAATGCTGTAAACATTTCCATTTTTGAATCAGCAAAAAATGAAATTATAACTTAATTTTACTTAATAACAAAAATTATTTTCGACTGGAAAAATAGTAAATGAAAAAATGCATGGTTACGACTAAATAATAATTAAAGGCAAAAGTGATTCACGTTCAATAAATAGCAAGTTACAACGTTTGGCGCAATTAGGGCATCAGAAAGTGAGATTTGTTGCCAAATGGTATAATCAGTTATGAAAACAAAATTGATGGACTATTTTGCTTTAATATATTTATTTTAAATGTATGTATATTATTAATGTTTTTCATATATATTAAATGGGTTTCGATATAAAATTAGATAATTGACGTTATTACGTTAAAAAAAAAAAAGTCCTTCCGGCCAGTGCCGGGAGGAAGAGGTAGCTTTCATTTTCCTTATTTTAAAAAAGCCAACTTATATTATTCAAACACACGAAGCTCAATTTAGTGGAAACCGAATATAGGAGATTCAATATTAATTTTTATCAATACTAAATCATTATGAATGAGAATTTCGCGAAATTAGTCAGCTTTATCCAAGCTGCTTTTATTTAAACTAACTTATATTTGGCTGCCAAATTCGGCGATTTATTAAAGTTCCTGCCATTTTAAGACAACATGGTGGATGAGGCTAATCAGTGAACTTGGTCGAGACGTTAGTAATGGCTGTGCACATGCTCACTCACATCGGAATCGGTTGATATATACGAGTGCTGTCGCAGGCAAAAAATAAGTTTTTCAAAATGTCACCCACATTAGAAATTGTAACTGCTATATCTGAGCCATTTTTTAAGATAAAGACAAACAAAAAATGCTCGTGAATGCTTATATCAAGGTCAAATACTTATGAAAGAAACCTTTTTCAATTTCTATTTTTTTTTGCACCTCACTTTAAATATAATTTTTTTTAATTTAATGGCCGCCATTTTGAAACAAGATGGCTGATGAAGCTGGCCAGCGAACTTGGTTGAGATATTGATGTATACTATCCACATGCCTTCTTCCATCGAAATAGGCGAATACGTGTGTTATCGCGTGACAAATACAAGATCGTTTCAAAGTGTTAGCATGCTAGAAATTTAAAGTGCTATAATTCAATATTTTTTAAGATATAAACAAAAGAACAAATTTTCAGAAACAAAAACTGCTCCAGAATCTTTGTATCAAGGCCAAACACACAAAAAAATTTTTTTTTCATTTTTTAATTTTTTAATACTTTATTTTAAATTTTAAATTACTTTTTTTTTTAAATGGCAACCCTTTTGAAACAAGATGGCGAATGAAGCTGGCCAACGAACTCGGTCGAGACATTGGTATGTACTATGTACAGACCAAGTTACATCCAAATAGGTTCATAAATACGCCTGTTATCGCGTGACAAAAATCAGGTCGTTTTAAAATGTCAGCCACAAGAGAAATTCAAAATGCTATTACTGAGCCATTTTTTTTTAGATATAGACGAAAGAAAAACTGTTCCGGAATCTTTGTATTAAGGTCAAACACATACAAAAAAAATCTTTTTCATTTTCCAATTTTTTGGTATCTCATTTAAATTTTTTAATTTTTTTAAATGGGCGCCATTTTGAAACAAGATGGCGGATGAAGCTGGCCAACGAACTCGGTCGAGATAGTTGTATGTACTATGTACAGACCA
The DNA here is from genome assembly GCA_963932465.1 of Maratus speciosus. Classification (NCBI taxonomy): domain Eukaryota; kingdom Metazoa; phylum Arthropoda; class Arachnida; order Araneae; family Salticidae; genus Maratus; species Maratus speciosus. The sequence continues at coordinate 105,719,265 of OZ010786.1, read as the reverse complement.
TGGTACATCCAAGTCGGTTCATAAATACGCCTGTTATTACGTGAGAAAAATCAGGACGTTTCAAAATGTCAGCCACGCTAGAAATTCAAAATGCTATAACTCAGCCATTTCTTAAGATACAGACGAAACAAAAACTGCTCCCGAATCTTTTTATCAAGGTCAAACACATAAGAAGAAAATATTTTTTTCAATTTTCAATTTTTGGTACCACATTTCAAATTTAAATTTTTCTTAAAAATTTAAATGGCCGCCATTTTTAAACAAGATGGTGGGTGAAGCTGGCCAACGAACCCGGTCGAGACATTGGTATGTACTATGTAGAAACGAAGTTACATCCAAATCGGTTCATAAATACGCCTTTTATCGCGTGAAAAAATTCAGGACGTTTCAAAATGTCAGCCACGCTAGAAATTCAAAATGCTATAACTCAGCCATTTTTTAAGATATAGACGAAACAAAAACTGCTCCGAAATCTTTGTATAAAGGTCAAATACATAAGAAAAAAATATTTTTCCATTTTCAATTTTTTGGTACCACATTTCAAATTTAAAATTTTTAAAAAAATTTTAAATGGCCGCCATTTTGAAACAAAATGGCGGATGAAGCTGGCCAACGAACTCGGTCGAGAGATTGGTATGTACTATGTACACACCGAATTACATCGAAATCGGTTCATAATTACGGGAGTTACAGTGTGACATAGGTCAGATATATATATATATATATATATATATATATATATATCAATTTTGAACGGAGGGTGGTTTCGGGGTCTGGGGGTCATGATCGATGAAAATATACCAAAATTTTTTGAAATCGCTTTCCTCCGAACGGCTGCAATAGGTAGCTTTTTTGTAAAGAAAGCTACCTAAAAAAAATGCTTGTGTATATGAAATGAAACAGTGAATAGGTTGTCAGAAAATATATTGCCAAATTTCCTTTTCCGCCAAGGCTGTTTTTCCTGTTTCGCCAAGGTACCGATATTGAAAAAGTACCAAAAAATCTTTGCATGTTCAGGTTTGAAATAAATGACACGATAGCAAACATTTTGGTATAGTGTTGGTGTAATGTAAATGTTGCAAAATGTCTCCAAAAAATTGTCCCAAATTACTCCAATTCTCTTTAAAACTCGATTATGGAATAACTCGATTATGGAATGCTTTAAAAACAAAGAATCAATTTAACTTATTTTATTAAGTTAATTATCATCAAACTACGACCGATATCATATGTCATTTGTTTGTAGACTGGATTATGTAATTTATTTGTACCAAGTATTTCGATTGTCTGTAGACTCGATTATGTAATTTATTTCCTTAATTAATGCATACTTTACAAACTAAACCTACTTTCCAATTTTTCTGAATTTTTTTTATCAATGGTTACAGTTAGATGTATATATGTTTGTCACTTTCGCGGTATTTCAGTTTGATCTGCGAAATATTATTATATTATTCAATATTAGCACTATTTCTGATAGTATTAACAGTCATAGAAGCGGTCTTTTTTTGGTCACCAATCGTTTTTTTAAATTATTTCTGTGATAGGTTGCCTCAAAAATCTCAAGGAAAAACAGTATTTTTATATTAGCCGGCCACATTTGATAAACAACAAAGTATTGTTCCCATTGCCATTCATTTAAAATATAAAGTTAATTCTTTTAATTATAACTCTTTTAATTTAAAATACACACATGTTAAATATACATATTACATACATTTAAAATAGTTGCTTTTCACCCATTTGATAAAAAATTCAAAAGGATAAAAATAACAAATAATGCTATAAACAAAAATATTCTACTTCATCATCAATGTATTGTTTCTAATTTACACTTGTGAAAAATAAAATATGCTACTGCCCTGAAAAAAAAAAATATATTGGCGAGATTTGTGCCCGGCTAACTTAAAAGACCGTAAAAAACATTCTCGCGTAGCTGGTTTCTACGAAATTTGTAAGTGAAATCTAAAACGAAAAATTTTGTAAGGAAATTGTGTTAGTCAAAACAGAGACCACTCTGACGCCTATATTAGTGAACAATCAAGTTTGATGTCAAATATCGGTCAGGAATTGTTTGATTAAACCCATTTAACGAATATTTCTCCCCAAATCGACGATGGTTAGCCAAATAGCAATGCTGTCATTTGAGATCTGTCATAAACGGGTTCATCTGATTACATAATTTTCTATACTTTTCCAGTATAGGGGCCTTGTCGGGTTTTTTTTTCTCTTTTTAAAGCATGGCGCAATTCGGACTTAAAAAAAGGAGATTTGTGGACAAATGATATGAACAGCTATAAAAATAAATTTGATGAACTTTTATACTTTTTTACCTGTGTATTCATAAAATAAACTTTTCAATGAAATATATTATTACTATTGTTATTAATATTCAATTTAATTCTGTTTTTAAATAAAAAGAGATAAATGCCTTTTTTATAGTAAATAAATTCTATAATTATTGAACAAAAAATACTCATTAAAACTTTACTTCTTCCGTCTAGCCCATTTTCTGCATCTTGCCAAGGGATTGCCAAGGATCGCCAAGGATATTGGAAAATTACCAAAATTTCCACTACTGATATATAACTAAGCAATGTAAAACAATATATTATATGCTAAAATTGTCTCTGAAAAATTACCAAATTAACAATGCAAACCTAGAAAAAACAGTATATTAGAACTTTTTAAAAAGGTAAATTTTTGATATTTGGGGTCACCACTCACCAGATTACACAATTCTCAACAAGAAGGATATGTTAGATACTTAAACCCTCCCTGTAAAATTATCTGACTAAAAGTGCAAGTTCTATCGAAAAACATACGGCAGAATCTTTTCAAAAGATTATTTTTTCATAATCTGGTTCATCTCATTAAAGAACTTTAAACCAGAATTCAATATCTAAGCAACGTAGACAACGTAATGATATGTTATATACTAAAACCTTAAAAAAAAAATTACCTATTTAACAGTGCAAGTTCAGCAGAACTTGCGTTATAAGCAACCGTAGCGAATTTTCCATTTGTATTATATGTATATATATATATATATATATAATTCCATTTGTATTATATATATACATATATATGTGTGTGTAGTAGAATTAGATTACTCCAAAAAGGATACAGTCCGCTTGAAAAATCACCAATATTGTAAACGTCGCTCAAACCAATGCTACGCTTATGCCTTTTTGGGTTAAAATCATATTATTTGGCGATAAAATCAATATCGTAAATAAACATACAACATCTAACTCACAAGTACCATTATTTTAAGTCTAATGATGGATGCTTTTGATAAAAATAAAAAGTAAATAAAAAAAGAATCCAAAACAAAAACAAAATTGTTAGTCTAATATTGTCTTATCAAATTTTCTGGCGCATTTTTCTTAACCTGACGCAATAGATAAATCGCCAAATGTTGTTTAAAACTGCAATCTTTTTTTTTTTTTTTTTTTTTGAATAAATTTTTACGCATTACGAATATTCTCTTTCTTGTTTAAATTAAATATTTTCTTTTTATAATATTATCACTCGTCAAAACTGTTTTTCATTTTCTCTTTTTCTTCTTTTTTTTTCTTTTAATTAAAATTGGTAACAGTTTTTTCTTTTATTTTTGAAGGTGTAATAGCCGTTTCAATTTTTTTTATCAACGATAAATTTCGCCAAGAAATAAAATGGTAAACCTTATCGTCCAAAATAACAGAACTTTCCGCCATAATTCTATAACTAATCTAGGTAGAATGATGTGTTATAGCTTAAAACCTTCCCTGAAACGATACCTATCTAACGGTATAAGTTCCGTAAAAATCCATGCGATAGAACTCGAAATCTAGGCGTTCGGAACGAAATTTCCGTTTGGATTTTATATACAGTGGTGGTCAAAATTATAAGGACAAGGCAAAAATCGCAAAATCTTGGCTACATTTGGCCTCAAACTTATGCAAATTTAATGGCTGGAAAACAATGAAAAATGAAGAATATTTTTATAATTTTTTATGGAAATATGTGGAAAATTCATATTCATAAAATATATCATTCATTTATACAGCCATCTGGTATGGACAAAATTATAAGAACAACTGTATTTGTGTGTTCTAAAAAGTAAAATTTGCATGTTTTTTGCTCTGCACCCGGAACTCCCGGATGATATAAATGCGTAGTAAGCGTTTGGGATCGTCATATTCTGTTTTTCAGTTATGCCGCTTGGTACAAAGCTTCCGAAGTTTGAGAAAGGGAAATTGGATGCATTTAAAAGTTCAGGGCTTTCTATACATCAAATTGCAACAAAACTTAATAGATCAAGAACGGTTATTTACAATTACCTTAAAAATCCCGGTAAATATGGACGGCAAAGACATACAGGTAGGCCATCTTCTGTTTCTGTACGGGAGAAAAGAATGGTAATAAGGCGAGCTTGATCCAAAAAACAAATGCCAACAGAAATAAAACGTGAATTGAACTTAGAATGCAGTGTTCGAACTGTTTGACGTGTTTTACAAAAAGAAAAAACTGTTCACTATGGTAAACATATGTCACGACCACCTCTTACAAAAGTTCATAAGAGACTGAGGATGGAGTTTGCCAAAAAATGCATTACTATGGAAAAAAAGTGGGATGATGTTGTCTTTTCTGATGAGGAAAAGTTTAATTTGGATAGAACAGACGGTTTTCGCTATTTCTGATATAAGCTTCGTAGAGAAAAAGAAATTTTCTCAAAACGTGCATTTGGAGGTGGCTCTCAGTAATGGTCTGGGGAGGTTTCGCAACTGGTGGAACAACTCCAATAGTTTTTGGGCAGGGTAGAATGAATTCTAGAGTTATGCTGATGCATTGGACGATAATCTTTTACCGGAAGAACCGTTAATAACGAGTGGAGACTATTTTTCCCAGCAGGACAATGCCTCAGTACATGTTTCCCAAACTTCAAAATCGTTGTTTGATGCTAATTTCGTGAAACTACTTGGTTGGCCGGCCAGAAGCCCTGTTCTGAATCCAATGGAAAATATGTGGGGTATTCTGGCATACGAAGTATACAAAAACGGTATACAATAGCAAAACAAGTAAGAGTTCATGTCCTCCATCGAAAAAGCCTGGTCAAAAAGTTCGAAGAACGTTCTTAAGGAACTGGCAAACTTCATGACGTCAAGACTTATAAAAGTGATTGAAAAGAAGGGGAAGATTATTAATTATTAGTGGGTTTCAGGCAAAAACATTCATTGTCCTTATAATTTTGTCCATTTTTTACAATGACATATTTTGTTAATTATGTCAAAACATTCATATTTTGCATTTTATAATGTTTTGCATTCTACAATGATTTCTAGCATAAAAAAGCATTTTATGTATAAATTTCACTTTATTTAGTTCAGAAATAATTTTTTTCTGTGCAATTTTCAATTGTTCTTATAATTCTGACCACCACTGTATATAATAGATAGATTATATGATATTACCTTTTTCGCGTTCGTCTTTTATTCTGTAATCGATTTTCATGGGCTACATAATCAGTTGAAGACCTTTATTTTCATGGCCTGCATAATCAGTTGAAGACCTCGATTTTTGCTTTGCAAGACTATTTTCATTTCGGCATCACTCTTTAGCTTTGGATTTTTCCATATCTGATAATTTGCTCATACCCATTTTGTAACTTTTTCAATTTTTAACGATTTTATGCCTTTCGATTACCTATTCAAATAAAAATTCTTCTAAAAGTAAAGAAAAACGTTGAATTTCGTTAAAAAAAATAAAATGCGAGCATCATTTGGCCCCATCCTCGACCGAAAACAACAACCATTTCCAAATGGTTAATAATTATTAAAATGAAATATAAAGTTGTAGTCTGTTCGGATGCAGAATTAAAAAATAATGTGTCTTTATCACAATTGCATGTTAAGAAGCCCCTTTAAAAAAATATGTAAAATGCAATACATTTAAAATTCATGGGCCGTTAAATAATAGAATCAAATAAAGATTTGTAAAAAATATTTGCAGATTCTTTTCTTTATTAATCACATATTGTCCAAATTATATGCAATTGAATATGTGTAGTGTATGGGCACTTGCATATGAAAATTAAAGCTCGACTTATAAATGTTTTTAAATTGTCTGTACTTTATATTTATTATATGCTAAAATATGAGGAGCTTCTAAATATTCCCCCTTCCACCCACTCCAAAAACGATTCCTTCTACCATATGAAATTTGCATGGGGTGCTACAATTTGTATCCGATTTAAAAGTGTTTGCGGTTTTTGGGTCCTTATATTCGGGTTATACTAAAATTTCGAGGGTTCAGTTAAAAAATCCGATAATGTCCGTTTATCGTACAAAATATGAGTGTTTTGCGATAATTATAGATCGAGTTATAAATGTTTTCATTTATCAGGACCTTATACTTGTGATGCACTAAAATATAGAAAAAGTCAACAGAGCCCCCCCCCCCCGGTTTTTTAAAACGATTACGATTATCATAGGAAATTTGTGTGGGCTGCGACAATTTTGATCTGTGTTGTAAGTGTTTGCTTTTCGAGTCCTTATATTCGGATTATACTAAAATTTAGGGAGTTCAGTTAAAAGATCCGATAATGTCCCTTCTTTTATAAAGATTACGTTTACCATACAAAATATGAGTGTTTTGTGATAATTATAGATCGAGTTATAAATATTTTAATTTATCAGGACCTTATAGTTATAATACACTAAAATATAAAAAATGTCAATCCCCCCCCCCCTGCTTTTTAAAATGATTACCATACGAAATTTGTGTGAGCTGTTACTAAAATTTTAAGGCCTTTATTTAAAAAAACTCTACAATGTCCCCTATAAAATTATGTCACCTATTTCAAGTGCACAAAATTTCAGCTTGCTGGAGAAGGGACCGAAATGTCTCGGGACCGAAATGTCTTGGGACCGAAATGTCTTGAAACCGAAATGTCTCGGGACCGAAACGGCGGAACCGAAATGGCGGGACCGAAACGTCCTGCTTTCGGGCCAGGATAGCGTTTTCAGGAGTTCCATTACCTCCGATTTATTCTGTTGAGCTGATCCAGGTATCAAACCAGATGCTATAATGAATAAGGTTAGCTGGGTGAATTAGATCCTCCAGATTCATACGGGATAGCTCAGATAGCAGAGTATTGGCGACTTCAGCCAAGAGATCCATGGCTCGAATCCTGGTCCGCGGAATAAGATTCATCCAGTTGGGACATTTTTCGCCCAGTTGGAAATTTACATCTGATATCATTTATTTACCAATTAGAATACTTGTGTTAAAATTAATCTAGTACTCTTATATACTTGTTGAATTTTCGTGGTTATCGTGTTCAGGTAAAATCATAAGTCATTTTTAACATGTACTGTATTTTTAGGTTTTGTTTTTAAAATAGTCAACGCTATGAAAAAACATTTTCACTGATTCATTTAGTTGCGCGGCTGACTAAACGTTAAATGTGCGGTATGTTGGTTCTTGACACGGTGTTCTAAAATCCTTAGGTTCTAGGTTCTAGGGCTCAGAACGCACATATGCATGCGTTTTCGCACCCTATTTTGAGAAATATTGTATTATACTTTCCTTAGTTCAATGTTACCATCATATTAAACTCGTTTATTAAATAAAAAAATGTCCAGATAAATTAGACGTTTGAATTTTGTACCAGAAACGTATAAAATTACACATAAAAATGCATTTTGCAACAAATCGTACTTTAAAAAAGTCCTTCCGGCCAGTGCCGGGAGGAAGAGGTAGCTTTCATATTCCATTTTAAAAAAAACCAACTTATAGTATTCAAACACACGAAGCTCAATTAAGTGGAAACCGAATGTAGGAGATTCAATACTAATTTTTATCAATACTAAATCATTATGAATGAGAATTTCGCAAAATTAGTCAGCTTTATCCAAGCTGCTTTTATTTAAAGTAACTTATATTTCTCTGCCAAATTCGGCGATTTCTTAATGTGCCTGCCATTTTAAGACAACATGGTGGATGAGGCTAACCAGTGAACTTGGTGGAGACCTTAGTAATTGCTGTGCACATGCTCACTCACATCGAAATCGGTTGATACATACGAGTGTTGGTCGCAGGCAAAAACTCAGATTTTTCAAAATGTCACCCACGTTAGAAATTGAAACTGCTATATCTGAGCCATTTTTTTAAGATAAAGACAAACAAAAAATGCTCCTGAATCCTTATATCAAGGTCAAATACTTAAGAAAGAAACCTTTTTCAATTTCTAATTTTTTTGCACCTCACTTTAAATATATATATTTTTTAATTTAATGGCCGTCATTTTGAAACAAGATGGCTGATGAAGCTGGCCAGCGAACTTGGTCGAGATATTGATGTATACTATCCACATGCCTACTTCCATCGAAATAGGCGAATACGTGTGGTATCGCGAGACAAATACAAGATCGTTTCAAAGTGTTAGCCATGATAGAAATTTAAAGTGCTATAATTCAACCACTTTTTAAGATATAAACAAAAGAACAAATTTTCAGAAACAAAAACTGCTCCAGAATCTTTGTATCAAGGCCAAACACATAAAAAAATCTTTTTCATTTTCCAATTTTTTAATACCTCATTTTAAATTTTAAATTACATTTTTTTTAAATGGCAACCCTTTTGAAACAAGATGGCGAATGAAGTTGGCCAACAAACTCGGTCAAAACATTGGTATGTACTATGTACAGACCAAGTTACATCCAAATCGGTTCATAAATACGCCTGTTATCGCGTGACAAAAATCAGGGCGTTTCAAAATGTCAGTCACGCTAGAAATTCAAAATGCTATAACTCAGCCATTTTTTAAGATATAGACGAAACAAAAACTGCTCCCGAATCTTTTTATCGAGGTCAAACACATAAGAAAAAATATTTTTTCAATTTTCAATTTTTTGGTACCACATTTCAAATTTAATTTTTTCTTAAACTTTTAAATGGCCGCCATTTTTAAACAAAATGGCGGATGAAGCTGGCCAACGAATTCGGTCGAGACATTGGTCTGTACTATGTATAAACGAAGTTACATTCAAATCGGTTCATAAATACGCCTTTTATCGCGTGACAAAATTCAGGACGTTTCAAAATGTCAGCTTCGCTAGAAATTCAAAATGCTATAAGTCAGCCATTTTTTAAGATATAGACGAAACAAAAACTGCTACGGAGTCTTTGTTTAAAGGTCAAATACATAAGAAAAAAATATTTTTCCCTTTTCAATTTTTTGGTACCACATTTTAAATTTTAAAATTTTTTAAAATTTTTAAATGGCCGCCATTTTGAAACAAAATGGCAGATGAAGCTAGCCAACGAACTCGGTCGAGACATTGGTATGTACTATGTACACACCGAATTACATCCAAATCGGTTCATAAATACGAGAGTTACAGTGTGACATAGGTCAAATATATATATATATATATATATATATATATATATATATATATATATATATATATATATATATATATTGATATATATATATATATATTGATATATATATATATATATATATATATATATATATATATATATATCAATTTTGAACGGAGGGTGGTTTCGGGGTCTGGGGGTCATGATCGATGAAAATATACCAAAATTTTTTGAAATCGCTTTCCTCCGAACGGCTGCAATAGGTAGCTTTTTGTAAAGAAAGCTACCTAATATATTTTCATGGACCATTACCACAGTGATATTGAACTCGTTTATTAAGAAATGAGCATAATGTTTCGGAAAACTAGATGTCTAAATTTCGTGCTGAAGCTGCATTACACACCCACAAAGATACATTCTGAAATACCAAATTGCATGTCGTGAACATATTACACTTCACGGTTAAACATAAATGCATATTTGCTTTATATTTTTCATGATTCGGCTTGTTAAACTTTTAACAGCAGTGCTTGAAATAATTCCCAAAAAGAATGCATCTGTTATTTTCTTGCCAGAATCTTATAATATAATTACATAATCGAAAAGTAAAGGAACGCATGAACGCCGGCAAAAAGATGGAGGGGGGTGGGGGCGTGGGGAGCAAAGGCCATTGCCCCTCCGTGGACTTTGAAATTTAATTACCCAAATTTTCTCTTTGTCTTATGATTTTGAAGAGAAGTGAAATTTATTCTTCCCAAATGACTTCAAATAATTAAACACACACACACAAAAAAAATAAGTAATGATTTTTTGTCAGAAGAGAGGGAAACTCTCTTCTGAATCCCCCGTGAAAGACAATATTAAGTTCTGTTTACCATTTTAGATTTATGTGTTGAGAATAAGAGGGGTAGATACCCTTCTGACGAAAAAAAAAGAAAAAGATAAAACTGTTTCAATTCTCCCTTAAAAAAAATAATAAACCGGTAAAAGTTTACTTTTATATATTGAACTAGGTGGCTCTGCCCCCTACGAGCTAATGCCCGTACACACTTCGCAAACTCTAAAAACAAGGCTAATTTGATCGGCTATAAAAGATTACCGAAGGTTGAATCATAATTAAAAAACCGTTGGCGACCTCCCTGTAAACAAGTTTTCATTCATTTATTTCCCTTTGATTGGGAAATTGTAAGGCCTAATCAGCTACTGTTATAGGAGATCTAATGGCTGTTTTACGAGTTTGATTAAACATTTAGTTAAACATTTGAAAATAAGCTAATATAAAATGAACAAAGTTGACAGAGTCTTTCCTCCTGTTGTTTTTTATCAACGCTATAAGAAAATTGTTTTAAATAAGACATTATAAATGTATCGTTTTAAATCTGACGTAATTTTCATCCAAGTTCTTTTTTATCTTTTTAATATTTAGATCAACATGCTTTTGTTGTTAGACGGGAAATATTATTATTTGCGCTGTCTTAGGAATGGCAACAATACTTAAAAAGATCATCTCGAAATATGAAATAAATGTCTCATGTAAATATATTTTTTAATTTAAACTGTTTAGATATATTATTATTTGGCCATTTTAAATATGACTTAATTTCTCCCATTTACAGCTTTTAACGCATATTAATGAATTTATTATTTTAAAGTTTTCTTTCTCTTTTAATATTCACGTGTAAATACAATTTTTATGACGTAATTTTCAATATTTCCCTATTTTTAACACCCAATCATTTAATCCTAATTGTAAAGTTTTTTTTTCCTGTTTTTAACAGTCACGTGTAAATCAATTTTTTATTGTTAAAAAATATTGTTCTTTGCGTGGTTTTTACAAATGACAACAATTTATTGGGTCGATCGGAAAGTCGTGTCGCGTTGGGAAAATTAATTCGTATCGGAAAATTCTGCCCGGTAATTATTAGACATTATCGGAATCAATGTCTAATAATTAAATGATAGAATTTTCCGGTACGAATTGATTTTCTCAACACGACACGACTTTCCGATCGACCCAATAAAATAATAACCTTTTCTAAAATACGAAAAAAAATATCTTGAAATGACGGAAATTTGAACCTCAAAATATTAGTCAAATTAAAAAATATAAATGCAGTCTGCACACCGCAAGTTTGTAATGTCCTTAGAAAAAATGGTTAAATTCCTATGTATAGATTTTGCTCCTATAAAACTTTTTTAATGGAACGATTTTGACCAACTTTAACATTAAATGTCTGTTAAAATAATTCTTCGATTTAAAAACTGTCTGATTTAGCGCGTTTATCAAATATTTCTCTATAATACTACCAATTTTCATATTCTTCTATTCAGTAGTTTTCTTAATATTCGTGAAAAAAGACCTCCGGTCACAAAAAGTTCATTTACTGCGACGCGGCGGTGGCAGCGTTAGAAATGTGAAGAATTTCGGAAGCTAATGTTAAACCTATGAGGCGTTTTTTAAAATTTTTTGCTTGCGTTTATATTTTTAAATGATTTTATTTTGCATCAGATAACTAAGGTCAGTTTGTAACCGTGCTAGGTTTTACTTTTGCGATTTTAGTTGCAGTTTTTTAGGGTTTCGTACTTAAAAAGTAAAAACGGAACTGTTATAAGATCACTCCTGTGTCTGTCACAGCCACAGTCATGTCACTCATAAACTATTCAACGTGGAAAGTTCAAATTGGGTGAAGTAATGAAGACTATTGACCTACATATTTACCAATTATTAAACATTCACAAATATATTAAAGGAAGATGCAGAGGGGTTAATTAAGTTACTTGGGGGGGGGGGGGGAATCTTTCCTTTGTATATCGTGTGAAAGCATTCGTAACGCTGAACTCAAAAGTACATTTCTTTTAAATTTAGGTATCTATATTTTGAGAAATTTTCTCGAAAATATAGTACAAAAATATGTCCCCTCCCCCTCTATTTCAGAATCAACTGAAACTAAAATTATGAAAAAATTAAAGGTAGTAGACGTCAATTTAAACCTTGCAGGAAAATTATAGCGATTACCCTAGGTCACACAGTTTTTGTAGAAAATCGCATTTTTCCGTTGCACACAAATTTCGATTTGCAGGCTTTCAGGAAAGCTGTTGGGGAGCACTGGAGGTACCTATTGTCGCAGAAGTATAAAAGCATTGTTGATAACGATTTCCGAAAAAAAAATCATCGGTAGATAGCCGAGATATTAACCTTTAAAAACACAGAGGGTTTGGACACACATAATGACAGGGGCGGCGTACTCTATGTACCATCGGCTTTTAAAGCCTAGATAACAACTTTTAATGATATATTTGTTTAATGTAATCCCCAGTAGTAGTTTAAAAGCAATAAACGTCAAATTGTTATAATCAGAGTAATTAGAATTAATTACACAAACACTATGGTATTCATGACTAGTTTGCATTGAGTGGATCTTTCAATACGCTTCCCGTGTCTTTGAAAGTTAATTAAAAACCTATTTGTAAAAACGCGGCACGGACCAAGGCAGCGTTGCAACTTTGCGACCGCCTTTCGAAGCGCACTTGGCACAATGGCAAGTTTAAACTTTGAACAAGGGTTTTGTTTTAGCTACAGTGTAAAAAGAAAATTTTGTTACTACGCTGAATTTAGTTTTATGAAATGCCAAATGAAGTTTAACCTCTTGCGCTCTATGACGTACGCAGCGTGCGTCATGCTACTGTACGTCATGATATATGGCTGATGTTTTAATTATGCATTCCGAATTCTCACCAGAAAGTTTTAACTCTTATTTTTGCTTACAAGATGATTAATTTTCCATAAATAAAGTAATAGAAAATTACCAATAATTTTTGTGGTGTGAATTCAAAATTTCTAAAAAAAAAAAAAAAAAAAAATCTTCCAGATGCGACAACACTGGTAGCTAGTGGCATACATCCGCTAACAGCGCCAGAGGTTAAGTATGAACTACTACGTATGAAACTTTATTGTCAGTATCGAATTATGTTCATCATAAACAGATTAGGATAAGAAAAAAAAAAGAGTTATTATTTGATATTATTTAGGCTTCATATCTTTTTTAATTTTTATGATATACCCATTCTTACTTTTCTAGCATACACCGCTATACCCAACCCTATGTTTCATAGCTTTTTAGAGAGTCTTATTATTCTTTTAGCAACGATTTTTTTAATAATAACAGTTAATAATTTATATATTTATTGTACGGAATCCTCTGAGCGCGAGTACTACTTTCACTTGACCGTTTATTTTTTCAATGAAGGTACTTTTTCTTTCGGAACCGGTTCCGAAAGTGAAAGTAACTTTATAAAAGAAATCTGCAACTAAAATCGAAAAAGTAAAAACTAGCCCGGTTAGAGGTCTACCTCAGCTATCCTATGCAAAAGGGAAAAAAAACATTTAAAAATATTAAAATGCAAGCTAGAAAAATTTTAAAAGAATGCTGTCATAGGTTTACCGTTAGCGTGCGCGTGTCTTAGCACGACTAGTGTAGCTTCTTAATTAAATATCATATGTAAAAATTCGACAATTAGTGGAGATCACCATTTTAGTTTCTAAACATTTAGTCTTTTAATAACATTTCAGAACTTTTTTTTTCTTCCAGGGTTTCGTTGGTCTCACGAAACACTTATATTCTCGCTTCTCTGCCTGTCCGTCACAGCGCTTGTACTCAAAAACTATTTATGTTACAGATTTGAATTTTTTTTTTAACATAGAGCTGAATACCCCCTGCCATACCCAAAATCTTAAAATTTGGAAAAAGTTGGGTTATTTTAATTAAATAAATTAACGTAATGACATCCCATCATTTTTGTGATTTCAAAACACAATCTTAATTTCAACCATCTTTCTGTGAACTTGGTAGTCCTGTGGTAGAGTGTATTATTTCTAACCGAGAGGTCCCGGGTTCGAAGCATGTTGGCGGAAGTTGAAATTTTCGCATTTAATTGTTCGATGGATTTAATTAAAAGAAATTTCCTATTTTTTATCCATTTTACGGGTTTTTTGGAATTTTAATAAATGTTAACATTCTTTTTTGGCTCCATCTAGTGAGTGTTTGGAAAGGGAAAGAATTAATATGGATTTTTTCGGAATTATTTCAGCATTTTAAATATGTTTTAAACAATTTTTTCTTTAAAAGATTTTACATTTTATTTATACCTCCTCTAATTTTTTTTAAATTGCTGAAATTAAAAATATTCGGATTTTTTAATTTTATTTAAATAATTTTACTTGAACATTTTTAATTTGGTCTAAAAATATTTTTTTAATTATTTTAAAATTAAATACAATGGTGCTGCTGTCTATGTAACGGTTTAACAATTATAAATTAACAATTTTGATTTATTAATTAAGGATAAAGTGTTTTAAAAGAGATATTAAACGAAACCCTCTGTGCGATCTGCGATCCCACTTACCGACTTGTTTACAATTAGTAATTATTTTTCAGTATATTTTTTAGTAAGTTCCGCTATAAGCAGAAAAACAAATGCCGTAGTGCGAAAAGAAAAAAAAATTGAATGAGCTTTTTCGCTTCGACCTTTGCGGGTCTCGAAACACCTCAAAATCAGAGCATCCCACATAAATCGGGACATCTGACATCACTACTCGAGACGTACAACAAACCGACCAAAAGACTCGAACTGTATCTCAATAGACAGTCTCAAACGACGTTCTGGCCTTAACTTCCAAGATTATGCATATTGTGATACGCTAGAACAAGAAGAAAAGCAAAATATCTTCTTTATGCTTGACAAGCATTTCCCATCAGCTAACTGAAGAAACTCCTATTCTAGCACATTTCCAGGCAGGTCTTTTATTTACTAAAATACCCACTGGTGTGTAAAAAATATTCACATCAATTAAATTAAAATACTCCTTACAACTTAATGACGTTTTTCGTTGCTTTCTTCCCCCTGATTTATGCGTGACGCGAGTGAACAAATGCCATCTTCCTCTTCATCTTCACGAGTGATCAACCAACAACGGGAAACAGACGACACACGGAGAAGATTCGTGAGAAGAACGCGTGGATATCACTTGCATCCTCAACCTGTGTGGACAATATTCTTTGGGGGGGTTCGAGGCTACGAAAATTCGTCTGCTTAGGAATAAAAATCAGAACTGCGCCATTGAAAAGTACTGAGCTTAGAAAATTTACGCTTATATTTTATCTTTATATCGAGTTTTAGACCTTTTCAGGAAGAAGTATAGCCTCTTCAGTTCCGAAGCTAAAATAACAATACAAATGCTTATTCATTGTTTTTTTTCCAAACAAAATGACATCGTAAATGACAGAAAAAATACCTTTTTTGAAACGGATCCTTTAGGCGCTTAGTAATTTAGGTTCAAAAATATGGATCTAAAACTACAAACCCCCCTTAAAAATATCAGTTTAATAACCATTAACCTAAATTAACGCAATCTCAAATTTAAGAGTTTTAAACAAGTAAATAATCTACAAATCCTCAAAATTTTTTATTGAAAAAGATTTAAGTTAAATATGAAAATTTCTCACTTTCTTGGTCATACTGTCTTTTGGGCGTTTTTAGGCCTTTTGCAAACTCAGATGAAAATAATATTTATTTTATGTGGGAATCAGCTTAGATGCTGCCAATTATTCGTTTGCTTTGAACGCAAAATACAGTCACCTATTAAGAAGTGATGTGAAAATGTAAAAAAATCGGACAATTTAGTTTTTATAAGGAAGAGAAGAGAAAGAGGATAAGGGCATAAATGCTTTCCTCTATTTTAATGCAACTTTATTTTATTTATAAAATGAAATTTGTTAATTTTAATTAATAAATGATAAGTATATGTCAATTTTCTAATATGTGTTTATCGAATAGTAGTTCATACAAAATAAAAGTAATACGTAAACAAACGCGTTAGCCGATACTTTTACGTCACGTGTTTCCCACTGTGACTTCCATTCTCGATCACCGTCGATCACCCTACTTCATCAACGATGGAATGAAAAAAATTATCCTTCTGTCACTGATTCACAAGGACTCACTCATTCGCGATGTGCAAAAGATGCTTTAAAGATACGCAAAAAAAGAAAATAAAAATCAGAAAGCATTTAGCATTAGCATTATACCCGTACTTACTCATGTATTTTTCGCGCCTTTTTTGTCATGCGAAAAATACACGAGTTATTTCCTTTTATCCCTAAAATGGTCAAAACATCGATTTCTTTTATTAACTCACATTATACATCTAACCTTTTTTAGGGTCCCGTACTTAAAAAGTAAAAACGGAACCATTATAAGATCACTCCTGTGTCTGTCCGTCTGTCTGTCTGTCACACCCCTTTTACTCGTAAACTATGCAACGTGGAAAGTTCAAATTCGGGGAAGTAATAAAGACTATTAACCCACATATTTACAGATTAATAAATATTCATAAATATATTTAGAAAAAATGTAGAGGGGCTAATTAAGTTATTTAAAAAAAAATATTTTCTTTGTATATCGTGTGGGGTATCGTGTGAAAGCTTTCATAACGCTGAAATCAAAAATGTATTTCATTTAATTTTAGGTATTATATTTTCAAAGTTATGGTGGAAAATGTAGTGCAAAAATATGTCCCCCCCCCCCTCAATTTAACTCCGAATCTATTGAAACTAAAATTATGAAAAAATTATAGGTAGTAGACATTAATTTAAACCTTGCAGGAAAATTAAAGCGATTACCGTAGGTCACATAGTTTTTAAGAAAATCTCATTTTTCCGTTACACTCAAATTTCGATTTACGGGCTTCAGCAAAAGCATTGAGCAGAGCTGGAGGCACCTATCGTAGCAGAAGTATAAAAGCATTGTTGATCATGAATTTTGGAAAAAATCGTCGGTAATTAGCCGAGATATTAACCCTTAAAGACCCGGACGGTTTGGACAAACATAATGACAGGGACGGCGTACTCTATGCTCCATCGGCTTTTAAAGCCTGAGATAACAAATTTTAAGGGTATATTTATGTAATGCAATGTCCAGTAGCAGTATAAAAGCAATAAACGTCAAATTGTTAAAAACAGACTAATTTAATGCGAATTAATCACATAAATACTATGGGATTCGCGACTAGTTTCCATTGAGTGGCTCTCTCAATACACCTACTATGTCTTTAAAGGTTAACTAAAAACCTATATGGAATAACAGATATACAGAATAGCTATATTTGCTATTATTTAGGTTCCATATATCTTTGAACTTTCATGGTATATCCATTTATACTTTTCTAGTATACAGGATGCAAAGGAAAGTCCCTTTAACCTGAAAATACTTGTGAACTGAGAGCTACAGCTATGCAAGTGAGGTAACGGTATAGTAAAGCGACTAAGCCCGATTTAATGAAAACGACAGAAGCGCCCCCTAACGGCAAAATTTGGAAGATAGCCACTGCAAATCGAAAACGAAAACAGGTAGAGCAAAATTTCCAGTTAGAAAGTTTTAGAGCATCAATTAATTAATAGAATACGGCATTTGGTTTATATGGATAAGATAAATCTTCGCTTGTTTACCCAAAAATGTCCGAAATCGATGCACTCATTTTGTGTAAACATTTGAATGGAATAGTATGAAGAAATACGCACAATTTATGCTATAAATATGTACTTATCTCAATACATTTTGATAACATCACACACACACACACACACAAAAAGACAAACTGTCTCACAGTGATAAAAAGTTAACATTCAGTATGTTCGAAAAGTTCGCCATTGCGCACGATACACGTTTGTATTCGTGAGATTAATTCTGCATGCACATTTCTCAGCATGGAACGTCTACTGCACGCCTCTTTAATACGACGACATAGATTTAACCCTTTCAAGGGCGGTGGCTAGACGGTCTAGCCACCTAATTTTAATTCCAAAACTGACAAATGGCACCAAGAATATTTTAATAAAATTTTGCTTTTGTAATGGAAGTGCAAATTAGCGGGTTTTTGTTTTCATAGAAATTCGTTTGAATATTCTGGTGTCAGTCAATTATTTCATCAGTTTACGAGCAGAATTCTTCTGGCCCTGAAAGGGTTATTCTAAAATTTTAAATGCATTGGAAATTGAATCTTTACAGACATTACAGCACAGTACAACGTCACAATCTGCAATTGTGCACTGTTACATTTCCGGACTGTGAATAGGCAAAGTAGAATCGTTGCTCATCGATGTCGGACATTTTTGGGTATGCGGGCGACGATTTATCTTATCCGTGTGAACCAAATGTCGTTTCGTACTAATTAATTGATGCTCTAAAACTTTCTAATTGGAAAATTTGCTCTACCTCTTTTCGTTTTCGATTTCCCATGGCTATCTTCCAAATTTTGCCACTAGGGGTGCTGCTGTCGTTTGTATTAAGTCGGGAGTAGTCGCTTTACTGTACCGTTACCTCACTTGTATAGCTGTAGCTCTCTTCGTTCGCAAGTATTTTCAGGTTAAAGGGGCTTTCCTTTGTATTTAACAAATGAAAACTTTGGTTTTGGGAACTTTGCATTATTGGGTCGAATCTTTCTTCGTTACCGAAATTCCCTTTCAAAAGTACGAGCTGTAGCGTAAATTATGCGAGTAAATAAAGATTCGGTATAGAAACTACACATTGGTCTTCTTCCTCTGCACATTACACATTGTTTATTGGAAACTGTTCTATATTTTAAATTTAATTTTTAATAAGAGGTACTCTTGTCTTATTCTGTTCCAGGGGACTTTTTCTTTTTTCAACATGTATAAATTCCATATTATAAGTTTTATTGTGATTTGCAATGTTTATCATCCTGGACTTTGTATACTGTGTGAAATATTTTAAGTAAAAATATTGAATTGATATTTTGATCGAAAATTTTATCTTGTCATGTTAAATAAAAATGAACACTTTATTCCGCTTACAAGATGATTTTAACCCTTTATCTACTGACGGTACTTTTAAGTGCCATTAAAATAACTTATTATAAAATTCATTTAATACATCGATTAGTAGTAATACAGTTTAGAATGAGTTACAGAGACATTACTTTACCTTGTTCCAGAAGCATTATTGGTTACACAAAGCAAAAATATTTTTAAAAGGATGATTTCTTTTGCCTTTGCATCTTTTCAGCTTTCATGGCGTTGGAGAGGGGGAGGGGGGTATTTTTCAATTCGGAAATATTTCTATATTTCTATTGTAAGAACATTATATTTGTGTATGTCCTAATTCTACAAAATACTAAGAAAATTATTTAAAATAAAAGATTTGAGTGGTGTTATAAATATTGCCCATAATCCCTAAAATTTTTATTTTCATCTTAAGTTTCTCCTTCATTTTATTAATCGGAGTAAAAACGAGTTAGCCTTAATCATGATCTACAGGGTGTCCCAAAAAGGAGTACCTATTTTTAAAAATGAATAATTAACAAATGAATAGAGTTATTAAAAAAATTCTTTCAGGAAACGAATGTATGTAGTCCGGAATTTTGTTTAGAACGCTTTATTACAATAGTTAAAAATCTGACCGACAGATGGCGCTACAGCACATTTTGGTGACTATATGAACAAACGGAGCATGCGTGAAGACCACATAGAAGTAGACGTGGTCAGTGAAAGTTGGGTAGTAACCATTTCAAGGGAAACAGTAGTTGTCGTTGCGTAAATTCTTCAAAATGGTGTATTCGTTGGCCATATAGCCACCAAAATGTGCTGTAGTGCCATCTGTCTTTTCAGATTTTGAACTATTATAATAAAGCTTTCTAAACAAAATTCCAGACTTCACACATCCGTTTCCTGCAAGAATTTTTTTAATAACTCCATTCGTTTGTTTAATTATTCATTTTTAAAAATAGATACTCCTTTTTGGGACACCCTGTATCTATCTATATAATAAAAGACAAACATATCTCTGCGTAGCGCATACGTCTGCGAATGGCAACATTTTCAAATTTGAATGAATTTTCATTTTGTAATTTTTGCTACTGAAAATTTTTAACTTCTACACATCGCACATTTTCAGTTTTTATACCGTCGTATTTGGAAAAAATGTACATTTAAATGCAATTTGTTTGAAAGTTGTATCTGTATCTCACTTTATTTTTGGGATATTAATTTTTTTTATCGTTTTTAGTACCAATTTTTAACTGTGGCAACTGAAATACTCCATTTCTATTAAAAGTAAAAGGAAAATAGTAGATTATTGTACTTTTTTGTTGCCATTTCCTCTTAAAAATTGAAATTAAAATACATGCACATCAATTAAATGTTTCTTAGTTTATAGCAAAAATATTTTACAAACGATATAACACTTTCTCTTTACGAAAACGTATTTTAAATAGCTGTGTGACTTTCCTTCACAATCATTTATTTCGTATCACAAAGCTGAAAGTATGCAGTTTTATTTATCCGTGTGTAATAAGATTTTCCGAATTTTGAAAAAATGATTTCTCATAATGATTTCCGATAAAACATGGAGCTATTATAAACAAAAACAGGTGAAGGCATATGTAACATTTTAAAAACCCGATTTTTTTTTTTTTTTTTTTTTTTTTTTGCCAAACTTCTTGAATGACGATATTGCTTATTGTGTGTTTGATTATTATTCTGCGATAATGACCTCATTTGAATACTTTTCTATAGATGTAGGACTGACTAAAAAATTTAATTATTCTGGAAGCTCTATATACCGGGTGTCCCAAAAAGGACTGACTGATTTTAAAATTCAATAACTTGCAAACGGTGACAGATATTTAAAAAATTCTTGCAGGAGGGTTATGCATAAGGTCAAAAGTTTTTTTACAGTGATTTTCAATTTTAGTTCGAATTACAAACAATAGATGGCGCTGTAAGCAATAGTCGCTAAATACAGGCTCGATTTCTCGTCCTTTCTCTTGTTCCATGCTGAAAAAGGAGATGGAAATGTATTATCCGGGCCACGAAGTACCAAAAATCGAGCCTGAATTCAGCGTCTATTGATCGCAGCGCCATCTATTGCTTGTAATTCGAACTAAAATTGAAAATCACTGTAAAAAAACTTTTGACCTTATGCATAACCTTCCTGCAAGAATTTTTTTAATATCTGTCACCGTTTGCAAGTTATTGAATTTTAAAATCAGTCAGTCCTTTTTGGGACACCCGGTAGATGTTGTTTAAGACTGGATCATAAAAGTGGAATGCTTTAGTGGATGCAAAGGACGTCATTTTATAAAAAAGCGTGTTTTTTAATTCTTAAAACTGAAATATGTTTGTAGAAGTACGTTATTTCAACCCAGCTGCTTTGAAATTATTCACAGGTGAAAAACTTCATTTAAAAATAACGTAATCGAAATTACAGGCTGATAAAGCGCAATGTTTTACGAAAATTTACAGTGTCTTTATAGCAGCTGGAGCAGCAGTGACATACAATGTGCATGCTCTGTTTGGAAGCCTTTGTTCAAAAAATAGTGACATGTATTAAAGAACTTGATGATTATCGCCTGGATGAATTCGCTTCGTCGAGTTATACAAGCAAACAATGAGGATCTTGGCAATAATTTGAGGTTTAAAATAATATCAGGTTCCCCATGTTTTTGTCCAAGGTTCTCTTGACTAATAAAATCTTACTGATATTCTTTAAGACATTCTACTATAATTTTATTAAAATAATAAAATTTGCTTTATTCATTTTTTTTAATTTTATATAATCTATATATTTAAAACACACGGCTGTTTTTTAATCATCTGCCCTGAGCTTTCTACTGAACCAATTTTACTAATATATATATATATTTTTAATTGGAAGCTGTTCATTTGTATATGAGCCCATACTAGCCGTTTTTTTAAATATCCCCACTTTAATATTTTAATTTAAAAAATGTTTTATGAAATTTCTTCAAAATGATCGTAATTAGATAGCTTTCATTATTGCAGAATTGAGATAGTAATGAGGTTTATTTATCTTTATTCATGCCATTTTTTGATAAAAAATAAAATAAAAATATTTTTTCTTTTTTCCTATGATTTAAATTTCGTTGTATAGGGTTAAGTGGCGTAAAATCCCATTGCGGACATATTGCATCAAAATATTTTGAATGGAAAATGACGTACTGCTTTTGAAAACCCGCATTTTTCCTTACAAAGTTTGCATATTTTTTTCTTTTGCATGAATGCTGATACTAATTTTGAGACACTAGGCAAAAGGCTTAAATACGTGAAAATGACGTCATATTTAAAAGAAAGCGATCAATGTCTAAGATAATAGTAAACATTCTAATACAAATGCCTCTAAAAAACATAAATTACGGCAATTTTTACTCTTCGGTATTGAGATTAGTATCTGAAGTTAAGAGTGCGACTGTTCACATGCAAATATGTTGTCAACAATCGTGACTTCAAATTTTGAGTTAAAATGAATTTAAAATGATCAAGTTCAAATACCAATTTTTTAAACATGGTGTTTACGGATATGTGAAGTACATATGTAAATTATGAGAAGGTGAAAATGATGTCGGGTTTAGATTTTACAGGAAAAAAAAATCTGATTTTTTCAAACTAGAATACATTTTATCGTTTTGATTCGGGAAAACGAATCATAAAAAACTTAATTGACAACTTCATCATAATAACTGATTTTTATTATATTTTACTGATTTACGTATGGTATTAAAGTTTAATTTTAATAATTCAGACACAACTGAGTTTCATAGAAGTAGTATTTTGTTAATTTTAGGTTAAAATAATATTTGTTTGAGAGTTAGACTAACCAATTTAAGATGCATTTTCTATTGTAACTAATTTTGTAGGTTTACTATAAATCAATGAAACAGTTCCTTCTTAAACATTTTCCTTCGTCGAAGTTCGAGTTCCACCCCTTTACTAATAAAAGAACAAATCGCTCTCTGTGTGTATGTGTCTGTGTGTATGTCTCTGTGTGTGTGCGATAGCTAGCGAAAACTACTGCACGTAGAAGTCTGAACATTTAGATGTGATTAGTCCAAGACAGGTCCTGATGCACCTGCGGCTCAGATGTTTAATTTTTTAAGGGCCGGGGCCCCAAGAGCCCCTTTATGTTTTATGCACTAAATTGTTAACAACATGCCCCCTTTTCATCCAATCTTCTTCGTTTTAGGGGACCTATCTCCATTTAGTGATTTTCGCTTTTCTACTTTTCAGTTAAGTCCCTGGCCCCTTGAGGCTCGATACAGGGCCCCTTGAAGTTTTTGTGCAAATAAATTGTTAATAAATTGCTTCCTTTTCATCCGATCTTCATTTTTGGTATCCCTATTCCATTTAGTTATTTTCACGAGACGTAATTACTACGATTTGCTGCTTTTTTATTAAGGAATTTATCACTTTAAAGTTTTCTTTCACTTTTTAGGGTTCCGTACTTAAAAAGTAAAAACTGAACCATTATAAGATCACTCTTGTGTCTGTCTGTCTGTCACAGCCATTTTACTCATAAACTATGGAAGTGGAATTTTCAAATTGGGGGAAGTAATAAAGACTATTGACCCACATATTTTCAGCTTATTAAACATTCATAAATATATTTAGTAAAAATGTAGAGGGGGTACTTAAGCTACTTGAAGAAAAAAAAAAAAAAACCTCTTTTCTTTGTATATCTTGTGGGGTATCGTGTGAAAGCTTTTGTAACGCAGAACTCAAAAATACATTCTTTTTAATTTTAGATATTATATTCTCAAAGATATCGTCGAAATTGTAGCACAAAAATATGTCCCCCTCCCCTCCATCCTCTAATTCCGAATCTACTGAAACTAAAATTATGAAAAAATTAGAGGTAGTAGACGTTAATTTAAACCTTGAAGGAAAATTATAGCGATTACCCTAGGCCACATAGTTTTTGAGAAAATCGCATTTTCCCGTTACACACAAATTTCGATTTATATAGGCATTCAGCAAAGGTGTTTTGCAGCGCTGGAGGTACCTATCCTAGCAGAAGTATAAAAGCATGGTTGATAATGATTTTCGAAAAAATTCGTCAGTAATTAGCCGAGATATTAACCATTAAAGATACGGACAGTTTGGACGTACATAATGGCAAGGGCGGTGCACTCTATTTACCATCGGCTTTTAAAGCCTAGTTAACAACTGTTAATGATATATATGTGTGATGTAATATCCAGTAAGCAATAAACGTCAAATTGTTAAAGACAGACTAATTTAAGGGGTCTCATAACACTTAAAATTAAAAAAATTAAAAAAAAAAAAAAAAAAAAAAAAAAAAAACCATTTTTAACATTTAATGTCTTAAAATGTATATAATTTTAAAACACAATTTTTATTTGGATGAAAGATATAAATATATTCTTTCTTTTCATGTATTTAAAAAATTGCAAGATGCAGAATTAATATTTATAGGGGGTTCGAAACTGTCAGGTATTTGTCGAGCAGAAAACTGGCATAACAGCTTACGCGCAGGATTACAAAATAAATATTGCAACTAAAATTAAAATTTTGATCCCTACTTATATTTCAGATTGTAATAATTACCCTGAATTTAAATAAATTTGTATTTAAAGCATTTTATATTTTTAATGCAAAGTTGTATTTAGCTAATACAAAATTTTGAAAATTTCAACAGTATAATCAGCTAAAAAATATATTTTTTTGAGCAATAAAAAGGAAATTATAGGTTCATTTTATACAGACTAACATGAAATATATGTTTTGAAAACTTCATGAAAAAATATTCAGAAGTTTTTTATGTATCCTACGCGTTATGCCCAAAAACGTCATTTGGAGACAAATTTCTTCAAAGTTTCGGAAACGCCACTTCAGCTATTAACGGGTGCGATTCTAAAAGCCGTAACTTCTGTATTAATGGGAATTTCAAGGAAACAATTATACAAAATGTTCAGAAAAGAAAGGAGTTTAACATCTAAAAAAATTAAAATTTTGAATCTTTAAGAGTCCTGAGATCCCTTAATTAGAATGAATCACACAAATACTATGGGATTCGCGAGAAGATTGCATTGAGTGGATCTCTAAATACACCTCGGGTGACTTTAAAGGTTAATTAAAAACCTATCCGGAAAAACGCGGCCCGGACCAAGGCGGTGTTGCAACTTTGCAACCTCCTTTCGAAGCGCGCTTAGCACAATGTAAAATTTAAACTTTGAACAAAGGCTTTGTTTTAGCTGCACTGATGCTTTATGAAATGCCATATGAAGTTTAAATATGCACTGCTTTTATTGTCAGTACCGAATTAAGTTCATCATCAACAGATTAGGATAATATTAAAAAATGAGTTATACAGAATAGCTATAGTTGATATTATTTAGGTTCCATATCTCTTTAAACTTTCATGGTAAATCCATTTACAATTTTCTAGTACATACAGTTATACCCAACACTACGTTGTATAGTTTTTTACAAAATCTTAGCATTTTTTAGCAACGGCTTTTTTTTTTAAATAATACAATTACAAATTGATATATTTATTCTACGGTACCCTCTAGCCGCAAGTAATACTCGCGCTTGACCGTTTCTATTAATATTCATGTGAAAATAGTTTTGTTCTTAGAAAGGAAGTATTATTATTTGCGCTGCCTTAGAATTGACGACAAACGTTAAAAAATGCATCTCGAAATATGAAATAAAAGTCTCGTAAATATATTTTTAAATTTAAACTGTTTGGTAAAATTATTACTTGGCTATTTTAAATATGATGTAATTTCTCGCATTTACTGCTTTTAATGCCTATTAATGTATTATTTTAAAGTTTTCTTTCTCTTTTAATTGTCATAGTAAGTACAATTTTTATGACGTAATTTTCAATATTTTCCTGCTTTTAGCATGCAATCATTTAATTCTGAAGTTTTTCTCCTTTAAATATTCACGTGTAAATAAATTGTTAATCGTAAGGAAATATTATTGTTTGCACTTTTTCTACTATTGGCAACAATTTGAAATAATAATCTTTCTAAAATATGCAAAAAATATCTCTTGAAATGATGAAAATTTAATTAAACTAAATAAGAAATTATTATTTATTTAATATTAATAATATTTAATGAATTATTTTTTTTTCAAATTTTCCTGGAAGACATAATTTAATTTCAATATTGTCTTCTACCAATTGAAATAAAAGATAATTTCAATTTGAATTTGAAAATAGCGAAAAAGAAGAAATCTAATAATCCCTATCGTTATGCGTTTTCTCCCTTTTTTCACAAAAATGGAGTAATTTGGTTGCCGTTATTAGAATAATTAAATTCAAATTAGAAAAAAAAAAATTCTCGAAAATTAATTCAAATTTTGAAATTCTAATACCAGTTTTGAGATCTGCGGATCAATACGGATTTTTGGTGTTAATTTCACCGCATAATATCCCATATTTTATGAGAAATAACCGTGAAACATAATCAGTCGCTTCCTAAAGTCGTTTCATAAATTCGTTTCCTAAAATCGTTTCATAAAATTGTTGCATAAATTCGTTTCATACATTTATTTCATTAGGATTTTATATATATAGGGTAGATATAATCAACCGATCTCGGCCTTCAGCAAAATAATTAACCCTTTATGTACTGAATTATGAATTCATGAAAATTTTTTCTTCTAAAGCCTTTTTTGTGAATTTTTGAAACTACATTAGAAGATTTACATAATCATTTAATAAAATTTAGCAGGATTTTAGAAGGACTGGAGGATTTAGAAGGATTAATTAAAGTTTAATTTATAGGGATTTCGTGCAATATTTATAACACCACTCAAATCTTTTATTTTAAATATTTTTCTTAGTATTTTGTAGAATTAGGAAATGTACAAATATAATGTTCTTACAATAGAAATATAGAAATATTTTGGAATTGACCCCTACCCCCCACCCTCCCCCAACGCCAAGAAAGCTGAAAAGAAGCAAAGGCAAAAGAAATCATCCTTTTAAAAATATTTTTGTTTTGTGTAACCAATAATGCTTTTGAAACAAGGTAAAGTAATGTCTCTGTAACTCATTCTAAACTGTATTACTACTAATCGATGTATTAAATGAATTTTATAATAAGTTATTTTAATGGTACTTATAAGTACCGCCAGTAGATAAAGGGTTAAAGCCAATTAGCCACACTGCATTTCGAGACGGATTAGGAGAATTTCAGATTACCCGACCTGATGCAGGAGTCGATTTCAGAGATTCATAAACACATTTTTATTTTTATTTTATTCGATAAATAATATGAAAATTACTGAAACTAAATTTGTACGTAAGCCAATGATCGGTTCGAGAAAACCTTTAAATTACACTACTAACGAGTTCCAAAGAAAACAGGAATCGCAAAATAGACAAGGGAAAGGATTATTTGTTACTTTTGAGTTGGATCACGTAAGTGTATTTTGGAAAGATTCCCTGTTTTTTTTTTTTTTTTTTTTTTTTCCCTCTTAAATTTGTGCTTAGACAATAATGAATTTGTTGTAACAGCAAATAATGAAACGAAGTATCATCTAGATTAACAGATTGTTTATTTGTTTTAAAAACTTTATGACAGTGTTTCTTTTTTTTTTAAATAACTTTAAATATAAAGTTATTGATAAGTACAGATATTATTTAAAATAAGTAATTATTTCTAAAGCTATAAAAAAAAAACTAAAAAAAATATGTGTAATCTCCCGAATGGATTAAAAATTACAAACCCAATGCTGTTTTACAAAATGCCCTGATAGCATTATAAATTCTTCTTTATCTATTTTATTAAGATTTACAAATCTTTTGCTAAATAAAACTAGTCGGCTGTGCTAATCCCAAAACTTTCTTCTATCTCATGTACAGACCTGCCAACCTTTGAAAATGAGAGAAATAGTAGCACCCAAAATTGAAATTAATCTAGAGGTTAGTTGATTAATTGGTTGCTGTTTTTTATGCTGCAAATCGGGTTAACTCTGATTGCTTTCGGTTCGGACCGAGTTTAGATTCTTGCAGGTTGGGTTCGGGTTAATCCGATTTTTCA
Organism: Maratus speciosus; assembly: GCA_963932465.1. NCBI lineage: Eukaryota > Metazoa > Arthropoda > Arachnida > Araneae > Salticidae > Maratus > Maratus speciosus. Next base: position 105,691,001 of record OZ010786.1, on the reverse strand, counting down.
AAAGTTAGTTCTGTATATTCTTTCAGATAAAAAACTATATGAATCATAATAATAAATATAGATTTTTGTCTGTGTGTGATATTGTGTTAAATTCGTGTTTTTTTTTGTTTTGTTTTTTCCTGATTCTCTAACGAGATCGCGTTTTTTATGCGATTCTTTGAATAAATTTGCGTTTTTTTTTTCGCGATTACCTGAAGAAATTTACATTTTTCCGCGATCCTTTGACGAAATTTGCGGTTTTTTCGCGATCCCTTGGCCAAATTTGAATTTTTTCCCGATTCTTTCACGAAATTCGCGTTTTTTTTTTCACGATCTTTTGTCAAATTCGCGTTTTTTGCAATCCTTTAATGAAAGTTGGATTTTTTTTCCATTATTTTTTGTCGAATTTTGCGTTTTTCTACGATCCTTTGACGAAATTCGCGTTTTTTCTGCGATTCTGTAACGAGATTCGCGGTCCCCCCCCCCCCTCCGTGATTCTTTGAAAAAATTTGCTTTTCTTGCACGATTTTTTCACGAAATTCGCGCTTTTTCGCGATCCTTTGACGAATTTTGCGCTTTTCTGAGATTCTTTAACGAAATTCGCCTTTTTTTCTGCGAACGATTGACGAAATTTGTTTTTTTTTTTCGGTGTGTGTTTTTTGCAGAAAATCGTAGTTCTAGAACAATTTTCGTAGTATCATAGTTTTTAACTTCAAATCCTAGAAACTACGATTTTTTCGTAGCAGTTGGCAGGTATGCATATATTTTAATATTTCAAAATGTTGTTACAAATGTGAATATTTCATTTTTATTAGTTCACTACTATATCAAATTTGAATTTCATCTTAAATTTCTGCTTCAGTCAATTAATCGGTGTAAAAACGAGTTAATCTCTATCATGATATTTATTAAAACCAATAGTTTTCTGTTATTCTGTTGTATATCGACTGTTCGCGAATAGTCGACTTATCAGGATGGGAAGTTCCCGTCGCTTCAGCAGCCCCCGGTGTACAATAGAACTACAAAAAAAAAAAAAAAAAAAAAAAAAAATCGCTATTACATAGGCGTAACCAGCCTTTTGAATGGGGGGGGGGGGGATGTGCCCAGACTTTTTAGCCTGAACATGTTGGATAGAAACAATATCTTATATAGTAACACCTGCTAAAACAGAACCTAATGAAACCGGCCGAATTTTCGTTTTAGACAGGTTTTCATCTTAGAAGGTATAATTGTGTTTTATTTCTTTTAAAAAGGGCTCAAACGCGATTTTTGTTTGCGTGAGTGCGGGGGGGGGGGGTGAAAAGGGCTCAAAACATCAAAACTAAATCTAATAGTTAAAAAAAAATGTGAATCTCCCTGCAGCAGTGACATAAGACCTGTGACTAAATGTGGTCACAAGTGTAAAACCTTTTGGCACCCCAACTTCTTATAAAGATTTAAAAAGGTCATTAATCATGCTGGGAACTTCTATAGGCACAGGGACATTGCATGAGATCTAAAATCCCGTTTAAATCTTTTACCGAATTAGTTAATTTCGTTTCGAGTGGTTTTTAAGCTTTTCCGAATTTGTAATGCGATTTTTAGCGGGGTTTTTCGTGCGTTGAGGCGATTTTTTCACCTTTTTGAAACAGAAAAACATTCCTGTTATTTTTGCAACTGCCATGATTAAATTCGAATTGGAAGAATGTAGAATCAGTTCTTACAAGAATGCTGAAAATTTAATTTGGCTCGAAATAAAAAATCGCAACAATTCAGTATTCGTTTGTTTCGAGACAGAAGTGGTCGTACCTTGCTCGGGAGTACGTTGCCGAAGGCAGTCTCCCCTCCCCCACAATCCTTAGATTTGTTTAATTCTATGTTCGTTAAAAAAAAATAAAAAACAGCGAAACTCCACTAGCAATAAAGTTTTCTTTGACGAGAAGGGTTTTAAATAACCTGCGGGATCGCGCGATTTTTGCACAGAAAAGAAAAAGTCCCGCATAATAAAAAATGCTGTGCAATATTCCCCGCCCCCCCTCCAAATTCTTTCACAGACCTGTGATTCTTCAGTAAGTATTTATTATTATTATTTTTTTTTTTTATTTCTTTTATGGAATTTCTCAAAATCAATTCCTGATTCGGTCCCTGAAAAAATTGAGAACTTCTTTAAACGATCGTGGAAAATATCGTGAATTTCGATAAAAGAGTGCAGAAAGAAATCACGAATTTCGCAAAAGATTGCGCTAAAGGAATCACGAATTTCGATAAACGACTGACGAAAAAATGTTGCAAATTTAGTCAAAAGGTCGCAGAAAAGAGTAGAGAATTTTTTAATCGGTAGGGAAAGAAATCGAGAATTTTTCCGATCGGTCGCGCAAAACTATCTCGAATTTCGACAAATGACCTCTGTAAAAAAAAAATCTGTTTCGCCAAACAGTCGCAAAAGAAAACAAATTTCGTCAAAGGATCCAGGTAAAAACGAGAATTTCGTCAAAGGATCGCAGAAAGAAAACGCGAATTTCGTCAAAAGATTGCGGAAAGAAAAAATTGAATTTCGTTAAAAGATTGCGGAAAGAAAAAATTGAATTTCGTCAAAAGATCGTGGAAAGAAAACGCGAATTTCACCGTAGGATTGTGCTAAAGAAATGCAATTTCATCAAAATATCGCGGTAAAAAAGGCGAATTTCGTCAAAGGATCGCGGTAAAAACACGAATTTTGTGAAAGGTTACTGGTGAAAAGTGCGGATTTCGACAAAATATCGCGTAGAAAGGCGTGAATTTCGTCAAACGATTTTGGGGAAAAAATTGTAAATATCATGAGATGATCGCAGAGTAAAATTGCGAATTTCGTCAAAATTTACTGCACTGGGATAAAAGATTAAAACTGGGTCCTTTTCCTAGTTTCAAAAGAATGCCGCAAAACGAGAAGAAACTCCAAAAATCATATAAAAATTTTCAGACGAAAAAAATTACTATATTGACTTGAAAGACTGCAACCAAATTTCTTTTACGAAAATTAAAAAAAGGTCGCGAATCACGAAATTTAACCAACCAACCAACCTCCAGATTAATTTGAATTTTCTGTGCTATTATTTCTCATTTTCAAAGGAGGTAGGGTCTGTACAACCCCCTCCCCCTTCCTCTGGGTAATCACATTTTAGAACTATTGTTTCACATCTGCATTCTCTTTCAAATTTTTTTGCTTCTTTCTAGACTTTAGACTACGAAAGCAAAGAGACAAATAGTTTATTTTTCTATCCTCGTCAAGAACTTGTGTTAATTTCTCATGAAATTGCAGAAACATGCAATAAAAAGAACAGTGTTAAAAAAAATCTCCCACAAACAAAAGACGTCAAAGTAGGATTATAAAACTATCTTTTTGACGTACTAATACAGATTCTTGTAAATATTCTAGTTTTAAAAAAGATAAACAACATAATATAAAAAAACAGAACGTGGGTTTCTTCTTTTATCACGTTTCAAAACTTAGGCTGTTAGTTTTCAGAACTAAACTAATTGAACTCTGCTTTCACTTCTTCTTCTTTCTTCTTTTGTAGATTTCAATTTTTTTAAATAATTGTGCTTGGATCTGCGGAAGCGGTGGGGTGCCCGGGCACACAAGCACCCCCCCCCCCTGGTTACGCCTATGTATTATAGTGCCCCTTACGGCGGAATATTTCCAAATTCAGGGAGGACCTTCTTACCATGGCCAAAAGCATGCATATAAAATTTGGTTCAATTCTATGCATAACTTCATACACTTTTAAATGGTACAATATTGAAAATTGCACAAAAATCGATTTTACAGCGCCCCTTTTCGGCGGATTTTTTCCCAAATTAATGAAGGACCTGCTTACCGTAGCCAAAAACTTAAAAAAAAATTTGGTTCAATTCTATGCATAACTTCATACAATTTCCACTGGTACAATATTGAAAATTGCACAAAAATCGCTATTACAGCACCTCCTTCTGGCAATCGCTATTGCAGTGCCCCATCAGCGGAATTTTTCCAAATTCAGGGAGAACCTTCTTGCCATGACCAAAAACCTGCAAAATTTTTTTTATTCAATTCTATGCTTAACTTCATACACTTTCCGATGGTACAATATTCAGAATGGCACAAAAATCGATATTACAGCGCCCCCTTTCCGCGGATTTTTTCCAAATTAATGCAGGACTTGCTTACCGTAGCCAAAAACTTAAAAAAATAATTTGGTTCAATTCTATGCATAACTTCATACACTTTCCGGTGGTACAATATTGAAAATTGCACAAAAATCGCTATTACAGCGCCTCCTTCTGGCTATTGCAGTGCCCCACCGTCGGAATTTTTCCAAATTCAGGGAGAAGCTTCTTGCCATGACCAAAAACCTACAAAAAAAAAAAATTATTCAATTCTATGCTTAACTTCATACACTTTCCAATGGTACAATATTCAAAATGGCACAAAAATCGCTATTACAGCGTCCCTTTCGGCGGATTTCTTCCAAATTAATGAAGGACATGCTTACCGTAGCCAAAAACTTAAAAAAAAAATTGGTTCAATTCTATGCATAACTTCATACACTTTTCGATGGTGTAATATTTAAAATAGCACAAAAATCGCTATTACAGCGCCCCCTTACGGCTAATTTTTTCCAAATTAATGAAGGACCAGCTGACCGTAGCCAAAAAAAAAAAAAAATTGGTTCAATTCTATGCATAACTTCATACACTTTCCGATGGTACAATATCCAAAATGGCACAAAAATCGCTATTACAGCGCCCCCTTTCGGCGGATTTTTTTCAAATTAATGAAGAACCTGCTTACCGTAGCCAAAAACTTAAAAAAAAATTGGTTCAATTCTATGCGTAACATCATACACTTTCCGATGGTACAATATTTAAAATGGCACAAAAATCGCTATTACAGCGCCCCCTTTCGACGGATTTTTTCCAAATTAATGAAGGACCTGCTTACCGTAGCGAAAAATTTTACAAAAAATTGGTTCAATTCTATGCATAACTTCATACACTTTTCGATGGTACAATATTAAAAATTGCACAAAAATCGCCATTACAGCGCCCCCTTTCGGTGGATTTTTTCCAAATTAATGAATGACCTGCTTACCGTAGCCAAAACTTTAAAACAAAAAATTGGTTCAATTCTATGCATAACTTCATACACTTTTCGATGGTACAATATTTAAAATGGCACAAAAATCGCTATTACAGCGCCCCCTTTCGGCGGATTTTTTCCAAATTAATGAATGACCTGCTTACCGTAGCCAAAAACTTAAAAAAAATAATTTGGTTCAATTCTATGCATAACTTCATACACTTTCCGATGGCACAATATTAAAAATTGCACAAAAATCGCCATTACAGCGCCCCCTTTCGGTGGATTTTTTCCAAATTAATGAATGACCTGCTTACCGTAGCCAAAAACTTAAAAAAAATAATTTGGTTCAATTCTATGCATAACTTCATACACTTTTCGATGGTACAATATTTAAAATGACACAAAAATCGCTATTACAGCGCCCCCTTTCGGCGGATTTTTTCCAAATTAATGAATGACCTGCTTACCGTAGCCAAAAACTTAAAAAAAATAATTTGGTTCAATTCTATGCATAACTTCATACACTTTTCGATGGTACAATATTTAAAATTGCACAAAAATCGCCATTACAGCGCCCCCTTTCGGCGGATTTTTTCCAAATTAATGAAGGGCCTGCTTACCGTAGGCAAAAACTTAAAAAAAATAATTTGGTTCAATTCTATGCATAACTTCATACACTTTCCGATGGCACAATATTAAAAATTGCACAAAAATCGCCATTACAGCGCCCCCTTTCGGTGGATTTTTTCCAAATTAATGAATGACCTGCTTACCGTAGCCAAAACTTTAAAACAAAAAATTGGTTCAATTCTATGCATAACTTCATACACTTTTCGATGGTACAATATTTAAAATGGCACAAAAATCGCTATTACAGCGCCCCCTTTCGGCGGATTTTTTCCAAATTAATGAATAACCTGCTTACCGTAGCCAAAAACTTAAAAAAAAATTGGTTCAATTCTATGCGTAACTTCATACACTTTTCGATGGTACAATATTTAAAATGGCACAAAAATCGCTATTACAGCGCCCCCTTTCGGCGGATTTTTTCCAAATTAATGAATGACCTGCTTACCGTAACCAAAAACTTAAAAAAAAATAATTTGGTTCAATTCTATGCATAACTTCATACACTTTCCGATGGCACAATATTAAAAATTGCACAAAAATCGCCATTACAGCGCCCCCTTTCGGCGGATTTTTTCCAAATTAATGAAGGACCTGCTTACCGTAGCCAAAAACTTTTTTAAAAAAATTTGGTTCAATTCTATGCATAACTTCATACACTTTCCTGTGGTACAATATTGAAAATTGCACAAAAATCGCTATTACAGCCAAACACATTTAAGATACATAGGCCGGCAATTCCCATTCAAAAGCATGTGAAACCATGGCAGCCATCTGAAGTAAATTGAAACACTTGAACCGCGAGGTTTGTACGTCAGCTGTGGTTATTTACCATTAAGTGCTATGGCTAGAATGAGCTTAAAAATTAATTTTTATCAATATATATGAAGTTTATGGCATATTGTTTTACATGAAGCTATTTTTTATAGCTAAATATGCGTTATAAATATTGAATTTTCAGAAATAAAGTTCAATAAGGCGATTAATTAATAATTTTATGCATGGTATGTTTGAAAATGAGTACCTAATTTTAACATGCCTTATAAACCTAAATAAAGACGAAGTTTATATGGAAATAGATTGTTAAACATTATAATTCCACCTTTTTTTAAGTTTGACTTACAAAAGTAACTGGGAAGGAAGTTTAGATTAAAGGTAGCAACTATAACATAATATAGTAATTTACAAAATTTTAAATTACTTGTAAAGAAATCTATGTTTGTTAAACTAATTTTTATGCAAATAGGTAATTTAAAAAATGCATATTAACGAAAGTAACACTATATTTTTTTTTCCTTGTAGGATGTTTATTGAAATACTTACTTGCTATACGAAAAAAACAAAAAAATGTATGAATAATAAGGTATTTTTTTTTAAAAAAAAAGGCCTAAATGAAATAGGGTAGACTAATACTTAATGATCCGCAATGACAAAATATGCTGAAAAAAGCATTTTCTTAGGTAAATTAAAATATAAAACATATATGCTGCCGTACAACAGCTGTGATCAAAAATCCTCAGTTAAACTGACAGTTTGCAGGTCTATGTATCTTAAAAGTCTTTGATTACAGCTCCTCCTTCTAGCAATCGCTATTGCAGTGCCCCACCGGCGGAATTTTTCCAAATTCAGGGAGAACTTTCTTGTCATGACCAAAAACCTACAAAAATTTTTTTATTCAATTCTATGCTTAACTTCATACAATTTCCGATGGTACGATATTCGAAATAGCACAAAAATTACCATTACAGCGCCCCCTTCCAGCGGAAAATTTTTCCAAATTCAGGGAGGACCTTCTTGCCAAGGCCATAAACCTATACAAAAAATTTTATTCAATTCTATGCATAACTTCATACACTTTCCGATGGTACAATATTCAAAATGGCACAAAAATCGCTATTATAGCGCCCCCTTTCGGCGGATTTTGTCTAAATTAATGAAGGAAGTGTTTGCCATAGCTACAGTGGCTAGAATAGATAGTGTGCCGTTCATTGGTTACCATAACGCTTTTTTTTTTTGATCGTGAAAGGGAGGACGCCGCAAGGTGGCGCGCATGTTATCACCGACTGGGAATTTTGAAAGCTTTTAGCGCCGTGACAGTGAAGCATATTGTAAACGCGAGTTTTTCCCATAAAGTTTTAATTATGTCTGTTTAAGAAACAAAATATGAGTGAAAAACTAATAAAAAATATCAGCAAAGGTATTGTTTTGCGCCTGGTTGTCGTAATTTGTTTTTTAAATAACTGTATAAAGTAAATGTATCTGTTTTCAATTAGTTGATCTCCAATTTTGTTCTAAGTAAAAAGAAAAAAAAATGCATTTTTAGAATATTGTTTGATTAAGTTTTCATGATAAGTGCAATATGTTTTAGTTTCTAATTTATATTATGCTTAACAATATTTATTGTCAGCAGTAAGTTGACTATTTTGAAAATATCGGATATTTTATATATTTTCGAAAATATCAGGATATTTACGAACCATGGGCCCGGGGGAAGGAGATTCCTCCGCAGAGGAATGAGATGTCCCTCCGGAAGATTTGATATTTAGTTTTCAATGGTCAAAAAGTGTAATCCCCCCCCCCCCTTCCCCGGAGCTACAAAAATCCCTCCCGGAGAAAAGTGTCTGAATTCAACACTGGTTTGCACAGTTTTGGAAGTAGTCAACAGTTGTTGGTATTTGTAAATAAAGCTAAAGCTAATTTAACCTTTGAATTTATTTTAAAAATTATTTACTTTTCATACATAATTCATAAAGAAATAAATGTTTATAATTTCTCTTAAGAATTTTAATATGTGATTTCCAATGTGAAAATGATTCATTTAACAAATGGGCCTTTGTTTTGAAAATAACACAAAGTAAATATTGCTATTGGGAGTTTATTTTTAAATGTTTATTGTATGTTTGCGCAGTTTTAGAAGTAGTGAACAGTTGTTGATATTTCATATTTGTAAATAAAGCTAAAGCAAATTTAACCTTTGAATTTATTTACTTTTTTCATACATGAATTCATAAAATATATATATATATATATGTGTATATTATTTTTCTTAAGAATTTTAATATGTGATTTCAAGTGTAAGAAAGATTTATTTAACAAATGGGCTTTGTTTTGAAAGTAACACAAAGTAAATATTGCTATTGGGGGTTTATTTTTAAATATTCATTGTATGTTTGCACAATTTTAGAAGTAGTGAACAGTTGTTGATATGTGTAAATAAAGCTAAAGCGAATTTAACATTTGAATTTATTTTTGAAATTATTTACTTTTCATACATAATTCATAAATATTTTTTTTTTTTTTAATTTTTCTTAAGAATTTTAATATGTGGTTTCAAGTGTAAGAAAGATTTATTTAACAAATGGGGCTTTGTTTTGAAAATAACACAAAGTAAATGTTGCTATTGGGAGTTTATTTTTAAATATTCATTGTATGTTTGCACAGTTTTAGAAGTAGTGAACAGTTGTTATTTGTAAATAAAGCTAAAACGAACTTAACATTGGAATTTATTTACTTTTCACACATATAATTTTTATTTAAAAAATATGTCTCTAGTCTAAAATAACAGTTTGTAAATAATATATTTATTATTGAAATATTTCAGACTTGTTTTCATCTAAATATTAATTCCTATATTTAAATGTCTTCTTATATAATATTAAAATAAGTATCGAAAAAGCATTAATGTATCCGATCTGCTTTCGGAAATTTCCAGTCTCTACTACAGTCAGAGCCATCTATTGGGGGATTACTTTCGCGTGCATTTTTTTAGCGTGCAACGGCACACTATATATTCTAGTCACTGTACCATAGCCAAAAACTTGAAAAAAAAAATTGGTTAAATTCTATGCATAACTTCATACACTTTTTGATGGTACAATGGCGATAGACAGACGAACACACGGATAGACAGACATTTTCTATAAATATGTTTTTTGGAATCTCTGACCCCTAAAACGTGTAAATCCGTCGAAAATCGGAAGTAAAAAAAATTTCGATTACAATACTTTCTTCTATTGAAGATAGAAAGAAAGTATAAATAGTTAAAGTTACTTAAAAGCATGAAAGAGTCAAGACACATTTATTGGCTTGTTTATTAGTGCAACTGAAAACTACATTATTTATAAAATTCTGAATTAAGTAAAGATTTCGCAAAAATGAATGCCTGTCGAGTCTTTTTTACGAAAAGCTAATTTTCTGTAGGTCTTATTATAATCAAATTATTATACTTGGTGCAAAATAATTGCATTAGGTTTTTAGGTAGCTTTCATTACAAAAAGCTACCTATTGCAGCCGTTCGGAGGAAAGCGATTTCAAAAAATTTTGGTATATTTTCATCGATCATGACCACCAGACCCCGAAACCACCCTCCGTTCAAAATTGATTATATATATATATATATATATATATATATATATATATATATATATATATATAACCATTAATTAAACATCACCGACCATCATCAAAAACTGCAATATTGTGAATGATTGACTACATGCCATAAACCAACAATATAGAGCTGCATGTGTAAAATAAAGTACCGTATACTTAATTACAAGAATTAACATGGAAGAAAAAAAGAAGAATATGGATTCCGAAAAAATTGAAAAACTTATATATTGAATTACGTTTTCAAGAGTACAGAATTCAATGATATAAGCAAATCGGTTGTTTTCTGTGGGAAAAAAGCTATAAGCTGAAAAAAAATTTTCCCCTGTACTCAAACAACCAATATAATCAAAATAATAGTTTCAAGATTAATAGAGAACATTATCAAATGTCATGAATTGGAAAAAAAAAAACTACAACCCATTAAATATCTAATTTATAGCAATAGAAATCCCACAAAACATGCCGTATTAATTCCCAGTAGATATTCAAAATATATTCCCGCACATGGAATCCAAAATGCATGATAAGATCAAGGTGAATAAAACAGTTAAGTTAACACAGAAATTAAAAGCTATGGAGTCAGTTAATTCATATTGAAATATTGTGATAAATATAATTAATATAATATAAATAAAAAATATTTACATTATTTATAATACCTAAAAACAATTTTAAATTGTATAATAACAATTTTACAACAGTGCCAATATTCAGCTTTAATTACCACCTAGTGTAAAAAATTAAAATTATGACTTTAAAGAGGCTACTTAAAAATACAAAATTTATGGTGCTGCCATCTATTATTATTTTATACAAATGTCACAGTAAGTAGAACCTAATACATGCTAATGAATTAAAATGTATCAACTGCATTCCTACACACATCCTAATATAAACAATACCATACTGTATTTCATTATTCAGAATTTTTTGAAAATAAATTAAATGTTAATACAATATATTCTATCTATCTAGCTATCTATCTATATATATATATATCTGACCTTTGTCACACTGTAACTCTCATATTTATGAACCGATTTGGATGTAATTCGGTGTGTACATAGTACATACCAATGTCTCGACCGAGTTCCTTGGCAGCTTCATCCGCCATTTTCTTTCAAAATGGCGACCATTTAAATTTTTTTTTAATTTAAAATTTGAAATGTGGTACCAAAAATGTGAAAATGGAAAAATATTTTTTTCTTATGTATTTGACCTTTATACAAAGACTCCGGAGCAGTTTTTGTTTCGTCTATATCTTAAAAAATGGCTGAGTTCTAGCATTTTAAATTTCTAGCGTGGCTGACATTTTGAAACGTCCTGAATTTTGTCACGCGATAAAAGGCGTATTTATGAACCGATTTGGATGTAACTTCGTTTATACATAGTACATACCAATGTGTCGACCAAGTTCGTTGGCCAGCTTCATCTGCCATCTTGTTTAAAAATGGCGGCCATTTAAATTTTTAAGAATATTTTAAATTTGAAATATGGTACCAAAAAATTGAAAATTTGAAAAAATATTTTTTTCTTATGTGTTGGACCTTGATAAAAATCTTCGGGAGCAGTTTTTGTTTCTTCTATATCTTAAAAAATGGCTGAGTTATAGCATTTTGAATTTTCTTGCTTGGCTGACATTTTGAAACGTCCAGAATTTTGTCACGTGATAACAGGCGTATTTATTAACGGATTTGGATGTACCATGGTGTGTACATAGTACATACAAATATCTCGACCGAGTTCGTTGGCCAGCTTCATCCGCCATCTTGTTTCAAAATGGCGGCCATTTAAAAAATTTAAAATTTAAAATGAGATACCAAAAAATTGGAAAATGAAAAAGATTTTTTTCGTATGTGTTTGACCTTAATACAAAGATTCCGGAACAGGTTTTGCTTCGTCTATATTTTAAAAAATGGCTGAGTTATATCATTTTGAATTTCTATTGTGGCTGACATTATAAAACGACCTGATTTTTGTCACGCGATAACAGGAGTATTTATGAACCGATTTGGATGTAACTTAATCTGTACATAGTACATACCAATGTCTCCACCGAGTTCGTTGGCCAGCTTCATTCGATATCTTGTTTCAAAAGGGTTGCCATTTAAAAAAAAATTAATTTAAAATTTAAAGTGAGGTTTTAAAAAATTGGAAAATCAAAAAGATTTTTTTTATGTGTTTGGCCTTGATACAAAGATTCTGGAGCAGTTTTTGTTTCTGAAAATTTGTTCTTTTTTTTATATCTTAAAAAATAGTTGAATTATAGCACTTTGAATTTCTAGCATGGCTTAACACTTTGAAACGATCTTGCATTTGTCACGCGACAACACACGTATTCGCCTATTTCGATGTAAGAAGGCATGTGGATAGTATACATCAATATCTCGACCAAGTTCGCTGGCCAGCTTCATCAGCCATCTTGTTTCAAAATGGCGGCCATTAAATAAAAAATATATATATATTTAAAGTGAGGTGCAAAAAAATTAGAAATTGAAAAAGGTTTCTTTCTTAAGTGTTTATCCTTGATATAAGGATTGAGGAACATTTTTTGTTTGTCTTTATCTTAAAAAATGGCTCAGATGTAGCAGTTTCAATTTCTAATATGGATGACATTTTGAAAAATCTGATTTTTTGCCTGCGACAGCACTCGTATATATCAACCGATCCCGATGTGAGTGAGCATGTGCACAGCAATTACTAAGGTCTCGACCAAGTTCGCTGGTTAGCCTCATCCACCATATTGTCTTAAAATTGCAGGCACTTTAAAAAATATCCGAATTTGGCAGCCAAATATAAGTTACTTTAAATAAAAGCAGCTTGGATAAAGCTGACTAATTTCGCGAAATTCTCATTCATAATGATTTAGTATTGATAGAAATTAGTATTGCATCTCTTATATTCGGTTTCCACTAAATTGAGCTTCGTGTGTTTGAATAATATAAGTTGGCTTTTTTAAAATAAGGAATATGAAATCTACCTCTTCCTCACGGCACTGGCCGGAAGGACTTTTTTATATTATAAACTATGTGAGATAAATTCTTAATCTTTATCTTGATCAAACTATTCAGCCTTTGGACTCTCACTGAAATATATTCCCGGCTTCTTTCGTGTATTGCTCGGTTACGCTATATAGCTTTTATAGCAAACTCCAATCAAAACTTAATTTGAAAATTTTTAAGAAACAGAATTTATTAAGTTCGTTATTGAAAAATGTCGCTATAACAATAATTTTTTCCCTCTAAGAATGGTATTAAATATTAATGGAATAAGAATGGCATTATTATCTAAAGATTTTATGCTTTAAAATAAATTTTTAATGCCTTATAAACGGCTACGATTTTCCCAAAATTTTATTAAAATGCATAGTAGAAAACTCTTTTTAAAGACAATTTTTGTAATTGCATCTAATATTTCAATAAAAATCATTAAAGAAAACTTTAATTGTCACACCAGTTTTAGCTTGAATTTAACTGCACATTTTTTTTTTCAAGTTCAATCTCAATAATTTATTAGTTAAATGAAGAAAGAGTCTTTAAGTTGGAGTTGGATAATGTATTGAACATGTGAAATTCATTATAACTTATGAGCAATAACTTCTATAACAAATTTTTGATTAGGTGAATACGAGACAGTTTTGATGAGATTTGATGTGTTGATGGAAAACTGAAAATTAATAGAGTGGACTTAAAATAAACTTAGTAAATATATCTGTATAAAAGATTGGAAAATGTATCATAATTCATGCAAGTGTGAGATAAGTTTCTTTAAACAGACGCCATAGAGCATTTTGCACATACTGCACAAAATCCATGTGCCGGCTCTCGGTATATAACTTTAATTTACTTCAACTGTTCTGGGTCTTTTCGGTATGTTATAACGAGCTTAATAGTGTCATTTTTTAGGGTTTATGTCAACAATATTCGACGAAATAACATATCTTTATTATGAATTCAGCTATGGAGCTCCTTTGAAGAATCCATTTCACTTTCATAGTTTCTTATTTTTGAATTTTCCCTCTCCTGTGATTACTTTTTTAATTTTCTTTTCCGTTTATTTTTACACAAATGATTTTATTTTAATAATATATATATCAGCAGTTCTTAAACTTTAGTTATCACGGACACCTTTAACAATTTTCTAGGTCTCCGCAGAACTCCCCCATCACTTAGCCTATGAATATAATATATATATATAAATTCGATGTTAACTGTAACTCATTAATATAACACGTGTAAGGGTATTTGCTGTGTCGGTAAGGACAAATGATTTTGTTTCAATTCTAAAATTTAAGATATTTTATCTGTTTCTATTAATAGAGTAAGTTTTTAATTCACATGTTTCATTTTTTTTTTAATTGTGCATGGCTTGATAATGTCCAAATTTTCTATATTTATTTATTAATTAACTTTTTTTGTTGTTGTTGTTACGGTTAATCGAGCAATGGTAGAAATTTGCATTAAAGCAATTGCTTTTAATTTCTACTTCAGAAATTAACCGTATTTTACTTATGATATCGTAATATTTCCCTTGAAAACGAGTTACGAATCATAAATTCCATTTTTATTCATGATATTTCTTCTTTTTTTTAATTCATTTTGTGGGTTTTCTCATTGAATTTATGTATTTTCAATTATGAGATCTTACATTTCCTACAATGGATTTATTGGTGCTGTCAATGATTCATTTTTTATGGTGTTTTTTCATTGGTTAAAATGTCTTAGTTACAAATAGTTTGACAAAATATTTCAAATATTTATGATTTTCTACATGTTTATTTGTATTTATTTATTCTTTTTATGCATTCACCCTCCTGTTAATATTGACCTTTCGCCAAATTTAAATGTTATAATATTTTAATACTTCATTTATAAGTGATTGGGTCTAGTTTAAAAAAAAAATCATTAGTGATTAGTTTATTTAATAATTGTTGATCCATATTTAATATGTATAATGTTTGTATCATGTCTTGATACTCAATTTATTGAAATTGATGATGAATTGTAATATTCTATAATTGTTATATATATATATATATATATATATATATATACATATTCATATGCTAGCAAAGCTTCTTTGGGTATAGTTTTTAGAGAGCTCCTACTGGTTAATGTCGACCCTGATGTTTAGTTATTTACAAGACACTTTTTGTAGTAGTTGTAATACTGAGGGTGCCGATTTAATTTAGGAAGTATACGCTTATGGCCTGTGCCACGGGTCTTCTTCGATATCTTAATAAAGCATTTTATAGAGGACCATTCATTCTGTGCGATTATCACAGTAGTTACGCAGTGGTGGAAAATTGGCGCAGGGGAGGAGCCTATTGACACCACTAAATATTAGAAGTATTTTAAGGCTTATCTAATGGCAGAATTTCTGAGTTTTTATTAAAGTGACGAATACTATAAAATATTAGTGGTGTCAATAGGCTCCTCCTCTGCGCCAATTTTCCACCACAGTAGTTACGTTATGAAAAAACAAGCTGGTTCGAGGAACATCAGAAGTGTTTGAAGATGAGTGGATTGACGCAGTTTTTTCCGCATCCCTTTGACCTTTAATGACTCTTTTCCTGTCATCTTTCTGTCGCACACTCATTGACTTGCTGACTTAATTTGATACACCGACAGACACAATTCTGTTACGGGGATTTTTTTTCACGGTTTTGGCATTGCTAATGTATTCCTGCGACAGTAAATCTTAAAGTTTGGGCTCACTGATGCCTTCAAGTGTGAAATCAGGCTACAAACCATGCATTTCTTTTAACACAGCGTACATTTAAAAAATTATCATACCTTATCACCTTGATCCTAGCTAGGATCGTCATTCGGCAGTGAGTTTCAACAATTAGTACTCAGAAAAAGTATGAAAAAAGATAACAAATTCTTTCTCTATATATAGAAGGATTCCTTAAAGGGCTACCACTCACGCGAAAACGCCTGCTCGCTAATATTAATCCTATGTGACAGTTCTTCTAAAATATCTTGTTAGCATTTCAATATTTTTTAAACGATTTTTTTTCCTTTTTGCATTGGATAACTGAGATCGATCCCTACAATCGCCGATTTTTACTCTTTCGATTTTGTTTTCAGGTTTATTTTTTTAATTATTATTATTATTATTATTTTTAAAATGGAGATACTTTCACTTTCAGAGCGAATTCTGCGATCGTCATTAAGCATGCAAGATTTAAAACGGCTCTATATGTAGGAATTGACAAACAACATCTTATTTGAGAATAAGTTTCATGGGAAGAATTAATAATTCACTCTTTAAATCACGCAAGTAATCATTTTCATCACAATGTGCCGAACGCACGCGGTCTGTATGCACAGAAAATGAATCCATTTAAGATTTGATTTCGTTGTCTTTCGGAAATCTAAGAAATTTAAGTCTCGATTTCTTCTGTTGTCTATCATGACGACTACAACTTGTTATTGCACAGCAAATCATGATTAGAAAATTAAATGATTAAATACACGAAGAAAGAAAAATAACAACGTACATTTTTTTCGAGGATAACTGACCAATAGTTAGAGGAAAGTAGATAGCGAAAGCGCGCGCTGGTGTCACGGCCAATCTTATGAAGAACGGCCGTGTGACACTCTGTGTCAAAATTAA
Source organism: Maratus speciosus (assembly GCA_963932465.1). Taxonomy (NCBI): domain Eukaryota; kingdom Metazoa; phylum Arthropoda; class Arachnida; order Araneae; family Salticidae; genus Maratus; species Maratus speciosus. Next base: position 105,674,302 of record OZ010786.1, on the reverse strand, counting down.
TTTGCTTATTCCTCTTTTACAGAGAAAAGAATTTCTTTAAAAAGCTCATAAAAATAAAGAAAAATGCGTTTCGAAAGAATAAAACTTTTTTTATGCGGTGCGTTCTACCATCTTGCAAACATGCTACCATTTTTAGAGCAGTTGCATGAATCCTTTTCGACTTCTTCTTTTTCTCTTAAGATTCCACTTCAGTCACGGGAAGAAAGGAAAACGCTAATGCTAAGTCTATGGGAGCGTTATTTTCAAATATCTCGCTCAAATTTTAATATTTTTGAATGATTTCTTTTGCGTAGGATAGCTGATGACGATCTACAACCGGGCTAGTTTTTACTTTTTCGATTTTGGTTATAGTTTTTTTTTTTTTTTTTTTTTTTTATTAAGGTACTTTCAATTTCAGAACCGGTTAAAATCGGTTCCGAAAGTAAAAGAAATAAAAAAAAAATCTGAAAACAAAATCAAAAAAGTAAAAACTAGCCCGGATTTAGATCGTCCTCAGCTATCTTGTGAAAAAAAAAATCATTCGAAAATATCAAAATTTAAGCGAGATATTTTAAAATAACTTCCCCATAGGATTAACATTATCATCCGGGTCTTTTTGAATAACTAGAATGGCCTCTTAAAGTGATAACACAAGTTTTTATCTGCCTGATGATGAAATAATAAGATTTTTTCGAAACGCGTTGGGTGTCTCTAATTTTTTATGATGCGATTAAGAAGTTTTTCCCGTTGCATTGTTGTTTTCACGTTTTTATATGTTTATTTCCTTTCTTTTTTTTTACTTATAACTTTTTTAAAATTAAAACTGTCCCACTATCTGAGGAACTACTGAAAAATATTAAATGACATCGTTTTTATTGGAAAAAAGTGCAACAATTTTTAAGGATTTTCTCATCTTCCCTAATTAAAAAATAAAAATAAATGTATTCATTTCTTTGAAAGCAATTATGCTTTTATTGTTTCTTTGACTTAAATGAAAGGAAACAGTTTATAATATCCATTCAAAAAGCGTGCATTTAACGAGGAATGAGATAATATTCCTTGTATAATAATGGGTTTAATTAGGATTTCCCTTTGAGCTTGAAGTGGTGCCCTTGGTATTTGTTTCCAGCCTTTTAACCCAATTCGGGACAAGTAGCGTTCTTAGGAGATTTTACACACATTTAACCTTTTTACTTCGCAAGTTTTTCTTGACCTTTGACCAATCCGTTGCACCGACGTAAATGCCGGCAACGGGAAAAAATGAAAAATAAAAGTAAAAATTCATAGCCTAAATAATCAGGTTCTTCCAGGAACGAGTATGCCGGGCCGCGTTGCTTAGAAAAACATTAAAGTAAGCAAATGAAAATGAAAAAAAAGGCTTTCGTTGTATGTAGCTCGATCATCCAGACAAGTGAGCGCGTAGGATGATGTCAACTCCCTACATCTTTTTTAAAACAACGCCTCTGCAAATTTAACTCGTTGTCCAGAATCTCTGGGACTGTAGTTTGACTTTCTCACACTCTCTCCAGCTGGATGTACTGTTCCTGGAACAAATTTCCTGTTACAAGATTACTACAAAAGAATCTAAAAAAAGCAAAAATTGTGTGCTTACCTCGGCGTCCTTGGCATGTTTTGTTTTTGTTGGAAAAATTTGTGCTGAAGTCTTCAAATGCCCATTCGATTATTCATTGCAGAACGTTTCAACGATTTGTTCACGTACAACGTCGCATTGGATGACGATCAAGCTCACTTTTCTTGTCGTAATTGCTAATTAATGAGATTTTAATTAACAATTAAGGACTAATGGTAATATGGCAGTCGATGTCATCTATGTGGAGGTGGACTTTTTCTAGAAAGAAAGCGTACAATCTCCAAAAAACTGAGAACATAACGATGAAGGCTACATTCCTTGGAGTTTTTAAGGGAAAATATCTGAGAGGGAAAAACAAGGTGAGTGGTGTATTTCTTACAAATTGTTATCGGAAGTCGTATTATATCTTAAGCGACAAATATAGGTATAGAATGCTTTTTATGAATGTATTATATTTATTAAAATGTTTTGAATAGATATACCTTAATCGGTTAGATGTCATTAGTAATATCTCAATGTGTGCAATATCTAATAACCTTTAGGTTATTTTATAGGTTATCTATCTATATTATAAAGGACAAACGTGTCCGTGCGTAACGCTGACGTCATTTTAACGGTGGCAACAGCAGACGATTAAATTTAATTTTTATTCCAATTTTTTTTAACTTCTAAAGACCGCAAATTTTTACACCGTCGAATAGAGAAAAATATGTTCTTCCAATTGCAATTTGTTTGAAAACTATATCGCAATTTATTTGAAAACTGCACCGCAATTTACTAAATTTTTATTGCTTTAAAAATAATTTTCAGGCATGTTTTTTTTTTTTTAAATATATGTCTACCGCGTGCAGACAATTACGTAAGATAAATCCGTTTGTACTTAAATTAATATAAATAGCTCAGTATTTGTTTCCAGCTGATATGACATAACGAAATTAAAAAATTCTCCAATCAATAAATAAAACAATAAAATGTAAATAAAATACAAATTTAAGACATGTGATCAAACTGTGCACTTAAACCACTAAAATGATCGGGATAAAAAGAGGCTGATTTTAAATAGGGATCTTGGCGATTTATTCGACTGTTAACTTCTGGCGCGAGGCCAATACAAAACTATCCCTTTTAATAAATTTCAAAACTTTATTGAAACTAATTACTATTTTTCATATAAATATTATGTTTGGTATTGTTAGTGCGTATTCTTAAAAATATAAATGTAAAAAATTTAATATATATCAATTAAATATATGGTTTACATCTATATTTTTTAACCTGGGAAGACCGGGTATATCCCCTTGTATTTCTAGAAATTCTTATAGAGTTTAATATCTTATCCGATATAACCATTTTAATTGATGTAATTTCTAATATCAAACTGGCATGTAATGAATAATAAACTTCTTGAGAGTATTATATGCGGTATTTTTTTTTTTAAATTCTTCGGACTGTTATATTTTGACCGATGTAAGCGCCACAATCAATATAAAAACAACTGTCTTAACCGACAAGTGTATGTCCCATCTATTTTTAAAAATAACAGATCTTCAAATTTTACTCCTTGACCAGCCCTTTGGTTCTCTTTTCTAGGACTGTAGTTTGACTCCCTTTTACACTCTTTAGTTTTATGTAATGCCCTGAGAACAAATTTCCTCTTACCTCTAAAACAAAAGAATAAAAAAAAAGTAAACAGTGTGTGCTGAAAAACTTTGTTTTACCGACTTCAAATGCCCATTCGATTATTCATTGCAAAATCTTTCGATGACTTGTTCACGAACAGGAAGTACTTCGCAAAAGGGTGCCAAACAAACTTTTTTTTAATAATTGCTAATTAATGAGATTCTAATTAGTAATTACAAACTAAAGGTGATATGGCATTCGATGTCATCTGTATAGAGGTGGCCTGTTTCTAGAATGATATAAAAGTTTAACAATAATGTTAATCTTTTAATACTCTTTTGAAGCATTAAATGTTTATCCTAAAAATCACGCCTAATATCATGCCTGCAATTCATGCAGTTAAAAAAAACAGGAAAGAAATATCCTTACAATTTGTTACCACGCCGGTTCCCATTATGGAAAATTCATCTATTTGATTTACTCTTGATTGAAAGCGTGAAGAAGTAAGTTTATTTTTAAAAAATTATAATTTTTGCTCTGTTTCTTTTTAATATATGGCAATAATAAACAAAAATAAATGTGTAATACTTTTCCAGTATTCTTGGTACTTTTCCAGGTGTCTTAGTGTTTTTAAAAAAGCTTGGTGCAATTCCGTCCTCAGAAAATCAGATTTGTTGTTAAATGATACAAACAGCTATGAAAACAAAACTAGAGCACTTTTATGCTTGTTTATATATGTGTTTGTATATATATATATATATATATACCGGGTGAGCCAAAAGTTCGTTAAAACTTTAAAAACTCATAAAAAAGGAAGAAATTATGATAAAGGAGTGCGGTCACAAGGCAACTTTTTTTAGAAGCAAAAACAAAAACAAAAAAAAAAATTAGTTAAAAAATGACATATAGAGGGCGACAACAGTTGTGTCGTAGTATGTTCTGGAGGTGATGTTGAAATCGGAAGAACAAATGAATGGAGCGTATTGTTGTCCTGTTCATTGTGTTTCGGGTCGTCAGCGCCCTCTACATGTGATTTTTTATTTATTTATTTATTTATTTTGCTGCTTTAAAAAATCCGATTACCGTGTGAGCCCTTTCTTGCAAGCCGCACTCCTTTAACATAATTGCTTCCTTTTTAATGAGTTTTTAAAGTTTTAACGAACTTTTGGCTCACCCGGTATATAACACATCTTATATTATTATTGTTTTTTACATACAATTTACTTCTGCTTATATAAAAATAGATAAATGCCTTCTTTGTATTAAATAAATTGCATAAATATTTAAAAAAAGTCCTTCCGACCAGTGCCGGGAGGAAGAGGTAGCTTTCATATTCCTTATTTTAAAAAAGCCAACTTATATTATTCAAACACACGAAGCTCAATTTAGTGGAAACCGAATGTAAGAGATTCAATACTAATTTTTATCAATACTAAATCATTATGAATGAGAATTTAGCGAAATTAGTCAGCTTTATGCAAGCTGCTTTTATTTAAAGTAACTTATATTTGGCTGCCAAATTCGGCGATTTCTTAAAGTGCCTGCCATTTTAAGACAACATGGTGGATGAGGCTAACCAGTGAACTTGGTCGAGACCTTAGTAATTGCTGTGCACATGCTCACTCACATAGGAATCGATTGATATATACGAGTGCTGTCGCAGGCAAAAAATCAGATTTTTCAAAATGTCACCCACATTAGATATTGAAATTGCTATATCTGAGCCATTTTTTAAGATAAAGACAAACAAAAAATGCTCCTGAATCCTTATATCAAGGTCAAATACTTAAGAAAGAAACCTTTTTCAATTTCTAATCTTTTTGCACCTCACTTTAAATATATATATATTTTTAATTTAATGGCCGCCATTTTGAAACAAGATGGCTGATGAAGCTGGCCAGCGAACTTGGTCGAGATATTGATGTATACTATCCACATGCCTTCTTACATCGAAATAGGCGAATACGTGTGTTATCGCGTGACAAATACAAGATCGTTTCAAAATGTTAGCCATGCTAGAAATTCAAAGTGCTATAATTCAACCATTTTTTAAGATGTAAAGAAAAGAACAAATTTTCAGAAACAAAAACTGCTCCGGAATCTTTGTATCACGGCCAAACACATAAAAAAACGTCCTTCTGGCCAGTGCCGGGAGGAAGAGGTAGCTTTCATATTCCTTATTTTAAAAAAGCCAACTTATATTATTCAAACACACGAAGCTCAATTTAGTGGAAACCGAATATAAGAGATTCAATACTAATTTTTATCAATACTAAATCATTATAAATGAGAATTTCGCGAAATTAGTCAGCTTTATCCAAGCTGCTTTTATTTAAAGTAACTTGTATTTGGCTGCCAAATTCGGAGATTTCTTAAAGTGCCTGCCATTTTAGGACAACATCATGAGGCTAACCAGTGAACTTAATCGAGACCTTAGTAATTGCTGTGCACATGCTCACTCACATCGGAATCGGTTGATATATACGAGTGCTGTCGCAGGCAAAAAATCAGATTTTTCAAAATGTCACCCACATTAGAAATTGAAACTGCTATATCTGAGCCATTTTTTAAGATAAAGACAAACAAAAAATGCTCCTGAATCCTTATATCAAGGTCAAATACTTAAGAAAGAAACCTTTTTCAATTTCTAATTTTTTTGCACCTCACATTAAATATAATTTTTTTTTTTATTTAATGGCCGCCATTTTGAAACAAGATGGCTGATGAAGCTGGCCAGCGAACTTGCTCGAGACATTGGTATGTACTATGTACAGACCAAATTACATCCAAATCGGCTCATAAATACGCCTGTTATCGCGTGACAAAAATCAGGTCGTTTTAAAATGTCAGCCACAATAGAAATTCAAAATGCTACAACTCAGCCATTTTTTTTTTTTTTTTTTTGATATAGACAAAACAAAACCTGTTCCGGAATCTTTGTATTAAGGTCAAACACATATGTAAAAAATCTTTTTCATTTTCCAATTTTTTGGTATATCATTTAAAATTTTTAATTTTTTTAAATGGCCGCCATTTTGAAACCATTTTGAAACAAGATGGCGGATGAAGCTGGCCAACGAACTCGGTCGAGATATTTGTATGTTCTATGTACACACCAAGGTACATCCAAATCGGTTCATAAATACGTCTGTTATCACGTGACAAAAATCAGGACGTTTCAAATTGTCAGCCACGCTAGAAATTTAAAATGCTATAACTCAGCCAGTTTTTAAGATATAGACAAAACAAAAACTGCTCCAGAGTCTTTGTATAAAGGTCAAATACATAAGAAAAAAAATATTTTTCCATTTTCAATTTTTTGGTACCACATTTCAAATTTTAAATTTTTTTTAAATTTTAAATGGCCGCCATTTACAATAATTTTATTTTTGATTAAAAAAAAAAAAAATCCGTGTTTTTGGTAGCATGTATGTCAAAAAGGGAAGTGGTATTCACATGCGATTTGGCAATGAAGGATATACAACCTCTCTATACTCTATGTACTCAATAAATAATTTCCTGTTATTCCATCTGATCTATTAGATACAGAGTCTTGAAATTGGAGAAGTATCAGCCTTCTAGACTTTTAGAAACGTTTTATTGAATACTAGCAGGCATTGCCCCCTATGTTGCGTGGTTTCTCTAAACAAACCTTAAATCAAAAGAAATATATCGGTGAATTTGCCCTCTAGTTTTAAAATAATATGGATTTTTATCTGGAATGTCCTTCCCCATTGCTGAAAACGATACGAACGCCATTGAGCTATCATATTTTCTAATGTGTCGGACAAAATGTGAGTTATTATAGACCAATTCTTTTAGTTGATCATTTATAGTAGTATTTGGTAAAGAACTATAGAAACATATGCATTATACTAAAACCATACCTAAAAAAATATTTAAAGATGCAAGCCTCATCAAAATCCGCCCAGTAATGCTTTTTAAAAAGGCTAATCTTTCGTAATCGGGTTCGCCTGATGATAGAAATTTCCCCGTCATTCTGTAACTAAGCAACGTAGAACACTATATACTAAAATCTTCCCAGAAAAATTATCTAATTAACAGTGAAAGTCATATCAAAATCCATACACCAGTACTCAAGTTATAAGCAGACGGGAGTAAATTCCTGTTTGCATTTTGCATATATAGTAGACAGAGTTGGGCAAAATACATCGAAAAAACATTTTCGTTACAAAATACAAAATACATTGGTTTTAGAATCTAAAATACAAATTACAAAATACTTTCTAAAATTAAAAAAATCCCAAATACAAAATACATGTATTTTCAAAATACATTTAAAATACAAAATAGATTTCGAAATTTCAAAAATTTATTGATGCAAAATGTTTTTTTTTCTTTTTTTTTTTGGGGGGGGGGGGGGGGGGAGGGGGTTGAGGTAATGTTGCAGTTTAAAGAAGAGGGGGTGGAAGATTATGCTCCCGTAAGTGGGTGTCCCAACGGGCTACTCCACTGGTTTATAATTGAAATATTTACTGAATTAAAATTACTGAAACATTCATAATATACTGAATATCTCCATAATTTATATTATAACATATTATAACATATAACACTAGAACGGCGGGAAATTTTGCTCAAGTTTTATAAAAATATTTCACATCAGAATTTTTATTTAGAACTATTTAACTTACTTATTTAAGTTATTTTTGTGCAGAATATATTAATCTTATATTATAAAAAAAATTCTGGTTCGAATCGAAATATATTCATTCGGCAAGGGTCAAGATGACCCCTCGCCGCCGTTCTAGTGTTAACATATATTATATTGTATTATATTATTATCATAAAAATATATGTTCTGGAGGTTTTTTCAATTAATTTAAATGCCAAATATTAAACAATTTGAAACTCTCTATACAATAAACATTAATCTCGGACAAAAGCTTTTAATACTGATATAATGACATCAGTTAATAATGAATAAACGTCTCTGATTATTAGTTATATAATCATACAAAGTAATGTTTTAATAATATTTTCGATTTTATTATAAACAAACACATACATAGCGCATATACATAATGTGTCTTTGTAAGATGAATGTGCTTGTGATTAATTAAATTAATAACATATTTTATATATTAATAAAATTTCTAAACTATCTTAATGCTAAATGAGTAATTTATTAAAAATGGCCTCTGGTGGTGAAACTTTGAATTTTGTTTTTGCTTAAACAATTTCCCATTCCTTTATTATGTCTTTCAGTAAATTTCACAACTTTATGTACAATAGTTTTATCTGTAGACAACTTTAAAGTACAGTCGTTTAATAATGGACATTCTGTACTTATGGATACTATATTAATTGGTTCAAATTTCCATTTTCGTTTTCTGTTAAACGAAACTTTAAAAACTCTGTAAAACTTTAAAAAAAATCGAAATAAGATTTTGGACTGAAAATCTTGCTCACTTGTTGTAAAATCATCACTGTGTTTATTTTTTCACAAACAATCTATATTACAAAGCATAAAAGAAGGCCGTGAATAACTCTAATGTCATATCAATGGTGACAACGACCTAAATAAATTTTTTTGTTCTTTTTCCGTTTTTTTTTAATTTTGTAACTTCTAAATATAGCAATAATTGCAATTTATACACACTGGAATAGGGAAAAAAGTAATTTCAAATGCGATTTCTTTAAAAACTGTATCTCAATTTAAACAGTTTTTAGTTGATATTTTTAAAAAATTTCACGTTTAATTTTTTTAAACTTATCTCTCAAATATTCATGTGACCCAATTACGGATGGTTAACCCTTCAACTTAAAATAACGGTGCAATTCAGAATTTGTTTATTAATGTGTAATATTCCATAACGAAATTAAAATCTCTCAAATACATAAATAAAACACAAATGTAACACACATGTAATTGAACCCCGCAATTAAATGCTGAAATAATCAAAATGACAAAGTTTGCTGTAAATGAAAAACACCTTTCTCGATTACCTACTGATATGTGGCTAACAAGAAAGTCTCAAAAATGATTTTTCGGTGTAGTTGGTTGGAAATCCGAGAAAATATACTAAACTGAAAACAAATTGTTAGTTTTCAGTTAATAAATTATTTTCACCTATATATGTTCTGTGCACTGCACAGTATATCGGGCATCTTTAATCTGAGTGAAATAGCTGGTCTGTATTACGAAACAAAAACATGCCATGAGTAACGATGATGTCATATTGAGGATGCAATGATCTGAATAATAAATTTATCTTTTTAACAAATCTATTAACGTTTAGTCCTCCCACAATTTGAAGTTTTACGCCATCGAATAGAAAAAAAAAATTACTTTGAAATGCAATTTGTTGGAAAGCTATCTTAATTTACAGATTTATTATGGTCTTTGTTTAAAAAATTCGAGCAGGATTAAAAAATGAAAATCTATATTGCGTGCAGCCCGATTGCGGAAGATTTACCTGTATGCATTTAAAATAATGTAAATAAGTTCATTATTTGTCCCTGGTTAACGATATTAAAAGTTCATCAAAAATAAATAAATAAGCACAAATTTAACCAATATATAATCGAACTACCACTGAATTAGTATTCACTTCTATAATTAGTGAATTCTCTGATGATTTATTTGGCTATTAATCCTTGAAATGTAGCTAATGCAAAAGTACTGTTTTTAATATAAAAATTTTGTTCAAATTCATAATTTATATTTTTATATAAAATTGCTTTTTTGTACTGTTAATGAAAAACAAGTTAAACATAAAAAAATGTATTAGGGTTTTTAATAAAAAATGATTTTCATCTAGTATATTTTGTACACCAAACAGTATGTTCTGTAAGGCAGGAAACAAGAGTTAGCTTCGCATGTGTAAAATAAACTAGTTGGATGTGCCAATCCCAAAACTTTCTTCTATCTTATACATCTTAATATTTCAAAACCTAGTTACACATGTTAATACTTCAATATTATTAGTTCAATACTATACCAACTTTGATTTTCATCTTAAATTTCTGCTCAAGTCAATTAAACGGACTAAAAACGAGTTAATCTATATCATGATATTTGTTAAAATTATTAATTTTTCCTCAATCTGTCGTTATCAGCTGTTTGCGAATAGCCGGCATAGCAGGTAGCGAGTTCCCGCCGCTGCATGAGCCGCCGATGCACAATAGAACTACGAAAAATCAAGAAAAGTATACAAAAATCGCCAGCACGGAGCCCCTTTACCGCGCAATATTTCCAAATTCAAGGAGAACCTGTTGGCCAAAGCCAAAAACAAGCACAAACATTTTGGTTCAATTGTATGCATAATTTTATACGCTGTTCGATGGTACAATAATGAAAATGGCACAGAGATCGGAATTATAGCGCCCCCTTCTTTCGGAATTTTTTCAAGTTCAGGGAGGACTTGTTTGCCATAGCCAGAAACATGCACAAAAAATTTGGTTCAATTATATGGATAACTTCATAAACTTTTCGATGGTACAATAATGAAAATGGTACAGGCATCGCAATTATAGTGCCCCCTTCCGGCGGAATTTTTCCAAATTCAGGGAGGACCTTCGTGACATGACCAAAAATAAACACATAAAATTTGGCTCAATTCTATGCATAACTTCATACACTTTTCGGCGGTACAATATTCAAAATGGCACAAAAATTGTACAAAAATCGCTATTACAGCGCCCTCTACGAGCGATTTTTTTTACAAATTAAGGGAGGACCTCCTTGCCATAGCCAAGAACTTAATTTTTTTTTTTGGTTCAATTCTATGCATAACTTCATACGCTTTTCGATGGTGCAATATTCAAAATCGCACAAAAATCACTATTACAGTGCCCCCTACCAGCGAATTTTTTTCCAAATTAGGGAGGACCTGCTTGCCATATCCAAAAACTTAAAATAAAAATTTGGTTCAATTCTATGCATAACTCCATACACTTTTGGATGGTACAATATTCAAAATCGCACAAAAATCGCTATTACAGCGCCCCCTACCGGCGAATTTTTTCCAAATTCAGGGAGGACCTGCTTGCCATAGCCAAAAACTTAAAATAAAAATTTGGTTCAATTCTAGGCAAAACTTCATACACTTTTCGATGGTACAATATTCAAAATCGCACAAAAAACGCATTTACAGCGCCCCCTACCGGCGAATTTTTTCCAAATTCAGGGAGGACCTGCTTGTCATATCCAAAAACTTAAACTAAAAATTTGGTTCAATTCTATGCATAACTCCATACACTTCTGGATGGTACAATATTCAAAATCGCACAAAAATTGTTATATCAGCGCCCCCTACCGGCGAATGTTTTCCAAATTCCGCGAGGACCTGCTTGCCATAGCCAAAAACTTATAATAAAATTTTGGTTTAATTCTATACATAACTTCATACACTTTTTGATGGTACAATGGCGACAGACAGACGGACAGACGGACAGACGGACAGACGGACAGACGGACAGACGGACGGACGGACAGACGGACACACAGACAGACAGACATTTTCTATAAACATGTTTTTTGGAATCTCTGACCCCTAAAACATGCAAATCCGTCGAAAACCGGAAGTCGAAAAAAATTTCGATTACAATACTTTCTTCTATTGAAGATAGAAGAAAGTAAAAATGAAATGTCAAGATGTTTTGAAATGTAAAGTCAACCGTGTAAACTCTAAACTATAATAAAGCCAAGTCCTCATTTAAACATCCAATATGTAGTATGCTCAGTACAGTTAATGGACATTTGCATACTTTATGAATAAATTGAACAACTTTTATATTACAGTTCAATCCCAATTAAATGAATATCAAAAGAATGTTAAATCATATTAGAACTTCTACTAAATGAATACTAAGAAACTAGGAAAAATGTTAAAATCGATATATGATGGCATAAGACTAAAATCTTACATTTAAATGGGTTTTGAAGTTTGTTTTATATTTCAAAAATTTAACCTATAATCGAACATCTTGTTTTATACTGCTGCTATTTTCCCTTAATTTTTTTTTTTTTTTTTGTTATCATCAGCAGAACATTAAATATACTTCATGCCTAATTGCGCACAATGTGTATTATTATAATTAATCCTCTTCGTAAATTTTCATTGGTAGATTTAACAGTATTTCCACGAGCCTCTACGGTAACTAACATCATTACACTTCTAATGTATTTTAAATAGGTAGCACTTGCCTATGCAAAAGTTTTCCCATATTTTTTTTTTTTCTTTTGTAATTTTCATCGAATGTTATGAATTATAAAAACTATTTTTGTGACTATTCAACAACAAAATGCTTCTGCAGAAACAAACATCCGATTCATTAATATACTAATCGTACCAAATGTTAAACAATGTGTGCATATAAACTTCCAGAACAAATTCGAAAACTATTCAAAACAGACAGGCATGTGTTTCCCTCTTCAAAATCTAGGACCTGCGGTTTACATACGACAGTTTGAAATTTCGTGGAATGTATTTTGAGTATTTGGAAAATACAAAATACTTTGAAAAAACATTCCAAAATACATTACCAAAATACATTTGTTTTAAAGGCTTAAAATACAAAATACAAATTACAAATGTATTTTGAAAATGTATTTCAAATACATGTATTTTCCATACTGCCCAACTCTGATAGTAGATTTTTATAGTAGATGGGTTTATTTAGAAAATATTTCTGGAATCTCCTGTACTTTTGTATTATCATTAAAGATTCAAGGATAATAAGAATTTCGTGCCAAGAGTTTGATTCATGTATTAGAATATTAAATACAAGAAATTACCAGAATTATATCCCTACGTTCATGCCGCCACAGACCACGAAATCTCCCTTTCTGAACACTTTATTGACAGAGAAATCACTGAAGAAAATATTTTATTTCACGTTTTTATCCATGAGAATTGTGTGTTTTAATACAAAAAAAGTGTGTAAGTTTTCAAATCTTTTCGATTTATTTGTTTATTGCTGTCAAAAGTGTGCAATAGTTTTTAAACCTTTGAGTTTTGTAAAAACATGTGAAATCGAAGTTTTTGACCCGCTCTAATTAAAAAGATTTTTAAAATATAAAGTTTCGCAAATGGGTTTTCATTACTTTTTACTTTCTTCTATCTTCAATAGAAGAAAGTATTGTAATCGAAATTTTTTTCGACTTCCGGTTTTCGACGGATTTACATGTTTTAGGGGTCAGAGATTCCAAAAAACATGTTTATAGAAAATGTCTGTCTGTCTGTGTGTCCGTCTGTCCGTCTGTCCGTCTGTCCGTCTGTCTGTCGCCATTGTACCATCAAAAAGTGTATGAAGTTATGCATTGAATTAAACCAAAATTTTATTTTAAGTTTTTGGCTATGGCAAGCAGGTCCTCCTGGAATTTGGAAAAAAATCGCCGGTAGGGGGCGCTGATATAGCAAGTTTTGTGCGATTTTGAATATTGTACCATCCAAAAGTGTACAGAGTTATGCATGGAATTGAACCAAATTTTTATTTTAAGTTTTTGGATATGGCAAGCAGGTCCTCCCTGAATTTGGAAAAAATTCGCCGGTAGGGGGCACCGTAAATGCGATTTTTGTGCGATTTTGAATATTGTACCATCCAAAACTGTATGAAGTTATGCATAGAATTGAATCAAATTTTTATTTTAAGTTTTTGGCTATGGCAAGCTGGTCCTCCCTGAATTTGGAAAAAATTCACCGGTAGGGGGCGCTGTAATAGCGATTTTTGTGCGATTTTGAATGTTGTACCGTCCAAAAGTGTATGAAGTTATGCATAGAATTAAACCAAATTTTTATTTTAAGTTTTTGGATATGGCAAGCAGGTCCTCCCTGAATTTGCAAAAAATGCACCGTTAGGGGGCGCTGTAATAGCGATTTTTGTGCGATTTTGAATATTATACCGTCGAAAAGTGAATGAAGTTATGCATGGAATTGAACCAAATTTTTATTTTAAGTTCTTGGCTATGGAAAGGAGGTCCTCCCTTAATTTGTAAAAAAATCGCCCGTAGAGGGCGCTGTAATAGCGATTTTTGTGCCATTTTTGCGCCATTTTGAATATTGCACCGTCGAAAAGTGTATGAAGTTATGCATAGAATTGAACCAAATTTTATGTGTTTGTTTTTGGTTATGTCACGAAGGTCTTCCCTGAATTTGGAAAAATTCTGCCGGTAGGGGGCACTATAATTGCGATGTCTGTACCATTTTCATTATTGTACCATCGAAAAGTGTATGAAGTTATCCATATAATTGAACCAAATTTTTTGTGCATGTTTCTGGCTATGGCAAACAAGTCCTCCCTGAACTTGAAAAAATTCCGTCAGAAGGGGGCGCTATAATTCCGATCTCTGTGCCATTTTCATTATTGTACCATCGAACAACGTATAAAATTATGCATACAATTGAACCAAAATTTTTGTGCTTGTTTTTGGCTTTGGCCAACAGATCCTTGCGCGGTAAAGGGGCTCTGTGCTAGCGATTTTTGTATACTTTTCTTGATTTTTCGTAGTTCTATTGTGCATCGGCGGCTCATGCAGCGGCGGGAACTCGCTACCTGCTAAGCCGGCTATTCGCAAACAGCTGATAACAACAAAATAAGGAAAAATTAATAATTTTAACAAATATCATGATATAGATTAACTCGTTTTTAGTCCGTTTAATTGACTTGAGCAGAAATTTAAGATGAAAATCAAAGTTGGTATAGTATTGAACTAATAATATTGAAGTATTAACATGTGTAACAAGGTTTTGAAATATTAAGATGTATAAGATAGAAGAAAGTTTTGGGATTGGCACATCCAACTAGTTTAATATATAGAGCTCTTCCACATACAAAGCAAGGGAAAAAGCAAAAGTAGTACGACGACAGAAGAGAAATAGAATTTGTCGGAAGAACCTACAGTAAGGGCTGTACAGTACATATATAACGTTATCAATTTTATGGTAATTAGGGTTTCGTTCATCTGACGAAACCCTATTCGTCTCACTCCTTTGTCTGTCTGTCTGTCCGTCACAGAGCCCGTTCTCAGAAACTATACATGTTGGAGACTTGAAATTTTGAGTACTTATAGCTGAACACTTCACATGAAACGACAAATTTTAAAATTTTGAAAAAGTCTTAAATTTAACCCTTTGGGCTCCCACATGTGTATTTCAAACAATTCTTTCTAAGTCAGCCCCTAATAAGGTTGGAGCCATGAAATTCCGCATACTTATAGCTGAATACCTGAGACAACAAGACAAATCATAAAATTTTGAAATTTTTTTTTTTATTTAACCCTTTGGGCTCCAACTTGTGTATTTTAAGCAATTGTTTTCTAACAGAGCCCCTAATTAAGTTAGAGACATGGAATTTTGAATTATTATAGTTAAACACATGAGCCCACACAACAAATCATAAAACTTTGAAAAAGTGTTATATTTAACCCTTTGGGCTCCAATTTGGGTATTTTCAGCAATCCTTTATAATAGAATTCCTAATCAAATTGGAGGCATGCAATTTTGTATTCTGATAACTAAACACCTCAGATCACACGACAAATAATAAATTTCGAAAAAGTTTTATGTTTAACCCTTTGGAGTCCAGCTTGTGTATTTTAAGCAATTCATTTTAACAGAGTCCCTAAGTGAATTGGGGACTTGAAATTTTACATACTTATAGCTGAACGCCTCAGATCACACGCCAAATAATAAATTTCGAAAAAGTTTTATATTTAACCCTTTGGACTCCAGCTTGTGTGTTTTAATCAATTCTTTTTAACAGAGTCCCTAAGTAAATTGGGGACTTGAAATTTTGCATACTTATAGCAAAACACCTGAGGCCAGGCGACAGATCATAAAATCTTGAAAAAGTCTTACATTTAACCCTTTGAGCTCCCACATATATATTTTAAGCAATTCTTTCTAAATGAGACCCATAATTAAGTTGGAGACATGAAATTTTGCATACTTATAGCTGAAAACTTCAGATCACACGACAGATAATAAATTTCGAAAAAAGTTTCATATTTAACCCTTTGGACTCCAGCTTGTGTTTTTTAATCAATTCTTTCTAACTGAGCCCCTAATTAAATTGGAGACATGAAATTTTGCATAGTACTTGTAGCTGAACGCGTCAGATCATAAGACAAAATATGAATTTTTGGAAAAGTCTTATAATTAACCCTTCAACTTCTGTATTATAAGCAATTATTTCTAACTGAGCCCTAATTAAGCTGGGGATATGAAATTTTGCATACTTATAGCTGAACACTTGTGATCACACGACAAATGATAATTTTTTCAAAAAGTCTTATATTATTGACTCCTCTGGGCTCTAACTTGTGTTTTTTAAGCATTTTTTCTTTAGCCGCTAATTAAACTACAGCGAGCTAGTTTCAGTTGAAGACTCCGGGAGGGGGGGGGGGGAGTCAATTTTTCCTCAAACCCTTTATTTGATATATCATTTGACGACCCTTCGGCCACTCTTTCATTTTATGCACAATATCTTTTCGTATTTTATTTCCACTTGGCCAGGAGGGCTTTCCTATTTTAAGTTTTATGAGTCCAATTTCCTCGACTAATATAAGTGCGAATAGGTTCTAAAACGGAGTTTTGTCGGGCAGACGTTTATTTAGAATAGAGTGCACTCCCTAGTTGCGAATTGTGGAGCTAACACACTTTGCAAAAGGATACTGTTTTCAAAGAAATATTAAACGAAACCCTCTGTGCGATCTGTGATCACACTTACCCACTTGTTTTGAACCCTCCTTCCGTTATGATACCATACGTTATCATTCCTCGAACCTCCCCTTCGCCGCTCCTAATGATATCTTTACCAGTGTCTAAACATTCTTTTCATTTTTAGCCTTTTTTTCTTTTGTTTTCTGTTTATACGTTTGCACGCAGTGGTATACAGATATGGTTATACTTTTATTATTCACATATTTTACTACTTCAAAGAAGAAGTAAGTAAAATATTACTATTATAAATGAAATAACTTTTTATCAATTAAAATTTAAAAGAAATAGTTACTTTTTAAAGGTATTTAATGATAGCTTTTTGTTGGTGCATTCAACATTAGTATTATTTTCTTACACTTGTTCGCTACATGTGGAAAGTTGGAAAGGTTAAGCAGAACCTCTTATCAACAAAACAGGTGACAACATTTTTTCTCTTTATTTAATAATGAGTAATGACTAATTAGTAAGTCTTTTTCAGAAGTACTTCATACCTGGTTTCTAAAATAGTGGATTATACGGGCATATTGTAGAAGAATAGGAAAGGCAAACGCAAGGGTATTCCATATTTTGGAATGAAATAATTGTATAATTATTTAATAGTTTTAATAATAATATTGTATTTTCAAAGAAATGAATAACAGATTAAAAATATATAGCAGACTATTTTGATGTAAAGAAAATTTTGCTTGGATCAAAAGTGATAACGATATCAAAAGTAAATACACCCCCCCCCCACCTCCCCAAAGATGTCTTACGATATCAAGTGTCAATCCCCACTTCTCCCCTAAAGTGATTACGTTATATATGCACAGCCCCTTACCAATAGTTTAAATGAAGCAAATCTGTGCATCAGAATAAAATGCCTGATTCTGTTAATCTGCAATTATTATAAACAGCTAATTATATTTACCAGTATTTGTTATAAGCGATTGATACTGTTGTTCATCATACTCTTTTTTGATACCGGCTTTGGAATCGAAACTTTAAATATTGCTAATAAAAAGAAAAATAATTAAAGCGTTAATCATTTAATTATAAAATTATAAAAAGAAAAATGTTATTAAAAAAAGGCGGAAAAGGGGAAAGGATTTTTTTTTTTAATTAGATAGCTTACAGCATAAATAATACATTACATTATTTTTTTTAAACTCAAATTTTTAAAAGAAACGATACTATATATCAGGGTTGGCGAACCTTTTTATAGTCGCGTGCAATTTTTTCCCCAAAAAATATGTTACTTGACCTTGACGTGCCAACTAAAAAACAATTTTAGTGGATTGAAACATAATGAATCAAAACTAACTTGAAAATTACTTATTAGAATATTTTCTAAAATGAGTAACATACATGTAAGTATTACACTGCAATAATTATAGAAAAAATTATATTATAGAAATTAATTAAAAACATAATGTGATTAATTGTTGTACCTTTGATGAAAAATAATATCATGTTTACGTTCAGTTAATTTCAACAGAATGCAAACTAAATGAATTTATATGGAAAGCACTCTCTATTTGATTTTTTATATTATAAATTTGAAAAAAAATGATGATTCACAGATATAATAGCAGAAAAAAATATTAAAATTGAAAAAAAGGCAGTTTATTTAAATAGTTCTGAAATTAATTTCCAAGTTGTTATAATTTACCATCGGTAATAATCTTTCCTTTTTGATAGTCTTCAAATATTTTCTTTGTTTGATAAATTTTCGAAACCATATTGAATAAGATTAAAATTCTTCAATTTGCAATTAATCGACTTTAGAATCTAATCAGATCATCTAAGTTCGTGTATTTTGTGTATAATTGATGTGTCATCATTTAGAGACATAATCAACGCATGCCGTGCCAAAATTATTCTTTAGCATGCCGAAAGTGGCACGCGTGCCATAGGTTCGCCGTCCCTGCTATATATAATTACAAAATGACAAAAAAAGGCTTTCTTGCGCGAAGATTGTTGTTGCTGTGAAACGAGTTTTACAGGCAAAGTTGAATACTAATGCACGGATTGGTTGGCGAATTTGGCAAGCGAATTTTCACCCAAACTCTATCTTTAAAATTAAAAAAATTCTCCTTTCGAAATAGCCATATGTTTCAGAAAATCAAGTTAGGCGTTATTGGATTTCTTCTTCAAAGGAGCTTTATGTAAAGAAGCTTATTCTCCCCTTATGTAATCCATTACTTTAAAATGAAATATTACTACTTTTAAGTTTAAGCAATAATTTAATATTTCTATATCATTAAGTCATTGATCATCAGTCATTATCATTGATTAGCAAGATTTATATATCATTAATACTTGCAAACTTAAGTATGTTTGTAATTCTTTCAGAAAAATGCTTCTTTTTAATATGAACGCAATGACATAAAATTTTTTCGTTATCATCAGTCATTATCACTGATTAGCAAGATTTCTATATCATTAATACTTGCAAACTTAAGTATGTTTGTAATTCTTTCAGAAAAATGCTTCTTTTTAATATGAACGCAATGACATAAAATTTTTTCGTTATCACCAGTCATTATCATTGATTAGCAAGATTTATATATCATTAATACTTGCAAACTTAAGTATGTTTGTAATTCTTTCAGAAAAATGCTTCTTTTTAATATGAACGCAATGACATAAAATTTTTTCGTTGTCATCAGTCATTATCATTGATTAGCAAGATTTATATATCATTAATACTTGCAAACTTAAGTATGTTTGTAATTCTTTCAGAAAAATGCTTCTTTTTAATATGAACGCAATGACATAAAATTTTTTCGTTGTCATCAGTCATTATCATTGATTAGCAAGATTTCTATATCATTAATACTTGCAAACTTAAGTATGCTTGTAATTCTTTCAGAAAAATGCTTCTTTTTAATATGAACGCAATGACATAAAATTTTTTCGTTGTTATCAGTCATTATCATTGATTAGCAAGATTTCTATATCATTAATACTTGCAAACTTAAGTATGTTTGTAATTCTTTCAGAAAAAATGCTTCTTTTTAATATGAACGCAACGACATAAAATTTTTTCGTTTAACACGTTCAGCGCCACGTCAGTCACCAGTGGCTGACACTGAACTTTCCATTTAAAATGCGTCATTCACCGATGACCGACGTCTAAAATATGATATAAAACTGAAAAAATATATATTGTTTTAAGTAATTACTGAAAATGTATTTAAAATTTACCTACCTTTTATTTATTACAGGATTATACTTTCTTAAAAATTACTTAAAACATTGTAAATTTTTCAGCGCTTCAATGTCAGTCACCGTGGCACTCAACGTGTTAAATATAAAAAAGGCATCAATTATTAAAGGCATCTCGAAGTATAATATATAAATAAATAAAAATGTTGCAACGCTAAGCTGTTATGGAAAACCCAACATAAACAAGTCGTAACTTGTTCGTTTTAAATGTCAATCCTCATATATATGCAGGTTATAAAGGACATTAAATTCGTATGGGCCAAAAACCTGCCTTATAGGCCCTCATCCTGTATGAAAAAATATTTAGAAGGCGCCTGTCACTACATATAGGAATGCAATATTGTTAGCAAAGTTCTAGATCACTGGGAATGTAGAACATTGTTTCACAAAAAATAAGTATAAAAGTAAAAATGGTTTTTTAAAACACACTCTTTTGCAAGCATCCAATAAGCGCCAATGGTTTAAATACGACTGTTCGTCGACCAATGTTTTTTTCAGTTTCAATGGCAAGTGATAAAAAAGTTATCAGTCAAGTGCGAAATTGCTCATTCTGCTCCAGTTACACGTTATAATTTGTGTATAGTCAGTGTTGTTTACAGCGATTGGCTTTGTATATAGAGACTAGGGTTTGTTGATATATTAGGTTGAGCAGAAAGTTCTGGGAAATTTTTAATCTAATAATTATCAGAATTTGTATCGTATATATGAGTACTAGTGGTATATCAGTAATAGAAGTTCAGGAATTCGATTATGGCCTCTTTCGATCAATGCAACACTTTTTCAAGAGCCGTTGATTTGAATCCTTTAATGAAGTTGAAGAAGCATGTCAAGAGTTTTTTGATTCGAAGGAGCCGCCATGGTACTTCCAGCAAACCCGGAATCTGGCAGAACGATGGCATAACATAAAGTCATGGACTATGATGGTCTCTACTTTGAGAATAGTCCTTGTTGCTTTTGTTGCTAATTTGCGCATAACAACGCAACTTTCACAAATTTCCCAGAACTTTTTGCTCAACCTAGTAAATATCCTATGTTTATTTTCAAAATATCATATTTTTTTATATTTTCATATACTTGGTACTTATTTTCAAAATATTGTGTATGCTATTTTTGATATTTTCAGTCAAAACAAGTGTAAATGAATTTTTCAACTGTTATTTATTGGTCGTTCTGTACACTGTAAATTAAAATGTCTGAAATTCAGATACTTAAGTGTCTGAAACGGAGTATTCAATTTTCAGACATTTTAAAATGTCTGAATTTTTTCAGACACTTTTTGTGTTTGAATTTCAGACACTTCAAACGTCTTAACAGCATCCATTTTTTTTTGTAAGCATCATACGTAGCCATGTTTGGCCACGTTGAATCCTAGAAAAATATTTGGCTGGGGTCCTGACCCCACCCCCACCCCCCTACAACCTGATTTTTTTGGTGCTCCCAATTTTGGTACGCAATTTTCGTTAAGCTGATAATTTAAATCTTTTACAACATTTTACTGATTATAATCAATATTTTGAACTTCAGGAGTAGAACAAGATTAAAACAAAAAATATTTATCTAAATATTAGATTTTTAAAATTTGTTTTATTTTTAATCTTATTTTACTTTAAAAGTTCAAAATATTGATTATAATCAGTGCAATTTCAAAACAGATTTAAAATATAAGCTTTACAAATATTGCACATCACATTTGTGGGCACTAAAATCGTAGGGGGGCGGGGCACGGCCCAGTATGCCCATTCTTTAATCAAGAAGTTCTTTTGCGAAAAATGCAACCCTGCATTATTATTATTTAAATTGAGATGTCCGGTATTCGAGAGTATCCGTTGTGGAGGTTAATGGACATTCCCGAATAGCTGAAACACCTATTTAGCGAATACATTTTTTAATCCGCATAGCATACATATTTGTATATTTTTACCCCACAAAAGCAGACATCTCCGATTATCGGACAAATTCAACGGCAAGGGCTATTAAGGGCTTTTAAAGTACAGGGATAAATATATATATTTCTTATAATCTTGTCCTACTCTTCTTCATATAATTTAAAAATAGATTTTTTTAAACATTTATACTGCCACATAAGCAATTTTACATATATATCAGATGATAATCACAACAACTATTTAACTATGAATAAATAAATAAATATTCTACTTTATCCCTTTGCACTCGAGGGCTCCGGAGCGGAGTCATTTAAAATTTGTCTTCAAACTCGAGGGCTCCGCTACGGAGACAATGCAAATAATTTTGTGATACCTGTCTAAAAAAGCCAAGATTACATGGTATCACAAAATTATTTGCATTGTCTCCGTAGCGGAGACCTCGAGTTTGAAGACAAATTTTAAATGGCTCCGCTCCGGAGCCCTCGAGTGCAAAGGGTTAATATTCAGAAAAAAATTACTTCGGTATTTTGTTTATTTATATTTTGTGTTTTTAATTTTGTCCTACTCTATAAGTTCAAAACTTTCATTATAATCAGTGCAAGATTTAAGGTATCAGCTTTACGAAAATTTCATACAAAATTCCCCCCTCCCCCACCTCCCCGCAAAAAATAAAAATCCTTATCATTTAAAAATTAGATTTTTTAAAAATTTATATTGCCACATAGGCTTATTGTTATCATTCCTATGAGCTACTAAACAAGACATCTTTAAAGCAAAATAAAGCATAAGACTTGCATCAGTTTAAAAGGTAATCCCATAATACATCCGACTAGCCATATTTAAAGAATGAGATGTTTCATCCTGAAAACATGACCCGCCAGACAAAAGTTTCTTTTTTTTTTTGCCAGCTTCGACAGGACGAAGATGAATAACACAATATTATTGATATAAATTAATACGAGTTAACACTAAGCCCATTGCACACGCTTTGTAGAATTTCCGGGTGTAATCTTCAACAGTCTTCTACTTCTGTTCTGTGTCTATCCCGCCCTTATATCGACGACGGCTTCTAAGAGACATTTGATGTCAAGCACACACGTCAGATGTATGTATTCAATAAATAAATAATCCAAGTTAATACGAATTAAAATCACAGTACTTCACATTCCGCAAAAAACGAATTAAAATACACGCGTACATAAAAACAAACTTTGTTTGAATTACAACGTATACCACTTCGAACGAAGACGTCTAAAACGCATGCGCGGGAGTGCCCCCTGGTGGTTATTGCGTCGGAAGAATCAAAACGTCTTAAATTAAGACACGTTTAAAGCAATGAAGTGTCTTAAAATAAGACGTTTGCGGATATTTTAGACATTATTCTCAGTTCGTTTACACCATGGTCATAGTAAGACACTTATGCATCTTAAATTAAGACATCTATAATGTCTTAATTTTCAGATTAAGACACTTAAGTGTCTAAAATTCTTTTTCAGTCACATATGTGTCTAAATTTAAGACGCTTCTGTTTGCAGTGTAGATCAAGAACGTTTGCTCCGGCAGTGACTCTTTTTAGCGGAATACATATTTATTCTCCAAGCTTTACGTTTGAGGCTGAATTTTTAAATGTAGAATGAATAATTATGAGGAATAATATTTATTTAGAACACTACCGTAAGATGGTGGTTACTTTGTGACTGGTGGGTTACTTTGTGACAGCTGGTCTAGTTTGCATATTTCGTGTCAGAGCTTCGAGAAATGGTCGTTAGGTGATGTAGCACACTGGCAATGCTGTTTGCTTTCTTACCACACCGGACGGAGCGGGAGATTCGAAATACGAAAATTAGACCAGGTGTTACAAAGTACCAGTCACAAAGTATCTTACGGTATTGAAAGTAATCTGTCTGATTTAGATAATTTATTTGCAGTTTCATGAGAAAGAAGCTTTTTCTGGTTTTAGTTTTGTTCCGTTTAAACTGTACAAGAGATTAGGGAAAGAAAAAGCAGGCAAGCTTACGTTTACGTTCACATTTTTCACTAAAACAGATTATTTCGTATTTAAAATTCTGTTGTATAAAACGCAAAATTTTCTTAAAACTGGATACTAAATCCTATAATTTATTTCTGTGTAAAATGCAAATTATGTCTGTGATCTTCAATTTTGTTACATAAAAAACAAAAGAAAAAAAAAAAGAAAAGAAGAAAAAGAATTTAGAATATTTTTGTATTAGTTTTCATGCTAAGTTATGTTTATTATGTTTCAGTTTCTAATTTACAATGAGTCTAAAAATATTTATAATCATCAAGAAGTTGACTATTTTGAAAATATCGTATAGATATAAAAAATATCGGATATATATCAAAACATCGGTTATCTTTTATATTTTCGAAAATATCATGATATTTACGAACCCTGATAGAGACCAGGATTTGAGTCTCAGCGACACTTGTATTCTGCTGATTGTACCTTTATTTTTTAATTTTTTAAATATTTAAATGCCTTTATCTAATGTATGATTTGAAATCCAATTTAAAAAAATCAGCATAGCAGCGCCACTTGTTGAGCGATTTACGCCAAAATCTATAAAACGTCAATTCATGCCAAGGACTAACTGCATCTGAAGTTTGATGAAAATCCGTGCATTAGTTCTGGAGATTGAGCTATTGTAGAAATCGTCAAAATACTGCATAGCAGCGCCACCTGTCGAACGATTTACAGCACTAATTAGTATCCAGGTATACCTGAATCTGAAGTTTGTTGAAAATCCAAGCATTCGTTCTTGAGATAGATCTATTGTGGAAATTACAAAAAATGCAGCATAGCAGCGCCACCTGTTGAGAGATTTACACCAAAATGCATAAAACGTGAATTCACGTCAAGAACTAACTGAATCTGAAGTTTGATGAAAATCCGTGCATTAGTTCTGGAGATTGAGCTATTGTGGAAATCGTGAAAAATGTTTCATAGCAGCGCCACCTGTTGAGCGATTTACACCAAAAACTAATCAGCACCCATTTAAATTGGGGACTAACTGAATATAAATTTTTATTAAATTCCGTGCATTAGTTCTTGAGATAGAGCGCCCACAAACTGTGTGTCACATACAGACAGACATTTTGTAAAAACATGTTTTTCTGAATTTCTGACCCCTAAAATGTGTAAATCCGTCGAAAACCGAAAGTCGTCAATTTTCACGAATCCAATACTTTTCTTGTAAAGATAGAAGAAAGTAAAAATAAGTTAGAGTTAAAATGTAACTTAGTCATTATACATGATTTCTCCTCTTATTCTTTCTCCGGAAAATAATTTCTCTGCCGTTGCATTGTAAAAACCGGCAGATGTTTTTATATCTAGAAAAATACAACAAATGAAAATATACAATTATAGCTAACCTGCTTTCCAAGTAGGCGCCACAATCTTTAAAAATGGACTCATCACTCCAAAATTAGATCCGCCACTTTAAGATTTAGTACAAAACTTTTAATAGAGCATATAAAAGATACAAGGATACGTCATTTAACACGACAGCTATACTCACAACACAACTATAATACATATGTACAGACTTTAGGAATTTCAGAAGAAATCCGCTGATTGGAAAATACATTTCATCATTTCCCGTTTCTCATAAACTCCGGGAGGGGGGGGGGACAAGCAAGCAGCTTGTATTTCGCACCTTCTATACATTGCGTGCCTCAGAACACTCAACTTATTCCAATCGTGTCTCATGAACGACTCGGAGGGGAAGCTAATCCGTATGTAATCGTGGGAGAAATCTATTTTGCAGCCCGCTAAAATTAGGGACTGTCGTGTGCTGCCATCTAGTGTAGCAATATTTAAATATTTGTTACACAATAACATTTCTGTGTTACTAACGATTCCTAAAAGCTTTCTTTTTCTTTGGAAACCTCAGAAACCAACATATTTTCACGATTCAAAAAAGCATTTATAAAAACAAAGTTTCTTTTGTCTGCCACTGATTTTCGGAAACGTTTCCGAATGGTTTTTATTGTGCATTAATCAGTTTTATCAACCTGAAGTATAATTTTTTTTTTTTGAGGTTATCAATTCTCAAGTAAGCATTTTCATGTTCAACAGACATGATTTACAGACAAATATATAATACATTAACAGCAGTAACATTAATATTATTTTGTCACTCTTAAACGTACATGCATTCAATTATACAGCTGAAAATGTTTAATTGAGAATTGATAAAATTTTTAAAAAAGATATTCCGGTTTCAAAAAACTGATTATTACCCTATTAAAAACGTTACCGGAAATTAGAAGCAGCAAAGCAAAAGAAAATTTAGTTTTTACAAATGTTTCTTCAAATATTGAAAATACCTTCTGAGGTTTCTAAAAATAAAAAAAAACGCTTTTCCAAATCGTGGGTAACTCGGAAGAGGTTATTATATATTTTAGCTTTTGGTTACATTGTATTTCCGTAGATAAAGATATATGTGTCTTTTTCATAGTGTCGCTTTAGAGGTTATAGTTCCAATTCCAAAAATATTTCAAATGTTGTTTTCCATATTAAAGCTATGCTGCTTATATTTCTCACATCAAAAAGGTAACTACAGGTATAATTTTATTAATTAATAATTTTTTAATATAAAAATTATTTCCAAAGTTTGTTTGAATTTTAAGCAAGGTCTGAATAACATATTTTATACATTTTCATTAAGCACACCTTTTTAAGTTTGCAGGAATTCTATGTGTTTAATCGATGATATTTTTACGATTTGAACGGCGCCAAAATTGCTACTTTCTTTCTTATTGAATCCCAAAGTTATCGGATAATTTTCGAATTAATATATTTAACTTTTTTACACTCTTTTGTTTAACTCACCTTAGTTCTTAGGTGCGTTCATAATTATATAAATACGTAGCACCTATAGTCGTCGTTCAGTCCGTCCGTCTATCTATCTGTATGTCCTCATATAACAGCGCAATAGTTACCCAACCGAATGGTTTAAAATTTAAGGTATATAATCATTGCAAAATTTTGTCGAGTCGTTTCAAAGCTTATGAAAATTGGATGTGTAATTTAATTACCAGGGACAGTCAAAAGAATTCCGTTATATTACGGCCAATGCGAAAAAATCGTTTCAAGTGCATTTTAATGACATTACAAACTTCGAGCATAATGAAATTAATATGCATAAATGAAATGCACTAAACTGTACATCCTGTAGAATATGCGTCGGAAAGAATATTTCTATTGTAAGAAAATTATATTTGTACATTTCCTAATTCTACAAAATACTAAGAAAAATATTTAAAATAAAAGATTTGAGTGGGGTTTTAAATATTGCACAAAATCCCTATATAAATTCAAATTTTATTAATCCTTCTAAACTCCCTATATAAATTCAAATTTTATTAATCCTTCTAAATCCTTCTAAACTCCTTCTAAAATTTATTAAATGATTATCTAAATCTTCTAATGTAGTTTAAACAATTCACGAAAAATGCTTTAGAAGATAAAATTTCTACGAATTCATAATTCAGTACATAAAGGGTTAACGAGTTTCTCTATCAATATAAGCGGTTATACTTCTTATACATTTCACGCTAAGCCTGCAATACAATATTGAAATGCCGAGTATAATTTAAAATCGCCTACATTAACGCCTGTATTCTTTAGATTCAATAACAGCTTTATACATTCATAGGTATGATTGTATATGCATAGATGCCAACATCTCTTAATTATTCCGGAGTCTGATCCAAGACAAACATGTTTTCAACCGGAAATTTTATTTAATAAACGATTTCAAGATGAAATGTAATACGTACCATTTTGAAAGAAGACACATTTTCTTATAAACACTTTCCGATTTTAAACTTGTTTTTCTTGGATCAGACTCCGGAATAATTAGAGATGCTGGCATCTATCTATACGGCCATGCATTACATCCATTGCTTGGCTAAATCTAATGTATTGCAATCTTGGTGTAGCTAGAATCGTTTAGAAATTTATTTAATCCCGCACAACTTTGTCATTTTTTGGATGTTAAAAATTTTGAATGTTTTTTTTAATTTAATAAAAAGTATCTTTTAACCCATTTAACTTAACCTTGATATCAGTTTTATGTTCAACGTAAAATAAAAATTTGTCTTTCCGTTGACAGATTTTAGGTGAGCGCCAAAGTGAGGTGTCTGGTTAATCTGCTTTTCAACACTTTCCAACAAAGTTGAAAAGTGTTTATGGTTTCGGTTTGCCTGTCCGCGCTCTAACTCTCGTAAATATACTCGGATTGCCCTGAAATTTTTGGATGTTATTAAGGTTCACCATAGCACGATCGCTATTTCAAATTAAGTTTGTAGCATGTTTAATTCATTTACAGAGAGAGTCAAATTTTTCCGTTCCATTACGGCCAATGGGAAAAAATCTTTTCAAATGATTTTTAATGATGTTACAGCCTTTCAAGAATAAACTAATTGATATGCATTTATGAAGTGCACTAAAATAAACATTCTGAAGAATATGCGGTGCAAAAAACACTTATTATTCATTTACAGAGCCATACACAAGAATTCCGTTACATAATGGTATAGAGGAAAACATTGTTTGCAGCGTATTTTAATTATGATAAACTATTTCACAAATAATGAAATTTATGTACGTTTCTGAGGTTTACTCCAAGTTACTTTCTGCATAATCGAAAGTGCTTAGTATTTACAGGGACACACAAAAGATTTCGGTTACTATACTGTATCCGAAGTACAGTATATCAGCGATGATATCTGAAAGTCCATTTTTAGTTTTGATATGAGTTTTTAAGTTTAACTAAATTTTCACATATAATGTTGTGTGTATAAATGCTGTAGATCATATACAGGGCTACACGAATTCATAAGGGTTACTGAGTATGAACGAAAATAGCTTAAAGGTGGCTTTTAAATGAGTTATGCATTTTTACGCTGAACTATATTTAGCATACTAAGATATGTTTGTAGAATATAGATAAAGTGATATACAGGGCCACGCAAAGAATTAGATACATGGCCGTCTATGAAAGGGCTTAATTTCTAACAAAAAAAAGTACCTAATATTCTGCAGTACTAACTACCATAGTTAACTACCTCTCCTTACCACAGTTTACTGTGACGTAACCCCCCCCCCCCCCCCCACCCGTCATTCCGAACCGCATATTTATATTTCATACATTATTTGCGAAATTTAAAGCTTTTTTTTTATTTAATAATAATTTTTTTAAATATATCTATCTGCATATACTTAGCAGCTATCAACTATTCCACTTTTTAATTATCACACTTTCCGAGTGCCGGAATAGCCTAATTTTAATGTTAATTAATCGCAGAGTTCTGCGATTAAATAAAGTAAGGATTATGATTCGGAAATAGTGTTAACTCAAAAAGAAACAGTTTGCAGCCATGCATATGTATAGGTATAATGAATGAACAACTAGCTAAAACATTTAGGAAAATTTTCAGAAAATTTTACGCGCAATGAACTTACTCTTTTTTTTTTCTTTTTCATGCAGCAATTTCTATTTATTTAATTTATCAAAAGAGAAGTTTGGTATAAAACAAAAATATACTTCATACTTGAAAGGGTTCTTATATATATTTTTTTTCTACCCCAGCAAGCAAATTTGGTTGACACATTAACAAAGTACGTTTTCTGAAAAAATGAATGAAATTTACAGAAATTAATAATTGTATGCTGAAGAATCTAACAACGTTTTCCAATTTCCTATAAAAAGTGCATAGCTTAAACTATAATCGATTCCTACCGCATGTCAATCTTTCGTTAAGAGTCTCCGAAAATTAGATTAAATTAAAAATTTGACTCCGTTATCAGAAAGATTCGATGCTTTTATAGAAAAAGAGGAAAACTGCTCTATTGCTTTCCATCATAATAAAAATACATGGCAATTATATCTACTTACAAATGAAGTGACCTCGCAAATGTGCAGAGCAGTGCCTTAGCATGGGCAGCGTTCATGATGAAAAATAAATAGAAAAAATCACCAACGTTATTTTCATACTCGTACACAATAGAAAGCTAAAAACCTCAAAAAAACAAAACCTCAAGGTGATGCTCGTTGGCTAAAACAGAAGAAAATATTATTTTCAGGTTAGATAAGATTCTTTTCGGGTTCTAAAAAAGAATAAATAAATGATCCAATTAAAAAATTTCTTACTGTCACAAAAGAAAATTGGGCTGAAAGCAAATTCATTGTTCGCTCTCTTGCTTAGCGCCATATCAACATGTCGCCGCCATCAATACCAGACATAAATTTGGAAAAATCGCTAGAATAGAAAACACGATCTCTGTTCTATACATGAATTAAATAAAATTTTGAATGTAAGACAAATTGAGCTCGAGCCCGCCCAAGCCCAAAGACTGGTATAAAAATTGAGCCATCACTTATGTGTGCGACATATTAAGTCACAGAAAAGTGTTTTGATAGAAAGAATGCAAAAGCTTGGAGATGGGAATGAAAGGAAAGGGTAGTTTAGGCTTCCGTTTTTCGGAAGCGCTATTGCACTGGGTTCCAGAGCGCTGTTTTTATGAGCTCTGGTGAATTCAGACCAATATTTAAATTTACCAAAAAGAGAAAAGTCCCGGAGCTGGGCTCCGGCGCAAATTAAACCCTGGTCAATGGATGATAATCTCTGGAAGTTTGATTACAGTAGTTTTAAGCGTGTTTTAGTCTATTTAAATTATAGCAAAATAGTGGCGTGTATATAAAGATATTAGGTAAACTGCATGGCTGTACAAAAGTATTCAAGTATGCTTGCTGAAAGTCAAATTTCAACCTAGTATGCGTTTTTAACACTTTCCAACATAGTTCAAAAGTGTATATGAATTCGTTTTGTCTGTCCGAACTCTAACTTGCGTTAATATAGTTGGATTGCTCTGTAATTGATATATGTTATTGAGATTTACTATGTCATGTTCGGTATTGAAAATAAAATATGTAGCGTTCATAGTTTATTTACAAAGACACTCAAAAGTATTCCATTACATTATGGTTTATGGGGAAATGTCGTAATTATATAAATACATAGTAGAGATGAGACGGGCTCAGCCCGGGTCCGAGAGCCCGAGCCCGGACCCGACACGGGCTCGGGCTCGATTTTTATACCAGCCTTCGGGCTCGGACGGGCTCGGGCTCATTTTTTTTAACTGAAAATTTTATTTATTCACGCATGGGAAAAAAAGCTTTTTTAAAAAATGTAAGAAGTAATAATGTATTAATTAATATATAATCATCAAAATTTATTGTGTCCCCTATATTATTCTGTTAATGCTTTTTAAGGTGTGTTAATATCGAAAATCTATTTATATTTCTAAAATATATTCTATTTTAATCTCTGTTAAAAAGCTTTTATTCTAATAAAAGTAATTTATTCCTTTCATAATAATCATTAATCTTTCAGTTTCCCGTGGTTTCAATAAATAAATGATTCATCTGTCAATCTCCTACTTCTCCTCCTTACGACGCGAAGCCAGCGTTGAAAATTACATTTTCCATAAGAAATCATTGCTGTTTTGATCAGAATGAAAGGAAAACAGAAAGTGTTTTGCTATTGTAGTATAAGAATGCTACTTAAAAATAAATAAGTAAATAAAAATATTTGTGATATTTTCATATTATGTCTGAGATTGGTGGCGTCGAATCAGTAACTGTTTAGATTACTGCACAAAAGAAAAGCAAATGATCAAAAATACAGTTTTATTTATGAGCGGAAATAAAAGCATTTAATTTCACTGTTTGTTAATGATTTTTAAGTTGAGAAAGGTTTTTTTTTGGCTTTGTTTTGTTAACAGTTGATAATTTGGTAAACATTAAAAGGAATATTTATTGGATGTATAAGAGATAAAGAGATATATATGTTTTTAAAAGGGAAGGAAGTTTCAGTTAAACATGTTTGTAAAAGGAGAATTGTAGTTTTAAATTGGGTATAATTAATTATATGTGATGATTGATTAATGTTACAACATCACAGTTATTTTAAAAGAAATTCGCAATATTTGCAGATTTATATCATTGACGCTCACTGGATACACTTGATAGTTAATAATGCGTCATCGGAAAAGGCGCCAAGACAAATAAATAGTAGGATATTTTTAAATTGGATCTCATTTATTTTATTTTATTATATTATTTGACAATCTAGGCGAAAAAAGTAATCTGTTCTGTTATTAGTCAATGAGCGTTAGCTAGATGTCTCTGACTTTCTTTTCTATAGTGTATGAACCATAATCTCCTTTGTTCGTGATTCCTTCAAGTCTTTTTTCATCATGAGTTCTGCTTCAGCTGACTCTAAGACTATCATTGATAAAATTAATTCTGGGGACTATAAATGCATGAAAAATGAAATTGGAAAATCCCCAGTCTGGCAACATTTCCTAGAAATCTTTGATGCTCAAACAAATTTGAAATTAGAATACGTTCAGTGTTGTCACTGTAAATCCGTTTTAAAATATAAAAGTTCACTTGGTTCAAGCAGACTTTCTCGACATTCTAAAACATGTGCTCCTTCAAAAATTAAAAAACCCCTGGAAAAATATTTATATTCTTCTTCCAAACAAGTAACAGCGATTGAAAAAAATACTATCTTAGAAAGTTGTGTAAAACTGTGCACTGAAGATCTGCGACCATTTGATATAGTTGAAGGACAAGGATTTCTGCATTTAGCCCAAAATCTAATTAACTTAGGTGCATCTTTGGGTAAAGTGAAAGCTTCAGATGTTCTGCCTCATCGTACAACAATTTCGAAACACGTACGTCAGACAGCAGAAAATTCCAGAAATGAAATTTTGCCAAGTATTAATAAAATCTTACAAAATTTTGGAGGTGCTTTGACTACTGATATGTGGACAGAACCATTTCGTCAATTATCATACATTGCCCTCTCTTGTCACTATATTAATGATGATTTTGAGCTAAAACCCACTGTACTATCGACATGCTCTTTCCCAAATATTCCCAAAACTGGTGTGAATATTTTAAGTGAAATTTTGGATACTTTGAAAAAGGTAGGTTTTGATGTATCAGTTTTGAATCAATGTACATTTGTTACAGATGAAGGATCAAATATAGTGTCTGCGTTAAATTGCCACAAAAGACTTACTTGTATATGTCACTTATTAAATACTGTTCTGAAACACAGTTACAATGAAACTGCTGATGAATTTTCTATTTTAAAATCTTCAGTTGAAAATTGTAAAATGTTAGTCAGATATTTAAAGAAATCCGGTGCTGTAAACGAACTAGAAAAAACTGTACATCAGCAGATTGAGAGCAGGTGGAATACTCTCAGCTTCATGTTGCGATCCGTTCTCACACAATATTCTGACATTCAGAAAATAATGGAGAAAAGGAAAGAAAATAATTGCTTACAAAACATAGAACCTGAAATGTTGCAAACACTGCAAAATTTTCTTAAAATATTTGAAGAAGCAAGTTCACAGCTGGAAGGCGATTTATATCCAACGTTACATCGTGTCTTATTGTGGAATCAGTATCTGAAAAAATACTGTGCGCCAAAAGTTACAGACTCTGAATTAGAAAAGTGCTTAAAAGAGAAAACAGAAAAGTGGTTAAAAAAAAAAATTCAAATTGACCAATATCACAAAGTTGCTACATTTCTGCATCCGAACTTTAAATCTTTAAAAATGCTTGCTGATCACGAAAAGATGGAAGTACAGTCTCAAGTACGAGAAATGATACCACAATATCCTCTGGAAAATCGCACTGTGTCGGATGCTAATCTTTGTATTTCAAGTCAACGTAGTGGTATATTTGAAGAATGGGCCGATAATAGCGTACAGGTAATCCGATGATGAGATTCGCAATTATATTGACTTCTCAGTAAATGCGGAGATCGAAGACAAAAATCTATTGAATTGGTGGAAAAATTGTCCTTTTCCAAATTTAGCTAATGTTGCAAGGAAAATTTTAAGCATACCTGCAAGTAGCACAACATGCGAAAGAGATTTCAGTATTGCTGGACGTGTTCTAGAAGAAAGGCGATGAAACTTGAGTCCTGAAGCTGTGGACGCAATACTTTTTTTAAAACATTTTGGAAAAAAATAAACAGGGCTTTTTAGAAAAAAAAACCTTTAAAAGGACAAAATCAAAAGTAACTTTTGCTATAAATGATGTTATTTTTTAATATTATATGCTATTTTTTTTTTTTTTTTTTTTTTTAAATTTGTGAATGAAATTGTGAAATTTAACTGTACTGAAAAGAAAAAGAAGTTTAGCGGGGAAAAATACTTAGAATTCGGTAAGTTATCTTCAATTTTTCTAATACGTAGTATTAGAAAAAAAAATGTTTTTTTATCCGACATTTTTATAGCCCAAAATATACTTTTATTCATAATGTAATGCCTATGCTTAAATTGTTATAAGAATGCATATTGGTTATAATCATGATATTGATGTAATAGAATCAGATAGCATTTTATAATTGGTTAATGAAAGTTTTCTGCGAATGTTTCGTCTATTTAATTCGATTAATTTTTCTGTGAGTATTTTCTTTTCCATAATTTACAGCCTACAGTGTTTTAACGTTTTAATTGTTTACTATAACATAATAGTGTTTTTCCTGCATGTAGAGTTATGAGAATATTTTAACAACATCATTTTACAATCCATATACATTTTTAAAATCATTTGTGACATTCGGTGATTTGCTCTTTTCTAAATCCCAATGTTCCCTTGGCTCCAATGGGGTAGAAGTGATTACAATGTTTTAGTGATGTATTTTTTAAAATAATTTTATGATATTACTTACATATTTACGTAACAATAAATAACAAAATGAAATTAAATTTTAATCTTACACTAATTGTTTTCCCCAATAGTTTTCTCGATAGAAATTATTTAAATTTTGTGATATTTTTAAGATTTAAGGTTATTTATAAATCCAAACATGTATATGCATCGGAAACTTTCACGAAGTCATTTTCATTCGCAAATACACATATTTCGCAGGTATTTTTATCCAGATAGAAAGCAGTCGAGCAACTTTTCCTATAAAGGTAACGGATATTTCAAACTGTGTATAATTTTTAATTTCATCTGTTTTTCAGATACATGACAATCACAAAAGACTGTTATGAGGAAAAAGTCTATAATAATGAATGATGTACACATTTAATAGAAAATAGAAAAACGTTGTTCGATCACCGGCAGTAACGGCACATTTCATGCATTTATTTATAAAACTCACTTTGTTAACGTATCCATCAGATTTGTTCGTTAAGGAAATTAAAAAAGATCCTCTGAAGCATGAAGTATATTTTTTATACCAAATTTTTCTTTTGATACGATTTAATGTATATTCCATTTAATTAATTGTATGCTGATTAACAATTATTTCTTTGTAGAGACTTAAAAATGAGATACTAATTTTGAAATAGCTTTTAAATATTACGGAAAATTTTTCTGTTGCAAACTTCTAGTTTCGGGCTCGGGCGGGCTCGGGCTCTCATGAAACAAAGTTTTTCGGGCTCGGACGGGCTCGGATTTTAAATCGTCGGGCTCGGGCGGGCTCGGACTCCAAAAAAAGAGCCCGAACTCATCTCTAATACATAGCGCCTATAGTCGTCATCTGGTCCGTCCGTCTGTCTGTCCGTTTGTCCGCATATAACAGCGCAAAAACTACCCAAACGAATGGTTTAAAATTTAATATAATAATCGTTGCAGAATTTTGTCGAGTCATTACAAATTTTATGAAAATCGAATCAAAACTTTAAAAGATATTAATAAAAGTTTTCTTTCATTCTATTAAATTCTATCACACGTAATTAATTCAATGACATCCCATGATAGGTAATGATTCTAGTTTGCTATGTTAATTACGTCACATTTAAAATAGAGTCCTATTATTTTCATATTACTGAATTTTAATATATATAATCATAATAAGTTTTGTATTCATGCATTTTTGCATAAGAGTGCAACAGTTAATGCACCAAATTCTGAATATTTATAAAACTAGTTATAGTACGAACGCACCTCATTTGCCCCGTTTGATGTACAATTTCCGACTTGTTCTACTTTGTGTGATAGAAGGGAATGAATGAAAACTCAAAGTAAGTAACGTATTGAGATATTTTATAATAACAGGGTAATTCTCATCAAAGTCGACCTTCAATAGCCGGATTTCGCAACAAAACCTGACTGTGCGATATCTCTTAACTTGTGCTTTGCTTTATCAAATATAACCACTAAATCTTTTTGCTTTGTAGAAATATTTTGCCTCGTAAATTGCATGGGAAAGAATGCGGATATTAATAAATAATTTTCATGTTTGTCTCGGTTTTTTTTTTTTCCCTATTTTCAAAGTTTTATGCTTAACCGATATTTTTACGATTCGAAGATTCTCAAAGATGTTTTTTTAAGAGGGCAGTTTACCTTTTCAAAAATTTTGTTTGGTATTTTTAAAAATATGGTTAAAATGGTGAACTCGCTGCATTTCAATGTTCAAATAAAGTACATTTTGGAGAAAAAAAATAAACTGGATTATTAATTAAAATTTTTAAAAAGTTTATAAAAATTTGATTTTTTTAACATCTTTACTACTTTTTTAAAAATTTATATTTTTACCCAATTTTTTTAAAAAGATTTTAAAATGTGTATTACACAAGACTGCGCGTGGATTTTTAGATACGTATAATATTACATTTAATACATTTTTTTACTGATATAAGTGTAAAACAATGAAACCTAACACATCTTCATATACCTTTTTTTTTTTTTTCTTAATGTCAAAAATCTGAAGGCTAATTCCATGCGCAGATTTATTACATGTATAATAAAGAACATGTACAAAAAAGTTTCAATCTCTATCTCAAATATAAAAAAAGCTTTAGGGTTTTTAAAACATGAAAGTGAAGAAAATATGAACATGTAGAAAAAGCCATTTAAAATTTTAATTTGTGTGGGTAATTGCGCTGAGTGCATTAACAAAATTTACAATATCTCGCGATATAATCACCGTATGGGTACAAATGAGGCGTCAAAATATTCACAATTAAACAGATTTTCCTTTAATATTAAAAAAGAAAAATCTTTTTTTTTTTTTTTTTTTTTTTTTTTCCCCACCAATTTAAAGGTAAACTGTCCCCTGTGTAATATCTGTTATAACATTTTCAATGTTCTCGATTTTATTCGTCACAAATTGCCTACGCTTTTGTTAAAGAAGTGTTATATTGAGAAACTACCGCATATCATTTATGCATTTTTCTGTTTACTGTGAAAAAAATGTTCGGATGATAACGCAAAGTAAACGACCGATTGATGTATCATATAGTGTCACTGTGTCCATTCTTATCGTTGGCAAATAGATCTATAGAATTGTATTTCTAAATCACTAATTAGGCGCCTTCGTAATTATATAAATACGTAGCACCTATATATTTTTTGCACCTATATATATATATATATATATATATAATATATATATATATTTTTTTTTTTTTTTTTTTTTTTTTTTTTGCAAAAAAAAAAAATTATGGCCATTTTTTTCCCCATTCGGACCAGAAAATCAGAGTTCTAACTTTTTACGACTGCTCTTTCATCTTCACCTAACACTTCATTTATAATGTCTGTTTCATAATAATGGAAGTCATCAGTCCATCAGAAGAAAATAACTCGGTGAAAGCGGAAACTCGGTTAGGCGGGACTCGGATAATCGGGACTCTACAGAATATGTCATTTTAAAAATGATCTTTAGAATATTTTTGTTGATGTTCAGAGCTCAGAGCAGTTGATGTCATGTTCTCCTCCTTGGATCCGCCACTGTAGATTATGTAGTTCACTATTACATATTTTATGATTACATATTTTAAATTTTAAAATAAGTCGTCTATTATAAAATTAGTAAAATTCTCTTTGTAAATATACTTTGTGGAAGAGGGGAGTGGGAGGGGGCGCCAAAATCCATGTTTGCCCCGGGTGCAAAAAAGGCTAGTTTCGGCTCTGATAATAATAATAATAATAATAATAATAATAATAATAATAATGTTTTGTATTTTACGCTTGCGCCTATTAGAAAACTGGCACGTGTGTAGTGTATGCACTGGCAATGTACTATGCATTTTTCTGCTTTCCGTGAGAAAATAAATGGAAGACAACGGAAAGTAAATGACGGTTTAAGATATAATACTCGTATAATAGCAGGGTAACTCTCATCGAAGTTGACCTTCACTATCCGGATTTTTGTTTTTCTTGATTTCGCAACAAAACCTTCCAATTTATGTCTGTCTTGATTAAATTAGGCGATGAAATGTTATCAGTTTGATGTAGAAATAAGTTTTATTCTTAAATCAGCCTCTCTCCCGCTGCGCTGGTGCAAATAATGTCATAAATCGTCGTTGGCTTTTAACCATATATTTTACAATACATTCACTAATAAACGTATTTAGCTTTAAGTGGTATAAGAAA
This sequence comes from Maratus speciosus, assembly GCA_963932465.1. NCBI lineage: Eukaryota > Metazoa > Arthropoda > Arachnida > Araneae > Salticidae > Maratus > Maratus speciosus. Next base: position 105,635,883 of record OZ010786.1, on the reverse strand, counting down.
GTTTCATTTTTACTTTCTTCTATCTTCAATAGAAGAAAGTATTGTAATCGAAATTTTTTTCGACTTCCGGTTTTCGACGGATTTACATGTTTTAGGGGTCAGAGATTCCAAAAAACATGTTTATAGAAAATGTCTGTCTGTCTGTGTGTCCGTCTGTCCGTCCGTCCGTCTGTCCGTCTGTCCGTCTGTCCGTCCGTCCGTCTGTCCGTCTGTCTGTCGCCATTGTACCATCAAAAAGTGTATGAAGTTATGCATAGAATTAAACCAAAATTTTATTTTAAGTTTTTGGCTATGGCAAGCAGGTCCTCCTGGAATTTGGAAAAAATTCGCCGGTAGGGGGCGCTGATATAGCAAGTTTGTGCGATTTTGAATATTGTACCATCCAAAAGTGTATGAAGTTATGCATAGAATTGAACCAAATTTTTATTTTAAGTTTTTGGCTATGGCAAGCTGGTCCTCCCTGAATTTGGAAAAAATTCACCGGTAGGGGGCGCTGTAATAGCGATTTTTGTGCGATTTTGAATGTTGTACCGTCCAAAAGTGTATGAAGTTATGCATAGAATTAAACCAAATTTTTATTTTAAGTTTTTGGATATGGCAAGCAGGTCCTCCCTGAATTTGCAAAAAATTCGCCGTTAGGGGGCGCTGTAATAGCGATTTTGAATATTATACCGTCGAAAAGTGTATGAAGTTATGCATGGAATTGAACCAAAAATTTTTTTAAGTTCTTGGCTATGGAAAGGAGGTCCTCCCTTAGTTTGTAAAAAAATCGCCCGTAGAGGGCGCTGTAATAGCGATTTTTGTGCCATTTTTGCGCCATTTTAAATATTGTACCGTCGAAAAGCGTATGAAGTTATGCATAGAATTGAACCAAATTTTATGTGTTTGTTTTTGGTTATGTCACGAAGGTCCTCCCTGAATTTGGAAAAATTCTGCCGGTAGGGGGCACTATAATTGCGATGTCTGTACCATTTTCATTATTGTACCATCGAAAAGTGTATGAAGTTATCCATATAATTGAACCAAATTTTTTGTGCATGTTTCTGGCTATGGCAAACAAGTCCTCCCTGAACTTGAAAAAATTCCGCCAGAAGAGGGCGCTATAATTCCGATCTCTGTGCCATTTTCATTATTGTACCATCGAACAACGTATAAAATTATGCATACAATTGAACCACAATTTTTGTGCTTGTTTTTGGCTTTGGCCAACAGGTCCTTGCGCGGTAAAGGGGCTCTGTGCTAGCGATTTTTGTATACTTTTCTTGATTTTTCGTAGTTCTATTGTGCATCGGCGGCTCATGCAGCGGCGGGAACTCGCTACCTGCTAAGCCGGCTATTCGCAAACAGCTGATAACAACAAAATAAGGAAAAATTAATAATTTTAACAAATATCATGATATAGATTAACTTTTTAGTCCGTTTAATTGACTTGAGCAGAAATTTAAGATGAAAATCAAAGTTGGTATAGTATTGAACTAATAATATTGAAGTATTAACATGTGTAACAAGGTTTTGAAATATTAAGATGTATAAGATAGAAGAAAGTTTTGGGATTGGCACATCCAACTAGTTTGAATACCAGAGGATCCAACTTGACCTTCCATTGTTACAGAACATCCTTCCCCGTGTGCAGAACTAGATGAAAGCCCTGCCTTCCTTTTTTTGTAACTCTAATACAGTGGTTCGCAACCTTTTATTGGCCCCGCCCCGCCGAAGCTTCAGTAAAATAGCGTCCCCCCCCCCCCACACACACATTCTGCAACATATATCTCTTATCTTATTATTTAAAAAGTGAAATCTATTACTTTTTTTAAAACTTATCTAAAGGTTAATTGGATGTCACATATGTGATTTTTTTTTTCTAAAAATGAGGCGATACATCTTGACTTTTATGCCAAAAAGTGTTTTGTTGTGTCTTACCAACGTACCTGAATATTTAACAAAAGTGTTATATAGTTCGCATTTTTATTTTCACAAAATGCTTGAAGAGATTATTACATTTAGCATTAAAATTGACAACATTGACACATTTTATAATTCTGAGTAACTTATTAAAAGTTGGTGAAATTTTTTGTTCTATGGGTAACAAAAACCATAGGAAGCATTTCAAGATTCTGACCTTTGTCAAATTTAAGTTGCCATTATTCCCTGTCAAAGCACATTTATCAATTTTTCCTTCTCGGTTATTATTAATTGACTGCCATGTATTATCTTATTTTAAAATTCAAATTGTATATGTTTTAAATTTTATCTACTGTGTACGATGGCTTGCACCACAGGTATAATTAGTTACACATTGCTTTTTATAATGTTATTTAACATTTATAAATTTTATAAAGTTGTTAGTACCGCGTATCGATATTTTCAATATTTTTTAGGTTAAATATGTTCAAGACAGTAAAATTTCAATATGCCTTTAAGTAGTTTTACGTACAAAAGTTTTTTCGTGTTAAATACAGCAGAGCAAAAAGAAACACAAACGTAATTTAATAAATAATCGAAAAAAAATGTGAAAAATTGAAAATAGGAAAAAAAAACAGAAAAATTATAAATATTTTTAAATGTGGAAAAAGGGTGTTAAAACATTTTTAAAGGTTGCTCATATAATTATTTTGGTGTTGAACTTATTTTAAGCTTTCAGATTTTTTTTTTTTTTTTTTTTTTTTTTTTTCATTCGACAAAACAAAAAAAAAAAATAAATAAATAAAAATATATATATATATATATTTCTAACACCAACTATGCTATAATATGTAAAAAATTATACGGAGATATTCTAAGGGAAACCTACAATAATAAGAGAAATTATCAACTACTAAAAACTACTAAACAAGTTACTGTAAACAGAGTGAAGGCGTTCTATAAAAAAATAAAATCAAAGCAAAATAGTGTGGAATTTCCTTATCTTGTAATGATTCCAAAATTCCATAAAAACCCAATTAGTTTTTGAACCGTAACTTGTGGGTTTGGTTCTTACCTGGAATGTGTAAATAAAAATTTTTTGAATATATTACAAAAGATTTCCGATCAGGTTATAAATGAATATTCTTCGATAGTAATAAAAAATAGCTATGAACTTATAAAAAGTTTAAAAAAGCTGAAAAACATTACAGTATTGTATACATATGATTTCGAGGATTTGTATAATAGCATAAATTTAGATGATTTGAAGTACAGAGTTATGGATTTTTTCAAGAAATCTAAAGAGAAGGATATCAGTATTGAAATATTCACCGATTTATTTCAATTTGTTGTTTACGAAAATTACCTGTTTGAAGGGAAACAAATATATAAACAAGTAAGAGGTATTCCAATGGGGGGCAGTTGTAGCTCCATCCTTGCAGATATTTATCTGTTTACATATGAAGCCGGTTTATTGTTGGAAAAAGACTTAAAGATATACAGATATATAGATGATGTTTTGGTGGTTGAGCTGAATAATAAGGAAATTTATCAATTTAAATGTTATCCAGACACATTGAATTTAAAGAGTGCTTCGGATGATCGGGGCAGGGTCAACTACTTGGACGTTAATTTGGAGATTATAAACGGAATTTTAGTATATAGTATTTATGATAAAAGAAATTATTTTGATTTTGATACAATAAAAATATTAAACTTTAATAGTAACGTGCATGTTTCAATTTTTAGAAATATATATTTAAATGGTTTAAATCGTATTGCAAATTTGTGCTCAAATGTTGACAAATTGTTTGGTGAAATTTTTAACCTTTACATAAACGCCGGTAAACAAAATTACGCAATACATTTTCTGAATGATTTAACTTTCAATTTTATCAGGAAAAAAAGCTATCGAAATAAAACATTGGAACTGTTCGATGATTGTGATTTATCGATACGTGATTCCTATCGAAAATAGCTTAGCGGTGAGGATAATCACGGACTTCATTTGACGGCTTTTGAATTAGTTTGTGGTTTTCATTTTTTCCAATCTCTATTTGTTTGGTCTTGGCAAGTGAGGGGGAATGTTGTGCACGTAAAACATGTTTAACCCCGCAGTACAAGTCATAAGCCTTGGCCACTTGTCTTCATGTTTGGTTTTTTCTTAGTTACTCTTGGTTTTGTTAGTTATAGTTTTAGTTACAGTTTGTTAGATGTTTTTTTCGTGTACTAAATTATATGCATTTGGATTTTTCAATATATATATATATATATATATATATATATATATATGTATGTATATATATTATTATTTTTTAAATGTTGCCTGTATTACTTTTATTTTTTATTTAAAAGATTACTTTATAAAAAACCTGACTAAGAATGGGTGAGTTACAAATTTGAAATTGTTCTCCTAAAATGTAAAATTTCCCTTCGGTGGGGCGTGCGTCACACGTTGGGAAACACTGCTCTAATGGTATTTTACATTTATAGTTTTTTATTATGATCTTCCAACAGCAACATAAACTATGTGTCTATTTAATTTTTTAAATTATGCTAATTGACACAGTCGAGCCTCGATTTAACGAATTTCTCGATTTAGCGAATTTTTTTATGGTCCCGACGAAAATGGAACAAAAATACTTCGATTTAACGAATTTATAATTCCGATTTAACAAATAATTTTTGATGTTAAAAAAAAATGAAAAATTGAAGAAATTTTCTAATATTTATTATAAATTTTCAATGTCCCTGATTTTTAATTTTCTGAATATGTACCTTGTGATGCAGAAATATCTGCATGCGAAAAATGCGCGTTACACGGAAGTTATTAAATCAGTAGTAGTGTGGATAGGATGAAGAAGATGAAACAGAGATGAAGCATGTAACGTTCAAAAAAGCAGTTAGCAGTTTTAATACTTTGAAACGGTAGTTGATAGCTCATGATGTTGAATGACACTGTTTTCACAGCTTCAGAAAAAAATCGATAAAGAAGTTCGGAATACAAAATCGAAACAAAGCAAAGAAACATCTATAAAAGATGTCTTATAATTTATCGATAAAATTTGAATAGATGAAATTTTTTCTCAATTACAATGCTTTTGATTTATAGTAGTACATAAAAAAAGAACAAATTTTTATACAGAGTGTTTTCTTAAACCAACAAATGTTTAGCATCAAGTGAGCATTGTTCTTCTTATTTATTGCCATTTTTTTTTAACTTGTTCTGTTGTATAAAAATATTTCTTTGATTATCCCGATTTAACGAATATTCTCGATTTAACGAACAAAGTTGATAGTCCCGAACGATTCGTTAAATCGGGGTTCGACTGTAATTATTTTTTCAAAGGCATTTTGTATATTATCAACGTAAAAATAGATTTAAAAAAAAAATACTCTTTTATAAGCATTTAACCCTCTCGCTGCGCAACCTGAGATATGCTCGGGCATGAATTTTTCCGTCTAATTAATACTATTTGGTTATTCCCACTAGTTATTTTTTAGCGAAAATTTTGTCTGATTTAAACAGGATAATTTTCCCCGATTACGATAGTCAAAAATTTCTGCTTTAAAGAACCGGTGATAAAAGATTAAAAATTCTGTAAAAGACGCTCATCGCGAAGAGTTACTTACGCAGCGAGAGGGTTAATGTTCATCTTGAAAATGACAGCTAATTTTTTGACTGCAATTAATGTTTTTTTTTTCCAAAACATTTCCGCTACAATACATTAATTAATTTGACGTGGGCACCAAACTCGTTAAAAATATCTATAATTTTTACTCTGTTTCTTTTTTAAGATAGGGAAACAGGAAATAAAAATGAAGCATTATTTAAACTATCTTTTTAGGATTTCTAAATTTATTTTTCAACGTATAATTGTAATTTAATTTTTATTGAACTATTAATTGATAAAAGCTTGCATTTTACAAATGTTACACTCTTCATTTTTTCTTTATAATTTATTTTCTACTTTTTAGCCTTTAAAATGTTTCATTGTTGCAGTTGCACCGTCATTTGGCCTATTTTTGGCGAGCTTGTATTAAAGCATTATTAAATCCATCATTGTTTCATCTCAGCAATCACGGTAGTGGAGAATATTAGGAAAACAATATTTCTTATTTTCATTTTGTCCTACAAGAGTACATATAAAAATCAAAATGCAATTCAAACACTTGTTTTGAAGAACACACAAGAAAAATTATCTTTAAAAAATCTTATCACAGACTATTACAAGGGGTGATTCTGTTCCGAATTTTCCGAAAAATTAAGGTATTCGGTTCCGTAAATTCAGATATAAAAAAATATCGCGAATTTCTATAAATGGTCGCCGAAAGAATCGATGTCAATCGTTCGCAGAAAAAAATCGCCAATTTCACCAAAGGATCGAGGGAAAAAACGCGAATTTCGTCAAAGAATCGTAAAAAACCGAAATTTGGTCAGAGGATCGCGGGAAAAATGCGAATTTCACCAAAGAACCCTGGAAAAAAAAAAAAAAAAAAAAAAAAAAAAAACCGCAAATGATCACAAAAAACATTTTCGCCAAATTATCACAAAAAACAAACAAACACCGATTTCATCAAAGTACCGCGCACAAAACGCTAATTTTATCTAAGAATCGCGAAAACAACGCGAATTTCGTCAAAAGATTTCAGAAAAAACATGAATTTTGTCAAAGAATCGTAAAAAACCTCCCAAAAATTTCGTCAAATGATCGCGAAAAAAATGGGCGATCTTCCCGTTTTTTTCCCGACCGTTTGACGAAATTCAAATCTTTCGACTGTTGATACTCGCGGTTTTTTTTTTTTTTTTTTTTTTTTTTTTTGAAACTGAATGATAGGATTTGCCTCTTTTCATTTTTTTTTTTTTTCCTTTGACCGATTGACAAAATTCGCGTTTTTTTCTATCGACCGATTGACGAAAATCGCGGTTTATTTCATGACAGATTTACGAAATTTGCTGTTTTATTTCATGAGCGATTAATGAAATTCATGGTTTTATTGGCTAGCGCTAGACGAAATTTGCCTGATTTTTGGTTTTTACTAAGTTTATGACCGATCGAGGAAATCCCCGATTTCTTTTCATGACCGATTGACGAAGTGATTTTTCAGAAATCTGTTAAATAAGTAAATAATAATTCGAGGAATTCTGCTAATTCGTAGAAGAATCACATGCCGATATCTAATGTCTATCTGTATGAACATATCTGAATAATTCCAGAGCTACAAATTTAATGAGTTAAGCCCAAACGTATTCTTTTCTCGGCTCGAATTTTGTTGCGTCGCAAGCTAACTGTGGTATACCACTGTTGTTGAATTAATTCGCGGTACACATCAAACGTCTCCCCGATCCCGCAGGCATCGCAGTTTTTTTTTTTTTTTTTTTTTTTTTTTTAGAAGAAAACAGTAAATTTACGATTCCGCGGAAATGTGGCGTCCATGTTTAATCATATTTTTTAATTATGGACATTAAGGAGAAACGAAAAGCGGTAAATATCGCGGGGTTATGGAGGAGACATAATCCCGCGAATGATAAAAAAATAATAATCCGAAAATCATTCGGCGAAAAAGAGGCATCCCTATAAGAAGCATGGCGACTTAGGCGCCGAAAGTTAGTCGCCAAAGCAAAAAATTTAGTTGCCATGTGGCGACTGGCGACCGTGAATCTGCGTCTATACGGCAGACGCGAGTAATTTGTCCAGTAAGTTTATGTCTATAGTCTATACCTATATACATATGCCATGGAATATTGATTTGATTTTTGCTAGGGTATGGTGCTGAAGTAGGCAGGTCATTTACTTCTTCAGCTCTTACTAATGGTTAAAACATTGACGAAATTAAGGTTTTTATACTGTCTAATTAAATACGTGAAAGAAAAATTAGCGGCCATTACTTTTATAGGAAAGTAAAAGGCTATGAAATACTTTTCAATTCCAGTCTCGTCTGCGGCATGCATAGTTTAAATCCGAAAATATTAGAAAAGAATTAATGATGATCATATGGTTACAGGGACGCAATTAATCTTACGGAGTCGCCTTCTGCATATAATCCCAATCATTTTAGTTTTTCCCTTGTTTACAAAAATCTGCCCCGCGGGACTTAGTTGCATCAAAATGAAGACTTCCCCGCGTTATTATGTCGTTTTCACCTGCACGTGCGGTGATGCATTCATACCTGAGAGTCGAAGAAAATGTTCGGGTCAAGGTTAAAAACAAGAAGATATGCGACTGATCCTCAACACCGTACGCTTCTTTTTGGCGGGAAAAAAATTTCGCGCTCATTAAATTAAACAAATTATATGAAAGACAAGAGTTCGATTTAAAATTTCTTTCGAACGCTGGCGTAGAACGCTATACTTGGGTTTGTGGATTGGAATTGTGATAGGAGAATACGGGTCTGAAACCCGAGTTTTTCCATAAATTTTTGTATGTACATAATCTTTGGAGTTCCAGGGATATGCAACATAGACATCGCACATAGGAGCACATGCAGATGTAGCTGGCCAGAAATATTTTTTTATAGAAAAAATTACTGCAAATCTTATAGTGGTTTAATTATACATTAATTATACATATTATTATACATTTAACCGTTTGTGACTCAACAACTTCAATTTGAAAAATATTTACTCACATATTAGTATACATCATTTTAAGATTTAAAAAAAAAGGAACATAAAAATATAAAATTAATTTACTAAAAGGTACTTTTTTCATATCTGCAATAAAAAGAAAATTTCACAATTCTCATAAATATTGTCACTTTTCTAATACAAAATTTTAAAGTACACAAACTTACTTCTATTTAAAAAAAAAAAAAAAAAAAAAAAAAAAAAAAAAAAAAAAAAAAAATCTGTTTTTGAACGTTTTCCGCCTTTTTAATTTTACATTTACGCGGTTCATTTTAGCAATCATGATGCGGAACTGCTCAAATGATAAATAAAACTTGAGAATGAAAAATTAACTTACAAGAGAACTTGCACCTATCATTGAAACCTGGTGCATTTTTAAGCCCTATATTGCGAAGTTTCTGAATCGATAAATTTTTTCTGTTAAAATCATATTTTTGGATTTTACAGTAGCATAACTTTCGGAAAAAGGAATTTTCGAAACCAGTTATCGGACTATTAACATAGAATTAAAATAATAATAATAATAATAATAATAATAAAAACACAAATTAGTCAATAATAAATATAAAATATTGAAAAAAAGTTTAAAAATTCTTTGCAGAACCTACAAATTTGATTTTGAAAAATTGCAGTAGTATATTCACATTTTGGCGGGGAAAAAGTTGGCGTTTTTTTTTTTCAAAAGTAGAGCTTACCGGCAACCCTAGCAGAATGTCATAGCTGCTTGTCGTATGTGAGCAGTGGTTTGGGCTTCGCTAGAAATTGTAATGTCTGACTTAATTAGGCACAGTAAATTTTCTAAATTCTATAAAAATATTAATTTTCTTTATTATTACTTTTACCAAAAGACAAAATTTAATACAACAACATTTCATTTTAAACATTCGAAACTTTATTCCATCCTACTTCAAAAGAAAATAGTATGCTTAGTTTGTATTTCACTCAAAAATAGTTTTCAATGATCTTGAAAGCTTTTAACAGAAATATATTTACTATTTATACATTTGTCGTCTGCATAGAAAAGAAACCTAATTCTTGTTTCTTTTGCTAATCAATTATCAAACAAATTGCAATCTGATTTAATTCTAATACGCACCGTGCATACACTCCAGAGATAAAGCGGACGAAAATTTTGTTGCGCCATATTTGGCAAATTAACTCACTTTTGGCGTGAAATAAACAAATGAAAATCCAATAATAAAAAATTAAAAGTATGAAAAAATATATATAATATGATTTTAAGAAAGAAATTTTATCTGTTCTCTAATTTTCATGTATATGGCTACAAAATGTACTCGATGCTAGGTGGCAGCAACACCAAAAGTGATTCCCTTGTTAGTATCTCTGTCTGTTCGGAATTTTATGGACAATTTATATTAACGTCTGTGCTGGGAGATAGCAGCAATAAATAAAATAGTCTTTTAAAGCCCACTGTATAAGTAAGATTGATTTTGGGGTGTGTTGCAGCCATGCAACGCGGTGATACAAAGGGTTAAGGCTTTACATCAGTCAGGCTGGAAATTTCACTCTCTAATGCTAAACCTATGGGTTTGGAATGCATCCGAATATTTCAAATTTCTCCTAGGAAAATTAAAATGTTTTTCTTCTGTTTTCTGTATGCTCTTCTTGAACTTTTTTTTTCTTTTTTATTGGACAAAATATTTTTGAAATGCATTGTTACTTTTATTTAAAGTGTTAAAATCTTACAACTCGCCTGCTTCACTTAGATTTTAACACTTAAAATATAAAATTAAATATATATTTTAGAAACATTTTGGCAAATAAAAAAGAAAAAAACATTCTTCAAGAAGAGCATACAGAAAACAGAAAATAAAAATTTTAATTTTCCGAGGAGAAATATAAAAAATACGGATGAATTCCAAGCCCAAAGGTTTAGAATTTTTCAAATTTCTCATCGAAAAATTAAAAGGATTTTCTTCTGTTTTCTGTATGCTCTTCTTAACCTTTTTTTTTTCTTTTTTATTGGACAAAATATTTTTGAAATGCATTGTTACTTTTATTTAAAGTGTTAAAATCTTACTTACAACTCGCCTGCTTCACTTAGATTTTAACACTTAAAATATAAAATTAAATATATATTTTAGAAACATTTTGGCAAATAAAAAAGAAAAAAACATTCTTCAAGAAGAGCATACAGAAAACAGAAAATAAAAATTTTAATTTTCCGAGGAGAAATATAAAAAATACGGATGAATTCCAAGCCCAAAGGTTTAGAATTTTTCAAATTTCTCATCGAAAAATTAAAAGGATTTTCTTCTGTTTTCTGTATGCTCTTCTTAACCTTTTTTTTTTCTTTTTTATTGGACAAAATATTTTTGAAATGCATTGTTACTTTTATTTAAAGTGTTAAAATCTTACTTACAACTCGCCTGCTTCACTTAGATTTTAACACTTAAAATATAAAATTAAATATATATTTTAGAAACATTTTGGCAAATAAAAAAGAAAAAAACATTCTTCAAGAAGAGCATACAGAAAACAGAAAATAAAAATTTTAATTTTCCGAGGAGAAATATAAAAAATACGGATGAATTCCAAGCCCAAAGGTTTAGAATTTTTCAAATTTCTCATCGAAAAATTAAAAGGATTTTCTTCTGTTTTCTGTATGCTCTTCTTAACCTTTTTTTTTTCTTTTTTATTGGACAAAATATTTTTGAAATGCATTGTTACTTTTATTTAAAGTGTTAAAATCTTACTTACAACTCGCCTGCTTCACTTAGATTTTAACACTTAAAATATAAAATTAAATATATATTTTAGAAACATTTTGGCAAATAAAAAAGAAAAAAACATTCTTCAAGAAGAGCATACAGAAAACAGAAAATAAAAATTTTAATTTTCCGAGGAGAAATATAAAAAATACGAATGAATTCCAAGCCCAAAGGTTTAGAATTTTTTAAATTTCTCATCGAAAAATTAAAAGGATTTTCTTCTGTTTTCTGTATGCTCTTCTTAACCTTTTTTTTTTTCTTTTTTATTGGACAAAATATTTTTGAAATGCATTGTTACTTTTATTTAAAGTGTTAAAATCTTACTTACAACTCGCCTGCTTCACTTAGATTTTAACACTTAAAATATAAAATTAAATATATATTTTAGAAACATTTTGGCAAATAAAAAAGAAAAAAACATTCTTCAAGAAGAGCATACAGAAAACAGAAAATAAAAATTTTAATTTTCCGAGGAGAAATATAAAAAATACGGATGAATTCCAAGCCCAAAGGTTTAGAATTTTTCAAATTTCTCCTCGAAAAACTATTTTTTTTTCTTCTGTTTTCTGTATGCTCTTCTTGAACAATGTTTTTTTTTTCTTTTGTGGACAAAATGTTTGCAAAATACATGGTTAGTTTTATTTAAAGTGTTAAAATCTTACTTACAACTCACCTGCTTCACTTTGATTTTAAGACTTTAAATATAAAATTAAAAGTATATTTTAGAAACATTTTATCAAATAAAAGAGAAAGAAACATTCTTCAAGAAGAGCATACAGAAAACAGAAGGTAAAAAATTTAAATTTCCGAGGAGAAATATAAGAAATACGGATGCATTCCAAGACTATAGATTTAGCATTAGAAAAGGGAATTTGCGTCCTGGCTGATAACAAGCTTTAACTAGTTTTTCTTTGGAAAATATATTTTATGTGTCTATTTCCAAAATTAAGTAGAAAACACCGATTTTGGCTGATTTCAAGAATTGCAACTACCTAGTTGAAGAAAAGTGGTTTTTGGGAAGCTGCCCGCCGCCGTAAGTCAACGACGACAAAAGCTTAACCCTTAAATGCCTGAATTTTCAAAAATCAATTTAAAAATGTTTTTCGGCTTTCTTTTTTTAAATAAATCATGGGAAAATAATTTAAAAAATCATATTTTGTTTTAAGTATGGTTTACGGCTAAAAAACTGTTAGTAATCGGCAATACTGGTGTTTATTTGAAAAAATAATTTTCCTTGATAAAATTCTATAATATTAAACACACAAGAATTTTGAGAACTATGATAAGAAATAAATTTTACTTGCTCACTGCAGAACAAAATAGGGTATTTCGCAAGCTTCCAAACAAAACAAAAAGAACATGCATCAACAATTGAAAAAATAAATCTATCTTTATTCTTAAACAGCACAAGTGTTGCCTTCTAAATGTTGAAAATCGATTTAATAATATTTTCAGAATGTATTTTATTGGCAACATTAGGCATTGTAGCTTCAATATTATTCTAATAGTATTTATAAGCCTAAATTGGGTATGTTGCCGAAAAGCAACACCCGGCATTTAAGGGTTAATTTGCTCTCTAATAAAACTGCAATTGAACTTACGCCGTATCAGTTTGTTTAAAGTTAGTAACTAAAGTGCTATTGTGATATATTGGGCAGACTGTGCCTGGATTTCGAAAATTTTATTTCTAATCTATACTAATATTATAAAGAAGTAAAAATTGTTTGTTTGTTAGAGGTAATCTCTGGAGCTATACCTAACCGATTTCAAAAGTAATTGTATCAAAATGATGGTGTTTAGTCCAACTTAGAACATAGGCTATATTTTATGTCGGTGCCACTGCCCCAAAGGGGGTGCAGGAGCAAAAAAGTTCTAAAAATGCGATTTTTGTGTTACTGAAGAGACTAGAAATATAAAATTTGGAATATTAGTTACTTATAAGATATAAATGATGTCTAAGAACATTTTCTAAACAATTCGAAATTTAAAAGGGGAGAAAATGCGCGAAATGCGTTCTAAAAAACGTTCTACATGGTGGTTTCCACACAATCTCAGGAAATACCAAACCGATTTAAAAAATATTGGTGTCAAAATGATGGTGATAAAGCTTGCTCCAAGATAGGCTATGTTTTATATCGGTGCCACTACGCGAAATGTGATGCAGGAGCAAAAAAAGTTCTAAAAATACGATTTTTACGTTACTGAAGGGCCTAGAAATATGAAAGTTGAAATATTAGCTATACTTATTAAATATAAAGGATTTCTAAGAACAGTTATTAAACAATTCGAAATTTAAAAGGGGTGAAAATGCGCGAAAAGCGTTCTAAAAAACGTTCTACATGGTGGTTTCCACACAATCTCAGGATACCAAACCGATTTAAAAAATAAAGGCGTCAAAATGATGGTGACAACCTTTGCTCCAACATAGGCTATGTTTCATGTCGGTGCCACTACCCCAAAGGGAGTGCAGAAGAAAAACGTTGTAAATTGAGGTTTTTGCGTTACGGAAAGGCCTAGAATAGTGAAATTTGGAACGGTAGTTAGTTATAAGATATCAATGATCTCTAATGACATTTCCTAAAAAAAATCGAAATTTAAAAGGGGGTCAAAATGCGCAAAAAGCGTTGTAAAAAACGTTCTAATTTGCGATTTCTATGCAATCTCAGGAAGTACTGAACCGATTTCAAATATAATGGTGTAAAAATGATGGTGACAGATCTTGCTCCAAGTTAGGTTATATTTTATATCTGTTTCCACTACCCCAGAGGAGATGCAGGAGCAAAATGCGCGAAAAGCGTTCTAAAAACGTTCTAAATGCCGATTTGTCAGCAATATCTCAGGAAGAATCAAACTGATTTCAAAAGTCATGGTAGGAAATTGATGCTGACAGCCTCTGCTCTAACATGGATGATATTTTATGTCAGTATCACTATCACCTAGACGTTGCAGTAGCAAAAAAGCGTTCTAAATTTAGATTTTTGTGATCGGTAGGGGCTAGCAACTTAAAATTAGGCAAGGTACATATTTATTAGATATAAATTATCTTTAAGAACAGTTTCGAAAAAAATTAGAAATTTAAAAAGGGGTGAAAGTGCGTGAAAAGCGTTCTACAAACGTTCTAAATTGCGATTTCTACTCAATCTCAAGAAATACCAAAGCTATTTCAAAAGTAGTAATGGTTGCAAATCAATGGTGACAGTCCCTGCTATAACATAGGTTATATTTTATGTTGCTGTCACTACACTGTAAAAAAAAATCTGTAGTTCTACAGATGTAAAGTTACATGCTTACATGCTTACTAAACTTTCACCTGTAACTGTACGAAAAAAGCTGCAAATCTACAAAACTAGTTTTTGTAAAGCTACAAAAATCTGTAACTTTACAAATGAATCTGCTAAAATTTCAGTAATCTTACTAAACTTTTATTTGTAACCCTGGCTGCAGTTACATGAAAAGTTCTCGGAATCCCAGTTTCCAAAAAAATTCTTAGTAACCTTACAGATTTTTTGATTTTCGGCGCAAAAGTGTGTCTGTTACATGAAATTTTGTTGTTGCCGTTACATGAAAAGTTCTAGGAATCCCAGTTTCCTAGAAAAACTTCAGTAACTTCACAGATTTTTTTTTTACATTGTACCATCGATCTGAGGGGTGCAAAAGCAAAACATGTTCTAATTTGCGTTTTTTGCACAACTGAGGGGTCTAACACTTTGAAGTACGGCATGGTATTAACTTACAAGATGCAACTGTTTTGTAAGAACAGTCGAAAGAAAATTCCAAATTTAAAAAGATGAAGAGAGCGAAAAGCGTTGTAAATTACAATTTTTATGCAATCTTATCAAATACCAAACCGATTAAAAAAAATAATGATGAAAAATTGTTGGTGATAGAACCTGCTCAAACATAAGCTATATTTTATGTCTGTTCCACTACCACCAGAGGGTTGCAGAAGCTAAAAACGTTCTAAATTGCGATTTCTGTGATACTGAAAAGGCTAGAAACTTTAAATATGGCATGGTAGTTACTTATAAAATATAAATGCCCTCGAAGGACTATCGGAAATAAATTCGAATTAAAAAAGGGCGAGGCGAAGGGGAGGTGCGAAAAGCATTCTAAAAAAGTCCTAAATTACGATTTCTATGCAATTTCAGGGAATATAAATCGATTATAAAAGTAATAGTTGCGAATCAATGGTAACAGTCTCTGGTCCTACACTGGCTATATTTTATGCCGATGATTCTACCACCTGGGGTTCACGGGAACAACAAACGTTCTAAAAAAGGCTTTTAAAAGCTTTCTAAATTACGTTTCTGTGGAATGTTAGGAAATAACAAACCGATTTCAAAATTAATGTTGGCAAATTAATAGTGACAGTTCCTATTTCAACATAGCCCTTTTTGTTGAGAGAGGTGGTAGAACTTGGAATTTGACATGATGGTTAATTTTAAGATGTAAGAAGATGGTTTCTAAAAAATTCAAAACTTCAAATGAATACTGAAATGAGCGTATTAATTGAGCATAAAAGTTTCAAAATATTTTCTAAATTATCATTTATTTAGTTTTATTTCGTTTTATTAATTTAAGTCTCATTTCTGCCTAATGCAGTGTAATAATGATGTTTAATCAAACTGTGTTTTAAATAGCAATTTTTGAATTATTCCTAAAAGCAATAAGTACCTTTTAATAAAATAAAATATTACCTTTTAATAAAATAAAAATTTAGTTAGTACCTTTTAATAAAAATTAGACAGATAAATATCACTTGGCATATTTCAAATATTACGCGAGCAAAGTCGCGGGGTTTGCTAGTCATCTATAAAAAATTAGAATTTTGACTGTACACTGTAAAAAAAAAAAATCTGTAAAGTTACTAAAGTTTTTCTAGGAAACTGGGATTCCTAGAACTTTTTATGTAACGGCAACAACAAAAATTCCTGTAACAGCGTCTGTTACAGGAATTTTTCTTGTTGCCGTTACATGAAAAGTTCTAGGAATCCCAGTTTCCTAGAATAACTTTAGTAACTTTACAGTTTTTTTTTTTTTTTTTTTTTTTTTACAGTGTATTTTATATTTAGTTTAAAGAAGAAGGTGTAATAGTTTTCTCCATTTTTTTTAAAGTGCATTTTAAGTAAAGAATAATTGAATTAGTTAATTTGATCGGTCTTTTGTCTGAATTATTCATTTTATTGTTATAATAAACAGTGGTTACTATTGAACTAAAAAACTGTTGTCATGAATTCATCAAAAAACACTAACATGCTCGAACAGCATATAAAAAATTAAATAGGCTTCTCTTATTAGGAAGCAATCGTAATAATATAAATACGTAGCACCTATAGTCGTCGTTCAGTCCGTCTGTCTCTCTGTCCGTCTGTTCGCATGTAACAGAGCAAAAACTTCCCAATCGAATGATCTGATATTTTAAATGTATAATTGTTGCAAAATTTTGTCGAGTCATTTCAAATTTTATGAAAATCGGATCTATAGTTTAATGACAGGGACAGTCAAAAGTTTTCCATTACATTACGGCCAATGGGAAAAAATTATTGCAACTGCATTTTAATGATGTTTCAATTTTTCCGAATGGTCTGAAATGTTAAATATATAATTGTTGCAAAATCTTGTCGAGTCATTTCAAATTTTATGAAAATCGGATGTATAGTTTATTGACTGGGACAGTCAAAAGTTTTCCATTACATTACGACCAATGGGAAAAAATTATTGCAAGTGCATTTTAATGATGTTTCAGCCTTCCGAATGGTCTGAAAATTTAAATATATAATTGTTGCAAAATCTTGTCGAGTCTTTTCAAATTTTATGAAAATCGGATGTATAGTTTAATGACAGGGACAGTCAAAAATTTTCTGTTACATTACGGCAAATGGGAAAAAATTATTGCAAGTGCATTTTAATGATCTTACAGCCTTTCGAACAGAATGAAATTGATATGCACTTATGAAGTGCACTAAAATATACATTCAGTACAATATACGGTGAAAAAAGTATTTATAAAACTAGTTATAGTACGAACGCACCTCATTTACCACGTTTGACGAGCAATTTCCAACTTGTTATTATATGGCATTATATTACACAGATTACAAGAAAAACGATTATGAGAGATGGATAATAAACAAATGATGTAAAAGGAAAAAGACATGACTGGCGTCTTTCAAAAAAATTTTCGTGCAAAAAACAAAGCTTATAATTTATACCCATTGATAATATTTCGTAACTTTTCATTTCGCGCTTCAAGAATGTAAGTTTTTTGTCTTCACATGACAAGATGTAAATGAGAATCATTAACATCCTGTCACACAAAGGCAAAATTCTTTCTTTAAAAAAATATCTTAACATTTAATCTGCAATGGGAGACAGTTTCAATAGCGGCTAATATTTCTTTTGTTTCGCAATATGTTTCTTTTCTAAGTTCATCAGACAGATTTGAGAAGTTAGGTGTTTTTTAGTATGGTAGAAGTTCTCGTGTGACACGGGGGGATAATGTATTTATTGTTTCGGTGGCCTGGATTTAATCAAAGTTGAGATGTTAAGTTATTGCCTTAATTTCCAGGCATTTGTTTTTCTGAGAATTGGGAAGGAAAGCTTCAGTAATTAATAAACAAACAAACAAAAAATGAAAAAGAGAACAGAAGCCAGCAATGTTTGAAGAGCGATTAAATATATATATATATATATATATATATATATATATATATATATATATATATATATATTTTAAAACAAATTAAAAGATTTCTAGGACAATTTATTCAAAAGGTTTATGTCGTATTATCTAATACGGGTAAATAGTATAGTTACTGTTTCGGTGGCTTACAGTTGATAAGTTATTGCCTTAATTCTCATTAAATTTGTTTTACTAAAAATTATAAAAGAAAGCTTCAGTAATAAATAAACATAAAAAAAAAGGTAAAATGTGAAAATATGCCAGCTGTGTCTGAAGAATGTCTTTTTAAAATAAAGACTGTTTTTATTTAGATAAATAATATGTAATAATAATAATAATGATGATGATAATAATAATAATAATAATAATAAAGGAGAATTCATTTGGAATATATAAAACTTTATTTTGTGACACGGGTGGATTATATGATTGTTTCGATGGCTTGCATTTGATAAAAGTTAAGATATTAAGTTATTGCCTTAATTCTTAGACATTCGTCACCGATTTTTTTTTTCTAAAAATTTTTAAGGATAACTTTAGCAGTAATTAATAAACGTAAGCGAGAGAGAGATTTGTTTGATGAGCGATTTAAAAAAAAAAATATTTTTCTTTATCAAAATGCTTAAAACGTATTAGTATTATGCAGCATGGGTAGATACTATAGTTATTGTTTCGATGGCTTAGATTTGATCAAAGTTAAGATGTTAAGGTAATGCTTTAATTATTAGGTATTTGCCATCGAATTCGCTTTTCTGAGAATTGTGAAAATAATTAAAAACTTAAAAAAAAAAAAAGAAAAAGAAGGAAAAAGCCAGAAAGTGTTTGAACAGCAATTTTTTAAGTTGAAAAAAAAATAGATGAATTAAAATATTTTCACCACACTTTATTCAAAATGTTTAAGATTATATTCTGCTAACCAGAACAATCAGTATGAACCCAAGATTTGTACATGAATCATTGAAACCAGAGTTCATTTTTGTCCTGTTTCAATCGTGATAATGCAATTTTTACTGTTATAGCCTTCCATAACATTCTCACCTTCGTCATCGTATCCCACCACCGCCATATTAATAGGTTAATCAGTATTTTCTGCGTTGTAAACAACCTATGTTTCGTATGAGTTTTTGAGTTGTATTGTGAGAATATCTTAGTGAGGAATAACTTATTGTAGATGAATAATCCCTTGCTTGTGAAATCCAAAAATTATTACAACACATTTAAAAATCAGGCAAATTCTGAAACGAACTGCTGATAGTGAGTTACAAAAACATCTAGCAAGGCTCTCTGGTGCACCAAGTCGGGTGCTGCTACGTAATATGACTGGATGGGAGAAAAACTGAGTTTATCATCATACCTACCTTTTTTGCTATAGGGCTCCTTTAATACTTGTATGATATATAATATATATATATAATACAAGATAATAAATAAGATAATATATATATTAATTATATATATGTATATTATATATATATATATATATATATATATATATATAAGATAATATATATATATATTATCTTACCCGCTTCGTCATTTTACCACACTTTCCCCGATAGTTTTTACTTTTGTGATCCGGCCAAAAGTTTAGATGTTAAATTATTCTCTTGAATTCTTTGGCATTTCTCATCGAATTAGTTTTTCTGGCAATTGGATAGAAAAGCTTCATAGATTAATAAACGCAAAAAAATGCAAGAACGTTAAAAAAAATAAAGAAATGAAGAAATTCATGAATCCTCAAAAGAATGAGTTCAAAATGCATCTGAATATATGCCTGAGAATGTTTTCTATATTCAAAATGGAACGGATTTTTTATATACACATCTAAAATTAATAAACCGTAAACAATAGTGACAAATAATATTTAAATGATTTCGATTTTATACGTGTTCACAAACCGACTATTTTTCAAAGTCGCCATCTTTTTATGTGTGTTTAATTATTCTCAAACTGACATTAATCCACGGCGAAATCATTTCAGCTCAATCTGGGGGACCCCAGCTGTTTTTAAATAATGAAAGTTACCAATATTCACATGATTAAAATCGTGCAACAATATTATATATTATTACTGGACCGGCAGCAGTAAACACACATCTAAACGATGCACTTACATCTCCCAATATTAGCAATAGGTTCTTTAAGATGTAGGGAAAGGATCCTCTGTAAAAGTAAATTGCAGAAGAAACATAAATCATAATAAATTTAGCATTGCATTTTCACGAAGCGGGGAAGGGGAGCTACAGAGATGTGAAAATTATTAGAATAATTATGAAATTTAGAATAAAATATTGGTATATTAAAGAAATAATACATTATTTAAAAAATATTGATACATTTAATATTTAGTGTGCATCCCCCTGTTTGTTTTTTATTAAAGATTCGATACGTCTTGGCATACTTTGTATGAGTTTTCCGCAATTAATTTGTATTTCGGTGTCATGGTGCCAAATTTGGATGAGTCTTTCTATCAGACCATTCTTGTTTGTGATATTTCATTTCTTTAATTTGTAATTAAACAAAAAACTTTCGTGGCCTGGAAACAGTCTAGCTATAAACCATATAGAGAATCTTTGGGCCAAAGAAAAAATTAAGGAAAAGAGTGTTTGTAAGAGTGTGTGTAAAGAGTTTTTGTAAAGAAAAAATTAAGGAAATGAAACATCACAAACAAGAATGGTCCGATAGAAAGATTCATCCAAATTTGGCACTATGACAACGAAATACAAATTAATTGCCAAAAACTCATATCTATCGAATCTTTAATAAAAAACAAGAGGATGCACACTAAATATTAAATGTATCAATATTTTTTAAATAATGTATTATTTCTTTAATATAACAAGATTTTATTGTAAATTTCGCAATTATTCTAATAATTTTCACACTTTTGTATCTCAAAACATTTTCAGAGGAAAGAACCAGAAACCCCAATGACTAGTCTTTAATATAAAAGTACAAAACATAAATGATATTTTAGCCAAAAATTTTATGAAATAAATTTTATAAAATAAATTTTTAACAAATTGTAACAAAAAGGATTTGAAAGATTATCAAAAGAACGTGTGCAAAGGACACCATAACGCTCGCGGGCGCCGCCTTGAAGCCCTGTCTACATCACTGTGCTGAAAGGAATAGAAAGTTTAGGAATATCGTACAGTATTGTAGATTGTATGTCACGATTCCGAAGTTACCTATGAGTAAAATATAAGTTATAGATGTATTGGTGGGTGACCGACCTCCATACACCTATTTTTTGTACCGAAAAAAATGACTAAAATTTTGCGAGAATTCTCAAGTAAATACAACTCTTAGCGTATATAACAAAAGAGGAATATTTTTTCTTGCGGATGAAAATTAAAAGACAACACGTGAAACAAATTCCTTCGTGGGGCCTCTCCGGGTAATACAATCACGAAACACACATTGTACGTGCTCATGCACTCGTATTTCTGAATGATGTGTGGAAATATCCGGACAAGTTGATGGGGTTGATTATTCCATCTTCCCAGGCCATCATCTGCAAGAGTAATCATCTCTATGCTTGTTTTCATGTTTTACTTATTAGTCTTTTGCATTCCTGAAAACATCTTACTCTGTTTAGTGAATATTCTGCCCTACACTTAACGTATCTGTAACGGCAAAGTAAGGACTAGGTTTCGGTAAGACTTTAAAATTTAAGTGCGACTCCTGTGACATTCATTTTCATTTTAAAATATATCACAAAATATTTATTAAATACCAATAAGCAATTAAAATAATTTTTAAAATGCTGTCAATAATATATAATGGGTAGTAAAAATGACAATATGAATTGATATTAGAATAAAATAATTTATTTGTAGACGAAACAGAATTGAAAAGTATACTATTTCCGACGTGTAACGTGCTCCGATGGATAACGCGCATCTGTGATTTGAGACTACATTTTTCTGTTTTTAAGTATATTCTCAGTATTGCGCGTAACCCATTCTTTGCAAAGAAATATTCACAAGATACGTACCATCAAATTAAAATAAGGAATTTTAAAAATTATAACAAATATAAAGACATACAGCAATGCAAACATAAAGAAAACAAGTCAGCAAATAGGAAACAAGATCATACGATGCTTTCAAGTCTATCTCTCTAAACAATCAGTTCAGTAGAGTCTCAATTATCTGAGTTAATATGGATCAAGCTCACCTCGGATAAGCAAAAAACTCAGATGAACCGGATTTACACAAATCGTCACCAATTAAGAAGATGAAATATAAATTTTTACTTCATTCATTCATTTTAATGCTACTAGAACATTTGTTACTGTTACATCTGTTACTTTTAAGAAAAACGGGGAATGACATTGTTTATTTGAAAAAGCCCTTGATAGTTTTTTGTTTTTTGAATGTCAATTTTGCTGCAGTTTTTTCTTTCTTTTGGCTGCAGTATTACGCTACTGCATAGCTACCAATTTCTAAGATTTTTTCGTACCACTAAAACTTACCCGTAAATTTTGCCTAATTCAATCGCCGAAATTTAACAATTGTCAACGATTAAATATGACAAAAATTTGTATTAAATTTTAGAGGTAACAAAACCGTACAAATTGGCAGCTATGTAATTCGATTAGTGTCATGAAAATTGCAGGTGTAGTAGCTTCTTTCTGCTCAAAGTATTAAATAATTTTTTTTTTTTCCAATCAATCTTATATTTTTGGAATGGATCATTTTCTACTGATAGACTGATGGAATTAATTATTATGAAACAGCCATTATAAATGAAGTGTTAGGTGAAGATGAAAGAGCAGTCGTAAAAAGTTAGAACTCTAATTTTCTGGTCAGAATGGGAAAAAAAATGGACTTAATTTTTTTTTGGAAAAAAAAAATTAGGGCCATTTCACTCCCCCCCCTCTCCTTCATTCTGACCAGAAAATCAGAGTTCTAACTTTTTACGATTGCTCTTTCATCTTCACCTAACATTTCATTTATAATGGCTGTTTCATAATAATGGGTTCCATCAGTCATTCAGAAGAAAATAACTCAGTTAAAGCGGAAACTCGGTTAAGCGGGACTCGAATAATCGGGACTCTACTGTATTGCCAGGTCCAGTGTCAACAAAAGCGGGGCAGGGAGACAAAAAAAGGCGAGACAGCGGCTTCCAAATCGGGACATAAAATTACAGTACACCCTACGAAAACGAAAACAGTCTATAACGGAATCTTATCTTAAAGTAAAAATTTCATTTCTCTAAGGTAGGAATACCGTACAATTATACCTTCTATGACGCCTAGGAACAGCAGAAAACCATTTTCATAGACAGATTTCCTTCTGGGCAGGTAGATTTTAAGATATTCCTTTGGCAGAGACTATGTGATTTTAGAGCGTTTTCTGCCTATTCCACCTTTTAAATTTCGATTTTTTTTTTTTTTTTTTTTTTTTTTTTTTTAGCTGTTCTGTGCGAGCATTATTTTCATCTTAAAAAAAACCATCATGTCAAATTATTAGTTTCTAGTTCCACCAGTAACACAGAAATCGCAATTTTAGAATGCTTTTTGCTCCCGCGTCTTTAAAAATATTTTTTTCTTCTTTTTTTTTTTAGAAATTGTTCTGTGCAAATATTTAAGCCTTAAAAGTATAACAGCCATGTTAAATGGCAGATTTCTAGCCTTAACAATGGCAAATAAATCGTAATTTAGAAATTTTCCATATTGTCTTCCACTCATTTCATCCTTTTCAATTTCAAATTTTAAAAAAAAAGTTCTTAACGAGCATTTTACATCTTAAAAATAACCGCCATGCCAAATTTCAAGTTTTTTGCTCCAACAGTATAACAGAAATAGCAATTTCAGATTTTTTTTTTTTTTTGCAACGCACCCCATTGGACTAATGGTAGCATCATAAAATAATAGTCTGTATTGGAGCAGAGACTGTCGCTCCAACGTTTTGCTACTATTTTCTTTTAAATCGGTTCAATAGTTCATGGGACCACGTACACTGAAAAGAAAAATTGTTAATTTTACGGTATAATACTGGCAGCTGAGCTGAAGTGCCAGTTTATAACCCCCGCTGCCAGTATTATATCATAAAATCAACTTTTTTTTTTTCAGTGTACGCCTACAAACAAACGTTTCTTTTTTATAATATTAGTATAGATAATGCATATATAGTCACATAATTTATATAAAGTATTGGATTATTTGTCATTTAGACTGAATTATAAAAAGAAAATTTAGTTCATTCAATGTGGAAATCAAGGAGAGACAATTGCCTTCCCCCCTCTTTCCGGGAGATCTTTGCTGCAATTATAATATAAGTAATACATTTTAACTTAAATATGCTTCTATAGCTATTAAAAGTCCAAAAAATTTGATAAACTGTAGCAGAATTAAAACTGGACGAAATGATACTGATAAAGAGATATGAATAACATCTTTATCTGAGAAAAAAAAAATATTTTCCGTCTGGCATGAAAATGCACTTTTACGTTTCAACGCCAATCATTCTTTTTTCTTTCTTTCGCATCTTCATTTCTAAGCAGGTCACTGTTTAAGAATAATTCCTTATGTCTGTACTTCCGGATGCACTGCTTGTTGTGAAAAATACAATTGTTTCTTACAAATTTATTTAATTACAAGCATGTTTAACACTAAAAAGACCGGGAATTTTACACAAGTTTTATAAAAAATTTTGTCACCAGAATTTTTATTCAAAACTGTTTAACTTATTTATCTGACATTTTTCTTCTTATGTGTCTTTTAAACTTATTTTATAAAGAAATTTCTGGTTTGAACAAAATATATTCATTTGATAAGGGCCAAATGACACCTCAACAGTGTTAATATATTACTTAGTGTTAATATATTACTTGTGTACACCCTTGTTTATTTCTTGCACCAGGGCTCGAAATGTACTGGTGCAAACCGGAACGATATTCCGGTTCGTGAAATTATTCTAAATACCGTTCCGGTTCGTGATATTATTGAAATATATTACAGTTTTATGTATATATATATATATACCTTGTTGATGCCCTAAATACTCGCTTTTGCTTAATGATGAAGACTGGGATTCCCTCACCTTCTTTTATACTTAACCTTTCTGTTTGTTCTGTCCTGTTTATAGTTTAAATATATATATATATATATATATATACATCTTGCTTTTCTGCTACATATATAGCGTATTTATCAGTTTAAATTATGTATGGTCTCTAAAAAGTTTTTTTAATGGGGCACCCCCCGGTAGCTTTTTCGCCTGTCCTTTCTTTTTTGGAACTAATGGAATTCTCTTTTTTATTTTAAATTTTCTTTTTCTCTTTTTGTTTTTTCTTTCTCCCTTATTATGTTAAACTTTAGTACTTATGTACTTTTATTATTTTGTTACTCTTCTCTTTACTTTAAATAATTTTAATTCTGTGGCTACCAGCCACGCCTAAACATTAATTTTTTTAAGGCTCCCTAATGCCCTTGCAACACGATCACCTCTCCACTTGGATGTAAAGCTGCCACGCAACTAGGTAGTCCATAAAGCAGATTACATTGTTCCATTGTTCCACTTCTCTCTGTAACTTTCTTATTATTATTTAGAATCTTGAATGCATTTTTTAAACTGCTTTTGTATTATTAGACATAAATTTACGTATACTTTCAAACCCATCTTTTATTCAACAATATATATATATATATATTTTTCCCCTGATTCGTGGATTTTTCCATTTTGAGCCCTGTCATGCACTATTTTTTATGAAAAGACATGTTTTTTTTCCATAAAAATGTGGAATTTAATTTTTTAAAAGTCTATAAAAAAATAAAGAAAGAAACGCACGTTATGCTAAATGATAAATTAACACCAGATGAATTGCAATAGAAACAAGGTTGAATGATTACATTTGAATTTAGTGTAATGAGACACTTTTTAAAAATATTTCTTAATTAAATTTTTTTACCGCTGTTGGCACGTTATTGTCCAATTTACAAAATACATGGTGTATATGAAGTGACGGTCAGAACTGTAAGCGAGGATTTGTAAAGACGCACAATAAATTAAAAAAAAAAAAAAAAAAAAAAAAAAAAAAAACGCGAAATAAACATTTCGAAAATAATTTTTTGAAATGATTAATATTAATATTCTTTAAACTGATTACTCCATTAGCATGGGAAAAGTATGAATGTTAAGTGCGTATTTTTTTCTTTTATCGTATTTTGTTAAGAAAACCCTATGTAGGCTTAAAAAAACTCGAAAGAAATAGCATTTCCCCCCTCTCGCATCTTCCCTGCTTTGAGATCTGTGGAAAGCTTTGGGACGGTTTTTTTTTTTTTTTTTTTTTTTTTTTTTTTTAAGCGGGCCGCCACGACTTTTACTCTATGGGACCGTGTTAATTTAAGAATTCAATTAATATATCAGCTAATTATTAAAAAAAAAAACTAGTTGGATGTGCCAATCCCAAAACTTTCTTCTATCTTATACATCTTAATATTTCAAAAACTAGTTACACATGTTAATACTTCAATATTATTAGTTCAATATTATACCAACTTTGATTTTCATCTTAAATTCCTGCTTCAGTCAATTAAATAAACTAAAAACGAGTTAATCTATATCATGATATTTGTTAAAATTAATAGTTTTTCCTTATTCTGTTGTTATCAGATGTTTGTGAATAGCCGGCTTAGCAGGAAGTGAGTTCCCGCCTTCGCACGAGCCGCCGATGGACAATAGAACTACGAAAAATCTAGAAAAGTATACAAAAATCGCCATCACAGAGCCCCATTACCGCGCGATATTTCCAAATTCAAGGAGGACCTGTTGGCCAAAGCCAAAAACATGCACAAAAAATTTGGTTCAATTTGTATGCATAATTTTATACAATTTTCGATTGTACAATAAAGAAAATGGTACAGACATTGTAATTATAGCGCACCCTTCCAACGGAATTTTTCCAAATTCAGGAAGGACCTTCATGCCATGAATAAAAAGAAACGCAAAAAATTTGGCTCAATTCTCTGCATAACTTCATACACTTTTCGATGGTATAATATTCAAAATGGCACAAAAATCGCTATTACAGCGCCTCCTACCCGCAATTTTTTTCTAAATTAAGGAAGGACCTGCTTGTCATAGCCATAAACTTAAAATAAAAATTTGGTTCAATTCCATGCATAACTTCATACACTTTTGGATGGTACAATATTCAAAATCGCTGTTACAGTGCCCCCTACCGGCGAATGTTTTCCAAATTGAGGGAGGATCTGCCTGCCAAAGCCAAAAACTTAAAATAAAAATTTGGTTCAATTCTATGCATAACTTCATACACTTTTGGATAGTACAATATTCAAAATCGCACAAAAATCGCTGTGACAGCGCCCCCTACCGGCGAATTTTTTCCAAATTCAGGGAAGACCTACCTGCCATATCCAAAAACTTAAAATAAAAACTTGGTTCAATTCTATGCATAACTTCATACACTTTTTGATGGTACAATATTCAAAATCGCACAAAAATCGCTGTTACAGCGCCCTCTACCGGCGAATTTTTTCCAAATTCAGGGAGGACTTACCTGCCATATCCAAAAACTTAAAATAAAAATTTGGTTCAGTTCTATGCATAACTTCATATACTTTTGGGTGGTACAATATTCAAAATCGCACAAAAATCGCTATTACAGCGCCCCCTACCGGCGAATTTTTTCCAAATTCAAGGAGGACCTACCTGCCATATCCAAAAACTTAAAATAAAAATTTGGTTCAATTCTATGCATAACTTCATATACTTTTGGATGGTACAATATTCAAAACCGCACAAAAATCGCTGTTACAGCGCCCCCTACCGGTGAATTTTTTCCAAATTCAGGGAGGACTTACCCGCCATATCCAAAAACTTAAAATAAAAATTTGGTTCAGTTCTATGCATAACTTCATATATTTTTGGGTGGTACAATATTCAAAATCGCTATTACAGCGCCCCCTACCGGTGAATTTTTTCCAAATTCAAGGAGGATCTGCTTGTCATAGCCAAAAACTTAACATAAAAATTTGGTTCAATTCTATGCATAACTTCATACACTTTTTGATGGTACAATGGCGACAGACACACGGACAGACAGACATTTTCTATAAACATGTTTTTTGGGATCTCTGACCCCTAAAACATGTAAATCCGTCGAAAACCGGAAGTCGAAAAAAATTTCTATTACAATACTTTCTTCTATTGAAGATAGAAGAAAGTAATAAATAAATCTGAGCCTCAAATGCATTCGAACTTCTCTATGACACTAAAGGTATATATAAATATTTTACAGGCATACATACAGTAAATACAATAAACCCAACTGGGGTGAAAAATTAGCCAGAGTCAGGAATCGAACCCGGGACCACAGTATACAAGACTTCTGCTCCTATGCAATACTGTGGTCCCGGGTTCGATTCATGTCTCTGGCTAATTTTTCACTCCAGTTGGGTTTATTGTATTTATTGTATGTATGCCTGTAAAATATTTATATATACCTTTAACTGTTGAATGCAGGCATTATTTATGCGTGAATGTGTGTTTTAATATATATTGTAGTATGTATGTGTATTATTGTCTAGGACTGCCCTCCTCTAAATTTTCCGACCTCTATACGTGCAGAAGATTTTCTAGCCATCGCGGACACACTCGCACACACGTTTCTTTTATTAGTATTATATAGATATATATCAACCTAATATTACACCACATTGCTTGGTAACAGAATTTGACTTGTTTTAAATCAGTTTAATAGACAGTTTATATTTTAGTTACTTATTACACCTTACTTCTTAAAAGGACTAACAATTTACTTTTTAAAATGTTAGATCAATAGTAAACAACGACTAAAGTTGCAGGATGATTAAATGCATTCAATACAATACTGATATCCGAACTCCAGTGACGTGAAATCTCAGGTCTCAGGCTTTATCTATAGGTGGTGTTGGTCATATACACTATATGGCCAAAGGTGACAGATCACTTGCGATTTTTGACGTTTTATTAAATATCTAGAAAAATACTTGAGGAATCAACCTGAAACTGCAGGTGTGTAAACAGTATAGTATAGTTCATATATTTCTGCGAAGATTTTTTTCTCGAAACCCCATAGGGGACCATGAACAAATTGAAAAAGAACGAATATCTTTTGGATAACCCTGTAAAAACTAATGTAGCAAAAACGGTCAAACTCGAGATTATTAATAAGTGTCTTATTGTAATATACTGTGTTCATTTTTATGAGGATAGCATGCATAGTAGTAGAGAAATTAAGGTTTTTATAAAAACAGTCCCAAATTTCGCCTTGCTAATTGCAGTGTTCTTAATATAAAAAAAAGTTCTTTTCAGAAAATATGACAAACAGCATTGTTACACAATACTCTGTAATCAGAATGAAAAAATAACAAAAATTGGATGAAAAATGAGCAGGTTTACTAAAAAATGTTTCACTGCGCATGCGCGAATGCAATCAAAATGTAATATGCATAATGTATTAGCTAAGTATGTAGATCAATCTTTGTGAAAGTCTCAAATTCATAGCTTGAAAATTCTGAAAATTATCGTCGATAGAATAAGCTCGAAATCCGTTGTTCCCAAAAAGAAGCAAAAAGATGAGGGGTTGTATCCAAATATAGTAGTACGTGCAATATTGTGTCCGCTATCTTGGCACTAATCAATAGATATTTCATACAACCCCTCATCTTTTTGCTTCTTTTTGGAAACAACGGATTTCGAGCTTATTCTATCGACGATAATTTTCAGAATTTTCAAGCTATGAATTTGAGACTTTCACAAAGGTTAGCTAATACATTATGCATATTACATTTTGATTGCATTTGCGCATGCGCAGCGATACAATTTTTAGTAAACCTGCTCATTTTTCATTCAATTTTTGTTATTTTTTAATTCTGATTGCAGAGTATTGTGAACAATGCTGTTTGTCATATTTTCTGAAAAGAACTTTTTTTATATTAAGAACTCTGCAAATTATAAGCAAAAACCTTGGCGAAATTTGGGACTGTTTCTATAAAAGCCTTAATTTCTCTACGAGTATACATGCTATTCTCATAAAAATGAACACAGTTTATTACAATAAGACACTAATTAATAATCTCATGTTTGAACGCTTTTGCTACATTAGTTTTTACAGGGTTATTCAAAAGATATTCGTTCTTTTTCAATTTGTTGACGGTCCCCTATGGAGTTTCGGGAAAAAACCTTCGCGGAAATATATGACCTATACTATACTGTTTACACATCTGCAGTTTCAGGTTGATTCCTCGTGTATTCTTCTAGATATTTAATAAAACGTCAAAAATCGCAAGTGATCGGTCACCTTTGGTCATATAGTGTAAGACAGAAGCAGCACGATATTCCATAACACTGTCTAACTCTATCCAATGAAACTTCAGTGGTAACGAAAATCCGTGATGATGATGATATCATCGGCTTGTCGTGAGATAACTATGGTATTTTGGGTTGAATAAATGGATAACGACCCTGTTTTTCTATAACAAAAAGGGTTTGTCATGCCATGCATTATCATCCCTACAATTCTGATGATTAGTTCAGGTACACCCTGTATTTTTGTACCATTTCCAGTTTATTTATGTTCTATTATTCCTAGTTTTAATTTATGTACTTTAGTTAATTTATGTATTCCAATTAATTTATAGCTTACATTGTTCAAATGCTCACACGTCTTTTTCTTTCAGGTGAGCTCTTGAAGTTTTACTGATGAAAAATTGTTTAACTCACTATTTATTTTCGTAAGTATCTTTAATATATATACAGTACGGAACCATTTACTGAGAATGTTTGTGATCAGATGTACTCCGGATAACTGATTAACATCTATTTGATAAGTTTTGTGGAATATATATATGGTTGTGGCATTGTTTCTGATTTCAAATTAATTATTAGATTTAGATTACTCATATTAAGAATCAGATTTAAAAAAAAGACCAAAGATCAATCAGACTTTGAAAGAAGGAAATTTACGGGAATACCTTCTTGGAAATAAAAATTCCCCTGTTTCCTCAGCTTAAAAATCAAAATCTCCAATATCTAACTAATAAAACTTGCATTTCAAATTCTAGATATCGGCATCAAGTTTATACTATGCATGCATGTTGTAATGTTTCAAGCAATGCACGTGTCAATCTGTGTGTTTTTCAGTAGAGTCTCGGTTATCCGAGTTAATATGGATCAAGCTCACCTCGTATCAGCAAAAAACTCGGATAAACCGGATTGACACAAATCGTCACCCACTAAGGAGATGAAATATAAATTTTCACTTAATTCATTCATTTTTATGGTGCTAGTAACTTGATGTACATTTCCGTTACTTTTTATTTCAAAAAGCTCTTGACAGTTTTTTATTTGTTAAATGTCAATTTTGCTGCAGTTTTGTTTTCCCCCTGCAGTATTACGCTAATGCATGGCTACTAATTTCTAATATTTTTCCTTACCACTAAAACTTACCAGTAAATTTTGCCTAATTCAATTGTCGAAATCTAACAATTATCAACGATTAAATATGGCAAAAATTTGTATTAAATTTTAGAGGTAATAAAACCGTACAAATTGGCAGCTGTGTGGTTCTATTAGTGTCATGAAAAGTGCAGGTGTAGCCTCTTCTTTCTGCTCAAAGTATTAAATAGTTTTTTCAATCGAACTTATACCTTTGGAATGGATCATTTTCTTCTGACGGACTGATGGCTTCCATTATTACGAAACAGCCATTATAAATGAAGTGTTAGGTGAAGATAAAAGAGCAGTCGTAAAAAGTTAGAATTCTGATTTTCTGGTCTGAATGGGGCATTTCCCATTCTGACCAGAAAATCGGAGTTCTAACTTTTGACGACTGCTCTGTCATCTTCACCTAACACTTCATTTAAAATATGGCTGTTTCATAATAATGGAAGCCATCAGTCCATCAGAAGAAAATAACTTCGTTAAGCAGGACTCGGATAATCGTTGCTCTACTGTACTATTCTAGTTTTTTCTGGAAACATTCTGAAATCGGCCAGTTTTATATACCATTCTGGATAACTGGTTTTCTGGTTAACTAGTTTCCGGATAAATGGTTCCATACTGTAAAAACTTTGTATAAGCTATTACAGCTAAAATATTTTTTGTTTTAAATACAGGGTTCTAAAGGTTTATTGAAAAAAAAAATCAAAATAAGTGATTTAGACTTATTTTACTAAGTTGGTACTTTTCAAATCTTGCTGTATATCTAAAACTATATACACATGAATGAAATAACTTACCGCAAAATCAGATTACCGAGTTTAATGGATTCTAGTCGAATTTAGTTAGCCTAATGGTTTATAGTTGAATAACAGCTTTTAAAATCCTTTTCCATCTTTACTATTTTATCGATTATGTTGATAACTTTCGAAAATATTTGATTTGAGTATTTTAAATGAAATTTATTTGTCATGATTCTGAACGAAGTTATTATTATCATTTCTTATATCTTCTTAAATATGCATTTTCTCCTAAATATGTTGATCTCC
This sequence comes from Maratus speciosus, assembly GCA_963932465.1. Lineage (NCBI taxonomy): Eukaryota > Metazoa > Arthropoda > Arachnida > Araneae > Salticidae > Maratus > Maratus speciosus. Next base: position 105,603,436 of record OZ010786.1, on the reverse strand, counting down.
AAGTAGATAGTAAAAACTGTAAATAAATTATTTTAGATAGAATTTTTCAGGATGCATTAATGCATTTTCTCCTAAATATGTTGATCTCCAAGTAGATAGTAAAAACTATAAATAAATTATTTTAAATAGAATTTTTTATCAGTCTGGGGGTTAGTGGAGCTGAAAAGATGTCCTCTAGGCACGCTTCTATTTCGGGTTTTACCTAACTAATCTATTTCACCAAACTATTTCGGTAAATGATAAAACGTATATTTATACTAATTAGTAAAAGCCCGATTATATATATATATATATATATATATATATACATACATACATTATATGGCCAAAGGTGACCGGTCACTTTCGATTTTAGACGTTTTGTTAAATATCTAGAAAAATACATGAGGAATTAACCTGAAATTGCAGGTGTGTAAATAGTATAGTATTGGTCATATATTTCCGCGAAGATTTTTCCCGAAACCTCATAGGGGACCGTCAACAAATTGAAAAAGAACGAATATCTTTTGGATAACCCTGTAAAAACTAATGTAGCAAAAACGTTCAAACTCGAGATTATTAATAAGTGGCTTGTAATATACTGTGCTCATTTTTATGAGGATAGCATTTATACTCGTAGAGAAATTAAGGTTTTTATAAAAACAGTCCCAAATTTCGCCACAGTTTTTGCTTATTATTTGCAGAGTTCCTTATAATAAAAAAAGTCCTTTTAAAAAAATATGACAAACAACATTGTACACAATACTCTGCAATCAGAATTAAAAAATAATAAAAATTGGATGAAAAATGTGCAGGTTTACCAAAACAGGTTTCACTGCGCATGCGCGAATGCAATCAAAATATAATATGCATAATGTATTAGCTAAGTATATAGAGCAACTTTTGTGAAAGTCTCAAAATCATAGCTTGAAAATTCTGAAAATTATCGTCGATAGAATAAGCTCGAAATCCGTTGTTCCCAAAAAGAAGCTAAAAGATGAGGGGTTGTATCAAATATCTGTTGATTAGTGCCAAGATAGCATACACAATATTGCACGTACTACTGTATTTGGATACAACCCCTCATCTTTTTGTTTCCTTTTGGGAACAACGGATTTCGAGCTTATTCTATCGACGATAATTTCAGAATTTTCAAGCTATGATTTTGAGACTTTCACAAAAGTTGCTCTATGTACTTAACTAACACATTATGCACATTGTATTTTGATTGCATTCGCGCATGTGCAGTGAAACATTTTTTAGTAAACCCGCACATTTTTCATCCACTTTTTATTATTTTTTAATTCCGCGTGGCGTATATATGTATAAATTCACATTATTAACATTTGCAAGAGTTTAAGTTATAGATTCTCGGTCATTCGATATCAAACAAATATAAAATGTATTCAAATGATATGATAAAAATAGTGATAACAGCTAATTTGACAAATGAAGAATATAATTATTAATTATATGTGCATGCGTGTCTGAGAGAGAAAGGTAGAGAGGGAATTTATTGCAGTGCTTACATGAATAATTAAAAAAAATAAGTTGAAAATTTGAGAGACATTTACTTCAATTTTTTTTTATTTTAATTGTACTTTCACGTCACTTAAAATACATTTTTGTAATTTTAGCAATGACGCGCTTTTTGTTAGAGTTCAGAGTACATTCCAAATATTTTTTGGGGGATAAATTATTCATCGCATCCTAGAGGCCTGCACGGACCAAAATTTTCTTTCCCGAGCCTGCATAAATGTTCGGGCCCGAGCCCGGCCTTGTCCGTACAAAAAATTATTGACGCACCCGGTCCGGTATAAAAGATAAAAGTTTGGCCCGAGACCAGCCCAGGCCAGAAAAAGTTAAAATCTCGGCCCGAGCCTGGCCCGGCCCGACTTAATTTCTACAAAACATGTATTTTTACGTCGATATGGTTAAAAATCATTTCGCACGAAGAGTTCTGACTAAATACACTTATTTTAGCTAATTTTTTTTTTTTTTTTCATGCTTATAATCTTCATTTTTAAAAAAGCCGCCAGGCTGCGATATTTATTTATTTATTTAATTATTTTTTATGAATCTCTATTTGTATGTAAATGTTTCAGTTATCATTGATATCTTTAATTCATATTCCATGTATTGGAGACTTAAAATTCTGAAAAATGCTATACAGTAAAATTTTCTAAGACGGAATCGCATAGGAAAGGGGGAAAAAAATGCGTTATGGACAAGTTCTCTTCTTAGCAGGTGTAAATAAATTATATTCTTTTCTCAAGTATTATTATATTCATTTTGTATGGATAACATATTTTGCCGTTTAAGACAGGATTCCGTCATAGGCAAGTCCTTTTTCACAGGTTTTACTGTATTTTAATTTTTTTGGTACTGTTCTTTAAAAAGAATAAATTTTAAAGTTTAACTGTAGAATGATGTCGATTTAAAATTATATTCATTTTTTGCAAAAAATTTTAGGCCGGGCCAAATTTTACTGATTTTTGCACGGACCAGACCACGCCGAGACAATGACTTTTGTACGGGCTGGGTCGAGACCGGGATTGAAATTTCACCCCGTGCAGACCTATGAAGAATGAAGCCAGTCCCGGCTCGGTACGGAAAAAATAAGTTAGGCCCGGCCGGAAAAGAGTGAAGACTAATCCCAACCCTAGTGTCGTAAGTGAAAATAAGCGTGAGCCCGGACCGTGCGCGCCTCTATCGTATCCTACAAAGCGCGACTCATCTTTGTCTTCTAACAAAACAAACATGTGTTGTTTGAGCAAATGTTTTAACTTTGGAAACAAGTCTATTGATACGAAAGCCGTTTAATTCGGAAGCTGAAGAAGGATATGTATGCTGCATTTCGTGAGGATTTTTTTTCTTATTAGGGCTGATCTTATAAACAAACTCTACTTTCTTACACATTTTAAAATTGATATGTCTTCACAAACACATAAAATTAGCACGTGTTGTTATTTAGATACCGAGAAATCGATTAGCATACATTGTTTCCCTATAAAGATAAAGATTCCTTCAGCAAAATTATCTGAAAGTTGGCGATTTGCACAAAATTTCTGGACGCGAATGCCCGGGACAGATCTTTGAGACTCATAAAAGTATGCTGGAAGGGTGAGTTAATATAGCGTAAGCTGATAACCCAGTTTAAATATATAGTTATCGTATTAAATTGATAAATAACAATGATGAAAGATAAAAGGTATTTTCTTACCTTTCTGGTAATCCGACGTAGAATTGCTTTCTTTCTTACGTGTATTACCTAAAAGATTCGTTTGATTTTATTTAAAATAAGAGATGGTAATATGAGAATCGTATCTTCATCGAAAAATCCATATATAGAGAAAATCTAATTTAATAGGAGATAATTCTTGACTACATGTTGCTACTCTACAAAATAAAATAAAATAAAATTAGTAATTAATGACATGGGATATGGAATCCACACAGGAGATGTAATTCTTCCTTAAACAAAAGGACGACACACAGAAATTTGTGCGTCCTGGCCTGACATTCGTCAGTCCTTCAAGTGAAGAGTAAAAGGGGCCCATAAAAGTTATATCAGAGTTAATAGTTCAGTACAAAGGGAAAACTGCTTAATAAGCAATTCTCTTTATATTATTTCACGAACACAGTTTAGTCTTGATTAAAAGGTCAAGATTGCCAGAAAACTTCTTTAGTGCTGCCATCTGCCGCAGCATCACCAAACGATATTTAAATGTCCAATATTTCGCAGTCTTCCGAAATGTCGCTCGTGAAGTGTCGTCATCTTGTAACATATTTCACAACCAAATAGTATCACAAGTAAATAAAGTTATGCTGCATGTCACAGGTAAATCGTCAGGTCACACGCAAGGAGATGTTTGGCATGAAACACAAGCAAGCTGAGACTGTTTCCATCAGAGACAACAATCGATAATAATTCAACCGTGTAAGATCAGAAAATAAAAAACTTATTTTACACTCTTTTACTTAACTCAACCTGTTTTTTGTACGTAAAGATAGAATTTTGTAATCCAGTTTTAACCTACTTCCTGATAGGCTAGAATTATAAAAATTATACGTTCACAGGTGTGTTTCCCGTGACAATATAACGTTTTAATATTTTTAGAACATAATTATAAATTAATATGTTAATTTTAAAGCTTTTTTTCCGTTAGCCCGCCACAGGTGATCCATCGCCAGATATTCTCTGTACATGATGCGCCCATAAACGCTGGCCAAAGTAGGCCGAATGGCCGTGAAACTGTGACAATGAAACATTTTAAAGGCTAAAAAGTATAAATAAATTATAAGTTAAAAAAGAAGAACCTAATATTTAAACTAGAAAACAGGAATTCTGTTTTTTCAGAATTTAGTATTGCCCCCGATGAAAAAAAAATGTGTGTATATAAATATAGATAGTACAAAACATATTTCAGTTTTAAGACTTAAAACACACACTTTTATTTTATATAAAAGGATGTCATTCGCATCCACTGAAGAATTCCACATTTACAACCAAGTCTTAAACAACATCTATAGAAAAGTATGCATAGGACGTCACTATCGCAGAATAATTTATAATTCCAGCAAAAAACGATGTCGTCATTCAAGAAACTCGACCAAAAAAAAAAAAAAAAAAAAAAAAAAATCGCCTATCTAGCGATTCCTATGCCTTCATTTTTTGTAACATTAATACTGATACTTAAAATTAAGCATAGTTTATAATAGCTACATGTTTTATGATAAATCATTCGTTTATATTTTTTCAAACTAGCACGTATTTTAATTACATTTTTTCTCAGTTATTATGGGAAAATGGCAACAAAAAGATATAATAGTCTACTATTTTCCAACTATTTTTCCTTTACTTTCTACAGAAATGAAGTACTTTAGTTGCCAACATAAAAAAAAGAATTCGTTAAAAACGACAAAAAAATTAGTATCTCGAAAATAAATGGAGATGTAGTTTTCAAACAAATTGCATTTAGAAGGACTTTTTTTCCCCTATACGAAGGTATAAAAAGGGAAAATGTGCGTAAAAAATTGCAGTAGAGATTATCCCGTACAATGATACATATACGTTATTTTTTAGAGACGACATTTTAATTGCTGGCCGAAAGAAATAGCATATCGGGGGTTAGTTAATAGTTTCATACTTATTAATTTATGATTTTACGTTGAGAAATCAGTTAAGAAATCCTAAAAAGATAGTTTAAATTGTTTCATTTTATTTCTTCGTTGCCCTATCTTAAGAAAAACAAAACTAAAAAAAGAGCAAAAATATACATTTTTAGTCAAAATCACTTGCTTTTCCGTTTCCAACTATGCGTAAAAGAAGCAGTGAATTTTTCATAATCGAGTTATGTACCCACTCCAAATGAATGCATTGTAACTGAAATGTTTGGGAAAAAACATGAATTGCAGAAAAAAAACTTAGGCGTGATTTTCAAGATGAACTTTGAATGCTTATAAAAGATCGTTTTTTTTTTAAAAACTATTTTTACTTTCACATTTATTTCAAATGCTTATTAAAAAATTTAACGACCTTAAAAAATATATCTGCTAGACATTTTGTGCCTTTGTTATATAGTACAGTGACAGTGAGGGTGATAATGTTATTCCGCTGGAAAGGATTTTCTTTTGTTTACATATTTTTTTTAAATAGTGCTTTACCTGTGCATAGTAAATGCTAACAGGACAATAGGGTTAAATATTTGCATGGTATTATTTTTATTTTGTTTCTTTAAAAGTGTTTTGTTTTTCTTAAACTAACTTTTTTTTATGTGACTTCGACAGTGTGCTTTTTTGGACAAAATTTAAAAATATTTTGAAACAGTGTGATCTAGATTTTTTTCATAAGACGCAATTCGTAATTACCAGTCAAAACAAGGACAACATCGGTATGGGTACATTCGATCCAATCTGAACGCGGATTTTGGTTCGAAACTTTAAAATAGTGATAAAGATATTTTAACGAGATTTTCAAAAGACTTGCTCTATGTGCAGTGTAATGGTATCATAAAAAGATGTAGAAGTGCAACCACTAACAGTCAAACAGAACTGAACTAGGTTCTCCATATTTCAGAATACAGTTAACATTACATATAGTACCAGTGACCTATTTACTGTGTACTTCCAGCACTTTTCGTAATACCATCGTATTTCAAATAAAGCAAGGTACACGTTAGTTAGTAGAAATTTTTGTTAAAATATCTTCATTATTATTAAAGTTTATGAACAAAAAAGGAGTTTTGATTGAATTTGAACATCATTTTTTTTTTTACTGAAAAAAAAAAGGGTTGCGATCCAATTACTTGCGTTTCTTCTACAAAATATGTTTGTTGTAGTGTGGTCTACCCTTTTTAACGTTTGCAAGAACAGATGCAGGGTAGCAGAGAGGGGCAGAGGCAGCGGGCCCCGGTAGTGATTCTAATGCGGGCTCTTAAGTGTGGTACTGGAAAAAATGATAAATTTGTTGAATAATTGTTTTTTAAAAGTAATATATATTTGGTTGAAATATAAATAGTACTAATTTATTAAAATATACAAAAATAAATAAATAAATAAATAAATAAATAAAAGGAAATAAAAAAAAAAAGGAAAGAGACCCTGAGCCTTGTTTGTAGCTACGACGGGACCCTGTGATGTTGGTGACCTCTGTCGTTTCATCAACTTAACCCTTATCTGTTATCACAGAAATTGCTGCATATCTACTATGTGAGCGGTCTCTGAAACCGCTTGACCGAAAGATGAATAAAAGGCTCGATTAACTCTTAGGATACTGAGTTGAACTGATGGACTCCTGGACTGATATTTATGTACATGATTTTTATAATTAAAATTCATCTATTCAGAAATCACTAAAATATAACAATTACAAGTAGGGGAAACCGGGGGAATGGCGCCACCCGGGGTTATGCCGCCACCCCGCCTAGTTTAAAAACTAAGGGCAGTTTGAGATAGTGAATGTGCCTGCACTATAGCGGGCAACAATAGAAACAGTGCCTTGAGTGAGAGGGATTTTACTGCACATCGTTCGTTTGTTCTAGTGAAAAATTTAGTTTTCACCTAGTTGCTTATCATTTTGGAGCTTCAAATGAGTAGAGATAATCATCTTTTATTATAACATTAGGTATTTAAGATAATATTATTCGTAATCTACATGCATTCGCCGACATTTTGATGCAATGCGTTGAACAAGTTCGGCTTCTTTCGGCTTTGCTGGGGGATTTCCGCCATATATCCTCTCGGTGTGATGCCGCCACCATCCAAATCGGGTGAGAAATCATCTCATTTGAATGTAGTGGAGCCGATTCAGCAGAGATTTATATTTGTGACTTTTGCAATTTGAGTTAAATTGTAACTGATAAATTACTTTTGCTTTCTAAATTGCTTTCTAAATATTTTCAGTAGGTTATGTGTTTCCTAGTATCCGTTTGATGTATTTACTAGGTCATTAAAGAGTGGTGTCGTTACCCCAATACAGTGGCAGCCAGTATCTTGGGTAATCCCACCACTGTGAAAGAAGTTTTTTTTAAATGGGCGCTTATGTTACAGTTATAATTACGGTTAAATTTATACAGATACTAAAGATCATGATTCAGCTTTAGAATTTTTACTGTTTAAAAATAAACATTTTTTAGAGGTGGAAAAATTGAAATTCTCTTAAGGTGGCGGCATTCTCCCGGTACTGCAGCCGTAAAAATATCTTAAAGCGGAATTTTTATTCATGAATATTTTCCCGAGACAAACATTTTGCGATATACTAGACACTTATTTCTTCAGACTCAAAATTAGCTCTCCTATTTCACGCATAATGCATGGCCCTTATTATAAAAGTTACATAAATTCCATAAAGCTTATTAGCAGCTTTGGCGGCGACAATAATGGCTGACTCTGGTCAAGGTCTGCCTTGAGCTGTCTTTCATTTTTTGAATTAATCATCATTTTTTCTACGATTTCGTACTTCCGTGAAGTTGGTGTTGTAGAGCTAATGTTTAATCTTAAAAAAAAAAAAAAAAAAAAAAAAAAAAAATGGTACAACTACAATTTGGAAAACAAAAATAATACTTTAAAAAATAGTACAACTACTACTTAAAAAAAATAGTACAGCTACAACTTTAAAAAAAAGCCATTTAATTAAATGAATGAAATTTAATTTATTTCCTTTGTTCTAAAGTCTAAACAGAAAAATGAAAGTGGATTACCTTTTATACCCAGAGGTGTTCAATTGAATTCATCGGGCCGTATTTTCAAGGGTAAAATTGCATTGGGCGACACGTTAACATTACACGTTAACATTACGGTAGTTGCTAACAAAAATTTCTTGTAATTTTCGACTTTCTTCTTGCTTAAAATGCTTTTAAAGTTATTTAGCGCGTGAACCAGAAAGTTAGAACCAGTCACTTAATATTGTGTTTTGCTGATTTGTAATTTGTGTTTTGTTAATATTGATTCAACGTAGGCTCTCAAAACATTTCTGATGCTTTATATTTTATTCTTAGACAGTAAACTAAAAGTCTTAACTGTATTTTCAAAGGTACACGGAACCAATTATTTAAGCATAGTTCACTTAACTTCAGTACTTAACACGGAGATAGTTAGTGAGTTCTTAGCGCTGTAGCTTCAAATATTCATTCTGAGTAGCTGGACTTGTACAAACAAGAGATGAGTCTGGGCTCGGGCTCAAAATGAAAGTTTTATTTATTTACAAATTGAAAAAAAAGAGCTTACTATTTGAAGAACAAGAACAAGTCTATGTTTCCTAAAGTGTTTTTCAATATTTTAAAAAGCTGTTTGAAAGAAAATTGAATTGTTATTGATGAGATTTAAGGAATAATATTTTGTGTGATTATGAAAACTTTACACGGTCAGTGATAGTAACATAAAGACGCTGTGGGATGTGTCTTGCCTGTTCTTATACAGTGCCCATAAAATAATGTCCCCTTTATAAATTTCAATAGTATACTATCAGCTGTAAGCGTTGTAGAGTTCGGTTCAAGGTCCCAAATAAAGAGTAACTCAGACAGTTTTAGATAAGCGCGTGCGTGAGTACTGCTTTGTTATTGACTAGCTTGCAGTGTTACATACGCAAAATGGTGACTGCTAAGCGTAAAACGTTATGGCTGGGCTGAAGATTTAAAAGCCGTTAGAGCCATGCGATTTTTTTCCTTTGGGGCTTTATAAAAGATCGTGTCTACGTTCCGCCACTACCTAATGATTTGCCCAAGTTGAGACACAGAATTGAAGAGGCCTTTGCTTCCATGACTCCGTACTCGTTAACCGAAGTGTGGGAAGAATCAGACTTTAGGTTGGATGTGTGCGTGTAACTAAAGGTGCACCTATTGAACATTTGTAAGAAAACTGGGTTAGTTTACCTTCCATTTGATGTATATGATTTTTTTTGTAAATAGATCTAAATTAAACTGTTCCGAAATATACCATTAAAACTGGAACATTCTTTTATGGATACCCTGTACTTGCTTTCAAGGCTCGAAATGGAAAAATCCACGAACCGGAACGATATTTCAAAATTATTGTCGACTATTTTTTTTTTTTTTTTGAAAGCACAGTAAAGTCCCGATTATCCGAGTCCCGCTTAACCGAGTTTCCGCTTTAACCGAGTTATTTTCTTCTGATGGACTGATAGCTTCCATTATGATGAAACAGCCATTATAAATGAAGTGTTAGGTGAAGATGAAAGACTAGCCGTAAAAAGTTAGAACTCTGATTTTCTGGTCAGAATGGGGAAAATAAAAACGGCCATATATATATATGTATATATATATATATATATATATATATATATGTATATATATATATATATATATATATATATATATATATATATATATATATATATATATATATATATTAATTATGGCCATCCCCCCCCCCCCATTCTGACCAGAAAACCAGAGTTTTTACAGTAGAGTTTTTACAGAGAATTTTTACAGTATGGAACCATTTATCCGGAAACTAGTTAACCAGAAAACCAGTTATCCAGAATGGTACATAAAACTGGCCGATTTCAGAATGCTTCCAGAAAAAACTACCATAGTAAAGTAGAGCTCCGATTATCCGAGTCCTGCTTAACCGAGTTATTTTCTTCTGATGGACTGGTGGTTTCTATTATTATGAAACAGCCATTATAAATGAAGCATTAGGCGAAGACGAAAGAGCAGTCATAAAAAGTTAGAACTCTGATTTTCTGGTCAGAATCGAAAAAAAAATGGCCATAATTTTTTTTTTTTTTCAAAGAAAATTATGGCTATTTTTTTTCCCATTCTGACCAGAAAATCAAAGTTCTAACTTTTTACGACCGCTCTTTCATCTTCACCTAATACTTCATTTATAATGGCTGTTTCTTCATAATGGAAGCTATCAGTCCATCAGAAGAAAATGATCCATTCCAAAGATATAAGTTCGATTGAAAAAAACAATTTCATTCCCGGTATTCCTTAAAAGTAACGGAAATGTACATCAAAGAAATGTTACTAGTACCATAAAAAGGATTGAATTAAGTGAAAATTTGTATTTCATCTCCTTAGTGGGTGACGATTTGTGTACATTCGGTTTATACGAGTTTCTTCCTTATCCGAGGTGAGCTTGGTCCCTATTAACTCGGATAATCGGGACTTTACTGTATAGCAAATTTTTATTTAACCTTAGAAGAAAAACCAATTTAAAAAAATGCATTCAAGATTTTAAATAATTAGATAAAAAAAAGTTACAAAGAGCATAGAAGGTACAGGGTTCGTACGGGTGCTTGAATTTCAAGACTAAGAAATTCTTCGGTACCAGTATTTTCTTATGGAAAATCTTTCTTGAAATAAGGTGAAATTTCGTCCGTTAAAATTAGATTTATTTTTCCATAAAAAATTCTGATATTTGGCCTTGAAAATAACGGTACCCGTACGAACCCTGAGCTATATCTATTAAACTGTAATAATATTTTTTAATAATTCCACGAACCGGAACACTATTTTCCATACTTTCACGAACCGGAACAACATTTGTCACAATTTCACGAACCGGAACATCGTTCCGGTTTGCTCCGGTACATTTCGAGCCCTGCTTGCTTTCTGTTTGAATGAAGTCCTTTTTCCAGAATGACTAGAACACAGATCCCACGTCTTTCTGCTGTAGTTTTACAATGATATTTTAAGAGAATAAGAAAAGTTGCTTTTGCAGATTTCTTCCCGTGATTGGGTATAAATAACAAATTTAGTAGTTTAAACAGATTTTCAGAAACAGGAAAATCGTGAAACATTATCATGATGGTTTATTTGGTATTAATACTTATTTCTATATAAGGAAAGATTTTTCAATAAGAAAATCAATATTGAAACAGTTTTAAAATGTTATTAACAATTTTCTACTGCGTACTTTCGGTATAGGGCTCGGATTCCGAAAAAGATCCCGAACTCCTCTCTGCTATAAACTAGACTTCCTCGAAAACTGTGAAATTACGAAGCAATAACAATACAATTATCCCTTAGCGTTTTCGAGTTTTGTTTTTACGCGAAATAAAAAATGAAGAACATTTCAACATTCGCGAATAATTAACTTGGTTATTCGCGAATTTTGTTTCATAAAGAACATCTTTTTACAAAGCAAACACGTTTTGTTTTACCAATTCCATAAAACTATTTGACAATGAGCAACTGCGTTGTACTGTATAGCCTAAGTTTCGAGAACTTCAACCCTTATATTGAGGCAAAATATAGATCACTAATTCCGAGAAACCCAAAACATAAATTGATGCTAAAACTAAATTTTCTTAAATTCAAAATTTTTATTGCAACTGAAAATTTTTCTGCAAAAATTGTATGGGAAATGCTGTTGAAATTTTAAAACTTCAACAACAACTTGTCGAGCAAGCAATAGAATGCGGTCTTAACTGGTGACAAGACTGAAATTTAAAAGAAAAATCGAGACGCAACTTTTCCTTATATGGAAATTCACGAACAAAAGATCTGTTCTTCAAAAAACAATCGTATATCAATAAATTTTTTCAGCCATCAACTAGCAACTAAACTTTGTACAATATGTTTATAATTATTCAAATTTATTTACAACATGCATTTTTTAATGCTTAATAAATATATTTTTATGTTTCAATTAGTTTTTTCTATTAAAAACAAAATCTCAAAACCTAACCCCCTTTTATGCACGGGAAGATAGTCTCAATATCTCAATATTCGCGGAGGTTTCCGCGAACCTAACCCTCCCGAATCTTAAGGGACTACTGTATATATGAATATGGCATCGAAATCTCCATTCAGTCAAAAATACAGGGTATTATACTCTAATCGAAGCCTGGTTTATGTTAACAACTTTGTGAAAAATAAGGATACTTTAATGAAAATTCGAAGAGACTTACCTTGTTTGTTTTAAATGTGATAGCAGTTGGTACGAAAACTTCTGGAAAAGTAAAGTAATTTATTCCGTATAGCGGTGTGCATTCCAAAATGTGGTGCATCTAGCTGTTTTGGAGCGGATATAGTGCACATTTTTATACCATCATTTAAAGCAATCATTTAAAAATATAGAGCTTTATGAATGACAAGACATTGTTTCTTTTATTGGTTGAAGCATGCTTTTGATTCGTGGATTTTTGATCAGGCAAATTTAATCTTATGTTATTGAGAGAAATGTCAAGCTATCATTGCTAATTTAATTTCATGTTTAGTTTAAAAACGCAAAATTGCCTACTAACCAGGATAATAATACAGCAGTTCTTAAGATTTTTATTTTATGTGTGTGTTTTTCTATATAAAACCGTAAATTTCGTTATTGCAAGAACTCTGCTGTAACGAGAAAATGCTGCAGTTCCTTCGTCATTGTTGTAACCTGAGTTTAACTGCATTGCACATTAGTTTAAGAATAATTGATCGGTATTTTTTATTTATCTAAATAAATAATACATCTTTCATGAAAATTCAGAAAAATATTTGGACTTCTTACGCCACAAAAATGTATTTTATTTGCTTAAGTGTGACACATTCGAGGCATTCGTACGACACTTTGTGTGTCACGCATACCGTCTGAGAAACTCTCATAGAAAAAGAAGTTTATTTTATTAATGTATGTATCGTGTGAACATGATTACGTAAATGTGCAAAAACTACATTTAAAAAAAGTTTTTATGGATATCAAACTTATAAAAACTAACGTAAAGTAAAATCACAAAGTGACCGAATGAATTTATCCATAGAGGTATTTCGTATTTCAAAACTCTATAGAAAGTGCTCGAACACGCGTGTCTCAGTTTGTGATTTTTACCCTTTTTGGTGCTCCTCTTTGGCTCCACCTCGCAGTGCGGAGACCGCCTACACACAGAGTTGGGCAAAATACATCGAAAAAGCCTTTTCGGTACAAAATACAAAATACATTGGTTTTACAACTTAGAATACAAAATACTTTCCAAGTTTCAAAAATTCAAAATACAAAATACATGTATTTTGAAAACACATTTAAAATACAAAATACATTTTTAAAAATTAAAAACTATTGTGCATTAAATTGCACTACCCAAATGCAAATCTGATTTGCAAAACTAATTAAATTTTTAGAAATTATAAATTTCCAAATAAAGAAGTAAAATCAATTGAAACTCAACGAAAGATAACAAAAACAAAACTGAAAGATTGCAGCAACAATGTGATTAAAAGTGTATAAAAGTTACAAGAATAACTAATCCTTATCTATCTATATTATAAAGGACAAACATATCTGTGCGTAACGCATACGTTATTCTGCGAATGGCAACACTCTGAAATTAGAAATGAAATTTCGGTTTTGCAATTTTCACTACTGCAAATTTTTAAACTTCTAAACATCGCACAGTTTAAATTTTTACACCGTAATATAGGGGGGGGGGATGTACTTTTAAATGCAATTTGTTTGAAAGCTCTATCTCAATTTATTTTTGAGATATTAATTTTTTTATAGTTTTTAGTATCAATTTTATAATTGTGGCAACTGAAGTACACAATTTCTATTAAAAGTAAAGGAAAAATAGTCATAGTTTATTTATTTTTATTGATTATGTCCTTATTGATGCCATTTTCACATTACAAATAAAATTAACTTTTTTTATAATTTTTGAACAGAAAATGACGTCAGCCATTAAAAAAATATGCATTATTCTTCAATCAGTTACATTTCAATATTTTTACATTACACTGATACTGAGTTTGAGACGCTAGACAAAATGATTCAGTGAGTAAAAATGATGTCATATTTAAAACAAAATGATCATTCTCATAAATAAAAAAATATATGAGACCTATACTAACTGACCAATACTATGGCAACTAAAGGCAAATTTCTGAATTTTTTTATTCACGGGTACTGAGATTAGAACTTAAAGTTTGCGAGAATGTTCACATACAAAGTTTATCGGGCAAACGTGACTTTACGTTTGGAAATACATTCATTAATAATCTACTATTGCGCGTTAAAATACTTTTAAATTGTGAATTTGAGTGATGCGAATGTAAATTTTGAGAATATGAAAATAACGTACAGTTTAGATTTTATGGGGGGAAATTTTATGATGTGACAAAGCAAAATCTTTTTTGCTGATTTTTTATCCCGTAAAAACAAAGGTAAGAGCCTCAATCGATAACTACATCATAATTATTCCTCTTGATTACGTATTCTAATACAGTTTAATTTTTCAATAATTTAAGGATTTAAGCAGTTGAAGTTTGTGGAAATAACATTTTGGTAATTTTAGGTTAAAAATATTATTTGTTTTAAGAGTTAGACGACCAATGTAAGATGAATTTTTTATTGTAATTATTTTTGTAGGTTTATCATAAATTTGGTCTAACAGTTTATTTCTAAACATTTTAGTTCGTCGAATTTCGACGGGTTCCAACTCGTATATATAAAAGCCGTTCTCTGTGTGTATGTCCTTTATACAAATCTTCAATTTTAGACCGATTTGCACGAAACTTCATGTACATACGTTTTAGAACATGGAAAAGATCACTGTCTACTTTAAAAAATCATCAGAACACTATTTATCCCTCTTTTCTTCAGTCTTCCATAATTTGACATTATAGGAATATATCTTTTTAAATTTCCTAATTAAATCGTTTCTTTCCTGTTGCCAAACCCTAAAAAGTGACACAATAATATGAAACAAATAACGATAGCGCGTTGCTATATTTTTGCATTTTTGAAATTGACGTCATTTTAAACAGAAAAGTCACATCTATCTATATATATAAAAGCCGTTCTCTGTGTGTATATCCTTTATACAAATCTTCCATTTTAGACCGATTTGCACGAAACTTCACGTACATACGTTTTAGAACGTGGAAAAGATCACTGTCTACTTTAAAAGATCATCAGACTATTTATCCCTCAGAGTAATCATATAATATTTACTCTGAGATTTATCCCTTTTTTCTACAGTCTTCCATAATTTAACATTATAGGAATATATCTTTTTAAATTTTCTAATTAAATCGTTTCTTTCCTGTTGCCAAACTCTAAAAAGTGACACAATATGAAAAAAAAATAACGATAGCGCGTTGCTATATTTTTGCATTTTTGAAATTGACGTCATTTTAAACAGAAAAGTCACATTTTTTATGTATAAAATAAATTTTATATATAAGAGCGGTAAAATGACGTAGCACCTTAATTTGAATGTTTGTCTTTTAATTAAAATATCAACTTTAATACAAACAGTCAAATTTCATGAAACCAATTTAGGAACAAGGGGAAAAAAAGGCTAGATATGACATCACATTCTATCAAATCTTTTCAACGTGTAGTCAAACTCACTACAGCTATAATCTGTTAAGTTCGTGTTTTATTTTATTTTATTTTTGGCGTTTTAATTTCGTTTGCCAATTTAGTTATCGACGAATATTACACGAAAACAAGCAAATCCTAAATTATTTACAATGTCTTTGAGCAATTGAGTTAATATTTTGTAATTGGGTTGCAAGCATATTTAAAAAATATTCACGCTTCAAAATTACTTTAAAATCCATTAAAAAATCTGTAAACTGAGATAAACATTACAAACAAATCTTACCTGAAGTACTTTGTTTTCTATAAGACGTTGAAACAATCGAGAATCGAATGTGCGAGGTTTAGAAATTAAATTGTAATAAAAGGGAAATTAATTGTTGCATTAGGTTGTTGCCACCGAAAATATGATACCAGCGTTATTCATAGACATGTCTTTTCTTTATACAATTGCATTAAGAGTAAACGGGTTCATTTTTCGTAATCGGTTGCACGCACCTTTAAAAATATCCATGCTTGAAAATTACTGTAAAATCCATTAAAATCAGAAAATTGAGATAAAATTTTCAAAAAAATTTCATTTGAAAGAACTTTTTCCTATTCGACATTGTAAAAATTGAAATTGTGTGATGTTTAGAAGTAAGAAAAATTGCAGTAAAGGCACAATTTATGGGTTACAATTTATGGGGTACAATTTATGGGCACTGGCATAGTGTTTGTACTTTATATATGTACCATACAAACGAGAATTTCACTAAATGCTGCGGGATTTGGTGAAATTTTTTTTTTTCGTATTGTGAGGAAAATCACATATTTTTCTCTTACATAACGCGCATTCTGTTATTAAAGCTCAGGGATTTTCCTGTGGTTGCGAGACAATAATGTCATGTTTTCTGATTGCCTTTTTAACGATTTGTGGATGGGAATGCACAAGTTTCAGTTATTGTGATTGCCGTGTTACTTCGTTTTAATTTATTTTACCTGGAAGGCTCCTTATAATTGACACGGGCGAAGCCGGGTAGTTCTGCTAGTAATATTATAAATGTCAATATGTGCCCAAAAGTTTGAATGAAGCCTGCGTCTAAACGGATGAATTAATGCTTTTGTATTTTTTGGATATAGATGGATTACAACCTGGAAATGAACATAGGCTATGTTTAATATATTTTATTCAAATATTTTGCTTAATAATCCAAAATCTCATTATTTTTCATACGCAATGAATTGACATTTTCCCGATAAAATTTAACCATCTTCCTTTTTTCGTTGCCAAAAGATAAAAACCTAGAATAATAATTTAATTTCTGATTGAAAGATTAAAACGGAAATTTTCAAGTATTTTTAATAATACAAGGTGCATGAATTTTGAGTATGTGCGGAATGAAGGCAAATGTGACGCCATATATGGAATATAAAACTGATATGCTTTGATGTTGAAATAAAATGAGGTTGTGTTATTGTATTAATTCTTATTATTTAAAGAAAATTGTTATCAATGCTTACTGTTTATCGTCTGCGCATGGTTAACATAAAGATTTAAATTTTAATTTAACATTTAAAAATAAAAATAAAAACTTTTGAAGATCAAATGGATAGCAAATGTCAATAATATGCACAGTAAAATTATCAATGTCGAAAATGACGTAATGATTAGCAGGAAATATGTATTTTCATTCTTAAAAAGTAAAAAATTAACTAGATAGAAAGGTTATGTTCTGTAATCGGGTTCGTAGTCAATTTGCTTTTTTTAGAGAAATACATTTGTTGCAAAAATAAATACATTGTTGTAAACAGGTTTGTTTTTTCTGTAGTAAAGACTTAATAATATTCTAGATGATCATTTTTTCGCCCACCTTTGATGCCAAGTATGATTGTAAAACATATAAAAAAGTATCATCCGATAATTTTCTTGCCACAGATGCCATATACGCACCTGGTTTGGCGCGATCTGTTTTTGACGCCAATTTGGCGAAAACATCGTTTTCGAATACCAATTACATGTATATTTTTAAATTATGTTCTAATACTTAAAAAAGGAAATAACAATAAATTAAAAAAAGTTTCATTAATTTGTGTAATTTTAAAAGAAAATTAAAGTAAATAAACAATTTATTAATAAATAAACAGCATTAGCTGGTTTACCATGTCAAGCAAAATAATCTATTTTGGCAACAATTAGGTACCCCGGTGCGTATATGACCTCTGTGCTATTTTCTTATTACTTCATGATGTAAACAGACATCCTGGTTCAGCGTATAAACCTGAGTTATGTCAATGATCCTATAATAAAGAAATACCTTAAATTACTCATACTAGCCGCCCTTGGCGACCAGTTTGGCCTACCTTAAATTTATGTTCATGCTAAGCATTGCATCACGTTACTTTTATTCATAATTTAATTTACTTGGACTCCCTTAACCCTCTCGTTGCGCAACCGGAGATTTCCTCGGGCAACTTAAAAGTAGCAAAATTTGCGCAATCCGAGATTTCCTTGGGGATTCTTTTTTTCCACTGGCGACTATTTTTTAATTCAACTGGGACCACTTTTTAAATACAAAAATTCCATATAGACCTTTAACAACATCTATATGATGACTGTACTACAAAATTGATTTTTTTACAATAGTGGTGCGAGACTATAAAAACAGTCTCCAGTGACAGCCCTGATTTCGCCTAATTTCTAATATCCTATCCCAATTGAGATCCTATCTCTTTTACAAAAAATGTTTACATATTTAAACTCTAAGCTTCTAAGCTATATATAGATTTGAAACATGTAATAAAAAAAATGCGCAATTTTTGAACATATTTTGATTTTTTTTTTTTTTATTATTTCGCAGAGAGAGGGTTAAATATAGTTAATATAATCCCTTAAGCTAATATCAGTTTTTGTTGCATTAAAATATCGCAATTTGTTGATTTTCTGTAAGCAAGGTTTGCAATGGAAGTCTATGGGAATTTGGCGTAATATTAGAGATATCGCCAAGTTGGCGTCACTTTTGGCGACAAACTTGCCGGTATTTGGCGATAGAACAGGGTGCCCTATGGTAACCCCCTTTTATTTATTTATTGAATAACAAACATACGACTTGTGTGCTTGATATGAGAGCCCGCTTATAAGTCGGAGACAAGATAGCACAAGGAAATATTACAACACAAGAGAAATACACCCTGGGAGTTCCACACAAAGTGTGTGTGCAATGGAACCAGAGGGAATCGAATCCACAAACTCTTACGCACAAGCGATTAGCTGACTGGTGCTTTGACCACTCAGCCGCAGAGCCCCGGTAACCCCCTTATAGGTATGGGGATGCATTAAATGTTGTTCAATAACCAATGAGATGAGTTTCATTTGGGCGTTGCCATTAAACAATTAACAAATAATTGCGCTTTCTGTGCCACGTGCGATAGCGTAATATATATATGGAGAGATTGTCTTCTATAAAATGGGATAAAGAATTGGTTTATTATATATGTTTTTAATTATCGGAAGGGGAATACTTTGCTTAATTAATTAATTTCTTCTTTTTATGTTACGTGAACGACGTCACGGGTAACAGCTAGTACTAAATAAACTACCATTTAAAGGTAGTTACTCACTAAGAAAATTTGCATGAATTGATTGTGAATCCGATAAGGAATTTCTTTCAGGGGGCATAAAATAGCATCACCTGCTACTGAGTATTCGAAGCCAAAATTGAGACAGTATTGATTTTCAGAAAAAGCATAAAAAGTTTGGTGCAATTGTATTCAACAGGTGCAGGAATATAAAAATCTCGAAAATCCTAAAAAACACAGCACAGAAAAAAAAAAATCTGTAGAACGATATATACACCAAAATGTCATCCATACTAACTGAATATGATGAAGCTTGATGAAATTCCGTGCTTTAGTTCTTGAGATACATCTCTCACGGCACACCTGCAACTTCAGATTTTTCAAAAATCAAATAAATGCATTACGAACCAGAAAATTTATTTTAAAAAGGTACCATTTATCTACGTGGTACTTACCTCGATAAAGAGTCAGAAGTCTCTCATTTCAATTTGATTTACAAATATGATCATTTTGACATGAAAAGAAAAAAAAAACCCGAGATCTTTACATACATGTTACGGTAATCATAAAAACACAGCATAAAAACGCCACCTCTTGAGTGATGCACCCCAAATTTTATCAGTATTAATTTATTTCAAAATCTAAAATAATATGAAATTGGATTAAATTTTGTCCATTAGTTTTTTAAATATAGTTATCGCGGAAATCATGAAAAACAAAGCATAGCAGCAGCACCTGTTGAGCGATATACACTAAAAGCTAATTGGCAAGTATTTATGTTCAGGTCTATATGCAGTTTGATGAAATTCTGTATATTGATTCTTACAATATAGCTATCATGAAGTAAAATAATTAAGCATAGCAGTGCCACCTGTTGGGCGATATAAACCCAAAGCTAAGTTATACCTAGGTCTATTTTAATCTGAAGTTTGATGTATTATTAAACTTCATGCATTAGTTCTTGAGGTAGAGCGACCAGAAAAATTGTGTCATACACAGACTAACAGACAGACACACATTTCCCAAAAATAGTTAAATAACGTTCAAGACATCCCGAAACGTGTAAATGAAGCAAAAAACGAAAGTCGAAAATTTTCACGATTTCAATTCTTCTTCTTATGTATTAGAAGAATGTAAAAACAAATCAGTCTAGTATCAGTCTTTTCAATCAGTCTTTTTTAGTATATGTCTACAAAAGAACATATTTTGTAATAATCTGATATGTACAATGACACCGAATAAAATTGTTTAAATGTATTTTTTCCTTTTTATATAATACACATGTATTTAATAAGAGCTCTCAGCTATGCAAGATGTTTTTAGGCCTTCCACTAATAAAATATCTGCGGCACAATTTCTTGATTATGGTGCTTTTTAGAAATAATGCATACGAAATTTAAAATATGTATTACTGAATGCAAAAATATATATGAAAAAAATAGATTATTTTTGGTACTTTTCGGTTAGCATGTATATATACATGTATGTATACATACATATATATTTACATATATATATATATATATATATATATATATATATATACATATATATATATGTGTATACATACAATATGTGTATATGTATATATATGTATATTTACATATATGTATGTATATAAATATGTATATATAACACTGGCGCCCGACTAACCGAAAAGTACCTTATTTTTAACATAAGTTTAATTGTTATTATTAACAAAAGCACGAATTCTTCGTAATAAAGTAGTTTTAAAATTAAAACTCTCAGGTAAAATATGAAACCATATGTAAACGCAAAGAAATAAGAAATCATTTGCACTTACTATGAAACCCTTGAAACTTTTAATATACAGCAGAAAAACTGTGAAAACTGTTACATTCGTAAAAAGAAAGCACTTATAAAATATTCATAGAAAGTAGGAATAATTCTAATGCAAAATTTGCAAAGCCATAAATTTCATTCTTTCATAGTCAAATCGTCACTTTAAATGTTCATTGTAGCAATTTTCTTACGGTTACTGTCAAATGTATTTTTTTACAAAATTTATATAATTAGCGCTGCACCTATGCAACGCGACCTGAAAGATCCTGCCGGTCTATCACAATACATGTTTTTTTTTTTTTCCTTGCAATTCTCACAGCAACGTATATGGGGCATTCTCACAATCTTTTGACTTTTGGGGAAAAAAATCTGGCGAAATTAAACTTACTAAAATAACATTTTAATCTGATAGGCGAATGCCTTAATGATTCAAAATAAAGAAAAAATGGTCAGCAGCGAAAAAAAATGTATTTAACTGAGGTTTAAGTTAAACTTGCGAGTTTAATTTTCCTTACTATTTTACCACTAAAACTTTTTATTTTCTTCTAAATTTTTACTTATAATGAATTTGCATAGTACACACAGGACATTCAAATAAGAAATAATGACAATGTAGTATTTTTAGTACAAAATTTTGGTATAACATTGTCTTAAAGGCGTGTTAAGGAAGGGACGGTAATGCAAAAAAAGGGGATGGTATATGAAAAAAAGGGACGGTAAGGATGGAACAGCAAGGAAATTACCACCTATTTTAGGCAGATCATGTTAAGACTAAGTGGTAGCCAAAATGTTCATTGATTTTTAGAAACAGTTATTTACATTGGATTAAATAAAATAAAAAAAATTAATTTACCCCGAAAAGTGCAGGAATAAACCTTGGGGACGGTGAGACTACCAATAAATCCACGATGCTTGAAATTGATATTATTCTACAGTAAATTTCCTGCCAAAGAATTTTAGATATCATTTCTCTAGCATACTTCTGCATGAGAAAAACTTGAAAAAAATTCTGTGGTTGCATCTGAAGTAATTTTCTGTATAATTTTAGAAGAGGGGTGGTAAAAAATCTAAAACCCAGGGACAGAGTTTAAAAAATAATAACAACCCTAAAAATGTGTGCAGGCTAATTTTTAGCTGCTTATTTATATAAAACAATACTTCCAGTTTCAGAAAAAAATTATCTCGAATTATTTTTATTGAAACAATTTTATCCAGACAGCTCCAAACTTAAAAATCAGCGTCAGGGACACGGGACGGTATAGGAGTTTTCCAGGTGTTTGGACCCCCAACATCGTCCAAAACTTATTTATCTCGTTAATATTGTTGTGCATCATGCAATGGGATGTTCCCAAGTATATGAAATAAAAAAAAAACACAAAAAAGTGTATTAAAATTAAAATTATTATTCAGGGACATGAAAGTCAAAAGATTGTGAGATTGCCCCATAGTGATTTTTGTAACTAACCAACAAGAATATGTTTGCTGTAGCTAAACAACATATTCATCAACCTCCTTATCTCAGCAATAGTTGAAAAGTGTGTTCATATTAATTTCCAGAACAGAATTTGAAAACTAATCAAAATAGACAGTCATGTATTTCCTTTGTAGTGAATTGCAGCTTTTTTCTGTGTGGTTTAAGCATGGCTGTTTGAAATTTGGAAAAAAATGTATTTTGAGTATTTCCAAAATACAAAATATATTGTAAAACCATCAGAAAATACATTACAAAAATACTTTGATCTTATAGGTTTAAAATACACAATACAAATGTATTTTGAAAATGTATTTCAAATACATGTATTTTCGATACTGCCCAACTCTGCCTACACATCGGAATTGGGGGGCTCTAAATCTTTGAAAACAGTAATATAACTTGAAATACTGGGCCTCCAAAGGCAAAAAAAAAGAGTAATGGGCAAGATTTTGGAACAGACGTGCCTGCACTTTTAAAAAATGCAAAATATAAACATGAAATAACTTAAACAATGAATTTTTTGTCAGAACTTCCCATGCAAAACAATTTTTAAACTTACCAATAGTAAAAAAAAAAAAAAATAATAATTTGCAATTAATAAACATTATATATTAAAAAATAAGTTCCTACCAACATTTTACAAAATGGAGGAATTCAAACAGTCCATTCCATTTTTTAATCAGGAGACCCTGCCACCACACCACCACCTGAGTGCGCTGCTTACGATAAATTTGAAACACATGAACGTAAAATGAAAAACCCACTTAAAAACTGTCCTCTACTGTGGATTCATAGAAAAAAAAAAGGAGGGGGGGGCGAAATCCACCTGACAAAAAAAAAAAAAATCTTAGTTTCTCCTTTTAGTGTTTAGTAATTCTAAAGTCAGTTGGAAAGAATAAATTTTATCATTTTTTAAAATAATCAGAAATAAAGAAAATTTAGTTAATTAAATTTCAAAATTTAGAGAGGGTACAGGTCCTCCCAGCGCCTATTCTAAAGTGAGTGTACCAGTACCAACTCAGATGTAATAATTCCCACCGCCGCCTTAAGAAAATTCCTCTGTACGCCTACGAAACCTTTGTTCTTGTGCAAACCAAATTTATTTGTTGCGCATTTTTTATATAAAAGCAAAGCCGTGATATACTTGATTACTTGATTAGTGGTTTCAATAGAATATTTTGATGTTTGCATTCCCAATTCCCTTTCTTGTTATTTAGTGCTGCCATCTATAGAATACTTTATGAGTTAGATAATGTAAATAATGTTTCACCCATATATTATGTATATATAGCTTTTTGATTTCACCTAACTGAGATGCATATCCTCAGGCTTCAGGTATAAATTTTCAGTTATTTCACCTTTTTTCTTTTTTAAATATATTCAGCTTGATTTAAAGGCTCCTTGAAACATTTTTACCATTTACCAGCTTTTCAATGAATATAAGTCCATTATTGTTTATTTATTTATTTTTTTTTTTGGGGGGGGGGGGAGGGGTGTATTCAAGATCGTAAAGAGGGTGGGGGGTTACAGATTATCGAACACGGTTCTCTTAAGGGCTTGTTTTGGGTCCTGATTTTTGAAATAAAATAGCATAAATATAGAAACGAGCACCTTTTGTTTTAACGTAAAATATGTAGGAAAATTATAGTAATTAATTAATTAATAGTCAGAACTTGAGTTGTAAAAGTCACGTATGCTAATATTATTACACAATGATAAGAAATAAAAAAAATTGAAATAAAAACCCGCATCTTCTGATATGTTACAACAAAATCCTTGCAACTATAGAGTGGCTAACCTGGTAACGAACACACCAAAGGCTTCCAGAGATTCAAAGGTAGCTAAAAATTGGTATAGGGTTTATTTTTGACGGCCGAATATCTACTCGAGGGATATAGGCCCAAGCGAGGGAGTGCCCTTCGTGGAAAGGGGGGGGGGACGTCTTTCTAAGGGAACCTAATCCGTATTGACGCATGGAAAACCAAGGTTCGAAAAAAACCACAAAAACTCAAAAAAAAAAAAAAAAAAAAAAAATTGGTATAGGATTGCCAGGATTTTTACCACTGATGCTAATATTTTTCTTATATTTTTACTATAACAATGTTTAAATTTCAAGCAATCATGTATTACTTTTCAAAAAGTAATTATTCAACAATTATTTTATAATACTTAAGTGGCCGCATTAGAATCCTTATCAAGACTCTATGTGCGGCCCTATACATGTTTTGACAGCACATTTTGAAGAGAAAAAAATACAAGACCTTTACATAATACTAAATATCTATATTATGTTAAAAAAAAAAATAAATAATAAAATAAAAAAAAAATCTAGAAAACGTAGAACATGTTAACTTTCAGCGCTTTGATGATCCTTAGTATTTTTTCTCAACCTAGGAAAGCTATTAAAACACTTGTATTCTCATTGTTAGATCCGTCTTTGCATCTTTTTAAAAATAAACTTCTTAGAAGGTGTTTTCTAGAACCAGGGACCATTAACTGAACCGACTTGGAACATATATTAACTTTAAAAATAGCTGGATTTTGTTCACACCGGAATAAATAATACTATCTATAATTTATTGATTCTGTAGATACAGCAGTGCATTCATTTTAAAGTAAATCTTCATTTAACAATGATAATAACAATAATGACAATAATTCGAGAAGTACCGGAAGAGAGGTTTATTATTATTATTATTATTATTATTATTATTTTTATTTATTTATTTATTTATTTTTTTTTTTTGGTGATTGCATTTCAAACAGTCAGCAAAGCTCAAAAAGTTGCAAAAGAAAAAAAAAAAAATCTTCGTTCAACAACGCGAATCTTATACGTTACAGATTTATTTTGACAGTCTTTCTGGTTCAAAATTTGTACTCGAATTTTAACTCACTTTTCTCTCCCATTTATCTGACCAAGCTGAAATTTTTCATTCATATGTAAATCCGATGATAAAGCAATATTATTACTATTTGAGGTACGTAGCAATTTATTTTACAGTGCCACATAAAGGATTTCGGATACATTACAGCATACAAGCAGAAATTTTGGGAAATTTAACAAAATTTATATAAGTTATTGAGATACGCAACGGAACTTTCGCAATTGAAAGTAAAATGCGTAGCATTTGTATTTCTTTTACAGGGCCACCCAAACGAATTCATATACATTATCGCCTATGGGCAGGAATTTTAATTCAAATTCTTCACAATTTATATAGGTCATTGAGGTTCACAGCAGTCATCTCCCAACTGAAAATAATGTACGTAGCAACGTAGCATTCATATTTCTTTTATGCAAAAGAAATCAGATATGGTACGATACATGGGCAGAGATTGCTTAAAATATATTTTAATGGTATAAAATGCTTGTTTTTCTTTCTTTTTTACTGCATTGTTGTTATATGTATAAGCATGAAATAGCAGATAATACTATTTAATGCCTCAAGTCTCATAATTGAACATTTTTTTATTTTTAAATATATGTGATACATTGAATTGTATCTGATAATACCTTTCCTAGCCTGCTGCATCCAAAAATTCGGTTTATAACTCCAACTTTAGCAAAATTTTCTGGAAAATGCTTTGCCTTTATAGAGAAAAAGAGAATGCTGCACGAGTTCTTAGTGTCTGAATACGAATATTTGCCAATTTTGTGCATAAATGGGTTTTTGAATGTGTCCAAAAATAGTCAGTTTGCATTTCAAAGCAGCCTCAGGTATTTTAGAATCAGTTTTTTTTAAGAGAGATTTTTATAGTAAATTCCTATTATATCTTTACGTGTCATCCTGAGCTAAAATTTCAAAAAGTTAAACTTTCCTCATTTTTTAAAAAATTACTTTATTTTGTGTTTCGTAACCTTATGACTTGTATTGTAACTCCGAAAATCACCGCGTTGAATATCTGCTGCATACCCCAGAAATCAATGTTACTTACAGTGGTCTTTTAAACACGATTTGACTTATTGCTGTTTTTTCCCAACACAGCAATTAATATAAATTGTTCATAGAATTCTCAAAAGACGGCGATACTGAGTTAATTCTTCCTGCCAAAATTTTATTTATCATTTGAGCACTTTTGCAACGTTATTACTAAAATGAACTTAATAAATTTTGTAAAATTAAAAAGGTTGGAGACGTCCAAAAAATGATTTTTTACAAAGTTAATTTCGTATACTTTACAATTTTGTATTAGAGAACAGACGCTATTTATGGGAAATATGTAATTTTCTGTTTATTGCAGCCGTGAAAATAGTGCCTTTTAGTCAATAACTTTTTATGTTCTAAGTTTCTTTTAATTACATTTTACATGCTTAAAATGATGTATTCTAACATCTCAGTAAATATTTTTCAAATCGGGTTTGTTGAGTCACAAAGGGTTAAAATTTTTTTTCATAATCAAGGGGATAAAAATGCAGCAATTTGTAAGCTGATTGGCTGTAGCAGTATCAGGAATCCAATGGTATTACAGTAGAGTCCCGCTTAACCGAGTTTCCACTTTAATCGAGTTATTTTCGTCAGATGGACTGATAGCTTCTATTATTATGAAACAGCCATTATAAATGAAGTGTAAGGTGAAGATGAAAGACCAGCCGTAAAAAGTTAGAACTCTGATTTTCTGGTCAGAATGGGGAAAAAAATTGCCATAATTTTTTTTTTTTTAATTATGGCCATCCCCCTCATTCTGACCAGAAAATCACAGTTCTAACTTTTTACGGCTGCTCTTTTCACCTTCACCTAACATTTCATTTATAATGGCTGTTTTATAATAATGGAAGACCACCAGAAGAAAATGATCCATTCCAAAGGTATAAGTTAAAAACTATTTAATACTTTGATCAGAAAAAGGTGTAAATACGGTTTATCCGAATTTTGTGTAATGGAGAACTGACACTATTTATGGGAAATATGTAATTTTCTGTTTATTGCAGCCGTGAAAAAAAGTGCCTTTTAGTTAATAATATTTAATTTTTATATTCTAAATACTTTTTATGTGCTTAAAATGATGTATTTTAAAATCTAAATAAATATTATTCAAATCGGAGTTGTAGAGTCACAAAGGGTTAATAAACATATTTGGAATGCAGAAAGCTGCAAAACTTGTATTTTGTTATAGAATGCTGACCCAGTAATGCTCCCAGAAATTTTAATTGATAAAGGACGCATTTGACAATAAATGCAAATAGATATTTGGAACTTTACAACTCATTTTCACAAAATGAGGACTGTGTCATTCTCTACCTTTGTCATCTGAGCTCTCGAAATTCTACATTGAACATTTTAATGACTTTCTTTAAATTATTATTAAATTATCATTATCTTTTTTAGGTACGTTCATAATTATATAAATACGTGGCACCTATAGTCGTTGTCTGGTCCGTCCGTCTGTCCGCATATGACAACTCAAAAACTGCCGAATTGAATGGTTTGAAATCTATCTATTATATATATAAAATCCAAACGGAAATTTCGTTCCGAACGCCGAGATTTCGAGTTCTACCGCATGGATTTTTACGGAACTTATACCGTTAGATAGGTATCGTTCCAGGGAAGGTTTTAAGCTATAACACATCATTCTACCTAGATTAGTTATAGAATTATTACGGAAAATTCTATTATTTTGGACTTTGTTACTTCATATTTCCTTAAATATCTGGACTCCTATTGGTCGTAGAGCTTAGATCTCGCGCCAAAAGTAGCTCCGAAGCACCCAAGCAAACTTTTCCCCGCGATTATTTTGCCGTCTTCCGATTTCCTCTAACTCTATTAGGGGCCTGCGTAGAGCCCCTTTAAAATATTTTTCGTAGTAATTTCAGCAATTATCTTAAATTATTGGTTAAGACCGCCACCCTCCCGATTCATGTATCTACGGAAAGGTTGCATGAAGGAGTTTCGTTCGGATACGCTTTCGTTAAGAATAGAGTGCGCTCCCTGGTGGTGGAATGTGGAACTAACATAACGCGATATTGTTAAAATTAGGAAATCTAACAATGCGATCTGTTTTAAACTTTGAGATAGTTCATAACACATAATCTATTATCTATTCTATTATATATATATATAATCTATTATCTATTCTATTATCTATTATATATATAAAATCCAAACGGAAATTTCGTTCCGAACGCCTAGATTTCGAGTTCTACTGCATGGATTTTTACGGAACCTATACCGTTAGATAGGTATTGTTTCAGGGAAGGTTTTAATCTATAACACATTATTCTACCTATATTAGTTTTAGAATTATGACGGAAAATTCTGTTATTTTGGGCGATAAGGTTACCATTTTATTTCTTGGCGAAATTCATCGTTGATAAAAAAATTGAAACGGCTATTAAACATCGAAAAATAAAAGAAAAACTGTTACTAATTTTATTTAAGTGAAAAAAATAGAAAAAAAGAAGAAGAAAATCCGTTTTAATGAGTGATAATATTAAAAAACGGAAACATTTAATCAAACCCTGAAAGAAATATTTGTAATGCTTAAAAATTAATTTAATAAGAAATATTACACTTGATACGCAATATTTGGCTCTTTATCGCTTGCGTTAGATATGGAAACGAATCTGAAAATTTGATTAGATGAAATTTTAACGACATTTTCTTTCTGTTCTGTTCTTTTCTTTTATTTTTATATCTAATTGTCCCATCACGTGACTTATAGAAGAAACAAGCAGATGTAATTGTGAGTCACATGTGTAATTACTATTTGTTTCTTTACAATTTTTTATTTTTCTTTTGTCGCCAAACAATGTGATTTTAAGCCAAAAATGCATAAGCGTGACATTAGCTTGAGGATGTTCTCACAAATGGTGTTTTTTTAGGTGAAAGAGATCAATTTTTGAGTACATTTTCATATTCAATTGTAACTTATATAGATATCAGTTAATATTTTAAAAATGGAATCGAATACTTAAATTTCAGTGTGAATTTCTGCCACACATACATATTGTAAAATAATTTCATACTTTTTAAAATGTTTTTCGCCGTAATTCCGAAAGCATGTGATATTTATAAACTCGAACTCAGATCAACGAATATTATTCATTTTATTTAAGCAAATATTATCTATTTTCTCAAGTCATATCGCCAATTTAATTTATAGGAAAATTCACAGATTCGAAATCTAGGAAATAAAGATAATTTTTAAGGAAATTTATGTTTTAATACGTTATTACTATGGAAAAATTCAACATTTTGAAAAAAAAAATTACAAGTCTTTTGTAATTCGTCATTTCTTCTTCGTCTTTCTTCGTACTTTCTCCTCTGTTATGTAATATTTCAAATGAAATTGGACTAATTTTCGATCATCGATTCACCGCAAAATCGCATATCTAATACAGTATATAAAATAAAGTCTGGATTAGGGGACTAATTAACGCACAGCGCAAACTACTGAACCTAAAATCTTGAAAATCGTGGTAAAAATACTTCTTATGACATAAACTTCTGCTAAGAAAGGATTTTCTAAAGTGTCACCCCTAATGGTTTTTGCACGGGGTGGGGAAAAAAATCGAATATCAAAATTATGCGTCAAATGATAGCATATTTTAATGTAGTTTTGTATGCTGAATCGAATGCTACCAAATAAATTTTTATAAGTCCAACAGTTCATGACACATTTCATATTTTTCTAATTTGGCGGTGTCTTTGGCATCTAAAACTCAAAATATCTATCATAACATCCGTTACTCTAGCAATGGAAAAAATTCAAATCAACCCTTTTGGCTAAAAAATAAAAACGGCTCTATGAGTTTGAAATAAAAATGCAAGGTCCTTAATTTTTTAAAAAAATAGTGATTTTATGTAATATAAAAGGGAAAAAATTACTGAAAATTTAGCGTTATAAAACAAAAATGGAAAAGGTACTACTTAGATATTCCGTCGACCAAAAATCCATCTTCAAACTATAAGATTAAATGCCAATAATGGTTGATCGTAAATATCAAATTCACTTGAATTTAAACAAACTACACGTGTTTACGTCATCAAGTGATTTTAATTTCGACGTTTTAATTGTATTTTTATTAATGTTATACTAATTTATTTGTTATTTCGTTATTTAAAATAAAGATTATGTCAATTTATATAATTTGGCGAATGGTTTGGCGATTTATATAATTTGGCGAAATTGGTCGACGGGATAACAAATAGTACCAATGAAAATATTTAAGTATGAAAGCAATGTTTGTAACGACTTAAAAATTATTTTCATATATATAAACTCAGTTTATGGCGTCAGATGCCGTCATCCGAAGAATCTACAAGAGTCTTTTTCCATTTTTTCCGGTCATAGGTTCCTCAATGAAAGAAATTGGAATTGGAATAATATTGTGCGATTTATAAATTGCTCCTCGATAAGAAGAAAAAATGGGTACATTTATAACAACCGTGCGCACATCTCGCTGATAGCATTTTTAAAATTCCCAGTAGCAGTAGTTACATTTTGCGTATGTAAATTAAAAATATGTTTTTGCTTTTAATTATGGCATTATTTCCTGTTATTGTTTATCTTTTCAGTTATTTAAATGAAATTAGTATAAGGCATGCATTTTAAATTAAATGAGTGAAAGGTTTGTGTTTTAAATGAAAATAATAAAATAAGAATATGCTATGAAAACAATCTTTATTGATTTATTACCTGCGCCCGGCTGACATAAAAGTATCACAAAAGCCACATATTCACTATTCTTTGAGTAGTTGCTCATGAGAATTCAAGTTAACCTTCCGTAGTCGGATACTTCACATATTGGTGTATTAGCTTTAATGTTGAAAGCATCGTTTTTGTTTGAAGCGAAAACTTTACTATGAATTAAATTACACAAAATCGCATCATCCTCATCTACTATATATTTACAACGGAAATTTGTATTTCATTCCGATTGTTTATAATACTTTCGTAGGATATACCACAATTACTTAGGTAATAATTTTGGAAAGGTTTTAGTGTATACATATTGTTCAAGGGTACTTAGTTATAGAGCAACAGTAAAAGTTCAAAAATTAAGTGAACCTAATTATGAAAGTTTAGCCTTTTTAAAAAAATCTACAGAACATATTTTGTTACAAGTGGCCTTGTTGCATGACTTTTAGGAATGGTGTTAGTATATACGATTTCATTATATGTTGATTAGTTACAGAGGTATTAATTCCTGTTGTCATAACGGTCTCATTACCCGACCATAAGTGCGCTGTTTATAATAAACTAAAACAATTACTTCTTAATTGCTAAATTTTGTCCAACGCTTAAGTTAACATTATATCGCAATGGTGTTCGCATCGTTTTCAGTAATGTGCAAGGTCAAGCTGAAGATCCATATTGTTTAAAATACAAGTTCAAATTCACCATTTAGTTTAATCCAAGGTTCATTTGGAAATATTGACCAGCGCAGCGGGCATAGCCTGCTAGTCTAATACATATAATCGTTGCAGAATTTTGTCGAGTCATTTCAAATTTTATGAAAATTGAATCAAAAATTAAAAAGATATTAATGAAAGTCTTCTTCGTTCTAATTAAATCCTATCCTACTTTATTAATTCAATGATATCGCATGATAGGTAATGATTGTAAGGTTGCCATGGTGATGACGTCCTATTTAAGATAGCGTCCTATTATTTCCGTATTACTGAATTTAATATGTATAATCGTAATAAACTTGTTATTGACGAATTTTTATATGAAAGTGCAACAGCTATTGCATCAAGATCTGAATATTTATAAAACTAGTTATAGTACGAACGCATCCCATTTGCCACGTTTGACGTGCAATTTTCGACTTGTTTAGTAATTGCCTAGTAATGTAAAGCTACCGGGTGTCCTAAAAAGGACTGACTGATTTTAAAATTCAATAACTTGCAAACGGTGACAGATATTTAAAAATTTCTTGCAGGAGGTTTATGCATAAGGTCAAAAGTTTTATTACAGTGATTTTCGATTTTAGTTCGAATTGCAAACAATAGATGGCGCTGTAAGCAATAGTCGCTAAATACAGGCTCGATTGTTGGTCCTTTCTCTTGTTTCATGCGGAAAAAGGAGATGGAAATGTATTATCCGGGCCACGAAGTACCAAAAATCGAGCCTGAATTTAGCGTCTATTGATCGCAGCGCCATCTATTGTTTGTAATTCGAACTAAAATTGAAAATCACTGTAAAAAAACTTTTGACCTTATGCATCACCCTCCTGCAAGATTTTTTTAAATATCTGTCACCGTTTACAAGTTATTGAATTTTAAAATCAGTCAGTCCTTTTTAGGACACCCGGTATAATCATTTATGCAAACGCATGGAATTGGCAGGTGCTTTTATTCAGGAAATATGTCAGTTTATTCGATGTTTCGGTAAAGGCAAAATATCTTTCAGAAATTGCTATCAAAGTTGGCGCTTTGAACCGAATTTCCGTACACGACGGCTCGGGAAAGAAAATAAACTCCCTTCAATAACCAATAATCACTTTTAACTCAAGACCTAATTCATTTATCAAAAAATCGAAAAACTGCTCGATTACAAATCATTTCAATAGTCATGCCTGCAATTTTCGTGTTTTTATGTTTAAAAACGGGTCTGTGTTGGTAAGTTTCGCATTGTTGATCGGTGAAATTTGTTTTTTAAGAACCCCCTTTATATGGAGTATTCGCACGTATATTGCGATACTCTACTCCAGGATATTAATTGGAAAAAAATATGTAGAATCCTTATGTGTATGATTTATAGTATCGGATTTTAAAACATTCGCGAATTCTTAATAAACACATATTACAAACAATACATATCTCTATGTATTAATATAATGTATTTTTAATTATGTGCTCAACTTCCGGAACCACATGAAATTGAAATGAACTCGAGGGTCACATGTGATGTGACGTAGTGTGCCTTGTAGCAATTAGTTAGTACCACTCGTTTAGGGCTTTTTATAAACCTCAAAAACAACTCCTTTTTTTTTTTTTTTTTTTTTTTCTTTATGATGGATTACGAATTATTTTGACCAGTGATAAATTCAGGATGTAGCCGGGGTGGGGGGTGGGGGGGATGTACCCGGAGCATTGCAATATCTTCTTCTTCAACAAGAAGATTTGTGATTTTTATTCAAATTAAGTGTCTGGAAGTGCAATTTACCTTCTTACTGGTCAGAACTCTATAATATCCGTCTCTCTCTACCCCGAGCTCTAGAAATCCGTCCCGGAAGAAAATTCCACAATTTGCAGATTTGCAAGGCCTAAAGCAAATTCTGACTTCAATTAAATTTACCATATCATCCTCTCATCCAAAATTTCCAGAAATTAACCTTACCTCATTCTTTGTAATGACCTCATTTCAAATCTTATAACCTTCTAACGTATTATAATCTCGGAGAAAATAAAACAAAAAGAAAATCATGCACGTAAATTAGGGATGATTATTCTCATTTCAGGGAGGGTGGATCTAAAAACTATATATTTCGTTCAAGTATAAAGTAATCCGTCATGATTTTCTAATTTCTAACTTGACGGTGTAATGGATGGAAAGTTCTGGTGAAGCTATTTGGAAATTCACGGTCTTCATTGGATTTAACAAAAAGTTTTATTCTGGTTCTTGATTTACGTGAACAATAATGAGATTTGTTTGAGGGTAATATCTAAAGCCATTATTATCCAAAAAGAAAGAAAAACCAAACGTAATTACAAATGAATGATCTGGAGGTAGCGTTAAAGATGGAGTAAGCGTAATGAAGAAAACCCTCTGCTTGTCCTTGAATAAAGGCATTAGGGCATTATGATTCTTCATTAAAAATTCCATCTCCCCCCGTCTCTTTTTTCGATCTCATTTCCTCTTTTTCTGTTCTTCTAAGTCAGTCTTTCTTCTTCTTTCTTACTCTCTTTGTGTTGTTGTTGTTTCGCGGTACACTTTAAGCCAAGATTAAACATCCGCGGCACACTGAACTTATGCAAACGAAGAAACATGCGAAATGAATAGATGCCCTTTTTAAATCTGTACTATAAAGCAAAAACATGTCCGTGAGTGACCTTGACGTCATATTGACAGTAGCAACACCTGACTTATGAATTTTGCTTTTACTGCAATTTTTTTAACGTCTCGGCATCGCACATTTGCAATTTTAACACTGCTTTATAAGAAAAAAAAATGATTTTTGGAATTTATTTGAAAACTGTATCTCAATTGACTGTTTTTTATGGTTTCAAAAATAATTTTCAAGCATATATACAGTGCGTGTAAAAACTTTAAGGACAGCAAAAATTCTTAAACATTTTGATAAATTGAAAATGCGACAAGTGAAATGGTAATATAATTTTGATCATAAAGTGGAAATATTAATATAAAAGTCAACAGAATGTATCTGTGACCTTTTTATTGCGAAAAAAAAATCATAATTATGCAAAAAAAACCTATTTTTGACTGTGTAAAAACTTTAAGGACATCAGTATTTTTTAATAGTAATGTTATATATAATTATCATTAAGGATCGACCGGAACAGGTTTTTAAGGCCGAAACCGAATTTCGGCGATCTTCCTATTTTCGGCCGAAAACGAAAACGAATATGTCCAAAAGCTTTTTTAAAGTAATTAAATTGTATGTATTAAAGTAATTAATATATACATAAATATATTATTAATTAATTATACTTATTTATTAAATATGCATAATAATTAATTAATTATGCGTATTTATTAAATATACGTAATTATTAATTAATTATACGTGTGGCCCAAATTGTCTCTCTGTGCCTTAGATCCAAAACTTTTTTTTTCACATAAAATAAAACGAAATTAATTCATCAACGACACAAAACAACGAAGTTCGTGGCAATAAATAGTCTCATTTGAACCAGCCGATAAAGCTCAAATCGATGAGAAGTATATTAATTCATGGAAATTTTTCCAGAATACTGATAGTTTCGCCGAGTTTTGGTCCAAAATCTGATTTTCGCCGAAAATTCGTTTTCGGCGAAAACTACCAATATTCCAAAAATCTCGTTTCTTCCTTCGGAAATTTTCAACACTTCTGATCGATTTGAGCTTTATTGGCCGGCTCAAATGGGACTATTTATTTCTACGAACTTCGTTGTTTGTAATTATAAGTCATGACTGACTCAAGGCGTGAATAAAAATTATAAAGCAAGCAATGTATATATAATTAAACTTTTCACGTGCTCATTAAAAGCTGCAGACATAAAAGTAATAGAAAATTTTCAGTTTGAAACCGCAGAAGAGTTTTGAATACTCTTTGAGAAAGTTCTAGTATAACAGATGATCTTTAACAGAAATCATTATAAAACATAAGTCGAGGTGTGTATACATAAAACTAAAATATTTTTTAATTAAATGAAGTTTGTATAATTAGAAAATCTTTCTGTGTCGTTGATGAATTAATTACTTTTTATTTTATATGAAAAAAAAAGTTTTGGATCTAAAGCACAGAGAGACAATTTGGGCCACACGTATAATTAATTAATAATTATGTATATTTAATAAATATGCATAATTAATTAATTATTATGCATATTTAATAAATACGTATAATTAATTAATAATATATTTATGTATGTATTAATTACTTTAATACATACAATTTAATTACTTTAAAAAAGCTTTTGGACATATTCGTTTTCGTTTTCCGCCGAAAATAGGAAGATCACCGAAATTCGGTTTCGGTTTCGGCCTTAAAAACCTGTTTTGGTCGATCCTTAAAAATAATTACATATAACATTTCTATAAAAAAAATACTGGTGTACTTAAAGTTTTTACACAGTCAAAAATAGCGTTTTTTTTGCATAATTATGATTTTTTTCGCTATAAAAAGGACACAGATACATTCTGTTGACTTTTATATCAGTATTTCCTCTTTATGGTCAACATTAAATTACCCTTTCACTTGTCGCATTTTCAATTTATCAAAATTTTTACAATTTTTTGCTGTCCTTAAAGTTTTTACACGCACTGTATATATATATATATATATATATATTAATCTATATGTATCATGTGCAGCCCGATTACGAAAGAGGAACACATTTTCACTTAAAACAATATAAATAGTTTAGGATTTGTTTCCGGCTAATATTTTATAATGAAATTAAAACGCCATCAATCAATAAATAAAATATTAAAATAATGTAAATAAAACACAAATTTAACAGAACAATTGAATCGAAATTTAATCGAACAATTGAAATTATCAGAATCAAAAAGGCTGCTGTAAGTAGCGAAATCCTTAGCGATTTCTTCAGCTATTACCCTTTGTCATGCAGCTAATACGAAAGTATCGCTTTTAATAACTTTCAAACTTTATTTGATACATAATTGATATTTTTCATATAAAAATGCTTTTGGGTGTAGTGGCCAATCTAAAAATTATATAGAGGAGACTGGGGAGGGTTGATTCATTTTTTACAAAATGATTTTTTATTTTCTAGATATTGAACCTAGAATAAAGTTTGATATATCATTTTATTCGTTATACAATTAGTTATCAAAATAAAATTGCCATATAAGTGTAATATAAAAGAAACTTGAAAAATGGTTTTAATCATGAGAAAACAATGGGTCAAGTCTCCCCACATATGGCAGTCTTGCTCCGCTTTATTTTATATAGAAATATTTGTGAAGGGAAATAAAATACGTTTAAAAAAGCAGAATAACTTTATGCTACATACATGGGTTTAATATTATTACAAATTATTTGGGAGAAAGTGATGTGTATACAAACCTGCTTAGACGGAATTCAAATCACAGGAGAAAAGTTTCGTTTTAAACATTCACTTTTTGTGGCACTCCACCTGGCAGCACTTGTTGCCAAATAGGTTGGCTTCATCTCATTGAGTTCATCTTGGTAAAATTTGCCTACATATCTTCGTAAATTGTTTTGATCAATGTTATGTCCTTCTTCAGAGGCCTGAACAGTTAACATTTCTTAAGGCTGCTGTTTCGATCCATTCTAGTCTTTTCCATTTTTCTATTTACCTACTATGGGTATTATTTTAATGAAATAAAAGTTCCTATCAACTTTCCAATTTATATTTCATTAAATTTTGTCTTGCTTCTATAGCAATTTTTCACATCTTCTTTTATCAATTTAAAAAAAAATTCCTTTCTATCATCCCATTTTACTGTAGCTTTACAGAATAAATTTACATTTATAACCATTAACCGTTCATTAAGTGCAGTGTTTAATAAAAATTTTTCCAAAAACATTTAATTAGGGCCTTTAACTATAAGATCAACTCTCCGTCACATTGGGTCAAGCCTCCCCACATAGCCACTGTTTAAAGTATAGCACATGGTTTATGTTTAGCCTATTTTACTGTACAATCATCATGCCTGGAATGAAAGCTCAATATATCTGCATTACTTAAAATCTACTTACTTAAATTTCTATCATATATATAATCTGAGAAAATCTTACAGTATGTTCCTAAAAAATTACACTTTTTAAGCTGAAAACACTTCACAATTGATTTTTCCACACCTGTTTCAATTACCAGCATGAAACAAAGACTATTGTTTGAGCATTTCAGTAGCTTTGGCTGTCACCTATTGGCAAAACTCTGAAATTCTTTTAAATATGCAAACTGAAGGGTGGGTCAAGCCTCTACTATCAACCCTCCCCAGTGGCCCCTATATTAAATGTAAAAAATCAATTAGAGTTTTTAAAAAATTGTTTATTCCATTAATAATTAACTTCGTTGTTTCTGTAACTCGTAAACAGTTATAACCATAAAGGTTACTTGGCGATTTATCATCTGCGGTTGGCTAACGGAAAAATGCCTGAAAATTAATTTATTAAATTATAATTACGTTCTCAAAATATTAAAATGTTGTATTGTCATCGGATACATATCTGTGCACATAACGTTTCTTATTGTAGCCTATCAGGAAATGATTGAAAAATCGATTACAAAATTCCACACAGGAAACAATAAGACCTAAAACGGGTAGAAAAATACCCGAATTGGGTAGAAAGATTCTTACATACGAGGTTACCCAATTTGGGTTCATATGCTTTTTTTTTATTATCATTGTGTATCCATTTTGAGCACTGTTTTTCTTTCAAAATGGATATTTAACAGTGCCCAAAACGGATACACAGTGGTAACCAAAACAGGCATATGAACCCAAATTGTGTAACCTCATACCTAACAAGTAAAGGTACTATAGTCTGTGGCGGCGAATTTCGATTTCTATTAGCTCATTCGATTCTTCTCATCGAGCTAAGTAACTTGCTACCTCGCATACCGGCTATTGAGTTTTAATAATGACAGGGGCCGGGTCAAAGTTTAAAAATTTGCATAATTCGAGCTGCCGAAAATAAAACAATAGCAGCAAATTCCTTCGCATGCAACCGTACACAGGCGTTCCGCAAGTTACTAAGTAACTGAAAAACTGACAAAAGAGCCGACAATGTGTGGTTACGAGGATTTTTGCTCGTAATTAGCGAAAAAGTATTGACAGGGTGAACAAAACTAGACCAGTGTTGCCAGTAGGCTACTTTAAAAAAAAATAGATTTCTTGATTGGTCTCACTTTTTTGAAATAGTAAAATTCGCCTTATTTAATGACACATTAAGGAGAAAACAAAGGGAATTTTACCATTTCAGAAAAGTGGTGCCAATCAAGAAATCTAAATTAAAAAAAAGTAGCCCTCTGGCAACACTGAACTAGACGAGGACATAGCTTGCGAAAACCTGCCTGTAAAATAGCATACGAATACGGTAAACTCCCCACTATCCGGCCCTCCGTGCTATTGGGTCTATTAAAAAAAATGAGGACTGTTGCAAGTGGCCAAGGCAGGCAGGTTACCGTCGAGGTGGGTGCCAAAAGCATGGGAAGAAATTCGAAACATAGTAATTGCAAGGTCTTGGAGCATCCTTTTGGACCAAAAAGGTAAACATAATCACGTGTGGGAAACTTGAATTGGAGATGAGAACGATAAGCTTCTTCCATTTCAGAAACATGTACTGGGCTCTGACGATGTCAATGCAGAAGACATTACAGAATGAATGACAAACGACGAAATTAATGAATTCATTGAAAACGATACTGTAAAAGTGTTGACAGAGGAAGAAATATCAGAAGAAAAAGATTAAAATGATTGCAGGAAAAACCTCATTCCAAATTTGCAAGGGTTCAAGATGATTGAGGCAGCACTGCAGTACCTTAGTCAGCAGGAATCCACGCCACTAGGTATCATCTGCTTGTGTAAATGGAGGGACATTGCATCGCGGAAGAGGGCTAACAGGGAGAAGCAATCATCTGTCATGGACTTTTCCAAAAGCTAATAGCTGTAAGTTCTGACTCTTATCTTATGCATAACTTTTCATATTTATGCAATCATTTATTAGAAAACAGTAAAAAAAGATTTGCTCATTATTTTATGAATTAGGATTACGATTTATGTTAATGTTTTGCTTCTTTTGAAACTGTGTGTACTGCATATATAAAATTTATCTTAATACGTGTTACATGTATTTTTAATATCATGGCGGGGAAGGCACGAAGTTAGTAGATATTTGTAGAACTCCGGCCTATCCGGCTTTATCATTATCCGGCCTACCCTTTCGCCACATCAGGCCGGATAGTCGGGAGTTTACTGTATTTTATTTTCAATTACGAATTCTTATAATAACGGCAATAATATAACCTTATAGCAGCTATTGGTAATGTATCGCAGACCTTCCAACTGCTACGAAAAAATCGTAGTTGCTACGATTTGGACCTATAAACTACGATGCTACGAAAATCGGTCTAAACTATGATTTTTTGCAAAAAACACAAACGCATTTTTTGTTTCTAGTTGCGATTTTTGTCCCGCGCAGCATATTTTTCAGGAGTGATTCTGTTCCAAAATTTCAAAGTATTAATTTCCGAAAGTTTTACAAAATTAGCCATTAGTCCGAAAATTCGGACATTAAAAAATGCTCATGGGAAAAAGAATCTGGGATGCAAAACAAACTTTTCTTAACATAAAGCACTCTTTATGTATATTAACCACTAGTGAATCGTGTTTTTGTAAATATTTATACAGGAATTCCCTTCCTTGGAAACAGGGATGCCATTTTAAGAATTTCTGGAGGGGGGGGGGGGGATTCTTTGAGGGGAAAAGTTTGAAATAGTTTGCAAAATCGTACAATTTGCGGTAAACTATCGCGAATTTCGACAATTGAGCGTGTAAAAAATATCACTTTCGTCAATTGGTCGCAGAAGAAAATAAATTTCGTCAAAGGATCGTGGTAAAAACGTGAATTTTGTCAAAATATTGCAGAAAGAAAACGCAAATTTCGTCAAAAGATCAGTAAGAAAACGCAAATTTCATCGAAAGATCAGTAAGAAAACACAAATTTCACCGAAAGATTGCAGAATGAAAACACTAATTTTGTCAAAGGATCGTAGTAAAAAACGCAAAATTTGTCAAAGGATTGTGGTAAAAAATGCAAATTTCGTCAAAAATTCATTGTAAAAAGTGCGGATTTCAACAAAGAATCGTGATAGAAAAATGTGAATTACGATTGTGGGGGAAAAATTGTCAATATCCTGAAACGGTCGCGGGGAAAAAATCGCGAATTTCGTCAAAATTTACTGCACTGGGCTAAAAAATTGGAATCAGGCCCTTTTACAAATGTAAAAAAAAAAACGCTGCTAAACGAGAAGAATCTCTAAAAATCATATAAAAATTTTCAGAGGAAAAAATTTACTAAATTGAGTTGAAAGACTGCAACTTTATTCCTTTTACGAATGTCAAAACATGGCTGTGAAACACGAAAAATCAAACAACCAACCAACCAACCTCCAGATTAATTTTAATTTGGTGTGCTACGATTTCTCATTTTCAAAGGTTGGCAGGTCTGTGTATGGCACTGTAAAAGCAATTAGTAAACTTAAATCGCACTTATTACTTTGAAGGCTTCAGTTATTCAGTGAACGAAATTTTGAACTTTGACCCTCCCTCTGTAATTATAAAAACTCAATATCCGAGATGCGAGGTATAAAAATAATAAACTCAGTGATACGAATCCGATATTCGATATTCGAAGCTATAGAAATCGAAATTCGCCGCCACAGACTATAGTACCTTTACTTGTTAGCTACAGAAATAGTTGCTAAACTGAAAAACTCGAAGCATTTTCCTTTTTACTGTAAAAGTACTTTCCCAACAAAAGAACCTTGATTGCTGAGAAAAAAAAAAATTTTGCGACAATATTTTTTTTTAGTACAGGGTCTGTTTATCTGACAAACACAGAATAATACGCTGCTTCCGAATGCCTCTTTCTTTTATTATCATGTAATAATAAAATTCTTAACTTTATTATTCACTGTTTTAAATCTTCGAATATGTTATAATATACTTTTTTGTCTGAATAGTGCACGTAGCTGTAGAAATGGTTGCTAAACTGAAAAACTCGAAGCATTTTCCTTTTTACTGTAAAAGTACTTTCCCAACAAAAGAACCTTGATTGCTGAGAAAACAAAAAAATTTTGCGACAATATTTTTTTTTTAGTACAGGGTCTGTTTATCTGACAAACACAGAATAATACGCTGCTTCCGAATGCCTCTTTCTTTTATTATCATGTAATAATAAAATTCTTAACTTTAATATTCACTGTTTTAAATCTTCGAATATTTTATAATATACTTTTTTGTCTGAATAGTGCACGTAGCTGTAGAAATGGTTGCTAAACTGAAAGACTTGGAACATTATCCTTTTTAGGGTTCCGTACTTAAAAAGTAAAAACGGGACCATTATAAGATCACTCCTGTGTCTGTCTGTCTATCTGTCTGTCTGTCACAGCCCTTTTACTCGTAAACTATGCAACGTGGAAAGTTCAAATTCGGAGAAGTAGGGTATCGTGGGAAAGCTTTCGTAACGCTGAAATCAAAAATATATTTCATTTAATTTTAGGTATTATATTTTCAAAGTTATGGTGGAAAATGTAGTGCAAAAATATGTTCCCTCCCATCTAATTCCGAATCTATTAAAACTAAAATTCTGAAAAAAATAGAGGTAGTAGACATTAAACCTTGCAGGAAAATTATAGCGATTACCCTAGGTCACATAGTTTTTGAGAAAATCGAGTTTTTCCGTTGCACTCAAAATTTCGATTTACGGGTTTCAGCAAAGCTGAGCTGGAGGTACCTATCGTAGCAGAAGCATAAAGCATTGTTGATCATGAATTTCGGAAAAAATCGTCGGTAATTAGCCGAGATATTAACCCTTAAAGACACGGACGGTTTGGACTTACATAATGACAGAGACAGCGTACTCTAGGCTCCATCGACTTTTAAAGCCTAGATAACAAATTTTAAGGATATATTTATGTAATGCAATGCCCAGTAACAGTATAAACGCAATAAACGTCAAATTGTTAAAAACAGACTAATTTAATGAGAATTAATCACTTAAATACTCGCGACTAGTTTCCATTGAGTGGCTCTCTCAATACACCTACTATGTTTTTAAAGGTTAACTAAAAACCTATATGGAATAACAAATATACAAAATAGCTATATTTGCTATTATTTAGGTTCCGTATATCTTTGAACTTTCATGGTATATACATTAATACTTTTCTAGTATACAGGGTGCAAAGGAAAGTCCCTTTAACCTGAAAATACTTGTGATCGGAGAGAGCTACAGCTATGCAAGTGAGGTAACGGTATAGTAAAGCGACTACGCCCGATTTAATGAAAATGACAGCAGTGCCCCCTAGTGGCGAAATTTGGAAGATAGCTACTGTAAATCGAAAACGAAAAGAGATAGAACATAATTTCCAGTTAGAAATTTTTAGAGCATCAATTAATTAATAGAATACGACATTTGGTTTACATGGATAAGATAAATCTTCGCCTGTTTACTCAAAAATGTCCGAAATCGATGCACTCCATTTTGTGTAAACGTTTGAATAGAATAGTCAGAAGTATGAAGAAATACGCACAATTTATGTTATAAATACGCACTTATCTCAATACATTTTGATAACATCACATAAAAAAAAGACAAACTGTCTCACAGTGATAAAAAGTTAATATTCAGTATGTTCGAAAAGTTCGCCATTGCTCACGATAC
The DNA here is from genome assembly GCA_963932465.1 of Maratus speciosus. NCBI lineage: Eukaryota > Metazoa > Arthropoda > Arachnida > Araneae > Salticidae > Maratus > Maratus speciosus. The sequence goes on along the minus strand of OZ010786.1, from coordinate 105,559,796 downwards.
ACGTTTGTATTCGTGAGAGTAATTCCGCATGCACATGTCTCAGCATGGAACGCCTATTGCAAGCCTCTTCAATACGACGACATAGATTTAACCCTTTCCTAAGCCACCTAATTCTAATTCCAAATCTGACAAATGGCACCAGGAATATTTTAATAACATTTTGCTTTTGTAATGAAAGTGCAAATTAGAGGGTTTTTGTTTTCTGAGAAATTCGTTTGAATATTCAGGTGTCAGTCAATTATTTTATCAGTTTACGAACAGAATTCTTCTGACCCTGAAAGGGTTATTCTAAATTTTTAAATGCATTGAAAATTAAATCTTTACAGACATTACAGCACAGTACAACGTCACAATCTGCAATTGTGCATTGCTACATTGCCGGAATGTGAACAGGCAAAGTAGAATCGTCACTCATCAATTTCGGACAATTTTGGGTATGCAGGCGACGATTTATCTTGTCCGTATGAATCAAATGTCGTTTCGTACTAATTAATTGATGCTCTAAAACTTTGAAATAAATTTTAAAAATTGAAAAATTGGCTCTACCTCTTTTCGTTTTCGATTTGCAATGGCTATCTTTCAAAATTCGCCACTAGGGGTACGCTGTCGTTTGCATTAGGTCGGGCGTTGTCGCTTTACTGTACCGTTACCTCACTTGTATAGCTGTAGCTCTCTCCGTTCGCAAGTATTTTCACGTTAAAGGGACTTTCATTTTCACCCTGTATACTATATAGCTATACCCAACCCTACGTTGTATAGTTTTTACAAAGTCTTAATATTCTTTTAGCAACGGTATTTTTTTAATAATACACTTGCTAATTCATATATTATTGTACGGAATCCTCTGTGTGCGAGTAATACTCGCACTTGACCGTTTATTTTTTTTATTTACTCTAAAAGTACTTTCCCAACAAAAGACCTTGATTGCTGAGAAAGAAAAATCTCTTGCGACAGTATTTTTCTACAGTACAGGGTCTGTTTATCTGTACAAACGCGAAATAATACACTGTTTCTGAATGCCACTTTGTTTTATTATCATGTATTAATAAAGTTCTTAACTTTATTATTCACCGTTTTAAATCTTCGAATATTTTATATTATTTTTTTTTTGTCTAAATAGTGCACACGTAGCTACTGAAATGGTTGCTAAACTGAAAAACTCGGAGCGTTGTCCTTTTTACTGTAAAAGTTCATTCCCAACAAAAGAAACTTGATTGCTGAGAAAGAAAAATGTATTGCGACAGTATTTTTCTATAGTACATGGTCTGTTTATTTGTACAATCACAAAATAATACGCAGCTTCTGAATGCCACTTTGTTTTATTATCATTTAATAATAAAGTTCTTAACTTTATTATAAACTGTTTTAAATCTTCGAATATTTTATATTTATACTATTTTTGTCTTAATAGTGCACTTACAAGTAAAGGTATTATAGTCTGTGTGGCGAATTTCGATTTTTATAGCTCATTCTACTCGTCTCATAGAGCTAAATAATTTGCTACCTCGAATATGGACTATTGAGTTTTAATAATGACAGGGGGCCAGTTCAAAGTTTAAAAATTTGCATAATGTGAGCTGCCGAAAATAAAGCAGTAGCAGCAAATTCCTTCGCATGCAACCGTACACAGGCGTTCCGCAAGTTACTAAGTGACTGAAAAACTGACAAAAGAACCGACAATGTGTGGTTACAAGGATTTTTGCTCGTAATTCGGGAAAAATTATTGACAGGATGAACAAAACTAGACCAGTGTTGTCAGTGGGCTACTTTTTTAAAGTTCAGATTTCTTGATTGGCACCACTTTTTTGAAATAGTAAAATTCGCCTTATTTAATGACATATTAAGGAGAAAACAAGGTGAATTTTGCCATTTCTGAAAAGGGGTGCCAATCAAGAAATCTAAATTTTAAAAAAAAGTAACCCACTGGCAACACTGAAGTAGACAAGGACATCATAACTTGTGAAAACCTGTCTGTCAAGTAGCATACGAATATTTTTATCTACATTTACAAATTCTCATAATAACAGGAATAGTGTAACCTTATAGTAGCTATTGGCAATGTATGACACAGTAAAGACAATTTGTAAACTTAAATCGCACTTATTTCTTTGAAAGCGTCTGTTTTTCAATGAACGAAATTTTGAACTTTGATCCGGCCCCCTGTAATTATAAAAACTCAATAGCCGAGATGCGAGGTATAAAATTAATAAGCTCGATGAGACGAATGGAATGAACTATAGAAATCGAAATTCGCCGCCACAGACTATAGTACCTTTACTTGTAAGAATCTTTCTACCCAATTCGGGTGTTTTTCTATCCGTTTTAGATCTTATTTTTTTCTGTGTACTGAAATTCTTGACGAATTGTTCTTGAACTTCTAGGATGTAAAGAACATGTTTGACTTCATATTTTTCAGTGAGGATTTAGTCGGGAGGACAATTAGTGGGCTAATAATAAATTTAATAATAAAATAATACTTGTGATCACCCATGTAACAGAAAATGATCAAAATGGTCTGTCATTGTATTAAATGAATATGTGAGTCCTGCTTAGCGTTTGTGTGCATTTGTGTAAGCACAGCATTCATATTCGTGAAGATGTTAACGTTTCTGTGAAAAATTCAAAAGTTTTTTGTTTATAACATACAGAGTTTTCAACCAAATTTAACATAACTTTCCGAAAACCTGACTAGGAACAATAGAAACAGTATACTGCAGTTAAAACGTGAATATATTGAATATTTCATGAGATATGAGCATTTGAATTAAATAAATTTTTAACTGAGCATGTGTGGAAGATTCCAAAGTTTTCATTTCGTAATTTGGAACTTCTAAAAAAAGTTCAGTCAAATATTCTTAAAACTAAAAGATACAGTGAAATGATTGAAAAAATGTGGAAAATCTCTTATAATAAAGTTACTTATAGAAAGCAACTCACTATATCACCCCTATCTTTCTGAATTTTCGCGATTTGGTTGGACTTTTTATATAACAGGAGTTCCCAAACATTTAGACCGACGTACCACTAAATAGAAGTTCATACTTCCGCATACCACCAATATACAAACTCTAAAAGCTAATACAGAAAAACCTGTGAAACGGAATATGTCTAAAACAAAATATTTTTCCAGCCTTTTGTGCTCCGTCTGAGCAGATTTTACTCTCTTTAATTGCATGATCACATTATTAAATTGGTACTTAGATTGACTGCTTTATATTAACGTTCAAATAAAAAGTAGCATCATCATTATATATTAATAATATGTACATTATCAAAATATAGTGTTTTGATTGAAAAAAGCTACAATACTTAATGGCGTATTGGTGTATTGATGATACATGTACACTAGGGTGACTCTATTAATTCTGTTTTATTGCTAAGGATAAGGATGTGCTTGCTTTACCAAACACAGCTTCCTCATATCCGATTCAATCTTGTTTTTAGACGTAAATCAGATTCGATGTTTAGTTAATTCCTGTATTTGTTTTTCATATAAAGAAGGGAAGAGGAAGCACTTAAAACAAATATATGTTGTGCTAAAATTAAGCAGTAATTTTAGAGCTTTTATTGTTATCAGAGGGTATTTTTCTTTTCTCAACAACCAAAATTCTGTTAACTTCATCTTTTTGAATGCGGATTCCAGCAACCCAACATTATTGTAATATTTTTTATTTCATTTCACGTACTAGTATCGGACTTTCGCGTACCTGTAAATAGAGCTTCACGTACCAGTACTGGTACGCGTACCATAGTTTGAGAACCCCTCTTATATAAGATGCCCTAAATAACTGACTACCAAATTATTAAATAAAAATTTTGGAATCTTTCACGCATTCGCAATTAAAAATTATTTCATACAAATACCCATATATCATCAAATATGCAATATATTCATGTTTTAATTGCAGTATACTATTTCTACTGGTTCGTTGTCAGGTTTTCAGAAATGTGTGTTTAATTTCATTTAAAACTCTGTATACTATAAACAAAAAACTTTCGATTTTTTCTCAGATACGTTAATATCTTCACGAATATGACTACTATGCTTACACAAATGCACACAAACTTTGAACAGAATCCAAATAGTCATTTAACACAGTGACAGAGCAATTTCAGCATTTTCGGTTACATAGGTGATCGTAAATATTATTTCATTATTAAATTTATTATTAGTCCCCTAATTGTCCCCCCGACTAAACCTACACTGAGATATATGAAGTCAAACATGTTCTTTACATCCCAGAAGTTCAAGAACAGTTTGTTAAGAATTTCAGTATGTATTCGACAAAACCTGTAAAATCGAAAGCGTCCTGTCGCTTATCCTTAATTTTTAGACATGAGTTTAAAATAATGTAACACAAAAGAAAAAATCCCAGTTAAACTTATAGCCTTAAGCTCACAGGCTATTCACACTAATTGTATATAATTAATACTCTTATTTCAAAGAACAGTACCCTTCGAAAAATAAATTAAGGGGGGGGTGTCAGCCACCTCCCGTTTCTCTCCCCCTTTATACTTAACCAATGAACCTCCAAATCTAATCAGGGAAGCTCCTTATCAGAATAAACCTGTATACCGAATTTGAAGCAAATCGGATAATTCTGCATGAAAAACCCATTTAGCTAAATTAAGAGGGGGGGTTAGCTCCCCCATTTCTCCTATTTATACTTAACCAATAAACCTTCTAAATCTAATCAGGGAAGCGCCTTATCAGAATAAACCGGTATACCAAATTTGTAGCAAATCGGCTAATTCTGCATGAAAAACTCATTTAGCTAAATTAAGAGGGGGGGGGGTTAGCTCCTCCATTTCTCCTCTTTATACTTAACCAATAAACCTCCAAATCTAATCAGAGAAGCGCCTCATCAGAATAAACTGGTATACCAAATTTGTAGCAAATCGGCTAATTCTGTATGAAAAACCCATTTATCTAAATTAAGGAGGGATTATCCTCCCGAATCCCCCCCCCCCTTTATACTTAACCAATGACTCCCCCAAAACTAATCAGGTAAGCGCCTAACCCGAATGAACCTAGATTTTTTTTTAAGCAAATCGGATATTTCTATCAAGAGTTATCGCGTTATGTACGTACGTACATACATACAGAACATGCGGGGGCATTAGCTTTCAGACTTTGATATCCTGTGAGCTAAAAAGATATATAAAATGGAAAATACTTTTTTTTTCTTCTTTTAAGCATTACTTTCGGAGTAGTTAAAAACGTCAGTGGTCAAATTACTGAAATAATGTTTCTCAATTTTATGCCATTTATGCCAAAGTTCCTAGAAAGTAACAGCCACCAGCTACAATATATCCGGGTGATATGCAGCATTGAAAATTGCCCAATATCCTTTTCATCTCACTCTTGGCAATTGCCCGACAGAGAGAAAGAAAAAAAATGAAGTCTACTATATTCCTCGAGTACCTCTATTGTTATCAATGTGTGACTCAGGATGAAGATGTTATTCAGTTGGATACTTTACTTTCTTTTATCTGAAGAAGACGACGTTCTCTAATTTCACAACTATAAAGATTGTTGAACTGAACGCAATATTCTCAACCCTCAAACTGAAGAAAGCAAATAAATAAAGGCGATCCAACTTAGGAATAAAGACTTTCATTGTGAATTGAACTGAACCGTTTTTGAGAAAATAATACATAGAGAATTTTTTAAAAACAATAAAAGCTGTTTTAATAACCAAGCATGAAATATGTATGTAGTATTAATTTTTGATAAATTCAATAGAATTATATTTTGTCCCATAATTATTCCCGTATTTTCTCTCTTAAATAACAATGAAAGGCAATGCTTTTTATTTACAGCAGGCGTTTTCGAAAGATTCAATAAAACTAATTTGCATCTTCAAGGATCCAATGGGGCTTGATCTCAGGCACAATCTATTGCAGTTAAAACTTTACCAGTTTTCTAAAATTGTCCAACACAATACATTATACACTGCAAGACGACATTAGAAAATTTGGAGGTATCTTGTATTTCCATGAATTTAGTTTGAACATGGATAAACTATTTTAGGAGAGTTCGATCTCCACCCAAGTACAATCAATATGACTTAAATAAAAAATAATTTCTTAATTAAATTTCTAGATACTTTGAACTTGAAAGTATATATGGTTGGATAGGAGGTCACTTTACTCTTTACATATATATATATATATATATATATATATTATATATGTATTACCTTTGGAATTCAAAAGGCAACTATCAAGTTCTCTTAACATTCTTTGACAAAATGTCTACTGTTAAGATTTCATTTATGTGATTTATATAAAGACTACTGTAGCCCATTTAGGCTCATAAAACTATTTGATTAGCTTATATATATATATATATATATATATATATTCAGGTGATTTAACTTTGCAATGATTATTAGGATTTAGATATGGTGAATAGAACAAAAGCAATTTTGATACTCAAGTGCATAAGAAACTCTGGAAAATAAAAGCCTGTGGTATCCAAATTTACGGAAAAGAATTTTTTATTTATTCATTCTTTTACAACTTTGTTCTTTATCCCGAACTGCCAAAAGGTTGCCTGAGTGAATTGTGTTGGCTGGTGTATCGTTCAAGTAGCTCAATTAGAAAAACATTAGCAATTAAATCCTAAGGTTCTGGGTTCGAGTCCTTTCGGGCCTGGGCATATTTTCACTCACTTTGAAAAATTACTACTCATATTATTTATTTACCAATCAGTTTGTTTGTGTTAAAATATTAAAGATATGCAGACATGGATACTCAGAAATCCGGACATATCGTATAGCAGCCGTAATGACCACTGCTATTTCGAGGCAAAGACAGTCATGCACCCATCGGGGGCCCCTTCACTTTTTATACTGACCGGAACGGTATAGTAGACCGGCTAACGGAAGTTCCTACCGGAAAACTTTAAAACTAAATTCAACAAGTTCAATGCATCGACCAGTAGGTTCGGGCGGAGTGGGGCCAACGAACAAGCTGATTAAAAAAAAAAATTTAAAAGTAGAACCTAAAATGCGGTTTATTTCGTGATTTTAAAAATGACAAATGAATGACCATTGCAAGGAAGATTGCCTTAAGCAGCTGAATATTATATTTCTATTGCGTTTTAACATTTTAAATGATACGTGAAAGTCATATAGCTTGTTATTCTGTTTTATTGCGTATTTTTAGCAATGATATACTTTTAAAACACGTAAAGGAAAATAACAGTTATTTACTATTGCTTTCGTTTATTTTTTTTTATATAAAGATGCTACTTTAGGAAGAAGTACAGACAAAATCTTGCTAGAAATAAAATATCTAACTGTTAAAAAAAAAAATCAATAACTCACACCATAAATATTTTAACTTAATACTTTTATTGAAAATCTTCATATTATTATTATTATTGAGTAGCAGAGGGGAAATAAACACCACAGACAAATCGCTGTTCTGCATGGACAGCGGTTTAACAATTAAGGTACCTGCCTATGTTCCGAGCGCTTAAAAAAAAATGTACAATTTTGAATTTACAACAAATACACATATTTTTAGTTCAATTGTAATACAGAATGATGAAAAAACATAAAACCCTAACCAATATCTTCAGACCAATTTAAAAGCTTGTTTTGTTTTGTTTTTTTGCTATTTTTTTTAGTAAAATTTCATGCACTAAATATATTTCAATTTCCTTTGTACTGCATACTACTATTACACTTACCTGTGCACTGAACTAGGAGTTTTACAATATGTTCAAAATTAAACGAAATATGTCAAAAGCACATTTTTTTTAATTAAAAATTACCATTTTTTATATTCGAGTACCTCTAAAATAATTCCATTACCACATAGAGCTTAGATTCTAGTTCAGAACATAGTGAGTCATATGGAAAGCATTCTGACAAAATTTCATTGAAATATGTTTAAAATATTTTATGTAATGAAGTTTACCATACACGGAAATGACGTAAAATTTGATTTTCTACAAATCGCATTTAAAGATTTCTTATCTGAATTATTTCTTATCTATAAAATTAATCTAGAAGTGTCAAATAAGGTTTTTATGTTAAAGACGTACTGAAGATTGTTTTTAGAAATTTTAAATTTCATTAACGATGAGGATAAGGATTTAATAATTATAAATTAATGATTTGGATGTATTAATTAAAGGATAAAATGTTTTAAAAGAAATATTAAACGAAACCCTTCGTGCGACCTTCGATCACACTCACCCTTTTTTTTTTTTTTTTTTCCATTCTGGGCAATCAAAATTGAGAGTTGTAGTAACTCTGCCAAGTATTTAGTTTACATTATTATAGAAAACAAATGCTTATTGTTTTGATAGATTTTTTTATTTTAATCACCCTTGAAAATTATTATAAAAGTCACTAAATAAAGCTAAAATCTTCAAATAAATTTCATTCGAAAGTGAATTTTTTCTATTCGATGATCTAAAAATTCAAATTATGCGATATTTAAAAGGGATTTGTGAGCTATAAGAGAGAAAGCTATAGCGCCGGTCATTGCCACCATCGTTATACATTTCTAAAAATAACAACTAGTTTTTCTCAGGCGTACAAAAGCGGACTACATTTTTCTGAACAGAAAAATCCGTACTGGAAAAAAATTGGACTTTTTGGTTAACAAATCAAACAATGATAGTATACATTAAATGTAACAAATCTGTCCCTTAATTCCGGAATGCATTCTTTCATATACTAATGAGCTTTACAAAATCAATGGGTAATATTAGAGTAACTTCTGATAGATTTTTTTCCTGCAAATATTCGCTTTTAAATATCAAACTGTTGAAGTTACCTACTATCCCGTAAATATTTAACTAGGGAGAAAAAATCGGAATTACAATAGATGTTGTATTTGCCTTTTTAAAAATGCAATTTCCTTCACTATCCGTAATATTCCGTTATGAATACAAAAAAGCAAATTGCAATGGATTCACCACCACCACCTTGTGCCACCTTGCTAGCCTAAGTAATGAAAGCACTACTTACCTGTCAAAAGGTGCAAGATTTGAATCTCCTTCTATGCAAAAAATGATCGTAACGCTCGCGCATCAACTAGTCATCCAGCTTACAAATACAAAAATTACACATCACACAAAAATATCTTGTTCAGGACCTATTATGAAGTCTTGAATGCTTCAATCTCTTTTCTATAGTAGTCTCGGACCTGACTCTATTCATACTAGAAGCTTTTACGAATGATATGAGGTTATTTGCTTTGTAAACAACCAGTTATATGTAGTCCAAAATACACGAGAAGTTTAGTAGGTCTGAAGGTCCTGACAAATATTTTAACTGTTATGTCCCACAAATATGCGAAAGTTGTTTGTTTAAAATTTTACTTCCATAATTTATTATGTTTTGAGAGCGAGTATGTATAGACTCATAATTTTTCCTCCCTTGTTTCACAGGTCTGGTTTTCTTAAAGCTTTTGAATAATATATATTTTTTTAAGACTCGTAAAAGTCTGGGAGTACTCACTTCATGTAAAGCGTAAATACAAATCATTCGGTACGAGAAGGCGGGAGGGGGGGGGGGGGGTCCTACAGGGGTCTGATCTAAAAGATCTTCAGATCAAAAAAGCGTGGAGAACAGCATCTGTAAACGCACTGCAGGTAAGGTTGGTGTTTTGCTTCTGCCGTTTCTCACTTTTTTCATTTTGGATTGAGAAAGATGTCCGTATTATGTTGACTTGGCTAGCTTTACGCTATGTTTATTTTTAAAACTTTTTTTTCTTCTATAAGTTGAATTTTTATACATATTTCCCCAAAACTTTTTTTAACATACAAACAGCGAATATATTCCAGTTAAGTTCTTTATGTGAACAACAACAGATAAACAAAAACTCGCTTACCTCATTGAGTTAAAACTCGTGAGTTTCACTCACTTTTTCTGAATAACTTTTGAGTTGTTTGGTTCACTTTTTGAAAAGCGAGCGTGAATTGAATTAGATTAAAAAAATCCGCGAATTTGAGTCAAAATTACACTGCAAACTCCTATTTTTTTTTACAATTTCTTCAAAATTTTTCTAGCTGTTAAAAATACACCCCCCCCCCCGCCCACACACACACACACACACTTTAAATGCTAGTTTCCACAAATACCAGAGTGCATAATACCAGACTAGAATTCTTATCAAATATGTGTGGTAAACTTGTGATGTGTTTATTGCATCTCACAGTCAATCTCTCCAGTAACCCCCACCCCCTCTTCTCCACAACCTCCACCGCTCTCATCAGTTTAAAAAGGTTTTACAAGATGTCTTCTTTGTAATAGTACTAATGAAAGCACGTCAAAATTTTTATTTCTTTCTTAACAAAATGCTTGTGAGTTCCGAAATTTAGTTGGCGTTTTAAATCATTCTTGAAACGAAAATTCCTTAATACGCTGATCGCAGCGTTATATCAATTTGGTGAGAAAGAAATAGATAAACAAAATGACAAAGCATGCACTTGCCTACAGAGCCGCTTTGAAAACAGACTCTACAAATAAAACGGAGTTAAAACAAAATTGTAAAGAAAAGGGAAAATCCTGGTCATTACCGCTTTTCTTTACGTTTGTTTTAACAAAACATGTATCGTATTTATTCGCATATTTTGAGCCCCTTTTTTCAGCAAAAAAAGTAGGCGATGCTTAAAATACGCAAGTTATTTTCTTTAAGTGATTGTTGGTATTCTTCAAGGAAAACTTCGTTCAACTAAAAAAATAATTGATTTTAAGATTAATATAATATTTTAATTAAAAAAAATAATTAATTATGAAATGCTCAATGTGCATGTAACATATCCCCCAGTGCAATCATTTCAAATTTTCGTTAAACATCGTTTCTCGTCAATGCTACCACAGTTTAGAGCATTTTCAGGATTTGGGACTACCAAATGCTCGTACTCTTTTACTTGTTTCATTTACTTTTTATTTTTCTTTTGGGAAAACTATTTCATTTAACCCTTTGAAGGGCGGTGGTTCATTTTGGACCCCCTAATTTTAATTCCTAAATGCCACATTGACACCAGATTTTTGGAGTGAAAATTTTCCTTTTATCAAGCACGTGAAGAAAAGCTTTTACTTATTTTCAAATAAATTTGTTTTTTAATTCCGGTGTCATTCAATGATTTATAATTTTACGCATAGAAGTATCTTGCCCCTGAAAGGGTTAAGCCAAATTCACTTTTATCTGTTCTATTACTATTTTTTCCCCAAAACAAACCGATTTAAATTTGAATCTGCAGTAAGTTGTTATTTTTTATCAGCATTAAAAATTTACGAGCGGACATTTTCCAAAACGCGAGTACGCGTTTGATGTAGCAATATTTGTTAGAAAACTACCTTCACTGTAGCAGATGAAAAGCAAAAAATCGCGGTAAACGAAATAGCGATTTAATAAAATATGAAAAAGGGCTTAAGGGGGAAAAAAATTAAATTAAATGTACCGTAATTTTCCGCGTATACGCCGCAGCTCAGATAATTCGATTTCCTACCAGAATTTGTTTTAAATACAATATGACCTGCTTTTGCTTAGTATTTATTTGACTTCATTTTTTAAATAAAATTTCCTGTATGAAAAAGACTTAACTAAGACGCGTATACGCGGGAAATTACGGTACCATCAGAACGACAAAAGTACCGTGTATTCGTATATGTCCTTATTATTATTATTTTTTTTTAAGTCCATCCTGGGCCGCTCGCATCAAAGCGATATAAGTAAGCGTCCTATCTTAAATGGGAGAGGTAATCGCAAGATTAAAGGCGAGGTCACGTCAATCAAGGTCATACGCCACCCAGCGGATGGAGTGAAATACAAGAGGATTTTTAACTTCTTTCCCCTTTGTGGATGATCTATAAGTTCGATATCTATGAAATAACTATGCGCACGCGCAGCCGTGATTTTATTCGTTTGTCGTCTGCAGTACTTGGAAGTATAGATATAATTCGATTTATTTATTCGCCATTATTTAATGTATTAATTCAAGTTAGTTATTTAAACAAAATCAGTTCTTTTAAGAACTTATATTATTTGGGAAAATGCCACGTTGGCGTTCTAATTATTGCAGTTTTCAAAACTGCAAATATAACTCTCTATCTGAGAGAACTCATTTTTTTCGCTTCCCAAAAGAGAAAAACAGGTTAGTTTTGTGTTTTATTATAATTTGTAAAAAAGTTAAAATATTATTTAATATATATTATTAAATGTCAGTGATTTTAATATGTTCTATTTGAATTATGTTTTTATAATGCAATGAACAAGGACATATAAAAATTAGTTAATGTATGTTAAGATAGAATTTTACAGCAGCGTTTTTAATTCAATTCCTGACAGTTATAAAAATTACATAAACATGTATATTTCCAATGCGAATTAAACGTTTTATTACGCTTAGAGTTTAAGTATAAATTATTTAATTAATTTTAAGGCATATTTTTTATTTAACCGGGCGCAGGCGATAAATTGCCAAATATTCTCTTGATCGAATTGTATTTATAATATTTAAAATAGAAACATTTCATTCATTCCATTTAAAACTCATTTAATTTTACATTAGGATCCACTTTGATTTAAAATGCAAGCAGTAATTCTTGTACTATTAAATCAGCAATAATTGATTATTTATAGTTTTAAATATTTTGAGAATTTTAGACAACAGCTTTACAAAAATTCCTAAAATCGACAAATTACTTTTTTTTTTTTTTTTTAAATCTAGAAATATGTCGGTCATTGTGTCATATCGGGGAAAAATAGTTTTCATGGGATACCTGCACTTCGCACAGGTGAATAACATTGCAGAAAGCATACAAAGTATAGAAGAAACTTCAAAAATTGGAATAAAATATAAAATATTTACAAATAGTACGTGGTATGCTCAATTAAACATTTATTATCTTACACCGGTTCTTCGCAGGGGTAAAATGGATAACTTTCCGTAATCGGGCCGATAGCCATGATTGGCGTCAAGTGAGAAAACAGTATACAATTGTAACTGTATAAAAGTTAAATAATGGTTAGAAAATAAAAATAACTTTTATCGAAATAACCCAATTGCGGAACATTCTCCAAATTTGAAAAAGGCTTATGAAACACACAACAATTACCAATAACTGAAAACTATAGACTAATAATAAGCTCGACGTAGCAGTTGTTGGTCGGTAGCCAATAATTTCAAATTTCCCTTTTAATTTTGTCCGTCTTCAATTTTTTTTTTTTTTTTTTTTTTTCAATCTGGTTTCCGCAAAAGAGTCGGAATAAGTAGTAGAAAAAAAGGCTGCGGACGGGGATGGGCCAATTGAACGTATTAAAATCACTGACATTTAATAATATGTATTAAAAAATATTTTAACATTTTTGTGAAAATTATAGGGCTGAAAATCACGTTTAAGATGCTTAAAGGTTTTAAATAATTCTCTTTTGCAATTTCCCAACCAGCTGGTATATTTTAGAAGTCGTAGTTTGTTACATAACTTACTCAATTGTTGTACTTGTATATACAGTTGTAACAACCATAAAGAATGTTTAAGGATTTATCAGCTACGTTTAGATAACGTAAAATTAATTTGCTAATTTATAATCAAGTTGTAAAAATACTAAAATGTTGTATTGTTACTAGAAACACATCCATGTACATAATTTTTATTTTTCTAGCATATCTGGGAGGGAAAAATCGATTAAAATTTTTTATCTTTTCATATATATGAACAAAGTTAGATTAAATAAACAATGTAAAAAAAGTACTTTTATGTTAGCCGGCAGCAGTTCATAAACCGTCAAATATTTTCCCCATCACCAGCGTTTATGTTGCATTCATTTCATTCAAAATATAAAATCATCATTTTAAAAATATACTCGTCATTTGAAAAACATAACTTTATTTAAAATACATACATACTGGTATATTGCATCAATTTAAACACATGCTTTTCGCTCATTATATTTAAAATACATTCTCTTTTCTAATAAATAATAACATAAACCCAAGGTGGGCAAGTTTCTTCCAATGTGGAATAAAACCTGAATAGCTTGCATAAAATTCAGGTCTATTTGAAGATATTTACAATTTAAGAGTTATAGGCGGAAAAGCAGACAAAGCCATTTTAGAGAATACCTGTTAAAATTTTAATCGTGAATTTCAAATATTTACTCACTCATGAAAGATTAACCTTGTTTACCAGATTTATTGCAAAATATTTTTGTTACAATTGTTTTGATAAAAATATATGTATTTAAAAAATAGTTGCAATGTCAGTTTAGTTTCGGGGCAAAAGGCAATACTGTTTACGTAGCATTAGTGCTTTTTCTCCCGAAATTAAAATGACATTGCGATTTTTTTTTTTTTTTTAATACACATATTTTCATCAAAACAAACTGTAACAAAAATATTTTGCAATAAATCTGGTAAACAAGGTTCATCTTCCATGAGTGAGTAAATATTTGAAATTCATGATTAAAATTTAAACAGGTATTCTCTAAAATAGCTTTGTTTACTTTTCCGCCTATAACTCTTAAATTGTAAATATCTTCAAATAGACCTGTGCACGAGATGCGCAGATGGTAGATATTCTGTCATATATGACGTCATACAAAAAACCCGCGTATTTGCGTTATTCACTCCATCCACAAGATGGCGCAGCTGTGTCAATTTACGGCAGATTGCAACATTAACTTTGTACGCTTACTTATAGCGCTTTGCTTCCAGTTGTAATTCTCTGGTGTTGTAAATTTCCTTATGGCTGTCTCGTCCTTTTGTATGGACGATGACTTATAAGCGGACACCTGATGCCAAGTACACAAGTCAGATGTATGTGTTCAATAAGAAAAAAAAAAGCAATTTAACAAATTACAAAGACCATTTGGAAAATGATTTTTTCAAAGATTAAAATTTAAGACATAAAAAATCGCACGAAGTTGATCCTACATTACGTACGCCATGGATTAAACGATAACATTCCTGGACCCCATCATGAACAAATTTTAAAAGAAATTTCAGTTTTACAATTTTCGGTACTGTACATTTTTAAACTTCTACGGAGCTGGTCATACATTACGTACGCCATGAATTAAAGATTAATAGTGTTATTACACGTAAAAATTGCAAGCAAGAGAAATCGCCTGCGACTCGTCAGATTTCCTATGAAACTTACGTAATAGCCAAGCATTTCATTGGCTGTTCGGGAAAAGGTTTTTCTATCATCAGATTTCCAAAAAATCTCACGACCCATTTTAAATAAAATTTCATTCTTAAACTTCTAAACATCCGACACTATTACTTTTTATACCGCAGGATAGAGAAAAAAATATACTTTTAAATGCAATTTGTTTGAAAGTTGTATCTCAATTTGTTTCTGATTTATTAATTTTTTTTTTTTTTTTTTTTTGTAGTTTATATTACTTTTTTGTCATAGTGGCAACACTCTGTTGTCCATCGTTGTTGAAACCAAAGGGAAATACAGATTACTGTATATACCAATCAGATAACGAATAAATTGTGGATTAAACCAATGAAAACGTTCAGATATGCTTTTGATTTCCCACCCTGACGAGAACAATAACCATTTTTCCAAATGGTTAATAATTAAACGGATAAGTTTTCTCCTTACTTGAAGAACCGCGTTTTCCCCGGACATGGGTGAAAGCGATTCCTGACTAACGTCGTTTTAATAAATTTTGCCTGAACCCGTATTACCCGCGGTTCGGGTCAGGCCGGGTTCACTTTAATTAATTCCGGTTCTGGATGGTTTCAGGTTGAGTTTTGATTCTAACGGGTCGGGCGCGGGTTAACTCTACATTTTAAATCCAAATTTTCATACCTCTAAGTGCGATCGATTTTCCTATCCATGACCAACAAGGAAACTGACAGACTTACAGTCAAAAGGTTTCTTTTATTAATATGAGATATTGTGTATGTGTAAATTTGTTTGTTTCTAACCATCATAAGAATAACGGCGCTCTTTCTTATTTGCCACTTAAGTCTGCCAATAGTTACCTCTATTTGCAGAAAGGTTGGACAAGCCTGGTGCTTCTTTTATACTGGATTTTACACATCACGTAGTTATCGCACTCCAAAAGTTTTAATTTTTATCTTATAAGTTTTCTTTCCTTTTCATTTATTATTTTATTTTTTAGATGATGTTATCATTAAATCCCCACCCCCGCATGCCATCCTTCATTCAGCCAGTGAAATAATATCAACAAGTTATTATGCCTTTCTTTTTTTAGTCAGAAATAAGATTTTATATTAGAATTCTAATAGCGTTATTATCTGTTTGGAGAAACTCATACTGTCGCGCACTGATCTTGATACGAAAATTTATTTTCAGTAACAAGGCCCGATTAAGTCAAAGAGGACCAAGGTCTGGTAATCATTCGGGCTTCCTAAACTTGTCACAAGAAATTTTCGATATCTTATAATACATATATGGAAGTATAAAAACACATTTGGATAAATATTATCTTTTGTTTTTAAACTACTCCTATTCTAAAAGTACAAAGTATTTTTTATAATACAACATCAAAAGAAATTTATAGTATCGTTTTTAAGGTAATTCTTTGTTAAATTTAGGGCCCCTAAAATTAGAGGGGGGGGGGGGGCATGGCCCAGTTGTCCATTCTTTGATCAGGCTCTGGTCAAGTCGACCAAACCTAATATACACTGACCTCCAAAAGTTAAGGTACAGGGACTGGATGATTTCGATTGCCCCCGTTTTGTCGAATATCTACCAACATTATTGGCGAATTGTTCTTGAACTTCTAGGATGTAAAGAACATGTTTGATTTTATATTTCTCGGTGAATATTTATCGGAGGGGGGGTGGGGGTAAAATTAGGGGGCTAATAATAAATTTAATAATAAAATAATATTTGTGATCACCTATGTAACAGAAAAGGCTGGAAATGGTTTGTCATTGTGGTGAATGACTATTTGGGTCCTGTTCAATATTTGTATGCATTTGTGTAAGCATAGCACTCATATTCGTGAAGATGTTAACGTTTTTGTGAAAAATTCAAAAGTTTTTTGCTTATAGTATACAGTGTTTTCAACCAAATTTAACACAACTTTCCGAAAACTTGCCAAAGAATAGTAGCAACAGTATAATGCAATTAAAACATGAATATATTGAATATTTGATGAGATATGGGCATTTTTATGAGATAATTTTTAACTGCGCATGCGCGGAAGATTTCAAAATTTTTATTTCATAATTTGGTAGTCAGTTGCACCCGTTTTGTCGAATATCTACCAACATTATTGGCGAATTGTTCTTGACCTTCTAGAATGTAAAGAACATGTTTAATTTTATATTTCTCGGTGAAGATTTATCGGAGGGGGGGGGGGGGGGGGTTAAAAAGTTCACTCAAATGTTGTGAAAGCTTGGAAAGATATAGTGAGCTGATTGAAAAGTTGTGGAAAATCCCTTATAATAAAGCTATTTTTAGGAAGCAACTCACTATATTGACCCTATCTTTGTGAATTTTCACGATATTTCACTGGACTTTTTATATAAGTTGCCCTAAATAGCTGACTACCAAATTATATAATAAAAAATTTAGGATCTTCCACGCATGCGCAGTTAAAAATTATTTCATACAAATGCCTATATCTCATTAAATATTCAATATATTCATGTTTTAATTGCAGTATACTGTTGCTACTGTTTTTTGTCAGGTTTTTGGAAAGTTGTGTTAAATTTGGTTGAAAACTCTGTATGCTATAAACAAAAAACTTTTGAATTTTTCACAAAAACGTTAACATTTTCACGAATATGAGTGCTATGCTTACACAAATGCATACAAACGTTGAACAGGACCCAAATAGTCATTTACCACAGTGACAAACCATTTCCAGCCTTTTCTGTTACATAGGTGATCGCAAATATTATTTTATTATTAAATTTATTATTAGCCCCCTAATTGTACCCCCGACTAAATCTTCACCGAGAAATATAAAATGAAACATGTTCTTTACATCCTAGAAATTTAAGAACAATTCGCCTATAATGTTGGTAGATATTCGACAAAACGTGTGCAATCGAAAGCATCCAGTCCGTGTACCTTAACATTTGGAGGCCAGTGTACTTCTCTAATCATACCCCAAACAATTAGATTCAACACGAATTGAGCGCGATACGCAACAGAAGAAAAAAGTAGAGCCAACCTTGACACGAATGGATCTTTAGATCGGGCCGTATTGGATAATATCTGGCTTATAGTTATAGTTATAATTATAGTTATAGTTATAGTCCGGCTTATTCTGGCTTGCTCGATGCAAGTTCTAATTTATACATACAGTAGAACCTCTTTTATCCGAAACTCTTTTAACCTAAATCCATTTTTAAAGTTTTTTTATTATCACATTCTTTGTGTGCAAGCGGTCCATTCCGAACTACGAGTACATATAAATATTTTCGATCCCCTTTCTTAGAGTTCCTTTGAATTTAATCTGCGGAGTGAAAGGAACAAAACGAACAAATTAGTAATTCTGAAGCTTTTGAATGTTTTGCAAAAGGTTTGGCATGGTTGGGGGCAGCAGCAAGACTGATACTCGTGAACTAAAAACATTGAAAAACTTCGTGGTGGACTTTCAAAGCAAAGGCAACCGAAACTGCGACAAACAAAACATTGTTTAAAACCCTTGTGAAACATGTAAAAGGTACTTTATTTCAAAATTACAATTCAGGTAATTTATCCTTGTTTCTATTTTTCTATTGATTTATTTTTATTAAGCACTTGTTACCATAATAAGAAATATCGCACACATTTCTCCTTAATCTTAAAAGTGAAGCATTCTCGATTATCCGAAAGATGGTCGGTCCGAATTACTTCGGATTATCGAGGTCCTACTGTATATATAAACATTGATCTAAAATTTTTTTTTTCAAACTAAACTCGATTAAATTTTTTTATGATATTTAAAGACATTTTAAATTTTTTAAAAGCTGTGTCACTTTTTTAAAATAATATAATGATATATAATCTTTGCTTTCTTTTTTTTCTGTATAACAACCAATATCGTGTAAATGTTTAAAAAATATTTTGAACTGAGAATCGATTTTTTGAATATTTAAAAGCAGTATTGAATTCAGATATTTTTCTCAGTGGTGGAGGGCATTATGTTGTTCCGGGGGATAATTTGCATTTTTGAACCATTACCAAATGCAAAATCTTATATCTTCCCCTGAGGCATTTTGGTGCTCCGAACAGCGGTGTCCTCCCGGACCACCCCTCTGAATTCATCAATGTTTGACAGGGGAATCGAATAAGATACAGACTATTTATTTATTACTAAAAGTTGCTGGTTTCTAGGATTTTCAAGCTGAACTATTATTCGCAGGAAGATGGCATACTTTAACTTCATATTAATGACTAAGTTTAGAAATTCTTGATACCAGCAATTGTCAGCGATAAGCTACTGATATATCATCATTGGTGCACCCAGAGGTAGGGGAGTTATAAATACCACTATTTCTGAATAGTGATATCTATAAAACTATCTTATTATTTTGCCTTATTTCACCTATTTTATCATTTAAACATCTGAAATCAAATAAGGCTAAGATTTATGTTCGAAAATACTGGTATTCGTACCCTCCTCCTCCTTTGGATACGCCAATTACATCACATAACTTTGCAATCCCACGTTACCCAGATTATTCTTCCGTTTATATGGTAAAATAGGTGATAATAAAATGATTTTATGCATGCAATATATACCCACCTACACTTTTCTTTCTTTATAGCATTAAATTATTTTTTTTTTGCTGCTATTATATAAAAGTAAATCCCACATTTCCTCGAATATATAGGTGTAAAACGCCAACTTTCACATTATTGTCAAACAGGCTACTCCAAAATCCGTGACTCAAATGCGATGACTTCACCTTACGCAATCTGGCTTAAAACTCAAAAAGACTTCCAAAGTACACGTTTTACTTCTAAATCTGAAAACTCGGTGTCTTCGTGATCTTTTTGAGGCAACCTGACTCACCAATTCTTTCTAAATGAAGCACATTTATTGAACGTCCATGTTCCTTCCTCTTTAAAGTGCGTGGTCGTCTGCTCACACCTCTTGTTTTACGTAAGAAATATCAACAACAACAGCAGAAGGAACCAGTGTTAAGGTTGCTGGTAGTAACTTCTGGAACAATCTCAAATGCAAGCTTGTAGTTTAGTTCAGCTTGTGCTATGTTCTTCCTTCATTCCTATTTGATTTAAGAATCAGTAATCGCTGGAGATACATTTGATTAATCTGGACATCAAGTACAGTTAACTGAAGTGTTCAAGATATTTCATTAACCTGGACATTAAATACAACTACGTGAAGTGTTCGAAATGGTTAATATTATTTCAGAAGACGACGTTAGCGAAGAGGAGTTGAATGAGGATCAGGTGAGATAATTTATCTTTTGATATTATTAAGGGTCTCCAAATTACAGCCCGCTGGAAGAAATCCAACTCAAAGGAATTATTAATCCGGCATCTGTCTGCATATTCCTTGAATTAGTCTGATAACTTAATATGAGTATTTCTGCAAACAAAATAGTGTTTTATTAACTAAAAAAACTCAATCACTGATTTACATAAATTTTTTGAGATTTATGTAGCTAATATTTTTCTGTTGGTAATTGTTTAGTTGCAGGTGATTTTCGTACAACAAAAAAGTTTGGTTTCTTTTTATTTAAAAAAAGTTACGGTAGCCTTTTGGAAATGTGCCAAGCATTTGTCTCCCAGACTTTGCCGGATGAACAGTATCGAGCTTGGACTAGAAAATTTCGAGACCCTTGCTATTGATCACCATTAACATGTTGCTCATCTGCAATATATTCAGTAGCCATTTTGATTTCAAAATCGAGCTTCAAAACCTGTTTTTAGAATTTTTTCCTATTTTTCAAACATTGTTAATAATAATAGCAGTAATTAGGAATCTCAATAGATGATATTACTGTAGTGTTTTCTGAAATCATGATTTCATTTGCGTATTTCCTAACCGCACGTAAGGATTTCTCAAAACAGCTAAACAGTGAAATAAGCTAAAAATAAAATAAAATAAAATAAAAAATAATAAAAACATACGCAGAAGTAAATGCATTATATAGCTAAATACAAGTAGCACCTCATCTAGATATCCCAGGTCCACTTTAATAAACGTTTGTATTTTGTGTGTTTATCCTCTTAACGCCTTCGAAAATGATCAAATGTTGTTGGTTAAGTATATTTAAAGAGTTATTCTACAGATAGAGTTAGGCGTAGCATTTGTAGCATTTCGGAGTATGAAAATAAATAAATAAAGACAGAAAGATCAAAGGACCGGAGAAACTAGAAAATAAATTATCTGCCTTTTAAAAAGCAGAAAGCAAATAATAATAATAATGATAATAATAATAATAATAATGGTAATAATAATAATAATAATAATAATTTTACTCTTTGTTCTGATTTATATATGCATGGATGCCAACTTCTAAGCTTTTTTAATAATGTCAATAAACATATTTGAACTAAAACATTTCATGCTGAATAAAATAAAAAATATACTACATTTGATTAAATAAATGCAACACGCATTTTATTAAATAATTTTTTTTTTGGCTCAAGACATATATATGTAACTAAAAATTGGTAGAAGTTGCCAGCTATGTATATATATGTTAATTATCATTTATATTGATATAAATAATAATAATAATACATATTAGTATTAAAGCATAATTTTCTGACTTTTTTTCTTACTAATATTTATAAAATAACATAAAATAGAATAAAACATATGAAAGTAATGATACATTTTGCAAAGGCAGGTGGATGTATAAAACTATTTTTCTACAGTAGAAAATTGATAATAGTAATTTCTAATATGTAACTTTTTTTTAATTAAATCATTGGGCTAGAAGAATTAATATGTTATCGAATAATCATTGATATATAACAATGAAATCGAAAATATATATTTATTGTTTTCATTTCCATCATTTGTTAAAACGTCGTTCTTCAAACATTCGGTTTTTGAAGAAACTGAAATTTTATTTAAATACTGGCTTTGATTTATTTTAAGAAGTCCTGCGTTCGAAAATAATTTTTAATAAATATTGTCCAAATTGTTTCTAAAAGCTCATATAAATTTATGTCATCTATAAATTACATTATATTGGCCTTTGTATTTTATCTCCATATTCCCTTTTGAAAAGTACATATAGCAATCACCATTATTTTTGTTAACTGTCTATTAAGAGATGTCATTAGAAATGTTTTATATATTTAGTTTCGAAGTGAAATTTCATAGTTAATACAGTAGAGTCCCGATTATACAAGTTCCGCTTAACCGAGTTATTTTTTTCCAATGCACTGATGAATTCCATTATTATGAAACAGCCATTATAAATGAAGTGTTAGGTGAAGATAAAAGAGCAGTCGTAAAACGTTAGAGCTCTGTTTTTCTGGTCGGAATAGGGGGAGGGGAATGGCCAATTTTCTTTTTTTTTCTTTTCTTTTTTTTTTTTTTTTTTTGAAAAAAATTGTTTATTTTTTCCCCCGTTCAGACCAGAAAATCAGAGTTCTAACTTTTTACGGCTGCTCTTTCATCTTCACCTAATTTTTCATTTA
Source organism: Maratus speciosus (assembly GCA_963932465.1). NCBI lineage: Eukaryota > Metazoa > Arthropoda > Arachnida > Araneae > Salticidae > Maratus > Maratus speciosus. Next base: position 105,537,210 of record OZ010786.1, on the reverse strand, counting down.
TAATGGCTTTTTCATAATAATGGAATCCACCAGTCCGGCATGATAACGAAACAATAAACAGTGGAATTTATTGTTATCGATAGTTTTCACTCTGTCTGTATATGTGTGTGTATCGTGCCTTTATTTTTAAGTGACACAATTAAAAGACAGCAATTTCTACTATCTTAATAGAATTAATACAGTTATAAATATATTTTCTAACGTGTCACCAAAAGCACATTTAAATACCTTTAAAAACTGACGAATTGAAGATCATTTAATTCGAAGTTTTGTAAACTTTCGAATTCTGTATTGTACTAGTCTACATGGGAACTTGATTAATATGTACAGTCGTGAGAAAAAAAAAAGTGAACACCTCCTACTAACTCAGCAACAAATTACTGTAGAAGAAAGTTACTGGTACCAAAGGATTGGAAATAAAGTCTACTTTTAAATGATGTATATAACATTTGCTTAGGGGGCCATCTACATATCCAAACGAACCCAAACGTTCTTTTTTTTTTTCAATAGCAATACCTAAGTTTGACTCCATAAATAGATTCTACACCCTTCCATCAGCCTAAATCCACATTTTCATGAAATTCGTAACGATTAGTTTCAGAGAAATTAATTATTTTAAAATGAGCCTATTTTAGGGGCTGTATCCAAACTGAAGTTCGGTACTCGATTGTTGAAATACTACTGAATGACTATGTCACTTCTATTAATGTATTATTGCTTCCGAATATGAACATCTCACTCGATTCGACTATTGCCAGCCGAACTGTTTCGACTATTGCCAGCCAAAATGTTTCATTAAAATGAGTAAAAATATTTTTTTTTCAAATTATGCTTTTCTGGACATCACAGACGGTCCTTTAAACCGTCATTTTGACGTGTTTTACTCATAATTCGAAAACTACTTGGAAGAAAATTTTTAAATTGAGAATATGCATAAAGTAGGACATAATAATATAAATCTATCAAAAAAATTATAGGTTGCAATTCATATTTTTTTCGCATATTATTTCACAATTCATAATTAATAGTATAAATTTTTTTAAATTACATATTCAATGTACTTATGTTTAAAATTTTTAGTATTATAATTAATCAAAAAAAAATATCACATTAAGATTATAATTTCTTGAGAAATTAATAAAAATATAAAAATGTAATTTAACATTAGAAGCTCTAATTTTTTTTTCATTTAACTAAACAGAAATATATAGGTTTTAATTTTGATTCAGCATTTTTAAAAATATTAATTAAAAAAAGAATTGAAAATATTTAATGTAAAAAATTAAAAATAAATGATGTAACATTTAAAAAAAAATCATATTTTCAAAAGTAAATATTTTTTTTTTTCAAATTTGCTGAATCAAAATTAAACTAAAACATTTGAAAAAGCCATGCTCTAAGTTTGAAACATTTATCTTTAATGGTTCTTGACTTATAACAATTTAAATACGAAAAATGATGAAAAAAACAATCATGAACAGAAACGCATTTTCACAAGAAGTCATTTCCATGATAATCATTGCTTGAAAGCTAGATTTTGAAAACAAACCCAAACGAAAAACATAATATTTCCTGTTCTAATTAAGATAGAAACATGATTTAAATGTTATTTTAAGAAGAAGAAAACACAGAACTTTTTAATGCAATAATTTTTTTTATTTTTTTTTAGAAAATTTGAAGATTTTTGTGTTTTGGACCCCCTTAAATTTATTATATAAATACGAAATATATACAAGAAGATACAAAGCTCGTACAGTTTGATAAAATATTAAAGCATCTGAAGAAAAAGCTTTTTCTTATTTAGATAATTTTAAATTTTAGTTACAGTTCGTCCAATAGCGCAATTTTTTACTTTCTTCTATCTTTACGAGAAGAAAGAATTGGATTCGTAAAAATTTTCGAATTCCGGTTTTCGACGGATTTACATGTTTTAGGGGTCAGAGATCCCGAAAAATATGTTTTTACAAAATCTCTGTTTGTCTGTATGTGACACAAATTTTGCGGCGCTCTATCTCAAAAACTACTGAACGAAATTTAACAAAACTTTAGATTCAGTTAGTCCCTGATATAAATGGGTGCTGATTACTTTTTGGTGTAAATCGCCCAACAGGTGGCCCTGCTATGCTGCATTTTTCACGATTTCCGCAATAGCTATATCTCAAGAACTAATCAACGGATTGTCATAAAACTTCAGATTCAGTTAGTCCTTGATATAATTTAGTGTTGATTACTTTTTGGTGTAAATCGGCCGACAGGTAGTGCTGCTGTGCTGCATTAGTCATGATTATCGCAATAGCTCTATCTCAAGAACTAATGCATAACTTTTCATCAAACTTCAGATTCAGTTAGATCCTGATATAAATTGGTCCTGATTAGTTTTGGATGTAAATCGCCCAACAGGTGGCGCTGTTACGCAATTTTTTTTCTATTTTCGCAATAGCTCTGTCTCAAAAACTAATGCACGGATTTTCATCAAACTTCAGATTCAGTCAGAAGTTGACATAAGATTTTGGTGTAAATCACCCAACCGGTGAGGCTGCTATACTGCATTTTTCAGGAAGTATTAACATCTATAAGATAGAAGAAAGTTTTGGGATTGCCACATTCGACTAGTTTAATGTCAGAATGGTTATACATCAGGAATCTGGTTCCTTCATAATTGCAGTTCATCGTTAATCAAAGCATACTACAATAACACGTTTGCTATTTTAAATCAATAATATTTATTAATAAAGAAATTATATGATTTGAAATTTTTCCAAATGAGAAAAAATGCATCCAGTTAAGGAGTCGAACCAAGGAACTCTAGCTTAAATTGCTAATGAAAACTTTCAACTAATATAAATTATACATTTTTAGCTAAAATGAATATAACCTTGCACAAACATTAATGACATGCATTATGCAATTTTTACAAATGGATTAGTTTCGCAATGTTCTAGGAAGAAGAAATGCATAAGCCACGTCAAACTTTCAGCATCCAAATTAGCTTGGCTCATATCTATTTTCTCGTTTCACACTTTTTTCATGCTTTGAAAAGAGAAAGGTGTCTCCCGTGCCAGATTGTTGGAGTTAAATATAGAAGGAAAACAAACGGAGACTGCCAACAATATTACACACTGAAAAGTTGGCAGCCAGACTAGCAGAGAGTTCTCCGCATTCCCTATCTGAAGTGTCAGTTTGCTACTGTTGAGAGGCTAATCCCCCGAAAAGTAGAACATCTCTCATAAAGCTTTTAATAATGGCAAATTATTCAGAGCTGGAGCATCGATGCCATAGGCAGGGCCCGACTTATGCAGGGGCATGCGGGGCAGCTGCATCGGGCCCCCCTTTTTAGGGGGCCCTATGAGAGTAGTCAGAATTTACATTAGAAGGTGTCAAATAATTAAAATTAGTCAAAAGTGACAACAATTATTATATTTTCAAACATTTAGGATGGGAGCGCGGTCTCCCTTCCCCTCTCTGCTTCCAGTACCCTCTCCGCCCATTCAAAATACAAACTATATCATTAGAAAACTTATGATTAATATTTTATTATGACAACTTAGTATTTATTCTATTGTTTTCAAAAGAAATTCTTTATTAACTTTTTCCTCGTAACGTGGCAACTTAAAACACTTAATTATGATCAATTTGGGGCATTTTCTTTTAGATATCTTATAACGTACGTAGCTAAGCAAAGTAAAAGTTTGCAAAGAAATAGTCGTATCAACCAAAATATCATTTTTTTCTACTATTATCATACTTGTATTTTTTTTAAAGAAAGTTGTGACCATCTTTTTGTGACACTCTGTATGCAGACGGTTACAATTCCGGGTACAAAATTTATGCATATAATACAATATGTATGAAGATTAGCATTAGCCACTTCCACATTATTCACAAAAAAATTCTATAGATAGATAGAAGAGGGTCCCCCATAGCCTAAGTCGGGACCTGCCTCACAGGGAATTAAAATGTAGCAGTAAGATATGGAACTTCAATTTAGACACAGGGGAAAGACGGGGAAAGTAGCCAGTGAGGGTAAAATGACCATTTGAGTTTTTTCCGCTGCATTGTGCAGCCGGAAGCGAAAGGCTACATTTTTATAGTTCTGATCTCGTTTTGTTGTTTTTTTCTCGTTTTTGATTTTAAGCAAGTGGTACAGTTTCGTGATTATAGCTAAATAATGTGTATTGTTATAATTATTTGCTATTATGCTATTTGATTAGAGTGAAATAACCTTTTAAATGGTGTGTGTTTGAAAACGCTAAGTCGTGTAGATTAGATGTTAGGCCACAGTTTTTGTAATGGTGTCATTCCGGGCAAAGCGGACACAAAGAAATTGCGCAAAGTGGTCCGATGGCCACTTTGCCCGGAAGAGATATTTTATTTATTTAACAGAACAAAGTATTATCCAAAAGTAATTTCTTTGAAAGTAAGAAAGGTCGAGACAATAACTTCTGCAGACAAAAGCTTACTCTCGACATTTGCAGCTTACATGTCTGCTGGGGGCACTTGTATTCCTCCATTCGTCATATTGATACTCATTACTGTTTACTTAATCGCATAACAATCGAATATTTATAATATTACAAAACATGATACTTATTCTTAATGTGTGTTACTTGAGCTTGTGTTGATTAAAAAATATACATCCTGGATCAATGTGATTTGTTCAGTTACCTATGCTGGCCATTTTGTATTTTTCTTTTTAAAGTAACGTGTGCATTTTAAAATAATTTTTTTAGAAAAAAGTAAAATAGCAATTGAAGCTACATTTATTAGAGTTACTATTGCTATTTGTTTCTAGAAATTTACTTATTAAAAAGGTATCATAAAAATTCATCAAACCTTAGAGTGGTCCCTTTACCCTTCCTTTCCCTATACATTTTATAACTGAAATGCACAATTTACATCATGGGTTCACATTCATACGCATTCTCACCATAACACCAATGGCAATAACATTTTAAAACGAAGCAAAGTTTAATTTCGACATTTTAAAAATTAAAACATTTCATAACAGATAATTGCGACTCAGCAGCATAAAAAAAAAAACTTTTACATAACTTAAAGCTGTTGTTATTCTGTAGTTTTAATTAAATAACTGACAGTGAAAGTTTAAACATTGACTGTTTTCTGAGATTGTTAAATTTTACATTTCTGTGCCCCGCGCTTATAGAAACATTCAAACACTTTGTCTTTATTTAATAATAATTTAATCTAAAATTTAAGGACAAAAGATATACGTAATAGTAATAATTGTCATATTGTTTGATCAAAAGTGATCTATATTCCTCAATAATTTCGTGAAAAGAGCGGTTTGATCGATAGGCGTGCGATGCATTCGTATTTTTAAAATATATCCTCAGAAAATTAATGTATTTAAACTTTTTTTTTCTGCGTTCTCTTCTTTAAAGATGTTTCTTTTTTTTTGTGGTTGTCAAAATATTACTAAAATAGACACTTAATTTTATTTGAAGTGTTAAAATCTTACTGAGTTTCTCCAAGATTTTTAATACATAAAATTATTAATTAAGTATATATTTTAGAAATATTTTGACAACTAAGGAAAAAACAAGTTGGAAATTGCACGTCAAACGTGGAAAATGAGATGCGTTCGTACTATTGCTAGTTTTATAAATATTTTTTGCGCCGCATACTGTACTGAATGTATATTTTAGTGTATTTCAATAAGTGCATATCAATTTCATTCTGTTCGAAAGGCTGTAACATCATTAAAATGCACTTGAAATAATTTTTTCCTATTGGCCGTAATGTAACGCGAAACTTTTGACTGTCCCTGTAATTAAACTATACATCCGATTTTCATAAAATTTGAAATGGCTCGACAAAATATTGTAACAATTATATATGTAAAATTTCAGACCATTCGGTTGGGTAATTTTTGTTCTGTTATATGCGGACGGATGGACCGAGCGACGACTATAGGTGCTACGTATTTATATAATTACGAACGCACCTAATGAGGCATCCTTTAAGAATAGTACACAGAAAAAATAAGTTAAAAATATTAATTTCCTGAGGAGATATTTTAGAAATACGAATGCATTACACACCCATGGGTTTAACTAGTGAGGAAAATTTGAGACCTGACTCACCAAACCCTTTAAAGATCAACTACCACAGAATCAAAAAGTACGGTGACGGGCTTATAATTTATTGCCATCATGCCTTACACACAACTGTTTTTGAATTTACTTCACCTCTGCAGCTATGCAGGTCTGCCAGCGAGAGCGCAGACCTTAGATGCACTCTTGAAACAACGCCCTTTGAAAATACCATCGCAGGACACATTGTTCTTTCACGGTGCGCTTGTTTTAAAATGTGCAATGTTTCTATTGGCGATTTCTCCAAATGCTGGCAAAATTTAATATTTATGCATTGTTTTTAAAATGCAATTTCTGCTTTTAACGAACACGACAGGCTACAGTTCACTGACACGCATTGTCTGGAAAATCCCTGCGCTGCCGACGTAGTATTTCTTCATCGCATCACATCACATGTGTCTCTGTCCCATGGTAAAATATACACTCTCTTCTCTGATCCGGATTGGATATATCGGCACAGACTCCGAACTTTTTTATCTTTAATAATATGATATTGTTTATTGCTCCAAGGTTAGATTCTTGTTCCTACCTCATACTGAAAGGTCAGTGCAGTGGCATTCATGCTGGTATGCAGGTGTGTATACCTGAACAACACTATAAGACAATATGAAATCACACAATAATCGATAACGATACACAATGTGTTTTCTCTGTGTTGGAGAGGAATGAAATGTTGTATGATTATATACATTTTGACATTTCTGGCGGTAGCAAACATTGCATTGTAAATCTTGACAATTAAAACTTTTCAAGTTCTTTGTAACAATTTTTTTTGTGTGTGTATGGTAATAAAAAAAAAAAAAAATACCGATGGAGCCTAGTATAGAGATAAATTTCGTAAGTTGGCTGCTCCCCTGGGACTGATTCTGAGAAGAAGTGGCTATATTAAACATTTTACAGGATATTAGCAACCATCTGTGAAAAAACAGACTAAGCCATAGAAATGAACAGGGTATCCATAATTAAACGATCCTAATATAAAGTTGACTACAGACAAAACTATTGTTCATAAAGTTGTGAAATTTTGTGAAAGACATAATAAAGGGATGGGAATTTGTTTAGGGGGAAAAATAGTTCAAAATTTCGCTACCAGAGGACGATTTTTAATAAATTACACATTTAGCATTACGATCAGAGCTTAATTTCTAACAAAAAAAGTACCGGAGCCCTAATATTCTCCTAAAACCGTAGCGACCCCCCCCCCCCTTCCCGCCATCACTCCAATATATTTCATATATTATTTGCAAAATTTAAAGAATCTTTTTTACTTTAGCAAAATAAAAAAATTAAATTTAGCTACCTGCATATACATAACTGTCAACTATTTCACTTTTTAGTTTATCACTCCTTACGAATAGAAATCTTTGCCTAATTTAAATGTTAATTAATCGCAGAATTCTGCAATTAAATATGGTAAGGATTATGATTCGGAAATAGTGTTAAGACAAAAATGGAATTGTTCGCAGATATTATGCATATATACATATAATGAATGAACAACTAGCAGAAACGTTCATAAGAAAAAATTTCAGAAAATCTTACGCGCCATTTCCTCCCCATCTCCTACGTATGCGACACATTACGTCACCTATAAGTGTTTTAATAGAAAATAATGTAGAAACTTGTAGCTGGGAGGGAAAGGAAAGGGTGATTTAAGCTTCGATTTTTCGGAATCGCTATTGCACTGGGCTCCGGAGCCCTATATTTATGAGCTCCGGTAAATTCAGACCAATATTTAAATATTTACTAAAAATAGAGAAGTACCGGAGCTGAGCTCCGGTGGGCTCCGCGCAAATTAAGCCCTGATTACGATACTTTAGATTTATTTATTAACTTAACCTGTTTCTACAGAGAGCATTTCACGACATATTCCTATCATTTCCCGGAACTCTCTGCGGTCAATTGTGGAACATGCTACAGTAAACTTTGTCCAAGGCGCAATCGATCGGGACCGATAAAATGTTCAGTAGTAGGCAATATTCCGCCTTAGACAAATTTTACTCTATGTCCGTGGATTCCCAGGTGCTTGAAAGTCTTTCTGAGTTAGACAGATTTCCGTCTTACACAGGGTCCGCCTTACAGATAGTTTACTGTATCTTGCGATTCCAGGTGGTATCTGAAAATGAGGACCGTCATACGTAGCATATTATAACAAAATTTGTTAAACTATCATAAATGTATGCTAAATGCGCAGTTCGTTAAAAAACAGCCTCTTTTTTTTTTTTTTTTTTTTTTTTTCCGCGCAAACAAATTCCCATATATTTATTATGTCCTCCACAAAATTTCACAATATTCTGAACAATAGTTTCGTCTGTAAACAACTTTAAAATAGGGTCGATTAATTATGGATACCCTGTATTTTGTAGAATATAGTTCAGATTTTGTTTCAAATGCTATTATACCGTTCCAAAACGTCAAGGAATTGTGATAAAAAAATAAAAGCAGTCGGCATCCTGTGTGTGTTCGCAAACCAGACAATACGCAGTTCGTGTCGGACTTAACAATAGACAAAACATTTTAAAAATCAAAACATTACATTCTTTGAAACCCTAGTTCACGTGTAAATCTTATATTTTTCATTATTAACTATAAGATTTGAAGATGGAAAAGTTCTGTGCACAATAAGTCAAGTGTCCTTCCTATTCCATTTTCATTAAGCAGAAGCAACAACGTGCGTAAGGTTCATCTTCCTTACCAATCGGATCATATCTCTGATGACGACTATGTTTTATTCTTTTCAATCACAAAGACCACGGAAGCTGAAAAATGCATACCGAACAACGAGCCAAATGAACCAACCCTTTACTGCCCCTGGGATATCCGCAAAGAATTATTTGCTGCGCAAATACGAAATTTCCTAATCGATGATTTGCTAATAAATTACTAATGTAAATGCGCACAGATATTGGCAGGGAATACATCTAATAATAATCTATTTTGTATAAATGAATGGTTAATATGAGGAAAAGACATTTTGTGTTTAATCACTTTTTAACTCTGATAGCATAGTAAGAGGCAGAAAAATTGACAAGTATGTAAACTATTGACAAGTATGCAAACATATAAATATACATAACTATCATTTATTAAAACATAGATTGCATTATTTTTTAATGAAACTCCAATTTAAAAATTATAAAAGGGTTTAATGTTTAATCTTTTCGGGAAATATTTACTTGTAATCTTTTTTCCCACCGACGAAAAAAGGCTCTAAAGGGCAAGGAATACATATGAGGACGTGAGTTTCAAAACTCTCCTTATCCAATTTAAAAATTCGTGTTTTTTTCTATCAACCTATTCTATTGGTAAACCTGCATCAAAAGAACACAACAATCTGCAAAAAAACTAGTTTTATTCTGTATTTCTGCCATTGTAAAATCTTGGTTTACAATGAAAACCAATGGATGCAGTCCGAGGTTTTCGCGATTTCCCAAAATTTGATTTTCTGGATAAGGCGAGTTTTGAAACTCACATCCTCACAGTGACGGCTCTTCCATTGGTGCATGTGAGCACGGGAAGCCACAAAGAAATTTGAAGAAATAATTTAACAAATTAAATTAAATAATTATAAAAATGTTTCTAATTTTTTATCGATCTCCAATACGAGTATAATTCACTCATGCCCCTCCCCCCCCCCCACTCTCTACTTTTTTAGATAGGTCAATAATAAATCTCTACTGAAGAAAATCAGAAAGTTTTCAACGCCGCACGCCCAGTGTTTTCTTGATCGCACGTGCGAGCGGAGAAATGCCCTTCAAACTCAGCTTATGCGGACGAAAACGGGAAGACGAAAGTCAGGGCAACGCCTTGTTCAGAGCGTTTCGTTCGCACACCTCTAACATGTGGTAGCATGCATTGTTGGCGAAAATATTCCTGCTGGTTTGATTTTTCCTGCGATTTCAATATTAAGTTAGATTTTTTTTACTAATTGTTTATCTGCCTATTTATATTGTTCCTAGTTTTATTATTATGTGCAGGAAGTAGTTACAATCAGCTAAAATGGACGCTAGTAAAATCAATATTTCGGAACTAAAGAAACTGAAAGAAAGATTGAAATTAAATTGCGTAAGCCAGTATCTTTTCTAAATCTTCTCCAAGTGACAAAAATTAAAACTAGAGATTTCAAAAGAGAATTTAGTCCTGTTTTATATGACAGATATCAATAATTTGTGGATGTGAATTAACGTCAAACAGGCTGTTTTGTTTTCGATGTCTTTTATTAATTAAAGACTTCCATCTATGGATGCATTTATATTTATTTTAATTGCAATTTTTTAAACTTGGGAAAACAAAAACGAAGTGATGAATTCAAGGGATGCCTGGGGGAAATTCCCCATGAAAAAGAATCCCTCATTGACACCCCCCCCCCACCCGAAATCCATATTCTCCTCCCCGGACCAGCAAAATTCCATCCAGAGAAAAATGATTCTTAATTCAATACTGCACAAATCTATTTTAACCTATGTTTATACGTCTTATCTGCAAATTTTATTTTCGTAATTTTTATATTGTGATTGCGAACCCCCTTTAAATAATCCACAAGCCGCCACTGCGTCTTCATATTATCCCACAAATCCACAACAATAAGTTTTCATCTCATAATACTGGTTTAATCCTCTTTGGAAAGAGTTGTGTTTACTGATATAACTCGCTACATTTTAAAATGATTGAAGGCTGGGAAATATAGGGGACCATTAATTTTTTTTTTTTTTTTTTTTTTTTTTTTTTTTAATTCCATGATTTTGAAGAAATTCTACTGTTTGATACCTTAAGGAACCATTTAAAATAACCAACATCTTTAAAAATTCTATCAATAGTCCACCGAAAGACTAAAGTATTGTGTTTGCATTTCCAACATTTAAATAATTTCCATGTTATATTTTGATTGACGTGCTACAAATTGGATCAGACAACGTCGATTACTAGCGTGAACAGTATTCTTCCATTGTGAGCTCGTCTTTAAACAAGTCGAAAATTGTGCATCAAACGTGGCAAATGAGGTGTATTCGTAGTATATAACTAGTTTTATAAATATTCAGATCTTGGTGCAATAGCTGTTGCACTCTTATGCAAATATGCATGCATGCAAAATCTATTACGATTGTATATATTGAATTCAGTAGTACGGAAATAATAGGACTACATCTTAAATAGGATGTAACCGCCATGGTAACCTAGAATCAGCACCTGTCATGGGATATCATTGAATAAATGACGTATGATAGGATTTAATAGAATGAAGAAAACGTTTATTAACATCTTTTTAAGTTTTGATTCGATTTTCATAAAATTTGAAATGACACGACGAAATTCTGCAACGATTGTATATATTAAATTTCAAACCATTCCGTCGGGTAGTTTTTGAGCTGTTATATGCGGACAGACAGACGGACGGACCAGACAACGACTATAGGTGCTATCTATTTATATAACGCACCTAAAAATGTCTTCATTCTATTCAAAGCTTCTCATTACATGATTGCGCATTCTGTCCCTGTTCTCAAACTAGCATATTTTTTTTTTCTACTTTAAGTCTAGCCTAATATCCAATTTGCTTAGGAATACGAGTCTGTTTCAAATTTTCCTTTTCATAACATTTTGAGTGCAATCATATCTTTATAACAAAATTCCTATCTTCACGAAAACAAAATTATTGTACGCCGTTATTAAGTTTGCATAGGTAGTGTAACTGCAATATTAAAAGCAAAGTAATAACAGCAGTATTTATTTAAAAATTTTGATTTTTGTATGAAAATTTTTTTTTTTGTTTTGTTTTCTGACTATAAATTGTAACTATTTGTTCTTTAAAAGTTTCACACAATTTAAATTTTTAACACTTTTCAACTTATTACGGTTTCAGTTTCCCATTATTTCAGTGTTGAATTCAGGGGGGTGGCCGGGGAGGGCGACATTCCCTCCCGGAGCAATGAGATCCCCCCCCCCCCCGGAAGATTTGAGATTTTGTGTTTTCAATGGTCAAAAAGTGCTATTTTCCCTCCCGGAGCCACAGAAATTCCTCACGGAGATTCAACACTGCATTATTTATATACTCGTCCAAGCATAATTTTATTTAGGTCTCATAATAATTACCAAACAATGAAATATTAATCTCACGATTCAAGCCTTCAAAATTTGGATTGTGTCATGTTTTTTAGCTTTTGATAATCGATTCTTATGTATTTTTTAGCGCTGAATCCGAAAATGACCTCCATTTTTTTTTAAAATTGCAAATTTTTAAATTTTTAAAAAGTCGAAATATTGCGAAAATCTAATGCTATAAAATAGACTTAAAACGTTTTTTCATAACGTATATTATATATATATATGTATAAACTTTCTGTACAATAATACCATTGAAAGATAATGAAAATGACCAATAATATGAAAACACAAACACCACATTAACCAGATGTTATGTAAAAAGTATAGTCCTATGTGTCCTATGTGTCCTTATGAGGATTAAAATGGAAGAAAAAAAATATGGATACAGATAAAAATAAAAATAAATAAATGAAATGCTTATATAGTGAATTACTTTATCAAGAGTACAAAATTCACATATGTAAGCAAGGCAGTCGTTTTCTGTAGAGAATAAAGCTAAAAGCTGAATAATTTATTTTCTCTGCACCCGAACGATCGCATGACCAAAATAATACAAGAAAAATGATCACTGAATTATATAAAAAGCCTTGAAATGGAAAAAATAAATATTTAATTAATTTATATTATGTGTAAATGAAATGATGTATTATTACTCAGCTTACCCTATATAATTTTACGATTTAATCCTAATTTCCTGCTGCACATGTTCTAGTTTGCCGCTATAAGGATAAGGTTAATTTTTACAGTTAAGTTAAAACAAATGTTATATCCAATGGTTGCAGTTAATCTAGATAAAGTACCTTGATAAATGCATTTAATTAATAAAAATAGAAAATTGTATATATATATATATATATATATATATATATATATTGGCTTATATACTACGCGTGACATATGTTCCCTTTCACTTTGAGCCACGTTCTACTTTATCTCTGACACTCGTGTCAATAATCGTTTAGTGAATAAAGTATTGTGAGTAAATGGTATAAAATAGTGTGAATAAAAAAGTGAATAAAATATTATAAAAAAAAAAACAGTTTTGTATCTGTCATAATAATTTTATAGTATTTGAGTTTCGCAATATTTCGACTTTTTAAAAATTTTGAAATTTAAGATTTGCGAAGTATCCTGGCGTGATGGTAAAAAATTAAAGTCTTTTTCGAATTCAGCGCTAAAAAATACATAAGAATCAATTATCAAAAGTTAAAAAAAATAACCACCACAGGTTTCTGTTATTAATACATAACCGTCCATACATAATTTTACTTAGGTCGTAATAATAACTAATAGATGAAATATAAATCTCACGATGAAGTTTTTTGGTACTAATACATTACAGATATAACTATCGTTTGAAATCGAAAACTTCGATTTTTATTTAGATTAAATATTTACATATCAAAGATTTGGGACCAACCAAAAACAATTTTGTGTAGAATAAATCTCATAATCGGTATTTTCGCAAAATTTGGGATGTATAGAGGTACTGAATTCCCTTAACTGAGCAAGATTGTAAATGTAACATACTCATAATCCATTTTTTATTATTATTTTCGTAACGAATAATTTATCTTATTCTTTTTAAAGGTTTCCTTCCAAGATGTTCTCATTAATTTATTCTGAGACTGATCAAGTTGATATTTCATTTCATTATGAGACTTAAAATGATAAATACAGCCGAGAAATGAAAAAAATTTATTTGATGTAAGACCAACTAAACTAATCATTCTGCTAATATCCTACTTATTAAAGTGCAGTTTTTCTTGACATTTATTTGGCAATAGCTTTACTCTTCATTAGGTGTATAATGATACATCTTTTACTTCGAAACATGAGAAGATCCAGATGAGTTTGTTGGTAACATTTTGTGATATAGTTTCTTTCACAAAATTTCAGATTGTGGAAGTTCTTATTCAAATTTTTATATTCTTTTTGAAAAAATCATAAAACTGCCCTGCCCGATAGTATGAAAAACGGAATTAAAGAATTAAAAGTTGGCACGGACTTGACTTGTGGGCTGGGATCAGATCAAATTTGTTTCATTAGAGTCGGACCGGATGAGGTCCGAGCTTACTTGTTTTCTGCAGCTTTGGGCCGGGATAGGAATGGGCTTCCAAGATGTTCTCATTAATTTATTCTGAGACTGATAAAGTTGATATTTCATTTCATTATGAGACTTAAAATGATAAATACAGCCGAGAAATGAAAGAAATTTATTTGATGTAAGACCAACTAAACTAATCATTCTGCTAATATCCTACTTATTAAAGTGCAGTTTTTCTTGACATTTATTCGGCAATAGCTTTATTTTTCATTAGTTGTATAATGATACATCTTTTACTTCGAAACATGAGAAGATCCAGATGAGTTTGTTGGTAACATTTTGTGATATAGTTTCTTTCGCAAAATTTCAGAATGTGGAAATTCTTATTCAAATTTTTATATTCTTTTTGAAGAAATCATAAAACTGCCCTGCCCGATAGTATGAAAAACGGAATTAAAGAATTAAAAGTTGGCACGGACTTGACTTGTGGGCTGGGATCAGATCAAATTTGTTTCATTAGAGTCGGACCGGATGAGGTCCGAGCTTACATGTTTTCTGCAGCTTTGGGCCAGGATAGGAATGGGCTCCATTCTTCCTAGGCCATGTCGGACAAGCGTTTTTCCTTTCTTTCTTTTTATTTTATTTTTTTTTTTTTTTTTGTAAAAATAATAGTGATCTGTATATATGCTGTAACATAACCTTTGGACATTTATTTTGTCTTAATAAATTAAAAGGAAATATTTTTAAAAATCTACTTTTTTTTATAGAAATTCAAAATTGCGACTTCTTTTTAACCAAAGAAAATAACTTTTTGTTCTTCTTTTTAACCATCTTTTTTTTTTCCATTCTGGACTACACTTTTTTTTTTTTTTTTTTTTTTAAGAGTTTTCATTTGAATGTAAATGTCTAATTAAGGGATCATTAATTTTGTGATTCCGTATTAATGACTTGCGAACATCGAATCTGAAAAATGTTGCACTTTAAAATTTATGAAAGAATGCGATATTATTTTTAAAGAATTTTAGATGTATATTAATGTTGGTTAAGAAATAGGCCTTTTTTGCAGAAAATTTGGAGTCAAGTACGAGACTGAAAGACCACTAACTTAAAAAATGTTGTACTTTAAAATTTTCGGGAAAAAACGTGTATAATACATGTGTGTATGTATGTGATATTAGTTTAAAAGAATTTTAATTGTAATGAAATGTTGGTTAATAAAACTAATTTTTTGAAGAATTGGAGTCAAGACCGGGCTGTAAAATTTAACCCCTGCAGGCCAGTGTAATTATTAATTTTTTTTCATTCACCATAAAATTCTTTTAAAGAATTCTTTATGAAAGAAAATTGTTGTCGGAAATCCTGTTTGTGCTGTGTATTGTGGAAAATTGAAATTTTTTCCCCTCTGATATTAATAGAAACTGCCTGAAAATTAAATGTAACCTTTCAACTCATGACCCCCTTTCCATTATTTTAAAAAACCATTTGGTGAGGGGGGAAATGAAACACCCTAGAAAACAGTAGGTTTCTGAGATTTTCAGAAGTGTTTCTAAAATAAAAGGGCCTTCGTATTTACTCGCGGATAAGAAATGGGAGATAAAATCGTGATGAATAAATTATTTTACTATTGTTAAAAATCAATTTTCAAAGGTTCTATGTTATGTAGTCCTAGTCACAGCTTTAGCCAGACAAGACTACACAGAAATCTTCTAATTAAATAGCAATGCCTACAAATTACACGCTTATACGTATCAGTCCGTGAATGTGTTAAAAAGATTCGGGTTGTTGAGCAGTAAAAAATAAACTTATATTCGTTGTACATGTGTATATTAAAAGGAGTCTGACTGTAAAATGTGCATTAAACTTTACTGAAATAGGGTAAATGCACCGGTAGTGGGCCACTAACTTTCAAAGTTTAAAAACAAGCTCACAATCCATTTCAGAAAAACGACTGAAAGAAATCTGATTAGTTAAAGTCCTTAAATGTTAACTTTCCATAAACAGTTTGGAATAATTGCTATTTTCCTGTAGATATATTTGTTTATCTTCTGGAATGTCTTCAAACTCAGATTTTTGGGCAAATTCTTAGTGATTTCATTAAGAGATAAGGTTTTATCTAAAGCGTTGTTTCTTTAATATTATGTTTTATTTTGAATTAAAGTGCCGTTGATATACTCGACTACATTGTAAATAATTTGTTAGATTAGCTGAAGACTTAAAAATTGAAAATTATATTGATTTTAAGGGGTGGTCCACTTCTGGATCACAATTTCTTAAATTGTACCAATAGTGGGCATAGTGGCCCACTACTGGAGCACATGCCAAAAAAAATTTTTATGTTTAAATTATTTTAATTAAGTATTTTTTTGAGGTTCTAAGACTTTGAATATAATTTATTTAGTATTTTGTTCATCAGAACCAGTAGTGGTCCAGGGGCCCACTACTGGTGCACAAGTGGCCCACTTCTGGAGCAGCGAAGCTATCAGACTTCACTAACTTATCAGACATATTATTAAAAGAAATTAATATCTAAAATAATTTATACTTCAAAGGTTCAATACTCAATAAAGGTTCAGATTTTTGAGCCATAATTAAATAAGCATTGCATAGACAAACCTGTAGTGTTATTTATGGATGGACATACTTCTCACATGTCTTTGAATCTAAAACTCTTCTGTTCGGCTCATGGAGTTGAAATGGTAGCTTTGCCCCCAAATTCCACATACTTAATGCAACCAATGTTTTCCATACTCTTAAAAGTGCTTGGCAACAGGAAATAGTGCACTTCAGAATAACTCATGAAGGCAAACAGATGCAGAAACAAGAGTTTCCACCAGTCCTAAAACAGAACTAGATCGTTTAACTTCTGCAACCATTGTGAATGGATTCAAAGCAAGTGGACTAGTTGCATGGGATCTAAAGAAAGTAAATGTTGAATCCACACTAACATCAAAGAATGTGATAATATCACCAATAAAAGAGAGAGAAATGACTTCTTTCTTAGAAGTTCTTGAAGATAAAATTGGAGAAGAAAAATAAAATCTTTCTCAAAAAATAAAGGCAAATTGAAAGGTTCTGTGCAGCAAACAGTTCTTTACTACTTATAGTTGGAGATGAAGGAGATTTTGAACATGGATCCAATTTCTCAGGTAATCTATCGCAAAACAATTTGGGTATAAAACACTTGAGTATATATTTTTTACTATTATTTATTCCATTTTTACATTTTACTTGTAATAAGGTACACCAGTCATATCTGTTGAGGCGGCTACACTGAATAGCCTATTGACATTGTTGATACTGAAACTATTGATCAGAAGCAAAGAGCAATTGTTGAAGATGCTGAGGTAAACCTTTTCATTCAAGAAGGATCAACTGAGACTGAGAGCCATTCAGTGCTTTCAAATGGTGGGCCATCTAGAAATGTACCATCTCCCTTCAAAAGAGTTCTATCTTGGCCAGAAGGGGGAGATAACACAAGGAAAAAGAGAAAAAGAGAGAAAATTCCTGCAGTTGTGGCTTCTCCCTAAATGCTTCAATATTATAAGAATAGAGAAGGCCTTAAAAATGCTAAAGATGCAGAAAAAAAAAACTGAAAGAGAAAAAAGAAAAATTCAAAAGGAAGAGTTAAAAAAAATAGCCGATGGAAAAAAAGGAGAGTCAGGAAATTATTGCCCCAGTCTGATGCCTCTCTTTCATTGTAAGTTTCAACCTAAAGTACTGTTTGTAATACATTGACTATAAATCCCTCTAACATTTTGAGATCTTTTTCGTTTTTGGATAAATCATTTTTTTGCAGTCATTTCAGCTTTTAATTATCCTGTTTATTATATTTGTCTTATTATTTATCACCACTGCGAAATAACAAATTGGGCGGATTTTTTTTAAGTTACAAAATACAACAGACTGTTATTTAGAGAAAACAAAACTATGCATTTCGATTTAAAAAAACGTTGCTAAATTGTCTACTATTATTGTGGATAAAAACTGATAATTTTTTTTTCCTACCATTTGTATCATTCTGGTTTAAAACACAGAAAATGAATTTTAATGTCAGAAATCGCTGAAAATTCATAAAATTCATTGTAGCACAATTCAGAAAGTCTTGATCACAGAATATGGGAATATTTACTGTTTAACAAGTGAAAGCATATAAGCAGATTTTCTAAATATAACTTATAGATCACAAAAACTGTACAAAAATTAAATTTCGTAACATTAAGAAAATGCAACTATTTTGATGGAAATGGATTTTCACATGATGAAAAACATGTGAAATAGTTCAGCAATTAAAATTATACCTCTAAAACTAAGCTTCTTGGGAATTAGCTATATTTAAACGATACGAAAGGACACCCTGTATATAATCTAAAAAATTACTTTGCAGATTGTAGGACATTAACTTTTATGTAAAGTGACATAAAATTAAAATTGATTTACAGAACTGAAGTTGAGGCCCCTGATCTGCAGATTTACTAGTGAGATTATTTTACGTAATCATCTAAATTCTATGTATGATTTCATTATTGTGAACATCCTATTCTAGAACTGTAAAAAAAAGTATAACTTCAGTATTTTCACACTAAATTCAAAACTGGAGTGGCCCACTACTGGTGCATCAAAAATTTACTATGCCCACTACTGGAGCATCAAGGAAGGTAACTTTTTTAATTTTCATTTTTTCCAAATAATATATTTTGAAACTTTGAATGTTTATTCCGATACATGAAGGTTAGGACTACGTTAAAAATATATATATCATTTAGAATTCATAAATACTTTAATAATATTAAGATAAATGTCCTTAAGTGGCCCACTACCGGTGCTTTTACCCTACTCCAAAAAAGTAAACTTTTTTAAAAGTATTTAAAATGAATTTTTTATCACATAAAGATACAATTTATTACTTGACACTTGACATAAAACGTAATAATCAGACTTTGTGCACAAAAAGTAAACAAATTCAGATTACAAGAAAATGCATACGGATAAACTCTTCAAAGAAAAGTATTAAGGCAAGCACTGCTTTTTGTGGTACATTTCTTATTTTTAAATTGTAAATTTTATCATCTTGAAGTGCGCACAAATT
Source organism: Maratus speciosus (assembly GCA_963932465.1). Classification (NCBI taxonomy): domain Eukaryota; kingdom Metazoa; phylum Arthropoda; class Arachnida; order Araneae; family Salticidae; genus Maratus; species Maratus speciosus. The sequence continues at coordinate 105,517,862 of OZ010786.1, read as the reverse complement.
CGTCCCTTTCTTTCTTACAAAGTTTTTATTATACATTAGAAAATTACTAAGCTATTAAGCCGCACTTCAGTCTAACTATAATCCAGTTTGAAATTTCAAGAAAATTTTATAGCTATATATATATTTTTTTATTTTTTATTCCACTTTTAATATGTTTTTTTTTTTTTTTTTTTAGAAGGATTCGAAAGAAAATTTATCACTTTTTAAAATATGACTAACTTGAAAATTTCCATTAAATATTTAGTTTTATTATTACTTTTTAATTGTTTATCATTGTTAATGCATTTAATATTTACGAGCGGTTCTAAGTAATTAATTCCTAATCTATAGGAATATTAGTGGTGAAAAAAGAAGTATTCCAATTAAAAAGAAAATGCAAATGCGTAATTAACCTACGTTGAGGAGGAGCAAGTTTTTCTTTTTCATTATTCAGATCTCTTTATCAGCAATTTGGTTATTAGATATGCCGAACAACTTCGCAAGGTTAAAAAGGAATTTACTGATGTCTGGTTTCAGACTTGCTAGTTTCGCATATATAAATCAAAAACACTAAAAGAGCTTTGACTGACATTTTTGTTTATTTGGACTAACTTTCAATGACACTATTTTGCAAAATTAATTGCGTAATTTTTGTTATCACACGACTCTAAAATCTATGAAAACATCTAATGTTGTTTTTCTCCTGATATAATTCAAGAACTTTGAATCCATCAAAATAACATATCTCAGAGTTCATAGGGCTTAATTTGCACCGGAGCTCAGTTCCGGTACTTCTCTGTTTTTAGATACCATTTAAATATTTGTCGAAATTCACCGGAGCCCAGTGCAATACCTATTCCGAAAAACCGAAGCCTAAATTACCCTTTCTTTTCCCTCCCGTCTCTAAGTTTCTGCATTCTTTTCTATCAAAACACTTATATGTGACAAGACATAGTGAGTCGCACACGTAGGAGATGGAGATGAAACGGTACGTTAAGATTTTTCGAAAATTTTTCTTATAAAAATCATAAGCCTAAGCTTAATTATTTGTATAATTCTGCGATTAATTAACATTAAAATTGGGCAAAGATTTCTATTCAGAAGGAGAGTTATACTAAAGTGGAATAGCTGACTAGAATTTTTATTTTGCTAAAGAAAAAAAAAATGGTTTAAATTTTGCAAATAATGTATGAAATATAAATATGCGGATTGGAGTGAAAGTGGGGGGGGGGGGGGGGGTGCACGCAACGGTTTTAATACCGCAGAATATTAGGGCTCCTGTACTTTTTTCTTAGAAATTAAGCCCTGCGTTCATCTTGACTATTGTTACCGTCATATATGTTTACTTTCAGGAATTTATGACTCTTACTAAAATGGAATTGCTGTTATATTTCTATTTTATTCATTTATCATATTTTTAGCTACTATTTACGCCTAATGTATACCCAAATACACCAAGACCTGCCAAAGAGAGATCTATAAAAATAGTCATAAAATTAGTTTTTAGCTCTAAAAATACACATAAATTATTTTTGGTTAGTCTTTTCATCATGTTTAGAATTTTTTTACACTTGTTTTTTTCAAACTCCAATTAAACTGTAAAATTAGAAAAAAAAAAGAAAAAAGGAAAGAAAGAAAAAGAAAAACTGGTCATTGAGATTTTTGGGGAAAAAATATTAGACGTTTTTACAGATGCATAATAATTTGCGTAGATGTTCTGTTACAAAGTTGTTATTTTTTCAATTTTCAGCAATGAAATATAAATCCAGCATCTTGGAAAAATTAAGCAGGAAAATATACCATAGTTAATGCGTGTTATATAATATTTTTTCCCTCTTTTTTTTGGGTCACACTTTAAACAGTTTCCAACATAGCTGAAAATGTTTATGATTATAGAAGCTGCTTGGATGCTACAAAAGTTAAATATGCTATAAGGTTCACTAATAACATTTTCCCGATTGAAAGTGGCATTAATATCAATTGTAGTTTTTGCAGGACTTACGTAACCTGTACTTTTGAATGAACAAGCTGATTTCGATTTAATTTCTAGAGCAAATAATATTCGTCGTCTTGTAATTTTATCATACCTCATTTTTGTGTTTCAAAAGTATTCGCAAACGTCCCGTAACCTTTTTTTTTTTTTTTTTTTTTTTTTTTTAACTTAAAATGTTATATGTTAAATATATGTGTGTATATGTTTATGATTAAAGGAAAACACTGTTTCAATTTCAACATCTAACCGTTTTCAACAGCTGCCATGCAAATTATTTATTTAAAATTGTTTTATCTGTTAACTGGTACTTTCATTTTTATTTTTCATAGTTTACCATATTTTTCAACATATGCTTCTAAACTTCACTTTTTTTATGCACTTAACCCTTGGTATTCCCCTAAAATTTGTCATTTAAACACCCATATGTTACTTGGCCGTGATAGATTTCGATGAACTTGAGGTCTCGACGGGTAAGTAATAATTTTTTTTCACTTCCTTTCTGTGTTTTCCGTCGTCTTGGTGACGCCTGCCCCGCCCGGCATAACCTGTTCGCGTGACCTGACTCCAAACCAAACCATCATCCAAATCCTGCACCATGATATAAAAAAAAATATTGCGTAAAGACAAGAAGTTTTTTGTAAGAAGGGTTCTTGCTTATCACAGTCGTTTGACTGTTTCCTAAATCTAGGGATAAAAAAACTCTTCGCCGCACAACTAAGGCTAAAGATCGTCATGGGACCAGGCCATTTTTCTTTCATTAGACTAGGGTAAGGCAGGGCAGAGCCGGCTCTGAATTTCCTTCTATCCGGACTAGCATTTAAAAAAATAAGCATAATAGTGATATTGTACAGTAGTACAATGGAACCTGTAGAAATTTATATAGATAAATAAATTAAACAAACTTACTCTTAAAAATCTACTTTTTAACACTTTCGAACATTTGCTGAAAAGTGTTTATGAATTTGATTTGTCTGTCCGTCTGTCTGGACGTGCTCTAACTCGGATACATATACTCGAATTGCCATATAACTGATTTACACCATTGAGATTTACTATGGCATGTTCGGTATTGAAAATGAGGTGTGAAAATTGCCCATCTATAGTTCATTTGCAGGGGCACTCAAAATTATATGGTCTATGGGGGGGAAATAGTTTGCTGTGTATTTTAATGATGTTATACTGTTACAAACATAATGAAATTGATATGAATTTCTCAAATGCACTAAAATATGCTTTCTGTAGAGTATGCTGTGCAAAGCATTTATCATTCATTTATAGAGTCACACAAGAGAATTCGGATATACAGGATGTCCATAAAGTTTTAGATAAGCGCATTCACGAGTACTGCTTTGTTATTTACTCGCTTGCAGTACCACATATACAAAATAGCGACTCCTGAGCGTAAAGCGTTTTGTGTTATGCAATTTGTTAAGAGTGAATCTGTAATTTCAGTTTAACGTGCGTTTCGTTTAAAAGTTTAATTATGATCCCCCATGTGGCGAAAACATCCGCCGATGGTATAGATAATTCGGTACGACCGGATGTGTTGGTAAAGGGAAAAGCACGGGATGACCAAAATGTCTGTATAGGATTTTGACCGTGTTAAAGCATCTTACCTGCGTCGTCCTAAGAAATCTGTTCCGAAAACAAGTCTTGAACTTCAGTTGTCAAAGACAACAGTGTGGAAGATTTTAAGAACACGTTTACACATGCGCCCATACCGGTTACAGTTGGTACATGCTTGTGAGAAGAATTAGACTTTAGGTTGGATGCGTGCCGTATAACTAAAGGTGCACATATTGCACATTTGTAAAAAAAAAAAAAAAAAAAAAAACTAGGTTAGTTTACCTTCAATTTGACGTATGATTTTTTGTAAATAGTCTCAATTAAACTGTTATAATATACCATTGAAATTGGGACATTCTTTTAGGGACATCCTGCATAATGGTCCACGGATAAAAACTGTTAGCAGCGTATTTTAATTATGCGTCACAATTAAAAACATGATGAAATTGGTATACATTACTGAGGTTTACTACAAGATGCTTGTGGAAAATAGGATGTACACAGCATTTATCGTTCATTTCCAGAGACACATAAAATATTTCGAATGTATCCGAGCATTGTCTATTAGTGATGATTGCTGGAAGTGCGTTTCCAGTTATGATATGCGTTTTTAAGTTTAACTAAAATTTTGTTTACTAAGTGGTGTGTAGAATTTCTATGATCATATACAGGGCTATACAAAGGAATTCGTAAGCATTATTGAGGATGAGCGTGAATTCCTTAAAAGGTGTTTTTTAATCCGAGTTATGCAAAATTTTGGGGGCTAATTAAGTTACTTCCAAATAAATTTTATATATATATACCGTCTAGGATATCGTTTGAAAGACCAGAACTAAAAAATGTATTTGTTTTAACTTTAGGTATTATATTTTCGTCGAAACATCGTCGAAAAGGTACTGCAAAAATATGCCTCTTGCCCCCAATTTCCGAATCAACTGAAACTAAAATTATGAAAAAATTAGGGATAGTAAGAGTTTATTTAAAACTTGCAGCAAAACTATAATGATTATCCTAGGTCACATAGCTTTTTAAGAAAATCGCATTTTTCCTTTACGCATATGTTTTACTTTCCGGGTGCTCAGCGGGAGAGTTGAGGCGAGGGGCACTCAAGGTACCTATCGACGCGGAATCATCCAATATTTGTTGATAATGATTTTAAAAAAAATTGTCGATAACTAGCCAAGATGTTAATTAAAAACCTATCTAGGAAAGCACAGCCCGGACCAAAGCAGCGTTGCAATTTGGCGACTTCCTAAGCGCGCTTGGCACATCGCCAGATTAAAAATTTGTACAAGGCTTTAGATAAGGCGAATTCCAGGTTGGGGATCCATAGCTTATGTACACCGTAATTGTATTAACCCTTACAAGGGCGGTGTCCTTAGAAAAGGACACCTAATTTTAATTCCAAAACTGACAAACGGCACCAAGAAAATTTAATTAAAATTTTCCGTTTATAATTTACTTGAAAATAAGCAAGTTTGTATTTTCTAATAACTTCGTTTATAAATTCTGGTGTCAGTCAATTATTTCATCAGTTTATAAACAGAATTACTCCGCGCCGTTAAGGGTTAATAACTTAATCAATGGCTCTGGTAAAGGTTTCTATTTGGATAGTTCAGATAGTGGATACTGTGAATGTCTCCAGTTAAAATTTTTTGGTGTGCGACTAATAACTGTTTATAGATCGCCAATATACTTAATAAACATCACCATTGAATGTATAAATAATGTCATATCTAAAAGCATAGGTCAAAAAATATTATGTCAAAATTTAATTATTGCAGGTGATTTCAATGTCAACTTCAGAAACAATAAAAAATGAACTGTCGGTATATTTGTTAACTCTCCGTCTAAGTCCATTCATTCATGCATCTACTACCAGGGAAAACACAATTATTGACAATGTATTCACCAACATCTCCGTGCAATGTGGCGTTATTCCTTCATTTTTTAGTCATCATAAGCAGATTTGGATAAGGATTTTTTTTTTTTTTAATCATACAGAATAACGATATTTGATGGTATTTAGTCTTCGTATCTCTCTGAACGTTCATGGTATATCTATCTATACTTTTCTAGTATATATAGCTATACCCATCCCTACGTTATATAGTTTTTCACAAAGTCTTTGTTTTTGTAATATTGTCATGAGAAATCAATAAATGTATTGTACGGAACACTTTGCGCTCGGGTAAAACACACACTTGACCGATTATTTTTTCTTAGACCCGGGCTGGACCTGGATTTCATATTATCTTGATTCTGGGCAATGACCAGTGTTGTTAAGTGTTCCTATTTACGCGGGACGTCCCGATAATCAGTGTCTTCAAGACAAGTCTCACGAAAACCACTGTCTGAGGCATGAAATGTGCCGATTTTCCACGATACTAATTTGCTTTAAAATTTTTGCTCGTATCATGCTAATGTAGTCTCCGTAGAGTGAAACTTAATAAGAAATATAACAAGTAATATAAAAATTTTGTTTTTAAAGTCAATTCCTACTTAGGTCATCAAAGAAAAAATTAATATAATCCCTTAAGCTAATATTAGTTTTTGTTGCATTAAAGTATCTCAATTTGTTGACTTTCTATAAGCAAGTAGGTTTACAACGGAAGCCTATGGGAATTTGGCGAAATATTAGAGGTACCTCCAAGTTGGCGTCACTTTTGGCAACTCATTTTGGTCGCCAAATTTGGCTATATATCGCCAAGTTGGCGACAAACTTGGCGGTATTTGGCGACAGAACAGGGTCCCCCCTATGATAACCCCCTTATAGATATGAAGATGCATTAAATGCTGTTCAATAACCAATGGCCGCCATTTTGTATCCCATATAAAACTAAAATTAATTAATTAAAATTTAATTAATGAATTAATATTTGAAAAATCTGTATTAACATCAATTGTCATCCAGTACAAGTTTAAAAAAATTTATTTAAACTTGATAGAATGAATAATAAGTATTTTATTAACGATTGAAAATTTGAACAAGATACATAAATAAATAAATGTAGGGAGAGTGTGAACTAATAGTAGGAATTGAATGGTGAAAATGGTAAATAATAATGCAAAAAAACTTAAAAGATTGCAAATTTTAAAAGGATAAAATGGTGATCTCTATAAGGCTTTATTTTTTTAATTTTTACGGTTGATAAATGATTAAGAGCATACATTCTAAAGACATATTTGTTTTACTGTTAAATAAGTTTGAAACTACCCACAACTTGCTTTTGTGTTTGCATAAGATTATTGAGCTTCATTTATTATAATATTTTTGTCAGTAGGGAGCAGTGTTGCCAGTGGGCTACTTTTTTTTATTCAGATTTCTTGATTCGCACCACTTTTTTGGAAATGGTAAAATTCACCTTATTTAATGACAGATTAATTAAGGCGAAAACAAGGGGAATTTACCATTTCATAAAAGTGGTGCCAATCAAGAAATCGGAATTTAAAAAAAGTAGCCCTCTGGAAACACAGGTATGGAGACAAACTAATATTTAATAATAAGTTGCAATTATTTTTGTATTGGGCCCTACTAAAATATGTTTTCATAATTTATCTATATGTTATATATATTTATAAATACTGATTGCCCTAGGAATATTATTAAATAATTTAAAGATTTTGGTTGTTGAATTAACTAGGTGTTGTGTCCCTTAGGAACTATTTAGCTTTTAAAACTTTTAATACAATGAAACATTGTTTGTGCTTTAAAATCCCGATTTAGAAGCTGCTACCCTTTTTCTGAAAGTGGACCTGGCAAGTGTGAACACTAGTCGAGGATGTACTGGCAATTATATATATATATATATATATATATGATGAAATCTCCGTTCCTATACTCTCGAATAGTTAATTACCTCTATTTTGCAAACACTTTTCAATCCCTGCAGCGCAAATATAATTTGCAAACTTTTACCTCTCAATGGCAGACATCTCCGAATAACGGACATATTTGGCGTTCCCGAGGTGTTTGCTATTTGGGAGATTTTATTGTATTACTGATAACGTATATTTGTTTAACCCTTCGTTTCGCACATAGTATCTACTAGAGAAATTCTCACTTTTTCATTTGCTTTTAGCTACTTAACCTTTAAATTAAATGCAATTTTAACGTTTGTTTGTTTGCTTTTATTTCGTTGTTATAGTACTGAAATATTCATTGAGCACTAATAATTCAAGACTTCCCGTACAAAGCTTCAAAATCTATTGTACTAGCGGTAAATTGTGAAAAAATATCGGTACTGATCTTTTACAAATCATGGTAAAGACAAAACTTTGGAATATTGAAATGTTGCCAGTCAAAAAGGCATGAGACGAGGGCACGAAAGTTGTTTACAACAGCATGTGTTGGTTAGATATCAACACTTTGTTTAGTTCCCCAAGAAGCCAAAGATGGACCTGAATTTGCATGTGGTGTTCCACTTATGTATTTTTTTTTTTTCGAGAATTACGGGCCAAAAAGAGGCGCTCTCTGGAGATTGCACTGGGAACAGAAGGGTTAACGGAATTTTTAGAAATTTTTTTTGTTTTACTAAATTACAGATAAATATATATATTTTTTTAATTTTTATTTATAGACTTAAACTTATGAATGTCTTTAACCATCCCTTTCTTTCATTCTAAACTACACTAATTTTGCTGAATGATCCCTTAATTAAATGCAATATCTATATATATAAAACGCTAAGGTACGTGGTGGAAAAAAAGGCGGTTATTTCTCTTTTGCCGATGGCAACAAGTGATCTGTTTAGAAAAATCAAACCTGCTAAACCTAACTTTAGCCGGCTTCGTTATTGTTATTTGCTGTGGTATTTCTCGCAAAAAACAAGTTACTTATGATTACAATATTTTGATATGATGATTTTTTTATGATGTTACAGTGATTTTGTCGATGTAACGGCGTGTCGCGATGCGACATTTCATTCATTGATCGGAGGAGGGACACATTGAGGTGTGAATATCGCTAACTTTAGCTCATCTTTTGCATTTTTTTTTCAAACATGAGTTTACAGCGCGAAGTTTATAATTTACGAAGAAGAAAACAGTGTGCCGCTGAAACTATGGACAAAATGATTAAAAGAAGATCCATTCAAAATGAAGCTGATAGACTAGGCGAGCCATAGATCGTTTCGATCAACGGTTAATAAACATCTAGCTACTGAGGTGTGCTAATTTTAGTGCAGATGCTCTGCGCGGGGTCAGCTAGTTTGTCAAAATTAAACTTGCCATGGTATCTTAATCGGCCACTAATCCACCATTGGCATATCCATAAAATCGCTTTAAAACGGCAAATTCGACATCACTTTCGAAAAGATCCGTTACTTTTATAGGAAAATGGAAAACTCTATTCAGTTCTTTAGAACTTGAATTGGAATATAGGCAAGTTTTATTTCTTTAGATATATAAATAATTTCACAAAAGCATCAGAAAGTAATTGGTTTAGATTTGAAAGTAGCCTTAAGCTGTTTGAACAACATAGAAGAATAAGATCATTTTCATAAATTTGGCACAAAAATAAGCAACGGATTTCGTCATTCCGCTAAAATGAAGTTTTAGTCACACAGAAGAATGTTTTTTCCTCAACCCTTACGTATTTTCAGAGTATATATTTTATGCAATGTGATTTATGAGAGCTTTCTTTCTGAAAGTCTGTGCCTTTTATTTTGTTCTTGTATCTAGTTGGCTATAAATCAGATACAGGTGTAGAAAAAGAATTGGCTGGTGTCTGAATAGCAAGGTCAAAGATGTATGTTTTTGTTTTCAATAACGAAAGAAAAATAGCGAATCATAGGTGACCGCAGAAAAAAGTACAGGGAGAGGCAAGATTTGGAAAAAGATGCCCCTGTAGTCTTATTATTTTTTTTTTCTTTTAATGGAGAATATAAATATGTCATAAGTTAAACTAAGAAATCTTTTTCAGAACCTCGTAGGCAGACAATCCTTAAAAATATCAGCTTAAAAAATTATGCAGAAAATGTAACAAAAAATACACATTAAAAATCCAAAAATAAGCTTCTACCGACTTAAAAAGATTTAAAACATTTTGTTTTTTGTTTTTTCATCAGGGCGGAGGTGTGGTCTCCAAACCTCCTGTTTAAGTTCAATTTTTAACATATAAACATAAAGAAAAATAAAATTAAATAGTTTCCTTCAGGTAGGTTCTAAAGGGCAGATCCGTCCTGACGAAAAAATGTATGTCGTCTGTCTGTTCATTGTCTAACCCTTGTAAATATCCTTGAATTGCCATGAAATTGTGCAGCATTTATAGTTTGTTTACAGGAACGCACAAAATGATTTCATTGCATTATGATCTATGGAGAAAAAACGTTTGTGGTGCATTTTAATGATGTTGTGAATATTCAAACATAACGAAATCCCCGAAATGCACTGAATGTTTTCTATAGATTATAGAGAGCATAGCATTTATCATTAATTTACAGAAACACCCAAAAGAATTCGGTTAAAGGAATCGACTAACATCGATGGTTGCTGGAAGTGGGTTTTCTTCTGTGGTATGCATTTTAAACTGAATTAATTTTGAGTATATTAGGTGGCAGGGCCAGATTATTCTCTGCAACTAGTGGAAGCACACTATCTTTTTTTTTCGGGGAATGGGGGGAGGGGGGGGGGTTCATTCGGGAAAAAATTTCTAAATCTACATACATGGAAACTCGCAAGTGCTGCAAATATTCGAAGTACCTTAGCCAAGTTCACATACATTTAATTAAACAGTTTTTTCTATGTATATTAAACAGTTTTTTCCCATATATACTATAGATCGAGTATATTTGCAGTATATATATATGTTGTATGTTTAGTTACCCGGGCGGTTTCTATTAAGCACATCAGGATGCAGTGGCGCCAACTTATATGGGCCCATGGGGCGCGAGCCCACCCAATAATTTGATCTCTCTGATTACCCAGTTTCAATTGTTTTAATTCGTATTTTTTATTTATTTAATCGCAGAAATGAAAGTTGGTTTTATTAAAATTCTCAAAATAATTTTGGTTGAAAAATAGTAAGGACACAAATTAGACTTACAGGAGCACTGAAAACCCCTTCAGCGGTTGCGTAGTTAAATTTTTCATAAAAACAAATTTCCTGCATATTTTGACACCTGTTTTGATGTCTTGAATTGATAAAGCACTTAAGTGACTAAAATGTATGTTTTTCTTGGCATTTAGTTTTTTTTGCTTTCAATAGTTGGCGATTCTAATGTTATTTAAAATAAATATTAGTGTATATAAAAGGAAGAACTTATAAGAAAATAATTTAATAAAATAATTTATAAAATTATAATTAAATTATAAAAATTTAAAAATTTGCTTAGAAAAAACATAATTTAATTGCAAATTATCATCTTTGGTCATTCGCTCCTCCCCTTTCTCTCTCCACGCACATACACACTAAGGGAAAAAAATTATGTATTTTTTACTCAAAAATATTTGCGCCCACCCAATATTTTTGAAAAGTTGGCGCTACTGTCAGGATGCCAAATCTTTGGTTAACACAGCCTATTGATTACATTCAGATTTTTCGGTTAGATACGTTTCCTGAAGTACTGTGACTTTTCTCTTTCCTTAAGCAAACTTTTCCTGCCCCCAAAATAATTAAATCGCAACGTAAAACAATAAAAATGGAGATTAAAGACCCCATTTTAGAGTCATTTTGGGGCCCTCTAAAATTTTAGAAGGGAAGTTTGTGCTTCACATGCCTTTTGGCTAATCCGGCCCTGTTAGGTGGTGTGTATAAAATGTATAGATCACATACAGGGCTACAGAAAAGAATTCGTATAGATTATCTTATAAGGACTGCAATTTCTGAAAAGGGATTTTTGTGGGTTTTTTTTTTTTTTTTAATTATTATTATTTTCTTATTTAGATAAGTATCTCATTTCATTCTAGGAAAAAATGAAATATCTTAATTATATAATGTTAGTGTTGGAAAGTGTTTCATAATCTATGCCTTTCATGATTTTTCGTTCTTGTCTCTTATGGATTAATTATTTATCATTACTTGAGAACATTAAATTTTATTATTTTTCCCGATTTCATGCGTAAAAGAAAATTTGAGTTTATTAAATTTAAAATTCTAGAGAGGGACAATTGCCCTCTCCTGCTTCTCTTGCAAGAACCCCTGTAGTCAATGAACATTCCAAGTTTTAATCACACAAAAGTATGTTCTTAAGTATGCCCCTTTTAAACTCTTACGTATTTGAGAGTATATATTTTATGCGATGTAATTTACGAACGCTTTCTTTCTGAAAGTCAAGGCGTTTCCTTTTCTTTTTTTTATATATCTGGTTGGCTATAAATCAGATACAGGTGTAGAGAATAGATTGGCTGGTGTCTGAATAGCAAGGTCAAAGATTGTACTTCATGTATGTTTTGTTCTCAGTAGCCAGAAAATAATAGTTAATGCTAAACTAGAAAAAGACTGATAATATTTTACTTCACATTGTATCTGTACATGTACGGTAATACAGTTTTATGTTGCGAGCGAAACAATTAAAGCTTTACTTAAATCCAAACTCGCTGTTTTTTGACGCATTCGCAAAGTCATTTTAGGTAGCTTTCTTTACAAAAAGCTACCTATTGCAGCCGTTCGGAGGAAAGCGATTTCAAAAAATTTTGGTATATTTTCATCGATCATGACCCCCAGACCCCGAAACCACCCTCCGTTCAAAATTGATATATATATATATATATATATATCAATATATATATATATATATATATATATATATATATATATATATATATATATATCTGACCTATATCACACTGTAACTCTCGTATTTATGAACCGATTTGGATGTAATTCGGTGTGTACATAGTACATACCAATGTCTCGACCGAGTTCGTTGGCCAGCTTCATCCGCCATTTTGTTTCAAAATGGCGGCCATTTAAAAATTTTAAAAAAATTTAAAATTTGAAATGTGGTACCAAAAAATTGAAAATGGAAAAATATTTTTTTCTTATGTATTTGACCTTTATACAAAGACTCCGTAGCAGTTTTTGTTTCGTCTATATCTTAAAAAATGGCTGAGTTATAGCATTTTGAATTTCTGGCGAAGCTGACATTTTGAAACGTCCTGAATTTTGTCACGCGATAAAAGGCGTATTTATGAACCGATTTGGATGTAACTTCGTTTATACATAGTACAGACCAATGTCTCGACCGAGTTCGTTGGCCAGCTTCATCCGCCATTTTGTTTAAAAATGGCGGCCATTTAAAATTTTAAGAAAAATTTAAATTTGAAATGTGGTACCAAAAAATTGAAAATTGAAAAAATATTTTTTTCTTATGCGTTTGACCTCGATAAAAAGATTCGGGAACAGTTTTTGTTTCGTCTATACCTTAAAAAATGGCTGAGTTATAGCATTTTGAATTTCTAGTGTGGCTGGCATTTTGAAACGCCCTGATTTTTGCCACGTGATAACAGACGTATTTATGAACCGATTTGGATGTACCTTGGTGTGCACATAGTACATACAAATAACTCAACCGAGTTCATTGGCCAGCTTCATCCGCCATCTTGTTTCAAAATGGCGGCCATTTAAAAATTTTTTAAAAAAATTAAATTTAAAATGCGATACCAAAAAATTGGAAAATGAAAAATATTTTTTTCTTATGTATTTGACCTTTATACAAAGATTTCGGAGCAGGTTTTGTTTCGTCTATATCTAAAAAAATGGCTGAGTTATAACATTTTGAATTTCTATTGTGGCTGACATTTTAAAACGACCTGATTTTTGTCACGCGATAACAGGCGTATTTATGAACCGATTTGAATGTAACTTGGTCTGTACATAGTACATACCAATGTCTCGACCGAGTTCGTTGGCCAGCTTCATTCGCCATCTTGTTTGAAAAGGGTTGCCATTTAAAAAAAATGTAATTTAAAATTTAAAATGAGGTATTAAAAAATTGGAAAATGAAAAAGATTTTTTTTATGTGTTTGGCCTTGATACAAAGATTCTGGAGCAGTTTTTGTTTCTGAAAATTTGTTCTTTTGTTTATATCTTAAAAAGTGGTTGAATTATAGCACTTTGAATTTCTATCATGGATAACACTTTGAAACGATCTTGTATTTGTCTCGCGATACCACACGTATTCACCTATTTCGATGGAAGAAGGCATGTGGATAGTATACATCAATATCTCGACCAAGTTCGCTGGCCAGATTCATCAGCCAATTTGTTTCAAAATGGCGGCCATTAAATTAAAAAATATATATATTTAAAGTGAGGTGCAAAAAAATTAGAAATTGAAAAAGGTTTCTTTCTTAAGTATTTGACCTTGATATAAGGATTCAGGAGCATTTTTTGTTTGTCTTTATCTTAAAAAATGGCTCAGATATAGCAGTTTCAATTTCTAACGTGGGTGACATTTTGAAAAATCTGATTTTTTGCCTGCGACAGCACTCGTATATATCAACTGATTCCGATGTGAGTGAGCATGTGCACAGCAATTACTAAGGTCTCGACCAAGTTCACTGGTTACCCTCATCCACCATGTTGTCTTAAAATGGCAGGCACTTTAAGAAATCGCCGAATTATGCAGCCCAATATAAGTTACTTTAAATAAAAGCAGCTTGGATAAAGCTGACTAATTTCGTGAAATTCTCATTCATAATGATGTAGTATTGATAAAAATTAGTATTGAATCTCCTACATTCGGTTTCCACTTATTTGAGCTTCGTGTGTTTGAATAATATAAGTTGGTTTTTCTAAAATAAGGAATATGAAAGCTACCTCTTCCTCCCGGCACTGGCCGGAAGGACTTTTTTATTTGTAAACTAGCTGTTGTCCCTCCGTCCATGTAGAATATACTAATGCTTTGCAATTAGGAATGATAATTTTACATATATGTTTTACATTTTTCTGGATAATTTATCTAATTAATATGTGCAAATCCCATTCAGTAGAACTATTTAAAAAATCTAATCTTCCATAATCGAGTTCACCTAGTTATAGAAATTTTTCCCATAGCTCTATAGCTAAGCAACGCAGAACGATGTGTTATACACTAAAACTTTCTCCTCAAGATTATCTAATTGACAATGTATGTCTCATAAAAATCTGTTTCGCTGAACGTGATTTATAACCGTTCGGAATGAAATTCTGTTTTACATATTATATAATAGATGAACGAAATTTGCTGCTATTCATATGCCAAGAATAACGCAAACTTTTCTTATATATGAGGATAAAATATCTTTCAGAAAATGTCGTCAAAGTTGACGCTTTAAGACAAATTTCAAGACATGGCAGTCGGAAAAAGATCGTTATTAATTAGCAATAGATTATAAAGTCAATATTCAGTCTACTTGTTGGACAATGAAAAAATGATTACCTTTAAATAGTAATATCTGCAAATTCCCTACTTTTACGTACAGAAAAGACTTCTTAGATGCATCGGAAAGATTTTCTTTGTTTAGTAGGGAAAAGAAAAATTTATGTTCATTAGATTTCTTTAAAAATAGCTAACGTTATTCTAATTCGTGTTATGCAAAATAAAATAGTCTTATTGTTAGGTTCAATGCCCATTTGTATTGAAGAAATGGATTGTTCTTGCTCCATAAAAATAAAAATACCCATCCGAATACAACCTCTTTTTAAGGACTGGAATTTTCTCTTCACGTAAATATACCTCGCACTTATACTTTACAAACCACATACTGCTTTTCAACTGAAGAAGAATCAGTGTTATATTGTCCGAAACGGAAATGTACTGTTTCTTTTTAATACTTTTGGTGTTTTAAAAAAAAGTTTTCACCTTAAATTTATAGTTGTTTTCATCAAACAATATAAATCCCGAAAGCAGACGGTTTGTTTTGAAAAACTGCCTTTCGCCAAAAATAGGCTTGTGACTAGAGGTAAACTAGTCACTATAATTTTTTTTTTTTTTTATCAAGACTTATATTCTATGAATGTATTTGGTTTTAGAATGTTCATTAAAGAAAGATTTTTAAAATGTTTTTTGATGTTGCTAATGTTGTTAGTTTTAATGTTTATCAATATTTTTGCATTGGAATTGCAAATACGTATTTTAACACAAAATATTAACTCGAGTCATTTTTTTTAAAAAATAAATTATTATTTCTAATAATGCATTTATTTAAAATGTTTAATGAAATTGCATATTTATTGGGTCGTTCGGAAAGTCGTGTCCGTTTGGGAAAATCAATTCGTACCGGAAAATTCTGCCCGGTAATTATTAGACATTAGATATCGGAATCAATGTCTAATAATTAAATGGTAGAATTTTCTGGTACTAATTGATTTTTCCGAACAACCCAATAATATATAAATGCCTAATAATGAAATCGTATTCAGCTTTTTGTTATCGTATATATTATTTCTTATGTCAGCATTACCAAAACACAACAATGAATGAGGTTATCATTCGAAAGATTTTTGAATAGGCCTTACAAATATCCTTAAAACACGTTATTAAAAATTACAGTTAATTAAAATTTAATGAAAAATGTATCAGCAAATAATCTCAAAAAATGCAGTGTACCAAATCCACTGATAAGATAATCTCTCCCCCCCCCCTCCCAAAATAAATAAATAAAAATAAAAATAAATTTATTAAAATAAATAAAGAAATAAAATTTTAAATGCACATTAAATATATATATATAACCATTAATTAAACATAACCTGCCACCATCAAAGACCGTAAAATTATGTAAGTATAAAAAAGTAGCTGTAAGTATAAAAAAAAAAAAAAAATTATTTATTATAAGATTTATTATGGAAGAAAAATAAGAAAGTGGACACCGACAAATAATGGAAGAGCTTATATATTGAACTACGTTGTCAAGGGCACAGAATTCAATGATATAAGCAAAATGGTTGTTTTCTGTGAGAAAAATAAGCTAAAGCTAAAAATTATTTCCCCCTGTGCCCAAACAACCATTAAAATCAAGTGAATTGATTAAAAATGAAATCAGAATAGAAACAAATAATATGAAATGGAAAAAACAATAAAACCTATTTAAATATTTATAGGATATAAAATAGAAATAATAAACACCATACCGATTAATATTTCAGTATTTTAGAATAAATCCACGCGCACATGGCACCCAAAATATCGTAAAGATTAAGGTGAATAAAACAGTTAAGAAATCACAGTAATTGATACCTTAGGATGCAGTTAATACATATTGAAATAAATTATGAAATAAATGTTAAACAACTTTTAATATAAAATAAAATAAAATAAATAGAAAGTAATTACATATTTAAAATGCACTATTAAATTAATTAAAAACTGTTTAACAATATCGTCAAAATTTAGCTAAAAATTCCCCCTGGTGTAGTAAATTATAACTGAAATGAAGCTGGAAAAAGTAAAATTTAGAACATATAGTCAAGATACAAATTTTGGTGCTGCCATCTAGTATTACTTTTATTATTCAATTGTCACTAGATAAACAGTTGTAAGCATTTGAATGTAACAAATGTTTTATTAACAGCAAAACCAAACATATCCTTATATATAGATAATATAAACCAAATATAAACCACACAATGTATTTAAAAAAAAACTATTGTTAATAAAATTTAAAAAGCATACAAAATATTCTATTAGCTAACTTATTTAAACTACACTAAGAATTTAAATAATTCTAGAACATCGATAATATATAGCATATAGCTATATGCTATAAAACAAAATTAATTCATTAATAATTAATATAAAAAATTATTAAAAATATAAAAATCTTTAATAAAAACTATTATATATAAGATAATTATAAAATGAACAGGAAATAAAAAACATATGGGAGTATAGAAGGTAAACAGATACTTAAATTCCGATTACCTAAAAAGCACAAATATAGAGTGTGGATTATTTTCATACATCCATAAAAATCCTTAAAGTATGAATGTGGGACATTCAAAAACAATAAATCGATAATAAATTTTATAACACAAAGTGAAAATAGATAAAAATTAATAAGAATAGAGGAATAACAATAAAAATAATTAACCCAATTTTAATACATACAGTATAACTTTACTTATTTTAAATATACTTATATGTATATTAATCACTATAAAAATGGCATACTATTAGTAATTAATATGATATTGTCCTTATTATTATTATATCTTACTATTATATATAAGATAATTATAAAATGAACAGGAAATAAAAAACATATGGGAGTATAGAAGGTAAACAGATACTTAAATTCCGATTACCTAAAAAGCACAAATATAGAGTGTGGATTATTTTCATACATCCATAAAAATCCTTAAAGTATGAATGTGGGACATTCAAAAACAATAAATCGATAATAAATTTTATAACACAAAGTGAAAATAGATAAAAATTAATAAGAATAGAGGAATAACAATAAAAATAATTAACCCAATTTTAATACATACAGTATAACTTTACTTATTTTAAATATACTTATATGTATATTAATCACTATAAAAATGGCATACTATTAGTAATTAATATGATATTGTCCTTATTAAATTAAAATTTTATAACAAATGATTGTAAATATGATTAAACAATAATTAAGCTAATAATTAATGAAATTCACCAATTACATATAAAATATCAAATCAACATCCTTATAAAATACGTAACAAAAATAGTAATACAAAAGCCCCATTTTTTTTTTATAAATTAACCATTGCGTATTATCCAGACAACACCACCCTCCTCCGTACACTAACATCTACCCACCCATCCAACCTATAATAATTTTTTTTTATATTATTTTACAATTTTTATTTTTTTATAGATATTTTTTTATTTTATAATTTTTTTGTAATTTTGTTTACGCATATATATATGAAATAATCCAAATCAACTACTGCAGTTTTTTTACAAAGCTGGAAAATATTGTTTTACTAAATTATCTTGCTCTAAATGAAATAAATTCGCTCTGTAAATATTTTTCACACATAAAACTGTATTAGAGAATTACAATTTTTGAAAAATGGAAATCTGTAACACAGTTTTAACAAAAATTCTAAATATAAATTGAAATTTGTAACACAGCTTTAATAAAAATTCTAAATAAAAATTGAAATTTGTAACACAGCTTTAACAAAAATTCTAAATAGAAATTGAATCAAAATATATTTAAAAAGGTAAATAAATAATGTATAAATAATTATTTTGTATACATTTTTCATTTCGGGATACTATTTGTCATAAATATATAAATCTTCTTTAATATGGAGAATATAGGGATTTTCGATAATTAGTCGATTGCACTGTTGATATAATTGATTGTTCACCATAATTTATGATATTAAACAATCGATTTTCGATTTTGTTACTCTTGTAAATAGCTGGACATTGCCACGCCGATGGGCATCGATTTTGTTTGAATTTGGAAAAATAGATAGATTTAAAAACCGTTTTTTCCCCCGATGTATAAATTTGTGTTTACATTCATTCCTTATTACGCGGTAAATTGTTGTTTTTGGATCCGTATAATTCAATGAAATCAAATTTATATTTAAAAAAAAAAAAAAAAAAAAAAAAAATAGCGGTAAAATTATAATGAATACATTTTTACTTCTGCTTACAATAACAAGTAAAAATTGTATCCGGAATCAAAATTAAAATAAAAGTAACAAATATACTTCTAATTTTATTTCTATTTATCCATTAAAAAAAAAAACTACAAATGCTATATTTTGTAGAAATTTGGCTTAAAAATCAAGTTTAGCGTGATAGTAAAATTAAGACATTAAAGTTAATAATTTTTGACCTAATCTTCACTATTGCCATATTAATGTTCAAATTTCTTTAAGGTCGATTATCTATTACTATTGATTGTTAGTGTGGAAATACCAGATTATCAGGATAAAATCGACAATCATCCATTGTCACGTATAAAAAAAAAAAAGAAAGAAAGAAAGAAAAAAAAGAAAGAAAGAAAATAAAGAAAGAAAGAAAGAGAGAGACGGCGAAAAGGGGAAAAAAAATCTAGTCGTTTATTGCTGAAAGATTTTTTTGGAATTTCAAAATGACATTCTCTTTTACCCAACAATAAGACCGTCTTTGCTGAAAAAAGCGTTTTACAGGTAAAATGGAACATGGAATTTGGACATAACAACTGAGTTGATACGTTTCAACTTCCTGATATGTTTATTTCTACCTCACAAGGGGAAGGTACGGTTATACGAGAGCTAAATTTTAAAAAAGCCACTTGAATGGCTGATTTCATCAGTGTTCTAAGTAGAAGGAAATATATATATAACATATATTTTAAAATCTAAGATAACAAAATTTGTTTACTTCGATTACGGGAAATTACTTCGGTTAGATCGAAAATAGCGCTATTAAATATGAACCACCAGTCTTTTTTATTGAAACAACTAATATTGTATTTTGATATTTTAAATTTAACACACACGATTAGACATTATTTGTACTTCATTACTTTGTAAATTTGCTACTTGTGAATCAGTTCTTGTCATATGTTCATGTTGATCAAACCAACTGTTCCGGGGTTTGAATTCCGGAATGGCTTTCGGCCGCAGCGGAGTTCTGTAAACCTGATCTTTAATAGCATCATGCAGTTGAATATAGGGGTGAAAAGTCCCCGTCAAAGTTATGCCACAATATTAATAATATGACATTGAACTGGTAGCGTCCATTTAACATTTCGCAAACTATTCAGTTATAAAACTGCCTAAATAGTGTACTTCTAACTTCTACCCTTTAATTATGATGGGAGTTACTGTTTTTAAAATGAAAACATCCCAAGTGAGCGAAAAATCGGAAATAAAGGGAGATGTAAGAAAAGTTCAATCGTCTTTATGATGTTGAACTAGTACAGACAAATGTTGTAATAAAATTTAAAGAAAAAAATCGTAATCAGTGATGAGTGATATCTGTGGCATTCTGTCAACCACAAAGAATCTCTTTTTGCGAGGGCTTGGAAAGAATGTAGATGCGCTGTCAAAATTCCACAACTGAAATGTGTCAGATAATACAGGCCCACACATTTTATCGGCAGCATACTCACTTTTTTTTTTCAAAAAACACGTTTATTGGGATTTTTTTTAAACGTTTATCTCAGTAAGTATCCGGCTGGCATAACGTTTTAACGTTCTTCCCTCGCAAAACGCGAATAACAATGGTATGGATAAATACCATAAAGAGTATAAATATGTGTTATTCAGAGATCAGGAGTCATCCGTTAATCATTTCAAAGAAGGGGCTGCGGTCTTCAAGAGGGCGGGAGAAGCATCTATAAAGTGTGACAGGGGACAGTACTATAGTCGTAAAAAAACACGAGGGTATACACTATAAGCATAGGTACAGCCACTACAGCCCTGACCAGAATTCACATCCGAAATTACGAAAAGTAATTTTTGCTTTATTTAATGATAGAAATTTCATGATTATCTTTTTTTTTTTTTTTTTTTTTAACCATTTGGAAAAATGGTTATTGTTCTCGTCAGGATGGGAAATTAAAAGCATATCTGAAGGTTTTCATTGGTTTAATCCGCATTTTATTCGTCTTATGATTGGTCTATACAGTAATCTGTATTTCCCTTTAATTTCAACAACGATGGATACCTTCTGTTGCCACTATGACAAAAAAGTAATAAAAACTACAGAAAAAAAAAATAACTCAGAAACAAATTGAGATACAGCTTTCAAACAAATAGCATTTAAAAGTACATTTTTTTTTTCTATCCGACGGTGTAAAAAATAATATTGTCGGATGTTTAGAAGTTTAAGAATAAAATTTCATTTAAAATTAGCCGTCAGATTTCTTGAAAATCTGACGATGGAAAAGCCTTTTCCCGAACAGCCAATGAAATGTTTGGATATTTACGTAAGTTTCAGGGGATAATACTTAAGTTTCATGAAATCTGACGGGTCGCAGGCGATATTTTTGGCTTGCAATTTTTACGTGTAATAACACTATTAATGTTTAATTCATGGCGTACGTAATGTATGATCAACTCCGTGTGATTTTTTATGTCTTAAATTTTAGTCTTCAAAAAAATCGTTTTCCAAATGGTCGTTGTAATTTGATAAATTGCTTTTTTCTTTTTTTTTTTTTTCTTGTAATTTTATGTATGAATTCGGCATTTCTGAATAAAAAAAGAGGCTAAACTGGTAGGGGGGGGGGCCCTGGTAAGGGGGAAGGGGGCCGAGTAAGTTGTTGTGATGTCAGGTCTAGAGATAGAGCCAATTGAATATGCAATTATTTTCAAGGAGCATAATAAAGTTCGCTTAAAAATATCTATTTTTATTCAGGTTTTTTTAGGCTTATATATATTCTTTGACTTTGAGTTGGAACAACTTGAAGTAAAACCACACAATGTCTTAATGCTTTTATAGTATTTATATTAGTAGGTAATATATCGTGTATAACTTTTTGAATAAATTTATCTGTAATAGTTGCATAATTTTAAAAAATGTGATGTCACAACACTGGAAATATTAATTATTACTCGAATGTGACAATCCGTGATATGGAGATTTAAGCAAAAGTCAAATGCTTGTAAGTCGGGTCGTTTCCGTCGAAAGTTGTTCCTCAGGATTTTCAAAACTGCCACGTTATACTGAACAATATGCTCAGGCACTACATGTTGATAAGCTTGTAATGATAGTAAAAGTTTTAAATAATCATTACTTTTCCGGAAAATTGATTCTTTTAAAACAATTTTGAAGCGAATGATGAAAAGAAAATTATTTACAATAAATACACTGACTGTAAAATGAAAACATTAAAGTATAGCAAATTATCTTATAAAAGTTGGGGATGGAACTGAAAAGTTCAATCGTTTAATATGTCTTAAACTACTACAGACATCTGCTGTAGCAAAAAAAAAAAAAAAAAAAAAAAAAAAAAATCGTAATTATCCGTGATGAGCGATATCCGTGGCATTCTGTCAAACACAAGAGAATCTCTTTTTAGGTGCGTTCGTAATTATATAAATACGTAGCACCTACAGTCGTCGTTCAGTCCGTCTGTCTGTCCGTCCGTCTGTCCGTCCGTCTGTCTGTCCGCCCGCATATAACAGAGCAAAAACTACCCGACAGAATGATCTGAAATTTTTAATATATAATTGATGCAAAATTTTGTCGAGCCATTTCCAATTTTATGAAAATCGGATGTATAGTTTAATTACAGGGACAGTCAAAAGTTTTTCTTTACATTACGGCCAATGGGAAAAATTATTGCAAGTGAATTTTAATGATGTTACAGACTTCCGAATGGTCTGAAATTTTTAATATATAATTGCTGCCAAATTTTGTCGAGCCATTTCCAATTTTATGAAAATCGGATGTATAGTTTAATTACAGGGACACCCAAAAGTTTTCCGTTACATTACGGCCAATGGGAAAAAATTATAGCAAATGCATTTTAATGATTTTACAGCCTTCCGAATGATCTGAAATTTTAAATATATAATTGCTGCAAAATTTTGTCGAGCCATTTCAAATTTTATGAAAATCGAATGTATAGTTTAATTACAGGGACAGTCAAAAGTTTTCCGTTACATTACGGGGAATGGGAAAAAAAATATTGTAAGTGCATTTTAATGATGTTACAGACTATGCACTTATGAAGGGTAAAAAATATGCATTCAGTACAATATGGAGTGCAAAAAATAATTATAAAACTAGTTATAGTACGAACGCACCTCATTTGCCACGTTTGACGAGCAATTTCCAACTTGTTTTTTTTGCGGGGTTTGGAAAAGGTAGATGCGCTCTCCAAATTCCGCAACTTCATGAGTGACGCGTCAGATAATAACGGCCGACACATTTTATCGGTAACATACTCATCTTATTTCAAAGTGACGTTTATTCTGGGGTTTTTTTTCCCAATAGTTTATCTCAGTAAGTATCCGGCTAGCATCATGTTTTAATAGACAGCTTTCGTTCTCATAAAATAAAGTAGAAAGAATAACAATGGTACTGATAAATACCATAAAGGATGTAGAAATGTGTTATTCAGAGGTCATTAGACCGAAAGTATTTAGCCCTTCTGTTTGTTATTAGTATAATATATTATCTTAAGCTCCTTAATGAGTTTTTTTTTTTTTTTTTTTTTTTAAAGGTAAATTACTTTCTTATCTAAATTGATGCTATTATCCATATTGTAGTTGGAGGAAAAAACTAACTTGTTCGAATAATTTCATATAGAGTTGGACTTATCTTTTCATATAATCTAAGAAAAGAAAAGAATGAATGAATAAATGAATGAAAGTTTAGTTTATTATTATGTTGCATAAAGGTTTGTGAAGATTCCATGTTCAAGAAAAATATGGAATTTGTTGTAAGCAGAAAGCTAGAACTCTGAAAATTGAACAGCTTCGCCTGGTTGGAAATTTTGACGCTTTTCTACACTGTCAGAAAAATTCGTCTTTAAACACTAAATTATTCGTCATTTTTTTAACAAATAATTTCCGTGCTCTTAGAAAACATGCTTTTTTCGTTAATTCTTCCCGAAAGTCTGAAAAAGGGGGGGAACATTCCGCTTATTTCTTGCTCGCATGCGTATGGGCTATATTATAAACATAGTTCGAATTTATTTTTAAAATGAAAAACCGAAAATTCAATAAATTAAAATTTCTAATTTATTTAAAAACAAACAAGCAAAAATATTCCTTTCGCATTTAATAAAGTAGCAATTTTCTCCTTCATTTAAACTTATTCGCAATTTATTTTTTGGAGTATTAAAAAAATATTCGCATTCGCATGCAACACATTAAAAAAAATATATGGTAGTTCAATCAACTTAAAAAGACCGATTTTATTCAAAAAAGCAAACATTTCTTCTCGAATTTAATTAAAAATATAATATTCATGAATATCTAACAATGAAATTATGCCTTATTAAAAATATTTCTAATATATAATAATTTTTATCCTTTATTATTCTATAAGTATTAAAACATCAAGTGTTATTTCATAACGACGAAATGTCCCTGCAATTAAGTTTAAATTTCCGAGCTTTCTGAACAAGAAATTTAACAAGCCTTGCCAATCCCCTATTTGAAGTTAACCCATATCTTCATTTTAAATTCACCGTCTACCAACTGCTTGCTGGCCTAGTGGTTAAGATGCTCGATTCGAAACGCGCGGTCCCAGGTTCAAAGCCAAGGTCATCCACGGAAGAACGAGAGAAGTACTTTTTAAAAAACTCCCTTTTTTCAGATTACGGAAATTTTCTGTCGTAGAATGGACAAAAGAACGGAAATTTTCTTTCTTGTCACAGAGAAAAAAAATGTACTTTCTTCAGTTCTCGGATTTATTCAGGTAGCAGAGCTGCCAGGAATATTTCCGTGAATTGAAGAAAGTATTTCTGAGAGTGTATGGATGAATTGTCATTGGGGTCGTTATTGTTGTCAGGTGATATTGTTTATGGGCCATAATTATTGATCACTTACATTATTACTTCCATTAGAACCTCTTTTATCCGAAACTCTCGGTTAACCGAAATCCACTTTTAAAGTTTTTTTTTTTTTTTTTTTTTTTTTTTTTAACTATCATATTCCTTGTGTGCAAGCGGTCCTTTCCGAACTACCAGTGCATATAAATATTTTTGAACCCCTTTCTTAGAGTTCCTTTGAATTTAACTTGAGCTTCCGTAAGCTGCGGAGTGGAACGATGGACAAATTAGGAATTCTGAAGCTTTTGAATGTTTTGCAAAAGGTTTGGCATGGCTGAAGCAGCAGAAAGACTGTGATGCTGGTGAACTAATAATATTACAAAGCTCCGTGATAGTGCTTCAAAGTAAAGGTAATTGAAACTGCGACAAACAAAACGTTGTGATATATGTAATGGGTACTTAATTTCAAAATTAAAATTCAGGTAATTTATTCTTTTTATATTTTCCTGTTGCTTTATTTTTATTAAGCACTTGTTACTCTTTACCAGTAAGAAATATTGCATATTTTACTCCTTAATCTTAAAATTGAAGCATTCTCGATTATCCGAAAATTTCGATTTTCCGGAAGATGGTCGGTTCCAATTGGTTCGGATAATCGAGATTCTACTGTACTTACATTTATTACTGCCTAATTGCTACTTACATTTATTACTTCCGAACGGCTTTGAAACGTTATTTACTTTTCTGCTTTAAATTAGTGTTTCTGAGACAAAAAAAAAAAAAAAAAAAAAAAAAAAAAAAAGGTTTAATATTGTGTCTAACAAAACAATATGATATTGTCAGAAAAGAATAACTCAATCGAAATGTACAGGCGTAAAAAAAAGTCGGAAATTGTACGTCAAACGTGGCAAATGAGGTGCGTTCGTACTATAACTAGTTTATAAATATTAAGATCTTGGTGCAATAGCTATTGCACTCTTATGCAAAAATGCATGAATACAAAATTTATTACGATTCTATATATTGAATTCAGTAATACGGAAATAATAGGATTCCATCTTAAATAGGACTTCGTCACCATGGCAACCTAGAATCATTACCTATCATGGGATATCATTGAATTAATGACGTATGATAGGATTTAACAGAATGAAGAAAACTTTTATTCATATCTTTTTAAGTTTTAATTTGATTTTCATAAAATTTGAAATGACTCGACAAAATTCTGGAACGATTATATATATTAAATTTCAAACCATTCGTTTGGGTATGGATAGTTTTTGCGCTGTTATATACGGACAGACGGACGGACCAGACAACGACTATAGGTGCTACATATTTATATAATAACGAACTCACCTAAAAAGGAAAGTTTTAATATGTAAAATTTGTTACTACTCGATTATCCTGTCGACCAATTTCGCCAAATGATACAAATCGCCAAACTATTTGCCAAATTATACAAATGGAAGAATGTTACCATTCTAGAATTTTAAGTTAGTAAAATTATGAATTTAAATTTAAAAAATCACTAAAGAATTGAGTTACTTTAATGATGACGTTCACTTATGACGTAACAACATATCTACCCTATATATATAAAATCCTAATGAAACGAATTTATGAAACGGATATATGAAACGACTGAAATGTAACGAATTTATGAAACGATTCTTTGAAATGACTGATTAAACAACTGATTATGTTTCACGGCGATTTCTCCTAAAATATGGAATATTTTGCGATGAAATTAACACCAAAAGTCCGTATTGATCCGCAGATCTCAAAACTGGTATTAGAATTTTTAAATTCGAATTAGTTTCAGAAATATTAATTTTTTTTTTAATTTTAAATACTTTTTTCTAATGATGGTTTCAAATGGACTCAAATTTTAATCACAACAGATATATTTTTTTTTTCATATTTCAGAAAAGGTTATTATTTTAAACTAATTTGACGACCAGTTTGGCCTCTCTTAAATCTATACTAAGAACAATGCTTTTTTTTTTTTTTTTTTTTTGTATTTCGTTATCATTTTATTTAATACAAAACTTTCTTTTAAAACTGAAACATTTAAAATTAATGGCTTTCACTTCTTTCTTTTTTTAAAACGAAACGAAAAGAAAAATATTAGGCGCAGATGCCATATACACACCGGGGTACCTAATTGGCGCCAAAATGGTGTTATTTTGCCTGAGATGGTAACCCGGCTATTGTTGTTTATTTATTAATAAATGTTTATTTACATTTATTTTCTTTTTATTTAAAAAAAAAGTTATAAATTGTTTTTTTCTATAGTTATTAATTAATTTTTTATTTATTTATTGTTATTTCATTTTAAAATAATAGAAAATAATTTAAAAATACATATGTAACTGGTATTCGAAAACGAGGTTTCGCCAAATTGTCGTAAAAAAAATCACGTCAAACCCGATTAAATAATGCAACAAATCATGACACTTAATTTCAAATTCAAGCTAATGTTTTAATGGTACTACTTAGTTATCCCGTCGACCAATTTCGCCAAATTATATAAATCGACAAAACAATCACCAAATTCTACAAATTGATGTAATTTTTATTTTAAATAACGAAAGAACAAATAAATTAGTATAAAATTAATAAAAATGCAAATAAAACGTCGAATTAAAAATCACTTGATGGCGTAAACACGTGTAACTTTCTTACAGTCAAGTGAATGAGACATTTACGATCAACCGTTATTGGCATTTAATCTTATAGTCTGACTATAGATCTTTGGTCGATGGGATAACCAAGTAGTACCGTTTTAATTTACCACTCGAAAAATAAAAAAAATGCTAACTGGCGAGTTAAAAAAAAAAAAGCTATTTGCGAGAATTGCACCTGGCTAACACAAAACTACCAAGAATTCTTTGCGATCAGGGCAACTTTTATGTAGTTTTATTCGAAAAAATAACTTTTATTCTTTAATCAAATTGGAAACCTTTCTTATGAAAAGGGGAAAGGATTGCGAACAGATAATATTTGGCGACTTATCCCTATTATAGAGATTGTTTTCAATTCTAAAAACAGCGCAAAGAATAATATTTTCCTAACGATTAAAAATTTATTTACACGTGACTATTAAAAAAAGAAAAAAACTTTAAAATTACTATTAAATAAGTACGTGTTGAAAGTAGGAAAATATTGAAAATTATGTCTTGAAAATTGTATTTACACATAAATATTAAAAGAGAAAGGAAACTTTAAAATAATAAATACATTAATATGCGTTTGACCCTTTCAGGGCAAGGTACTTCTATTCGTAAAATGTTGAAATCAGTGAATGGCACCAGAATTTACAAACAATTTTTGAAATACGGAAATGCTTTTGTTCACTTACTTAATAAAAGGAAAATTTTCATTCCAATATTCTGGTACCAATGTGGCATTTAATAATTAAAATTAAGTGGTCCAAAAATGAACCACCGCCCTTGAAGGGGTTAAAGCAGTAACTTGTAGTAATTGTAGTAAATTGCATTATGTCAATCGTTTTATAACGCTTTTAAAAAATACCGGGAGGCAAAGACTGTTTACTTAATTTATTTTATTTTAGCCTCTTTTCAAATGTTTAACTGATCTTCTTTAATCAAACATGAAAACAACCATTGGATGTCTTAACAGCAACTGCTTCGGCCTTACATTTTCTCAATCAAAGGGAATTGAATGGAAATCCATTTACAGGGAGATCGCTATAGGTCTTTCCATTATAATTCAATCTTCTCTAATCTTTTTAAAACCGATCAAATTAGCGCGCTTTTAGATTCTGTGGTGTCTGAGCGGGGGTTGGCAAGCGTAGCTTGCAGGGGGCACAGCCCCCTAGACAAATATAAAGTTTGATTTATTCGGATGATTTCGGACAAAAGTCGGACTATGAATTGTTTACGTATTTAAATGCAGAATTATTAAATTAAACCATAAACAAACAGATATTTTTAAGATGTTGCATTTGTGAAGAAAATTTAAGTAATATAACAATCGAATTTATTAAGAGACATAATAAATATCAATGATAACGGAAGATTGTAAGGAACTTGACGCTCTTTATTTAGTCAAACACCATAGACCGATATAACTGTAAAATGTATGTAAACATTAGGTATAGTGAAGAAAAATCAGCAATTATAAATAGCGAAGGAACAAATAAATTAGTGAAACAATAATAAAAATACAAATAAAATGTCGAATTAAAAATACCTTGATGACGTAACAAACAGTGAATGTGACATTTACGATCATCCATTATTGGCATTTAATCTTACAGTTAGGAGATAGTTTTTTGATCGACGGGATAATCAAGTAGTACTGAATATATGAATAGATGACGTTGATAGCGGTTTTTCGAACATTTATTTATTTTTTATTTTTTTAATGATTGTTTTCACTTTTGAAATCATATAAATTTTCATTAAAATATACTTTTAAATATCCTAACGACCAATTATCTACAAATTTTATAGATGCTTAAAAGTGAAATGCTTATGAATATAAATTTTTTATTGGAAAATATGTATCTAAAATTAAATAGATTATAAATTTAAGCATTTTTTAAAATGTAATATCAGAAAAAATAGAATTTATTCATAAATGCATGAAATTCAAGAAGGTAACGCGAAGAAAAATATGCAGTTGTTTTAAGATAGGAAAATAATTATTTTCTCTGTGCATATAAAAAAAAATAAAAAATACAGAAGCAGTTATGCATAGTAGAGGTCTGCATACGGCCAGACCTGGCGGAAAGCCCATACCGGTGCGGCTAGGCTCGGGCTGATATTTTTCATGAGACTCGGGCCGGGTCGGTCCTGGTTTTCATTCTTTACGAGCCCGGGGCTTTACTTGTTTCTGCAGACACGGGCCGGGCCTTCCTCCTTCTTCTAGAGCCCATGTTGGGCTGGCACTTTATTTATTCAATTTTCTAAAAATAAAGTGATGTTGTTCATTTTTTTTTTTTTTTTTTAAGGAATCTTTAATTTGGTTTAATAAGTTACTTCTTTTTTGCTTTGTAGAGATTTTAAATTGTACTTTCTTGCTTACCATATTTTTCTCTTATTCTAAACTACGTTAACTTTCTTACTATGAATCAGCATTTGAATGTGCGATTGCTTTTAATGAGTGTTTATGCACAAAATTGTCTAAGAGATCATTATTATTAATGCTGTTCCGTATTTCATGAAATGCGAACGTATAATCTAAAAATGAAATCTATGAATAAGTATATGTGCATTTTGAATAAATTTATTTGTAGGGTCAATTGCTTAAGAAATATCGGCATGTTTTGCAGAAATTGATTCTGGCTGGCTTTGCCTGCTCCGAATTTTTAAGACTTACGGGCCAAGCTAGAATGGAATTTTTAGCTTTTATACCGAGCCAATAAACTTTTTGTAATGAATTAAACTATAAAATATTTTTTCGTTATTTGCAATTGAAAATTAATACTCTTAAGTTAAAAGCGTTACTACTTGTTTCATGTACATCAATTTTGATCGTAATGGATTAAACTGAAATATGAGTAAGCAATTAACATATGCGTAAAGTTGTAGAGTGACGTAATGCATTTTATTTCTTGCTTATTAAATATTTATGTGACTATTTTGTTACGGAATTTGTGTACGTCGAAACAGTTCTTTAAAATTAACACGTCTCTTTGTAAAGTTCTCGCTGAAAATTTTTCATTTCATATTGGCGAAAAGTAATTTTCACAGCTATAGAAATCAAATCAAATGTTTGGATGCAATAAAAACAAGTAAGAAAAAATCATGCATCAAAAATAGATTATGAAACACTATTAAGTGTTCTCAACTGCTCTGCTCAACAAGTGTAAAGCTTTTTGACACATTTACAAATTCATTTTTTAAGGTAAAGATATAAAATTAGAAAGCCTGACCATGGAAGCGATTTGGAATTGAACTGTGTTTTCTATTTTTTGATCAATCAATTACCTATTGAGTTATAAGCGATTTTGATCACGTGACAAACACGTTTTTCAATCTTTCTTGGTTGGTTTTTCTCCTTTTGCGCGGAAATTCGGTTCAAAACGCCCACTTTGACACTATTTTCTGAAAGATCTATTGCGTTTGCAAAAAAAAACCCCGGAAAAAACAGCTCGATTACACAGTTTCTGAACAACAACAACTGCTAGTTTCATGCATTTGCGAACAAAAATAAATTAAAACTTATGTCATGAAGTTGCTCTTTTGGATTTGAGAACAGCCTTGAAAAATGAATTTGTAAATGTATCAAAACGTTTTGCGCTTGTTGAGCAGAGCAGTTGAGAACAGCCTTAATGAAAAACAATTTTGAAAACACAGCTCTCAAGAAACTCCTGAATCTTGATGCTCATTTTCTAGGGATAATTTTACGTAAAGGATCTTTTATATTTTTATTTTTATTTTTTACAGTTTACTGTTAAAAATAAGTGTACAGGGGAGAATTATTTCAAGAATTCATACAGATAAACACTCACGGAACTCACGATTTTTCCCAGAAAATTGTGCTCCTGCACTAACAAACATGACAAAATGCAGAGCGGTTATTATTAAACCAACAGCGCTGAGGGGCTTCCAGAGAAGGATATAGTTAACAGATGCATATGAAACTTTGCGTACGCGCAGTCCGTATTATAAAGCACAAACGTGTCCGCGCATAATGCTGACGTCATTTTGAAGTTGGCAACACCTTATGATTACGTTTCGGTTTTGCAATTTTTTTAAACTTCTAAACATCGCACAATTTTTACACCGTCCTTTAGGGTAAAAAATGTACCTTGAAATGCAATTTGTTTGAAAACTGTATCGCACTTTATTCATTTATTGTGGTTTTCAAAAAAATTCCCAAGCGTGAATTTTTGAAATCTATCTCCATCACGTGCAGGCTCTATTACGAAGATAACAATAATAATAAGAAGAATAACAACCCATTTTCACTTAAAACAGTATAAATAGTTAAGCATTTGTCTCTGACTAATTTTCCATAACAAAATTAAAATTTCATCAATAAATAAACAAAATAAAATAAAATAAAACACAAATTTAACATATATGTTATCGAACAATTTCAATTTTTACATATGTAATTTGTACTTTATGTAATTTGCTTGAAACCTGTATCCCTTTTGACTGATTGTTTACGATTTTTAAAATAATTTTTAAACATGAATTATTTTGGTATCTATCGCGTGCAGCCCGATTGCGAAAGATTAACCCGTTTCACCTAAATCGGGTTTTCAGGTGTTTTCTATCAAGTTATGACTTGACAGACCAGTTGCATTTTAATATGCTAATCGTGTTTTAACTAATCCTGTAATTTCATCCTTTAACTCGATGAGGTGATGGTTTGTTCAACTGCATCCTGGTCTAATACATTTTTACTGTTGTTGTATCCGTAATTTAGTAAAAACAAAACAAAAAAAAAAAAACAACAAAAACAACAACAAAAAAAAACAACAAAAAAAAACGTTTGGTGTGTGTGTGTGTGGGGGGGGATCCACACTCCGACCGTAAAGTATTTGAATAAAATAAGAAATATTGAAGGGGTAGTAAGACTTAAGATAAATGAAAACACGAAACTATACAATATTTTCCATATGAGTAGAAGTTTCTAATATGAAATGTCAGCGGATAAAATGTGTGTCCATTACGCATCTTCCCCTCTGAGTCATATTATCATCTAATGCATTTTGATTGCTCTTTTACTTACAACAATCCACTACCGATCACATTTTTCTTTAATGCATCATCCTACGAGAGCGGTAATAAAACTACATTTTATTTTTATTTTATTTTACTCTACTAACGGAAAACCGATTCATGAAATAAAGTTGTCATCTGCAAAAGATTTTTATGAATGAATTGCTTTCGCGGAAATGACGTCGCAGAGTAGAACGTATAAATAGCCAATCCGCTGTCTGGAATGACTCACGACGAGTAGAAAAGTCAGTCAAGTCTCATTTGGGACTACAAAGTTGATTTGGAAACTGTTTCTCGCGCCGCTCGTGTTTTTGCTGTAATCAGGTGATTTTTTTTTTCAATTCTTTTTACACGTAAAATACAAGTGATGTGTAAAATTCAAGCTTGGGCGTGATAAAACAAATT
The DNA here is from genome assembly GCA_963932465.1 of Maratus speciosus. NCBI lineage: Eukaryota > Metazoa > Arthropoda > Arachnida > Araneae > Salticidae > Maratus > Maratus speciosus. The sequence goes on along the minus strand of OZ010786.1, from coordinate 105,484,847 downwards.
TTCAATGGATGAAAACTTGTGCTGCCACAGGTAAAGGGAAATAATTTAGCAAATTTGAGATTTATAAGGATTTTAGACTGAACGACACAGTTGAGTAAGTTATTTTAAAATTATACAGTTATTTTGTTTTTTGTATATTTAAATAAAGCTTTGATTTATAATTCTTTGGCTGAAGTTATTGCGGTTTTACATTTTATATGTGAATTGTTATTCTCATTTAGACAAAGATAAAGGAATCTGTAAATTTTACATAACATTAATTTGTGTGTTTTTTTTCTTGAATAAAACACCTACGTGTAAAGGCCGAGTTTTTTAAATCCTAAACCTTTTTAACTATGTTGAGTGTATTGACCTACTTTTGCAATATGATTTCTTAGGTATATCTAACTTGTGTTCATAATATGTACGGATAGATAAAAATACTTTTCGTTGATCTATCTAAAAATTGTATAGCTACTGTTACAAGAAAACCTGCTAAGACAGAATAGCAGGGTCGTAATAAATCCGTTTTAGACAGCTTTTCGTCTTTGCTGGTACATTGTCAGTTATAATTGCAGCGTGTCCTTTTCGCGAGGATCATTAAAATTTTTCGTTTAAGACGGAATTAAGACAGGTTCCGACCACAGGTTTTACAATATCAGCATTCGTTGTTATTATTTTTATTATTTTTTGAAGAATTACAAACTTCTAACCAATATAAACCATTTGCTATTTTTTATACCTACATTTATTGCTTCTATTTAACATATAAACATTTAATTGATAAAATTTTATTTGTAAGTACTTATTTCTATAATGAAGAGAGGGATTTTTTGTTTTTTATTTATTGATGAAATTATATTTATAAGAACATATTTCTATAATGAGGAGAGGGAATAATTATTATTAATTTTTTTAATGATAAATTTCATTTAGAATGTATAATGAAGAGAGGTAATTTTCTTTTTATTGATGAAACTTTATTTCTAAGAATGTATTTCTATAATGAAGAGAGGTAATTTTCTTTTTATTGATGAAACTTTATTTATAAGAATGTATTTCTATAATGAAGAGAGGGATCTTTTTTTAATTGATGAAATTTTATTTATAAGAATGTATTTCTATAATAAAGAGAGGGATTTTATTATTATTATTATTATTCTTGAAATTTTATTTATAAGAATGTATTTCTATAATGAAGAGAGGCAATTTTTTATTTATTTATTTATTTATTGATGAAATTTTATTTATAAGAATGCATTTCTATAATGAAGAGAGGGATTTTTTTTAAATGTATCTCTATATACACGTACTAGTATTAATGTATTTAAAGTAAATAAGCAGTTAACTACACCTTTTGACTCATTAAAACTTTATTGTGATCCTGGTACTGTGCTCAAATACAGAAAAAATATCTTTTAAATATCCGAATTTATACGCATTCTGCAAACCAGCTTTTCTTTTTGAAATGTTACATGTTTTTTTATTATTATTATTATTTAAATTCTGTAGTCAAATGTATAATGTAATAATAATTTTTTAAAAAGGTATGGATTTTGTTTCAATTCTTTTAATAGAAAGAATCCTCTTACAAAATGCAGTTCATCGTAACAATGAATAATTTTTACAGCAATATGTGAAAAGATCACATTTATTTAAATTTAATGGTACATTTAGAAAAAAATTAAACTGTGATATTGTGCAATTACATTTTCAAATATTTAAATAACTATGTATTTAATTGAATTTTACTGTTGAATTGAAATGATAGTTGTAAATAATTTATTGACCATTAATATAAGAGTGCTGTAGTAAAAATTTTGTTTAATCTATAATAAGACGTCTCTCTTTGCGTGTGTGTCTGCGTGCTTGTTTCTGAACAGACCACTGCTTGCGAGCTATAAGACTTGGCAGGAAGGTATCTGTATGTTTGATGCTATGCACCTCACAATCAGTTTTTAGATTGGATTTTTTAAATTATTTTTTATGCGACTTTTAGCGTTTTTTTTTTTTTTTTTTTTTTTTTTTTTTTTTTTTTTTTCTTTTTTTCGTGATTCGCTACGATTTTCCCACATTAGTAACAGACATCTCTTCAATCTCTTTGTCCAATGCAGTAAATTATGTCCTCTTTACAATAAAGCTGATTTTTGTACTTTTCGCGATTCTTTTTTATGCAATTTTTAGCGGGTTTTTTTTTTTTTTTTTCGTGATTTTTTAACTTTCGTAAAAGGAATCCTGTTTCAATCTTTTAGTCGAATATAGTAAATTTTGTCCTCGTTGATTCTTATTATTTTTTCGTTTTTTGTGAGATTTTTAACGGTCTTCGGTGATTTTTAGACATTCGTAAAAAAATACTATTTTAATCTTTTAGTCCAATATAACTAATTTTATTCTGTGTTTTCTTTTTTTTTTTTTTTTTTTTTCACGAATTTTCTATGCGATTTTTAGCAGGTTTTTTCTTTCTCTTTTTTTTATTCGCGTTTCACGAGGACTTTTTTGGCACTCGTAAAAGAAACCCGCTTACGATATTTTAGCTCACTATAGTAAATTTTGTCCTCTACATTTTTAAATTTTTCATGCGATTCTTAGAATTTGTGGCGTTTCGCAGCGATTTTTTGACACTTGTAAAAGGAATCCCGCTTTAATTTTTTAGTCCAATGTAGTAAATTTTTTTCCCTGTGAATTTGGAATTTTTCACGCTTTTTTTTATGCGTTTTTTCGCGCTCCGAGGAGATTTGTTGACATTTTTTTTTCTGAAAAGGAAATAGCTCTCCATTAAATTTCGCCATTGCCATGCTTAAATTCAAGTTGGGAGAATGCCAAATCGGTTCCTATAGCAGTGTCAATGACAATACTGAAAATTTAAATTCACAATCTGGGTTGAAATAAAAAGTCATAATAATTCATTGTTCGTTTGATTTGAGAACGAAGCGGGCGTAGGCTTCACGGATGCATGCTGCCGAAGGGGGAAACCCGATCAACGAACCGCCCGCCGCCAATAGTACTGTTATTTTAAACGTTTGTGCAAAACATTGTCAGAATATTCAAGTAGAACACAACGCTCGCTCTCGTTTAATTTTAATAATGCATGTTTTTTAATTTTGTCAAAATATAATAAGAAGTAACATACTGTGTATGTAGAATTATCTATACAGTGTTTTTTTTTTTTTTAATTAATATTTGTTTGAATTATGATCTGTAAAAGTTAATAAAAAATGTTTTCCTTATCATAATATTATCATTGCTTTTCTATTTAAATAATTCAGTATAGGCAAAGTTATTGCATTATATTTTTGTTCTTCAGATTATGACATTTTTAAATGAACACTTACAAAGTATTATTATTATTTTTTTTTTTTTTATAAGTACCTTGAATGCGGCAGCGTCTTCAATTTAGTTTTTAGATATTCACCTATTCTCGAATTTATTAATGAGTTTTATTTTTAAACATTCTGTCAAACAAATTGTATAATAATTGCACAATTGTATAATAATTGTATGTTCAGTACTGTTCACTTGTAATTATTGTTTATTCAAAACAAAATAGAGCTTGTCGTGCTATTGTCTTTTTTGATATTTTTTTACGAATGTTTATTTTTAAAATGCTTCTTATGAAAAATAACTTAGTCTAAGAATCGAAAAAAAAAAAAAAAAAAAAAAAACCCAAAATAATTAACTATAGGTTTAAAAAAAGTTTTTTGGCTTTAATCAATGTGTAAAACAAGACTGACGTATGTCTTTTTTAATTCTGTGGCCGAAACACACAAACATTAATCCATATATATCCTTATCTATACTCCTATTATAAAGAGGAAAAAATTGTTTATTTGTCGGAGATAAGCTCTGGAACTACAGAACCGATTCCAAAAGTAATGGTATCAAAATGATGGTGTTAGTCCAACTTAGAACATAGGCTATATCTTATGTCGGTGCCACTACCCCAAAGGGGGTGTAGGAGCAAAAAACGTTCTAGAAATGCGATTTTAGCGTAACTGAAGGGCTTAGAAATATGAAATTTTGAATATTAGTTACTTATAAGATATAAACGATGTCTAAGAACAGTTCTTAAACAATGCGAAATTTAAAAGGGTTGTAAATGCACAAAAAGTGTTCTAAAAAAGTTCTAAATGGTAGTTTCTACACAATCTCAGGAAATACCAAACCGATGTAAAAAGTATTGGTGTCAAAATGACGGTGATAACTCTTGCTCCAAGATAGGCTATGTTTTATGTCGGTGTCACTACCCCAAAGGGGATGCAGGAGCAAAAAACGTTCTAAAAAGGCAATTTATGTGTTACTGAAGGGCCTAGAAATATGAAATTTGAAATATTAGCTACTTATTAGATATAAAGGATTTCTAAGAACAGTTCTTAAGCAATTCGAAATTTGAAAGGGGTGAAAATGCGCGAAAATCGTTCTAAAAAACGTTCTAAATGGTGGTTTCTACACAATCTCAGGAAATACCAAACCGATTTAAGAAATAATAGTGTCAAAATGACAGTGACAACCCTTGCTCCAACATAGGCTATGTTTTATGTCGGTGCCACTACTCCAAAGGGGTGCAGGAGCAAAAAAAGTTCTAAAAATCCAATTTTTGCGTTACCGAAGTGCCTAGAAATATGAAATTTGAAATATTAGCTACTTATTAGATATAAAGGATTTCTAAGAACAGTTCTTAAACAATTCGAAATTTAAAAGGAGTGAATATGCGCGAAAAGCGTTCTAAAAAACGTTCTAATGGTGGTTTTTACACAATCTCATGAAATATTAAACCGATCTAAAAAATAATGGCGTCAAAATGATGGTGAACCCTTGCTCCAACATAGGCGATTTTTTTATGTCGGTGCCACTACCCCAAAGGGGGTACAGGAGCAAAAAACGTTCTAAATTGCGGCTTTTGCGTTACGGAAGGGCCTAGAATCGTGAAATTTGGAATAGTAGTTAGTTATAAGATATCAATGATCTCTAAGGACATTTCCTAAAAAAATCGAAATTTAGAAGGGGGTCAAAATGCGCAAAAAGCGTTGTAAAAAACGTTCTAAATTGCGATTTCTGTGCAATTTTAGGAAGTACTGAACCGATTTCAAATATAATGGTGTAAAAATTATGCTGAGAGATCTCGCTCCAAGTTAGGCTATATTTTATATCTGTTTCCACTACCCCAGAGGAGATACAGGAGCAAAATGCGCGAAAAGCGTTCTAAAAACGTTCTAGATGCCGATTTGTCAGCAATATCTCAGGAAGAATCAAACTGATTTCAAACGTAATGGTAGGAAATGGATGCTGACAGCCTCTGCTCTTACATAGACGCTATTTTATGTCGGTATCACTATCACCTAGACGTTGCAGGAGCAAAAAACCGTTCTAAATTTCGATTTTTGTGATCGGTACGGGCTAGCAGCTTAAAATTATGCAAGGTACATATTTATTAGATATAAATGATCTTTAAGTGCAGTTTCGAAAAAATTAGAAATTTAAAAAGGGGTGAAAATGCGCGAAAAGCTTTCTAAAAACGTTCTAAATTGCGATTTATACTCAATCTCAGGAAATACCAAAGCTATTTCAAAAGTAATGGTTGCAAATCAATGGTGATAGTCCCTGCTATAACATAGGTTATATTTTAAGTTGCTGTCACTATCATCTGAGGGTTGCAAAAGCAAAATATGTTCTAATTTACGTTTTTTGCACAACTGAGGGGTCTAATACTTTGAAGTATGGCATGGTATTTACTTACAAGATGCAACTTCTTTCTAAGAACAGTCGAAAGATAATTCCAAATTTTAAAAGATGAAGTAAGCGAAAAGCGTTATAAATTACAATTTTTATGCAATCTTATCAAATAATAAACCGATTAAAAAAATAATGATGACAAATTGTTGGTGTTAGAACCTGCTCAAACATAAGCTATATTTTATATCTGTGCCACTACCACTAGAGGGTTGCAGGAGCTAAAAACTTTCTAAGTTGTGATTTCTGTGATACTGAAAATGTTAGAAACTTTGAATGTGGCATGGTAGTTACTTATAAAATATAAATGCCCTCGAAAGACTGTCGAAAATAAATTCGAATTAAAAAGGGGTGAAGCGAAGGGAAGGTGTGAAAAGCATTCTAAAAAAGTCTTAAATTACGATATGAAATTTCAGGGGATATAAACCGATTATAAAAGTAATAGTTGCGAATCAATGGTAACAGTCTCTGATCCTACACAGGCCGATGATTCTACCACCTGGGGTTTACAAGAACAGCAAACGCTCTATAAAAGGCCTTTAAAAGCTTTCTAAATTACGTTTCTGTGGAATATTAAAAATAACAAACCGATTTCAAAATTAATGTTGGCAAATTAATGGTGATAGTTCCTAATTCAACATAGCCCTTTTTGTTGAGAGAGATGGTAGGACTTGGAATTTGACATAATAGTTAATTTTAAGATATAAGAAGATGGTTTCTAAAAAATTCAAAACTTCAAATGAATACTGAAATGAGCGTATTAAATGAGCATAAAGGTTTCAAAACATTTTATAAATTATCATTTATTTAGTTTTATTAATTTAAGTCTCATTTCTGCCTAATGCAGTGTAATAATGATGTTTAATCAAACTGTGTTTTAAATAGTAATTTTTGAATTATTCTTAAAAGTAATAAGTAAAAATTTAGTTAGTACCTTTTAATAAAAATTAGACATATAAATATCACTTGGCATATTTCAAATATTACGCGAGCAAAGCCGCGGGGTTTGCTAGTAATATTATAAATGTCAATGTGTGTCCGAATGTTTGAATGAAGTGAACATCAAAACGGATGAATTAATGCTTTTGTATCTTTGCATATATATAGATTATGAAACGGAAAAGAACATAGGCTATGTTTTATTTATTTTAAACAAATATTTCACTTAATAATTCAAAATTTCATACTTTTTCATACAGAATCAATTGACATTTTCCCGATAAAATTTGACCATTTTTCTTTCCCGTTGCCAAGAAATTCTAAATCTGGAATAATAATTTTTCCTCTACAATTAATTAAAAATTAAAATAAAAAGAATTCAAAATAAAATATTTATGACGTCATATTTGAAACGAAAAATATGTATTTTTTATTATACATGAAGGATGAATATTAGTTACGTTATTAAGGGGTTTTCTGAAAAAAATGGAGTCATAATTAGTAGGGAAAAGAATGAAAGAGAATCATATTATTAATAAAGTTATTCGCTTGGAAAAATATGACGTCATATTTGAAATAAAACAGATATTTCCATGTATTCGTTAAAAATGCAAGGGACATGAATATCAGTAAATAATGAAAATAGATAAATAATGACGTCATATTAAAACGAATAACAGAAATATTTTTTACTAATGGACTTTATTCTCGCTTTCAGTTCGAGGCTATAAAACAACCATTTTACTAAATTGTGACGTCAAAAGAATACTATCCATACTGATTAAAGAGTTTGAATATAACTTACAAACAAATGAGAGTTTTCTTTCAAAATTCACGCTATGATTATAAGGAGAAGATATTTTTGGTGATAGAAAGGGGAATTAAAACGGATTAATATATTTTTTGACGCTATTTCCTCATTAAAATTAAAAAGAATTGAATTTCAATTAGTATAAATGGTACAAAAACATGATTAAAGTAAATTTCCCAAAACTGAAAACATATTTACACACATCGAAGCTTCATGAATGAATTTATTCCACAGAAGCTAAAATCGTCTGCGGATGTAAATATATCTTCTGTACATTTAAGTGGATAGTTATTGCCCACTATTCATAAGAATTAAGTTTAAAAAAATCATATACCATTTTAATTAATTATTTTTAAAGATGGCAGTTAAAACATGTCACAAAGGCGATTTTAGTAAAAGCTTTATCGGGTAAAAATGATGTAATATTTTTTCATGGAAAGCATTAATTTTAATACGACAACATTAACATATATTTATTTCAATTTCGTCAAAGCGATGTCGTTTTCGTTACACCAGCTTCGAAAGTTAAAACGAAATCTTAAAATAATAATATACCTTTAAGAAATAAAATTTTGCACCAAAAGTCGCATTATTTCAAAATAAAATTTTTGCTTACATTTTAAATATATTTTATTACTTGAAATTTAGTATATTTAATAAAAATAATGTTTCAATGTTTTTCTAAATGTACAGTAATATTGGATTTTATTAATCGATTCTATGTTTTAAACAAATTGAAATGCATAGTTTTAAATGATTCATGAAGTGAAATAATTTATATATATATATATATATATGTGTGTGTTATTTCGACAAGTATCATTCCGTAAGATAAACTAACCTAGTGAAAGCGTCGTTATATTTTAAATCATTAGCTACTTTTCTTTCAGAAAATGTTAACATTTTATAGCAGTTATACAAAATGGCGTAATTTGCTAAGAACTTAACAATAGCAAATACATAAGTTTAACACCCTTTTACCGTACAATCTCCAGGAACATTGGTTTCAATAAAATTTAATAAATGGCACATCAAAGTCGACTTAAAAAAGTTTAGCAAGTAATTTAAATTTGAGTTTAGGCTTTACATGTGACATCATTTACGTGTAAAAAAGAACCAAAACCATTAATAAAGCAATAGATTTGTCTTTTGTCTCAGATGCCTCTAATTTTTAAAGGCATCGTGATCATCGAAAAGGGCAAAAGAAGAAGGGAAATTTTCTTTCGATTTTAAAATATCAAAATCTATAGTTAAAAATCTCTCTGAAACACAATCTCTGTCCCCCATTGGAGCATATTCCTGCAAATTTCAAAGCTTTCAAAAGCCAAAATTACAGCACAACATTAGATATGAAAATGTTAATTCATAATTGGGGTGCTTTTCCATAAATAGATTTATTCCGCGAAAGCAATAAGCAACTCTATTGCTTAAATAATAAGTATTTAGGCTCAAGAGTCTTCAGAACATGATAAATATTTTGATATTATTGGTAGATCTACAGTTAATAAAAGTGTGGTACCGTGAAATTAAAGTGTAATAAATATTTGAAAGTTAAAGATATTTCTCGTACTCTTATTATTTATTTTTGAACTTTGATGCTTCATTACGTTTGATTATTACTTTTTAATACCATTTATCTTTTTTTTCCTTCCAAGATGTGATTTTTTGGAATATAAACATAATGTTGCATGTTGATTTTTCTATTATTCTAATCTTATCAAAGTCACGTCTGATGTGACCACTTTCCTTTAAAAATATTTACTAATATATTTCTTTAAATAATATTCGTTGTCTCGAAAACATAAATGAAATCAATGTCCTTGAGCGCAATAAATATAAAATAGAATAAATAAAAAATAGAATAAATATAAATAATAAAATAGAATAACAGAGATGTAAATTTATTCTTCATTTAGTCATAGAAAAGGTTGTATGAAATTTCATGCTCACGAAAGAAATTTAAATGATCCTATATATATAAATAAAAATAAGCAAATTGGGATCATCAGAAGCGTTTCTACTATAAAATGTGATAAAAGGTTAATTATATATGCTTTTAATTATCGAAATCTTTTGCTTAATTGGTGAATTTCTTCTTCTTTAAATGTTACGTGAACGCAGTCACGGGTAACAGCTAGTATATGTATAAATTTGAGATGCGCATAAAAGGTATTTTCGACTTTCGCTTTTTATTTTAGATATTTGTATGGGAAGGCAAAATCTTTCTTACTATTTATAACTAATTTAAAATTATGTTAAAACATAAAACGTTCTTTTTATGTATAGACAGTCCTTTTTCCATTACAGTAAGTATGCATATTTTTTAAATCTTCAGCATTAACCAAATATTATTTAAAATTCATTAAATTTGCATGATTTTTTTTTTTACATTTTAAAAAGTTAAAATTTTTGCATTGCACTGAGCAAAACTCTTGATTTATTAAACAAAATTTTCTGATTTTTATTTGTCGAACTTGGGAATTTTGTAATATTACCACTTTTCATACTTACTAATAGTGCCTGTCAAAACTTAACGGTAAACAACTTAAAAGTTCACAGAATAAAGATTATCATTAAAATGTCAAAAATTTGTGCAGAATTTTTGATAACAGTCAGGGCTCGAAATGGAAAAATTCACGAACCGGAACGCTATTTCAAAATTGTTGTCGACTATTTTTTTTAAAAGTATAGTAAAGTCCCGCTTAACCGAGTTTCAGCTTTAACCGAGTTATTTTCTTCTGATGGACTGATGGCTTCTATTATTCTGAAACAGCCATTATAAATGAAGTGTTAGGTGAAGGTAAAAGAGCAGCCGTAAAAAGTTAGAACTCTGATTTTCTGGTCAGAATAAGGAAAAAAAATGGCCATAATTTTTTGGGGGGAAAAAAAATGGCCTTTTCTCTTCTAGAGTTCTAACTTTTTACGGCTGCTCTTTCACCTTCACCTAACACTTCATTTATAATGGCTGTTTCAGAATAATGGAAGCCACCAGTCCATCAGAAGAAAATGATCCATTCCTAAGGTATAAGTTTGATTGAAAAAACTATTTAATACTTTGAGCAGTTTTGAGAAGAGGCTACACCTGCAATTTTCAGGACACTAATAGAATCACATAGCTGGCAATTTGCACGGTTTTGTTACCTCTAAAATTGAAAACAAATTTTTGCCATATTGAATCGTCGACAATTCTTAGATTTCGGCGATTGGATTAGGCAAAATATACTGGTAAGTTTTAGTGGTAAGAAAAAATCTTAGAAATTGGTAGTTATGCAGTAGAGTAATACTGCAGCAAAATTGACATTCAAGAAACAAAAAACTATCGATGGCTTTTCCAAAGAAACAATTTCATTCCCCGTATTCCTTAAAAGTAATGGAAATGTACATCAAAGAAATGTTACTAGTACCCTAAAAATAAATGAATTAAGTGAAAATTTATATTTCATCTCCTTAGTTGGTGACGATTTGTGTCAATCCGGTTTGTACGAGTTTTTTGCTGATCCTAGGTGAGCTTGATCCATATTAACTGGGATAATTGGGGACTTCACTGTGTAGTAAGTTTACATTTAACCGTAGAAAAACCAATTTTAAAAAATGCATTCAAGACTCTAAGTAATTAGAAAAAAAATTACAGAGAGACTGAAACTGAATAATATTTGCTAATAATTCCCACTAACCGGAACAATATTTTCCATACTTTGACGAACCGGAACAATATTTGTCACAATTTCACGAACCGGAATATCGTTCCTGTTTGCTCCGGTACATTTCGAGCCCTCATAGCAATAGTTAAAAGAAATAAAAACATCCAATTTTATAACCGGGCTGAGTACCGGCTGGATTGCATATTAACTGTCTTTACACGGATACAGACACTAGATCATTTTATTTATTCAGTTTTCAGATCCAAAAAAGAGCAACTCCAAGTTTGTTTGTTTTTTAAAGAAATATATAAATAAAGAAAAATTTGAAGTCAAATTTTTATTAATTTTCTCATATATAAATCTTTAACTGCCTTGGAATATCCATAGATTGTACACAGTTTTTTATATAAACACGCTTCCTTCTTTCTGTTTTATTTTTTTTCTTTACGGAAAAAATTCGTTTACTTTTCTTAGTATATAATCGATCAATTGTTATAAAAAATTGCAGATGATTTCAATTTATTTAATCGATAATTGCATACCAAAGCTTTTAATTTAAAATTTAAAATTCACAATCGTTAATAAAAAAAATACTGGGGACAGTAAATTTTTCTTAATAATAAAAGAAAAAAAAATTATAACTTGTTTTCTTGAAATAAAAAATGTTTTATATTATTGAACTGAAGCTCGCAGAACACAAACAATGTCTGAGAAATATCTTCTTATGCCTGAAGCGGGGTTCGAACCCAAGCTCTCTACAGAGCGAGAATTTCTCTTTCTGCCGCCTTAGACCACTCGACCATCTCGACTTCGCTCAATGTCCCTCTGAAATGAAACACAAACTGAGTTACCACTCCGTCTAGAAAAAAAAAAAAAAAAACCTAAAGTGCTCATTGTGCATGATCAGATCAATTTGCATTGTAAATATATAGATTATATACTGATAACACCAGTTATATCAATCTGGATGGGATACCCCATCCAGATAGCTTTTCTTCTATCATTTTTATCTTTTACCTACAATGTTTTAGTTTCACTTTTTATTAGTCTATGATGTTTTTTTTTTCTTCTCTTTTTGGCGCAGCATGTCTCCAAAGGAATTTTGCGCCATAAAACCCCATACAACCAACCAACCAATTATATCAATTTTTTGCTTTTGTTTGTATTGTTTTGTTAATATTACTTTCGTTATTTCGCTATTTTAATTGCTTCTATTTTATTGCATTACTATATAAAAGTAATCATAGTGTTTTGCGGCTTTCCTAACATAGCAAACAAATGTTTGCATCCCTGGGAGGAAAAAAATGTTGAGCATGGGTGGAACAAATAAATCAAGCAGCAAAAAAAAAAGTTTTAGAAACAACAAAAAAAAAGGTGCACTGCTGGTTGCCGTATCTAAAACTTAATTTATTAATCTAGTAAAACATGCCAAACGAAATTTTTAATTAATTATTTACATGTTTACAAGAAAAAAAAAAAAAAAAAGAACCTATTTTGTCTTTTGAGGCAATGAATATTTGATTGACCCATAGGTCTTATTATATGATTGACATTAGGTCTTAACGTATCCACTTTGCGTTTCAAATACACAGATTATACAGATAATACCAATTATATATATTTGTTTTATATTATTTTTTTATTTCACTCTTTTAATCGCCCCCCTTTTCATTACATTATTATGGAAATATAGTTATGGTGTGTTGGTATCTCCTAATATAGCAAACAAATGTTTTAAATTTAAATTTTCAACTTTTTCATTTCAAGGCAATTACTACAGGCAAACTGACGGCTTAGCGATGGGGTTTCCCTTTGTCACCTATCCTCGCGGACATCTGTATGCAATATTTTGAATGCTCACTTTTTAATAAATTCTCTTTCCCGTTCTGGACTCGCTATGTTGATGATACTTTTACCTTAACTCACACCTCTCTTCACAATATTGATAATATCGTTAACATTATGAACTCAATCGATAGCAATATACAATTCACTTATGAAACAGAAAATAATGGTTCTCTCCCGTTTCTGGAAATCCTTGTCACGCGTACTGTAGACGGTTTCTCTACATCGGTCTATCGTAAAAGTTTTGCAGTTTGTCTACCCCCCCCCCCCCTCTTCTCTTGTCACCCTCCCAGCCAAAAAATGGCTGCCTTTTTTACTTTTATAAATCGTACCATACATTTTTGTTCTGATTCTCACTCACTTAATAGTGAAATTCAATATCTTAGAGCCATTGTGATTGACAGAGGCTACAACCCTTCTATTATCAATCCTGCTTTACATAAACTACAGCGCCCTCGTCCCTCTAACTCAAATGAGTCCTCTTCTCTTTCCAGAAGTAGCATTGTGTTACCTTTCTTTCCTAAATTTAGTTTTCCTATTGCCAAAATTCTTAGACAGCATGACTTCAGAATAATTTTTACCCCTACGAATAAACTTACTCTCTCCAAACTCAAAGACCCTGTTGAGTTATACAACTCATGGGGTATCTACAGTATTAATTGCCAGTGCGGTCTTTCCCATATTGGACAGACCAAACGGGGTTTAAAATTTCGTATTAACCCCTTGGGGACGAGCGACACGTATACGTGCCGGAAATAGGCCTAAGGATCCTCGTTTATCCTCACCAGTAAAATTTTACTATAAAATTTGCCTTATTTAATCCGAGCATTTTCCCGATTTGAATAGGCACAAACTTCTGTTTTTTAAAACCGGTAGCAAAGTAACAAACATTTCGTAAAAGGCTCCCGTCGCGAAGGGGTTAAGGAACACCAACAATATATTCAAAAACAGGAAACCAATAAATCTCCAATTGCTAAACATTACTGGGAGATGAACCACTCGTTTGATTTTAATTCAGCCAAAATCATCTCTAAACCCACTTCTATACATGAACTTAACTTTCTTGAAGCATTTCATATCTATAAAAATTATGACAATATTGTTAATAGTGAATTCGCTACTCCCCCTTTATCAGATTGCAGGAAATATTTCATAAAATCCTCTTTTGCTTAATTATTACTTTTTTTTCTGACATTTTCGGTGGCATTGCCTGTACCATTCTCCTGTTGGCTGGTACCTGTATTTTCCTGTTTCCCCAAATTGGCTAATGAACTTCTCAGTTGAATCCGCTTCTTCTCTATATAAATGAGCAAGTTCCCTTTATTCTTTGCACTGAGGACGGTACGCTAAACGCTACCGAAACTAGTCTGAGAAAAGTTTGCATTTTCTGGCGTTTTTAACGTTGCTTTTAAATTAAAATTTATATCATTCTGCGCCAAGTAGCATCTTAATAATAATAATTAATAATTATTTAAACAAATGTTTGCATCCCAGGAGAAAAAACAAGTTGAAAATTGCTCGTCAAACGTGGCAAATAAGGTGCGTTCGTACTATAACTAGCTTTATAATTATTTTTTGCACCCCATATTGTACTGAATGTATATTTGTTTGCACTTCATAAGTGCATAGTCTGTAACATCATTAAAATGCACTTGCAATAATTTTTACCCATTCCCCGTAATGTAACGGAAAACTTTTGACTGTCCCTGTAATTAAACTACACATCCGATTTTCATAAAATTTTAAATGGTTCGCTAAAATATTGCAACAATTATATATTTAAAATTTCAGACCATTCGGAAGTCTGTAACATTCTTAAAATACATTTGCAATAATTTTTCCCATTGGTCGTAATGTAAAGAAAAACTTTTGACTGTCCCTGTAATTAAACTATACATCCGATTTTCATAAAATTTGAAATGGCTCGACAAAATTTTGCAACAATAATATATTTAAAATTTCAGCCCATTCGGTTGGGTAGTTTTTGCTCTGTTACATGCGGACGGACGGACAGACGGACTGAACGACGACTATAGGTGCTACGTATTTATATAATTACGAACGCACCTAAAAAAGGTTAAGTTTGACTGGCGCAAATGAATAAAGCGAAAAATGTTCTTAGAAACAAAAAGTGCACTGCCGCTTAGCGTACCTAAAACGTCATTTATTAATCTAGTGAACATGCCAAATAGAAATTTTGAATTGATTATTTATATGTTTTAAAGGGAAAAAAATCCTAGTTTGTCTTTGAGGGAAAGAAAAATCTGATTGACCCATTTACCTGGTGGACAGTAATCACATACTTTTTGTGAAATTTTTACTTGTTGATTAGGTCTTAAAATATCCACTTTGCGTTTTAAATATATAGATTATTATATTACTTTTTATATTACTTTTTTATTTCACTATTTTAACTGTCCCTTTTTATTACATTATTATGTAGTCATGGTGTGTTGGGATCTCCTAATATAGCAAACAAATGTTTGCATCCCGGGAGAAAAAAAGAAAAGGTTGAGTATGACTGGTGCAAATGAATAAAGCGAAAAATGTTCTTAGAAGCAAAAAGTGCACTGCTAGTTAGCGTATCTAAAACTTCATTTATTAATCTAGTGAGCATGCCAAATGAAATTTTGCATTGATTATTTATATGTTTTAAAAAACAAAATAAAATAAAACCGTTTGTCTTTGAGGCAAAGAATAGTTGATTGACCCATTTACCTGGTGAAAAATAACCACATACTTTTTGTGAGATTTTACTTTTTGATTCTGTTCTAATTACCCAAAAGCAACTAGAATATTTAAAAGTTTAAACAGAGACTGCTTGTAGTTTAAAAACCGCAAAAGCAAAACACCCCACATTCAAATACTCCTTCCTTTCTTCACTTGCTCTTGCTAAAAACATTTGCTTGCTTTATTATGTGTTTACAAGCAACAGCAAGGTTTTAAAAAGCGCAATTTGTTTTTTGTTTTTTTTTTAAGGATTAAATTTATTTTGTATAATTAACATAATTTTTTTAAAAACACAACAGTATTTTCTATTTTTAAATTACGTATAATTTTGCATGCCTATTGCTAACTTTATACAATTTTGCTTTCTTTTTAGGGTTCGTACTTAAAAAGTAAAATCAGAACCATTATAAGATCACACCTGTGTCTGTCTGTCCGTCTGTCACAGCCATTTTACTTGTAAACTATGGAACGTAGAAAGTTCAAATTGGCTGAAGTAATAAAGGCTTTTGACCCACATATTTACAGATTAGTAACCATTCATAAATATATTTAGGGAAAATGTAGAGGGGCTAATTAAGTTACGTGAAAAGAAATCCTCTCTTTGTATATCGTGTGGGGTATCGTGTAAAAGCTTTTGTAACGCCGAACTCAAAAATTATATTTCTTTTAATTTTAGGTATTATATTTTCAGAGATATCGTCTAATCTAATGCAAAAATGTGGTCCTCCCACTCTATTTCCGATTCTACTGAAACTGAAATCAGGAAAAAAAATAGTGGTGTGTATAGTAGTTAATTTAAACCTTGCAGGAAAACTATAGCGATTACCCTAGGTCACATAGTTTTTGAGAAAATAGCATTTATACATTACACACAAATTTCGATTTGCTGGCACTCAGCAAAGGAGTTGAGGAGCGATGGAGGAACCTATTGTCGCAGAAGTATTGTTGATAACAGGGTTCGCACAGACTCCTTAGACTCCTTGGAAACTCCTTAGAAATGAAAACATTCCCAAGTAGTACTTAGAACTACTTAGATAAGCAAACCACTCCTTAGAAACTCCTTAAATTGTATTGCGGCTTCGGACGCAAGCGATATTGCTGCCGAGGAAAAAAAAATCATGATTGTAAAACGTACGGTAAATCCTTTATGCACGTCATTCATCTGAAGCACAGCATTGATTGGGTAGGATAATCTTAATTGCAGGGCCCCTACTATAGGTCCGTTTTTCAATTATTAGGTCCGTAAAGTCCGTTTTTCGACATTACTAGCCGACCTTTATTTTAAATTTTATCGATATTTGGCATTTAGCCAAGAATCTCGGAAAAATCGCGTTTTTCGCAAATATGTTCCAAAAAATACCGTCAAATTTCGTCAATCGATCGCGGAAAAAAATCGTAAATTTTGTCAAAGGATCGTGAAAAAACGCGAATTTCTCCAACAGATCGCGGAAAAACTCGAATTTCTTCAAAAGACGCGAACAAAAACGCGAATTTACTCTGGATAGCGAATTTCGTTAAAGATTGAGAAAAAAAGCAGATTTCCTCAAAAGATCGCATAAAACGCGAATTTCCTCAAAAAATCGTGAAAAATGCGATTTTCCTCAAAAGATCACGAAAAACACGCGAATTTCCTCAAAAAAATCGCGAAAAACACGCGAATTTCCTCAAAGGATCGCGAAAAACACGCGGTTTCCATCAAAAGATCGGAAAAAAAGTCAGTTTCGTCAAACGATCGAAATAAAACGCGAATTCCTTTAGAAGATCGCGAAAAAATGTGAATTTCCCCCCCCCCCCAAATGATCGCGAAAGTCAAGCGAATTTCGTCAAAGGATCGTGAAAAACAAGCGAATTTCGTCAAAGGATCGCGAAAAATACGCGGTTTCCATCAAAAGATCGCGAAAAAAACGTCAGATTTGTTAAACAACCGAAATAAAACACGAATTCCATTAAAAGGTCGCAAAAAACGCGAATTTATCGCAGAAGATCGCAAAAAAAACGCGAATTTCCCCCCAGAAGATCGCGAAAAAAATGCAAATTCGGCAAAATTTCACCTTTAAAGAAAGCGATTACCGCTGTTCTAAAAGAATAAATTCAAACTTGTTATGTTTTTTCTTGTATGTTGCGTTTAGCATTCTTTTTTTTTTTTTTTTTTTTTTTTGCCTTTTAAAATTTTCTTTAACATGTATCATGTATATGATATACATAATAAGTGTTTGGGATTTGACTAATCTCTATCTATATGACCTAGGGGTGATTCTAATCCGAATTTTCCGAAAATGTAAGGCATTCATTTCCGAAAATTTAAAAAAATCGATCACCAATCTGAAAATTCGCACATATGGTCGCCGAAAAAAATAAATTTTGTCAATCGTTTGCAGAAAAATTGCCAATTTCGTCAAATGATTGCGGGGAGAACGCAAATTTCGTCAAATGATTGCGGGGAGAACGCAAATTTCGTCAAAGAATCAGGAAAAAACGCAAATTTCGTCAAAGAATCGCGAAAACTTCCGCTAATTTCGTGTAAAGATCGGGAAAAACCCCACAAATTTAGTCTAAAGATCGCGAAAAACGGCAAATTTCGTCAAAAGATCGCAAAAAAAACAACAAATTTCGTCATAAGATCGCGAAAAAACCACAAATTTTGTCAAAAGATCGCGAAAAAACCCACAAATTTTGTCAAAAGATCGCGAAAAAACACACAAATTTCGTCAAAAGATCGCGAAAAAACACACAAATTTCGTCAAAAGATCGCGAAAAAACATTCAAATTTCGTCAAAAGATCGCAAGGAAACCACAAATTTCTTCAAAAGATCGCGAAAAACGCGAATTTCGCCAAAAGATCGCAAAAAAACGCGAATCTCGTCAAAGAGTTGTGGAAAAACGCATATCTAGTGTCGGGAGTGGATTTCCCCCTCCTCCCCCCTCTGGCGTAACTTTTCAGAAGATTTGCTGTGAATTTCAGATTTTTTTCTTTTTTTACTTAGAACCACCCCTGTCACCATGACCATTGGTCACTGCATAAAAACGTTGATTGTCCATTTTGTATTTAACTTAAGAAAACAGTAAGCAGTATATTGTGAATACTGTGCAATTTCAGCACTAACAATTAGATTCTAATACAGTAAAATTTGTTTTTGAAATATTTTTCTCTCCAAATTGGGCATTAAAAATTGGAGTGTGCATACCACATAACGATGCAGCACATAAAAACATTGACAACAACAATAACAACAACAACAAAAATATTGCAATCCTTAAAACTTTTTGAACTCCTTGGATTTTTTGGGTACTCCTTGGATATTTTCTTCCAAACTCTGTATGAACCCTGTGATAATGATTTTCGAGAAAAATTGTCGGTAATTACTCGAGATATTAACCCTTAAAGCAGTCCCGTAGCCAAGATTTCACTTCGGGAGGGGCTCAATCGAATTTTTTTTCTGATCTGACAGCAGTAATTTGCATAATTTAAATCGTAAATAAAAAAAATAAACAAGGCTTAACCTGAAGTATATTCCTGCATAGGATACTTTATGACCATGTCAAAACTTGTTATTCACGTATTTTTTTTATTTCTCTTATAATTTTGGTTTTCAAGAGCACTTCCAGTTTCCAAACCGGTTACCCGAAGTACAACGGAAATAAAAAGCACAAACAATGTATGTTTGAGATGAGCCTCACGTATCCTATGAGAAAAAACGCTAAAAAATATTGAAATGCAAACAAGTAATTTGAATAGATTTAAAACACAATATTAATATTAGGATGCGATTGACTCGCATTGCGAGGGCAGGATCTTAAAATGATTAATCCATAGATGAAATTAAATACACGCATTAATTTTTCCTAAGAAAAAATTAATTACTACAGATATATGTAATCATAAAAATTATATTTTTATTTCACATTCTCTGATTACAAAAATTATAAATGCAGTATTCTTATCTCTCGCACCATAATTCATATTCAGCTTTCATTTGCGACATTGACACTTTATCGTCAAAATATTGAGAGATATTCTCTAATTTGCTTGCTTTTGCCGGAGAAGTAAACCCTGAAAGAAGTACTTGCAAATCTGTTAGAATGTCTTCATTCGAAATGAATCTGTCATTCAAATTTTGAATAAGGCTTTCTACACAGGGATTAAAGACCGAGACCCTGTAATACTCTTCAGCTCATGTATTTTGAGTGTTTACACGTGTTCTTTGTCTAGATGTTAGTCTTGGGATCTTTACTTCAGTTTTGAAGACGTCTTATCCTAAGTTTTGACGCAGAATTAAATATCTCACGAAAGATTCCCGTTGCATTTTCTCACTGTTTCTGTAAAATAATTAGGACATACGTATTTAGCATGAGTTATAGCCGATATCATGCTACGAGATTTTTCTTGAAGAACTGACAATGACTTTGTCAGACTGAGCTTGCTTCAGACAAACCGGCTTACGAAGAAATCACTCTTCTCTATGGCTGCAAAGATCTAGAGCTGTTGAAAAAATCTTCCATGTGTTTTCCTAAATATTTTCTAAGCTAATGCAAACGCATTTCAACAGCTTAACAAAAGCTAACATGCTTTCATGCCTTTTTATAAATCTTCTATCGCAAAGGAGAAGTCATTTTCTCCTGTTTTTTGGAACATATGATGAAATTCCTTCTGAAAGGGCTAAACCTGCCTTGGGTTGACTTCTAAAGAAATTTGTCACTTCATTGACAGTTTCGGGCTTTATTTCTTGCATTGTATTAAATAAGATTGTTTCAGTTATTAGTCTAAGAGTTACTTTGATTTCTTCCTTTTCTGAATCTCTTTTGGAATCCAACAGAGAGATAATATTTTTCTATTTTCTTGAAGACATCTGAAGAAATTTGTTTGCCAACATAACACGCTGTTTGTGATAATCTGTATATGTTTTAAGGAAACATATTTAGCTTTTTTACAATTTCTGAAACATGTAGAAACTAGACTTCCTGGTTTTCCATGACTTCCTTTACATGATACGGATTTACACTTATCGAATTTTACTGTGCATAAAGATAGTTAAAATTGCCTTTTAAGATGGACTTGTATTTTTAGTTGTAGATACGAATAAAGAACACTATATCCGAATGAGCGATATAAGAAATTACTGTAACTGTAATTGAATTTTATATTTTTACTACTAAAAATGTACGTAGTTTTAATATAATGGAAGATAAGGACTAGAAAAACATTGACAAGTTTATTATTATTAAAGATAATTTTTCAAAGTCTTTTTAAACTTTCGGAGGGGGCTTCAGCCCCCTTATCCCCCTCCCTGGCTACGTGCCTGCCTTAAAGACACGGATATGCAGAAAAACACGGGAGGCGTACTGTATGTGCCATCGGCTTTTAAAGCCTAGATAACACCTTTTAATGATATATTTGTGTAATGCAATGACTAATTCATATATTTAGTACATGAGTACATAATACATGTAGTATTAATACATGAAGTCGGAACCCTCTGTACGCGAGTAATACTCGCACTTGACCGGTTATGTTTAATATATTTTGTGAGAAAATATTTTCATTGCTGTATCCACTTTTCTGTCCAGGTGTATGCTGTCCACAGAATTCTTTTGTTAAATATAAAGTATTAAATATTAATATTTTTACTTTTTATTTCAAAATTCCTTTAAAAAAATACTTTATTTTTATTTAATTGAACTTTAATTGATTGTTATAAAAACTTTACGATTCGTATAAATTTACATTTTAAAACTTGTCGAGATAGGACCGAAATTCTTTATAATAATAAATTGGCTAAGTCTTATGAATGCTTAGAAACACTTTTGAAGAAATAAGCTTAAAAAACTGCATCAAAAACTAATGCTATTGCAAATAAAACTGATCAGTGATCAGGGAAAAACACTAAAAATTCTCTAAAAATCGGATAAATGCATAAAACCATCATTTAAATGTATCATTAAGATTTTTTTTTTTTTTAAAGATATTCATTAGAAATTCAGAATGTTTAATTTATTGGTTACGCTTTTCAGATTTTAATATACATTTATAATACTTGTGAACTACGTTGATAATTGTTTAACAAGTGTGGAATATTCCGTTAATTACAGTAAAACCTGTAACTATGGTATATAATATATATATATACATATATATATAATATTTTATTGTTTTCTTTTATGTTTTATTTCATTATTTTATAATACAAAATAAAATAAAATTAAACAAACTCTTAAAAAAAAAAAAAAAGAATGAAAAAGAAACATTTTTGGTTTTTTTGCTCAAAATTAGGGTTTATTACTAACTAATGAAAGAGTTGATATACATTCACTGCATTTAAGAAAAATAATTTATTTTTTTAAAATAAAAACTGGCAAATAGAAGAATGAACTGCTAAACAGAATGTCAATGTAAGCAAATAGGTAATTGTCAGGGTTTTTTTTTTTCATTTTTAGAGATCCTTTTTTTCTTTCATTCCTTTTACAAGGTCTTTATTTATTCAATAGACACAACTGAATTGAATTAATTCTAAACTATTGTATCTATCTATCACACTAGTACAAGATAATCTTAAATTTTTTCTATAAATATCTCTGAAATAGAACAAAATAAACAATATTTTAATAATCATTAACTTTATTTTCGCTAACCGTTTACAAGTTTAAAGTTAAAAAGTATTAGGGAGTATTTTCTATTATTCTTGATAGTTATGGAGTTTTAAATTCTTAGTTTTTAGAACATTTAATCAAACTTACCATTATTAAATTTTTCCACGAGATTGGTTAAACAATAAAAAAATAATTTTGAATAGTGTGTTTACTGATTATACAGTTCTTACAATCAAGTATTATAAGTTGTTTGTAAAATTCAATGTAATAAAGTTTTAATTTTTAAACATGAAAATGTGCTCATTAGATTTTTCCAATTTACTCATTTTAGCACCTGTAGCAAGCAATATAAAATCACAAGCAATTGTGTAAGCAACATTGGATATTGTTCTGGGTATCTGCAGATAATTTATGTAGTTATAGCTGCTTTTCTCAGTACAGTACATTATATTTTATTAGTTTTCAATGATTTTTTATACTTTGATATCTAAATAACAATGCTTCTGTTTTGTTAAAAAAAGTTTGATTTAAACTCTTCATGCAATGTTCATAATTTTCGATAAAGCATTTAAGTATTTAAATTAATTAATGGGATTTTAAGCATGCAGGAATCTGCGGTTACTGGACTGTGAAATTCACAATTACAGCCCATAAATATTTTAGGTTTTCAAAATAAAGATGTTTTGTGTACAGAAAGAAAATACAAAATGTTTTATCAATGATATGAAGATTGATTTCATTTTTAGTCTTCGACATTTTTAGGTAGCTTTCATTACAAAAAGCTACCTATTACAGCCGTTCGGAGGAAAGCGATTTCAAAAAATTTTGGTATATTTTCATCGATCACGACCCCCAGACCCCGAAACCACCCTCCGTTCAAAAGTTGATATATATATATATATATATCTGATCTTTGTCACATTGTAACTCTCGTATTTATGAACCGATTTGGATGAAATTTCGTGTATACATAGTGCATACCATTGTCTCGACCGAGTTCGTTGGCCAGCTTCATCCGCCATCTCGCTTCAAAATGGCGGCCATTTAATTTTTTTTTAAATTTAAAATTTGAAATGTGGTGCCAAAAAATTGAAAATTGAAAAATATTTTTTTCTTATATGTTTGACCATATGATACAAAGATTCCGGAGCAGTTTTTGTTTCGTCTGTATCTTAAAAAATGGCTGAGTTATAGCACTTTGAATTTCTAGCGTGGCTGAAATTTTGAAACGACCTGATTTTTGTCACGCGATAACAGGCGTATTTATGAGCCGATTTGGATGCACCTTCGTGTATACATAATACTTACCAATGTCTCGACCGAGTTCGTTCGCCAGCTTCATCCGCCATCTTGTTTCAAAATGGCGGCCATTTAAATTTTTTTTTAATTTAAAATTTAAAATAATGGTACCAAAAATTTCGAAAATGAAAAATATTTTTTTATTATGTGTTTGACCTTAATACAAAGATTCCGGAACAGTTTTTGTTTCGTCTATATCTAAAAAAATGGCTGAGTTATAGCATTTTGAATTTCTATTGTGGCTGACATTTTGAAATGGCCTGATTTTTGTCACGCGATAACAGGTTGATATAACTTGGTGTGTACATAGTACATACCAATGTCTCGATCGAGTTTGTTGGCCAGCTTCATTCTCCATCTTGTTTCAAAAGCAGACCTGCCAACTGCTACGAAAAAATCGTAGTTTCTACGATTTGGACCTATAAACTACGATGCTACGAAAATCGGTCTCAAACTACGATTTTTATCGCGGAAAATGGAGATTGTGGAAAGAAAACACGAATTTTGCCAAAGGATCGTGTAAAAATCGTCAAAGGATCAAAAAGATCGCGCGGTAAAAAATGCGAATTTCGTCAAAAATTTGAGGTAAAATTTCATTCATTCAAGGATTTCAAAAAAGAATCGCAATAAAAAAAGGTGAATTACGATTGTGGGAAAAAATTGTGAATATCGTGAAAAGATCGCAGACAAAAAAAATGCAAATTTCGTCAAGATTTTCTGCCCTGTGTTAAAAAATTGGAACAGGGCCCCTTTTACAAATGGAGAAAAAAAAAAAAAAAAAAAAAAAAAAAAAAAGCTGCGAAACGAGAAGAAGCTATACAAATCGTATAATAATTTTCAGAGGAAAAAATTTACTATAGTGTGTTGAAAGACTGAAACCTTATTCCTTTTACGAATGTAAAAAATAGCCGCGAAACTCGAAAAGCCAACCAACCAACCTCCAGATTAATTTGAATTTTGTGTGCTACGATTTTTCATTTTCAAAGGTTGGCAGGTCTGCAAAAGGGCTGCCATTTTTAAAAAAAAATTAAATTTTAAATTTTAAATGTTTGAAATGAAAGCAGTTTTTGTTTAGTATATATCTTAGAAAATGGTTGAATTATAGCATCTTGAATTTTTAGCATGGCTGACATTTTGAAACGATCTGATATTTGTCACCTGATAACACGCGTATTTATTAATCTATTTCGATGTAAGAAGGCATGTGGATAGTATATCGTAATGTCTCGACCAAGTTCGCTGGCCAGCTTCATCAGCCATCTTGTTTCAAAATGGAGGCCATTAAATTAAAAAATATATGTATACTTAAAGGGAGGTGCAAAAAATTAGAAATTGAATGTATTTGACCATGATATAAGGATTCCGGAGCATTTTTTGTTTTGTCTTTATCTTAAAAAATGGCTCAGATATAGCAGTTTGAATTTCTAATGTGGGTGACATTTTGAAAAATCTGATTTTTTGCCTGCGACAGCACTTGTATATATCAACCGATTCCGATATGAGTGAGCATGTGCACAGGAATTGCTAAGGTCTTGACCAAGTTCACTCGTGGCAGGAATTTCAAGATATCGCTGAATTTGGCAACCAAATATAAGTTACTCTAAATAAAAGCAGCTTGGATAAAGCTGACTAATTTCGCGAAATTCTCATTCATAATGATTTAGTATTGATAAAAATTAGTACTGAATCTCCTATATTCGGTTTCCACAAAATTGAGCTTCGTGTGTTTGAATAATATAAGCTTGCATTTTAAAAATAAGGAATATGAAAGCTACCTTTTCCTCCCGGCCAGTGCCGGGAGGACTTTTTAAAGTTATAATTTTGCTTTGCTATGCATATTAGAATGTTTTGTATTTTCTTTTAGAGAGCATAGTACCAATATTTTTCTTTTTTTATATGGGTAAAAATTTTATTACCTTAAATTCTGGATACGACATCCATACATATGTAGGCAAAATTCCAAAGCCGTATGTGTGTGCCTTTTAATATATAAAACAGGGTGTCTAGCCAACCTGGAAAAGCCAGGGAGACTTTTATTGACTGGAAAAATCAGGAGCATGTCGGAAAAATGTACTCTTCTTGAGGAAAGGTCAGGGAAATTTGAAATTTCCAAAAAAATTTCTGAAAAATTTTCAGATTATAAAACTAACGATTTGAAATGCGAGATAAATCCAATTTTGCCCTTCATAAATAACTATAAAGAGTTTCGACATTTCATGCAATTCTTTTTGCCTTTCAGTCCCTTATTTAAACTCAGAATTTCAATACCAGCTACACTGAAACTTTGTAGTTTTGTAGGATTTATTAGGTGATTCAGTCTGTTTACTTAACTTTGTTTGGCAACTGAACCTTTTTTAGCTTAATTTATTGAATATTTGTAATCCTTAAATTAGGTGAAAGAAAATAAGTTAAAACTGGTGTGAATGAATAAGAACAAAAAATCTTCTTAAAACATCATCAAATTTTTTTTAAATGCGTTAGCCTTGTTAGCCTTTCGAAAGATCTGAGTCTTTCTTCGTCAGGCGCAAAGAAGGCGTGTTTCCAGTATGAAAGCAGCAGCAAGACCCGGAGTCTTGCTGCTGCTTTCATGGTAGAAGCACGTCTTCTTTGCGCCTGACGAAGAAAGACTCGGATCTTTCGAAAGGCCTAGCGCATTTAAAAAAATTGTTGATGGTGTTTTAAGATTTTTTGTTCTTAAATTAGGTTAGTTAAAGAGCAGGTATATTACTTATGAAGTAAAAGTTTTTTCGTATTAATATACGTCAAAGCAATCTGTATTTAATATTGACTGATGTTGCATCGAGTTTCATCCTGATTGGACAAAATGGATCGAATCTGATGCTAAAAGTGTGTATCTACAAAATGTTTTGAATGCATAAAAACGTCCTCATTAAGGCATCAAGCAATCGTTAACCTTGAAGTAAATATCTTGATGTTCAGTAATTTGTGAATTTTGAAAAAAAAAAAAAAAAAAAAAAAAAAACATAATTTTTGGTTTAGAATCAGTTGTGAAAGTTCTACTCTCAAATTCTTGCGTTTTTTGTATCTAACATCGAAAAAACTCGATATCCGGATTTTTTTTTTCATTTTTTAATTATTGGCATGGGAAAACCTGGAAAAGTCTGGGAAAATTGCAGCCCATCTGGAATAGATACCCTGTATAAAAGTTATTAACTTTTTATTTTACAATGACAGTTATTTAAAATTGTCCATACTGCTGTTTTTAAAATGAATAGAGTACACTAGTGATGGGCGATAACGAGATGTTTTTCTCGATTTTCTCGATTGTATGGACATCTCGATAATTTTCGATTGTGTAAATTTTTTCTCGATGACTGCAGTTTGCAAATTTCTTTTATAAATCATATATTATGTATTATATACGTCATACATTTATCAAGAATCGTCTGCGGATGAACTGGAATGCGTCGATGTTAATAAAGACTAGGTGACTTCGACCGCTAGCGGGCCCCTCGTTTAATCGGGCCCCTAATTTATACGTAATCTTGTAATATGAAATCACGAACAGGTTACCCGCTATATACGGCACTGATATATGATAGCAGGCGGGTGTGGTGTGCACGCACTACAAAACCTTGTAAAAAATATAATATCGAAACGAATGAACCTCGGACCAGATCTCTTGGGGGAGGGGTCAAAGCGAGCGGAGGGACACAGCAGCTGCATAATATGATTAAGTCGTCACAGGTCTTTAGGCCTTTCCAACCATATGTCACATGAGAAGTCTGGATCTGAATTTATAAAAAAGCCCTCCCCGTGGGGGCAAAGGGGGGAGGGGTGCGGGAGGTGGACAACATGAGTAAGTGGTCATAAGCCTTTCCAACAATATGTCACATGAGGGGTCCCGGCTAAATTTAGAAAAACACCCCGTGGGGGAAAAGTGGGGTGGGGGCGGTCACCGGAGGTGCATTACAACAATAAGTAGACACAGACCTTTCCAACGATATCTCACATGTGGGGTCTTGGCAAAATTTGGAAAAGTGTCCCCCGGGGGGGTGCAAAATGGGGGGATGGACACCGGAGGAGCATAACATCAATAAGTAGTCACAGACCTTTCCAACGATATCTCACATGAGGGGTCTTGGCTAAATTTGAAAAAGTGTCCCCCGGGAGGGGCAAATTGGGGGAGACTGTCACCGGAGGTGCATAACATCAATAAATAGTCACAGACCTTTCCAACGATATCTCACATGTGGGGTCTTGGCTAAATTTGGAAAAGTGCCCCCGGGGGGGCAAAGTGGTGGTGGGGACACCGTAGGTACATAACATCAATAAGTAGTCACAGACCTTTCCAACGATATCTCACACTAGGGGTCTTGACTAAATTTGAAAAAGTGTCCCCGGGGAGGGGGGCAAAGAGTGGGGGGACTGTCACCGGAAGTGCATAACATCAATAAGTAGTCACAGACTTTTTCAACGATAGCTCACAAGAGGGGTATTGACTAAATTTGGAAAAGTGTCCTCCGGGGGGGAAGTGGGGTGGCGGCCACCGGAAGTGCATAGCATCAATAAGTAGTCACAAACCTTTCCAACGATATGTCACATGAGGGGTCTTGGCTAAATTTGGAAAAGTGTCCTGAAATTTCATATATTATAAATAATATTTAGCGGAGGGCTCCGTAAAAAAATCTGATCTAAAATGATAAAAACGGAAAAAACTACCCTCGCAGTGGGGGCCAAATTGGGGAGGGGAGGAAGAAAGTCTCATAATACGAAAGAGTCATCCGAGAGCTTACCGATGACATATCACATGACTGGTCCAAAAAAAGTTTGAAAATTGCTCCCTCTCCCACCCCCCGTGAGCCCACTCTTTCGCCCCGGAATTAAACACAGCCGCCACTTTAAAATTTTTATGTTCAATAATTAATATTTACCGGAAGACTGCATAAAAAACCCACATCTAAAGTGATATTTAAATTTATTATAGAAATCGGCTACGGTTTTAAAAATTTGTTCGCCCCTTCCCCATCCCCCTTTGGGCGAAGAAAGGTTCATAGTATGAAAGAGTGGTCAAAGGGCTTTTCGATTATATGCCACAGGAAGGGTTCGGTAAAATTTTTAAAATTGCACCCCGCATGATTCCACTCTCACGTCCTCCTTCCTCGAAATCACCCGACCCACCTTCCTCTTTGAAATTTTTATATTTAATAAACAATTTTTATCGGAGGGCTCCAGGTATGTGACATCTTGGTAGGGCTAAAATAAGAGAAACTTTGAAAATTAGGGCTTCATTTCACAGCTCATTGTCATGCCTCTTTCTCTATCTCGTCCCTTGGTACTCTCGATAAATTTTCTTACTTTTCTTCTCTGCCGAGGACGAGAGAAATCCTCGAAAAGCTTCTCATAGCGAAATATTGAAAAGCGCGAGCGAAATCCTCGAAAGGCTTTTCGTTGGGAGATTTCGAAAAGAACGAGAGAAACCAGCCACCAGCGAGAGGCTTCCCTTCGGGAAAGGTTGAAAAGGGCGAGAGACACTCTCGAGAGACTTCCCATTCCGAAAGGTTTAAAACCGCGAGAGAACAAACCATCGAGCAGCTTCCCATCTGGAAGCGTCGAAATGCTGGAAAAATCATCGAGATGAGATTTGCCGAAATGCGAGATGGAAATGAAGCTTTTAGAGTCAAACTTACCGGTTGGTTTAAGTCATAATTTCTCAAAGGAGTCCATCTGCTTATCCAATCTCTTTTTAGCTCACAGGCTATCTAAGCCTGAGAGCTAATGTACCCGTCGGTTCTGTGTGTATGCATGTACGTACGTATGTACGTAACGCGATAACTCTTGATTAAAAAGTATGATTTGCTTCAATTTTTTTTATGTTTATTCTGATAAGGCGTTCCGCTGATTAGTTTTGACGGTTCATTGGTTAAGGATAAAGGGAGAGAAGGGGGGCTGGTCCCCCCTCCTTAATTTAGATAAATAGGTTTTTCATGCAGAATTATTCGATTTGCTCCAAATTTCGTATACCGGTTTATTATGTTAAGGAGCTTCCCTGATTAAACTTGGAGGTTCATTAGTTATGTATGAAGGGGGGAAAGGGGGTAGACCCCCTCCTTAATTTAGATAAATGGGTTTTTCATGCAGAATTATTCGATTTGCTCCAAATTTGGTATACCGGTTTATTATTTTAAGGAGCTTCCCTGATTAAACTTGGAAGGTCATTGGTTAAGGATAAAGGGGGAGAAGGGGGGCTGCCCGCCCCCTCTTAATTTAGATAAATGGGTTTTTCATGCAGAATTATTCGATTTGTTCCAAATTTGGTATACCGGTTTATTATGTTAAGGAGCTTCCCTGATTAAACTTGGAAGTTCATTAGTTAAGTATAAAGGGGAGAAAGGGGGGGGGGTAGACCCCCTCCTTAATTTAGATAAATGGGTTTTTCATGCAGAATTATTCGATTTGCTCCAAATTTGGGATACCGGTTTATTATGTTAAGAAGCTGCCTTGATTAGATTTGGAGGTTTATGGGTTAAGTATAAAGGGGAGGGGCTGGCCTCCCCCATAATTTAGATAAAAGGGTTTTTCATGCAGAATTATTCGATTTGCTTCAAATTTAATACACCGATTTATTCCGATATGGCGCTTCCTTCATTAGATTTGGAGGTTCATTGGTTAAGTATACAAGGGCGAAAAGGGGGAAGTCCCCTCCCCTTAATTTAGATAAATGGATTTTCATGGAGAATTATTCAATTTACTTTAATTTATTTTTTTTTTCTATGTTCGTTCTGATAAGGAGCTTTCCTGATTAGATTTGGAGGTTCATTATTTAAGTATAAAAGGGTTAAAGGGGTTAGACCACCCTTAATTTAGCGATATGTTTCTTTTTTTCATGCAGAATTATCTGATTTTCTTCAAATTTGATATACTGATTTGTTATAGTTAAGGAGTTTCCCTGATTTGATTTGGAGGTTCATTGGTTAAGTATAAAAGGGGCAAACGGGGTATATTTCCCTTCATTTATTTTTTGAGGGACATTATTCTTTGAA
The DNA here is from genome assembly GCA_963932465.1 of Maratus speciosus. Lineage (NCBI taxonomy): Eukaryota > Metazoa > Arthropoda > Arachnida > Araneae > Salticidae > Maratus > Maratus speciosus. Next base: position 105,454,287 of record OZ010786.1, on the reverse strand, counting down.
ATAAGAGTATAATATACAATTAATGTGAATAACCTGTGAGCTCAATGCCATCAGTTTAACTGGCACTTATCTTTTTATTGCTATTAACCGATGTGGGTTATGAAGCATAGTGGTTTATGTATTCAGTTCTGTATAGTCCTAGTTTCAAACTTTACTGTTAAATTTAGTGTCATTTTGCCCCGAATTTTCAATGTTTCTCTTATTTTAGCTCTGCCAAGCTGCCCCATACCTGGAGACTCAGATAAATACTATTTATTAAATATAAAAAGTTTAAAGAGGAAGGTGAGTGAATTCTGGGGGGCGCGAGAGTGGACAAAGGGGGGGGGGGGTAATTTTCAAACTTATACCAAGCCTCTCCATCGGAAAGTCCTTTCACCACTCTTTCATATTATGAACCTTTCTCCTCCCAGACTTGAATTCCGGAAGGGGGCCGGGGGGGGGAGCGGTGCGGGGGTGATTTTTTTTTTATTGTAGAGATTTCTACAATAAATATCATCAAATGAGGTTTTTTAATGGAGCTCTCCGATAAATATTATTTATTAAATATAAAATTTTGGTGGCTGCGTGGGGGGTGCTGTGGGTGAAAAGTGGGGCTGCGTGATTTCCGGGTATATTCTGGGATAAAAGAGGGAACCCACGGGGGAGGGATAGATTTCAAACTTTTTTTGGACCAGTCATTTGATATATCATCGGAAAGTTTTCGGTTATCATCGAAAAGTTACTCTTTCATATTATGAACCTTTCTTCTTCCCTCCCTATTTTGGCGCCCCGAGAGAGGCACTTTTCGAACTTTTTTGAAATCGTAGAGTTTTTAAACATTTTAGATCGGATTTTTTTACGGAGCCCTCCGATAAATAATTTTTAATATATGAAAATTTCAAAGAGAAGGATGAGCAGGGTATATTTCGGGGGAACGATAATTGGAATCCTGGGAGTTGGGACTCTTTTCTATCTTTTGCTGATACCCCTCATGTGATATATCATTGGAAAGCTCTGTGACTACTATTTCATTTTATATATCGCCCGCGCCCCTCCCCTTACTTTGCCCCGCGCGGGGACACTTTTCTAAATTTAGCCGACACCCCTCATGTGACATATCGTTGGAAAGTCCTGTGACCACCTATTCATATTATGCACTTTCCTTGCCCCTGCCCCCTATTTTGCTCCCCGCGGGGGTTCGTTTAATGTATTCCAGTCGAAGTCTTTCTAAAAATGGGGAAATTAAAGATCCAATCTCAAATGACGCAGAAAAATCAATAAAAATTTTTGATCCCTTTTATCATCCTTTAGTTCATGTTTTTGCCACTAGGGGGTACTTTTGATTCTTATTTCTTTGGCCATTTTGGTGCTAATTGCCGAAAAATTCTAATTTTTGATACTTAAACTTCCCTTACCGCTTCATAGCTACTCGCGTTTTTTTAGCTTTTTTCAACCAGGGGGCACCCTTACAAGACTTTTCCAGTCTTATGGCTCCTTTATAGCCTCCCTTTGGTTTGTTGTTTTTTTACTCCATCTGTTTTCAGTTACCCTATATTTAATAAAATCTGCCTTATATATATGTAAAAACAATGATTTTAATAATCGATTCTAGAACATCTCCTTTGTAGATTCTCGAAAATAATCGATGACTGTATCGATTGTGTATTTTACGATAACGATTTTTTTCGATTGGTAAATTTTAGAGAATCGCCCATCACTAAGCCCTATCACTACTATGAAATTGTCGGCCAGAATAATAGCTAAGTTTTCCAATAACTGTTTTTAGCTTTTCTCGTTATAATCGATTGTAAAACATCTCGATTGTAGATTCTAGGAATTAATCGATGGCTGTATCGATTATGATTTTTTACGATGACGATTTTTCTCGATTGTCGAATTCTCGAGAATCGCCCATTACTAGAGTACACAAAAATGAGCAAACATTGTGTCAATGCTAAATCAACTGTAGATCTACAATCTAACAGATTGGTTCAGTCAAGCCTTATAAGAATTCCGTTTAATCACGGTCCGTCGGATTCTAATTGCTTCTATTGGCAGTTTATACATTGTATGCATTTAATATTTAATCTTGCTGTATTATATTGCGTGTGCATTCTATGCAATGTAACCATTGATTGCAGATGATGCGCGTTGTCTCTTGCGCCGTTTGGCACTTAGGCACACATTTGGCACTTCTCTCAATGATTACTAATGCCTAAAAGTGATATCCTCAACATCGTAATTAATCATGAAATGAAAAAGCGTTTTTATACAGTCACGAATCGCGTTTCTATTCACGTTTCCACTAATCGATGAATACATTGCACACGGTGTTGAGGGCTAAATAATATATAACTATATGCGACGATACACATACTTATAACATCTGAAGCGTGAGCTATCGATTAAAATCACCTTTATGTCTTTGTTATCCTTCATGGCCTACATGGAAAAAAATTATTTATCTATTAACAGATTGATCATTTTAGTTTTTATTCGTAAAATGCTTATAGAACATGATGGAACAGCCTATGCATTATTATCTGCAACTTGGTAAGATTTTGTGTGAGTTACAATGTTAAGGATGTTGGTAGTTTATTGTGATGTAGAAACTCATTGTTTTTGTTTTGTTTTTTTGGTATGCAAGTTCATGATTTATTCTGGTGCTTATTGCTTCCTACTAATGCAGTTTTTGACATCTATATGTGATGCCTTAGAAAATTAACTTAGACATAAAGTAAAATTAAAAAATATTAAAATTTTGCATATTTTAATCAATATTCAAGACTGGAGTAGCACAGTTGAGGTTTATCTCAACAGAGCTAAAGATCTCCAGATCAGGACTCGAACCTGGATGCCTTGGCTTGCCGTTCCAATGCTCTGTCTTTTGAGCTATCCGGACGGTACCTGGTTGACATAATTCACTCTTTTTTTTTTTTTACATGGCTGGGAACTGCAGCGGTAATTTCATCTTTCCGAGCTATAACTATAGCATTTACATGATGAAATTGTGTGATAACACAGAAACTAATTTTAATCAATATATTTTTCTTATTGTAATCTTTTATCCTTATTCTTTGATCATATAAATAATTCATCTCTGCTTATATCTATTCCAACTTTCGTCAATTTCTACTTACTCCTTTCTGATTAGAGTTTTTGTATATTCAATGTATGGGATTAATCTTCCTTTTATTAGAACTTTAGAAACCAAAAAAAGAGTCGGATTTTATAATTACTCTTGGATTTTTTTTCTTCCCAATTTAACAGTGTCGTAATTGATTTAATAATGATTTATAACCTTTGCCATAACTTTATTCATTTAGATGTAAGCGCCTATTTTTATTAATTACAATAGAAAATAGTAAAGTTCTTCTTGATACCCTCTATATTTTATGATATATTTTATTTGAATTAAAGGCTGAAATGTATGCATCCTTTTGTTCTATCAAACAACCCTGTTCAGTAACGTACATCGTGCTTTTTTACTAAGTTTATGAAACCCAAAAAGGTACATAGGAAAGACTTATTCCAAAAGCCATTCAATGAATGAAAAAAATTGCCTCAGCTGTCGAAACGGACCACCTGCTTGTCACAGCTATATGGATGTGTGTAATATAACATGAGCGTGGATGCCATACAATTTCTCGGGAATGGGCGGTCAATGTACGGGTATCGCACAACTTATACCATTTTTTATATTAATTTATTCAATTATATTTTTCTTGCTGAAATTAATAATTCAAGGAAATAGCATTACGTTTAGCGTACCGTATTAAATAAAAACTTCTTTTTGTTCTGTCAAACAACTGTATTCGGTAAATGCAGTCTCTCTCTTCCTTAAATGATATATAATATATATATATATATATATATATAATATTTTTTTACTTCGACTATTTTCTTCTCATACTAGAAGACTCTACCCCCTACAATCTACGCTCGCTAACCCCCATCCAGACCCCGCAGGCTCTAAAAACATGTTAATTTACTCCCTTGTAAACACATTACACGATTATGGAAGATTAAATTATATTATCACGACCAGTGGTGATGTTTGCCTTTCATTTGACATTGACTGGAAAGGAGGGCTTCGGTTCCCAAGGCCGCATGCACCACTGTCACGACAGCTGACGGTTATTTCCGTGATTGATTAAGTAGAATCAATTAATGGATCAATCTGAATGGTTCATTGTACTTATTTAAACAACATTTTGCGGGAATTAATAAATTCTACAGATTTTTTATCATTATAATCCTTTAAAAAAAATACAATATATTCTGAAAATGTTAACAAAATCATCTAGTAAGATTTGTTACCCGAAAAGAATTGTAAGATTTCAGTATTGATTGCTAACTGAATACTCATTGTTTAATTTTAATGTAATACAATTTGATCTCATTCGGCTAAAATCATCGAATGTCCAAAAAAAGTAAGCGCATAAAAAACAAACTAGTTCCACACATACGATGATCATCATAAGATCAAAGCGTTTTCGTTGTACCAAAACACGAAGTTTAAATAATGCCTTTGTCTCAACTGACTGGATTTTTTTTAATTACTTGGGGACTCTGCCCCCTACGAGCTACGTTCGCCAACCCCCTTTAGACACCGCAGTCTCTAAAAACACGCTAATTTGATCGGTTTTTAAAATATTATAAATGACTCGATTATAATTAGAAAACAATAATAGCGATCTCCCTGTAAACGGATTTCCATTTATTTCTTTTTTTTTCGGGATTTTTAAGGCCAAATCAGTTGCTGTTAAGACATCTAATGGCTGTTTCTGTGTTTGATTAAATAAGATCAGTTAAACATTTGAAAATAAGCTAATATAAAATGAAATAAGTCAACAGTATTTGCCTCCCAGTATTTTTTAACAACTGCATAAGAAAATTGTTTCAAATAAAACATTTTAAATGCATCGTTTTAAATCTGACATAATTTTCACCAAAGATTTTTTTTTCTCTTTTTAATATTTACGTGAAAATACTTTTGTTATTAGAAAGGAAATATTATTATTTCTGCTGTCTTATAATTGCCAAGAATAATTAAAAAGATCATCTCGAAATATGAAATAAATATTTCGCGTGAATTTATTTTTTAATTTAAACTGTTTGGCAATATTATTATTTGGCCGTTTTAAATAAGGACGCAATTCACACGCATAGACAGTGGTGCTTTCGAATTCCTTTGTGTAAACCTGTGTATGATCTATATAATTTATACGAACCATGCAGTATGCAAAAATTTAGTTAAATTTAAAACGCAAACTAAAGTGCACTTCCAGCAATTGCCTCAGTAATGTATATAAATTTTAGTTCGTTCCAAATAGTGTAACATCATTAAAATATGCTGCAAATGATTTTTCCTCATAGACCATTATGTAACTGAATTATTTTGTGTGACTGTAAATGAATGTTAAATGCTTTGCACTTCCTATTCTACATAAAACATGTTTTAGTGCATCTCATAAATTCATATCAATTTCATTACGTTTGAAATAGTGTAACATGAACAAATACACTGCAAACGATTTCCCCCAAAATATTATAATGTTAAGGAATTCTTTTGATTGTCTCTGTAAACGAACTATAAATGATACATATTTCACTTTCAATAGAAAAATGCCGTAATAAATCTCAATGACATAGAAAATTAAGAAATTGGTTTGTGAACTCGTATTTTTTTTATCTAAATTCGTAAAAATCTAGAAACATTTTAAAAGAATATCGAATAAAAACTAATGAATTTTAACTGCGGTTAGATGCATTGTTGTAATTTTTCTATGCTGTTTTGTTTTGGTAGTCCGAGGGTGACTTTAAATTTATATTATATATTTTAAATTTATATATTTTAAATTATATTTTATATTTTAAAATTAATTACTTTGCGATTATACGTCGAGAAATCAATTTAGAAATCGTAAAAAGATAGTTGAAATAGTGTTTCATATTTGCTTTTCCGCTACCCTATGTTAAAATAGAAACAGAGAAAAATATTAGTGAATTTTTCATAATCGGGTTCAGTACACACGCCAAATTAATGTACTGTAAGGAAAATTTGGGGGGGGGGGGACATGAATTGCAGTCAAACAATGAGGCGGAATTTGCAAGATTAATATTTATAATAAAGTGTTTTTAAAAAACTACTTTTACTTTTATAATTTTTTTTTCTCCTTCTGTGTTTTTTTATAGAAAATTTTAACAATGTTGTGTTAACGAAATGTTCCCTTACAGGGGTCTGACTCCTCGCCCGAGGACCCTCCGTCCAAAATGATGTCCACCAACGGCGAGCTGGGGTCCCTGGTGGACTTCAACAAGAAAGCTTCCGCCGCCACTATCATCAACAAGATCAACAACTCCTCCTCCTCAGCCTCCTACGCCTCATCCTCCGAGAAGATGATGAAGAGCAGCAGCAGCAGCAGCAGCTCTTCCAGCAGCTCTATGCTCAGCAAGAAAGCGCAGATTTTGCACCACGCTTCTTTAAGTCAAGAAACAAAACAAGAAGCACTCCAGGTATGTAGTTGCTGTAGCTTAATCTCTGAGTGTCCGTAAAAGGACTTTTTAAAAAAATGCCTTTATTCCAGCTTCGCGTAATAGCAGGAAAGTGCTGTTAAACATTTTAGGGTAGGTATTTGATCCACCATGAAAATTTGTGTAACACTTCTTTTGCAATGTCTGAATACAAAATCGAATGTCTGGCTGAAGGATCGTGGCACTTAGCCAACCCGTGAATTTTTAAATTTCCAAAATTTTCGTTGCAAAAAGATATCCTTGAGGCATTTTGAAATTTTAATACCTTCAAATTTAGTATTTAATGAAATAAAAAGCATAAAAGCCAGACACTTTAGTCGGCCCAAAAACTGTGCCAGACATGCATGAATTTATTACTTGCATGAATTTCAGTAGTTGCCTTAGTGAATGTAAAGAAACATTTTGCACCAAATATTTTTTTTAACATCATATAATTTTAGAAACTATTAACGGGGAAGGTTTGCATAAGAGCATACTCAGAAAACTTTGGAAACTTTTATGAAAAATACTCTTTAATGAAAAAAAACTTTTTTCTACTCTTTATAAGGAACTAGTTCAAGAAAGTTTAACTTAAATAAATATACTCTTATAACAATGATTTTGTCATTTACATTTATATGTACATATAATGAAATTTAACGATCGTAGTACAAAATTTAAACTGATTAAAATTGCTTCAAACTCAAAATTAAGGTCCGATTCTGAGCACTACTAATTTGACTTCGATAGTGTTAGTGTCGGAGACAACATGAGGAAAGTATTGTTGTCGTGGGATTTTTTTTTTTACTTTCCATGATTAATATATATAAGTAACGCGTATTATATAAAAAGAAAAAATAAATAATCTACAAACAAAATAGCACTTTTAAAGTTGCACATGTTTCACTACGAATAAGGATTTTTTAACTACTCTAAAATTTTCCGAACAACTGCATGCTTGCTATGAGTCACGTGGTCTTGCGAGAGCCTATCGCAGTTAGATTTGTTGTGATTGCGCACGCATCCAGTTGAAATTCATCTTGATAGCTTTCGTGAGGGACTTCAACGCGGTTTACGCTTTGTTTGTATCGTAAGTCAGTGAATGAATCTTCAGCGCGGCACCGCAAGCTCACCTTTACTGGCACTCGCGTTTAACATTCCCTGTTTTCTGGCAAGTAGAAAGTGCCAACAAAAGTGTCTGATTTTTTCAAAATATTTTTTTTTAAGCATAAATATTATTCTGTCTCAATCTTAGCGTGCCTCAAATACCTTTTTTTGGTAGTCATACAATACCACTTGACACGTGTCTGGCACAGTTTTTGGGCCGCCTAACGTGTCTGGCGTTTATACTTTTTATTTCATTAAATACTAAATTTGAAGGTATTAAAATTTCAAAATGCCTCAAAGATATTTTTTTGCAACGAAAATTTTGGAAATTTAAAAATTCACGGGTCGGCTAAGTGCCACGATCCTTCAGCAAGGCATTCGATTTTGTATTCAGACATTGCAAAAGAAGTGTTACACAAATTTTCATGGTGCCTCAAATACCTATACCCTAAAATGTTTAATAGCTCTCGGACTATAATGCTGTATGCTGTATGGTATCAAGAGAAATTTAGGTGGAGCTACTTTACAACAAAATATTTTCTTGTTTTAAAATATAATTAGTTAGGCTCAAAGTCGCTTCGATCGTCCGATGCATTAAACGCTCTGTTCGTTGCCGACAACATGTTCCCATTACCAGATCAGAAACTGTTCATTAAGGAGTTCCAAAATATTCAAAATTTAAATTTTTTTTATATGTTAAGCTCCTATCTTTTCTGAACATGCAATAGTTTTTTTTTTTTCTTTAATTCCCATTAGAATAGAAATTATGACTTTTAGAATTATACCCGCTTAGTAGTTGAAGCGGCGTTCCCGAAACTTTGAAGTTATTTTTCTCAAAATGATGTTTTTGGGCATAACTCGTTGGATATCTCAAAAGCTTCTCAATATTTTTTTATGAAATTTTCAAAATATATGTTTCATGTTAGTCTATATGAACTGAACCTAAAATTTAATTTTTATTGTTCAAAAAAAATATTTTTTAAGTGATTGTACTATTGAAATTAAAAAAAAAAAATTATTAGCTAAATACATCTTTGTATTAATAATATAAAAATGCTTTAAATACAAACTTATTGAGTTTCAGAGTAAATGAAATTCTGTAGATGAAAATGAAAATATATAGAATTCAATCTTGAAGTATAATTTGGTACCGAAATTTTTATTCTAGTTGCAAAATTAATTTTGCAATCAATGTTCGTAAGCTGTCATACCAATTATCTGCTCGACAAATGTTTGACAGTTTGAAAGCCCCCTATAAATATTAATTCCGCATCTTGTAATTTTTAAATATATGAAATGAAAGAACATATTTATGTCTTTCATACCTCTAAAAATTGTGTTTTAAAATCATATACATTTTAAGGTATTAAATATTGAAAATGGTCTTTTTTTTTTTACATTTTTTCCATTTTTAAGAGTTTTGAGGTCCTTTGCTTTCTTACAGAAACGATGAATGCTTTTTTAAAGGAACGGTGAATGAGCAACCAAAACTCTTCGAAAAGACTCAACGCCGTAAAAAGGGTCCATTTCAATTCGGGTATGCTGGAGCTTATAAAGCGTTGCTCTAATATCATTGTTTGAATACAATGCATGTCCCCCCCCCCCCCCAAATTTCCGTTACAGCACATTAATTTGGCATGTACACTGAACCCGATTATGAAAAATTCACTAATATTTTTCTCTGTTTCTATTTTAACATAGGGTAGCGGAAAAGCAAATATGAAACACTATTTCAACTATCTTTTTACGATTTCTAAATTGATTTCTCGACGTATAATCGCAAAGTAATTAATTTTAAAATATATTAACCCTCGGACTACCAAAACAAAATAGCATAGAAAAATTACAATAATGCATCCAACCGCAGTTAAAATTCATTAGTTTTTATTCGATATTCTTTTTAAATGTTTCTAAATTTTTACGAATTTAGATCTAAAAATACTAGTTTGCAAACCAATTCCTTAATTTTCTATGCTATTGAGACTTATTACTGCATTTTTCTATTGAACGTGAAATATGTAGCATTTATAGTTCGTTTACAGAGACAATCAAAAGAATTCTTAACATTATAATATTTTGGGGGAAATCGTTTGCAGTGTATTTATTCGTGTTACACTCTTTTATTTGACTCAAACTCTGGTTTTGGTATGTAAAGATGGAATTTTGTTATCGATTTTTAATCCTCTTCCTGATAGTCTAGAATTATAAAGATTACGTTCGCTGACGCGTTTTCGATGACATTACAGCATTTTAATATTTTTAGAGCTTACTTATAAATTAATATATTAATTTAAAGCATTTTCCTGTTAGCTCGCCGCATGTGATCAATCACCCTGCAACTCACCTGCAATTCTCTGCAACTCGTACAATTGTGTGGGAGTTAAAATAACAATGGATTTAATGATGCGCCCATAAACCTTCGCCACAATTGGCCAAATGGATGTGAAACTGCAACAATGAAACATTTTAAACGCTAAAAAGTAGAAAATAAATCATAAATAAAAAAGAAGAATATTTCATTAATTAATAGTTTCATATTAACCAATTTTCAATTATACGTTGAGAAATCAGTTTAGAAATCGTAAAAAGATCGTTTGAATCATGTTTTATATTTTCTTTCCTGTTTTCCTAATTTAAAAAAGAAATAGAGCAAAAATTACATATTTTTAAATAAATTCACTTGCTTGCGCTTTCTACCAAAAGGAAAAGAAGCAGTGTATATTTTATAATCGTGTTCGGTGTCCACGCCTAATTAATGTATTGAGATGGAAATTTTGAAGAAAAAAACGTAAATTGCAGTCAAAGAATGAGGCGTGATTTTCAAGATGAACATTGAATGCTTATTAAGAGAGTGATTTTTTTTTTTAAACTTTTATACTTATTTTTTCTATATTCATTATATATTATTACAAGCTTCAATTATATATATATATATATATATATATATATATATATCGTTAATATTTCGATTAAACGGCCTCTATTGGTGACTTTTAAAAATAAAACTTTTTAGTGATTAAAAAAAGTCTCTCGCTGATCTGACCGCATGCCTGCAAACCACAACTTTATTTACCATCATTTGTTTTTGTTTTTTTTTAATTGATTTTTTAAAGTTGTAAAAAATTTGTGATTTTGATCGTTTGATTTTGGTATTGTCTTTCTTCTATTACAGAAATGAATTAGATTTATGATAATCGCATAAGAAAAGAAGTTTGTGTCCTTTATTTAAGAATTTTAACTTCCGCATTTTGTGATTGAAAACTTCCAATTGTTAATTCAATATAATTAGGTTACACAACAACATTTTTAGCACCATTATCCCTAACTAAATCTTTTAACCTTGGAAAAGACTGCGCCTTAAATTCCAAACTTCTAAACAATGCCAACTTGTGTGATCTAGTTGTTCCTTTTTTTCTTTCAGTCTAGTATATAATTGTTTGACAATAATATCGGTCCTAATTGTTTAACAATTATGTCAATATGAGTTGTAAGCTCCGTGGATAACAGTATACTGTTAATGTTTAAATTTTCGTACGGCACATCTTTTGTATTAGTTTGTGCGGAAATATTTTGTTTAAAACTAAATAATAAATTTATTGATTTAAGAAATGAAGTTTGCATTGCTGTTGCTTCTTTTAACCAAGTTTTCAATCCAACAATAGCATAGTAATTAAAACATTTTGGGAGGGACTCACGTTCACCTAACACAAACAGTCGTGTAGTAGCAGAGTATAGAGCACCGCAGCAAATCCATCTGTCACCTGGTGCGAAAAATTTTGTTTATTTATCTATCTATCATCAGTGAGACGGTAGTAATAATTCTAAGCACCAAAGCAGAGCCTATTCTGCTTGGCTCCTGGTGTCAGTGCAACACTTCTGCTGCTCTGAGAACGTATAATCGTATTCCGAGTTTTAATTTGCAAAAGTTGAATCTGCTAAAACTAATTCTTTAATATACTAGTATGAAGTAAATGAAAAACTGTGGGCTAGATGCTTCAAATATTAAATAAAACGAATTGATAAAAATTACCGGGCTGACACTGAGTCCTAGATTAGCAGATTTTTTCGTTAGAAAGATTAATATTTATAGCGCTCTTTTGCGTACAGAGATGAATAACCAAGCACTGAAAATAAATAATAGGGTACGCCAACTTAAACCAGGATGATAAAAATCACAATCTAAATCACTCTGATTTTTTTTAATCATTGATTTAAATCAATATTTGAAATTTTATAGCTTTTTTTTTTTTTTTAACACGTAGTTTTGCTTTGATGTAGAATATAATAAAATTTAAACAATTCGCATGTTATTTCGATCAATCAGGCCAAAAAAGAAAAAAACAAATTCTTAAGAATGACTCTTTTGCCTTTCCAATTGTAGCTATCTGTATGGGGTTGTTTTAGTTTTTTTTTTTTTTTTTTTTTTTTTTCTTTCTTTCTTGAGACACTAATTAAAGAGATAACAGTATTCATTGTAGGAAAGATATCCCTGATGGCATTTTCAGAACAAAAGTGACCCAAAATTCAATTGGCCGTTATATGGCCTTATTACAAAGGCCATTGTTGCCATTATATGCATCATTTAATGCTATTTAATATAGTATCATTGTTATAATTTGCTTGATAAATTAATATTTTTATTTATTTTTTAAATATCTTGAAACGGTTTTATCTATGGTTATGCTGCAAACTGAAAAAACACAGAAAAGCAGAATAAAGATAATGAAGGCTGTGAGACTACAGATAAATAACTGATAAATTTTTTATACAATTTTGGCTGGTTTTTTTTTTTTTTCTTGAACGGATATTTGTTAATTCTTTTGGTAACAAATAGATAATATTTTTCATGTAATTGAATTTATTGGATCTATATTGATTATAAATTTATTAAAACCATCTTTATATAGTACCTGGAAAGACCATGATCCCAATAACATTGTAAAAACACATACACTGGTACTTCTATTAAAATAAACTGTCAAGTGCGAGTTTTACTCGCGCTCTCAGTGTTCCGTACAATAAATATGTGAATTATTAACTGTATTATTAAAAAAAAATCGTTGCTAAAAGAATAATAAGATTTTGCAAAAAAAAAAAAAAAAAAAAAAAAATACAACGTCGGGTTGGGTATAGCTGTATATACTAGAAAAGTATGAATGGGTATACCATAAAAGTTCAAAGAGATATAAATCCTAAATAATATCAAATACTGCTATTCTGTATAACTCTTTTTTTTTTTATCTTATTCTAATCTGTTTATGATGAACTTAATTCGGTACAGGCTATAAAATTAGTGCATATTTAAACTTCATTTGGCATTTCATAAAACTAAATTCAGCATAGTAATAATCTTTTCTTTTTACAGTGTATCTAAAGCAAAACCCTTGTTCAAAGTTTAAACTTGGCATTGTGCTAACCGCGCTGCGAAAGGAAGTCGCAAAACTGCAACGTCGCCTTGGTCCGTGCCGCGTTTTTCCAGACAGGTTTTTAATTAACTTTTAAAGACACGAGAGGCGTATAGAGATATCCACCCAATGCAAACTAGTCGCGAATCCCATAGTACTTATGCGATTAATTCAAATTAAATTGGTCTGTTTTTAACAATTTGACATTTATTGATTATATACTGCTACTAGGCATTGCATAACAAAAATGTATCTTTAAAAGTTGTTATCTATGCTTTAAAAACCGATGACACATAGAGTACGCGCCCCTGTCATTATGTATGTCCAAACCGCCGGTGTCTTTAAGGGTTAATATCTCGGATAATTACCGACGATTTTTTTTCGAAAATAATTATCAACAATGCTTTTATACTTCTGCTACGAAAGGTACCATCAGCTGTCCTCAACACTTTTGCTGAATGCCCGCAAATCGAAATTTGTGTGTAACAGAAAAATGAGCTTTTCTCAAAAACTATGTGACCTAGGGTAATATCGCTATAATTTTCCTGCAAGGTTTAAGTTAACGTCTACTACCTCTATTTTATTCATAATTTTAGTTTGAGTAGATTAGGAAATAGATGGGGGAGGGGACATATTCTTGCACTACATTTTCGACGATATCTCTTCAACTATAATACCTAAAATTAAAAGAAATGTATTTTTGAGTTCAGCGTTACGAAAGTTTTCACACAATATACAACGAAAATATGTTTTTTTTTTTTTTCCAAGTAGCTTGATTAACCCCTCTACATTTTTCCTAAATATATTTGTGAATGTTTAATAATTTGTAAATATGTGGGTCAATAGTCTTTATTACTACCTCCCAATTTGAACTTTCCACGTTTCATAGTTTAAGAGTTAAATGGCTGTGGCAGAGGAACAGACAGACACAGGAGTGATCTTATAATAGTTCTGCTTTTACTTTTTAAGTACGGAACCCTAAAAATAACAATAAGTAAAGTATTAAACAAAAGTTAAGGTATACAGATAAATTTAGTAAAGATTCTTGCCTCAAACTGAAAAAAAAAATGGTTGAAAGTACAAAATGCTTTACATTACAACTACATACAAGCTAGCAGAAGTGGTAAATTTTATTCGTATTATTTTAGTTATAATAATAAAAATTAAATTTAAAATAATCAAAAAACCCGACTGCGTAAAAAGCGAACTAATTAATTATGTCTCATCAATGTGAAACTGTTTTTTTTTTTTATATTACATACCTTTTTTCTTTATTTACTTGTATTGATGACTTTTAAGTTGCGTTTTATTGTTAGTTCCTATCTATAAACACTGTTTTGATGAGGCCTATAGATGTCTATGATCGTTAGAGTTGCAGTAAAGCTAGAGATCCTACCTACACAACTTCCAGGTTGTGTAATATTCAAACGGAGCTTCTGACTGTAAAATTGTCAATGAAAAATCGTCTTCATTCGGCCGCCATTTTGAATTTATAAAAACAAAACCTAGCTTATAACCATCGGATGGTTAAGACGAATTGATAGAGACCTCATTCCTTAAAATCCATCTAGCCGTTTTGAAGTTTCGAGGGTATAGAGAAATCCACATATATCAGATACGCGTGAAACACATAACCCTTCTTTTCAGTCGGGTAAAAAAAAAAAAAAAAAAAAAAAAAAAAAATTTATACGTGTAGACTGGAAAATTGCTTTAGGAAGTGAAGTATATTTTCTGCTTTTCCAAACTAATTTTTGAAATATTTTTATCAAGATAATATCTTAGTTCATTTAAAAAATGATCCATGTGTTACCAAACTGATTCCACCAACCCAGAAAATAATCATGTTCCACAATTTATCCTCATTAAGACAGCTTTATTTTAAACTTGCAGGCTTTGCCCTCCACGTAGGTCGGTTTTCAAAATAAACTTTGAATCAAACGAAGTATATTGAGGACTTTGACCTGGATATGGACTTTTACTTGGAATGTCCTATCGGATTACTGAAAACGATAAGAACGCCATCGTACTATTGTATTTTCTAATGTGTCGAGCAAAAGCTAAGCTGTTAAGAACCAACTCTTTAAGTTGATTATTTACAGTATGATTTAGTAAATAATAATGCAACTATAAGCAATGGAAATACACTAAAACCTGAAAAATTAACTAATTAACAATACAAATCTCATCAAAATCCGTCCAGTAGTACTTTTTTAAAAGTCTAATAATTCATAATCGGATTCAAATGGTTATACAACTTTCCTCCATAATTTTATAACTAAGCAATTCAAAACGATGTGTAATATATTTTGCGATTGTTCCTTTTAACAATCTTCATTTCAGGAAAGCTTACTGAAATATGACATTAAGAATCAAAAAATATTTTCTGTTATTGTTTTCCATTGTTTGAAATTTTTCGTTTGAAAGTAATCAAAAGATAATTAATTAATGGTATTTTAAATGTTTAGCAGCATACTTAATATCATCTTGTGACACACACTTGTGACACACAGCTGTTGAAAAACGTGGGTTGCCCTCTTTTAGCCAAACCAAAAAAAAAAAAAAAAAAAGCA
Organism: Maratus speciosus; assembly: GCA_963932465.1. Classification (NCBI taxonomy): domain Eukaryota; kingdom Metazoa; phylum Arthropoda; class Arachnida; order Araneae; family Salticidae; genus Maratus; species Maratus speciosus. The sequence goes on along the minus strand of OZ010786.1, from coordinate 105,438,710 downwards.
GTTAGCTTTTTTTTGGTTTTAACCACTTAAAAAAAAGTAGGCTTTTATTTAAAAAAAAAAAAATCGAATACAGCTAATTTATATTACATTTGCATTAATTTATTTTTAGAGCACTCATAAATATTTTCTACTAAAAAATATGAAGATAATAAATTATATAAAGACCAATATTGAAAGAGAAGCGGATATGAAAAGATATAATATTTATAATATGTAGGAAGCAGGGCTTAATTTCTACCAAAAAAAGTACTGGAGCCCTAAAATTCTGAAGTAATAAAACCGTAGCGTACCCCCCTCCCCCGGCCTTCACTCCGATCTGCACACTCATATATATATATATAATTTATTTATTATTTGCAAAATTTAAATCGTCTTCTTTTCTTTAGTAAAATAAAAATTTAAAATATATGTACTTGCATATACTTAACTGTCCTCTTTTTACTCGACTGCTAAGAAGAGTTATGTGTTTCACGCGTATCTGGGTATGTGGATTTCTTTATGCCCTCGAATCATCCGAACGGCTGGAGGGATTTTAATGAATGAGGTCTCTATCGATTCGTCTTAACCGTCCGATGGTTATAGGCTAGGTTTTTTTTTTAATTCAAAATGATGGCCGTAAAATAAAAAATGGTGGTAGAGACGAAATAAAAATTTACCATACTGAGTGGCATATCATTGGACAGGTCTTTCAAAATGAAGACGATATTTCATGGACTATTTTACAGTCAGAAACTCCGTTTAAATATTACACAAGCTGGAAGTTGGTTGTGTAGGTAGGATCTCTAGCTTTACTGAAACTCTAACGTTCATAGACATCTATAGACCTCATCAAACATTGTTTATAGATAGGAACTAACAATTAAACACAATTTAAAAGTCATCAATACAAGTAAATGAAAAAAAAAATAGGTAAGTAACATAGGAAATAGTTCACATTGATGAAAAATAATTAATTAGTTCGCTTTTACGCAGTCGGGTTTTTTGATTTCTTAAATTTAATTTTTACTTGTTAGTTTATTACTCCTTCCGAACAGAAATCGTTGTCTAACACAAAAAAAAAAAAAAAAAAAAAAAAAAAGAGAGAGAGAGAGATTCGAAGCTTTTATAGAAAAAGGCGAAACACTGCTCAATTGCTTTCAATCAGAATAACAAACAATACATAGCAATTATATCTACTTACAAAAAAGTGACTTCGTAAATGTACAGAGCAGAGGGCTTTATATAAAGCAGAGAAATAAAAATAAAGATTATATAAAGCAGAGGACTTTATATAAAGCATGGCAGTTTTCATGATGAAAATAAATAGAAAAATCACTGCCTTTTTTTCGTACTCGTACACAATAGAAGGCTAAAAACCTCAAACAAACAAACCTCAAACTGATGCTCCTTGAATAAAAACAAAATAAAATATTCTTTTCAGGTTAAATATCTAAATTAAAAAAAAAAAAAAAAAAAAAAAAAAAGATCCAATTAAAAAATATCCTACTGAGTCAAAATAAAATCGAACTGAAGGGTAATTTATGCATCTGTTTTTCGGAAGCGCTATTGCGCTGGGCTCCGGACCCCTGTATTTATGAGCTCCGGTGAATTCCGACCAATATTTAAATATTTACTGAAAACGGAGAAGTACCGGAGCTGAGCTCCGGTGGGCTCCGGCGCAAATTAAGGCCTGGTAGAAAGGATATAATGTTTGAGGAGATTTTAGAGCATGTAAGTGCGTATAAAAGAGAGAGAACAACCAAAATAAATTATCCCAAAATAAAATTTGTCGAATTAAATTTTCGAAAAGCGTGCTGTCATTTAAAAAGATTTATTCATGCGTATGTTATTCATAACACTGTTTTTAATAGTGAGAAATAATACTTTTATTAAATGACTTTGTGTGGTTTTAAATGTTTATGAGGAAAATAAATGACTTTATGTGTGATTTTAAATGTTTATAAGGAAAAAAAAATAAGACTTGCATATCAATAGTTCTTAAAACTAGTTATGTAAATATGAAAGAAATCAACCATTGTCCTATTTAATTATTTAAAGCATTAAAAAGTGAAAAAAAAGTGGTAAATACCAGTGTAAAGCAAATAAAGCAATTGGTATGCTTTTTTTTAAATTTAGCTGTCAGATTCCCAATTCTGACAACAAATCACTAACAGCTTCGTCTATGTGCTATTCCAGTATTAAGTCTTCATCATTGTGAAATCAGGTTATTTATTGAACTTTAACTCAATGGCATGTCTTTAAAACTAATTAAAAACTTTAAAATGTGCGTTTATCATTAAAATGCTTTACTGTATAAAAGTCAGTTTTGGCCAATAAAGCCAGTTACAACTAATAAAAGCCCCCGGCGTGCCTTTTTTAAATTTTAGATAGCATCATTCCAACCCTGATGATCCCTGCACTACAGATACACATGTAAAGGTTCATATTATGTATTCCGCAGAACATGGATACGTCAAAAAATCAGTAAAAACCAAAAGATTAGGAGGAAATGCTTTAAAAGATTCACTCGAAGCGTACCTTTCTTACATTTCTGTGATTCAAGATGTATTTTCGTTTAGAAACTCAGTTTGTTTGATTTATGATAGTGCAAAACAAATAAAGGTAGTTTTTTTCTTTCTTTCTTTCTTTTCGTTCACTGTCACTCTTCACTACTGTTATTTGTAGTTTCTATCTTGTTCACTAGAGATCTTATTCCAGTAGTTGAAGAAGAAAACTGTGCAAATAAAATTGTATCCTCTGAGAGATAAAATATACTATTATCTATTTGTAAAATATTTGCGGTTTGACTTCCTAAAAAGAAAAAAAGTGATATTAAATCAATTGCCTATAGCATTCAAGATTCTCTATAAAATTCTACGTTTTGAAGTCTGAAATTAAAATAAATATATAACTAAACAACATGCTACTCGATCCTTTGAATGGGAAACTGAAAACGAGAATTGTCACATTCACGAAATCACTTTCATTTGTACATGAATAAAATATTAAAATCCCATTTTAAATCTAAAACTTAAATTAAATCCATTTTTTTTATCCTATTTAATTCTTAATTTTCGCCTTGTTAATTAACTTTCTCGGACGAACTTTTATTACAACCAGAGAGTAAATTCTATGCAATTTTAAGAATAAAACTAAAATCTAACAAGGGGAGGTTCCGATGCCGGGGGACAAAGAATGCAGTGAATGCTTGCGTATTGATAGAAGTTAATCTATAAATATATGAAAGCCATAAAGCGCTCTTGAGAAAGTAAGGCTCAAAATTTAAAGTAATTGCTTATAATCCGATAAATTACTTTCCTTGGCAAGTGGCTTAGCAGTATGGTTGGCAGCGCGTCAGAATCCGGAGCTTTTTCTTTGATATCGAACCCCAGTCGGACTCTTATTTTTCGCTGCGAAATTTTTAATAAATTATTTTCTAATCACAGTTCAAAAGATGTGTATAATCATTGAAATTTTATTTATATTTTGTAGGATATAAATAAAACTTTAACTACGAAATTCTGCAAATTGAAATATTTGATAAAAAGTTTTTTTTCTTTTTCTTTTTTTTTTAAAGGCAATTTCAAATTCGTATTCCTAAACCAGAAATTTTTGCTTCTATTTAAAATTATTTACAGTTATTTAAATGAATAATCTCTAATTTTTCACAGAGAAATAAATAAAAATACGTGATATAAATTTATAATGTAATATTTTTTGTTTCATTATCCAAATATTTAAAAAATTTCATGATTTTTTTAAGAAATATTCTTTTACATTTTTAATATGATTTTTTTAAATTTCTGATTCTTGGTTTTGTAGTTACTACATTTTTTGCATTTGTAGTTACTGATTTTTTAGTTACTGCCCACGTAATAACTACTTTTAGCAGTTCACTATCTCTTCAGAACTTATTTTTGAGTTTATACACTGTTATTCCACTTAGAAACACAAGAATACGAGATTTAAAAAAAAATCAAAAGTTTAAAAGATAGTTGTTAAAACATATATTTTTAAATATCATGATAATAGAAAATTACAATTTAAAAATTATTAAAGCAGTGTATTATAACTTTATGTAACACATTTTAATTTATTTCCTCGCGAAAAGTAGTAGTTTATTCATGTAAATAATAGTAAATAAAACCAGCAAAATTTTGTGGTCCATAAAATTACCTATTTAGTTACTTTGTCTATTTTGTTTAAACATATAAACATGCAAAATTTCGTAGTTTAAAACTGTATTTATATAATTATAAAAATACAATTTATAAAAGTATGTTTAACAAAAAAAAAAAAAAAAAAAAAATCTTAAAAATACTTATTACGTAGACAGTTATTCTAATTACAAAATCAAGAATCCGAGTTTTAAAAAAAGCACATTAAAATCTAAAAGCATATTTTTTTTTAAATCACGACATTTTAAAAATGTTTGGATAATGAAATAAAATTTAGATAATATATTAAAGATTTATATAACGTATTTTATTTAATTTCTCTGTAAAAAATTAGAGATTATTCACAATAAATAATTGAACACAATTGTAATTTTAAACAGCAGCAAAAATTTCTAGTCTATAAAATTACAAATATATATATATATATATATATATATATACTTTTCATTAAATATTTAAACATACAAAATTCTATAATTAAAATTGAATTTATATATACTAAATATCCAGGGTTGGCGAAAAACCAGGTTTAAAAAAAAAAAAAACCCACAAAAACTTTTTTTTGGTTTAAACCGGTTTTTGTTTTTAAATATCATTTCCTATTACATATATTTGTTGATAAAAATAAACATTGTTGGATATTATTTAAGACATCTTCATTTGAGAATGTCTAGATTAAATATTTACAGTCTGTTACGTAGAAAATTGAAATAATTTCTAGTTTAACCATTTTTAGTAACAGTTCTTTGTAGTAATAGTATCTTATGTTGAAAGAATAAACTGCTCTACTCTGTAAAACATGATATTACCTTGAAAATCTTATCAAGAATTTTCTGATTAACAATAAATATATTTTATGAACTTTTAAATCTAAATGAACTTTTTTCTACTTTTTAAAAATACCCAATCACTTATGTGATTTTTATAATAGGAGACCAAACCAATAAAAGATTTTCTCTACCTTGATTGTAAAAATCGTTTTGCAGTGAAAACTAGTTCACTGAACATTTTAAAACTTTCTTCTTAACCTAATAATTTATTCAACTATAAATAAATTCATTTTGAAGATAATATCTCTAAATGGTTTAACATTTTTATATAAATATCAGTACCTATGGTTGTTAAAGAATTTATATATATATATATATATATATATATATATATATATATAATATATATATGTTATCGGCCAAACCCGATTTTAGGCCAAACTAGTTTATCCAACGCGCATAGGATAAACTAGTTTTTCCTAGGCCAAACTAGTTTATCCTAACGCCTATAGAATAAACTAGTTTTTCTTAGGCCAAACTAGTTTATCCTAACACCCACAGGATAAACTAGTTTTACCTAGGGCAAACTAGTTGGGCCTAACGCTCATAGGATAAACTAGTTTAGACTGCTATTCACTAATCCGAACTAATTTATCCTAGGCCGATCTAGTTTATCCTAGGCCAATTCAAGTTGGCGTAATTTTATTGATCCCAAAGGCCGCACCGACACCAATTTTCTAGTTTATCCTAGGCCGATCTAATTTATCCTAGCCAATGCAATTTGGCGTGCTTTTATTGATCCCAACTACAGCTCCGTTGCCAACCTTGTTTAAAGTAGTATTGCCGTCATCCCTGTATAATATATTTTAATCGATGGGGAATGGGATACTGGCCCCCTATTTTCCTCATTTTAGCGCTGCCGGTTGTTACAAAATATGTTCCGTATGACAAATTGTGTGCTGGAGGACCAAAGAATGGGATGAGAGGTTATCATAAAATTTGGAGAGGAAGAATTTAGAGAATTGATTAATAATGTACAGCATAATCTCGAAAATCCGGCATCGTCGAGATCGGGATTTTTGAAAATTCCAAATTTCTGAAATAATATCAAATGTACTTTTGATATTCCTAATGGTGCATTTATTCATAATTCAAAGCCAAGTGATATTTATATGATAATTTTTTTTTTAAACATTGATTTATTTTTTTCTCACATAAATATCACTTGGCTTTGAATTAATTATGAATAAATGCACCATTAAGAATATCAGAAATACATTTGATATTCGTTCAAAAATTTGGAATTTTTAAAAATCCGGTCCCAGTTTGGCCTAAAATACATATATTTTTAAGCTACCATTATTTCATAATTAAAACTCTCTTTAAAGAATAGTACAAGTACATTTATACGGATGGGGATACAGAATTGCAAAACCTTATTTGAAGAATCTGTGTATGACGAAATCCTGTTTTAAACGGAATTTTTTTTATTGGTGCAAATTGGGTATATTAATCCGTTTGAAAAAATCATAATATTTGCTAGAGACGAGGGACCCGCTAATAGCAGAAGTTAACTATAACGAAGGTTTTTTTTTTTGTCTCCTTTATGATTCCATCTTAGAAGGTTTTACTATATAAAAATTTTCAGATTTTTCAAGTCTCCAAGTCCAGTAAAAAAATTAATGGTATTATTAATTATTCAGATATTTACATACAAACAGAGATTCATTAAAAAATCAATATAGTTTACAAAAGAATCATTAATATCCGTAATCCACATTTTATGGCTTAGAAATTAAAAAATTTTTAAAATTCTATACAATAAAATCTTCTAAGTCAAAATTTCATAGGAAAAAAGAAAAATCCGTTATAGGCAGATTACCTTATTAGAAGGTTCATAATCTGTTGTAAATGCATTATATTATTTTTACAAGTACAGTAAACATCTTCTAATCCGGCATCCTAAGATCCGGCATGCTAGATAATCCGGCACGACTTTCGGAAACATAACTGAATCGAGAAGAAATAAAGGAGTGAGTTGAAGAAGATTTTGATGAACCGACAGTTGAGGTTTTGACTGATGAGGCCATCATTCACAGTGCTATCAACCTAACAGCCCCCAAAGACGTTGGCTCAAATGAATATGATGTGCACGAGTAAAACAACATCAGTTGAAATCAAGCAGCTGATGCCTCGAATACATTCATCAGGTTTTCTGTGCGCAGCCGTTCGTTCAACCATGCGGAAAGTATTAAACTTCACATCATAAAAAATAACATCCTAATAAAATGAAGAAAAAAGACTACTACAAAACGAACTGATATTCGAGATTTGTTTAAGATGGCTTCTACCAGTAGGCTTACATTGCATGTTTTCATTTTAAACTCATGTACATATGTTGTACAAAACTTACATTATTGAATATTTTTATTATTCTATTCAATCTGTTTAAAAAAAAAAAAAAAAAAAAAAAAAAAAAAAAAAAAAAAAAAAACATGCATTACTTTCATTTTCTGTTTAATTCTAACTTCTACACATTCATCCTGTAATCTGGAAAATTTCGTAATCCGGCATGCTGCAAGTCCCGAACGTGCTGGATTAGAAATGTTTATTGTATTAATATCCTCATTTTACATAGATCAACATATTTTTTTTGTTAAATACGGGATTCCGTCTTAGGCAGGTTATACTGTACTTTAATTTTAATACCTAAAAATGCACCTACTCATCTTTAAAAAATAAATAATAATAATAAATATATAAATTTTAATTGTGTAATAATAGCCATTTAAAATTCCGTACATTAAAAAAAAGTTGGGCGAAATGTTACTGGTATCTTTACTGAACAGACCAGAGATCCTGCCGGTCCAAATGATTTTCTTATGAGCTGGGTTGGAAATTGGACTGAAAATTTCTGCCTGTGCAGACCTCAAGAAGAACGTATAGTTCAATCCCGACTTTAGCCGGAAAAAAATTGAGTCCCGATCCATCACGGTTTGAACCTCTCGAAAAAGTAATCCCCAAACCAAGCTCGGACCGAGTGTCAAGAAGGAAAATTGGGCGGGCCCGTAAAGACCTTACATCGAATAACCAAAATACTAGCTCACAAAATTTTATAAGTTTGGACGTTGAACTTCTATTATATATATTTTTTTAAAAACGAGTTTTTTGTGAAGTTTGCTCACTTTCATAGATGTGTTTGAGTTGAGCGGATTCGTTTGAAAAATTTTGAATTTCAGCGTGAACTTGACTCTTTGAGAAATTGAATTTGCGTTTGAATTCGCCTAGGATAAACTAGATTGATCTAGGATAAACTAAAAGGTTGACATCAAAGCGGTCTTTGGGAACAATAAAAGCATGCCAAATTGAATTGCCTAGGATAAACTAGTTCAGACTAATGAATAGCAGGCTAAATTAGTTTATCATATGAGCGTTAGGCCAAACTAGTTTATCCTATGGGCGTCAGGATAAACTAGTTTGGCCTAGGAAAAACTAGTTTATCCTATGGGCATTAGGATAAACTAGTTTGGCCTAGGAAAAACTTATCCGATGCGCGTTAGGATAAACTGGTTTGGCCTAGGCCAATCTAGTTTAGCCTAAAATCGGGTTTGGCCGGTAACATATATATGTAATATAACCCCGAGTTTTAGCTAATATCTTGAGGCTTATCACATTTTCCAGCATAGGGCATAGTTGTAAACATGGGAGGAATATTTCTTTAATTGGTTGATTAGCTTTTGATTGATTGTCCGGGATCAGATGCCAGAACTGGGTTTGATTCGCCCGGGGATGAGCTAATCACTCGTGGCTACGAAATTTGCAACTCAGCTATTTTTATTCTTAAAGATCGACCGAAAATGATATCTGAAAGTAATAGAATGTATTGCTGGGAAACGAAGTTACAAGGGGTAAAACTGGTTTTAGAAAGAGATTTAAAGTTAGAAGAAAGAGACTTCGAATTTTAATTTAAATTTTTGAAACTTAATTTGAATTTTGAATTTTAAAAGGATTTTTATCCTTTCATATATATATATATATATTGATATATTCGAATTGAGTGAAAACTCAGTTACATTTTTACAATTACTCCAACATTTTTTTTTTTTGGAGGGAGAGGGGGAGGGGTCATTAGATTCTGTAAATAACAAAAAAGATTAGTAACAGTCGATTGATATTATTGAATGCTGTAACTTGACTTAAATTTTGGATGCAGTCTTATTCAATTTCATATCTTGAGTTTCTTTTTTTAAGTTCTTAAAGGATAATCTCCTTAATCGAAAAAATTTTCTTTTACAACTTGACCAAAATCTTAAATGTCATTGTGTTATGTTATTAACTGTCGTAAATAATCTGCATTTGAATATCTTTTATCTTTGCTAATTTGGCATGTTTTCAGATAACTCTTTAGTGCATCAGACATGTTCGCCAACACATTCTAATTTTCACCATGCATACAAACATGACCTAGACCTATTATGTCTCATATTGCGCTTTTACATAAAGTATAAAAGTAGAAATTATTTCTATCAATAATTTAAAACACTTAAATTACACTAAATAGAAAATATTAGATTAGCACGCTCTAAAAAAGCCAATTCGTTTTTTGAAAAAAAAATCCAAAGACCATTTGGTTTAAACAGTGCTAACTCTGTACAAAATACATGTTTAATTTATATTTTTCGTAAATTTCAATGATTATACACATGTTTTCAATTGTGGTTTGAAAATAATTGATTCAAATTTGCGCTGAAAAAAATAAGAGTCCGACTGGGATTCGGTCTCAAAGAAAAAGTTCAGAAATCTGGCACGCTGCCAAATGATGCTGAGTCGCTTGTCAAAGGCAGTGATTTACCCAATTATAAACTGTTACATATCCTTTGAGCTTTATTTTCTCAAGACTCACTGGGTATTGCACTTTCAGTTTTTCATACATTTATATACTAACTATGCTCTATCGATACACAAACTTCGGTTGAAATATGTGTTCCCGTGCTCGGAACCTCCCCTTGTAAGTGCAATTTCCAAGTACCTGCTTTTTTGCTGCATCAGGAGCTTGGCCAAGCCTCGTTTGCGTTCAGAGCCAGTGGCATCAAATAAAAGCTTCTATAATCCAATTAAAGGAAAGCTGAAACCCGGCTTCACCTCTATTGTAAAAAAATTAGAAGTTCGACATTAAAACTAGCGAGCACACTTAAGGATAAAAGATTTTGAGATACTCAGCTTTTTCTGGTATCTATGATTAAATTTAATATAAAAATTTAGTTTTGTGTCATTTTTCGAACATGATTGAATCCCCATAAACTATGGAAATATATCGTTGATCTGCTAAACAAATAGGTTCCATTAAAATTTTCTTGGACCAACATTTATTACGGACAGAAAATAAATTCTGTCCAAATTTCATGTTAAAACTAAAGGAATTCGCAAGTGCCTGCGGTTTTTCTGCATCATGGGCATGGTCAAGCCTAATTTGCAGTCGGAGCCGCATACATAAAATAAAAGCTTCTAATCCAATTCTTCTAATCCACTAAGGAAAGTTAACAGCCTGGACCAGTCTCTTTCTGATGGAAAAAATTAAGAGTTCGACATTAAAACAAGAGAGCACGTTTAAGGAGCGCAGATTCTGATATATTCAGCCCCTTCTGGGACTCATGATATAAACCAATATAAAAAATTTGGCTTTCGGGCCTTCCTTCGAACATGATCGAAGACCCGCCCCCCCCCCCATAAACTATGATATATCATTTAACTGTGAGATCCCAAGTCTAGTTTATTTCTACAATAAATACCACATTACATGTATGCATAAAACTTGCAGATTATCGTTTTATTTCTCTGATATCAAGAAATTGAATATTTTCTTCATTCTATAAAAAATCATTCAGTTAAAAATATTATCAAAATGAGCATTTAAAACAAGCTTCCGGGGCGCGATGATAACGGGTAGTAATCCAGTTTATGTAATCAAAAACTTATCTTACATATAAGAAAGTGGAAACGCTGTACGTTTCGTTAACCCCATAATGAGAATATGTACACTGAGCTCTACATACAACAGGAGGTCGTACTCTCCGGTCCGTCGTCTGTTAGCCCAATTACACGCCGAAGAAGCAAAATAGGCAGAAGAGAAAAAATAGTCCGCGTTTTCAATGTTAGGTATAGCAGAAATCTCTTTATTATTATCCTAATTTATTCTTCTCTAATTAGGTAATTTATAAAAACAATGAGAGTGAGTGGTCTATAAGAACAGGAAATATCCAATTAGTATTTATTTAGAAGGAATATTTTTAATGAAATTGTTTATAAATCCCTTCTTTCATGTCCATTCAAAATCGGCAGATAGCGTTGTTTTGAAATTGTCATTTAATTTTCTAGCTTTTTTAACACCGAAATATGTCTTTTTCTCTTATCTTATCTAAATGGAATACAAATATTTTAATTGGTTTTATCAATACGTTTATAGTTTTAAAGAAAAATTTACAAATTAATTTCAATTAGTGTGTAAAAAAATCGGATTTTTTTTTTTTTTATTATTTAAATCGGATTTTTATGATTTTTATGTTGAGCTCAGTGAATATGTATGGGAAACTGGAAAAAGAAATCTGTGAGGTAAGTGCGTTTTAGGAGTTAGTGCACGCCTAATAAATTTTGGGTATTGGCCTTATAAAATTTGGTGCAGTAATTTTTTTATCTAAAACTTATCTTTATATCAGTCAGTATAATTTTTTTCTCGTTTTCTTTTGGTTTTCTCAATATACCTACTTTGTTATCCATGCTTATAAATTTGGCAAGAAGAGATGCTGTATCCTTTATAAAATTGGTGATTAAAACCTGTCTAAAATTAAAATTTATCTGGAAACACGTTTATTAAATCTGCTATAGGTAGTGTTCATAAATATTGTCTTTTGAACATTTGAAAGGTCGCAAAGAGGTTGCAAATGCCAAAAACGTGGTCATAATATGTAAATCTTTGTGTAGCATATGGAAATTGGTATTTAAGTGTTTTTGACCTAGCTGGTTACAAATCTAATACAAAAAGAGAAAAATTTAAATGGGGAACAAAATTGAAAAAAATCGATGAAATAAAAATATAAAGTATGCGGAAATATATATAGTATATAGTGTATAGTATATAGTAAGCGAGTAAATTTTAGGTTTTTTTCACTTTGCTGATTACAAATCTATTATCAACAAGAAAGAAAAAAAATCATGCGTGAAGCACGATTATGAAACACTTTCTAACACATTCAGAATAGTGTTGCAAAATGTCACCGTTTAATAAGTTGAAATAGGATGTCTAATTGAACCATTTGGAAACGCATGTAACATCACATTTGAAGACCTAATTTCAGCAATTCCCATCTACAGTCAGAAAATTATCTGAATTTTTTGAGAAGCCTTTGTATATGATATATATAGATTTGCATGTATAAAATACATGCATGCAAAATTTTACTTCAGTTAGGAAATACATACCACAGTTGAAAATTCCACTTCAGCAATTTCCGCCAATAAGGAGAATGGTACGTGAATTCTATTGTGCAGCCCTGTATACGAGGTGTAGAATTTATACACAACGAGTAACATGCAAAAATGTAGTTAAATTCAAAAGCGCATATCGAAAATGAAGTCTCACTTACAGCAATTATTGCTCAAAGACAGTACTGTAACAGTTTCCTTTTGTGTGTCCTTGTAAATTAGGGGTGGACAACCTTTTTAAGAGAAGGGCCACACCAGTAACACAGAGATAATTCTATTTTGGGGAGGTGGGGAGATCTGTGGCCTATAAAAAACATGGTTTCAGAGGAGTGGAAGTTTTACCCTTTTAGGTTCCTCTACCCAGTCAACATACCATACCTAATTCAGTTGGCAAGGATATATCGACAGTTTATGTTTGTACATATAACAGAAATATAGCAAAGATTATTTTCAGGAGTGAAAATATTCATTGACCTTATTCGGGGGGGGGGGGGGGGGGATTAAATTTTGCTTTATTGAAAATGCAAAAAACAAACATATGCATGAAAGTGGGTTAGTGCCGAAAAAAATGTAAACTTTATGAACGAAGTTAAATTGACGAAACTCAATTTTTCTGCAGCCGATCAACAAAATTTTAGATTTTCTTGCACCTGATCGACAAAATTCGCGATTTTTCCACACCTTATCAACGGCATTCGCGATTTTTCGGCGCCCAGTCAACGAAATTCGCGATTGTTAACTAACTGATGAAATTTTCAATTTTTTCCCGTGGCTAATTGTCGAAATTCATAACTTTTTTTCGCGATAAACTGCCGAAACTCGCTATTTCACCGTAGCCGATCGACGAAATTTGCAATTTTTTCGCACTTACTCGACAAAATTCACGATTTTTCCTCTGCCCGATCAACGAAATTTGTGATTTTTTCACGCTCAATCGACAAAATTCGCAATTTTCCCCCACCCGATCGACAAAATTCGCGATTTTTCTGCGTCCGATTGACAGAACTCGCAACTATTTCATGCCCGGTCGACGCAATTCGTGATTTTTTCCGCGCCCAGTCAACGAAATTCGCGATTCTTAACTGACTGAAATCCTTGGCAAAATTAACGACTTTTTCTCGCGATAAACTGACGAAACTCACTATTTTTCCGCAGCCGATCAACGAAATTCGAGATTTTTCCGCTCCCGCTCGACAGAATTCGCGATTTTTTTCGTGCCTGATCGACGAAATTTGCGATTCTTAACTGATGGACCAAAATTAAAATTTTTTCTCTCTTCAAATTGCCGAAATGTACGACTTTTTCTCGCGATAAACTGTTTTCCGCGCCCAAACGGCGAAAATCACGCATTTTAAATGACTGACGAAATTTGCAATTTTCTCGCGGCAAATTGGTAAAATTCGCGGCTTTTTCTCGCGATAAACTGACGGAACTCGCGACATTTCCGCGCGCGGTCGACAAAATACTCGACTTTTCTGAGCGCGATCGACAAAACGCAAGATTTTTCCGGACCCGATCGATGAAACTTGCGATTTTTTCGTGCCTTCTCGACGAAACTCTTAATGTTATCATACCCAATCGACGAAACTCGCGATTTTACCGCACCCGATCGACGAAACTCTATTTTTCCATGCTCAGTCAAAGAAATTCGCAACTCTTAATTGAGTAACGAAATTTGCAATTTTCTCGCGGCAAATTGGCAAAATTCACGACTTTTTCTCCCGATAAACTGACGAAACTCGCGATTTTCCCGTGCTCGATCAACAAAATTCGTGACTTTTTCGCGCGCGATCGACGAAACACGCGATTTTTCCGCGCCCGATCGATGAAATTCGAGGTATTTTTCGACTAGCGAATGACGAAATAATCAACTCGGGAATTTCCTCTATTGATACAAACGGCATCGGCCGGGCGGTTAATAAAATTCGCGAATTTTAACTGACTGACGAAATTTGCAATTGTTTTCTGCGGCAAATTGACGAAATTCACGATTTTTTCCTGCAGCCTATGGTCAAAGATTGCAATTTTTGACAATTATAAATTGATTCGCGGGCTACTTGTTAACCCATCGTGGGCCACAGGTTGTACATCCCAACTGTAAATGAACGATAAATGCTATGAATGCCCTATTCTATAGTAATCACCTTTTAGTGAAATTCAGCGATTTATATTATTTTCAATACATTTGAAATAGCGTAATGTCATTAAAATACACTGCGAGCGATTTTTCCCCATTGATCCTAATGTAATGGATTCTTTTGGGTGACCCTTTAAATGGACTATTAATGCTACTCACTTCATATTCAATACCAAACATGCCATGGTGAACATTATTAACATATATCAATTCCATGAATATATATCAATTGCAAATGCCGATTATATTTTCGCAAGTTAAAACGTGGACGGCCAGACAAAACGAAGTGTTAAAAGTGAAAATTCAAAATAACACATCTAATATGACAGACAAAATGGAAAAGATCGGTGAAATAGAATTAAATATGGTTTGATTTTTTTTCTATTAATTTATAAATTTGATTTGCATTGCCATCGTTTAAAATATTTTTCACGAGTAGAAAAGTGTATTTTCTTGTGAGTCCTACAATATTCATTGACATGTTGACATGTTCTGAACATCCAGCTGGATTGAAATCATACGGAGAATAAAAGTTATGTGTCACTAATGTTATTCGTAAAATATTGCATATTTCCTGAAACAGGTAGATAACACAATAACTTTATCTAAATTAAATTCATTGGAAAGAGAATTTTCTATTTTCATTTTCTATTAGCGTTTCTATTAAATTCGTTAATTACTATAAGTTGTATAAGTTATTATTTAACTCAGTAAAATTAAATTAATTAATAGATAATTGAAATAAATAAATATGTATTTACGTAGTTTAATTTAAAAAAAAAAAACCTGTGCGCACACACACACAGAGAGACAAAAAAAGAAAAAAAAAACTAAATGTTTGTTTTTTTGCTATTATATATAAAAAACAATTGCAAATATGAAAAATTATAGGAAAACGTGCATCAAAAGCAGAGAAGAATCTATAGGCATCTGTTTTTAGTGATTTTTCATAGCAAATAGTCTACAGATTACAAAACATTCGGTTTCGGTACAGAATTCTTACGGGATTCATAACTGTTTTCCATAACGAAACAATTATTTTATTATAAATTTCAGTAAAATGTAGTTTATTTATAAATAATTTAATTTTAAATTTTTAAAGTACTTTTAAATTGTACTTATTAATATTCCATGTACTTTTCTCAGTTGATCCCGTTTTACAGAATTAAAATTGGCTAATTCTATCAAAAACAGCGCAATTTATGAAAAACACGTTGCGTTTTCGTCTATTTGTGCTAATTACGTGAGTATCATTCGAGTGTCAAGTTTACCATGAGATCCCGGCACAGTTACGAAATAAAATCTGTTCTCTATTGCGATGGTACAAAATGGCTTAAGGTAATAATACCCTAATGTTAACAGACATTTTTCTTTTTAGATTAAAAATGAGTAAATTACTGCTTGCTTCAAATAAATTAATATATAAAAAGATAATTTCATTTGTTAAATACACTGGCCTCCAAAAGTTAAGGTACAGGGACTGGATGCTTTCGATTGTACACGGTTTGTCTAATATCTACCAACATTATTGGTGAAATGTTCTTGAACTTCTAGAATGTAAAGAACATGTTTGATTTCATATTTCTCGGTGAAGATTTAGTCGGGGACAATTAGGGGTCTAATAATAAATTTAATAATAAAATAATATTTGCGATCACCTATATAACAGAAAATGCTGGAAATGGTTTGTCACTGTGTTAAAAGACTATTTGGGTCCTGTTCAACGTTTGCGTGCATTTGTGTAAATATAGCACTCATATTCGTGAAGATGTTATTGTGTCTGTGAAAAATTCAAAAGTTTTTTTGTTTATAGTAGACAGAGTTTTCAACCAAATTTAACACAACTTTCCGAAAACCTGATAAAGAACAGTAGCAACAGTATACTGCTATTAAAACATGAATATTTGATGAGATATGGGCACTTGTATGAAATAATTTTTAAGTGCTCATGCATGGAAGATTTCAAATTTTTTATTTCATAATTTGATAGTCAGCTATTTTGAGCAACTTCAATAAAAAGTCCAGTCAAATATTGTGAAAACTCAGAAGGATATAGTGAGCTGATTGAAAAGTTGTGGAAAATCCCTTACAATTAAAGCTATTTTTAGAAAGCAACTCACTATATCGCCTCTATTTTTGTGAATTTTTGCGATATTTGACTATACTTTTTAGATAAGTTGCTCTAAATAGCTGATTACCAAATTATGAAATAAAAATTGTGAAATCTTCCACGCATGCGCAGTTAAAAATTATTTCATACAAGTGCCCATATCTCATCAAATATTGAATATATTCATGTTTCAATTGAAGACTATTGCTACTGTTCTTTGTCAGGTTTTCGGAAAGTTGTGTTAAATTTGGTTGAAAACTCCGTATGATATAAACAAAAAATTTTGGAATTTTTCACAGACACAATAACATTTTCACGAATATGAGTGCTATGCTTATACAAATGCACACAAACGTTGAACAGGACCCAAATAGTCATTTAATGTAGTGACAAACCATTTCCAGCATTTTCTGTTACACAGGTGATCGCAAATAGAAAATCTTCACCGAGAAACATGAAATCAAACATGTTCTTTACATCCCAGAAGTTCAAGAACAATTCGCCAATAATGTTGGTAGACAGATATTCGACAAACAGTGTACAATCGAAAGCATCCAGTCCCTGTACCTTAACTTTTGGAGGCCAATGTAGATCATTTTGATAAGTAATTTATTTTTAGTTTTTAGGTGCGTTCGTAATTATATAAATATGTAGCACCCATAGTCGTCATCTGATCGGTCCATCTGTTCCCATATAACAGCGCAAAAACTACCCAACCGAATGGTTTGAAATTTAATGTGTATAATCGTTGCAGAATTTTGTCGAGCCATTTCAAATTTTATGAAAATCGAATCAAAACTCAAAAATATATTAATAAAAGTTTCGTTCATTCTATTAAATCTTATCATACGTAATTAATTCGATGGTATCCCATGATAGGTAATGATTGTAGGTTATCATTGATGATGTCCTATTAATGATGGAATCACATTATTTCCGTATTACTGAATTTAATATATACATATATATGTACTCATAATAAATTTTGTATTCATGCATTTTTGCATAAGAGTGCAACAGCTATTGCACCAAGATCTTAATATTTATAAAACTAGTTATAATACGAATGCACCTCATTTGCCACGTTTTACGTACAATTTCGGACTTGTTAAAATTTCATGAAGAATGATGCAATAATGACAAAATAATGTTCATTTACTAATTGATTCAAAAATAAGGATACTTACTGATTTAAAAATAATGATAATTTACTATAATTCTTTTTCTATAAATATAAAATTTGAGTTTCTAAGAATGTAATGAGTTACAATCTTCTAATGCTAGATAGCTCCAGTAGACTAATTACTGCTAGAGCTATAATCTCTTTTCTACTAATTACTTAGTTAAATTTTAAACATTAAATGATTGGCAACAGGTTTTTTTAATCAAATATTTATTAATTTATTTTTATGAAATCGTCAAATAAGCGAAAAAAGTGCAAAAACTGAAACTCCTTGGCCTAAATTAGCAACACATATGTTTATTTAATTTCTTTGAATGAACTATACACTAGGACTGGTCTAAAAATTAAAAAATAATTTTCTGTACAGAAGTTACAATAACTTTATGCTTTAGTTGACGCTGAATGTGAAAATAAAGACATTTTTTCTCATTAATTTTTTCTTCATCACGTTTGAAAAATGACCTTGAGCTTAGGGGGCCGCCTCAATATTTAAATTGTAAGAAACTTGCAATTTCGAGTACGAACACCCAATATTTGGTATATAAGATATCATATTTGGATTCTTCAGTAAATATAGGGTTACTATAAAAAATTCATTTATTTTCTCAAGGCTATACAAGGTGCGGCAGATATTTGAGAATAAAAGAACGCCTACTTTCAAAGCTTAGGCACTAAAGATGGAGCATTGTTTAAATTTTTAACGTTCTGTACCACATACACAATGGGTGGCATCATACACTCAAACCACCATCAGCCGCAATAACAGCCTCTACATACTGTCGAAACCAACTGCAGGCAATAATCAGATGTGTGTTGAGAACATTAGCCATTGAATGCAAACGGCTGCCCTGAGCTCCGTAACAGTGTTGTGTGGATGCCTTTTGGAGCTCTTAACCACACCACATACGGAATAGTAATAGCCCGTCGGGTTAATACCTGTGGAGCTGAAAGGCAACAAGTTGAGGATGAAATGTTCATGAAAGTTTTTAGCCATCCATTATTAAATTTTGTGCAAAGTTTTGTTCAAAAACTTTACGGCCCCCACGTGTAATAGAAGTAATCCAGAGCTTTAACACCTCGGTATAAATAGCAGAGTTGACTCAGGCACATTAAAGAAAGACATGTGGAGGCATCAGGTCATCTTCGCTGCTCGCGACTCCCCAGAATCATCAGTGAGGCTGAAAATTTCTGTGCATGACGGTCCGAACCTCTTCGGATATACTATACAACAACCGATCTTTTTGCGGTTCACTTACTGGACCGGAACAAAGTTTTCTTATCTGAGGAAACCAACAGCATTCCTGGCTCCTCTTCATGTTTCAGCTTGTTAAGAAGGCGTTTGGCTTCAGTCAGGTGATTATTCTTGGCTTCCTCGGACAAGAACTGTCCTCTTCTCATCACGTACGACCTCTAACGAAGGTCCTCACCTTGGGTGGTGGCCTCATCAACATGCAGGTCCCTAGCGAGTGCCCTCATCGACTTCTTAGGATTTTCAACGACAAGAATGACGAATTCCGATATCTTGATAATATCATATCGCCAACAACGTCATTCACTGTATGAAACGGTTGCCACATCAAACCTGGAAGCCTTCAGTTTGGTCCTTAATTTAAAGAAGACTGACCGAGTGAGTTTCAAGTATGCATCAATCTCTAAATCGAAGTGTTCTTCAGACAATGAGACAATGACAGCATGCCTCTTCATTTTTTTCAGTTAGTCTATGTTCTGACATGTTTAGATGTAACAGAAAAAGATTTGCAACTATGATGTGTAGGGGGGTATTTCACCTAAAATGTGTGACCTCAAATGCCTGTCGCACCCTGTATATTCAAAAGTCTTACACGTATAAATCGTACACACCCGATTTAGTTCGTGCAATTTCTGGCTATTTACAAAACTAAAATTGGCAATGAAAAAAAAAGCGTTTCGACACGATTTTAGACATCCAGAAGGCTTCGACTGCGATCCAGAAGGCACTGCCAATTGTTACGTGATTTTAAATGAACCAGCGATGTTAGTGCTATAAAGCTTTTACAGATCTAAATGTATGTTAACCCAAGTATTCATTTACAGATGGCGCTGGTTTGTTTTCGATTACTATTAATTTCATAATCTATACCTTTAACTAGAAAGCTTGACGTGATAGAGCATTTTTCATTACATTTTCTGTTTAAGCATTAAAAATACTTTATAAAACGTATTGATTTATCTGTTCCGAAAGTCGTGTTGACTATTGTCATCAATTTACTTTTTCTATTGCAGGAAAATCGCAATTTTTGCCGCAGTGTCAGCATGACCAGTAACTCGAGTGCCAGTTCGGACTCTCGTCTCAAGATGGTCAGCAATTCTTCATCTCAAGCGCTGGTGTCCGGAGGCCTTGTCCAGAGGGGCTTATCTGTGGATGAGCCCCTGTCCGAAGAGGAGATAATGAGAGAATCATCTCCCCAAGAAGTGAAATTCGAACAAAAGAGAGTGAGTGCAACGTCCAAGATGAAAGTGAGTTCGTCCGACGGATACACTGCTGAAAAAATTGCAGCTACTAATCAAGAGAGGAAAAGGCTGCAAGCTGGAAGCATGAGTTACGAAGAAAAAACTGCTTCAGCTGCATTGAAACAAAAATTAGAGACCGAAGGTTTCTCAGCTGAAAAGGTAAGTGTGATTTGATAAATATCGGATAATAAAGTAATCATGCATGATTAAAAATTGTTCTATAGAAACATTTGCGTGTCCGGCTCTTCATCATTAAACCTGGATCCCGCAAAGGGTGGGCGGAAGAGGGAAATTGCTCTTCCCTGATTTTTCAAATTTAATTAGCTAAAGTTTATTTTTCTTTGAGAATATATATATATATATAATATTCTCAAGTGTCTTAAAATAACTACACAATAAGAAAAAAAAATGAACTAGGGATCTTTCGTCAGGGAAAAAAGGAGGCGGACGGCGCTGCTACCTCAACCGTCTGTGGAAGACAAGTTTCAGTTATTATTTTCTTTTTATGCTCATGTATTTAAATTACTTTAAAGCCAGGAGCGCTGCAAGTTTAATTTAGTCTTATTTTAATTATTTTAATCAGAGATTTCAGGGAGCGGAGCGCTCCTAACGAAAAAGATAAATTGTTTCATTCTTCTTTTTGAAAAACGCTGTTAGAAGATTACGTTTGGATTTTTAATGTTACATTTATGTATTGCTTTTTTTGTTGATAGGATTAAAAACTGCATTGCACGCTGATTGATCTTTAGTTTAGTTTATTCTATGTTTACATTCCCCATAAAAAAAAGAAGAAGAAGCGTGGTCTTGTGTCAGGCTATTCCAAAAACCTACCCATCTCAGAATTTTGTTCTAAGGGCTCCCATGTTTCACGAGCATTGGAAAGAATTAAATTATTAATTAATTCCTCTTTCAGGTAGCTGCTGTGAGGCAAGATCAAGTGCAACTGAAAACGGCCGATTCCATTCAGCAGCAGCAAAGGACAGCGATGGCAACTTCCTCAAAATTATCCACAGACGAGTTCACTGCCGAAAAGATTGCTATGGCCAAGCAAGAAGAGAGGCACATGTTCTCTCAAGGCATGCTGCAGGCTGAAAAGAGCGTTTCATCCTCATCTTCCGCCAAAATGACATTTACTGCTAAAGGTAATTTCGAACTTTTCATTGATAATCACCATAATACCATCTATCAGGGCCGAAACTAAGGAGGAGCTGAGGGGGGCATGTGCCACGGACGCCAGAGCGAAGAGGCGTCAAATGAAGATCTTGTTTGTCGATTTTTCTCACATGTATGTTTAGCACGGTATTGTTAGAATCATCCTGTATGGCGTATGACAAAGCAAGCATCTAAAAGAGGATATGCCATAAGGATCCTGTATGAAGCGGATTTTTTGTTCGATTCTTTTTTATTCTGTTTTCAAGATTTTAATCAATCAATATTTGATAAAGCCAAGGGCAGATCCAGCTCACCATTTAGAAGGGGGGGGGGGGGGATCATGGATTTCCTTTTTTGGGTGGGAAGGGATATCACACCTCGTTATGCGAATTTTTTATATTGAAAGCAAATCCAAACGAACTACTTTTCTGATACTTTCGCGAAGTCATTTTCATTCGTAAGGGGCGATCCATAAATGATGTCACACTTTTTTTCAATATTTTGTACCCCCCCCCCTCCTCCCCTCTGTCACAAAATCTCACACTTCACCATACCCCCTTCCCTCCCCTTGTCACATGTCACGCTATATTACGAAAAACATATACTTTCAGTTTAGAAACAAAGCACTACATTATAGATCATATTTCAAATTTTATTTTTGAATTTTAACTATGTGTTTTAATGGCATTTGTGAGCATAACAATAATAAGGATTCGTGTTCTTATTTTGTAGGAAATAAGATTAAGGTTTACAACAAAAAACATAATTAATATACAATAGTAATAAAATATTTATATGAAAGAGCAATTGAAAACAGTAGTATTTTAGAATTTGAAATGGAATTTATGTGGTTTTAAATCGTATATTTACTTTATGAACACAAAATACTTTAAAACAGATTGATTTTGAAGAAGAAGCCTCAATATTAGTTTTACTTAAATGGAATTGCCATCACATTTCATTTGTCACATTAATATGAACATTTATAAAGTTATATATTAAATCATAAAATAGAAATTACTCTAAATCATTTACGATTACGACTCTTCCTCCCTTGGTTCTCCAAGCTCGTCCATAGGGATATATGTTAGTCCATGTCCATAGAGTTTGACATCACTCTCATCCTCGGGGATAGTAAGCCCTCTAATGTCAATGCAATGATTGTAAGGCCTCTAATGTTTAACCAAAATGTGTGATGTCACACTTCTTCTTACCCCCTCCTACCCCCTTGTCACAAACTGTCACAATTTCATGAACACCCTCCCCCCCCCCCCCCCCCAAGCGTGACATAATTTTTGGATGGCCCCTAAATACAAAAAAAAATTGCATTACTATTCGTAAAAGTATAAAATTTACTGATTTTGTTCAGATGCCAAGAAATTAAAATTTCCCATTTTCTTATAAAGGTAAAGTTTCATTCAGAAAATGTTGTCAAAGTATTAAATAGTTTTTTCAATCGAACTTATGCCATTAAAATGATCATTTTTTTTTTTTTTAATTATGCCTTTTTTTTCATTCTGACAAGAAAATTACAGTTCTAACTTTTTACGGCTGCTCTTTCATCTTCACCTAACACTTCATTCATAATGGCTGTTTCATAATAATGGAAAACATAAGTCCATCACAAGAAAATAACTTGGTTAAAATTCTCTTTGTAAATATACTTTGCGGAAGAGATGGGGGGGGGGGGGGACGCCAAAATCCATGTTTGCCCTGGGTGCAAAAAAGGCTAGTTTCGGCCCTGCCATCTATCGGCGATTCTCAAATTTTATTGGTACGCAACCCACCTTAGAATTAGAAAATTTTTCGTAACCTGCCTGATATGTAGGTACAGTCGTAGAAAAAAAAAGTAAACACCCCCTACTAACTCCTCAACAAATTATCGTAGAAGAAATTTACTGGTACCGAACGATTGGAAATAAAGTCTACTTTTAAATGATGTATATAAAATTTGCTTAGGGGGCCATCTACATATTAAAACGAACCATAACTTTGTTTTTTTCAATAGCAGTACACAATTCTGACAGCATAAATGAACTCTACACCCTTCAATTAGTCTAAAAACAAATTTTTATGCCATTTGTACCATAAGTTTACGAGAAATTAATTATTTTAAAACGAGCGTATTTTAAAGGCTGTAACCAAATTGAAGTTCGGTACTCGATTGTTAACCGAGAGAGCTCCCTTCTTGATCAAGGCACCTTAAGCAGTCAATTAAGCCTGTTGGATTACAGGATAGCATAAGAAATTTCAAAATATTTAGTCATTTCTATCACAGACGGCCCCTTAAACCCTCATTCTGCCGTTTTTTAAGCATAATTTGAAAACTGCGTGGAAGAAAAATGTGAAAGTTTGGATTTCTATAAATCTGAATCCATCAAAAAAATTGTAGGTTGCCATTTATAATTTTTTTAATATTAATTTCATAATTCATATCAGAAAATTATAAAAATTGCAAATTCAACGTATTTATGTTTGGGTATATTAGTATTATTGCTACACAAAAAATTAGAACATTTGGATCATAATTTCAGAAGTTATAAATAAAAATATGAAAATGTAATTTAACAATAGAAGCACTAAATTTTGAATGTTCATAATTCAAAAACTTATCATTCAAATGACTCGAAATTTGGTGTCTAGACATAGTTTGAACCAAAGATTTGAAATATCTCGTTAAAATTGGGTATTGCCATTGAAAAAAATGAAGTTTAGATTCGTTTTAATATGTAGATGGCTCCCTAAGTAAATTTTATATACGTCATTTAAAAGTACACTTTATTTCCAATCGTTAGGCACCAGTAACTTTCGTCTACGATAATTTGTTGAGGAGTTAGTAGGGGGTGTTTACTTTTTTTTACCCACGACTGTACATAAACTTTTCGTGAATGGACATCTGTGAAAATATTACAAATTTTATAAAAGAATGTCAAATCATACATAAAAGTGTGTGTACAATTGAATGTAATTGAACTGAGACATCATCTATGATTCCTTGTGTTGCATTTAAACTATAAAACTTAACTATCCGAAGTAGTTATCCATTATGAACTTTATCTATTCTTAAGTTTTTTTTTAAGAAGTCAATTAAAAAGAGCAGATTTAGCCCTATTTTACCAGATATTTTAAAACAACAACAAAAAATAATAATAATTTTAGGGGCGACATTTAAGGAATATTTATAATTTCAAGCTGCATGCTGCATGTCTCTCGTCACGTAAAACTAATTAGACAGACAATATAATGCGCTTTAACGTCAGTTCATTATTCCTATTTATAGTCTTTATGGAAAATTTGCAATTAATAGATTAATATTAATAAATAATAGTTTAGTAACTTCATTGACCATTAGACACATTTTAGTAAAGACAAATTAAATTTAAAAGTTTGAACAAATTTTACATAATTGCAGTCCTATGAAAATTTACTTTTTTCGTAATCACGACAAGATTTATTCACAAATAGTTTCATGAAAGACTTCCTACTTTTAAAATTCATTATTGCATTCACTATAATAATTATAAAGAAATAAGTGACATGTTTAGGAGGTAGCTCATAAATTTTTCATGCAGTACTTTTAAAATCGTTAAAACTTTTGCCAATAGAAGGTGCTGCGCTGTCTCAAACTGTAAAAATGCCCAAACTCACGTGTGAAACTGCATTAAAAGTCTCTTAGTTTTCACTTTTTATCTTATTTAGTCATTAAAACGCGAAAAAAGGTTTTGTATTTTGAAATGTTGTAGTTAGTTTGAGTTTTGCTACAGTTTCAGACTGTGCAGCGCCACTTTTGACAGAGAGTTGAATTATTTTTAAAACTACTATATAAAAAGTTATTAACTATCTCATAAACATGTCACTTATTTCATCTTTATACAGTATAACCTCGAAATTCTGGAATCTTCGGGACCGAGACTAAACCGGATTTTTGAAAATTTCGGCATTCTTAATGGTGCCTTTATTCATAATTGTTTTCACATCCATGTGATATTTACGTGAGGAAAAGAGAAAATTAAATATTATAAAAAAAACTTACTTTAATTCATATTTTCTGTGTTACAAAAAATTTCTAACAAACAGTGAAGTCACTTTTTTTCGTGTGATTTCCGAAGCATCGATGTCAATTAAATTTGCTTTATTTTTTTCGGTTGTTCTTTAACAATTTTTCTTGGATTTTATGCAAGGGAAGAATATTGATTTCGAAAATACAATCTTGTTTCTCTAAAGCAGATATTTATTTTCCAGTCAAATTTATGCATTTTTCCAGTGACACCATTTGTTTTGCCGGTTACTCGTCCTCATTCCGCTGAACTGCTACCAACGTTATCGGCGGTTCTATTTAGCATCAGCGATCTCGCTGTCCGTTAATCCATCACTTTCGATCTCGAAATTTTTAATTCTAAAACAATTTCTATGTTTCGTCCTCCCGTAAATTGGAAGTGTAAAAGAAAAGTGTGTGTGTGTGGGTGGGTGGTATAACTTTGATACCGGATTTTTGAAGTCGGATTTTCGAATACCGGATTTTTGAGGTCACACTGTATTCATTACAGTAAATTCATTATTGAATTTTAAAATTAGGGAGTCCAATATGAAACACCCTGTAATATCATTAGAACAAAAATGTCTCTGAATTCTTCTAATGATTCTTAATTGCTATGATAAATACATCATGAAAAAAAATGCTATTTTGCATTATCTTAAGAGCGACTAAGAACAAATACAGCAAAAAAATTCGAAAATAATGACACGCTGATATGTTATTTTAGGTACCTGCGTAATACACAGTCTACATAAGAGATTGGTATTCTTAATGTTTATTTCGTTACGATATGATTGTTTAAGGGGACTCTTAAGTCAAGCGAAAACACTCTCAAGCTATTAAACCTAAGGAAAGGTTTCAAATTTCTCGTTTGAAATTCAATATTTTTAAACGATTTTATATATATATATGTAAAATCATGATTTGCATAGAATAGCTGAGGTTGATCTTTAATAGAGCCAGTTTTTACTTTTTCGATTGTGGTTGAAGATTTTTTCTTTTAAATAAAGGTACTTGCACTTTCAAAACCATTTTCGAAAGTCAAAGTACCTTTATTAAAAAAAAAATCTTCAAACACAATCGAAAAAGTAAAAAATAGCCCTATTAGAAATAGACCCCCGCTAAACTATGGGGGGGGGGGGGAGGGATGTTTAATTAAACGAGAAATGCGAAAAGAACCCTCCCATAGGTTTAACGTTAGTTTGCGAGTGTCTTCGTGTGAGTAAAAAGTCCTCTTAAGAGAGTTTTAATTTTAAATCAGTGCCCGATCTTTCTTAGAATGTTGAATATTAGGATTAAATTGAGATTTATTATTATTATTATTATTATTATGACATTAAATATATACTTTTAAAGTGTTTAATCTGAAGTTTGAGAAATTAATCCATGGTGTTTTATTTTATGTTTTAAATCATCTTTGAAAAAAATTATCGTTAGCGTAAGAAAGGGAGAGGATGATGGTGCACGATACCTCCCTTCAAATGAGATATTTTTTTTAATTCACGTGAGCTGGCCCAAAAATTATTATTTTCTGTCTATAATGTTTGAAAAAACAATTATGTACATAATGAAGTACTATATAAATAAGCATTACATTTTTAATTAGTTAATATGCAGATCAGGGACATCAACGTCAGTTGTGCAAGTATCATTTTCATTTGCATATTAATATTACAGCAAGTAAGATGTAGAGTAATTTCAGGAGATTTAACTCATGAATTGTTACGCGAAATACGATTGCATTTAATGATATTCTGGGGTTGTTTATTTTTTGTAAAAATATTTTATTATATCGGGTGTGTGTGTCCCCCCCCCCTTGCCTCATTAACCCTCTATCTACTGTATTATGATCTACTGCAATTTCTTTCATGTAATTTTTTTTTCAGTTACAAAAATGAAAATTAAAGGATAAACATAAAAAAAATACTCACCCGTGAGAAATTTAATTAATTAGTGGTAATTAATTAAATTGGTACTTTAAGGGTTGGGGTTGATTTTTGACGGCCAATTATCTACACGAGGGATATAGGCCCGGGCGGAGTGCCCTCCGTGGGGGTCTTTCTAAGGGAACCTAAACCGTATTAACGCATGGAAGATCCACGGCTCGAAGAAAACCACGAAAACTCCGAACGATTAGGCCGACGGGCGCGATTGGGATCGAACCCAGCACCTCCCGTCTACCAGCTTCGAGAGCAGAACCTCTCGGCCACTGGTGGGGCAATTGGTACTTTAAAGTACCGTCAGTACACTATGACTAAAGTATCGTAACAGAAAACCCACAAGGTATTTCAAATGGCACCAGAATTCTGGTAAAATATTTTCGATTTGATAAGTATGTGAAATATAGCCTTTTTCATATTTACAAATTAATTTTTTTGTAAATTCCCGGTATCAATCATTTATTTCAACACAAAAGCATTGAAAATACTTTGTCCCTGAAAGGGTTAAAAAAAAAACTCATTTTTTTGTTTCGATCTTGTTAGCAGTCCTTTAGTTATGCGACAACTATATTCCAGTGACAACATGTTCTCTCGCATCTCCACATATTCAACATATGAATTTACATATGCCATTTCTAGCATAGCAAAAAAAGAGCCGGCGCCATAACTTTTTCGATTTCCTATGAAAAATAATAATGAAACAGTAAAGAAATACTAGGAAAATTATTACTACACTATATTTTTAATAGTTACATTTTAAATCAGATGAAAACGATGAATAACTACAGCTACACAGACGAAAAGTAAACAAGAAGTTTTTCTCCAACACCCAGTGTACTGACGGTACATATAAGTACCACCGAATAATTCAACTGCTAAATCAAATACATACACCTAAAATAGCTAGTCAAATTGTATTCTAAGATCTAAGATCAATGAACACATAAAAAAATCCAACACCTTTCTTATATCCTTTACTGTGTTTGCAGCAATAAAAAGACAAGCGTGACAATCTGTACAAAATGTCGACTGTTTCAAAGATACCCTCCTTCCTCGCTAAAATAACAAACCTAGAACTACTGCTGCCATGTATCCGGATAAAGTGGAGTTAAAAGAGTGTTTTTGCAAAGTACCATTAGAATATTAGTAATATTCACTATGGGATGAATGTTTAAAGTGAGTGGTACTTAAAAGTACTGTCAGTAGATAAAGGGTTAATTTCCTAATCGTAACTCTCTAGAATACGGCATCTGAAATATTCTATCCAAAATAATTAAAATATTGATTTTGCGCTAATGGAATTAATAATTAGTTTAAATGTTTGCATTAATTACTGATAATCCTGATTGTTGTTTAATTTAAATTTTAATGGCACTTGAGTCCCTTCCATAATTTGTTAACTGTCACTTTACTTATATCATCTCTTCTTTTTATATTAGGTGTAAGCAAATCCTCCATATCCAGTCAAAATCATCATCAAGTGGATTTTGGCAACTTTGGAATGTCATTTGGTAGCATTTCCGGCTCATGTGAACCGTTTTCTTTCAATGGCAACACTTTGCTCGCAATAACTGAAGGTTTAGACGAAGATATGGAGACATTAAGCAAGGAATCTCCGCCTTCAGACGTGGAAAAGGCAATGAGCAGAATTTGTAGCAGAATGGCTACCTGTGTTGAAAAACTAAAAACTGCTTCTATTGAAGAAGCCATAGACCTTTTGGCCACCATGAGTGATATGGTCAGGAAAGCATGGGCAATTCCAAATTATGGCCATGATTTGGGTATAAACTTGTGCGACATCCTGCGTAAAAATGGTGGACTAAAGATAATTGTAGACAATTGTAGTCACGAAGATACAAATTTACAGTTCCGCAGTGCGGAACTCTTGGAACAGTGCATGTCTACTGAAAACAGAACTTTTGTTGTAGAGAACGGACTTGAGAAAGTTGTTAAAGTAGCATGCATGTGCAACAATAAATCTTCTCTAGCTTATTCTAGAGTAGGGACAGGAATTCTAGCTCATCTTTTCAAGCATTCAGAATCAACGTGCAGTGACGTTATCCGCATGAAAGGTTTGCAAACTGTTCTGTACAATTGCAGAACGGCAGACGTTGAAACGCTTCGTCACTGCGCGACAGCTTTAGCCAATTTATCACTTTATGGTGGTCCAGAAAACCAAGAAGCTATGATAAAACATAAAGTACCTGTATGGTTGTTTCCACTTGCTTTTAACAATGACGACAACATAAAGTACTATGCATGTCTAGCGATATCTTCTTTAGTAGCTAACAAAGAAATAGAAGCTGCAGTGCTAAGGTCAGGAACTTTAGACTTGGTTGAACCATTTGTAACTAGCCACAATCCCGAAGAATTTGCAAAAAGTCATGTTGGACATGTGCATGGACAGTCTAAAAATTGGCTTTTAAGGTTGGTAAATGTCTTGGACAGCAAGAGGGAAGAAGCCAGAAGTCTTGCAGCATTCCACTTTGCCATGGAAGCTGGCATAAAAAAGAGACAGGGAAATACACAAGTAAGTTCTTTAAATCCTACCTTTGAATTTTGTTTGTTAACGCTGTATTCGTATTAAAAATATCTGTTTAAAATTAATAGATATTTCATGAAATCGATGCAGTTCAAGCGTTGAAGAAAGTCGCCAGCTCTCCCAATGCGATTGCATCCAAATATGCAGCTCAAGCATTACAGCTCATAGGCGAAGAATTACCTCATAAATTGTCCCAGCAAGTACCTTTATGGACAGAAGTGGATGTCAAAGAATGGGTTAGACAGGTAAGTCTAATTTTATGTTTGAATTGAGCTTAATATATTTATACATGCATTTCAAAAATCTATGTGACAAACTTGACTATGAGACAAGATTGTTACTTAGACGAAATCAGCGAAAGAAAATGTTATTTGTAGCTCTGCACATTCTGCTTATTCCCATAGCCCCACACAAGGTGTGCGTACTTTTCTATGAACTTTATTAGGATGTCTGCAAACAATTCTTACCTAATTGTCTTCATATTTTAGATGTGATGCCACAATTTAATAACCTCCCCCTGTCACACCATGTCATACTTTATGGAATCACTACCCCCCACCTTTTGAAATGTGACGTAATTAAAGGATGGATGACCCCAAGTTTCACTGTATATTGTTCATTTACTTCTGGTTTACGTTTTTTATAATGGCATTTGTAACAAGAACGAGATGTTCCTTTACGCCACTCTCAACAGCGGCCGAATGAAGATGTAACAAATTTTCATTGCACATTGAAGTCATTGACTGCGAAGAACCTCGTAAATCTTCGTTAAATAGCATTCTTAAGTCATAAATGATACTTTAAAAACCTCCGACTTAGATGAAAAGAAAGAAAAAAAAACTCTGCCTAAACTCTCTCCAAGGTTAGAAAATGGTCGTAAAAATGTATGAGAATTGTAGTTCTACCGGGAATAAATGGTGCATAAATTGTCGTAAAGGCATACTATTCTTTGTCGCTAAAGTCATCATTGACACGATGCGGGTTAGAACTTGCAGTTAATAATCGTAATTGCGCTGCACTCATGGTAGTAAGTTTTCTGAAAGATAATGACAGTATACAGGGTGTTGGAAGCTATCTGACTAAATTTTTAAAGGGATGAAGGAGCCCAATTTATTTTTATGTCTTCTTCTTTTTCTTTTATTTATTCGTTATTGTTGTTGTCAAAGCAGTATGTCCGGAAATGGCACATTTAGATGTCAGACTGTGCTGTTTAGGTCAATCATTAACAACTCCTCTTGAAGTATAAAGCATCCTTCATATCTCATTACTTTTAGCTTAAGAACGAGACCAAAAGGAGGGCATTTTAGGAGTCTTGACGCCCCTTAAAACAAGAAAATATCTTACAAAATAACATAGGTTGTTGCATTGAAACAGACGTTAATCTTATAAATATATATATATTTAGAAATGTGGTGTACCCCTTCCCTAAACAGCATTCTTAACCAGTGTTGCCAATTTAGCGCGATTTTTTATATAAAAAAATCTACCAGAATTTTTGAAAAGTAATCTTTGCTTTATATAATTATGGAAAGTCTGCCATTAAATAAAGCGACAGTTATTACTCTAAAATTCTGGTAGATATTTTGAATAAAAAAAAAAACTTACTAAATTGGCAACATTGCGCCTTATCAACTAAACAATACTGACCTATTAAAAATACTTTGTTAAAAATATCTTTGATGGTTATGTCCCTTTTACCATCCGTTGACATTTAGCAAGATATTTTGAAATATCCGATATAGCAAATATATTATGTGAAATTAAGACACATTGTTATACTTTAAATTGTTATAGTATATACTAGCTGACTTTAATGGATTGATGATTTACCAAATCAATTAATTTTACTAAAGTAAGTTATACGTAGAAAACTGAAACAAACAAACAAAAGACAACGTTCATTACCTTTTCCCTTTCAGAAATTAATACGCAGAAGATCGTGTTCAGTTGTGTAAAAGTTTACTTTTAAAACAAAAATTAATTTCATTGGTTTTGTAGGCGTATGACGTTTAAGGCTTTTTTATGATTGTTGTTTGTTTACATTAGCAAAATTAAACACGATGATTTGATATTATGAACTATTAAAATGCGCAAAATCTAGATATTAATACTACAGGAGGTTAAAATATGCAATGCGCGAAAGTTTTTCTTTTAAGTTTTTATTAATGAATCTCAAAAATGAATGGTTCGCTTCGGAGCTCATTGGTATTTTGTTTGTTTTGAATGTATAGAAAAATATGATGAACAGAGGAAATTTGAGATAGAAGAGATTTGTATTTAGGCAGATAAGTGTTCTCATACACATCTCAAATCGAAATTAACACATTTACGCCTGAATTTTTGTTTTTTCAAATTGGTTGTTAAAATCACTTTAAAATATTGCAAAATGAACTGGAAAAATACTAAAAAAATTTACTCTAAAATATTTTTCTATTTATTTGATAAAATGTAGACATAATAAATATGGGACTATCCATGTGTGGAAAAATGCATAATTATATGTTTTGTCTAAATTTATATAAATTAAAATTTTAAAGTGTATATTATATACTACAATTAGTATTTTTCTGAACTATTAAAAAATTATATTTATTTCTTTACAGAGACTAATAACATTATAAGTATTATTAATAATAAATTAGGAATTATCGTATTTGAGGCTAAAAAACAATTTATTTCCAAATCATCTTGAAAAGAACTTTACATAAATAACTTTCCCCTAAATGGCTAATAGAAATATATACCCATTTTCGACTAGCGTTCTATATTTTGTACGCTACAAACATGCATAAAAAATAGGCATGATCATATAATTTTGCAATTTAAAAAAATGCGTATTGCAAAGAAGTCTACAAGCTAATATTATGACTTATTTATTTGGATCCTTGATACAAAAAATACAAATAAACTTACTTTTTACATTTCGCTATCTTGAAAAATGAAAATTTATAAACACTGAAAAAAGCCTTCATTTAAGCATCCAACCCTGTGCTGTCATCTCTCGGTAATAGATAAAGACATTTATAGATAATTACTTCATACTGTTTTCATGTTCTAAAGAATAATAAAATTACTAGAGAACAGGAATTCTGCTTTATCAGAATTTAGTGTCGCCTCTGGCATTTTCATTACTTCATTTTCTTCTGATGGACTGATGGCTTCTATTATTTTGAAACAGCCATTATAAATGAAGTGTTAGGTGAAGATGAAAGAGCAGCCTTAAAAAGTTTTCTGGTCAGAATGGGGGGAAGAAATGGCCATAATTGTTTTTTAAGGCTGCTCTTTCATCTTCACCTAACACTTCATTTATAATGTCTGTTTCATAATAATAGAAGCCACCAGTACATCAGAAGAAAATAACTCGGTTAAGCGGGACTCTACTGCAGTACAAACCATATTTAAATTTTAAGACTTAAAGCACACGTTTTATTTTATGTAAAATGACGTCATTCGTACCGCTTAAGAA
Source organism: Maratus speciosus (assembly GCA_963932465.1). NCBI lineage: Eukaryota > Metazoa > Arthropoda > Arachnida > Araneae > Salticidae > Maratus > Maratus speciosus. The sequence continues at coordinate 105,405,248 of OZ010786.1, read as the reverse complement.
TTTCACAGACCGATAGTAAAGCATGCATAGTACGTCACTATCGCGAAATAATGCACAAATGCAGCAAGAAGATATCGTCATTCAAGAAAATCGAAAAAAAAAGGGCTATCTAATGATTCATAGATACTTACAATTAAATATAAATATAATAGCTCCATTGCTTTAACAGAAAGCATTCGTTTATATTTTTTTCACAATAGCACGTATTTTAATTACATTTTCTTTCGGTTGTTATGAGAAAATGGCAACAAAAATATATAATTACTATTTTAAAAGTATTTTTCCTTTGCTTTCTACAGAAATGGATAAAATGCCGTTGCCAATATTAAGCAAATGGCTCCAAAAACTACAAAAAAATTAATATTTCAAAAACAAATGGAGATACAGTTTTCAAACAAAGTACATTTAAAAGAACTTTTTTTTCCAATACGACGGTATAAGAACTGAAAGTGTGCGATGCTTAGAAGTTAAAAAAATTGCTAAAGAGTATTTAATCGTAATGATGTGTTTTACAGCTAGCCTTGGTAAGCTAACGTTATTTTTTGGACATAAAATAAGCTGGGAGAAAGAAATAGCATACCGGACCGGAGGCTAATAAAATTTATTAAAATTAGAACCGTTTCAAAAATGGGACACTGGGCATAAATGGATTAAGCCTACCCTGGCTTCATCTTATCGCCGATTGGTAAGATCGATGGGTTCGAACCGGAATCGTCGTACTGCCTTTTATTATACTGTAAAAGCACTTATTTTCGCGAGCCCGTCGTAATCGCGAAAATTTAAGCCTCGTGAAATATATATATTTTTTTCGCCTGAAATAATAATAAAAAATCAGAAATTTTTCACTTATCCAAAATTTAATTATTAGAGTTACTTAAATAAGGAATAAGTACAGCAATTACTTGAATACTTACAACTACTTCTTGAATACTATACAACTACTTCTTGAATAAAAACAATAATACAACTAATAGAATGCAGCTCATTCACTTACAATATTTATACCAGCTTCTTTGAAGTCATTCATTTTTAGAGAGATGGGGAGAGGGGGGGGGGGGGCGAAGAACTTTTCGGACAAAAGGAAGTTTCTTAAATTGCCTTATGCAAAAGGTGTTCTATTTAGGTAGTTTTGGAATTTTTCAACTTTCGGTTCAGTTCATATAAATTCGCGAAAATTTCAACTCTCGAAATCACCGATATCTTCATTTTCGCGAAAATTACGGCACGCGAAAATAAGTGCTTTTACAGTATTCAGATTATTATAGATATTGTTACAGTTTTGCATGGAGAATGAAGTTTTGGAAGAATTTACCGGTATCTTTATTTAAGCAAAGATAATATAAACTTGATAGTTTATTTATTTTTACTTTAATCAAAGATAAGATAAAACTCAGGAATAAAATGTAAAGCGTATATTTTGTTTTTTAAGTGTCAAGAAAAACTAATGGGACAAACGTAAAACCAGTTTTCTTTTCTCCTGATATGGAAGGTCGCTTGCGCTTTGTGGAATCGATTTTGTCAGTCAAGTCAAGTCAACGCGGTGCTTAAGGAGTACCGACGTGGATCGTTATACCGCCACGCGAAACCTCCAACGAAATTGAAAAATGCAACATAACTTAAATTTCGAAACAATGCGAACAAAATAACAAAAGAATTTAGAAACCCTGGTGGAGGGCCCTGAGGGTCATTCCGGGGTTTGGAAGCACCTGAGGCACAAATCCGCCTCAAAAAATATAGGGCGCGTAGAACATCCAAATAAATTTGGTTGCCCTACACTTCGTTGACAGACGAATGTTTGACCTGGCAATAGTCGGAAAATGAAAAGGCAGGTGGCGCCAGGAGTCACAGCAAGCCTGACATCCAGGAAAACCAGAGGCCCAAACTAAAACTTTATCTGAAACCTTATAAAAAAAGGGGGGCCACATAGCTCACTAAATTTTGAAAGCCAAGCCTTGTATCCCTCACAAGTCGCAGATCTCCCGGCTTTCGCACAAATGGGGAAGCCTTGAAAAGGGCTTTGTAGTACTAGACATCGAAATTTCCACGACTGCAAGTTTCACATCGGCGTTGACCAAGATCTAAAAATGGGGTATTTTAAATTTAATAAAATCTATTAAAATTTAAAAATAATGTAACACTGAGTGAATCTGTGACCATGCCGGATAGCAACTACTCCCGTAATCCCCGAAACAGCTCTGACCGTTTAGCTCTGAAAAGAGCACTTTGCTTACGGGTTTCCAGGGAGGTGCACACACACCGGCGGTCTTAGGTGAACTGAAGCTGTGGGTCAAAAACCGGGGTTTAAATAGAGTAGCCGAGGATCTCGTGAGCAGGTTCCCCTCGGCCAATGAAATTACTGGAAGGGCTAACTCGACCGTAAACGCTGATTGGAGCTAGGACTATGACGTCATAGACATTCTCTGGCCCAATTACCTTTTCTGCGTTTCTTTTAAAATTGGCGGATTGAAATCTAGCGTCCTCAGCTTGTTTTTTAAACTCTTTGACTACTAACGGGACATATGTGTCCCTCTAACCGAAGCAAAAACTGATGATTTGACTCCCGATTTAAGTGACAGCAAATAAAATGCAAAAAGGTAATTGCAGAAAGATCAACTAGTTCTATGGTTCTCGATCGGTGTGAAACAGTACAGTGATGAGCCGTGAACAGGTGTGGCGCGAAATTTCTAATTCGAGATGTCACAAGATTTTACGAATTTACAGAAATGTCCAAACTTTAACATCCAAAATTTCATATCATATGCGAATTACTTTGAAATAATGGTTAGTACTATACAGCTGCTTTATTTGTAAGTTTTATTTTCTCTTTTACTGTACTCTTTATAAAAGTCTGCGATGAAATCTTAAAAATGGCGTCACTTCATCAAATAAATTTACTTTTATCAGGGAAAAATTACACTTCCTGAAAGAAAAAGGTTATAATATACAATGCAGGAGAAATACTGTTGTAAAATGATTTAAGAGTGTGCTGTTCCAAAAATTTTGTAATTAAAAAAAGCTTAGAAATCCCTTATAATATACGATGCATTAGAAATACTTTTGTGAAATTATTTAAGAGTATGCCTTTCCGAAAATTTTGTAATTAAAAAAAGCTTAGAAACTCCTTATAACAGTAATGTTTAATTAAGAGAAATATATACAGAATGCCCAGAATTAAAACAACCCTATTTCGACCACCCTATATATCGAACCTCATGGTAAAGGCTTCAAATTTTGTGCACATACTATTCAAGACATGTAGAAACGGATTAAACGAAAAAAAAAATAGTTCTAGAAACACCGATAAATGGCGCTGTACAACTGGTCATACTAAAGAACATACAACCTTTGGAATATCTTTAGCAAAGGTTGTACGTTCTCTGTCATACGCTGAAAAGACACATTCTCTGCACACTTAGTTGAACATACCAATCAAAGTTCACGTGATAAGGACCTTATCGGCGCACAGAATGCTGTTCAATGTGCTTTCCCTCTTGAAGATGTAAAATCTCCAGTCTGTGGATAACTTGTTCAACTGCGGATCTTAACTGGTCTACTGAGGTTTTTTTCACAAGCAGAGTGATACCTTCAGATATGCCAAGATTACTAGACGTCTTCGATAAACAAGATTTTTTAAGTGTCCCACAGCAAAAAAATGACACGGATTAAGATCCGGAGAACAAGATGGCCAGGTTATCGGAAACATACGACTGATTTTGTTGTTATTGAAATGCTGCAGAAGAAAAAACATTCACCCCAGTTTGTATCCTCTTTTATACCCAGAACATGGATGCAAATCATGGGTTTATACTAAGTTTCGTGATTACAATGCGAAACTGCTGTTACAATGACAGTTCAAGCTTCTTTACCCTTTTTTCCATAAGGGTAATAAAAATTAAGACGAAAAAAGTTCTTTTCGCGTGTGTTTGGTTTTTTATTTATTTATTTATTTTTTTTTTTTTTTTTTTTTTTTTGTCTCTATTTTCTGTTGTACAACGTCCTCTATTGGTGTTTTTGGAACTACATTTTTTTTCGCTTGATCAATTTCCCCGTGTCTAAAATAGTACGTGCACAAAATTTGAAGCCTTTTCTCTGAGCAGTTCGATATATAGAGAGGTCAGAGTAGGGGTATTTTAATTATGGCCACCAGAGATGAAAGAATAAGAGAATAAAACATTTTTTTAAATTTCAATTTAAGTTCTAAATTTTAAATTAAAATCCCTAGTTTCTTTTCCCTAACTTCTAAATCTTGTGTGGAAAATCCATTTTGCCTCTATTAAGTTTCTTTTGCAGCAAGCATATATTACAATCATTAAATCTGAAGAAATTTAAGTGTAAAATAGCTGAATAAAGCGTGATTCTCCGGTCTTTGTGGTCAGTGTTGCACCTGAGTCGGTTTTGCGTGTCACGGGACTGGGTATTTTAAAGCGAATTAAAAGTAAAGTTTAATTCCATTTTGATTTCTGCCCCCTATTGGAAGAATTCCAACTACCCAAATTAATAGACGGGACAAGGAAAAAATCGTAGCTTTTTCCGATGATAACTTAATAACTAAAGTCACGCCGCTCTCGCAGATGTATTTTCAGACTAATGGGATATTATAAACTTAATAGACTTAAAAAGGAACATCCTGTTATTAACAAGTTGGAAATTGCTCGTCAAACGTGGCAAATGAGGTGCGTTCGTACTATAACTAGTTTTATAATTATTTTTTGCACCCCATATTGTACTGAATGTATATTCTTTTGCGCTTCATAAGTGCATAGTCTGTAACATCATTAAAATGCACTTACAATAATTTTTACCCCATTCCCCGTAATGTAACGGAAAACTTTTGGGTGTCCCTGTAATTAAACTATACATTCGATTTTCATAAAATTTGAAATGGCTCGACAAAATTTTGCAGCAATTACATATTAAAAATTTCAGACCATTCGGAAGGCTGTAAAATCATTAAAATGCATTTGCAATAATTTTTTCCCATTGGCCATAATGTAATGGAAAACTTTTGGGTGTCCCTGTAATTAAACTATACATCCGATTTTCATAAAATTGGAAATGGCTCAACAAAATTTTGCAGCAATTATATATTAAAAATTTCAGACCATTCGGAAGGCTGTAAAATCATTAAAATGCATTTGCTATAATTTTTTCCCATTGGCCGTAATGTAACGGAAAACTTTTGGGTGTCCCTGTAATTAAACTATACATCCGATTTTCATAAAATTGGAAATGGCTCGACAAAATTTTGCAGCAATTATATATTAAAAATTTCAGACCATTCGGAAGTCTGTAACATCATTAAAATTCACTTGCAATAATTTTTCCCATTGGCCGTAATGTAAAGAAAAACTTTTGACTGTCCCTGTAATTAAACTATACATCCGATTTTCATAAAATTGGAAATGGCTCGACAAAATTTTGCAGCAATTATATATTAAAAATTTCAGATCATTCGGTCGGGTAGTTTTTGCTCTGTTATATGCGGACGGACGGACAGACAGACGGACTGAACGACGACTATAGGTGCTACGTATTTATATAATTACGAACGCACCTAAAAAGAATAAAAGTCAGATCCCAAACGAACTTGTCTCATTTATGCCATGATTACATTACAAATAACACCTTGGATATCGCTCACCCGCCAGAAAAGTGACACATCTCGCAAAAATTCATTTTGCATTTTATTCCACTAATGGGTCTGTCATAGGTGCGTCTTGCTACACAAACAGTTTCATAAGTGTAGCTATGCGGAAAATCACTTTATTGCGCCTTATGTCCATTTGTGACCACATAATTGGGGTGGATTGAGTGGGGAGGTAAAATTACCCAACCCCCGAAACCTCATCCTACGTTTTCATTTTGAAGGGTTTTATGCTTTTATCCAAGTTTCCATTCCTGCATGCAGAGCAAAGTGCTATAATTTCATGTTACAGCAAAATCATGCAAATTTTCTTTTGCCTCTCCTTTGAAATTCACTTTTGTCGAGATGTGTTACTTGTCCTTGCGGATGAGCGATATGACCAAAAAAAAAAAAAAAAAAAAATGATGAAGCCCAATTCATTTCATATAGATATAAAAATAAGAATTTTAACATTATTATCATAACAAATTATTATAATAAATTATTTTCCCCTTGGAGGGCAGGGAGAAGGGGTTTGCTCTGGAGTATTTTGTTTGTGTTAGTAAATAAATAACGGATATCCCTTTCTTATTATTTTTTAATCATTATAATTTTAGTGTCCCGCGGAAGTTTAACCAAAGGTTAAGTGGGCTGTGTAGTAAAGAAGGTTACCAAGAGTCTGTCTTTATGAAATAAACATCTCTGTCAATTGTATGAAATTTCCCTCCCGGAAAATAAATTAGTAGCCAAAGGGCCGAATTAAACGACAAAAACGAATTAAAATGTGTGTTGATCGGTTCCTTTCACGAACTATAATCTATATTCTAAGGCAAAAACATGTCCGCGAGTAACGCTGACGTCATATTGACGGTGGCAACACCTGACTCATAAATTTCGCTTTTACTGCAGTTTTTTTTAACTTCCTCAACATCGTACACAATTTCAATTTTTATATCGTCGCATAGAGAAATGAAAAAAAAATTTTTTTTAATGTAATTTGTTTGAAAACTATCTCACTTTTTTTATTTTTTGTAGATTTTAAAATAATTTTCAAGCATGATTTTTTTTTTTTTTTATCTATCTATTCCGTCCAGCCAGATTACGAAAGATTAACCAGTTTGTCATTAAAATAGTATAAATGGGTCTGCATTTGTTTCCGGCAAATATTCCATAGCGAAATTAAAAAATAAAGATAATAATATAAATAAAACACAAATTTAACAGACATGTAATTGAATTAAGCGTTTAATCCACCGAAATTATCAGAATCGAAAAATCTGCTGTAAGTAGCGAAATTTTTGGTGATTTCTTTGGTTATTAATTCCTGGCATGCGACTAATACGAAAGTATTGCTTTTAATAAATTTTAAAACTTTATTCGAGTGCGTTATTTTTCATTTAAAAATGCTTTTGCGTGTTGTTAGTGGGTAATCTAAAAATATATATTAAATGTAAAGAATCTATAAGAATTTTCAGTTAAGAAATGGTTTTTACCTATGTTCTGTAACTCGGGAAATACATATTGGATCGCCTAATAATATGTAAAATTCATATAAAAAGATATAGGTAGAGATCAACCGAAAATTCGGTTTCGTTTTCGGCTTAAAATCTGACTTTCGGCGAAAATGCTGCGGAAAATTCGGCCGAACCGAAAATATCTGTATTCCAAAAATCTCTTTTCTTCCTTTGGAAGTTTTCAACATTACTCTTCGATTTGAGCTGTATCGGCTCGAATAAGACACAATTTATTTATTACTATGAACTTCACTGTTTATCAAGGCTTACTTTCTAACAAACAAAGTACCGGAACCCTAATATTCTGCCGTATTAAAACCATAGCATAACCCTCTGTCCCCCCCCCCCCCCAATCACTCCAATCCGCATATTTATATTTCATGCATTATTTGCAAATTTTAAAGGATCGGTTTTTTTTCTTTAGCAAAATAAAAAAATTTAACATATCTACCTTATACTTAACTGTCAACAATTCTACCTTTTAGTTTATCACCCCTTCTAATAGAAATCTTTGCCTAATTTTAATATTAGTTAATCGCCGAATTCTGAAATTAAATTAAAGATAAGGATTATAATTCTTAAATAGTATTAACATAAAAAAGGAATTCTTCTCAGCTATGCATATATATGTTAGATTATTCTAACATTGGAATGGTTTTACTAGTGAACTTAATAACTGGTTGTTATGTTACCAGTAGTGCAATGTTGAAATAATTGAAACACAGGTAGAGTTGAATTCTCGTCGACAAATATAACGAATCTTGAATTTTAACGAAGAGAATGTTTCGTAGTAAATCAACATGGATATTGGAAAGTAGTTGCAGTCATCGAGTGGTAGGCCAGGTAACACATTTATCCAGTGTAGGTTTCTCCGGAATAATTGAGACAATGCATAATTTAACTCAGGATTTTATTGAAAGAGCTTTCGGTGGTGCAGTTTCCACCAATTCATTTTAATGAAGCCATCGCTACGTAGTATTTAATTATGGGTAATCAAATTGTAGATAATAGAAAATATCAGACGACGACCAGGGGAAGTTATCAAAGTAGAAATACGACAAATTCTGCTGAAACACAGCGAGTATCGACTTTTTGTTCCTCAAGTGTAAGAATACAAATATGACGTAGATCGCGCTCTCAACCAATGAATAATTAAGAATATCACGTCATGAAAAAAGTGCGGACAGAGCAAGCGGATGAATTTGAAGGGAAAAAGAATAACCTCAGAAATGCGCGGGAAAGTAAAAATGGAAGCTAAAGGAATATTCTAGAAAGAAAAAAGCGCGGAAAAGGAACATTTAATTTAAGAATACTAAAAGCGTAATATTTAAGCAATTTAGACAAGTGAGACATTAAATTAGAGGGAATTTAACAGAGTTAACGATAGAGATTATTTAAGGATAAGGATTTAGTGAATATAAAGTAGTAATTTAGAATAAGATAAGGAAATCGCGGAATTAGATCTAATAATGTAACATATATATATATATATATAATGAATGAACAACTAGCAAAAACATTTATAAAAAAACATTTTCAGAAAATCTTACGCGCCGTTTCATCTCCATCTCCTACGTGTGCGACACACTACGTCCCACATAAGTGTTTTGATATAAAAGACTGCAGAAACTTGGAGATGGGAAGGAAAGGAAAGGATAATTTAGGCTTCGGTTTTACGGAATCGCTACTGGGCTTCGGAACCCTGTATTTATGAGCTCTGGTGAATTCAGAGCAATATTTAAATATTTACTAAAAACAGAGAAGTACCGGAGCTGAGCTCCATAAGGCTCCGGCGCAAATTAAGCCCTGCTGTTTATAATTGCCAATCATGACCGACTTAAGACGTGAGTGCAAATTATAAAGCAAGCATCTATGACTAAATTTTGAAGACGCCTTTCGTGTGCTTATTAAAAGCTGCAGACTTAACAGTAATAGAAAATTTTTAGTTTGAAACCGCAGAAGTGTTTCGAATACTCTTTGAGAAAGATCTAGTATAACGAATGATCATTTACAAAAATCATTATAAAAGGTAAATCAAGGTATGTATACCTAAAAAAATTTTAATTAGATGAAATTCGTGTAATTAGAAAACCATTCTGTGTCGTTGATGAATTGCGCTTTATTTTACGTGAAAATAAAAAAAGTTTTCGTCAGAGGCACAGAGAGACAACTTGGGCCACACGTATAATTAATTAATAATTATATATACTTAATCGATCAACATATATAATTAATAAATAATTATGTATATTCATGTATGTATTTAAAAAAAATGGACATTTTCGTTTCCGGCCGAAAATAGGAAGATTACCGAAATTCGGTTTCGGTCTTAAAAACTTGTTTCGGTCGATCCTTAGATATAAGTAACAGTCGACTGGGAATAGGGTCTATTTATTAATTCTATACATAATTTATGCTTCGAGAGTCGTCTACATTACGTATTGAAAACTGTACAAATTTTCATTATTCAAATGTTAATACCCACTTTTGACACTTTGAGTTCTTTGGATCAAATCAGTAGTATATACTTAGGGGGAAAGTATAAAAGTTACCGGAAAAGTATATAGTTAGGGGAGGATAATTGGGGGTGAGAGGTACAGTAAAAGGTTAAGGAAGCCTGTGAAATTGCTTCTTACTTCCCCAATGGATTTTTGTGAATATTATTTATTGAAAACGAGCATCATATTTACGAACAACCTCGTATGCTTTGAAAATTCTGGAAATTCGCCAAAAAGGAATGAGATAGAGTTGATATGTGGGTGTGTCAAGAATATTCTATTCTTCAGAAAAATTCGAATTACAGCTGTAGAAAAGAACATGCTACCGAATAAAGTAAAATCTTTTTAAAATGTACAGTATTTATGCATAAAAGTAAATATCAAAAATCGTTTCCATAAAATTCAGAGGGTGTTCACACATGTTTGTATTGATTTTAACTTTCTCTATGATTTAAATTTAAACGGAAAAAAAACCCCACATGGTATCAATTCGGAATAGTGTTTAGTTAACGTCTGCATCAATGGAAATATTCTTTTCCATAAAATGTCGCTAGAAAATAAACAATCATTCGAAAGTTTTGTATTTGCGCTTTACGAAGAGAACTGTACACTGTAAAAAAAAAAAAAAAAAAAAAAAAAAAAAATAAATATCCGACCAGTCTTTCTGTAGGAATCGGGAAAATAGTTGCCCTTATCGTACCGCAAAATTTTCCGACCCAGCTCGGAATAAAATGCGTAAAAAAAAGGAAATAGCCAATAAAACGGTATTTTACGGATTTTATTCCGAGCTGGGTCCGAAAATTTTGCGGTACGATAAGGGCAACTATTTTTCCGATTCCAACAGGAAAACTGGTCTTTTTTTTTTTTTTTTTTTTTTTTTTTTTTTTTTTTTTTTTTACAGTGTATTTGATTATTTAAGAAAAGACATGAAAAGCATAGTTTAAAAAATTTTACATGCAAAATAAGTGTCGTAATTAATAAAAAAGGAAAGAAAGCCCAAGTTTACATTTGACTGGGTAAAAGGTAAAAAATGCATACCCAACAAAGATACGTTCGCCGCTTATTATATCTAAAGTTGCAACCCATGTTTAAAAAAAATAATAAAAATCCCTGACGGCTCGGCCTACAGGTGCAGGTAGATTTCGAAGTTAAGTGCTAATTTCAACAGCAAAAACTAAATCATGATTAGAGAGATACCCACTTTAACAATTTCATCTGGCCGCTTTTGACGAGTTTTTATTTCATTTTTATACAAAAACTGGTTTTATCAGAATCATTTTAAGGCGGTATTAAAAAAATACATTTCCATGCTCAACAACTCAAAATTTTCTGGCATATTTTCAGATTCATTTTTAAAAGAAAAAATATGAAACTTGCTGACGTGATTTTTGAAGAGATTTATAAGCGACCTGTGTTTTTATTTTTCGTTCAATTAATTAAAACTCGATTTATAAACAATTATTTTCTCAGTAGGACAATATTTTTCTCTTTCAACACAATCGCTTCGGAAAATTCAGTTCAAAATGCCCACTTTGACATCTTTTTTTGAAATATATTCTGCCTCTATCAAAAAATCGACCGTTACGGTACATTATATAGTTTCTGAATAAGAGAATCTACCAATTGGATGCGTTTGCGAGCAAAAATGAATTTCAAAATGAGTCAGAAAATAACCAGTTTGGATTTGAATACATCCTTAATACGATGATTTTTTTTCTTCAACCGCTATGTATTTTTAATTTTTATTTTTTTCCCTTAAGAATTGGTCCTATCAAAAACTTATCAATATAAATGTTGTAGATAATATTAAGAATATATATAATAAAGTCATTCGGATTTTATATCTTGTGAATTGACGAAGTCATGGATTTTTTTCATCTTCAACCCCCTTTTTGTTTTCGTTTTTATTTTTTGCGGTACGAATTGGTCCTATCAAAAATTTGTCAATATAAAAGTTGTATATAATATTAAGAAGATTTATAATAAATTTAACTGGATTTAATATCTTGAGAATTGACGAAGTTATGAATTTTTTTCTCCCTAAAATCCTATTTTTTGCACCCCTTGAGCCCATTTTTAATTTTATCACAAATCTGTGATACATAAATTTTTTACCCTTTTTTTAGAAGTAATAAAAAGTTTTAAATTATTTGATATGTATAAAAATTAAGAAGTTATGGGGTTTTTTCGGTTTTCACAAAACCCCTCCCTATTTCCATCCCCTTGGTCCGATTTTGCACATTGACAAACTTGACCGAGATTTTATGCCCCTTGATTTTCTGTATCAGTTTGGAAGAGATTTGTGCAGAATTATGGAAGTTATCGTGTCCATAAAAAAGTTATATATATATATATATATATATACAATAGAGCGTCGATTATCCGAACTCCAATTAACCGAACTTCCAATTATCCGAACAGCCTATTTCTCTAATAAAAATTTTAAACCGAGCTTCCATTTATCCGAGCAGCGTATTTCTCACAAATTTTTTTTTTGTAATGATGATGAGATTGTGGATAAGATTTAAGATGAAAAAGAAATTGAAGAAATGAAGACGAATGCTCTGAAAATGACCCAGGTCCATCACATAACGAAGCCTTTGAATGTTTGGAAGCAGCTATGAAATGGCTCGAACGGCAGAAGAACTCTGATCCTATTCAACTAACGTATTTAAGAAGAATTCGAGATAGGGCAGCATTGGAAAGAACGTCTTCTTTGAAGTAAGCAACAATCGAAAGCTTTTTTTGCTTAAATCATAATCTTTGAAGTTTTACAAAAAGAATTATAAAAAGAGAAAAAGAAAATTTTAAATGATAAAAAAGTAAACAAAAAAAACAAACAAAAAAAAAAGTTTTTAAACACGCTAGCACTAACTGGTGCTGCCAGTCCTAAGCCTGGATAAAGTGCGAAGGGTTTAGTATAGTCAGACACATCCCTTAAACTGTCTGTTCATCTATCCGAACTAGGGTCGGTCCCGACTTGTTCGGATAATCGGCGCTCTACTGTATATATATAGAGAGAGATATACATAGATAGTTTTTTACTGAGGCTGATTTTGGGTTCTAAGGGTCATGATCGGTGTAGACCTGCAAAAAATTTTCAGAAATTCTAAGGGGAGAATGTAATAGGTAGTATTTTATACGAAATCTACTAAAAACATCAAACCCCAAAGAGCTATCGCAAAGTCTTTAAACATCCCTATATAGGAACTGTAAAAATAATTATAAAATCTAATGTAAAGCTAATGAAGACCAAAAAAAAAATTGTTTCTCAGAGTAAAACTATGTGCAGATTGCTGTATCAAAATTCTTCGTCTGGTGAAAAATGAAAATATGTAGTTACAATTGATGAGGCTTGAATATCTTTATGTGACTGCAATAGAAGAGGATTGATTTACTACCGTAAAAGAAGAGAAAAGATCTAAAATATTAGTTTAGAGAAAACAAAAAGAAAGTTTTGCTAAACGTTTTGCGAAACATACGGTTATTGCTGGTTTCTCTTATACCGGAAAACTTAAAATAAGGAAAGTCAAAATTAACTCAGATTACTATCATAAATATGTTTTAACATCTGTTTTCAAAGAAGACATTTCATCATTTTACCCAAACAATATTCATTGTGTTAAGGGCCATTAGGATAAGGCTACTAGCCATATCTCATCATCTACTGCTATATTTTAAAAGAAAATAAGAAATGAAACCGGAACCGAGGCTATTCCATTAAATTCATCCCATCCAAATCCCCCGACGCGTCTCCTACGGATTACTGGATATTTGGACTTTTAAAACAAGATCTTTATAAGCGGCATCCTAAAACATTGTATGAACTCTGGAAGATTGTGGTCGAGGAGAAGAACAACATTAACTTTAATATTTTTAAAAAAGCTCTTTTATCTTGGAAATCAAGATGTAATATGACAGTTCAACAAAAAGGCTATGAGACTGAACATATTAGAAAATAAAATCTTTGTTAATAAATTTATTTTTCCAAAATCGTTACAAAAATGTGCGAACACCCTCTGTAGGATTGATTCTTATATAGTAATTGCTAAGCGTTTTTCAGAATTAACGTACAAATGTGCTTAGGAGTGATAGTACTCATCAAAACGAATCATTTTTGTACAGGAAACCAGGGTCGCAGTTCAGTTCACTTATTCTCACAAACGTACCGGGTATCACATTTCAACATAACCAACATCTATTTGATATTGTGTCAAGTAGGTGTTGGACATATGCTGTGCACATCAGGGACAGTGGTCAAAAAGGCAGAGTCGGCAGCGCAGGGCAGGCTATGATCCCGTACAGATTGTGAAACCACGGAGATTAATTTAGTTTAATTTGTATTTAAGCAAAGTTTAATCCGTAATTATCCACTAGAGATTTTCAATTGTGTTTTAATTGTTAATAATGCTACTTTTACAGTTTATTTTGTTAATTACAAGAATAAACTTAAAAACGCATGTACAAATAATTTTTCTATAGTAAATATTTGTTCGGAAAACATATGGATAACTACAGTGAGATTTTCGTTATTTTTTATGAGTCAAATTTGCTTGTAGTTACTTTTATAAATGTTTTCTTATATTTCTCATTTATATATTTCCTTTTCATTTAGATTGGCTTTGACGCATATACCAATGCATTCTTAAACAGTCGAGTGGATGGAGATTTATTACTTCAACTGACGGAGGAGATGCTTAAGGAAGATATTGGTATACAAAATGGAATCTTGCGGAAAAGGTAACAAATAATTTTTATATACTAAGTAGACTTTTAAATACTGCTTAAAATTTCGTACTATGTCTAATGAAATTTCAGAAACACCCATTCGCTAACGTTTATCCAATGGGAGAAATTGTTTTAAGATATCTCGTTTGCAATTAAATATTTTTAAATGATATTTTTTACATTGGCTAGCTGAGGTAGATCTGATCTGCACAAAGGCCGTTTTTTACTTCGATTTTGTTTGCAGGGTTTTTTTTTTTATGAGGATAGACTTTTTGTCATAATAAAATGGCCATAATTAAAAATGAATAAATAAAAAATAGCCATTTTTTCTCCATTCTGACCAAAAAATCAGAGTTCTAACTTTTTACGGCTGCTCTTTCATCTTCACTTAACACCTCATTTATAATGGCTGTTTCATAATAATGGAAGCCATCAGTCCATCAGAAGAAAATATCTCGGTTAAAGCGGAAATTCGTTTAAGCGAAACTCGGATAATCGGGACTCTACTGTATATTTCATTTTAAAAATGATCTATAGAATATTTTTGCTGGTGCTCAGAGGGGGGGGACATGACCCCGTGACCTCCCCCTTGGATCCGCCATTGCTTAGATTAGATTACATCTGCGTGTGAGCAGAGGAGTGGAGTTATGAAATCTCTCTCGTGAAAACTGTCAGATCTTCAGTCTTCTCAAAAAAATTGTTCAATATTTTCAATCTGGTTAGAAATCTTTTTAATCTTTAAGAAATTTCGAATAAGTCTGTACTTATTCCAAGTTATCCGTGTTGATATACTTAGGATCAATCGGAGCTAATATGACTGTGAGACATACAAAAAATAAGGCTAATGTGACACACACAAAAACATATACCAATTTTCTCTTATCTATTAAAATCCTTAAACGTCTGTACACAGAACTTCTCCGAGACGACAGGTGATACTTGGTTTAGACCAGTACCATTCCACGCAGAAAAATACGGATAAGTCATTCTTTATATTCGCTAAGGAATCTGCCATAATTAGCCGATATATTAATTAAAAACCCTCAGCACCGTGCGAAAGGGGGGGCGAAGGGGGCGGTCGCCCCGGGCGCAGAAATTTAGGGGCGCCAAATTTGTACTACTATTTTTTTTTTTTTCGTCCATCATTTTTATTAGAATTTTTTTTTCTACTCTTCGATATTCTATTTTTTTGTAAAACAAAATGTATATATTTACATATCGGGATTATTTTTCCCAATGAAAGTATGTATATTTTTCATTTCAAAGTTATTGCATCGTTCACATTTACTTTTCATTGAGCTTTTTAGACGATTATTTTTACCCGACTGCAAGAAGGGTTATGTGTTTCACGCGTATCTGGATATGTGGATTTCTTTATACCCTCGAAACATCCCAACGGCTGGATGGATTTTAATGAATGAGGTCTCTATCGGTTCGTCTTAACCGTCCGATGGTTATAAGCTAGGTTTTGTTTTTATAAATTCAAAATGGCGGCCGTAAAATACAAAATGGCGGTAGAGACAAAAAAAAAAAAAAAATATGCACCCTATTGAGTGCATATCATTAAATAGGTCATTCAAAATGAAGAGGATGTTTGATTGACTATTTTACAGTCAGAAGCTCCGTTTAAATATTACGCAACCTGTTAGTTGTGTAGGTAGGATCTCTAGCTTTACTGCAACTCTAACCTTCATAGACATCTATGGACCTCATCAAAACAATGTTTATAGATAGGAACTAACAATTAAACACAACTTAAAAGTCATCAGTACAAGTAAATAAAAAAAAATAGGTAAGTAATATAAAAATGATTATTGATGAGAAATAATTAATTAGTTCGCTTTTTATGCAGTCGGGTTTTTTGATTTTTTAAATTTATATAATATGCTTTTGTGATATCTTATATTGCAGTGTTTCTTAAACTTTTGCACTCTGTGGCCCCTTTTACATCGTATACGAAAGTTTCTGCCACCTCCCACATTCAGTAAATATGAATTGCTAACATATTCTGATTCCACTATGGGATTGTTCTTATAGTCATTCGGTCATTACTTTGCTGTTAAAAAAAAGGTCCAGCACAGAATGGAAATGCTGATTACATGAAATTTGCGGTTGCAGAAAGACGACAATTTTCCAAATTAACGTTCAATAAAATTATACCTTGTGGAGAAATTACTAACCGTGATTGCGGCTTATTGGATAACTTAATTAAGGGGATCGCTATACAGGGTGTCCACTCTCAACGGTGTCCAATGGCTAATTCCTAAACCGTTAGTCATAGACATATAGTTCTAATTGCAAAAATGTTTTAAATGAGCTAAAGAAACATTTTAAAAGCGATTTGGGTCAATAAAAACGTTTTTTTTTTTTTAAATAACGAAATTGAAATTTTTATACGGTTTCCCGTCCTATAAGTTATATTTAGTAAAATTTTCCTATTACACTGACAAGTAAGACAAAAAAAGTCCCGTACATATAACGCTAAAATTGACCGAGTTATGAAACTTTAAAAATGCATGACTTATACCACTTTCCCGCATCTGAACACAAACCAGCTAGGCCATGGTTTGAGGGATCATATACCAAGTGTTTAAAGTATTCGAAGAACTTATTTCATGTGTATCTGTGCTTTGAAAAAAATCTAAACTTTGAGTTCGTGCTGCTGGTGTATGTCCAAAAATGTCCGGAACTGCATAAAATGTGTTTGTTTTTTCTTCTCTTCTACTGAAAGATGAGATATACTTATGTCCCACTTATCAGTTTATTTAAAGAAACATTGCGATACTCTATGGTCATGAAAAAAATAAAGCTATATCTGCAGTTTACAAACAGTTGCCACAGATTTTAAAAGCTCTGGAAGACCTTATAGAAATGAAGTAAAATGAGTAAACTTACTCAGGAGCAAAAAGCTTAATAAAGCAAATAAATAAATTCTCCTTTATTTACGGCCTAGTAGTTTGGCACAGCATTTTAAATGAAATAGAAAAAGTAAATCACGAAAAAAAAAGAAGAAAAAAAACTGTCAATATTTTGATCGCCAGCAAACTGATTGAAACACTAAGACACATTTTTGACAATAAGAGGGGGAATTTTTGAACATGAAAGCGAAGATTTGGTTATGTCCTTATTTGAGCAAAACAGAAAACGTAAAATTCGTAGAACAGTTTGACTACGAAGCTCCTGATGAAAGTGGAAATTTATATGAAAGTAAAGGATTTCGTCTTACATAGAAACTCTATAACCGTGCAACTAAACTGGAGGTTTACGAAACTGAGAAATGTATAACAAGAATTTGAGTTTCTGCCTGGTGCGAATCTAAAATCAGTTACCGAATATCTGTTAATATTGCTTGGACCTTGCCCTTTATTGTTGACTTGAATGGACTTGAATTGTTAAGCGAGGTTTTAAATGCGAAAGCATTATTTCTACCATTACATAAGAACTTTTATAAAATGGATCATTTAGAGATCCTTTAGTTGCTCCATAATTTTAACCTAGGGAAAACAAGGAATTGCAAAAACGTGGAGACAGCGTACATAATTTATAAGTATTCCAGTAACAATAAAATAGTAAAAAACTACTTAAAATCTACTATGAGCGATAGATTAACCAACCTGAATTTACTTTCTATAAAATTCAGTATGTCGCAATCTTTACACATAAAATAATAAACGATTTTGCTATCCTAAACGCAAGAAAAGTAAAATGGAAGTAAATGTGTTTGCCTGATAATTATATTTTATTTTATGTTAATTAAAACATTGTATCAGTTATCTTCCTTAACTAATGTACTGAAATTATAATTTATTTTTATCTTTTACGTTATGTTCTGTAGATTTTTTGTTTGTTTCGCTTATTTAGTACTTATCGGTTGAAGGGACCACTTGTTTCCAACCTGGTTGTTAGCGATTTTTACCCATTTTCTGCAGCTTAAAGACTAACAACAACTAAAAATGTCTAGAAAAACATGTGAGAAAGGTTAAGAAAAATCTGTCGCAAAGCATCATGATCTCATTAACAAATAAGTGCAATTTTCTTTTCTGTTATTTAGTTGTTTGGAATTTCTGAATTAAAATTAAATCTTTTAAATTTCTAACATAAACGCAAAATATTTATTCAGTATAATTTATTTCTGTTCCTGTCCTTTATCAATTTTGAAGGAGGGGGGGGGGCAAAATTGGCACGCTGCCCCAGCGCAGTTTTCTCTTCACACGGCCCTGAAAACCCTCATCAAATTTGCTAGTCCCTAAAGTGCAGGCCATCCGATCCTTCAGCTAATGTCCGAAGAATTCTGATCTGCTTTTCTGGTTGTAACGGTATAAATTGTTTTAAAAAATATTAATATTTTCGCGTTTTTTATTTTTTAGGTTTTCTTCAGGAACTATTGGTCAGAATTGAAAGTGTAATATATCTCAATGGCAGAAATTAAATCGGCAATCCATTCAACGAGAGCCTCTTACAGGCCGAAGGCCGCCACGCTCGCAGGCAAAAGCCGCTGCCAAAAACCGTGGGACCCAAACCTATGTTCGTCCGGATAGATTTTCCTTTAAAAATATAAAATCATACAAATTCGACTTCGTCGAACACCCTCAGTGTACGCTGACAAAGGCAGTGGGGCTCTCGACACTAGATGTCGATTAACGTACAATGTCTGCAATAAACTTGTATAATTTCTTTAATATGACAGAGATAAAATAATAAAGTATAATTAAGTATCCATCATTTAATGGAGTTTAATCATTTAATTTAGATGAGGTTTAATTTGTTGAGCTGCATAATATTCCAGATCACATGTTGATTCCAAAAGGGTGACCAAGGGAAATGTATCAGCCAGGTTACCTCAGTTGGTAGAGCGTTAGCATGTTGACCCAGAAGTCCTGAGTTCGACTCCTGGCATAGAGCCCCCCCCCCACACACACACAAAAAAAAGAACCTTAAAAAGGCTTATATTGGGAGAAATGCGAATTATGCAACATTGGGATCTAAACGGTACAATTTCTATGTCAAGAGTAGCAAATATAGTAAGTACTAAACACAATTTTTATAGGTAGATAAAATGAATTTTTCCTAAAATTTAAAACATTATTTTAATCTATATATTATTCCTGTGTACTTTTCGAGTATATTTCTCAAAAAAAAAAAAAAAAAAAACTGCTCAAAATAACTACCTGCTCAGTATAATAAGTAACGCAGTTTATAAATACGAAAACAAAAGTTTACTATATGCTTGTTTCTGATATTTTTTCTTATTATTATTTAGGTTTTTAAGGGAACTAAATCAACTAAAAAGAATGGCAGACTATACATCATGTGATTCTACTTACTTGAACCAAGTGCTGCAGGGTCTTGGATCTGATTTTGCCCAATACACATATCAAATGTTACGCTGTGGTATACACAAAGAAACGCTCAAATACATATCCGAAGATCACCTGAGTAAAGACTGTGGTATTGACAATAGCATACATAGGTTAAGGATAGCACATGCTATAAAAAGTAAGCCATGGTATTTTATTAGATATTAACTCTCTACTTTTTCGAAAGTTTAAGCAGATATATTTTAAAATAAACAAAATTTCTATTTACAATTTTTATGGGCCTTAATTTTAATTAGTTAAATAATTTTGCTTGATTTTTATTTATTTATTTTTTACTTCGTTTATACATACATATGTATTCATAACGTATAAAAATACATTATATATAGTATAATAAATTTGAAATCACAAATATATGAAGAAATGGATAAAGTTTTAAAGATGATCCAGAAATGAACATATGAAACCAGTATGCAATATAAGAAACTATGAATGACTCATAGAATCATCAGAGGAGCTTGCGAGTTCATTCATAGAAGATGCGTTATTTCATCCAATTTTGTCGGCATTAAGCCTGAAATGACAAAATTTAGCTCCTAATAACGCAAACATTACAAAAAACAGATAATAAAAAGCCAAGAGATCCAAAGAAAGGTACACCTCACACAGGACATTAAAAATTATAAAATAAAAAAATAAAAATTATAAAATTAAAAAATAATAAAAGGGCAATTGATTAATTTAACGTTTTAAAGACAAAAAATTGTAATATAAAAAAATGAGTGCGAATCGAGTTTGGGTATAGGGGAAAGTAGAGTAAAATCGGATACATGTTCCTAGTTAGTTCTTGAAGCCAGAATTTCCAACAGAATTCAATGAGACTTTGTGTAAACACTTTGCACTTATCCTTGTACGATATTATCATTAAAAACGTATGATTTGTTTATCACATTTTTATTAATTAAAGCTTTTCTAGAAAAACTGCCAGTGGAGTAAAATTGCATGAATATATTAATCCTTATGAAGTAATAAAAACTTAGCCTTTATTTTGACAAGGAATTTATTTATTATTTTTTCCATTTTATCTAAATAACATAATAAACAATATTTCAATTAATTCAAATGATCTATTATTTAAAGTCAAACGATAATTATCTTCATTACAATGTGAGAAATTGCAGAAAATACGTTCTCTTCTTTGTCGCTTTAGGAAAATCATAATCACTCTTGCCCTTGTACTTTTAAATGGATTTTCTTCAAAAATTGTTTACCTGCTCTTCAAGCGTTACTTTTCAATATGTGGTTATATCCCACATATCCACGATACCCGGTCTCGCCTCAAAAGAATGAAGATCGGAAAGCAGGGCGTAACAATATAACACATAAATGATAGCAACGGTTTCATTGTGGGAAATTACTGCTTATTAAATATGCTATGCTATACTGCTATACAGGGTGTCCGGTCTCAACGATGTCCAATGGCTAATTCCTAAACCGTTAGTCATAGACATATAGTTCCAATTACAAAAATGTTTTAAATCAGGTAAAGAAATATTTTAAAAGCGATTTGGGTCAATAAAAACATTTCTTAAAAAATTACGGAATTTAAATTTTTATACGGTCCCCCGGTCCAATAAGTTATATTTAGTGAAATTTTCCTTTTACACTGACAAGTAATACACAAAAAGTCCCGTTATTCTATGATTTAAATTGACCGAGTAATAGCTGTTTAAAGTTGGAGCATATTTTTTGCTGCAAATTGGGTGTCATTCACAAATTTAGACGAAATATGATTTCGTCAGATGTATTAAAAAATGGTTGGGAGTAAAATTGACATTGCAATATAAATTTGAAAACTTTAATCATTCTGACATATTAATGCAAAATATACGATTTGTAATAAACATTTAAGAAGAAAGAAAAGCAGAATTTTTGTTAAATAAAATTATTCTAAATTAACAGCCTCAATTCTTTACAAAATGATACTTATTTTAAAATATTATTAGATTGCACAAGACTGCAAAAGTTGGGTTATGTCATGTTGTTTAGCTTTTGATAATTGATTCTTATATATTCTGTACCGCTGAATCCGAAATTGACCTTCATTTTTAACTATCATATCAGGATTTTTCGCAAATTGCGAATTTCAAAATTAAGAAGTTCAATGTTAAAATTGAATTTCCTCCCCATCTCATCGGACCGCTCAGCTGTTTAGCTGTAAGAATCCTAGGATAAGCAAAAATATCGAATATATTTTTTAATAAAATAAAATAAATGTTTTACATATGTTTTATAGTATGAGATTTTCGATATATTTTAACTTACACATTTGCGATTTGCAAAAAAATTCTAACGTGATGGTTAAAAATGAAGGTCATTTTCAGATTCAGTTCTAAAAGGTGCGTAAATATCAATTATCAAAAGTTAAAAAACACAACCATCTCCTCTACTTTATAGTATTCGATTTTTGTTATTCTTTAAATTTGAAAATTTATGATTTGCGAAATATCCTGACACGATGGTTAAAAATTAAGGTAATTTTCGGATTCAGTGCTAAAAAATACATAAAAGTTAAAAAACCCAACAATCGCAGTCTTGTATTATCTAAAACTTCTTCTTAAACTCCTTGGCAGAAATCTATCCGAAATTTTTTGTGTTATCCTGTAAAATAAGTATAAATGGTAACCACCGAAAATCTTAATAATATTAGATTGTTAGCGGATTTGCGCCAGTATGTAAAATGCAATCTCGATCGGATATTTAAAAGTGTGTTAAAGTTCGAGTACAAATTTTGAACTGGAAAAACATACATACGATTGTTGAAGTAACATAAAAACTTATAAAAAAAACATAATTCTTGTTAAAAGAAATCATAAGAGAAACAGTCTCAAATCCTGACAAAATAAAACATATGTTATTTAAGCCAATTTGAGACTTAATCATAATACTTGTAGGATTTTTTTTCAAAGCGCAGATACACATGAAGTAAGATCTTCGAATACTTTAAACACTTGGTATATGATCCCTCAAAGCCAAGCCGAACTCGTTTGTTTTCAGAGTAGAAAAGTGGCGTAAGTCATGCATTTTCAAAGTTTCATAACTCGCACAATTTTAGCGTTATATGAATGGGACTTTTTTTGTCTTACTTGTCAGTGTAATAGGAAAAAATTACTAAATATAACTTATAGGACCGGGGGATCGTATAAAAATTTAAATTTCGTAATTTTTTAAGAAATGTTTTTATTGACCCAAATCGCTTTTAAAATGTTTCTTTACGTGATTTAAAACATTTTTGTAATTGGAACTATATGTCTATGACTAACGGTTTAGGAATTAGCCATTGGACACCATTGAGACCGGACACCCTGTATATAAACAGTTTCAGTAACTTTAAATATGTTTATATTTAATAATTTTGAAAACTAGTAAACTCAAAAATAAAAAAAAAGATAAAATGAACTTTTCAACACAAACTACACAAATATCATTATGGAGATACCACAATAGTCACTTATTCTTCTTCCTAGAGAAAAGTATTTAAATCATCCCTTGCTAGAAAACTGCTCAGATTGAGTTAAAATTCTGATATCCGATTTCAACCGGCTGTATGGTTTTACCCTACTTTCACCTACCCTATTTTTCGAAAGAAAGTTTGGACAACTGTTTCAAATGAAAACATTTGAATATGAATGAATACAAAAATGAATAGATCATTAACCTCTTCACGAGGAGCATCGCGTATACGTGACATATGGTGCATATGGTGCATATAATTCTACCAGTATTTTCAAATAGTGTAGTTTCCACTTCTGTTTAGAAAAACCGATGTCAAAAGATTAAAAATTGTGTAGGGGACGCTGGTCACGAAGGTGTTTAGTGCTACATATTCATTTTTCTTTATAAATTTCATATGAGGAATATATAATTTGTAAGATGTTTGTTCACAATTTCATTAAAATAAAAATACATATAATAAAAGCACCAGTAGTCGGCCCCTTCTGCCAGAAAAAAATGGCTGATTACTATTTACTAATGAAAAAAAAAATCTTTAGAGCTGGCTGATGATTGTTCAAAGGATTCTAAGCATTAGGAAATTATAATATTTCATTTGGAACAAAAATAAATTTTTATAAGTCATTTACCTCATTGTGACCGACTATGGGAGCACTTATCCTATGTGTATACTTTTTTTTTTTTTTTTTTTTTTTTTTTTTTTTGATTTAAATCTGTAGGATTGAGGGGATTATTGATCACCAGCCTTACACAAAAAAATATATTTTTTTTGTTTACTTCGCGTTGACTTGAAATGGAATTTCCATGTTCGGAATGATTATAACTAGATCCATACAGGACTTCAGTTCATATCATTAAAATCTAGTTTAAAATATCGATTTTTCTTCAATAGCATTCAAAGGAAAAAAATTTCATAGCTATGACATGTAAAAGTCTTTCACCATGAAATATTATAAAAAAGCTAGAAAAAGTGCATACCTATTGAACATTTTTGAGTTATTGCTTAATTATCAAAGCACACAATTTTGTATTCTCTTTATAATATTCTTTTATTTATTATTAGATTTAGCTCATACCAATGAAGAAGATGAAGAGGAAGAAGATAAACAAAAGAGCTTAGATGTCTTTATTAGTTATCGAAGATCAAATGGTTCACAATTAGCTAGGTATACATTGTTAAAAAAATATAATTAAAAAATCAATTTTTGAAAACTTCCATGTTTTGTAGCAGCTTGATAGCTATACTTTAACAGTTATTTATATAGAAATATAATAACTAAATTAAAAGCATTATCCTCTTACATTTTATTTTTTAAAATGTATCAATTATTATACTTTTTGGTGTTTAAGAATTAAAGAAACTCCTTTGCCAGAAGTCGCACACCAAATTTTAACAATATTTAAAGGAAAACAATTTAAAGTATTATATACAGTCGGACATCTTTTTCCCGACACCCGGTTTTGACGTCACTCCGCTTAACACGTCAGTTTTTCAAAGTCCCGATTTTCTGTATATGGTTTTAATGTAAATAAACTCCGGATTTTATGTCGTTGAATAATTTTCAACTCCGGGTATCCCGACGGTTTAGGAAAATTATCCATCTTATAAGCACGGAAATTAAGCGATAAGAAATGTCTTAGCCAAACTTTTCACAAAAGTTCTAAATTACCCATTGAGATAAATGAGAAATTTTACTTTAATCCTTTATCTGAATAAATAAACCCACAGACACTATGAATGACCCACTTAAGTGCCAGATAGACGTATCAGTCTACTCGCGGTCTTTTCGTTCTGGTCAGGTGGCGCTTTCTTGTGGTTACACGGCGTTTTTCATCCGACACAAACCGAAGCATTCCATTGTATTGAAACGATCAGACATTATCTAACATTCCTTTCTGAAACAACGGATATTGATTACAATTCATTGTATAATATTGAAAAAAAGAACTGTAGGAAACACAGCTAGGGATAAGCAAACCTTAATTCATCAATATTTAATGTAACAATAAAAAAACAAGTCATCATAAATCTGATTTTTATTCTTTTCAATTTTGTTTTGTGTTTATTTTGTTTAATAATAATATTTTATTAATTAAAATTGCAAAACCAGTTATGAATTTAAAATTGCCCTATTTAAATAAAAAATACAGCTTTTTATAAACTTTTTTAACTCCGGTTGCCGCGACACTCCGCTTATGACGACACTTTTTTTCTGGAAGTTAGAGTGTCGGGATAACGAGGTTTGACTGTATTTTAAATCAGTGTAAAGTTTCCTATCTGTGTATCTCAATGTTTAAAAAAAAAAAAAAAAAAAAACTATAAAAGCATTTTAGTTATCAAATTATTGCAGAGAAAATGAATTAGCCATTCGATTGTGAATTATTTATTCTTGCAAATACGTTAAAAAAAAAAAAAAAAAAAAAAAAGCTTAGAGGCAGTCTTCATATTGAAATTGTATCAAACTACCTTTGGATACCAAATGGAATTTTTTTCAGTCAATTAATTTATGAATTATGTAGATGTAAAATTTAAAACTTTTAATGTTAAATTCCTTTTTAATAGTTAAAATACAAACTACAACGCGAGTATTTTTTTAAACATAACTCCAAAACTATATGGTGGAAAGAACATTTGCATTTGCATATAGAAAGTTTCTAAAAAGCAATTTCTATTAAAATTTTTATAGGTTACAATGCGCATTTTTTTTTTCCATATTAATTTTATAATTTATATATTTTGAAATTAATATGAAGAAAAGTATGTATTGCAACCTATAAAAAAATTAACAGAAACCAATATCTAAAAGCTTTAAATATGCAAATCCAAAAGTACAGCTTATTCTAGCGAGTAATTTTAGAGTTATGATTTTTAAAATATCTGCATTGGAATTTGTTTTGCAACTATTAAAAAGGAATTTAACATTAGGTGTTTGAAACTTTTCATCTTAAATTATTTCACTCGTTTGGCATCCAAACGTAAATTTACGGAAGGATCCAAATATGATGTCACAATTGGGTGTTCATATTGAAAATTTCAAAGTTTGTTACATTTTCAATATGGAGATGCCCCCTTAGCTTATTTTCGTAACATAAATTGAAAAAAGTTATAAATCTCAATTGAATATTTATTTTAGTTTGTCTCTGCGATAATTTTCACAATTAAAATGTATGAGGTGTAATTTTTTTTACACCCACTACACATAACCATAGTGTTACAAAATTACAACAATGTGTTAATAAAATCAAAAATTGGTTATTTGAAGTTAATTAGTAATCACTGGTAGGATGTAACCCCCAGTAACTGACACCTTAAAGATTCATTCTTGTTCAAATCCCTATTACAAAGTTTAAATATACAGTAATCCCTTAACATTCGCGAGGGTTAGGTTCACAGAAAACACCGCAAATGTCAAAATCGCGAATGTTGATGCTATTTTCCCGTGCATAAAAGGGGGTTAGGTTTTAAGATTTTTTTAAATAGAAAAAAGCAATTGAAATGTAAAAATATATTTATTAAACATTAAAAAATACATGCTGTAAAAAAAATTTGAATAATTATAAACATTCAGTAATCTCTGTCTAAGGCGAACCGTTTGGGACTGGAAAAATTTTCCGTGGTAGACAATATTCCGGCTTATGCAAAATAGCTCCCATCTCCCCCTCAAAAAATCTCGATTTTTGATTATTTTTTATTGATTTTCCTGATTCGAAAATTGATTGCAAACTAAAGTTCTGAAAGATCCTTTGTCTTTATAGGTAAATGAGAAACGCTATTCAATTTCTTAGTATTGCTGTAATACATGCGAATTGGAGGTTTACACACACAAAAAGTAATAAACTTCGAGAATGAGACAGATTGCTATAATTTTGAATTTGAGTACAACCTTAAAATATATTGTACTTTAGAAAATATGCATTTTCATAAATTTGCATTCTACTAGAAATAATAACTTTTAAATGCAATTTTGTATAGGAAAAAATGTCATAAGCAGGAATTCCTTAAAATTTAAACAGTTTCTCTCTTTTGAATTAATTTTTTCAAAGTGTTACGGAATTTAACTGACATCTTCGACATTGAGTACTTGGCTTAACAGTTTTAAAGTTTGATAAACGAAATGCCTTTCATTTTTAAAATATCCTTTTTTCCGTCTTATGCAAAATTTTGGTTTCGGTGGGACCTTGAAATCCTTTCCGTTTCCGCGTTCGACAGATTCCGCCTTATGCAGCATGACTTAATGTAATTTTCTATGGGTTCGCCGGGACTTGAAGAATTTTCCGCGGTAGACAGATTTCCGGCTTACACAGAGCCCGCTTTAGGCAGAATTTACTGTATTGTATAAAGTTTAATTGCTAGTTGATGGCTGAAAAAAATTATTGCGATTGTTTGGAAGAACAGGTCTTTTGTTTATGCATTTCAGTAAAAAGGGAAGACGTGGTCTCGATTTCTCTTTTAAATTATGGATCGCATTGCATTGCTTTCTCAAAAAGTTGTTGTTGAAGTTTTAAAATTTCCCATGTAATTTTTGTAGACAAATATTCACTTGCAATACAATTTTTAATTTTAGAAAATTTGGGAATTTTTTTTATTTTAAGCATCAAGTCATGTTACGGGTTTCTCGGAATTACTGATCTATATTTTACTTCAATATAAGGGTTGAAGTTTTCGGAAGTTATGTCATACAGTACAAAAAACCTGCCCAATGTCAAATAGCTTATGGAATCGGTAAAACAAAGCGAGTTCATTTTGTAAAAAATATTTTTTATAAAACAAAATTCGCGAATAACCTAATTCGCGTTCAGTATTCGCGAATGTTGAAATGTTCTTCATTTTTTTTTCTCGCAAATGTTAAAGAATTACTGTATTGTATTCTTATCTTTATTTTTGAAAGTATAGTAGATAAATTAAAAAAATATTGTAAACAAAATTTTGAAAAAATATACTTTTTATTATTAAAATTTATTTTTTTCATAAATATGGTATTAACTCCAGTAACTGAAAAAACAATAATTGAAACATAACATTATAACAGTTAAGACAAATAAATTACACCTAGATGGCATTACTTTGTAGAATTTTACAAGAAAATGCTTGTTTGAATTAGATTTTTGCTGAAGTGCAAGATCAGGTGTCAATAACTTGGGTTTCACCCTATGTGATAAACTTTTGAGCAATCATGTTGTATTATGTACTTACTATATTTGATCAACTGATATATTTAATGCATATTATGTTATAAAAAATAAATTATACTGAATAAATAGCAATCTAATGAGAAACATCTTCGTATTATTTCATTATAATAGTATTTTTCATTATAAATTTTATTATAAAATTGATTCTAGAAATTTTTATTTAAAAATTAACATGCGTTTTTTTTTCTTTTATCACATAGCTTTTCATATGTTGGAATAAAAATAAGTAAAATCTCCTCTTTTTTAATTTTTTTTTTTTTTTTAATGCTAGCAAAAATTAGATCAATCCCATATCATAACTTTGTTAAATGAAAATAATTTCTACTCAATGTTAAAATTGACTTAGGTAATATTGATATGAAAACTCATTGGTTTATTCCTTTCTAGTTTGTTAAAAGTCCACCTACAACTAAGAGGTTTTTCTGTATTTATTGATGTTGAACGATTAGAAGCTGGAAAATTCGATAATAATTTATTGAATAGTATACGCCAAGCCAAGCATTTTCTATTAGTATTGACTCCCAATGCTTTAGAAAGGTGTACAGGCGATAATGACTGCAAAGACTGGGTGCACAAGGTAATTAACTTTCTCATTAAAAAAGTATTATATTTTGAAGTAAATGACAAATGCATTTTAAAAGATGCTACATAAAACAGTATTTATTTCGACTTTACACATAATTTGTCAAT
This sequence comes from Maratus speciosus, assembly GCA_963932465.1. Classification (NCBI taxonomy): domain Eukaryota; kingdom Metazoa; phylum Arthropoda; class Arachnida; order Araneae; family Salticidae; genus Maratus; species Maratus speciosus. The sequence continues at coordinate 105,376,171 of OZ010786.1, read as the reverse complement.
CATCCATCCATATTGTAATGCATGTAAACCCTAAATCAAATACAGGATGATTGAGAACTACCCTATTTTTCTGCGTATAATCCACGGATTATATGTTAAAAATGTTGCGAATTTCGTTATGCGGATTATACGAAATTTTTTTTTTCTACTGCAAAGCCCAATCATGAAAATTCCAAAAAAAAACTTTTAAATTTGTTTTAAGGTGGTGAATAACAGATGCGGTAATCGCTTTAGCGATCCGAAATTAGACCTCTGATGTCCACGTGCAATACTTTATTCTAGTGCTTTATTACACGATCTTTTAACGAAATTTAGTTTTTTTCACGACCAATTAACGAAATTTACGATTTTTGTGGCGATCGATTCACGAGATTCGCGATTTTTTTCTCGAGCTATTGACGGAATTCGCGATCTCATTCCGCAATCGTTCGACGAAATTCGTGAGTAATTTTTGGAATTGTTTGACGAAATTCGCGATTAACGTCTGGAATTGGTTGACAAAATTCGCTGTTTTTTCGCGACCAATTGACAAAATTAACGATTTTCTGTAGGCCCAGTTGACGTAATTCACGACTTTTCCGCGATCGTTTGACGAAATTCGCGATTAATTTCTGGAATAGTTTCATCAAATTCGCGATCAATTTCCGGGATTGACGAAATTCGCAGGGGTTTTTTCGCAACCGATTGACTAAATTTAAAGACTTTTATTCCACGACCGATTGACGAAATTCGCGACTTTTTCCATGATCGTTCGACAAATTCGCGATTTTATTCCTGGATCGTTTGACGAAATTCATGATTTTCTCGCTAAAGATTAATGAATTTTGCAATTTTTTCCACGACCGATTGACGAAATTTGCGATTTTTTTCTCGAGCTATTAACGAAATTTGCAATTTTATTTCGCGGGCGAATGACGAAACTCCCAATTTTTTGTTGCGACTGTTTTGATGAAGTTATTTTTTTTTCGCGACCTATTGACGGAATACAAGTTTCTTTTACGCGATCTCATAACGAAATTCGTGAGTTTTTTCGCTGTTTAATCCGCGGATTATATAAAGTCTTTTTTTCCTGCGACTTGGAATAAAGCAAGTGCGTATTATACGCAGGAAAATAGGTAATGAGACAAACTCAGGGGTGGTAGAGCATGCTTTTTAACAAACTTTTTTATATAGGGAGTTAGGGTTGCAATCCATTTATTCAATCAAAAATAGAGTATCTGGCTTCCAAGCTGAACCAGGATTTCGAGTCATAACTTAACAATAGAGTAGAAGACACTAATCCACACAGCTTGGTTCCAAGCATTTTTTGCAGATTACGGGCCATGTATATTTAATCTTTGTTTACACTTTTTAAATTCATACTTTTGACAAATGTAGATTGTTAATGCTTAAAAAAAGAAAAAATGCATACTTAAACGTATAAAGTAGGAATTATTTAAAAAATAATTTACCGATTTTAAAAGTTAAAGTGGACTCTGTCTGCGTAAGATAAAAATCTGTGTAACGCGGAATGATTGCCCTCTTTTTATTAGTGCTGTAGTCATAAAAAAAACCCACAGGATATAGGCTATAGCTATGGCCAGAAGGTAGGTATATGGCCAGAAGGTAGATATATGGCCAGAAGGTATATGGTGTAGTATACCATCATATACCCTACCCTCCACTGCTTTCTTGCTTTTATATTAACATTGATTTAAAGAATTAATTGCTTAATTTTTGAATAAATATTTTTATTTTCAATTCCATAAATTGTAATTATTCTAGATGGGAGATTAAATATGTTGATGTTAATTTTTCATTAATACAAATACTTTTTTTAAAGAATACATTTTAAAAGTAATTTTTTTTATTTATCATATGAATGATTCAATCAATAAAATATTTTTACATGTACCATCAGTTTTTTAAAAGAAGTTTAAATGATATATGCAAAATACATGAAAAAAATAAGATTAAAGATGTGTATATATGTAAGAGGGAGGGGAATTCAAAAAGGCATATGAAATTTTTTTAAGAATTATATTTCTTTTTTTCTATTCACATATAAAGTACGAATTACAGATTTGTGGATCAGCGGTACTCTACTGTAATGAAAATATTTTAACAATTTTTTCGATATAGTGCTGGTGGCAACAACATTTTTTAGTTAGCAATTTTATACAGGCTGATCTTCTAATATATAATTGATCTTACTTAATTAATCACAAAAACACCCATCAGATGTCATGGGCTTCTTTTTATTGTGTATTTAAGAAGTGTTTTTCTTGGTATTATGAGACAAAACTTTAAAAGTTCTTATGTCTTTGACGTTTCACAAATGTTTAACAACTTAATTGCTTAAATTCAAACTTTAAAATAGCTTGAGCCTCAATGGGGCTAAACATCTAGCTCAGAGTGGTTTGAAAGTGAATAGTGCCCATTTAAAGCACTTCTTATGATGGCTTCATATTTCACAAGGATAGAAATAAATCTATTGAAAATATTGTTTTTTACAATATTTTCATTATTGTTAAAGTTATGAACTAAAACCTGGCTTCAGCTTGAAATTAGACACTCTGTAATTTCCACTCAATACGTGTGAACTTGGTTTCTTATACAAAAAATGTTTCTTATAGTGTGCTCTACGATCCCTTAAAGTTTCTCCCAATTCAGAATTACTTGTATACACTGCATGACAAAAAGTATCCAGACCCAGACACTACTAATATTTCACTAAAAAAGCTTAATACTTACGAATATTTTAATTTAAGAATTAAATTATTTTAAGACAGAAATATACAATGTGTCCGTAAAGTCATGGTGCACTTTTGACCGGTCACAGGAAATCAATGAAACAAGATGGAAATGTGAAATCTTCACCGAAAAAAAAGAAAAACTCTCGAAATTTCATACCTGTTCAGTACAGTTCGACGTGGCTCTGTTTGAAATAGAGAATCACAGACGTTATGTACTCTGTTATACCAGACGCCCTTAACTGTGTGTGGGAAGAACTTGAATATCGTTTAGATGTGTGTAGGGCAACATATGGAGGCTACATCAAACTACACTGAACATGAAACAGGTATGAAACTTGGAGAGTTTTTCTTTTATTTGGTGAAGATTTCACATTTCCATCTTGTTTTGTTGATTTCCTGTGACCAGTCAAAAGTGCACCATGACTTTATGGGCATACTGTACTTGAGATAGAATCTCAATATTACAAATTCTTTCAAACAAAAAAAAAACTATACGTATATGCAAACACACTACACTTTTTTATGCTTCAATCTAAATGATGATGTGTTTATTTTTTTAGCATCTAGCAGTTTGAAATATTGAGATAGACTTTCAAATGCATTATTTCACCTACAAAAACTAAAATTTATTCCTAAACTGTGCCAACTATGCTATTAAGCTTTTTCAATGAAATATCACCAAATAAGATAGACCAAGGCTGTTTGTTACAAAACTCATTTTTTCTCTCATCAGCTCAAAAATTCATCAGTAATGTATTATGATGATGCTGCTAAATGGATGCAAATGCGAATTTCAGAGCTAATACAGTTCATACGAGAAAAGAAATTAGTTTTTTGACAAGTAGTCCCAGTCTCACCTATATCAGATTACATACTGCACTTATGTCACTTAAGTTACTACTTTTCAAATTCTTTTGAACAGCACTTAAGAGAACCTTTTCCAAAAAAATAAAATAATCCATTAGTCTAAAAACATGACAGGAAAAACGTTTGTGAGATATAAAAATATATTTAAATAAAAGATTCTTCAACTGCTTTAATGATTGATTTTGCGATAAAAACATATGCAAAATAACTCTGACATTAAAGGGAAAGTTATACAAGCCAAATACCTTAACAATTCTTTTTGACTGTCTCATATTTAAAAAATGGTTTAATAGGGAATATCTGATATAGCTTAAAAATTAAAGATGTGCCAATTAATAAAAATTTACTAAATATCAAGAAAAATATTATATGTGTGTGTGTATGTGTGATTCATCTGCCTATATATACTTTTATATCTATATGTAGTGTAATATATAAATTATAAACCTTAAATTAAGATAAATTAATATGAAGCATATACTTCATTAGAGCAATGGCATGGTTGATATCAATTTTAAATACCAAACTTACATAGTAAGGTAGTTTTTGCACTATAGTCTATTACCTTTTTTAATTTATTGTCGTTCATGCAGAGATGAAATAGTGGAATCTATAATAATTTGGGTTTGATAATTCTACTATAGATTTCACAATTTGTTCGATATTTTATTTTTTTTTTTCCCATTTGCGTATGATGAATTATAATGTTGTCTATATTATGGTTATATCTATCTAATCTATAAATTGATTCATCTGTCTATACACTTTATATATAGTGTAAGCATTATAAGCCTTACATCAAGATAAATTAATATGAAGTACACACTTCATTAGTGTATTAGCATAATTGATATCAATTTAAAATACCAAACTGCATAGTAAGGCAGCTTTTGCAATATAGTTTGTTACTTAGCCCTTTTTTTAATACCGGGGATTGGTTCTTAATATATGAAAGAGTAGTTATGTTTTTCAAAGCATGACTAATTGAATTGATATAAAATATATGTACTAGCCTCTCAATATGGTTATCTTGATAAAGAACTTTGAATGAACAAAGTTAATATACATCTTAATTTAACGTTAGAACTGTTTGGCATTTTTTTTAAAAGTCAATTTAATGTGTTCTACACCTTTTCTTTATCTGAAAATTATAATGATTATTCAGTAATAATGGTAGTATAAATCTTAATTAACATTCTACCATTTCATATCTGGGTGCATAAATTATGGAAAACTCAATAATTGATCAGCATTGATTTGTAAATTATAATGATTATTCAGTAATAATGGTAGTATAAATCTTAACCCATTTATGCCTAGCGTCCCATTTTTGGGGCATTTCAAATTTTAATGTATTTGTATAATTTTCTTCTTCTTTATAACATGAAAATTGCAATAAATCATTATTTATAAATGTCTTTATTTATAACTGAGAGATGACAGCACAAGGTGGATATTTATTTGCTTAAATTAAGGCTTTTTTCGGTGTTTATAGATTTTTAATTTTTCAAGAGGGCGAAATGTAAAAAGTAAGTTTATTAGTATTTTTTCTATCATGGACCCAAAATCGCAAGTTATAATCTTAGCTTGTGGACTTTTTTGAAATATGTATTTTTTTAAATTTCGAAATTAAATGTTCAAGCCTATTTTTTATGCATTTTTGTAATGTACAAAATATAGGGTTCTAGGCACAAATGGGCACATATTTTTGTTAGAAATTTAGGAGACAGTTATTTATGCAATCTCCTTTCGAAGATATTTATGAAATAAATTGTTATTAAGTCTGCAATATGATTATTCTTATTTTATTATTAATAATAGTTATAACGTTATTAGTCTCTGCAAAGAAATAAATATATTTTTTTTTGTAGTTCATCAAAATACTAATTATAGTACATAATATACAATTTAAAAACATTTTAAATATAAATATAGGCAAACTATATAATTATGCATATTATTCTACTAGAAATATAGTTATTATTCATATTTAGTTCTTTTACATTTTATCAAATAAATACAAAAAAAATTAAGCTTAATTTTTTTTAGTATTTTTCCAGTTCATTTTGCAACATTTTAAAGTGATTTTACCAAAATATTTGAGAACACAAAAATTCAGGCACAAATGGGTTAATTAACATTCTACCATTTCATATCTGGGTATATAAATTATGGAAAACTCAATAATTGATTTGTAAATTATAATGATTATTCAGTAATAATGGAAGGTTTAATTAACATGTTACCTTTTCATAACTAGTTGCGTAAATTATGAAAAACTCAATATTTATTCTTCAAGCATTAAAAATAAACCAGCTCAGGGTTGTATAAAGTGCAAGAAAGTTTATGTAGTTTTCTTACAACAACAATGTAAAAAATATCTTGAAATTTTTGACAATATAAGTTTTTATTTGTTGCATGGTATTTCCTTGAAAAGCATCATGGAGAAAGAGCGGCTCTTCCAAATGAGAAGCTTGGGGCTCTGGCTGGTTGCATATTCCTAAGGCCACCCCATGACTCAATATACAGTCGAACCCCGTTATAACGAACTTCAAGGGACCGAAGGTTTTGTTCGCTATATCCGGTGGTTCGCAATATCCGAACCGTCAAGAAAAATGTTAGAGTTCACAAAATGTATAACTCATTAGTTGCTATGTGTATATTCAATAATGATGTATTAAAAAAAGGTAAAATCTATTAAATATAGCCATTAAAGAATTAAATTGACAAAATTCGATTACATTAAACTAACACAATACTAATTAAATTAACTAACAATGAAGACAAACATGAATAAATTAATTTTACCTTTAATTGTTGCTCACTGTTTTGATACAGAAATAATCGGTAATTTTCTACTGACGTGATGCCGATTTCAAAAACATATTATGAATTTCTTTGTCTAGTGCATCAAATGACTCCAACACTCTTTCTTCCACTGTTTGTGTTTGTGTAGACAAAAACTTATTAATTACATGCATCGCTGCTGTAGCATCTGAGATTGTGGGGATTTCGTCATTTATGTGGTCCTCTTCATCACCATCAGATGCAGAATCTTCGATTTCAGAATGATTCATTTTAACTTCTTCCACAATCTCTTCATCAGTTGGATCTTCACATGTAATAACTTCATTATCACATGTTTCAAACAATTGCATATCACAAACTGAGAAAACAGCTGTGATCAGGAATAAGGGAAAATGACTGACGGTTGGGCGGGATCACACCTGCAGAGTGGCTTTCGTAAAAGCGAAAGAATGCAGTTGTTTCTCCATTAAAAAAAAAAATAATAATAAAATAAAAAATAAATACTTATCGCTGATTTGCCCCCATGTTTCACTAGCTGGCATACATTTTCTTATGAAATTGGAGTCGAAGTCATGTTCTCACAACTTTGGAAAAGTAAAAAAAAAAAAAAAAACATGGTTGACTGGACAAAAATGTTCGTTATAGCCGATTCTTAAGTTTCAGTGGTTCGCTATAAAAGGATAAATTAGCATTAAATAAAATAGGAAAACGACGGGACCAAAATTTTCGTTCGTTATATACCGGGTTCGCTATAACGGGGTTCGACTGTATTAATAGTATTGCTTAATAATGTAGACTAGTTACTTATGGGTATTTTTTCAATAGGTGATTGCCAATATTTCTCTTCTACATATTAAGAATAATTTCTAAAAATTAAAACATTGTTTTTTTTTATTTCTTTTTACTTAGGAAATAGTTGAGGCACTCCAAAGTCAGTGTAATATCATTCCAATTTTAGACAATTTTCAGTGGCCAGAACCTGAAACATTGCCAGAGGACATGAGAGCTGTTTGTTACTTCAATGGAGTCAGGTAACGTGCCTTATAGAGTCATATAATCTGTTTTCTTTTCCCCTCCAAAATTATATAAAATACAGTAGCCTGGGTATAAGGCATTCCAGATAGTCATTTGGTTCTGAGAATAACCCTATCTTGCATAAGAAGAGTAGAGATAAATGAATGTCACTGAATATGGAACAAATGATTTTTATTTTAAAAAATGATAGACTTGATTCGAAAAGAGTAAAGTAGAAAATAAATAACACATATGCGCATGACGCTTGTGTACATTATTGAAGTGTCTAAAATTATAGATGTCTATATGTATCTTTCAATACATACACCATTAATCAATTGACAGACATCATAAATAATTTATCATAAGCCAAGATAAATCAATGTATGAAGTCTTCACACTTCCTTAGTGTATTAGTATGAAATAATCAATCAGCACTGAGTCTTTGAAATTGTGTTCCAGAATTATCATGCAAATACAATTGCAGATAAGTTCTGACATCTTTGATGGCTGAAATCAGTTGTTTTTTGTTAATTGTACAGTAACCAATCTTTTCCCTCCCTCTCCCAAATAAGTGAGTACATGCTTCATGTACTTTCATTCAAAGAGAAGGTGTTCTAGGATTAAATATATATGACTGGCAGCAATCTAGATTAGAATAATGTATTACTATCCTCATGCAAAACATTGCTGTAGACAGTGTTTTTTTTTTCTTCTTTGGATGTATAACCAGAAAAATTCAGTAAAGAAAAACAAAAGCCATGACAATGGGCAACTTGTAAGTAAGAGAACTTATTAAACTACTCAAAGCCACCTAGTGAGCAATGATAACACTTATATTGTCTATCTACTCTACAACACAAAAATCATAGTGTATACATTTAAAAAAAAAAAAAATCATTAATCATTTTCAATGACCCTGCAATGTGCATTATTATTTTTTTTTAAGAAGAGTTTTTAAAAATATAATATTTTCATTAAAAAATTTGCTTACTTCTACTTCTTTATTTTAAATGTTATTGTATTAGGATGAGCGAAGCGAATCCTCTACTAGGCTACACAAATTACATTTTGCCGTACATTTTACAAAAAAACTATTCAGTATTTGATTTGAAATTAAACATAAAAATAAATTATGATCTGTAGATTTGCACAATTTTTTTTTTTTTTTAATGCAGAATAATGTTAAAAAATTTATTATTTTAATTAATTTATTTTACATTTTTTTCCATAACGGATGCATTTTTGCAAATAAAAAATGAAACACGTATATTTTCAGAAGAAAAAATAAATCATGGAGTTAGTCATTATAGATAGAATCATAATTAATTAAATAGTTTCATGAGTTCTTTTATGAAATTTTTAGAATACCCTTTTTTATGAAAATTATAGCATATTTTTAATAAATTAAAATTTGTAAAAGTTCAGTTATTTACATTCAATTATAAAAGTATTTTTCAGTGTTAAGAATTCAAATACACAATTTATTCTTATTATGTGAAATCATTTACGCAGACAATACTTATGTATTTTAAAAGAATTATGCTTTTTTTTTTTTTTTTGTAAAGTGGCAACAAAAGAATTGTAAAAAAAAATAAAATTGTTAAATTCGTTACATCATAAATAAAAAAATTCCAAGGAAATTCTCAGTTATTTGGCTGGTTTTACATTTCTAAAGTTAAAAAGTGCCAAAACATAAAATAAAGTCTTTGCTTAATAAAGATGCAAAAATAATATAAAAAAAATATTGTTACTCTCAAATATTTATCTTATTAAATAATGCTTCGCGAATTAAAAACACAGTTCAAATGACACATTTGTTTATACTATTTAACTGCATTTTTGACAACCAGTCAGTAATCTATCATAAAATCTGACTAGAATCATAATTGTTTGCATGTGCAGTTGAAATCTTTAGTACTGTTTTTTCGATATGTGTACATGTTAGTGCCCATTTTATGATATAACTACAAACTTTGATATGCCAAAGTTCTCATTTTATGTCATGCATTAGAAATATATATATATATACATACATACATACACATATCAGGATTGACAAAAACCTATTTTATTATTATTATTATTATTATTTCTTAACACATGTACATGCATATTTGTTGATAAAAATAAACATCAGGTGTTAAGTAACAATACTTCATCTGAAAATAAATAAAATAAAATAATTATAATCAGTTATGTAGAAAATTTAAATAATTTTCAAATGAAACCTTATTAGTAACAACAGTTGTGCCTCATGTTTGAAGAATAAACTGCTGTACACAGTTAAACTTTGATATAATCAATCTCTTTACATCAAGAATCTTTTGATAACTAAAATACATAAATAAATATTCAATGTACTTTAATGAATAAAATTTATTTTCTCACAGTCAATCAAAACATTTTCTTTGAAAGCCTTGCTATTTGTGATTTTCTGTTTGAGCAATTATGATCTTTTCTCATTAAATTGAAATATTAAAAAAAAGCCTTTCATAAGGAATTCCTGGAATGATTTAATGTTTAGCAGTTGTGTCTTTACACCTTTTTTTTGATAAGATTTGTGTACTGTCATTTGACACTCCTCCAAAATTTCACTGCTTCTAAAAGAGAAAAAAAAGGTGACCGTAAAACAAGTCAAAATTTTAAAAGGAGAAATGAGCTTTTTTTTGTTTCCTGAATATCTAATTCCTTGTGCAATTTTGATTACAGAAGCCTACACTAATAAATTTTTTCATGAATTTGGACATAGTAACTTTTTGCAGTGAAAATTAGTTCACTGAGCATTTAAATATTTTTATCTTTACCCAACTATTTCCAGAATGATTAACTTTTTCATATAAATCTCAGTGTTTGAGGTTGTTAAAGTATTTTTTTTTATATTCAAATATTTTTTGTGATCGTGTTTTTTCAGTAATAACTTCAAGTCAAGATTTTTGGCCATTAGATTCAGCAAGTAAGAGAAAAGATATGACTAGCATTATTGAAATGCTATAACTATGACCTAATTTTTGAATGTCCTATAAAAAACCTTCAATATTTATATAGTATTTTTACTTTTAAAACTGCAGATTGTTTACAGTTATTAATAACATAAGATGATCTTAAAGATTTTAGTGAGGCTGTAAAAGCAAATTTTCTTCATTGGGGAAATTATCCTTTAACAATTTGATAAAGAATGCGCAAAATATGAAGTTTAAATCTATTTTAACTTTGTTAGTTTTACATGCTTATGTTTGTTGAACATAGCTTAAGATAATAACTCTTTAGAGCACCAGATATGTTCCATCAAGATATGCTCATTTCCTCCTACACATATACAAACAAGACCTAGACTTACTATGTCTTATACTGACTGCTGAAATAAAGTTTTAAAAATAGAATTTATTTATAGCCAATAGCTTTAAGCCCTTTATTTACAAAGAAAAAATATTATATTTGAGTTATTATTATTTTTTTTTTCTCAATGAAAAAAACTAGTTGGTTCAAACAGTGGTTTAAACTTTGGTTAAAATCATGCCACCCCTGATAAACATGCATTGAATTTTGATTGAAGAAATAAAATATTAGAATAAAATAAAACGTCACATATTAATTAGAATTACTTTTCTAGTTACTGTACTAAGTAGACACACTAATGAAAATTTTTAAATATTTTAAATTTTGATTATGATATTTCAAGAGTTCTTGAATATGATGCCTAAAGGATTAATAATGGCTAACATAACATAAGCCAAAAAAGAAAAAAGAGAGAGAGGAGAGAGAGATTTTTATTCAAAAATTATACTTTAATTTTCTCCTCGAGGAGTATCTTTTATAAATAAAGAATGTGCAAAGCAAAACTCTATATGTGTAAAATAAGGGATTTCTAAAATGAGAAGTTCTTTGAAACTACTTTTATATTTTTTCATAGACAAACATTTTCTAATGCTCACAATTTCTAACAAGATTTTGTAATTTAAAATGGCATTCATAGTTATTAAAATCATATCTTTTCAGGTGGATCCATGACTACCAAGATGCATGTGTTGATAAACTAGAACGTTTCATGCGAGGAGAAATGAATGTGAGGAGTGATGGACCTCTAGGACGATATGTAGGCATTGGTGTTGGTGGTGCAGGGACACCAGGTACAACAAATGTAACCAACAGTCGAGGAAATCCAACCTATCAACGTAGTGCCAGTAATGACAGCAATAAAGGCAGCACTTGCTCAGACAAGGATGATACTAACGGACAAAGTCTAGTATCACATTGCTGAATTTATTCATAAATAGCAAAGAAACATTTTATAGTTTCTTAAACACTAGACTATTAAAAATGCTTACAAACTTATCTTATAAGAAAAGAGATGTATATTTATTTATAGCCATCATGCAATCGTAAAATAAATTATATATTTTTAAAAAAATTACACACAAGCCTGCGTATAAATTTTTGATGACTGCAGTTTTCAGTTGATGTTGTCAAGTCAGACCATTCCTACGTCATAAGCAAGAATGATCCAAATCTATTTGAACTAGTAAATTCATTCTCAGAAAACTTTAGACTACTAAGAAAAATATCAATTGAAATGAACTTTCACATTGTGTTTCTTTTTCACCTTTTCTAGTACAAAAAAAAAGGAGAAAAAGAAAAATTTTTGTAGATTCCCTTGCATTCTTATGAACATTCTGTAAAAAGAAACATAAGAATGTAATGACGTTCCAATTTTTATATAGAAAATAATAATGTTGGGAGAAAAAAAAAAAAAAATGTGGGTAGATAAGGATTATTTTATGCCCACGGCAAGACCAATTTTATTTCTTCTTTTTTCAAAGATGTTTTAGGATCACATTTAGGATCTAAATTTATTGACCTTCTGATTAATTTTTGCCAGAAAATTGTTTAAGCCTTTGTGCCCCGGCGTTATTTTAAAGTACTATTAAAATAACTTGTTATAAAATTCATTTAATACATTGATTAGTAGTAATACAGTTTTGAATGGTTATAGATACTTTATCTAATAACAAAAGCATTATTGATTGAACAAAACAAAAATATTTTTAAAAGGATGATTTCTTTTTCATTGGCATTTCTTCAGCTTTCTTGACATTGAAAGATTTTGGGTGAAAAGTTTCAGTTCGGAATTATTCCTATATTTCTATTGTAAGAGTTCGTACATTTCCTAATTCTATAAAATACTAAAAAAAATATTTTAAATAAAAGATTTGAGAGAAGTTATAAATATTGCACAAAATCCCTTTAAATACAAATTTAATTAATTAATTTTAATTGGCAAAATCCTTCTAAAATTTATTAAATGATTGTGTAAATCTTTTAATGTAGATTAAAATATTCCCGAAAAATGCTTTAGAAGATGAAATTTTCATGAATTCATAATTTGGGACATAAAGGGTTAAATATGTTACACAAGATCTGAAACATTGTTTATTTTGAAAATCTGAATGTCTTTGGACACTTATTTATTTTTTTACTTTCCAATAACAAGTGCTTATGACACCATCATAAATTTTATATATGTTTATATTTGAATAAAAAAGAAGTAAAATATATATAGATAGCATGCTGGTGTTTTATGAGTACTTGTTATAATTTTTAAAAAAAGGTTGAAATACATTCAATTTGTGAATAACGTATGTTTCAGATTTTGCAACAGATATAAACAGTCTTCAAACAAAAATCAATCAAAGAACTGGAACATATTTAACCCCTAAATTTTATCAAAACATCTTTAAAAAAGGTAAGAAAAAACTTGGTTGTAAGAGGCCAAAAATAGTCTGGTAGATACCGATTTCTTTGCTTTGGGGAAAACAAAGCTTATAAATAATATGAAAAAAAATTGCTTTATTTTACAAAGATTTAAAAATGTATGTATGGTAATCGCTGAAATGAAAATTTATTGTAAGAAGACAGCAAAATTCTATAGATAAGTTTGTAAACTTTTGATGAAATAAGACATTATTACCTCAGTTTGTCGTCGTTGAACAAACAAAATGGAGTTGAGGTAAAAGAAAAATAACAATTTTTCAAACACAGAGACAAGTAATCACCACAAACTATTTATGAAGAAAGCAGTTACTGAAAAATGAACAGATGAAAGCTCTTCATATAGTTAAAATCATTTTGCATTTTGTCATCGAACATATGAACAATGGATTATAATTGAACAACTGATTAATGTAACATGAAAATATGTATGATACACAGCACTGTAGAAATTATAAGTTTATAAGTTAGCATTCATGTTTTGAATTAAAATAAAATCTGTGAAAATATGCTTATTGCTATCATTTTTTACTCACAATGTGAAGAATATAAATGGAAGAAAGGGAATTTATTTGATTAAAACTTCAGTGAGATTTTTCAGGTACAGGTTAAAGTTGAACGAGTTTTTTCTAAGAGGGTGAAAAGTTTTCAGATCGGGAAATGAAAACCTTGGCATCAATGCTTTGCCAACTGAGATGATGATTCTGATCTGACACAATATGCAAACTAGAAATTTAATCAGGTTTGAATACTTTTCACTCTGTTTGTTGGCCTGAATACTTTTGTCTCCATTAGAAAAAATTAATTTAATTTAAAACTCCATCTAAAAAATCTCAGTAATTCATAATTAAAATTTAATTGCTTAATATTATATTGCTCATATATAATTATTTATAGGTGATGAAGTTTCCAGTCGATGCGTTTTCACTGGTAAAAAGGTGCGGTTTTGCAGGACTAATGATACTAACATGTGAATGAATTGAGTCAGGTTAGAGCTGTATGGGAGTTCAGTTGGCAGAGCATTGGCGCATTGAGACCAGAGTTGATTCATGGTGTGGATACTTTTCACTGAGTTGGGAAAAATTTGTTCAAGTTTAACCTCTATCTTAAAGTCTCAGTAATTTGTGGTTGAAATTTAATGACTTCATATTTACATATAAAATTTCAGTATTTTTATCTACATAGATAACTTTTTACTACATGTGTATGTGGAAGTTTCTGCTGTCTTATCCACTAAATGACCTGCACATGATAATAATCTTAAATAAACTTAAATTTGTATAATTTTATATCTTTTGTATAAATTTATATATTTTAATAAAAGATTCACAAAAAAATATTGATATTTAGTGGTAAAAGTGCTTGTAAAGAAGACATTTTCTTGTCTTTTCACATATGGTTGTTTCATAGTTTAAAAAATAGTTCTTGTCCGAATACTTTGAAACTTCTATCAGTTATAAATATAACAGTTTTGTTGCCATAAATTTAAAAAGCAACATTAACCTTCTCACCGCCGCGAACTGATATATCTGTTCACTGCAATAGAAGCATTATTTAAATTCATATAATTCTACAGATATAATTCTGTTTTCAGAAATTAAGTCATAATTAATACTTTCTTGGCTTATAGTTCTATACATAATAAAAAATTTTGTGTCATGTTGGAAAAAACATCTTTTTTTAGCATTTTAAAAAAATTCCAGAGAAAACAACATTACAATTTTGCCCTTTTGCTTGGCGGTCAGGGGGTTAAAAACGCCAGAATAAGCAAAAATTCTGCAGACTAGTTTCGGTAGCGTTTAGTGTACCGTCCTCAGTTGCTTTTTAAATTTATATCATTCTGCGCCAAGTAACATCTTAATAAAGTTTTTTTGCTGCCTGTGTAAAAATTTCATAAAAAAATATGAATATTTTGCTGTAAAAAAATGTTTTCTTCTTGCGTTTTTTTTTTTTTAATTGTAATTTTTTTTTTTCTTTTTGCCATTAGTTCTTTTAATGTAACAAAAAAATAATTCTTGTTATCCAAAATCTCTGAAACTTTGATCCATCCTAAATATAACTGTATCCAAGCCCTCTTTTAAAATTTTGAGAAAAAATATGCATAACATGTAGTGAAAACATGAGCCAAAGCTGCACTGAAACAGCCTATGTTTTAGGTTTTCATCAAAATTTTTCAATTTTATTTTTTTCAAATATTTCTCTTGTCTGAACATTTTGAAGTTTTTGTAGGTGACGTAAATCTGGTCTGCATGTTTATTATTATTTCTATCCCTTTATATCAGGGTTGTAGTGGGTAGCTGCCTGGGTACCCGCCCAGCTACACACCCGGGCTGGGTTTTTTTATAAAAAACCCGGGGGTTTTACAACCATAAGGGTTGTAGTGGGTAGCTGCCCGGGTACCCACCCAGCTACCTGCTCGGGCTGGGTTTTTTACAACCCTGCTTTATATCTAACCTCCAAGTGCAAACTTTTATCTTTTAGCCCTCAAATCCCATATAAAAAACCCAATAAGGGGAAGGTGCAGCTTCCATAGGAGCAGGATCTGGGAGGTATTAGGAATTAGGAAGATTAAATACAAAGGATTGTTGACATTGTACATGTGAAAATATTTAATTTTGCTTTGAATAGCTGAGAAAATTTAATGTCAGGTTAGAATCAGAGATAAACAATAGAAATCTACTTAACAATGAGCAAGTATTTAGAAACCTTTAGATATTCCCTTGCATTATAGAAAACAATTTGCACATTAAAAATTTATGTATAAAATTTTATTTTAACAACATTAAGCACTTATTTACTCAAATTTTTGACTAAAGCTAATCTGCTGTTTTGCCACAGCAGAAATTTAGTCCAGTTTCATCACTGTATATAGTATATATATAAGGTGCTACCAGAGTTTTAATGCAGGTATACAGTGGTATATGATGTACATCTTCTGTGGAAACTCCACATATCCTCTGCTTCTCCAGTAAAACTATATATACTCTCTATAACTATAGGTGTAAATTAAAGGGTGGATGGGGAGATAATTCCAACCACAATAGATATCAATTGAATTTTAACCGTTTTATTGCATTTTTATATACTTTTCATACATGTTTGTTTTATCGCAATTCAAAATAACCAAAAAACAGTTGCATAAAAAGCTAAGATTATTTTTCAAAAACTGATACCATGAAATATATAAAGAATTCTTCTGCACTAAGTAAGACTAGGTTCTAGCAAAATGCTAACGATTTGATCGCAACTGATTGAAAAACATATTTTCCCAAAATATTAATTCCATTCTAGTAAAACGCTTCATGAAATAGACACAACAATAATCTCTTCTTCACTATTGTCATCATTTATGCATATTTTCTGTATGGTGTACAGTCGTGGAAAAAAAAAAGTAAACACCCCCTACTAACTCCTCAACAAATTATCGTAGAAGAAAGTTACTGGTACTGAACGATTGGAAATAAAGCCTACTTTTAAATGATGTATATAAAATTTGCTTAGGGGGCCACCTACATATTAAAACAAACCATAACTTTGTTTTTTTCAATAGCAGTACCCAATTCTGACAGCATAAATGAACTCTACACCCTTCAATTAGCATAAAAACAAATTTTTATGCAATTCGTACCATAAGTTTCTGAGAAATTAATTATTTTAAAACGAGCTTATTTTAAGGGCTGTATCCAAATTGAAGTTCCGTACTGGATTGTTAACCGAGAGAGCCGCCTCCTTGATCAAGGCACCTTAAGCGCCACTCAAGGAGCCAATGAAGCGTGCTAGATTACAGTACGGCAGAATAAATTTCAAAATGTCTACTCACTTCCATCATAGACGGCCCCTTAAACCATCATTTTGCCGTTTTTTAAGCATAATTTGAAAACTACTTGGAAGAAAAATGTGAAATTTTTGAATTTCCATAAAGCAGGACTTAATAAATCTAAATCTATCAAAAAAATTGTAGGTTGCAATTCATAATTTTTTCGAATATTAATTTCATAATTCATATCATAAAATTATAAAAATTACAAATTCAGCTTATTTATGTTTGGGTATATTAGTATTATTACCACAAAAAAAATTAGCACATTAGGAGCATAATTTCGGGAGATATAAATAAAAATATGAAAATATAATTTAACATTAGAAGCACTCAATTTTGAATGTTTATAATTCAAAAACTTATCATTCAAATGACTTGAAATTTGGTGTCTAGGCATAGTTTGAACCGAAGATTTGAAATATCTCGTTAAAATTGGGTATTGCCATTGAAAAAAATGAAGTTAGGATTTGTTTTAATATGTAGATGACCCCCTAAGAAAATTTTATATACATCATTTAAAAGTAGACTTTATTTCCAATCGTTCGGTACCAGTAACTTTCTTCTATGATGATTTGTTGAGGAGTTAGTAGGGGGTGTTTACTTTTTTTTTATCCACGACTGTACATATAGAGTTGAGTTTTGAATTCCTTCCATCAGGAAAGTTGACAAGGATAAACTTTCCTGAAAAATTTTCATTTGATGGCTTTTTAACAGAATAATATTCAATTGCGTTGTACTTTGGACCTGTTAAAAGTACAACACTATTGCTAAGTTCAAGGTACAAAGCTTTGTGACTTGAAAAATAATGAATTCTTACCATTTTCTTGTTAGGCTAAACATTATTTGAAACCCATGTTCATAGTGCACTATAAATACTCTTTTATGTATAACTTTGAATTTAAACCAAATAACTGTTGATAACGAGATATAATGAAAAGTTGCAGCTTTAAAAAGTTTACTTTTTGATGATCATATCTTTATTTTAACAACAACCTGCAACATGTGCTGACTATATTAAGGAAACCAACTGCTAAGTGACATCTAATGGTATATCTCAAAACTATCTCAAAATCCAGTAACTTTTATACAAATCCAACAGATAGAGCTAAAAACTTTGTAGGTCCTAGGTACATTACATATATGTTCAAGTTACAGCACTTTCCCCTAATAGTGTAAAAGTATAAACATCAAAAACAGTTTAAAAAAAAATAAACCAATTTAATTAGAATTAATGTGATCAAATACTATAAAAAATGAGGCTGTTTTTACATATATAATTATACATTAGGATGGGTCGAAAAAACTAAAATATTTATAATTGAAATGTAATAGCGTGGGAAAGTTGCCTTTTGTAAAAAAAAAAAAAAAAAAAAACGTAAAATATTACACTCATTGGTTAATATCTTTTACCACCGCAAAGAGGCCAAATTGAAGAAAAATTGCAAAAAAAAAAATACTTTTCGCAGTTTTTTTTTTTTAAATTAGCCAAACATACCAATTCAATTTCTAATAGAACGCAATAGCCACACCAAGATATTAGTAATGTAACAGTAAAATTTCACTTTGGTGACATCAGTGCTTTTACAGGACTAAATTTTCTAGAAAATGTTAAAAATTACAATATTTCGTTTTCCCAATTTTCATAATATTTTCAGATTTTTTACATTTCTAATAGGCTGGGTAAGGCATTTTATGTTGTTAATTTCATGCAGCTTGTTAACCATGATCACTGTAATTCTATCAAAAATATCTACTCATTGATAGAAACACCTGTAAAATTACTTTCTCGCTGCTAGAGGGTCATATTTTACTTGGTTCGTTTTTCTGTAATATACTATGTTCACTCTATACTTTGATGGCCCTAAAGATAGAAATATCTGCCAGGTTAAAATGGCGGTAAAGTTTCATCTTCGCGAAAGCAAGGAAGAGCATATATTTCTTTGATACTAGAACCAGATCTCTATTATTTTTGTCACTTGACCCCATTGTCTGGCAAGGCAACTTCTGTATGCAATGACATTATACATTTTTTGAAGAAAAATGAAATGTAAACTGTAAAAATAACTGCAATCAGATTTGGTGAAACTGTCTTGTTTGGTGAAACACACGGATGCAAAAGTGGTGTTATATGATTACTTGAGAACAAGTTAAAAAAAACCCACTTTAACAACATTACCCTCACTTCAATGAGCTTCTGCTGAGGCATCTTTTCAAACATCTTGATGACAAAAGACAGGTCCTCTTTCATACTGTGGCCCAATTGGTTGATCTTGTGTGATTTGAAAATCATTATCAATTGCAAAGTTTAAATCAATTTAATCTGATCACCTAGCTGTTGGTAAAGATGATTTGTCAACTGACCAGAAGTATATGTCTGAAATATTGCAAGCTCTTTCAACACGTGTGTGCTCAATTGACCTTTTTTTCTGAGTCCCTAGACCACTATTTCACGCAAGGTGGATCACTACTGCTAATCAAATTTTGAAACTCTATGCTGGAAAAAAGAAATCCTCTTCTTAACTTGTCATACTGTTTGAGTACATCCTGAAAGTGTACCGCATCGGTCAGTTCACAATTAAAATGAATGCCTTATGTTTTTCAGAATCTGTGCATTATAGTTAGTAACTTCCGTTACTTGCAAGATCATCTAGAAAAGATGATAGTTCCTGTAATTTCACGAAATGACAACTGTCAATCGGGCTACTTTCGGCCACTTTTTCCTGGTTCCACTCATATTTCCATTATTAAAAAATATATGTGATTTTTCAATGTCAAAGTGGAGTTGTAAGCAATTAACATGAAACAATGAAGCAAATTGTATGGTTTTAAATAGGAAAATTTTTATTTTTTAATGATTTTTAAAATTTTGGAACAACATAGCCCCTGCTGGGGGCTTCTTTGGTCCATTCACTTAGTTTCAATAAAATGAATGCATTTCATATGCAAATGAATACATTTTTATTGAAAATCCCTTACAATAGCATTTGCTAATAAATTAACCCTGCAAGCTCGATAAACAAATGCTTTTCTTAAACATTTAAACACAATAAACCAATTGTTAATATTAAAGAAACGAGAAACAGTTTTTGTCATGTTATACTCAGCAACTGGAACAAAAACAATTAATGTAACATTTTGCTACAGTAACATTTTAAAAAAAAATGTTACTTAAAACACGTTTTAAGCGATTTGGTTGCATAAAAGGCATTTCTAAGTAATTGAGGCTATTTTCGGACCAAAAAAGGCCTGGCACAAAATAACCCCGAAATACTAGTTTTCATGTTAGCTTTATGAAAATGCAACCATTTCGTCTCAAAATAAAATGTTAAAGGAAAAACTGTGGTCACACATGTGTTACAGGTTACTAAAGGTAATATTTTGACCATTACCTTATTTGTAGCTCTTATCCAGATTGTTTCACTATAGAAAGTTTGGAGAGTTAAAATTTACACACAAAAATAATTGTTTACAAACACATCCAGTGTTACCACTAAAATAATTTAAATTACCCCCAAACTATTCAAATACCCTATAGTAGGGTATAAAATATTTTTCAAGGGCAAAAACTCCAAATTATCTTGTATTGTTTGTTCAATACAAAGAATAAAAACTTTTTTCATGGGATGTGTATGTGATCCAAAGTAAACAAGAACCAAAGTAGTTGATGGTATGATCAACTACTTTGTATGATCTTTCTACATTTGTATCTACTGGTATGATCAAATCAGGTTAATGGTATTTCACAAATCATGAAAATAACCTCATTGGAATGATTGCATATGAAGGAGAGAACATCAGGATCCCAGCCAAGAAGAAAATTGCCAAAGCACGAAGTTCTGTGGGCTCTAATAGTACCATCCATCACTTTATCACTACAGACTTGAACTTTGAAGCTTAAAATTGTACGGATTTAGTCTACTGGCAAAACTGTAAAAGAACGGAACCACCAGTTACAGTTTCTCTATCGACTAACAACGCTGGTGAGTTTAGAATGTCCAATTACAGATACCAACTATTATAATTTTCCTTGTCCCACTCACTCAGTAGAAAGATGCATGAAATTTGTCACTAAAGCGCTGATAAAGTTTGTGGACTAAGATAGACGGAAGATCACATCCGATCAATTTCGGCCTCTTGAGAAATAATGGCTTCATCTGAAAACAAGTCATATTATAAAATTCATTTACATTAAATACTTCTTCATTTTAATTTTATTTAACCCATATTGGTTAAACACCTCTGTATTTTAATTAATAAAATATTAAAACACTTTGTTCATTTTATATCACTAGGGGGCTCGGCCCCCTACGAGCTACGCTCGCCAACCCCCGTCCAGACACCGCAGACTCTAAATGCACGCTAATTTGATCGGCTTTAAAACGATTTCGAAAGATTGAATTATAATTTAAAAAACAGTGGCGATCTCCCTATAAACGAATTTCTATTCATTTCTCTTTGATTGGGGAATTTTACCGCCAAATCCGCTGCGGTACTACTTGATTATCCTGTCGACCAATTTCGCCAAATTATATAAATCGCCAAACCACTCGCCAAATTATACAAATTAATATAATTTTTATTAACGAAAGAACAAATAAATTCGTACAACATTAATAAAAACACAAATAAAACGTTGAAATAAAAATTACTTGATGACGTATACACGTGTAACAACATTTCAAAATAAGCTAATATAAAAGGAATTAAGTAAAGAGAGTCTTTGTCTCCTGGTATTTTTTAACAAAGCGAAAAGAAAGTTCTTTTAAATGAGACATTTTAAATTAATTCTCAAAATATCAAATAAATGTCTAGCGCAATTTCTAAATTTAAACTTTTTTGCAATATTATTTTGTGTTCATTTTATGTAATAATTATAATGTGACGTAAATATGACGTAATTTCTCCTAAGACTTCTAACGCATGTTAATGAATTTATTATTTTACAATATCCTTTCTCTTTTAAAATTCACATGTATACTTTTTATGACGTAATTTTTAATAAGTTCCTGCTTTTTATACGTAATTTTTTAATTCTAATTTGAAAGTTTTTTTTCCTGTTTATAATAGTCACGTGTAAATAAATTTTTAATTTGAAGCAAACATTATTGCTTGCGCTTTTTATACAGTTGGCAACAGTTTAAATTAGTACAATTTTCTGAAATCTGTAAAAAATATCTCTAGAAATGCTGAAAATTTGAATTTAAAATAGAAATAAAACCTGAAAAAATGAGTCAAAATAAAAAAATTAATGCAATCTGCACTCCGGCAAATTCTAACGCATAAAATGATCTAAAAATGATTACACTTCCATGTATAGTTTTTGCTGCTATAAAACTTTTTTAGTGGAACGATTTTGTCCAACTTTAGCATTAAATAACTCTTAAAATAATTCTTCGATTTGAAAACTGTCTGCATCAGCGTGTTTATCAAACATTTCTGTATAAAACCGCCGATTTTCATATTTTTGTATGCATTATTTTTGTTAATATTAACGAAGAAAGGCCTCCGGTCACAAAAAAATCAAAACCGGCGGCGGCGGTGACAGCGGTAGTTACTTTTTTTTAGAATAGAGAGACTCTTGTGATTTTTGGTGCATGAACTGCTGTTGTAAAACATCTGTAGATGAAGTGATTGTCAAGAAAAATGAATGATTACCTTTTTTATTTTCCAGTCTATTACAGATAGTTACAAAAATGTATGACATATTTATAGATATAAAGTAAATTTATTTATTTATAGACATATTATAGAAATTATAAAAATTTAGAAAAATATAAATTTTAGCAATTCTTTTTAAAATACGGTCCCTTTGCGGGAGTAAAAGATATGATTTCATCATAATGAACATTTACTGGGACATTTCTCATATCTGCATGTAGCTATTGCATTCTATTAGAAATTGTATTGGTACGTTTGGATAATTAAAAAAAAAAAGGTTTTTTGCAATTTTTATAAACTTTGGCCCCTTTGTGGCAGTAAAAGATATATTGACTGATCGATGTAATATTTTACAGATTTATTCTGTATTACAAAAGGCAACTTTTCCACCCTATTACATTTTGATTTTTTTGACCCACCCTATTATACATCGATGATGAAGTTTCCATGTGATGAATTCTCATAGGTAAAAAGTTGTGGTTTTGCATGCTAATGATACCAAAATATGCTAATGATCAAATAATACAAAAACAGTTCAAGGTATCTGGGTAAATCATAGGGATTTGTTGAAAAATTGTGGAAGATTTCATGAATGTGCTTGGCTATTTTTATGTTTTTTTTTTTTTTTTTTTTTTTTTAGTTTTTTTAATGTAAAATTTAGGCTTGTGGCGTATGTCAGTGGGAACTCTTTAGTGAAAATAATGAAAGAGAGCAGAAGAAAATTGCAGCCTTCAAATGTAAGCACTGGTTCAAAAATGAAGGGTCTGAGGAAATGGCAAATAAATCATAGGTGCTAATTATGTGATTATTTGCTTGTTTTTGGACTGAGTAGCATACATCACATGCATTTGTTCTGAAAGGGTAATAAAATAGGACTTTAAAAGTAATAAGAAAGATGGATCTGAAATGCACGCACCGTTTTGAAACAAGAAAAAGAACATGTGATATAAAAGACAAAGTTCATAGATGACAGAAAAAAATAAAGGAATTCACAAAAATTATGGCTCATTATCAGTCAAACATCAAATTTCCCACTCCAATGTTCAACCTATGATATGAAATGCAATCATATAATTCAGATTTTTCATCAGAAAATTAAAAATTTTCAGTTTATTTTCTCAAACAACACTTCTTTCCCATTTAATTTACAAAATATTTCTAAAATACATACCTTTAATTTTACATTTTAAGAGTTAAAATCTTAGAGTAACTGATAAGCTGTGAATAATACTGTATTTATGAAAATCAATTTGCTGTTTTCAAAATTTGATAATTAAATGACACAAAACATCATTTAAGAAGAGTATACTGAAAAAAAAATATATATACACATTGAAAACATTCTTTATCATGATAAATTTGAATAATACAAATGCATACAAAGGCCATAAGTTAAACATTAGAGACAAAATTTGAGGTTTGACTGTAACAAAACTTAAGAAAATATTACTTTTCTGCAACATACAGAGTGTCTGAAAATTCCTGGACAGGTACATCTATGATCGAAATTTGAAACTAATTACTTTCATTCACTTGAAAACTTTTCATCCTGATAAGCATTTCATTCCAAACTGCACTGTACGATAATCACTTGATTTTATATTGAATTTTAAAATGTGTCCAGGAATTTTTGGACACCTTGTATTTTTGTTATAAAAAATGAACACACATAAAGTAGAAAAAATATGTACATTTATTTAAGAAAAGATTATGAATAAAAAATATATATACATTGTTAATGATATATTTGTGTCCATTCATTCAGTCTGAACTATCATCGGAACTCTCCGATGTCTCTTCTTTTTCAACAACTCTAAGGCAGTGTTCAACGAACTCGACGAAAATAGGTTCTTGCATTGCATGTTCCATATCATATGCTGGGCTACTTGTTGAATTCAAGTGGCTTATCATGTCTCTCAAATGAGGATTTTTTATACATTTTCTCACTTTCTTATCATTACCTATAAATATAAACTTCCATTTAATAATGCAACTCAGCACAAAATTATAATAATAAAAAAAAGAGAGAAAAGAAATTGGTAAATAGTAGAAATAGACCAAAAATTAATTTTCATTTTCGGCCCAAAATCAGAGTTTCATCGAAAATGCTGCTGGAAATTCGGCCGGATTAAAACTATCTGTATTCCAAAAATCTTGTTACTCGACCGAAACTATCTGTATTCCAAGAATATCGTTTCTTCCTTCGGAAATTTTCAACATGACTTATTGATTTGAGCTTTATATATCATACCATATGAGACACTCTTTATTTATTACTATGAACTTCACTGTTTATAATTATAAGTCATGACTGACTCAAGAGATGGGTGCAAATTATAAAGCAATCAATGCATATAGGATTAAACTTTAAGGACGCTTTTCATGTGTTGATTAAAAGTTGCAGACTTAATAGTAATAGAAATTTTTTAGTTTGAAACCATAGAAGTGTTTCAAATATGCTTTGAGAAAGTTCTTGTATAACAGATAATCATTTACAAAAATCATTATAAAAGATAAATCGAGGTATATATACGTAGTAACTTTTTAATGAGATAAAATTCATATAATTAGAAAATCATTCTGTATCATTGATGAATTAATTACATTTTATTTTATATTAAAATAAAAAGTTTTGGTCACAGGCACCAAGAGCCAACTTGGGCCACATGTATAATTAATTAATAATTATGTCTATTTAATAAACATGTGCAATTAATTAATAATGTATGTATTAACTTAAAAGAATTTTTTGGACGTTTTCGTTTTCGGCTGAAAATAGAATGATTACCGAAATTCGGTTCCGGTTTTGGTCTTAAAAACCTGTTTCGGTCGATCTTTAGAGCCATTCCAGGGTAACGGAATGACAGTTTAATTAATAAGTAGATGTTGTTTTAATCCTGGAATTAAAAAATATTGGAATTAGAAATTTTGTTTTATCTGAACTTTAAACTCCACCATTAACTTTCATTAAATATATTTACTAGTTAGGATTTAAGTGATTAAGAATAAAAATAACTGTAACTTTATTCATGGTAACGGAATGACAGGTTTTCTACACTAATATTTCTCCACGAGCTTATAATGTAAAATTCAGCCAAATGGTAAATAATAAAGATTGTATGAAAATGACAGAACCAACAGGGTACTAATTATGAAATATTCTTAGGTTTTCGAATTTCTAAATCAATAAATAGTTATAGAACAATGCAAAAAGAAAATCATACTCTGGTAACGGAATGACAAAAAGTTCCATATAGTTTGTAAGCTTCTTTTTAATTTTAAAATTATTGAAATTAATACATAAATCATTGTAAACTAATTACACATTTTTATGCAGTTATACAGATGCCAAATACAAATCTGTTTCATATAGGGGAGAGGGGGGCACATGTGAACAGGACATATTTCACTGTTAATTCGAAATAAAAAAATTAAAAACATTACCAATAGATAGTAGTACTGGTACCATCTTTTGGCTGAATTTTCAGAACAGTAAGCCATTTTGATTTCTGGTAGTTGTAATTTGTTTGTTTTAGAAGGTGTGAAGTAAAAAAGTCTTCTAAGTTATTGAAGTAAAAATCCATTCAAGACATTTTTTTAAAGTAGAATATCAGCGTTGCATTCTATAGTGGCATTAATTAAGTCTACAAAATGTTTTGTTTCCTTATTTCAATTAAAAATATCTTTTTTTATAAGTTAGGCTGAAGTTGGTAGATGCGGCACTTAAAAACAGAACATATGGGGGAGGATGTGAACAGTTTACAAGTGTATTTTTTAAGTCTGTAACTGCATTTTTTTTTAGTTTAAAATTTAATTACCCTTATCAAACATTGAGCTATAAATTCAATGTTTTTAGGATTTCTTCGCAGTTTTCATTTACTGGAAGTTAGATAACAATTAAAAGTGGTGGCTTTCTGTAAAAACCAATATGCTTATTTGTTATTATTTAATGATTTCCAGTTTTAAACATATTTATTTTTTCTTAGCACATATTAAAGTATTTGTAAGATATTTTATTTTATGAAAGTAAAATTTAGTTTGCCAAAAGAAAAAAGTGATAAGTAGTATTGTGATAATCATCATTTTTTTTATCATAATTTTACTAAATTTTAAAACCATGATGCACAATTTTGTTATACACACTGCACAACATTTGGAAAAAAATAAAAACACAATAACAGAATTATTCAATAACTTATTTAAAAGTAACAGTTTTGCTATGCTTGACTCAAAAGAAGTAGGTATATTAGTGTATAATTTTCCAAATAATTTCTTGTATCTATGTTGAAACATTTATTTATTCACACAACTAGAAAGAGGGCATCTAATTAGTTTTTATTCACAAAAAAATTATTTTTGTCTTATTTATGCATGTGTCCCAGGTATGTTCACAACTCCTCCTCCACCGGGGCACATGTGAACAAATTTAGACAACTTTTAGAATGATGATATAAGTTAGAAATTCTTGATAAATGCATCCAAAAGTTTCACCAAAAGAACAAACAAATTGTAAATATTCATATAAATCTGTTTTTGGTTCAATATCTGATAACAATTTTGAAAAATAGTCAAAAATGTAAAAATTGTTCACATGTGCCCCCTCTCCCCTACGAGTGCATGACACATCAGTTATAATTGATGGCTTTTTCAACTTCTCAATTATTTGGTTCTTATCTACCCAGCATTTATCCTCTTTTTCTGGAAATGAGTAAATTGGAACTATTCTGTCCTGATGCAACACATCTCTAAAAAATCCTACCTCTTCAATTTGTGGATGGGCAGCGATGAAACCAGAAATTATTGTTTCTAAAAAACATACACAAACTTTTTCATGATTGGTATCATCACTTACAAGGACACAGCTTTGTTCTCTTCCATTTCCATGCCATATACATGCAGTAAAAAGTGTCACTTGTGTATTGCACCAATGTGCACTTTGAACTTCATTTTGCATTTTTATGGTGAAGTTTTCAGCAAAATCTATTTGTATTACTGCTTTCTTCTCAGAAACATTAGCATTTAGAACTCCAAAGAATTTTTGTTTCTGTCGTTTTATAAATATGAGCTTTAAAAAGTAACACATTTTGTTCTTATGTATGACATTGAATTAAAGAACCTGTGAATGAAAGTTTTGATCATTTATTATTAATTTTCTGCCATTGCTTCCATTTGATAGTCTCCTCGGATTTGTTCTCCGAAACTACATTAATATATTTCTCTTGAAAATAATTTTGACAAATTTCACATTCAGAAATCATACATGTTTCTGACTCTTGATCATAAACAACAATAGCTATGAAGTCTCTAAATGGTTGAGGAAAGTCGCTGATCACAGCAGTTAGACCTTCAAATCAAAAGTCTGACATTTTCATGGTACAAACATACACTTATATGTTTAAACCAGTTAGGGTTATTAAACAGATTGTTTATTTATGGTTACAGTTATAATAGAAAAGTAAAATATGATAATAATTGACTGAGAATGGTATTGATTTGAATAAAAAGAAATGTTTCAACATCAAAACTTGTCCAACATAAAAGTCATTATTCTTTCCCTTTTGTAAAATATATGAAAGCATAAGAATTAACATTTAATTTATTTAAACTAGGTATAACTTTACTTGGCATTAATACTCTTTGATTTTAATAATTATTTTGACTATCAGTGCATATTGTTTGTTGCCTTGTCATTCCGTTATCATTATTTTTGTCATTCCGTTACCAAGTTTTAAGCATGAAATTATTTAACTTGGATGTTGTGGTGTTTTTTCTTCGATTTACACTCAAAACTGGCTTTGAAGGAAAAATATCTAGTGTCTAATGCAAACAGCCAATTAATAAGAATACTTTTTAGTAGTTTTTGGTAACGGAATGACATCTGAAACTTAGTTAAATAAAATCGTTAAGTTTTTAAAATATATACCACCCACAATAAAAATGTCCTGTAGAATCTAAGAAAACAGTCCAAAGGTTACAATTAATATAACTATAAAAAGTGTAGATAGTATAAAGTTCATCAGATTGTTTAAGCAAATATGTGTGTATTAGGTGCTTTCAATCATTAACGACAACAACATACTTTATTGGCATATATTTTTAATTTTAGAGATCATATCACTTAATACTGACTGTAGCTGAATAGTTGAATGTTTTATGATTAAAATGACACATAACACTAAGAATTTTAATAAGTTTGAAATTTCATGACTAATGTCTCCTTTTTCATGGAATGGCCCTTTAGTAAATAGTTAATAAATGGTACAGTCTGTGTCAAAAAAAAAAAAAAAAAAAAAAAAAAAAAGATACGCCCATCTTTATTCACCAAATATTTTCAGTAAAATCTTAAGAAAGGTATCGATAGACAAATCATGTTTCCTTTCAGATTATGAATGCAATTGTTGAAATATGAATAGTCTACATATTAAAATTTGTACCAATTTTAACTTTTTTAATGGTAACTCTTACTTTTGATACTTTATTTGAGTTCTTTGGATCAAAGCAGCCAAAAAAAGTATATAATTTACTACTTTTTTAAAATCTTCATAAAGTTGCAATTGTTCAAAATTTGAGGTTATAATGTTGAATTCACATGACAAACTTTAATTTATATCATCCCAAAAAAATAATCAAACTGAATTTTTTTCTTTTTAATGGGATATAATGAATGGACCCAAGCTTAATTAATTTTTTTTTTTCAACTCAATAATATATTTTTAAATATAACTATTATTAATAAATTCATATTTAAAAAAATATGAATTATGACCAATATCAATTTTTGCATTAAAAAAATTAGAGCCATAAAACACATGCATAAGTTTCAAAGCATGACTTTTCAAATTTTATTTTTTGACAGTCGAAAAGGACTATCTCCTGCTCTTGTTCAACCATTTATAAGAAAATTCCAGAAAGCAACCAGAAATGTTATGTGAAATAAAAAATAAAATAAAATAAGTTAATTTTATGCTTAAATATTTCTTAATTATAATACAAAATAAATAAAAGAGCTGGATATTTACACCATGAAAAGTTCAATATCGACATGAAAATAAAAAAATCACAAATTCTTAATTCTTATTTTTTATTTATAATTGCATGACTCTAGAAGTTTTCTCTGTCAAATGCTAAGTTTATTATCTATGACTATATACTAGTATATAACACCCATCAAAAATGACGGAAAGTGAATGATAAATCTTCAAAACAATAGTTAAAAAAATATTTTTCTGACTTAAAAGATGCCTCATGCATTTTGTTAATCAAAAAATATTATCCTTTCATTTTTGATGATTAGAACAAAGAAATTATATAAACCCTCTTTAGTCACCGCTTAAATGCACCATTTCCAGCTACACATTCTATGACGAAAATGCTTGTTTAGACTCCCTCTACATTAAAATGTTGCGGATTGGAACTGTGGTTTACATAATTTCTTTGTTATAATAATCAGAAATCAAAGGATAATACTTTCTGGTTAACAAAATGCATGAGGCATCTTTTTTTTAAAGTCAGAAAACATTTTTTAATGATTAATCATGACCTTTTTTTTGCTACAAACTATGTTAAAATTCATAATTTTATCTGTAAGACAATTAAAATATGTTGGACTGACAAGAAATATTTATTTTATTTGCAATGTCTTCAAATCTGATAAAATGCATTGTAAAAAAAAAGTACAATTAGAATAGAAAGTTGATGCCAAAAGAATTAGCAAGAAACATAAGCTTCTAATTTATTGCGAATTAAAACGGCCTACAGGGGCACTGCTCTCAGCCTTCGGTACAGAAAAAATTGTCCCTTTAATTTCCCTTTAACTAATGCTAAAGTGCCATTGAAATAATTCTTTATTGTAAATGCATTTGAAAGTTTTAGATATTCAAATTCAGATAATTTTTACTTTGTCATATAAGACAGAGCACAAATGTCACAGGAAATCTGAAATTGTGCAAAAGAATAATTAATCTGAATAAATTAAAAATACATGTAATGCAATGTGCTTTCATGGCACTTTCCTAGTGCGAAAGTTATATCTTTTCTCCACCAGATGGCAATAGTTATCCATTATCTTTAATTTAGAACTTCTTGTTGTTGTTGATTTGGCCCTTAAATTTAGAACTTAGTTGGATAGGTTTTGAAGGTTTTAAACAAAGTTAAAATATTTAAAGGTTTTAATATACTTTTACAAACATTTTAAAACCAGCATCGGCCTGTATTTTTTTTTTTTTTTTTTTTTAATGAAGCGTTCAAAGAGTCATTCATTTGTTTGTAGATTTGCTGGAATTTGAATCTGAATGGCAACAGTTCCGTTTGCTTAGATCTGATTTCTATGTTTATAATAGCTTAATTTTAATTTAGAACTTAATAATACATTATAAAGGGATATGATACACACATTTTATATGGAAATATGCTTAACAGACATGATTTCAAGTAGAAAAAATTATCATTTAGCTGTCATTTGTTAGCATATTTTTTATTAAGCCTAACATGGTGTTTAGCTACGGTTGATTCACAGCCAGAGTGGTTCGCACTGGCATGGTTACCTATACTTTCCTACACCCAAATTTTATTATAAGTAGATAACCCTTTGTTTTAGTTTTTCCTTCATGGTTGTCAGTGCAAGTATGGACTGGCTCATCCGTTAATCAAGCAGGTTCTTGCGAGTGAGACATCCCTCCCACTTTTTTTTCAACCGCAAATAGTAAACAAAATAAAATTAAAGTAAACCACCGAAGAGCATTGCAGCAGTGCCAACAAGATGCATGTCAGGTGGCTCACCACCATGTGGCGACCAGGTGAATTCTGCCCCGTTGCCAGGTACGTAATGCACTAAGCTAGGCACTCAATCTGGCAGGTAGGTGCCTGGACAGCAGTATAAAAAAAAAAAAAAAAAAAAAAAAAAAAATGATTAGCTACCAGATCCACTCTAATGGGACAATTCAAGGAGCCACGGTTGGGTACGTTAGAAAGGTGGGGTCTCATCTCCCTCTGCGACAATAGTCTGTCTTGCATTTCAGCCCTCAAATTTTCTTCATCCTTAAGGCCCCTTATCACTCAGATTTTAGATTTCCCTCTCCAGTGTTAAACCAATGGCCATTTAATGCCTCTTTATTTGTCTAATATCTCGTCAGAAAATTAATATTTTTAACTCATTTTTTCTGTATGCACTTCTTAAAAGATGTCGCTTTCTGTCTTCGTTGACAAAATAATTTTAAAATGTATACTTATTTTTTAATTTAATGCTAAAGTCTTAAGAAGTAAGCGAAATGTAAATAACATTAAATAACTTCAATTCTATTT
Source organism: Maratus speciosus (assembly GCA_963932465.1). Taxonomy (NCBI): domain Eukaryota; kingdom Metazoa; phylum Arthropoda; class Arachnida; order Araneae; family Salticidae; genus Maratus; species Maratus speciosus. The sequence continues at coordinate 105,344,200 of OZ010786.1, read as the reverse complement.
GGAGTTTTAAAATTTTGAAAACAACACAAGAAAGCCTGTATTTTCATCTGTTCATACAAATTAAAATTTTTCGTTTAGGTCTATTTAAACTTGAGATATTAGACAAAAATGTTAAAAATTTCATTCCCCCACTAAAACATAAATCAATGCAGGAGGGAGCAGAGTTTGACCTTTGACATGCAGACTGTCACAATGGGGGGTTCAAGAGATACCCACAATCAAGTGAATTGGAAGGAGGAAGTCTGGTATAGTTTTCTGGGCTTTCCTGATTATTTTTATAAAGAGAAAGAGCTATTTTGTTTCAGTTGTATTTCAAGGGCAGTAAAACACTTTTTTTCCCCTCTAAATACTGCTTTTTTTTTTTTTATTATTAAATTACATATAATTTTTCGGAAATAAAACTGCATCAAACACTATACATACATACAGTTAAATTTTTTGTGCTTTTTTCTCTTTTTTTTTTGACATACTTATAAAAACTTTTCCTTTCTTACATGCATGGAAAATTTCAGATTTTATTAGGTTTCAAGGAAACAAGTGAATTTTAATGTTTTGTTTTTGCTTTTGTTTTTTCATAAAAATACATTATTTGCATTTGCAAGAAGAAAAATAAAAAAAACTCTTATGCAATTTATACCTTATTCAGAATGTCTAAAAAATGCATTTAACAAATTTATAGTAATCATTTTCATTATTTCATTAATTTATCATTTCTATTTAAAATCGTTTAAACTTACTTTCTGTCTAGAATTCATTTAAATACTTAAATACAAAGTTTATAAGATTATAAATCATCCTGAATAATAAAATAAAAAAATTCAAAATGAAACTTGTTTGAATGAATAACAATTCAATATGCTATTTAACTACAACTGGGATAATTTTTAACGAGAAAAGAAAAAAAAAGGGGGAAAAGGAAATGTACAAATTATTAGGGAATTATTAAGAAATGTACAAATAAAATGTTCTTACAATAGAAATATAGAAATATTTCCGAATTGAAAAATCTCTCCCCCCCCCCCCCCCAACGCCAAGTAAGCTGAAAAAATGCAAAGGAAAAAGAAATCATCCTTTTAAAATTCTTTTGTTTTGTGTAACATATAATGCTTTAGTAACAAAATAAAGTAATGTATATCTATAACTCATTCTAAACTGTATTACTACTAATCGATGCATTAAATGAATTTTATAACAAGTTATTTTAATGATACTTATAAGTACCGTCAGAAGATAAAGGATTAAAGACATTTTATGAACGATTTGAACGAAATTTTGAAACATTAAAATAATTAATATTTTTAAATTTTGTTTTTCTGTCTTAAAAAAATATTTAAACGGTCGATTGCATAGTTTTGCTGTATTACATTTTTCTTATTCAACAGAATTTTATGAGACGTTCTTAATTATTGCCCTACAATCAATTATTAGTATTCTGTTGATAATTTATTAGAATATTTTCTCATTTGATTTGCTGATTATATATCAATGCGATAAATACTAGAATTTTAAATATAAGTAAAACTTTTTAACATACTTATTACCAATTATTATTTATAAATATTTTTGCCTCTTTAAAAATGTATCCAATACAAGAAAACTTGAAATTAATTAAATTATTACGCGAGAAAAGCATTAAGCGGTAGAAATTATGTCTTATTTAAAAAATCCAATTAATAATATTGCCAAATCCTTTCAAATGAATGATATTTACACGTGAATATTAAAAGAGAAAGAAGCTTTAATTTCAACGAATATAATTTCAACGAATATAATTTTAACGAAAATATTAAAATTTTATACCTAATGTTGCAAAGTAGTAAAATTGGGGACAATCGCGACATTGTTTTAATGGATTTTGAAAAAAGTATATTAATTTTGAATTGTTACACCAATAATGAAAATATTACCGACCTTTAAAGCTTTCGGTCACTAGTCGTCTTTGAAATTTTTAATAAAGAAGGGAATCTGGTGTATATTTCGTAGGCTAATTGAGAAATCAGGCTCTTTGCAAAGAGCCGGGCTAATTGGAGAATCATCTCCCTTTTTCCAATGAGCCTGATAGTTTTCAGGCTTATTGCAAAGAGCCTAGAGAGCATTAGGCTAATTGAAAACTGGCCACTTGTTTCTCAATCAGCCTGGCGTTTTTTAGGCTTATTGCAAAAAGACCAGACAGCGTTAGACTAACTGAAAAATTACTATTTATTTCTCAATCAGCATGATATTTTTAGGCTTATTAACCCATAACGGCACCCGAACGCGGAAAAAAAAAAAAAAAAAAAAAAAAAAAAAAATGCAACAGACCGCACTCCCGATCCGAGCAAGACAAAATAATTTCAGTCGATACGCAAACCCGAGCAGAACGTGAAAGTTCTATTTAAATTAAAAAAAAAAAAAAAAACGAAATCTCACCGGAACCAAATACGATAACCGACAAAAACATTCTAAAGAACCATAACTTGATCCGAGCAAGACAAAATAATTTCCGTGGAGATGCAACCCGACTCTTACCTAAAAATTCTATTAGAAGAAACCCGAAATGTGACACGAACCAAATCTGAATCCGGCAAAAATATTCCAAAGAACCATAACCCGTTCCGAGCAAGCCAAAATAACTTCTCTGGACACGTAACCTGACCCGAATCTAAAAATTTTGTTCACCCCCCCCCCTTTATATGCTAGTATTATATAGCTTTGTATGATAGTATACTTTATATGCTAGTACCGTATTTTATGGAAGAAACGCCGCGTCATTTACGAGATTAAAAGTTCGTTTTTTTTCCAAGTGCGGCGTTTACGATTTTTTTAAAATACCAACTGAGTTTCCTTAATTTAAAAATTCATAAAAATATTTAAAATTGGATTTAAATATTTTAAATAAAACTTCAGACATCTTAAGATATTAAAAACGAGGCATCCTACACTGTTCAGAAAACTTTGATTATAGTTAGGTCAATGTGACAATGTGACGTTGTCGACCAGGGCCGGATTAAGGGCCGGATTTTCTGAAAGATCTTCTGCTTTAACAAAAAATGGAAAACGCCATTCGATTACATAGTTTCTGAATAAGAACACCTGACAATTTTATGCGTTTCTGAACAAAAATGAATTTAAAAATGCGTCAGAAAGTAGTTTTTTTTGTATTTGAGAATAGATTTATCATATTTTGCACAAAATTGATTTATCTCATTAAAATTGAAAAATTTTGGCATACATATTTAGAACTTTTAATTCATTGTCAAGATATGGATTAAACTGGAAAAGTAAATTTTATAAAAAGTCTGAAGTGTTGATTTTTTTTTTAAATCAGGAAAAATTGTTTTTTCATAATAAAAATGTATCTCACAAATTACATTTTCTAACACAATTTGGCGGTTTGCCCACTACAAGCTACGCTCGCCAACTGCCATGTAGACTCCGCTAAAAATACGCTAATTTGTTCACATTTGAAAAGATTACCTGATTGCGGAAGTTTGATTAACTTAGAAAAGTAAATTTTGATATTAAATAATTATTTTCATATTTGCAAAAATTATACGTGTATTTCTCTAGTCCGCCAGGTAAATGGGCACCACTCTCACAGAACCAAATCTCAATGAGGAACTCGTACACCTAAAAAGTTAGTGCAGAACAAGGTGGTGCTGCCGTTACAAATCAGTAAAAGAGCTATATTTCAATTATGACAATATTTAGTGTGTTTTAGAATGCATAAGTACCAACTGTGAAGAGAAACTTGACACTAGAAAGGAAGCAAAATCCCTAATTAAAAAAGTTTTCTAAATTTGAATGGGTATTAATATGTACACTTTGGCATGATATTTTAGAGCGATTCGACAAAGTAAATGCATCCCTTTAAAAACCAATACTTCATCTCCTTACTGGTTGCAACTATTTGGAATCGCTCTTAACCCTTTATGTCCCGACAGTACTTTAATGTATCATTAAAATAACTTGCTATAAAATTCATTTAATACACCGATTAGTAGTATTACAGTTTAGAATGAGTTATAGATACTTTACTTTACCTTCTTCCAAAAGCATTATTGGTTTCACAAAAAAAAAAAAAAAAAAAAAAAAAAAAAAAAAAAAAATTAAAAGGATGATTTTTTTTGCCTTAGCATTTTTTGAGTTTTCTTGACGTTGAAAGATTGAGGGGCGGGGGGGAGAGGTAGTTTCAGTTCGGAAATATTTCTATTGTAAAAACATTATGTTTGTACATTTTCTAATTCTACAAAATACTAAAAAAAAAAAAAAAAAAAATACTTTAAATAAAAGATTTGAGTGGTGCTATAAATATTGCACAAAATCCCTTTAATATCAAATTTAATTAATTAATTTTAATTGGCAAAATCCTTCAAAAATATATTAGATGATTGTATAAATCTCCTAATGCAGTTTAAAAAATTCACGAAAAATGCTTTAGAAGATGAAAATTTCATGAATTCATAATTTGGGACATAAAGGGTTACTACATCGATTAGCAGTAATGCAATTACAATGAGTTACAAATACTTTACTTTATGTTGTTCCAAAAGATGATGCCTAAAAAAAGTGTTTTTAAATGGATGATTTATCTTTCATTCGCACCTGTTTAGCTTTCTTGATGGCTGAAGGTTGGAAGTGGATGGTTCCAGTTCTTAAATATTTTTATATTTCTATTGTAAGGGCATTATATTTGTACATTTCCTAATTCTAAAAAACACTTAAAAAAATTTTTATATAAAAAAATTGAGAGGAGTTAGAAATATTCTACAAAATCCCTATAAATAAATATTTCATTCATTAATTTTAATTGGCAATATCCTTCTAAAATTTATTGATTGTGTAAATCTTCTGATGAATTTTTAAAAAATCAGAAAAATACTTTAAAAGATGATTTTTCATTCTTTCATAATTTGGGACATATGTGGTTAAATAAAATAATTAAAAGCACCATTAAACATACCAAAAAAAAAAAAAAAAAAATGTTTGAGTAACGATATACACAATCAATTTTTAAAGTTTGTGTTTGGGGGGGAGGGGGGAATTTTCAGTAGCAGGGAAGGGGGGCAAAATTTTCAGTAGCCCCGGGCCCCAGAGAAGCTTAACCCGGCCCTGCTGTCGACAAAAGTAGCACTCCGACGGATGCGGCGTTTACAACAGGTGCGGCGATTACGATATTTTTAAGTTTATTCAGGCCAATTTGAGGAGTGCGGCGTTTCTTCCATAAAATACGGTATATGCTTATATTGCTAGTATTTTTATATTTTATATTTATGATAACAATAATAATAATAATTAGAGATCGACGGAAAAAAAGATTTCGTTTTTGTCACAAAATCAGAGTTTCGCCGAAAATGTGTTTTCGGCGAAAATGTTGCCAAAAATTCGGCTGGACCGAAAGTCGACATTACCCAGAGATTTGAGCTATATTGGCTTAAATGAGATAAGCTTTGTTTATTTCTATAAACTTCACTTATTATAATTGTCAGTCATGACTGACTCAAGACGTGAGTACAAATTACAATGCAAGTAATATCTATATAACTAAATTTTGAAGACGCCTTTCATGTTCTCATTAAAAGATGCAGACTCACCAGTAATAGAAAATTTTTAGAAAGTACAGAAGTGTTTTGAATACTCTTTGAGAAAGTTCTAGTATAACAGATGATCATTAAAAAAATCATTACAAAAGATAAATCGAGGTATGTATACCTAAAACATTTTCTAATTATATGTAATTCGCATAATTCGAAAATAATTCTGTGTTGTTGACGAATTAATTACATTTTATTTTATTTTGTAAGAAAATAAAAAGTTTTGGTCAAATTCACAGAAAGTCAACTTGGGCCTCACTTATAATTAATTAATAATTATGAATATTTATGTATGTATTAATTACTCAAAAAAATTTTTAGACATTTTCGTTTTCGGCCGAAAATAGGAAGATTACCAAAATTCTGTTTCGGTTTTAAATACCTATTTCGGTCTATCCTTAATATAATACCTAAACAACTAAAAGATTTGTTGAGAATTTATAAGACCAATATAGGAAAACAACAAAGATCTAAATTGCTTACAGTGGAATTAATTTTGGCATAAGAATTCAGGTTCATCTACGGACTGATTATGCTTTTGGCAAATTGGATACTGACACTCCTGATTTTAGTGACCCCGAATTTTGTTTTAGGGAATTTTCATATCGCTGAAAATTCAAGCCTATTTTAACCTTCTAATCTTTATAATCAATATTTTGAACTTTTAAAATAGGATAAGATTATTTCTAAATGTGTGAGTGCGTACTTATATAATCAATCATATGTTTTATAAGACTTCGAAAATGTTTAGTTTTTTTTTTTAATAACGGTATAAGAAGAGGGCGGGGCGGGGGGAGGGAAGAATATCAAGCCCTGGACCTCTCTTTGGCTGTCCGACCTGTGAAACTATTTTTTCTGAATCTTGTCCTTTTGCAACAAACTCAAAAGAAAGCTCGCTTTTATTTTATTTTATTTTTTTTTTTGTAAAAGAACCTCTCTCACCTACTGTTTCTTTCCATCCAAGACTGCCCTCAAGCAGTTTTCCCCCTTCTTGGACACCTTGTTTGACCCCTCGCTTGACCCTAACTGCGTTGACAGCTGTAGAAAAGCATAGGCGTGTTTAGAAAGGGGGGGTAGAATTCTCACATGGAGAGCTCAAGTTGGAAAAAAATTGTCAGTGAAAAGGAGCCTTAAGTGCAACTTATCTGTTAGCAGAACCTTCTTTGTTTGCCTCCCCTCTCATCCAATCATTTCCCAAGCTAAGTTTGCCCTGCCCATTTGGTCCCAAAACTTTAAATGCACAAAGCATGATGATATAAATTGCCAAGCTGTGCAGTGCCAGTTCAACATAGTTAATAGCAATCTAGAAATGGCCAACACAGTAAACTAAAATAACTCACTAAACAGCACTACAGGCTGAAAAACTTAACTTTATCAATGAGCATTATCATTTTTTATTTAGAAAATGATTGCCTTGGTGGCTAAAAGTATAAAAAATATTGCATATTTAGGGAAGCTTACAATTACTTTTAAAAATTAATCATGGCAACCTTGTAAGTAACATTTTCTTCAATTCTTTCAGTTAATTATTATCTAACATTGCTTAAATTCTTTAATGTATCTGTTACAGAGAAAAAAAAAAAGATTCTTGTTCATTGAATAACTTAGACATTTCCCCATACAGAAATTTAAGCTCATAATAAAATCCACCAGAGAAAGCAATAAGTTAATTTCGATAATCCATTGTAATTCACCATAAAATATTTCAAGGTATTTAAAGCAGTTACCTTTTTTATGACTGGACGCTCATTTTATGTGCAGATAAAAATTCATTTGGAGAAACCCACAGTATCATTCTGTGGAAGAAACCACGCTCTATCCATGGAACTAGATCAAGACATATCAATACTATGGCAATAACCAGGACATATTAAAACTCACACGATTGAGTAATGTCTGGATTTATCGCAATATGCAGGGCAGGGGTGGGGAATTTTCAGAATATCTTACCAGCCAGCAACATGCAATGTACAGTGTAAAATTTTCTGACAAAATGTACACATCTGAAAAAGTAGTTAATTATTACTACAATAGATTTTTATATTTTTAGGGTTCCGTATTTAAAAAGTAAAAATGGAACCATTATAAGATCACTCCTGTGTCTATCTGTCCGGCTGTCACAGCCATTTTACACGTAAACTATGGAATGTGGACGGTTCAAATTGGGAGAAGTAATAAAGACTATTGACCCACATACTTACAGATTATTAAACAATCACAAAAATATTTAGAAAAAATTTAGAGGGGCTAATTAAGTTACTTGAAAAAAAAAAAAAAAAAAATTCTTCGTATATCGTGTGAAAGCTTTTGTAACGCTGAACTCAAAAATGCATTTCTTTTAATTTTAGGAATTATAGTTGCAGATATCGTCAAAAATGTAGTGCAAAAATATGTTTCTTAAATCCCCCCCCCTCCCCCCACACACACACACACTCTATTTCCGAATATACTCAAACTAAAGTAATGAAAAAAAATAGAGGTAGTAGATGTTAACTTAAACCTTGCAGGAAAATTATAGCGATTACCTTAGGTCACAAATTTTTGAGAAAAGTGCATTTTTCTGCTAAACACAAATTTTGATTTATGGGCATTCAGCAAAAGTGTTGATAAGTGCTGATGGTACCTTTCGTAGCTGAAGTATAAAAGCACTGTTCATAATGATTTTTTTAAAAAAGAATCTCCGGTAATTAGCCGAGATATTAACCCTTAAAGACACAGACGGTTTGGGCATACATAATGACAAATAACTTTTAATGATACATTTGTGTAATGCAATGCCCAGTAGCAGTATAAAAGCAATAAATGTCAAATTGTTAAAAACAGACTAATTTAATTAGAATTAATTACATAAATACTATGGGATTCGCGACTAGTTTTGCACTGAGTGGGTCTCTCAATACATCTCCCGTGTCTTTAAATGTTAATTAAAAACCTATGTGGAAAAAAGCGGCACGGACCAAGGTGGCATTATAACTTTGCGACCTCCTTTCGAAGTGCGCTTAGTACAATGCCGAATTTAAACTTTGAACAAGGGTTTTGTTTTAGCACACTGTAAAAAGAAAAGATTATTACTATACTGGAGTTAGTTTTATGAAATGCCAAATGAAGTTTAAATATGCACTACTTTTATTGTCAGTACCGAATTAAGTTCACCATAAACAGATTAGGATAAGATTTAAAAAAAAAGAGTTGTACAGAATAGCAATATTTGATATTATTTAGGTTTCATATCTCTTTGAACTTTTATGGTATACCCATTCATACTTTTCTAGTATGCACAACCCTATGTTGTATAGTTTTTTTTTACAAAATCTTATTATTCTTTTAGCAATGATTTTTTTTTAATAATACAGTTAATAATTCATATATTTATTGTACGAAACCCCCAGAGCACGAGTAATACTCACACTTGACCGTTTATTTTTCTATAAAATTAAGAAATACACAAAAAAATAATAAGAAATATACAACAGTAGAAAGTTTAATATGGTATAGAATTTAGTATCAGGTTTATATCACAGTAATTTGGAAAGTTTTTGACATATATTCTATAGCATACATGAATTTAAAAAATGCATTAAAATTCTCTCGCCTTGTCAGAAGATCCACTCACCAGTGGTGATTAAAATGATGCATTTCCCCAACCCTGGCAATATGTATGGACAAATGACAGCAGTAAGAGAAGAAACACTGATAAGTGTTATTCAGTATTCATCGGTAATAAACAGTCGAATTTATGGTTTGCAGTAAGGGAATATATTACAATAGATTGGGATATTCCTAGCTTGGAGATACCACAGAAAGAAAGATAATCAGGGGAAGTACAGTCGTGGAAAAAAAAAAGTAAACACCCCCTACTAACTTCTCAACAAATTATCGTAGGAGAAAGTTACTGGTACCGAACGATTGGAAATAAAGTCTATTTTTAAATAATGCATATAAAATTTGCTTAGGGGGCCATCTACATATTAAAACGAACCCAAACTTCATTTTTTTCAATAGCAATACCCAATTTTGACAAGATATTTCAAATCTCCAGTTCAAATTAAGCCTAGACACCAGTTTTTGAATTATAAACATTCAAAATTTAGTGCTTCTAATGTTAAATTACATTTTCATATTTTTATTAATATCTCCTGAAATTATACTCCTAATGTGCTAATTTTTTGTGCAGCAATACTAAAATACCCAAACATAAATACGTTGAATTTGCAATTTTTATAATTTTATGATATGAATTATGAAATTAATACTCGAAAAAATTATGAATTGCAACCTACAATTTTTTTGATGGATTTAGATTTATTAAGTCCTACTTTATGGAAATCGAAAATTTCACATTTTTCTTTTCAAATTATGCTTTAAAAACGGCAAAATGATGGTGACTGTGATGGTGAAGTGACTAGATATTTTGAAATTTCTTATGCTATCCTGTAATTTAGCGGTCTTCAATGATTGCTTGAGTGGCGCTTAAGATGCCTTGATCAAGGAAAGGGCTCTCTCGGTCAACAATCGAGTGCCGAACTTCAATTTGGATACAGCCCTAAAATACACTCGTTTTAAAATAATTAATTTCTCGGAAACTTATCGTACGAATTGCATAAAAATTTGTTTTTAGGCTAATTGAAAATTGTAGAGACCATTTATGCTGTCAGAATTGTGTACTGCTATTGAAAAAAACAAAGTTATGGTTTGTTTTAATATGTAGACAGCTCCCTAAGCAAATTTTATATACATCATTAAAAAGTAGACTTTATTACCAATCGTGTGGTACCAGTAACTTTCTTCTACAATAATTTTTTACAGAGTTAGTATAGGGTGTTTACTGTTTTTTCCCCACAACTGTACATTTTCTGTTTTGGGGGGCTCAGACTCGAAATCACAGTGAGTGGAAAACCTTATTATTTTATTGGGATGTATCAACAGAGTCAGAGTTTGGATATTTTTATTGCAATATTTAAAAAATATTTTACCAATATATTGAAAAGTATCTAGCCCTACTGAGTGATCTATGTGCCAGATTTAGGCTCTGCTTATCAAAAGCGAGTAAAGGTTTGAATACAGGAGTTGGGTTTTTGTTTAAAGTATTTAATAGCTGTTCAAATAATTCCCAATTCAATAATGTAAATCAAATGTTTTATTTCAGGAAGAAAAATGATGTAGGATTTGTATTTTTTATCTGATTGCTTTTATTATAAAATAAAATTTTTCTTCCAAGAATATTTTTTAAAAATTATTGATTATGTATTAAAAGTTAAATTATTTAAATTAAAAGCTTTGACATATAACTATCGATTAAATAAATTGAAGTGATCTATAATTTTTCATTAAAACTTCAAGGCAATACTGTGTAACACCGGAGAAGATTGCTAGTTTAATTTTGTAAGTCATGAAGATTTAAGAAAAAATATATAAACTAAAATTTTTTCAGGCTGCCTTGATCAGAGGAACTCTGATACGACAGGGATAATACTGGCCCTAGGTAATATTTCAGGGTAATTTCAAGACACATTTACCTGAGATACTAACTGAAATACCACAAGAACAGTGCCCCACATCCCACTCAATACATTTTTTTTAATCATAAATGTGGAGCAAACATTCAAACCATGCTTTCTCCTTTAGATACAAATTTTCAAAAAACACAAAAAAACTGATAAATTAGAAAATAACTTATATTTAATTCTAATTTTTATTGTGTGTTTTTATTACTGGTTATTAGAAAGAATTCCAAGCATACCTAAGATATTAAACATAAAACAAATTAATAAAATGCATTTAATATTTGGAGAAATCACGTTTTGACCGAATTCAGAGGAGGAAACATGTTTTGATTGTTTAACAAGTGGATAAAACGATTTTTGAATGGAATAAATTCTAACTCACAAATAATACAAAAGCATTATTTTATTTGGTTAAATACCGAACTTCAGTTGATTATTGATGAAATAAAATGACAGATTATGGTACCTAGTAGTATTCATTAAATATTTACTAAATAAATACTCGTTTGCCAGAAATCCACTTCAAATTTTAAAACCCATATCTTCATCTAGACAGTCACACACTTCCCCCTCTCCTTCATTGCAGGCTGGAAAATCATGGATAACATGGTTGTACCATTTGAAGACATCACCAGGTTGATTTTGCTACTGTTCACTATACATTACCTTCAAAAGTTTTTCAACATCTTTTTTCTTTTCAGCTGATATGGCATGGCTAAGAGGAAGAAGTTCTAAACCAACGCTTTGAACACGGCAACAGTAACTCCCTTTTTAAGAAGATTTACATCATATTCTTCACTTAGATCTTGAAATCTATAATTTTGGAAGCCTTTAACCTTAACAGTTCTCTTATTTTTCTCTAAAACAATCTGCTTCGATTGTGATATGTATGGTAGGTTCCGAAAGTACACATTAAGTGACAACTGTGATTGGCAGACCGGAGAAATCACTGTTTGACTGAATGCAGGCTTTGGAGGAAACACTCTTTGATTGAAACGTCAAGTTTTAAAATTGATTTATAAACGGAGAAAAATGTTTTTTGGTTAAAAATGCCGTTTATTTCTGTGCAACTTAACACAGAGTTCATAAAAATAACAATAACTCATTTTTTATTTTTTTGTGAGAAAACACAGTTTGAATGTTTGCTCCTCAAATAGTTCACTATATGCAGAAATGTGTTCTACACATTTAAAAAAAAAAAAAAAAAAATGATTTTGTCAGCTCCTTTTGACCAATCTGCCAAAAATTCATGACTTTTGCACTACTAAGCGACGAAAATTGCAATTTTTTTCTTTACTGTTAAACGAAAATAGCAAATTTTGTGACCAATCAGCAAGAATTGTAAAAGTTTTTTTTTTTTTTTTAAATTTAATAACAGTCAGTAAAGTCTGAATTTTTGTGACTGATAGATAAAAATCAGGATTTTTTTTAAATGAACGATTAAGAAAATTCAGGATTTTTTGTAACCAATCACCGAAAATCGAGATTTTTTGTGGAAAATTAACGAAATTCACTATTTGTAATGATAGATTGAAAAAAATAACAAATTTCATGATCGTTATGCATCTTTTGAAAGATAATCTACCCCCCCCCCCCCCCCGCCCACTTTCTACACACACACACACACACACACACACACAGAACCATGCACAAACGAATTTTATACAAATTTGCACTGATCTGAGAAATGGCCAAAATCATGCACAGATTCGTGTTAGCGCTGAAAAAAATAAAAAAAAAGAACACAAGTAATATTAAGTAAGAAAAATTCGAAAATGCTAACATGCCCCACCCCTTTGAACACTAGTTCTTTCTAAATAATTTAGCATGAAAATATCTTAGTCTAAAATTCAGTTAATAAAAAATTATACAAAAGTATTACTTACACATGCAGAAAACTTTTGGAGTAAGTTTTGAGTACCAGGCATACTCTAATTTTACATTACCACAAAATTCAACACATTTAGCAACTTTTGTCATTGTGACAAAGTAAATTTAAAAAGTTGCCGTGAATAAGATAAATTGAGTGATCGTATAGCTAAGATGATAAGGTTGACTTGCAGTAAAAATAAAGGAATAGTCTTACTTAAATGACAACAGTAGACACATTGAAGAGACAGCAGTTATAAAAAATCTTCTTTATTCGTTGTTTCACTTGAGAGGTGGAAGGCAATTAGGAGAAGTAGGTCACTGTACACATTCGAAGAACGTTCCACGTAGAATTATTAAAACTTGGAAGTAATTCCATGATAAAGATGAATACTGGTTAAAATCATTTTTAAAGGTCTTGATAATCAAAAGTCCGAAATCAAATATGCGTTAAATTTAAAAAAAAAGTCAGAGACCGAAGATAAACTTTTAGATATCGAGTTATAGCTATTGAAGAACATCGCTCTTTGAATTTTAGGCGCAAAGGCCCGAAATTCAAACGACAAATCACGTTGTCAAAAATAATACATATTAAAACTTTCGTAAATCTTAAAATCTGATCCGATCTTAAAATCTGTTAAAAAACTGGCTGCATTGATATATATACTACATAAAAGGGGTTTACAAAACTACATGCAGAAATGATTTATATCTATTTGTTAAAATTAAATTTACGTATTATGATTAAATCGTATGAAAACAGAGAAAAGAGAAACGAAACTTTACACGGAGAGCAGGGATCACTCTAGAACATAAAAAAGGGCAGGGCGCATATTACAAAAAAGGGCATTTTTTTTGTAAAGGGCACATTATTTAAAAAAAAGGGGCATTTTTGTAATAACTACATACTGTTTAGAAAACACATTAATATTACTTTTATATAATCTCAGAAATAATACACTTTCATATCACCGGAGAAACTCAAATTTCGCTAAAGGATCGCGGAAAAAACGCAAATTTCGTCAAAGAATCGCGAAAAAAAACGCGAATTTCATTCAAGGATCACGGAAAAAACGCGAATTTTGTCAAAGTATCAAGGCATAAAACCAAAAATTTCGTCAAAGAATCGCGGAAAAAACGAAATTTCGTCAAAGGATCGTGAACAAAAACGCAAATTTCGCCAAAAGATCGCGAAAAAAATTCAAATTTCGTCAAAGGATCGCGAATAAAAACGCAAATTTTGTCAAAAGATCGCGAAAAAACCTCCCACAAATTTCATCAAAAAAATCGCGATAAAAAACGCAAATTTCATCATAGTACGAAAAAAAAGCAAATTTACTCAAAGGATTGCGGAGAAAATGCAAAGTTTGTTATTGGATCACTGAAAAAACGCGGATTTTGTCAAAGGGCCGCGGAAAAAACGCGAAACTCGTCAAAAGGCCGCGGAAAAAACGCATAGTTAATGTCGCGAGGGGATCCCCCCCCCCCCCCATTCTGCTGTAACCTTTCAGAAAATTTTCTATGAATTTCAGTTTTTTTTTTTTTTTTTTACTCATAATCACCCCTTATCTGTACATAAGTTCAAACTATATACTTATCGCAGAAATTGTGAAAAATACAGCACAACAGCGCCACCTGTTCGGGCATTTACACCAAAACTTAATCAGCGTCTATTTGTGTCAACGTCTAACAGAATATGAAGTTTGAGGAAATTCCTTTAATTAGTTCTTCAGATATAGTTATCGCGGAAATCGGGAAAAATGCAGCACAGCAGCGCCACCTGTTGAGCGATTTACACTGAAAACTAATCAGCACCCATTTATATCAAGGTCTAACTGAATTTTAAGTTTTATTAAAATCCGTGCAATAATTCTTGAGATAGAGCACCCATAAAATTTTTGTCACGTACGGACATACCGGCAGACTGTTTTCAAAAAACAGTCAAATCGCGTTCAGGACGTTCTAAAACGTATAAATCTGTCGAAAACCGGAAGTCGAAAATTTTCACGAATCCAATAATGTCTTCTTGTAAAGGTAGAAGAAAGAAAGGGGGGGGGGATTCCGTCTTATCGTTTGCATTTTCCATTCTTTATTAAAGGAGCATTTTGTCACAATTTGAAAAAAACTTTGAAAAACAATTATCAGACTGATATGGCCAAAGAAATCCAGATCCGGACCATATCAGCAGAAAAAAGATTAATGGCCGGCCCGAATCTAATAATAAAAAAATCGGCCGTGGATCGTGCCAGGCCGAGCCGACGAAAAAATTAAACGGGCCTATAACAAAATTAAGTATTTTCTGAAAGATCTTTTGTCTGTATTAAAACATCGAAACGCCATTCGATTACATAGTTTCTGAATAAGGGCACCTGTTATTTTTTTTTGCGTTTCTGAAAAAAATGAATTCAGATATGTGTCAGAAAGTGGATCTTTTAGATTTCAGCGTTAATAAATTAAATATTTTCAGAAATGTTTTTATTATACAGCTTAAAAAGTTATGGTGCTTTTAAAGCTACTTTTTTCTTTTATTCTAAATTATTATATTGTGTATTTTTTGTCATAATAACACGTAATCTAAAACGTACTGCAAAATTTTCCCAATGTGTGCAGCATTCCTTAAAATAATCTTAATTGCGTATCTAAAAGAAAATTGGAATTTTTTTTGCAGAAATTGAGTCGGGCTGGAAAGGGCCCGATTTAATTGACTTTGCACGGACCGAATCGAAGTTTTTTCTTTCACACTGTGCTGAAGCATAAAAATATGGTCGCACTGACCTCTGCTTCCAATGCATAGTTAATTTTGTTTTTTCTTTCTTCTGATAGTAAATTCTAACTCAACTATCGTTTATTTTTATCTGACTTTGCAGATTCCGATTACGTGATATACCACGTTCAAGAAAAATGTTTGTTTATTGATGCGTATTATGAATAATCTTTGAGTACTTGAGAATGAGAATGTAGTTTAGGTATTTCATTCTGTCATGATTTAATTTATAAACATCTAAAAGTAGTTTAACAGTTGAGCAGTATATTTTAGGAGTTTTGTTTTTGATTGTATTATATGTGAAAGATAGGACGATAGGAGGGTAAAAATGGAAATAAATAAATGGCTGGAAAACATTTATTTTGTAAAAATCCCGTACTTGGATAAAATATATATACAGAACGCCGTTTTTTTTTTTTTTTTTTTTTTTTTTTTTTTTTTTTTTTTTTTTTGCGCTCTGCCGAGAGATTTGGGAACCAAACTGCCTTCTGATGCAGATTTTTTGTCTCATGTAAATTTCCTAGTTAACATTTTTGCCGTGAATTCCGCCATCCCGTCTCCCCTGCGCCTAAAGGAATTTATTTATTAGGGATGCGGAATCAATACTCCGCATCCCTAATACATAAATTCCTTTTATCAATAATTTTAATTTGTAGATTTCGCCTAATTCATGATTAAAAATCGCTTTTACAGTTTGCAAGATATCGAGTAGAGAAGGAAGGGCGGCCGTAAGACTTTTGAGACGCTACTTCCCTCACGCAAAAGCACCCGCTCGCTAATGTTAATCCTATGGGTGAAATTTTTGAAATACCTAGTTTGCATTTCAATACATTTTAAATGATTTTTTTGCGTTAAATAGCTAATATCGATCTCCACAAAGGCCGCTTTTTATTTTGCGATTTTGTTTGCTTTTTTCTTTTTTTAAATGAAGATATTTGAGACTTAAGAGAAAGATTTTATCTATTGAAAAAGATGACCGAGTGGAAGTTTAATTTGTGATGGGATAATAAATTAATCATGAAAAGACTTCCTTTCGGACGGAATTTAGATCTCTTGTAATTAGTGAGGGGGGGGGACTGCTCGGGGCACTAAAAACTATGAGAAGGAAAATACACAAAATTCTTGATTAAAATTTAAGTTTCTTTACAATATATCAACCGTAGGGCGCCGAAAAAAAAAAAAAACGTAGATATTAAAGCCGCCCTTCCTTATAAGAACATTTATAATTTACGTAATTTTACCGTATGAAAAGCATTAAAAATAATGGAAGTACCTTCTCGATCTTTTCCGTGAAATAATCCGTTACTTTAGCACATCTGTTTGTGTATTTAGGCTAATATCAGACGAACGTCTTCTTGCATTCGTCTGACATTAGCCTTTAATATATTCACGTTCATTTTCCCTTTTCCTATGATTTTTGAATGACATTTTTAAAACTTAAGGTAACTTCTTCCTTTTTTTTTAGAAAAACGGGTTGATTTGACTACAGAATAAAAGTAAAAATTCTTTTTCTCGATTTTTTTATAGACTTCCTATAAGCTATCATGTGGTCAAAGATCAGAAACAAATGGTCATAATACTATTTCACCAGAGCTGGTGAGATGAATCAATGACAAAGAATTTTTTGCTTCAGTTACCCCTTTAAGTTTTGTTCAATGGAGGTCTAGTGACATACCACAGAGAACAGAACAAAGAGAGTGGGAGGAAAAGGGGAGAATTACTCCAGACTTATCAATCTAAAAAGGAACGATAGTGGGGAATTTTTGAAAGTGCAATACAAAGAAGGCAAGATTTTATCCTAGAAAAAAAGGAGGGCGGATTTCTACCTGGAAAAGGGGCAAGAAGGGCGGGATTTTTCTTGAAAAGGGCACGAGGGCGGGCCGCCCCGCCAAACCTCTCTAGAGTGATCCCTGCGGAGAGAATGAAGCTCTAATTCGCCAAGCGAAGACACACCCCAATATGACGCGGTGGATGTCACTTGCAACACACCCTGGTTCTAAAAATAGATCAGGAAGAGGGGGAAAATCTGAAATCAAAGGTTCTGTTACTTGTGGTAAAAAGGAAAGAAAAAAAAAACGATTTGAACGATGTTTTGCGTTGAAAATAAATAGTTTAAAACATGAGATAATAATGCTGCATTACAATTTAAAAAATAAATAATAAATGTGATTGCTACATCACATTACCCCCATTTGCCGAACAAAATTTTGGATGACCAAAAGGTGAAAAAGGTAAATCTTGAAAGAGCTTTTTCAACAAAGGGAAAACAAAATTTTAAAAGCCAAGGAGCAAAAAAATGTAGAATAAAATTTAAGTTAAAATTTAAAAGTCATAATAAAAATTTTAAGTGCATGTGCACATTTAGGGAACGTACATGTACAGTGACCTAAAGAGAAAGAAAAAGAATATACATCAAGTAGTACATTCAAATTTCAATAGTATACATAACATGATAGTATACAATAATATTAAGCCCCATTGCAATCACAGGCAAAGAAAGGCACCTTCCTGTGTAAAATGATCTCTATAAATTAAAATATTATACTCTTTTAATATTTTAAAATTTTATAAATCCAAAAGTTAAATAAATTTTTAGCCAAAAGAGACCACAAAAAAAATTTTTGAATTCAATAAGTTAAAAAATAAGGTACACTTATGAATCAAAATTTATAAAGTTGCAAAAGTAAAGCAACATAAAGTCAGAAGTACCCTCTCTAAATATACTCTGACTGCCTAGGAAAAATAAATCATAAAATTGAAACATTTAAAATGAAAAATCATTTCTACTAATCAATTTTCTCATAATATTGAAACATTCAAAATGAACAAGTCATTTCTACTAATCAATTTCCTCATATATTGAAACATTCAAAATGAACAAGTCATTTCTACTAATCAATTTTCTCATATATTGAAACATTCAAAATGAACAAGTCATTTCTACTAATCAATTTTCTCATATATTGAAACATTCAAAATGAACAAGTCATTTCTACTAATCAATTTTTTGCATATTTATAAAAATAAATTGCAATGAGAAAGTCGAGAATATTTTACTTTTATATTCCGACAACCTAGGACTTAAATTTCATTAATCATAATAATAGTTTTAAAAAAATTTGTCATCATCAGGAAAAATTTTAAATTACCAAACAAGTGTACCATAAAAATATTTAGTTTAATTCCTTCAATAATTTACTAATAAAATTTAAATTTCTATGCTTGTAAAGAAAAATTATATTAACTTTAAACAACAGTTGAAATTAAAGCGCTGCAAAAATTTAAAAAATATTGTAGAATAAACAGACAATCCTTCATGATACCATGGCCAGTGGACACATTCAGGAACCCTGTAAGGATATCTATATCAAAACACAAAACTACAGTTGGATCCATAAGAGACTTCTGAGATCTTGTGCAAGATAATTAATCAGCATAGAAAAAGAAATAAAAAAAATAGTGTATTTTACAGATGTAAAGAAGCTCTTGGTATAAACCACAAATGGTTGGATATGAATAGTACTGTGAACTATTCAAACACTTCTATTTTGTTGAAAAAAAGGCACAGTTAGCACAACAACACATCTATCACCAATTATGAATATTTAGCAGAATATGGTGATATACTTGAAGGAAAAATCGGTAGACACTGCTGGCAAAAAGAAGACAATGCATGGTGGTACATTTAGGAGTAACACTTCACTTAAGGATGATATAAACACATACACCATGATGAATAGAGGACAAGCTCGGTAGTCAAAATCTGTAGTGAAGAAGCACTTTTTAATTATGATTCTTAGAGAATTGTTGACGATTCACTGATGAATACTTCAAAAAAGATGCGCTGGTAAATATTTTCACTAAGAACTTGTGCTTTTCTTCGTATAAAAGGTGCAAATAACAATTTTCTTCATTTAAAAATATATCTTCATGATCAATTTAAAATAATTTTCTTGCATAAATTAAAAAAGTGAAGCATATGGCAGATTAAAGAATTTTGAAGCAATTGGGTTATGAAATAAGGAAAAGGCACTATAATAATAATTGACATATAAAAATCTTCAGAAATAAGCAAATAAACA
Organism: Maratus speciosus; assembly: GCA_963932465.1. NCBI lineage: Eukaryota > Metazoa > Arthropoda > Arachnida > Araneae > Salticidae > Maratus > Maratus speciosus. The sequence goes on along the minus strand of OZ010786.1, from coordinate 105,324,408 downwards.
AACATTCTTGAGCTTAAACATTTTCTGTAATTCAAATAACAGTAAATTTTATAAATATTTGTAGAATATGGTATAATGTAGAAGTCAAACATTTCCAATGCGAGGATGAAACTTTGCCGCTTACCCCTACGTAAGGATGAAAATTTTCCACTCACAAGTAAACGTTGACTAGGAAAATATACTGTTTATGAAAAAATAATATATATACTGATTTAGCTTCAAAACCAACTTCAAAAACACACTGGAGAAGATCAGAAAAAATATGGATATTTTACTACATAAATTACTGAGAATTCACCAGGAACATCAAAGCCGAAAATGGAGCACAAATCTTTATTGGTTGCTGTAAATGAGGAACAGAATTTTTTTTTTTGCAGGTATGTATTATAATATTTTCAGTACTTTCAGAACAACATTTCCACACACCAGAGAAGCGTTTCAAAAAATGGATTAATAACAACACTCTTGAAGGCAACTTCAGCAGGTAAGTAAATGTGAATAAGAAAGATGAGCAAATCTATTGTTATCTTTGAACATGTAGAATAAATTTTATCAAACTATTTCAGTCATGAGGATGATACAGAAGAATGAATTTTTTAATTTCTTCTTTAAGCAAAAAAAAAATATGTCAGTAAATTTTGATGAAGCCACATAATTCTGGAAAATTGAAGCACTGAGAGTTATGATGAGAACAGTTTGTAGAAAGCAGAGTTCTTGAAATTTAACTTAGTAAAAGAACACTGCACTCACCAAACACCAAAATCGATATTAGCAGTCAAATCGTGCACTAGATGACAAAAATATCTTGAGAATAAAAGTGGAAGGTGGTACAAGAACACGTTAGATATATTTTTTATAAAAAGTTATTGAAGGTATTTTTTGAATAAAAATTATAAATTGATACATTTAAAAGCAGAGAAGACTTCAAAAAAAATTATGCAGGTTATATTACAACTACGAATTTCATGAAGAACTTCAGCTCCTTTGCAAGTAATAGATAAGAACAACTTCAGTAAAATAATTTAAACTTCAATAATTATCACAGATTCCAAGGGGAAAAAAATAATTTGCTTCGATAAATATCTTAATTTTCATAATATATCTTCAAATTCATTAAATATTTCATTGTATAAGTGCCATAAAATAAAATTTAAAAACCCAATATAAGAATAAGTATAAAAACCATAGCCTCTTGTTAAATAAATTTGTTCTTAAAATCAGAGAACAATTTTTAGAATACATTTCAGAATTTCAAAATTCATTAAAGATTTTCTATGATAAATATCTTGTAATGCACCATAAGAATAAATAAATTAGAGAATAAAAAAATAAATTTCTTGATTTTTAAAATAATATTTCATTTTTCAATAATTTGAAAACAGCAATAATTTTGTAAAGACATATCTCAAAATGAAAACCAGTAAAGGATTTTTTTTTTTTTTTTTTTTAATTATACTATGTTCAAAAATTTTAAATCATGGAATAAGTATTGCAAATAGAACTTGAGAACAAAATTTTCATTACGATGTTTGGTCGATCTTCAGCCGTTAAAAAAGCAAAATGTTCCATCTGAGAACAACAGAATATTATAATTTTCTTAAAATTCCATATTAAAAAATAATAATTTTAAATCAATTTATTTGAATTTACGTCAGTATTTTTCTATAAAAGTAACAAATCTTCAAAATTTTATGCAAAAGAAAATACATTCAGGAACAAAATTTCTTCTAAGATTAAAAAAGATTATGTTTTCTTTTTGTAAGAACAGAAAATATTGCAAAAAAGAATAACGGCAATTATAATGCTAAAACATTTTCAGAATTCCATTTAAAAAAAGCAGTTCTATTTGAGAACAAAAATTTTCTTTAAAAAGAATGCATCAATCGTCAAAGATACGGCGAAAAAATACAGTCATTAAGTTATTATTTAAGGCATTGCGTTGTAATCAAAAAGCAACAACGCCGAAATGTTCTTTTTTGTCACGGAAACCAAATGTGACAAAGTAAATTTAAAAAGTTGCCGTGAATAAGATAAATTGAGTGATCGTATAGCTAAGATGATAAGGTTGACTTGCAGTAAAAATAAAGGAATAGTCTTACTTAAATGACAACAGTAGACACATTGAAGAGACAGCAGTTATAAAAAATCTTCTTTATTCGTTGTTTCACTTGAGAGGTGGAAGGCAATTAGGAGAAGTAGGTCACTGTACACATTCGAAGAACGTTCCACGTAGAATTATTAAAACTTGGAAGTAATTCCATGATAAAGATGAATACTGGTTAAAATCATTTTTAAAGGTCTTGATAATCAAAAGTCCGAAATCAAATATGCGTTAAATTTAAAAAAAAAGTCAGAGACCGAAGATAAACCTTTAGATATCGAGTTATAGCTATTGAAGAACATCGCTCTTTGAATTTTAGGCGCAAAGGCCCGAAATTCAAACGACAAATCACGTTGTCAAAAATAATACATATTAAAACTTTCGTAAATCTTAAAATCTGATCCGATCTTAAAATCTGTTAAAAAACTGGCTGCATTGATATATATACTACATAAAAGGGGTTTACAAAACTACATGCAGAAATGATTTATATCTATTTGTTAAAATTAAATTTACGTATTATGATTAAATCGTATGAAAACAGAGAAAAGAGAAACGAAACTTTACACGGAGAGAATGAAGCTCTAATTCGCCAAGCGAAGACACACCCCAATATGACGCGGTGGATGTCACTTGCAACACACCCTGGTTCTAAAAATAGATCAGGAAGAGGGGGAAAATCTGAAATCAAAGGTTCTGTTACTTGTGGTAAAAAGGAAAGAAAAAAAAAACGATTTGAACGATGTTTTGCGTTGAAAATAAATAGTTTAAAACATGAGATAATAATGCTGCATTACAATTTAAAAAATAAATAATAAATGTGATTGCTACATCACAGTCATTTGCTCAGTAAGGCAATAGATTTCTTCAATTTGAGATCATTTTACCATTATTTATTTATTTTTTTTAATGGTAAATCGATAAAAATCGCAATTTTTTCATGATTGATTGGCAAAAATCATTATTTTTTCAGACAAATTGTCGAAAATCTGGATTTTTCATGACCAATTGCCGAAAATCATTAATTTTAATGACAAATCAATGAAAATTGCGACTTCTGTAATTATTATGCATCTGTAAAAATATACATCTCCTCCCCTACCATGAACGCACAAATTTTAATACAAATTTGCACTGATCTCATAAATAGTCAAAATCAAAATCAAAGTTAAAAAAAAAAAAAAAAAAAAAATCTGTGTTTCTGCAGGAAAGTAACATGTTTGTAAACATTCAGAATTCCCAATTACATATGGCTGCAATATGATATCCACTAAGATCACAGAATACTTATTGCTAATTTACTGCAAATTATACCATAAAAATTAAAGTTCTCTCTGTGTTCACGACTCATGAGCATGCATTCTGATCTTGACTGCTCACTTGTCATTTCTATTTCTACCCTACTGCACATTCATTGTGAGGAATTTCTCCATCCATTTTGGAGGAATGACCATTTAGTTCATTGTAGGCATACCAAATTCTGCCTGCATGGACGTCAGATATCATTATCTATAGCAGAAAAGGCATGTGCCAAAAGTGAAAGTACTTGGGATTGCATAAGGACTGAACTTACAATAGCGGTAAATATTTTGTTAAAAATGACTGTAAATATGGCATTTTGATAGACCAATTTGAAAGTTTTGAATGCCAATACAGTACACTCCCTCAAATCCGCACAGCTTGGGACCAGAGGTTGTGCAGATTTTAGAGTTTTGTGGATTTCTGGTCATTGCTTTGTTTACATTTTGCATGCCATTTAGTTCATTTTGGAGGAATGACCATTTAGTTCATTGTAGGCATACCAAATTCTGCCTGCATGGACGTCAGATATCATTATCTATAGCAGAAAAGGCATGTGCCAAAAGTGAAAGTACTTGGGATTGCATAAGGACTGAACTTACAATAGCGGTAAATATTTTGTTAAAAATGACTGTAAATATGGCATTTTGATAGACCAATTTGAAAGTTTTGAATGCCAATACAGTACACCCCCTCAAATCCGCACAGCTTGGGACCAGAGGTTGCGCAGATTTTAGAGTTTTGTGAATTTCTGGTCATTGCTTTGTTTACATTTTGCAAACAGTAATTTCAATGTAATAATGCAATCAAAATTATAGTGAATGCTTGCAATATAGTAAAATTTTAAAATAATTAAAGTAATAAACTAAAATGATAAAAAGTACGATAATTTAAAAAATGATTAAATTATTAAAAGTAAAGGTCAAGTAAATAATAATGTATAATTAAAGATGCATAATAAAGATGAGATACATTTTCCTTGAATTATTCAATGAAATTTTCCTCATAAAGGTACCCTATTAATTCACATGAAAATCATAAAGTAAGGAAGTTTTATTTCAGGTTTAGTCAGTCTTAATAACCAAAAAAGCTTAATACATAAATATGTTTGGTAAAAAGATTGTGATTACCAGTGATAACAGCAGTATCTTTATTCTTTTTTCAGGAATGAATTTATACTTCATGAAAAACCACAAGTTCCTTCATATTAACTATAATTACATATTAAAGTACATATGGAATGATATAAAACAAAAAATTTCTGTAATTTTGCCCCTATTTCTGAACTGAAAGTTTCATTGTCTACATCTGTGATGATGTGCAGATTTTAGGCATTTGCAGACTTTACGGTTGTGGATTTAAGGGAGTCTACTGTATAGTATAAAACTTGCAAAATTTCTGAAATTTTAGGACAGACTCCTACATTTTAGGACATTTCTGTACAGCAAATTCTTTTCTTTCAAGATAAAATCAGATCAGGAAGGAGACTGGAAAGAGCACAGAAATGAAAGGTGAACTACCCTTGCCTCCAATGGGAGAACTTTTGAAAATGACAAAGTGTAAAATAACACATAGATGATATTTACTTTTTTTTTAAGCCCATAATAGATGAATATTATTGAATAGTACATTGATAACTGTTAAAGGTCATTTGGTGACAAAAATATAAAAAACATAACAGACAATCATTAAGAAACTGATTTTAAAGACATTGATCTTTTAACTTAATTTTTGCTTTTTAAAGAATGTCTGATAAATTTATTCAAAGCCAGACTTCATTTTGCATACAATGCAATGAAAATTAAAAGTTCCTTCTAATTATTTAACAATGAAACCTCAATTCATTCCTTTAACAGTACTAAATGTATTTCTTTCATTCACCACTTAGTTATTAAAAGCAACTAGAAAGTAATTCATAATTTAAGGGAATAAAAATTCAAAGAGACTGCAAAAAAGTGTAAAAGTAAGTATCCTAAGTGTAAAAAAAAAAAAACTGTCAAAAAGTGTACATTTTACACCTAAAGTGTAAAAGTTGGCAAGTATGTGGGAGATAGGTCTCTCACCCACACTTTCCCAAAAGGTATAATGACTCTTCTCTGCTATGATCAGAGAATAATAACTAGAAAAATGTATCAGTCACTTCATTTTCCTAGATTTTAGTTTAAAGAATAATAAAAGCATATATATTTGAAACTAAGTATTTTTTTTTTTAATTATATTTAATTATGAGGGATGTTAAAGCCATAAATATTTTGTCAAGAAACAAACTAGTATTTTCTATTAGATGTAAATTTCCAACTGGGCGAAAAATGTCCGGACCAGGATTCAAACCCGGGACCTCCTGGCTGAAGCCGTCAGTGCTCTGCCATCTGAGCTATCCCGGAAGATTCTGGTCGAACTTTTTCACCCAGCAAACCTTGAAGATTACAGCATCCGGTCTGAAACCTGGTTCAGCTCAACAGAATAAATCTCAGGTAATGGAACTCCAGAAATCGCTGGATACGAAATTACACTAGATTATTTTAACACAATTAATTGTGTTAAAAAAATCCAGTATTTTCTAAGGCAGGATGGTGATAAAAGTATTGGGAAAATAATTATTTTGTATAATTAGAACCAGCTGTTACCATTTTAATTGTTTTTAAAATATTTTAAAGGTCAAGATCCAAAAGAATTAAATAATATTGAATAACTGCTTAGTTTAACAATTTTTCAACTTTTCCCCATTGTTCTCATAAAATATAACTTTGTTTAAAAAAAAATAGTATGGGACAATATGGTACAAACCATGGATTTTGCCATTTGGCCCAAAACCTTGCAGCTACTTAATAAAATGAAATTTTGTTGAACAAACAATTATTGGTGTCCAGTACAGTAATAAAAATGTTTAAAATACAGAAAATACAGGATCTAAGTATGAATAATATAAAATAAATAAATTAACAGAAAATGTTCAACATATAGAGATACAAGACAAATAAATAAGAATACAACAAATAAATAATAAAAAATAAACATTAATGTCATGCAGAATTTTTTCCAACATACTAATACTAACAACCATTTACCTAGACGCCGCAGTTTCTTAGGCTTGACAGTATCTTCTGTTTCAAATTCATATTCAGGTGCTGTATTTTGTTCTATAAATAAATAAATGAAATTGTAATAACATTTAATACCTAAGCATTAGACAAAATGGTACTTGTCTGTCATAGGAATCTTGGTGAGATAGAGAGAATGACCTTGGCAAGAAAAGAAAAATTTCATACCTATTTTCTAGCAACCTATTCATTGTTTAATACACACAAACAATTTTTTTCAATATTTATACATACAATTTATTTAAGAAGTCATTCACCTATTTTTATACACAGGCTCGGACTGGCCCGCCGGCCCATCGGCCCGGTGCACCTTCGTCCAGGGAAAACTTTGCGCCCTTAAGTGCCTAAGCATCTCCAATATTTTTTCACTCGTTGTACACATACATTCTGATTAGTGTACTAAATTTCGAATCAATTAACATACAGACAACACAAGAGCGGTATTTTTTATTATCACTAAGAAATCAAAGATATATCGTAGCAATTTCAGGATTGGAAAACAAAGAGGGCATCTTTGGATGCGATTAAAAGAGAAAACATGCCCCCAATGAGAGCTTTAGTAGCCATAGTGCGTTGAACGAAATTTTTCATCGCGTTTTTGAATGATGCCTATTAGATTTAACCAAATATTTCGCATAGTTTCAGCCCTTTTGCTTTTAATACCTTGACTCCCCCCTCCCCCTCCCTTATAGCCGTCCCTGAATGCACCTATAATCAATCGTGCTTTTTGAAAATCAACTTGAGAAAAGAGAGAGAGAGAGAGAGAGAAATATCCAGAGACAAAAAACGTCTTCTATGGATTTTGTTGTTGATTGGAAAGCATGATCTTTCTTTTCGGGGAATACAAAATTGATGATATACTTTTGGATTACAATCCTGCAAGCTGTGGGATCTCGCAGACAGCGTTTTCTTTCACAAAATCATTTTTTGATAGTAACTTTCGCTTTATTTAATGATTTTACGTGGTTAAATATTGTAGTATTTATTTTGAAAAAAATTGCTTAATTTAATCAATTGAAAAGTGTATCTTTAAATAAAGAAGTGACAACTATTTAAAAATTATAATAGATCTTTTGAATAAAATAAACTTTTCAAAAAAAAAAAAAAACCTTAAATGGAATATTAAAATGTTTTATTAAAAATGTTTTTTAAAATGTTTTAAAAATGTTTATTTAAAATGCTTATTTAAAATGTTTTTTAATTATTTATTTTAGTCTGTGTTGAATTTCTAAAAAAGTACTGAACTAATGTTGATGACATTTAAATGGGACTCATTAGAGAGTATACTTTTTCAATTAAAAAAAATCACATGAATCGGTCGCGTAGTTTCAGAGTAATCGGTGAGCATACAAAAAATACATATGTTTCGAAATGAGAACTTCCTTCCCCCCTTTTTTAAGACTGTTGAAAAAACATCGTTTACGGGATCCTGCAGTTTGCAGGAATACAATCAGTTCTCTCAATTATGGAAACTTAAATATTTTCCATTCTCTATGACAACGATAAGAGTTTTGCAAATCATGGTAAGATTGTGCTTAGAATAGTAAATTTACTCAATCATTTTAGCAATTTTAGACTAACAAAGCGACTTTTTTTAGGGTGTTCTTTTTCTGTAGAAACCTTTTTATATTGCGATATCAATTCAGCACTTTATGAATGCATAAAGTCATTTTTTAAGGATACAAAATATACCTATTATTTTCACACGTAAGTATTATTTTTACATTCAAATAGCCTTATCTTTCAGCATTCAAATAACCTATAATATGTGGTACTTTTACAAAAGAACAAAAGAAGCATCAGATTTAATTTTCAAATTTTTATTTCCACAAGGAAAGTATATTTTTGTTCAAAACATGAATGCTTTTAAACCGAAGTTTACGTACTGAATTTTTCTTGTGTGAGATGAAAGAGACATCTGCAGATACCAGATTTAAAAATACTTCTTTGTTAATAATATTATTAATAATAACACAGTAAATTGTAACAGAAATTGAATTTATGACATTTTTAACTGACTTGATAACTAATTCATATTACGTTAAAGAAATATATTTTTAAAAAAAAGATTGAAGCTCTTATGAGCTCCGCAGTAAGTCTATTTGCGCCTTGGTAAAAAAATCTTGTCAGCTTTTCTAAAGATCCTCAGTGCATCAATGGTGATAAGTGGGGGAAAAAATGTGGTTACTCCTTACTAATTCCACTAAAAATAATCGTAAAAAATATATATAGCTACCAACTGACTGAAATAATATCTACTAATTACTGTTATGTATAAATTATGTTTCCGAAGTCGTCTACTTATTAAGAATTGTACCAACTTTGAATTTTCGAACAATAACACCCATTTTTACACCTTATTTGAGTTTCTTGGATCGAGACAGCCTGGAAAAAGGCATTAGTTTATATGTATTATCTTAAATCTTGATAAAAGTTTATATGTATTATCTTAAATCTTGATAAAAGTTTATATGTATTATCTTAAATCTTGATAAGGTTTGAAGAGTTTAAATTTGAGGATGCTAAAGTTAGATCCATTTGAGAAACTTAAATTTTATTTTCATAAAAATTATATCTGATTGATGTTTTATTAATTTATTAAAGAAATGTACTGAATAGATCAAAAAATATTCCAGACTTTTTTTAATCATGAAAATTTTTAATGAAATCGTATTAAAAAATATATTATGAACAAACCACAATTGTTAAAAACATAGATGATGTGTACAGCTCGTTTGAATAATTAGTTTTCGGGATACAGAGAAATTTTTTCTTTTCATAATTTAAGGAGATTGTATTCTGTTATCAAAGGAGCCACAGAAAAAAAATCGTAGATAGTTACCAGAAATATTTTGTAGGAGTTTCTTTGATCTAAAGTAATTTTTTATTAAATTTATAATCCTTGTATAGTTTTACTGGTGACTAATTGAGTGTTTTAGGTAGTTCTTTTCTTGTAAGATCTTCAATTTATTTTCCGAAATTAGGGATAAACCCCTAATACATTTTGTTTTATAACTGTATTAAGATTTAAAAAAAGCATATAAACTATATCTCTTTCCTGGCTAGCAAGGAACTGAAATAGGTTGTCTAAAGTGGATGTTATCATTTGAAAAATCAACTTTCGTGTACTTTTTAATAGGTAAGACAGCTTCCAAAGCAAAATTCATGACAAGCATTTAATAGTAAATATTATTCCAAATCAATTGGACCTATGTCTTTTCAGGAAAATTCGTAGGGGTGATCATTTTTTTTCCTCCAAGGTATCTATCGATAAAAGAAGAAAGTAAGAAAGCCCTTGTCTTGATATCAGTCATCTACTACAAGGTAATCTGTGTTCAACTTGTTGGAGGTTTTAGATAATACATGATTTGTTTTAAAAAATTGCGCAGTATTGTGTAGGTTAGATGTAACTTTAAACATGCACGGAGGATAAAGCGAAGTCTTCTGTCCAGAGTTAGAGGTATAATTTAAGACATTGTCATTATTTTGTGCTATGCAAGTGTGTTAAACACAAGCCAGATACAACACAAGAAAGTAAAATTGACTTGAGTTCGTTAAAATTTTTGCGCCCTCTGAAAATCCAAGGTCTGCGCCCTTTACATTGACCCAGTCCGACCCTGTTTATACATAAACAGAATACAGAAGTATTTATCTATTTTTTACATACAGACAGAAGTAATTTATCTTTTTTTTTATGTACAAACAAGAGTAATTTATCTAAGACATGTAATTAGTGCAGTTTTTTAAATATGTATATAAACAAGCATAAAAGTTTGCCAGATTTGTTTTCATAGCTATTTATGTTGTTTGACAACATATCTCACTTTCTGAAGTTAGAATTGCACCAATTTAAAAAATGCCAAATTCTCTATAACCATATAACAAGTACAATATACTATACTATACAATATACTATAACAAGTACTGATAAAACATTAATAAAATTTACAAACTGTTTAAATAAAATATGCACATAGATATATAAATTTATATAGATGTTGTACATTACATTACAGTAAAATCAATTATTCTCTGCACTTATTCCAGTTCTTTATATATAAAAAAAAAATTATAAATCTATTTTAACCTATTAATTCCAATTTTTATTTGTCTAACAAATAACTAGGCCATTAATAGATAAAAGAGATTTAATAATTTATTTTTTTTAGATAAAAGGGATTTATAAATTTCATTTATAATATGAAAAAGTACTAAGCAGCATAGTTGCCAGAACATCCATGTGATTTGACAGACATGCTGCTTTAGGTGTGAGTATTTCAGGTAATTGGTGTGTTTTCTGTATTTGGGGAGGGGGGGGGGGGATAGGCAAATCAAAGTGCAAATTTTCATGCTTTAATGAAATATAATCAAGGGAAAAATGAGTTCAAATCATGGATTATTTTCTTTATCATAGTCCACATTTATATCTCTAGTAGACATTAATTATATTTTTTATGTAGAAAAATCTATATAACAGTAAGTGATAAACTGAAAAATAATTGAATCATGTAAATTAAATTGTCATTCTGAGAATTTTAGTTTTTGAGTTACGTTTGTTTTTTCGAAACATCAACCGACCAGTATATGGTCTTCCTCGCTGAAGTTTGGAAATTACGAATTCAAATCTTATCAAACAGAGAAAAAAAAAAAAATCGGTGCATAAGTCTGTTGTCGAATATCAAATGATAACAAGTCATCCATCTTATAAACCAAGGGTCTTCAATAACTCAACTGCCGGCTACAAACATTATCCACAATATTTTAGAGAAATATTCGAATTATTTAATATAGCAATAAATTAGCTCAAATGCTGTGATTAAATAAGGTGCAGATTATTTTACAAAATTACTCATGTGTCTGTGGCTCGCACTTGGTTTATATTTCTGTTAGCGTTTAGTTATTTTAAAGAACTTGCCACTTGGGAAGATTTTTTTAGAAAATAATTAGGCATAAAAAAACATTTAATTAATTAAAATTTTGCTTATTTTATGAGAATGTAAATGTACCAATTACATTTCACTGCTCCGGCCACTCCCAACAAAAATCCTGTGTATGTTGGTAATGCATCTTGCGCATTTTCAATTTTGTTTCAGCCACTTTCATCGAAGAGCAAATGATTGAATACACATCAATAAAATGTATGAAAAAAAAACCTTTCACATCAATGGAATTAGTATTCTTACAATTAAATTAGCAGTTTTAAGGACATTAACAGACTGTCAGTAAGGAGTCTGGTTTTTTTTTTTTTTTTTGGAAGGCAGGGAGGTAATGGTAAAACACCCCATCAAGTGATGCTTCCTTCAAAATAGAATGGTGTTCTGCATATTTCCAAGCATCTCAGCACTATTTATTGAATATTTTGAAATCGAGAAGGGAAATCAAAAGCTAACATTTTTTAATTTAATTTTATATTTATATTACATATAATTTTCAAAATGGTACTAAAATGAAATTTTAGGTCTTATATTCACACAAGTTTCAAGGACTCCCACTTATATTTTACGCTTATAATATGGGTTTTTGAGCCTTAGCAATCTCAGTGTCATAATTTTTTAGACTAGCATATTTTCATTTTATACGTTATTTTCAAAGGGACACTAAAATGAATTTTTAGATTTTACAATAAAATTGGCTTCAGGAGTACTCAATTGGCTCATATAATACAGTGATATTTTTTAAAGTGCTTCTAACACAAATTTTAAATCTTATAGACATTTTGGGGTCTTCCACTTGGTTCAAACAATGCAGTAATGTTTTCAACATTAGCGAAACTCAAGTTTTGGAGCCCCAATAGGTTTTGGGTGGGGTGGGGGCATGTTGCAGTAATGTTCTCAGCAGTAGTATATGCTATTTCATGCATAATTTTGAAGACAATAATGTTTTTATGTGAACTTAGGAACCAGTTCCTGATAGTGAAACAACTTTACTTTAACTGACTTTTTTTTTTAATATGTAATTTTTTAAATGACACTGAAGCAGATTTTTAAACTTGCCCCCACTTAGCCCTATATTGCTTTCAGGGGAACTGGAACTGTTTGCCTCATAGTGCAGCAATGTTTTTATTATAAGCTTTTTTTTTTCGAGATAATTTTGAAAATTATATTAAAATGAATTTTTAGATCTTATATTGATTTCAGGGACTCTAACTGTCTCAAAATGTACTGATTTTATATTGATTTCAAGAGGTCGTCTCAACTTTTGAGGAGTAAGAAGATGGCACTATAACGATTATCTCGTTATATATGTTTACATTCCGTTCCCCCCCCCCCAGCAGTTTCAATTAAAATTCTGTTTAAGAATTTATTTATTTTAGTGCAATATAGTCAAACAGTGCAGCCCCTAAATTAAATTCAACATTTAAAAACTAAAGCGATTGTATTAATGGCCCTGCACATTTAAATTAAATTATTCTAGTTACTCATCTCTTTAATAAAATAAAATCAGTGAATCACTCTCCATTTTCACTTTCTGATTTTTTCACACATACGATTTAACCTTGTACAAAATTCGTTACGGCTGACTGTTAGTTTCAAAAGCATTTTAACTTCGGTCATTTCCTTATTTGGGCATGAATATAACTCATCATTTAAAATCATTTTGCATGCAATCTATTCATTAGAATTTTCTTCCCAATACACTCTAACATTCACACCCTTTTCTTCATATGTATGTCAATTCTGCATTTTTGTGGTAAAGCGGTTTATCTTTGATCTAACATCTGCTCTAGAAAAATACATTCTCATGCCCTTCGCCTAACGAATTCGGTCTGTTACTATGCCCTATCCAGAAACACTTTTTATTTTTTTACATTTAACCGCAGCTGTATCAATGTACAGATTAGTCTGCGTCTTTCATGACTCAAGAATGTTTGCAGCCCACAATCTGCCCCCCCCCCCTACACAATTAATATGGTAGAAACCTACCGTATGTTTTGGCGAACATACCAGCCAATGTTTCTCTTAGCCTCTTGTGCATGGCGCAAAAATACTTTTAGATTGGCGATATTGTAGTCCGCCAAGCAAGAGAGTTGTAACTGTATATTCGACATTCCTGCTCTGTCTCTACCCTCGTGATGACGTCTTAAAAGAAGCTCCTTATTGCTTTCCCCCTGTACCTCTCCCTTGGACTTTCATCATGAAATAAAATAAGTCTTCGTTTACCCGAATTGGAGTTTTTTTAATAGGAGCTGGTGTTTAATTTTTGCATCCTTGTCAACGCAAAACGGCCATCTCTTCACTAGCAAAAAACGTCTTCATAGGAACCTCATTACACTTTGAATCCGCCTTTGATTTCAGACCGAAAAGAAGTTAGTAGGAAACAGAAAACACATCTGAAAATTTGTATTTCCCAATCATTGTCTAATAGGGATAAATAAAAGCATCTAAAGTTGGCGGCAAAGCAATTAACTAGAATCGTTTTAGGATTGGTGGTATTTATTTTTCATGAATGACTTTGAGTGCAGCTGTGAAATGTACTTTTTTATGATTTGACAGAAATAGGATTGTGCCTTAGGATACTCATTTTCAGAAAAGGGATCATCTAATTTATTAACTATATGATACCGTCAATTTTTAAATTCTAGCTATAGTTTCCTACAGCTGTCAAAATGAGAGATAAACTGCAAAGTTGTGCGGGGCCCTGTGCAGCTGCATCATTCGCCCGATCGTTGTGCCGGCCCCAAGTAGAGAGATAACTTAGGTCAGGGCTCAATTTCTAACAAAAAAAAAGTACTGGAGCCCTAATATTCTGCAGTACTAACAACCGTAGCGTGCCCCCCCCCCCCCCCCCCCAAACCATCACTCCAATCTCCACATTTATATTCCATACACTATTTGCAAAACTTAAAGCATTTTTTTTTTTCTTTAGAGAAATAAAAATTTTAAATATATCTATATCAGCATATACTTAGATGTAAACTATTCCACTTTTTAGTTATCACTCCTTTCGAATAGAAATCTTTGTCTAATTTGAATGTTAATTAATTGCAGAATTCTGGGATTAAATATGATAAGAATTATGATTCGGAAATAGTGGCAATACAAAAAAGGAATAGTTCACCAGCTGTGCATTTTTTATGAAAAAAAGAATGAAATTTACAGAAATTAATATTTATATGCTGAAGAATAGAACAACGTTTTTCAATTTCCTATACAATGTGCATATCTTAAACTATAATCGATTCCTTCCACATTACAATCTTTCTTGGTGAGTCTCTGAAAATCATATTAAATTAAAAATTTGACAGATTAAATTAAAAAGATTCGATGCTTTTATAGAAAAAGAGGAAAGATTTCTCAGTTGCTTTCGATCAGAATAACAAAACATGGCATTAAATCTACTTATAAATGAAAATGACTTTGTAAATGTGCCTTAAAATGGGCAACATTAATGATACAAAAAAAACGCTGTTATACTGGGCTCCGGAGCTCTGTATTTATGAGCTCCGGTGAATTCTGACCAATACTTAAATATTTACTAAAAACAAAGAGGTACTGGAGCTGAGCTCCACCACAAATTAAGCCCTGACTTAGGTGGTTCCAAATAAGAGTTTTAAGATTTTTATGATTTGTATTCTGGGAACATGAGGAGGAACCATAAATTTTGAAGAAAAGGGCTTTGTAATTTAGATGATTTGTTATTTACTTATTGTTTAATAGAGAGCAACAAATAGGACAGAAAATTTTTTAAAGGTTTTTTTGGTTAAGAGGTGGCAAAAGGGGAAAGCAGATATTTTGGGGGTAGAAAGATAATTTAAATAGCTGATTATTTATTTATTGTAACTAGAGAGCAATAAATAGAGCATATATTTTTAAAATAAAGAATTACAGATTTTAAACTTTGTATGCTGGCAGAAGAGGAAGGTCAAGGAGAAGAGTAAATTTTGGGTGAAGGGAGCTAGGTAATTTAGATGATTCATTATTACTTTCTTCTATCTTTACAAGAAGAAAGTATTGGATTTATGAAAATTTTTAACAGATTTATGCATTTTAGGGGGCAGAGATCCCGAAAAACATGAACAAATTTAACATGAACATTTTTACAAAATGTCTGTTTGTGACACAAATTTTGTGGGTGCCCTATCTCAAGAACTAACATACGGAATTTAACAAAAATTCATATTCAGGACTAGGGCTGGACGATATCAAAAATTTAATATCGCAATATATCAACGAGTTAATATCAATATCGGTGATATATCGCGATAACTACTTTAAAGTGTGAGGGAATAGAAAAATTTCTTATTTCTAAAGACAAATGGTATAGTAGGAATAATTTTATTGCAAATAGCTGTAGAAAGCAAAGAATAAATGTTTTATACCTATTTGCTCACGCAATATTCTTTAAATATATATATATATATATATGCTACAAATAAATACTTTAGAAAACGGAACCAATATTCGGTATCTATTTGCACTCATATCATTGATTACATAGTGATTTTCTTTAGCTTGTTCTCGATTCTTCCTGTTTTATGTATTATTTAAGAATAACTTTTTAACTATTTAATTTTATCGCGTAAACAGAGAATATTATTTAAAAAAACTTTACTAGATAAACTAAAATGTTCTCAATTTTAAGACGTTGAAATAAAACGTTGAATTTAAAATAAATGAAAAGCAAAAACTGAAACAGATTTAATGTCATAATTGCATGTACTCGTAATAGTCTTCAGTGAATGACAGATGCAGCAGAAATTTTATTTTTTAATCTTTTTCTAAGAGTATCAATACTTTCTTAATAGTTAAAATATTTAGAAAATTTCTCTGTCTTTATACCTTCGTATTTGTTTATCTATGGATGAATAAAACATTAAAATTTTTAAAATATACATATTCAAATCCCATTTGGAAATAGACCTATGCTAAGTAAAATTCCCTTTTTTATAAATATTTTGTAAATAACATCTAGATCCATAACAACATATTTTTCCAGAAAGAAACTAACAAAAAAGAAAAACTTACCATAAAATTTTACTTGATTACGCAAAATACTCGGTTTGATATTTAAATCTGTTTTTTATTTGGAAAGTGCCACTGAATTTAAAAGGAAAAAAAAAAAAAAAAAAAGAAGAAGAAGAAGAAAAAGAAATGTTGCAAATGAAAAAAAATAGAAATAAAATAAAGTTATTGGCTAACAAAAACAAATACATAAACAAAACAATCGATATTTTGCATTAGATTTCAAAAAGTTCGAAATCAGAGAGTCTTGGTTAGTTCAAAGAGATCATTGCATTTTAAATTTATGAAAATACTCATAACATTTATTTTAAAAGATTAATAAACAAAAAAAATTAAAACATTAATAATCATATAATTATTTACAAATGAATATACATCTTATAGATACTCACGCCTTGTCCGGATGGGTTTTTAAAAAGCCGTGATGACAGAAAACTCCCCCCCCCCCCTCATTTTAGCGCGAGAACACACTATTCAAATTCTATTCTTTTAAATAGTATAAAAAGGACTCCGTGAAAGTGTCATTAAGTTTACGGTGCTTAAGTGCAGAGAAAAAAACTATTGAGTTGCAAGCAAACAAAAAAAGAAAAAGAATGAAATCAAAATCTTCTTTTCCTTACTGTTAAAAAAAAAAAAAAATAATAATCAATAAATCCATATCTCCTACGTAAATTGACCGATTTCTTTCAAATTTTCAGCTAGTTGAAATAATAGTAAATTAGGCTGTGTAACAAATTTTTATTAAAATTTAATTATTTATTAGAAAGTTACAACGCCTTCCGAAACTTCGAATGAAAAGCAGGAAAGCACCTGCGGTTATTTTCGTTTATTCATCTCGCTCCGAGAAATCGGAAGTCATATGTTTACACAATCAGATCATTATGTTTTGCAAAGCAGAAAGAAACCATGGATAGAGATATTTATTTTTTCTTTTTAACTCAAATATCTACTGTAGTTTTATTATTTTTATGTACTATCTTTTTTCAGTATTGTAAACGTGTTTCTGATGTAAATAATTTGCGGGTAAAGAGAGTGTTCAATGTGGATAGATTTTTTTTTCTTACGTTAAAAAAATTCGCTATTAAAACATCTGCTTTAATATTATGGTTTTTTTAGTATTGAAAACGCGTTCTTGACATAAATCACACACTGTTTTTTGTATTTTGGGAGAGGAGATGGGGAGGGGGGCGGCGGTAGATATATATATATATATATATTAAAATGAAACGAAATTCGGAATCGCCAAGGTCCAGTGGGTGCTGGATTTCGAATTTTGTACTGTATATTTATGTATAAAAATTCAAGTACAGGATTTTTCAGATTATTTGTGCGTCTGTGCCGGCCATAGAACATGGTATATCAATTTTAGTGATCTTGATCTGATCACTTAAGCAATTATAAGGACATAAACCTATAAAATTTTTAATGTAAATTAAAATGAAAGGAAAATGTGGTTAAAGAAAATCAAAACTTTTGAACAATGAAAAAAGAAAATAGATTTTTAAATTATTACTCTGTAGTTTTTGAAGCAAAAATAAAACTTCAAAATTTCTATTAAAAATGTATTATATATAACTATTATTTTTACCAAAAAAGAGAGAAAGAGAGAGAAAGTAAAGTAAGGGAAACTATCAATTCGACGTATACTGGAAAAAAGTTCAAACCCGACCCAGTCTTCAAATTAGATTCTTGCATCGTCTCAGGTTACCCGATTTTACCCGAACCCGACCCGACACGCGGTTCGTGTTGACCAACCATTTTAAAAGAAGGTCAGGAATATACTATTTTATGAAAAAAACTATATATTTGAACATTAATGGTATATGTATTCAATTTTGTACTAAAAAGATAAATTTGATATTACAGAATAATTCTTTTTTATATTGTATTAAAATATGAATTTATTATCTTCCACTTCGAGTTTGTGATGAAGTGTACCGGGTGTCGGTCGGGTTGACTTTAAGCAGAGTTTTCAGGTTTGGCTCTGGTAAGACGCGACCCGTGCCGTACTACACCCTGAGTGAGCAGAAAAAAAGGCCAACCCAGCCTGCATGTCCAGAGCAAAAAGCAAACACGGCTTCAGTCTAATGACACGAAATTAATCCAAGCGTTCCAGCCCGGTTTGCAGACATCCAGTATAATGGCATTTAATAATATTACATTTACAGACTTTAAAAATAAGGCCCGGATGTAGTAATATTTTTTATTTTATTGTTCTTTTTTGTCTTTTTGCTCATTTATGTCATTTTTTAAAACAGGATTTTTTTTTTGTCTTAGTTAAAATTAGATAAATTATATAATTAAAAAAAAAAATCAGAAATATATTTTCATTGAAAAAATTACAACTGAAATTCGTCTAACTAATTTCCACGCCCGTGTGAATATTATCAATAAAATCAATCAGTAAAGTAAATCATATAAATAAAGTAAATCAGTAAAATAAAGTAAATCAATTCTTACCTTGAATTTAATCCATCATATTGTAGAGAATAATTATATCTAAGATGACTCCATAAATTAGAAGTAGCTTTTGCAGATACCGGTCGAACGCATATACTGCATACTGCAATTTTTTCATTTATTACTTCACCATTTTCATTACCTGGGCATCCAAAATATTGCCACACGTTACTCTTACCCTCTTTTTTTGAAATCACTTGATTATAATTCCGGAAATTTACCCGACACCGTACGTTCATCTTCCTATAAAATATAAAATCACTACCGATAACTCGCTCGAGCCATACAAACGAGCATTGAATGAAGCCTATAGACAATTATTGACTCAACATTGAACAGATGTTCTAGCTCATATCATTGGCAGGACGTATCAAAGACTTGATATGTTCTGATATGTCTAGACCAATAGTAGCAGCGAAGTTAAATCAACGACGATTAAAACATTATTCAGTAACGAACGGGCATATGTATGTTGATATATTAGAATATGAATTATTCTGTGTCTGGGATATCAACGAAAGACAGATTATCGCGGGAGGAGAGTTTAGAATAAAGCGGGTCTGCGAATAAATACATCTATCGGATGAGAGAAAGGATTGAAGAAGTCATTGGCCAGGACGTATCAAAGACTTGATATGTTCTAATATGTCTAAACCAATAGTAGCAGCGAAATTAAAACAACGACGATTAAACCATTATTCAGTAACGAACGGACATATGCATGTTGATATATTAGAATATGAATTAGTCCGGGTCTGGGATATCAACGAAAGACAGATTATCACGGGAGGGAATTTAGAATAAAGCGGGGCTGCGAATAATTTCATCTATCGGATGAGAGAAAGGATTGAAGAAGTTCTTGGTTACGCAATATTCGGCGCTTTTTCTTCTTACGGTTCGAAGTCGTGGTGCGGAAAAAAATGTTATTGGGATATATAAGTAGAGCCAGAGATTAGATATCGCTATTGGGATATATCGTTAGAGTCAGAGCTTACATATTGTTATTGCGATAGTTAAAAAATATCAATATTTGACCGATATATTGATAATTAATCCAGCCCTATTCAGGATGTCCCTGATATAAATTGGTGCAGATTAGTTTTTGGTATAAATCGCCAAACAGGTTGTGCTGCCATGCTGCATTTTTCACAATTTCTGAAATAGCTCTATCTTAAGAACTAATGCACGGATTTTCATCAAACTTCTGATTAAGTTAGTCCTTGATATGAGTTGGTGCTGATTATGTTTTGGTGTAAATCAGCCAACAAGTGCCACTGCTATACTGCATTTTTCCCGATTTCCGCAATAGCTTTATCTCTAGCAGTAATGCACAAATTTTCATCAAATTTCAGATTAAGGTATACCTTGATAAATATTGTTGCTGATTATGTTTTGGTGTAAATCGCCCAACAAGTGGCCCAGCTATGCTGCATTTCTCACGATTTTCGCAATAGCTCTATCTTAAGAACTAATGACAAATTTTCCTCAAACTTCACATTCAGTTAGATGTTGACACAAGTTGTTGCTGATAAGGTTTTGGTGTTAATTGCCCAATAGGTGGAGCTGCTATGCTGCATTTTTCATAATTTTTGCAATAGCTCTATCTTAAGAACTAATGCATAGATTTTCATCCAACTTCAGATTCAGTTAGACGTTGACATAAGTTGTTGTTGATTAGGTTTTAGTGTAAATCAGTCAACAGGTGACACTGCTGTGCTGTATTTTGCAGGATTTATACGATTTTAGCGATACTCATATCTCAAAAACTAATGCACGGAATTTCCTATCTTTAGAATTCTCATGATGGCCATAGATTGCCATTTATTTTTGGCATTGTGATAGCGAATTTTGAAGTATTAATATGTATGAGATAGAAGAAAGTTTTAGAATTGGCACATCTGACTAGTTTACTTATTGTTATTAGAGAACAACAAATAAGACAGAATATTTTAAAATAAAGTTTTAATGATTTGATTTTTTTGCTGGGGGGTGGCAAAAGAGGAAAAAGCAAACACTTTGGGGGTATAGGGATAATTTAAACGACTAATTATTTATATATTGTTACTAGGGTAGAAGAAATAGAGCCCAGAAGCAGAATTTTCTGTATCAGGGCGATTCCGTGGAGAGTGTAACACACGTAACGCAGGCTTTAATTTGCATTTATTCAATTATTTATTAAATTTTAATGTTAATTCTGATTTTAAGTGGTATGGTAAATACGTTATTAGCATATTTTTTAATTTAAATGTGCGGCAATAAAACTCACAGAAGTATATCATTTAATTTCATTACTCAAAATCTGTTTTTTTTTTCTACTTCAGAAAAAAAGCACATTTTGAGTATGAAATTAAATGATATATTTCTGTGAGCTTTACTTACACACATTTAAACTAAAAAATATGTTAATAACTTATTTACCATACCACCTAAAATCAGAATTAACATTAAAATTTAATAAATAATTGAATAAATGCAAATTAAAGCCTGCGTTACCTATGTGACTCTCCGCATGGAATCGCCCATCAGTCTGCAGCATACTAAAATTTATCTGTGACTCAACAGTGCTAGACTAAGCCTACTAAAACAACATCCCATAAAATAAGAAAAATTTGCCTTTATAAAAAAAAAAAAAAAAAATGATAAAATTATGAAACAAATATCATAAATCTAGAGACTTAAAGTAAATTTCAACTTTTTTTAAGCCCAGCTTTTCTTTTTAAGCTGGTGGATTAATCTGCAAGGGTTTAAAATAATCTACAGTGCCCGCTGCCGTGCTGGACAGTTTCTGCTACTGGGAAATAGAGTATATATAGTTTATAAAGAGTTTTAAACTTTGTATGCTAAAAGCAGGGTTGGCAGGTTTTTGATATGTGCCAGTTTATGTCGGGTTTAAACCGTCATGTCAAAAACCTCAACTATTACATTGATCTGTAAAATTTCGCATTAAATGTCACACATAACAACATTACATGTAATATTTAAAATTCACTATTACTGTATATTAATAATTAGTACATAGTAAAGTACTATTGTTAAATGAAACTTTTAACAGGGAAATTTTTTTTTTTTGTAAAATTATGCTTTTTAAAAAGTAGGCCTTATGCTCACCTGAGCTGTACATTTCTTCTCTTACTTAAAATCTTTTTAATTTATTACTTTTGAGAGCTTAAAATTACTACGGTGCCTAGGATTTTGAGAGCTTAAACCTAGGATTTTTATTTTTTTTTTAAAGAAGAAAAAAACTTAGAAAAGTTCCTTTTTTTGTACATATAGCAAGATAATGTGCATCAATTTTATTCTAGTCTAGGCAATAACTATTCATTCAAAATTGAAATTGGATTATTAATCTTAAACATTTACAAAATAAGTAATTTTTTTTAAAAAAGCCAAAATCTTTTTAAAACATGCTTTTTTAAACATATAAAAATATTTTTTCGATTTTAAAACTGAATAAAATTGGCTTGGTCTTCTAAAAGAAAATTCACTTAAGCCCCATATTAAAAAAAGTGCTTAATAGAAGGGATCAATCAAATCATGAAACCATACAATTGTTTGGCTTATATTTTCCATCCCAACCATCAGGGGCAAGGGTTGACTTATGTATCTGTTGATTCAGCTCGCACTTGGGCTACAGAGAGAATTTTTGGATTCTTACCCGTACTGATTGTGTATGAAGCTAAAGAATACCCTTTCCTGTCTTCTTATTTCAGTACTGTCGGGAGGAACCCATTACTTGGTGGAAAGGTATCATTAAATGCAATAGCTTTTTGACTGAGCCTGCTTCAAAACTTGTTCATCTAGCAGCGCTTTTGCAATCAAGTCCTATTAGCTCAGCATCAATTAAGATACAGACTATTTTTTAATGTTTCATACATTCTAAACTCAGAAATCATTTAGGTGTAAATAAATTAGAGATGCAACGAATATTTGACCGAAGCCGAATATTCGGCCTATCTGCCAAATACTCGGCAGAAGCCGAATATCAAGTCCATTATTCGGCCTTGGCCGAATAATACTGTGATAAATGTTTTTATATTTACACAGTATAACTTTTTAATTTGAAAATTTATATTCATCATGTATAATGAAAATTTTATTTGAAATTAAACAACACTTTTATTTCCATTAACTTTCATACTCCGAATGGGTTTTATCTACCCATTTTTATATAAGAGGCTAATTTAGGAATCACATTAAAAAAAAATTATGCTGTATCAGTAAGTACAAAAAGTATCTGTAATAAGTTAACATAATCTGTTAAATTTAAAATCAATCTATTCAAAATTGTTTTAATACAGCTGTACAAGCAAATTCAAATTTTTTTTTATCATAATGGGAAGTTCAACATTTATCCCTTGTTACATAAAAAAATATTTCTTTCAACAATATTTTGAATTATACCTATAAAGAACATAAATATATGATTGATTAGATATAGATGCATTATATGTATAAGATATTTAAGTGATATATGTTGCAATACTTGAGGGGTTTTTTTAGAAAAACACGCTTAAAAATTAAATATAATTTAAGTGATTTTTTTAAGTGTTTTACTATTTCTTATTAAATAATGAAAGAAATGTAAGTACTAAATTCTTTTAATTAGTATGTATTTACGTTTTAGATATTTTTTCAAGAATAGCATTGTAATGTTTATATTTGTCTTAAAAAACAGTTAAAATGTTTTCAATAAACGTAGATTGTGATGCAGAAATAATAATTCAGCATTCTCAGGTGCTAGCCTACTTCTTTTTTTTTTCATAAATGTTACCTGCTTCTGAAAATAATCTCTCACTATATATGGTATTTCCTGGTGCAGAAAGGTACTTTTTGGCTAATTGTGAAAGCTTTGGAAACATTTAATTCTGCATCTAAATAAGTAAACTATTAGTATTATTTTGTCCGAAACTATCTAAAAAAATCAAATTTTATATTTGGTATGTCGCTATACGCCATAAGTGAACGTCATCAAAAAGTAATATTATTCTTTGATGATTTCTTTAATTTAAATTCCTTAATTTTCCTTTCTTAAAATTTTAGAGTAATAACATTCTTCTATGTGCATAATTTGGCAAATAGTTTGGCGATTTGTATAATTTGGAGAAATTGGTCGACTGGATAATCAAGTATAGTACATATTTTTCTTAACCTGGCCCAAGCGATAAATTGCCAAATGTTGTATCTATTGAAATATTTCATATTGAATTCAATTTTAAGGATTACGAACATTTATTTCATGTTTAAATTAATTATTTTTGTTATTTAAATTGATTTCTCATTAAAAGGATTTTTGTTTGTTCCTTTTTTAATTAAAAAATAAGTTTTTTTCTTTTATTTTGCGAGATGTTTACATTATTTTCTAACTGATATAGCCCTTTCCATTCTTTAACCAGCGATAATATTGCCAAAATATAATCACTGGCAACCCTTTCGCAGAAAATATCAATAAAATACAAAATTTATTACCAAAAATCACAGTTATCCTTCTATATTTGACGCATAAACCACCGCAGGAATATTCTCTATAGAATGATACAATCAGAAAAAAAATTCACTGGGTAGTTTTTGAAAACACTTGAGCCGAATTTTTAGAGTTTATTGCTTTATAATATATATGATGATATGATAAATAAGGGAACATTTTTTTTTTTTTGCTGTATAGCATGTATAATATATAAATAATGTAATATTGCATATATTATACTTTTGAAAAAAACCGATTTTCCTTGGGGAAAATTGAGTTTTTCATGAAAAAACAAGAAAAAGCCCATGAGGGTTGTTTAAAAAAAAAAAAAAAAAAACGGGTTTTCGCGAACCCTGATTATAAGGGGCTTGTTACTTTTGAGGGAAAGAAAAGAGAAAAGTATATCTTGGTAGCAGGAAAAAATAATTATATTTTAATGGAATGAATAATTATATTTTAAGAAAACAAACTTTTTCTTTACATACAGAATGCAAATTTACTAGTTTGAGTTAAATGAGAAAGGATATAAAAAGACAAAGGACACATGCAACTTCTTATTTTTGGGGGGGGGTGAAATGATTTTACTAAAATAAAAAAAGTTTCATTTTTACAGAGGTAATGAGTTTCTATTTTAGATAATATATATATAAATTAT
This sequence comes from Maratus speciosus, assembly GCA_963932465.1. NCBI lineage: Eukaryota > Metazoa > Arthropoda > Arachnida > Araneae > Salticidae > Maratus > Maratus speciosus. The sequence goes on along the minus strand of OZ010786.1, from coordinate 105,299,366 downwards.
TAGAACTATCTATGGATTAAATAAAAAACTATGAATTAAATTATTATTTACATTTTTGAAAGTCATGTGTTATCTTATTTGCATCAAAGTGTTTAAAATATTACAAAAAATACATTCATATGTTATGATTTTTGAACACTCAAAACAAAAAATTAATTTCAATTAGTCCTTAATTTAATTTTTGATTTTAAAATTGAAAAAAAAATTAAAGTCAGTATTTGGCCTAAAACTTGGCCGAATATTCGGTATTCGGCCAAATCACTATTTGTTGCATCCCTAAAATAAATGTGCTAAAAAAGTTGTATTCTGCAGCATGCTGCGGGGTAAAATTGATCCGGGTTATTTAAAAATACAAAATGATTTTCTTCTGATTGAAAATTCCAAACAATAAAAATATTTTATTGCAATTTATAATTAATTTTCTTTTAATTATTAAATTACAATAATTTTAAATTAAAGATTACATAAATCATTGACTTATTTAATGTTTACCTATTATTGTTGTTAAAATGTTTTAGTGTGTTTCTGACGGTTTAAACCCGTTTATGACAGTTTAAACCAGTTTTTGACGCTTGTCATGTCAAAAAACAGTTTTTTATGTCAAAAATCCAACCCTGGCTAAAGGGGGGGGGGGGGGAAGCATAAATTTTGAGTGGAAGGCGAAATTGTAGTTTACATGATTGATTTTTTACTTATTGTAGCTAGTCAGCAACAAATAGGACAAAATAATTTAAGATTCTCAAGGTTTTAACCTTTTTGTGCTTGGGGAGTGGGGGGGGGGAGGATTTCATTGAGATTATATAAAATCCAAAGTGGAAATTTGACAAAAAATTCAAAAGGTGACAAATTCTGTTCCTCCGATGTTTTAAATCAATTTTCAACAGTTTATGGAGAGGAGGCTTAGATTTTTGGAATGGAAAGTAAAGTAAAATAAAAATTTCTTAAAAGTATGAGGGAAGCTTACAATCGGGATTTTAAGGTACATTAAAATATTTTCTCTGCAACTAATCAAAACTTTCAGTTGAAGAAAAGGCAAAGAAATTAGCACCTATTATCTTTTAAAATTATATTTTTTTCATCCACAAGAATTTATTTAATATTTTACAAAATATTAAAATATATATAAATGAAATATACTTACTGTCATGATTAACTGCCTTTTCAGTGCTGGTTTTTATACAAGTTCCACTTTCTTTGTGGATTTTAAAACAAGCTACTCGACAACTGGAACGAAAGTATACATTCATTAATTTTTAAATTTACATATGTTATTTTGATAATAATAATGCATGAATAATTAAAATATGAGAGACAAATTTTTCTAATGAGTGGCTTTTAATCGACAACCTCGCACATCAGTTGCTTTTTTTTTTTTTTTTTTTACAAGAAGAAAGAAAAAAAAGGTTTGGGATCACTGAGTTCACCATTTTTTTAAAAATTTGTTGTCCAATTGTATTCTGAATGGTCTTGGACCAGAAGACCATCAATAATTTTGAGTACTGTTAAAACTTCCAATCAACTTCTATTCAGCATTATAGCTAGAGTCACTGGAACACATAAGTTAGTATAAAATAAGAAACTCTCTGAAAACACAATAATCTACCCCAAAATGTTCTGCAAAAATCTACTAAATCATATGCACCACACATATATGGGTGATTCTACGCAAATAGGCCATTTTCATCATAGTGATGAAGAAAAAATAAATCATGTCAGAAGCTTCTAATTTTTTGTAACAAGACACTAGAAAAGTTCCTTATTGGGGAAAAAATAGCCGTCAGGCTTAATATTAAGAAATTCTATATAATTTTTAGATTTTTATTAGAATGAGGGGATGATTATAATGTGAGGAAATGACAATTTTGTGAAAAACAATTTCAAATAATATTTTTAAGAAAACTTTTGTCCAGAAAGATTAAATCTACATTCTCTGCTATTAAAAAGCTCTAGAGGTTCAATTTTTTTTTTTTTTAAAACAAAGTCACATGCTCACATGTTGTCATAAATATCCTCTTTCATATGCCACTTAAACTTTCCATTGTCTGTAGGTTCAACAGAATTTACTTTGACTGATTTGTCATCAATATCCAATAGTTCTCCATTTCAATTTCATGCTCCAAAATTATCTAATCCAAATGATCTAAAGGCACTGTTAAATAAAATTTATTGAGTCCCCCATTGTTTGTATGCATATTACCCTTGTTTCCAATCTCTTTTGAAATGTATTGCCTGAATTTCTTCTAGGAATATACAAAACAAGTTTTCGCTGAAATCTATATGCAATAAGATATAGTTTTGTGCTTAAGATGACTTTATTTTCTTAATTGCTTCATATTAATAAGCTACATTTCTGCTGTGTACCAGGAATATTTTCAACTGAATGCTAAATTCTTTCACAAGTTATTTTGATGAAATTTCTCCACGAGATTTTTTTTTGGTTTCCTTGCTGACTTTTCTTTTACCTTTTGCATAATAAATAATATTTTATGCATTGATTTGCCTAAAACTACGCATTTATTTTCATCAAAAGCATTAAATTTTCAACAAAAATATGTTTTCTACAAGTTTTTAAAAATAACAGAACAATTCTCACACATGAGAATCATTCCCTCACATGAGGAAATGACTAGTGATGGAATGATAAAACGTACATTATTAGTTTTTAAAATTTGTACTCATAAAGTAAATTTAAAAAACAATACATGTACTCAAATTATCCCTTCAGAGAAAACTAAACCACCCATAAATACATTTTTAGAAAATAAATTATTTTTATAAATTTAAATGAGGGAATAATATCATCTTAACATTTGCCCAATCTGTCTATTAAATTATTCCTTACACACTGAACTATTTCTCCAGGATGGCTAAAAATTGTTGTACAGACAGGTAAGTCCCATGTGCTCAGCACATGTGCAATGTTTCAGTCTACAGTAGCACCACCTTTCTCAAATATACAGAATTATTAATGAGGGAGGGAATGATCTGAAATATGAGTTGCAAACTTTTTTGCCAAATAAAAATTGCATGTGCTGACCAAAAAAATATTGTAATACAAAAAAATAATACTTTGTGTTCATATTAAAATACAGAAGTCAGATTTTTTTTTTTTTTTTTTTTTTTAATATTTCAGTAAGAAATGGTATTTTTTATATTTTTGGGTGGTAGCAGTTGTATGTGAGGGAATGATATTTAATAGGTTTAAAAATTTATTTTAAATATATGTTTTAATTAATAGTTAAATTTCATGAGCTAATGTGGTAAAACCATGTCTAAACTACATGTTAAAAAAAATACATTAGGTTTTTCTGTTGAAAAAATTTAAATATCCTCCAGTTTCATCATTATAGCCTATTTGCGTAGAATCACCCATATATGAATGAATGTCTGGGTTGGAACAAATGTTTAAAAATAATAATAATTTCACAATTTTGCTCACTATATGAGATTTTTTCAATTAGACACAGACATTCTTTGATAAAAGTAAGTTAATCAAAATAATAATAAAATTTAAATTATAAAAACACTTTCTTTTATAAAACTATCACGAATGTGATTTCACTATGAAAAATGTGATTTGTTTTTCATTTTAGTCACTATTACAAGTATAATGTCCCAGTAGCAGAAAATTCTCCAGGTATCTGCGACAGATATTTCAAAGACAAAAAATAATCTGCAGGTAAAATACTTTTACAATTGAAACGTTAATTAATCAAACAATCACTTACCTGTAGCGTTTTTATGCATTTTATAGTTTTTTATTAATAATAATCTTTAGTTTTTGTATTAAGTAATAAAGAACTAAACATAATATAAAGCAAAATAAAGGTTCAATGGAAAAAGAATCTGCAAAAGAGAAAAGAAAATCTGCGACGCCCGTCTCCCGTCTCGAACTTTCTGCTACCGGGTATAATGTCATTAAGTATTGTAACATATACAGTAGACATCTGCAAATCTAAAATCTACAAATGCCTAAAATCATCGAAAATCTTACATCATCGAAGATGTAAACAATGAAACTTTCCGTTCAATGTAAGAGCTAAATTACAGTACTTTTTAGTTTTATATCATTCTGTACGTATTTTAATATGTAATTCTTGATAAGACTGAACACATGGTTTTTCATAAAGGAAGTACAAATTTATTTCTGAAAAAAATTAAGATATGGCTGATATCACTGGTAATCACAATCTTTTTACCAAATATACTTATGTATTAAGCAAACCTTTTTGGCCATTAACCCTTTCGAGGGCAGTGTCCTTAAAAAAGGACACCTAATTTTAATTAAAAAACTGACAAAAGGCACCAAGAATATTTAATTAAAATTTTTCTTTTATAATGTATGTGAAAATAAGCAAGTTCGTATTTTCTAATAAATGTGTTTATAAATTCTGGTGTCAGTCCGTTATTTAATAAGTTTTTGAACAGAATTACTCCGCGCCAGAAAAGGTTAAGACTGGCTAAACCTGAAATAAAACTTCCTTACTTTATGATTTTGATGTGAATTAATAGAACACCTTTATAAGGAAAGTTTCATTGAATAATTCAAGGAAAATGTATCTCATATTTGTTATACATATTTAATTATACATTAATTATTTTACTTGATTTGATTTACTTTTAATAATTTAATCATTTTTTAAATTATCTTATTTCTTATTAGTTTATTACTTTACTTACTTGTTTTAATATTTTACTATATTGCAAGCATTCATTATAATTTTCATTGTATTATTACATTCAAATTACCATTTAAAAAATGTAAACAAAGCAATGATTAGAAATACGCAAAATTCTAAAATCCGCACGACCTCTGGTCCCAAGCTGTGCGGATTTGAGGGAGTCTACTGTATATCATTATCATTCATTGTCAAACTACCATTCCTCATTTTTTTTCATAATTTTTTTAGAAAATGATAAATCTTCCCTCATTTTTCAGCCTTTTCCACCCTTAATCACTTATCAGTTTCTTACTTTTATTCATTATGCTACCAAATATGGAGAGCAGACGTATTTCAATGGTGAAGAATTTGTAAATTTTTCAATCTAATTAATAAAAAAAAATACAATTATTCTTTCTTTTTAGAGCACTAGGAAGCTCAGCCATCCACCATCCAGATCCTGTAAGCTAACAGGCTAATTTGCTCTGTTCTAAAAGATTACTCAATTAGAGATATAATTGAATATTATCATGAACAGTTCAGATATTCTGTAATCAGAATATCAGATTGCCATTTGAATTTTCTTTTGACTAAGGGGATTTTTTGGTTCCGAAGGCCACATCAATTGGCTGTCACGGCAGCTGTTTTCATGATTGATTAAGTAAGATTAATTACGTATTTGAAAATCAGCTGGTATAATATGGTTAAGTAAAAAACTTTGCTACCTCCCAGATTTTTGTTACGACACTATAGACAATATTCTTCCTTTTGGTTTAAGATATTTTACATTTTTGCAAGAGTAACTAATTTTTATTAAAATATTTCAAACATGATTATTATTTACATTATTTTTACACGATCATTATTTCACTTATTAAAATATTTCAATATCACATACGATAGTATGTGGTATTAGTAATCGATTTTATTTTACCTTTATCTATAGAATATTAATGCCAAAAAAAAGGTGATAAGGAATTTAAGTGGGCCACAAATGAGAGGTGTGACAGTGAACCGGTCCATGAAAAAAAAAAGATGAGAAAATACTGCTTTAGAGTAAATAACAACAGTGTTATCACCTGTCAGTGTTTATTTATTTATTTTTTCGACATTGTGACTGCATTTCATATTCTTCATTTTAATTGTGTCGTGTGTTTTAACTCATTGTTTTTCTACATTTTTATCTTTAATCTGCATTTTGAATAATGCATTTGTATGATTTTCAAAGAGCTGTAACAGAAGCAATTTTTTATTTCCAGAAATGTGGTACTATTATACAAAAAATACACAAGTGTTCGGATATTAAATCAATATTTACATAGGAGATATTTCTTTTAAGCTGTTCTGATGCTTTTTCTTTATTTGTATTTTAATTTTACGAGATTTAAGTTAAGAATTAGTCTTGTTTAAAATTTGACTAATAAATAAACCGTAAACATCAATTTAAATATACTTACTAAAATTTGACTTAAGAAAACACAATGTTCAATAAAACTTGTTTATTTTTGTCAAGGTTTATACTATAATGCAATAACTTTTCCTATAAATTTAGTTATGTCTGTTAACAGGATTAGTAATTCTCCAGCAGTGTTAATAAAGTGATTTTGAATCAGACAGGGTTCCTACGCAATTCTGATAAAAAAATTCCCTGACTTTTCCAGTCTTTCCCTGACTTTTCTCGGTAGAAATTCAGCCTACATATTGTTGTAAAACCCTCCATAATGGACTTTAATTTAGATAAATGCTAAAAAAAAAGGTATGTGCTGTATGAATTTCCGATTTTTTAATTATTTTTCATATTGTTATATAGTTAGCACAGATTTCACATAAAAATTTTTGACTGGATGAATAATTAATTCAAAATTTCTTCATTTATGACGATAATAGAAAATCAGATGGAAGCAGTACATAAAAAATTCCCTGACCTTTTCAAATATTTCAAAAATTCCCTGACATTTTGCCTAAATTTTCGAATTCCCTGACCCGTAGGAACCCTGTCAGAGGATGAAATGAAGAGGGCACAGATGTCATATACGCCCCATATTGGCGCCATTTTTGGCTTAGATGCTTTATATTCCCTCAGCCATTGTTTTGAATTGTTTAGCGATATTTTGTTGTTGGTGTTTATGGATATTGCAACCTCGATATGTAGAATCCCGTGTGACGTGTTGTTCTGGCAACCCTTGAGAAGCTGATTTTAGCTTGGAATATTGTGAATGTATTTTGATATCGTGTTGTATAGTTCTGCCTTTTTATATTTATGTGAAATTTATTGAATGTATTTGATTGACTATGGTTTCTGTAGTCCGTTTAAACGCTCTTGCTGAAGTAATTAGGAAATACGAGGAAATTTTGACAAGAAAAGAAGATTTGTTTATAGGGTGTGAATGTGTATTCATAAGCCCATTTTGGAAAATGACAGTGATGATATTTCGTGCTGGAGCTTTCAAGAAAGCAGATATGTCTGTTAAGGTATGTTGATAATTTTATGTATATTTTGCTGCTTTAAAAGTTTTTTACATTTTGAGATTGCTGCAAAGCGAGAATTGCTGAATTTTGAGAATGCTACACCGCGAGAAATGCTGAATGCAGTGATATTTTCTTTCGGTTAATGTGCGCTAAGGACACATACAACAATTACTGATTGCCATTTTAGCGAATTTTGTTTTTTATGTGTATTTTGCTGCTTTAAGTTTTTTTTACATTTTGAGATTGCTAGAAAGCGAGAACTGCTGAATTTTGAGAATGCTAGAAAGCGAGAACTGCTGAATTTTGAGAATGCTATACAGCGAGAACTGATGAATGCAGTGATGTTTTCTTTCGGTTAATGTGCGCGAAGCGCACTTACAACAATTACTGGTTGCTATTTTAGCGAATTTTGTTTTTTATGTGTATTTTGCTGCTTTAAGTTTTTTTTACATTTTGAGATTGCTAGAAAACGAGAAATGCTGAATTTTGAGAATGCTATACAGCGAGAACTGGTGAATGCAGTGATGTTTTTTTTCTGTTAATGTGCGCGAAGCGCACATACAATGATTAATGATTGCCATTTTAGCGAATTTTGTTTATTATTTACATTTTATTTTCGTTAAGCCAAATATGCGTATAAACCGGTGCTTGGCGACATTTACTACTTGGCGGAAAGGGGGTTTTGGGAGAAGTCCCGTATCCTGTGCCGGAAGATTTGGCGATTTTTTGGCGCGCTTTTTTTGGCGATAAATTTTTCGATATGGTAGCCGTTTGATCGTCGGACTTTGAAAGATTTTGAACGGCTTTAGGGTTGCTTTTTTTCCGGAAAGTTCCTTTGATGACGGAGCGCTAATCTTGAAGCTTATTGGTTCATTAGTCACGTGAGTGATTATTCAGCGTAATTTTGAACGAGTTGGATAACGAATTTGCCGCGTCACATTCCTATCCGAAGCTGTGTCGAGGTAAGACTTGCTTGCAACTGCCTTTTTATTTGATTTCTTTGGATTTTTTGTTAATTTGTTTTCATTTTTTTATTGATTTTTTGGATTACCTATTTCGATATGCACCCTTTATTAGCAAACATTTCCATTTTCACATGGTTTGCCATTATCGGGACGGAAGATTCAGCAGTCCAATTTGCGCTTGAAGTTGGTCTTATTCCTTCGTCTCCCCCACCCTGCCCGAAATGTAGCGGTCAGATGAAAAAAAATGCGAACAAGGATGTGAAATTGAAGTGGAGATGGGTCTGCTGCCTTCGCAGTAAGACTAATTCTAACCCAAATCCTTGTTCCGGCACCGTTAATCCCGTGCATAATACTGTGTTTGAAAATTCTAAAATTCCTGTTCGCGACCTTTTGGCTATTATTTTTTCCTTTGTATTGAAAATTCAAACAAATTTTTTGTATGACCAATTGTGTAACTGGAGAAAAGCTAGAAATGAACCGACCCTGTCAAAAGAAACGCTTTGTGATTATTTTTCTTATCTTCGAGAAGTTTGCGAAATTCACTCTTCTCATTTGTATTCTGAATTGGGGGGCCCGGGAAAATCCATATTAATTGATGAGACTTTTTTAACCATTAGGAAATACGGTAGGGGTCGGATGCAAAAAAATCATACTTTGACTGTTTTGGGCATTTTTTGTAGAGAGGACAAAGAGGGGCTGTTTTTTAGGGTAGATAGCAAAAAAAAAAGTGATATTTGGCCTTACGTTTCACGTTTTTGTCATAAAGATACGTGCGTTGTCTATACAGATTCGGCCAAACAATACAATGACGTTGAAAAATTATTCTCCAGTGGGACAACGCACGAGGTCACTAATCATAGTAAAGGCGAATTCGTGTCAAAAACAAATAAAGCGAACACCATTAATGATCTAGAAAATGAAAATCGTTGGTTTAAAAATACTATAAAATGTCGCAGGAACGATAAAATGTTGTCACAATATATGGCTCTTCATTTTTATCGCCGACACAAGCTAGATCATTTAAAAACGGCTGCCGAAAAAATTCAAGTCCTCATAGATGACATTATTAAAGTCTACCCAGGGCACGGGATTGAGGGGTTAAGACTTTTGGATTTTGAAAGACCAACGGCAGAGTCTGAAAACATCGGGGGTGTATTGCCAAAATTTAAACAATCCCAAAATTCCCATCAAAATTTAGATGATGAGGTACCTTTCATTGACGATGTTTCAGACCCGGACTGGGATCCCTTTTTAGGGATGTAAAGATTTAATGATTTTTTTTTTTTTGTAAATATTGTTTAATTTTATATATTTTTAAATTTTTTTTTTATTAAATTTCCCTTTTTTCTGAATCGCCGTTCCATTTCCTGATGTTTATTTACATTTTTTACTTTTTTTTTTTTTTTGGCAGTTGTGAGCGAGATTTTACCCTAAATATTCGTTAATATATATCAATAAATTGTTTCCCTAGAAATTCTGTTTTAAAAGTTTCTGGTAAGTTTTTTTTTCTTTTTTATTGTGAAAATCGATTCATTAACGGGGGGTTCAGGGGGGCGGTAGCCCCCCTGACAATAACAAATATTTGTTTCTTTTATTGCTATTGCTTTTTAGTTTGCCGAAATTTATATAATTTCATCGTAAAAAAAATTTCCAAGATGGCGGAAAAACATCATTTTTAAATGTTTGTGTTATTTATAAATCCTTGTTTTTACATCATTTTCAAATTTTCAATTTTTTAAAATGGTGCAAAATCATTGATTTATAAATAACATAAACATTTAGAAACGATGTTTTTCCGCCATCTTGGAAAATTTTTCATGTCGCCAAAACGGCTTTTTGGCGCGATTTTTTTTCGCCAAATTTTTCCGCGGCACAGGATATGGAACTCTTCCCGGGGTTTTCACGCCAAGAAAAATTCCAAGATCGCGGACGCGGGAAGTTATGACACCTGTTCCCGATTTTTTTCCGACGCCAATTTAGCGAAAACATCAACAGCATAAACAACAACATCCGGGTTACCATATCAAGCAAAATAACGACACTTTGGCGTCAAAAAAAGTCTTACTTACAACTTTATTGAGCAAACGGGGCATTTATATTTCGAGATTTCGTCTGTGCATACTTCACATTTTTCCTCAGCCATCGCATGAAAAAAACAAGAGATATGAAACAGTGAATTCTAAAGAAAATGATGTTTAAAGTTGTATATTTTTATGCAATTAAACTGTATATTATTAGACAGGTTCTTAAAGAGTCACAACTTCCACAAAGAATTCCCTCTTTAGCCATGCGGTCAACAACTTTGTAAACAAAACAAACAATACAATTATCAGAGTCACTGTGATCTTATCACAGCGATTGAGAAGAAAAATTCACTGCAGTAAATAAAAATCAGAAAACATTATTGAAAATGAAGAATGAAATATTTGGCGTTAAAAATTTTCTCCAATCTAAAGTCCAAATATGAACTTTAAAAGAGTTATTTTATTTTATTAAAAAATGGAGACACAAGGACCGAGATCCAGATAGATTTTTCGCTGCTAGCGAAACGGGATTGACAAGCCTACATTTTTGCGAACTTTTTGCCGTTTGCAAAAACGCAGGCTTCTGATTGGTCTATCTCGCTTCGCTAAGAGAGAAAAATATACCTGGATTCTGGCTACGGTCACCTTATCTTTTACTATAAAAACAATTACTGAAAGAATGGCCATAAAAGAGAGAGAGAATTTTAAAAGTATTCTTACATGCTCGCTTACATGCCTACTTTAGATGCAATTTTAGTATTATTATAAAAAAAAAAAAAAAATGTTCAACTAAAATTTTTTATGATTAGTTGTACTTTTGCTGATGTATTGTAAAACGTTAAACTGGCAACTCGTGTTTCCGTTCTCTCAACTCCTCTTGTACCGCCATGTTTGATGTTATTGTTAATTTTTATAAATCATGAGCTGTTAGTAATGCGATACTTTTCTGTTTTTTATTTGATGAGTCTCAGCGATACCCGTTTTTCGGAAAATCTATGATGTCTGTTGAAGAAGCTTTGATACCGACAGATTCAGAAGAAATTCGGATCGAAATGGTATCAGATATGTGCGTTCCTATTATTGGCACGAATGGTTTTTTCTTTTGCGATATTTGTGGAGAATATTTGATATCAAAGAATGAATTGAGAAAACATAAAACAACTCATAATCCTCCTAAAACCTTCAGCTGTGAAATATGCGGTAAATCGTTCAGTAAAAAGTATAACCTTCAACAGCATTTTATAAGTCATACTGGAGAAAAGCCCCATGTATGTACGGTATGTAATAAAGGTTTTACAAGAAAAAAGTATTTGTTAGAACACTATCTTGTTCACACTGGAGAAGAGCCTTTTATATGTGGTATTTGTAATGAAGGCTTCATGATGGAAAATGAATATAAGGAGCACTATATGTTGCATACTGGTGAAAAGCCATATGTTTGTAATAAATGCGGTAAAGAATTCGCTGATGAAATATTGTATAAAGGCCATTATATGACTCATACGGGAGGAAAACCCCATGAATGTGATATTTGCCATAAAACTTTTAAAAATAAAACACTACTTGGACGTCATTATTTAATACATACAGGCGAACGACCGCACGTATGTAGCGTGTGCAATAGAGGTTTTACAAACAAATCAACTTTAGATCGTCACTATCTGATACATACTGGAGAAAAGCCCTATATGTGTGAACTATGTAATAAAGGATTTATCCAAGAGCATCACCTAAAAGAGCATTATTTTATTCATTCAGGTGAAAAGCCTCATAAATGTGAAGTTTGTAGTAGAGGTTTTACTTACAAGAGTGCTTTACGACGTCATTCTCTTTTACACACTGGTGAGAAACCTCATGTTTGTGAAATTTGTGGAAAGGGATTTATTCAAGAAACTCATTTGCGAGAGCATTATATATCGCATAATGCTGAAATTCCACACATTTGCGAAATATGTGATAAAGGTTTTGCTAATAATGCAACATTACAAAGGCATTATTTGACCCATTCAGGTGAAAAACCATTTACTTGTGATATTTGCAAAAAAAGATTTACTCAGGAGGGTCATTTAAAACAGCATTATTCAACTCATACTGGACAAAAACCGTTTTCTTGTGAATTTTGCTCAAGGACTTTTACATCTAAAAGTCTTCTTAGAAGACATGCTTCTACCCATGCCAATGAAATTACTGAAGATAAGGTATTTGCATGTGATGTATGTGGTAATACTTTTCCTGATATGGACACTTTACAGGATCATTATCAGACCTGTATTGTTGAAAAACAGTATGTGTGTGAAGTATGTGAGAAATCCTTTTTTAGTCCAAACGATCTTGAGCAGCATTATGTTGAACATAATAGTATAGTTGTAACTGAACATGCCTTATAGATATTGCATATTTAATCTGTTTACTGTCCTGTATCAATTAGCAAAGTAATAAATACATTAACTTATGTTCATGTACATATTCAAATCGGGCGTAAATTTCTTTTTCTTAAATGTATACATGCAAAATATGAATTTTCAAACCAAATTAATCCACTGGAGATCACATAGTATTTTTCTTTGCCAATTAAATGCATTCTAGAAAACCAAACTGCATAGTGTGTATTAAAATTAAGATTTTAGTTATAATAAAAGTTGCTGTTGTTATACTTATATCTAGGTATTAAAATTGTATGCAATGTTAAGTTGCTAAAAACGTTTTGTGCTGACTTGCTAAAAAAGTGTGGTGATTATTTAAAATTTATGAAACTTATTCAATGTAGTCAGAAACTTATTGAGTATTTGAAAGAAATAAAAAGTACCTATACCTTCTTAAAATTGCATTCTGTGCCATTTGCTTGTTAATTAATAAATTTCTCAAAAAAATTAAGTTTCTTTTATTGATAAAATAACGTACATGTGATATTGTACTTCACTTTATGCTTGTAGTGCTAAATTCTCTACATCAGGAAAATGTGTATGTCTCAAATAATTTCAAATCCTCTAGGATGTAAACATTTTATCTTATGTACTTATCAACTGTTTGCCATGTACAACTCTGTAGTTGTTATGCCTCTTATGTCCCCAGTATGTTTTTTTTAAGAAATGGTGTTTTACATTAGTAGTTATATAAAAAATGAGTTCTTTTACTATAAGCTATGAATTTTAAATGCTTCAATAATTCAATGAGTTGAAACTTCTAAAATGTTATGAAATATTAAAATTTTATGAAATTGTGGAGTTCTGCAGTGTCTCATGTATTGTCAAAACTAAGAAATAAAACTTTAAGTTGCTATTTCTTATTATAGTCCTTAATGAATTTGCTGTGCAATGAAATCTCCATAACAGACACTCCGAAATAGCTGACACTATTTCAATTCTCAATACAGTAGACTCCCTCAAATCTGCGAACGCCTAAAATCCGCACATCAACAAAGAAATAAACGGTGAAACTTTCAGTTCAAATGTAGGGGGGGGGGGGGCAAAATTACAGTTCTTTTTAGTTTTATATCATTCTATATGTATTTTAATATGTAATTTTGATAATATGACTGAACATGTGGTTTTTCATGAAGGAAGTACAAATTTATTTCTGAAAAAAGATATGGCTGATATCACGGGTAATCGCAATCTTTTTACCAAATATGTATGGAACTTTTCTGGCCATTAAGATTGACTAAACCTGAAATAAAACTTCCTTCCTTTATGATTTTGATGTGAGCACCTTTATGAGGAAAGTTTCATTGAATAATTCAAGGAAAATATATCTCGGTTTTGTTATACATATTTAATTATACATTAATTATTTACTTGACTTCATTTACTTTTAATAATTTAATCATTTTTAAAATTCTCTTATTTCTTATTAGTTTATTACTTTACTTAATTGTTTTAATATTTTACTATATTGCAAGCATTCATTATAATTTTGATTGCATTATTACATTCAAATTACCATTTAAAAAATGTAAACAAAACAGCGACCAGAAATACGCAAAATTCTAAAATCCACACGACCTCTGGTTATAGCACAAAGTTAGCACTCAGCAATCGTCGAGTAACACTTAAAACGTGGCGATTAACTTTATTGTCCTCACTCGCCAAACTAAATGGAGACCACTCGTCAAATGCGATGGTTGAAAGATATATCGATGCCAGGTAGGAAAGGGGTGAAATTTGTTCGGAGTTTACTCCGTCCAGACAACACCCCCTAGATATTTGAGAAAGCCTTGACACATGTCACACAAAGCAGGCAAAACAAAGAAAAAAATCAAAACTTGCATGTTTCGATTACGTTGGCTTGTGGAATTACTAATTATTATTAGTAAATAATAATTAATTCCACAAGCCAAAGAAAATGAAACATGTAAGTTGTTTGAATTTTTTTCTTTCTTCTGCCTGCTTTGTGCGATGTTTTCATGATGCATGTCAAGGCTTTCTCCCTTAACTAGGATGCGTTGGTCCAGATCGGCGATTCTCCTGAAAAAAAAAAGTAGCAGGAGAAATTTTAAGGCATTCGGTTCTGAAAAAAAAAAAAACTTCAGTCTGTCTGAAGATTCGGACATAAAAAAGAACACTAATTTTGACATGATTGCCGAAAAAAAATCAATTTTGCCAATCATTCGTAGAAAAAAAAAATCGTCAAAGAATTATGGGGGGGTGGGGGGGAGAAACGCAAATTTTGTCTTAAGTATCACACAAAAATCACAAATTTTGTCCAGGGATCATGTAAAAAACGCTAATTTTGCCAAAGAATCGCAGAAAAAACGCAAATTCCATCAAAGAATGGTGAAAAAACAATTTCATCAAAGGATCGCAAAAAACACAAATTTTATCAAAACATTGCGGGGAAAATGCAAAAATTGTCGAAAAAAGTAAATTTTGTTAAAAAATCTTGGGGAGAACACAAATTTCTTCAAAGAATGGCAAAAAACACTTAATTTCATCAAAAGATCGTGAGAAAACGCAAGTTTCATCAAAAAATCACGATAGAATGCATATTCAGGGGTCGCAGTTGTCCTATATTTATAAAATAACCTTCAAAAATGTCCTATATTTCTCTACTTTCTCCTATATTTGGTACCGAAAGTTCGGACATAACTATATCGCGAATTTCAAATGTTCAAAATCGTGAAAAAACGGCAAATTTCGTCAAAAAATCACGAAAAACGGCAAATTTCATCAAAAGATCGCGAAAAAACGGCATCTTTCCCCAAAAAATCATGAAAAATGGGTCAATTTCCCCCATAAGATCTCAAAAAAGGGTGAATTTCCCCAAAAGATCGCGAAAAAAGGTCAATTTTGCCAAAAAATCGCGAAAGAACGTCAAATTTAGTCAAAAATTGCAAAAAAAACGGCAAATTTCATCAAAAGATCACGAAAAAAACCCGGGCAATTTCGTCAAAAGATTACGGAAAAACCCGACCAATTTCGTCAAAAGATCGCGAAAAAAGGGCCAATTTCCCCAAAAGATTGCGAAAAAAGGGGTCAAATTTCGTCAAAAGATCGCACAAAAACGGCAAATTTCGTCAAAAAATCGCAAAAAACCCCACAAATTTCGTCAAAAAACCACAAAAAAGCAGCAAATTTCGTCAAAAGAACGCAAAAAAATGGCTAATTCCGTCAAAAGAACACAATAAACGGCAAATTCCGTCAAAAGAACGCAAAAAATGGCAAATTTCGTCAAAAGAACGCAAAAAAACAGCAAATTGTGTCAAAAGAACGCGAAGAAAGGACGAATTTCGTCAAAAAATCTTGAAAAAACGGCAAATTTCGTCAAAAGATCGCGCAAATTTCGTCAAAGGGCGCGAATTTTCTATATGTACTATATTTTTGGCAGAAAATGTCATATTTTATGGATTGGTCACTTCTACCCCTGCATATTCCTTAAAAGAATGGCGGAAAAAATGCAAATTTTGTCAAAACTCAAATATCATCAAAAGATCGCCGAAAAATAAAAATTTTGTTAAAAAAATGAAAATTTCGTCAAAAGATCACAAAGAAATGCACATTTCGTCAAAAGATCATGAAAAAACTCAGATTTCGTCAAAAAATCGCAATAAAACGAACCTTTCTTCAAAGAATGGCAAAAAAAACCCTCACAAATTTTGTCAATAGATTGTGAAAAAAATGCAGATTTTGTCTAAATGTCACGAAAAAGCTCGAATTTCGTTAAATGATTGTGGAAAAAATATGAATTTCGTCAAAAATGCATAGTTAGTGCTGGGAAGCTATTCTCACCTTCTCCCTCTGCTGTAACCTTTCAGAATTTTTTTTTTAAACTCAGAATCGTCTATGGAAAGTAGGTAACTAATTCTTATGGGTTAAGATCATGAAAAACTCTCTCTCCTGGAAGGGGTGTGGGTATAATTGTACTTTCGGCCGATCATTATTTGATTTGTTAAGAGAAACAAACTGATAAATTCAAAGGAAACAAAATTCTAACAAACATAGTTGAGATTTTGATAACAATTGCTCCAAGCAATGTGGAAGTGGAACAGTGCAAAAAACGTTCTAAAGACAAAAGTTTATCTATAAATCACGCTGCGTTATCGCCTAAGGGTTAAACAATCTAAAATTCAATTAAATGAATATGATCCTGCTGCAGCAATAAAACTTTTGTAAACTAAAGATCTGCATGCGCCAGCGCGTGGCCCAAGCCTATTTTCATTCATGGCACTCGGGCCGGGTACGGGCCTTACTTTTTTCCAGAAGAATCGGGCCGGGCCTAACTTATTTTTTCTGTACAGAGCCAGGACTGGTTTCTTTCCTAGTCTTCATGACCCAAAATTTTCAGTCCTAGTTTTGAGCCAGCCCGTATGAAAATAGTCTCGGTGTAGCGTGTCCGTTCAAAGGTCAGTAAAATTAAGCTTGACCGACAGATTTTTGCAAAAAATGCATAGATTTTTAAATCACCATTATTCTATAATTAAACATTAACATTTATTCTATTTGAAGAATAGTAAATTTCTATGCTTATTAAAATATAGTAAAACGTGTGAAAAAAAACCTGCCTATGGTGGAATCCTGTTTTAAACTGAAAAATGTATTGATCCATGTAAAATTAATATACTAATACGTAAGAAAAGAATATATAATTACATTTACACTTGCTAAGAAGAGAACTTGTCTTTAACGCTTTTTTTTTTTCTCTTTTCTATGCAATTGAGTCTTAGAAGATTTTACTGTATAGCATTTTTCAGATTTTTAACACTTCAATACGTGGAATATGGATTAACAATATTAAAGATAACTGAAACATTTATGTACAAGAAATAGCAATTCATTAAAAAAATTAATTTCGCAGCCTGCGGCACTTTTATAAAAATGAAGATTATAAATATATAAAAAAAAAAGTTAAATATTTTTGGTCAGAATTTCTCGTACGAGACAAATTTTTAACCAAATCGATGTAAAAATTAATGTTTTGTAGAAATTCACTTGTGCCGGGACGAGATTTTAACTTTTTAATCGGGCCAATATTTTTTTTGTACATGCCGGATGAATTTTTTTTTCTATGAGTGGGGCCTGGCCCGGGCCTGGAAATTTCGGCCCGTGCAGATCTCTATGGTGAATTATTCATTTGTCTGTAATTTTAGGAGATATTCTGTAAGTAAAGACATTTCATAAGTAAGAGGTGATTGTCAGTCACTAACAAAAATTAATTTTGGAATACGAGGTTTAACCCTTTGTATCACCGTATTGCAGATCTGCAACATACATGCCCAAAACATCATTATTATTTCAAAAGACGATTTTATTGATTGTTGTTATTCTATTACACTAGTATTAACATAATTATTTCATTAAATCCGCAACAGATGTCGATACTGATTTTTTTTTTTTTTTTTCACGCCAAAGTTTGATTTATCGCTTGATCAGCTACACTTGATTTTTGCTGAATTAAGCTTTGAAATATAGGAGTTAAAAATATCTGCAGATGTCTACAAGTATATTGTTTACAAAAATGAGTTTAAATTCTTTATTTAAAGACCATTTTTGAGCTAGGAAATTTATAATATGCATAATATAAAAGTAAACTTTTGTTTGTTGCAGATCTGCAACAACGTGTCATGTCTTCTCTTGTAATGGATTTTTTAAAAATATCGAAAGAGCATCGAAAATATCTTCTAATGTTTATTTAAGTTGCATTTCTTTCAGACGAGCAGAATTATTGAAAAGGGGAAACATTAGTCTGATTTTATAAAATTACTATTGGGTAAGTTAGGCATCTCATCAAAGGATCGCAGAAAAAAAAATACGTGAACTTCAGGAGAATCCGGAAAATTCCAAAATTCAGAAAGCTTTCGGTACCGAGGATTCCGGATAACAGATCCTGTACTTTAATACAAACTAAAACTACTGCACTATCATTAAACATTTATTAACAGCATTTGTTCTGAGTTAACTTACATTTGTGTTTTTGATGGTTTAAACATGGGTTAAACCTATGTCACGTCAAAAACTAGTTTTTGACAGCTAAAACTCTGTCAGTGTGATTGAAAAAATTTGTGAACAATTCGGAGTTTTTATAAACGTTTTAACAAAATGTTATGCACCCTTAAAGGGGCTAGCTACTTCATTCATGTGAAAACAGCTGCTTGCTAATATTAATTCTATAAGAGAGTTCTTTAAAGTATCTTGTTTGCAGTTCAGTATTTTTTTTTTTTTTTTGCATGTTGGATAGCTGAGACTGGTCTCCACAAAGGTTGTTTTTTTATTTTTTTGATATTGTTTGCAGTGTTTTCTTTAAAAAAAAAAAAAAAAATAATAATACGTTTGTTTTTGAACCTCGCTTCATAAAGGAAAGTATTCTAATAAAAAAAAAAAAAAAAAAAACCTTTAAACAAAATCAAAAAAGTAAAAAGTGGCATTTGTAGAGATTGACCTCAGCTATCAATGTAAATTTGTTTTTTTAAATATTGAAATGCAAACAAGATATTTTAAAAGAACTCAATCAAGGGATTAATATTAGTGGGCAGATGTTTTCACATATGAGTGAAGTTTCCACTTAATAGCTGGGCTTCATTCTATTTTTATTTCAGATCTTAATTTCACAGTCATTGTATTGCTCTTCCCACTAGATTTTTGTTTAAAAAAACAAAAAAAATTTAAAAAATGTGAAGATATTTCTAGAGCAGGACGCTTCCTTTCCCACCTGAAAAATTCTCTTCGATGCAATTTCAAAATTTAGTGTGTAAATATCACTATTCTGCCCTATAATTATCTGTACAGGGTTTCATAAAGTAGAAAAATCTTGCAAATTCTCATGCACAAAATTGGAAAATCTTCCATAATCATTTTTAAATGCTGTGCAGGGCTTTTCTTCTTCCCCCGCCCTCTTAAATTCTTTCCCAAGCATGTGATTCTTACCTGAATTATTTTTTATGGAATTCTGCAAAATCAATTTGTCAGTCACATAAAAAGAAGTTTACTTTTGGCATCTGGTTGCCGAAAAAAAAAATCACTAATTTTGACAACAGTCACAGAAAAAAGTACTAATTTTGTCTAATAGCACAAAAAAATCATGATTTTTTTATCAAAAGATAGTAGAAATAAAGAAGTTTGTCAGTTGGTTGCTGAAAAGAATCATGAATTTTGTTGATTGTTTGTATAAAAAAATTGTTAATTTTGTCAACTAAATTGCAAATGTTGTTAGTAGCTCATAGAAAAAACTAAGAAGCTGCAGGAAAAAATTGAGAATTTCTTCAAATGATCGGGGGGGGGGGGGGGGGGAGGGATTTTGCTAATCAGTTGGGGGTGGGGGGGAGATGAAATTCAATCTGTCATAAAATTTGCAAATTTTTTGCTGTATCAGGATAAGAAAAGGTTCATTAATGGACTTCACTCATGCAAAAACACTTGCTCGCTACTGTTAATGCTGCAGGAGTAAGGATATTATCCCTTTTGAAACCAGTTCCGAAAGTGAAAGCATCCTAATTTAAAACAAATGATTTAAGTAAAAATGACCTTTGTAGAAACTAGCCTCATTTATCAAATGTAAAAAAAAAAAATTGAAAATTTTGAAATGCAAATGAGATATTTAAAGAAATTTTCTTCCATAGGATTGCCATTATTGAGTGTCTGTTTTTGCATGAGTGAAATAGCCTCTTAATGATTTTCTGTTATATGGTTTATTAAAATAAAATAATTTCATAACATTGTAAAGATTATAATAAATATAATGTGACTGTAATAATAATAATAAACGTTAAGAATTATAAATCCTCTTAACACGGTGACACACACTGAAGCGGAAAAATTTACAATGTTTTGAGAAATTTTTAAGAAAGTATAATCCTGTAATAAATAAAAGGTAAGTAAATTTTAAATAAATTTTCAGTAATTACTTAAAACAATATATAAATTTTCAGCTTTGTATCATATCTTAGACCGTCAGTCATTGGTAAATGACACATTTTAAACAGAAAATTCAGTATCAGTCACCGGTGACTGACTGGCGCTTAATGTGTTAAAATTAGAACTAAATGGGGAAATTTCCCTCCTTAAAATTCAATCTGTATTTCAAACCCTGATGTGTATATATTTTTTTATTTATACCAATTTTATTCATCCATATTTTATCATTATTTTTAATAATACAAAATCCCTTTAGATATGAATTATATATTTAGATATAAAATTATTAATATAATTATATTTAGATATAAAATATTGTTTTGCTAACTTTTTTTATTTCATACTAGGTAACTTGACTGAACATGGGTCAACTGTAGAAAAGCCGAAAAGTATAATAATGACGTACAGATTTTTTTTCTTTTTAAGAAAAATGCATCTTATATTTCTATCAGTGCTTTCCCATACAGACTAAGGAGATGGCAGCTGAAAACTGTGAGAAAAATGGAAAAAATATGAAATCAACCCATAGAAAATATTTATTTTGAAATAGTGTTAAAGGGCCATTCCATGAAAAAAGGTAGATCGGTGGTTATTTTAAAAAACTTGTATACATGGATATGTTTGGCATGTTATTGAATGGCAAAATGTCAAATTTTATGTTTTGAGTAAGAAATTAAAGTTTCTCTTTTCTTGAATGGCAACACAGCAGTTTAAAAATATCCTCCATGTGCATGCAAGTGTGTTGAGTTTTAGAACAAATTTTGAATAAAGAAAATCAACTGAAACTTTTGAAGTCAACCTTGTCAATAAATTAATATTTGTTCACTGGTTTTTTTTTTTTTACCAAATACTAAAATAGAAAAACACAATTTTTGTTCCCCCCGTCATTTTGATCAAAACAACATTAAAATGACTTGAATAGTAATTTTAAGCAGGGGAAAAATTTCTTTCAATCTTTTCTATACATGAATAAATAAAGTTTTCCGGTTTCAGAAAGAATGAGCCCGAGCCTGAAGACTAGAATAAAATTAGAGCCCATTTTGGATTCGGGCTGAGTCCATTTCATCTCTTAAGTAGGGCCCGATCCAAGGCCCCTTTAACTTTTTGTTCGGCATGCGTTTTTCACCCCCTAGTTTTCTCACCTTCTCAGTGCATAATTTTAAAGTTAAGTCTTAACCTCTTCTTCCCGGACCAACACCCTCATATTTTTATTAGGGCCTTTTTTTAAAAAATATTTTTCTAACAAATAATTCATACTCTATGCTTAATTTTGACTTATTGAAGATCTAAAAGTACTAATACATTTCAACATGTTTTCATGTTAGGGCCCTGCTTTTAACTATCAGTTGACCTCTTTTGGGCCCCCTATTATAGCTCCCTTAAAAATGGTGCGATTCACTAGCCTTTTTCTTCTAACTTCTTAGATCCTCCAGATACTAAATGAGGGACAAAAAAGTTTCTCAGATTTACACTACCACCAATTGTGAATATTATTAATCTCCTTCTTGGGACCCTTGATGCATTTTCTTTTAAAATGATCTGAATTGTTTGCAATTTTCTTTAACATAGTTCTGGCATCCTCCGATTACTTTAAAACTACTAAAAATATCTTTATACCCAACTACATGCCGGTTAAGTCCTTGGCCCCTTGAAGTTTTTGCACCATAAATTGTTAATAAATTGCCCCTTCTTAATCCAATCTTCATTTTTGGAACACTTTTTCCATTTAGTTACTATCTTGTTTCTAGATTCTAGTTATAATCCGATACAGGGGCCCTTGAACTTTTTGTATGGCATACATTTTTCACCCGCTAATTTTCTCGCCTTCTAAATGCATAATTTTAAAGTTGAGTCTTGGACTCTTCTCCCCAGACCAACACCCTCATATTTTTACTAGGGCCCTGTTTTAAGCATTACACCCTCCCCCCTATTTTTTGTGTATTTCTTGTTAATTTCTCTGCTGCATAATGGTTATTCAAACCATAGTATAATAAATGTGTTGACCCTCAATGCTTGCTTGTGACGAGTAAAGTCATATTATTTTATTTTACTTAAACATGCAAAAGTTTTTCTAAATACTAAGTAATAGGCAAGTACCGTAATTTCCGGCCTATAATCCGCAGCCGCAATTTTTAGCCCTTATAAAAATATTTCAGCAGATAATCCGCATCGGCGTATAATCTGCGGATTATACGCCGGACTATACGACAATAACTCATTGCTTTCAACATTCCAAAGTACTACTAATAAACCACCTCCCTATTTATTTAGTTGCTCTATTTAAATGATAATTGTAATAAAATTATTGAAAATAATTATAATAAAATAATTACAAGTTATAAAATACAAATATTTTTTTTCATTGAATCTTATATCTAAAACGTTGAATGTCTTGTGAATACAGATAATTCTGTTATAATTGCTGTTTTTAAATCATCTTCCGCATTTTAAATAACGTCCTGTTTAAATTCTGCAGTGTTAAATAACAGGTTTTCTCTTAGACATTATTATAACTTTCAACGTGATATACCATCAAATACGTTTTGGTTTTTAATATACGTTACAAGGACATAATTGTATTTTATTATTCTATCCATAGAGGGCAGCAGTAAAACTGCAAAATTACGATACGATAATGATTCATTCGATTATTGTGTGGTGGATTCCCATTGGCTGCATTGTAATATCAATCATTGTAATTAGTAAAACTGCCGTAATTTTGGGCGGAGCTATTTCATAAATGATTGAGGTTGCAATTTTTGAAAGGGATGAGTTGACAAATGCTTTGTTCTTCATAAAAACATGTTGCCAAAAGGCTAAAAAAAAATAAAATCATAATCGGAAGCCACTCCCACTAGCACGTTCACGTCAGATATGAACCAATCACAAGCAACTCCACGAACGGTCGATAGCAGACAATCGTTTGATAACTGTTTACATTTTTATTTAATGACTGCCGGTAGAAACTGGATGTCTGCCCTGTGCTTCTGCTTAAAAAAGTTTTCAGCAGATAGTCCGCACCGGTAGATAATCCGCACTTAAAAATTTTGAGGTTTTTTTCACAGATAATCCGCGGATTATAGGCTGGAAATTACGGTAAATATTTGCAAGTTTATTTTACAGTTTGATTCAAATGAAATTTTAAACCATATTTTCTAAACTTTACACTGTACTTTACTTTTTGACAAAGATTTAGCTTTATCTTTCTAAAAACTGTTTGATTATCTGTGTTATAGAAAACTAAATTATACTAAAGTACATTAATAAATTTGTTTACATCTTGATAATATTTAAAAATTATTTTTTAAAAACTGATTTAAATCAATGATTTAAAAAAAAAAATCGATTTAAATCATGATTTTAATCACGATTAAAATCAAGCTGATTTAAATCAACAAGCCCTGTTATTATAGTACACATATCCTATGTTAGTTCCAGATTTGGTCCATACCTTTATTTGAAGAAAATTCTAAAAAGAAAATTGTCCTGCAAGTGGAGGACAAATAATTCTGATGTCTAAATCTAAATGTTGGATATAACTTTATTTGGTACTTTTCGGTTAGTCGGGCACCTGTGTTATATATACATATTTATATGCATACATATATGTAAATATACATATATATACATATGCACATATTTCATATATACACACACATATATATACAGTACAGGACCCATTATCCGGAATTCCAAAATCCGGAAGGACCGGAAAACAAAAATTAGAAAATTTTCTAAATTTGTAAATTTTTACTAAAATTTTGCAATTTTTCAAAAATGTTGCAGATTTCTAATTTTTTTTGGTCTATTGTGTTGCAATGTGTAACCACTAAAATATGTTACATCAGTGATGGGGGAACACGGTTACCCCCCCCCCCCCCCTCCACCACCCGAAATTAGAAAAAATCTTTTGTCAAATTTTAGTTTAAAATTTATATTACGATTCGTTTTTAAAAAAATCGTCAGATATTTCACATCCTCCCTCTCTCACTTCGACAAAATATTATGGCTAGACAATTGTGTTACTTGAATCAGGGTGATTCTGAGTAAAAAAAAAAAAAAAAAATTCTGAAATTCACAGCAAAATTTTTTAAAGTTCACAGAAGAGGGGGGGGGGGGCTCCTCGGCACTAATTATGAGTTTTTCCGAATCTTTTAACGAAATTCTTGTTTGTACAGGATCTTTTGACGAAATTAAGGGGTTTTTTTACGATCCTTTGAAGAAATTTTTTTCGCTGTCTATTGACAAAATTTGCGGTTTTTTCGCAAGATTTTGACGAATTTGCATTTTTTCCCCGTGATCCATTGACTAAATTTGCGTGTTTTTTGCGATTCTTTGACGAAATTTTTTTTCGTCATCTTTTGACAAAATTTGCTTTTTACGCAAGATTTTGATGAATTTTTGATTTTTTTTTTTTTTTTTTTTTGCTATCTTTTGACAACATTTCCGATCTTTTGACAAAATTTCCGGTTTTATTCGCGATCTTATGACGAAATTTGCAGCTTTTTTCGCGATCTTATAACGAAATTTGCACATTTTTTTGCGATCTTTTGTCGAAATTGCGGGAGGTTTTTGATCCTTTGAAGAAATTTGTGTTTTTTCGACGAAATTTGAGTTTTTCCCGCGATTTTTTGACGGAATTCGGGAGGACCCGAAATCCGGAAAGCCTTCAGTCCCGAGGATTCCGGATAATAGGTCCTGTACTGTATATGTATTACATGTATGTGTATAAATATGCATATATAACACTGCTGCCACTTAACCATAAAGCACTCTTTATTTCAACATAGTTTGATGGTTATTTTGTTTTAAGAACATATTCTACAAAAACTAAATTAAGCTTTTATTTTATTTTTTACACATTTTTATGTTAGTTTTTGTGTAATCAGTCTTTTGTGAGACAAATACTTTTTATTTCTAAATTTTTATAACTTTATTACAACATAGTTTGAACACTTTGATAGTTCTTTTTGTTTTAAGAACATATTGATCTAAAGTAGGCATGTCAAACATGTGGCCCACCAAGACTTTGGCATTTTCTCTATGTTTGATTTAGTTCATGTTTGATGCAGAGACTATACATACTTTTCATTAACATAGTTGCAATGCTGCCAAGTTGGAGAATTTTTTTATTCAAAATATCTACCACTACTACAGAATAGTAGTAATCTTTGCTTTGTTTATTGACAGGCATTCCGTGATAAAATAAAGAAAAGATTACTAGTAAAAAAAATTGTTGGTAGCTATGTTGAATAAAAAACTTTCACTATCTGGCAAAATTGCCTTGGTGTTAAGTGTGGCAAATATAAGAAAATAATAGTACAGTACTGGTTGTCTGTAAAAGAATGTCCCAGTTTCAATGGTATATTATAACAGTTTTATTTAGACTATTTACAACAAATCATGCATCAAATTGAAGGCAAACTAACCTAGTTTTTCATACAAATGTCCAAATATGTACACCTTTAGTTATACGGCACACATCCAACCTAAAGTCTAATTCTTCCTACACTTTGGTTAAAAAGTCTGGAGTAATGGAAGCAACAGCCTCTTCAATTCTCTGTCTCAACTCTGGCAAATCATTAGGTTGCGACGGAACATGGGCACGATCTTTTATAAAGCTGTAAAGCAGCTACCAACTTTAGCTGATCTCACGTTTTTGCGTTTAAATATGATTTTCTCCCGTTTTTCGCTCGTATTTTAAAATTCCTAGAAATGTACTTCTGAAAAGAAGGAAATTGTTCTTTCTAATCTGAATAAATGGCGTCACAAGATCTCATCAGAATTTCGCCATAGGATCGCGAAAATACCTGAATTTCATCATAGGATCTCAGAAAAACTCCACAAATTTCATCAAAAAATCGCAAAAAAAACCCCCGCAAATTTGTCAAAAGATTACGAAAACCCCTGCAGATTTCGGCAAAGGATCGCGAAAAAACGCAAATTTTGTCAAAGGATCACAAAAAACCCCACAGATTTCGTTAAAAAATCACAGAAAAACGCAAATTTTGTCAAAAGATTGCGTAAAAATGCAAATTTTGTCAAAAGATCATGAAAAAACGCAAATTTCGTCAAAGGATCACGAAAAAAACGTAAAGGGTATAGCCGCGTTTCTTATTAAAATATGCCCTTGAGTCAACCAAGTCGAGTCCTACATGAATCGATAGCCCTTAAAAAGAAATGAATTTCTCCCAAGTTTGAAGCTTGTACCTCAAGCACATGGGGGTTATGACCCTTAATGTCTGTTTTGGAAAAGAGTGCATTGTGACAAAACTGCTGGTCCGATTTCAACGAAAAAATAAAGGATCTATAATATTACCATACAAATAGTGGATAATTTTTTCAACAAAAGAACAAGTTTTATTACATTTTTCTTGTTTTTAATTGAGCATTTTAATTAAGAATCTATCGAAATATTTCAGTGACCATTTTAATTTGTTTTGCAACAAATACTTCAGGGTATGATGTATATTTGGAGTCAGTTTCAACTTTCTACGCAGAGTGCATCATATAAAAAAATTAACCCTTTGAACCTTAAAAATTAATTATCTTTCTTTACAAAATTTGTTTTTGGCACCAGTAATAAAGGAAAATAAAATTTGCCTTTTTTAATCCGAGCATTTTTGAAATTGTGTACTTGAAGCAAACTTCTTTTTAAAAAGTGGTGCCGACCAAATAGAATTTGTGTAAGAGACGTCGGGGTCCAAAGTGTTAAAAATTAATTCAGGAGGGCGGGGGGGGGGGGGTGCCTCACCCTAATCTTACATTTATTTATAAATCAAGTGCATTTGGTACTAGTTTAAAATCAACACAGGGTGCACAGAATATATTAAGTATGGA
Organism: Maratus speciosus; assembly: GCA_963932465.1. NCBI lineage: Eukaryota > Metazoa > Arthropoda > Arachnida > Araneae > Salticidae > Maratus > Maratus speciosus. The sequence continues at coordinate 105,272,064 of OZ010786.1, read as the reverse complement.
ATTCATAATTAATTGTTATCGTTAACTACAAAAAATATTTTTTATAAAGTATAACAAACTTTTTCCAAAAGTTCGTTTATTATGCCGAATAGCCTTCTTTTTAGTCAACAGATTAGGAAAACATCGGAATTCAGATGTTAGCTTGACGAAATAAGTTATTGAACATATGGAACGACAGTAAAGTGCTATGAACACACTGTCATCTCAAGTGAATGAATCGGGTTTTAATAGATGTTAACAGCCATTTTCAAACTTGTAATCGACGGATGTTCTTGATTTTCCAGAAATGATAGAAAATGGCTTAAAAATTCTTTTTACTGGCTCTTACCAGTTGTCTCAAGCTGTCTCTTATCTATCCGAAATGATGGATGAAGATAACACAATTCATCTGCAGTACCCCCCCCCCCCCCCCCCCCCCGAAAAAATAAAAAAATGCTATTATGAAGTTCTAAGTAAGATCTCAACACATACGCATCAAATCGTATCGATGTTATGTTGACTACACACCAAACTCGATCAGATACTATGCATTAAACGTCATTACTGTGGATGTGAAAATGGCAATAGAATGGTCAGTTGTTGTTCTCATGTTGTTACTATACTATTCTATCTTTCGCATGCTCGGTATCTGTCTAACATTGTCCGTCCTGTACAGATTTTAAGCAGGCTTTTTGATGTTGAAAACATAAATCCTGTTATTAACGATGACAGCGATGAAGATTGAGTGTTAATTATTTTCTAAAAACAATCGAAACAATCAATGTTATTGCTTTTTTTATAAAAAAATATTTTTTGTAGTTAACAATAACAATCAGTTATGAATTCCATGATTAATATATTCTGTGCACTCTGTGTCGATTTGAAACTGGCACCAAAATGCATCTCATTTATAAATAAATGTGATATTAGGGTAAGGCACCCTCTCCCCTCACGGAATAGCTTTTTAACTCTTTGGACTACGGTGTCTCTTACACAAATTATATTCGGTCGGCACCACTTTTTTAAAAGAAGTTTCCTTCAAGTACACAATTTCAAAAATACTCAGTTTAAATAAGGCAAATTTTATTTTCCTTTATTACTGGTGCCAAAAACAAATTTTACAAAGAAAGATGATTAATTTTTAGGGTTCAAAGGGTTAATTTTTTTATATGATGCACCTGCGTAGACAGTTCAAACTGACACCAAATATACATCATACCCCGTAGTATTTGCTGCAAAAAAATTAAGATGGTCACTGAAATATTTCAATAGATTCTTAATTAAAATGTTCAGTTAAAACAAGAAAAATGTAATCAAACTTGTGCTTTTGTTGAAAAAAATCTGAAAAATTATCCACTATTTGTATGGTAATATTATACATTGCTTATTTTTTTTCATTGAAATCCGACTAGCAGTTTCGTCACAAAGCACTTTTCCAAAACGGAAATTAAGGGTCATAACCCCCCATGGGTTTTGAGGTATAAGCTTCAAACTGGGGAGAAATTCATTTCTTTTTAATTGCTACCAATTCATGTAGGGCTCGACTTGGTTGACTCTAAGGGCATATTTTACTAAGAAAGCCGCTTATACCTTTTTGTCAAAAGATCACGAAAAAGCGTCAAAGGGCAGCGATTTCCCCCCCCCACCTCCTGCTGTAACCTTTCAGAAAATTTGCTTTGTATAGCCATATAAGAAAATTTCTGATGTAATGCTTGGAATTTTGTCTATTTCTCACAGAAATGCTGAGTGTGAGCGCATATTTAGCTTAGTAAGAAAAAATAGATCTGAATTCCGATCATCCATTTCAGATGATAATTTAGAGGGTTTAATAGTTAAGAGCAATTTCTCAGGTCATTGCATGCCTGTTTGTGTTCCGGGGATTTGATAAAACGTGCCCCGGAAATTCCGGAGTTACACAGGCATGAGATTCTTCCACGATTTTCCGCTTTTTGTCGTTTTCCGATTTTTTGCCGTTTCTCGCATTGATGATTTGTTCCGAAATTTTAATGAGTCAGTCATCAGTCAGAAAATTCGGGCACAAATTTCGACAAGTGATCGCCGGAAAAACAATTTCGTCAATCGTTCGCAGAAAAAAATAGGCAATTTCAAAAACTATCGCGGAAAAAACGCAATTTCGTCAAAGGATCGTGGAAAACTCCTGCAAATTTCGTCATAGAATCGCGAAAAAATAGCTGATTTCGTCAAAGGATTGCAGAAAAATGGTAACTTTCGTCAAAGGATCGCGGAAAAACACGTATTTCGTTGAAACAATGCGAAAAAGTACGAATTTTGCCTTAAGATCGCTTAAAAAACACTAATTTCGTCAAAAGATCGCAAAAAAAAGTGAATTCTGTGTTAAAGAATCGCGTAAAAAACGCGAATTCTGTCAAAGGATCGTGGAAAAAACGCAAATTTCGTCAAAGGATCGCGGAAAAAACACAAAATCTGTCAAACAATCGCGAATTCTGTCAAGGGACCGCAAAAAAACTTTAATTTCGTCAAAAGATTTCAGAATAAACGCCTATTCTCAAAAAAGATCGCAGAAACAACGGGAATTTTGTGAAAAGATTGCGAAAGAAACTGGAATTTCGTCAAAAGATCACGGAAAAAAAACTGATTTGCGTCAAAAGATCGCAGAAGAAATGCGCATTTCGTCAAAAGATCGTAGAAAAAAAATCCGTCAAATCGCGGGAAAAACGCAAATTTTGTCAAAGGATTGCAGAAAAAACGCAAAGTTTGACAAACGATCGCGATTTCTGCGAAAAGATCGCAGAAAAAAACGGGAATTTTGTCAAAAGATCGCGGAAAAAACGGGAATTTTGTCAAAAGATCGCAGGGAAAACGGGAATTTCATCAACAGATCGCCGAAAAAACGCGAAATTTGTAAGATCGCTGAAAAACGCGAATTTTGTAAAAAAGATCGCTGAAATAACGCAAATTTTGTAAAAAAGATCGCGGAATAAAAGCGAATTTTATAAAAAAGATTGCGGAAAAACGCGAATTTTGTCTAAAGATAGCCGAAAAACGGGAATTTTGTCAAAAGATCGCCGAAAAAACGTGAATTTTGTCAAAAGATCGCCGAAAAAACACGAATTTCGTCTAAAAATCGCCTAAAAAACGGTAATATTGTCTAAAGATTGTGGAAAAAACAGGAATTTCGTCAAAAGGTCGAGGTTGTGTGACGCCGTGAAAATTCAGCCTTTTTTTTTCAGGGGATTTTATCAAGTGTTACAAACAGCCATGTCATTGCTACATGACCAAAAATTTGATGTAGAATTTTTAAACGGAGCAAAATCTGCCACTTCTTCAAAAGTTAAATGCTAGAATATCATAAATTAATCTCTAATAAATATTTTCATTTTATTTGAAAAAAGTTTGTGTCATTTGTTGATATCTTAAGTTTTTTTTTTTTGTTTAATTCATTTAATTTATAATTTATGAAAGTAAGTGTTATTTTTTAAATTTATATATATTCATGATTATATTTAAATTATTGAGTCAATCATTAATCTAATTTAAATGAATTATAAAATAACTTTTTATTCTTATGTAAATTCACTTTTAAGAAAATCTCCCTTTTTCTCACTTTAAACTGCAGAAAATCTCCTGTTTTTTCTCTTGCTAAGGTTGGCAGCTCTGCTCAAAGGAAAAAATTGCATGGCTCTAACAGCTTTTAAAGCATTGTCCGTGACACTGCAAGTGAATAAATAATAAAGTAGTACTTGCGCATGCGCTTATCTAAAACTGTTTGAGTGACTTTATTTATGACCTTGAGCCAACACCCTACAACACTTACAGTTGATACTATTAAAATTTATAACTGGGACATTCTTTTATGGACACCCTGTATTTGTATATGGTCAGATCAAATTTATTTGATTGTTTCAGCTCCAAGAGATCATGGATGCAAAAATAAACAATCAGAAAACTATAAAGAAAATATCATGAAACTTTTTTTTGGAAATTAAAACACTTATAAAATTTTGTAGTATTTTTTTTTTTATAAATTATGTGTTTTATGTTGAAACTGATACTTTAATTTACTGTTACCTTTGATTTACAGCTCATTACAAAATAATGTGCAGTATTTATTAGAGGCTAAACAGTGTATCGAAAAACTGTTAAAATACAGCACTAAATTAATATGAGTAATCATTTAAAAAAAAATAGCTTTTAAATGAGCAGTTTTGAAAGTGACATGAATTCTTGTCTTGTTTTTGTGGGGAAAAAAAACTATTTCCCCAGCTCTTCACTTAGAACATACATAGTCAAACACGAAGATTTTGTATTTGAGCGCATGAGTTATTTTCATTATTTAGGTTACCAAACGTGTCATTATTAATGAACCCTAAGTAATCGCTATCTACTTTTTATTTTCTTTTGACAAGTGTATTAGTACTCTACTCACATACATTTTAGTATTTTTAAAAATTATGTTAAAGCTACTAATGTGAAAAAAAATTTGATTATTTAAGAATGAACATCACAGGTTGACGAAACTCAATTTACAATACTTTTATATTCAAATAAAAATTGAAATTTCCTGTTTGAAATGTAGAAAATATGTTGGAGTTTCCAAAGAATATACTCAGAAATATCTAGTAAATTTCACAATACCTAGAAAAGCTTCGTAAAGATAAATTGTTAGATTTGAAACTGATACTTCATTTTAAAAAAAAGTATATTCATGAAGACCATTAAAAGTAATGCATCTGCTTAAAATAAGAAAAAACTATTGCATTCAATTGTGCGCAAGTCAATATCATTCACTGTAAAGTAGAAGGACTGATGTTCTGAGAAAATAATATAAACTGAATTATATAAGTATAACTTCATGTATCAAAGATTCATGATACAGTGAGAAATTTCGATAATAAAAGCAAATTTATAATTTCAATATTTTTTGCTTATTACATTGCAATTCATAAAAATGCAGGTGCACAGAATTCTACTCGGGTGGCTGATTTTATTTACAGACATGATGCATACTTAAAAATAAGTGAAGAGCTTCTGTAAATTATTCCTATTCGAAAAATAACCACAATAGATAATATTTGTGACTCTATTATGAAAAATTTTACTTAATAATGTTTATCGCAAAACAAGTAAGCTTATAGCAAATAATAGTGCTTCTGCAATAATTGGTTCTATAAAGAGGAGCAATTTCAACAGAAAAATGCACTTAATAATACATTTTTTTTACACATTTTGATTGCGATTTAAAATTTTAAATGCCAGATATGTGTTTAAAAATCTTTTAATTTTTATCTGAACATATTTTTACCTATGTTTGGCAGCACACTATGTACGCTGTTCTTGTTATTTTTAATTTTACAGAATAAAAGTTCGTAAAGATTAAAATTGATGTCTTTTACTTAAATAAATATTTCTTTTAAAATTTTCTAGTGACTACTTTATTTTTTCTGGTTGGCAGCTTTGGAATTTTTCATGCTTTATTTATTTTTTAAACAAAGTTGTATTTTGTACATACAAACTTCATTCCATGTAATGTTAATATAATAAAATTGTTTTGTTTTTCTTTTGTAATGTGGCATACTTGCCAACATTTCCTTAACTTAAATAAAATGTGAGTTAAATTGACCCAGGTTAAACACGTTTCGTACCAGAAATTTACTAAAGAAATTAAATTAAATAATTTTCATAGAGAAACATTATTTTAAGTATATAATGATGCATTAAATAAATTTTCTGGTTAGTAACACATATAACCTGGGTCAACTTAACTCACATTTTACGGAAGTTTAGTTGAATGTTGGCAAGTATGAATGTGGCCCGCAGCTTTGTATAGAATGGTTAATTTGTCCCTCTGAGGTAAACAAGTTTGAAATGCCTGTTCTAAATTGAGAGTTAAACAGTTTTTTTCTTTTGTTTACATTTTAATATTTTCTCTGTAATAAGAAGAGCCATATGTGAGAGATATATAGGGTGGCCATAATTAAACTGCAAGTGTTCAAGGGGTGCTGGAGAGAAAACTACCGGGTATATTCCAGTGAAATTTGGTATCTACACATTTCAGAACATGCGCAAGTCAAATATGCAAAAAAAAATTGCCATTTTCACCCGATAGATGGCGCTGTACCGTATTTAAACGTTCACCGGTGGCATATACAACCTCCAAAATCGATAGACAGAGCATAATGACATTCTAAGAGGCATATAAACAATATACCAGACCAGATGCTGCAATCATCAAGGTTGGCTGGGTGAAAGAGTTCGACCAGAATCGTCCAGGATAGCTCAGATGGCAGAGCACTGGCGGCTTCAGCCAGAAGGTCCCGGGTTCGAATCCTGGTCCGGACATTTTTCGCCCAGTTGGAAATTTACATCTAATATGATTTGTTTACCAATTAGAATAATTGTGTTAATATTAATCTAGAATATAAAATATCATTTACAGTCTATCAAAATTCCATACAATTCGCTTCAGTAATTAAATTTTTACAGTATCATGTAATAAAAAATAGCGTAAATAAGATCACAAATTAAACAATTCTTAAAGACTCTTTGGAAAACAAGCCATTATTTATTCAATGAAATTATTACATGATGTGCTCAATATGTGAACCACCAGATGCAACCACATGCTGAAAATGTAAAACAGCATGGTCCACCGTCGCATTTAAAATATGTGGTGTAACACACCTCACGTGTCTCGTTATGCTAGATTTCAATTCAGCAACAGAAGCATGTCGTTCTCTATAAACCATATCTTTCAGATGTCCCCCACAGATAAAAAGTACAAGGATTAAGGTCCGGTGAACGTGGTGGCCAAGCGTTGTCAAAACCTCTGCTTATGACTTGGTCTGCACCAAAGGTATCTTGCAGCAATTTTTTAACATCTTTAGCGATGTGAGGGGGTGCTCCGTCCTGCATAAATACCGTGGTTTCTAAACAATGTCTCTCTTGCAATGCTGGAATCAATTGTTTTCTCAACATTGCACCATAGCTAGTCCCTGTAACATAGGGGTGCACAACCTTTTTCAGAGAAGGGCCACTTACAAAAATTTCTGCGTTGTCGAGGGCCACATCAGTAACACGGGGAGAATTCTATTTCGGGGAGGCCTATAATCAGATAAAAAATATGGTTTCAGAGTGTGTGTGTGTGTGTGGGGGGGGGGGTGTTATCCCTCTAGATTCCCCTAGCCAGTCATCATATACAATTCTATTGGCAAGGATATATCAACAGTTTACTTTGTATATATAACAGAGTTATAGCAAGGATTATTGAGAAGGAGTTATAATATTCCTTGACTTTATTCGTGGGAGTAAATTTTGCTTTATTAAAAGTGCTAAAAAACAAACATAGGCATGAAAGTAGCAAGTGCCAGAAAAAAATGTGAACTTTATGAACGAAGGGGGATGGAGGGGACGAGTAATGAAATTTGCGATTTTTCTGCGCTTGATCAACGAAATTTGCACTTTTTCCGCGCCTGATCGACAAAATTCGCTATTTTCCCGTGCCCGATTGACAAAATTTCTGATTTTCCACCCCTGATCGGCGAAATTCGCGATTTTTCTGTGTCCGATCAACAGAATTTGCGATTTTTAGCTGACTGAGGAAATTTGCATTTTTTTCCAGCGGCAAATTGACGAAATTCGCGATTTCTTCTAACGATAAACTGATGAAACTAGCAATTTTTCTGCAGCCGATCAACGAAATTTTCAATTTTTTCGCCCAACATCGTGAAAATTCGCAATTTCCCGTACCTGATTAACGAAATTCGCGTTTTTCCCGCACCCGATCAGCGAAAATTCACGCTTTTTAACTGACTCTCACGAAATTTGCAATTTTTTCCATGGTAAATTGACGAAGTTGGAGATAAACAGACGAAACACGCCATTTTTCTGCAGACAATCAACGAAATTTGAGATTTTTTCCGCACCTAATCTATAAAATTTGCGATTTTTCCGTACCCGATCGACGAAATTCTTGATTTTTAACTGACTGACGGAATTCGCAATTTTTTCACGACGGTAAATTAACGAAATTCACGATTTTTTTGCGGCCGATCAACGAAATTTGCAATTTTTTCGCGCATCATTACGAAATTGACATTTTTCGTGTCCAACCAATGAAATTTGCAATCTTTTGCGCCTGATCGACAAAACTCGCGATTTTTCCGTGCCCGACCAACGAAGTTCTAGGTTTTTCCGAGCTTGATCACAAAACTCGTGATTTTCCATGCCCGATCTGCGATTTTAACAATTTTTTCTGTTCCTCATCTTACAAAATTCATGATTTTTCCGTGCTTGATCCACGAAATTTTCAAATTTCCCAGGCAAATTGACAAAATTCCCGATTTTTTCCTGCGACCTATGGACAAAAATTTCAATTTTTTCCAGTTATAAATTGACGAGATTCGCGGGCCACACGTTAACCCATAGCAGGCCACTTTTGGCCCGCGGGCCACAGGTTTTGCATCCCTACTGTAACACTACAGCGTTTGGGACCACTTGGAGTTGGGGTCTCAAAGAAATATGGGCCCACAAGAAAATCACAAGTCATTCCACACCATACAGTTACATGATCGAAATGGAGGGGTTCTTCACATTTAGCGTATTGTTTGTTCGTTCCTCATATCCTGCAGTTATGCGCATTTACACTACCTGATAGTGTAAAATGCGCCTCGTCTGTCCACAATATTCTCTGTATCCAAGTGTCATCTTCACTGATTTTCGACAGGACAAGGTTTGCAAAATCAAATCTTAGGGTGTCATCATGAGGTTTCAATTCTTGAAGAATTTTAATTTTATACGGATAACGCCGAAGAATATGGCGCAACACTTTATGCACAATTGACCAGGGAAGAGATAATGCCCGAGCCACACTTCTAGCGCTCACTTGTTGCAGCATACTGGCTCCTGAACTGCTACTCGTAGTCGCAATGGCGTCATGAATCTGTTGCACTCTTTCCGGGTTTACGGGACATCGCCCTCTTGTGCCTGGAAAAATGCCCAATTCTCCCGATTCTTCAAATTTTAAAATCATATTTTTCAATCCATTGACACTCATTGGACCTCTTCTTAATCGTTTCATACGCCGGTATTCTTTCAGAGAAGCTGAATAATTGCTACCATTCTGATAGAATATCTTCACTAACAATGCACGTTATTTCTTATTCAGAGTCATGACTGGCCTTTACTCAATGTATTGATGTTTTTATACTGTTCAATGAGCTTAAAATTTGCATATATGCCATCGATAAGCATTAAAACACGGTATAGGGGTGATCTATCGGGTGAAAATGGTGATTTTTTTTTTGTTGTTGTTTTGGATATTTGACTTGAAACTTGACTTTGAACTTAAAACTTTGAAACTTGAAACTTTGAAACTTGAAACTTTGACTTTGTTCTGAAACGTGTAGATACCAAATTTCACTGGAATATTCCCGGTAGTTTTCTCTCCAGCACCCCTTGAACACTTGCAGTTTAATTATGGCCACCCTGTACTTCTGATTTCTAAATGTTGAATATAACGTTATAATGGCATAGTTTAAACAGTTGCTTGTTAGGGTCACTGACAGGGTAAATACTTTAGGTTTCTAAATGTTGAATAATATAACTTTATTGTAACATAGTTTGAATGTTTTGAGGGTTATTTTATTTTAAAACCATACTTTTCTAAAGAAAAAACTAAATAAAACTCTGCTGATCTCTATTTTATTTTTGTAAGCTTAATAAAATTAAAGTTCAATTAAATAAAATTTCTCTATGAAATAAGTAATTTTGGACAAATATGTTTAAAATTGATAAAGCTTGTTATTTATTTAACAGAAATGGAAGGATCTAAATCTACTCATGCAGAAAGAATGAAAAGATGAGAAAATAGGCAGCATTAGAAAATCTGATTTCCAGGAAGAAGAAAATAAAAATATTAAACTGAAGGGAAAAAGAAGAAGAGCTGCATGACTGATACTGAAAAAGAAGAGCTTATATTATATGAGGTACAAGCATTGACTCGTATAGAAAGAGATTACAACATGCAAAAAAGGAATGCCTTTCTTCAATATCCTCACAGCCATCTAAGAGATGAACAAATGATTCTGCACAGTATTGATCTCGTAAAAAAAAAAAAAAAAAAAAACAGTTGGTATAAAAAATCTGTCCTTACAAAGTGCTATATGACTATGTACCTTTGAGAGGCACTTGCTATATTTAAGGCAGAAAATCCTGATTTCACTTTAGGATTTTCAAAATTTTGCTCATTAAAACTATGCAATATATTATTCTTTTAAAATATGCCAGCAAATCAATGTAAATGTGAAATACATAAACATTTCAGGTTACAGCTAAAAGGATTAAAACTTCATATGGCATCAACTTATGGAGGCATTCCTATTCTGTGACACAACATTTAACTCTAAATGTTGGCAAAATCAGAGTGATACATCGATACATGTAATGATGGGAAATGGCTGAAATCACCAACAAATCCTGAGGAAAATAGTATTTAGAAGCAGTTGGAGAAAGATCAAAGTGCTCACCTGTATTTAGCATTGAAAGAAGGGTGCTCTGGATAATTACAGATCCTTCTTTCAAGTGGCATATCAAAAGTATTACAACACAACATCCAAGCTGATGCATTTTGAATGGATACACACACACCTGGAGTGCAAGTTTACAATTTGAGTTTGCCATGTCCTTTTCTTATGACTACCATGGTGAAATTCAAAGTGCTTTATGGTCAAGAGCCAGTGTGACATTATTCACAGTAACAGCAGCAACATTTTTGAATAGCTACTGCAACACTTTCCTTTTATGTACATTCGTTTGAAAACTCTATTGCAATTTGACAATAGACCCATGCGAAGCTTTCTCACCACAATCTTTGAGATTATTTGCTGATACATTTTTTCATTAATTTTTGATTAACTGCAATTATTTTGATCAAAAAACGTGTTTTAATGATATATAATATACTATGTCAAAAGCCACTTGCAGAACCTTTCGAAAAATACCTCATTCCATCGCTGTGCCTTTATAGTCAGGGAGGCAGCTGCGCAGACTATCACCACATCGAGTTGATGGCTGAAATTCCATGATTAGACAGAACTCAATTAGCATATTAAAATGCAACTGATCTGCCAAGTCACATGTTGATGGAAACCACCTGCAGATCTGATTTTAGTGGTTGATCAGTGGGTTTATCATTGTGTTTTCCTGCACCCAAAGGTATGAAAATATGGAAGACTGGGAGGAGGAAAAACACAATGGTAAATTTACCAGTCAACCACTAAAATTGGGTTTGCAGGTGTTTTGCACCAAGATACGACTTGGCAGACCAGTTGCATTTCAATATGTGATTTGAGTTCTGTCTAATACTAGAATTTCAACCGTTAACTCAATGAACTGATGGTTTGTGCAGCCGCATCCCGGTCTATTAGTATGTGAAGAGAAAAAAGGATGTTAACAACAGAAATAATATACATGATAGTTTTCACCTATATTCTTTAGCTCAGGTTTATTCCCTTGTATTTCTAAAGGAAAAAATACTAAAGTGAAACATTTTACTCTTACAACAGGAATGAATTCTCATAAATTAAGGATACAGGGAACTTTATAATAATTGAAACAGATTTTTTTTTTCTTTTTTACTTTTTATAAGATTGCCTGAAAGATATCTAAATTTTAAATATTCACAATAATGTTAAATTGTATCTAATATTACCTTGAGTCTAAAGTTTTGACCCTTTCGCAGAATAGTGCTACTAAAACAGCTGGCGTTCGCAAGTTAAGTGACATTTTTACATACGGTTTTCTGGTTTCGAAAGAAGACGTGTGCTACAACACTGTGTATTTATTGTTTTGAAAAATTATCATCTGTAGCCTCCACGAAGCCTCGAAAATGGAACTATCACGTATCCAGCTTCGAACCATCATCTACTACGAGTTCTGTAGCAACACCGGAGTGACAGAATATCACCGTAACATGTGTGCACGTTTAGGTGAGGATATTGTATCACTTAGTACAGTCAAACGATGGTATCAAAATTTTAAGATTAAGAATTTCGACATCGAAGATGAATCACGTGCTGGTCGACCTACTGTGATTGATGAGACCGAATTGCGGAAATCCATCGATGAAGATCAAAATGCTACATCACAGGAACTTGCATCTCACTTCAATGTTTCTCAAACAACCATAATTCGAGCATTAAAAAACATTGGTTTGACATACAAATTCAATCGATGGGGGCCGCACAATCTGACACAAAATGACAAAGAAAAACAAAAGCGGACCTGTGTAAACTTGCTCGAATATCACCGAAAGGGTGATTTTTTGAACCGGATTGTTACGTGTGATGAGAAATGGGTTTATTACGACAACACCAGTCGAAAAGGAAGATGGTCTGAACCAAATGTACCGGTCAGGACCGTAACCAGGTGCACATTGACCTATAAAAAAATCCTCCTCTGTGTTTTCTGGGGTAGTCGCGGTATTATCTACAAGGAGTACTTAAAAAGTGGCCAGACCATCGACAGTGAGTCGTACAGCAGCATGCTGCATAAAGTGGACGCAGCAATTAGGGAAAAGCGAAGTAAGGAGTTCCGACGCAAGGTGGTTATGTTTCACCAGGATAATGCCAGGCCACACGTCAGTGCGTGGACGAATTGAACTTATACAAGGTGGAATGGGACTTAATGCCACATCCTCCATATAGTCCGGACATGGCACCTTCCGACTACTATCTGTTTTCGCATCTGCAACTGCACCTTAGTGGTGAAATTTTCAATTCTTCAGAAGAGGTCAAAAGAGAGGTTGACCTCTTTCTCGACTCACGTAGCCCAGAGTTTTTCAAGGAAGGCATTGAAAAACTGCCAAAACGTTGGCAGAAGATTGTCGAACTTAATGGTGATTACTATCCTCACTAATGTTTTGTATTTTTGTAAATATTTGTTGTCAACATTAAAATAAAAAAAGGGTCAAAACTTTAGACTCAACCTGATATGTGTAAAGAAACACTACTAGTGTTCATTCAAGGGCAGACATCTTTTTTTTAAATTTACTGCCTATACTTGTACACTTTATTGTCCAGTGATATACTCAACACTAATTTAGCTCGTTCTTTAACTCAAACATTACCAGAATTTTTTTACTAGTACTTTTCTTTATATAATCGCAGAATGCCTGCCATTAAGTAAAGTGGAAATTAGAACATTCTAGTAGTTTAAATAAAAATTTTCCAGGTATTTTGAATATAAATTGTGTTAATTTAGCAACACAGCCAGTCAACAAAGTGTTAACAGTATAATTTTCTTGTCATCCACTGTTGTGCCAATAACTTCAATTTAGTGATTATGAAAATAATTACACAAAAAAGAATATAATACTATATTATAAAATATTATGTTAGCTATTTTTTTATGTAATCTGATTTGTTATTGAAAATAATCCCTGCTTTATTCTAAAGCAGCCAATCATCTCTCATTCTGTAGGACAGTCACAATATAGCAATAAGAATCCAGCAGTATATTTTTCTAGAACATCCTGCAAAACAACAAATTTATCTTTAAATCTTGCATTCCTCTTATATAAAGCAAACAAGAACAGAAAAATTTGCATTAAGCATATATTATGAAACACTTTCCAATGCTAAAAGAATATTGTTAAGAAATTTCATTTTTTTTCCTAAATGAACAATTTAGTAAATACAGTAAAAACAGTAAATATCCCATTTTCAGCAGTTGCTGTCTATATCTGGTAATGTGTACAAATTCTTCCGCACATCCCTGTATGTGATCGATAAAATTTATACACACCATGTAATATGCTAAAAATTAGTTAATTTAAAAAATGCCTACAACAGTTGAAAATGCATTTCCAGCAATTGTCGATCATAGTCAATCATGTAACCAATTTTTGTGTCTTTCCGTAAATGAAAGATAAATGCTATGTATGTCGTAATCTATAAAAACCTCAGTAATCCATATCTATTTCATTATTTTTGAAGTATCGTAACATTATTAAAATGCACCACAGACGTTTTCCCCCATAAATAAAAATGTAATGGTTTTTCTCCCTGTTAATAAACTATAAATGCAATTTATTTTATACTCCACAGCAAGCATTTTGCAATGTACCTCAGAGATACATAGTTGCTCTTCTTTTATTATATTTAAAATATTGTAACCAGTGGTGTAGTGGAGGGTATACGGTGGTATATGCTGTATACCTTCTGGATTTTTTTTAAGGAACACCGTATACCCTCTGTTTCTCAAAAAAGCTATAGTATATACACTCTTGGGTATACCCTCTGCCTTGAACGTATACCCTCTGCTTAGAATGTTTTTCTCTGCTTTTTTTATGACTACACCACTGATTGTAACATCATTAAAATGTACTGTAAACAATTTTTCCACATACACCATGATGTAACAGAATTCATTTGTGTGTCTCTGAAACTGTAAAGGCTACACACTTCCATTTTCAATACCAAACAGTTTATACTAAACCTCAATAATATTTTTAAATTATATGGCAATCTGAGTATATATGAGTTAGAGCACAGACAAACCAAAAATGTAAACATTTTTTAACTACTAGATGAAACAGCACCGAAAAACTGGCAATAAACTACAATTAAATAATAAAACATTGTATAAATTACAATAAAAATATAAAAACACACAGGACGTGCTTCAAGCTGGAAATTTTAACAGCCCTTCATCAGCCCAAATAAACACATGTCTGTAAGGGGACAAGGTCACAAATGAACTGAAATGTAGAGAGTAAAGCGTATACAGAATGCGACAGGTGGTGCTAGCTGAAAGGTAAATACAAATCACAGAGGAGCACATTCAGAAGAAGAAAGTGTTGCCAAAATGATAGAAAAAGAAATAAAACAAAAGAAATAAAAGTTTTTTTTTTTTTTTTAACATACAAGTAGGGATTACAATCCTGGGATCCTGTATCCCGGGATCCCGCATCATTTTAATCCCGAAAATCCCGGGATCTTGTCTGCCAAATCCCGGGATTTTCGGGATTCTCCTTTTTTTTAAATGGAACAATATTCAGCTGAAATAAAAAAAATATATTTATAGACTTTCTCTTTTGGAAAGAAAAAGAATTAATTTTTATGAAATTTATATATGCTTGAAAAAATATACATATTTCAAGTATCTTTTACATATTTCAAAGCGATTAAATCATTTAACATGAAAACCTTTTGACTTGCAAACAGATGTAACCCGCTCGGCTATTATTATTTTGATTTTGCCGCGTTTAGAAAGCCGGTCGTTTCAGAAATTGGGTATCACAAAATTTCGAATTAGAATTTACTGATAAGCGGTGCATTTGAGTTTCACAGTCATTATTATGTGCTAGCTTCTTTGCTTTTCGGGCGTCTGTACCTATTTTGCTTTAAAGATGTCTAATGAAAAGGATTTTGTAGCTCATAGGAAAGATAATGATACATTTTCAGTATGGCACTGCTATTTAAGGACAAAAGATGAAAAAATCGCTAAACGTAAAAGATGTAGCCAAGTGCTTAAAATGTTAGGAGCATTGACTAAGGGTTGCATACACATTTATCGACGAAACATGGTACTAAAGTTTAGAAATAATTTAATACATCATCTTTCCCTTCCACACGTCAAGATTTCATAGAACATGCATTGCTTTCTAAAAAGCGGAAAATAGAAGATTATTTTAGTAGTGCTAAGGAATCACTGGATTTAATTTTATTGCGAATGACAGCTAAAGACTGTTTTTCATTTAACTTCAACTGATTTAAGAAACTTACTGATAGCTAAAGGCTATAATGATTTGCCAAAATCTGCAGTATCAATTCGAAATCGTGTAGTGAACTATAATAAAATAGTTAATTACAAGTGAAATACAAACTTTTAAAAATTCAGGAAAAAAATTTAGCTTGACTTTTGACGAATGGACATTTACTGCAAGCAAGCGATTTATGAATATTAATGCCCATTCAAGAAATTTAAATTTGAGCAAATTCAGGAATTTAGGCCTTATGCGCATACATGGATCTTATACAGCAAAATGTGCATTGAAATGCTAACAGAGTGTTTAAACGAATATGACATTTCCCCAAAAACAGACAATGTTACAACTGGGACTTGGAGATGAAACTTTAGATGCCGTCATATTTCTTAGAACATATTTTCAAAAGAATACCGATTAGTTAGGAAACAGTGAACTATTCAAAATAATCTATTTTTTTTCGCGAGGTACGTAATAATTTTTTATATTATGCAACGTTTTCGAATTTTAACAGCTTTTGCTCTTTAGAAATTTAAACTATACATCTATGTCAGTGACGTGGCGTCCGGTCATCACTGGATGCGGCGATGACCAAGCAATATTTTAAAACTCTACGATCCAGTTTTAGCAGAACATTTGGAGTTCATGTATAAGTGAAGGTAAGATTTAAAGTTTCTTTTTTGAACATTCAACCATTGAATTTTAGAGTTAATAATTTTTCACCACAAACTTAAATAATTGCGATGACCACCGAAAATTTTCACGCCACGCCACTGATCTATGTATTATTTTATTCTATGTGTGTGTGTGCTAAGTTCTTTTATTTCAAGACAAAAATCTTCATGTTAGGGAAAACCTTGCATTTGCAATATCCTAGAATTATGAACTTTAATTACGTGGGTATGAGAATAATTCATAATTTAATTCGTGATATTAATTAGTTTTTAATATTGTAAATATTAAACTATTCAAAAACTTGTTTAACAGGGAATAAAAGAAATTATCTAGAAGATGAAGCATAGACATTTCATGTTTTTTGTTGCATTTTCAAACATCAACAGCGTATTTCTTTTAATTTTCAATTCTTCTAATTTATCCTATAAATTTTGATAATTAATTGAAGTTAATTTTTTTAATTTGGTATATTTTCATATGTAAATTAGGCTGTAATTTTGCTTTGTCTTTTCTATAGTATTATGATATTTAGCTATTGTAAAAATTGATGATATTACAGAAATTCTAATTTTCCTAATCCCGGGATTGAATCTAAGCAATCCCGGGATTGGAAATTAGTCTCGGGATTGTAATCATTCATACAAGAGAGGAAAGAATTGCAGAAGTAATTTCCAAGCTGAAGAGAGAAAAGATGATGAGAGACCATTGACCAGAATTTTTTAAAATAAAATACGCTTTGTGAAAATCCAAGTGAGTGGGAGAAACATGCGAAGAAATAGTTCTGCCCATGGAGAACTATGGAATTTAGTAACTATGTTAGAAAATGTAAAATAAGACAGCGTGGTATTTCATATTTGGACCTACTCTTTGATGTCACTGCACATATTTACAGAAAAATATTCAATCCATTAATTAACAGAAATATATTATTATAATTAAAAACACTACAATTCCAAGCACATATGTATGCAATGAAACTTTCAACCAATATAACTTAACTTTCTATTAATTTTATTTTCAACATAAACTGAAAATTTGTCTTTTCATTGACAGATTTTAGTTTAGCGCCAAAGTGCGGTATCTTATGGCAGGCCTGTCCAACCTCTTAGTAAGCAAGATGGGCACATTTCATCTAGTGGCAAACAGCGAAGGTGGTCATTACTACTCTTAAATGTACTTTCAAATTTGTTTTTAAATTTGATAAACTTATTTTAGCACAAAAAATTACGAAATTGCATTATATCCTTTTATTCTAAAGTATGTCATATTGATTTTCAGTAAGTCAGGATGGTAAATTATTTTCATTAAAACATATTTACTTCACTTTTACTATCAAATGATACTTTTATCCTTTCTTGCATTCAAAATCAATAATATTCTTACACTCTCTCATAACTCACAAGGAGATATTTTCTGAAATAACCTTTAATCAAGTAAATTTTATCATTGAGAATTTGTATCCCTAACGATAAAATTTTTTGTAAGAATGAGTCTGTTCTGAAATCAGTTTCCAAGACTTAAATTACATTAAAACAAAAGGTATGGTTAAAGTAGGATACATATGTTAACAAAATCTTTGACATTCGAACCAACACATGCAATATTTAACAATATTCCACTTATTCAACAAGCAATAAAAGCATAAGCAGAAACTGATAACATGAATAAAGAAAGATGTACATTGAAAAATATATACATAATAATGCTGTATATTATAAAAGTGAAAACTATAGAATTAAAAAATTATTTTGTTCAATATTTAGAATTTATATTTGAATATTTATAAAACTATCTTCATAAAGCAAGTTGTGCCATGTACTGTTGTACTTGGAATAATGATATTTGATATTCCATCTTGAAAATGAATCCTAGCTAATGCACCTCATGAATGAATTTTTACATTTCTTACTTTATAGAAAATAGAGAGAGTTATCGTGAATTTCATTAGCCTTTTTATATGTGCGTGGAATTTGCAGACAATAAATATTCAAGTGTTTTAGAATGAAGCAGTGTTTTTCTTTTTTTCTATAAGAGTTTTTACATCGAGTTGTAATCTATCACTGTCTAGTGAAGACATTTCCCGGACAATTGAATCTCCAATTTGGGCAACATTTTCTAAAAGATCCCACATGAATGTGCCAGAAAATAGCCAATTTGTATTAGAGAAAAAAAAATTACAATAAATGAATTTTTTTTTTTTAAATCCTGAATTTATTTGGCAAGATATCTCTAAAAATTCAGCCACAGGTTGCAAGAAAAAAAATTAACATTATAAAATTAATATTCTTAATTAAATTACTATTAATCAAATGTTTAACAAATTTAAATTCCAATTTACAACAGTGATTATAATTTATCAAAATTATTACTTAAATATTTTTTTTAATGAATTACTTGTATTTTCATTATACAGTCGACACTCATTAGAACGACCCCTCGCGTGCCAAAAATGAGGGTCGTTATAATGGAAGATCGCTATAACAAAAGTGAATGAAAAAACTCTAATCATGTGCATGAAAATTAAGTTTCTAAGGAAATTTTATAATACAACATTATTACTAAATTATTTTTACTTTCATATCAAATAAACATTGACAATGAATATAATTATAAAAATCAATTTAAGAGAATGATTATGTATTTCTAAATAAATTTTAATGTAAACGTTAAATCATACACAAAAAAAATTAACATTTATTTTCTACAAAAATAACTCGGAATAATTGTTTATTTTTTGTGCATTCAATATTTTCTTAAAACAAAATTTTTCATCTCAGTTAGTTAATTTTAATAAGTAAGTTTGTGTTTTCTTGTCTTTAAAAAAATGTTTTAAAGTGCCATTTTAAGATCTTTTACAATAGGCATCAACATGCAGTGAGCAATGAGTTCTTGGTAATCCTTTTTTGGGAAAAAAAATCTGGAGGAAAGTTCAATTCGGTCGCTGTATTGGGAAATAAGCTGCTGGCCGGATGTTATATTGGATGTAAAAATAACCTATCATAAAAGGGATATATTTTGGGACATTTTGCATAGGTCGTTATAATGGAACGGTTGCTATAATGAGCAATCTTTATAACGAGTGTCGACTGTACTGATGCTTATTAGCATTTATTATCAGTTATTTCATAAAAATACGACAATAATCAGATGAAGTTTTAAATTTTAACCAAAGCAATATATTTAAAATCTGCAGAACCTGCGGTAGTAAACTGTGCCGATTTTTGATAGTGTATTCTATTTTAATTCCAGTAACTTTTAATTTGGGAACAGATGTCATATATTCCTGTGGCCACAATCTTGGATTTTTTTCTTGATGTGAAAACCACTTTTCCTCCAAGTATCGATTTATGAACATGTTAGGGTTAACGAAAATAAAATGTAAATAATAAAATATAAAACCTGAAAAACGCAGGAAACTCCTTAAAGCTGCAATTAGTAAATGAAAGTATGAATGCTATGCATTCATAAACCGAAAAAAAAATACCACTGGATTCAGCAAACTACTTCTGCAGCAATCTGAAAAATGCGAGAAACTCATTAAAGGGCAATTAGTAAATTGACGTATGAATGCTATGCGTTCATAAACCGAAAAAAAATCTCTGGATTCAGCAAACTACTTCTGCAGCAATCTGAAAAATGTATGAAACTTGTTACAGTGGCAGTCAGTAAATGCACATATGTTGCTCTGCAGCAATCTCAAAAATGCACAGAATGCATGAGAAATATACAATAAACGGCTAATATAAACCATTACAAAAAAACACGCATAAAATTATTAACTTAACAGACATCTCCTTTCTTGAAAGCTCAAGCACGAAATATCTGCAAGCATCACCTTCATTTTCCAAAATAGGCTTATGACTACACACTGTAAACAAACCTCCTTTATCCTTCAAAATTTCCGCATATTTCTTAATTACATCAGCAACAGCGTGTAAACGGACTACAGAACCCATAGTCAATCAAATACGTCCAATAAATTTAATATAAAAATAAAAAGACTGAAAGATACAACACGGTATCAAACAACATGCACAAAATCCCAAGCGAAAAACAGCATCACGTACTCGCACCACAATCTCACTGAAAAACGGGATTGCCAGAAAATGTCATGCTTCGGGCTTCCATATTGATAAAGATTGCCAACATAAAATCACCAAGAAATCTCAAAACATCCAAGATGGCGACCGCGGGAATATATGGCATCTATAAGCCTTAAGAGCCTACACTAGTCACTCAAAAAGACCCGGATGGTAATGTTAATCCTATGGAAGTTATTTTCAAATATCTCGCTTGAATATTGATATTTTTGAATGATTTTTTTTTGCATATGATAGCTGAGGACAATCTACAACTGGGCTAGTTTTTACTTTTTCAATTTTAGTTATAGTTTTTTTATATTAGAATAGTTTCAATTTCAGAACTGGTTCTGAAAGTAAAGGTAATTAAAAAAAAAAAAGTCCTTCCGGCCAGTGCCGGGAGGAAGAGGTAGCTTTCATAATCCTTATTTAAAAAAAGCCAAATTATATCATTCAAACACACGAAGCTCAATTTAGTGGAAACCGAATATAGGAGATTCAATACTAATTTTTATCAATATAATGAATGAGAATTTCGCGAAATTAGTCAGCTTTATCCAAGCTGCTTTTCTTTAAAGTAACATATATTTGGCTGCCAAATTCGACAATTTCTTAAAGTGCCTGTCATTTTAAGACAACATGGTAGATGAGGCTAAGCAGTGAACTTGGTTGAGACCTTAGTAATTGCTGTGCACATGCTCACTCACATCGGAATCGGTTAATATATAGGAGTGCTGTCGCATGCAAAAAATCAGATTTTTCAAAATGTCACCCGCAATAGAAATTGAAACTGCTATATCTGAGCCATTTTTTAAGGTAACAAACAAAAAATGCTCCTGAATCCTTATATCAAGGTCAAATGCTTAAGAAAGAAACCTTTTTCAATTTCTAATTTTTTTGCACCTCACTTTAAATATATATATATTTTTTAATTTAATGGTCGCCATTTTGAAACAAGATGGCTGATGAATCTGGCCAGCGAACTTGGTCAAGGTGTTGATGTATACTATCCACATGCCTTCTTACATCGAAATAGGCGAATACGTGTGTTATCGCGTGACAAATACAAGATCGTTTCTAAATGTTAGCCACGCTAGAAATTCAAAGTGCTATAAATCAACCATTTTTTAAGATATAAACAAAAGAACAAATTTTCAGAAACAAAAACTGCTCCGGAATCTTTGTATCAAGGCCAAACACATAAAAAAATCTTTTTCATTTTCCAATTGTTTAATACCTCATTTTGAATTTTAAATTTAATTTTTTTTTAATGGCAACCATTTTGAAACAAGATGGCGAATGTAGCTGGCCAACGAACTCGGTCGAGACATTGGTATGTACTATGTACAGACCAAGTTACATCCAATTAGATTCATAATTACGCCTGTTATCGCATGACAAAAATCAGGTCGTTTTAAAATGTCAGCCACAAGAGAAATTCAAAATGCTATTACTCAGCCATTTTTTTTAGATATAGACGAAAGAAAAACTGTTCCGGAATCTTTGTATTAAGGTCAAACACATACAAAAAAAATCTTTTTCACTTTCCAATTTTTTGGTATCTCATTTAAATTTTCTTATTTTTTTAAATGGCCACCATTTTGAAACAAGATGGCGGATGAAGCCGGCCAACGAACTCGGTTGAGATATTTGTATGTACTATGTACACACCAAGGTACATCAAAGTCGGTTCATAAATACGCCTGTTATTACGTGAGAAAAATCAGTATGTTTCAAAATGTCAGCCACGCTAGAAATTCAAAATGCTATAACCCAGCCATTTCTTAAGATATAGACGAAACAAAAACTGCTCCCGAATCTTTTTATCAAGGTCAAACGCATAAGAAGAAAATATTTTTTTAATTTTTTGGTACCACATTTCAAATTTAAATTTTTCTTAAAAATTTAAATGGCCACCATTTTTAAACAAGATGGCGGATGAAGCTGGCCAACGAACTCGGTCGAGAGATTGGTATGTACTATGTACACACTGAATTACATCCAAATCAATTCATAAATACGCCTTTTATCGCGTGACAAAATTCAGGACGTTTCAAAATGTCAGCCACACTAGAAATTCAAAATGCTATAACTCAGCCATTTTTTAAGATATAGACGAAACAAAAACTGATCCGGAATCTTTGTATAAAGGTCAAATACATAAGAAAAAAATATTTTTCCATTTTTAATTTTTTGGTACCACATTTCAAGTTTTAAAATTTTTTAAAAAATTTAAATGGCCGCCATTTTGAAACAAAACGGCGGATGAAGCTGGCCAACGAACTCGGTCGAGAGATTGGTATGTACTATGTACATACTGAATTACATCCAAATCGGTTCATAAATACGCCTTTTATCGCGTGACAAAATTCTGGACGTTTCAAAATGTCAGCCACGCTAGAAATTCCAAATGCTATAACTCAGCCATTTTTTAAGATATAGACGAAACAAAAACTGCTCCGGAATCTTTGTATAAAGGTCAAATACATAAGAAAAAAATATTTTTCCATTTTTAATTTTTTGGTACCACATTTCAAGTTTTAAAATTTTTTAAAATTTTTAAATGGCCGCCATTTTGAAACAAAACGGCGGATGAAGCTGGCCAACGAACTCGGTCGAGACATTGGTATGTACTATGTACACACCGAATTACATCGAAATCGGTTCATAATTACGGGAGTTACAGTGTGACATAGGCCAGATATATATATATATATATATATATATATATATATATATATATATATAGATATATATATATATATATCAATTTTGAACGGAGGGTGGTTTCGGGGTCTGGGGGTCATGATCGATGAAAATATACCAAAATTTTTTGAAATCGCTTTCCTCCGAACGGCTGCAATAGGTAGCTTTTTTGTAAAGAAAGCTACCTAAAATATGAAACCAAAATCAAAAAACTAAAAACTAGCCCAGTTGTAGATCGTCCTCATCTATCCTATGCAAAAAAAAATCATTCGAAAATATCAAAATTCAAGCGAGATATTTGAAAATAACTTCCCCATAGGATTAACATTATCATCCGGTTCTTTTTGAGTGACTAGTGTAGGCTCTTAATTTGTTTCTCAGAAGTACACTGGTGTGCAAAACTTAAGCAACAATCACAAAATGCTAATTTCTGAATACGTGAGTACTCAAAAGAAAATTCTATGAACAGAAAGTGTAGAAAATAGGTACTACCATAAGAACATGACCAGTCGATGTGAACTGTCCTTGAAGTCACAAGTGTCATAGTCACTACAATGAACTGAAATGTGATATCTTTCATTTGTCTCATTCTTACTCTGATTTGGTCACTGCATTGAGATGACACTATGACTGCTGCTTTTTTGACAGGTCACCAGGTGACTTTTACAATGAAGTTACCTTGTGACTCTCGTGTGACCATCTTTTGGAGACTCCATTGTAAAGTCGTCATTGATAGCTGTTTTTTGACGAATTCCCAAGTGATAGAAAATAAAATCTGGTGACTTTTCACAAAAGAATGCAATAGTGACTTCACAGTAGTGTCTCGGTCATTTGAAAGTCACTATGTGACTTCAATGTAACATTATTTGGTGACTTGTCATAATGCAATTTTCACGACGACTTCAGAATTGAGTCTTCAAATGACAGTCACATGAGAATCACAAGGTGACTTCATTGTAATGTCACCTCATGACTCATCACAAAGCAACAGTCACAGTGACTTTTCAATGGAGTCACCATATGGCAATCATCTAAAATTAATAAAGAAATGAATGAAAGATAGCATATTTTGTTTCACCTTAGTGATTTTGACACTTATGACCATGTGTGACTTGATGGAGATGTCCCATCAACTAGCTGCAATGTAGAGATAGAACCTATTTGAATTATATTTTTTTTATTTGCATACTCACGTGCTTGAAAATTAGCATTTTATGATTGTTCTTTTGCACACCAGTGTATGTTTGTGTAATAATAGGATAAGCAGTGGGAAAAAAGTGTTGGAGGTACTTGGGTAGGGCCAGTATTATTATTGGTGTTTTTTTTTATAATACATTACTCCCTTATTTTAGGACAAACACAAGTAAAGACAGTTGCACTCATTATCTATGCAGGGTTGGGTTTTTGATGTCAAAAACTGGTTTTTGACATGGCAAGCATCAAAAACATGCAACAGGCTTAAAACATATTTTAACAACAATAGATAAATATTAAATAAGCCAATGATTTATGCAATCTTTTATTTAAAATTATTGTAATTTAATAATTTAAAAAAAATTATTATTAATAGCAATAAAATATTTTTATTTTTTGAAATTTTCAATGAGAAGAAAATCATTTTGTACGATTAAATAATCCAAATCAATTTTACCCTGCAGCACACAATCTGTTTAGCACATTTATTTACACCCAAATGATTTCTGAGTTTAGAGTATATGAAGCGTTAGAAAATAGTCTGTCTCTTAATTGATGCTGAGCTAGTAGGACTTGATGCAAAAGCGTTGTTAGATGAGCAAGTTTAGAATCAGGCTCAGCCAAAAAGCTATTGCATTTAATGATACCAATACCTTTCCACTAAGTAATGGGGTCCTCCCTATAGCACAGAAATAAGACAGGAAAGGGGATTCTTTAGCTTCATACACAGTCAGTATGGGTAAGCATCCATAAATTCTCTCTGTAGCTCAAGCTCAAGCTGAATCAACTGATACATCAGTCAACCCTTACCCCCTGACGGTTGGGACGCAAAATATAAGCCAAACAATGGTGGTTTCATAATTTGATCCCTTCTATTATGCACTTTTTCAATATGGGGCTTAAGTAAATTTTCTTTTACAAGACCAAGTAAATTTTGTTCAGTTTTAAAATCGAAAACATATTTTTATATATTTAAAGAAAGCCTGTTTAAAAAAAAATTTGACTTTAAGCTTAAAAAAAAAAAAAAAAAAAACCTCTTATTTTGTAAATGTTTAAGATCCAATTTCAATTTTGAATGGAATGGTTTTTGCCTAGACTAGAATAAAATTGATGCACATTATCTTGTGATATTGTACAAGAAAATCTGCACTTTCCTACGTTTTTTGTTTCTTTAAAAAAAAAACTAGCTAATGCTTTTAAGCTCTCAAAAGTAATAGAGAGATTAAAACAATTTTAAGTAAGAGAAAAATGTACAGCTCAGGTGAGCTTAATGTCTACTTTTTAAAAAAGCAAAATTTTACAAAAATAAAAATTTTACCCTGTTAAAAAGTTGCACTTAACAATAATACTTTATACAGTAATAGTGAATAATTAAATATAGCATGTAATGTTACATGTGTGACATGTATCAATGTAGTATCTGAAGTTTATAACATGACGGTTTAAACGCAACATAAACTGATACATGTCCAAAAATCTGCAAATCCTGATCTATTGCTCAATTTTTTTTTATTTTTTTTTTTATATGAGCAGTAGAAAAATATCTCTACTTTTTTGATAAAAAAAAAACCTCACCCAATTATACCTAAGCAGGTACTTAAAATATCATGATATTTTCAAAAATATTTGATATATATCCAATCCAATATTTTCAATAGCATATTCAAAGCATATACCGGTGTCCTAAAAAGGACTGACTGATTTTAAAATTCAATAACTTGTAAACGGCGACAGATATTTAAAAAATTCTTGCAGGAGGTTTATGCATAAGGTCAAAAGTTTTTTTTACAGTGGTTTTCAATTTTAGTTCGAATTACAAACAATAGATGGCGCTCTGATCAATAGACGCTAAATTCAGGCTCTATTTTTGGTACTTCGTGGCCCGGATAATACATTTCCATCTCCTTTTTCTGCATGGAACAAGAGAAAGGACCAAAAATCAAACCTGTATTTAGTGACTTGCTTACAGCGTCATCTATTGTTTGTAATTCGAACTAAAATCGAAAATCACTGTAATAAAACTTTTGACCTTATGGATAAACCTCCTGCAAGAAATTTTTAAATATCTGTCACCATTTGCAAGTTATTGAATTTTAAAATCAGTCAGTCTTTTTAGGACACCCGGTATATATATTTAAAAATTTTTCAAGCTTGATATAAATTTAATTTGAAACATTTTTAAACCTTCTATTTTGTTAATAACACGATACAGTAGAACCTCTTTTAACCGAAATCCATTTTAGAAGCTTTTTTTTTAATTTTTTTTACTGTCACATTCCTTGTGTGTAAAATCCATTTTGAAAGCTTTTTTTTAACTACCATATTCCTTGTGTGCACGCGATCTTTTTCAAACTTCGAGTACATATAAATATTTCTGATCCCCCTTTCTTAGAGTTCCTTTTAATTTAACTTGAGCTCCCGTAAGCTGCGGAGTGGAACAAAGAAAATGAACAAATTACCAATTCTGAAGCTTTTGAATGTTTTGCAAAGGATTTGACATGGCTGGAGCAGCAGAAAGACTATGATACTGGTGAACTAATAATATTAAAAAACTCTGTGATAGAGCTTCAAAGCAAAAGCAATCAAAACTGCGATAAACAAAACATTTTTTCAAACCCTTGTGATATGTGTAAAAAGTACTTTATTTAAAAATTAAAATTCAAGTAATTTATTCTTGTTTCTATTTTGCTATTGCTTTATTTTTATTAAGCGCTTGTTACCATAATACGAAATATTGCATATATTTCTCCTTAATCTTAAAATTAAAGCATTCTCGATTACCCGAAAATTTCAATTTTCCGAAAGATGGTAGTCGGTCCCAATTACTTCGGATAATCGAGGTTCTACTGTATTTAAAAACCATTTTTGCATTTAATAATATAAACACCAGACAGAAAAATAAAAAAAAATCATAACTAATTTCATTTTTGTACTTTCTTACAAAATACAAGATTTGATTTTAAGTAGCAAAGGAATTGCTTTAAATGTTTTGCTATTTTTTCTGAATTAGGCACTTGGTAAATGTGAAAATTTTTATTTTAGAATACAGTCAACTCTGTGAAGTCCGCCGATGTATAATCCACAAACGTCTTATTATTCACACTACATGTTGTAATGTAAACAATGAAAATTGTCATTAACAGTTGAAACTCACAAAGCTGAATTTGATATATATTTTCTTTTCGTTGTCAATTTTCCAAAGAATAAATATTTAAATATAAATTGGATATAAATATTTAAATTTCCTTGTAACAAAGTTTTATCTTGGAGCAAGAACTAATGAGCGTTCATAAACTAAAGAAAAAAATTATTGACAACAAGCCAAAACTGAAACTATCATTGTGTTGTGTCAATATGTAAAATAATGAATAATCGGTAAAATTTAAATTGTATAAAATTTTCAAAATAACATTTTTCTTTAATTTAAATTTTCTTTTTTTTAGTTATATTAAACCAATGTTGCATTACGTTTTTCTTTTCTGTTGTAATTCTAATTTTTGTATAGTTGTTCCCAATTTATAGTGGGACTTCAAAAAATAAAATATAAACAAAAGGATGATCTATAATCCGCAAAAATGTATAATCCACAAAACCCTCTGTCCCTAAGTGTGCAGATTTCACAGAGTCGACTGTATTGCATAATTTTAATTACATTTTTACCAGTGAATTCCATATCTTTCTCTAATGAAAATATCAAATAATATCATGATATTTTGAAAATATATATCATGAGTATCACCAAAACCTTCCCCTAACATCCAATTTCCCCACTTACCTCATTACTATTGCTACATAAATTTTAATGTATTCAATGGTGTATAATAATGTAAAAAAATTGCATACTGTGAATGTTCTGAACAATATTAGAAAGAAATGCTTTTAATGAATAAATTAAAAACTTTATTACTCTAAATAAAATAACAAACATGTATTACGTATACATAGTATGATCTAATTGCCTGGAATTAATTGATTGTTTATTTTATTATAATATAAATAATTATTGTTTTGAATTATTATTATTTTTTAATTTAGCCTAATGTTAAAAGAATAGCTAAGTAGGTAATAAAATTTAATTCTTATTGTAAGAATATATTAAAAACTGAATTTTGACACAGATATAGAATTTACATTACTGTGAGTAAATCATTTTAAACAGCAATTAAATTGGTTTTTGCATCATCATCATCTGCAATAACATTTTCTGAAGAAATTTCTATTTCATTACAATTTGCCCCATCATAATGCTCTAGTAAGAGTTGAACTGTATCAAAGGTCATTTCACATTTGTCACAAACTAAAACTTTGCTCATTGTTTTTTGATGCTTCAATGAATGGCGCTTAAGTAAAGACTTCGACATAAATTGTTTATCACATTGATCACATGCAAATGGTCTCTGACCTTTGTGCGTGAGATTATGCTGTTTAAAATTACTTTCTTGATTAAATCCTCTTTTACATATGTCACAATTAAAAGGTTTTTGCTCAGAATGAATCACCATATGTCGCGTTAGTTTGCATTTATATGAAAATGTTTGAGAACAATGAGGACATGCAAATGGCCTAGGCTTTGTATGTATTGTGCTATGCTGTATGAGTTTCTCTTCAGAGGTAAAACTTTTGCCACAAGAACCACATATAAACATTTTATCCTCAGTGTGAGTTAATAAGTGTCCACTAAGTGAACTTTTAGTAGCAAATGGTCTGTTGCATATATGACATGGATAAGGTTTTGAATCAGTATGAGTTCTGTAATGTGATTTTAAAAGACGTCTTTGAGTAAATGCTTTATTACACAATTCACATACATGCGGTTTTACTTCAGAGTGAGTTTGATAATGCTGAGTCAAAGTTGCTTTACTAGAAAATGGTTTATCACAAATTTCACAGGTATAAGGAATTTCAGCATTATGTGTAATGTAATGTTCTGATAAACGCTTTTCTTCCCAGAAACCTTTATCACAGATTTCACAAGTAAAAGGCTTACTTCCCATATGTGTGCGAGCATGGCGAGATAAGGAAGTTCTGCAGCTAAATTCATTCTGACAAACTTGACACTTATAAGGTTTTATTCCAGCATGGCTAAATAAGTGCTCTTTTAACCGAAACTTTGTAACGAAAGCTTTACAACAAACCTCACATACATATGGCTTTTCACCAGTATGAGTATAATAATGTTGCTCTAATGCAGTTTTGTATGCAAAGCTTTTATTACACTCGCCACAAATGTAAGGTCGTTCACCAGTATGGATGATGTAATGGCGATCATGATGAGTTTTATCTTTAAAACATTTTCCGCAAATATCGCATTCATAACGCTTACCACCAGTATGCGTTAAGTAATGACCACGCAATTCTTCTTCTTGGGCAAACGCTTTGCTGCATTTAGGGCAAGAGAACGGTTTCTCCCCTGTATGAATTCTGTAATGTTTTTTAAAGTCTTCTTCAAGCATAAAACGCTCATCACACACTTCGCACACATATGGTTCCTCTCCAACATGAACTAAATAGTGTTCATTGAGATAAGTTTTACGCGTATAGCCTTTTCCACAGATAGTGCAGACGAACGGTCGTTCACCAGTATGGCTTATATAGTGACTTTTGAGATTATATTGTTTATTAAACACTTTAAAGCATACATTACATTCAAATGTTTTGGGTTTACGATGATCATTATTTTTGTGCTTTGTTAATTGCACGCTAGTCTCAAATGGTTCCCCACATTCATCACAAAAATGATAACCATGTTTTGTTATTCCAGAATCGCACAACATCATATCCACACGCCTCTCTTCTACTTCATCCGATGTCAAGTTTTCATCCTCCAGCATTTTTGTTTACAATCTTGAGAAACTTCAATTTACGCACGCAGTAAATACTACAATTTTATCTGATGCAAATTCAAGGTAAATCGTAACTACATGAGCTGTTGCCAAAACATCTTGTAACTTGTACTTGCAGAAGTTATTGAATGAAAATTATAACTTCTATGGAGGTTTGTTTAAAAAGTATTTTATCTTACATTTATGAGGCAGAAAAATTGTTAATGTGTAATTAAAAATTTATTTTTAAAAACTACTTCTACTGCTGGCGAATACGTCGTGGTTGTATTTGTCTTAGCTATGAAAAAAACTGTAAATAAATATGACTATGCTCGCCGAAACTTCTGCATTTATTGAATATGTTGTTATCAATAACATATCTTATCTTTTCTTCTTTTTTAGTAATTTGTGATAACAGAATTGGATATAAATCAATATCTTTTTTTCAGACATTCTTTTTGATTTAAGTACTCATAATTGTGATTATTGTATGTTTTATATTTTTAAAATATAGAAGATGTCCAAATCAAAAGAAATTTTTTTAAGTTTATTTGAGTATTATACGCCAAAAATAGTTTTAATAAAAAACAGAAAAGTTGGTGTATTAAATAGAATTGTTCAATTGGCAATCATAAGTTATATAATCGGGTGAGTGTAAAACATATCACCTTACTACTTCAGTCTTTCTGCTGTTACATTTATTCACATATTCAATAATTTTTATTTTACTATTTTCTTGCAGACAAACAAGTTTATTGTAAAAAAAAAAAATCCCAGTTCTTGATTATGCATTTTAATCGATCTGTACTAGAAATTATGTGCAGGGAAAATTCTTTTGATAAATGTATTTCTGTTTTTTTAAAACTGAATTCTGCATTATCATTATGTGAAAAACTTGATCATCATCGAAATTTTGCTAAAATGTATGGAAATAAGCTTTGATGTATTATATTTTGTGTAAAAATGTGTAATAGAAAAATCATTGCATGTCCATAAATAAATAGAATTCTTTGGTTTGTATGTACAGCCCTAAGTAAGAAAAAATTTGAGGTAAATATTTCCTAATAGTCCACTACAAATAACTAGAAAAATAAAGCTAGTAGTACCAATCAATAGGGAATGATGGTTACTTTTATTTGACGTTTTAAATTTTTTCTTGGGAAGCTTCCTCCATATTAAAATGAACACTTCTTTTTTACCCCAGTCGTATTCCCACATCTGGCACACAAAAAAATTCTACACTCTTCAGTTAGATTAAATATAAATTTTCACAATGTTCTTTAGATTAGGTTCAGAATTATTAACTATTTTATAAAGAGCCAATTTTAGTGTTTCTCTTTACATTGAAATCCAGTTCTTATTTTAAGTATTCATAATAATAAAGATATTTACACAGTAACTGTATATCACTGGCAAGCTTTGGAGCTCTTTACTAACTATTAACAAATGCTTTGGCACATATTTCATATTACGCACCTGGCTTAAACCTAGTTTTCGAATACCAGTTACATATATATTTTTAAAAAGGGAAAAGCAATTAAAAAAAAAAGTTTAATTAATAACTATAGAAAAAAATAATTTATATAATTTGAAAAAAGAAAATAAATGTAAATAAACAATTTATTAATAAATAAACAGCAAGATCCGGGTTACCATATCAAGCAAAATAATGACACTTTGGCCCCAGTTAAGTACCCCGGTGCATATATGATATTGGCGACAGAAAAGAATTCCACCAATGTACATGACATCTGTGCCAATGCTTTTTGTTTCTGGCAAAAAATGTTTAACATTATTGTAAGTTATTATCAAATTCAGGGGGAAGCTAGAGATTTTTTTTTTTTTTTTTGGGGAGGGGGGGGGGGGAGGAGAGAATTTTAAAATTTTCCAACTTGAAACCCATTGCGGCTTAGATGCCATATATTCCCAGCCGCCATCTTGGATGTTTTGAGATTTCTTGGCGATTTTTATCGATATGTGGAACCCTGTGTGACGCGTGTGTTCTGGCAACCCCTGAGAAGCTCATTTTCACTTAGGATTTTGTGGATGTGTTTTGATATCGTATTGTATCGTTCTGTCTTTTTATTTTTATGTTAAATTTATTGGATTTATTTGATTGACTATGGGTTCTGTAGTCCGTTTAAATGCTCTTGCTGAAGTAATTAAGAAATATGAGGAAATTTTGATGAAAAAAAGAGGTTTGTTTACAATGCGTATTCATAAGCCTATTTTGGAAAATGATGATGATGCTATGACAGGTATTTTGTGCTTGAGCTTTCAAGAAAGCAGATGTCTGTAAAGGTATATTGATAATTTTATGTATATTTTGTTGCCTTACGAGTTTTTTACATTTTGAGATTGCTACACTGCGAGAACTGCTGAATCCAGTGATGTTTTTTTTTTTTCGGTTAATGAGCACGTAGCGTTTATACGACGATTACTGATTGCCACTTTAACGAGTTTTGTGCATTTTTGTGGTCACGGCAGAAGGAGTTTGCGGAATCCAATGATGTTTTTTTCAGTTAATGAACGCATAGCGCTCATATGACGTTTAGTGATTAACGAGTTTTGTTTATTATTTACATTTTATTTTCGTTAAGCCGAACATGCGTATAAACCAGTGTTTGGCAACATTTACTACTTGGCGGAAAAGAGGTTTTCACGCCAAGAAAAATTCCAAGATGGCGGCCCCGGGAATTTATGACATCTGTTCCAAATTCCTTTCCAAACAAAAATTCTGAAACTAAAAACATACAAATTTTAATTATCAGTTTGTTTAATAAAAAATTAAACACACCTGTTTTTCCTTTAACACTAATTCTTCTGGTCTTCAAAGACCTGATGGCTGAATCCATATCAACTCAGGCAGGGGGGTTACCTTCATAGTCTCAGAAGTTTTTGAATTGAACATATGTTAAAATTTAAGAAAAAGTAAGATACTTGTATATTTTCATTTTGCCCAAAAAAATTCCTGGCCCGAGATACAGGCCGCCAAAGATGACATCCCCGGCATCCTTTCTCATTCGTGATTTTCGATAAAAATTTTAAAGTGCTCTATCTCTAGAACGGTGCAAGATATTTTGTTGCAGTTTATTTTATTTTAAAGATAATATTCTTCTGTTTAAAATTATATACCCAATTTTGAAAAATGTAAATTAGTCTCGGGATTGTAATCCCTAAGTATAGGGTAAGTCTTGTAATTGTTTTGAAAATCTGAAAAATTTTTTTGACTGATTTACACGTTTCAGACACTGGAGATTCCGAAAAACATATTTTTAGGGAAAAAAATTGTCCGTCCGTCTGTGTGTCTGTAATCGCTCTATCTCCCAAACAAATTGAGATAGAGACTTGAAATTCGGTGTGTACTTAGGGAGTAATAATGGGAAGAAGCCTATTGCATATCGGTAACCTCGATTAACCGGAACAATTTTTTTCGGACTTGAAATATTCGTTCTGATAAAAGGTAATCAAAAATTTTCGAAATTGTTTATTTGAAGGAGTGAATATAAAAAGACAATAAAAAACCATAAATTTTGCATCATGAATGAACTCGATTGGATAATTAGTTGCCGAGATATTTGTAATTCTATTTTTCACACTCTTCGATTTTTCATGACCCTGTATTTCATTCAAATTCCAATTCAAAGATATATTTTAATTGGAAATGAGACGCTTAATCCAACGCAGTAAACTGTTAGTTAATAGGATTATACTTTTTCGAGTTATAAGGATGTTTTTTTTACGCAATTCGGTACTACTCGATTATCCAGACGACCAAAAAACTATCGCCAAACTATAAGATTAAATGTCAATAATGGCTTATCGTAAATGTTAAGTAATTAATGCATCTTCATACCTATAAGGGGTGTTACCATAGGAGGGACCATGTTCTGTCGCCAAACACTGCCAAGTTTGTCACCAACTTGGTGGTATATCGCCAAATTTGGCGGCCAAAAATTATGCCAAATTGGCGGTATCTCTAATATTTCGCCAAATTCCCATAGACTTCCATTGTAAACCAATAGTGTTTACTTGCTTACAAAAAATCAACAAATTGAGATATTTTAATGTAACAAAAAGTAATACAGTAGACTCCCTCAAATCTGCACAGCTTGGGACCAAAGGTTGTGCGGATTTTAGAATTTTGCAGATTTCTGGTCATTGATTTGTTTACATTTTTGAAACATTAATTTCATTGGTAGTTAAGCAAGGGAAATTATAATGAATGCTTACAATAAAGTGAAACATTCAAATAAGTAAAATATTAAAATAATTTATTAGTTTAAAAGTAAGTAATTAATAAAAATTTAGAAAAATATTAAATTATTACTAATGAAATCGATTAAATTCTATTCCAAAAGTCCTATGCTGCCATCTAGTGATAGCAAGGAGAACAGTGTTAATGCTGTTAGTATCAGTATATATAGCTTATTGCACTCACTGTAACTTTTTTCATTGTTATTTAGAGTCTTGAATGCTTTTCTTATACTGCTTTGTATGTTTAGAAATCAATTTGTCTATAATTTAAAAAAAAAATTCCGCGAAAAATAATTTTAAAATAGCGTTCCGGTTCGTGGATTTTTCCATTTCGAACACTGGAAGTTTTGATATAGATATGCTAATTTATATCAAAATCAAAAGTAATGTAAATTTATTTAGTAATAAACCAGCTGTAATAGCCAAAAGAGAATGATTAACAAAAAATTTAGTAAAAAAAACACTGCGGTAGTCGCTGATTTCGGCGCCATCTTGAATTTTGTTCCTGCAACTTAACTGTAAATTTCATTGTTTACATCTGGAAAAATACACGGATTTTAGGTGTTCGCGGATTTTAGGGTCGCGGATTTAAGGGAGTCTACTGTATTAGCTTAAGGGGTTATATTAATTATATTTAAGGAAGTCCAAATAAATTATGAATAAAAGTAACATGGTACAATGCTTAGCAAATATCACATGTTTTATTTTCATATTTAATATTATCTATATCCATGATGGGTAAGTATTACGGTGGCCCCCAATGACTAGTTTCGGCATGTGAGACATCAAAGTAATATCCTTTGTAAAGCCATTTAAAGTTGACTGCACTTCTCTTGATTTATTAGGCAGAAACTCTTTAGAAATATTTCTTTTATTTTCATTAACTGTTCCAACATATGTTAAGCCATTCTTTTTTAATTCTGAAACAATTTCGATCGAAGAGGAGCAATTATCTGCCGTTATGTTCCTATTTGACTTGAAGATAGGCTTACTAAGTCGTAAAATTGATTGGGTTGGTTTCATAAATTTTTTTAAAATCTCATCCATACCCAAACAGTCAGAATCTTTACCGCAATACATATATGCATTGTACACATAGTTGGTTCGAGCATCAGTTAGGTGCATTATTTTTAAACCATACTTAGCTTTTTATTTTTTTGGCATCTACCTCTGAAGCTAACAAGCATTTCATTGATGCATGCATATGCACCTATTGTATAACAATTCAACACTTAAGAAATAAGAGCAGCAGGGTCATTTATTTTTCGAAGGTCTGTTATCAGGATTATCAAATCTTAAACAAAGAAGTAAAAATTTGAATCCTCTCATTGGCATAATAGCTCCAAAAATATCTCTGCCAATCTCGTCTGTCGCAAAAATCAGGGATGAGATTCTTCCGACTTTTAGTAAATTTTAGAGAAAAATTTTGATTTTTATCTGAAAAAAAAAAAAAAACTAATTTTGCCGTATTTTTCTTTCTGACAGCGGAAAAATGCGCCAAACGAGACATATCGCTCCAGAATTGCATCACATTTTCTCCGCGATTCTCTGACGAAATTAGTGTTATTTTTCACGATCTTTCAACAGAATTCACGTATTTTCCTCGATCTTTTGACGGAATTCGCGTATTTTCCTCGATCTTTTGATGGAATTCGCATATTTTCCTCGATATTTTGACGAAAATCGTGTTTTTTCTGCTTTTCTTTTTTTTGAAATTCGCGTTTTTTCCGCGATCCTTTGACAAAATTCGCGTTTTTTGCAACCTTTTGAGGATTCACACTTTTTTCTCTATCCTTTAACTAAATTCGTGTGTTTTCAGCGGCTCTTTCATGAAATTTGCGTTTTTCTGTGATCCTTTGCCGAAATTCGTTATTTTCTTCACAATCTTTAGACGAAATTCACGGGTTTTTTTTCGCGATCCTTTGACGAAATTCGCTTTTACAGCC
Source organism: Maratus speciosus (assembly GCA_963932465.1). NCBI lineage: Eukaryota > Metazoa > Arthropoda > Arachnida > Araneae > Salticidae > Maratus > Maratus speciosus. Next base: position 105,235,661 of record OZ010786.1, on the reverse strand, counting down.
TTTTGACGATTCACGTTTTTTCCACTCTATTCTTTAACTAAATTCGTGTTTTTTCAGCGGCGCTTTCACGAAATTTGCGTTTTTCCGCAATCCTTTTCCAAAATTCGTTTTTTCTTCTTCACGATCTTTTGACCCGTTTTTCCGTATAATTAGTCCCGTTTTTCCAGCGATCTTTTGGCGAAATTCCCGTTTTTTTCCACAATCTTTTGACAAAATTCCAGTTTTTCCCCGCGATCTTTTGACAAAATTAGTGTTTTTTCTGCTATTTTTTGACGGAATTCGTGTTTTTCCAGCGACCATTTGACGAAATCCTCATTTTTTTTCAAGCCCTTTGACAAAATTTGTGTTTTTTGCCTTTTTTGGTGCAAAATATGGTTTCACACAGTCTTTTAGTTTTTTACCAATTTTTAGCTTACGCGTATTTTCAGACTTTTTTTTCTTTACCCACTCTCATGCCTGAAAAGTACATCAATGTCTTCATTATTTGATTTGAATACAGATGTGTATATAAGCAATCCTAAAAAGACCTCAGTTCTCTCAAATTTGTGTCAGTGATTTGATTACTTGTTTGGTCAGAAAAGTTTGTCCTCGTTTTTCTTATTTTATTATTAGTCCAATTTATAATATTTTTCAGCATTTCATCTGTGAAAAGAAGACTCTAGAATGATTGTAAATCTGCTCTATCCTGTAATTTTGTAAATGAATGTAATGCAGGAAGGCACACAATGTTATGAGTGATAGAAATTTATACTAGTTATTTGGTCTCATTGCTCAAAAACCCCACTCATATATTCATACATTTATTCTCTCATTCACATTCATTCACCCTCATAGTTGAGTTTATTTTATATCTTTAGTTGAAAGATTGTTTTGCTTTGTTTACATCTCATACAATAGTAAATGCAACTTTTCTTTTATTAAAAGCACTTTTCGTTATTATAGATAATAGTTAACTTACCCTTTAATAGTTTATTGTCCTGATTTTGCTTTATAATAAGTTTATTTTAAGTTTAATTTACTTTAAAAGTTCATTTATGTTTTAGTCCGTTTGCGGCATAACAGTTGAACACAATATCGATTACGTCATAATCAAAGTAATCGAATCAGTCGGTTTGCTGTATCGGCACTAGATGGCAGCATATCACAGATTAGCTGATTCGTTGATATGATTTAATTATTCATAAAGTTTGTGTTCACGTCACATCCGGGAACATTCTAGCGAATGGGCGTTTCCCCGGCACGTGTCTTCGATCAGATAGTATATATACTGCAGTCGGAATTCATTCAAGCACAGACGCATGTCTGATTTAAGCTTATTTGATGGATCAAGCAATCGATAATGATTGTGCATTATCGGGGATGTAGTATTTTATGCTATTTAAATAAGTTGTTGCCTTTTCGTTTTTCTTCAAGTTATGTTTAGTTTTACCAGTGATGCATATAAGATTAGTTACGTCTGAAAACAGCTTTGCACAAAAATGTATTTGGTATGTGTTTATTTATGTAGTCATTTTCAATCTTGTTGTTTTAACGCCATTTTAATTCTCATCTGTTTTTAAGAAGTATGCTATTGGTAAGAAGCCCAACTCAAGTATGTGATCATTATCTTTAAATAAAGAAGCTCGATCTTGCCACAACTTATGACTTTTATCTTTCTCCAATACAGTTTTATCTTTATGCTGCTCACCCACATTTCATTTAAGTCTTTTCATAATTTACTCTGAGTTACAAGTCATATAATTTTCAGCCAAGCTCTCACTGTGCAATATTTAAGTATTATCTTTTAAGACTCTGCTTATTTATGAAGTGTTAGGTGGGTTTTACCCGTACAATGAGCTGGAGTTTTGATATTTTTAATCAGCTCAATAGACGGCCATTTAAAATGATTTTTTCCATAGTAATACTGAGAGCACCTTTTTTTTTTTAATCGCCAGTCCCTTCGCTGTCAGATTCAGAAATTTCACTCTCAGAGGAATGCAAACTTTCATAACAGAATTGTTCATCACACTCATCTTCGTCAGAAAAATCACTTCTTTCTTCATCTAGAAGTCGCTGAATCGTTTCCGCATAGCATGCATCAGAAGGATGTAAAATATTTCTTGGTCCGAGTTTCAACATCATTCTCCGGCACGGTCTGACAGACAAGTTCCACTGGTCCCCATTGGGTATATCCCATTAGTTCCCTTACTGTCTTGCATCAAGTTTAGGCTTACCATCAATTATATAGAATAGCTATAATACATAGTAAAATGTTATCAAAGAATCATATTAAAAAAATTATCACCTTGATGACAAAAAGGTATGTTATCCTTGATCAGCTAACAACTACGGAAACAGAATGGTTCAAAGCAGACTCGTGTAATGTTCTACTGATGCCATCTATTGACAAAAACAATTTAAACTGTAAACTGCATTTGTTTTTAAGAAAATCCATTTGACCCATCAGTCCCCAGTCTCCCCTACTATACGCTCGATTCCGCTAACCATCCCAGGTGTGTATTCCTCGGTAAATATAGCACTCCTTCTTTTAACACAGAATATTTAGTTTATTTACAAAACACAAAATGACATTATATGACGGCACAAATGATGATAAAACTATGTACAATGAAATAATAGGTTTCAAAAGATGCACAACCACTTCACATTTCATTCCAAAAGCTGCACTTCACTATATTATTAAATTATTTCACAAAAAAACTCAAATTATAATTCTGCGATGCTCGTAGCAACTGACACTTCTGTTTTATAAATTAAAAAAACCACTCGCCGGCCAAAACCTGCACGGCCCGTCTACCCTTCTCAAAAACCACTTCCACTCTGAAAAACAGTGTCCCACCCTACCTCTCCGCGCACCCACGTATCATGTGTCAAATGGCACCAGAGAAATAAAAGGAAAGGTTATCCAAACATCACAGATAACATCGTCCAGTTTAATAAAATCCGCTATCTCACTTTCATATTTTAAAAACATTAGGCTGTCAAGTCTATTATCATTCATAGTAGTTTGCCATAAATTTTTTTAATTTTAATTATCTAAAGATTCTTTCATTAGATGCAACACCATAAGGATAAGCTGTTTTGAATGTTAAGATATGTAGTTTGACGGCATGACCCAAATAGTCTTTGAATTTAATGGCATGAGTGAAAAGTTTGTAAAGTGAGTTAACTTTTGGTTTGAACATAAATCAAATATTTCCATTTGATTCTAAGTCATGTTCATCCGGTTTCTCATATCCAGTAGGAAACATTAATAACTTTTTTAAATTAGTGATACTCAAATTTGTATTGCAGAATTGTAGTTTAAATATGCAATGTATTGGCACAATATTCTCCTGATATAGGGAACATTGTCATTTAAGCCCATTATTAAATTGTCGAAAATTTCTTTAAATTCTTTCCTGTAAAACATATGTGTATCAGTCAGGGTTGGCAGGTTTTTGACACGTGTCAGTTTTTGACGGTTTAAACTGTGGTTTAAACCGTCATGTCAAAAACCTCAAATACTACAGTGATCTGTAAAATTTCACATTAAATGTCACACGTTAGATGTAATATTTAAAATTCACTATTACTGTAATTAGTATATAGTATTAGTAATAATTACAGGGTTGGCAGGTTTTTGACATGTGTCAGTTTATGTCGGGTTTAAACCATAGTTTAAACCTTCATGTCAAAAACCTCAAATACTAAATTGATCTGTAAAAATTCAAATTAAATGTCACACATGACAACATTACATGTAATATTTTAAATTCACTCTTACTGTATATTAGTAATTAGTACATAGTAAAGTATTATTGTTAAGTACAACTTTTTAACAGGGTAAAATTTTTAAATTTTTTTTGTAAAATTGTGTTTTCTAAAAAGTAGACATTAAGCTCACCTGAGCTGTACATTTTTTCTCTTACTTAAAATCATTTTAATTTCTCTTACTTTTGAGAGCTTAAAGCATTAGCTAGCTTTTTTTATGGGAAAAAAAAAAACTTAGAAAGGTGCAGATTTTTTTTGTATATATAACAAGGTAATATGCATCGATGTTATTCTAGTCTAGGCAATAACCATTCCATTCAAAATTGAAATTGGATTGTTAATTTTAAACATTTACTAAATAAGAGAAGAAATTAAAAAAAAAAAAAGCTTAAAGTCAAAATCTTTTTAAAACATGCTTTCTTTCAATATATAAAAATGTTTTCAATTTTAAAACTGAACAAAATTGGCCAATCATCTAAAAGGAAATTCCTTTAAGCCCATATTGAAAAAGTGCATAATAGAAGGGATCAAATCATGAAACCATACCATTGTTTGGCTTATACTTTGCATCCCAACCATCAGGAGCAAGGGTTGACTGCTGTATCAGTTGATTCAGCTCGCACTTGAGCTACAGAGAAAATTTATGGATCCTTACCCATACTGATTGTGTATGAAGCTAAAGAATCCCCTTTCCCGTCTTCTTATTTCAATGCTATAGAGAGGACTCCATTGCTTGGTGGAAAGGTATCATTGAATGCAACAGCTTTTTGAGTCTGCTTCAAAACTTGCTCATCTAGCAATGCTTTTGCTATCAAGTCCTACTAGCTCAGCATCAATTAAGAGACAAACTATTTTCTAACACTTCATACACTCTAAACTCAAAAATCTTTTGGGTGTAAATAGATGTGTGAAACACGTGGTGTGCTGTAGCATGCTGCAGGGTAAAATTGCTTCGGATTATTTAATTGCACAAAATTATTTTCTTCTGTTTGAAAAGTCCAAAAAAAAAAATATTTTATTGCAAATAATATTTTTTAAATTATTAAATTTCAATAAAAGATCACATAAATCATTGACTTATTTAATGTTTACCTGTTGTTAAAATGTTTTAGTGTGTTACATGTATTTGGCCCGGTAGCAGAAAGTTCCTGACGGGTGACGTGCGTCGCAGATTTTCTTTTCCCTTTTGCAGATTTTTTTTTCCATTGGATCTTTTTCCAACTTTATATTATGTTTAGTTCTTTATTATTTATTACTAAAACTTAAGATTATTATTAATAAAAATTAGTAAAATGCTTAAAAACATTAAAAGTAAATGATTAATTAGTTAAAGGTTCATTTGTAACATTTTACCTGCAGATTATTTTCAGTCCCTGAAAGATCTGTCGCAGACACGTGGAGAATTTTCTGCTATTGGGGTATTTGGCAGTTTTTGACGGTTTAAACCAGTTTATGACAGTTTTCGACGGTTTAAACCAGTTTATGACAGTTTAAACCAGTTTTTGACGCTTGTCATGTCAAAAACCACTTTTTGACGTCAAAAACCCAACCCTGGTATCAGTGTTGTGCTATTATTTTTATCTATTCTCTTTGGTGGAACCCTTTTTTTACTGTGCTTTTGGAAGTTAACTTCCTCAGTGACATCCAGATATTTATCAGTGCTTGTGAACTTGCCTATAGGGAAATCTTTTATTTCTTCAAAATTTTATTCAAGTGCAATGTGTCAGTGTTACAGTGCATATAAATTTTTACTTCAGTTGATGGACTGTTTTCATGGTCATATTTCTGCTCTAAATTCACAACATCCATCGGAACAGATGCTGTATATTCCCGCTGCCGCCATCTTGGATTTTTCCTTGGCGTGAAAACTCCTTTTCCGCCAAGTAGTAAATGTCACAAACATAGACTTCTCATATAACTGGACTCAGAAATAGCAACCCTTTCTTGAAGCCGGGATCACTGTCCACCGTCATGTGATGGTGCGTAGAGAAAACGTGCCAAACCAGTTTTTCTCCTCCGGTTCCCGCTGAAACTTTCTTGCGTCGGTGTTTCTCTCGCATGAATCAAATCTGACAGTTGCCAATAAGGAGATCGCCACCAAAAAAGACAACCTTTTGGCGATGAAAGGGGAAACATGTTAGCTTCAAGTTCTAACCGAAAGAACAGTGGTATTCGGCCTCTACTTCTTATCTTTACTCTGAGGTCGCAAAGCAAAAGCAGCGGTTTATGTGCATGTTAGGCTTAACGGGGTTGCCTTATCGATAAACGGCAACAAAAAATAGCCAAAAAATCCAAGATGGCAGGCACGGGAATATACAGCATCTAAGCCCCCATTATGAAGGGTTCTTTCATGCTGAGATTTATAGTAACTTTTAATACAGCTTTAAAGGCACAACACTGGACTTTTGGTTTCAAATTTCATAAACACCTATAAATATAAACGATATATATTTCTGCGCAGAAATAAATGTAAAATATGACAAATTTATCAGAACCAATGACTTCTTTTATTCACATTTGCTCATAAAATGCTTTTTTCTTGACAGCAAAGGGTTCACCAGTTAAAAAAATAGTGCAATTGGTGAAAATTCATCAAATCTTGCCCAGCTGTGTTTCAAAGCAGGTGACAACATTCCTTTCTGTGCAACCTTTCTGTGTTAAAAGAGAATAGTAAGAGACCAGAAAAATTAACAATTTTGGGGCAGGTTTCTTACTTTACCACCACAACTTCCATGTTATTGAATTCCTTTCACCAGAATCATTAAGTTTTCCATTTAAGGCAGGTTCTGCTTTTACAAATTTTACTGTATCTTGAAACAGTTGATGACACTATTACAGTGGTTAACAATAGAAAAAAAAGCTTTGCATTCTTTTTCTCATTCCAAAAAAAAAAAAAATTGCATGTTATATAAATTAAAAAGATTTTTAAAAATTATTTTAACTGTTTTTATTATTTTTTAAAAAATATTCTGAAGTATGCACAATAAGTGCACCTCGGAACAATTCAATAAGGAGCAACATGTCATAATCGTGAAAACTGGGAGTGCTATATATAGAGATGGTTTGTAAACTTCGCATGATATTCGCATGATTTACCAATGGGCCATCTGAAACTACAGTTAGGCTTCTGTCTGGATTTGTAAGCAGGCAAAATTAATGTATTTAGGGGCAAGAAGACTATTATTTCCCTTTTATAAGAACCTCAACGAGATAGAGAAAATAACCTTGGCAAAAGAAGGGAATGTTTCCTGCCTATTTTCTGGCAATCCATTCACTGTTTCTATACAGAAGCAGGGGCGGATCCAGAGAATCGTTTTGGGGGTGGGGGGGGGGCGATCCCGAGTGACATATAATCAACGTAGTCATAATTTCTGTTGTTCAAATCATTCCTTGCAGTTAATTTTTAAATGAATATGAAATAATTAATGCGATTTGAAAATATTACAGACTTTTGATTATCCAACGTCCGATTAACCGAAACACTCGGTTATCCAACACTCTTATATAATCCCGCCCTCTCAAAATATGGTTTATTGTTACTTATTAGGTCGTAAAATTAAAAACGTTATAACAGAATTTATTTATTAAATGTCTTATTTTTTTTCTTTTTCTTTTTACTCTTGTACTATGGTAATTATTTATCTTATTTTTTGTTCTTTTAGTTACAGTGAACAACATTAATAACACAAGCCTGCGATGATTGTGTTTTTTATCTTTTGGTAATATATTTTGATGTACTTTTTAGCACTGAATACGAAAATGACCTTCATTTTTAACCATCACGTCACGATTTTCGCAAATCGTAAATTTCAAAGTTAAAAAGTAAAACTAGAAAACAGGAATTCTGCTTTTCAGAATTTAGTGTCGCCCCCGATGACAAAAAAATATATGTATATAAATATAGATACAGTAGAGTCCCGATTATCCGAGTTAATCGAACTTATACCTTTGGAATGGATCATTTTCTTCTGATGGACTGATGGCTTCCATTATTATGAAACAGTCGTTATAAATGAAGTGTTAGGTGAAGATGAAAGAGCAGTCGTAAAAAGTTAGAACTCTGATTTTCTGGTCAGAATGGGGGGGGGGGGGGGGAATGGCCATAATTTTTTTTAAAAAAAAATGGAAGCCATCAGTCCATCCGAAGAAAATAACTCGGTGAAAGCGGAAACTCCGATAATCGGGGCTCTACTGTAGTTCAGTTTTAAGACTTATAACATGTGATTTTATTTTACATAAAGTGACGCCATCCACATCCACTGAAGAATTCATCATTTGCGATCCAGTGTTAAACAACATCTACAATAAAGTACGCTTAAGACGTCACTATCGCTGAATAATACACACACACGCAAAAAAAAAGATATTTCGTCATTCAAAAAACTCGACAAAAAATCGGCCATCTAAAGATTCACAAGCCTTCATTTGTTTGTATTATCATTATAGATATTTAAAATGAAATTTAGTTTCTAAAAGCTCCCTGTTTTATCAGAAATCTTTCATTTATATTTTTTGAAAATAGCACATATTTTAACTTTTTTTTTCAGTTTTTATGGGAAAATGGCAACAAAAGGACATAATTTCTATTTTTCTTTCACTTTCTACAGAAATGGAGTTCTTCCGTTGCCAATATTAAGCAAATGGCTCTAAAAACTACAAAAAAAAAAAAAAAAAAAAAAAAATTAATATTTCAAAAATAAATGGAGATGCAGTTTTCAAACAAATTGCATTACAAAGTACTTTTTTATCGAATATGACGGTATAAACATTGAAAATGTGCGATGCTTAGAAGTTTAAAAAATTGCTATAGAGTATTTAATCGTACTGCTTTGTTTCACGGCTGGCTTCTGTAAGGTAACGTTATTTTTTGGAGATGTCACAAAATAAGCTGGGAGAAAGAAATAGCATACCGTACCGGGGGCTAAAAATAGCGAAAATCTCTCAAAGCAATTTGTCAAGGCATTAACAAAAGAAGGTAAATGTTTTAAATACATCTGCCACAAATTTCCCAGCTTTATCAACCGCCAAAATAAAAGAGGATACCGAGATAAACCCCATAGAGAAGATTAAAAGAAAAGCACGAAGCAGAGTATGAGCGGTTCAAAGAAACTTCCACGCATGGAATAAAATTATAAGGATTTTAAATACACAATATTTTACATGTTTAACTGTAAAAATCCATAGTATAAGCAAAAAAATGAATAAGTTATTATGAAAAAAAGTTACGTCTATTTTATAGTAGCAGATTTTCGCAATATTTCGACTATTTAAAAATTTGCGATTTGTGAAAAATCCTGACATGATGGTATGGTAAAAAATGAAGGTCATTTTTGGATTCAGCACTAAAAAATGCATAAGAACCAATTACCGTAGCTGAAAAACATAACAATCGCATCTATTTTTTAATATCAGATTTCTAAAAGAGGGTAATCTCTGAAAAAGGATCCCCTTCAGAAATTTGAAGGGCCTTAACATCCTTGAAAGTCAAAATGTGTCATCTAAGTGGTGTTTATACCGCTTCACAGGCGCAAATCGCCCCCCCCCCCCCTTGGATAAAAAAATATAAATCCATCGATTTCATCAATCGTTCGCAGGTCAAAGGATCTCGCAAAAAACGCGAATTCCGTCAAAGGATCGCGCAAAAACGTGAATTTCGCCAAAGGAGCGCGAATTTCGTCAAAGGGTCGCAGAAAAACGCGAATTTCGTCAAAGTGTCGCAGAAAAAACGCGAATTTCGTTAAAGGATCGCAGAAAAACGCGAATTTCGTCAAAGGATCGCTGAAAAAACGCGAATTTTGTCAAAGAATCGCAGAAAAAAAATGCCACTTTCGCCAAAGGATTGCAGAAAAAACGCGAATTTCGCCAAATAATTGCGGAAAAAATGCTAATTTTGCCAAACAATTGCGGAAAAACGCTAATTTCGCGAAAGAATCGTGCAAAAAACGCTAATTTCACGAATTTCGTCAACAGATCTCAGAAAAAATGCAAATTTTGTCAAAGAATCGCGAAAAAAAATACGCGAATTTCGTCAAAGGGACGCGGAAAAAACGCACAATTAGCACCAGGAGGAGTGCATCCACGGGGGGGGGGGGTCGATCGGAGAGGTCGTCCCCCAATGATATAAATCCAACGCTTTTAACGGCAGTTTTCGTGGAACACACAGACAAGCAAACGAAAACCAAACACTTTTCAGGTATCAATGGTAAACCTCAGACGTTTCGGCAATTAGTGAACAAAATTGGATTATGTCCAGTCAAAAGGCATATGGTGACATAATTTTTGACACTATGGGTTGAGGTGGGGGACGATGCCACTTCGTGTACCTTTTGTTGAATCCCTACAACATAAATTGACAACGTTATGCGGATTACTTTAAAGTGTTGAAACTTTTTCGTTCTTTCAAAGAAGCTACAATTCTAATTTCTGTATAACAATATTTTTGAGGAGTGCTTTATTGTTTGAGAAAAGAATGGGATTCATACAATTTCCAAAGAAAGAAAGAAACAAGAAAAAGAAAGGTCCTTTGAAAAATTCAAGCATCTTAATGTTTTCTGAAGACAGCCACTAATGTGTAAAAAATGTACTGTTATTGCCACCCACATTGGTAAATTTCAAGGGTATTTGATGAATGAACAAAAGAGGATTATATCCTAATCCCAGTCAGTTAAAATGTGTATGGTGTGTTGATTTCTTATAAACCAACTTGGTAAATTTGTTCTTCTCTTCTTTGCCCCGATCGACCCGCCCCCCCCCCCCCTTCGTGGATGCGTACCTAGGGGAATCTCTTCCCTATGCTAATTGTGCGTTTTTTCCGCGGCCCTTTGACGAAATTCGCGTTTTTTCAACGATTCTTTGGCGAAATTTGCATATTTTTTTGCGATTCTTTGAAGAAATTCGCCTTTTTTCAGAGATCTGTTGATGAAATTAGCGTTTTTTGCGCGATTCTTTCGCGAAATTAGCGTTTTTCCGCAATTCTTTGTCGAAATTGGCGTTTTTTTCTGCGATCCTTTGACAAAATTCGCGTTTTTTTTCTGCGATCTTTTGACGAAATTTGCGTTTTTTTCGTGGTCCTTTGATGAAATGCGCGATTTTTTGACGAAAATCGCATTTTTCCGAGCTTCTATGACAAAATTCGCGTTTTTTCGCGATCCTTTGACGAAATTCGCGTTTTTTCTCGATCATTTGACGAAATTGGCGTTTTTTGCGCGATCTTTTGACGAAATTCGCGTTTTTTTGCGACCCTTTGACCTGCGAACAATTCACGAAATTGGTTTTTTTCGGAGACCATTTGTCGAAATTCGCGATAATCGGTGGATTTTGGGGGGGGGGGGGATCGCCCCGATCCCCCCCTCCCCATGGATCCGCGCCTGTACAGAAGCAAATTTTTCAATATTTATTTAATATACAGAAGCCATTTCTGGTATTATACAAACAGAAGTAATTCATCAAATGCATGTAATGAGGAACAATTTTTTCGATACATCCTACATAAATAAGCATAACAGTTCGTCAGTTTTGTTTTCGTAGATTTTTATATCATTTGACAACAAATCTGACTTTCTTAAGCCCAAATTGTTCTAAGTATTTTAAAAAGTGCAGAGCCCTCCCCCCCCCCCCCCCCCTAAAGGAAAAACCTTACCAGAAAACCTTAGAGTAGGGGTGCACAACCTTTTTAAGAGAAGGGCCACTTACAAAAATGTTTGGGTTGTCGAGGTAACACAGAGAGTAACACGAGGTCTGTAACACAGAGAAAATTCTACATTGGGGAGGTAAGGGGGGGGGGCTAATAAGCCTTTATTCTTGATTTTTTGTCTATAATAAAAATAAACAAACGGAAATAAAAACGATTGTATGAAGGAATGCAGGGCTTCTTCGCATCTGTATGAATAACCATTCAACACTTTATGAAGAGTAACGGTTCCTTCTTGACAAATGGTAACTTGAAGAAAAAAATTACACAAAATTTCTAAATAATTGATCGTTATAGAAAATTATGTATATAAAAAAAAATTATTGAAGAATAACTTCATTTAAAATAAAAGGAAACTTATTTTTGAAATAACAAGACATGATGGACTAATTAGGCTATTTTTTATGCGGACTATTAACAAAACTCGTTTTTTTTTTTTTTTTGTCAATCAAGTGCGACTGATTGACGAAATTCGCGATTTTTTATCAACAGCCGATTGACAGATTTCGCGGCAATTGTCCTCTGCCGATTGGCAAAATTTGCAATCTTTTGAATCAAATTTGCGATACCTGCATTAAATTGACGCAATTCGCGATTTTTTTCAGCGATAATTTTTCAAATTTCACGATTTTTTTTCCACAACGAATCAACGAAAATTCCGATTTTTTCCGCTTCCGATCGAATTATTTCACGACTTTTTTGTTCTGCGACTGATTTTCGAAATTTGCAAGTTTTTTCCATGAACATTGACAAAATTCGCGATTTTTTTTCATGAGTGATTGGCGAATTTTGCGATATTTTACGTGACAGATTGACAATATTTGCACTTTTTTTCCAATGACCAATCGACGAAACGTAATTTTTTTCTGATATACATCGATGTAATTTGCGATTTTTTTTCGCGCAATAAATTGGCGAAAATCGCGATTTCTTTTACGCGCACAATCGATGAAATTTGCGATTTTTTCCTGCGACCAATGGATTTCTATTTCATGGTATTTTTTGGGACTGTCACACAAATTTTGTAATTTTTTCCATGAGCTATTCACGAAATTCTCGAATTTTTGGGAAAATTCACGATTTTTTTCCACGAGCGATTGACAAATTTTGCAATATTTTTTAGACCAATTGACAAAATTTGTTATTTTTTCTATCAATTGTGAAAATTCGTGATTTTTTTCCGCGACAGATTGGCAAAATCGGGATTTTTCCCCAGTTGATCAACGAAATTTGCAATTTTTGTACCTCATTGACAAAATTCGCGATTTTACTGTGCCCGATTAACAAAATTCGTGATTGTTAACTGACTCTGATGAAATTTGTAATTTTTCCCGCGGCGAATTGACGAAATTTGCAATTTTTTCCCGCAATAAGCCGACGAAACTTGCGATATTTCCGTAGCCAATCAAGAAAGTTTGCAATTTTTCCGCAGCTCCTCGACAAAATTCGCGATTTTTCCACGTCCGATCAACGACATTTGCGATTTTTTCGCATCCGATCAACGACATTCGCGATTCTTAACTGACTCTGAAGAAATTTGTAATTTTTACGCGACAAATTGATGAAATTCGGCATTCTTTTCTCGCGGTAAACTGACGAAACTCACGATTTTTCCGCAGCCGGTCAACAAAATTTGCAATTATTTGTACCTCATCGACAAATTTCGTGATTTTCCTGTGCCCGATTAAAGAAATTTGAGACTTTTCCACGCCGAGTCGACAAAATTCACGAGTTTTCCTCTCGCGATCAACAAAATTCGAAAATTTTCTGCGCCCGATAAACGAAATTTGCGATTCTTAACTGACTCCGACGAAATTTGTAATTTTTCCCACGGCAAATTGAAAAAATTCCGATTTTTTCTCACGATCAACTAACAAAAATCTCGATTTTTCAGCAACCAATCAAGGATTACATAATCGACAAAATGCGCGATTTTTAACTCGTCCGATCAACCAAATTCACGATTTTTAACTGACTCTGAGGAAATTTGCAATTTTTTCAGCGGCAAATTGTCGAAATTTGCGATTTTTTCTCTGACAAAATACTCGACAAAAAACACTGACAAAACTCGACACTTTTCCCCAGTTGATCAACGAAATTTGAGATTTTTTCTGTGACTCATCGATAAATTTCGCGATTTTTCCGAACTCGATCAACGAAATTTGCAATTCTTAATTGGCTCTAATGAAATTTGCAATTTATTCCCGGGGCAAATTGACGAAATTCGCGATTTTTTCCTGCGACATCTGGACAAAAAATTGCAATTTTTCCAGTTATAAATTGACGAAATTGGGTAAAAAAAAAACGAAAAAATTACATAAATTGTGATCGCGGGCCACAAGTTAACACATGGCGGGCCACAGGCTGTGCATCCCTACCTTCGAGTAATCCAAATGCATCTCCTGTAAACGACTGTTTGATGTAGTTTCAGGGCATAGCTGTGCACTACTCTGCCACACTTAAATGAAAAGTAACAAATGCTTAACTAATTATAAATGGTAGTAGAAAAAAGAAATGGCATGAAAAGTACCAATAACCTTCAAACAAAAAAGGGCCACACAATTTCAAACCAGTGTAATTTATGAAACACTTTTTATCATGATAATTAAAGTTTCTTTCCCTAAGAAAGGTATTCCAAAAGACATCCTTCTTTGAGCAGCATATCCACTTATCTATTTATGTGCTTCTTTTTCTCCATTTATTGCAATCACTGAGCTCTATAATAATACGGAGAGCCAACTCACCGATCCACTTTCTGCCGCGACCGCATCACACTTTCAATGCACACAAGTAATGAGTCCTGTACTTTTCTTAATATTAAAAGCATTTTTTGAAACTTTTTCGCACACTTTTTATAAATTTTGGTGTTTTCTACATCTTTTTGATATTTTTATGAGCAATATTTAATTTGTTTTGCAATTTTTTTCGTTGAGCTTACCTAAAATATCATTTTTAACTAATATCAAACTAAAAAATTGCACTTAATTTAAATAAAATCTATAGTTTTTTCAATAAAAAATATATATCAGTGAAAATTGTAACAACTTCATCAAATTTTTAAAAGAAAATCCAATTTGAAAATATCTGCCCCATACTACTCTATGGGAGGAAATCCATGTTTTGCCAAAAATTTTCATCCAAAAATCTTTGGCATTGTATTCATGGGCGGACCGCTGGATTCAATGCATCAGAATAGGGAGTTAGCCCTCCATTCTATTGTCAAGCTCAGTGATTGCAATATCCCAAAATTAAATAAATACCTTTTGCTTGTAATTTTAAAACTTTTATATGCTTCATAATGTCTTACTGTAATTTTAAAAATTGTTCTAGGTATGCAATAGTTTGGAATCGAGGATACCAAGATTTTAGCACCATTGAAAGTTCTGTTACAACGAAAGTCAAAGGTGTAGTTTATACTAATTTCTCAAAGGATGAATTTGATCGCTTAATACCAGATCCTTCATTATATCAGAGAATATGGGATACAGCTGACTACATTGTCCCTCCATCTGTATGTTGAATTTTCTCAATAGTTTGGCTATCTTGTTGCTTTTCTATGTATACTTATCCATTTTAATGAATTTAAATTAATAAATCGTTATTCAAAATAGCTTTTCTGTTTTCAGATTGACATAATGAGTCCTTTTAAGATGTTGTTTATATTTTTACTACAAAATTGAGTTTTGTAAATTTATTTTTTTTCTCTTTAAAAGTTAATTTTTTTTATTTAATTAAAATGAATTCATGCTTTTTTGTGTGCATAAAATTTCAGTTTGCAGGGCTTAATATTTTTACAGTCTTTTATTTAACTTGGTTCTTGTATATAAAGATGGAATTTTGTAATCGATATTTTGCTAACTTTTTCTTATATGCTAAATATATTTTTAGAACTTAATTATAAATTAATGAATTATTGTTATGACATTTTTCTGTTATCTGGGCACAGGTGATAAATCACCAAATATTTTTTATGGTGAGAACCGTAGGATACGAGTTTCAACAAAAATGGAATTAATTATGCACCAAATCATGCTCGTTAAAATATGCCAATTGGTTGTGAAACTGCAGCAATGAAACATTTTAAACACTAAAAAGTAGAAAATAAAGTATAAATAAAAAGTAAATAGTGTAATATAATATATAGGGGAGAGGGGGGCACATGTGAACATTCCATATTTCACTCAGTTAATTTGAAATAAAAAAATTCAAAAAATTACCAATTGATGGTAGTACTGGTACCATCTTTTGGCTGAATTTTCAGAACAATAGGCCATTTTGATTTCTGGTAGTTGTAATTTGTTTGTTTTAGAAGGTGTGAAGTAAAAAAATTTAAAATAAAAGTCATTGAAGTAAAAATTCATTCAAGACATTTTTTAAAGAAGAATATCAGCATTGCATTGTATAGTGTCATTAATTGGGTAAGTTTACAAACAGTTTTGTTTCCTTGTTTCAATTAAAAATATATTTTTTTTATAAGTTAGGCTGAAGTTGGTAGATGGGGCACTTGTGAACAGAACATATGGGGGCAGATGTGAACAGTTCACAAGTGTATTTTTTAAGTATGTGAATGCATTTTTTTTTTTTTTTAGTTTAAAATTTAATTACCTTTATCAAAAATTGAGCTATATGTTAAATGTTTTTAGGATTGCTTCACAGTTTTAATTTACAGGAAGTTAGATAACAATTAAAAGAGACTCAAAAGGAGTAGGCATATTAGTGTACAATTTTACGAATAACTTCTTGTATCTATGGTGAAACATTTATTGATTGATTCACAGAACTAGAAAGAGGGCATATAATTAGTTTATATCACAGTTTTATTCACAAAAAATTATTTTTATCATATTTATGTATGTGTTCACATGTGCCTCAGCTATGTTCACAACTACCCCTCCACCGGAGCACATGTGAACAAATTTAGACAATTTTTTGAATGATGATATAAGTTAGAAATTCTTGATAAATGCATCCAAAAGTTTCACCAAAAGAACAAACAAATTGTAAATATCCATATAAATCAATTTTTGTTCAATAGCTCATAACAATTTTGAGAAATAGTCAAAAATGTAAAAATTGTTCACATGTTCCCCCCTCTCCCCTATATATATATATATATATATATATATTTAAATGTACCTTTATCAATTCATAATTTAATACTATTAATTAAATCATATAATTATACAAGCAAACAATTTTGTGGGTCCAGACAATTGTGAAAATGGCTATAAAGAAACTTGCCTCCTATACTAAATTGAGCACGAAAAAACTATCTATCTAGGTCTCAAATTCGAAAAAAATTGTTTTGATAGGTTAAAACAAACTCAGTACTGAGAATGCTGCTTGCTATAAATTGAGAAATGTTCTAGCATTTTCCATAAACCATGTCTTCTATACTAATTCAGGCATAGGAAAACGATCTAGCTAAGTCTTGAATTCAGAAAAATTCATTTTGACATGCTAAAACAAATTTAGCATTGAAACTGCTGCTAAAAATCTAAAACAGCTCTAACAATTTTCTTGAAATTTGCTAATTCAAGCTCTAGAAAAGTATCTAGCTAAGTCCTAAATTCAGGAAAATTCATTTTGACAGGTAACATATTGAGCTCTGAAAATGCTACTATAAATCAAAAATGGTTCTGATGATTTTTATGAAGTAAACTTTAAGTATGAGAAAGAGGTAAATATATTATATAACTAGATATCAACATTAAAAAAAAAAGGTTTTGCCAGCAGGGATGTGTTATAGCACATCATTTAAGTAAAAAATTGGTGAAAGAAGGCATAAAAAAATGTTGATGAGTCCTTAAAGATACATGAGTTTTCCCTTGAAAGATCAAGTACTAAATGCATTCAATGTGTCTTATTTCTAAAATGAGGACCCACTTTTGTAAAAATGGATCCAGTTTTTGGAAGTGTCTGTGTCTCTGGCTCCCAGAATTTCAAAAGCCTATTGACATCACTAGATAGGTTAAAAAAAATTTTTTTTTGTTAATTGTCAATCATAATCACAGTTCTCTCTAATAATATTGGTTATAAATCAGGACCACAATTATAGAAGATTTATACCCTATGAAAGATTTAATGTAAGTCAAACTTTGGATTGGTTTGTCGTAGTCTCAAAACTGATTGTGCTCAGGCAGACTGACTCTGTAATATTTCAGTCAACATTGTCTTTTGAATGATACATCATCTTTGATAGCAACCAACATTGTCTTTGATAAATTATGATGATGTTCAATTACTTAGAACTTTCTTCGGTCGCCTTCTGATCAAATATAATTTACTTTTATCAAATATAATACTTTTTTTTGGCTGCTACTCTTTCATAATCTGGATACAGAATAACTGGCATAATTTTGCATGTGTTGTTTAGTGCAAAATTAGCAATAGTTTTATAACTAAGAGAATTTTCTACAGAACATAGCACTTTGTTGCCGAAATTGTTTATTATTTCACCAAACATTGATGTAGATACTGATTGTAGAAAAAGAACCATTTTTATGTTTAAGAAACATGGAAACTAGCACTGGAGAAGCATCACATTAAAGAAAAAAAAATTATAATCCAAATTTTTTGGCTATGTACAAAAATTTTTTTTTTAATTAACAAAATTAATGCTTTTTACATTTTCAAATGAATGCTTATGAGGCACCTGAATTAAAGATCTACACCCTATGAAGAAAATGACATTGTATTTAGAAGAAAAAGAATACAATGTCATTTATTATTTTGATTTATAAAACTGAAACATGTTAATACTATTGTGTCATAATAACATCGGTTCCACTAACATTTGACTTCGATGTTTCGACCATGTTGAGACTATGAGACTTTGTTATAAATATATCATCCATAACTTACAGATTTTTTGGCGATACGTACTTTTCTATATTTAATGAAAAAAAGCAAATATTTCAAACATTGTAGGTAAAATTAATGTTACTGGTAAAATTAATGTTACTGATAAAATTAATGTATTCATTTTTAGTTATTTATTTCAGTTAATTTAATTGCTAAAATTTATTATGTCTGGATAAGGATGCCCTAAAAGAAGTGAGATTTCAATTAAAAAAAAAAATTTTTTTTGAAAGAAAGAAACTAGAAGAATGTATATCCTACCGCCAGTAGGCAATACTACCACTGATAATCAGTTTACAACGTCTAAGCCAATGCGAGCAGCTAAGGAAAGAAACATGAAAATGATCACAGATATGATAAAATTGCTTAATGAATCTCAATACAAAGAAGAATTAGATCAAATGTGTGCATTAAAATGCCAAAACAAGCAAAAAACATATTTAATGCTTATAGAACATGCAGCATTGTACAATCTAGCCCATAGCACATCAAATCAATAGGCAAGGAGCCCAATATTAAGAAAAGCAAATATGTTGTAACAGCGAGTTTTAGAACAGAACAAAATGCAAACATGGAAACATACAGCTAACAGAGATGCAATGTACCAAAGTTTGGGATCTTTTAATGTAAAATTCATTAATTGCAAAGTGATGTGTTTTCCTCAAGAACACGTGTTTTAATTAAATTAACCTCAAGTCATTTGGTTGCTGCTTGCATATGCAAAACTTTAATCCCCATCTTACAATTTTCAAATCGGTTCGTATCTCTCTTTTTAAAATGTCCTCCATTTGTTCCACAAAAATTTTTTTTTTAAATTCCTGTTTTACTTTGGTTTTATTTAAGATACACAATGACCAAAGGAATGACAGCCATGGTATTTACAATTTGTCACGGGCAGACTAATTTATCACAAGATGGATATGTCATGTTGTATAACACAAAACAGCAAAGGTGAATATGAATGGCCGCAGATGGTCAGATATCTATTTTAAGCCCTGAAAATGCTATTAATAGAAAACTCAAACATCCACAATTCAGGGAATTAAACTTGATTCATCCAAAAGTTTACTTGGATGTATGATACAAAGATATCAATTTGCTCTAAAGCCAGCAGTTGCAATAACTATTACATGAAGTACAACCAGAGCTTTTGAATTTATTGTCTCTACTTATGGATAACTGTTTTTGTATATGGAATGCTGTATGTCGCTTTTTCCAGTACTAAAAGTCAAAACAGTTTAAAAGTACTTCTATCTATAGAAAATTGTCTTGACTCCAGTAATGTTGTATAGTAGAGATGTGTCATTTGTTGAGGAACGACTCCAAAGGAACGATTCCGGCAGTGAAACTGAAGGAACGATTCCATTCTGTAAAAAGGAATCGGTCCTTTTCGGATTCGGTCCTTTTTGGAACGACTCCTCGGATTCGGTCCTTTTTGGAACGGTTCCTCGGATTCGGTCCTTTTTGGAACGGTTCCTCGGATTCGGTCCTTTTTGGAACGGTTCCTCGGAATCGGTCCTTTTTGGAACGATTCCGAAAAGGAACGACTCCACGGAATCGGTCCAAAATGTACCGACTCCGAAAAGGACCGATTCCTCGGAGTCGTTCCGAAAAGGACCGATTCCTCGGAGTCGGTCCATTTCGGAATCGTTCCAAAAAGGACCGAATCCGAGGAACCGTTCCAAAAAGGACCGATTCCTCGGGAATCGGTTCTTTTCTTGTAGACTGGCCAGTTTTAATAAATTAAAATACGCTATTTTATTTCAAAATAACAGATTTTGATTCTATTAAAGCTGACTCTATTGCCAAAATATCCTTCTAATGTGTGTGCCACTCCCCCCCCCCCCCCTCCTCAAAAAAAAAGAAAAGTAAAGAAAGAAAGAAAAAAGAAATTGAAGTGCGGGGCAGAGTAGGGAGTTTAATAAACATTACTATTTCATCTTCTTGCGCTAAATTAATCTGAAAGAAATAATTAAAAAATATATTTTATATGAATTGGATTTTTTACACCTGAGAGAAAAAGTGCCCGAGATGGGATTCGAACCCAGAAACTTTACGTGCTTTACCGATTGAGTACCTGGACCCCGAGGGTAATGGAACACCATGTGTACTTTAATACACTAATACATTTTCTAATTGGTAAATGTATCATACGAAATGAATTTTTTCTAAATGAATTCTTAAGGCTGTTCTCAAATCCAAAAGGATAAATTTGTGACAAAAGTTTTAATTTATTTTTATTCAGAAATGCATGAAATGAACAGGTGTTGTTGTTCAGAAACTATGTAATCGAGCTGTTTTTTCTGTTTTTTTTGCAAACGCAATAGGCCTTTCAGAAAATAGTGTCAAAGTGGGCGTTTTGAACCGAACTTCCGCGCGAAAGAGGCATAATTTCTCAAAAATGGGTGAAAAACATGTTTGTCACGTGATCAAAATCGATTATAACTCAATAGGTAATTTACTGATCAAAAGATGAAAAACACAGTTCGATTCCAAATCGCTTCCATGGTCAAACATTCCAATTTTATATCTTTCCGTTAAAAAATGAATTTGTAAATGTGTCAAAACATTTTACGCTTGTTGAGCAGATCACTTAAGAACAGCCTTAAGAAAAACAAAGAAAATGCTTGTTTAATTACTAGTGAAAAATATTTTTTTAAATCTGACTAGAAACAGTTTTGAATAATGTAAGAAATATATCACTAGGCCATAAAAATTGCATTTTAATAGGATAATAATAACTGATTTTCAATTATTTTAATAATTGTAGAGTTACGCACTTTCATGCATATTTCACTATTTCATGTTTTTTCCTCAAACATAATTTCAATTTGAGAATCCTCTTTGTCAAAATAAATATATGACCAGCTACGAGCGCTCGAGTACCACTTTATTTCCACAGTTTGGCGTCTTGTTTTTCTCTCCTGAAGAAGATGATTAAAAAAATCTCGAAACTCCCTAAGATTAAGATAAGTTTCCTGTCTTAATCTTATATAAGATCCCTAAGATAAGTTTTAATCAACTTACATTGAGGTTTATTACATTGAGTAAAATCTGTTAGAACAAGGAATTTTTGTAAAACGTTTCTTTCTTTCTTAAGATAATGAATATTTCAAAAAGCATAATGTCTAATAATAATAATAAGATAACAGTAACAGTGGTGGGTGGGATTGAAATAATTTAACCTCGGTTCGCTCTCTTAATGGCCGTTTTGAGTATAAAAACGGGAAAGAAAAGTCACGTGCTACATATAGATTATCGGGCTTTCTCCAACACTGCGACATATATAAAGCTGCATATTTTATGCTTGTTTCGGTTTAATAGATTTATGTTAACCCTCCGCGTACCAGAGTGGTTCAATGGCCCTGACAGGTACATTTATAATGATATTTCTAATTTATTTTAAAAACTGAAATTTCTGTAAATATGGGTTTTTTCTGGGATGTTCTATTCTTTTGAGTAGAACATTCCAGAAAAAGTCACATATTTACAAAATTTTCATTTTTTAAAATGTGAAAAATCAGTTTGAATGTATCTATCGGGTCCTGTTGCACCGGTCTGGTATGCGGAAGGTTAATATTGCATTTAAAATTTTTAGAATATACGAATTTAATTATTGGTTTCCAAAGAATGCACGTTGTGATTTTGTACAGTTTTTTCAATTGTTATTTTACTTCTATTTCTTGCTAAATAATTAGAATTTAAATAACTGTGACTTTGTTTTAATTCAACGTAAAATAAAAGCAAAAAAAATCGTTTATCATAATAATTTCTTATAATAATTCAGATTTCTTGATCGTTATTGATACTCGTAAATCCCAAGTTCAATGCCACGATTAATGCCTGTTACTGTGGTGATGGATAATACATATCTGAGTTTAATTTCGAGCAAATCAAGGCTCCCTTCATGCTAAACTAAATTTAATGTTTCAAGCCTAATACCAAATTTCCGTTTTTATTGAGGTAAAACTTACTGCAAATACGATACTAAATTTTACGTATTTTCCTTTCTTATTGTTATTCTTTTCACTTAGAAGATTTATTTATTTATTTTCTTTTTTTTCTTAAATTACATAAAGTTTTCTGAAAAGTTCGAATTTAACAAAATGTTTTATCTATTCTAAATAGTTTTGACAATAAAAAGTTTAACTCCGAATAAAAAATAGTTAAATTCTCAAAAAATTAAGTTTGGTATTATCTATAATACGTTTACAACAGATATCTTTCATTCAACGGCCGAAACATCGTCAAAAGGATAGTTCTTTATATAGTACTACACTCTGTAATAATAATGGACATACTTTTAATTTGTTTAATTTAATTAAACCAATAAACCGTTTTTCAGTTAAAATGTTAGCAAATTTCAAATTTAAAGAAATAGAACTTTGAAGTTTAGTGAATCACTATATCTTTTGGCGGAGATAATATGTACTATATATGAATAAAATCATATATATTACTATATATATATATATTATAATATTAATGCATATAATATTATCTTATAAATATCACTAGCCATAGCCCTGCTAATGAATCTGTTTACAAATCATCTGAAGGAACTTCTACCCTTTCGTGTAACACAAGTGTTCCATGACTTCATGAGTTATGAAGCTCCAAAGATCCCAATCCAAACAAACATATTAGCATTGCAATTCACTCACACTGAACTGAGGTTCTGTATCATATAAGTGAAGAGAGGGTGACGGCGGATGAGGGTGTGAATTTAGAGAAATTCCGATAGGTTCTCGTGAAATTGGAGATTCAAAAAGAGTTGTAAGTTTATTGAAATTCTACGTAGTTAACAGCAGTTCACAAATAGCGATGTTTTGGGTAAAAGACAAGACATACATCAGTCACTCAGGAAAGACAGTGTGCAAAAACGTGCTTTACTTTTTAACTCTTTCCAATAAAGTTAGTGTTTATGAATGCGGTTTGTCTGTCCGTCAGACCGTCTGTTCACGCTCTAAGGCAAGTCACACACTAAGGCAACACATAAGACATGTCGCTTGAATTCGCTAGAAAAACTGGTTTAAAACAAGTTTGCAACTACTTCGTTCTTTGTTTCGACCGGTTTTTGCACTTCATGTTGCGTTTTGTGTCGTTGTGTGGTCTCAGTGTGTAATATACCTAACTCCCGTAAATATACTCGGATTCCCATGCAATTGATATATGTTAATGATGTTTACCATGGGATGTTTGGTATTCAATGTGAAGAGTGTAGCATTAATAGTTTATTTACAGGGGCACTCAAAAGTATTTCGTTACATTATGGTCAACGGGAAAAAATCGTTTGCAGCGCATTTTAATGACATTAAGCTATTTCAAATGCATTAAAATTGATATATATCACTGAATTGCACTACAAGATGATTGCTATAGAATAGGGTGATTCACTTCTGAACCAGATCCTGAAGGCGGTGATAATAATGTTGATGAATTATGCGAAATATCCTGTGTGCGTAAAGTTAGGGAGCTGAGGAGAAAGACGATAAAGGGCATAAAGTTATTGAAAGTACGGACACTGGAACAAAAATGTAATCTGCTTTAACTAGTTACATATCCAAACCAGTAGGGCCATCCAAATGAAAAATGAGATTCAGAATGAAAAATGAAATTAAGATTACCTAGAGGTAGATTTTGAAGAGGAATCTATGAGACTAAAAATTCCTAGACCCTGGTGACATATATCAGAGCAATAATAAAATTTCCTATACAGGATGTCCACTCTCAACGATGTCCAATAGCTAATTCCTAAACCGTTAGTCATGGCCATATAGTTCCAATTACAAAAATGTTTTAAATGGGGGTAAAGAAGTATTTAAAAAGTGATTTGGATCAATAGAATCATTTCTTGAAAAATTATGAAATTTAATTTTTTATACGATCCCCCGGTCCTTCAAGTTATAGTTAGTAAAACTTTCCTATTACACTTACAAGTAAGACAAATAAAAGTCCTATTATTCTACGACTAAAACTGACCGAAGTAATGGCTGTTTCAACTTGGAGCATATTTTTTGCTGCGAAATAGGGGTCATTTACAAATTTACTAGAAATATAAATAATCTTCAGATATATAAAAAATATAGTTGATAGTAAAATTAACATTGCATTATAAATTTGAAATCTATAATCATTCTGAAATATTAATGCAAAATATACAGCTTGTACTAAACATATAACAGGAAAAAAATAATAGAATTTTCGTTAAATAAAATGTTGAAAAGCAACAGCCTCGATTCTTTACACACTGAATCCAAAAATGGCCTTCATTTTTTATCACAAAGTACAGATTTTTTGCAAATCGTAAATTTGAAAGCTAAAAAGTGAAAAATTTTCGGAAATCTGATTCTGATAGTATAAAATAGATGTGATTGTTATTTCTTTAACTTTTGATGATTGATTTTTATGTATTTTTTACTATTGAATCCGAAAATGACCTTCATTAGTTTTTGGTGTAAATCGCCCTGCAGGTGGCGCTGCTATGTAGCATTTTGCAAGATTTCCGCAAAAGCTCTATCTCAAGAACTAATGCACGGATTTTTATAAAACTTCAGATTCCGTTAATCCTTGATATGAATTAGTGCTGGTAAAGTTTTGGTGCAAATCGCCCAACAGATGGCGCTGCTATGCTGCATTTTGCAGCATTTACACGATTTTCGTAATAGCTCCATCTCAAGAAATAATGCACGGATTTTCATCAAACTTCAGATTTAGTTAGTGCTTGACATGAATTGACGTTTTGCCCCTTGTGGCGTAAATCGCTCAACAGGTGGCGCTGCTATGCTGCGTTTTTTGAGATTTCCACAATAGCTCTATCTGAAGAACTAATGCTTGGGTTTTCAACAAGCTTCAGATTTAGGTATACTGGATATGAATTAGTGCTGTTTATGTTTTGGTGTAAATCACTCAATAGGTGGCGCTGGTATGCAGCATTTTTCACGATTTCCACAATAGCTCAATTTCCAGAACTAATGCACGGATTTTCATCAAACTTCAGATTCTGTTAGTCCTTGACATGAATTGATGTTTTGTACCTTTTCGTGTAAATCGCTCAACATGTGGCACTGCTGTGCTGAATTTTTGTGATTTCCACAATAGCTCTAGCTCCAGAACTAATGCACCGATTTTCATCAAACTTCAGATTCTGGTATACCTTAATATGAATTAGTGCGGTTTGTGTTTTGGTGCAAATCGCTCAACAGGTGGCGCTGCTATGCTGCATTTTTTAGAATTTCCCCTACAGCTCTATCTCAATAAGTAATGCACGAATTTTCATCAAACTTCAAATTCAGGTATACTTTGATACGAATTGGTTCTAAATTGATGTAATTTCTTTTACTATTTAAATGATTTAATTGACGTGATTTATTTAGAAGAAAGTTTTGTGATGGCCACAACATACTAGTTTAACTTTGAAATTTGCCATTTACAAAAAAAGTCTAACATGATGGTTAAATATGAAGGTAATTTTTACATTCAGTGCTCAAAAACACATACAAATCAGTCGTAAAAGTTAAAAAATACAACCATCGACTCTATTTTATAGTATTAGCTATTTTTTCAATTTTGAAATTTACTATTTTGAAATTTACTAGTTGCGAAAAATTCTGACATGGTGGTTAAAAATGAAGATAATTTTCGGATTCAGTGCTAAAAAATACATAAAAATCATAATTTTAAAAATACATAATTTTAAAAATAAAAAAACACAACCATCGCAGTCTTGTGTTATCTAATCTAAAACTTTTTAGAAAACTTGTTGGCAGTAATCTATCTGAAATTTTTTGTGTTACCCTGTAAAATAAGTACATAATGGTAAGCACTGAAAATCATAATAATATTACATTGTCATCTGATTTACGTCAATATGTAAAATTTAACCTCGATCGCATATTTTAAAGTGAGTTGAATTTCGAGTACAAAATTTGAACTGGAAAGACATACATACGATCGTTTCAAGTTAACCCGTTACCCGCTGGTGTTGCGTTCACGCAACGGTCAAAATAATTGCTCATGCTTACATTAATTACTTTGTGACCACTATTTTACAATTAAAAAAATTGCCTTATTTATTGGCAGAAATTTTAATATTTTAATAAAGCGGAAATCACCTTTCTGAATTTGTGGTGACAAGCGACTTTCAACAAGAAATTTGAAAATTCCTACTTATAGTTTTGGCGGTTAATAGGTTAAATAAAGCTTATAAAAATAGCATAGTTTTTGTTTAAAAAAATCATGAAAAGAAACAGCTTCAAATCCTTACAAAAATCTGTCGTAATACGATTTCTTTCAAAGTGCAGCTACACATGAAATAAATCCTTCAAATACTTTAAGCACTTTGTTTACGACCCCTAGAAGCATGGCTAAACTCATGTGTATTCAGATGCAGAAAAGTGGCATAAGTCTTGCATTTCAAAGTTTCGTATAACTTCATGAATTTTAGTGTTAGATGAATGGGACTTTTTTTGTCTTTCTTTTAAGAGAACAGGAAATTTTTACTAAATATCTCTTATAGGGCGGAGGACCGTATAAAAAATTAAATTTCGTAACTTTTTTACAAATATTTTTATTGATCCAAACGACTTTCAGAATAATTTTTTACCTTATTTAAAACATTTTTGTAATTGGAACTATAGGTCTATGACTAACGGTTTAGGACTTAGCCACTATACATCGTTGAGAGTAAAGACACACTATATAAAATAATAATATAAATGGACGGTCATTTGACGACATATTTTCAAGAGAAACCAATGATTACACTGAAAATCGAATAGACCTTGCACCGCCCTTAAATTTCCAAGAGGAATTATGCTTTATACCATAAATCATAAAGTTAGAAATAACTGCAAATTAATTCCACACGCTGATCAATGAAATGAACTCTTAAAAACAAAATCATCTGTCCAAAACATTACAAAATTAAAGCGACTGGATGCCTAAGAAAATGGATGGGTACATAAGAAAATAAATTAGTAAAAAATATTATGGATTGCATGTGGTTCTCTTTATCTCGGAAGTGTTTTTTTCCCCTTGGAATCCTTTATTTTTCAAAATCGTTCTTTTTTTCTCGGAATCGTTCCTTTTTTCTCGGAATCGTTCCTTTTTCTCGGATTCGTTCCTTTTTTTCGGAACGATTCCGAAAGGAACGACTCCAATGAACTCGTTCCTTTCGGTGAATGATTCCAGCTGGAACGATTCCTTAAAAGGAACGATGTTGCCCATCTCTATTGTATAGAAAGAAGTATCAAAAACCCTGGCAATAAACTAATGTTGTAGTTAATGATTGTCAAAATTTATACTGAAAAAATTGTAACTGTTATCTAGACAACATGGATAATTTGGTTAAAATATAAATATAAGAACAATTAACATAAGTATAATAAATACAAGAAAATCCCCAAAAACGAATAGTTAGTATTTTTCATTATTAGCTCGAAAGCAGAATGTGCTTAAAAATGTGATGTACGTCTCAGAACAACAGACTTCTTTGCAGAACATTTCTAATTCTCATTTTCAATAATATTCACCATTCAATCGAAGGAAAAGTCATGAAATTTGTCACTCAGTGGCCGGAAAAAATTACAAAACTCTTTAATCGTTCATTTAAAAGGATTGCAAAATTCATCAATTGGTCACGAGAAAAACTCGTGCAATTCATCAGTCAGTTGTGGAGAACAAATCATGAAATTCTTCAGCCTGTTGTGGAAAAGCATATGAAATTGTACGAACAGTTGTTGAAAGAGATCCACGATTTTCACCAATCAGCGAAGTTTGTCAGTGAATCGCTGGAAGAAACTGAAAAATAACCCCACGATTTTCGCTAATCATTTGCAAGAAAAAGCCTCAAAATTTGGCTATGGTACAAGGAAAAAAATCGCAAAGTTTGCGAATTGGTTGCAGTTAAAAAATCATGAAATTTGTCAGTAGATCATCGGAAGAAACTCTGGAAATCGTCTATAAGTAGCAGAAAAAAACTCAATTTTCTCCAATCGATCTCAAGAAAAATTTGCATGTGGTAAGAAAAATATCGCGAAATTTTAAAATCGGTCACAGGTGTACAGATTTGAACTGTATCACAATATTCCCTGCCGAAAAACCCTCAGTGGCACAGATTCACTATATAAGAAAACCTAATGTGTTTCTATAACAGAGCAAAAATATAGCTAAGTTCAATAATCTGAGCGACAAGACAAAGCGAACCAGTTGATCATCATCGATCTACTTTGACAGTCTACGACAGTTCGCTAATGCAAGAGACCACCTGTAGTGCCTTTGATCCACCGCATGGGAAATAGCTCACATATTTTCCCACGAGAAGATCTCTGCTCGCAGGCTCTGTGTGCAAAAAAATAGGCGGTCCCCTGACCAACCACTCAGTGAATAGCTGTCAAAGATTTTTGACAGGAGAAGTCAGCGAGTGGCTGAGAAACTCCCTATTGTTTTAGAACTAGATAATTTGAATATATAGGAGACAAGGATGATTTTTAGTTACAGTAAAAGTACTTATTTTCGCGAGGCTTTAATTTTCACGATTTTCGTGAACTCGTCGTAATCGCGAAAATTTAAGCCTCGCGAAATATTTTTTTTTTCGCTTCAAATAATAATAAAAAATCAGAAATTTTCCACTTATCCAAAATTTAATTATTACAGTTACTTAAATAAGAAATAAGTACACAAATTTCTTGAATACTTACAACTATTTCCTGAATACTATACAACTATTTCTCGAATAAAAACAATAATACAACTAATAGAATGCTGCTCATTCACTTGCAATATTTATACCAGCTTCTTTCAAGCCATTCAAAATTATCTCATGTTTGCCTTTAACACCGTTATATGTGCACAGAAGCCAAGAAGCGTGAATCGGTTTTAGTCACGATATTCGCAGGTCATTGATTCTTTTTCCTCTAGAAATATACGCTCATTACAATACCACTTAATAAACTCATTCATGAGCAAACGCTTGAACTCACCGTTTACAGTTAAGTCGAAAGGCTTGCGCTTTCCTGTGTAGGAAGCGGGCACAAAAACTGGAATAAAAATCCTCTTCTCTAATTTAGCCAGAAAAAGAGGATCTTGGTGTGCCTTAAAAACATCGATCAATGCTACACCAGGTTGTTCTGGAATTAGCCCGAGAAGCTCTCTATACTTGTCGTAATAAGGTACAAGAACATTCTCGATGTATCAAATCATTGTGCCAGTATTGTTCCAGTGCGAAGCGGTGTACCATGCATCCCAGTCCACGGGAAATGTAAAGTTTGGATGGCAAATTTGTTGTTTGTCCAGCGCACAACGATTGTGGTGGAAGTAGGTTTCCTGAAAGGGAACATGCTAACAAAAGGGTCATCGTTCCAAGAGTCCCCTTCCATGCCGATTCCCACACTTGTTTTGAACCACGTTCTTCCAATGTGTATTCAGATCTCAACACAAACTTTGCGTTTGTCTGATCAAAGTTAACGAACAGCTCTGGGGGAACAACATTTTTGTCAATCACTGTACGAACACAGTTAATGAATTCGATGCGAATAGCTGGGAGGTCTGGGTGCAGTTTTCATGCAGCTTTGGTTCCTTTCTAGGAACACGGTTCATTCTTAACAACAGGCTTCTGGCCCAACTCGGGCTCAAATCGAAGGAGTTTAGTAGAGATGTGTCATGTGATTTCACAATTCCTTTTGCAGCTGCAATAAGAGTAGTGAGGTTCACTATTCCACCAACAATCCGCAATTTACATACATATGTTTGAACACTAGTGTCGAAATCACCAAGTTTTAAGGGGCGACCGCGATTACCGTGCGGTAAAGTTATTACATCGGCTTTAGCTTGTTTCGGCCTGAATGTACTGTTTCTTTATGCTGCGAACGATTTATTCACTCACCGGCCTTCCCAGTTTTGAGGTGAAATGCTTCACTGCTGGAGAATTACCATCCATAGCAATATATCGGCCACTTTTGAACTTCAACACTTCATCGTATACTGCACACTGCCCACGTTTCACGCCATGAGTTTCTTTGAAAGCAATAGAAACCTCGGTATTAGAAGATATTATTTCTTTTGATTCAACAAAGGACATAGCGTTTCTTGCATCCGGAAGTGCTACCGGCGGTGAACGTTGAGCTCTTATAGGAATTTTCTCTCTGTTGTCCGTCGAATTGTACAGGTATTTCCATATTTTCTTACGGTACTCTCTCCTCAGTTTTCTATATCTTACTCACCTCACAGACATGGATGGTCTGAATCTGAGAAAAGCGAAGGGGATGGGGTGATTACACTCTCGGTGCAAAAGAGTGGGTTCAGAAGTCCCTAGTTCGATAAAGAGCATGGGAAAAAAGGAATAAAGAAAATAAGCTTGTTTGGGTTGGAATGTGCGTGTTGAGCCAAGGTCAAAGTTCATAAGTACTGCGTGTTGTTTTTAGAGCGATGGGGAGGGGGGGGGGGGGTGAACTTTTTGGATAAAAAGAAGTTTCTTAAAATGCCTTATGCAAAAGGGATTCTATTTAGGTAGTTTCGGGATTTTTCAAATTTCGATTCTGTTCATATAAAATTTGCGAAATTTTCAGCTCGCAAAATCGCCGATATCTTCATTTTCGCAAAAATTACGGCTCGCAAAAATAAGTGCTTTTACAGTAGTTAGTAATTTGCTAGACTCGAGGGTAGCTTTCAGGGAGAACCTGAAAAGGAGAGAGAAAGTCTCTCCAGGGTGAACTCAAGGTTCACGGGTGATCGGCCCGAGGTGAATAGGAGCTGAGACGGCATCCAAGCCAGTAAAGTTTACTGACTGTAGTGTTGGCACAGGGTGCCATAGCAGTGAAGAGATCTTTATCTCTAGATAGAACAATCAAACTATTGATTAATAATATATCTCCATGTACAGTGATCAGCTAGCCTTTACATTGTAGTGAAGTAGCCTTTAGTGTTTCTCTCAAAAGGAACTTTATGTAACAAGCTGTCACCTTTCTCATCAGACTATATAAAACTTTGCATAGGATCACTTCTACATTTTAATTTTGTTGTGTTATACTTAAACTGACAATTATTTAGCCTTCAGATAATTTGTTTTATTTAGCAAAATAAAAATATTATTTTATCTTCAATCTGAGTAATATTTATTTAATACGCCTTTGAAGTAACACTGCTACCGCCTTCTTAGGATTCTGCACACAGGTAATAAAAAAATATGAAATTCTTCAGTGGATCGTCTGAAAAAAATAAATCGGAAATTCGTCGATCAGTTGGGGGGGGGGGGGGAAGCAGAGATTTGGCCAATTGGTTGCAAAAGAGCGACAAAGTTTGACAATCAACAGAAAGAAAATATTGCAATAAATTGGGGAAATATCGGAAATATTGCACTTTTTCATATATGAGAAAATATCCCAGTGTCTTTCTTTTTTATTCCCGCAGAACATTCTTGATCAACTGAAGTTCATTGCAGAGCATTGCAAAATATTCTGCTTTGGGGATTATTAGAAAGAACATTTTTATGTAGAATAAATTGTGTCTTCACTTAAACATAATCTGAACTTATGAAAAAATTCCAAGCAAAGCTCGGTTTTCCTTAGCCTGTCAGGCTTATGATTATATAATGAGAAAACTTCTTAGAAATCCTGAATAAATAGTTTGAATAATGCTATTTTTTCTTTCCTGTTGCCATATCTTTATTTATTTATTTATTTATTTTTTTTTTTTAAAGCAAAAAATATAAAATTTTTAGTAAATTCACTACTTTGCACTTTCTACTAAGCATCAATCAACGTTGCGAATTTTCCATAATGAGGACCTACAACATATTAATTTATTGAAATGGACTTTTATTTGGCTAATATGAAATTACACGTGATTTTTAAGATAAATATTGAATGCTTATAAAAGAGTTTAAGAGAGTAAAATCCGTTTTTGCTTTTATACTTATTAGGCATTTAAAAGTGATAAACAGACATATTACTTAGAAAATCAAATAAGTAATGATTTTCCTTTGTAATAACCTAAATGCTTATTCAGTGTAAACTCCCTATATCTATATATGCCATTCAACTCTAAATAACCAGCCAATCATCTTCACTGTATGAAGGATATGGCTTTACTCTAATTGGCAAGAAGTGTACATACAGTGAAACCTCCCTGTGCGACCACCTCCCTGAACGATCATTTTTTCATGGAACGAAATTTATTCCCATAGTCTCAATACTAATCTTACCTCCGTTCAGAGACCATCCCAGTTGAACTCCGTACATGAGCGACCCATTTCTTTGAAGAAAACGAAACAAATTCCGTTTTTTCCTGGTAGCTTGATGAAGGTTTTATTAGAAAAATAATTCTGGAAAGCGCATTATTCATCATACTTCTAAACTAAGTTTAGAATTTTTATATATATATATATATATATATATATATATATATACCAGTAACTTTTAAGTGTTTACCCCTTTGTGCCTTTTTAGGCAATGAATTTAACTCTGATGACAAATTAAAAATGTCGGTCAATAAATTCCCCTGCCCTATTCTGTCAGGAAACTCTCAAAGAAATAGATAAATTAATGAAATCGTCATTAATTGTTCCCGTCCAAAAAAAAAAAAAAATGCTTTTATTTACTGAACTTCGAAAGGACTTGGAAATAAAAGTTATAAAAGATAAACCGTAAAATCAAAGCAAATGTCAATGTATTCATTTTTTAAACTCTGCAGTGATTAACTTATGTAATTAACTTTTGTTTTGATACTTAAATTTTCATATTTTTTCCTAATGCAAAAAAATAAATTTTAGTAACATTAATTGTTATCTTTTTTCCAACAATTAAAATCTAGGTTTAAACATGACCTCCATTAAGCGACCACCTCTCGGAGCGACCAATTTTTATTGGAACGGAACGAGATCGCTTTAGGGAGGTTTTACTGTATATGGTTGTTAAAGAATAGTGAGAAGCTGTCTGAATCTCAAAGGTCATATAAGGTAGATAACCACCTGCCCTTCTTCATGCTGGTATTTATTTATTTATTTTATTATTATTTTTTTTTTAATAGTGTAAACTGCTGAAAGAGGTTGGTCATATGATATAGGAGTGAGAAAAAAGTGGATTCTGTCTATAAAAATTGGAAAGCCCATTTGCCCTGTTAATTCCAGGTCTTTTTCTCCAAAACAGCCCCCCCCCCCCCACCTCTCCACTTTTTTTTTTTTTTTTTTTTGTAAGCATGTCAGGGGCAATCTTTAAAAGGTAGGTATACAGTAAATGCTTTTCAAAGTACTTTTTATTACTTCCCATTGTTTAATTAACAAGATGTCCTCTTTAATAGTGGAGTGCAAAGTATAATAAAGGTATTTGAAAAAGCTAAATAAAAGGAAAAAAATCCAGAAAATTATAATTTAAATAAAATATAGTTTTTCGTATTTTATCTTTTATTGCTATCAGTTATATTTCTGTAGAGTTTCTTTTAAAATCTAATATCTATGACCTATTAATATTTAAACAAATATTGACAGCAATAAATCTTATTAAAATAAGCCAAATTTTATTTTATTTTACAAAATATGATTTAATAAATGTATTTAAAAATTTTTTTTAGTTTTATAATATGATGTTTATTTAATTTTATAACATTATACAATTCAAGATCTATATGTTTAAATATCTATATCGATCTTTTTTTTTATATACAGGAAAACAATGCCTTTTTTGTGATAACAAATATAGTAATTACGTCAAACCAAACTCAGAGTACATGTCCTGAAGTAAGTTGGCATTAATTTGTGCATGAGCTTAGCATAAAATATTTTCTTTTCTCTCAAAAATTTTAATAATATTGATAATTTATATTTTTTATTCAAAATGTCTTTTGTAAAAATAAAATTTATTTATAAATGCTTTGTAATACATTTCTGAGTTATTTTTTTAAATATCATAAAAAAAAAAAAAACCTTGCTGCTATAATGTAAAAAAAAAAGATAGAAAAAAAAAAGATTTTAAGCTTTGTTCTTTGTGTGCCTGGGAGTGACAAAAAGGTGGAGGCTGAAATTTTGAAGGAGCGTGCAGAAAATTTAGATGATTGATTATGTATTGTTATGACAAAATAATAAATATAGCAGAAATAAAAAAATAAACAGTTTTTAAAATTTGAAAGCTGGGAGAGCAAAGTGTAAGAAGTGGAAATTTTGGAATAAAAGGGTTATTTAGATGATTGTTTTGAGTTGTTGTTACTACAGAGTAACATGACAGAAATAATTCGAAAAAAGAGTTTTAAAGATTTTAAACTTTGTGAGTTTGATGCTGGGAGAGGAAATGACAAAAGGAGAAATAATGATTTCAGAGAGAGGATTTAGAATATTGATTATTTATTGTTACAATAAAATAAAAGTATAGGGTCAAGATTTTTGATATTGTTTGCTCTAGTTGGGCAAATGGATATTTTTTTTAGGGGGTGAAGGGGGATTTTGATGAAATATAAAAGTCTGTTATAATCCAGAAGATTCGCACCAAGAAATAGAGTGATTTAAACAGTATGGTACGATTGAATACCACAAGCAATATAAATGAAAATGTTGCCTGTACACAGGGAAAAGAATAATAAATGGCTCTTGCAATTTGATTGTTCCTTTTCCTGCCAAATGAAGCATTTTTGTGTGACTTGGTGCAATGGTGATTGTCAGCGAGAATCCTGATTGCATCCATATCCCAGTAATAATTTTTTAAGCATTGTTTTGGAAATATTTATGATTTCATGTCAATATTGCTGAAATATTTTCAATACAATCCAAATTTTGCTTTAATTTGATGACTGATTCAATGATTCAATCAATTACTTGAATTCAGATTCTATTAAAACTTTTCCAGCTTTGCATTTCATCTATCTATATTACAAAAGACAAATGTTTGCATCAGTAACACCACATCAATGTGGATACAATTGTAAGAAATTTACAACAATAGAGTTAATTATGTACCAAATCACACTCACTAAAATATGCCACTTGGCTGTTGGCTCACTTATCATTCTCTCTTCATACTTTCATGTATGTAAACAAAAATTACATGTATACTAAAAATAAGACTGGCTCAACCTGAGCTCCTAAGCCAAATCCTGGACCTGACACAGGCTCAATGTAGATTTTCATACTGCCTCAGGCTCAATGTTTATTTATTT
Source organism: Maratus speciosus (assembly GCA_963932465.1). Lineage (NCBI taxonomy): Eukaryota > Metazoa > Arthropoda > Arachnida > Araneae > Salticidae > Maratus > Maratus speciosus. The sequence goes on along the minus strand of OZ010786.1, from coordinate 105,200,218 downwards.
ATTTATTTATTTTTTCACAAATATAAAGAAGGAAAATAAAAACTTTTTATTTAAGAAGCAAAAATGTAGCCTAAGTTTCTTAAAGTTTTAAAGGGAATTGAGTTGTTATTGATGGGATATAAGAAGAAATATTTTGTCTGATTCTGAAGCCTTTGCTTGATCAGTGCTAGTAACATAATGAAGTTTGAGATATCCCTTGCCTATTGTCATTTCCTATTTGTACTCCCTTTCCAGAATTATTAGAAAACAGAACTCATGTCTTCTTGCATAGTTGTACAATGAAATTAAAAAAATAATAATAATAAACTAGAAAACAGGAATTCTGCTTTTTCAGAATTTAGTGTCGCCCCTGATGACAAAAAAAAAATATATATGTATATAAATATAAATACAGTAAAGTCCCAATTATCCGAGTTAATCGAACTTATACCTTTGGAATGAATCATTTTTTTCTAATGGACTGATGGCTTCCATTATTGTGAAACAGTCATTATAAAGGAAGTGTTAGGTGAAGATGAAAGAGCAGTCATAAAAAGTTAGAACTCTGATTTTCTGGACAGAATGGGGGGGGGAATGGCCATAATTTTTTTTTTTTTTTTTTTTTTTCAAAAAAAATTATGGCCATTTTTTTTTTTTTTTTTCATTCTGACCAGAAAATCAGAATTCTAACTTTTTACAGCTGCTCTTTCATCTTCATTTAACACTTCATTTATAATGACTGTTTCACAGTAATGGAAGCCATCCATCCATCAGAAGAAAATAACTTGGTGAAAGCGGAAACTCTGATAATCAGGACTCTACTGTAGTTCAGTTTTAAGGCGATTTTATTTTACATAAAGTGACGTCATCCACATCCGCTGAAGAATTCATCATTTGCGATCCAGTGTTAAACAACATCTACAGTAAAGTACCCTTAGGACGTCACTGTCACTGAATAATACACAAATCCAAAAAAAAAAGAGATTTCGTCATTCAAAAAACTCGACAAAAAAATCGGCTATCTAAAGATTCGCAGGCCTTCATTTGTTTGTATATAAATATTTAAAATTAAATTTAGTTTCTAATAGCTCCATGTTTTATCAAAAATCCTTCATTTATATATTTTTAAAATAACACATATTTTAATTAATTTTTTTTTTCAGTTTTTATAGGAAAATGGCAACAAACAGATATAATTGCTATTTTTCTTTTACTTTCTACAGAAATGAAGTTCTTCCATTGCCAATATTAAGCAAATGACTCTAAAAACTACAAAAATATTTAATATCTCAAAAATGAATGGAGATGCAGTTTTCAAACAAATTGCATTAAAAAGTACTTTTTTTTTTCTGAATACGACGGTATAAAAATTGAAAATGTGCGATGTTTAGAGGTTTAAAAAATTGCTATAGAGTAATTAATCGTACTGCTTTGTTTTACGGCTGGCTTCTGTAAGGTAATGTTATTTTTTGGAGACGACCCAAAATAAGCTGGGAGAAAGAAATAGCATACCATACCGGGGGCTAATAAGAATTGTGACTTTCTCAGATTTCTGCCAATAATTGGTTATAAATAATAACGTTTCTATTTTAAACTGATTTTCAAGGTCATGAAATGAATGAGTATTTAGGCTTGATACTTATTTCTATGTAAAAAAATATTTTAAAATCAAAAAATTAATCTTTAAATAAGTTTAAAATGTTATTAACAATTTTCTAATGCGTACTTTTGGAGCTGTGATGATAAAAATATTTTTGCAGTCAGATTTCAAATTGTCACTCCCGGCTCTGAAAAAAGAGCCCATCTCTAATATACATGTACCTAGCTCTTTTTCTCTTTTCTGTTTTGTTCTAACTAAGAAAATATGTGTAAGGGAAAAGTTCTTATTAATTTTTTTTATAGGATCTTGATGTTGAAGGTTCAAGATGTACATCAGGCTTGAATTGTCCCAGGGGAATTTCATTACATGGTGGAAATGGTAAGTTATTTTTTGCAGAAAAATGATATTTTATTGAATGCTGTTTTTTAATGAATGCTTTATTTATTAGTGACTGTGCAAAATCGGAATTTCTTCTTTTAATTTTCGTGATCTACTGAAGATTTTTCATTTACACTTTCTATCAAATCTGAGGGGTTATATAGTATGAGGGGTCTATTAGGGTGAACTTTTTATTTGATAGTGTTTCTTGGGGTTCTGCAGTTCTACTTATTTATTTGCACTTTTTCTTTTTCAGTGAAAAACAAAGATTTAAACTCTGTTGCTACAATAATAAATAAATCAATTAAAGTAATTGATAATATGTGTAATGCCGCCGCCAAGCTCCGCTGACCTTCCCAACGCGTGTATTCCTCGTAAAGATAGCACTTCTTCTTTAAACACAGATTATTAAGTTTATTTACAAGAAACATGAAGACATTACAAGACAACACAAATGATGATACAATTATTTACAATGAATGAATGGTTTCGAAAGATGCACAACATTTTTATATTTCACTCCACAAGCTACACTTCAACATATTTCTAAATTACTTCACCAACTCAAATTACAATACTTCCGTTTTTATTACAATCTTTCGAATTCTCATAACAAATAGCCGCGCACCCTCACATGCCGGCTTACACCACACTCTACCTTCCACACACTGAATAATCAGTCTCTCCCCCCTCTCTCTCTCTGCGCGTGCTCACGCATCACGTGACGTTCGAAAAGAAAAATTATCTAGACGTTTCCAGACATCACACCCCCCCACCCAACATTGAAAAATGGGGGAGGGGGGTCCCTCAATTTTCTATCTGAAATTTAGTCTGGAGACGTCCTCATACTTCACCTTTTTTTTAAAACAAATTACCCAAATAAAAATACAAATTTATAAATGCATGTAAAAATATACAAAAAAAAAATACAAACTACATCTTGGAATATCCTGGACACACTGACTAAAACTCTTCTTACCTATTAATACAATAAAAAGAATTAATACTTAATAACATACATTAATAAATGCAAAGACAAATAAAACACATGTAAAATGTAACAAAAGCTGCAGTAACACACTAAATAAATCTGGAATCAAAACGTCTCTAAAGAAAACAGTCACCTATCAAATAGTTCATGAAAGTTTTTCAAAGTTTATTTTCTTACCCAACAGTCTCAAGTCTAGACAGTGCGTCTGCATTTATCAACTTAGCACCAGGTCTGTGCGAAATCTGAATGTCATATTTTTGCAGTGCTAATGCCCATCGTTGCAGTTTGGAAGATTGGGGTGCATTTTTGGTGATGAAAGTTAGTGGGTTGTGATCGGTGATAAGTTCCACAGGTGATCCAAAAATCCACGTTTTGAACTTCTTGAGACTCCAGATGACCGCATAGGCCTCCCTTTCAATCGTCGGCCAAGCCTTTTGAGTTTTGGTGAGCTTTTGACTGGCATAGCTCACTGGGTACAGTACTCCGTCTTTTCGCTGCGATAAACACGCGCCAATGCCGACTGCAGATGTATCGCACTCGATGACAAATGGCACTCCTATAACGGGAGTATGTAGACTAGGTGCTTCGATAAGACCTCTTTTCAACTCATTAAATGCCCGATCATGGTCTTCTGACCAACACAACTGTTCTGGTGATGTATGTAAATTACCCTCTTCTGTCTTGCCACTGTCCGGGAATTTCCCTCTACATTATACTTTTACATAACGATATCTCCTCTACTACCACACTCTACCTTCCACACACTGAATAATCAGTCTCTCCCCCCCCCCCCCCCCCCCACTCTCTCTCTGTGTGCGCTCATGCATCACATGACGTACGAAAAGAATCGAAAAATTATCTAGACGTTTCCAGACATCACATATGTATATCAATTTCTGATGCAATCCCATTTCCATTTTTTGATGCATATTGCTATTGCTGCTGTATTGATACAGTACAATCTATTTCAGTATCTATTATATTAAAATCTAACTGTATATTTGTTTTTCACTAGAACTCCTCCTAAGATATGAAACACAGTGCAATGAAATTAACACCAATTATCCTCATGGATCCGAAAATGTCATGTAAACTCTCAGAATTTTATAATTTTAATTAGTTTCTGAAATATTAATTTTTGTAACTATTAAAGAAACTTCTCAAAAAATGGCAACTAAATGACTCCATTTATGGAGATATAAGATGGAAAAGGAGAAATGAAAGAGATTGTTATTTTTTATCGAAGTCGTTTTCTCAATAAAAGTGAAAAAAGACATTGTTTTTACTGAACAGATGGTAAAATAAAAGTCTTGATTAAATTAATTCTTTAAAGAAATGCTGACATATTTTCAATTATAGAAAACCTTCATGAATCAATTAATTATACAGAACTAAAAATCATCTATTGACATATTGACACTTAGAAATCATTACATTTTAGATTTTTTTCAGCCTTACATTCAAACAAGGGGAGAGCTTTAAGCTTCTTGCATGTAGGCAGACAATTATTCACCCCTATTCACAAGAATTTAGTTTAAGTAAAAACATATACTATTTTCCATTAATTATTTTTTAAAGATGGTGCTAAAAGTAAAATGATTTATTGGTTAAAAGTGATGTACCTTATATTCTGGCGTATAATATTATATATGCTCGCCTAAACTTTCAGACTTAATTTTTCTGTTTCAAGGTATAACATGCACCTCCTTCTTTGCAAAGAAAACTTCATGAGACATAGTAAAAAATAAAATAAAGAACACATCATGATTATTACTTTTCATTGAATCTGATATCAAAACTTGTATTTTATAATTAAATAGCATGTTTATTAAATTAGAAATCTTAGTTTTTATGATCGTCTTTTCTTCTTTTTTTGTAATCTTTCATTTTTATAGCTGGCATATAACATGCACATTTCTATCAATATTCCTGTATCAAAAGTGTGTGTTATATGATGGAATATAAAATACTTCTTTTCTTGTAAAGCATTTATTTTACACGAATTGAATATTTCCAACTGAGCGAAAAAATGCCCAGGCTGGGAATCGAACCCAGATCCTTGGCTTACAAGGCCAATGCTTTTCCGTTTAAGCTAACTGGGCTGACAACCAGCCAGCATATTTCGCTCAGAAAACCTTATTGGTAGAACATCTGGTCTGTCATGTAGACAGCTCAACAGAATAAACCGCAGGTAAAGGAACTCCATATAAACGATGGATACATAGATGAACTATTATTTTAACACAATCAAACTGATTGGTAAAGTTATCATACGAATTGAATATATCAAACTGATTGGTAAAGTTATCATACGAATTGAATATTTCCAAATTTGGAAATATTCAATTCGTATGATAACTTTGCCAATCAGTTTGATTGTGTTAAAATAATAGTTCATCTACGTATCCATCGTTTATATGGAGTTCCTTTATCTGCGGTTTATTCTGTTGAGCTGTCTACATGACAGACCAGATGTTCTACCAATAAGGTTTTCTGAGCGAAATATGCTGGCTGGTTGTCAGCCCAGTTAGCTTAAACGGAAAAGCATTGGCCTTGTAAGCCAAGGATCTGGGTTCGATTCCCAGCCTGGGCATTTTTTCGCTCAGTTGGAAATATTCAATTCGTATGATAACTTTACCAATCAGTTTGATTGTGTTAAAATAATAGTTCATTTATTTTACGTTGATTTAAGTTTTTATTATTAGTATTTACAAAACCATTCTTATATGCTTATATATTTTCCCCAGGGCCTCTGCTCTGCCATTAACACTCAAAGTGTTTTAAATAATGTGCCTATAACCTGCAAACAATCAGCAGTTCTTGTTCAGTCTCAAAAGTATATTAAAAAATTCAAATATTTATCTTCAAGAGCAAATGTCTCTTCAAAAATCCTTCTGATTCAGTATCTATGAGGGCTCTGATAACTGCATTATACCACTTATAATTGTTTCCTTTGTGAGAGAAATTCTGATTGACTACTGCTTCATTAGTACAAATTACCTGGCTTAGAATTCTTTGAGCAAAACATCATTATTTTATTTTTTTTACTGAATCTTACCAGAAATTTTCTTTGTTTACATTGCAAATGATGTGAATTTTAGGCATTTGCAGATTTCAGGGTACTGGATTTTTTAGAATTGACTGTATTCAATTTTCCACTGTGGTAAAAAAAAAAAAAAAAAAAAAAAAAAAAATGTTGGAGATGTTCAACTAACACCTCTAAAAGTGTATGTAAATACTGTAATGTATTTATTATTTAACATACAGAGGCCAACTTTTTTATTAAATAAAATTCTCTCTGTTTTTTTTATGATTGATGGACCAGTTGTTTGAATTTTTGCATGTCCATATTTTGTCCAGAATACATTAGTCTGTAATATTAGAATTTTACAGTGAAACTAGTGAAAATTTTGCTATGTGCATTCTATACATTGCTCACTTGCAATCACGCCATATTTAAAAATGTGTTCTTTCTTGCTTGATTTTACTCAATGACTCATTTTTTTATATTACTTTCAGGTATTTTTACTGGGAAATGTGTATTTTCTGATATGAATGAAACTATTAATGTTTGTGAGATTCGAGGATGGTGCCCTGTTGAGAGAGATGTAAATCCATTGTATGTTGTCTTTTATATTACAGTGTTAATGTATCATTTTGTAATGAAGAGTAATAGTAACTGTTTCTAAAGTTCATGTTGACATTTTTTATTGTATGTCTTCCTTTCTTCCTTCTCTTTTTTATCCCTGTATTTTTTTTTTTTTTTAAATTCAATATAATAATCCATTTGCCCACATTTCCATATGAAATCGTTTTGTTTGTAAAAAATATTTTGTAATTAATAGTTGTTTTTTCCCCAGGGTTTTGGATAACATTAAAACCAAAAGTAATGCATTTAGTTATGATCATACTAAACAAGTTCAGAAAAAAATGTCGCTAATGACATATTTGTAAATGTTTAATGAGGTTATATAAGTACAATATTTCTTAAATATACAGTAGAACCTCTTTTATCCGAAACTCTCGGTTAATCGAAATCTATTTTGAAAGCTTTTTTTTTTTTTTTTATGTATACATTCCTTGTGTGCAAAATCCATTTTGAAAGCTTCTTTTTTACTATCATATTCCTCACGTGCAAGCAGTCCTTTCAGAACTACGAGTACATATAAATATTTTCGATCCCCTTTCTTAGAGTTCCTTTGAATTTAACTTGAGCTGTAAGCTGTGGAGTGAAATGAAGAAAATGAACAAATTAGCAATTGTGAAGCTTTTGAATGATTTGCAAAAGGTTTGGCATGGCTAGAGCAGCAGAAAGACCGTGATACTGGTGAACTAATAATATTAAAAAACTCTGTGATAGAGCTTCAAAGCAAAGACAATCGAAACTGCGACAAACAAAACATTTTTTCAAACCCTTGTGATATATGTAAAAGGTCATATTTTTTTTTAATTTCAATTATTAATTTCAAAATTAAAATTCAGGTAATTTATTCTTGTTTCTATTTTGCTATTGCTTTATTTTTATTAAGCACTTGTTACCACAATAAGAAATATTGCATATATTTCTCCTTAATCTTAAAATGGAAGCATTCTCAATTATTCGAAAATTTCGATTTTCCGAAAAATGGTCGATCCTAATTACTTCAGATAAATGAGGTTCTGCTGTACTTCAAAATAACTGGGAAAAGAAAAAAGTCTCGTTCTCAGAAGGTATAAATGTTATTACATTGACAATAAAGAAACATTTTTATTCTTGTGATCTTCTGAGTTGCCTGTTTGATAAATCCTTCTGAATTTAGTTTATGGATATACATAAGCTGTTTAGTTTATCTCCTATAGTTTAAAATTAAATTCACTGATATATTTTGTCACTTCCATATATTAAGCAATTTAGGTAGCTTCCATTAAAAAAAAGTAAGGAGCTACCTATTTCAGTCATCTGGAGGAAAGCATTTCTGAAAAAGTTAGGTATATTTTCACTGATGATAACCCCCAGACTCCAAAACCCCTCTGTTCAAATGTCTGATATTTGTCATGTGATAGAACTCGTATTTATAAACCTATTTCAATGTGGCTGAGCATATGTAGAGGACTTACCAGGATCTGAGTTTGTTGACCAGCTTGATCCAACATCTTGTTTAAAAATGGCAGCCCCTTAAAGATTTCAAATAAAAAAAAATAAATAAAAATTTTGAAATCTAAAGTTTCTTTTTCCTTAAGTGTTTGTCCTTAATACACAGATTCTAGAGCAATTTTAATTTCTTTCTATTGTACAAAATGCCTGAGATATAGCAGTTTGAAGTTCTTGGGTGGCTGACATTTTGAAACAAGACAGTAGATTAAAAACAAGGGAATTTTCTGTAATTGTGTTCACTAATAATTTATTTTTTAGTGAGTGTGGTTTCTCACAAGTTTAATTTCATTGTTATAACTATTGTAACAATGCTCTTATGCTTAAAACTACATAATCATATCATTCAATGATATCATGTTTAATTTGAAAAAATATATTGGTATTCATAAAATATTCACTCAAGTACATGTATGCATACGCATATGTGTGTAATGTTGTCTACCAGCATGAAGTTTTTGCCAAGCTCAATGATACTAGGTGATTTATTGTCAAATTTGACAGCAAAAATAAATCGCCATAAATGAAGCTAACTTGGTGATATTTGACTAATTTTTTGAAATTCTCATTCAAATTGAGTACTGTGAATCTTCTGTAATTGAGTTCCATACATTTTAGCTAGCTGAGTTCTTAAAACCAAGGAATGGAGAAGCTACCTTTTCCCTCTGGTACAAGTCGGAGGATATTATATAAACTTTTTCATTCCTGCTGCCACTTATAGTATCATCCATACTTAGGCCAGGATATAGAAATGCCCGATATCCATGTTTAGATATCCTGAGATATGGGGAGATTAGTTGTATTTTTGTTGTGTCCAAAACATTTTGTTCGAGTTTGATTCTGACTCTGGTTTAGTATCGATTTCTTATATAATCTCAAGTTCAATCCCAGTATCCACCTTTAGATTAGCTGAAATATGTGGAGACATCCATCATGTAGAGCTAGCATCTATGCATATATCTGTGAGTTTGATTTCAATGATAGTTTCAAGGAGGTTAGATGGGGATAATTTTATATATATATATATATATATATATATCTATTCTAAAAAAAAGTAACTACCGCTGTCACCGCCGCCGCCGGTTTTGAATTTTTTGTGACCGGAGGTCTTTCTTTGTTAATATTAAGAAAAATAATGCATACAAAAATATGAAAATCGGTAGTGTTATACAGAAATGTTTGATAAACACGCTGATGCAGACAGTTTTCAAATCGAAGAATTATTTTAAGAGATATTTAATGCCAAAGTTGGACAAAATCGTTCCACTAAAAAAGTTTTATAGTAGCAAAACCTATACATCAGAATTTAATAATTTTTAGTTCATTTTATACGTTATAATTTCCCGGTGTGCACAATTGATTTATTTTTTTAATTTGACTCATTTTTTGAGGTTTTATATCTATTTTAAATTCAAATTTTCAGCATTTCGAGAGATATTTTTTACAGATTTTAGAAAGTGATATTAATTTAAACTGTTGCCTGCTGTATAAACAGCGGAAACAATAATGTTTGCTTCAAAAAATATATATATATATTTATACGTGTAATAAATTAAAAATTTATTTACACATTTATTAAAATTTATTATAAACAGAAAAAAAATTGGAATTAGAATTAAATAATCTCTCTATTCTAAAAAAAAGTAACTACCGCTGTCACCGCCGCCGCCGGTTTTGAATTTTTTGTGACAGGAGGGCTTTCTTCGTTAATATTAAGAAAAATAATGCATACAAAAATATGAAAATCGGTAGTATGATACAGAAAGGTTTGATAAACACGCTGAGGCAGACAGTTTTCAAATCGAAGAATTATTTTAAGAGATATTTAATGCTAAAGTTGGACAAAATCGTTCCACTAAAAAAGTTTTATAGGAGCAAAAACTATTCATAGGAATTTAATCATTTTTAGATCATTTTATACATTTGAAGTTCCCGGTGTGCAGACTGTTTTTCTTTTTTTAATTTGACTAATTTTTTGAGGTTTTATTTCTATTTTAAATTCAAATTTTCAGCATTTCTAGAGATATTTTTTACAGATTTTAGAAAGTGATATTAATTTAAACTGTTGCCAACTGTATAAACAGTGGAAACAATAATGTTTGCTTCAAAAAAAAAATATTTATACTTGTAAATAAATTAAAAATTTATTTACACGTGACTATTATAAACAGAAAAAAACATTTGGAATTAGAATTAAATAATTATGTACAAAAAGCAGGAACTTATTAAAAATTACGTCATAAAAACTATAATTACACGTGAATTTTAAGAGAGAAAGGAATTTGTAAAATAATAAATTTATTAACATGCGTTAGAAGTCTTAAATAGGAGAAATTACGTCATATTTACGTCATATTTACGTCACATTACAGTTATTACATAAAATGAATACAAAGTAATATTGCAAAAATGTTTAAATTCAGAAATTGCGCTAGACATTTATTTGATATTTTGAGCGGATACTTTTCAACTATTTTTGTTAGGAAAGCGCAAATAATATTTCATTTCTAACACAAGCATTTTCACGTGAATATTAAAAAGAGAAAGAATAGTTTGGTCAAAATTACGTCAGATTAAAAACGATTAATTTAAAAAGTCTTATTTAAAAGAACTTTCTTTTCGCTTTGTTAAAAAATACCGGGAGACAAAGACTCTGTTTACTTAATTCCTTTTATATTAGCTTATTTTGAAATGTTGTTACACGTGTCTACGTCAAAGACGAAAACAGCGATTGACATATGTATTTTTGGTACTACTTAGTTATCCCGTCGACCAAAAATCTATCATTCGCCAAACTATAAGATTAAATGCCAATAATGGTTGATCGTAAATGTCACATTAACTTGACTTTAAGCAAGTTACACGTGTCTACGTCATCAAGTTATTTTTATTTCGACGTTTTATTTGTATTTTTATTAATGTTGCACTAATTTATTTGTTCTTTCGTTATTTAAAATAAAAGTTATGTCAATTTATATAATTGGCGAGTGCTTTGGCGATTTATATAATTTGGCGAAATTGGTCGACGGGTTCATCAAGTAGTACCGCAGCGGATTTGGCCTTAAAATTCCCCATTCAAAGAGAAATGAATAGAAATCCATTTATAGGGAGATCGCCACTGTTTTTTAAATTATAATTCAATCTTCTGAAATCTTTTTAAAGCCGATCAAATTAGCGTACTTTTAGAGTCTGCGGTGTCTGAACGGGGGTTGACGAGCGTAGCTCGTAGGGGCAGAGCCCCCTAGTTATGTACAAAAAGCAGGAACTTATTAAAAATTACGTCATAAAAACTACAATTACACGTGAATTTTAAGAGAGAAAGGAATTTGTAAAATAGTAAATTTATTAACATGCATTAGAAGTCTTAAATAGGAGAATTTACGTCACATTACAGTTATTACATAAAATGAACACAAAATAATATTGCAAAACGGTTTAAATTTACAAATTGCGCTAGACATTTATTTGATATTTTGAGAGGATACCTTTCAACTATTTTTCTTAGGAAAGCGCAAATAATATTTTATTTCTAAAACAAGTATTTTCACGTGAATATTAAAAAGAGAAAGAATAGTTTGGTCAAAATTACGTCAGATTAAAAACGATTAATTTAAAATGTCTCATTTAAAAGAACTTCCTTTTCGCTTTGTTAAAAAATACCGGGAGACAAAGATTCTGTTTACCTAATTCCTTTTATATTACCTTATTTTTAAATGTTGTTACACGTGTCTACGTCATCAAGTTATTTGTATTTCGATGTTTTATTTGTATTTTTATTAATGTTGTACTAATTTATTTGTTCTTTCGTTATTTAAAATAAAAATTATGTCAATTTGTATAATTTGGCAAGTGGTCTGGCGATTTATATAATTTGGCAAAATTAGTGCACGGGATAATTAAGTAGTACCGCAGCGGATTTGGCGTTAAAATTTCCCCAATCAAAGAGAAATGAATAGAAATCTGTTTATAGGGAGATCGCCACTGTTTTTTAAATTATAATTCAATCTTTCGAAATCTTTTTAAAGCCGATCACATTAGCGTGCATTTAGAGTCTGCGGTGTCTGGACGGGGGTTGGCGAGCGTAGCTCGTAGGGGGCCGAGCCCCCTAGTATATATATATTATACTAAATGCAGAAAATTATGTGGGATTTTGAAGATCTGTGTGGGGTAATTACCCCCATTAATCTCCCTGTAAAACCACAAATACTTTATGTTAAAATTAAAATTGAATATAGGTTCATTTTTATGAGAGTCCAGCTCAGAAAAATTTCAATATAGCAAAAAATTTTGTTATTGATTGCTTTTAGTATAGATTTGTGATATTATCTCAAGTTTAAAGTTTCCTTATTTAAGCTTATTAATGTATTTTTTATTCTTTAAAATATCATCTTATATTCTTATTAGTAGTGGTTTAGTAGTTTTGCAAAATTTGTTCATTTTCTTTTCCTTTTTAAATAGCAAGAATAATGTTGAATCAGGTCTTCAATTGAACTCATCTCATGAATGTCTCTCATTGCTAATGAGATGAGTAATGCATTCATCTCTCTAGTATAGCAACAATTTATAAATAAGTAAATAATTTCAAATGATACCAGGAAACATTAAAATAAATCAGAGTGCATATTTTGAACCAAAACATTCACTGTTCTTTATCGGATGAAAATACATATTGTTCGATAGCACATGATGAATTAAGTGCATTCTATTCGCATGGTTACGACGGGTGAGAATTTCTGTCCTAGAATGTACATTATTGCAGAGTTTTCCCCAGGTTTAAAAAAGGACAGGATGCTAATGATAGGAAAAGGACACTTTTTAGATTTGTAAGGGCTTTTTTTAGATTTGTAAGGGCTTTTTTAGATTCATAAGGGCACTTTTTAGATTCATAAGGGCTCTTTTTGGATTTATTTGTAAGATCGATTTTTAGATTCTTATGGGCACTTTTCAGTCTAGTGTGCATTTTTTTAATTTTTAAAGGCAGTTTTAATATCTAAATGTCAAGACACTCTATTCAAGACAACAATGTGTCAGTTTTTACTTGTAAGCAACTTTTTTAATACAAAAAAGCAGTAAGGGCATAATTTTTTTTATTGAAGGTCCAGAAGGGAACCTTTTTTTTTTTTTAATGAGGGGCAATATGTTTTCTGTTGTCATACCTAAGTTCTTTGCTTACTTATTAATTATGCTTGATCTAAAAATAGAATAAAAATTTACATACAATGAAATATATGGCCATCCATTAATTATGTCACACTTCAAGAGGAAAGGTGTGTGTTAAAATGCTGTAACATCTAAAATACGAAGCTGGTTAAGTCGATAGAATTATTTGCAATTGGTATAATAATTTTTTTGTTTTTTCGTAGGTACATATCAGTAGGGTTGAACATTTGTTATAGAAAAAGTGGGTTGATATTGTGAAATATTCACACCATTCAATTTTATTTATACTTTACTGCTTTATTTTACTAATGTCTCAATAAAAAATATATATATACATACATATTATTGTATATTCTTCAAAACTGAATTAAAGATTTCTTTTTTATTTATATATTTACCACTTTTTATGTAAAAAAAAAAAAAGTTTAAAGCAAAATATTTTCTAAAATTTTCACAATTTTTTTAGGATGAATTGTTTTTTACCTTATTTTTGGTGTGATATTTTGTGTGTAACTGCTGAAGATGCATCACCAGGGGTGGGGGATTTTAAGAAAATCTTACCAGCCAGCAAGATACGCAACGTACAGTTGAAAATTGTTATAACAAAATGTAATCGACTGTATGAAAAGTTAATTACAACAGGAAAAAGTTGTATAGGATAGAACTTAGTACCATGTTTACATTGTGGTAATTTGAAAAGTTGAAAAATATACCTAGAAAAAAAATAAAGTGTTTTGCATATTACTAAAGTCATCAGTTTAGCAAAAACTATCTAAAAATTCACTCGCCACATCAGAAAATCCACTCGCCAATGGCAAACAAAATGATGTATTTCCCCACCCCTGTGAACCACCTTTTACAGGAATCCTCATGGTCGCTTTTTGACTACACCAGTATTTTTAAACAATAACCTTAATGGTAGATTTCTATCACAAGTGTTGCTGATACATTGGGAAAATATCACACAAATAAGTAATTAAATATATAATATTTATAATTACTTCACTTTTTTAGGGTGTATTGTGTTTTATTTAGATAATCTAATTTTGATATAAAATATCTGTTTTATTATTTTTGCTCAAGCTTCTCTTTATCACATAACACATTTTTGATAATTTGAAAAGAATATTCTGCGATTGTGACCACACTATTTGCTAAAACAGTAGATGAAATGCTGGTCTTCTCTTTAAAGAGACCCGGATGCATGAAGAGTTTTTGAGCTGTAAGTTACTTTCAAAGATTAGAAAGAATCTTTCAACCTCATCATATGTGAATGGGCCTGGTTAAAAATTTTTTAGAAATAGTGTTGACCTGTTTGAAATAACTTAAGGGTGAAAACTCAACGTTCTGTAAAAAATGAAAGTTGAAAAAATCAGCAATGGCTGCAATTGTCATTTTGAAAAAAAGTAATTTCTAAACAATTTTCATAACACGACAGAATGAGAGTACTTTGAAATATTTCATATTTAGTATTTTCCTTGTTGTGTCTCAAAACACTTGTAATATTTTATTAAATATTGTAAGTGAACTTTTTTGTTCTCATTCAAATATAATTAAGTCTTATCTTATGTACGGCAAATATTTTTCAATTTATTTCATGATTTAATTCTTCATTTTCGCATTCCTTAACAATTTTAGTATTACTCTTTTATATTTCTTCATTGAAAAAAAATCTTTTCTTTTGAATTGCAACATCTGAAAGTAAAAACAACAAGATAAATGTTGAAAGATTAAAAAATGTATGTATAATAACTGCAATGTTGTTTTAATCAAAGTAAGCTCTAAATTAAGGAGGAAAAAACAAATGGATAAGTGTGATCGCAGATTGCACAGGGCGTTTTGTTTAATATCTCTTTTAAAACACTTTATCCCTAAATTAATAAATCAAAATTGCTTATTTATAATTATTAAATCCTTACATAAATGACAACACCATTGCAGTTAATTTTAAAATGAATAGAAAAATATTTTTAATTCAAATTAAAAATATTCAAGAAAAATTATTTAAATAAAATTAAGAAATCTGAATATTTTTTAATTCAGCAATTTCAAAAATTTAGCGCAGTTATAAATAAAATATAAAATTTTTAAAAGCAAAAAATTGTTTAAAACATATTTAAAATGCTCAAATAATCCATATTAATCGTTTGACTTTCCAAACACTCACTAGATCGTGCCAAAAAAAGGATTTTAACATTTATTAAAATTCGAAATAAGAAAGAAAAAAAATCTTTCAAAACTTGTCCTATTATTTAACCCTCTAAGTGTTTGGGGCGTAATATTCCGTTCACTAAGCTCCAGGTTTCACAGCAATACAAGCAATATTTAAGATAATATAATTCTATACATTTAATGAATTTTAAATACATTGAAGAATGATTAATACTCTCAAGGATTATATTCATTTTTGTAATTGAGTATTTTTTATAATGTTGAAAGAATCATATTTTCTTAGCATTTAAAACAAAATGCAAAGAAAACAACATTACAATTTTACTTTTTTGCAAGACGCTCGGAGGGTTAAAAAAACCTTTCAAAAGTTGCCCTATTATTTAAAAAAATGGCCAATAGATGGCAGCAATAAACAAAAATACAGGTTCTAGATTGAAATTCCAGATTTTCTTTCTGTGTCTGAAATAAGAAAAGATTTTAAAAATTACAGCAGCGTAAAAAAAATAAAATAAGCCTTTAAAATTGCAAAAAAAAAAAAGGAATTTTCTTTTAATTAAATCCATCTGAAAATGAAGTGTAATAACAAAATTCAAAATTTTCAAGTTCCACTGAGAGCTTTGAACCCACGAACTACGGCATGGGAGACATCTGCATTACCTCGACAGCATCAGTGCTCGGGGATATTGGCTGAATTTTATGTATTGAAATCGAAAAAGAACGAATTCACTTAATTAAAGGGCAATTCCATGGATAGTGTCACACACGTAACGCAGGCTTTAATTTTCAATTATTTATTAAATTTTAATGTTAATTCTGATTTTAAGTGGTATGGTAAATAAGTTATTACCATATTTTTAAATTTAAATGTGTGGCAATAAAACTCACAGAAGTATATCATTTAATTTCATTACTTAAAATGTACTTTTTTTCTACTTCAGAAAAAAAGCACATTTTGAGTATGAAATTAAATGATATCTTTCTGTGAGTTTTATTTCCACACATTTAAACTAAAAAATATGGTAATAACTTATTTACCATACCGCCTAAAATCACAATTAAAATTAAAATTTAATAAATAATTGAATAAATGAAAAATAAAGCCTGCGTTACGTGTGTGACTCTCCGCACGGAATCGCCCTAAAATAATATAAGGATTTTTCATGATTTTGGGATGGTCAGGGGTATTCAGCTATATGTAAAAAAAAAATCAAGTCTGAACTTAAATAGTTTCCGAGCACAAGCATGTGACAGACGGGCAGACAGAAAAGCGAGACTAACCCAAAAAAGTGACTGCAACAAAGAACGGGTTATCACTCGAGTGTGGCAACCTGTAACATAGAGGAGGGATGGAGTTTTTAAAAAAAAAATGTTGACATAATTAATGTATTACCCCATATCTATGAATTTATAAAAATGTTAGCACGCTATTTTATATTGAATTAGTGTTTTTTTTTTTTTCATCTTTAGTACTTAGTTCTAAATATTGTTTTTATTTTAATTGACACTTTTAATTTAAAATATTAATGTTTTAACTAAAAGTCCTTCTTTTAGGATTGGAAATCGGGCTCTTTTGACAGCAACTAAAAAGTTTACTGTTTTGATTAAGAATTTTGTTGATTTTCCAAAGTTTATGATAAAAAGGTGAGAATATTTATTATATTCTGTTATTATTATTTCATTAGGATGTAAAAATTTCGTTAATAATTTTTTGGAGAATATTCTCCTAAAGAACATAATTTTAAACTGTTTATATGTGAATGAATATCTTCAAGACTTAAATAGAAATATTTAAAATATACTATACAATAAGTTATAAGTATAAAAATAATAGTAACTTTATTACATTGATAAAAAAGGCCATATTTTGTTTAAGATTTTTCTGAAAACAAAAGTAGCTATACAAAAATATTGGATGTGTTCATTTTTTTTAGGGTATTTCATAAAAATATGCAGAATCACCTTCAAGAACAATTTTAAATAATTTTGATCCCCAAAATCTCTGGATTTTCAGATTAATAAAACAACTAAGATGTGCAGAAATTTATTCAATCTACCTGCACAAAAAGTAAAAGAAAAGTGCCTAAATTCACAAAAGAATCTATTGCTTGTCATAGTTATAATGGAAGAACTGCTTGAAATTGTTTATTCGAGGATTGAACATTTTAACTGATATTTTTTTTTTTTTTAAATGTTATTATTTAACCAATTTATGCTATTTTTAAAAATTAAAATAAATAAATAAATTAAGTTAAATTAAATTTTCATGTTTAAAGAAATTCTTTAATCAAACTTTTAGGAACAATAATTAATCAATTTATTTTGTGACTCTTTTGTGAAAATATGATCTGAAACTTTCCATGATCAAAGTAAATAAATTAACATTACTATGAAAATAACACAATAAAATTTTTTCAGTGTCTATTTTCAGCATTGCATTTTCTGTTACTGGGCATGTCAATATATATATATATATTGCATTATATTACTAACACAATTTGTTTGAAAATATGCCTCAGTAAAATAATATAAAATCTCTTCTACCTTAAAATAAGCATAATTATATTTTTTATAGGAGAAATATTCCAGATTTCAGTGATCGTAATTATTTAAAACACTGCACTTATCATCCAGACCATCATCCTTTGTGCCCTATATTTGTATTAGAAGATATTGTTCCTGGGGATTATGACAAAATGGCTGTAAAAGTATGTTTGAAATATTATCATTTTGCAACCACCTTTGTTTATTTATGGTAAAATTGATTTTGATTTTTGTAGCTTTTGCTTATTAACAAACTTTCTAAGCCTAGTTGTTTAAAACAGTGAAATAGCTAAATGTGTAGTATTATCAGAGTTGCGATGTTACCTAGAGAATGTAGAAAAGTCTGGGAATTCAAAAATTAGTCTAATAAGTCAAAGAATTAAAGTCAGGGAATTTGATAAAATTCCATGTCTATTGCCAAATAAGTTCGATCTTTATATGACAAAAGGCAAAAATTATCTACATTTTGATAGATTCCCCCCCTTTTTTTTGTTGTTGTTGTTTAAGGAATTTTGTGAAACAGTTGCTGAAGTGCTCAGAACACAAATATTGTGTACTGAACACACAGTTATATTTGTGTGTTCAGTAGACTGTAGCAAATTTTTACAGTTTGAAGTTTTAAATTTTAGTGTTTTCGAGTGATATAGTATTTATTTTACCTTAAAATGTCCAGTACACACTACATTATTAAGCTTTTTTGTTTGTTTAATACACCTGAAAAATTAAGTAATTTTATTATTCAGGGTCACCACAGACCTGGAATATATGATAATATCGGGGAATTTTGTTAATCAGAGAAAAATTGGGAAAAATCGCAGAATTATTATTATTATTTTTATTTCTATCATTTACTCGGAAAACTATTACTATTTTTTTCTACTAGGATTACTATTTGTTTCTAGATTACTAATCATAATAATTTAAAAAAATAAAATAAAAATTCAAAACCATACAAAAATATGATTGAAATATACAACTGAAAAAACACACCGAATCATGCAAAAATATGAATTCTATTAAGATTACTTTTTTCTTCCTAGTAGAATCATGACCGGTTTCGAGATTACTGATCGCGATCATCTAGAAAAAAATTGCAAAACCATACAAAAAATTATATATATAACTGAACCAGAAGTATTTCAATCTTTTTCAGTGACTCATTGAATTCTTGGCACTTTTTCAGAGTTAACAACCCTTGTAAAATGATTTTTTATCTAGTCTTATGTTGGTTCTAGCATTGAATTAACAAGGCAGCATAGTAGACACTAGAGATCTGCATGAGCCAGGCCGGGATCGGGCCTATTTTCATTCACGGCACTTGGGCCGGGCTCGGGCCTTACTTCTTCCCTGAAGGTTCGGGCCGGGCCGAACTTATTTTTTCTGCACACACCTGGGTACTGGTTTCATTCCTAATCTTCATGGTTCAAAATTTTCATTTTTAGTTTTCACCCACCCCGTATGAAAATCATTGTCTCGGCGTGACCTGTTCGTTCAAAGGTCAGTAAAATTAAGCCTGGCCCAAAGATTTTTGCAAAATATGCATACATTTTTGAATCGCCATTATTCTACAATCAAACATTTGTGGTCTGGTCCATTCAAAGGTCAGTAAAATTAGGCGTGGCACAAATTTTTTGTCAAAAAGTGCATACATTTTTAAATCGCCATTATTCTACAATGAGGAATTTGCACACATGGGGGATTTGATCATTTATATATTTTTCTGATAGTTCCACATCCACAGTTTTCAAAAATGTTCTCGAAAACGCGAAAAAAATATCTATACTATTAAATAATTAGTCCTAAAAGTAAGCTAAAATCATGTCGCTCAAAATCGGGGCGTGACTTACTATGACGTCACAGTTCACGACAGGCAAGCGAAACGAAAAGAAAAGAGATACTAGGCTTCGGAAATAAAGGTTCGAAATTTTTAAACTACTGATTTTACAAATTTGGTTCTTTCGCATCTGGATGTTATTTTGTACGTTGATTTATAAAATGTCAATTTGAAAAAAAAAATGAATGCTAAGTTTATGAAAAAATCGATTTTTAAACTCATTAAAAGTCTTTTCACATAGAGAAAGTTGACGGAATATTGTTAAAATTAGGAAAAATAAAGAACTGATCGCTTTTAAACTTTGACGTTGTTTTTAACGCATAATAAAGATTTTATAAATTTAAGATGAGTTGATTTTTGGTGGTGGTGTGGGGGGGAGGGGGGGAGTTTTCTCTTTTTTTCTTCAGATCAACTATTTATTGCGTTTTAAATGCGATTTTTCATTTAACACTTAAATAAATATTATTTTTTAACATTAGATATTTGAAAGAGTGGGAAATGCAGAGGGAGGGGAGGGTCATCCGGGGAGGAGCTATTTTCTAAATTTTGAGTACGCGCCTCATGTGACATATCGTTAGAAAGGTGTATGAAAACTTATTCATATTATCACATCCGGTGCCCCTCCCCCCACTTCGCCCCCCCCCCTGGGGGCACTTTTGTAAATTTTTAGGTTTTTTACAAGAATTTGCAGTGCGTGCGCAGCACGTGGTGCTATACGATGCCTCAGGCAGCGGAGATGTGGTTCGCGGTTTTTTTTTCTGTTGATTTTTTTTTTTTTTTTTTTAAGATTATGCAGTATTGTCGAAGCACGCCTGCTACACGGTGTCATAGGCAGCGGGACTTTTATGTTGAAAAGTAAAAATTTAATATTAAAAATTTTTTGAGTAGTTTCAATATTTTTACGTTTTATAATCTCTATTAAGACATGACAAAATATCGTTTCGAAATAAATCCTTTATTTTTTAAACCTAGTCCCTTACTTAATAAAAATGTACACTTACGCAATAAAATTTTTATTTACTTCCTAAATAAAAACTAACACATTTGTGTGTGTCATATCTTAGACGTTTCTACGTTTTACCTATTTAATCATCAATAAAACAGGGTTATTGCTTATTAATCTACTACAGAGTGTTTTTGTTTGTTTTTAAATACGAATGAGTACATTATATATATGAATGCTTCTTTTTCTCTTGAGTAACTATTTATCCAATCAATTAATGTTCTAAAATAGTAATATTTAAACAAAATCAAACATAAAATTACTGAAAAATGATCTTCACAAGATCAAAGAGATGATGTATTAGATAAATTCGGATTTTTCTTGTCATCTCCCTTCATAGCTTTAGTCCATGATTTTCTACTGGCAGGGTCTTTTGGCACACTGAAAAACAACTTTTCGCTAGAAGTTACTGGTTGTATTAGTGCAGAGTGGTACAATACAATACAGTAAAACCTCCTTAAAGCGACCACGTTTCATTCTAATAAAAATTGATCGTTTCGAGGGGTGGCCTCTTAATGGAGGTCATGTTTAAATCTAGATTTTAATTGTTGAAAAAAAGTAGAAATATTGTTACTAGAATTTATTTTTCACATTAGGAAAAAATATAAAAATTTAAGTATCAAAATAAAAGTTAATTATATAAGTTAATTACTGCAGTGTTTAAAAATGAATATATTGACGATTACTTTGGTTTTACGGTTTTATCGTTCATAACTTTTATTTCCAAGTCCTTTCAAAATTCAGTAAATAAATGCAATTTTTTTTTTTTGGACGGGAACAAATAATGATATTTTCATTAATTTATCTATTTCTTTGAGAGTTTCCTAACAGAATAGGGTAGGGGAGTTTATTGATCGTCATTCTTAATTCGTCATCAGAGTTAACTTCATTGTCTAAAAAGGCATAAAGGGGTTTAAACACTTAAAAGTTACCGGAATAAAAAAAAAATCTAAACTTAGTTTAGAAGTTTAAAGCCCCTCGGAATTATTTTTCTTATAAAACCTTCTTCAAGCGACAGGAAAAAACGGAATTTGTTTCCTTTTCTTCAAAGAAATTGGTCGCTCATGGAGAGAGGTCAGCTGGGATGGTCTCTGAATGGAAGTAAAATTAGTATTGAGCCTATGGGAATAAATTCCGTTCAATGAAAAACTGATCGTTCAGGGAGGTGGTCGCTTAATGGAGGTGATCGCTTAATGGAGGTGGTCGCACAGAGAGGTCTCACTGTATTTATAATATGACTTTGTGTTCTCAGTCATAATAATTTTAGAAACAGCAATATTTCAAATGAACAAGTTGAAAAGCGACACACGTAAAGAATAACAGTCGTTTGTTGTCATGAACTGTGACGTCAGATGTATTACGGAGCGTTTTCGGGATACGGTAAATAGTGCGATATTAAAACAATCATAAATCAGTAATAAAAGCTCAAAATAAAAAAAATATGCAGGGTATCCTTCTTATTTTTTCATGTACTATTGTTTCGTGATAAAGTTAGAAAACGTGCAAATTCTCCATTAAACATTCAAATTCATTCTTTTTAAAGAGTAGTAGATTTCTACACTTATTAAAATATAGTTAAATTAAAATATAGTAAAACGTCTGAAAAAGAACCTGTCTATGACGAAATCTTGTTTTAAACTGAAAAATGTGTTGATCCATGCGAAATTAATATACTACAACGTAAGAAAATAATATATAATACATTTACACTTGCTAAGAAGGGAACTTGTCTATAACTCATTTTTTTTTTCTTTTCTAGTCTTATTCAGTCTTAGATTTTACTGTATAACATTTTTCAGATATTTAACACTTCATTCAATACATGGAATATGGATTAACAATATTAATGATAACTGAAACATTTACATACAAGAAGTAGAGATTCATTAAATAAATAAATATTGCACCCTGCGGCACTTCTATAAAAATGAAGATTATAAACATGAAAAGAAAAGTTAAGATAAATATTTTTGGCTTGAACTCCTCGTACGAGACAAACTTTTAACCAAATCGGCGTAAAAATAATGTTTTGTAGAAATGCACTCGGGCCGAGATTTTAACTTTTTTTCGGGGCGGGCTCGGGCCGAACTTTTAACTTTTTAACCGGGCCAATAAGTTTTTTCTACGGGCCGGGCCAATATTTTTTTTGTATGAGCCGGGACGAATTTTTTTTTCTCTGAGTCGGGCTGGACCCGGGCCTGGAAATGTCGGCCCAAGCAGACCTCTAGTAGACGCCTCCAGATTAATTCTGCTTCATTAAAGAAAAAAAACCCCACTATATATTAAATGTATTATTTTAAAGTCTTTGTAATATAGTGAATTTATAATTATAATTAACTAGCAAACCCTGCAGCTTTGCTCGCGTAATATTTGAAATATGCCAAGTGATATTTATATGTCTAATTTTTATTAAAAGGTACTAACTAAATTTTTACTTATTACTTTTAAGAATAATTCAAAACTTACTATTTAAAACACAGTTTGATTAAACATCATTATTACACTGCATTAGGCAGAAAGGAGACTTAAATTAATAAAACTAAATAAATGATAATTTAGAAAATATTTTGAAACCTTTATGCTCATTTAATACGCTCATTTCAGTATTCATTTGAAGTTTTGAATTTTTTAGAAACCATCTTCTTACACCTTAAAATTAACTATCATGTCAAATTCCAAGTCCTACCATCTCTCTCAACAGAAAGGGCTATGTTGAATTAGGAACTATCACCATTAATTTGCCAACATTAATTTTGAAATCGGTTTGTTATTTTTAATATTCCACAGAAAGGTAATTTAGAAAGCTTTTAAAGGCCCTTTATAGAACGTTTGTTGTTCCTGTAAACCTCAGGTGGTAGAATCATCGGCCTGTGTAGGATCAGAGACTGTTACCATTGATTCGCAACTATTACTTTTATAACCGGTTTATATTCAATGAAATTGCATAGAAATCGTAATTTAGGACTTTTTTAGAATGCTTTTCACACCTCCCCTTCACTTCACCCTTTTTTAATTAGAATTTATTTTCGACAGTCCTTCGAGGGCATTTATATTTTATAAGTAACTACCATGTCATATTTAAAGTTTCTACCCTTTTCAGTATCACAGAAATCGCTATTTAGAAAGTTTTTAGCTCCTGTAACCCTCTGGTGGTAGTGGCACAGATATAAAATATAGCTTACGTTTGAGCAGGTTCTAACACCAACAATTTGTCATCATTATTTTTTTAATCGGTTTAGTATTTGATAAGATTGCATAAAAATTGTAATTTATAACGCTTTTCGCTTACTTCATCTTTTTAAATTTGGAATTTTCTTTCGACTGTTCTTAGAAAGCAGTTGCATCTTGTAAGTAAATACCATGCCATACTTCAAAGTGTTAGACCCCTCAGTTGTGCAAAAAACGCAAATTAGAACATGTTTTGCTTTTGCAACCCTCAGATGGTAGTGACAGCAACATAAAATATAACCTATGTTATAGCAGGGACTATCACCATTGATTAGCAACCATTACTTTTGAAATAGTTTTGATACTTCCTGAGATTGAGTATAAATCACAATTTAGAACGCTTTTCATGCATTTTCACCACTTTTTAAATTTCTAATTTTTTCGAAACTGTTCTTAAAGATCATTTATATCTAATAAATATGTAACTTGCCTAATTTTAAGTTGCTAGCCCGTACCGATCACAAAAATCGAAATTTAGAACGCTTTTTTGCTCCTGCAACGTCTAGGTGATAGTGATACCAACATAAAAAAGTGTCTATGATAGAGCAGTGTCTGTCAGCATCAATTTCCTACTATTTATTTTGAAATCAGTTTGATTCTTCCTGAGATATCGCCGACAAATCGGCATTTAGAATGCTTTTCGCGCATTTTGCTCCTGCATCTTCTCTGGGGTAGTGGAAACAGATATAAAATATAGCCTAACTTGGAGCGAAATCTGTCAGCATAATTTTTACACCATTATATTAGAAATCGGTTCAGTACTTCGTAAGATTGCATAGAAATTGCAATTTAGAACGTTTTTTACAACGCTTTTTGCGCATTTTGACTCCCTTTTAAATTTTGATTTTTAAGGAAATGCTCTTAGAGATCATTGATACCTTATAACTAACTACCTTTCCAAATTTCACGATTCTAGGCCCTTCCGTAACGCAAAAACCGCAATTTAGAACGTTTTTCCCCTGCACCCCCTTTGGGGTAGTGTCACCGACCTGAAACATAGCTTATGTTGGAACAAGGGTTGTCACCGTCATTTTGACACCATTATTTTTTAAATTGGTTTGGTATTTCCTGAGATTGTACAGAAACCACCATTTAGAACGTTTTTTAGAACGCTTTTCGCGCATTTTCACCCCTTTCAAATTTCGAATCGTTTAAGAACTGTTCTTAGAAATCCTTTATACCTAATAAGTAGCTAATATTTCAAATTTCATATTTCTTGGCTCTTCAGTAACACATAAATCGCATTTTTAGAATGTTTTTTGATCCTGCACCCCCTTTGGGATAGTGGCACCGACATAAAACATAGTCTATCTTGGAGCAAGCGTTGTCACCATCATTTTGACACCAATATTTTTTAAATCGGTTTGGTATTTCCTGAGATTATGTAGAAACTATCATTTAGAACATTTTTTAGAACGCTTTTTGTGCATTTTCACCCCTTTTAAAATTCGAATTGTTTAAGAACTGTTCTTAGACATCATTTATATCTTATGAGTAATTAATATTCCAAATTTCATATTTCTAGGCCCTTCAGTAACACAAAAATCGCGTTTTTAGAACGTTTTTGGTTCCTGCACCCCCTTTGGGGTAGTGGCACCGACATAAAATATAGCCTATGTTCTAAGTTGGACTAACACCATCATTTTGATACCATTACTTTTGGAATCAGTTCGGTAGTTCCAGAGCTTACCTCCTACAAATAAACAATTTTTACCTCTTTATAATATGAGTATAGATTACTATACTTATAACCAATATTTATAATAATACTATTTTCACAATATTGAATACCTTACATTAAAATTGAAAGTTGAACCCCTTGCATAAACTGGATATTATATGCCAGTGTCTCAATTAAAAAAATTATTTTATTGTATATTCTTCAGGATTTTATTTATATATTTACCACTTTTTGTGCTAAAAAGTTTCAATGCAAAATATTTTCTAATGTTTTTTTACTTTTTTTAAGATAAATTGTTTTTTTACCTTGTTTTTGTGCGAGATTTTGAGTGTGACTGCTGAAGATGAATTGTTTTTTACAGGAACAATCATGGTAACTTTTGAGCTATCAGTATATTCAAACGATAATTGTAATGGTAGATTTCTATTACAAGAGTTGCCGATTATTTTTAAAAAAGTAGTGGTATCCAAAAAAAAGTGGTTATGCGATCCCTGTATTTATCAGAAATGTTTCTTGATAATGCTGCTTTATATCAATAGTCAATTTTTTTATAGGATGGTTACAATCATGGTATGTAGGGTTGTTATAGAGTGGTCAATGTGCTGCACAAAACTGCATGGCTAATAATTTTATAATGCATCATGTTTTTATTTTTTTTATTTTTAAATATAGCAATTGAAAGCTAATATAGCAACAGAAATTATAGAGTTATAGCATAATAGAATTATAGCATTATAGAATTATAGCAACTGAAAATATAAAATAATTGATTAGTTATTGACAACTTGATCTTATACATTGGTATATGTTGCATAACTATATTTTAATAATATGAAAAGTAATAAAAAGTATATTTACTTAAATGATAAAGAGTACTGTTATTTATATAATTTGGTATGTTCTGTACTTGGCAATTTTTTTTCTTTTTATTTTGACGAAATAAACATTTCATAATGGAATATGTATACATAATTTTCTACATAGAAAATATGATGATGGAATCCTAAAAATGGTGGCATGCTGCACCATGTTAAATATAATTAGAATAATGACTGTATAAATAAATAATATTAAGATGATTTTGTTGTCAATGCTAGATTATTTCATTTTGATGCATTTAAATACCAGAAAGACAACAATAATTTTTTTCATGAATGCTAATTTTTTTTTTTGTTTATTTGTAACATGCAAGTTTTGGTACATAATCTTTAAATTTATTTCAATTCTTTCTATCACGACCTGTTGTCTTCCCATGCTCAACCGTATTCTAATTTGAGGGATAATTTCAGATTATCTCAAAATTTGACTATCTTTTTGCAGTTAACTATAACATTTCCCTTTTTGAAAATGGTCAACATAACTTCTTTTTCTCTTGTCATTTTATAGATCCATCCATAATTTAAAGAAAAAAAAAATTCTCCTCCTATTATAAAGGCATGGGCAGTACACAATGTACAGTTTAAATAACTTGATAAAATGTGATAAAATACACATTGCTAAGTGATGTACTACATTAAAAATACACAAAAATATGTATAATTCAATGGTTTCAACCCTCTTCTGGGGCTATCTTCAGGATCTAAAGTGAAAAATAATCACAATGTTTTCGACTTCGCTAAGATCGAGAATTCAAAGCGTGAACGGTGACCAATCAGCACCAAGTTAATGGAAGAGTGAACGCCCAGCAAATGCCTAGAAAAAACTATTACTTCAATAAATTCAACCAAATTCCAGAAATGATGTATGACAAATAATCATTGTGCTCTTCTCCGCCTCCTCATTAAAATTTCAATGGATTCTCTTATTAAACTTCTTTGCACTGTATTACACGATACAATAATCTTTGCATTTTCAATATTTTTAATGTAATACATCATTTAGCAATGTGTATTATATCACATTTTATCTAGTTATTCAGATTATCCTCTTTGATAGCTGTTGTTTAATACACATATATATGTACGTGTAGCTTTAACTGTACAGTATCAAAATGAAAATCATTTGTGCTTTGCTCTTGTGAAGACATTTTTTTTTAACTATCCACTCTACTAAATTATGTGTGAGAATGATATTATTTCCAACAAAATACTCATTATCAGAGAAATTTTAGCATTAACATGAAATTATCAGGGAATTTTGATACCAAATTTTTCGTATTTTGACATTTACATAGTCCTGTAAAATACTTCCTTTCTTATGCTAACACTTTGAATTATTTTTGTGTTTAGAATTTTATTTTGTCTGCTTAATGTGTTAAAAAAGTCTATTTTTCCCTGTGTATTGCATAAAGAATAATATTTTTAAAATATAAAGTGAAAATAATTATTTTAGGATTTACAGCTATAAATTTTTGAAGAAGAAAATGAAATAAAACGAATCTATTCAAAAGTATTAGGTTGTAACAAAAGTTTCCTGCCGCAGCTAATATCGTCTGTGCAAACAGTTTGCATGATGTGTTTGCTCATATTTTGTCAAACGATTTTTGGCATTTGAAAGAAAAAGACTTGCTTTATAATATTGTGTTGTGAAATTTGTGAAAAAATATCGTTATCATTAAGTACAAGGTGTCTGAAATGGAATTATCACACTACCAGATTAGAACCATCATTTACTCCCAGTTCTGTTGCAAAAAGTCAGTTACAGAGGGTGTGTTCAAGATGCATGCGCGTGAGCTCAGGAGACAGGAACATGGAATGGGTCCATATCATGGATGGAATAACACGTAGTGTGTTCAGGAACAGATCATGGATTTGATTAATTATGGTGCTAATTATAAAGATATTTTGTTGCAAAAGGAACGTGTGCTAGATGGCTGAATGGATAAGGCAGTGAACTCAACGGAAGGTTCGAATCCTTCCAGTCCCACATTGTGTCATAATTTTTTTTTTGTTTTGTTTATTGGTTGTTTTATATTTTTCATAATGAATAAGATATTTTTGATGAAGATATATTTTTTATTTTTATTATACAGAGGCATATGTATTTTTATTATAATAATAAAATACTTATTTAAATGTGAGAAAATGAGGTATTTCGAGATGAAAGTTTTACATCTGAACGCCTTGTAAATATTCAAAGTTTCATTTCTAAGTGATTATATATGTAGTATGTATATCTATAATGATATAAACATTAAGCAAATCCAAATGAAAAAATAATATATATTGTGCGAAAATATCCTTTTGCGAGTAGGATAATCCCTTGATTTTCTTTTTGATTCAGAGTACTTTAGGAGTGAATTTTTATCGAGACTAGGCTGGAAATCATATTTTACTTTGAACATCTACTTATAATAAAATCTGAGTGCAGGGGACCGTCAGAACGATGCCGGTGCGAACCACTCTGGTCTGCGAATCGACTGTAGCTAAACGCCATGTTAGGCTTAATGAAAAACATATCTTAACATATGACAGCTAAATGATAATTTTTTCTACTTGAAATCATGTCTGTTCAGCATATTTTCACATAAAACATGTGTATCATATCCATTTATAATGTATTAAGTTCTAAATTAAAATTAAGCTATTAGAAATCAAATCTAAACAAACGATACTATTGCCATTCAGATTCAAATTCCAGCAAATCAATAAACAAATGAATGACTCTTTGACGATTCATTAAAAAAAATACGGCTAACATCTGATTCTGCTTTAAATATATTTTTTAAAGCATATTAAAGCCTTTAAGTATTTTGAAATGCGTTTTTCATTATTGTTTACATTTATAAACAGCAATTTTATTTACGACTGTTTACATTTACAAGCACTCAGTTTACGACATACATATGAAATATTACATAATTTATTGAATAAATGTTTTAAAAAGTATCATCAATGTTTTCAACAAATATTAATAGTTTTAATGATTCAATTTAATGATTATTCATCATTATTCATATGAATCATTCATATGAATATTGATTCATAGCAATGATTCATATATTTCACTCTTCTGTAGTGGCAACAGTGAAACGCTGTTTCTTTAGGAAAACCGAGGGATAAACGTGCTGATGTTTCGCCACTACTCGCTTTGATCTGTCAATAGTTATTTTTGAATGTTTTAAAACAGTTTTTTTAATTTTTATTATGGACTTTCCGAATGAATCGCTTTCAGAAAGAAGGCGTCAATTGACCAGGAAAAGAATTGCATGATCGCGGCAATCAACGGATTTCTCACTTTGCCTAATAAACTCAGCTGAGTTTACACCGAACAGAATTAAACACCCATAGGCATAATTTTTTGTTTATTTTTTATCTAAACTATGGATATTTTAACCCTCTGGCTGTCTTGGAAAAGGGCAAAATTGTAATGTTGTTTTCTCTGCATTTTGTTTTAAATGCTAAAAAAATGATTATTTGAACATTTTATAAAAAAAACTTAATAACGAGGGGGGAGGGGGTAGCAGAATTTGACAAAATAAAAATGAGAGTACAAACAGCGGCAAATTGAGTTTATTTCTAATCCTTTCCCATGACCTACTGTGCATTTAGCCCATGTATAGAAACAAACAGCATGAAAAAAAACAGCCAGGAGCTTGCAACTATCATCTGTCTGCTTTCCCTGAAGGATTGCAAAAATCATTAAAATATTGTAGAAAACTGGTGGTTTCATCAAACGAATATGAATTTCGTCAGAGGATCGCAGAAAGAAACACAATTTTTCCCAAAGGATCCTTTAGAATGCATGTTTCGTCTAAGGATCATGGAATATGTGAATGTTGCCAAATAATCATGGAAAAAACATGAATTTCATCAGATGAGTGCAGAAAAAATGCATTATTTCATCAAAGTATCGCGAAAAACGTGAATTTCGTCAAATAATCACAGAAAAAATATGATTTTCATTAGAGATCACAGAGAAAACGAGAATTTCATCGAAAGGTTGCAAAAGTGCAAGTTTCAACATAAGATCCTAAAA
Source organism: Maratus speciosus (assembly GCA_963932465.1). Classification (NCBI taxonomy): domain Eukaryota; kingdom Metazoa; phylum Arthropoda; class Arachnida; order Araneae; family Salticidae; genus Maratus; species Maratus speciosus. Next base: position 105,169,603 of record OZ010786.1, on the reverse strand, counting down.
AAAATGTAAATTTTGAAATCGGGGATCTTGAAGCTTATTGGTTCATCAGTATCAGGTGAATCGTTAGTCAGCTAAATTTTCTGTTATGTAACTAATTTGCTGCATACATTCGGATGCACCTGTGCTTCTGTCAACGTATTTTGATTGTAAGATAAGTCTCGCTTTCTCTGCTGTTTATTTCGTTTGTTTTTTATTAGGATTTTTGCATTAGCTATTTAAAATGCACCCTTTATTGGCCAATATATCAATTTTTACATGGTTTACCATTTTAGAGACGGACGATGCAGCGGCTGCGAAAAAATTCAAGTCTGAAAACTTCGAGGGTGTATTACCAAACATCCATCAAAATTTAAATTTAATTCAGTTAGAAGAGAAGTACCATACCTTGACGATGTTTCAGACCCTGACTAGGATCCCTTTTTCTAAACATTAAATTATTGATTGTTTTTTACTTTCTTCTATCTTCAATAGAAGAAAGTATTGTAATCGAAATTTTTTTTTACTTCCGGTTTTCGACGGATTTGCATGTTTTAGGGGTCAGAGAATCCAAAAAACATGTTTATAGAAAATGTCTGTCTGTCTGTGTGTCCGTCTGTCCGTCCGTCCGTCTGTCTGTCGCCATAGTACCATCAAAAAGTGTATGAAGTTATGTATAGAATTAAACCAAAATTTTATAATAAGTTTTTAGCTATGGCAAGCAGGTCCTCCCGGAATTTGGAAAAAATTTGCCGGTAGGGGGCGCTGATATAACAATTTTTGTGCGATTTTGAATATTGTACCATCCAAAAGTGTATGGAGTTATGCATAGAATTGAACCAAATTTTTAGTTTAAGTTTTTGGATATGACAAGCAGGTCCTCCCTGAATTTGGAAAAAATTCGCCGGTAGGGGGCGCTGTAAATGCGTTTTTTGTGCGATTTTGAATATTGTACCATCGAAAAGTATATGAAGTTATGCATACAATTGAACCAAATTTTTATTTTAAGTTTTTGGCTATGGCAAGCAGGTCCTCCCTGAATTTGGAAAAAATTCGCCGGTAGGGGGCGTTGTAATAGCGATTTTGAATATTGTACCGTCCAAAAGGGTATGAAGTTATGCATAGAATTAAACCAAATTTTTATTTTAAGTTTTTGGATATGGCAAGCAGGTCCTCCATGAATTTGCAAAAAATTCGTCCTTTAGGGGGCGCTGTAATAGCGATTTTGAATATTGCACCATCGAAAAGTGTATGAAGTTATGCATAGAATTGAACCCAAAAAAAAATTTAAGTTCTTGGCTATGGCAAGGAGGTCCTCCCTTAATTTGTAAAAAAATCGCTCATAGAGGGCGCTGTAATAGCAATTTTTGTGCCATTTTGAATATTGTACCGCCAAAAAGTGTATGAAGTTATGCATAGAATTGAACCAAATTTTATGTGTTTATTTTTGGTCATGTCACGAAGGTCCTCCCTGAATTTGGAAAAATTCTGCCGGAAGGGGGCACTATAATTGCGATGTCTGTACCATTTTCATTATTGTACCATTGAAAAGTGTATGAAGTTATCCATATAATTGAACCAAATTTTTTGTGCATCTTTCTGGCTATGGCAAACAAGTCCTCCCTGAACTTGAAAAAATTCCGAAAGAAGGGGGCGCTATAATTCCGATCTCTGTGCCATTTTCATTACTGTACCATCGAACAGCGTATAAAATTATGCATACAATTGAACCAAAATGTTTGTGCTTGTTTTTGGCTTTGGCCAACAGGTTCTCCTTGAATTTGGAAATATTGTGCGGTATAGGGGCTCCGTGCTAGCGATTTTTGTATACTTTTCTTGATTTTTCGTAGTTCTATTATGCATCGGTGGCTCATGCAGCGGCAGGAACTCGCTTCCTGCTATGCCGGCTATTCGCAAACAGCTGATAACGACAGAATAAGGAAAAATTAATAATTTTAACAAATATCATGATATAGATTAACTCGTTTTTAGTCCGTTTAATTGACTTGAGCAGAAATTTAAGATGAAAATTAAAGTTGGTATAGTATTGAACTAATAATATTGAAGTATTACCATGTGTAACTAGGTTTTGAAATATTAAGATGTATAAGATAGAAGAAAGTTTTGGGATTGGCACATCCAACTAGTTTAATTTTAACTGATTGTTTTTTTTTTTTGTGTAAATATTTTAATTTTTTTTTTTTGTATGAAACTCCCCTTTTTTTTTATGAATCACCGTCTCATTTATTGGTATTTCTTTATATTTATCCTTTTACTTTTATTTTATGTTTAATAAATTTTTTGGCAGTTGTGAGCGAGATTTTACCTGCATTCATAACAAATTTTTCAAGATGGCAGAAAAACTTCGTTTTTAAATCTTTATGTTACTGGGTCATTCCATGTCAAATCACCCAGAATTTTCTAAAAATGACACCCACCATCTTCAATTTTCATAAACTTTGGTGTATTTGTAGAATTTTTAATGCTGATTTCAAAAATGCCAATCATATTGAAATTGATCAAACGGTTTGTCAGATATGAGCCATTAAATGTCTTCCAAGATGGCCGATTTGCCGCCATTTTGAATGGCACATGTGACAACATAAAGGTCTATAACTTCTTTCAGGTTTAAGCTAGAACTTTCAAATTTTTTTTGTTCTGTTCAGAATAAAGTAAACTTTCATCTAAACAGATTTTTGTGCAATTTATTCCATTAAAATGCTGTCAGAAAATGACTTTTTGTCATTTTTTAAATTAAAAAAAGGCGTAACTTTAATGGCTGATTTCCCCCATTGTTCCCCCTTCAATTTTCATCTAATTGCATAAATAGGCAGCTCAAAGTGTGTTTTGATGCCTGATAAGAAAATTTTAATGGCAGTTTGCAGGTGTTTTGTTTAAAGAAGAATTTCAATTTTACTGACCTTCCATAAGTAACGGAAAGTACAAGATAATGTTGATATTTCTTTTATTACCAGAAATATCATACATATTTACATCTAAAAGTTTGATAAGGCTTTATCTTACATAAACATATACATATTTTTTAATATGGCTATAAAGAAAGGGAATCCCACAGGAATAAATAGGAATGCTAATAATGAATTCGTGCAAGACATAGAAGTATTTTCCTAACAAATTGAAATCTATTGCAAAGTTTCAGCAAATTATAAGTAAAAAAGAAATAATGGGAAAAATTCTACAAATAGTCACATTTTATAGCAAAATCATACTTGTATATAATACAAAATATAATAAAAAAAATACATTAAGTAAATATAATCGTACTTTAAAATTATGCAAAATAACATTTAGCACATACACAGTAAAAATGCTATTGAAAACATATCTACATCAATAACAATTAAAAATAAAGATAATTAATAAAATTTGTTCTCTTTATATTTCGATTTTATTTCCTTCTAATTTTATGTTTTGCCCACTTGGTGCTTATTAAAGCAATAAATGCATCACAAATTTTATATATTCTACCATTTGTCACATGCACAAAGGATATGGCTGAAAGGCACAATACAACTGTCATTTTCTGTCCAATAATACGAAGGTGATGGACCATTGTGGATGCATGAATTTAACAGTTGCATCTCCTTTTTTGTGGACTTTTGACACTAAGCCTATATACCAATTCCATTCATGCATACATGCTACATAACTTTTAAGAGATGGAACATGCAAAGTCTCTTTAATATTCCTATCAAAAGATGAACAAACAGAAAAATTTTCATCAGTATTTATTCTTTTTTCACTTATTAATAAGTTTTCTGTAGATCCATAATAATGCATACTGCATGTTCCAGGAATTGTCGTAACAAGTTGCATCCAATGAGACATATTGTTGCGCAGTTTTAACATGTCACTTTTTGTGACGATAAAAGATGTTATATACCATCAATGTTTTGTCTGCAATATTCATACATCATAGCCACATTTGTAATTTGATCATGCAACGGCCTTTGCAGACTTGCTTTTGTCACAAGTCTTTTAACAGTCCCCCCATCGCAAACAGATTTTCCGTGACTTGTAGCAAAAAAGATCCATTTTGCTTTTATTCTACCAAAATCATGTTCATGGGTTCAAAAATGTTTTTCAATTTTAATATTGGGCAGCAGAGCTAGTGATGGGCGATTCTCGAGAATTCAACAATCGAGAAAAATCGTCATCGTAAAAAATCACAATCGATACAGCCATCGATTAATTCATAGAATCTACAATCGAGATGTTTTACAATCAATTATAACGAGAAAAGCTAAAAACAGTTATTGGAAAACTTAGCTATTATTCTGGCCGACAATTTCATAGTAGTGATAGGGCTTAGTGATGGGCGATTCTCGAAAATTTACCAATCGAAAAAAATCGTTATCGTAAAATACACAATCGATGCAGTCATCGATTACTTTCGAGAATCTACAAAGGAGATGTTCTAGAATCGATTATTGAAATCATTCTTTTTACATATATATAATGCAGATTTTATTAAATATAGGGTAACTGAAAACAGATGGAATAAAAAAACAACAAACCAAAGGGAAACTATAAAGGAGCCATAAGACTGGAAAAGTCTTGTAAGGGTGCCCCTGGTTGAAAAAAGCTGAAAAAAACGCGAGTAGCTATGAAGCGGTAAGGGGAGTTTAAGTATCAAAAATTAGAATTTTTCGGCAATTAGCACCAAAATGGCCAAAGAAATAAGAATCAAAAGCACCCCTAATGGCAGAAATATGAACTAAAGGATGATAAAAGGGATCAAAATTTTTTATTGATTTTTCTACGTCATTTGAGATTGGATCTTTAATTTCCCCATTTTTATAAAGTCTTCGACTGGAATACATTAAACGAACCCCCGCGGGGAGCAAAGTAGGAGGGAGGGGCAAAGAAAGTGCATAATATGAATAAGTGGTCACAGGGCTTTCCAACGTTATGGCACATGAGGGGTGTCGGCTAAATTTAGTAAAGTGCCCCCGCTCGGGGGCAAAGTAAGGGGAGGGGCGCAGGGGATATATAAAATGAAATAGTAGTCACAGAGCTTTCCAATGATATATCACATGAGGGGTGTCGGCAAAAGATAGAAAAGAGTCCCAACTCCCAGGATTCCAATTATCGTGCCCCCCCCCCCCCCCCCCCCCCCCGAAATATACCCTGCCCATCCTTCTCTTTGAAATTTTCATATATTAAAAATTATTTATCGGAGGGCTCCGTAAAAAAAATCCGATCTAAAATGTTTAAAAACGCTACGATTTCAAAAAAGTTCGAAAAGTGCCTCTCTCGGGCCGCCAAACTAAGGAAGGAAGAAGAAAGGTTCATAATATGAAAGAGTAACTTTGCGATTATAACCGAAAACTTTCCGATGATAGATCAAATGACTGGTCCAAAAAAAGTTTGAAATCCACCCCTCCCACGTGGGTTCCCTCTTTTATCCTAGAATATACCCGGAAATCACGCAGCCCCACTTTTAAAATTTTATATTTAATAAATAATATTTATCGGAGAGCTCCATTAAAAAACCTCATTTTATGATATTTATTGTAGAAATCTCTACAATTAAAAAAAAAAGTCACCCCCGCACCGCCCCCCCCCCCCCCCCCGAACCCCTTCCGGAATTCAACTCTGGGAGGAGAAAGGTTCATAATATGAAAGAGTGGTGAAAGGACTTTCCGATGATATGTCAAGGAGAGGTTTGGTAAAAGTTTGAAAATTACCCGCCACCCCCCCCCTCCCTTTGTCACTCTCGCGCACCCCAGAATTCACTCACCTTCCTCTTTGAACTTTTTATATTTAATAAATAGTATTTATCTGAGTCTCCAGGTATGGGGCAGCTTGGCAGAGCTAAAATAAGAGAAACATTGAAAATTCGGGGCAAAATGACACTAAATTTAACAGTAAAGTTTGAAACTAGGACTATACAGAACTGAATACATAAACTACTATGCTTCATAACCCACATCGGTTAATAGCAATAAAATGCCAGTTAAACTGATGGCATTGAGCTCACAGGTTATTAACATTAACTGTATATTATACTGTTATTTCAAAGAATAATGTCCCTCAAAAAATAAATGAAGGGAAATATCCCTCGTTTGCCCCTTTTATACTTAACCAATGAACCTCCAAATCTAATCAGGGAAACTCCTTAACTATAATAAATCAGTATATCAAATTTGAAGCAAATCAGATAATTCTGCATGAAAAAAAAGAAACATATCGCTAAATTAAGGGTGGTCTAACCCCTTTAACCCTTTTATACTTAACTAATGAACCTTCAAATCTAATCAGGAAAGCTCCTTATCAGAACAAACATAGAAAAAAAATTAAAGTAAATTGAATAATTCTCCATGAAAATCCATTTATCTAAATTAATGGGAGGGGACTTGCCCCCTTTTCGCCCTTGTATACTTAACCAATGAACGTCCAAATCTAATGAAGGAAGCGCCATATCGGAATAAATCGGTATATTAAATTTGAAGCAAATCCAATAATTCTGCATGAAAAACCCTTTTATCTAAATTAAGGGGAGACTAGCCCCTCCCCTTTATACTTAACCCATAAACCTCCAAATCTAATCAAGGCAGCTTCTTAACATAATAAACCGGTATCCCAAATTTGGAGCAAATCGAATAATTCTGCATGAAAAACCCATTTATCTAAATTAAGGAGGGGGTCTACCCCCCTTTCCCCCCTTTATACTTAACTAATGAACCTCCAAGTTTAATCAGGGAAGCTCCTTAACATAATAAACCGGTATACCAAATTTGGAACAAACCGAGTAATTCTGCATGAAAAACCCATTTATCTAAATTAAGTGGGGGACCAGCCCCTCTTCTCCCCCTTTATCCTTAACCAATGAACTTCCAAATTTAATCAGGGAAGCTCCTTAACATAATAAACCGGTATACCAAATTTGGAGCAAATCAAATAATTCTGCATGAAAAGCCCATTTATCTAAATTAAGGGGGGACCAGCCCCCTTCTCCCCCTTTATACTTAACCCGTAAACCTCCAAATCTAATCAAGGCAACTTCTTAACGTAATAAACCGGTATACCAAATTTGGAACAAATCGAATAATTCTGCATGAAAAACCCATTTATCTAAATTAAGGGGGGGGGGCGGACCAGCCCCCCTTCTCCCCCTTTATCCTTAACCAATGAACTTCCAAGTTTAATCAGGGAAGCTCCTTAACATAATAAACCGGTATACCAAATTATGAGCAAATCAAATAATTCTGCATGAAAAGCCCATTTATCTAAATTAAGGGGGGGGGGGGGTCTAGCCCCCTTCTCCCCCTTTATACTTAACCCGTAAACCTCCAAATCTAATCAAAGCAACTTCTTAACATAATGAACTGGTATACCAAATTTGGAGCAAATCGAATAATTCTGCATGAAAAACCCATTTATCTAAATTAAGGAGGGGTCTACCCCCCTTTCCCCCCTTCATACTTAACTAAAGAACGTCCAAGTTTAATCAGGGAAGCTCCTTAACATAATAAATCGGTATACGAAATTTGGAGCAAATCGAAGAATTCTGCATGAAAAACCTATTTATCTAAATTAAGGAGAGGGGGGACCAGCCCCCCCTCTCTCCCTTTATCCTTATCCAATGAACCGTCAAAACTAAACAGCGGAACGCCTTATCAGAATGAACATAAAAAAAATTGAAGCAAATCGTACATTTTAATCAAGAGTTATCGCGTTACGTACATACATACGTACGTACAGTACATGCATACACACAGAACCGACGGGTACATTAGCTCTCAGGCTTAGATAGCCTGTGAGCTAAAAAGAGATTGGATAAGCAGATGGACTCCTTTGAGAAATTATGACTTAAACCAGAAATGCGGTAAGTTCGACTCTGAAAGCTTCATTTCCCTCTCGCATTTCGGCAAATCTCATCTCGATGATTTTTCCAGCATTTCGACGCTTCCAGATGGGAATCTGCTCGATGGTTGGTTCTCTCGCGGTTTTAAACCTTTCGGGATGGGAAGTCTCTCGAGAGTGTCCTCTCGCCCTTTTCAACCTTTCTCGATGGGAAGCCTCTCGCTTGTTACTCTCGTCCTTTTCGAAATCTCCCAATGAAAAGCCTTTCGAGGATTTCTCTCGCGCTTTTCAACATTTCGCTATGAGAAGCTTTTCGAGGATTTCTCTCGTCCTCGGCAGAGAAGAAAAGTAAGAAAATTTATCGAGAGTACCAAGGGATGAACGAGATAGAGAAAAAGGCATGACAATGAGCTGTGAAATGAAGCCCTAATTTTCAAGGTTTCTCTTATTTTAGCCCTACCAAGATGTCACATACCTGAAACCCTCCGATAAAAATTATTTATTAAATATAAAATTTTCAAAGAGGAAGGTGGGTCGGGTGATTTCGAGGGAGGAGGACGTGAGTGTGCACTCATGGGGTGCTATTTTAAAAATTTTACCGAAGCCTTCCTGTGGCATATAATCGAAAAGCCCTTTGACCACTCTTTCATACTATGAACCTTTCTTCGCCCAAAGGGGGGTGGGAAGGGGCGAACAAATTTTTAAAACCGTAGCCGATTTCTATAATAAATTTAAATATCACTTTAAATATGGGTTTTTTATGCAGTCTTCCGGTAAATATTATTTATTGAACATAAAAATTTTAAAGTGGCGGCTGTGTGAATTCCGGGGTGAAAGAGTGGGCCCACGGGGGGAGAGAGGGGGAGCAATTTTCAAACTTTTTTTGGACCAGTCATGTGATATGTCATCGGTAAGCTCTCGTATGACTCTTTCATATTATGAGACTTTCTTCCTCCCCTCCCCAATTTGGCCCCCACTGCGAGGGTAGTTTTTTCCGCTCTTATCATTTTAGATCGGATTTTTTTATGGAGCCCTCCGCTAAATATTATTTATAATATATGAAATTTCAGGACACTTTTCCAAATTTAGCCAAGACCCCTCATGTGACATATCGTTAGAAAGGTTTGTGACTACTTATTAGTGCTATGCACTTCCGGTGGCCGCCCCCCCCGGAGGACACTTTTCCAAATTTAGTCAGTACCCCTCTTATGAGATATCGTTGAAAAGGTCTGTGACTACTTATTGATGTTATGCACTTCCGGTGACAGTCCCCCCACTCTTTGCCCCCCCCCCCCCCTGGGGGACACTTTTTCAAATTTAGTCAAGACACCTCGTGTGAGATATCGTTGGAAAGGTCTGTGACTACGTATTGATGTTATGTACCTACGGTGTCCCCACCACCACTTTGCCCCCCCCCCGGGGGGGCACTTTTCCAAATTTAGCCAAGACCCCTCATGTGAGATATCGTTGGAAAGGTCTGTGACTATTTATTGATGTTATGCACCTCCGGTGACAGTCTCCCCCAATTTGCCCCTCCCGGGGGACACTTTTTCAAATTTAACCAAGACCCTTCATGTGAGATATCGTTGGAAAGGTCTGTGACTACTTATTGATGTTATGCTCCTCCGGTGTCCATCCCCCCCCATGTTGAACCCCCCCGGGGGGGACACTTTTCCAAATTTAGCCAAGACCCCACATGTGAGATATCGTTGGAAAAGTCTGTGACTACTTATTGATGTAATGCACCTCCGGTGACTGCCCCCCCCCCCACTTTTCCCCACGGGGGTGTTTTTCTAAATTTAGCCGAGACCCCTCATGTGACATATTGTTGGAAAGGCTTATGACCACTTACTCATGTTATCCACCTCCCGCACCCCTCCCCCCTTTCCCCCCACGGGGAGGGCATTTTTATAAATTCAGATCCAGACTTCTCATGTGACATATGGTTGGAAAGGCCTAAAGACCTGTGACGACTTAATCATATTATGCAGCTGCTGTGCCCCTCCGCTCGCTTTGACCCCTCCCCCAAGAGATCTGGTCCGACGTTCATTCGTTTCGATATTATATTTTTTACAAGATTTTGTAGTGCGTGCACACCACACCCGCCTGCTATCATATATCAGTGCCGTATATAGCGGGTAACCTGTTCGTGATTTCATATTACAAGATTACGTATAAATTAGGTGCCCCAATTAAAGGAGGGGCCCGCTAGCGGTCGAAGTCACCTAGTCTTTATTAACATCGATTCATTCCAGTTCACCCGCAGACTATTCTTGATAAATGTATGACGTATATAATACATAATATATGATTTATAAAAGAAATTTGCAAACTGTAGTCATCGAGAAAAAATTTATACAATCAAAAAATATTGAGATGTCCATACAATCGAGAAAATCGAGAAAAACATCTCGTTATCGCCCATCACTAAGCAGAGCCACCAGTAAAATATTCTACATTTGTAGCTAAGATATACTACTTATTATTTAAATGTTGCATGATTAATTTTTGAGTCTGATAAACCATTGGTACATCATGGTCCATATCGTCTGAAAGCATGCAAAGGCTTTCACTTTTTAAGCTGCTTCCATTTTTTTGCTTCACATAGAATGCAACTGTATGTAAAGTACAGCAACCAGGCGTCCAATGGTAACTGTTGCGCTTCGTCTTGCAATACAAAAGAAAAGTTCTCCCTAAAATCCATTTGTATGATAGCCTCATGACTAGTAAGATCTTTTTTTCAAATAAGTGCTTTGGGACTTGGATATGTGTGTATGGGGTACAAGCTTTTCCATCTTTTTTAAGAATAAGATGGATGAAATCGTACGGAGTAGATGTATGTGATGTTAATCATACTCTGTCAGTTGATACCCACTGTTTATGTTCAACTGCGTCTTCAGGATCAAAACCCAGAAATTTTAACTTTAAAAAAATCTTCAAGAACATCTTTCTTGGGACATTTGCTGCATATATGTAACATACAATTTGTATTGTTAGAACTGCAAACCAATTTCTGGATTAAATCTTCATATTTTTCTTCAATCCCTGTTGCTGCAATAAGCAACTGAACTTTTTGATGTATTGTATACATGCAGACAGAATGTGTGCCAGAACTTCCAACTAAGACACAGTGCTTAAGTTGGAGGTCAGCAAATTTTGAAAACCCAATTTTATTATTGGTAGGAAATTTCAATCGAAATTGGATATACCGTTAATTCAGATTACAAAGAAGAAACCTTTTTTGAATATGGGCGGACATTTTTTTTATGCTGGCAGCATCTCCCTGACCAGGCATGAGACATGAAAATTCATTATCTTCATGAAATTCTTTCATAGATTTTATAGTGTCTTCCCAAGTATAAAGTAGTGATGTAACGAATAGTGATTTGGCCAAATAGCCGAATACCGAATATTCGACCAAGTTTTAGACCGAATACTGACTTTAATATAAATGACTTTTATTTTAATTGTTTAATTTTTTTTTCAATTTTAAAATAAAAAATTAAAGACTAATTGAAATTAATTTTTTGTTTGAGTTTTCCAAAATCATAACAGCTGAATGTATTTTTTGTTATACTTTAAATGTCTTAAAAAATACTTTAAAGATAACATATGACTTTTAAAAATGTAAATAACAATTTAATTCATAATTTTTTATTTAATCCATAGATAGTTCTAGTAATTTATATATATATACTATCTAAAATAGAACTCATTACCTCTGTAAAAATGAAACTTTTTTTATTTTAGTAAAATCCTTTCACCCCCTAAAAATAAGAACTTGCATGTGTCCTCTGTCTTTTTATATCCTTTTTCATGCAACTTAAATTTAGTAAATTTACACTCTGTATGTCAAAATAAAAAAGATTATTTTCTTAAAATATAATTATTCATTCCATTAAAATATTATATATTCTTTTCTGCTACCAAGATATACTTTTCTCTTTTCTTTCTCCCAAAATTAACAAGCCCCTCATAATACTTCCTCCACCCCATATTTCAGAATGAGATCTTTTTCTTATAATAATTAATGTATTTAGGTATAATTTTTTAATATTGTTTGTCGAAAATATTTAAAATCATATTTTGTTTTGATTTTCTGGAACATATCTAACCAAATATCTTAAAATATTCGGCCAAATATGCCACTATTCGCCTACAGGTATTCGGTCAAATGTCCCACTATTCGGCCACAGGTATTCGGCCGAATATCTGTTCAATATCGGCAAAAGGGCCGAATACCGAATAGTGGCCGAATATTCGTTACATCCCTAGTATAAAGTCTATACTTGATACTCAGTTACACTAAAGGTTTCAATTATTTTCTTTCTTGACCATCATGACTCAGGAATCAAAGTTAGCAAATGAATTTTTTCTCTGGGACTAATTTGTGGAAGCTTTTCTTTCACTATCTCCATTAATCTTTCAAATTCTGAAACTTTTCTTTTGATTCAGAATATCTTCATCAGAGCTACTGTTTTCACTCTGAAGAAAGTTCTCTTCCAAATCAAGGGTACAAGCAACCTTCTTTCGCAAGGCAATCTTCTTTCTCCAGCAGACACTTTCCTGTGTGCAGAAATTGCATGTAACCTTAGTGGTGAACTTCCATTAAGCTTTACGTGATATTTTTCTTTCTGATCCATGTTTGAAGTAATTTCTTCAGAAAAATCAGTGGACTGACACAAGTCTTTCTGTTCTTTCACATATACTTCCAGCAAAGCTCTTGCTTTTCCCCCTACAGGTTGAACATAGTTTCTTACCAGGAATGGCATCATTATGTAGCTTATGCCTGTAATTCTTAGCTTGATCCACACTTATCACATGTAAGGATACTTTTCTTGGTCTTGTTAGGATGAAGATTAAATAAATGAAAACATTTCTTTTGCTGAATTTACGTATGCAGAAAGTGTTCTCTGTGAGCAGTCTGTGAACAAAGCATATTGTTGAGTTTTCGCTATCCTCTAAATTACATCTTAAAGCAAGAAGTTCTTTATCTTTGATGGATAACTCATTGCGATCGTGGATAGCTTGAGGATTATTTAAATCACAATTTGGATTATTAATATTTAAACTAATATTGTACATTTTTTGTTTATCCATAACAAAGCATCTAACTTAATACAACAAAGCAGCATCATTTATAGTTATAAGATCAAAAGAGAAACTTTAATCTTTTTTAACAGACAACTTTTTTAACATAACAAGTTGTAAAATTCTGCTTAATTTGGTTGGTTGAAAAAATCTTCTGGGAAGTATTTTTAGTCCGATTCATTGAACATCTCTTTCTGGTAAGTACATCTATCTGGTTGGTTGAAAAAACCCCTTCTGGCAAACCAAAGTGATATTATTGGTTAAAATTCTGTCTTTTGGAAAGTTCTGGTAATAAATTAACCCAATCAGATAATTTTAGCAATTAGAAATTTCATATTTTGGACAGCAATTTTCGATTTATAATTCAACAATAATTACAGCTTTAATGTTATTTACATTTAAAAAATAAACCAAAGGGAAATAAAGTAATAATTTTTTTTTTATTTTGAACTAAATTTTAAATTTTTAAATCGCCCATTAAAAATTTTTTAACAGGTATCAAAACACACTTTGAGCTGCAATATTAATACAACAGAGTTAATTTTTTAACTAATTATATTTATTTTGAATGTAGATATATTTTTAATAGTATTTTTACTGTGTATGTGCTAAATGTTATTTTGTATAATTTTGAAGTACGATAATTTTTACATATTGTATTTAGTTAACAATTGTAATTCTATCATTTTGCATAATATGCAAGTATGATTTTGCTATAAAATGTGACAATTTGTAGATTTTTTTTCCATCATTTCTTTTTTATTTAAAATTTACTGAAACTTTGAAATAGATTTCAATTTGTCATAAAAATACTTTTATGTCTTGCAGGAATTCATTATTAGCATTCCTATTTATAATTCCTGAGGCATTCCCCTTCTTTTTAGCCACATTAAAAAAATATATATGTTTATGAAAGATAAAACCTTACCAAACTTTTAGATGTAAATCTGTATGATACTTCTGGGTACTTTCCGTTACTTATGGAAGTCGGTAAAATTGAAATTCTTCTTTAAGCAAAAAACCTACAAACTGCCCATTAAAATTTTTTTATCAGGCATCAAAACACACTTTGAGCTGTCTATTTATGCAATTAGATGAAAATTGAAGGGGGAACAATGGGGGAAATCGGCCATTGAAGTTATACCTTTTTTTAATTAAAAAAATGGCAAAAAGTCATTTTCTGACAGCATTTTAATGGAATAAATTGCACAAAAATCTGTTTAGATGAAAGTTTACTTTATTCTGAACAGAACAAAAAAAATTTGAAAGTTCTAGCTTAAACCTGAAAGAAGTTATAGACCTTTATGTTGTCACATGTGCCATTCAAAATGGCGGCAAATCGGCCATCTTGGAAGACATTTAAAAGCTCATATCTGACAAACCGTTTGATCAATTTCAATATGATTGACATTTTTGGAATCAGCATTAAAAACTCTGCAAATTCACTGACTTTTATCAAAATTGGTGATGGTGGGTGCCATGCCCTGGGTGATTTGACATGGAATGACCTTACTTATAAATCCATGTTTTTACATCATTTTCTATTTTTTTGTACAAATCATTGATTTATAAATAACATAAAGATTTAAAAATTGTGTTTTTCTATCACCTTGAAAAGATTTTTGGCACAATTTTTTTCGCCAAGCGGCACAGGATGCGGAACTCTTCCCTGAATTTTGTCAAAGAAACGTGAGAGGTGTAATTCATCAAAAAGGTGCAGAAAAAATGTTAATTTTGCAACAAATCCCGATAAAAACACTCATTTCATGAAAGGATTGTGGAAAAAACAGTCATTTTGTCAAAAGGCTGCGAAAAAAACATGAATTTCATCAAAAATGTGCAGAAAAAAATGAGAATTTCACCATAAACATTAAATTATTGATTTTTTTTTTGTTTGTAAATTTTAACTGATTGTTTGTTTTTTTGTGTAAGTATTTTTAACTTTTTTTATATATATTTTTTTGTATGAAACTCCTTTTTTCTGAATCGCCGTCTCATTTATTGGTATTTATTTATATTTATCTTTTTATTTTATATTTAATAAGTTTTTTGGTAGTTGTGAGCAAGATTTTACCAGCATTCATAACAAATTTTTCAAGATGCCGGAAAAACTTCGTTTTTAAATCTTTATTATTTATAAATCCATGTTTTTACATCATTTTCTATTTTTTGGGCAAAATCATTGATTTATAAATAACAGAGATTTAAAAATGATGTTTTTCCGCCATCTTGAAAAGATTTTTGGCAAGATTTTGAACAATTTTTTTTTTTTTTTGCCAAGTGGCATTCTTCCCTGAATTTTGTCAAAGAAACGAGAGGTGTAATTCGTCAAAAGGGCACAGAAAAAAAGCGAATTTTTCAACAAATCCCAATAAAGACACTCATTTCGTCAAAAGACTGCAAAAAAAATACGAATTTCATCAAAGATGTGCAGAAAAAATGAGAATTTTGCAATAGGGTTGTTGGAAAAAACTCTTTTTTTTTTCCCCCGCATGAGGTGGTTAATATTTTCTTCATTTGAAGGTTGACTTTTACAAACACAATTTTTTGAATGCTTTTCAGGACTTGCCACTATCTGAATAATCATGCATATCAATCACCTGTTTAATTGAGTCTGACTTAATGTTGTAAACTTAAAATAACACTTTCCCGTCATTTTTGACGGGGCCATATGCTAGTTATAAAAATAAAATGTAATATAGATTATTTTAACTAAAAATATCTGTACATATATTTTTTAAAGAGATAAAATATATAGGTTTGCTGTCTAGTTTTGCAGTGAATAAAGTATGATTAGAATGTTTATAAATTTTCTACTGAAAGTATAAGTAAGTATTTTGTTTATACTAACAGAATTTTGAATGCCATTTATTTCTCATGTTTTATGATGTATTTTGGTCTGTTATCCACACGGTATTAAAATATGCAATCATAAAATAAGAAATATATATATTAAAACCTTCTCTGAAAAACTGTCTAACTAACAGTGCAAATTCCATTGAAATCCATACAGTATAGTAGATTACAAACAAATCTCATATGTTGATATCACAATCTTGGTTTACTAACAGCATTCTATTTATCACGGAAGATATAAATCA
Organism: Maratus speciosus; assembly: GCA_963932465.1. Lineage (NCBI taxonomy): Eukaryota > Metazoa > Arthropoda > Arachnida > Araneae > Salticidae > Maratus > Maratus speciosus. The sequence goes on along the minus strand of OZ010786.1, from coordinate 105,153,605 downwards.
ACTGATAAATCATTTTTAAATAAATAAAAAGAAAATTGTTAAAAAGTTAAAATTTTTAGATCACCAATTGAATTCTTAAATTGTATCAATCAACCTACCAAACAAAGTACCAAAACGCACAATCACGTGATCAAATCGCCTATACAATATTTTTGAGCAGCTCGTGTGGAGTTTGTGTGCGGTTGGTTAACTAATTTTAAATTCTAAATGGGCTAAAGTAGATAAAGAAGGTCACATGATGTTTTTCTGGACTATTTTAGATTTTATCTGAGTGAACATAGACATGTATTTCTGTTACGAAAACCATGTTTTGGAAGGATAAAGAAATATAGCCATTGGTTTTACCTTTTTTGAACCATAAAAATAAAGAAATAATTGAATTATTTTAAAATTCCTTTCTTCGATAAGACCTACTCCATGGCATAAACTTCTGAGCGCACGCGCAGCGCGAACTGCACTTCTGAACACACTCAGAATGTCACCAAATCTTTAGGTATTACTATTGTATCATATGACACTGTGAAGGTTTGGTACCGAAAGTTCAAAAACAAGGACTATGACATTCAAGAAGCAGAACGCTCTAGCCAGCGTACTGATGTTGATGAGGCCCACCTGCAAGAACTTGCGAAAGAAGATCAGTATTCAACCACTTGAGAGCTAGCTAAGGAGTTAGACATTAGTGCCATGTATGTATGCGAATGTGATCCATTGCCACACCCACCATATAGCCCCGACATCACTCAGACTTCTACCTTTTTTCACACCTCCAGCTACACCTTGCTGGTGCTATCTTTAATTCCGTACAGGATATCCGAAATGAGGTTGATCTGTTTTTGGACTCACAGTCTCCAAGTTTCTGAGCCGAAGGCTTTTAAAAACTACCAAAACATTGGCAGAAAATCATAGATTTGGGGATTGATTACTACCCACACTAAAGGTTACTGCTTTCATGTTTTTCTCTAACTTTCTTAAGAACTTTTTTTGGCAGAAAACTTTCGTTACAACCTGATAACAGACTTCCAAGCAATGTCATTTTTTATTCATATTAAATGATGTAAACATCAGAATGGTGCAAAAATAATGCTTTGTGTTGAATTCAGTTTTTTACAAAAGTTAAATAAATTATTAACTTTATGCTTAAAAAAAAAAAAAAAAAAAAAAAAAAAAACTTTTTCTTTAATTAAGTAATTTTATTGAATATTAATGATGTGAATTATCACATTGCTAACAAAGCGTAAACCAACTTCGTGAAAAATGTCCAAGCCGGGAATCGAACCCGGGTCCCTGGAATAGATCTCCAGTGTTCTACCACTAAACCACAAGGATGATGTCCAGCCTGGCATTTCTCACTTATATAAGTCGGTAAGGCTGCAACCGCAGCACAAGATGGAGAAGTCTTCATGAGCACACATTCCTAGCGGCGTAACATGAGATGCAAACAAACCCAGCATCGGTGAATATACAATTTTAATTTTAATTAATTTTTCAACTACATTTCAGCAGTGAAATTACGCTTGAAATTATTGAATATTAATGATGTGAATTATCACATTGCTAACAAAGCGTAAACCAACTTAGTGAAAAATGTCCAAGCCGGGAATCGAACCTGGGTCCCTGGAATAGATCTTCAGTGTTCTACCACTAAATCACAAGCACGATGCCCAGCCTGGCATTTCTCACTTATATAAGTCGGTAAGGTTGCAACCGCAGCACAAGATGGAGAAGTCTTCATGAGCACACATTCCTAGCGGCGTAACATGAGATGCAAACAAACCCAGCATCGGTGAATATACAATTTTAATTTTAATTAATTTTTCAACTACATTTCAGCAGTGAAATTACGCTTGAAATTATTGAATATTAACGATGTGAATTATCACATTGCTAACAAAGCGTAAACCAACTTAGTGAAAAATGTCCAAGCCGGGAATCGAACCCGGGTCCCTGGAATAGATCTCCAGTGTTCTGGGCCTGGAGATCTATTCACTGAAGATCTATTCCAGGGACCCGGGTTCGATTCCCGGCTTGGACATTTTTCACTAAGTTGGTTTACGCTTTGTTAGCAATGTGATAATTCACATCATTAATGTTCAATAATTTCAAGCGTAATTTCACTGCTGAAATGTAGTTGAAAAATTAATTAAAATTAAAATTGTATATTCACCGATGCTGGGTTTGTTTGCGTCTCATGTTACGCCGCTAGGAATTTGTGCTCATGAAGACTTCTCCATCTTGTGCTGTGGTTGCAGCCTTACCGACTTATATAAGTGAGAAATGCCAGGCTGGACATCGTCCTTGTGGTTTAGTGGTAGAACACTGGAGATCTATTCCAGGGACCCGGGTTCGATTCCCAGCTTGGACATTTTTTACTAAGTTGGTTTACGCTTTGTTAGCAATGTGATAATTCACATCATTAATATTCAATAATTTCAAGCGTAATTTCACTGCTGAAATGTAGTTGAAAAATTAATTAAAATTTAAATTGTATATTCACCGATGCTGGGTTTGTTTGTGTCTCATGTTATGCCGCTAGGAATGTGTGCTCATGATGACTTCTCCATCTTGTGCTGCGGTTGCAGCCTTACCGACTTATATAAGTGAGAAATGCCAGGCTGGACATCGTCCTTGTGGTTTAGTGGTAGAACACTGGAGATCTATTCCACGGACCCGGGTTCGATTCCCGGCTTGGACATTTTTCACTAAGTTGGTTTACGCTTTGTTAGCTATGTGATTCACATCATTAATATTCAATAATTTCAAGCGTAATTTCACTGCTGAAATGTAGTTGAAAATTAATTAAAATTAAGTAATTTTAGTTTTAAAAAAAGGATCATTTGTTAAGATAAAGGATTAATTACTTAAGATAAATAAAATATGGAAAGAAATTGTTATACTTGCATAATATAACTTTATTTAAATTGCTCTGTCACTTTTTTTTTCTGTTATAGTTGGACAAATAATCTTTTTGCTACATTATTTTCTAATTTTGTTTTTATGACATACCGAATTTTCAACACACTCAAAATTTTGGTCTGTTACATCACATTTTATTTGATAATATTGGGGAACAACTGACAAACAGGGTTTGAATCTCTCACATTGTCAGTGGTGAAATGTTTTCTTTATCTTCATAACTGTCACTAATGAAGAAAATGATAATTTCTTGATATCTCAATAAACAATATTGCATTTGCAGAAATAATGTACAAAACCAGTTTTAATTCAATCTGGTCAATTTTTCCACATTATACCAATGTTGCTCAATGTGTGCATTAAGCAAGGCCCTTAACAGTAATTGCAAATAAAAAATGATGGGGAAAATGAAATTACCTTTTATGTTTTGCTTAAGACTAATCATTAAGCAGAAATGTGATTATGGGTATCATCTGCATTTTTATAAATGCTTAATTCTTTATTGTATTATTTGAATATTAATTATAAATAACATATAAATAAATTTTAAAATACATGATATAATATCAAGTAATATCAGTGACAAAAAGAATTCTGAAAAAAAAAAAAAAAAAAAAAAAAAAAACGAGAAAGAGAAGGATTTTCTGAACATTAATTGTATATTAGATTTCCTAAAATGCCACCGTTTATGAAACTTCCATTTATCAAATCAAGGACAAATATCTAATTATATCAATTTATTTATTTATTTTAATTATATTCCTGTAAACATTTTTTATTATTTTACATTATTTTATATATTTTTCTTTTTCTTAAAATGATTTTAATTAGGGTGCAGCTATTGCTATCATAATTCAGTGGGACTGCAATTTCGATTACAAAGCATCAAACTGCTTTCCAACATATAAATTTAGAAGATTAGATGATGAAGACTCCCCAATTTCTCCTGGACTTAATTTTAGGTAATTTGTTTAATAGTTTGTTTCTTCTTATTTCTTTGTTTGCAAATTAAAATTTTATTGATGAAAGTACAGAATATTTTACTTTCATTTAATTTTTTCTTATTAAACTTATCCTCTGATTAAAAAATGCATACAAACAATCACACACATAGCCCTAAAGTGATACAGCTGAAAATGCATAAGTTTTGAGTTTTTCAGTAAAAAAAAACACCTATTGTGAAAAACACTTTTACTTATCTTTAAAAATGATTAATTTCGAGTGATTTTATTAATTTTCATGTTCAAAATTGTTAATTTATTTTTCTTCTGTAGAAAATAATGTTTTTTTTGCGCTTGAAAATATTGTTTACCTTTTTAAAAAAACTTCATTTATTGAGTTCTCCTTTTATGAATAAGTGTGTAAATGTTCTTTTTGAACTTTGAAAAAATGATACATTTTGTACTCTGTTAATGATAATTTATGATTTGCTATTTTAACATATATTTTTTAATAAAAATCCAGGTATCTGACAATTTTGGGGGTGTCAAGTACTATTCATTACATCTAGGAACTTTGCATTGGTCTGGTTTTATTATGCACTACTCATCAATTATTTGAAACTATGCTTCTTCTAGAATCACATTAACTTTAAACAAGATTTATTTAATAGTAGCAACTTTTTCTGTCTATGTTAATGATTTTGAAATATGATTTTTAACAAGACCTTTAATGTTATTAATAGTTGAATTTAAATCAATGTTTTATTGTTAATTCTCGTGACTCATCATTTGCCATGCATACCATTAATTAATTGAGTTATGTTAGAGTATTGTAATATGTTCTTTCATGAGCTCTTAAATCTAATTTTTGTTTAACTTTCTCTCTCTCTTAAACAAACAAAAACAAATAAACAACAGCAAAACAACCAAGTAGGTATAAAATTTTTATGATTTTGTTCATAAATATCCATATCAATTTTTGTTCTTCCCCAAAAGTGAAGTACAATAATATTCCCTAATATTATTGTACTAAATGTAATACTTATTGTAATAAATGTACTATTAATAATTAGTACAATAGTTATTAATAATACATTTTAATAAAGAAACCAATTTTAAAAACAATTAAACACTTCAACGTTTGCCCCGAGATAAGTTGGGGGTACAAGCACTGTTTCCCTATACTCGCTGGTGAAGTGGTTAAAATGTGTGTACTGTAAAATTTGTTTTTGCTGTGCTTGAAGTTGTGCATTTGATATGTCTAACATATGTTTGAAAATGGCTTTGCAAAATTACATATACTCAGAATTAATCGTATGTAAAGCTTATTTCAGTTAAATACTAATGTAGCATGAGAGAAAACTTTTATTAAGATTTATTTTTAAAAGGGAAAAACATTGAGCCTTTTTACATATTTTGTTTTATTGATCTTTTAAAAAAATGCTTTTTTGTATTTTATTTAACCTCAAACTCTTCTAAAGTTAAATTTGTATTAAATTGATCTGGTAAGTATGAACTCTCTCCATTTGATAAAAATTTGAAAATATTTAACATTTGCTTAGTGACAGATTATAAATTATTTAAATTTTACAATCTTCCAAATTTTTGTGATGATAGTTATTATTGTTTGTAACACTTAGAAACATTTTTATCCCCACATTCTTCTTTTCAGATATGCTCAGTATTATGCAGATTCTCGAAGAACACTTTATAAAGCTTATGGTATAAAATTTATCATAATGGCTCAAGGAAGAGGGGGAAAATTCAGTGTAGTGCCACTTCTTTTAAATATTGGTTCTGGTCTTGGACTTTTAGCTGTGGTATGCTATCTTAATTTTTTATGTTATGTGAATGTTTTCCATTGCTCGAAATGTACCAGAACAAACCAGAATAATGATATTCCAGTTTGTGAAATTATCGTAAATATCGATCCGATTCATGAATTTTTTAACGCATATTATTACAGTTTTTTATCCTCTTCAGACCCGAAGGTAAAATAACACTGCGAATACACATGCATTGATTTTGCACTAACAAAATGACACCATAAATGACAGAAAGAGTCCTTTTTCTGAAATTGATACTTTAGGTGGCTGGTAATTTAGGTTCACAAATGCAAGTCTAAAATTACTAACACCCTTAAAATATCGATTAATTATTGATAACCTAAATTACGCAGTTACAAACTGAAGGTCTTTAATTAGTTGAGTGATCTACAAATCCTCAAATTTCTTCATTGTAAAGCGTTTAAGTTAATTTATTATGAAAATTTCTTATTTTCTTGGACACACTATCTGGAATGCATTTTGCAAATCCTGGTAATAATAACACTTATTTTATGAGCAAATAAGCATCAGTGCTGCTGCTGCCATTTATTGGTTTTGATCCAAAGCCAAAAATATTCAGCTATATAGCAGCAAAGTAAAAATGTAGTTTAGTTTGTATCCTCCTCGTTTCGAAAATATCACATGTGATATTTCAGAACTGAAGAGTATATATATAGCTTATTGTGCTCTCTGTAACTTTTTAAATTATTATTTTGAATCTTGAATGCATTTTTTAATTGTTTTTGTGTGGTTAGATGTAAATTTTTCTATACTTTCAAAAAAATTTCAATCAACAATAATTTTGAAATGGTGTTCCGGTTCATGGATTTTTCCATTTCGAGCCCTGTTGTTTTCTATATAATTCAAGTTTGGATAGTATGTTTATAATTTTAGTAAAGAATTTTCTTTTATTCCTGAGTTATTTTATGTATAAATGGTATGTGCATAAAAAACTACCTGCAAAAAAAAACATATTTGTGTTTTTTTATTATTATTGCTTGAAGGGGAAAAAAATGAAGATTAATGTATGAATGTACATCAAAAAAGTAGTTGCACATAACTTTTTTCAGAAAAGGAAATATTTTGATGACTGTTCTTGTAAACACTACAAATTAAATAGAGCAAAACTTCAAATGTTAACTTCTTAAATACTTAAAAACACCATTCAAGTGTAGAAAAGGCAATGTGGTCCACAAGACTAAATATTCCTACAACATGAAAAGAAATATGCACCTACTATGAATACAGAAATAATTAAAAAAGTAAAAATAGTTTTTTTTTTACAACTCTTTTATAAGCATTCAATATTTATCTATAGGATTTATTTCATGAATGCAATTTATGTTGTTCCAATACATGTCTGTTCAGTACATGAATTGTACGTTGTACCCAATTATGGAAAATTTACCGTGTTCATTTATGCTTGGTAGCAAACACAAACTAGTAAATTTATTTTTGTTCAGTTTCATTTTAAAATATCGCAACAGGAAAGAAAGAAAGCTTTTTTATATTATTGAAAGTGTTACATTATTGTAAAAAACAAATATTCAAAATTGAGTCACATAATAAATTAAAAAAGAATGTATATTTTGCTCAGTTTCTTTTTTAAGATATGGCAACAGGAAAGAAAAAAAGGATTTTTTAACATAATTTAGCATAATTAACATAATAAAGAATTTCTTCTGTTTTGCTGTTCTCCTCCTCGATTTAGATTTATTCTTTTTTGAATCAAAAAACCAAGATGTTTATTTCTCTGCTTTTTTTAATATCTCCTTTCATATGGGGAAATCTACTAAAAAAATGTTATATACAGGGTGACACATATATACTGTGACACAAATAAAAGACTATAACTTTTCACTGAACGAACAAAACAATTAGTTTTATTCACTATTCAAAAGAGGGGAAAATTCTGTACAAGAAGTAATCAATATAATTCAGAATGGTTCCCTCCAACAGTGATGCAGGGTGTCTAGACGCTTCTGTAAATCCTTCAAGATGGCCACGACTATTTCTGGCGTGAAATCAGCCCAGGCTTTTTCCAGAGCGCGTTTCAATGAATCCAGTGACTTGGTCTTGATTGCACAGCCTTTTTGCTCCAGGATTCCTCAACATCGAAGTCCATAGTGTTCAAGTCAGGGTAGTTTGAAGGCCAAACGCCCTTCGTCCAAAATAACGAGAGATTGGCGTCACAACCCTCCATTGTCTTCTTAGTTTCATGGGTAGTCGGCCAGTCCTGCTGAAACCTCCAGTCGATGTTCTTCACTTTCTTTTTGGCCCATTGGATCACGGCGTCTTCCAAAGTTAGGTCCTGATACGTCTCTGCGTTGATCTTGACGCCTTTTGGAACGAAGACGAGATTTGTCTTTTCCAGTCCAGAAATCCCTGCCCACACCATCACAGACTTCAGGAAAAGAACCTTTTCCACCTTCACGATGCACGGAGCCTCTTTGAGCCTCTTTGACCTCTTTCCTTTTTTCGTTGTATCTGCGAGTTCCAGAAAGGTTGGACCATAAAAATCTTTTCATCGGTGAAGAAAATCCGATTCAAAGCATCGTCGAGGTACAGGGACTCAATCTTCTTGCACTTATCAAGCCTTCATGCCTTCATTTGGTCCGTGAGATGGTGTCCTTTCACAAGTTTACACGGGTTGAGTTGCAGGTCTTTGCATGGATTCGTGATCAACATTGTGCTCCTTGGCTAATTTTTGGATGTTTCTTTGTAGATTTCGCTGGATCATCTTCTTGACCATGTTAAGGGCACTGAGGTCATTTTTGTTTGTGGTCTTCCACTTCGTTGACGGTCTTTGATCTCTCCGGTCTCTTTAAAATGTTTAACGGCACGATGGACTTGTTCCCGGTGCAATTTGGCAATCGCAGGAATTGGCATTCCCCTCTTGTGTTGGGGGACGATGGCTGGACGGTCTTCTTTGCACAATAAGTTTTCCTTCAAAGCCATGAATTAATATCAGCTGGAAATAGGAATTACACAACAAAAAAGCCTGTTGAACACGAATAAAAGAATAGTATCTCAAAAATGGGAAAAACATTAAAATAAATTGGCATTTTCCTCACGTCACAGTATTTACGTGTCACCCTGTAATGTTTTGATGCTTTATTTTAAACAAAATTTTTCTGGCGAGAGAATTTTATGCAGATTGAGAGGGATCCCAAAAACCAGTTCAAGCCAGAACTAATATTCTCTGTTACCCCTACAGATAAGTGTTTTACTTATTTAGAATAATTTTTATTCATTGAGTAAATTTTGAGGAGAGAAATTATGCATCAATGTTTTTGGAAATTTTTGAAATATTTTGCCATATTAAGGCTGGAGCCAAAACTTTCATGAATATAAAATTAAGGAGTTGCTTGTTAAATATAGATATTTGTCAGTGATTTTTTTTTTTTTTTTTTTTTTTTTTTTTTTTTTACAAATTTGCATAAGGGAATAAATATTTTAAAGGCAGTGCATCATTTATCTTTCAAGGATATAGGGAATGTTATCTTTAGATCAATATTTTCTCTTTAAAAAATAAATAAATAAATAAATATTATTTCTAAAAGTTTTGAAATGCCATTAAATTACTCCCTATGTTTGGCTAATGCTGCCTGGGATCCAGTAAGGACAAAATTCATTATTTTTCATCATGCATACAGTTAAGAATAAGGTAGGTAGGAGTCCATAATTTTACAGCAGGTTTCTATTAAGTGTATATCACTATGTTATGGTTCTGTGCTTAAATATTCTGTATTGGAATTTATATTAATCTCAAGGAACTTTTGTCAAGTTTTGTTAACAGTAAAAATGTAATTATTTGATCATAATCACTTTCTTTCTAAATTCTTTCAAATATTGCCTTTAAAATAGCAAAATAAATTGATGTTATACATTAATTTAATGCTAATTATTCTATTTATAGATTTTAACATTGCCATCCTTCTATTAAAAATCTTCCAAAGACAAAAAAAAAAAAAAAAAAAAAAAAAAAAAAAAAAATCTCTTTTTTTCAAAATATGTACATTATTTTTTGTTATTATTTTTTAATGTATGCTTTTAAAATAGATACATTAATTTGTGTTGTTTCTTTTAAATGCATAATTTCCGTTTGTATTCTGTGTTCTTTTCAGGCAACTATTCTATGTGATATTGTAGTCCTCTATGTTGTAAAGAAAAGAGATGTTTATAAGTCTATGAAATATCAAAGTGTTGCTGATGAAAGTGTAAATGTGAGTTCCGCAATTTTTTTATAGATATTTTTCCATTTGTATCTTACAAAGTTATTACTTTATTTTCTTAATTGTTCCTTATAGACAGCTAATTATTACTTGTAGCATCATAACATTAATAAAGCCTTGTATGTATAAACTAAAGTTCACAATTTAACCAATCACTTATCATGCATAATAGAAACAAAATATTTCAAAAAAATGTATAATTTCAGCAAATCATGTAATTTTCAAAACAATTTTATTATTTTTTAAGTATACTTTTTGCTTTCATTTGTTTTGGGGGAAAGAAAAAGTTCAATGTATTAAAAAATATATGTGTTTATACAGCTCAGCTAAATTATTTTATTTTTAATCATTCTCTTGTTGGAGCTACATCTGTTTCTGTGCTTTAAAAAAAAATTGTTATTAGGGATTTTCATCATTGTTTTCTTAGCATTATTATATTACAATTACAACAATACTTTTTTTTATTAGTTTTGAAATGACTCATTTAATGATAATCGTACATTATTTATCCTTCTTGCCTCCCCTTCCCCCCCCCCCCCCCCCAAAAAAATCTTTATTACAACGTAATATAGGTTTTATTATTTTAATATGTTTTTTGCCGCATATTTCTAGTTTAAGGATCAAATAGCCATCATTTGGATAAAATATTGCATACAGTGCCAATCTATTTCATTATTTCAAATATATTTGCAAGCTTAAAATCTTTGTTTTGATCTCTTGCTTCTACAGCCAGCCAACATGGGCTGGCATCCACTGTACAATGCATATTTTCTCTGATTGATTAATTTTTCACTAGACCATGAAGCTCTTGTATAAGTCTAGTATGTTTTTTTTCTATTGCTTTGAGGGCAAGCAGCCTTGGAAGATAATAGAAATGCAATTGCAAGATGCCGATTAAGAGGAAAATCGATCAAAGAAAGGATATCAGATATGTGAATTTAATGCCAATAGCAAATTGACCAAAACCATATAGTTCAAGAAACAGCATCACATTTTTGCAACCAATTTTAGCATTGGGGATTTTGGTATATATGATAGATTAGATGGTACAGATAACTAAACTGCCAGTCACACAGCACCATACCCCACTGCAATGTGAAATGGATAGCAACTCAATTATTGATGTTACCTTGACTCAGGGGCATCATCAGTAATTGAGTTGTCATCCATTTCACATTGCAAAGAGCTGAGCAATGTTGCTTTGGCAAACCCCTTCTTGGTATGCCAACTGACTGGCAGTTTTATTATTGGTACCATCTAATCTATTATGTGTACTAAACTCACCCATGCTAAAATTAGTTGCAAATATGTGATTCTGCTTCCGAGACTAATATCTCTGTTAAAGAAAACCATATAGTTCAGGAAGCAGCATCACATTTTTGCAACCAATTTTAGCATTGGTAATTTTAGTATATATGATAGATTAGATGGTACAGATAACTAAACTATCAGTCACACAGCACCATACCCCACTGCAATGTGAAATGGATAGCAACTCAATTACTGATGTTACCTTGACTTAGGGGCATCATCAGTTATCAGGTTGTCATCCATTTCACATTGCAAAGAGCTGAGCAATGTTGCTTTGGCAACTCCCTTCTCAGTATGCCAACTGACTGGCAGTTTTATTATTGGTACCATCTAATCTATCATGTGTACTAAAATCACCAATGCTAAAATTGGTTGCAAATATGTGATTCTGCCTCCCAGTCTAATATCTCTGTTAAAGACTCGACACTTTTGAGGAACGAAGATTCAGAGACAATACAAGGTTTTACTGGTTCTATAACAACTGTGTTCAAGTTCAGCTAAGCCCGGATGGTATTTCTCACTGCTTTGCAATTATAAGATCTCTGCTTTATCGAGAGATTTTCTCTTCACCTGGCAGGTTTACTTTATTCAAATTAGAGATGGCAGCACCGTTCTTTTTAAGGAATCGTTTCAGCTAGAATCATTCCCTGAAAGGAACATGGAATCGTTCCTATAAAAGGAACAATTCCCCCCCCCAAAAAAAGGTTTTAAAAAAAAGGAAGGCCTCCGAGAAAAAGAAATGCTTCTGAGATAAAAGGAATGATTTTAAGAAAAAAGGAATGAATCCAGAAGCAATGGAACGAACATGAAATCCATAATATTAATTATATTAATTTATTTTCTTATGTATCAATCCATTTTCTTACGGATTCATTAGCCTTAAACTTTTTAATTTTTTAGATAGATAAAAGTTCATTTCATTTATCAGTGTATTCAGTTAATTCGCAATTATTTCTAATCACCATAATACAAGTATTCCCTGACTTTATGATTTATGGCATTAAACTTAATTCCTCTTGAAAATTTACGCCTTGTTGATCTTTTATTTACCACTCTAATTTCTCCAGGAATTTTATTATAGCTCCGGTTTTGACCACCAGGGATGACGGCTTATTTTATTTTCAGTGCAATCATTGGTTTCCTCTTGATTTTTCTTTCTCATTTTCATACTCAAAATGACCAGTGAATCCTATCCACTACTGTTATATTATTAGACATTATGTTTTTCTGAAATCTTCATTATATGAATTTTAAGAAAGAAAAACAAAGCTTTGCAAAAATTCTTGTTCAAACAGGCTTTCCTCTATATAATAAACTTAAGTTAATTGAAACAATCTACGAGAATTTCAAGATCTTTTAAATCATCTTCTTCAGGAGAGAAAAATAAGACACCAAACTGTGGAAACAAAGTGATACTCGAGCGCTCGTAGCTGATCTTATTTTTCTCTTGATGAAGAGGATTCTCAAATTGAAATTATCCTTGATGAAAAAATATGAAACAATGAAATATAAATGAAACTGCATAACTATGCCATTATTAAAATGGTCGAAAATCATTTATTAACTGATTAGCATGCAACTTTTATACCATGGTGGTGTATTTCTTATATTATTCGAAACTGTTTAAAACCAGATTAAAAAGAATATTTTCCACTATTACTTAATAAACATTAAACTTATTTTTCTTAAAAATGGTATTAAAATAATTTTCTTAAATGATTTCTTTTAGATTAATTTAGCACAAAAAGCTTCAATAGTAATGCAATTAAGACACAGTTGATAAATACACAATAGACAATATTTTAACAGAAGTAGAATTATACGCTTCTATTTTTCTAAAGTAAAAGCTATGAGAGAGTAATACACAGTTGTAGTTTATTAATCAACCCCCCCTCCCCCTTCCCTGCCCTGCACTTCTAATTCTTTTTTTTTTTTTTCACATACACATTAGAAGGATATTTTGGCCAGAAATTCAGCTTTAATAGAATCAAAATCTACTATTTTAAAATAAAATAGCGTATTTTAATTTATTAAAACTGTCCAGTGTACAAGAATAAGGACCGATTTTGAGTTTTTTTTTTTTTTTTTCTATCTTGCTAAACAGGCTGTCCTTTTCGAAATCAGTACATTTCGGATTAATTTCGAGGAATTGGTCCTTTTCAGAGTCTGTACATTTCAGATTAATTCCGAGGAATCTGTCTTTTTTGGAATCTGTACATTTTGAGCCGATTCCGAGGAATTGTTCCTTTCTGGAATCATTCCCAAAAAGAACAATTCATTTTGAAAGACGTTTTACAGCCGGAATCGTTCTTTGACAAATGTCACATCTGTAATTTAAATTGCTTAGTCTGTTGTTTATGGCACTATATAATTTTCCCATGCACACAACATCAATCCAACCAGCCTAGTTTACAATCTGTTTGCAATAATTCAAAGAAAGTTCTCTTCTCCCCCCCACACCCCATACACTTAAGGTATGTTTCGGTTTTTTCCAAAGAACAGTGCATCTTTTGAAAATCTTTGTAGGTAATTTAACTCTAAATTCATTCTCGCTGATCCAGTTCCTTCGTAAAGTGTTTCGTTCACTGAAAAGGTACTCATTAGAGCTTAAATGTACCAAGCCAGATAGATAAATACCTCCCCCCCCCCCCCCACCAAAAAAAAAAGAACTTTTACCATTTTATTTAAATTGGTAAAAAGCCTTTTGTTGTCTTTTTGAAATATTGTTTTATATATTATAATTTGAAATATCATAATATCTCTTGTAAAGCCATCCATTGGAAACAACTTCATTATTTTAGCTTAGAAGGGGGGAAAAAAGATCTTTCTGGCATTTAGTCTCTTTTGAATCTAGTATATGAAATATTTAATATTTATTTCTTTTCCTAACTAATAAGTTTTATTTTTCCTTATAGCTTTTCACCCCTATGCCTATCATGTCTGCTTCAAAATGATTTCTTTTATATCTGTATTAATTCTTGATTACTAATATTGGTATGCTGTTTACTTTATCCTTTTTAGTTATTCTTAATTCCTTTAACTTAATAACTTTTGTTAATTTATTTAAAGCTTTCTTTTTCTATCCTTACTTAACATTTCATGTTTCTTTAACATTCTCATAACCTCTGTATTTTTTTATTAGTATTTCTTTTAATACTTCATTTTTAAAAAATATTGTATGGATGGGCTGTGACGAAGTTGATATATATATTGATGAGAGATGCCGTGAATAAGATAAATTGAGTTGCAGTAAAAATAAAAGGAATAGTCTTACTTAAATGACAACAGTAGACACATTGAAGAGACAGCAGTTATAAAAATCTTCTTTATTCGTTGATTCACTTTGAGAGGTGGAAGGTAATTAGGAGAAGAAGGTCACTGTACACACTCGAAGAGCGTTCCACGTAGAATTATTAAAACTTGGAAGTAATTCCATGATAAAGATGAATACTGGTTAAAATCATTTTTTTAAAGAAGATCTTGATAATAAAAAGTCCGAAATCAAATATGCGTTAAATTAAAAAAAACCAGAGACCGAAGATAAACTTTTAGATATCGAGATAATAGCTATTGAAAAACATCGCTCTTTGAATTTAGGCGCAAAGGCCCGAAATTCAAACGACAAATCACGTTGTCAAAAATAATACATACTTTCGTAAATCTTAAAAATCTTAAAATCTGTTAAAAAACTGGCTGCATTGATATATATACTACATAAAAGAAGTCCACAAAACTACTTCCAGAAATGATTTAAATCTATTTGTTAAATTAAATTTACGTATTAATTGTAGAACGAATGATAGCATGGAAAAATGAAACTACAGTCAAAAGGCAAGAGGAGAGAGACACACCTCCAATATGACGCGGTCGACGTCACGCTTAATCTAAAAATAGATCAGGAAGAGGGGGAAAATCTGAAATCAAAGGTTCTGTTACTTGTGGTAAAAAGGAAAGAAAAAAAAAACGATTTGAACGATGTTTTGCGTTGAAAATAAATAGTTTAAAACATGAGATAATAATGCTGCATTACAATTTAAAAAATAAATAATAAATGTGATTGCTACATCACATTACCCCCATTTGCCGAACAAAATTTTGGATGACCAAAATGTGAAAAAGGTAAATCTTGAAAGAGCTTTTTCAACAAAGGGAAAACAAAATTATAAAAGCCAAGGAGCAAAAAAATGTAGAATAAAATTTAAGTTAAAATTTAAAAGTCATAATAAAAATTTTAAGTGCATGCGCACATTTATGGATCATAAATGTACAGTGACCTAAAGAGAAAGAAAAAGAATATACATCAAGTAGTACATTCAAATTTCAATAGTATACATAACATGATAGTATACAATAATATTAATATCAAGCCCCATTGCAATCACAGGCAAAGAAAGGCACCTTCCTGTGTAAAATGATCTCTACAAATTAAAATATTACTCTTTTATAACATTTTAAAATTAATAATAAATCCAAAAGCTAAATAAATTTTTAGCCGAAAGAGACCACAAAAAAAAAATTTGAATTAAATAAGTTAAAAAATAAGGTACATTTATGAATCAAAATTTATAAAATTGCAAAAGTAAAGCAACATAAAGTCAGAAGTACCCTCTCTGAATACTCTGACTGCCTAGGAAAAATAAATCATAAATTGAAACATTCGAAATGAAAAATCATTTCTACTAATCAATTTTTTCATAATATTGAAACATTCAAAATGAGCAAGTTATTTCTACTAATCAATTTCCTCATATATTGAAACATTCAAAATGAACAAGTCATTTCTACTAATCAATTTTCTCATATATTGAAACATTCAAAATGGACAAGTCATTTCTACTAATCAATTTTCTCATAAATATTGAAACATTCAAAATGAATAAATAAATCATTTCTACTAATCAATTTCCGCATATTTATAAAAATAAATTGCAATGAGAAAGTCAAGAATATTTTACTCTTATATTCCGACAACCTAGGACTTGAATTTCATTAATCATAATAGTTAAAAAAATTGTCATAATCAGGAAAAATTTTAAATTACCAAGCAAGTGTACCATAAAAATATTTAGTTTAATTCCTTCAATAGTTTAATAGTAAAATTTAAATTTAAGTTTCTATGCTTGTAAAAAAATATTTTAAATTAACTTTAAACAACAGTTGAAATTAAATTAAAGAGCTGCAAAAATTTAAAAAATATTGTAGAGTAAACAGACAATCCTTCATGATACCATGGCCAGTGGACACATTCAGTAACTCTGTAAACACATTTATACAAAACACAAAAATACAGCAGACTCCAATGCGCATAAGAGACCTCTGAGATCTTGTGCAAGAGATAATCAAATAATCCGCATCGAAAAAGAGAAAAAAAATAGTGTATTTTACAGATGTAAAGAAGCTCTTGGTATAAACCACAAATGGTTGGATATGAATAGTACTGTGAACTATTCAAACACTTCTATTTTGTTGAAAAAAAAAAAGGCACAGTTAACACAACACATCACCAATTATGAATATTTAGCAGAATATGGTGAATAAATATACTTTGAAGTTAAAATCGGTAGACACTGCTGGCAAAAAAAGGACAAACCATGGTGGCACATTCAGGAGTAACATAGCACTTAAGGATGATATTAACACAACACACACACCATGACGAGTAGAGGACAAAATCAGGTAGACAAAATCGGTAGTCAAGAAGCACTTTTTCATTATGATTCTTAGAGAATTGTTGAAGATTCACTACAAATACGTACTTCATAAAAAGATGCGCTGGTAAATATGTCCACTAAGAACTTTGTGCTTTTCTTCGTATAAAAGGTGCAAATAAAAATTTTCTTCATTAAAAAAAATATATCTTCATAATCAATTTAAAATAATTTCCTGCATAAATTGAAAAGTGAGGCATATGGCAGATTAAAAATTTTGAAGCAATTGGGTTATGAAATAAGGAAAAGGCACTATAATAATAATTGACATATAAAAATCTTCAGAAATAAGTAAATAAACAAACATTCTTGAGCTTAAACATTTCCTGTAGATCAAATAACAGTAAATTTTATAATTTATTTGTAAAATATGGTATAATGTAGAAGTCAAACACTTTGAATGCGAGGATGAAACTTTGCTGCTTACCCCTACGTAAGGATGAAAATTTTCCGCTCACAAGTAAACTTTGACTGGGAAATTCTATTGTTTATGAAAAAATAATATATATATATATATATATATTGATTTAGCTTCAAAACCAACTTCAAAAACACACTGGAGAAGATCAGAAATAAATGGGTTTTTTACTACATAAATCACTGAGAACTCACCAGGAACATCAAAGCCAAAAATGGAGCACAAATCTTTATTGGTTGCTGTAAATGAGGAACAGAAATTTTTTTTCTGCAGGTATGTATTATAATATTTTCAGTACTTTCAGAACAACATTTCCATACACCAGAAAAGTGTTTCAAAAAATGGATTAATAACAACACTCTTGAAGGCAAGTTCAGTAGGTAAGCAAATGTGAATAAGAAAGATGAGTAAAACTATTGTCATTTTAAATCATGTAGAATAAAAAAATTTCAAATTATTTCAGTCATGAGGATGATACAGGAGAATGAATTTTTTTAATTTCTTCTTTAAGCAAAAAAAATATGTCATTAAATTTTGATGAAGCCACATAATTCTGGAAAATTGAAGCACTGACAGTTATCATAACAGTTTGTAGAAAGCAAACACAGTTCTTGAAATTTTATAAAGGAACACTGCACTCACCAAACACCAAAATCGATATTAGCAGTCAAATCGTGCACTAGATGACAAAAATATCTTGAGAATAAAAGTGGAAGGTGGTACAAGCAAGTTAGATATATTTTTTATAAAGAGTTATTGAAGGTATTTTTGGAACAAAAATTATAAATTGATATATTTAAAAGCAGAGAAGACTTCAAAAAATTATGCAGGATATATACAGCTACGAATTCATGAAGAACTTCAACTTCTTTGCAAGTAATAGATGAGAAGAATTTCAGTAAAATAATTTAAACTTCAATAATTATCACGGATTCCAAGGGGAAAAAAATAATTTGCTTCAATAAATATCTTAATTTTCATAATATATCTTCAAATTCATTAAATATTTTATTTCAATATATTAGTGCCATAAAATCAAATTTAAAAAACCCAATATGAGAATGAGAATAGAAAAACCATAGCCTCTTGTTAAATAAATTTGTTCTTAAAATCAGAAAACAATTTTTAGAATTCATTTCAGAATTTCAAAATTCATTAAAGATTTTCTATGATAAATATCTTTTAATGCACCATAAGAATAAATAAATTAGAGAATAAATAAATAAATTTCTTGATTTTTAAAATAATATTTCATTCTTCTATAATTTAAAAACAGCAATAATTTTGTCAAGACATATCTCAAAATGAAAACCAGTTACGGAATTTTTTTTAAAAATTATACTATGCTCAAAAATTTTAAATCATGGAATAAGTATTGCAAATAAAACTTGAGAACAAAAATTTCATTGCGATGTTTGATCGATCTTCAGCCGTTAAAACAGCAAAATGTTCCATCTGAGAACAGCAGAATATTATAATTTTCTTAAAGTTCCATTAAAAAATAATAATTTTAAAACAATTTATTTGAATTTCTGTCAGTATATTTCTATAAAAGTAACAAATCTTCAAATTTTTATGCAAAAGAAAATTCAGTTAGGAATAATTTTCAGGAACAAAATTTCTTCTAAGATTGAAAAAGATTAAGTTTTCTTTTTATAAGAACAGAAAATATTGCAAAAAAGAATAACAGCAATTATAATGCTAAAACATTGTCAGAATTCCATTTAAAAAAGCAGTTCATCTATTTGAGAACAAAAATTTTCTTTAAAAAATTTCATCAATCGTCAAAAAAAAAGTCATTAAGTTATTTTTTCTAAGGCATTACGTTGTAATCAAAAAGCAACAACGCCGAAATGTTCTTTTTTGTCACGGAAACCAAATGTGACGATTTTAAAAATGTTGAGGAGGATTAAAATAGGAAGAAGGATGAATAAGTAAATATAACGTTCTTACTTAATGATGAGAACAGTAGACACATTGAAGAGACAGCAGTTATAAAAATCTTCTTTATTCGTTGATTCACTTTGAGAGGTGGAAGGTAATTAGGAGAAGAAGGTCACTGTACACACTCGAAGAGCGTTCCACGTAGAATTATTAAAACTTGGAAGTAATTCCATGATAAAGATGAATACTGGTTAAAATCATTTTTTTAAAGAAGATCTTGATAATAAAAAGTCCGAAATCAAATATGCGTTAAATTAAAAAAAACCAGAGACCGAAGATAAACTTTTAGATATCGAGATAATAGCTATTGAAAAACATCGCTCTTTGAATTTAGGCGCAAAGGCCCGAAATTCAAACGACAAATCACGTTGTCAAAAATAATACATACTTTCGTAAATCTTAAAAATCTTAAAATCTGTTAAAAAACTGGCTGCATTGATATATATACTACATAAAAGGGGTCCACAAAACTACTTCCAGAAATGATTTAAATCTATTTATTAAATTAAATTTACGTATTAATTGTAGAACGAATGATAGCACGGAAAAACGAAACTACAGTCAAAAGGCAAGAGGAGAGAGACACACCTCCAATATGACGCGGTCGACGTCACGCTTAATCTAAAAATAGATCAGGAAGAGGGGGAAAATCTGAAATCAAAGGTTCTGTTACTTGTGGTAAAAAGGAAAGAAAAAAAAAATGATTTGAACGATGTTTTGCGTTGAAAATAAATAGTTTAAAACATGAGATAATAATGCTGCATTACAATTTAAAAAATAAATAATAAATGTGATTGCTACATCACATTACCCCCATTTGCCGAACAAAATTTTGGATGACCAAAATGTGAAAAAGGTAAATCTTGAAAGAGCTTTTTCAACAAAGGGAAAACAAAATTTTAAAAGCCAAGGAGCAAAAAAATGTAGAATAAAATTTAAGTTAAAATTTAAAAGTCATAATAAAAATTTTAAGTGCATGCGCACATTTATGGATCATAAATGTACAGTGACCTAAAGAGAAAGAAAAAGAATATACATCAAGTAGTACATTCAAATTTCAATAGTATACATAACATGATAGTATACAATAATATTAATATCAAGCCCCATTGCAATCACAGGCAAAGAAAGGCACCTTCCTGTGTAAAATGATCTCTACAAATTAAAATATTACTCTTTTATAACATTTTAAAATTAATAATAAATCCAAAAGCTAAATAAATTTTTAGCCGAAAGAGACCACAAAAAAAATTTGAATTCAATAAGTTAAAAAATAAGGTACACTTATGAATCAAAATTTATAAAATTGCAAAAGTAAAGCAACATAAAGTCAGAAGTACCCTCTCTGAATACTCTGACTGCCTAGGAAAAATAAATCATAAATTGAAACATTCGAAATGAAAAATCATTTCTACTAATCAATTTTTTTCATAATATTAAACATTCAAAATGAGCAAGTCATTTCTACTAATCAATTTCCTCATATATTGAAACATTCAAAATGAACAAGTCATTTCTACTAATCAATTTTCTCATATATTGAAACATTCAAAATGGACAAGTCATTTCTACTAATCAATTTTCTCATAAATATTGAAACATTCAAAATGAATAAATAAATCATTTCTACTAATCAATTTCCGCATATTTATAAAAATAAATTGCAATGAGAAAGTCAAGAATATTTTACTCTTATATTCCGACAACCTAGGACTTGAATTTCATTAATCATAATAGTTAAAAAAAATTGTCATAATCAGGAAAAATTTTAAATTACCAAGCAAGTGTACCATAAAAATATTTAGTTTAATTCCTTCAATAGTTTAATAGTAAAATTTAAATTTAAGTTTCTATGCTTGTAAAAAAAATATTTTAAATTAACTTTAAACAACAGTTGAAATTAAATTAAAGAGCTGCAAAAATTTAAAAAATATTGTAGAGTAAACAGACAATCCTTCATGATACCATGGCCAGTGGACACATTCAGTAACTCTGTAAACACATTTATACAAAACACAAAAATACAACAGACTCCAATGCGCATAAGAGACCTCTGAGATCTTGTGCAAGAGATAATCAAATAATCAGCATCGAAAAAGAGAAAAAAAATAGTGTATTTTACAGATGTAAAGAAGCTCTTGGTATAAACCACAAATGGTTGGATATGAATAGTACTGTGAACTATTCAAACACTTCTATTTTGTTGAAAAAAAAAAAGGCACAGTTAACACAACAACACTATCACTATGTTAATTTATTTAAAGCTTTCTTTTTCTATCCTTACCCAACATTTCATGTTTCTTTAACATTCTCATAATCTCTGTATTTTTTATTAGTATTTCTTTTAATACTTTATTTTTAAAAAATATTGTATAGATGGGCATCTGTTACCTATATGTATATATGGTTATCACTTTTTTTTTCAGTGTATGACTGGTTTATTCATGCTTTTGGACTTTCACTGTGCATATATCTGATTGAATATATATATATATATATATATATATATATATACTTTATCAATTTCTTCATATATTTGTGATTTCAAATTTATTATTATATATATATATATATAAATATATAGTAAATTCTGTCTAAGGTGGGCTTTGTGCAAGCCGGAAATTTGTCTACAGTGGAAAATTTTTGAAGTCCTGGCAAACCAGGGTTGTAGCGGGTAGCTGCCCGGATACCTGCCCAACTACCCACCTGGGCTGGGGTTTTTATAAAAAACCCGGGTTTTTTACAACCTTAAGGTTGTAGTGGGTAGCTGCCCGGGTACCCACCCGGGCTGGGTTTTTTACAACCTTGTGGCAAACCCATAGAAAATAACATTAATTCTTGTTACGTAAGCAGGAGTCTGTCTAATGCAGAAACGGAAATGTTTTTAAAGTCCCACTGAAACAAAAATTTTGCATAAGGCAGGAAAAAAAGATATTTTTAAAATGAAAACATTTCGTTTATGAAATTGTAATATATACGTCATACATTCAATGCCGAGAATTTTAATTAAATTCCGTAATAGTTTTAAAAAGCTAATTTAAAGAACTAGAAAGAGTTTAAATTTTAAGAAATTCTTGCATTTAAAAAATGAAATAATAATTTTTTCCTATACTAGGGGGCTCTCCCCCTACAAGCTTCGCTTGCCAACCACTGTTCAGACTCTAAAAATCCCTTAATTTGATTGACTTAAAAAAGATTATGAAAGATTGAATTATAATTAAAAAACTAGTGGTGATATCCCTGTACACGGGTTTCCATTTATTTCTCTTTTAATGAAGTATTTTAAGGCCAAAAAAGCTGCTGTGAATTGCCATTTTCATGTTTGATTCAATAAGATTAGTTAAACGTCTGAAAATTAGCTAATGAAAATTGAACTAAATCGACAAAGTCTTTGCTTCCAGGTATTTTTTAAAACAGCTATAGGAGAATGATTTTAAATCACACGTTTTAAGTCTGACGTAATTTTAACCAAACTTTTCTTTTTATAATATGCACCTGGAAATATTTCAATTGTTAGAAAGGAAATATTATTTTGCGCTGTCTTTGGCAACAGTAGTTAAAAAGATTATCTTGAAATATGAAATAAATCTCATATGTACCTGTAAACATATATTTTAATTTAAACTGTTTGGCAATATTATCTGGCTATTTGAAATAGGACGTAATTCCACCCGCATTTACTGCTTTTAACACACATTAAATAATTTATTCTTTTATAGTTTTTTTTTTCTTTTTAAATATTCACATATATAAACAATTTTTATGATGTAATTTTTAATATTTCCTGCTTTTAACATGTAATCATGTAATTCTAATATCATAGGGTTTTTTTCTGTTTAAAATAGTCACGTGTAAATAATTTTCAGTTTTTGAGAAGATTTTATGATTTTGGCTAAAATTTAAAGTAACCTTTTCTAAAATATGTAAAAAATATCTTTGGAAATGCTGAAAATTTGAATTTTAAATAGAAATAAACCCTCAAGAAATGAGTCAAATTAAAAAAATAAATGCAGTCTGCACACCGGGAACAACTTCCAAAAATGATTAAATTCCTATGCAAGGTTTTTGCTCCTATAAAATTTTTTAATGGAACAATTTTGACCAACTGTAACATTAAATATTTCTTAAAATAATTCTTTGATTTGAAAACTGTCTGCATCAGCGTGTTTATCAAACATTTCTTTGTATTTTCTCTGCCCAATTTTCATTTTTATGTATGCAGTAGTTTTCTTAATATTAACGAAGAAAGACCCCAGGTCACAAAAAATCAAAACCAGTGGCGGTGGTGACAGCGTTAGTTACTTTTATTTCGAATAGAGAGATAAATTTGTGTTTGAAAATTATTATTACTAGAAGGATGGACATTTATGAAAATATGTATTTTCTAAAGTACAATATATTATGCTTTAATGTTGTACTCAAATTCAAAGTGATAGCTTACTGTCTCATCCCAGAAGTTATTTTTTTTGTGTGTGTGTAGGCGTGTGTGAGTATAAATTTCAAATTTACAGGTATTACAGCAGTACTAAGAAATTGAACAGCATTTCTCATTTATATGTAAAGACTTTCAGAATTTCAGTTTTCAAACGATTTTCGAGTCAAGACAATTAATGAAAGATCATCATCGGCATGCAGTTTATTACAACTCAAGATACAACCTTTTTATTAAAAACATAAAACGCTATTCGATGGATGTATGCTTCATACCAATGAATCACATGTTTAGAAAACTCATTGCACAGGTTATTCGTTCTTCGTCGTTTTATGTTGTCTAAGGATATTAGTAAGTGCATCGTAAAAATTGCTTCAAAATCTAAACTCAATACTTTATCCCTGAAGGATAAAGTCAATGTTACCAAATTAAAAGAAAAATAATTATTCTGTAGAAGATCTTTATATTAAGTTTAATTATGATAAAATTCAAATTTATGACGCTATAAAAAGAAAGAGTTGAAAACATCCAATAGAAAGAGGAAATGTACTTTGAAAAATGAAGGCATTGATGCATTAACTTTTGAATGTTTTTCGATTGCTAGAGTAAAAATTTTGCTCACACTTGGACTTTATTGCGAGAAAATAGGTAAAAGGCATTTTAAAGCTTCCAGTGAATGTTTTAATGAGTTTCCATAATCTACACAACATTGCCATGAAGCATGCTTGCTGACACCTGAAAAATGTCCCATAACATGAAATTTGGGCATGGAAAGGAAAGTTCATCTACCAATTGAAAGATATCAAGAAAAGGACATATATAATTGCAATGAGACTGGACTATTTTATCGTGTGTGCCAAGTAAGTAACTTGTAAAAAGAGGAAGCTAAGCCGCTGAGGTAAAACCTCCAATGAGCGTGTCATTGTTTTGATCTTTGCGAATTTGGAGGACAGTTTATAAAAAAGTTAGTGATTGGGAAATCAAAAATGACGTTATGTTTCAAGGACGTAACTGTTGTTAAACTGTCTATTGATGGAAACCACCAAACATTGTGGTTCTCATCTCCTCCTTTATCTATTTATATTATCATTTTATTCCACTTATATCGTTTTATTTCTAAGTTCATATTTCATGAACAGTCTTTTATTTACTTTTATTTATTTTATTATAATATCAGTAATAGATGTAAATTAACTTAAACTTACCTTCTTATATTGTTTTCAGTTAATATCCAGTTGATTTAAATTCCTCTTTAGTCCTTTGGCGTTCGTACAAACGTCTGCCATTTTCCGTTTTGTTACTTCCGTATCTCTTCAACCTACTCAGGCAAAATTCAACTCCTGACTAAGTTTAATTTTCCGTAACGATATTTCTCCAGCCAGATGGCGACATTGCAATCGCTTCTTTCATCGAATCTCTGCATGCATTGAATTGATGCCGTTCCCTGGTTGGTCCGTTTGGTGGGCGTAGCTTCCCAAACGATATTTTCAATCCGAGCCATTTTAGTTAAATACGCAATGCAAACGCTAACAGATTGCACTTTTATCTCTCGTGCGATATATAATTTCATTAATTATATATGTTAAAATGGTACATTAACATAAGCAGAAATACGCTGTGCAAGCAAAGGCTGGATATGAAATTTCACGGAAGAATGGACGTGTCTTGAGTGTAACTTAATGTAGCTTAAGGAGGACTTTAATAACACAAAGGCAAATTCACTTAAAAACAGAATGCAGTTTATTTAATAAATATCTTGAAGAGTTGACAGCATGATAATCCACATTATAACTTCTCTAATAAACAACAGTCGTGAAGAATGAAGACTTTGATACATGAATAAGCACAATTAATTTGCATATGAAAAACTATTTAAAAGCATTTAAAATTCTAGAAAACATAAATATAACAAGTACACTAAACGTACATTCCAGGATAGAGTCCCAGCCTCTATCCAGTTCGTGAAATATTGCTTCCATTAGGAAGACTAAAAAGTGCAACATTACAGTGTTTGCATCGCGTATTTATCCAAAATGGCTCGGATTGAAAACATCATTTGGGAGCGACGCCCACCAAACGGACCAATCAGAAAGCGGCATCGAATCGATGCAAGCAGAGATTCGATGCAAAGATCGATTAAAGAAGCGATATGCAATGTCGCCATCTAGCGGAGAAAATATAACTACGGAAAATTAAACTTAGTTTGAAAAAGGATTTTGCCGGTGTAGGATGACAAGATATGAGTGTAATGAAACGGAAAATGGCGGAAGTTAATACGACCACCAAAAGATTAAAAGAAACTTAAATCAACTGGATATTAACAGAAAACAATATGGAAAGGTAAGTTTAAGTTAATTCATGTCTATTGTTGATATTATAATGAAATAAATAAAAGTAAAACAAGAAACTTTATGGAATGTGAACTTAGAAAGAAAATGATGTAAGTGGAATGAAATGATGATATAAATAGATAAGGGAGGCGATGAGAACCATAAAGTTTGATGATTTCCATCAAATGCCCCCCCTCTCATTGCCTCATCTAACAAAAAGAGTCAAACTACTCAATCGGGACCATCTGATCTGCCCAAGAATGAGTGACTCAAAGGATAAAGACTTAAAGAGGTACAAAGAATCAACATCAAAAACATTTCCACAATTTAATTTAACCAAAAATGATTAACGAAATAAAGTTAAATATTTAAACTACAAAATAGTAACCCTCTTTTATTCACTTTCCTCTATTTAAACTCAACAGAACAGCTAGAAAAATTCACGATTCAACTGAACCAAAAAATGAACCAACTCAATGATTCAAAAAGAAGTTAACACTTCAAAAACTTTAAACAATGAAGCCTAAGCACTTCAAAGGTAAGAAAAATTTTAACTATTAAACATTTAACGCTTTTAATAAGCAACTAGAAAAATTTTAAAGAACAATTTTTTTTTTTTTTTTAAAGTTAAACAGCATTGTATTGAGAATCCATCAAAAGGAGGGAAACGTAGATCTTCACAGGTTATTGGCTATCAAAAGAAATCCCCCAGGTCAATAGACAGTGACCGGTATATCCTAGACCAAAAAGGGTAACAAGCCTAACAAAAGAATCAGTTCCCAATAAATATAGATAATACAATACAATTTACAAAAATACATGAATAAATACGTACCAAATAAAGTAACGTTTTCCAATTTGGAAAAGTTACAACCAGCAGATGATGACATCTTGATCATCCCCAAAAATCAACATTTTTAACATAATATAATGCAAGAAAAATATTTTTATTACAATTCAAAAAAAATGTATGAAGCAAAACTTTTAAAGTCCAAATCTGAAAAATAAAAATTCAAAAACATCATGAAAAATACTAATCCAGGCATGTAGAATCATGAGACAATACAACGGCTCTGACATAAAACTGTTTAACGTATCCATCACAAGGATGGATATAGGGCTCATACATGCATCTTTCAATCTTCTCACAAACATTCACAATAAATGGGTGGCGATCTAAATGCCTAGAAGTAGAGAGAACAAATTGAAAATAAGCAAACATTTTACATTACAGTTCAATAATAAAATCAATTTAGAAAATATATTTAGATAAACCAAATAAAACTTTCTTTAAATAACTTCAAATTAATTCTTAATTTAAATAGGTACAATTTAAGTTTTTTAAAACTAATAGGAAATGATCAAGAAAGCTGGTGATGATGAAAAATTGGTACTAGTATGCTTTAGGTAAATTAACAATTTAAAACAATGTGCTTTAGGTAAATTAACAATTTAAAATTACAAATGACTACACTTTTCATTAAAAATACTTAATACAACAGTTAGAAAAAGTGCAAGTACAATATGTATTAAAGGAATTTACCAGCATAACATTTAATAAAGATACAATATGAAAGATTTATATATATTTGACAAAAGTACAATATGACAAATCTAAATGCAAAAGAACTATTACACATTAAACAGCAGTTTAATGAAGTTCAAAACCTCATTTCTGGTCAACGATTTGGTAAAAATATCTGCCAAGTTGGATCTGCTACGCACGTGAGACAATAAAAATTCATCCTTATAATAAAGATCTCTAATAAAGAACAACTTAACATCAATATGTTTTGACTTATAATTCTCCACTGGAGACTTAATAAAATCAATCGCTGCCTGATTGTCAGCCTTCATTACAGCTTTCCCCCCAAGTACAGAAATAATTCCTTCCTGCACACATTCGCGGCGTATCCGGTCAAACCAGACCAGGTTCTTGACGGCCTCAGTCATTGCGACGAATTCAGACTCCATAGTCGATAAGCTGACGCACTTTTCCTTAAAAGTGCGCCAGTCGACAGGTGCTTCGTCTAGCATGACTATTTGGCCGCCGATCGAGGTCCGGTCATCGTGGTTAGCTGCGAAGTCGGCATCGGAATAAACCACTAAATTATTGGAATAGCACGAGAGTCTAAGCTTGTAATTCTTTGTAGACCTAACATATCCCAGCAGCCTCAAGAGACCATCCCAGTGAACAATACCAGGGTTAGACTGAAATTGACTCAATACATTTACGGCATAGCAAATATCAGGACGGGTGCGATTTGCAATAAATGAAAGACATCCCAGAACACTACGGTATGGAAAATGTGACATCTGTTCAACATCGTGATTGGAAACTGGACAATTTGACCTTGAAAAGACAACCCCTTTGCTGATAGGCAAGGTAGAAAAAGGTATTTTGAATTTATCAAATCTGTTGCATACTTCTTCAATGTAATTTGACTGATGTATGACAACTCCGGATGGAGTATCCTCGAACTCAACACCCAATAACTTCCTAGTTCTACCAAGCTCTTTAACATCAAATTTAGATTTAATGCGGGTCAAAATACAGTCAATCAGCTTCTGAGTTCTACCAAAAATCACGATGTCATCAACATATAATAAAAGTACAATTCCAGATTTAAAAATATAAACACAGTTACATGATTCCAATTTTCTAAAACCTATTTCAATTAATGCTTTATGGATTTCGAAAAACCACTCTCTTCCACTCTGATGTAATCCATACAATGCCCGGTCTAGTTTGCAATAAAGGTGCTCTTTCCCGGGCTCAACGAAACCGGGAGGTTGTAGCATGTACACGTCCTCACTCAGTGGTGCGTACAGGTAGGCGCAGGTCACGTCACACTGAGTGTGCGACCACCCGCTACACGAAACGAGAAGGGAGAAAAAGAATCGGATTACGCCGAAATTAACAACTGGGCTAAAAGTCTCATCATAAGACTCGCCCTTAATTTGTTTGAAACCTTGGGCAACAAGGCGAGCCTTGTGCCTGGCGATCCGTCCAAATTCATCCCGTTTCGTCGTGTAAACCCACCGGCAACCAACTGGTGTGACATGTACCGGCAATTCCGCTAAGTGCCAAACCCCTCGTTCTCGCATTACCCGTATTTCGAGCTCCATTGCTTTCCACCAGACCGAACATTGTGCTGAATTACATGCCTGCTTAAAAGTTCTGGGAGTGTCGTTTTGATGTACTAGTCATGCTCTTGGATAAACTAAATTTGAATCTATAGAATCAGCATCCTCGTCGTCAGATGTCGAAGAACTATTAGGAACAGGTACGATGCCAGAATAAAGATTAGCTCCAGCAAAATCAAAAAGTTCAGGCTGAAACTTAATATGTTTTTCCTCACAATATTTCTTCACATCATTTAAGGATCTCAGGCAACGGGTCTTACCTGACTCATAATAATAGATGTCAGCTCGATTACCTTTCTTACGAATAGAAGGCTTTCTAACCCAACTAACATCCCTTAAAGGGGAAATAGTGGGTTGAGTGGTGCATCTGGACCCCGAGTCTTCACCCTCCCCACTCCCATGCGGGGAATCTAGAGACCCGTTGGAAGGACCTGGGATATCCTCAGGTACAACTTCAGCAACTCTGTCCCGATTCTCCTCAGCATGAGGAGAGAAGAGAGTATAATCCTCGGAGCCCAGTGCAGCTCCACTGCGCTCAAGACCACAACATGATTCGTTAAAAGAAACATTGGAAGATTCAATAATTTCGTCAGATTCCGGAATCCAAACTCTGTAACCCCTAGTCCTAAAAGCATATCCAACTAGGAAACCCTTCTTCGCTCTAGCCTCTAATTTCCAAGTCCTTTGCTTAGGAATACGGACATATGTAACAATACCAAAGGGCTTTAAATGGCGAACTGAAGGTTTCTTTCCTCCATAAAGCTCGAAAGGAGTCTTCCCCAACAACTTAGGACACACTCTATTCCAAGAGTAGACAAAATACTTAAGGGCCTCGGGCCAAAAACTAGGGTCAAGGTTACTATCTATCAAGAGTGTTCGCATACCATCTGCTGCGGTTAACATAAACCTCTCTGCAACTCCATTTTGTTGTGGAGTATATACGTTCGTAAATTCATGACGTATACCCCTGTCATCGAAGAAATTTTTAAAGGAAATATTGTCAAATTCCCCGCCGTTGTCTGTTCTAAAACTTTTGACCTTTCGGTTCAAATATGTTTCTGCTCTTATGATATGTCTCTTAACAACATCAAATGTGTCAGATTTCATTTTTAGAGGATAAACAGACACACGACGGGAAAAATCATCAATAATAGACAAAAAGTATCTTTCTCCATTCCTACCTTCGACACGACAAGGGCCCCACAAATCCGCATACAGCAGCTCTAAAGGATGGTTAGAACGTATATTTTTATTATACTTATGCGACACACTTTTCAGTTTACCCAATTTGCAAGATTCACAAAATAAATCAGTTTCCTTTAAGCTCGGTAACCCCCGTACACCTTGTCTACGACTAGTATGTGCTATCAGAGACTGACTAATATGACCAAATCTTTTATGCCAGTGTAACATTATGTCATCTTTCTTAGTAGAAAGAGATTCAAACTTGACTGATTTAGAAGAAGAAACAGGAATTTTTGGATATAAACGATAAATCCTATTCTTAAGATAGGCACTAAAAAGGTACTCGTCCCCCCGGCAGAATTTCACCTCACCATTGTAACCAGAAAAGCTTAAACCATTTAGGTCCAATTGAGGCCCCGAGACTAAATTCCTACGTAATTGATCAGAGTACATAACATTACATAAAGTAAAAACTCTCTGACCAAAACGTAATTTGACATCACCCCTTCCTTTAATGGGAAACAAAACATTTTTAACGGCAACAGACATCTCATCATTTAAAACTTCAAAATTTGAAAATAAATTTATATTACCGCAGAAATGATGGCTCGCACCGGAATCAAATACCCAATCACCGTCCTTCACTACATTACTTAAGCTAGAGTGAGAAACAAATAAATTGGACTTACGTGATGAGTTTGATAAGTCACGGCGAGAACCACCATCCCTCCGATTAGAAACACTGGAAGATGGACGTCTGGCATGGCAAGGAGTCTGTCTTCGATGTCTAGAGTCTCTTGGAGCAGGAGAAGAGGACTCATGGGAATCTGAACCATCAGCTAGCTGATTAGAATCTGAAGAGCCACCGCAGTATCTATCACGAGAACGATGACGAGGAGAACTGGATCTATCCGATGAGTAATCATGTCGATAAGATGGAGCCGGAGAAACATTTCTTTGATGGTAGGGACTGGTTGGTCTTCTTGAAAAACAATTTTTCTGAAGATGGCCTAATTTACCACATTTCCAGCACTTCTTTCCCTTGGTTTTACGAAAGCGAAACCTCTTTTTAGAAAAACTCGAAGACTGGTGTAGATTCGAAATGTTTACTTGTTTAGCACCATCTTTATCACGTAAACGTTGATGAGTTTCCTCGGATATCAATTCATCAACAACCAAATCAAATTTAAAAGTGTCATCAGGCCTACTTAATAACTGCTGTACTATAACGTCATAGCTTGAGGGTAAGAAACGTAAAAACTGATAACATAAATAATTTTCTGAAAAATTTTTATCAATCTGCTTAATTTCCATGTAAATCTTCCTTAATCGAGTAGCAAATAAATTTACTGACTCACCATGTCTGATTCTTCCTTCCATCAATTCGTTAAAGAGGGTCATATGATGGGCGCGTGTGTCGGGGTGAAAATTTTTTCTCAACTTTTCCCATGCTTCTACAGGATCTAAGCAATCATCTATAATTCTCTTGAATTCAGCTTCAACATTCAAATAAATTAATGATTGAGCCTTGTTAGCACGGGCAATAAAAGAATTCCTAACATCGGCAGTAACAGTAACACTTATTTCTGGTGCTCTCTGTTTCAAGCTAATAATCTCCCACAATTCCTTTTCCATTAAAAGATATTTCATGTCGGAACTCCATGTGGCATAATTCCTGGAATTTAACTTATCAATTACATTAGATGCCATCCTGGGAGATTTAAAAATAGCCAAAAGAAATTTCAAGCAAAAATACTGCTACCGCCCCCCCGACATTCTCATCCCTTTCTTCATTTTCTGTCAAACTCAATC
Organism: Maratus speciosus; assembly: GCA_963932465.1. Taxonomy (NCBI): domain Eukaryota; kingdom Metazoa; phylum Arthropoda; class Arachnida; order Araneae; family Salticidae; genus Maratus; species Maratus speciosus. The sequence continues at coordinate 105,121,403 of OZ010786.1, read as the reverse complement.
AAGATAAACTGTAATAATCTTCAAATAAAAATATTTTTCTTCTACAAAATCAGCAAAATAAAAGTCTATTTTAAATAAAGTATGGTAAATATGCAAAATAATATTAATAAAAATGATGTAAAAAGTCAACAAAAATCTGTAAATAAACGTATAAGTTCGTAAAAACGGCGAAAAAGATCAAAGAAAGTTCGTCAAAAACAATAGTTCACCAGGAAAAATAAAAGTTCAGGTAACGTTCATCAGAAAAATAAAGTTCAATGGATAATTCAGTGCTTCATTAAATAAATATAACAGTCCAGGCTATTGCAAAACAAAAATAAATAACTAAAGTTCACCTTTGAAATAAACTTGAAGTTTCCAAATTAACTTGAAAGAACGTTTTTCGGCAATCCAAACTTCCGGACATTCGTTGCCCATAACCACATCTCGTGCGATATATAATTTCATTAATTATATACGTTAAAATGGTACATTAACATAAGCAGAAATACGCTGTGCAAGCAAAGGCTGGATATGAAATTTCACGGAAGAATGGACGTGTCTTGAGTGTAACTTAATGTAGCTTAAGGAGGACTGTAATAACACAAAGGCAAATTCACTTAAAAACAGAATGCAGTTTATTTAATAAATATCTTGAAGAGTTGACAGCATGATAATCCACATTATAACTTCTCTAATAAACAACAGTCGTGAAGAATGAAGACTTTGATACATGAATAAGCACAATTAATTTGCATATGAAAAACTATTTAAAAGCATTTAAAATTCTAGAAAACATAAATATAACAAGTACACTAAACGTACATTCCAGGATAGAGTCCCAGCCTCTATCCAGTTCGTGAAATATTGCTTCCATTAGGAAGACTAAAAAGTGCAACATTACAGTGTTTGCATCGCGTATTTATCCAAAATGGCTCGGATTGAAAACATCATTTGGGAGCGACGCCCACCAAACGGACCAATCAGAAAGCGGCATCGAATCGATGCAAGCAGAGATTCGATGCAAAGATCGATTAAAGAAGCGATATGCAATGTCGCCATCTAGCGGAGAAAATATAACTACGGAAAATTAAACTTAGTTTGAAAAAGGATTTTGCCGGTGTAGGATGACAAGATATGAGTGTAATGAAACGGAAAATGGCGGAAGTTAATACGACCACCAAAAGATTAAAAGAAACTTAAATCAACTGGATATTAACAGAAAACAATATGGAAAGGTAAGTTTAAGTTAATTCATGTCTATTGTTGATATTATAATGAAATAAATAAAAGTAAAACAAGAAACTTTATGGAATGTGAACTTAGAAAGAAAATGATGTAAGTGGAATGAAATGATGATATAAATAGATAAGGGAGGCGATGAGAACCATAAAGTTTGATGATTTCCATCAAATGCCCCCCCTCTCATTGCCTCATCTAACAAAAAGAGTCAAACTACTCAATCGGGACCATCTGATCTGCCCAAGAATGAGTGACTCAAAGGATAAAGACTTAAAGAGGTACAAAGAATCAACATCAAAAACATTTCCACAATTTAATTTAACCAAAAATGATTAACGAAATAAAGTTAAATATTTAAACTACAAAATAGTAACCCTCTTTTATTCACTTTCCTCTATTTAAACTCAACAGAACAGCTAGAAAAATTCACGATTCAACTGAACCAAAAAATGAACCAACTCAATGATTCAAAAAGAAGTTAACACTTCAAAAACTTTAAACAATGAAGCCTAAGCACTTCAAAGGTAAGAAAAATTTTAACTATTAAACATTTAACGCTTTTAATAAGCAACTAGAAAAATTTTAAAGAACAATTTTTTTTTTTTTTTTAAAGTTAAACAGCATTGTATTGAGAATCCATCAAAAGGAGGGAAACGTAGATCTTCACAGGTTATTGGCTATCAAAAGAAATCCCCCAGGTCAATAGACAGTGACCGGTATATCCTAGACCAAAAAGGGTAACAAGCCTAACAAAAGAATCAGTTCCCAATAAATATAGATAATACAATACAATTTACAAAAATACATGAATAAATACGTACCAAATAAAGTAACGTTTTCCAATTTGGAAAAGTTACAACCAGCAGATGATGACATCTTGATCATCCCCAAAAATCAACATTTTTAACATAATATAATGCAAGAAAAATATTTTTATTACAATTCAAAAAAAATGTATGAAGCAAAACTTTTAAAGTCCAAATCTGAAAAATAAAAATTCAAAAACATCATGAAAAATACTAATCCAGGCATGTAGAATCATGAGACAATACAACGGCTCTGACATAAAACTGTTTAACGTATCCATCACAAGGATGGATATAGGGCTCATACATGCATCTTTCAATCTTCTCACAAACATTCACAATAAATGGGTGGCGATCTAAATGCCTAGAAGTAGAGAGAACAAATTGAAAATAAGCAAACATTTTACATTACAGTTCAATAATAAAATCAATTTAGAAAATATATTTAGATAAACCAAATAAAACTTTCTTTAAATAACTTCAAATTAATTCTTAATTTAAATAGGTACAATTTAAGTTTTTTAAAACTAATAGGAAATGATCAAGAAAGCTGGTGATGATGAAAAATTGGTACTAGTATGCTTTAGGTAAATTAACAATTTAAAACAATGTGCTTTAGGTAAATTAACAATTTAAAATTACAAATGACTACACTTTTCATTAAAAATACTTAATACAACAGTTAGAAAAAGTGCAAGTACAATATGTATTAAAGGAATTTACCAGCATAACATTTAATAAAGATACAATATGAAAGATTTATATATATTTGACAAAAGTACAATATGACAAATCTAAATGCAAAAGAACTATTACACATTAAACAGCAGTTTAATGAAGTTCAAAACCTCATTTCTGGTCAACGATTTGGTAAAAATATCTGCCAAGTTGGATCTGCTACGCACGTGAGACAATAAAAATTCATCCTTATAATAAAGATCTCTAATAAAGAACAACTTAACATCAATATGTTTTGACTTATAATTCTCCACTGGAGACTTAATAAAATCAATCGCTGCCTGATTGTCAGCCTTCATTACAGCTTTCCCCCCAAGTACAGAAATAATTCCTTCCTGCACACATTCGCGGCGTATCCGGTCAAACCAGACCAGGTTCTTGACGGCCTCAGTCATTGCGACGAATTCAGACTCCATAGTCGATAAGCTGACGCACTTTTCCTTAAAAGTGCGCCAGTCGACAGGTGCTTCGTCTAGCATGACTATTTGGCCGCCGATCGAGGTCCGGTCATCGTGGTTAGCTGCGAAGTCGGCATCGGAATAAACCACTAAATTATTGGAATAGCACGAGAGTCTAAGCTTGTAATTCTTTGTAGACCTAACATATCCCAGCAGCCTCAAGAGACCATCCCAGTGAACAATACCAGGGTTAGACTGAAATTGACTCAATACATTTACGGCATAGCAAATATCAGGACGGGTGCGATTTGCAATAAATGAAAGACATCCCAGAACACTACGGTATGGAAAATGTGACATCTGTTCAACATCGTGATTGGAAACTGGACAATTTGACCTTGAAAAGACAACCCCTTTGCTGATAGGCAAGGTAGAAAAAGGTATTTTGAATTTATCAAATCTGTTGCATACTTCTTCAATGTAATTTGACTGATGTATGACAACTCCGGATGGAGTATCCTCGAACTCAACACCCAATAACTTCCTAGTTCTACCAAGCTCTTTAACATCAAATTTAGATTTAATGCGGGTCAAAATACAGTCAATCAGCTTCTGAGTTCTACCAAAAATCACGATGTCATCAACATATAATAAAAGTACAATTCCAGATTTAAAAATATAAACACAGTTACATGATTCCAATTTTCTAAAACCTATTTCAATTAATGCTTTATGGATTTCGAAAAACCACTCTCTTCCACTCTGATGTAATCCATACAATGCCCGGTCTAGTTTGCAATAAAGGTGCTCTTTCCCGGGCTCAACGAAACCGGGAGGTTGTAGCATGTACACGTCCTCACTCAGTGGTGCGTACAGGTAGGCGCAGGTCACGTCACACTGAGTGTGCGACCACCCGCTACACGAAACGAGAAGGGAGAAAAAGAATCGGATTACGCCGAAATTAACAACTGGGCTAAAAGTCTCATCATAAGACTCGCCCTTAATTTGTTTGAAACCTTGGGCAACAAGGCGAGCCTTGTGCCTGGCGATCCGTCCAAATTCATCCCGTTTCGTCGTGTAAACCCACCGGCAACCAACTGGTGTGACATGTACCGGCAATTCCGCTAAGTGCCAAACCCCTCGTTCTCGCATTACCCGTATTTCGAGCTCCATTGCTTTCCACCAGACCGAACATTGTGCTGAATTACATGCCTGCTTAAAAGTTCTGGGAGTGTCGTTTTGATGTACTAGTCATGCTCTTGGATAAACTAAATTTGAATCTATAGAATCAGCATCCTCGTCGTCAGATGTCGAAGAACTATTAGGAACAGGTACGATGCCAGAATAAAGATTAGCTCCAGCAAAATCAAAAAGTTCAGGCTGAAACTTAATATGTTTTTCCTCACAATATTTCTTCACATCATTTAAGGATCTCAGGCAACGGGTCTTACCTGACTCATAATAATAGATGTCAGCTCGATTACCTTTCTTACGAATAGAAGGCTTTCTAACCCAACTAACATCCCTTAAAGGGGAAATAGTGGGTTGAGTGGTGCATCTGGACCCCGAGTCTTCACCCTCCCCACTCCCATGCGGGGAATCTAGAGACCCGTTGGAAGGACCTGGGATATCCTCAGGTACAACTTCAGCAACTCTGTCCCGATTCTCCTCAGCATGAGGAGAGAAGAGAGTATAATCCTCGGAGCCCAGTGCAGCTCCACTGCGCTCAAGACCACAACATGATTCGTTAAAAGAAACATTGGAAGATTCAATAATTTCGTCAGATTCCGGAATCCAAACTCTGTAACCCCTAGTCCTAAAAGCATATCCAACTAGGAAACCCTTCTTCGCTCTAGCCTCTAATTTCCAAGTCCTTTGCTTAGGAATACGGACATATGTAACAATACCAAAGGGCTTTAAATGGCGAACTGAAGGTTTCTTTCCTCCATAAAGCTCGAAAGGAGTCTTCCCCAACAACTTAGGACACACTCTATTCCAAGAGTAGACAAAATACTTAAGGGCCTCGGGCCAAAAACTAGGGTCAAGGTTACTATCTATCAAGAGTGTTCGCATACCATCTGCTGCGGTTAACATAAACCTCTCTGCAACTCCATTTTGTTGTGGAGTATATACGTTCGTAAATTCATGACGTATACCCCTGTCATCGAAGAAATTTTTAAAGGAAATATTGTCAAATTCCCCGCCGTTGTCTGTTCTAAAACTTTTGACCTTTCGGTTCAAATATGTTTCTGCTCTTATGATATGTCTCTTAACAACATCAAATGTGTCAGATTTCATTTTTAGAGGATAAACAGACACACGACGGGAAAAATCATCAATAATAGACAAAAAGTATCTTTCTCCATTCCTACCTTCGACACGACAAGGGCCCCACAAATCCGCATACAGCAGCTCTAAAGGATGGTTAGAACGTATATTTTTATTATACTTATGCGACACACTTTTCAGTTTACCCAATTTGCAAGATTCACAAAATAAATCAGTTTCCTTTAAGCTCGGTAACCCCCGTACACCTTGTCTACGACTAGTATGTGCTATCAGAGACTGACTAATATGACCAAATCTTTTATGCCAGTGTAACATTATGTCATCTTTCTTAGTAGAAAGAGATTCAAACTTGACTGATTTAGAAGAAGAAACAGGAATTTTTGGATATAAACGATAAATCCTATTCTTAAGATAGGCACTAAAAAGGTACTCGTCCCCCCGGCAGAATTTCACCTCACCATTGTAACCAGAAAAGCTTAAACCATTTAGGTCCAATTGAGGCCCCGAGACTAAATTCCTACGTAATTGATCAGAGTACATAACATTACATAAAGTAAAAACTCTCTGACCAAAACGTAATTTGACATCACCCCTTCCTTTAATGGGAAACAAAACATTTTTAACGGCAACAGACATCTCATCATTTAAAACTTCAAAATTTGAAAATAAATTTATATTACCGCAGAAATGATGGCTCGCACCGGAATCAAATACCCAATCACCGTCCTTCACTACATTACTTAAGCTAGAGTGAGAAACAAATAAATTGGACTTACGTGATGAGTTTGATAAGTCACGGCGAGAACCACCATCCCTCCGATTAGAAACACTGGAAGATGGACGTCTGGCATGGCAAGGAGTCTGTCTTCGATGTCTAGAGTCTCTTGGAGCAGGAGAAGAGGACTCATGGGAATCTGAACCATCAGCTAGCTGATTAGAATCTGAAGAGCCACCGCAGTATCTATCACGAGAACGATGACGAGGAGAACTGGATCTATCCGATGAGTAATCATGTCGATAAGATGGAGCCGGAGAAACATTTCTTTGATGGTAGGGACTGGTTGGTCTTCTTGAAAAACAATTTTTCTGAAGATGGCCTAATTTACCACATTTCCAGCACTTCTTTCCCTTGGTTTTACGAAAGCGAAACCTCTTTTTAGAAAAACTCGAAGACTGGTGTAGATTCGAAATGTTTACTTGTTTAGCACCATCTTTATCACGTAAACGTTGATGAGTTTCCTCGGATATCAATTCATCAACAACCAAATCAAATTTAAAAGTGTCATCAGGCCTACTTAATAACTGCTGTACTATAACGTCATAGCTTGAGGGTAAGAAACGTAAAAACTGATAACATAAATAATTTTCTGAAAAATTTTTATCAATCTGCTTAATTTCCATGTAAATCTTCCTTAATCGAGTAGCAAATAAATTTACTGACTCACCATGTCTGATTCTTCCTTCCATCAATTCGTTAAAGAGGGTCATATGATGGGCGCGTGTGTCGGGGTGAAAATTTTTTCTCAACTTTTCCCATGCTTCTACAGGATCTAAGCAATCATCTATAATTCTCTTGAATTCAGCTTCAACATTCAAATAAATTAATGATTGAGCCTTGTTAGCACGGGCAATAAAAGAATTCCTAACATCGGCAGTAACAGTAACACTTATTTCTGGTGCTCTCTGTTTCAAGCTAATAATCTCCCACAATTCCTTTTCCATTAAAAGATATTTCATGTCGGAACTCCATGTGGCATAATTCCTGGAATTTAACTTATCAATTACATTAGATGCCATCCTGGGAGATTTAAAAATAGCCAAAAGAAATTTCAAGCAAAAATACTGCTACCGCCCCCCCGACATTCTCATCCCTTTCTTCATTTTCTGTCAAACTCAATCAAGATAAACTGTAATAATCTTCAAATAAAAATATTTTTCTTCTACAAAATCAGCAAAATAAAAGTCTATTTTAAATAAAGTATGGTAAATATGCAAAATAATATTAATAAAAATGATGTAAAAAGTCAACAAAAATCTGTAAATAAACGTATAAGTTCGTAAAAACGGCGAAAAAGATCAAAGAAAGTTCGTCAAAAACAATAGTTCACCAGGAAAAATAAAAGTTCAGGTAACGTTCATCAGAAAAATAAAGTTCAATGGATAATTCAGTGCTTCATTAAATAAATATAACAGTCCAGGCTATTGCAAAACAAAAATAAATAACTAAAGTTCACCTTTGAAATAAACTTGAAGTTTCCAAATTAACTTGAAAGAACGTTTTTCGGCAATCCAAACTTCCGGACATTCGTTGCCCATAACCACATCTCGTGCGATATATAATTTCATTAATTATATACGTTAAAATGGTACATTAACATAAGCAGAAATACGCTGTGCAAGCAAAGGCTGGATATGAAATTTCACGGAAGAATGGACGTGTCTTGAGTGTAACTTAATGTAGCTTAAGGAGGACTGTAATAACACAAAGGCAAATTCACTTAAAAACAGAATGCAGTTTATTTAATAAATATCTTGAAGAGTTGACAGCATGATAATCCACATTATAACTTCTCTAATAAACAACAGTCGTGAAGAATGAAGACTTTGATACATGAATAAGCACAATTAATTTGCATATGAAAAACTATTTAAAAGCATTTAAAATTCTAGAAAACATAAATATAACAAGTACACTAAACGTACATTCCAGGATAGAGTCCCAGCCTCTATCCAGTTCGTGAAATATTGCTTCCATTAGGAAGACTAAAAAGTGCAACATTACAGTGTTTGCATCGCGTATTTATCCAAAATGGCTCGGATTGAAAACATCATTTGGGAGCGACGCCCGCCAAACGGACCAATCAGAAAGCGGCATCGAATCGATGCAAGCAGAGATTCGATGCAAAGATCGATTAAAGAAGCGATATGCAATGTCGCCATCTAGCGGAGAAAATATAACTACGGAAAATTAAACTTAGTTTGAAAAAGGATTTTGCCGGTGTAGGATGACAAGATATGAGTGTAATGAAACGGAAAATGGCGGAAGTTAATACGACCACCAAAAGATTAAAAGAAACTTAAATCAACTGGATATTAACAGAAAACAATATGGAAAGGTAAGTTTAAGTTAAGTCATGTCTATTGTTGATATTATAATGAAATAAATAAAAGTAAAACAAGAAACTTTATGGAATGTGAACTTAGAAAGAAAATGATGTAAGTGGAATGAAATGATGATATAAATAGATAAGGGAGGCGATGAGAACCATAAAGTTTGATGATTTCCATCATTATCTTCCTTATGAAAGTTGTTTATCGCGAGCTAGATAGGAGCTGGGACTCTATCTTGGAAGTATTGTTATGATACTTATTATATTAGGTTTACGTATCAAAGTTTTAAATGTTTTTAAATAATTATTCAAGCGTTAATCAAGTTCATATTTTTCTGTTCTTCAAGTGAAACGCCATGTTATGTTTATTATGATCAAGTCATAACAATGTCACCTAAATATATTTATTGTGAAATATTCTAATGTCATGATCATCGATGAGTTTCTTAATAAACTGCAGGCTTTATTTAAGTAAATATGTCTCTGTTTTATTCAACTGAAGAAAATCTTCAAATTACTTTTATTCACATTCAAGACATGCCCATTCTTCTGTAAGTTCATTTCCCCAGCTTAAGCTTCTTACAGTGTGATCTGCATGTTTTAATTTACCAATTTTAACGTATATAATTATTTAAATTATATCGTACATGACCTGTGACTTGGAGGTCTCAGAAAAAATACTGGATGTCAATTGCCTTAATAGAGGGGTGGCTGAAGGAGTTCATTAGATGAATGATTGAAGTAAAAAAAAAGTGTTCCTCGATAATGCATCTTGTCATGCCGACGTCAAACTGCCAAATATAAATTTATAATTTCTTCTGGCGGATATTAATGCAGTGACACAACCATTGGATCAATGAGTTATTAAAATACTGTTACCCACTACAAAAGGTATATGTTGTGGTCGATTATTGCGTCTTTTGATGACTATTCTTCAGCCACCGATCTGACAAAAACATCAGTGTTTTTGATACTGTTAAATGGATTGTAAACTTTGCTTAGAAATGTCGCCTTAAAAATCAGATCGTTGTCTTAGGAAAGCAAATGTGAATGACCATGCTTCTAAAAATGTTCAAGATAGAGGGTTTAATTCAAACATATCAGGATGGATTGAGAAGAATTAGGTGCCTCAAAATTATTTTTCTTGTTCAGGGAAATGAAAAAAATAATACCAAGAATAACAGACTTACGCGTTAGTGCAGAATGCATGGTAAACAGAAAGAAAAAATAAGCATTGATAAAAGATTATTTTTTGATTTTTTGAACTACTATGCGAAATATGAAGTATGTAATTTTATTGGTTAAATTAAAGGATTTTCATTAAATTTCATAATTGGAGCAATTTTGTATTTGTAATATTTATCTTTGTGTTCAAATAATGTCTTTCGAAATTATTGAAAGCAATACATTTAATAACAATCTAATTTCATTAAAAATTTCATTTCAAAGAACAGTACTAAAAGTTATGAACGTAAAAAAAATATAAGATTTGTGCTTTTTTTGGGGTGGGGGCTCTTTTGCATAAGCCGTAATATTGTCAACCATGGAAAATTTACTCAGTCCCGAGCAATTCCACCTTAGACAGAGCTTACTGTATATATATTTTTTTGCACTGTGTTTATGAGTAATTTAAAGTAATATTTAGAGCAGCAACAGAAAAAACTAGATGATTATTGATGTTCAGCTACTATGTATGCAATGGGGTCTACACAAAATAGTACTTGTCCTTGTTCATGGATTAAGTGCAGTGGTATCTGATACAGTGAAAACTGTTTAAATTTACCACAAGCAGTACAACTGTTTTTTAATCAATTTAAATAAGCGGACAACTCATAAACATGCTTATAAAAGCCGTATTTGGTGCATTCTTAAAAAGGTCATTTTAGACAGTTGGAAAACATTCAAAGGGGGTCAACTTAGTAGATTTTACTGTATTTTATTTATTTTTATTTATTTCAGTGACATAATGTGTTTGAAATGGCAAGTGCTACAGACTCCAAGGCTTTCTCTTCTCCCCAAGAAAACTCCTACTTTTGTTTATGTGTATAGACTAGAATGTAGTTTCACCTTGAAGTCTCATAAGCATAGCTATACCACTTTTGTTGTTATTATTATATTATTATTTAAGTGAGCTAAGGTAGGCTTCTTTTTCTGAAAATACTATCAGACATCCCCCCACCACCCCCCCCCCCATTCATTCATTAAAATAAATATAGAATCCTTGTAAGGATAGAGCACATAAAAAAATAAACAATTAAACTCGCTAATATTTATTTATTTACTTAGATGTTATTTTTAATTTTTATAATGGTTATTCTTTGAATGCGTTATGTTAAATTGCTTTGTTCAAACGTACTTCCCTAAATTATTCTAAAGTAGCAGTGAAGACCAAGCTAAGCTCGCTTAAAAATTGCTTTGTGTTCAACTCGATAAAAAATCGATGTTGATGTAACAGTTATATTTCTTCAGCAGATATGTGTTGTATGGAACAACCTCACTATTTTTCAAGAACGTTCTATAAATTCTGATTGGTTGAATCCAGTGCTTAATTTGCCCTGGAGCCAAGTTCTGGAACTTCTTTGTTTTTAGTGATAATTCAAATATTGGTTGGAATTCACAGGTGCAGTATTTATATACTGCAGTGGAGTGCAGTATTTATATACTGCACTCCAGAGTCCTGCGGAACAGCATTTTTGAAATATCAAAGCCTCTGAACGACGACTAGGCATACCAGAAATAATTACAACCTTATCTGCTGTTTTTACTTGTTGTCGTTTTATGTTTACCCACTGCTTTTTACTCATGCTTGTAAAATATTCTTACTGATCAACTTATTAGCTCAACACAGTGCTTAATTTGCACTAAAGCTCACAGGAACGCAGTTCCAGTGCTTCTTTATTTTTAGTGAATATTTAAAAATTCAGTACCCACCAAAGTTTTAAAATATTGCTCACCAAAACTCTGTGTGTTGTGTTTTGCTAGTTGATACAAGGAAATCCTTGATGAATAGGATTTTCTGAAAATTCACCACTTGCTGATTTTAATCTTTTTGCTCTGTTCATTTATTATATTTTATTGTATATAAATGAATATAGATATAATCAATATTCCTGAAAAATAAATTGCTTTAAATTTTGTAAATGTATGAAATATAAAAATGTGGGTACAGGAGAGGGAGGTTACACTAAGGTTTTTATTACCGCAGAAAATTAAAACCCCGCTACCTTTTTTGTTAGAAATTAAGCCCTGACTGACTCATATATATCGGTTCCTATTGAGAATTTCAAGAAAATTCCTTCAGATTCTAAAAGCCAATTTTTCCACCACTTGTCATCAAAATTTGACAAAAACTTGCAAACTTGGCGATTTTCTTTCATTTGGCATCAAGCATGTATTTTGAAATGGGTAGAAAGTCAAATTTTCCAACCAAATCTTGCCAATGTCGCCAACATTTTGTCAAATATCACCTAATTTGGCAAATTGTTGCCAACTTTGCACTTTCATTTAATGCCCACTGTTTAAAAATTTAATAACTGTTTCAACCTTTATCCCCATTGAAATGCACTGACCCGTAGTGACCCCAAAATGACCCACTAATTGAATTTTCTCGAGCATGTGACCTAGCCCAACAGTCTTCTCATAATCCAAAACTGTAGGGCACAAAATTTAGTCAAAATAGTTAGAGCCCTTTTTTAGATAAAATTAGCTTAACCTGATCCGTAGTAACCCTAATCTAATTTTCTCAAACATGTGACTTATCCCAATGGTCTTCACATAATCCAAAACTGTAAGTTACGAAATTTAGTCAAAGTCGTTTCAGTCTATTTTAAGATAAAATTAGCTTGATCCTGACCCACAGTGGCCCACTAATAAAATTTTCTCAAACATGTAACCAAGTCCAATGGTCTTCTAGTAATCCAAATCGGTAGGATACAAAATTTAGTCAAAATCGCTTGAGCCATTTTTTAGATGTAATTAGCTTGACTCTGAGCCATAATGATCCAAAATGACCCACTAATCGAATTTTTTCGAACACGTAATCTAGCCCAATGGTCTTCTCGTGCCCGAAAACCGTAGGATACAAAATTTAGTCAAAATCCTTAGAGCCATTTTTAAGATAAATGTTACATACACAGACATACACACACTAGATTTGCTCCTATTAAAAGATGATAATAATAACATTATTATTTTGTATTTCTTTAACTGAGTTGACTTTGAAATTTATAAAGCATAAAAAAGAAAATATTTGTTGTTGAATTATAATGCTTTCAAAACCTTATAGTGTATTATAATTATCTTTCTATTATCTTTTTTTTAACTGATTTTTTTTTTCCTTCCCTAATTTAGAAATCTCATAGAATTAAAATCTCAAGCAATATATAAACCAACTTCTTTATCTCAGAAAAAAAAGTCTTCATCTCTAGTAAAAGTAACAATGAATAAAATAATGCTTATTTTATTATTATTTTTAGACACAAAAAAATATGCTAGTTATTTTGCATATTGATTTTTTACAGTTCAGTTACACATTACAGTACTTTTAGTATTATCACATAAAAGGAAAAAAATAATCACATTTAAAATAAGTTACATAAACATTTCTTCTCATATTAATAATGGTTTTTTACAGTGATCTTTGCTTTTTAAATAAAAGGAATAAAAAGAAATTCTTGTATATTATTTCAAGAATGACCAAAGTTACCAAATAAATATCAAAAAAGTTTATTTTATAAATTAATGTAAAAGTTTGCACATGCCTAGCACTCAATTTATGCACTTTGCTCATTCAATACAGGTGTCACACAAATGTTCACTGGTCATTATGGATTACAAAATTCAGAATTTTTTCATCAGAACTTTATAGTCTTCTCTGTACATGGTAAACCTCTATGTCAAAGTGTACGTTTTCTTGCACTTTCTTTTCCATTTGCTTTCATGCCGCTGACAGCACAAATATAGAAATTTGTCTTGAATGCTTTTTTACTCCTTTATCAAAGTCAAAAATCTGACTATATATTAAATGGGATATAAAAAAAAATCATGGTTTTCTTAAAAATTAATTTTAAAATTCGGATTTAAAAAAATTAAAATCATGTATGTACATATATGTTTTTTCTTAAATTGGATTACAGTGAAACCCCGATTTTACGTTTCTCAAAGGACTGAGTAAAAAAATGTAAAATACAGGAAAAACGTAAAATATGGGAAATACATAGAAAGCAAAAAATCGTAGAAGAAAACTAAAGGTAGTAAAGATAGCTCTTTCAAAAGGTATTACAATCTATATTTTACGAAAAGAACATTATTATACATACCATTTTAAGGTCATTTTAACACATTTAGTTGCGAATCCTGGCGGGTTTTTTTCCTGGTCTTTATGAGAAAGAAAATAGTCTTTCACTATTTGTAAGCTCTTCAATGCAATATTGAAAGAAGGGATGGGCTGTGCTTCTGTTTCTTCTTCTTCATCTTCATCGGTGGATGAAAAGTACATAACGTCGGCTACGGATGGAGCAGTAGCTCTTTCAGCTTCGTATGTTGCTAAGTTTTCTGGGATGTAATCATCAAAGTCATAGATAACTGTTTCATTGTCATTCTCCAAGTCTACTGCAGCTGATTCTTCATCTGTTCTCAGTTCATCAGATGATACGAATTCATTTTCTTCAAAACAATAAGAAATGCACTGTTGTGTAACATTTCTCTACGAAGCAGAAATAAAATGCATAGCCTCGAGAACACATAACTTTAATTTGCAGGCGTCATTGAGGTTTCCATTTTCTATTTCAGGTACAGCTTTCTAGACAAGTTGCTTTATATAAAAAAAACCTTGACGAATCGAATAATGCCGAGATCACAAGGCTGCAATTTACCAGAAAAAATTCGACATGCACATTAGACAGCTGCAAAACTGGATGTGCACTGTTCATTGATCAATGAACAAAATTATTTTACGATTCTACAACTTCATTTTTTCGTTTAGTTTGCACAAAAAGTCTTCGAAAAGGGGTTTGATTATCCACGCATTTTTGTTTGCTTCGTACTTTGTCAGATAACGTCTCATGTTTAAAGCATTGTGGGTTGCATGACTTTCCAACAACAAGAGGCATCAGCTTCTCACTTCCATCAGAATTACAGCACAGTAAAACTGTAAGATGCAACTTAGACATCTTCCTTCCATGGCAGGAGCCTCCTTTAGCAATGTAACTTTTATCCGGTAGGAGGTTAAAGAAAAGTCCAGTTTCATCCTCATTGAATACGTCCTTTGGCTTGTATATCCTTTGGTCAAATTTGGTAGATTTTTCTTCCAATCTTCTATTGTAGCTTCATTTACACTTAGGGAAAGTGATCTATACACAAGATTGTCTTTTTTTCATCCGGTCAATCCAGCCGTTTGAAGCTTTGAAGTCTTTCAAACCACCAAGCCTATCAGTGATTTCTAGAGCTTTTTCTCTTAGTATCGTGGCATTTACAGGTACATTTGTGGCACGAGCTTCTTCAAACCACTTTAATAAGATACCTTCCTGCTCATCGTACAGCAATTTTTTCAATGTTCTCTGTTTCTTGGCATTTTTTCTCCCACTTTCTCGATGCTTTTTTCAATGCACTCTTTTTTCTGTAGTATGGTTTGCAGGGTTGTCACGGGAATTCCTTGCGATTGAGCGAACACTACTTTGGTTCCATAAAATTCATCAAATTGTTTAACAATTTTAGCTTTCTCAGCAGCAGAAAAGTTTTTGTGTTTTTTACTCGTCATTTTGGTACAAAAAGGTTAGAAATGCGACCACCGCGTGCTAAACAGCAACTGAATCTGAAAACGTGAAGAAAGGTAAGGATCCCTTTCCCTCCCCGATGAAAGAAATGAGCCACCCTATGATTGGTAATTGAAGTGTCTCTTCTCCATCCCATCTCATTCCTACACCAATAAAGTGTGTTGTTTCTGCACTTTGCTCTTCCGCCAGCTGTCCAGAGGAGGGAAGGGAACAGTCCGCGACAGCAGGTGTTCAACAAAGGTGGGGGGGGGGGGGACCAGTTTCAGAAGACAGGAGTCTGTAGAATGCGTTTCTGTTTTCATAGATTACATAACTTTCAACAACATGGTTTAGCTTTAAAAAAGCACAAAAGGAAAAATTATTGTTATTTTAGAACATTTTTTACTTTCCATAGAAAACGTAAAATGCGGGAAATTCCATAAATAACAAACTTACAATCCGGGTTAAATTAACATTACAATTATACGGAAAAACTGCGACCTGACGAAAAAAACATATAATGCGAAAAAAATGTAAATTCGCAGGACATAAAATCGGGGTTTCACTGTATTATGATTTTTTTCATACTTTAATGTATTGTACTGAATATCTACCAAGAACTGTATGTTTCCAAATAAAATTAAACTATTATTAGATCACATTAACCACTTCACCAGCGACAGGTATGGGGAAACAGTGCTTTTACCCTCGACTTATCTCGGGGCAGCCGGTGAATTGGTTAAGGAGCATAATCTTTTATACTTTAATTAAAATTAATAAAAGCTGCAAATAAGTAATTTCTATAGTTAATTGCACTGATATTACAGTAATTCTTCTTTCATTTGTACTTTGTGAAATTATTGCAGTGGCTAAACGTACACATTTGTATATACAGTAGAAGATCTTTATAACGCAAACCTAAAAACGCAAGGTTGTGCGTTATATAGAATTTTGTGTTATATGGATCACATAATTAAATTCACCTTGTAAACATGGCCAAATATGTCTGAAACGTATCAAAGTGCATTAGAATATCTTTATACTGCATTCCTTGTTACCAAGAGTTATCCAAATTATAAATTTTTGCATGATATAAATCAGACATTGTTAAATTTACTTTATAAACTTAATCCAAATGTAACTGACACAACCATCCCTTATATTAGACATTTTCAAAAATGTTTATTGTAATAATAGCATTTTTTTTTAGTAAAAAGGACTTAGATTAGAAGATAAAGTTGAACTAATGTATCAAATTTAGTCTTCTAGAGAGTAGCAATATTTTACAATGTGAAAATGCAGGTGCTTTTTAACTGCAAAATTCATTGTTTACATCTGAGAAGTTGTGCGTTATATGGAGAATTGCGTTATATAGAATTGCGTTATAAAGATCTTCTACTGTATATATGTTAACCAAAACAAATCTGATAATTAATTGCACACAGATTTAAATATAATCACAAGAACGACCAGTATTATCAGCATTAGTATCAACTCAGTGGGCAATATTGGCACAGTGCTTTGAATATGGACATTTTTAGTTGCTTTTATCGCAGAAAAAATATTGTCTCTGTGAGGCGCAAAGTGACCAGAGTTTTTGCCGCCATATTTGAAAGGGTTAAAATTCATATTTTTAAAACCGATTGCACCATTGATTAGAAAAAGGTTTCAGCTTTAAGAACATATTTTTGGTTTGACGGTATTTCTAAATTTGGGTCTTAGAGTGGTGTTGCAATAAGGGAGAAAAACTTTTTCAAAAAAAGCCTCCCTTTTTTATGTATTTTTTTCAAATGGTTAACTTGATGGGGTTTTTTTAATTGATTGCGGCATTTGAGACATAAGAGTATGATCTTTCACAATATGTCTGCCATTTTTAATTTTACTAAGCGGTTTGGCCGATATAAGTTAATAAATAATGATAAAATATCCCTGAAATTCCTTCTTTTTTACCTTCATTTTTTACCCATGCTTAAATAAGACTTTTATGCATGCACCAGTGCTTTTTTCCCTCTCGCAAGGGCCGAGATGAGTTTTTAATGAGAGTACGTTGCAATTTTTAATTAATAACTCAACCAATTATTAGAAAATTAAAATTCTGACTCTCAGGTGCATCAGGAGACACTTTGGGCTATTCTCAAAAAAATTTTGGGTCCCGTACGTGCAGTAGATTTTGCTAGCCATCGCGAACAGACACAGAGTGAAACTTTCTTTTATTAGTTTAGATATTTATAAGAGAATCGTTATTTTATCGAGAGAACTTCATTATGCATGCTCTTTGTATTTTGTATAAAGATATGAATAATTTGATTACTCAAAGGAAGTTATTTAAAGTGAATATGACAAAGTGAATTCCTATAATAGATTTTATTAAATAGTATTAATTTTAAATAAAATGCTTTTTATGCCCATTAAAATCTTACTATTTATAAACTAATTGCACTTCATTATTTATGAGTTTAAGGAATTAAGCTTGTAAACAACTATTTAAAGATTCTTTTATATTATTTAATATGCAAAATAACTTTAGAAATATTGCAAATTACGTTCATCTTAGATTTTAATATTTTCTTACATCATTAAAAAAAAGAAAAATATGATTTGCATCACTGATTTTAATTATCTTATTGAAGTTGCTGACACCCACTTAAATGTTAATTTTTTTGCACCTGCCACTACTTGTTCTTTAGCTGAAAAATAGCACATACTTCCTTCAAATTTGCAAATTTCAAAGTATGTTTACAAACATGACATTCTAAATAATGAATGTCAAATGAAACATAATGCCCATACTCCTAACACACCGATTTGGTCACACAAAAGAAAATGCTACAAACTTATGCATCAACCCAATATTTACTGTTGCAATTTGAAATATTCTTAGACTTAAAATTTATTGTTAGGAAAACTTGTGTATTTTATTGTTCTGATAGGAATGAATGATGCTTTGTTCAGAAGATTTTTAGTGCATGTAAAAATCAGAAGGTTTTCAGTGCATGTAAAAAGAACCTTCTTTAGTTGTACTAGATCAATGCATTAAAAAATTATTGAAGCTTGTAGCACACTGTTAATTTTACTCGTTATTGAGGTCATAATGTTTGTACAGACAAAATTAAAAGTAAAGGAAATTTTCGTTAAATTTGTACACAGAGCCTGATTATCACAGGGACACACGGGGCATGTGCCCAGGCCCACATTTCCAGGGGGCCCCAAAATGCAGTTAGTGCACTCTCTGAAACTTACAAAATAATATAAATTTCCATTTCTAATTCATAGAAAAAATGTATTTTTCCCATTCATGTAAACTTAACTATCTTAGTTTTTTCACTAAAAACAACGAATTGTAACAAATCTCGAAATTCAGAGAAGAATGGATATTGCATATAATATGTTTCATTCAGTCTCATAGGCTTAGAGTTTTACTCTCTCTAAAGACCATGCGCTGCAGAAGATTTTGCCTTATATATTTTAATGCATTATATTGTTTTTATGTAAAGCTGTGGTTTAAATTATACACTGCATACGTAAAGTTGTTTTTCAAGATTATAATGCATGAATTTTTTGAGAAAGGGGGCCCCGGCATGGCCTGTGTGCCCCGGGCCAAACATAGAGTTAATCAGGCTCTGTTTGTACATGAAAATAAGAGCTTTCTTTAACATAAAAGCTTGTTTCATTAGCAGAAATGTTCCACTTTCCTCAGGTTAGTAACCCAGATCAAACATCGGTAAACCTACTTTTTTACAGTAGCAAACTACAACTGCTGTATTGAAAATGTAGTTAACTACTATTGCTAATTACAGTTAACTACTACTGTTAAATATAGTTAACTACTACTACTGTAGTTAATTACAACTACATGTTTTAAAAATTAGAGATGACAAACTACTTTTCAAAAGTAGTCGCTACTTCACTACTTTAAAATTTTGTCAAAGGATCCAATTTATACTCGAAATTGAAGACATGGATTAAATAAAAACTTAGGTCCTAATTTTACAAAGGTGAGCTCTAGGGACCTGAAAATTTGAGACAATTTTAATATACATGCATACATCCACACATACATATGAAATCATTGTAAAATAAGCTAAAACAGATTCAGGGTACTTCAGAATGTAAAAATATACCAATATTTCCATAATTGAGTTCTTATCATAATTACAATACTTTCCTTACACTGTATGTGTACGAAAAGTAAAAATGTGATTAAACTACAGCTTATTTTTTGGACAGACATGAAAACAAAGCTATATGTATGGATGAATGATATAATCTGGAGCTATTCTTGTATGAGGGTTGCCTTTTATGTTTTTACAAATGACCAATAGAAGGCAGTACTGAAATTTGTCTTCAGGATATTCGTAAAATTCACATTTTTTTTTCATTTTGGTATCAGTGGCATCTTAGAAATCATCTGCGTATTTTGTTTACAGTGAGTATTCTAAAGAAACAAGTAAGTAAAAAAAATGGAAATAACTCATGAAGGTTTCCGTTGGATGATTTTTTTATGATTTTAAGAAAGGCCTCACTCGACAAGAATGCTTTTTATCGCTTCGTGAAACTTTTAGTAATGAAGCACCATCAGAAAAGACTGTTTACAATTGGTTTGCAGAATTTCATTGTGGTCGTGCGTCTGTCAGTGATGAATCTCATGAAGGATGACCAAAATCGGTAGTGATTCCAAACAACATTGATGCTGTGTGCAAGATGATTGAAGAAGATTGGTATGTCAAATATCATGAGATAGAAGCATCCCTTGGCATATCACAGACTGCAATACATTTGATTTTGCATGAACATTTAGCTTTTAAAAAGATTCATTCCAAATGGATTCTGCACAAATTGACAGAAGCTCAAAAAGAGGTTTGCGCAAATAGGTGTAAGGAAATGCTAAAAAAATGCAAATTTGGAACTGCAAAATCCGTATTCAACATCGTTACAGGTGATGAAACTTGGATATATTCCTATGAGCCGGAAACTAAACAACAATCCACTGTTTGGGTGTTTCCAGATGAACCGAATTCTACGAAAGTTGTTCGTTCATGAAGCACATCCAAGAAAATGATTGCTTGTTTCTTCGGCCTTACAGGACATATTGCAACCATTCTTTTAGAGGATCGAAAAACTGTTAACGCTAAATGGTATACAGAAATTTGTTTTCCAAAAGTCATCAACGAAATCAGGAAAAACAACAAAAAACAACACTGCATCATTCTTCATCACGACATCGCCAGCTCCCACACAGCACGTGAAATAGGGTGTAAAAAAATCAATTTTTTTTAAATTAAAAAAATCGGATTTTTTTTATTTAAATCAGGTTTTTTTTTTTTTTTTTTTAATTTAAATCGGATTTTTGTGATTTTTTTCCCCAGAGTTCAAATACTTATAGCTACCAAGATTTTTGGCTTCCGAAACAATTAAACCTCTAATTGCTAACATAACCTATGTTTAACATTTTAATTAATATAATTATAATTATTAGTTAGTAATTACAGAAATTATAAAAACTGTAAATTAGTAGCATACAATAATGTTATACACATTAATATTGTATAATAATTATGCAAAACTATATTAAAAACTAGTGATATTTACATTTATTAAAATTATTAATAACTGCATTTAATATTAAATTGTTAACACTACTGAAAAGTAATAATTATTAAACAATTAACTCTGTAATTAGGAACATAATTACATTTTTATGCTTTAATTACTAAAATGATAATTAATAATTTAGTATTCATTCTAAAAAGAAAAAGGGGAGGATGCTAGTTCGAGAAAAGGACACTGTTTCATGAGGAAATATATTAGTAATGTGCTAGTAGTTATACAAGAAAAAAAAGTATATAGTTCCTTAGTATGATAAATAAAGTGTCATTAATTTTAATAACTTTATGAATTACAAATACCTCCAACTTCCAACCCCTGATCCAGATTCAGTGTAAAGCACTTGATAAAAAGTTAACTATCTTCAATAAATTTTCCATGTGGCTGAAGAATAGAGTTCATTTATGTAATATACATTTTTGAATGTGACACCCTAATATGTCTGTGATAAATTGAAAATAAATGAGCAAATGGGCTAAAATAGAACTAAAGGGACATAAAAAAGGCTAGCGGAGCCACAAATCTTGAGAAGAAAGATTAATAGGCAGGTAACCCGATTTTACATGGAAACAACATGCAAATCAGGCCGGGTCTTCACTAATTTTTTTATTTTCTTTGTATGGTTTGAGTTCGAGTTTGGTTAATTCTATTTGTTTCAGGTTTGTGTGAGTTTTGGTTCTTGCAAGTAAGTTTTAGTAATCCATTTTTTTTTTTTTTTTTTTTTTTTTCAGTTATTGTTGTTAAATTTTATTCAAATGCTCCCTCAATTAATGCAGGAAAATTTTTATTGTGTTAAGTATGAAATAGGTGATCCCATTTTCAATAATCATATGACACCAAATTGTTGAGAAAATAAAACAAAAGTCTAACAAAAAATTTGACCAATGGTATGACAATCTGATAAAGTTTTTGTTATGCAGAATTGTCACTTATTAAATTAGCTCACTTGTTAATGTTAATTCATATAAATTAGACTCATTTTATTTAAAATGTTACAAATCAAGCTATAATATCTTCTTTCTATTAATAACAGATTAAAATATATATATATATATATATATCATAGTACATTTTTATAGAGTTTATTTATGTATATTATATGGAGTTTTAAGATGGTTGGCTATGGATCTATTGCAGTTTTTCAGATTGAATGTATGTTTCAGTTAATGAAGTCTTGATTATTGTGGGATCAATTAACTGCACTATTCGAGGAAAATCTGTATATATATGTTTGCTACATAAAAGATAAAATTGATATAAGAGATATAATTATAAAGTATATTGTCATAATTGCATTCAAAAATAGATTAATTTTCTGTCATTTCAGGTTTATTTCAGCTTCAAGTGTGTTGGGTTTCGGGTCAATGAAAATTTTTTATTTGGTTCAGATTGGATTTCATATTTATTTAAAATATAATTTTCAGGTTCGAGTCAAGTTATACCTGACCCAATCAAGACATGCAAAATTTTTTGTAGATAACAATGAAGTATTGCTACAAAACCATGAAAGTTAGAAACAATCCCTTGATGTCAGTTTTATTTTTGTTTTTTTCTTAAAAATTACTTGCTTTTGCATCTGCTACTAAATAGATTTCTTTAAGAACTACTAAATCTGCAGATCAGGAGCCTCAACATCAGATCTGCAATTCATTGTTTTTAGACACACTCTAGTAATATTCAATTTCCTGCAAACCATAATTTAAAGTTTTCAAATTACGTAATTATTTATAAGAATAAAAAATACGAAGTTTTCAGACATTAGAAGCGTTAAATTAAAAACGTTGTTATGGAAGGATATTTCGAATTTTCATGAGCTACTAATTCTGGTATTTTTTTAAATAATAAAATATTCAGGGGGCTCTGCCCCCCTGAACCCCCCGTGGTCTCATTAATTTACATATGTAACTTTTTATTGATTGCGCTAATGATTATCGTAAATCTTTTTACACTTCCGAGCCTTATTCTTCAATACTGGTGGGCAGAAAAGGATTTACATTGACGCAATTATATTAAAAGTTTACGTTTTACGAACGAAAATGTAATTTCCTTTTAAAGATAAAAAAATTTTCATCCATATTTTCTGAAATGAGGCGACATTAAGAACTAACACTTGTCAAAAAATATTTTTTCAGGCAATCTAGTTAATGTTTTGGTTTTTAAGAATGAAAATATTTATTTCCCGATACAATGGCGTCCTTTTCAACAGCGATAATTTTGCGGTGCATAATTTTGACATTTACTATCAATTTGCTTTTCAAAAGTTTTTTTTTCTCATTGAAATTTTCGATTAAAAATTAAACATTTCTGTTAGCTACGTCCAGACGATAAACCGTGAGATATTAGTAAATTTTTTTTAATAATAAGAATTAATATCATAACACAAGCCCCTTTTATTTCAACCTCAAAGCGTATTCGTTTTATTTTTGATATATGAGATCAAATTCACCTTTCCGTTACTAGGAAACAGTTAAAAGAAAATTAAGACAACAAAATATGTGATTAAAAAAAAATAAATTAAAAAAAGAAAATATTTTATATTATTGGAACACATATATAAAATCCCTCCATAAGGTATACACTGAATTTAAAAACTCTGACAAATGTATACACAAAATTTCAAACTAATATGAATAATGTATGGTTCTAATTAGGAAATTCCATCATCCATAATTTATCATTTAAATCTTTCAATCATATGAGCCATTTCCTTTCAACAAATAAAAATGGAAAAATCGTCTGAATTGCTATGGGAAAGCATTAAGGCGGAAAATAAAATGTTCTATATATTCCGAACGAATGAACCAAATTTAACCAAAAACTATACAGCTAAATCCGGTGACCTCACCAACATGCATCCTTAATTTCAAGCTAATCGGACGCTTTTTACGGCAGTTATCACGGGATAGACAGACTAACAAACAAACAGACAGACGGAAACCAAAAACTTTTCGGGTCTCCACAGTAAGCCTTCACTGACGTTTCGGCAATAAAGAAAAAAATACTGAAGCACCAGTCTTTTGCGAACTATGTTTTATTTGCCTGCCCAGTCAATCTTCAAAGTATCATGACAGTTTCTGAAATGATTTGGACATAACAATTATAACTACAACTAGTTAAATTTCATTCATCTTGATCTGAATGGCTTGTCTTATTTTCACTTTCAGCTGAGTAGATATTGCTACAAGAGAATCTTGGGATCTCTGTAAGGTGATCCGTGTCTTAAAACTTTCAAGAAAGAGGGGATTCTCCTGGAAAATTAAAAATTTACCGATAATTCTTTAACCTAGTCTTGACAAGTGTTCTGAAGAAATTCTGAAATTAGATAAAGCAAAGATTACTATTCAAAAATATGTTCCATATGCATTATTATACGGCATGTATATATGATGTCTCTTCTAAAGGAATATTTTTATTTTTGTATATATTTTATACTTTACCTGTTGTAAATGACATGATGACATTCATGACATATATTTTTTAAATTTTAATAAGCCATCCACTAGATAGATATTCTGTATTACATGTTCAGCTAATATTTTATATTGTGTAATAATAGATATGCATGTTCAATTCTTTTAGTTTTTGGTATTTATTAATTAGTTTTTCTTTTCTTTTTCAGAACAATCTGACTTCTTCTTATAAAAAGTAAGGAGTAAATACCTGCATTAATTTCAAGATGTGATCTTCTAGAATTTTATAAAATGTATATTACATATCATTTGAATTATGTAAAGAATATCTGTGATGTTGCAAAAAGGGCTATGTATATACTGAGAATTTATAGCTGCGTTATATTTTTTATGAAATAATACATTAAACAAAGCTATTTTCAGCTTATGTAACTATACATTTCAGGAAATATTTTGTGATACCCTATCAAATGCTATTTGTTACTATACCTAGATTTTAGGTAAATTTATGTGTATTTATTAATCAAGCATAAAAAATGAACTTAATTGTCATTAGGAATTCTATGAATTAATTTTTTTTTCATTTTCTTTCTTTGCAATTAAAAAAAAAAAATAAAAGTTAAGTGTATTTTGTCAATTGATTTGTATGTAAGAAATGCAGCATAGTGCGGTTTTTTCTTTAAAGAAATATCTAATGATTTAGCGTGAGGTTTTGTTGCTATACCAGTACATTAGGGATATACTGAGACTCCAATCTCCAATATTGTTACTAAATCTTTGGTGTTGGGAATAAAGATCATTGTTAATAATGATGGAGCACTTACTATAACAAGATTTTAGATCTATGCAACTTTTGCTGCCAGAAAATGTGCCAAACATTTTATTCTTAAATAATCTGAAAAAGAAGTTCATGGTAAGTAAAAATGTAAAAAAAAAGAGAGAGAGAGAGAAAGGGTCTATTTATTTAGTTTAGCAAAATATCATGTGTAACAAATTGGAGAGTATTTACTTTTTGAGCTTTAAATAGTTCTGAGTTTTTTGAGTTCAACCGAAAATAGTTCTCTCCATATCATACAGGTAATGTTGAATTGAGTTATTTTTTCACAGACGTGTTTCTATGTATTCCAGAGACTATTTTGGAATTTCAGGAGTTAGGGAAAGAAATATTCAAAGTAATAAACAAAATTTGGAGATGTGAGAGGAAAAAGAAGGTGGAATGTACAATCCACTGCAAATTACCTCTGGGATACTTCTGAATTCATCATTTTCCCAGAATTAGTCAAAAATATTTCAAGGACTAATTTCATACCCTTTCAAAATTTTTAAAACTACATTATACATTTTAGTAATAATCTTTAAAATACTTTCTAACTTATAGTATTAGAAAATATGTCACATTAAACGTAAAATTTAAGTACAAAATTACAGTTTATAATTGACAAATGCTTATATTTAATTAGCAATCCTTTAATTTTGTATCTGGGAAAGTATTTTGTAAAATGTGCTGTTTCGTGCAGCCTTAAGGTTGCCCAGTACAAAAAAAATGCTTTTTTTACTTATAAATATTTTTTGCTCGTTTTTTTCTTAAAATGCATATTTATTTATATATTTCTTTTTCAAAAGTAAAATCTATTTTAAAAAATCAAATTTCAAATGTTCAAAATTTGATGTACATAAATTGAAGTTATTTGGACCTAACCCCCACAAAAAAAAAATGTGTTTTAAATTAGTCCTGGATCGAATGTATTGACATGATTAACCAATACTCTACAAGTAACAGCACCAAGTAGTAGCATAGTACAAGCTAGGACCAATTTAAAAAACTTTGTTTGTGTTCAAATAGCCCTCTTCTGTGTCTAAATATCCAAAGTTATAGATTTATGATAGACATACATTATATGATATGCTGTTTAAATGTTTTTTAGATCAAATTTCCAGTAATCTGGTACATTTCTAGTTTTATGTTTACTAAATTAGCGACAGTCTACTCTATTTTAAAGTTTTTGCAAATACATGATTGCTAAGGAATATTGTATTAACCATTTAAAGTATGTAAGTATTTAAAAAAAAAAATAGAAAGCTTTTAGGCATTAAAATAGCTTTACTAAATATTTCGTTAACAGAAAACATAATGAATATGTATGCTATTAAATATGGGAATGACTAAGAAGAAATAAATGGCCCTATTGACTCTACCCCTTAGATCACAAGTATAAAAGAAAGCAAACTCTATCTTTTCCATAAATGATTTAAATAAAACGTATGCATAATGAACATGATGGTTGTTTTTTTTAATCAACAACTGCCAGTTTCATTTTATTTATATTTGAAATCGCAAATAATAATTTCAAAACTTGTTTATATTCTGCTAGATCACATGTTGCATATGTTATGCTAATTAATGTTTTTTTATTAATGGATAAGGTTGCCAGATTGCATTTTTAAGCCAAAAATGGCACATTTTCCAGGTTTTTTATATGATGTATGTTTAAATCTTTCTGATATATATATATATATATTTTTTTCTTTTTAGCATATCTAATAATGTTAAGGATTTTTCTCAGTTTACATTTTCAGCTTGCTTCAAAAATTTAGTGTAATTTAGAATATCTTTATCTTAAGTTTCAAAATTTTGTTTCTAAGTGCATTTAGTTTTATATGGTACCTATTACTAAAAACAATTTTTTCCAATACTCAGTTTTAGAAGGTTTTCATTTCATACAGTTTTTACAAATATTTTTTGATTCAATATGGAAAATATGACTTCAAAATTTGTTAAATAGCGTTGATATAGTAGTACAATACTAATACAGTTGGAGAATAATTATTATAACTATTAATGAACTATTTTTAAGAAAAATTCCTTAAAGAACACTTTACTGGCACATTCAATATAGTTTAGTTAGATTTGAAAAATGATGGTTGCAAGACAAACTAAAATAATAAAAATTACCCTTTTTGGAGAAATAAATCTGGCAACCCTTATAATGGCGTGTATGAATGATGTTCTGTAACAAAATGTGATTTTTTAAATATCCGATTTGTGTTGTACTGTTTGAATTTATATTACATTTTATGTACATGTGTTAATAATTTTTCCAATTTTGATGATTGTAAAATTGTATTCAAATATATTCGTGTCCTTTTAAGTATATGTTTTGAATCAAATAAAGTTGTACTATCTGTTTTTTTTTTATTTAAATGTGGAACTATTTTGCTCACAGTTTTTATGATTTAAATGTATCACATACTTAACATTGTCTGGTTACAATGTTTCATGGGGAATTTTTTTTTGTGATTGTTTAGATTTTTTATGTTTTCTATTTTTAATTATTCTTGTTAAGTTTATATTATATCAAATTATTAAAATTTTGATTTAGGAAACATTAACTTTTATTATTCTTATCTTTTCTGGAATGTTTAAAATATGGCTAGTTATTATTATTATTTTCTAAAGCATATTTTATTTTTCTCTCTATGTTTATTAAAGACTGATTTTATTTTAATAAATTTAATGATATTTTAAAATCTTTTAACTAGAAATGAAGCTTCATTTCATACATGTTTTTTATTTGTGTCAGTATATATTACAGGATTTTTAAATATTTTCATGACATGAAATATTATCAGGATATTTTCTTTATGACCTTAAGCTCTATTTAACTTACAAGTATATTAAATAATGTTAAGGAATAATAGAAACTTTACTAAAGTTGTAAAATAGTAATAGTACATTGATTTTTCTTATAAAATCTTATATCTATATTTTTGACATATCAAAGTATTTTATTGCATGTTTTCCTGCTATATAAAATTTTAAAGAGCAATACATTTTCTGATGTTTTTCACTTTCACATATATGTGTGTTAATGATTGTAAAACAATTTTTAAAATATGATATAACGGCAATGTGTTGTTTTCTAGTAACAAAAAAGTGTATATTTTAAAAATAGGGAAGTATTTTATTGAAATTTTTTATACATTTTAACTGTGTTGTTTTAAATATACAGTTTCATTTAAAAAAAATAATAATAATTAAAATTTTTGATTATGCCTAAAATGTGCATTCAAATTTCAAATGCATTTTTATAATATATTTATGTGTAACTATGTGTTCCACTAAAAAAAGAAAAAAAAAAAAGAAAATATGATGCAGCGCAAAGATCATATTTGTCACGTAATTCTTAAAATTCCTGAAATAAAAAGTTCTGAAATGTCCTAAAATGTGGTAGTCTGCTCTAAAATTTTTGAAATTTTGTGCTATAACAACATTCAAAATCATCAAATTAATAGCCATAAACAGAGAAATATTTATTAGAATCGTAAGTGCAGTATGTAGGCAATACTGATGTGCCTACAATGAACCAATTAGTCAGTCCTCTTGATATAAATGCTGAAATTTCTCATGATTAATGCACAGTAGGTAGAAAAAGAAATGTCAGATGTGCAGCCAAGATTAGAGTGTATGCTCAGAAACAACAGACAGATCTTTCATTTTTCTGGTAGAGTTTTCAGACTACATAGTTCTAAATTACAATTGGCAACTAGTACTCTTTGATCTTAATCCATATGGTATCGTTTGTGATGAAATAGATTATGCAATTGCTTCACCGGGAAATTCTGAATGTTGACAAATGCATTATTTTTCTGCAGAAACTAACACAAAAGTCGTGATTTTATTTAATCTGTCATTAAAAACAATGATTTTTGATGAATTGTTAAAATAAAAATAGGGATTTTCAAGAATTGGTTACAAGAAAATCAATATTTTTATGGATCGGTAATTAAAAAAAAAGATTGCAATTCTTGTCTATAGGTCACAAAAAATTGTAATTTTACTGATCAGTCATTAAAAAGAAAAAAAAAAATCATGATTTTTGTCGATTGGTCACCAAAAAAAAGTTTTCGCCGATCAGTGAAAAAATAAAAAAAAAAAATCACCATTTTTTGTCGATCAGTAATGCAAAAATAGAGCTTTTTTAGAAACTTGGTCAAAGGGTGATGGTAAAATCACTTTTTTTAAATTTATACTTTTAAAACTAAAACATTGTGTATATAGTGTACTATTTATGATAAAAAAAACAATATTTAACGAGGTCCAGGGAGTATTTCAGTTAGTATGCCTGGTAAATGTGTCCTGATATTGTCCTGAAATATCACCTAGGGCTAGTACTACCCCTGCACAGGGATAATATAAAGTTGTCCAATGAAACTGTAATTTGTATTTTTGTAATTTATTAATTTTTACTACGTCCATTTTAAGTACATGTGCAAAAAATGTATTTATTAATTTTCACTTTATTGAACTTTCTTTAAGCATTTCATCTCATTTGAAATGAATTGAAATGAAATTGATACAGAGATACCAATTTCCTTAGTTAAAATATCTTTGTGCAAGAGTCTTAATTTTCAATGATAGCCCTCAGATTGTAAGACATTACTAACAAAATTACTGAAAAGTCTAAGAACAATTATTGGAAATCATGATTACCAGAGGTGAGAATCTTCCATGTTCCAACAGTTTTCTGCTTAAAAAAAAAAAAAAAAAAAAAAATGCATTTAAAGCCCTTTTTCCTCCTCCCATCCTAATCTAGCACACAAAATTTAGAGAACTTTAAATTTTTTTAATCTTTTCATCTTCTATTTCTTACTTTATTGTAACATAAAATAATCAGCCATCTAAATTCCTCCCAAAATTATCACTTCCTCTGTCTAATTATGACATAGGTTCTTTTAACTATTATGTCATTATGATAAAAGGACTGTAATTTAATATGTTCAAACAATCACCAGCTTAGATATAACATTTAAATTTTTGACATCACTTTGTAAGAATATGTCTAAAGTAAAATGCCCATTTCTAAACGAAAATGTGTGAAAATTGAAAAAACGTTTTGCACTGTGAAAAATTTGGTACATTTGGCATACCACACAGTAGTTCTTTCTTCCGGGAGGGATTTCTGTGGTTCTGGGTAAGACATAGAGTTCTGGGGGGGAGGGGGCTGAATTTAACACTATTTTCTATGGGACATGTCTTCTAACCCTTAACAATTGGTATATGCCCTGCAAATCAGGACACTTTGACAACACTAATTCTTACTCTTGAATACCGAAAGATCTTTCAACTCTGGAAGGTGGTTGGATTCTCTGTAAAATACTACATTAATATGTGATGAACTAAATATATTTTACCTTGTGCCTTTAACAGGAACTGAAATATATATAGATTAACTTCTGTGATAAATGTCTCAATCATAAGCGGCCATATTTATTGTATTATTTTCTGTATTCTAGTCAAATGAGGCATCTGTTTGTCCATGTTGGGTTTTAAAAGAACTGTGAAATGCATATACCATTTAAATACTATATGTTTTGTATTTCTTGTAAAATAATGTATAAATAGCTCAGTGGTATAAATTACAGTTCCACTATCAGTATGAAATTTTTATAAACTATTTAAATAATACAGCATGTAAATATCATCTTAAATGTTACAACTACTAATTACAAGTGTGAATAGTATTACATTTCCTGTTAATTTTTTTTAAATAAAATTTGTTGATTTTTTTACATGTTTCCTTATTTGGTCTAAATATATGAAAAAACAATGGTACGTCATTTTAAGTACATTTTATTAACAAAAACAATACACTAATTTAAAAATAAGAACAATTACAAAAAATATTGCAGGATGATCTGCACATTATGCGAAAAACATAATTTTATGAAATAATAAAAATATTTTTGTGAAAGTTCAAAATCATTTACACTAAAAATTGTACATTTTTGCAGCATATCAACATATTCTTGAATAAATATTTAATTTAGCATTAAGGTTCTGTGTATTGGATAATTAGCATATTTCAATATTATTAATATTTATTGAAAAAACATCGCGTTGAGGAATGAAACATTAACCCACTTGGTACTTTATAACGTTGTATTCCATGCATAAAGCATAAAGCTCACTACTTTGTATGTTATATAGCCTTTTTAGCATGTTTTAAAACACTGAATTCTTTTGCTTTTTATACAATAAATATCTTGGCATAAATAAAGTGCTAAAGACAAGCTAAAGAGGATATGGCATTTATTTATTCAATAAATCATGTTTTAAAATTAATAGGTTTCAGTTTGTTCTTATTTTATCATAACAATTTAAAATGATAAAATAATGACACAAATCGCCTTAAAATAAAACCAAACACATTGAAATAAGGGTAGATCATGTTAGACTACTATGAAGCATTATGCAGAGGTGTATGTGGTGGGGGGGGGGGGGAGGGGATGTAAAGCTGTACTGTAATATTTTACAATTTTTTATAGTTTAATAAAATTATACTTTGAAGAATTAAAAAAAAAAGTCCATAAATTATATTTAATGTACATATCTTCATTTATATTCTTCGATATTTTTGTTTAAAATATCTGTTACAAATATATTATTACATATTCTGTGTAGAAATTATAGAAGTAAAATGCACCCAGAAACTGGCATGAGATAAATAAAATACAAAAACTTTGTAATGGAACACCAGAAAAATATAATTAACCCAAGGATTGTTTCAGAATGGAATACATAAGCACGTTCCTTTGTCAGGTGAGAACAGGTGCACAGTGTTTGAAGACAAATATGTGGCTGTTCGTACTTGATGAAGGAAAGGAGCTTATATTCTATTCTGAAGCAATCTTTGTGATAATTTATATTTTTCTGGCATTTCAAGTACAAATTTTTTGTACTTTACTAGAAATTATACAGCTTAAAACTGCATTTAACTACAATGTACTTTTGTAGTTAAATAAGTTTTTCAAAGTAATCTTTGGCTTAATTATTTTACTTATATTTTTCATCAATTTTCCACATTAACCTAGCAAACTTTGATATTTTTTAAACTGAAACTATGAAAACATTCAACTGTATAATATAATGTGATTAAAATAGAAACAATCCATTGTTTCTTATAAATATTCTTAATTAACAACATCGAAGAAAATATTTCTACTATAATCACATGCTGTAAGAAAACAAAAATATCCATTAAATGTCCTTTTTAAAATTCTTACTTGTTAAACTTTATGTTGCATTTGAAATGGCAATAAACATAAATAGCCAATTTTTTCTTTTCCCTTTCTTCATCATACACTAATGTTTCAAAAATGCACTGAATTGCATACATCTCTAGTAGCACACCAATATTGTTTATACTGAGGTCAAACATTTCATTCGTCAGGATTGCTTCCAATGAAGTACCATATTGGTACTTCATTTGTATAATATTGATTATGCATTGGAAATACTTACATTGAAATGCCAGTATTATAGCATTATTGACTTTACAGTAAAGATATTTGCAAGGAAATATCAATAATGTTTAAATATTTAGATTTACATTGGAAGTATTGACCAATATTGCGGAAGTATTTCCTTTTACATTAGAAATGTTTGCCAGAATTGCAAAGATACTTGGTTTTACGTTGAAAATATTTGCAATGAGATGCCCCTATGGTAGAAATATTGGTTTTATGTTGGAAATGTTATATAGCAGAATATCTTTATAACTCATACCTTAATGTGAGGGGTTATGCATTTTATATTTTTTTGTGTTATATGGATTATTTCAAATACCTTTAAACTTACCTTGTAAACATGGACAAATATATCTGGAACATATGAATATACAGTAGAAGATATTTATATTGCACTCCTTGAGATCAAAAGTTGTGCAGATTATAATTTTTGCATTATGTAGATTATTTCACAGTTAAGACTGAGAAGTTGTGCATAATATAGGGAAATGCGAGTACTTTTCCATTATACCAA
The DNA here is from genome assembly GCA_963932465.1 of Maratus speciosus. Taxonomy (NCBI): domain Eukaryota; kingdom Metazoa; phylum Arthropoda; class Arachnida; order Araneae; family Salticidae; genus Maratus; species Maratus speciosus. The sequence continues at coordinate 105,088,254 of OZ010786.1, read as the reverse complement.
CACCATTGTCACCAAGCATAATAGTTGTCTCCAAATGAAACATTAAAAAAAAAAAAAACTTTGTGTGAAACTGAGCATTTAAAAAATATAACATTTCAAAGTTACAGATTTTCACAAACTATTTTATTATCTCAGTACAAATATATACTTAAAGAACAAATAATTATTATGCAATAAAATAACATTCAATTTAAACTGCTGACATAAAATTTTAAATGTCTCATAGCATTGCAGTAACCCTTTTGTTTTTTGAATAAAATCTCTGCCACATGAACTCTATGTGATAGGATTGTAAATAATGACAAACACTGCCATGCTGGCTTTTATTACACCATTTTGTGATGTCTCATAATCTCTCAACAGATTGGGAATAACATCTAGTGTTAAAATCAACAAAATTAAATTTGTGATTAAAAAAAAAAAAAAAAAAAAAATCACGTTCAATAAATAGCAAATCTCAATGTTTGACATGGTTTACAAAACAAAACAAAAAAAAAAAATCCTCTACATGATCAGGTTAAAATAAATGGCACATCAGCATACAGTTTGATATGGTGCTGGTATACGTGAAATTGATTTATATAGATTTGCATTATAAATATCTACTGTACATCCTCTGTAGCAATATTGGTACCATTTTTGGCAAAGTTTAAACACAAACATCTCAGTCAGAGACAGCTTTAACTACACTCTAACGAGTGTATTTCTCGTGCATTAAAAGTAAAAAAATATAAGTTTTATGATTAAGCATTTCATGCATTGATAATAAAAATATATAGATTTAATCGCATATTTCCATGCTTCTTAACCCCTTCGGGGCGAGCGTCTTTTACAGAATTTTTAATCTTTTAACACCAGTTTTTGAAAACAGAAATTTTTGTCTAATTGAATCGGGAAAATGCTCGGACTAAATAAGGCAAAATTAACAATAAAAATTTACTGGTGAGAATAATCACGGATTCTGAGCACCTTACGCGGCACATATACCGGTCGCTCGTCCCCAAGGGGTTAAATGAACAAGAATGAACAGTTATTCTTCATGAAATTCTGTAGTAACGGTTAATAACAGTTGAAATTGGTAATAATGTTTGAATATGTTAAACAAAAATTAAAATATCTTTTCCCTTCAGCTTTTTTTTTTCACTCTCTGGCCCATTAGTGATTTTACAGGAGGGGTAAAAGGGATAATTACTCTACACAGAACTTTAAAAATAAAGGTAAATTTTCTCATTTTGTTTAGAAAATTATATAAACTATGCAAAACGATTTGTTAGTGAAAAAATTTGCTCCTCCTAGGAAACTTCACTGGAACCATGGTCTCCATGGCCACCTCTAGATTAACCCTTGTTTTTGTACTTTTTATAACACTAAATCACATATCCAAAATAAGTCAAGAAATATTTTCACGCTGGAAAAAATCCTAGCAAATCTTTTATCCTAATGTTGAGTCAATATTTCATCATGGGTGCCCACAAAACAAAATCCAGGGAGAGAGAAGATTTTGGAAAACACGTGTTTGTAGTCTGCTTCCAAGGCCACATTTAGAAAACTGATTATGTAAACATGAACTAAAAACTTTTGTCAGAATATCGTGTGCAATACAATTTTTAAGCATATCAATATAAAAAGCAATACTAAAATGTAATAAATAAGAAATATTAAAAATCCAAAAGTGAGCTTCAATCGACTTTTTTCAAAATGAAGAATTTTATTGCTTCTTTTTTATCAGAGATTTGGTTAATTATATTTAAAAATCTAGATTGGAGCAACTAATTGCCCCTCCCTGTCTCCCCCCTTGCAGGCACCCTTGTATTTCATCCAGTGTTGGCGAATACAAACAATATTTTGCTACTAGGGATAAAACATTTTGTATTTCCAAGCATTTATGGCATGGATCATAATTATAGTCCCCTTGCTTTCTTTATGAGACTAATTTTTGATTCTACATAAGGAAATTCCCTGTATGAATCTCTGTGTAGTGGTCCACCATATGAATAATAATCATTTCCCAAGTTTCCATACTTATGTTTGTTTCTTGTAACTTGTCTAAGATAATCTGGTTCCCCTTCATACAGATCTGTGGCACCAGCATAATTTAACAATCGTTTTCTGATGCTTCCTATAATAGGTTCATTACTTTTGACTGAGTAATTTTCATGGTAATCATCTCCATCTGTATAGCCAGATGAACCTCCACTGGATGTGTAACTAGACGATGGACCTCCACTGGATGGATAACTAGATGATGGACCTCCGCTGGATGGGTAGCTAGATGATGGACCTCCACTGGATGGGTAGCTAGATGATGGACCTCCACTGGATAGGTAGCTAGATGATGGACCTCCACTGGATGGGTAGCTAGATGATGGACCTCCACTGGATGTATAGCTTGATGGCCCTCCATTGGATGGGTAGCTAGATGATGGACCTCCACTGGATGTATAGCTTAATGGCCCTCCACTGGATGGATAGTTTGATGGACCCCCACTGGATGGGTAGCTTGATGGACCACCATAACTGCTGTCATGATAATGGATAGGTTCTTCGTATTTACCAGCACCATAAGATGGACCGCCGTAACTATAAAAATAGAATATTTGTTAATTTTTATTGATTACAAATGATTTTATGTAGTGGTGTAGCAATTCAAAAAATATGGGAGGGTCTCAAGTAGTCTTTTTCAAATAAATTGAACAATTAGGATGATCAATAATTAACAAACTATTTATGATAATAATTAATCGTTCAAACCAATATTAATGCTAGTATCTCAAAATCAACACTTTAATTATTTTAAATAGAAGATTTAAGATACTAATATTCTCTTGAGAGTTACGATTATAAATTAATGGGACAGAATCCCCCTAATAATAATTTTTAAAAATATTTCACTGAACATAAACAAATAAACAGAGTATCAGTGCATGTAAATGATTTTCCTGTTAAAATTTATAATAGTTAAAATCTTACTTGCTGTAATACTAATACTATTAAAGAAATGAAACTCCGAATTGAAAGCTACAAATTCTTAAATACAATGAATGCAAAATACTAAGTGCGACTTGCAGATTTCGCGTTGAGGCCCCAGTTCTGCAAAAATTTACTAGTTAGAAATGTAATCTATATTTATAATGCTTGTTTAGGTGCAGAGTTGTCTTTTCAGAGATGAATTATCGAACATTTAAGACAGAAAATAATAGTTTTTGGAATAGTTGATGCGACTTTTAAAAAAAAAGTCTTCATTTTATTTTCGGTGGGAAGGAGCGGGGGTTGAACCCTGATTGATTGTCCTTTATGAAATTAAAAAATACATATTTTTATTGTGTATTATCCAGAAATATTGGTTTAGTTGGAACAGTTATAAAATTAACATTTCGGGATAATTCAGAACAACTGTTCAGTGATTTGCAACAAGATAGAGCCTCAGATCTTATTTCCTGTGTCTGAGGATAGAGCACGCTACAGCAAATAATTTTTGTTCAAAAAACTAGGGTTGCAATCCACTTCTTCGATCAAAGGTACTGGGAATTTGAACCTGGACGTTTGCAAGGTTGGCTGTCCACGAGTGGGTGATTTCTGTTTCTGTTCTGTTCAGAACGTTAATACTTGTTTTGTGTAAAATTAGGTGACGTTACAAAAAGGGATGAAAAAGCATAGTAATCCAGTAAGTGACACCGGATGTAATGTGAATATTCCAAAACATGATGCTTTTTAGTTCAACGCTGTTAGGGTGTGGATTGTGGCCATATTCACAACTTCCTGACATATCATTGCATTTTATATAAAGAAAGGAATAAGTTTGCTGCAAATTTCCTTAACCCTTTATTCTCTGACTGTACTTTTAAGTACCATTAAAGAAAATGTAATAAAAAAATAATTTAACCCGTTTATTAATAAAAGTAGATTTTACTTTTCATACAAAATAATTTGCGCGATCACATTCAGAAACTACAGCGAAACAGTCAAAGCTAAACATTTTTTAAAGTGGTTATTTTCTCAATCATTTACATAGATGTAGCTTTTCTTTTATTATAAAATGTTGTAGGAAAAATTTTCAACTACAAAAACCTTTCCATTACAGATAGAATGTTATTGACATTGTTTTTTATAAGAATTTCGAGATTTTCATAAGAGCATTTTTTTGTTAATCAATCTAATTATTACTGTAAATATTTTACAAAAAGAGCAATAACTATCGATTTATTAAATAATTTAATGAAAAAATGTATCTAAATTTCATATTATTATTATATAATAAAATTTCTAACATATCTTCAGCCATTGATAAAAATAATTACTGAGGTGGAGCAATTTTTTGATTCATACTTTAGCGTATAAAGGGTTTAAAATATGTCCATTATTGTTAAAGTTATGAGCAAAAGTCTGGGTTCAAATTGAAGTGAGACGCTTTGTATTTTTGACTGAATATGAATCGCAATCCTAGTTTCCGATACTCGAATCATTTGTTGTAATGTGTTCTACCTCTCTAAAATATTGAATAATTGGTCTGAATCACCCTGTATAACTAGGTAAATAGTTATGAAGATCAAGTAAATAGTTACTAGGTTTTGTCATGTACGATAGGTGGAAAAAAAAATGAAGGGTAAGTTAACTTCTAAATTTTCACACATTGTTCACTTAATAGTTCTTAATATTTCATTGCAGTTATAATGAAAATAATGTAAAAATTAACAATTTATTTAGAATTCACATGATTCAAAGATACAAAATCTATTTACATAAAATTCAAGTCTCTGTGTGTCCCTCACAATTCCGGTTGGGCCACCTCATTAATCGCGACCATGTCAGAGGCTTCCTGTGGAGAAATCGGTACCAGCAGTAATTGTTGAAAAGCACTAATAGCAGGGTTGCCACAATAGCGCCAAATTTTTGACCAACTTGGCAAAATAGTGCCAAATTTGGCGACACAAATAAGTTGCCATATATGAAGCCAACTTGCTAGAGCTGGCTAATTTGACGAAATTCCCATTGAAAGCCATTAATCTTTCATAATCGAGCTCAGCGCTATTTAATTTAAACTCCGCGCATTTAAGGTTTTTTTTTTTTTTTTTTTTCAAAATCTATCCCAGCAAAGAAAGAAACAGTGAGCCATCAGCGGTAAAGTGCAATAGTGCCATTACTTAAACCTGTCGAAAAGTGCCCGAGCGGAATGCAACTGGCCCATCAGTGATGGCCAACAGCAGGCCAGCATTGGTATGTCATCACATTACTTTAATCCTGCACTTTTCCTGCAGTGCTAGCACATATCCCAATGCTATTCCTTTGCTGACCCAGCACTTTCCATTACAAAAATTTCTTATAGAATTATGGTTCTTTTTTCTGTAAGCTAGTTTCACCAAGAGCTATAGAAATATCTGTAGAAGTGTCTATAGAAATATTTGAACTCGCAGCGGCTTCCATGTGGTCACCCTCCCAAGTACCGTGTTTACTCGCGTAATAGTCGCCCTCGCATAATAGTCGCAACCCCGTTTTGAAGCAGAAAAAATCGTCAAAATATTTTCTTCGCATAAAAGTCGCAGTCGCGTATTTGACTTTTATTTAGAAAATAGAAAATCATCAGCTGTTCTCTTCCCAGAACTAGTACTCATAATGGATTAATCTGTTCTGTTACTTCCATTGACATACCCGATGGTCACTCCATTCTTCAGATACCGATTCACGTTATATTAGTGATACTGAAACCTTCAGTGAAAGTGATTTATTATGAGAGTTTTTTGTCAAAATTTTCATAAAGATTATTCGTAAATTTTTTTTCTATAAAAATATTACCGTAAAAAGTAAAATGGTATTTAATAAACAGCACATAATCTGGAAACCTTTAGAAAGTAAAATTTTATTATGTGTTTTTTTTTTTTTTTTTTTTTTTTTTTTTTTTTTTTTATATACCAGTAATGTTTTAGCATCAGAGTGTACAATATTGTGTACAAAATTCCCCGCATAACAGTCGCACCTAGACTTTCACAATGAAAAATTGGCAAAAAAAGTGCGACTATTACGCGAGTAAACACGGTACTAACCGCACTCGATGCTGTTTGATTTTCGTGATCGGACATGAACAAGTACTTTCAGATTATGCTACGACCGCTCGTAGTTTTCAAGCTCTCATTACAATATTTCAAGTTTGTTTCTTTTGTGATTTACGTTCCCAATCATTAAACTGGTATAGAAATTATTGCATTGTATAGAAACTCTATATATTTTATACGCTTTTTTTTTTTTTAATTATTTATTCTGAACTGTGTAAATTATGAAAACCGAAATCCTTTGCAACTTAGTAAAACCAGATTTAAGGAGAGAAAAAAGTGCGTTCAAATAAAGAATTCATTTATTTATTCATTTACTTATTTATTTTGTTGGTGGCAGTGGTGCTATATTATTTACAGTTTCAAAAAAAAATTAGCTGCACAGCTTAAATTGTGTTAAGATATTCAGATTTCCCAACAAAGAGGAAATTGCTGGCCAGCAGCAAGATAGGTGCTGGCAATGATGGAGAAGTGCTGGCTGATGGTCTACCACTGCATGACCACGGCTGGACAGCTTCAGACAACTTTGCTGTTGGAAATCATCAGATAAAATTCTGGTGGGCATCCATTTTATCACATGCGCTGGCCCACCACTACATGGAAGTGCACGAACTTTTGCAGTATTATTGCTGGGAACCCTTACGCTAGGTGGCGCTGCGAATATAGAAGACATTGAGTATTTGAACACAAATCTGAAATGAATATCTTAACGCAATTTAAGCTGTGAAGCTATTTTTTTTTTAAACTGTAAAAAATATAGCACCACTGCCACCAGCAAAATAAATAAGTAAATGAATAAATAAATAAATTCTTTATTTCAACGCACTTTTATTTTTCTCCTTAAATATGGTTTTACTAGGTTACAAAGGATTTCGGTTTTCATAATTTACGCAGTTCAGAATCAATAATAAAAAAAGGCGTATAAAATACATAGGATTTCTATACAAAAGAATAATTTCTATACCAGTTTAATGATCGGGAACGTAAATCACAAAAGAAACAAACTTGAAATAGTGTAATGAGAGCTTGAAAACTACGAGCAATCGTAGCGTACGCTGAAAGCACTTGTTCATGTCCGATCACGAAAACCAAACAGCGTCGAGCGCGGTCAGTACTTGGGAGGGTGATAACATGCAGTTCAAATATTTCTATAGACAATTCTATTATAGACACTTCTATAGCTCTTTGTGAAACTAGCTTATAGAAAAAAGGGCCCTAATTATATAATACTTTGTTTTTTTTTTTAGAATTCTATAAGAAATTTTTGTAAGGGAAAGCGCTGTGCTAGCAAAGGAATAGCAGTGGGATAGGTGCTAGCACTGCAGGAAAAGTGCCGGATTGAAGTAATGTGATGGCATACCAATGCTGGCCTGCTGTTGGCCATCACTGATGGGCCAGCTGCATTCGGCTCGGACACTTTTCGACAGGATTAAGTAATGGCACCCTTGCACTTTACCGCTGACAGCACTGCTGGCTGCCATCTTTTTTCCAGCTGATGGCCCACTGTTTCTTTCTTTGCTGGGCTGTGTTCAAATACTCAATGTCTTCGATATTCGCAACGCCACCTAGCGTAAGGGTTCCCAGCAATAATACTGCAAAAGTTCGTGCACTTCCATGTAGTGGTGGGCCACCGCATGAGATAAAACGGAAGCCCACGAGAATTTTATCTGATGATTTCCAACAGCAAAGTTGACTGAAGCTGTCCAGCAGTGGTCATGCAGTGGTAGACCATTAGCCAGCACTTCTCCATCATTGCCAGCACCTTGCTGCTGGCCAGCAATTCACTCTTTGCTGGGATGGGTCAGAATTTAAAGTATAATATACGAAAATGTACGTCTTTACATCCTCATCCCGATTCTACTAATAAAATAACCGCCACTAGGCGGCGCTGTGTTATGTAAGCTCCTAACTGCTCGATTTTAATATGCTTTACATAGCCGGATACAGAAATTAAATCCTCGGTATTTTTCCAGCATAGGGACCTTGGCGAAATAGAGAAAACTGCTGTGGCGAAGATAAAAATTTGGAACCATATTTTCTGGCAACATATTTCTACATTTTAAAATGTGTTATTTTCGTCTATCACTGCGGAACAAGTGAAAAAAAGTACTCATATTCTTTCACATGTGTTGTATATATCTTTATGTCTCATTTTCCGTCATTTTTAACGGGCTATCTTTCTATAATAATAATAATAATAATACTTTCATTAAATTTTGGGGCTAATATTCCACAAGCGTAGTCCGTGCTAAGGATTAGCGTTAAAAATGAGCAAAGTCAGTAAGAATGGGGTTAAAAGTATATAATTTAGAAAAAGTATGAAATATAAAGCCTTAAAAAAAAAGCATAAGCAAAATTATGATACAATGAAACATTGATTGTCACGAAATTTCACTCCAGATTAACCTATAACTGCTGTAAGCTGTCTGTGAGATTGCTCGACGTTTTTTAAAGATTCTTAAATACCTTAAAATGGATATTGATCAATTCCTCATTGTCCCACCTTCCTAAAATGAACACTCAAAATCAGATCCCACGTGTGTTATCAGATTTTATTAATTTATTTTGTACTTTTATTCAGGCGGCCCGTCAGAGCGACAGCTGTTAACAGTTAAATTCAGTTAATTTTTGGGCGTGACCTTTTATTACTTATAATCCTCAATTTTTGTCCAAGTTGCGTTTGGATGAAAATTTCAACAAATTAGCCAACTACTGCCAACTTTATCGTACTTAATGTTTTAAAAAGGGTAAAAGAACATAAAGGATGACCCAAAATAAACTGATATTTTAAATTTGCCGCCATCCTTTTTTTTTTTTTTTTCTTTTCGTGGGTTCGATTAAAGTAGAGATTTTTATTTGCTATTATCTGTAACCGTTGCCGTTAAATAATAGAAAATTCCACCATCGAACTACGCATGGAAATAGTAAAAATTCCCTTTAAAAATGGCCAAACTTTTTTATTTAATGCGTTTTAATAAAAAATTTAAATGCCAGCTCATTTTGGGGTATCCTTTTAATTGAAAACTTGTTACTTACGCGTGTCCATATGACGAAGAAGGATACGTTTTCCCCTTAGGAACGGGATAGAAAGAATCTCCATGTCCAGCAGAAGGCGTTAAGTAAGGATCGATTGGAGAAAGTTGAAATTTTCTAGATCTAGATGGTCTAGGATATGAATATTGGGAATATGGAATGTCGATGTCCATTCTTCTCGGCTGGAAATCTTTCTCTAGCTCGTCATTATTGCGGTACTTTGGCTGTACGTAATTTCTGAAATGCTTCTCGACCGAAGTATCGTCACTATCTTGTCGGCGTGAGGCATAGATGATCTTCCCTTTCTTCAAATGACCCTTTTTCACCTTAATACCATCTTCAGCTGCAGCATTAGCAATCCGACTGCCGTAAGGTTTAGCCTGAATGAAAAATAATCAATCCATCAAAAGATATTGAAAAGAAAACTTCTGCTTTTTGCTGCTAATAAACAGAAAAAAAAAATATTACTTTCGAAATATTTTTATGGCATTTATCCCTGATTTTCATCTGAAAGTGTGGAAATTGCAATCTGCAAATGCAGTAAAACCTACTAAGATGGAATCGCAAATGACCGGAGAAAAGTCCCGTCATCGCAGGTATAATTGTATGGTATTTCTTTCTCCAGAACCATAAAACTATTTTCGTTTGAGGTAGGATTCCATTACATATTCCGTTTGGACAGGTTTTACTGCATCTAGTCGACGTAACATTTAGAATAAATTAAATTCATAAATGAATTAATTCTATGGCCTGTTTATGAGACATATTATGTGCATCGTGAATATGTAAAATATATTTTAGACAATTTAGAACTAGATGGCGCATAATAACACTCTCGTTAGTCGTGGTTAAGCATCAAGCCACAGCCATGTGCAGTTGCGAAACACAAATGAATAACCAGTGGTATAAGAGCGATGAATGCTATCGCCGTATGATTTCGTCCGAAAATATCTCGACCATTGAAATATATTAAGTGCGTTTTTCCCAACTACAGTTGATCGCTGATGTTATGGCCAAGAAAACCACCTCTCCATGTGTTGCCTAACTCTAACGCTCGTATTCATGAATAACTTCGACCGAGGGTTAAACCGCGGGTTCAGTAACCCCAGGTTGGTATTTTCAACCGGGAGTTGAAAACTCGTATTCACCGTTTACTTCGGATGAAAAGTTACCCAACTCGGGGTTTCTCGACCTAGGTTGAACGAAATGTGTTTATTGGTTTAAAAAATCACATGCCTTGTTCGGTTTCACGTCGAGACTTCGTTTGTTTATGTTTTGAAAGAAAAACGCCGATTAAAAGAAAAAAAAAAAGAAAGAAAGAAATGAACGATTCAATGTAGTGTTTTTTTTTTTTTTTTTTATCCCACAAAATGTATGGACAAAATAAAAACCTGTAATCACTAAATATGGATCAACTTAATTTAATTTCTTGAAAGTTTTAATATTTTTTAAACAATTATTATTTTTTAAATTTATTAATGAGTTAGGTTAATGATATGAAACGTGTCAACTGCTAAAATAAATGTTAAAAGGTTCTTTTTCAAAATAAATTTCCGCATAGTTGCTAAAAAATGGAACTTGATTTAGGCCAAAACTATTGAAACTTGATTTGAATAAAAACTAAAATTTTATTTCAACAGCAATTATGATGATTTCTATTATTAATAGTTCTAGTTAGCAATTAAACAATTTCTGATAATGAAAATATTAAAATGGAGAAAAGGGGAAAAAAAAATTAAGAAAGTAGTCTGTTGTACTTTATATATACTATTTCTTTTATTAGTATAGATGATATCCCAGATGTATTAATTTTATTGTTTGGATTTTCAGCGAGCTAATTAAAATGTTTAATTCTAATTAAATTAGATAGTAATTAATATTCCAGGTTGACAGGAAAAAGTAGTGAAATAATATTAACAGAACTGCAGAAAAAGCGGAACAGGTGATCCTAGCGGTGCCCTGGCACCAGGTACCAAGCCGCAGAGGCGCTCCATAGGCGCATATAGTTATCACTTCCGAGCGATTGATAAACATTTTTCATTTAACTAGTCGCTAAATAAAATTCTATACTTCCTTTAAGTTTAAACTGTGTGCAGTGGAGATATTTTATAAGATATTATTTTAAGGAACACAAATATTTTAAACTTTTTAAGACTACTAGAGTATGAATTTCCATTCAACACATATAATCGAATAAGGCCTTTCCTAAATCATGATAAATGTATTCTGAATACTATCTGGACAAATAAATGTGAAATATTACAGAAAGTTGAATTTTTATCGACCAGCTTTTAGGACCTATCCCTCTCCAGCCATTTGTATGAGAATTTTTCTATTATCACATTTACAAGATCAAAACTATTCACTTGATTATCTTTGACTATTTTTTGATAAATTAGCCTAATAATTACGAAATATTATTACATGCACGAAGACACTTGTTTTTAGTTGCAGTGTTGCATTTGAAAAAATGTATTTATTTAGAAAATGTTATTTTATTTTCTATATTTTTTCCAGCTTCTTAATTTCATATTTTTAACTCATTTAGATATCACTTTATTAGATGTAATAAGAATCTCATTCAGAATAGAAATTAAAAGTGCGATTCTTTTTTTTTTTTTTTTTTTTTTTTTTTTTTTTTAATGACTGATTAATGATAGATTTCTAAACTAAATAAGCAGAATAATGATAGTTTGTAATCTAACAAAACAACTCAAATTAATTATTAATAATTTTATATAATTTTACATTATCTAATAAATGAAATAACTGTCTGTTGTTTGTGAATCAGTGGAGAAAAACAAGTTCCCATTTGTACTACCCTACCCGTTCCCTCTATTTTTTTCTCTTTTTTGGTGTCATTCTTTAATTAAACGTTTCTCAAGATGCTGTGTAAGATATAGAAATAAAAAGAAAGTTTAAAGTACATATTACCAAAAATAGAAGAATATATGTAATCTCATACATACACACATATATATGTTATCTATACATTTTTTGGCTGGTTTGTTCATATTTATACATTATATCTCCTTCATTACATCTTGAATTGTTTGCTTTCATAAATACTCATGATCACGAAGAACTTATTTACCTTAAAAATAGTCATCATAATAGTCTAAAGGGCTGATAAAAATATTTTTGGTGTGGGGTTATTTTAAAAAAAGTAAAGTTTTTTTTTTTTTTTTTTTTTTTTTTTTTTTACCAGCGTATTTTAACCCTTTAGTAATTTATTTTAATTTAGCTGTTAATTAAGAAGCAAAAATTATAAGTGATCTCTAAAAAAAGTCACAATTTCAGGAGGTAACATTGAAAAGTTATTCATTTTAGGATTTATTATTACTATTATTATTTTCGTATAAAATAATACTAATGCAATATTTTATATTATGTATAATTTTGAAATTAAAATACAGTTGAAAAATAAATGCAATAAAAATAAATATTTCAAATTCCACAAAAATTGGGAAACATACGTAGAAGCTTACAAACAATCGTAAAAAAAAAAAAAAAAAAAAAAAAAAATCAATAAAGAAATAAAACTTAAATTGTTTAAATTTTAAGTTAAAATATCTAATTTATAGATCTGATTTATATTTATCTCAGTTTGTACATAAACAATAATATATCTTTTACACAACAGACCCAAAATTTAATTTTAAAACATTCTATAAGTACTGATCAAAAATCTACAGAGAATCTATGGATATTCTAAGATAATCTGTGTATTTCTTTACTTAAACAAAAATGCAAATTAGCCTGAGTCTCACATTTTAATTAGAACTTATGCAAGTATGGCGTTTATTTCGGTCCTGTTAAAATACATTTGTGAATTTTTTAACATCAAAATTGCAAAAAATAAATGACCTTAAATGCGACAGTTGTTACTTTAGAAGCAATTATTCGGCTGTTTAAGTAATATTGGCTATTTTTAAGGCAAATAAATTTTTCGCGACCACGCGTATTTATGTAAACAAACAATTCAACATGTATTCAATATATAGAGGCTATATACATAAATATAAACAAATCAGATAAAAATATTGAAGATAATTACATATATATGAGATTACATACCTTTGCATTATGTTATTCCGTTTTATTTAATAGTAGAACTTCTATATTTTACACAGCACATTCTATCAGCTTCAGCACGCCATTGTAAAATGGCGGTCCTCTCCCTCTCCTCACTCTCACCGCTTGTTTTTCGTTAATACGCATGCTCGGTTGAAAAATCCTGGGTTGAACCACCTGTAGACCAAGGTTGGGTTACTGAACCCGGCGTTAGATTGCAACCTCGAACCGGTTCAGTGGGGTTGACGGTGAATGCCATTTGAGTTTTCAACCCGGGTTTTCTGCGTAACTCCGGGTCGAAGTTATTCGTGAATACGAGCGTAAGTGATCTAAGCTAAAAACCAGTCACAGAAAATAAAATAAAATTTGAAATAGAAGAAGTTAGTAGCTCTGTTGCACATTTTCCTTTAATTCTAACTATCATCCTCATTTTACAGTAAACACAAAATGCCCGAGCGTAAAAATAGTATTTTATGTATTTATGAGTAAATATATATAATTGATTTTAAAAGTCATCACAATTTTGGAAAGCCATACAAGTTCTTATTGAGTCAAAATGGATATTCGTTAAACTAATTGTACTCGTTGATTGATTGCGATTGTGATTTTTACATTCTATTTAATTTTATGATAGAGTGCGCTCGAAATATTGGAGAACAAAAAATACTGCACCAATAATAACAGAAGAATTTCGTTCGAATAGAATTTCTGTTCAAAATTTTCGAAATACCTTGGAATATTTTAAGAGTTTCTTTAAAAAAAATTGCTTAAGAGAATTCGGTACTCTTTGATCTATATTTTAATTCGAATATTTCATAACACTTTTTGATATATTATTAAATGGTTTTATAAGGGAAAATAACTTAATAAAAATGCAATTCTAATGGTAAAATTTGAAAATTTTAACAAAAAAAATTAAAGCTACACTTCTAGAATTAACTCTTTACAACAGTTTTTTTCCATACTTTTTTACGTGCGCTATAACTGTGTAGGCTAGATTTCAAAAAAGTTCAAGAAAAAAATAAATAAAATGCCAGGACACATGTAAAAGTACGGTAAGATGGTTATTTACTTATTTTGTGTATTTATTTTAATAAACTATTTATATTACTGTAATACCTATCTTTATTTTTATTAAATGCCATAAGGAATGTCCATAAAAAAATCAAGTCAATCGAAGAATATGTGGTGAAGCTTTAGCATTTTGATCCTAATGATATATCGAAAAAAACATAAACTGAGAAAACTGAATAAAAATATTGCAGCTCTGAATCATTTAAAGAAAAACGGATGCAGTAGAAAAAGCCTTTTAGGCATATTTTTAATTATTTTCTTTATGATATAATTATGATATAATAATTTCTTTATGATTTTTTTTGAGGCTGTCCTAGGGATGTCTTAATTAATTTAGTAATCATTCATAAATCGCCAAGTGTGGTAGTCCAGTCAGTTTCTCTTTAGTTTTGCGTATTTAATGAATACTGAAAATGTTAGTTTGCCTTATTTCAGCAAAAAAAAAAAAAAAAAAAAAAAAATCTTATTGTTATGTTACAATGTTGATAGATTAAACAATTACACGCTTGAAAATTACCATCAAAAATCGGTACACCAAGTCACACTTTTGAAATCAACTTTATTTGAAAGAACATTTTTTGAGTTCTATTCGATGGAGAAAAAATAATAATTGTGATATTTAGAAGCGAAGATATGGGCAATCAAAGCAAGAACAGTTGCACATGTCGCATGTACTGTTGCTTTTCTGCTTAGAGTTAATGATGAACATGTTTGTACTTTATAATACGAGTTCTGTCTGATAAATATTCGACTTTGATTTTTCCTGCGCGAAGTTGTGATTCTCAGGCGGCGCTACTGTGCACAGGCAAAGGAGATAGCTTAATGCACATGCTTGAATTTTTTCCTCGTATTCCAGTGAGCCAGTCGTTGCCTGCTGGATGCCGATTGAGGCGCTTTCATACGCGTTCGTCGGATTTTGATTTCTCTCAGGATTTTTACTTGAAAAAAAAATCGATTTATCGCACTTCTGAGAGGTGGAAGTCATTTATGATGAACTGATAGCTACGGCTCACTCACACAATACCTGTATTTTTTTTTTTTTTTAATCTTAAGCTTAAATAAATATAGTCTTGATTCTTGAAAAAAAAAAAATTGAAAAGAAATGTAAATTCATGAAAAGCCCTTCATGATAGCATTTTCTCTTGTAAAAGCCATGCATTAACCCTATATTCGTTTTAAATATGAGGTCATACGTGAATTAACCTATATTATTCACAACTAAAAAAGAAATGGCGCATCTAGTATTTGTCGAGAATTAAATAAAAAGCATGCACTCGTGACATCATAATTCACTTTTATATTTTAACAGAATAATAAGGCTACTATAATTTGTGACTCGTGCTTATAGCTAGTGTATACACGTCAGGAGGTTTCGATATAGAAAATAGGCCTTTGCCATTGTGAAATTTGGTAATTTTTGAAATTCGATATTTAAAAAACGGCATGATCATTAGATCTGAAATTTATATCAAGAAAAATACAATTTTTTACCTTTCTAACTCGGTTTGTCTAACAATTTTCTGACAAATGCTTTTCGAGCCATTAATTTTTTCAGTAACTTCAAACGCTTCATTTTCCGAGATTAATCTGAGGCAACGATTAGCGAAAAAGCCAGTCATCAGCAACGCGTAGCTTTTTATTAAAGAGGATAATTCATGCAGATATGCTTCAAAATATCAGATGTTTGCTTACCACCGGTAATTTCTCACTTGAAGTAGCACTTTCGTCATCATCAGATCGTGCTTGAATTACAGGAGTAAGCGTTGGTGCGATTCTGTAGGGGTAACCGTATTTATTACCTGATTCTACAGTCTGCACTTTGTAGTCTGATGCAATGCTTGGAGCTGCTTCTAGATCGTGCATTACATTTGCTGCTGAAGTTAGACTTAGGAAAGAACATAAGAACAGAAGCGGCAGCGTGAAAAATCCCTACAATGAAAATACAAGGAATTAGAAATCATGCGAACATTTGGCAATAGATTTTATCCCAATGCCATGCATAAGTAACATTAGAAATGTATTAAATTAATAACATTAGATATGAAATAAGTCTAAGGGGGAAAACACTGGCAGGAAAGGGGGGGGGGAGGGAACCAGGGAATTATTGGACACATTTTAAAATTTAATATAACATCGAGTATTTGACATACGAGTGTGCGGTTACTGAAATCCTTATGATAAGAACGTTTTGTTTAAGCAGATAAAAATTAATTAGCAATTTTGTCGCTAGATCGCGTTCCATTCAGAAAAACAAAAAAAAAAAAGCATTGAAAACGCAAAAGAAGCCATTATAGAGTATTTATTTTGTCACAAACAATTACAGAGCATTTACTTTGTGCAATTCACAATCATATTTCAACGAGTGTGTTTTTAGGGGGACAAGGGACCTTAAAATCCTTAAAAATAATTTTTTTTTATTTTTTGTAAATTTCACCTAAATATTATTCAAGGGTACATTATATGCATTATGGCATGCATTTAGCACAAAAAAAAATTAAAAAAAAATTATTATTGAGAAAAAATGGAATTTTACGCGTCGTCTTAGAAATCTTCGAAATGCCCCCTGCGTTCTCCATATCAATGAAAATCCCCAATATTTTTTATAAAAGTTTGATTTATATATATAAATAAAATAGAGCATCGAATTTTAAATATTTGAATTTAAAGGTAAAAAAAAAAAAATTAAAAATTTTGAAATTTTTTCGAAAAAATTTCAAAAATTTTCAATTTTTCAATTTTTTTTAAACTTTAAAATTCAAATATATAAAACTTGATGCTCTATTTTATTTATATATATAAAACAGACTTTTATAAAAAATATTGGGGATTTTCATTGATATGGGATGCGCAGGGGGCATTTCGAAGATTTCTAAGACGACGCGTAAAATTCCATTTTTTTCTCAAAAATAAATTTATTTTTTATTTTTTTTTGTGCTAAATGCATGCCATAATGCATATAATGTACCCCTGAATAATATTTTAGATAAAATTCACAAAAAATTAAAAAAAAATGAAAATTTTTGAAATTTTTTCGAAAAAATTTCAAAATTTTTATTTATTTTTTTTTTTACTTTTAAATTCAAATATATAAAATTCGATGCTCTATTTTATTTATATATATAAATCAAACTTTTATAAAAAATATTGGGGATTTTCATTGATATGGGAAGCGCAGGGGGTATTTCGAAAATTTCCAAGACGCGTAAAATTCCATTTTTTTCTCAACAATAATTTTTTTTTTACATTTTTTTGTGATAAATGCATGCCATAATGCATATAATGTACCTTTAAATAATATTTAGGATGAAATTTACAAAAAAAAAAAAAAAAAAAAAAATTAAAAAACTTTGAAATTTTGAAATTTTTTCGAAAAAATTTCAAAAATTTTCAATTTTTTTTTTTTTTTTTTTTTTACCTTTAAATTGAAATATATAAAATTCGAATTTTGTTTATATATATAAACCAAACTTTTATAAAAAGTATTGGGGATTTTCATTGATATGGAAGACGCAGGGGGTATTTCGGAGATTTCTAAGACAACGCGTAAAATTTCATTTTTTTCCCCCCAAAAAAATTTTTTTTTAATTTTTTTTGTGATAAATGCATGGCATAATGCATATAATGTATCCTTGAATAATATTTAAGGTGAAATTTACAAAAAATAAAAAAAATTATTTTAAGGTCCCTTGTCCCCTTAATCCAATATCCTTCACATTCAATGCTAGCGATGACGTGGATTAAAATTGGTTGCACATGGCTCGATGCACGATGTGTATATCTCTATTGCTCTAGTCTAAAAAAAAAAGTATAACAAAACGCTGTTACTGCCGTAATTGAATTTATTGTTACCTTTCCACTTTCTCGTCTTATCCTTCAAAAACTACTGCTTATAAAAACATGAAAACTGGTAATTATACAGGGTGTCCGGTCTCAACGGTGTCCAATGGCTAATTCCTAAACCGTTAGTTATGGACATATAGTTCCAATTACAAAAATGTTTTAAATCAGGTAAAGAAATATTTTAAGAGCGATTTGGGTCAATAAAAATATTTCTTAAAAAATTACGAAATTTAAATTTTTATACGGTCCCCCGGTCCTATAAGTTATATTTAGTAAAATTGTCCTTTTACACTGACAAGTAATACAAAAAAAGTCCCGTTATTCTACGATTAAAATTGACCGAGTAATAGCTGTTTAAAGTTGGAGCATATTTTTTGTTGCAAATTGGGGGTCATTCTCAAATTTAGTCGAAATATAATTTCGTCAGATATATTAAAAAATGGTTGAGAGTAAAATTAACATTGTAATATAAATTTGAAATCTTTAGTCATTCTGACATATTAATGCAAAATATACAATTTGTAATAAACATTTAAGAAGAAAGAAATAACAGATTTTTTGTTAAATAAAATTATGCTAAATTAACAGCCTCAATTCTTTACAAAGTGATACGTATTTTAAAATATTATTAGATTACACTAGCCTGCAAAAGTTGGGTTATGTCATGTTTTTTAGCTTTTGATAATTGATTCTTATGTATTCTGTACCGCTGAATCCGAAATTGACCTTTATTTTAAACCATCACATCAGGATTTTTCGCAAATTCCAAATTTCAAAGTTAAAAAGTTCAAAGTTAAAATTGAATCTCCTCCCCCATCTCATCGGACCACTAAGCTGTTTAGCTGTAAGAATCCCAGGATAAGCAAAAATATCGAATAAATTATTGAATAAAATAAAATAAAATAAAATAAAGTTTTACCTATGTTTTATGTATGATATGTTTTTAGTATGAGATTTTCGCTATATTTTAACTTACACATTTACGATTTGCAAAAAAATTCTAACTTGATGGATAAAAATGAAGGTCATTTTCAGATTCAGTGCTAAAAAGTACGTAAAAATCAATTATCAAAAGTTAAAAAACACAACCATCTCCTCTACTTTATAGTATCCGATTTTTGTTATTCTTTAAATTCGACAATTTATGATTTGCGAAATATCCTGATATGATGGTTAAAAATTAAGGTAATTTTCGGATTTAGTGCTAAAAAATACATAAAAGTTAAAAAACCCAACAATCGCAGTCTTGCATTATCTAATCTAAAACTTTTTCTTACACTTCTTGGCGGTAATCTATCCGAAATTTTTTGTGTAACATAAAAACTTATAAAAACATAAAAACTTATAAAAACATAAAAACTTATAAAAATAACATAATTTTTGTTAAAAGAAATCATAAAAGAAAAAAATCTCAAATCCTGACAAAATAAAACATATGTTATTTTAGCCAATCTGAAACTTAATAAATGTTAACTTAATCGTAATACTTGTACGATTTTTTTCAAAGCGCAGATACACATGAAGTAAGATCTTCGAATACTTTAAGCACTTGGTATGTGACCCCTCAAAGCCAAGCCGAACTCGATAGTTTTCTAGCAGAAAAGTGGCATAAACCATGCATTTTTAAAGTTTCATAACTCGCTCAATTTTAGTGTTATATGAATGGGACTTTTTTTTTTGTCTTACTTGTCAGTGTAATAGGAAAATTTTACTAAATATAACTTATAGGACCGGGGGACCGTATAAAAATTTAAATTTCGTAATTTTTTAAGAAATGTTTTTATTGACCCATATCGCTTTTAAAATATTTCTTTACCTGATTTAAAACATTTTTGTAATTGGAACTATATGTCTATGTCTAACGGTTTAGGAATTAGCCATTGGACACCGTTGAGACCGGACACCCTGTATAAAGAAACGTATTGAAGCAAACAATGTTTAAATCGAAACATTATTTAAAGCGCTATTTAATGTTTAAATCGGTCAAGATATTTCATTTAAATAAGTTTTATAGGATCAAAAATTATGCTTAGAAATTGTACCATCTTTTGTCGACATATTCTTGACTTGATTGTGCTGTGTTGTGTTCAATCTTTTTTTTTTTTAATTTGTCTAATTTGTTTAAATTTTTAACCTTTTTTTACAATTTTTTATTCAAAATTTCACTATCTGAATAGAGATTTAATTCCTAGTTTCAAATAGCCGTTTTAACTACTGTTGCCTGATTTTAAAAAGCCAAAATACTAATAATATCCAAACACTTTTCAATTGATATATATATTTACTCATTAACATTAAAACAGAAAGAAAACTAAAAAAAAAAAAAAAAAAATTACGTGCGAAAAGTATTTAATGATGAAAATTACGTTATATTTAAAACGATTTTCTTATAGTGTCTAAAAGAAAACTTTTCTTCTAAACAATATAAAAGTCAAATTATTTATTGTATGTATGTCTGTATAATATTTATATATACCTTTAACTGTTGAATGCAGGCGTTATTTATGTGTGTGTGTGTTTTAATATATATTGTAGTATGTGTGTTTTATTAAATATAAAAGTCCTTGCGGTAGCGACATTTTTTACTGAACTATTTTATACAAGCTGATTTTCAAATTCATCTGTCTTGATCAGTTTCGAAGACAGCCGTCAGTTGTCGTGACAGTGGTGGACGCTGCCTTGGTCACCAAAAAATATCCTCAATCAAAGGCAACCCAGTTACAGAAGAATGCCATTCGTCGTGTCAATATCATTTAATCAATCTTTCTTAATCGGTTATAAAAAAAAAAAAAAAAAAAAAAAAAAAAAAGAAAGAAAGAACAAAAACAGAGAAATTTCGCGTGTTTTTAGAGTTTGCGAGATCTGGACATGAAGGAGGGGCGGTTTAGAGAGCTTAGCTTGTAGGGTGCGTTATAGTATATTGCTGAAAAAAAAGAAAAAGTTTTGTAATGTTATAAATTAAACTGGTGATCTTGATTCATTGACTGAGTCCTAAAAACTAAATTTTAACATTAATAAGCAAATAATAAAAAACTAAATACTAACTATAATAATAAAGATAGGTGTTGTTTGTCTGTGTGCTGTTTTCTGAAGAGACTGCTACGCACAGAGCATAAAGATTTAACAAGAAAGTGTCTGTATGTCTAAACGCTATGTAAGTCGATGGCAGTTTATATATTTTTTTGTATTTAGTTTTCTACTATCAGAACTGCACCCGCTTCACTGGCCGTTCTCCCCCCCCCAAAAAAAAACAACAACTTCGAATTAAACGAATCTGGTGTTGGGGGGCTTCACTGCCTTCGGCAGCATACGCCCGCTCCGGTCCCAAATCATGTGAACCTTGAATTATTGTGATTTTTTTATTTCGACCCAGATTGAATTAAAATTTTTTGCGTCGTTGTTCACATTGCTATAGGAACCGATTTGGCATTATTCTAACTTGAATTTAATTACAGCAATAGCAAAGTTTACCAGATATTACCTTTAGGTTTAAAAAAAAATATATATATATATATATAAAATCGCCATACGATACGCAAAAAAAAAAAAAAAAAAAAAAGCTAAAAAAGCATAAAAAAATTCGGGAAAATTAAAAATTTGCAGAAGACAGAATTTACTATATTGGTCTAAAAGACTGAAACCAGACTCCTTTTATGAATCTCACAAAAATCGCCACAAAATGCAAAAAATTTAAAGATCGCAGCGGTTAAAAGTTTATATATTGAGCTAAAAGATTGAAACCCGATTAAGTTTACAAATGTTAAAAATTCACACACAAATATATATATATATTATTAAAAAAAACTGGCTTTTGGTTGAATAACTTCAAACATACAAGTACCTTCTTGCCAAATCTTGTATCTCTGCGCGGAGCGATGTTTTCAGAAAGATAGACAAGACACACATACAAAGTTTTATCTTTGTTATCATAAATGCGATTTTTAGCGTTTCTCCACGTTCCGCAGCGATTTTTCCACATTCTGAGTAAAAGGAATGTGGTTTCACTCTTTTGGCCCAATATAATAAATTTTATCCTACTTTCAATAAAATTTATTCGGTACAACGATTTTAGAATTTTTCGCAATTTTTAAAATTCTCCTTTCCGCCAAAAACGAGGACTTTTTAAAAAATATGAAATAGTTTTTTTAATTAATTTCGAAAGAATGCGAAATGGGTTCCTATGACAACGTGAACAACGATGTTGAAAATTTGAATTTAATTTTAGTTGATCGCCGCGTGCCTTTGAGATGAGACAAATTAAGCTTTTTTAAAGACGAAAAATAACGACTTGTGTACGCTGCCGAAGGGAGTGGGGTTCCCAGGTCTTGGTATGTTTAGAAAGATTTTAGTCTAAAAAAAAAATCACAATAATCCATGGTTCAAATCACCAAAAATCAACGCTTAAACACACAATAAATACATTAGGTAATGCGAATAAAACCAGACATATACGTTTCGTGAGTTCCCGTACTCACATCATCAATGTATAAAATCTATTTAGAAAATCGGTATCTCCCCCAACTAAATGCAAGGCGAAAACACAAATGGGGGATACTATTTTTATACATAGATTTTATACACTGATGATGCGAGTCCGGGAACTCACGAAACGTATACGTCTGTTTTTATCCACATTACCTAATGTATTTATAGTGTGTTTAAACGTTGATTTTTGGTGATTTAAATTTCCACACAAGTTTTTATTTACAATCCATGGTTCGTTTGATTTGAGATCGGAGCAGGTATACGCTGCCGAAGACAATGGGTCCCTCAACCCCAGGTTCGTTTGTAAAAACCAATCAGCGAAACTTTGCTAGCAATTATGTATATTTGAATTCCTTTCATGTTTTGGTGAAGAGTTTTATTTAGATACTAATTTCTAGCGCTTTTTGTTACAAGAAGGATTACTTGAAAACAAGATACACAACACAAGACTTCGGAAAACAATATATTCATGAATTTTAATCAGCTCCACCTTAACAGATGGATGTTATCGCTCACATCCATCTTAATTCTAAACATATCTCGAAGCATTTCCATCTACTTTTCTTAAGCGGTTTGACGGAAGTATTTTTGGAATTGGATTAATATGTTACAAGGTGTTTTATATTATGCATCTCACGCTTTTACATTTTAATAGATACACAAATTAAAAACTTTTGGATTTGCATGGAAGGGGCGGTGTTGTGGAACATCTCAAACTTTGTTCCATTTTTTAATTCAACACTGCCTTAGCCTCACTAGATGATAAATGATGAGTTCTGAGAAATAGTGAGATGAGCTTACATATGAGCTGAAGCCAATGGCTAGGTGGGGATTTTCGGCGCCCCTTATAATATAGTGGCTGCTATGTATTTTAATGCTATAGTTTTTTATGGCCCAATTTTTTTGTCGCTCGTAAGAATTTCGCCCATCACAGGGGGGAGGGGGATATTTAATTAAAAACTTGCCCAAAAAGACTTTGTTTTTTAAATATTGAATTCTTAGTAAACAATGACTCTACGTTAAAGCTGATGTTTGCTCGAACAAAACCCATGAACATTTTATCTCATTGCCAGTTTTCATTTTATATGTTCTAAGACTAAAGTTCAATTGATTTTACTTTAATAACGATCGCAATACAATAGGATAAAATAATGTATTTTTGGACGAATGCTATGCTCACCAGATGATTTCTAAGATTTGGCAACATCTTATATAAACAAATTTTACATAAAATATATTAATTATTCTGTATTTAAATAACGAAATTTCAATTTTAATACAAGTCTACATGCTTAAATAAGGTACAAAGCAGCTTATGGGTTTTTTTTTCAATTATAATCCATTTATATAGAAATTTTAAAAGTAATTAATTCAGCCATTTTGCTGCATGGTTGGTCCTGGAACCTATGACGTCATTTGAGAAAATCGATGCTATTGGCTATGTCTGAACTTATTCAATTTATATTTTTATTTATAGGAATTTTTAACTAACGGAATTTTTAATCAAACATCATCTTTTAACGAAATGTGAGTGTACTATGTGTCAGAAGCCTTTTCAAAAATCTTTCTCATCATCCTCCGTTTTGTATATGCATAGAAAAAAGGATGGTGACAACGGAAATTACACATATATATGTATGTGTGTGTGTATGATAGTACGATAATAATTTTAATAAGAGAAACTAGTTTACCAGTTTTTCAATTTGAATTTTTGCGAAAATATTTTTATCATTTTATTTTCTTGAGAATGTAAATAAATAAAGGTATTTTGCCTTTTTTAAAAATTTATGTTTATCACTTATAGCAGTTATTGAGTATTTTGATATTTTGAAGTGATTTTTCAATTCCTACTATTAGTTCACACTCTTCCTATATTTATATATCTTGTTAAAATTTTCATTCTTTAATAAAATACTTAATTCATCCTATCAAGTTAAAATAATTTTTTTTTAAACTTGTAGTGGATGACACATGATTTTAATACAGTTTTTTCAAATATTAATTCTTTAATTAAATTTTAATTAATTAATTTTAGTTTTATATGGGAATTAAAATGGCGCCAATTGGTTATTGAACAGCATTTAATGCATCTTCATATCTATAAGGGGGGTTACCATAGGGGGGACCCTGTTCTGTCGCCAAATACCGCCAAGTTTGTCGCCAACATGGCGATATATCGCCAAATCTGGCGACCAAAATGAGTCGCGAAAAGTGACGCCAACTTGGCGATATCTCTAATATTTCGCCAAATTCCCATAGACTTCCATTGTAAACCAGTAGAGTTTACTTGCTTATAGAAAATCAACAAATTGGGATATTTTAATGCAACAAAAACTAATATTAGCTTAAGGGATTATATTAAGTTTTTCTTTGATGACCTAAGTAGGAATTGACTTTAAAAACAAAATTTTATATTACTTGTTATATGCAGAAAGAAAATGTTTTAAAAAGAACTGTTACATTGATTTATAATGAACCTACAAAATTAATTGCAATAAAAAATCCATCGAACATAGGTTAGTCTGAACAAATATTGGCCCCACCAGTGGCTAAGAGGTTCTGCTCTCGAAGCTGGTAGACGGGAGGTGCTGGGTTCGAACCCAATCGCGCCCGTCGGCCTAATCGTTCGGAGTTTTCTTCGAGCCACGGATTTCCATGCGCAAATACGGATTAGGTTCCCTTAAAAAGACCCCCACGGAGGGCACCCCCCCTCGGGCCTATATCCCTAGCGTAGATAATCGGCCGTCAAAAACCAGCCAACCAACCTGAACAAATATTACTTTAACCTAATGTTACCAAAATGGTATTTTCTTAAGCTTCAACTGTTCCAAGCTATTCAAAAATTAAATTTTATTCGTAAACAGTAAAATATAATCAAGATACTAAATAATTATAATGAAATTATCAATTGAGGCTCTTATGCTATATGTATTATGGAATGCAAAATCAACAAAAATTATTTCACTTTGACACAATCATAGAAATTTTTTTCTGCATGAAATGTAAACGTTGTGTCATTTTCACCATCTCAAAATTTACATACACACCTCTCATATCGACATTCACTATTTAAAAGATATTTTTACGCGCAATAGGTTATTAATAAATATTTTTCCAAACTTGAAATCCCGTTTGTCAGATACAACTTTGCATACGAACATTCGCTCTCTTGACTTGAGGTTATAATCTCAGTACCAACGAGTAAAAATTTCAGAAATTTATACCTCTTTAAGGCATTTGTGGTTGAAATATTTAGTTTTATGATATAAAATATCCGCTTTCTTTTATAGATGACCTCATTTTCTCTCGCTGAAGCATTTTGCCTAGCGTCTCAAACTCAGTATCAGCGCAGTAAAAAAAAATATTGAAATGTAAAGGTTTTACGAGGGGAATGAATGTTTATTAACCTTTTAAGCGGCCTAACCGTGTTTTTCTGTCACATAATCTTTGAATTCAAGGGCTGATCTAACATACAAAATTTCTATTAATGTTATTATTATTATTATTATTATTATTATTATTATTATTATTTTTTTTTTTTTTTTTTTTTTTTTTTTTTTTTTTGCAGTGCATAAGATAAATAAATATGTAAAGTAATCATAAATAAAGTCTAAAACAAATACTTTTCATAGCTACTATTTTATGAATCATTAAATATACATGAAAAATTGTGCAGGACGCTTAAAGGGTTGGCGTCATTTTCTATTCAAAAATTTTTTAAAAGTTATTCGTAATTGTAATGAGAAAATAGCATCAATAAGGATATAATCAATAAAAATAAATAAATTCCACTTTCTCTTTCTCTGCAATAATGGAAGTAATCCGATTGCCACCATTTTAAATAAATTTTCAGAAAAAAACTTTTGCAATGAAATTTAAAATTTAAAATGGGAATATTTTTTTTAACGATAGGCATAGCTACAAATCGCTCACCGGCAAGAAAAATGACACATCTCGCAAAAATTCATTTTGCGTTTTATTCCACTAATACTGTCATACCGCCGCGGTGAGCGGCCTCTTTTAGTCCGCAGCCCTTTATTCTTCTACTTATTCCGACTTTTTTGCGGAAGCAAAGTTCATAGGTCCCCAGCCACGTCCCGAGTAAAAGACACTCTAGCGAAAACCAGGTTGGAAAACTTACTGCAGAAAATGTTTCATAAGTGCAGTTATACGGAAAATTTGTGACCATAGAAAGGGGTGGATTGTGTCGGGAGGTAAAATTACTCAACCCTCCAAACCTCATCTATGTCTTCATCCTTAAGGGTTTTACGCTTTTACGCACGTTTTTACACCTGCACGCAGAGTTAAGTGCTATATTTTCATGTTACAGTAAAAACCATGCAAATCCCCCCCCCCCCCCTTTTGCCTGTCCTGTGAAATTTACTTTCGCCGAGATGTGTCACTTTTCTTGCGTGTGAGCGAAATGAACAGCTTTCATTAAAAAAAATAATTAGTAAAATTGGTTCAGTAAGAAAGCTCAGGGCAAATGACTAAAAAAAACAGCCTTGTGTTTTAAATATACTTATAGATGATCCAATTCTCAAATCTCTGCTACTAAATAACTCATTCATTAACTAAAGCCCGGAGCTTTTTTGAAATTATATCACGAATCTAGTATTTTTAATTAAATCCGTAAATTTAGTATCAGTCTGCTTATGAAACATTCTGCGTAGTCATAATTTAACAGCTATAGCTAAAGGATGAGCGATTTTTTTTTTCATAAACAAAGATGGAAATTACAAAGGCTACAAGGAAATTTTTATTTTGATCTTATTTTCTTTTCTTTTCGACCCCCTCCTCCCAAGTTTGAAAGAGGATTGTTAGCTTTTGTTCAGGTAAGACGTTTTAATAGTAGGATAGTGCGAATATTAATAACAGTAATATATTTTAAGAAATCGGCTTAAGTAAAATCATGCATAAAAGGGTAGATTATGAAACACTCTCCAACACTCCCAAAAACGTTTACAAACCTTTGTCGTTTAAACAGGTAAAGAAAATATCTAAGTAAATACTTTAGAAAACGCATAACACATTTGAAAACCAGATTTCAACAATTACCGTCCATAGCGGGAAAGGTACTCCTATTCTTTTGTGCAGCTCTGTGACCTATAGTGAATATAGTACTAGATAGTATGATAAAGTTTAGTACAGTAAGAATACGCATAATACAGTTGAAAATTTAGCAATTTCTATCATTTAAAGGAAATGTACTTGAATACTTTTGTACAGCCCTGTACATTAGCAGCAAATTTTTATACACGCCACATGTTAAGATGAAATTTAATGTAGGCAAAAACACGCTGAAAACTACTAAAATCGCGCTTCCAAAAATTACCATCCATAGGCTTGCATGTATCCAGTTCTTTGCACAGCCTTGTATATTATTACATTTATATTTCAAAAACTTTTTCTAAATATAGTTGAGCTTGAAAATATATAAAACATTAAAAAAAAAACAACTTTAAGCAATTCACGCTCATTCTCAGCAATTCTTACGAATACTTTTGCGTAACCTTGTATAGGGTGTATAGAATTTATACACACCATGCAATATGCAAAAATTTAGTTAAACTTAAAAACGCATTCCATAGCTGAAATAATTCACAATGTACAATACTTCGTATATAGTATTGTATCCGAAATCTTATACGTGTCCTTGTAAATGAAATTAAATGTGATGCCCATCATATTCTACTGTAAGTATCTTGTATACTAAACCTCAACAATGTATATCAATTTCGTCATGTTTGGAATAGTGCAACATAATTAAAATACGCTGCGAGCAGTTTTTTCTGTAGACTATAATAAAACTGAACTCTTTTATGTGACCCTGTAAATGAATGATAAATGCTTTGCATCCCCTACAGAAAGCATGTTTTAGAGCACCTCCTAAATTAATATTAATTTCATCATATTTGTAACAGAACAGAAAAATATCATTAAAATACGCCGCAAACGATTTTTCTTCATAAACCATAATATAACGAAATACTTTTGAATTCCCCTGTACACGCCCTGTAATTTCTAGATATAACATATTCTATACAAACCATCTTCTTAATGCACCTCATAATGGTGTATAAATTTCATCATGTTTAAAATAGTTTAACACCATTAAAATACACCACAAAGGATTTTTCCCCCATAGACCATATGTAACGGAATATACTTTTGAATGCCAGTGTAAATGAAGTATAAACGGTACACATTTAATTTTCAATACCGAACAGGCCATTGTAAACCTCAATAACATATATCAATTACATGACAAGTACATTTAGGGGAGTTAGAGCACGGACAGACGGATAGACAAACCCAATTCACTATATTGGAAAGTGTTAAACAAGTGGGTAAGTGTGATCGCAGATAGCACAGAGGGTTTCGTTTAATATCTCTTTTAAAACACTTTATCGAAATTAATAAATCAAAATTATTAATTTATAATTATTAAACCGTTACATAAATGGCAGCATCATTATATTTAATTTTAAAATAATTGAAAAAATATTTTTAGACCAAATTAAAAATATTCAAGTAAAATTATTTAAATAAAATTAAAAAATCTGAATATTTTTAAATTCAACAATTAAAAAAAATTAGCGGAAGTATAAACAAAATATAATTTTTTTTAAAGAAAAAAAATTGTTTAAAACATATTTAAAATGCTGAAATAATTCCAAAAAAAAAAAATAAATCCATATAAATTCTTTCACTTTCCAAACACTCACTAGATGGCGCCAAAAAAGGATGTTAACGTTTATTCAAATTCCAAAAAACTCGTGCAATGGCTAAAAAATAAGAAATTTCTTTTAATAAAATACATCGTAAGATTAAATATAAAAAAATTAAAATTTTAACTTCCGCCGACATGCTTCGAACCTGGGACCTTTCGGTTAAAAATAACACACTCTACCACAGGACTACAGAGTTCATGAAAAGATGGTTGAAATTAAGATGGTGTTTTGAAATCGAAAAAATGGTAGGGTGTCATTACATTAATTTAATTAAACTAGGGGGCTCTGACCCCTACGAGCTACGCTCGCCAACCCCCGTTCAGACACCCCAGATTCTAAAAGCATGTTAATTTCATCGACCTTAAAAAGATTGGATTATAATTTAAAAAAACAGTGACGGTCTCCCTGTAAACGGGTTTTGATTCATTTTCCTTTGATTGGAGATTTTTAAGACGAAATCAGCCGCTGCTAAGAGATACAATGGCTGTTTTAGTCTTTGACTAAAAACAAGAAAGAAAAATCATGCGTACGGCATAGATTATGAAACACTTTCCAACACTCTCTGAAAGCTTTAACAAAACTTCGTTATTTAGGGAAATAAGGTAAATAAGATAACTAACTAAACATTTAAAAAACTGATTTCAGCAGTTACCATCCATAGCCAAATATTTATTCCAATTCTTCCGAACAGCCGTGTATTCGATCTGTAGGCTAATATATATATACTATATAATAGAAAATTTAGTTTAGCAAGAAAACGCATAACAGGTTGAAATTTCTCTTTCGGCAGTTTATACTAATAGATGGAAACATACTTGAATACTTTTGTTCAGCCCTGTTTTTTATCTACTACCTTTATTACACGCCACTGTTTAGCTAAACTTTAATTCAAACTAAATCACTCTTAAAACTACTGAAACCGCATTTCCAGAATTTATCATCTATAGGCGGCCATGTATCCAATTCTTTGCGTGTCCCTGTATATCATTTTATCTATATTATACAAACATTTCATAGAAAACTACATGCAGTTCAGCATAACACATTTTACACCCACCTTTCAGTAATTTACGGTTATACTCAGTAACCTTTACGAATTCTTTTGCGTAGTCCTGTATATCAACTATAACATTTACACACACCATATAGTATGCATAAATATAATGAAACTTAAAATCATAATTAAAAATGCTTTCCCTGCCATCGCCACTAATATACGGTACTTCGGATAGAAAATACTTGTCTGAAATGTTTTGTATGTTCCTGTAAATGCTATATACTTCGTATTATGCATGAAATAACTTAAGTAAGTAAGCCTCACCGACGTATATCAATTTTATTATATATGAATTTGTATAATTAAAATACGCCACAAACAATTTCCCCCTATATCATTTGTAATGGAATTATTTTGTGTAGCCCTGTAAATGAATAGTAACTATTCGTTGCACCGCATATGCTACAGAATATTCTGCATATTTTAGTGCACTTCGTAAATGCATATATTTTTTATTATGTTTGAAAGGGTGTAACATCTTTAAAATTCATTTGAAATGATTTTTTCCCATTGGCCGTAATGTAACGGAATATTTTTGACTGTCCCTGTAAATGAACTAAACATGCTACAAACTTCATTTGAAATAGGGTTCGTGCTTGGCTAAACGTCAATAACCAAAAGTTTCAGTGCGATCCGTGTATATTTACGAGAGTTAGAGCGCGAACAGACAAACCGAAATCAATAACACTTTTCAACTTTGTTGAAAAGTGTTAAAAATTAGGTAAAAATTTGAAAGTAAGCTAATGTAAAATGAATTAAGTACACAGAGTCTTTGTCTCTCGGTACTTTTTAACAACGCTATGAGAAAGTTCTTTTAAATGTATCGTTTTAAATCTGACGTAATTTTCACCAAAGTTTCCTTTCTCTTTTTAGTATTCACATGAAAATGCTTTTGTTGTTAGAAAGGAAATATTATTTGCGCTGTCTTAGAATTCACGATAATAGTTGAAAAGATTGTCTCAAAATATGAAATAAATGTCTTGTGCAAATATATTTTTTAATTTAAACTGTTTTGCCAACTTTTATTTATTTGGCCTTTTTAAATATGACGTAATTTCCTTCATTTGTGACTTTTAACGCATAATAATGAATTTAGTATTTAAAAAATTTCTTCCCCTTAAAAATTCACGTGTAACTGTAGTTTTTTGCACAAATATATTTTTTAATTTAAACTTTTGCCAACATTTATTTATTTGGCCTTTTTAAATATAACGTAATTTCCTTCATTTGTGACTTTTAAAGCATAATAATGAATTTAGTATTTAAAAAATTTCTTTCCCTTAAAAATTCACGTGTAACTGTAGTTTTTAGGATGTAATTTTCAATATTTTCCCGATTTTTAGCACGTAATCACATAATTCTAATTTGAAAGTTTTTTTCTGTTTATAATAGCCACGCGTAAATAAATTTTTTATTTGAAGGAAATATTATTCTTTGCGCTGTTTTTAAAATTGGCAACAGTTTAAAATAATTGCCCTTTTCTAAAATGTGTAAAAAATATCTCTCGAAATGCTGAAAATTTGAATTTAAAATCGAAATAAATCCTCAAAAAATGAGTCAAATTAAAAAGATAATTGCAGTCTGCACATCGGGAACTTTCAATGTATAAAATGATCTAAAAATGTTTAAATTCCTATGTATAGTTTTTCTCTTATAAAACTTTTTTTAATGGAACGATTTTGACCATCTTTAACATTAAATATCTCTTAAAATAATTATTCGATTTAAAAAACTGTCTGCATCAGCGTGTTTATCAAACATGTCTCTATAGTACCACTGATTTTCATATTTTTGTATGAAACGGTTTTCTTAATAATAACGAAGAAAGACCCCGGTCATAAAAAATATGGATGCCGATCTAGTAGGAGTATACCCGGATGATCTACGCGGATTTTCATTGGTCTATTTCCAAATCAAAACTTTTTCCTTCTGTATATAAAAAAAAGTTTTGATTTGGAAATGGACCAACGAAAATCTGCGTAGATATTCCGGGTAGATCGGCATCTAATTTGAATGCTTAAGCATGGCCTTTCATCGCTAATATTAAAAAAACTGTTGTATACAAAAATATGAAAATCTGTGGTATTATAGAGAAATGCTTGATAAACACGCTGGTGCAAACAGTTTTCAAATCGGAGAATTATTTTAAGAGATATTTAATGCTAAAGTTGGACAAAATCGTTCCATTAAAAAAGTTTTATTGGAGCAAAAACTATACATGAGAATTTAATCATTTTTCGATCATTTTATACGTTATAAGTTCCCGGTGTGCAGATTGCCTTTATTTTTCTTATTTGACTGATTTTTTGAGGTTTTATTTCTATTTTAATTTCAAATTTTCATCATTTCGAGAGATATTTTTTACAAATTTTAGAATACGGTACTAATTTCAACTGTTGCCAATTGTAGAACCAGCGAAAACAATAATGTTTACCTCAAATTAAAAATTTATTTACACGTGACTATTACAAACAGAAAAAAAACTTTAAAATTAGAATTAAATGATTGCATGTTAAAAGCAGGAAAATTACGTCATAAGAACCATATTTACACTTAAATTTTAAAAGAGAAACAAAATCTTAAAATAAAAAAATCATTATTATGCGTTAAAACTTGTAAATGGAGGAAATTACGTCATATTTAAAATGGCCAAAAAATATGGCAAAACAATTTAAATTGAAAAAATCCCTGCCGGCCCGGCCTACAGGCAGAGGTAGATTTCGAAGTTAAGTATACTAATTTCACCAACAAAAACAAAATCATTATTAGATATAAATCCACTTTAACAGTTTTATCTGTCTGCTTTTGACGAGTTTTTATTTCATTTTTAAAAATAGCTGGTTTTATCAGAATCATGTTAAGGCGATATTAAAAAAAAATATTTTTCCATACTCAAGAACTCGAAATTTTCTGGCACATTTTCAGATTCATTTTTAATAAAAAAAAAAAAAAAAAAAAAAAAAAAAAAAATATGAAACATGTTGACGTGATTTTTGAAAAGATTTATAAGCGACCTGTGTTTTTATTTTTCTTTCAATTAATTAAAACTTGATTAATAAATAATTATTTTCTCAGTAGAGCAATATTTTTCGTTTCTAACAATCGCTTCGGGAAATTCTGTTCAAAATGCCCACTTTGACGTCATTTTTTGAAATATATTCTGCCTCTATCAAAAAATCGATCATTACTGTACATTATATAGTTTCTGAATAAGAGAATCTAGCAATTGGATGCGTTTGAGAGCAAAAATGAATTTAAAAATGAGTAAGAAAATAGACAGTTTGGATTTGAATGCACCCTTAATAAGATGATTTTTTTCTTCAACCACTATGTATTTTTAATTTGTTTTTGCTGTAAGAATTTTCCCTATCAAAAACTTGTCTATATCAATGTTGAAGACAATATTAAGAAGATATATGATAAATTCACGGAGATTTTATATCTTGTGAATTAACGGAATTATTAAAATGTTTCTTCTTCAACCCCCCTTTTTTTGTTTTCGTTTTTAATTTTTTTTTTTCGGTACGAATTGGTCCTAGCAAAAACTTGTGAATATAAAAGTTGTAGATAATATTAAGGAGATGTATAATAAAATTATTGGATTTGATATCTTGAGAATTGACGAAGTAAGGAACTTTTTTCTCCTCAAAACCCTATTTTTTGCGCTCCTTGAGCCTATTTTAAATTTTATCAAAAATCTGTGATGCATGAATTTTTGGCGCTATTTTTAGAAGTAATAAAAACTTTAAACTGATTTGATAAGTACAAAAATTAAGAAGTTATGGGGTTTTTTCGGTTTTCACAAAACCCCTCCCTATTTCCATCCCTTTTGTCCGCTTTTGCCCATTAACGAACTTGAGCGAGATTTTATGTCCCTTGATTTTATGTATCAGTTTGAAAGAGATTTGTGCAGAATTGCGGAAGTTATCGTGTCCAGAAGAAAGTGATAACACAATTGCTTCGGGAAATTCCGTTCAAAATGCCCATTTTGACATCATTTTTAGGTGCGTTCGTAATT
Organism: Maratus speciosus; assembly: GCA_963932465.1. Lineage (NCBI taxonomy): Eukaryota > Metazoa > Arthropoda > Arachnida > Araneae > Salticidae > Maratus > Maratus speciosus. Next base: position 105,053,895 of record OZ010786.1, on the reverse strand, counting down.
ATATAAATACGTAGCACCTATAGTCGTCGTTCAGTCCGTCCGTCTGTCCGTCTGTCCGCATGTAACAGAGCAAAAACTACCCAACCGAATAGTCTGAAATTTCAAATATGTGATTGTTGCAAACTTTTGTCGAGCCATTTCAAATTTTATGAAAATCGGATGTATAGTTTAATTACAGGGACAGCCAAAAGTTTTTCTTTACATTACGGCCAATGGGAAAAATTATTGCAAGTGGATTTTAATGATATTAGAGCCTTCCGAATGATCTGAAATTTTAAAGATATAATTGTTGCAAAATTTTGTTGAGCTATTTCAAATTTTAGGAAAATCGGATGTATAGTTTAATTACAGGGACAGTCAAAAGTGTTCCGAAAAAATTATTGGAAGTGCATTTTAATGATGTATCAGACTATGCACGTTATGAAGTGCAAAAAATTATACATTCAGTACAATATGGGGTGCGAAAAATAATTTTAAAACTAGTTATAGTACGAACGCACCTCATTTGCCACGTTTGACGAGCAATTTCCAACTTGTTTGAAATATATTCTGCCTCTATCAAAAAATCGATCACTACTGTACATTATATAGTTTCTGAATAAGAGAATCTAGCAATTGGATGCGTTTGAGAGCAAAAATGAATTTAAAAATGAGTAACAAAATAAGCAGTTTGGATTTGAGTGCATCCTTAATGCAATGATTTTTCCAACACAATCCGCTTCGGGAAATTCGGTTCAAAATGCCCACTTTAACAGCATTTTTTTAAAATATATTCTGCCTCTATCAAAAAATCGACCATTTCGGTACATTATATTGTTTCTGAGTAAGAAAACGTAACAATTGGAAGCCATTGAGAGCAAAAATGAATTGCAAAATGAGTCAGAAAATAAGCAGTTTGGATTTGAATGCACCCTTACTTAGATGATTTTTTTCTTCAACCGCTATGTATTTTTAATTTTTTTTTTGCTATAAGAATTGGTCCTATCCAAAACTTGTCTATACAGATGTTGTAGACAATATTAAGAAGATATATGATAAATTCATGGGGATTTTATATCTTTTGAATTGACGGAGTTATGGATTTTTTACTTCTTCAAACCCCCTTTTTGTTTTCGTTTTTAATTTTTTTTTTGCGGTACGAATTGGTCCTATCAAAAACTTGTGAATATAAAAGTTGTAGATAATATTAAGGAGATTTATAATATAATTAATTGGAATTGATATCTTAAGAATTGAAGAAGTTATGATTTTTTTTCTCCCAAAAACCCTACTTTTTGCGTCCCTTGAGCCCATTTTTAACTTTATCAAAAATCTGTGATACATAAAATTTTGGCCCTATTTTTAGAAGTAATAAAAACCTTAAACTGATTTGATATGTATAAAAATTAAGAAGTTATAAGGGGTTTTCGGTTTTCGCAAAACCCCTCCCTATTTCCATCCCCTTGGTCCGATTTTGCCCATTAACGAACTTGACCGAGATTTTATGCCCATTGATTTTATGTATCAGTTTGGAAGAGATTGGTGCAGAATTACGAAAGTTATCGTGTCCAGAAGAAAGTGATATATATATATATATAGATAGATAGATAGATACATAGATACATAGATACATAGATAGATAGATATATAAAGTTTTTTACTGAGGGTGCTTTTGGGTTCTAGGGGTCATGATCGGTGTAGATCTGCAAAAGTTTTTCAGAAATTCCAACATGGGAACGATCCCAATAGGTAGTATTTCACACGAAATCTACCTAAAATATATTTGCGCGAGATATTTTGAGATAATCTTTTCAACTATTATCGTGAATTCGAAGACAGCGCAAATAATATTTACTTCTAACAACAAAAGTATTTTCACGTGAATATTAATAAGAGAAATAAAACTTTGGTGTAAATTACGTCAGATTTGAAACGATACATTTAAAATGAATTATTTAAATGAACTATCTTATAGCGCTGTTCAAAAATACCGGGAGACAATGACACCAGGGCCGAAACTAGCCTTTTTTGCACCCGGGGCAAGCATAGATTTTTGCCCCCCCCCCCCTCCTCCCTCCTCTTCCGCGAAGTATATTTACAAAGAGAATGTTACTAATTTTCTAATAGTCGACTTATTTGAAAATTTAAAATATGTAATACTGAACTACGTAATCTACAATGGCGGATCCAAGAGGGAAGTCACGGGGGTCATGACTCCCCTCTGAACACATCAATAAAAATATTCTAAAGATCATTTTTAAAATGAAATATACAGTAGAGTCCCGATTATCCGAGTACTGCTTAACCGAGTTTCCGCTTTCACCGAGTGATTTTCTTCTGATGGACCGATGTCTTCTATTATTATGAAGCAGCCATTATAAATGAAGTGTTAGGTGAAGATGAAAGAGCAGTCGTAAAAAGTCAGACTGGTCAGAATGGGAAGAAAAAAAAAATGGCCATAATTTTTTTTACCAGAAAATCAGAGTTCTAACTTTTTACGACTGCTCTTTCATCTTCACCTACCACTTCATTTATAATGGCTGTTTCATAATAATAGAAGACATCAGTCCATCAGAAGAAAATGATCCATTCCAAAATTATAATCCTTCATTTGGCGCCACTTCGGTCTGGTGTCCGGGGCTCACGCCCTCTCTGCCCCCTCCCCCTTAGTTTCGGCCCTGAATGACACTGTTTACTTAATTCATTTTGCATTAGCTTATTTTCAAATGTTTAAATAATTTTTTTAATTAAATGCGAAAACAGCCATTGTATCTCTTAACAGCAGCAGATTTGATCTTAAAAATCCCCATTCCAAGGAAAACGAATGGAAACCCGTTTACATAGAGATCGCTAATGTTTTTTTTTTTTTTTTTAACCATTTGGAAAACTGGTTATTGTTCTCGTCAGGATGGGAAATTAAAAGCATATCTGAAGGTTTTCATTGGTTTAATCCGCATTTTATTCGTTTTATGATTGGTCTATACAGTTATCTGTATTTCCCTTTAATTTCAACAACGATGGATACCTTCTGTTGCCACTATGACAAAAAAGTAATAAAAACTACAAAAAAATAATAATAATAATAACTCAGAAACAAATTGAGATACAGCTTTCAAACAAATTGCATTTAAAAGTACTTTTTTTCTCTATCCGACGGTGTAAAAAGTAATATTGTCGGATGTTTAGAAGTTTAAGAATGAAATTTCATTTAAAATAGGCCGTCAAATTTCTTGGAAATCGGACGATGGAAAAGCCTTTTCCCGAACAGCCAATGAAATGCTTGGATATTTAAGTAAGTTTCAGGTGGATAATACTTAAGTTTCATGAAATCTGACGGGTCGCAGACGATATTTTTGGCTTGCAATTTTTACGCGTAATAACACTATTAATGTTTAATTCATGACGTACGTAATGTGTGATCAACTCCGTGCGATTTTTTATGTCTTAAGTTTTAGTCTTCGAAAAAATCGTTTTCCAAATGGTCGTTGTAATTTGATAAATTGCTATTTTTTTTTAAATTTAATATTTTTAAAGCCGATCAAAATAGCGTGCTTTTTGGATTTTGGTGTGCCTGAACGGGGGTTGGCGAGCGTAGCTCGTAGGGGGCAGAGCCCCCTAGTTTTTATATATAGAAGGATAACACAACTTTTTCCAAATTTTATGATTTTGGATATGACAGGGGGTATTCAGCTCTATGTGAAAAAAAAAAAAAAAAAAAAAAAAAAAGTTGGAAATTGCACGTCAAACGTGGCAAATGAGGTGCGTTCGTACTATAACTGGCTTTATAAATATTTTTGCACTGCATATTGTACTGAATGTATATTTTAGTGTATTCCATAAGTGCATATCAATTTCATTCTGTTCGAAAAGCTACATCATTAAAATGCACTTGAAATATTTTTTTCCCATCGGCCGTAATGTAACAGAAAAATTTTGACTGTCCCTGTCATTAAACTATACATCTGATTTTCATTAAATTTGAAATGACTCGACAAAATGTTGCAACAATTATATATTTAAAATTTCTGACCATTCGGTTGGGTACTTTTTGCTCTGTTATATGCGAACGGACGGACAGATAGACGGACCGAACGACTAGGTGCTACGTTTTTACATAATTACGAACGTACCTAAAAAAGGAAAGAAAAAAGAAGTCTGTAACTTACATAGTTTCCGAGTACGAGCGCTCTGACGGACAAACAGACAGAGAAGCGAGACTATAAGAGTTCCGTGAGATGAACGAATCTCTAAAAAAAGGTGGTGTGTATGTGTGTGTGTGTGTGTGGGGGGGGGGGGAATTCTTTTTTTACTATTTTTGTTCAGATCGCTGTTTAAGCTGTAAAAAACGCTGTAGTTTTACGTTATTATGTAAGAAAATTACTTTAAATTCAGAACTTTACTGATTTATTTCAATATCACACTAGGACAAATCGATCAACTCATTAGTGATAAAACTATAAATACTACATAGGTTACTATACACAGAGATTGCTTTAGAGAAGACGGGGAGGTGGCTATATGGGAAGCCAATGAGAGTAGTTTAGATAGATCATTGAAAATATGTATGGCATTCCCATTAAGCAGAATATTCTTTTAATTGGAGTAACCTTAAGCGGACGCTATTGTATATGTTGAAGAAGTAATGAAAAATTTATAATGTTGAATTTTGTAGTCAGGCAACATATTTGTTTGACACATGCTTCATTTTCTGAATTTTCAGAAGTGTATTGCTTAAATTAATACGAGTCGAAATCCGTCGAATTCGACGATTGAAAACATTTAAAAGAACTTATTTATTGAATTTATAAAAAGTCACAAAAATAATTATAATAAATAATCAATCTTATATTGTCTGGCCCAACTCTTAAAACAAAAATTATTTTTAACTTAAGTTTAATTTCAACTTTTCAAATTATTGAAAAATTAAACTTTATTCCCATACGTAATCAGTAACATGCAATTAAGATAAGAAATTATGAAGTTATTAACTGAGGCTTTGATCTTTGGTACGTGATGAAAAATCAAAGAAAATTGTGTCACTTTGACACAATTATAATTTTTGTTTTGAACGAAATCTAAAAATAACGTCTTTTTCACTATTGCAAAATTTACACGCATAATTTTTATATTCATATTCAATATTTTATAAATATTTTAATGTGCAATAGATTATTAATAAATATATTCCCAAGCTTGATGCCAGCTACAATTTTGCATGTAAAAATTCGTATACTCTTAACTTGAGGTTCTAATCTGAGTGCCGGCGAAATCCAGAAATTTACTTTTAGACGCATTCGCAGTAAAATATTTAGTTTTATCAAAGAAAATACTCATTTCACTTTTACTATAACGTAATTTTCACTCACTGAAGTCCTCTGAGATGAGCGTCTCAATTTCAGTATCAGCGGAATAATAATAATTTAAAAAAATAAAATGTAACAGTTTTATGAGTAAAAATGTGTTTTTTTAAATCGTGACGTCATTTTTTGTTCAAAAGTTTAAAAAAAGTTAATTTTGTTGTAATACGAAAATGGCATCCGTAATGATATGATAATTCCCATTGTTTTCCTTCTCGCTTCAACAACGAAAGTAACTTGATTGCCACGAATGTGAAGAAATTACAGAAAGGAATTTTAAAATTAAACTCAAAATGCAAAAACGGAATTATTTTAAGAAATTGTGAGTGCGGACACATCTATAAATAAAGTGCTTTCAATAAAATAAAAAATAATTATCAAAATCGGTTCAGTAGAAGGCTCAGGCCATATGACTAAAAAAACAGTCTTGTCTTTTAAATATATTAAGATTTTATTTGTAATGCTTTCTAAAGCGAAATGTTGTTCTTTTGAAATTATAATTCATTTATAAAACTTCGACATCTACTAACCTAATTTGCTAAAAAAAGAAGAAAAAAATGAGTGAGAGATAGAAAAATCAGAAATTTCATAATTATAGCTCCAGGACACCGACTTCGATTAGTCGATAGGTATCTTTTTGTAAAATGTATTACGAAATGCATATACTAAAGCAAAAAGATGAACAGAATTTTTTTTTCCATGTGCACTTAATTGATACAGACAAAAAGAGACTACACTTTGAAACTGGAAGCTACGTGACAAGCTTATTGGATTTCAATTGTGTTAAGGAAATCTGATAAGTTAAGTTGTACTTACGATACGAATAAGATTTGCTCATAAAAAGGAATTAATATCATACATATTATTATTATTAAAAGTTTCAAATGGTTTAAATCTCGTAATGTATAGAAACGTGCTTAGATATTGATGTTGTCAGTTTGGCATAAACAATATACACCTACAGGGTGTATCTGAAATGCTTCAACAAACTTAGGGGGATGATAGTACTCATCAAGACGAACAAAAATCGCAATGGAACATGGGGTCGCAAACCACATATTGAGTAACAAATACAGGGTGTTTCACCTTAACTGAAGTCGGCTTGTCGGTAATATTTTTGCGAAAAATTGAAATATTGTAATAAAAATGTAACGATGTGTACCTTGTTTTGTATGAAATGTGATACCATCACAAAAAAGTTCTGGAAAGACAGGGTACTCACACAGTCGATGATACCGTATGAACTGATCATAACAGTCCAAAATGGGGAGCGTCCAATGTATACTGCTGGCGTGTATAATGGAAACTTCTACCACTTTTTTTGTGATGTTATCGCTCGGCATTTTTTTGACAAAAGCTCGAATAAGTCGATATCAAATCAACTGTTTTGAACAGAACTGTGAAAGTTACTCTTTTAAATTTAGTTATTCTAGAACAGTGGTTTCCAACTTTTTATTAGCCACGCCTCTCCGAAGCATCTCTAAAACGACAATGCTCCCCTCCCTACCATCACCACCACCATCACCACTTAAATTTATATTTGAGGCGTTCAGAAAACAATCCGACTACCTTCATTTTAAGTGGCGTTTTTTTAAACAAAGGAACATTGAAAATTTTCTGTATAATTATACAGCGATAAAAAGTTACCCTTGATTAAAAGAAAATTAATGAGTTCAATAAAAATATCTCGAGGAAAAATATTATATAGATACAATATTTTTATAGTTACAATAACTTTAACTGTTTATACTGAACATTTTCATTTGATGGAGTTAATCGATTTGTGCACTGAACAGCTCATTTCTTAGTACTTAAAAGGGGGATAAATTTCATTTGAGGGAAGCTTAAAAGAATTTTAGCCATACCAAGTTATTTCGCATTTTTTTAGCTTATCAAACAGGTAATTTTTCTGTCACAGATTTGTTTATGTCATAATAACTATATAAAAGCGATGAGTCCAGCATACGAATTCCCCTTTATACAATAAAGAGTTTTGTTGTTTCATGCCAACTTACCTCGGTGTAAAACAAAAGTGTTGTACAGTCTGCATTTTTATTTTTGCAATTGAAAAGGCTCTCATATTTTGCATTACATTTAATAGTGTTTATATATTTTATAATAAATTTTAATAACTCATTAAGAACTAGTGAAATATTTTTGGACACACTAAGATTTAATTATAAATAACACAAATATGATTTTACACAAGAACAAAAAGCATGTCTTTCTCGTCATAACTCCTATGCGTAGAGATTTTAAAATTCAGTGTATATATATCATGATATAGATTTATTTACTGTGTATGATTCCTTCACTAAAGTCATTAGAAATTTACCATTTACCGTTGATTTTGAAAGTGGTTCCATGTCCACCTTATATTTTATTGCTATAGATTATTCACTATGGAAACTATTCACTTTGAAAATCAACGCATTTGAAATATCGTCGACCAAATTAAAGGATTAGGGAGAAAATCACACTGACATTAAAATATGTTCATTGTGAAATGATTAAAAAATAATTTTTTTGTTAATTTGTATTAAGATTTAGCATCAACTAATAATGGTTTTTTTCAAAATGGACTTGCTCCACTTTAAAAATTAACGACTTATTTACCCATTTCCTTTTCTGATGCCTAATTGCCATTTATGCATTTTATACAGTTTGTAGCCCCTCATTCATCCATTTCATCTATTTTTTAGATTAAATGTGTTGTAGAGAGTCAGTTTAAGATTAACTAGCTTCATGTATAAAAGTTTCTTCATGTGACGTATACGTATAGCATAACGAATGAAAACACAGGCCTTATTCAATAAATAGTCGAAAATAAACAACTGGAAAACTTATGAAGTACAATAATAACCGGAAGAATTGTAGAGCTTTTTAAATTAAAAAAGTCCTTCCGGCCAGTGCCGGGAGGAAGAGGTAGCTTTCATAATCCTTATTTAAAAAAAGCCAACTTATATCATGCAAACACACGAAGCTCAATTTAGTGGAAACCGAATATAGGAGATTCAATACTAATTTTTATCAATATAATGAATGAGAATTTCGCGAAATTAGTCAGCTTTATCCAAGCTGCTTTTCTTTAAAGTAACTTATATTTGGCTGCCAAATTCGGCAATTTCTTAAAGTGCCTGTCATTTTAAGACAACATGGTGGATGAGGCTAAGCAGTGAACTTGGTCGAGACCTTAGTAATTGCTGTGCACATGCTCACTCACATCGGAATCGGCTAATATATAGGAGTGCTGTCGCATGCAAAAAATCAGATTTTTCAAAATATCACTCACAATAGAAATTGAAACTGCTATATCCGAGCCATTTTTTAAGGTAAAGACAAACAAAAAATGCTCCTGAATCCTTATATCAAGATCAAATACTTAAGAAAGAAACCTTTTTCAATTTCTAATTTTTTTGCACCTCACTTTAAATATATATATATTTTTTAATTTAATGGCCGCCATTTTGAAACAAGATAGCTGATGAATCTGGCCAGCGAACTTGGTCGAGGTGTTGATGTATACTATCCACATGCCTTCTTACATCGAAATAGGCGAATACGTGTGTTATCGCGTGACAAATACAAGATCGTTTCAAAATGTTAGCCATGCTAGAAATTCAAAGTGCTATAAATCAACCATTTTTTAAGATATCAACAAAAGAACAAATTTTCAGAAACAAAAACTGCTCCGGAATCTTTGTATCAAGGCCAAACACATAAAAAAAATCTTTTTCATTTTCCAATTTTTTAATACCTCATTTTGAATTTTAAATTTAATTTTTTTTAAATGACAACCCTTTTGAAACAAGATGGCGAATGAAGCTGGCCAACGAACTCGGTCGAGACATTGGTATGTACTATGTACAGACCAAGTTACATCCAAATAGGTTCATAAATACGCCTGTTATCGCGTGACAAAAATCAGGTCGTTTTAAAATGTCAGCCACAAGAGAAATTCAAAATGCTATTACTCAGCCTTTTTTTTTAGATATAGACGAAAGAAAAACTGTTCCGGAATCTTTGTATTAAGGTCAAACACATACAAAAAAATCTTTTTCATTTTCCAATTTTTTGGTATCTCATTTAAATTTTTTTATTTTTTAATTTTTTTAAATGGCCGCCATTTTCAAACAAGATGGCGGATGAAGATGGCCAACGAACTCGGTCGAGATATTTGTATGTACTATGTACACACCAAGGTACATCCAAGTCGGTTCATAAATACGCCTGTTATTACGTGAGAAAAATCAGGACGTTTCAAAATGTCAGAAACGCTAGAAATTCAAAATGCTATAACTCAGCCATTTCTTAAGATATAGACGAAAAAAAAACTGCTCTCGAATCTTTTTATCAAGGTCAAACACATAAGAAGAAAATATTTTTTCAATTTTCAATTTTTGGTACCGCATTTCAAATTTAAATTTTTCTTAAAATTTTAAATGGCCGCCATTTTTAAACAAGATGGCGGGTGAAGCTGGCCAACGAACCCGGTCGAGACATTGGTATGTACTATGTATAAACGAAGTTACATCCAAATCGGTTCATAAATACGCCTTTTATCGCGTGACAAATTTCAGGACGTTTCAAAATGTCAGCCATGCTAGAAATTCAAAATGCTATAACTCAGCCATTTTTTAAGATATAGACGAAACAAAAACTGCTCCGAAATCTTTGTATAAAGGTCAAATACATAAGAAAAAACTATTTTTCCATTTTAAATTTTTTGGTACCACATTTCAAATTTTAAATTTTAAAAAAAATTTAAATGGCCACCATTTTGAAACAAAATGGCGGATGAAGCTGGCCAACGAACTCGGTCGAGAGATTGGTATGTACTATGTACACACCGAATTACATCCAAATCGGTTCATAAATACACCTTTTATCGTGTGACAAAATTCAGGACGTTTCAAAATGTCAGCCACGCTAGAAATTCAAAATGCTATAACTCAGCCATTTTTTAAGATATAGACGAAACAAAAACTGCTCCGGAATCTTTGTATAAAGGTCAAATACATAAGAAAAAAATATTTTTCCATTTTTAATTTTTTGGTACCACATTTCAAGTTTTAAATTTTTTTAAAAATTTTAAATGGCCGCCATTTTGAAACAAAACGGCGGATGAAGCTGGCCAACGAACTCGGTCGAGACATTGGTATGTACTATGTACACACCGAATTACATCGAAATCGGTTCATAATTACGGGAGTTACAGTGTGACATAGGTCAGTATATATATATATATATATATATATATATATATCAATTTTGAACGGAGGGTGGTTTCGGGGTCTGGGGGTCATGATCGATGAAAATATACCAAAATTTTTTGAAATCGCTTTTCTCCGAACGGCTGCAATAGGTAGCTTTTTTGTAAAGAAAGCTACCTAAAATATTTCATGTCTAAAAATACCTTAAAGATTTTTTATACTGCTGTATATAATTATACTGGTATAGACTCTATTTTCAACTTTTGATAGCTAAATTTTTCGAAAATTCGATAAAAAAACATTTTTTTTTCAGTTTTTTACTTATTATTTTTAGTCTATAACATCATTTTTCAAAAAAAAAGCCCCCTCCCCCCCCACGAAAAAAAGGCGTACAAGGGCACCACCAAACATGGTGCTCACAGATTTTGATGATTTTAAAGTATGATATAGGAATCATGCCCTTAATTATTCTGCTGAAAGGTTTTATTCAAATGGGCCCTAGTTTTCGAGAATTTGGAGGTCAAAGTTCAACAGACGTTTCAAATACTGATTAATTTATATTTCTAAACTAGTGTAAATGCCCGTCCTATGACGGTGGGTAAAAATTGTGTTTTTCACGTAAAATTTGAAAAACTGATAAAAAAATAATTGACAACATGGAAGCGTTTAGATGAGCAAAGTTCGGCTAGTTTATGTTCTAATAAACACACAATTAGCATTTACAATATTTCTGGGTAAACCAGGTTTTCCGACTAATATACTATAACAAAATTAAGATTTCTTAATAAAACAAAAATTTAATAAATATGCAATAAAAGTGCGTAATTAAAACAGTCTGCAGCAACTATTGAAATAATACTATATTTTTTTAATAACACTTTGAAATTGTATTTTATCGTTTACCCCCCCCCCTTCCTCCCCCGCCCAAATTTTTTTAAATATGTATATTGATTAATAAATAAGTATATCGGGTTGAATCCCAACCGTCTAATCCCCTAAGCTTCTGTCCTCCTGATGCAAAGCTATAAATCAAAAATTATTAATTTTACTTTTCGTATAAATATTAATTTTTTACTTTTAAAATATGGGATATAGTTTTTTTTAAAGTTTAAATTTACATACACCTGTATATAGAAAAGGAAAATATAAGTAATGTGTAATTTAAAAAGTGAGTTACAAAATGCCAGGATATTATTTCGGGGGGGGGGGGGATGTCTAATCCCCTAAGCTTCTGTCCTCCTGATGCAAAGCTATAAATCAAAAATTATTAATTTTACTTTTCGTATAAATATTAATTTTTTACTTTTAAAATATGGAATATGTTTGGGTGTTTTTTTTTTAAGTTTAAATTTACATACACCTGTATATAGAAAAGGAAAATATAAGTAATGTGTAATTTAAAAATAAGTTACAAAACAGGATATTATTTCGGGGGGGGGGGGGGATGTCTAGTCCCCTAAGCTTCTGTCCTCCTGATGCAAAGCTATAAATCAAAAATTACTAATTTTACTTTTCGTATAAATATTAATTTTTTACTTTTAAAATATGGAATATGTTTGGGTGTTTTTTTTTTAAGTTTAAATTTACATACACCTGTATATAGAAAAGGAAAATATAAGTAATGTGTAATTTAAAAATAAGTTACAAAATAATAAGCCTAAATATTTAAATTGATTACTTTTTTAAAAGAAAGTCAGTTTTATAAATTTTTTGCAGGGAAAAAAAGGATATTTAAAAAAATACCATATCATTGTTTTCCGTGAATCACTTTATATGAGAAATAAATTAAATTCCTTACATGTCGCAAAGAAAATTATTTATGAAATGCGATGAAAATTATATGAAATGCGATGTGCTTTCTGATTTGTTAGGAAGAAGTGTCTACCACTGCTCAATTATCAGAACTTGTAACCTTGAGAAGTAATCGCGGGATTCTTGTTTCTTGTCAACTAATGGGAGAATGGAACCTTTTACCCTTGACTCTCTTCCTCGGAGACTGGTAAGATCGATGGATTCGCCCCGGATGCGTTACACTGCCTTTTATTATATAGAGATGTCAACCAAAGAGAGAATGGAACCTTTCACCCTTGAGTCTCTTCCTCGGAGACTGGTAAGATTGATGGATTCGCCCCGGATGCGTTACACTGCCTTTTATTATATAGAGATGTCAACCAAAGAGAGAATGGAACCTTTTACCCTTGACTCTCTTCCTCGGAGACTGGTAAGATCGATGGATTCGCCCCGGATGCGTTACACTGCCTTTTATTATATAGAGATGTCAACCAAAGAGAGAATGGAACCTTTCACCCTTGAGTCTCTTCCTCGGAGACTGGTAAGATTGATGGATTCGCCCCGGATGCGTTACACTGCCTTTTATTATATAGAGATGTCAACCAAAGAGAGAATGGAACCTTTTACCCTTGACTCTCTTCCTCGGAGACTGGTAAGATCGATGGATTCGCCCCGGATGCGTTACACTGCCTTTTATTATATAGAGATGTCAACCAAAGAGAGAATGGAACCTTTCACCCTTGAGTCTCTTCCTCGGAGACTGGTAAGATTGATGGATTCGCCCCGGATGCGTTACACTGCCTTTTATTATATAGAGATGTCAACCAAAGAGAGAATGGAACCTTTTACCCCTGAGTCTCTTCCTCGGAGACTGGTAAGATCGATGGATTCGCCCCGGATGCGTTACACTGCCTTTTATTATATAGAGATGTCAACCAAAGAGAGAATGGAACCTTTCACCCTTGAGTCTCTTCCTCGGAGACTGGTAAGATTGATGGATTCGCCCCGGATGCGTTACACTGCCTTTTATTATATAGAGATGTCAACCAAAGAGAGAATGGAACCTTTTACCCTTGACTCTCTTCCTCGGAGACTGGTAAGATCGACGGATTCGCCCCGGATGCGTTACACTGCCTTTTATTATATAGAGATGTCAACCAAAGAGAGAATGGAACCTTTCACCCTTCAGTCTCTTCCTCGGAGACTGGTAAGATTGATGGATTCGCCCCGGATGCGTTACACTGCCTTTTATTATATAGAGATGTCAACCAAAGAGAGAATGGAACCTTTTACCCTTGACTCTCTTCCTCGGAGACTGGTAAGATCGATGGATTCGCCCCGGATGCGTTACACTGCCTTTTATTATATAGAGATGTCAACCAAAGAGAGAATGGAACCTTTCACCCTTGAGTCTCTTCCTCGGAGACTGGTAAGATTGATGGATTCGCCCCGGATGCGTTACACTGCCTTTTATTATATAGAGATGTCAACCAAAGAGAGAATGGAACCTTTTACCCTTGAGTCTCTTCCTCGGAGACTGGTAAGATCGATGGATTCGCCCCGGATGCGTTACACTGCCTTTTATTATATAGAGATGTCAACCAAAGAGAGAATGGAACCTTTTACCCTTGAGTCTCTTCCTCGGAGACTGGTAAGATCGATGGATTCGCCCCGGATGCGTTACACTGCCTTTTATTATATAGAGATGTCAACCAAAGAGAGAATGGAACCTTTCACCCTTGAGTCTCTTCCTCGGAGACTGGTAAGATTGATGGATTCGCCCCGGATGCGTTACACTGCCTTTTATTATATAGAGATGTCAACCAAAGAGAGAATGGAACCTTTTACCCTTGAGTCTCTTCCTCGGAGACTGGTAAGATCGATGGATTCGCCCCGGATGCGTTACACTGCCTTTTATTATATAGAGATGTCAACCAAAGAGAGAATGGAACCTTTTACCCTTGAGTCTCTTCCTCGGAGACTGGTAAGATCGATGGATTCGCCCCGGATGCGTTACACTGCCTTTTATTATATAGAGATGTCAACCAAAGAGAGAATGGAACCTTTCACCCTTGAGTCTCTTCCTCGGAGACTGGTAAGATTGATGGATTCGCCCCGGATGCGTTACAATGCCTTTTATTATATAGAGATGTGGGATGGGTAACGTTGAGGTAAAGTGCGAGTACATTATACCGTAGATGGTGGGTTCGAACCTAACTTGTACCATTTTTACTTTTTTTGTTTAATATTATATTTCTGACATGTTACAAGTTTTATACTGAATTAAAAAATCCGCAGCTTTGAAATTTCTGATATTTTCCTAACAAATTACATTTACATTTTCGATTTTTTTTATGAAAATTTATATTTTCTCTGCAAAATTTTAAACTAATATTTCTGTTAACGAAAATTAAACTAATATATATATAGCTATCCCATCCTTTTTAAAACTTAGGCCCCACCAGTGGCTAAGAGGTTCTGCTCTAGAAGCTTGTAGACGGGAGGTGCTGGGTTCGAACCCAATCGCGGCCGTCGGCCTAACCGTTTCGGAGTTTTCGTGGTTTTCTTCGAAACCTTGGATTTCTATGGGTAAATACGGGTTAGGTTCACTTAAAAAGACCCCCCCCCCCCACGGAGGGTACTCCCCCTAGCGCCTATATCCCTCGAGTTGATAATCGGTCGTCAAAAATCAATCCAACCCTTTTTAAAACTTACTATTATTGTTTACATTTATGTATATTTTTTTATTTATCACAGTTCTGAAATAACGCATAATGTTTTTTTCTTACATTTTGTATATATATATATATATAATTGACTAGGAATATTTAACAAAATGATATATAATTTTAATATTTCATTTGTTCTAAATATAATGAATGTAATATATTAACTAATGACATACAATAATGTTTACCATTACCGACATCGCCATTATTAATTTAGTAAATATGCAATTAACTGAATGATACATATCATAATAATATTCAAAACATAAAATTCCATTAAAAAATCACAATAAAAACAACTTCTTTGCATGATTTTTTTTTTTTTTAACAATATTGGAAGATATTTACTAACATAATATATATTCTTTAAATACTTTAATTTCTTAATGCCATTAAATAGCTGAACGAGATCAATAAAAAGAAAACTTTAGGCTAATGTCAGACGAACGTCTTTTTGCAAGCTTTTTTCCCTACACAATGCTGCTAGCATTGTGTAGGGATGATTAGCCTTACTTATTCTGATATTACCGCGAAAACACAGCAGACGATTTTATTAAAAATATTTTTTATATATATGACAAATTATATCTGGCATTTCCAGTTCATTTTTTAAGAATGAAGTCAACAATGTTTACAATTATCAGAACGAAGAAAATGTTTTAAATTTAATCTGTCATTTTTTATTTTTTCAAATAAAAAATGATGTTGAGTTCGAACTTTACAGATAAATATATTTATAGGACATTAAAAATTTATACAATTGGTAGAAACTTGAATATAAGTGTTACTAATTTAACATTTTATTACTCTTTTGTAAATATATTATTGAAATTATCTAATCGTGAATACGCTTAAGAGATTCGACATGAAAAATATTTTGTATAAATTATGGGGAAAAATATATAAATTTCCATTTAAAATTCCATAATGTAAAAAAATATACATATATTATTATTATAGATCTACACTTAAAATACAGAAATGTAAATACAAATAAAATTAATAAAAATAATTTAAAAAAAATTCTAGACATAAATTAGTTTAACTTTCGTCAGTAGAAATATTAGCTTAAAAATCGCAGAAAAAATATAATATTCATAACAATTTTGAAAATGTAAACGTAATTTGTTAGGAAAATATCAAAAATTTCTAAGCTGCGGAGGTTTTAATTCAGTGTAAAACTTGCAACATGTCAAAAATATAATATTAAATAAAAAAGGGACAAGTTGGGTTCGAACCCGCCCTCTACGGTATATAGCGTACCCGCACTTTACCTCGACGCTACCTAGCCCGCATTTAAAAAAGCAAATTAATCAGTATTTGAAACGTATGTTGAACTTTGACCCCCAAATTCTTGAAAACTAGGGCCCATTTGAATAAAACCTTTCAGCAGGATAATTAGGGGTATGATCCCTATAACATACTTTAAAATCAGCAAATTCTGTGAGCACCCTGTTTGGTGGTGCCCTTGTTAGTACAAATTTGGAATCGCAAAATGACATGAGATGAATTTGGCCCCCTGTGGAGTGTACGCCTCAAGTTGGGAACTACTGGCTCTAAAAGTATTTTATATTACTAGCACTCATTTATTTCTATAGCTCACTAGGATAAATCGATCCACCTATTAGTGATAGAGCTCCAAATACCAGATTATGCGCAAAAACAGCCTTACGTTAGACGGGCGGGAAGGTAACAATGAAAAGCCAGTGAGAGTAGTTTAGAACCCAGAGATATACCCTATTAAGCAGAATATTCTTTTAAACGATAATCTTAAACAAGCGCTATTGTATATATTGAAACTGTTATGAAAAATTTATTTTGTTCGATTTTGAAACCAGGCAACGTGTAAGTTATTTACTAGCACAGATTTGGAAATTGCGTCATGTGGACTAAAATTCACGATTTATAAATGCAATCACTGCCCCCTGAATACTATACTAGGCCTGACAGCTGTCACAAAATGGCGGCTGTCGTACGCAGATTTTTTTCAGCGTTTGTACGCTCCCTTGAATTCGAATATCAATAATTTTTAAAAGATTTTTCCGCTTTATTTTTCTGCAAATAAATAAGTTAAAGAAAACTTTTGGAAAATACTGGTGTCTAAATTAAGGGAAGCGTACAAACGCTTAAAAAAATCCACTTACGACAGCCACCATTTTTGTGTCAGCCCTTAGGCCTAGTATTCAGGAAGCGGTGCGCAACTGCATGTTGAATTTTACCTAAATGTTAAGCGGCATTGACTTATAAAAATCCCATATATTAAATGCTAAATGTCAAAATATTTTTAAATATGCTCAATTTTCTTTTTTCGGCTTTTTAAATTTGGCAACGGTAAACAAAAAACGGCTAGTTGAAAAATATGAACTAATTCTTTATTAAGAAATTTGTATATAACATTCGAACCACCCGCCACCCCCTAAAAAGTCAAAAAAAAAAAAATTATTAGACACTGCGCATTACAAGTATGTGCCTGCAAAAGATGGTTGAATTGCTATCTATAGTTTTTGATCTTATACAATTAATGTAACTGAACTATCTTGGCCGATTTCAACATAAAATAACGCGTAACTTTATTCTTCGCTTAAAAACTGTTTGCTTTAGCATGTTTTTCACTATTTCTCTATAAAACTTTCAGTTTTCATGTTTTTGTATGCAATAGTTTTTGAAGTGTAAGCTGGGGAAGTGAAAAGGACACTATCGTTTCAAAAACGGCAGCGAAAGCGGCAGCATTAGTATATATTTTTTTTAGAATTAAAAGGAAATACATGAAAGATAAATAGAAATGTTGATTGCTAGACCTTCGGATAAGTTGGCATAGCTATACAACTAGAAGAAAGGTGTGTGTGTGTGTGTGAACAAAAAATAACCACTGTATTATTGTATTTTTACCTTTCTAACGGTGCTATCCGTTTAAAAAATATGAATATGAATTCTTTCAAAAAAAAAAAAATAAAAAATCATAAAAATCGAATTCTTCGAAACTTTGTGTTTTTTCCATTTCATCTGTCCAAGTCCGAATCGACTTAAGATCCCTCTTCCTTCCCATTGAAGAAGATATTCTTCTGTAGAGACTGAAGATTGAAGAAGGGAATACATTGAAGAAGTAACAATCTAATGAGACCCTCTTCCCTTTATACATTGAAGAAATAACAATCTAATGAGATTCCTTTTTCTTTTTAGATTGAAGAAACAGTAATCTAATGAGACACCTCTTTTACTTTTCACATTAAAAATGAAGCTCCTTTACAAAAATTGAAGAAAGAAACGCGTTGAAGAGAAAGGTCCTTTACAGAGATTAAAGAAGAACATGCATTGAAGAGAAAGCTCCTTTTCAGAGATTGAAGAAGGAAACACATTGAACAGGTAGCGATCAGCGATCTAATGAAACCCGCCTCTCTTCCTTTTCGTATTGAAGAAGTGCCTTTAAATAGGCTGATCAAACAACAAATAGAAAAAGAAACGATAGAAAAAGGAAACTGAAAAACGGAACGCATTGAAGAATGGTGGATCTCCCGTTACTCTCACATTCTCATTTAACATTGATGAACACCCTTTTTTTTCTTCTCTTTTTTTTTACATAAAATGAGGAAGAGAACAGATTGAAGAAGAAGTTATAGAACGAGATCTTGCTTCCTTCCCACATTTAAGAAAAAGATTTTGAAGAAGAGAACACATTGAAGAAGGAACTCCTTTAGAGAAGCTTGAAACAAATGTAGGCGAACTATAATCTGAATAGTTGTGTTTTCCTTCATGTCTGCTTTTTAAGTGCTGTATAGAACAAAGAACAAAGATTCATTGTAAAAAAAAAAAATTGCTTTAAAATACGGAAATTGTACTGGCAATCAAGACGCCTGCACTATTCCCGTAAATTTCAGACAAAAATTCCGTTTTTTCACAAAATTTACGGAAAAAAATTCCGTCAAAATACGGAAATAGTACTGGCGTCTCGATTGCCAGTACAATTTCCGTATTTTAACGGATTCTTTTTTTTTTTTTTTTTTTCAGTGTTGTTTTTTTATATTAGCGTTGTAAGTATTGCAAATACAATAAAATATGATTGCGTGAAATAGCAAATCAAAAAAAGAACTTCTTTCGACGCCTTAGGATTTCTTTTTTTTTTCTCCTTTTTTCCTGTTCTCAACAAAAGAACTACGAAAGCTATTTGATATTCGCGAAAATTCTTCCTTTCTTTATCAAGAACAATGCAGATTTTACAGAGAAAACTAAATAAACAAAAAAGCTAGGCATGAACTGTTTGACCAGTCTCTGACCCATCCTCTTTTTTTGATAACGGAAGGGCGCGTCTTTGAAACGAGTGCGTGAGCCCACCAGGGATGGACGTTAAATCGGGTCAAGCGATAGAATGAGATCACTCTCGCTTTTTCTCATTGCATCTCGCATCCAGACCTTCCGGCCACTGAACACCGTTCAACTGATTCAGAAAAGGTGAAAGAGGAAAGTTGATTACAGAGTTTTTTTGTCTGGACATTGCGCCATGCCACGTTCACTTCTGTAAGAATAAGAATAAGAACCAAAATGATTCGTTAATTTTCACTGAACGCAACCCCTTGCTCGTAATTGCAATTCTTTTTGTGATGCAGAATGGAAATAGTTGACACAGAGCTCTATTGTTTTGAGCAGAAGATTAAGAATTCTTATAGAGCTTATAAGCTTTGTTTAGAATAGAGTTTTCCAATCTTTTTTAACTTACGGCACACTTAAGGTTCCTCATCAGTCGGGACGCAAATTCCCCTCTCTAATGCTAAATCTTGGCTTGGAATGCATCCATATTTTTCAAATTTCTCCTCGGAAAAATAAATTTTTACCTTCTGTTTTCTGTATGCTCTTCTTGAAGAATGTTTCTTTCTCTTTTATTTGCCAAAATGTTTCTAAAATATATATTTAATTTTATATTTTAAATGTTAAAATCAAAGTGAAGCAGGCGAGTTGCAAGTAAGATTTTAACACTTTAAATAAAACTAACGATGTATTTAAAAAATACTTTGTTTACTAAAAAAAGAAAGCAATATTCTTCAAGAAGAGCATACAGAAAACAGAAGGTAAAAAATTTAATTTTCCGAGGAGAAATTTGAAAAATACGGATGCATTCCAAGCCCATAGGTTTAGTATTAGAGAGGGGAATTTTCATCCTACTGATGAGGACTGCTGTTCTCAAATCTAAACAGGTTATTTTCTGACATTTTTAAATTCATTTATGTTCGCAAACGTATCATATTCGCCGATGCTCTTATTAAGAAACTGTGTAATCAAACTGCTTTTTTTTCGTTTTTCGCTAAAGGTAGAATATATCTTTCAGAAAATGCTATCAAAGTTGATGTTTTGAACCGAATTTCTGGATGCAACAGTGCAGGAAAGGAGAAAAATTGCCGTCCTGACACAATAATCGCTTATAGCTCAAGATGTAATTCATTTCACGGAAAATGTAAAAAAAAAACCCTGTTTGATTATAAATCACTTTAATATTCATGGATGCCAATCATGCTTTTATGTTTAAAAACGACTCAGAAAATGTGTCAGAAAGTTTCGCGTTGTTGAGCAGGGAAAAGATTTGATTTTTTCGAGAACAGCCGTATTACCGTAATTAAAAATTTAAGAGTTCAAAGTAAAAGATTTTGCATTTTCTGATTTCACTCATTAACTCAGCTTAATACTCAGGATGCTCACCGCCTCTATACATTACCATACCTCTAAATCTACTGCTATATTTTCAGAAAAAAAAAGAGAAATGAAACCGAAATCAAGACTATTTCATCGAAATGCATCCTACCCAAGTCCCTCGACGTGTCTCCTATGGAATTTTGTGCATTTGGACTTTTAAAACAAGCTCTTTATAAGCGGCATCCCAAAACATTGAATGGACTCTGGAAGACTGTGGTCGGAGAATGGAAAAAGTGAGCCTTGATACTTTAACAAAAGCTCTTTTATCTTGGAAATCAAGATGTAATATGACAGTTCAACAAAAGGGACATATTAGAAAATAATACAATTAGACATATTACAACGACATTGGTATTTGTATTGGAGATTTCTTTGAGGCGTATATCAACTCAGACTTTCGCCACGAATGATCCTTATTATACACAGAAACAACAACAAGCCACAACAATTTTATTTCTTTTTTCCATTACATATTTTATATAACTACAAATGGATACTGATAATTACATCCATGTCTTACCCGAGGATTCGAACCCGGGCCCCCACCGTGGAAGCAGCTGTCGCTACTGATCACGCCACTGGGCGACTCGCAATAACATATTAGAAAATAAATATCTTATCTTTGTTTATGTTATTTCTTTTCCAAAATCGTTAGAAAAATGTGTGAATATCTTCTGCATTTTTATATTTCGAAAAAAGAAAAAGGCGTTCTTAACTGTACCATAAAGAAGGTGTAAGCTAAGATCATATTTCTTATATACATTTTATTTCTTATGCAGTAAATTCAATATATATATACTCGTTAAAATTAAAATATGCATCTATTTTCGTCTGATACATTTTCGTCTGTTCGTCCAAACTGTGAAAATCTCAACAACCTGACTTGCAAAAAACAAAATCTGACCGGTAAGAAACATTCTAGAATGAACCCGACCAGCAGAAAGAAAACCATAGTCACCCCGACCCGAAAAAAGAAAATCAGGGACAACCCGATCTAATGCACACTATAAAAAAGAATAAGTAACGTTATTCCACAAAATTGGTGGCAACATTCTACCTCCAATTTTACGGAGTAATTTAACTTATATAATAGTGTAATTTAAACTGATAAAACTGGTGTAGTATTACACATTAGTGTAATGCAACACCAGTTATATCGGACCAATTTTATGGAGAAACGTTACATAATTTTTTTACAGTGCTGGGCTCTATTCAACGATCCCGAGATGCTTGCTATTCAGAGGATTTACTGTATTCGAATAAAGAATAAAGATATGCCCATTTTTCCATATAAAAGACAAAATTGGTATTAGAGATTTGATTGTAGATTACTTTTCGTAATAGCATTAAAACACGTATTAATTTCCTTTCATTTCAGGTTCGTGTTGAAATATGCCGGGTTACGGGACGACGAAAATTATTTTGTTGAGTTCGAGTCGAGTTGCGGGTCGATGAATTCTTTTTTCTTGGGTTCAGGATTGCGGGCTAACATCAAATGAAATTTTCGGGTTCGAGCCGGGTGCAATCCGACACGTGCAGGACTCTATTCCAAGGCATTGTGTAATGGGAACCGTAATCAATAGTTATAACTTGCTGTTCTAGCACTGCTTAAATCGGTGCAGATAATAAAAGAACTTGTAATTAGAGAATTATTAGGTAACAGTGACATATCAGTTTAATCAATGAATAACGTCTCATGTAAAGTGCTTTTTAATAAGTAACAATGTAAACATGTGTAAACAAGTGTAAAATTAAAATGTAAATATTATAAATTGTCTAAATGAAGAGGAATTTATAAATACTAAAAAAAAAAAAAAAAAAATCTTGAAAGAAATAGAGAAGTAAATTGAAAATATACAAGGTGGTCATAATTAAACTGACGGTACTCAGAATGTTCTGTAGCGCGATCTAATTGCGAGAATGGCGCCAAATTTTGTAGGAAGATTAAACAAGACGGGGGACGAAGGATTCCGCGAAAAAAAAAAATAGTTCCAAAAATCACCGCCAGTGGAATATGTGGCACTGTGTGTTCGAAAAAGAGAGTTTCAAAAAAGAAGAATCAATACTGAAATAAAATTACCGTTTATTTAGCACATCCAACTCAGGTTCGACGTGGCCGCCGTTTTTGTGGACCACATATTTCATTCTGTGCACAGCATTTACAAAAGCAGAGAATAACATGTCTGGAGGAATCTCCCGTACAGTTCGCGATATGTTATCCTTCAACGTAGCCAGGTCCTGGACACCTCCGTGATAGACCTTGGACTTTAGGTAACCCCATAGCCAAAAGTCGCAGGGTGTAAGATCAGGCGACCGAGGTGGCCATGCAGTTGGAAAAAAGCGGCTAATGACTCTTTCTGTTGTGAATGTCTGTCGTAGAAGCTGCTGTACCCGCAAAGCAATATGTGGAGGGTCTCCATCTTGCATGAAAATGATTTTCTCCAGGCACTGTCTTTGCTGAAGTGCCGGAATAACAAAGTTGTTTAGCATTTGGCGATATTTGTTTCCGGTAACAGAACAAGTTACAGGTCCTGTCGGAGTGATGTTCTCACAGAAGAATAGACCTATGATCATATCTGCTGTGAAACCACACCAAACAGTTATCTTTGGTGAATGCAAAGGGATTTCTTTGAATGCTCTTGGTGACTTCTTATCCAAAATTTGGCAGTTCTGAGTATTTACAGTTCCATTCACCAGGTAAAAGTGGGTCTCGTCTCCCCATAAGATTTTCCAGGGCCAAGCATCATCCAACTCCATTCTGGCAAGAAAAGTGAGAGCAAAAGTCAATCGCTTATCATGGTCGGTGTGACAAACTCTTGTGCACGGCTGATCTTGTACGGATAGAAGTGGATAATCTTTCGTAGGATTTTCCATACTGTACAACAAGGCATATCCAGATTCCAAGCTATCCCACGAGCGCTGGAAGTGGTAGCAATATTGTCTGGTGCTCTGTCGACAATCATCGTTACCACTTCTTCGATTGTATCCTGTGATACGGGTTTTCGTCCTCTGCCTGACTGAACATTTAGAGAACCTGTTTTCTCAAACTTCTCAACCATTGCTTTTAAACCATTAACTGACAAAGGACCGTTACCTTTACGCATTTTTTTTTTGTGGTTTCTAAAAGCACGAAGAGCGGCTGGCGCATTGCACTGGTTGAGGTAAAAGAATTTGACTAGTAGAGCTCGCTAGACTAAAGAAGGAGACATTATGAAAGATAACTTTCAATGAAATTGCTTCTAACAGTAGCACATTATCTTTTTAAGTCGAACAGGCTGGCACTGGGCCAAAAGATGGTAACGTGAAATTTGAATAAAGTACTTCTTATTCTGCTGTTGCTTTCTTCGGGGCTCTGTAAGTGAAATTACAGATAAAGAAACTTTAGCAGTGTTTATGTAAATTTTTAGCTTTTTATAAACTGTTACCATTTTGAGCTTGGATTAAATTGCTAAATTCGTTAAATAAACGGTAATTTTATTTCAATATTGATTCTTCATTTTTTGAAATTCTCTTTTTCGAAAACACAGCGCCACATATTCTCCAGCCGGTGATTTTTGGAACTAATTTTTTTTCGCGGAATTTTTTGTCCCCCGTCTTGTTTAATCTTCCTACAAAATTTGGAGTCATTCTCGCAATTAGATCGCGCTACAGAACACTCAGAGTACCGCACAGTTTAATTATGGCCACCTTGTACTTAATTTTTACTTTGGCGAAAATCGCAAACAGAGAGGGAAGTTTTATTGCAATTAAACACTAGTCGGATGTACAAATCCCAAAACTTTCTTCTATCTCATACATGTTAATACTTGAAAATTCGCTATCACACTGCCAAAATTAAACGGCAATCTATGCTCATCATGAGGATTCTAAAGATATGAAATTCCGTGCATTAGTTCTTGAGATATGGCTGTCTCTGAAATCGTGTAAATCCAGCAAAATTCAGCCCAGCAGCGCCACCTATTGGGTGCTTTACACCAAAACCTATGTTACACCAAAATACCAAGAAACCACTTATGTCAAAGTCTAACTGAATCTGAAGTTTGGGGGAAATCCGTGCATTAGTTTTTGAGATAGCGTTATTGCGAAAATCATGGAAATTTCAGAATAGCAGCGCCATTTATTGGACGATTAACACAAAAACCTAATCAGCAACAACTTGTGTTAACATCTAACTAAATCTGAAGTTAGATGAAAATTCGTGCATTAGTTTTTGATATAAAGCTATTGCGGGAATTGTGCAAAATGCACCACAGCAGCACTACCTGTTGAACGATTTACACCAACACGTAATCAGCATCAAGTCATATCAAGGACTAACTGAATCTGAAGTTTCATGAAAATCCGTGCATTAGTTCTTGAGATAGAGCCATTGGGGAAATCGTAAAAAATGCAGCATAGTAGCGCCACCTGTTGAGCGATTTACACCAACACGTAATCAGCTTCAAGTCATATCAAGGACTAACTGAATCTGAAGTTTCATGAAAATACGTGCATTGATTCTTGAGATAGAGCCATTGCAGAAATCGTAAAAAATGCAGCATAGCAGCGCCACCTGTTGAGCGATTTACACCAACACGTAATCAGCTTCAAGTCATATCAAGGACTAACTGAATCTGAAGTTTCATGAAAATACGTGCATTAGTTCTTGAGATAGAGCCATTGCGAAAATCGTAAAAAATGCAGCATAGCAGCGCCACCTGTTGAGCGATTCGCGCCAAAAACTAATCAGCATCAATTTGTATCAGGGACTAACTGAATATAAATTTTTATTAAATTCTGTGCATTAGTTCTTGAGATAGAGCGCCCACAAAATTTGTGTCACACACAGACACACAGACAGACAGACGGACAGACAGACGGACTCACAGACAGACAGACTCAGAGACAGACATTTTGTAAAAACGTGCTTTTCGGGTTCTCTGACCCCTAAAACGTGTAAATCCGTCGAAAACCGGAATTCGAAAATTTTCATGAATCCAATACTTTCTTCTTGTAAAGATAGAAGAAAGTAATAATAATTTAATAGATTTAAAATTTTTCGGAGGGACTTCAGGCCCTCCCCTGGCTACGTACTGGGATATCAGCAAAGCCGCCTCAAGACTACAAGCCAGACACGCCCTTCATCCCCCCACATGTGACGTCACAGCCTGGGACTGGCTAACTGCCAACGCGCCAGCCCCGAACATTTGAATTTTGTATCTTACTATTTTACGTGCACGTGCGTTTTACTTAGCGTAATAACATATTTTTTTCAAGGTAAGTTTTATTTTCAAATCATATTTATATGCTATCAGCACAAGTTTTATTTCTTGTGTTCAAAATCTTTTATTTTTAATTTCTTTGAAATAAATTAACTAGCAAATCCTAGTACGATTCTATCAATAATACCGTATCTCAAAACGAAACGATATTATTGTAGTTCTGTTTCTTTCCACATAGAGCAATAATTTAAAATGGCAAACATCCCTAAATCGTGTCAAGACTTATATCATTTAATTTGTAGCTTGTCACACCATTCTCTCTTTATAATTTGTTCTGTTTTCTCTAATTCATTAGAGTGACCTTTAATTAACGCCCATTTATTAAAAGACACTTGTCGTGTGCATAGTAACTCGGGTTATTTTGTATGCAGAATTAGTTGGACTTTAATTTGACAACAAATTTATGTATTTATATATATATATCTATTCATACTTAAAAAGCAAACCCCGATCGATATACTTGTATCAATTTATTGTTGTTTTTTAATCTTAAACGTTTGCTATTTTAATAAAAATTCTTTTTATAATTTTCTGTTAAATTATAAATGCTTTTGTACTGTGTAAATAGAGCTATGGGGATAATGTTTTTGAATCTCTCTATTTTTGCCACAACTGTAAACAATTTATTTACAAGACTAGAGGAAGGGTTGTTAGTACCCTTATGCAAAACAGTAGTCCCCCCCCCCCACACACACACACCTTCTTCGCAAAAATCCTATGTGTTTTCATATACATTTTAATGTTTAATTAAAAATAACAATAAATAAAATTATTATTCTATAATTATAAATTTACTTTTAGATCTAGTCAGGAAATACTTTTCATCTCATAAAAATTGATTATTTTAAGCTTAAAAGATGTGAACAAACATTTAAGAACCCACACAACATTATTTTGGAAATGAAATATTTTCGAGGAAGGTTTTTGTGTTTTTCGATGTTTTTTTTTATCAGCTATTACCTAAACATTCGAGGAAAAGGAACATAAATTAGGAATATTTTAATTCCAATTGATGAAAGTCTTTTCTTTCTTTCTTTTATTTTTCTCTTCATATGTCAATACATTTAAAAAAAAATCTATTGCTTGTACCTTGCATAATATATCAAACGAATACAAAACTAAATAATAATTTTCTGTTTCATGAACTTGTGTTGTTTTAGTATTATGACAGTTTTATGTTTTTTAATTTAATGGATTTTATGTGAAAATTACCCATTTCTGATAAGTAAAGTTTACAGTACGAAAATTTATTTATAAGAATACTTAATTTCATGTATACTTTAATTTTACTATTTATTATATGCAGGTTTCAAATCACTTAATATTTAATAGGATATTTACTGTATAATTTCAAGCCCAATTAAAAATAAAAATAGAACACAACTTGAATTTGTTTTCATTTAACATTCACTTTTCTTCCACTTTAATTTAATTTTTAAATGTGGGTTTTGATTGGCACACTTATTGTTATTTATTTATTTTGAAATAATTGAAAGCAAAATAATTCAATTTATGTGTTTAAACTGCAAATTTATATATATATATATATATATATGTATGTATGTATATATATATGTAATAATGTATAATGTCTTGTTTTTGAATATATACCAAATAGATAATTGATATTGTTTCTAAATTTCAAAGTAGAATAAATAATAAAAACTGTCTACTAAAATAAATTTAATACTTGGGATTTTTTTTTTCATTAACGAACGAATTTTCTTTAATGTATCTTTAATTCTGATTCTGATGCACATTTTCATTGACACAGTGATATTGTTTCATAAATATTGTTTTTGTGTTATCGTTATTATTGTTTCGAATGATGGAAATTGATTAAAAAGCACTTAATTAGCGTCTTTAAACTATAAGTTTTTATTTTTTTTCCTCATATGCTGTGATGATAAGTTGAAATATGGAGGAAAGAATTAATGTTTTAAATAACGCATGTGCTCTCCACGGCTGATCTAAGCCCCGCGACGTGACGTCATGAAACCTTGTGTTTGGCTTGTAGTCTTGAGGCGGCTTTGGATGTCAGCGATGAATTCAGCGTCCGGGTGGGAAATTCCCCCACGTAGTATCGAAATGCCCCCACCCCTCCCCAAGATTTGGGATTTTATGGTTATTCGGGGACAAAATGTATAATCACTCTCTTCCCCCCCCCCCCCCCCCCTTCGAAACTCCATAACAAATCTCCAGAGTTTCAAAAATCACTCCCGGAGAAAACGTCTGAATTTAAAACTGTACGATACAATAACAATGGACAAAAGCTTAACAAGGAATTGTTAACGTAGTGGGCTATATACATTAATTTAATTTGATATGAAAGTACTTATTTTATTTAATGCTTCCTTGTAAATGGAAAATACTTGCAAAATTGATTTCATAATTGATCTAAGATTCACTTAACCATTCACTTGGATTGAAGGATTCAGAACGCATTGATCATTCACAATTAGCTTACATAATTCATACCTATTTTGTTTAGATGATGTCACTTGCTGAGAGATATCAGGGTGAAAAAAAACATCAATTACTTAACAAACAATAACAATTTGATTAGACAACCCGAAACAATGCAAGTTTATTTACCCTATTGTAAAGGCTGCTTTTGTTGAAACATTTGCACGTATTTTTGACTGAGTTCTTAACAGCAATCGTGCAATTTCCTAATCAGTTATAACAATTTACTTGATCTATAGAAGATTTCGTTTGTAAAAAGAAGAAAAAAAAAACTTGTATTAACATTGGAACTTTTTCTTGGGGGTTATATTTAAATGTAATCGAAAAGTGGGACGGCTGCTTCTGAGTCGGCACCTCGGGAGTGAAGCACATAACCAATTTCCTATCATCATATTCCTATTAAATTTATGAGAAACAAGTAATTCTCAAAAGACGCGCTGCGAAGTAATTAATCAGTTCTATTCCATGGAATAACTCAGAATTTTTTTTATGACAAACACAGTTCAGAAATGAAATTTAAGCACAGGCATTTTTTTAAAAATATGTCATTCCACATAGCAAAAACCATGTCTGTCAATATAAAGATTGGCAAAGCTTTCCCTTTAATGAACTTGATTATAAATGGAAATCGGCAGATATACATAAATTTCTTTTAAGAAATTTGTTCTGGGTTATTGCAAATTTACTTAAACAGAAAACATTATTGCGTTTCTTTAGAAAATGTAATCTTGTTCGACAATCTGTTATAAAATTTCTCTAAAAACTATAGAAATTAAGCATCTTTATAATATAAACCCTATTGATCGAGGGTTGATCGAAACGCCTATAACCTCTATAAATTAAAAAATCTTACTTGTTTTTCTTCAAAATTACAGTCTTTTAAAATCTTTTTCAAGAACTTTTCAAATAGTTGATATTAGATCGTACTCAAAGCAGGCTGACAAACAGCATGGTGTATACCAAAATTTAAAAAGAATTATATACAATAAAAATCCGAAAATTTGACTTTCTGTGCAATGGATCCGTAAGATGTTCTTCGAATTAGAGGGTTATGACCGAAATTTTTCGTTTCAGAGCTCGGACGAAAGATACCTTGATTTGGCCCAGCCCTATAAGAAAACTAAAAATTCGGCCCTGATACATCCCAGTCCGTTTATTGTTTTGAAAATCGTGGTATGATTCGGCCAGGACAAAAATCAATGAAATCATTTCCACTTGAGTCAATTTAAATGTCTATAATTCTAAACGGACAATTAATTAAAATTTAATTTCTGCAATTAAAATAGTTTAAAAAGAATATTGCATACATATTTATGCAAAGCTTTGTCATTTTTTATTGCATGCCCGCAAGCTATTGAAATATGGAATATATTAACAATCAAGCAGACAGTTACATACAGAAAGATAAAAAAAAAAAAATATATGAATGAGATGGTTAAACGAAGCCATAATTTTAAAGCTGTGTATAAAAAAAGTAGATTAAAAAAAATATTTCTTCGTAATTTATTAAGGGGACAGCTACATTTTAAACTATCAAAAATAATTTTTTATACCAGCTAATAATAAAATTTGATTCTTTGATTCTTTAGGAACATAAAAATGCGCGCAAGGCATATAGGGTTAATTCATTTATTAAGAAGGTATTAAAATTGAAATTAAATAACAAAAAAAAAAAAAACAACAACAACAACAAAAAAAACATATGCATCTAAACTCTTTTTCAGAACAGTAACTCTTAAAATGTATCTCTTTTAACGTGCGTATAAAAATTCATATCCAAAAGTTAATTAGATGTGAAGTTATTATAATCTATATTAGGCTGAATTTTACATGTAATTTGCCAGTTTAAAAGGTATTTGATCTCTTAAACCAAAATAACCTTTAAACAAGTATGTACAGTATCGTTGTTATTTTTAGGGGGAAAAAATATAAAATAAAATGAAATAAAATAAAATAAAAATGTCAGCTCGGCATGGAATTCGTCCTGAATTGAGCCTAAGGAAAGAAAATTGGCTGGAGCTGGACCGGGCTTAGGATTCAGAGTCAAGCCCGAAGCCGTGTGGAGGCCTCTATTTGAGACCACTGAAAATTAGGATACCCGGCGACAACCGGGACAACAAGCAACGCTATTAGAGACAGTATTTTGATAACTTCTGATGAATTCTAGAATAAAACTCCGAATTCAGAAGAGAAAATTTTTAGAAAAAAAAATATTATTAGTTGAATCATGTTTGGAAAATATCGAGAATAAGGTCATAAAAAATTTAATTGTCGTTGGAAAAAACTGTAGATTGTTGATTAAATTTGTTTTTTTATCTTAATAGGCTAATTGATATGTTCATTTATATTTAATTACAATAAAATGGCGGATTTATTGATACCACAGTTCTAAAAATCGATTTTTGAAAGTCCTTTCAAAAAATTAAAAGGTAGATTATGGGAAAACGAACGGAAATATTCTTAATCTGTATACAACATACACAGTGGAATTTATCGAACAAGGGTGGTAAGCAAGAAAGAAAAAAAAAATAGCAGAATAAAATTACTCTCTCTTTCACCTTACGTTATCACCGCTTCATTTGTATTCATGCTATGAATGAACTCATTACACGTTTTTGAAAGTTTGACCTACTTGATGACTCTCTATTAAACAAACAAAGAAACAAAAAAGAGATCTTCCAGCAAAGGATGAGACGTGAGAAATTGACCTTTTCATTGAAATGAAGTGTTCATATATGCAATCTTAAATCTCCCTTATTTCCAAACGTATTTTTATGATGTTAAAAACATCCCACTTGAAGGACAACAAGGTCCGTACATCACTGGGGTGATTTCAAAAAGATTTTAATCAAAAAAGGCGTTTCAATTTCAAGGCCATAAATTTGGTTGATATTCTGTCTAGCTTTTTATTTCAAAAGATTTTACTTTTAGTTGACATGAACATGAAACTGAAACCCGTGAAAGTTATTCAATCTATCTATATTCTAAAGGCCAAACGTGTCTGTGCGTAACTCTGAATACAGATTTACGCACAGATCTGAATACAGACTTGCCACATTCATTTTGACGGTGGCAAGAGCAAACGATTAAATTTAACTTTTATTAACTTTTACTTCAATTTTTTTCAATTTCTAAGTACCGCATATTTTTAGTTTTTACACTGTCGAATAGAGCAAAAAATGTACTTTCAAATGCAATTTATTTTAAAACTATATTGTATTTGTTTGGCAATTGTATCGCAATTTATTCCATTTTTATTGTTTTTAAAATAACTTTCAAACATATTTTTAAACAGGCAGACGATTACAAAAAATAAATTTGTTTGCACTTAAATTAATATAAATAAAATAGTTTAGCATTTGTTTCCGACTTATATTCCATAACGAAATTAAAGCTTTATCAATCTAAAAATAAAATAACAAAATATAAATAAAACACAAATTTATGACATGCAATCGAATCAAGCTTAAACTACTTAAATTATCAGAATAAAAATATTAGCAACCTTTGGCGATTTCTGTCGACTGTTAATTCCCGGCATGAGGCCAATACGAAATTATCGCTTTTAATAAATGTCAAATTTTTATTTGAATACATAATTGCTATTTTACACATGAAAATGATTGTTGATATTATTAGTGAAAAATCTAGAAAATATATATTAAATGTAATCAGTTAGAGTTTAAAATAAATAAATAAATAAATAAAAAAAATACAAATAAATAAAAATAAACTGTAACCCGGGAAGCCCGTGCATATCCCTTTGTTCTTTAAAACGCAGAGACAGAGAGAGCGAGAAAGAAAAATTAATTTTTTTCTAAATGTATGCAATTCACCCTTTTTCGACATAAAAAAAAAAAAAAAAAAAAAAAAAAAAAATTCTATTTGGTCGTGATACGATTTTGTCATTTTTAAAATCACTTTTTCAAGGTATTTTTTTAAGTGTGTTTATAAGAACATTTTCATTTTAATCGCCCAGACATCTTTCTTTGTTATAATTTATACCCCGTGTATAAGATTTAGCTTTTTAAATTTTTAGGGCAAAAGAAACTATACCGCTTACAAGGTAAATACAAGATTTGGTTTGACTTTATAGGTGTATGGATGTCAGACCTGTACAGGGGGGGGGGGGGGGGTAGAGCCGGTACAAATTACCAGGGAACGGCTGTTCTAGGGGGCCCGGAATTTGGTCCTGTTTTTTTTTTTTTTTTTTTTTTTCTTTAAATATCAGTAAAAATAGACTTGTACTTTTTTTACGTCAAAATTTTAAATTAAAATAGCTAACAAACAATAAAATTCAAAAGTCAGAATTTGCTATAATGTCTTTATGGACCGGGCTCAGCGCCCGTACTTCTGTGTATGTATCAAATATTTGAAAGTTCATTTGCCATCAAGAAAGTTTTGAAATGGGGCCCCTGTTTCAATGATGTGGCTAATTTCAGATGTGCGAACTGGAATCAGGTGGAAAGTTGGGTCGAATTTTATTTCTTTCATATACTTTGAACATTTTTATTCAAAATTAATTGATGATTGAAATTTAATCATGTTTTCAATATTTCCAATTTTTATTTAATATCTTTAGATGAAAAAGTATTACAAATGCATCATAAACTGTAATACTGTAAAATAAATATAAGAAAATTGTAAGCAAATGTTACATATTTTTTTTAAAAAAGGTACTATCTAGTAAATGTATTTTCTAGTAGAGTAAAGCCTGTTTACTCGTATAACGGAATCCTCAATAAACGAAGAAAATCATGTCCAGCACCTACCCCTCCCCCAATATTATGCAATTATACTTTCTAAGATGAAAATAACCTGTATAAAACGGCATTTTCCCTGGTCTTTTGCGTTTCGGTATAAGCAGGTTTTTTTTTTATCATACCTTGGGGTGGAGGTGGTGGTGGTGGTGGGGGGGGGGGGGGGGTGGTGGCCCGCAGTCTCTCTGTGCGGCCCTGATGGATGTCCTCCTTCACCAGTTGAAAGAGATAACAAGATGTATACGTTAAAAATATCAGAAATATTAATCTCTTCAGAGAAAAGAAATCACTAGAAAACAGGAATTCTACTTTTTCAAAATTTAGTGTCGCCCCCGATGAAAAAAAAATATCTGTACATAAATATAGATAGTTCAGTTTTAAGACTTAAAACACTCGCTTTTATTTTATATAAAATGATGTCATCCGCTGAAGAATTCCTCATTTACGACCCAGTCTTAAACAACGTCTGCAGTAAAATATGCATAGGACGTGACTATCACTGAATAATACACAAATCCAAAAAAAGAGATTTCGTCATTCAAGAAACTGGATAAAAAAATCGGCTATCTCATGAATCATATGCCTTCATTTGTTTGTAATATTAATATAGATACTTAAAATTAAATTTAGTTTATAATGGCTCCCTGTTTTATCAGAAACCAATCATTTATATTTTTTCAAAATAGCACGTATTTTAAGTACTTTTTTTTCAGTTTTTATGAGAAAATGGTAATAAAAAGATATAACTGCTATTTTTCAACTATTTCCCCTTTACTTTCTACAGAAATGGAGTACTTGAGTTGCGAAAATTAAACAAATGGTGCTAAAAACTACAAAAAAATTAATATCTCAAAAATAAATAGAGGTGCAGTTTTCAAACAAATTGCATTTAAAAGTACTTTTTTTTCGCCACTACAATGGTATAAAAATTGAAAATGTGCGATGCTTAGAAGTTTAAAAAATTGCAGTAGAGATTATTCCGTACAATGCTACATCTGCTTTGTTTTACGGCTGGTTTATACAACGGAACGTTATTTTTTGGAGACGACGCATTAATAGGTGGAAGAAAGAAATATCATACCGGGGGCTAAAAATTAACTCATTTCGAAATTACAAACTTGTCTCTCTGCGATTTTTTGTTTTCTTTTTGGCATTATATTTCTACTTATGCACTTCATGAATAATTCTGTCACCATTTTAAAAGCTATGATCCATAATAGAAAAAGACTGAGTAATGTGCAAACTCTGCTGTTCTAAATCCTTTCGGACAATTGTTTTTATTTCAGTCTTTCTCATTTTTGCCTTCCGTCACGCATTTCTTTCTTTTTCGAAGCATCTTTTTATCGTATTTATAGACAGCCATTTACTTCCTGGATTTATATTTTACTTCATCTTTTATTTTTGTTCTGAGAGTGAAAACTTCGGGTTAGCAGTTGACAACAAATGCGATTAATTTCTCCCGAAATATTTTGAAGATTTATAGACTGAAAAAAAAATTGCATTGAGAATTGAGACCTGAGTGGAAGAAGATGTTATGTAACAAAATATTACAATTCGAGAAAATTTAAGTGAAAATTTTTTTGTTGCAATTTACTTATTTATTTAATTCCTTCTTAGTAGCATATATTTATTTGAATGTTAATAGGGGAATGTTAATAATATATAATTACTAAACTCTCCTAGAAAAGAATATTAATATTTAATTATTAAATATTAGAAATTATTTTCACCATTTAAATTATTAAATATAAAAATATTAAATATTAAAAGATACTGCCTCATATCTTCAATACTAACAAGGGAACCACTTTTTGTGCTACTCGCATCTATCAGTGAGACATGGTGCATTTCAAAGCCCTGTATTAGGAAATTTGAGAATCGATAAAATTTTTCTGTTAAAATAATATTTTTTTATTTTACAGCAGCATAACTTTCTGAAAATGCAATTTTCGAGACCATTTATCACACTATTAAGATAGAATTTTAAAAAAGAAAAGCATTTAAAGATACAAATTAGCCAATAATAAGTATAAAATATTGAAAAAAATTAAAAATTCCTTCAAGAACCTACGAAATTCATTTTGAAAAATTATAGCATTATATTCACATTTTTAGCGGGAGAAAAATTGGCGTTTTTTTTTTCTTTTTAAGTTGAGCTTTCCGGCAACCCTATCCAAAT
The DNA here is from genome assembly GCA_963932465.1 of Maratus speciosus. NCBI lineage: Eukaryota > Metazoa > Arthropoda > Arachnida > Araneae > Salticidae > Maratus > Maratus speciosus. The sequence goes on along the minus strand of OZ010786.1, from coordinate 105,018,481 downwards.
GTCATAGCGGTTTGTCCTGTGTGAGTGAGGAGTGGTTTGGACTTCGCTAGAAATTGTAATGTCCGACCTAATAGGGACAGTAAATTTTCTAAATTGTACAAAAATATTAATTTACTTTATTATTTTTACCAAAAGACACAACGTTTAATACAACAACGTTTCATTTTAAACATTCGAAACTTTATTCTATCTGACTTCAAAAGAAAATAGTTTGCTTACTTTGTATAAAAAAAAAAAAACGTAGTTTTCAACGATCTTGAAAGCTTTTAACAGGTATATATTTATTATTTATTCCTTTATCGTCTGCGTAGAAAACAAACTAGTAATTCTTGTTTCTTATGCTATTATCAGACAAATCGCAATCTGATTTAATTGTAATACGCATCGTGCATATATGAGACACCAGAGCAGGGTTGGCGAACCTATGGCACGCGTGCCAGAGTTGGCACGTAAGGAAATTTTTCTGGCACGCGAAAAAATAAATTTTATAATCATTATACAGATTCCACATTCTTTTTTTTTATTATTATAATCATTAAAATTTTTTTCCACAGACTATCGCGAAAAATGCAACTATTTTTGCATGATTAACACATTAAACGAATTTTTCCCCTATTATGTTATGGACGGTTTTTAACATATATTTTGCCTTTCTATACGAGTTTATAAAGTCGCATTTTCCAGACTAATTTTGCTCGACAGTCACTGCAATAAGATGGAAAATGGATCCAATTTCTATGCGTATTTATAAAACTATTAAAATATGAATAAGTTATAAATAAATCTCTATCGAACATCATCAAAAATCTCATCAATAAGTTTTCTCATCAATGCATTGTTTAATGCAACTTGGATAATTACAACCAGGTGTTACATTAATAATAAAGTCAAAAATTAAAAAAATAATTTTTTTATCTTCATTTCTTAGTTACAGTTACGTATAAATCATATTTATGAATTAATAATAATTTCGTTAGTTTAATAGCTTATTCCAAAATACAAAGAAATCGCATTTTAATTTTTAATAATTTTTAATTATTAATGCATGAAAGTAACTGATTTTTTAACCAGTGTTTTGTATAAACATCGCACACTGCAAAACTATTTTATATCAAAGTTGGCAAGTCACATTGTTGATAGATATTGTTTGTGAATTTTAGCACGCGTACTTAAAAAGGTTCGCCGATCCTGCACTAGAGGGATAAAGAGGCGAAAAATGTTTTAGCGCCGTATTTGGCGACTTAACTCACTTTTGGGGTAAATATACAAATAAAAATCCAATAATAAAAAAGTATATAAATTTGATTTTAACAGATAAATTTTATCGGTTCTCTAACTTTTATGTATAGGGCTACAAATGCACCAAGTCTCGGAGCACCAAAAGTGGTTCCCTTGTAAGTATAATGTTAGTATTTTAGTTTTACCATATAATATACCTAATATATCTCATGACACTTTCATCCATAAAATAAAACAATTTTTGAGAAAATGCATCATAGCATACTCTTCCACTAAGCTCTTCAATTATGCACTTCAATTGCATTACATTTTATTTTCATTAAGTTTAAAGTTTATATATTTTTTTATAGAATATATACTTTTAAACTTTGTTTTAAAATTACTAGGGGGCTCTGCCCTCTATGAGCTACGCTCGCCATCCCCGGTTCAGAGACACCAAAATCCAAAAAGCACGCTAATTTGATCGGCTTTAAAAATATTGAATTTAAAAAAAAAAAAAAAAAAAAAAAAAAAAAAAAAAAAAAAAAAAAAAAAACTGTAGCGATCTCTCTGTAAACGGGTTTCCATTCGTTTTTCTTGGATTGGGGATTTTTAAGACCATATCTGCTGCTGTTAAAAGATACAATGGCTGTTTTCGTATTTAATTAAAAAAATTAGTTAAACATTCGAAAATAAGCTAATGTAAAATGAATTAAGTAAACAGTGTCATTGTCTCCCGGCATTTTTTAACAGCGCTATAAGATAGTTCTTTTAAATAATTCATTTTAAGTGTATCGTTTTAAATCTGACGTAACTTACACCAAAGTTTTATTTCTCTTATTAATATTCACGTGAAAATACTTTTGTTGTTAGAAGGAAATATTATTTGCGCTGTCTTCGAATTCATGATAATAGTTGAAAATATTATCTCAAAATATCAAGTAAATGTCTCGCGCAGATATATTTTTTAATTTAAACTGTTTTGCCATATTTTTTGGCCATTTTAAATATGACGTAATTTCCTCCATTTACAGGTTTTAACGCATAGTAATGATTTTATTATTTTAATATTTTGTTTCTCTTTTAAAATCCCAGTGTAAATATGGTTCTTATGACTCAATTTTCCGGCTTTTAACATGTAATCATTTTATTCTAATTAAAAAAAAAATTCTGTTTACAATAGTCCCGGGCAAATAAATTTTTAATCTGAAGTAAACATTATTGTTTGCGCTGTTTATACAGTTGGCAACAGTTTAAATTAATAACATTTTTTAAATTTGTAAAAAATATCTCTCGAAATACTGAAAATTTGAATTTAAAATAGAAATAAAACCTCAAAAAATAGTCAAATTAAAAAAAATAAATGCAATCTGCACGCCGGGAACTTATAACCTATAAAATGATCTAAAAATGATTAAATTCTCATGTATAGTTTTTGCTCCAATAAAACTTTTTTAATGGAACGATTTTGTCCAACTTTAGCATTAAATATCTCTGAAAGTAATTCTTCGATTTGAAAACTGTCTGCATCAGCGTGTTTATCAAATATCTTTATAATACCACCGATTTCCATATTTTTGTATACGACAGTTTTTTTAATATTAACGAAGAAAGGCCATGCTCAAGGCATACTTAGATACTACTACGGGCAGACTGATTTGCGTTTAATGTATGAAGTCGTTCGCCAGAGGACTCTGATACCCTGCCCAAAATTGAAATTTGACTCTGACCGTAACTGAAACAACCTGGGAAGGGTAGATATGTAAACAAACACCAAATTACGTCATGTCGCCATGGTTACGTTTACAATTCTGCTGACATTTTAATCAAGCTTAGAAATGACAGCTAATTCGAATACAGCTGTTAAGGGTTATTATAAACTGTCCATATCAATGTAAATGTAAAGTTCTATTTATTTAAGTGACTAATATAATGTGTTTCTCTTTAAAACTGTTAAACCAACACACATAAAAATATATAAATAAAAAAACAAATGCTTAGTCTAAAACATCAATATCACAAATTTATTTGGTACCACTTAGTTATCCCGTTGACCAATTTCGCCAAATTATATAAATCGCTAAAACACTCACCAAATTATACAAATTGACATAATTTTTATTTTAAATAACGAAAGAACAAATAAATTAGTATAACATTAATAAATATACAAATAAAACGTCGAAATAAAAATCACTTGATGACATAAACACGTGTAACTTGCTTACAGTCAAGTGAATGTGACATTTACGATCAAGCATTATTGGCATTTAATCTTATAGTTTGGCGATAGATTTTTGGTCGACGGGATAACTACCATTTATTTACTATTTTCACTGCTGAAACAATAAAACTGATAGAATTTTTTTTTAATATATTAAAATACTCATAAAATTCCTTGTAATAATTAATAAATGTAATTTATGAAGTAACAAATACCCTTACATGATTTAATCAAAATTGCTTGGATAACATAGAATATTGCAACGATATTTAAATCCGTGATCACCATTTCTTTCTCTGATTAAAAATAAGAATATTTAATGTTTAAGGAAGATCGGCTTTTTTTTTCTTCTTCTTCTTGGTTCGGGCGATATTAAAAACAAATATTTTACCGGTAACAGTAAATTAATCAAAAATAGCTGCTTCAAGTCAGTTATGAGAACTGTAGTTTGATAAAAATCAAATTTTAATTTTAAAACGTGCATATGAAACCAAGCTATTGTTATATAAATACGAGACATTCAAAAAAGAATAACAGAACCGGTATTTTTCATGTATGAACCAAACGATCAAGGTAAACAATAAATAATTTAGCTAATCTTAAAAGTATGTGTAACACTAAAATGCTACAATTTGTGTAAAATAGCCTTTTAAATCGAAGGAAATTGAAGAATATAAATATTTAATTTATTACATGAAAATACGATCAATGATTCTGAAACCTGGACGATGAGAAACAAGCTTCTATCTGGGCAGGGTATAAATGTAAACAAAGAGCACGTTGTGAAGTTTTGGTTCAGGGTTTGAAGTTGGATCCGACTTCACTTTTTCGGCGAAATGCGCGGGCCGTTATATATCATAGTAGGCTATGGCCATGCTTAAGCCAAGACTCCCTTATCATAAAACAGACTTGACAATCCGGAGAAAGTCTATGGGTAAAAATGTCCCTGATAATTACCAACTTATTAGCTGACTTTGTCCCGTAAGTTACGCCACCTGGTGTATACTCCTGGTAATACTCCATAAACAAATGCATAGTAAAAAATTGAAAATGTTGTGTTATTGGCAAAATTGTATAAAATATTTTTCGAATTCCAGTAAAATAAAGGCGTAAAAAAATATTTCGCACAATTATGTTCTGGCTTTAAAAAATGAAACATATCAAAAATGAAGATTTAAATATAAGATTTATTGATATTTTTTCAGGGTACTTGTTAGTTATCCCGTCGACCAATTTCGCCACATTATATAAATCGCCAAACTACTCGCCAAGTTCTACAAATTGACACAATTTTTTATTTTAAATAACGAAAAAACAAATAAATTAGTATAACATTAATAAAAATACAAATAAAACGTCGAAATATTGGTTTTATTGGCCATTATTGGCATTTAATCTTAAAATTAATTAATTTATCGTAAACCATTATTGGCATTTAATCTTGCAATTTGGCGACAGTAATTTGGTCGACGGGATAACTAACAAGTACCATTTTCAGTATATAGGACTTTGCTGGTTATTTTTTTTAAATCTTGACACAATTTGGGCTTCGGAAAGAGCGATTTGTTGCCGATTGATATAAACAGTTATGAAAACAAAACTTATGAACTGTCAGCTTGTTTTATAAGAATTTACGGCACAGATGTCATATACTGGCGCGATTTTTTTCCGACGCCAATTTTGCGAAAACCTCGTTACCATATCATCTATATCCGGATAACCATATCAAGCAAAATAACGACACTTTGGTGCCAGTTAAGTATCCGGTGCGTATATGACATTTACGCCAGAAAAAAATCGCGCCAATATGACATCTGTGCCGAATTTACATGCATAAATTTAGTTTCTAGATATTATTATTGTTTTTTATATACGATTTGTTTATATTTGTATATAAAATAGATAAATGACTTTTTTATATTAAATAAATTGTACAAATATTGGAAAATATTGCTTCTTTGTGTGAAACAGTGAATATGCTTCCAGAAATTACGTTGCCAAATTTTCTTCTCTCGCCAAGGCCCCTATACTTGAAAAATACCGATTTATTATTACATAATGTAGTATTAGCTAATGTTCTGTAATCTGTTCCACAGTCAAAGTTGACTGCAAAAACGCGATGCTGGAATAATGTGGTATCAAGTATACGGTTTAAAAATAAAATTAATTTTGCGCCAAACTACACTTACGCCAATTAGCTCTAGGTCTGATTAAGGAAGAATACTCAATTTAAGATTTACAAACACTGAAATCGTAGCATGACAAGAATACGGTATTTGCGGAAAGTTGAGGGACATGTATAAATTTAAGTGATTATTAAACTTTATTTTTCCAATTTTTTAAGTGTTTATGACTTTAGTCTGTTTTTTTGTGTATCTATGCGTGTTTTAACTTTCCTAAAATACTTTGATACATTTTAGTAAAACTTACATAACATATGTGAGTTAAAACAAGGAAATTAATTACGCACCAAACTATGCCCGCCAAGATATGCCAATTGGCTGTGGAGCTAATTATGAAACTTTCCATAGATTAATACATACAAACTTTATATGAAAAAATGGTGAAGCTTTCATCTAAAGTATGTTAAACTGAAATGATCCCCCATACCTCCAAAAATAAAACAAATGATAGGCCAATAAATAAATAAATGAGACTGTGCATTGAAACAAATTGAAGGAGCGATGTTACATTAATACTGTAAGGTGAAATTAATTGTGAAAAAGAAAAGAAATAGCAGAAATAAAATAAATCACATATTTGAAAATATAAAAGAGAAAATGAAATATTTTACATTTTTCGGATCTAGATGCTATCCATTTATTTCAATAACTAATATCACTGAGAAATTCATGGTAAAATAATTTTCTTTCCTGATTATTATTATTATCATTATTTATTTACATAACGGAATACAGCAGTAAACATTTTTTGTTTAACAGTAAAATAAGTTCATTTTTTAAATAAAATATCTAGAACATATGAAAATTTTAAGATTAACAACTATCATTTGCAAACTACAAAGCACATCGTAAAGAAAATGGTAAAAGACAAATGGAAAACAAATTAAAAAATATTTCTGTTTCTCACGTTAGATGGCGCTAGTCACGGGAAACCATGTGGTTTCTAACCACGTGTACAGCGGACAAAGGAAACTTAGCGATTGCGAGGCCTGTTATTTCGATAAGGAGGCCTTGGCTTAAGCATTTAAATTGGATGAGTTCTACCCGGAATATCTACGCAGATTTTCATTGGTCCATTTCCAAATCAAAATTTTTTTTATATGTAGAAGGACATCATTTTACAATGGAGTTATGAATAAAGAGGGGGAGACATATAGTGTATTGTCTAACAGTTGCGAGTGAAGTAACTGCGGAGGTTGTCACAAGATGGTTGCTGTTTTTTTAAGCGGATCCACAGTTTCTGATGACTGCCAGTGAAAACTTCCACCGGTAAACTTGAATAGAAAATTTCGTCTTATTTAAGGGCCTTATTGATGGGAAATTTCTCTCACAAATATGGTAAAAAATATCTGTTTATTTTTACTGGTGTCAGTTTATCCAAGTATTATAATTTTTTCCCTGACACAGACAGTAGGTTGTCTTGATGTGGCGGAACTGCTACTTCCAAAGTAAACTTCCACTAGTGAAAATGTATAACAGTTTTTGCCATTACTTTTGATTGGCATTTTCTATTAATGAGGCGTTTTAAATAAAGAGAAATTCTATTCTATTCTAGAGAATTCTATTTCAATTTACTGGTGTAAGTTTTCCACCGTGGTAATGAACCCCTGCGAAAGCGGTTACAGTTGAAGCTTCATTATTTGAAGGATGTGTCAGTTCCTCTTTCTTAATAGTTCCATGCATTTTACCCTACGAGATGTCACATGTGTTCTGAATATTGTTGCCAGATGTCCCGATTTACGCGGGATGTCCTGATTTTCCAGGCGTTCCAAGATCCGTGCCGCGGAACTACTGCGCGGGACAACAAAAGTTCTGATTTCCCATAAAACCCAAATTCTTATAAATTTCTTGCAGTGCATACTAGACTGCATCGACTGGAACTTCAAGCAATAACTTTTGTGAAAATAGAACCAATGTTTAATGGAAAACTTTTATGGTTCAACCGAAAGGAACACTGTACAAATTCTGCTAAAACTGATTATTTTACTGGTTCACAGCGATTCTGTTATTGCAGGTTTTAATGTACTTCGTTCAGTAAAACCTGCAAAAATAGAACTTTGTTTATAACGGAATTCTGTGTTATACGCAAAATTCCATATTCTCTATTAGACCGGGAGGCAATTGCACAGGCCATCACCTCATCGAGTTAGCGGCTGAAATTCCAGGATTAGACAGAACTCGATTCGCATATTAAAATGCAAATGGTCTGCCAAGTCCTATCTTGGTGGAAAACACCTGCATACCTGATTTTAGTGGTTGATTGGTAGGTTTATTATTGCGTTTTCTTGCAGTCAAAGGTCTGAAAACACGGATGACTGGGAGCAGGAAAACACAATGGTAAACCTACCAGTGAACCACTAAAATCGGGCTGGCAGGTGTTTTCTACCAAGATAGGACTTGGCAGACCAGCTGCATTTTAATATGTGAATCGAGTTTTAATTTAACTAATCCTGAAATTTCATCTCTCAACCCGATGAGGTGATGGTTTGTGCAGCCGGCCCTCGGTCTATAAAGAAAGCTCATGCAATTATAACTGTGAAATATTTGCGCAACTCTTTTTTTTTTCGAGCCCCTTTCAGGTAGATTGAAACGACGCCAATGGTCACGTGATTTGACTAGATAATTGATATTAAAAACATTTTTCTTGTTCTTTAGTTTTAGTAGTAATGTAAAATTTGAACGCAGTAAGTAGACTGCATTTTTTCTCTTGGTCTTCTAAAAATAGAAGAAATGTTGTTTTAATTTTGAAAAGGAAATTTATCTCGAGCATGAAATCATGCTATTGTTTATTATGGCTTCTTAATAGAAGAAAATATAGTTGCTGGAAATTTAATTGTATTTAGAATCATGAGTTCTAGAAGGAACAAAGAAACTAAATATGTTTCATCTATAAATATGTAAATAGTGTAGATTTTGTATATTTTCGAACTGTCAATAATAATCTACAAAAAGTTCTTGTGCTGATGATTATTTACAAATGATGAACACAAAACAAAATATTTCGATTTTATTGTGCTTCAGAACCATAATACGTGAAATTATCCTGCTTTTAATGTGAAATTAAATATACAGTCGAACCTCGTTATCCCGACACTCTAATGACCAGAAAAAAGGGTCATCATAAGCGGAATGTCGCGGTAACCGGAGTTGGAGAAAAATATGTTTATAATAAGCTGTAATTTTAATTATTTTAAGGCAATTTTAAATTCATAACTGTCCTTGTAGTTTTAAGCAATAAAACATTATTATTAAACAAAATAAATACAAAAACGAAATTAAAAAGAATAAAAATAAGATTTATGATGACTTGTTTGTTCATTGTTACATGATATAGTGATGAATAAAGGTTTACTTATCCCCAGATGTGCTACTTACAATTCTTTCATCAATATCATACAATGAATTATAATCAAAATCCGTTTTTTCTGAAATGGATGTTAGTTAATTTCTGATCGTTTCAATGCAATGCAGTGCTTCGGTTTTAGTCGGATGAGAAACGCCATGTAACCACAAGAAAGCACCACCTGACCAGAACAAAAAAGACCGCGAGTAAACTGATTCGTCTGTCTGTAGCTTAAGTGAGTCATGCATAGTGTGTGAGTTTATTTATCCCGATAAATGTTTGAAGTAAAAATTCTAGACACTTTTGAGAAAAGTTTTACTAAGACATTTCTTACCGCTTAATTTCCGTGCTTATAAGATGTATTATGAAAAATGGACAATTTCCCTAAACCGACGGACTATCCGGAGTTGACAATTATTCAACGGCGTAAAATCCGGAGTTTATTTACATTAAAACCATATACAGAAAATCGGGACTTTGAAAATCTGACGTGATAAGCGGAGTGACGTGAAAACCGAATGTCGGGATAACGAGGTTCGACTGTATATATATAGAATACTGACTTCTTATAATAATGCTTTCCTTACAACAATTTCGTGAACTGTGATTTAATTGCGAAATAACGTGGAATTTGTGGATATACCCAAAATATCTTCATTAATAACTACTCATCTGGAAAAAAGGGGAATTTTGTTTCGTTCCATACAGATTCGACTTTCTCAAATTTGACCGTATTAAATTATTGTGTTTATTTAGTACAATAAAACGGACTAAAACGAAATTTAAAATGACCGGAATAAGATCCGTTTTATACAGGTTTCCGTCTTAGCATGTATAATATTGTGTGGTATTCCTTCCGTTGAGAGTTGAGACCATGAATGTTTTACTTTAAAGAGAGTATACAGTTATAGACAGGTTCAGTTTTGATAATATTTACCATATTTTTAAGTCCCGATTTAGGATTCGATATCCCGCTTTTTTTTTTTTGTCTCCCTGTCCCTTTTGTGACACTGGACAATACTAGACCTGAATATCACAAAAATAAAAATTCGTAATGCTGACGGATTTTTACTCATTTCGAAGCCCACCATCGTTATTATTCCTGTCTATTTCGAAATTAACATTAAATATTGATATGAAATAAAATTAATATTAATTCATATTTCATATTTTTGTGATGAAAATTTATTCATTTTCAAAGACTTGAGAATGTTTGTGAACAAATGATTAAGAAATAGTATACAAAACCTACAAATGAAAAACATCCATGCATTTTCAAGGTTCTGCGAAAGCTCTTTTAAAGAATTACGATATAATGCTAACCTTTCATTCATTACTTGCTTTCCTTATTTGTATTTTCATGCTTATTAATGCAAGCGATTACTTAATTCATTCTCCAAACTTGTGTTTCCTGTTTCAGGTAATCTCTTTTGTCTCTTATTTCCAACTTTAAGTGTACTTAGTTTTTATTTGATCTGCTCGGGCCTCACGTAACACACATTCAAAACAAGGCATGCTGCAATCATTCATTGATGCTACCAAAATGGTGATTTCTTTGTCTTTTCTTTTTTCTTTCTCCCCCTGTGTCTCCCTCTCTCTCTTTTTACACTCGTTTATTCAACTCAACCTGGTTTTTGCAAGTAAAGATGGAATTTTGCATTCGATTTTTAACCCACTTCCTAATGTGATAGAATTATAAAATTTATAAACAAATGTGTGTTTACGATGGCAAAACAACATTTTAATATTTCCAACTTAATTATAACTTAATACATTAATTTTAATGTATTTTTCAATTAAACACAGGTGGAAAATCGCCCAATATTCTCTGTAACGCGTACAATTGTATGGGAATTGAAAAAACAATGGATTTTTAATGATGCGACAATAAATGATTGCCGAAATATCCCAAAGCGATGTGAAACTGCAACAATGAAACATTTTTAAGACTTAGATAGTAGAAAATAAATTATAAATAAAACAAGTAATATAAAAATTTTGTTTTTAAAGTCGATTCCTACTTAGGTCATCAAAGAAAAATTTAATATAATCCCTTAAGCTAATATTAGTTTTTGTTGCATTAAAATATCTCAATTTGTTGATTTTCTATAAGCAGGTAGGTTTACAATCGAAGTCTATGGGAATTTGGTGAAATATTAGAGATATCGCCAAGTCGGCGTCACTTTTGGCGACTCATTTTGGTCGCCAAATTTGGTTATATATCGCCAAGTTGGCGACAAACTTGGCGGTATTTGGCGACAGAACAGGGTTCCCCCTATGGTAACCCCCCTTATAGATATGAAGGTGCTGTTCAATAACCAATGGCCGCCATTTTGTCTCCCATGTAAAACTAAAATTTATTAATTAAAATTTAATTAATGAATTAATATTTGAAAAATCTGTATTAACATCCATTGTCATCCAGTACAAGTTAAAAAAAATTTATTTCAACTTGATAGGATGAATAATAAGTATTTTATTAATGATTGAAAATTTGTACAATATATATAAATAAATAAATAAATATAGGGAGAGTGTGAACTAATAGTAGGAATTGAAAAATAAGAATACAGTAATACCTCGGTTTTCGTTGACTTCGGTTATCGCCGGTTTCGGTTATCGTCGATTTTTTCCGCGAAAATTTTGTCTCGGTTTTCGTCGATTGCCTCGGATTTCGTCAACATACGAACGTGATCTCGCTGGATTTTCCGTAAATAAAGAGGGCGACCCACGTGTTCTTTTTCTTGGTATGGCGTTGTTTCTCGTCGTGTGTGCATCACTCCGGGCATCTAGGCAAACAATTTCGTTTATTTGCAGTGTTTTTTTCATGCTTTTGTTTTTTGATTACGAGTGCTCTCTCGTGGGACCAAAGAAAGTTTCCCCAACCAGCAGTCCTTCAAAGAAGGTCACAAGAAAACGATCCATTTGAAGAAGGAAATTATTTAAAAATACGAGAGTGGTATGCATTAAGATTGCTAAAATCAGGCGCATGTACGAGAAATCGCCATCCACGATCACTTTCACTGTGGCGAAAAGGGAAGGAATCAATGAGGCTAACGTAGCGAAAGGCGTGAATGTGCTTAACGAAACAGAGATCCAAAACAATTTAGATGTCGAACAGTGACTATTAATTTGGATCAACCAAAAACAGTTAGATGGCGATTCTGTTTCGGAGGCCATCATATATGAAAAGACCAAACTATTGTATTCCGATCTCATTCAGAAAATTCCTGGGAGTGCGAGCCGTAGAGACTGTAAGGCCAGCAGAGGAAGGTTCAAAATTTTCAAGAGGCGTACTGGCATATACAGTGTTACTAGGCACGGCGAATGTGCGAGTTCGGATAAATCTGGGGCAAAACAAATTGTGTCCGAATTCAAAGATTACGTAGAAGCTGAATGATTCATCTCCTAGCAAGTCTGCAATTGTGATGAAACTTGTTTCTTTTGGAAGAAAATGGACGTTCATTACACGTAAGGAAAAGGCAATGCCAGGAGACAAGCCTATGAAAGATAAGCTGATTTTTTTGTTGTGTGGTAATGCTAGTGGTGATTTAAAAGTGAAGTCCTTCCTGCTTTACCATTCAGAAACTCCTAGAGTTTTTATCAGAAACAATGTGATTAAAAGTAAATTGTGTGTGATATGGAGGGAAAACAAGAAACAATGTATAACAAGGCCAATTTTCAATAAGTAGATGAATGAAGTGTATGGTCCGAGTATGAAAAAGTATCTCCAGAATAATCAATTGCCATTTAAGTGCTTAATGGCAATGGACAGTGCTCCTGCGCATCCTCCTGATTTGGAAGACACATTATTGGAGGTGTTCAATTTTATCACAGTGTAGATCTTGCCCCTTAATGCTTCGCCAGTCATCCAGGTCACACACCAGAATGTGATTTCAAATTTCGAGAAACTGCACATAAAAGTAATGGTTCAAAAGTGCTTTGGGGTGACATCAGATACAGAATTGTACTTGAGAGAATTCTGGAAAAAACATTTCAACATTATCAACTGCATTATCCTCATAGATAAGGCTTGGCAGGGAGTGACATCCAGGACTATGAACTCTGCTTGGAAGAAATTATGACCAGGATGTGCGAATGAGAGAGATTTTGAAGGGTTTGAGCCTTCCCATGATGACCCTACACATGTGGCACAATCTATTGTTGATTTCGGGAAGTAAATAGTTTTGAAGGTGACTGGTAAGCATGTGGAAGAGTTGTCGGATGACCACAGTGAAGAACTGCAAGACCGTCACCTAGAAGTACAACAGACGACAGACCAATTTCAGATCGCACACTGAACTGAAAAGACAAGCGACAAAAAGCGTGAGATAGGAAACAAATCAGTGTTCAAACCGATTTTTTCTTTGTTAACAGGGTGAAATGTCTTTTGCCTCGCGCTTTTTTGTCACTTGTCTATTCAGCGTGCGATCTGACTAAGAAGATGCTTCAGATGAGGAGAAAAAGACAGCTGAGAATGTGTCTTCTTAAGAGATTAAGGACATATTCTCTATATGCAGTAAGTTTCAGGGGTTTGTGGATAAGAATACCAGACAAAGCTGTTGCAAACCATGTCTGGAACTTGTTTAATGATAACGACTTTCCCCGCTTTAGGCAAATCTTAAAGAGGCGGTAGAAACCAGGGCTGCGGAGTCGGAGTCGCAGTCGTCCATTTTACAAGCAGGTCTGCGTTGTCGGAATCGGCCCATTTTTAAGCGAAAGAGCCAGAGTAGGATCTGTTAAAATTCCCGGAGTCAGAGTCTCAGTCCGAATCGTCCATTTTCCCCCACCGACTCCTCAGCCCTGATAGAAACAGACAACTTTGGACAGCTTTTTTGAGCGACATACATCCTCTGACTCTGAAGCTAGTCCTACTGCCAAAAGGCCAAAAAGGGAAGTGAAACCCAGATATAGTGCCTTGACACCATACGCCAAGAACACTATATTAATTTCTTATTGTTTTTTGTGTTAAACGCTATACTTATTCTCTATAAAATGTGTTTGGCCCGTATTTTGTAGTGTTTAGAACGAATTAATTGGATTTACAATTCATATGGAATTAATTGCCTCGGTTTTCGTCAGTTTCGGATTTCGGATTGTTTGCGAACGGATTACCGACGAAAACCGAGATATCACTGTATAATATTGAAAGTAAATACGCTTTTATCAATTAATAGTTAAATAGTACTTAATTTACAATTATACTTTGAGAAATCAATTTAGAAATTCTAAACAGATAGCTTAAGTAACATTAACCTGCGAATTTTGGGTTCTGCATTTGATAATTTATTATTATTTTTATGTATTTTGTAGTGCTAAATCCGAAAATGACCTTCGTTTTTAACCATTACGTCAGGAATTTTTGCAAATCGTAAATTTCAAAGTTAAAAAGTAAGAAAATAGCAGCGAAATTCTGATACTATAAAATAGATATGATGATTGTGTTTTTTAGCTTTTGGTAATTGATTCTTATGCATTTTGCAGCGCTGAATCCGAAAATGACGTTATTATTTTACCATAACTTAGGAATTTTTCAGAAATCACAAATTTTTAAAATTTTAAAAAGTCGAAATATTACGAAAATCTGATTTCTAAAAAACTTCCGCAAAACTTTTTTTTACCATGAAAAATTTATTTATTTTATGCATTTTGCAGCGGTGAATCCGAAAATGACGTTATTATTTTACCATAACTTAGAAATTTTTCAAAAATCGCGAATTTTTAAAATTTTAAAAAGTCGAAATATTACGAAAATCTGATTACTATAAAACAGCCGCAAAACTTTTTTTTTCCATAAAAAATTTATTTACCTATTGGCATATACTATGCATTTTTAGAACTAAACATTTAAAATATTGTGCATTTAAAATCTTACAATTTTATTCCATGCGTGGAAGTTACGTCTAAAATAGTTCCCAAATCGTCTCTAAAACGGAACACTGTAAAAAAAAATCCGACCAGTTTTCCTGTAAGAATCGGAAAAATAGTTGCCCTTATCGTACCGGAAAAATTTCCGAGCCAGCTCGGGATAAAATCTGTAAAATCGGAATAAAATCCGCAAAGTACCGTTTTGTTGACTATTTCCTTTTTTTTTTACGGATTTTATTCGGAGCTGGGTCGGAAAATTTTTCGGTACGATAAGGGCAACTATTTTTCCGATTCCTACAGGAAAACTGGTCGGATTTTTTTTAACAGTGAATACTACATATCTCTACAGCGTCAATAAGTCTCCATCACCCCTGAACTGTTTAGCTGTAAGAATACCCAATATAAGGCAAAAAAATTGAATAAAATACTATCTAAAAGTAATGTTTTACATCTATTTTATAGTATTAGATTTTAGCTATTTTTAAGGTTAATTTTTATGATTTGAGAAAAATCCTTAAGTGATGATTAAAAATTAAGGTCATTTGCGGATTTAGGGCTGAATAACGTATAAAATTCAATTATCAAAAGTAAAAAAACACAGCCATCACATCTATTTCATAGTATCAGATTTTCGCTATTTTTTGACTTTTTAACTTTGAAATTTGCGATTTGCGAAAACTCCTGACGTGATGGTTAAAAATGAAATTCATTTTCGGATTCAGAGCTAAAAAGTACATAAAAATCAATGATCAAAAGTTAAAAAATACAACCATCGCAAGCTTGTGTAATGTTTCGTATTTTTCCTATTCCCTTTCTTAATAAATAAACAGAATAAAAACTATATATTTTTTAATAAATTCATTTGCTTGAGTATTTTACCAAGCGTTGAAAAGGCAGTGAATATTTCTTACCCGAGGTCGTTGCCCACGCCAAATTAATGTATTTAACGGGAATTTTTGGGGAAAAAACATGAATTTCACTAAACAAATTGAGTGTTATTTTCAAAATGACCATTGAATGGTTATAAAAGTTTTTTCAAGTTTTTTTTTTTTTTACTTTTATCTCCTTTTTATTTTATTTTTTAATGTCGATCTAATTTTTAAAAGTTGTTAGGGTGAAACCCATTTTACATAAGCTTTTCAAGATAATTCCTGTCCCTTTTAATGTATAGATTTTACTTAATAGTAATAACAATATTGTTTAACACGTGTGTAGATAATTTGCAGCAGCATGAAAAATTTCGATTTAAAAATTCAGTTACAAATTTTAAAGTCGTATTTGGAATAATAAAATATAAATATGTAAAAATATTGAAGTTAAATTTAATAGATTATTTTTTTTTCATTTTTAATAACTTTATACAAATAAATAAATTTGTTGTTTTTATAAATTTTCTTTAGCCATTATTACAACAAGGGGATAAACCAGGGGTTAAAGGGTTACATAATATAGTTGAAAATCATCTTATATATTATTTCTGATGCTAACATACTTTTTTCTCTTCACATACTAAAGGCACAGCGATGAATGAAGTACTTTTCGACAGGTTCTTCAAGCAGCTTTTGACATAGGATACTTACATATCGTTGTTTGATAAAAAATAATTGGAGTTAATCAAAAATTAAAGAAAAAACTTAATAGCAAAAAATGTCAAAGATTGCGGTGAGAAAGCCTCGCACGAGTCTACTATTTTTATTATTATTATTATTGATAACTCTAATAGATTTAATACATTTAATATATATTTTTAGAATGTCCACTACTAAAAATCATATTTATATGAAAAATAGGAATAATGCGTTCAAATAAAGTTTTGAAACGTATTAAAAGCGATATTTTCATATTGGTTTCGTGTCAGGAGTTAACAGCCGAAGAAATCTCCAAAGATCGCTATTTACAATCAACTTGTTTGATTATTCCTTTCAGTGGATTAAACGCGAAATTAGATTACATATGTCTTAAATCTGTGTTTTACTTATATTTTATTATGATATTGATTGATTGATGAATGTTTTAATTTCCTTATGGTACATAAGCTGGAATCAAATGATGAGCTATTTAAATTATTTTAAGTGCAAGCGGATTTATCTTTCGTAATCGTCTGCACGCGATAGAGATAGATTTAAAAAAAAACATGCTTGAAGATTAATTTAAAAACAATAAAAACTGAGTAAATTGCGATACAATTTTCAAATAAATTGCGATATAATTTTCAAACAAATTGCATTTGAAAGTACATTTTTTTCCCTATTCGACGGTGTAAAAATGGGAAAGTGCGGTATTTAGAATTTAAAAAAATTGTAATGAAAGTTAATAAAAGTTAAATTTAATCGTCTGCTGTTGCCACCGTCAAAATGACGTCAAAGTGACGTCAAAGTGACGTCAGCGTTACGCGCGGACACGTTTGTCCTTTATAATACTAAAATTTGAAAGATAATCGTACTTTAATACAATACTGAAAGCTATAACTAAAGTAACAAAAAGTTAAAAAGGGAAAAGCATTTATCTCAAAGTCTGCATGAGTATAATGCTTTAAATTCTAAACATGTTATGAACAAAGTTAAATAGTAAAATCAGATTTCTAGGAAGCGTTTTCCGCAATATAGATTAGTAGTGTGTTTTCCGGGGAACACAATTCTTTTTACTGTTTCTACTAAATGAAAATGACAGCAACAATTAGGTTAACAGGAGGCTAAATTTCTCTAAGGCAAATGGTTAATAATATGCATGGAAATAATAAATAATAATTTTACTTAATCAGGCTGATTTATTAAACTATCAAAACTGTTAGTCAAATTAAAACAGATAAATAGTATCTTACTGATTACGACGATTGCAAATACAGTCTATTTATAATTGCGTCTATAGTCATTTAGACAGCCTCATTTGATAGTTAAAACAAGGGAAAATGAACCTAATAGAGAAAAAATAATAAACTTGGGGAGGAAATTAGTTTAAACTAAATGGCTTTTATTTATTTTTTCCTTAGAGATGACAGTAACAAAATGTTAAATTAATTACGTGGAATTAAAAAATAAAGGTTGTAGTTGATTAGTACAGATTTATTAAACTATTAAAACTGTTAATCAGATTAAAACAGATAAAGATTGTTACTCACAACGTTTGTAATTACAGTCTTTTTAAAATTGCAACTATAGTCATTTCGATAGCGTAATATGATATAGTGGGAAATGGACCTATTAGAGAAAAATAAAATTTGGGGGGGGGGGGGGGGATTAGTTTAAATTTAATCATTTTTATTTTTTCTAAGGGTGGTAGTAACATAATGTAGCTTACTAGTTAAATTGCTACTTTTATATAAAAAAGGGGGGAAAAGTTAAATTGTGACCATGTAAAACTCAATTAAAATTGGTTTCATCAAGTTATGTTATTAAATATCGATCTTGAAACATTAACAAGACAGTTTTTCTATTAGTTTTATTGGAACAAGACTTAAAAAACATTCTATCTACTTCATGTAATAACTTATCGAGTTCTTTTAGTACAAAAAAGTAGTAATTTATATATTACGTTTCGATAAATTAAAAAATATGCGTAAATGTAAAATAGGAGAAAGTAGAGTAATGCCTCTCAGCGGGTAATCCCGCTCACTCCAATATCTCTAAACATAATTGAATTGAAAACGTGCGATCTGTACCGGCACCTAGCGAACTTCATCGCAAGAGTCCAGTAAGGATATTGTAACCGTCGGAAGGAAAGTATTTTTGTGGTCTCACGTTATTAGTTTGCAGCTGTTTTATTATAAAATTCTACAACTTCTTACTTGAAGGTAAGTGTACATTCTTATTTTCAAATGTTAATTCACTCGTTATGTCTACAAAATATATACATTTAGCTGTATCATGCTTTTATTTATTTTTGTAGTGCATTGTTACACCAACTGTAATTAAAATCCAACATGACTATGAAGGGCAATGGCGCTCACGGGGAATTCGAAGCAATTTTGTCAGTGGGCTACTTTTTTAAATTTCAAATTTCTTGATTGACACCACTGTTTTGAAATGGTAAAATTACACTTGTTTTCGTCTTAATTATTGTGTCATTAATACGGTCATTAATAGGTCATTATGTCATTTATGTCATTCATAGGTCATTATGTCAATTATGTCATTAATAGGTCAATTTTACGATTTCTAAAAAGTAGTAACAATCAAAAAACCTGAATTTAAAAAAAGTATGGACACAGAAATCTGCTGTTTTTGCGGAGAATTCAGGAGAGATAACGAAACGTGGTTTTGCTGCACAATATGTGGAAAGTGGTCGCATAACGTCTGCTGTGGTGTGAATAGCCCACACAACTACATATGTGACTTTTCTCGTACGTAAATGTTGCATTCAAATTTTGAGCGGCATTACCCTACCATTGCGGGGTAAACACTTTTTAAAAGTAGAAATTTACGATTTAAATACAGATCGCCGTCTTAAAGATTTATATGCTGAAGGCGCACAGGGACCTATTATAGTGATTCCGTATTAACGGTGTATAGACGCTAAACGTACAGGGCCCTGTTAAAATGATTGTCGTTTTAATGGTTTATGTAACGCAAAGATTATAGGACTCCTCTATGATCGCCGTTTTAATGATCTATGACTGCGAAGAGCACAGGCTTCGATATTTTGATCACTGTATGAAGAATTTATGCACAGGACCCAGTTACAGTGACTGCCATATTTTTTAGGTTATTCAATTTTTGTTTATTTTATCCGTAAGCCCGCACCCTCCCCATAGATTAGCACGGGCAATACCGGGCAGTTTTGCTAATCGTCATGTAAATTGAAAATTCATAAATTTTGAAGTTTCATGAAAACACTTTAAAATAAAACAAGTTGGAAATTGCACGTCGAACGTGGCAAATGAGGTGCGTTCGTACTATAGCTAGTTTTATAAATATTTTTTGCACCGCATATTGTACTGAATGTATTTTTCAGTGCACTTCATAAGTGCATATCCATTTCATTCTGTTCGAAAGGCTGTAACATCATTAAAATGCACTTGACATAATTTTTTTCTTATTGGTCGTCATGTAACGGAAAACTTTTGACTGTCCCTGTACTTAAACTATACATCCAATTTTCATAAAATTTAGAATGGCTAGACAAAATATTGCAACAATTATATACTATTTAAAATTTCAGACCATTCGGTTGGGTAGTTTTTGCTCTGTTATATGCGGACGGACGGATTGAATGACGACTATAGGTGTGCTACGTATTTATATAATTACGAACGCACCTAAAAAAGCCATATGTTAGGTTTTCATTTATTTCTTGCTTTCCTCATTTGTAATTTCATGCTAATTAATTCAAGATTCCTCCCCTCAAATTTATGTATAATTGCTTTAACCTCCTATTCTTAACTTTAAAACTATATTGTTTTTTAAATAAGTATTTGTTCAGTCTTTCTATAATATTATGCAGAATGAGGCGGGTGGAAATAACACCTGGTTGCTACCATCATTGTGTTCCTATCTTGACACCATTACACGCGCAGCCTAACCTAACCTTCAGTAAAGAAAGAAACTGACTCATTTTCTTGTAAAAGAAAAAAAAAAAATCTTGCATTCCATTCATTTTCGTGACGATTTAATATTGAGAGATACAACTCTTACTAACATATTGAGTTCGTGAGATATATGCTTGCAGGAATATTCGCTTTTGTATTTCATTGCGAATTTTTCAAAATCAATATTATTATTAACACATGGAAATTATTCCAGAGGGAAACATTCGCCTTGCATACAATATTTCAAATGAAAATCAAATTTCAAAGTAATTGCTTAAAAGGCGCAAAGGCAAACATAGTGAAAAAGATTCCAAGCCGGGACTCGAACCCGGGCCATCAGTATAGCGCACTGACGTTCTACCGACTAAACCACTTGGAACGATACCCAGCAAGGAAAATTTCTCACTATTATATGTTGGCAAGGCTGCAAACGCAGCACAAGATTCCGTGTTTGCCCCAGGTCAGTGGCTCATGATAAATATGATAAATATTCCATCTTGTGCTGCGTTTGCAGCCTTGCCAACATATAATAGTGAGAAATTTTCCTTGCTGGGCATCGTTCCAAGTGGTTTAGTCGGTAGAACGTCAGTGCGCTATACTGATGGCCCGGGTTCGAGTCCCGGCTTGGAATCTTTTTCACTATGTTTGCCTTTGCGCCTTTTAAGCAATTACTTTGAAATTTGATTTTCATTTGAAATATCAATATTATTAGCACATTTTTTTAAATATCCAAATTAATTCTGCATATTATAGGCTTAATCGCGATTAAAGATTCTGACTCCGTCCCCTACGATTTTTTTTTTTTTTTTTTTTTTAGATAGGTCTCCTAAAAAATGTACTTCTAAATTTACTAGGATTCTTTTTCCACAAATTATTTTTATCTCGAATTTCTGAATCGTAGGAGCCTTATGGCAACCGCTGCGAGATGTAAAGGGATCGTATAAGATTCATGATTGCCCTTTTAACTTGAATTTTGTCCAAAATATCTACCATTGTTTTCGTATAGTAATATTTTCTTTATTTGATTTTAGCTAATCTGAGATTAAGAAACGTGAAGATCGCTATTCGGAAACAGTGTTGCCAGTTTGGCCTCCATGTTTATTCAGAAATTATTAATTCATACCGGAAATTCCCAAAGAAAAATTTAGACTTTACGTAATCATGAATGTCTGTCAGTAAATAAAGCAAAGTATACTACTCACATTTTGTGGTATGAGCTCGGAATTTCTAAATAAACTAGGGGGCTCGGCCCCTTACGAGCTACGCTCGCCAACCCCCGTTGAGACACCACAGTTTCTAAAAGTACGCTAATTTGATCGGCTTTAAAAAGATTTTGAAAGAATTGAATTATAATTTAAACAAGTTGGAAATTGCTCGTCAAACGTGGCAAATGAGGTGCGTTCGTACTATAACTAGTTTTATAATTATTTTTTGCACCCCATATTGTACTGAATGTATAATTTTTGGCACTTCATAAAGCGCATAGTCTGATACATCATTAAAATGCACTTCCAATAATTTTTTCCCATTCCCCGTAATGTAACGGAACACTTTTGACTGTCCCTGTAGTTAAACTATACATCCGATTTTCCTAAAATTTGAAACAGCTCAACAAAATTTTGCAACAATTATATCTTTAAAATTTCAGACCATTCGGAAGGCTGTAATATCATTAAAATGCACTTGCAATAATTTTTCCCATTGGTCGTAATGTAAAGAAAAACTTTTGACTGTCCCTGTAATTAAACTATACATCCGATTTTCCTAAAATTTGAAAGGGCTCGACAAAATTTTGCAACAGTTATATCTTTAAAATTTCAGATCATTCGGAAGGCTCTAATATCATTAAAATCCACTTGCAATAATTTTTCCCATTGGCCGTAATGTAAAGAAAAACTTTTGACTGTCCCTGTAATTAAACTATACATCCGATTTTCATAAAATTTGAAATGGCTCAACAAAATTTTGCAACAATCATATATTTGAAATTTCAGACCATTCGGTTGGGTAGTTTTTGCTCTGTTACATGCGGACAGACAGACGGACGGACTGAACGACGACTATAGGTGCTACGTATTTATATAATTACGAACGCACCTAAAAACAGTGGCGATCTCCCTATAAACGGGTTTCTATTCATTTCTCTTTGATTGGGGAATTTTAAGGAAAAATCAGCTGCTGTTAAAAGATACAATGACTATTTTCCTCTTTGATTACAATAAATCAGTTAAACATTTCAAAATAAGCTCATATAAAATGAATTAAATAAACAGAGTCTTTGTTTCCCGGTATTTTTTAACAAAGCGAAAAGAAAGTTCTTTTAAATAAGACATTTTAAGCGAGCTCTCATGTCAAGCACACAAGTCGTATGTTTGTTGGTCAATAAATAAATAAATAAATAAATAAATAAAAGACATTTTAAATGTATCGTTTTTAATCTCACGTAATTTTCACCAAACTTTTCTTTCTCTTTTTAATATTCACGTGAAAATACTTTTGTTAGAAATGAAATATTATTTGCGCTGTCCCAACAAAAATAGTTGAAAAGATCATCTCGAAATATCAAATAAATGTCTCGCGCAGTTTTTAAATTTAAACTGTTTTGCAATATTATTTTTTGTTCTTTTTATGTAATAAGTGTAATGTGACGTAAATGTGATGTAATTTAAGACTTCTATTTAAGACTTCTAACGCATGTTAATGAATTTATTATTTTACAATATCTTTTCTCTGTTAAAATTCACATGTAATTACAGATGAAGTAATTTTCAATAAGTTCCTGCTTTTTATACGTAATTATTTAATTCTAATTTGAAAGTTTTTTTTTCTGTTTATAATAGTCACGTGTAAATAAATTTTTAATTTGAAGCAAACATTATTGTTTGCGCTATTTATAAAGTTGGCAACAGGTTAAATTAGTACAATTTTCTAAAATAGGTAAAAATATCTCTCGAAATGCCGAAAATTTGAATTTAAATTAGAAATAAAAGCTCAAAAAATGAGTCAAATTTAAAACTAAATGCAATCTGCACACCGGGAAATTATAACTTATAAAATGATGTAAAAATGATTAAATTCCGATGGATAGTTTTAGCTCCTATAAAACTTTTGTAATGAACGACTTTGTCCAAATTTAGCATTAAATATCTCTTAAAATAATTCTTCGATTTGAAAACTGTCTGCATCAGCGTGTTTATAAAACATTTCTCTATAATACCGCCGATTTTCATATTTTTGTATGCAATATTTTTCTTAATATTAACGGAGAAAGACCTACTGTCACAAAAAACTCAAAACCGGCGGCGGTGACAGCGGTAGTTACTTTTTTTTTAGAATAGAGAGAAACCGAGGCCAAATTGGCAACACACGGAAATAGTGGTAGATATTTTGAGTGAAAAAAGGCGGTAAATCGGTGAGACTGATAAAACGTGTGTGTATCTTTACCACTACTACGCTGTAAAAAAAAAAAAAAGAGAAAGATTTTTTAATCTACGAAAATATATTATAACCACGTGTGAAAATACAAAATAACTTTCCCCGAGGTACCCACGATTTCAAAAAGCTTTTTTAATATTTAGAAACGGATATATTTTCGAGATTTTAAAAAGCGCATTTTTTTTTTTTTTTTTTTAAGTTTCTTTTTCAGCCACTGTTTTTCGAGAACTTTTCCGAGTGGTTTTTATAGGGTATCGTAACTGAAATTATACATCCAAAAGAAACAAAAATAATATTAAATTTGATGTTAGTGTTAATGCTGTTAATGTATCATGCACATCTGTAAAAGATGTCTGTAAAACATATTTGTTGAAGAAAATGTTTACTCGATAATGGGTATGGCATCCGAAAATCCTATATTCCAGATTGAGAAAAGCGATTAACACACTATAAAAACTACTCGGAAATGTTTCCGAACATCGAGGGGCAGCAATAGAAACTTTGTACTTATAAATGCCTGTTTAAATATCGGAAATGTATTAGTTTCTGGGAGTTCCAAGGTTTAAGAAAGCTTTTCGGAATAATGGGTAACTCGAAAAAGGTCGTATATTTTCGTTCGTGGTTATACTATCTTGGATTAACCCTTAAATGCACAGTGTAACTTAGGAGTTACATGATCTTTTTTTGCCCTTTGCCGCTTTCTACTGCTCTTTTGGTGAACTATTATGTGTTACCCACGTGTGATAACATCGTGAAATCTGTTCTTGTTCTAATTTGTCATCACGGGAAGTTATAACATCTTTTGTTGATACTACTTTCAATGTGCTCGAATGGCGTTTTTCCTCTATCTTTATAAGGTAGTCATTATTAATTCTGAAAACTATTAAAAGCATTGTAAAAATTATTTTATTGTTGAATAGTTATTGTGCAGTGTAAACACTTTAAAGTAAGTACAGGATGGTCATAAAAAAACTTCTCTGATATATGTACCCCTAGCGACCTAACCGGTCAACCAATGGAAAGGAAATTTCAGATTTAGTTATTTGAAGGTATGCGCTCGAGATCGCGATTTTTTAAAACAATAGAGCTCTCACGGTTACTGTTACAATGAAAAAATTTCGAAATTTGCGAATGACAACACCCTTTTTTTTCCTGCGCAAATTCATCAACGCATTGAAAAATCATAAATGGCGTTGGAACGATATATGTATGACTAAAATTGCCTGTGTAAAATCATGGCATACTCAATCCTAATCACTCCTATGTAATATAATATTCAGCACTCTAAAACAAATGATTACATTTTTATTTTCACTATGTGCACACAAACACAACTCAAAAACACAGGGTGAACCCCAACTCAACCTCTCCAAACTCAAAGACCCTATTGAATTATCCAATTTATGGGGTATTTACAGTATTAATTGCCAGTGCGGCCTTTCCTATATTGGACAAAGCAAACGCTGCTTAAAATTTCGTATCAAAGAACATCAACCATATATTAAAAAACAAGAAACCAATAAATCCTCTATTGCAAAACATTGCTGAGAGATGAATCATACTTTTGACTTCAATTCGGTTAAAATAATCCTTAAACCCATTTCTATACACGAACTTAATTTCCTTGAAGCATTTCATATTTATAAAAATTCTGAAAATATTGTTAATTGTCAATTCGCTGTTTCCCCCATTATCAGATTGTTGGAAATATTACATAAAAACTTCTTTTTCTTATTTTTTTTAAGCAATTGCTCACTATTTCGGTTTTGTTTCCCATCTATTTTCCTATTGATTATTACCTGCAATCCTCTGTTTTCGTATTGGTCAATAAACCTTTAATTTGAGTCCCCATCTCTCCTATATATGTGAGCAAATTTCCGTCATCCTTAGCACTGAGGAAATGTATGCTATATGCTACCGAAACCGGTATGCTCAAAATTTTAAATTTTTGGTGCTTTTAAGGTTGTTATTTTTACATTTCTATTGTATTGCACCGAGCTCCATCTTGATAATTACATCTACTAGTTCGTGCGTACCATCGGGGACATTCTCAAGATAAATAATGATAAAATGAAAAAAAATTCGCAATTTTTTTTAAATATTTCAAATGCGTCAATTTGTTTTTTGCAAAAATAATTTATTTTAACATTACAGATCTTGAGAATGTCTCCGATTGTGTGTACGAAACTAGTTAGCCTGTTTTAAGAAAAGGTTTTTTAAGCCTTTGTGTTCACTGTAATTACATTCAGCATATGCAGGGTGTCCCCGAATTCATGGGCCAAACTGTAAGGGGAGGTAAAGTACACATAAAGAAGCAATTTTGGTACAGCAATGTGCGGTCGGAAATGAAAAGTTTAGGCGAAAAACAAGAAATTTGGAGGAAATGTAAACGAGCGTTTTATTGAGATAACAATTACAGTAAGTGCTCAAATGTGCCACTGGCAGTGTCTAGAAAATGACTGGCGTACCTTTTCGCAGATTCCAAGTGTTTCACGAACATTAGCACCAACTACTTAAAGTCTTGCAATGAGGTCCTCATCAGAGTCAAACGGTGTCTCATAGAGGAGATATCTGGAACCTTCGAAAGGGTACGCCAATCACTTGCTAGACGCTTACAGGCATGTATCGATGTTGGTGGTGGCATATTTGAGCACTTGCTGTAACTGCTATGTCAATAAAACACTTGTTTTCACTTCCTCCGCATTTCTTGTTTTTCGCCAAAACTTTTCATTTCTGACCTCACATTGGTATACCAAAATTGCTTCTTTATGTGTACTTTACCCCCGCTTACAGTATGGCCCATGAATTCGGTGGCACCCTGTATATATATTTTATTTTAATGATAATAAGACATTTTTCTTATATAATTCTATGTCTATCAAAAAATATTTTTGCTTGTACAGCGAATAATGAATGCTCAAGGAAGATGATAAAGGAAAGTATCTGTAAATCACCTTAAATTACATTTCCGTCAATCGATGTGTTAAATGAATTTTATAACAAGTTTTTTAATGGTACCATCGAGTTTAAAGTACCATCGAGGCACAAAGGCACCTCAAAATCAGCATCTGCTGACTCAGCATCTCAAAATATATGATTACATTTTATTTAGAAATTAAAGTTTAACATACGAGAGTGACGTAATTATGTATGCTTGAAACAGTTTATTATTTTATTTTGTTGTCAAGTTAAATGGTGTTTTGGCGTCTTTTTTGTTAGCATAATTTCTTTCAAACTTCTTTCTTGTCACACATATTAAACTCTAAATTACTTTAGCCTTTAAAAGATCTAAAGAGTTAATTAACATTTAGCGTTTTCGTTGATGACGCATGGGAAAGAGTTGTGAAGTTAACAAGCATTTCTAAGGTCATTACCATTATTCTAATAAACTATCAAAACTACTTTCCAAAATATAATGAATAAACTGAGCTAGTACAGTGGCGTAGGAATTCAAAAAATATGGGACGGACTCAAGTTATCATTTTCAGATAAATTTAACAATTATGGTTATATATACCGGGTGAGCCAAAAGTTCGTTAAAACTTTAAAAACTCATTAAAAAGGAAGAAATTATGATAAAGGAGTGCGGTTTGCAAGAAAAGGCTCACACGGTAGTCGGATTTTTATAGCAGCAAAAAAAAAAAAAAAAAAAGTGCTTCCGGCCAGTACCGGGAGGAAGAGGTAGCTTTCATATTCCTTATTTTAAAAAAGCCAACTTATATCATTCAAACACACGAAGCTCAATTCAGTGGAAACCGAATATAGGAGATTCAATACTATTTTTTATCAATATAATGAATGAGAATTTCGCGAAATTAGTCAGCTTTATCCAAGCTGCTTTTCTTTAAAGTAACTTTTGGCAGCCAAATTCGGCGATTTCTTAAAGTGCCTGCCATTTTAAGACAACATGGTGGATGAGGCTAACCAGTGAACTTGGTCGAGACCTTAGTAATTGCTGTGCACATGCTCACTCACATCGGAATCGGTTGATATATACGAGTGCTGTCGCATGCAAAAAATCAGATTTTTCAAAATGTCACCCACAATAGAAATTGAAACTGCTATATCTGAGCCATTTTTTAAGGTAAAGACAAACAAAAAATGCTCCTGAATCGTTATATCAAGGTCAAATACTTAAGAAAGAAACCTTTTTCAATTTCTAATTTTTTTGCTCCTCACTTTAAATATATATATTTTTTTTATTTAATGGCCGCCATTATGAAACAAGATGGCTGATGAATCTGGCCAGCGAACTTGGTCGAGGTATTGATGTATACTATCCACATGCCTTCTTACATCGAAATAGGCGAATTGTGTGGTATCGCGTGACAAATACAAGATCGTTTCAAAATGTTAGCCATGCTAGAAATTCAAAGTGCTATAACTCAGCCATTTCTTAAGATATAGACGAAACAAAAACTGCTCCCGAATCTTTTTATGAAGGTGAAACACATAAGAAGAAAATATTTTTTCAATTTTCAATTTTTTGGTGCCACATTTCAAATTTAAATTTTTCTTAAAAATTTAAATGGCCGCCATTTTTAAACAAGATGGCGGATGAAGCTGGCCAACGAACCCGGTCGAGACATTGGTATGCACTATGTATAAACGAAGTTACATCCAAATCGGTTCATAAATACGCCTTTTATCGCGTGACAAAATTCAGGACGTTTCAAAATGTCAGCCACGCTAGAAATTCAAAATTCTGCAACTCAGCCATTTTTTAAGATATAGACGAAACAAAAACTGCTCCGAAATCTTTCTATATAGGTCAAATACATAAGAAAAAAATATTTTTCCATTTTCAATTTTTTGGTACCACATTTCAAATTTTAAATTTTTTAAAAATTTTTAAATGGCCGCCATTTTGAAACAAACTGGCGGATGAAGCTGGCCAACGAACTCGGTCGAGACATTGGTATGTACTATGTACACATCGAATTACATCGAAATCGGTTCATAAATACGCCTTTTATCGCGTCACAAAATGCAGGACGTTTCAAAATGTCAGCCACGCTAGAAATTCAAAATGCTATAACTCAGCCATTTTTTAAGATATAGACGAAACAAAAACTGCTCCGGAATCTTTGTATAAAGTTCAAATACATAAGAAAAAAATATTTTCCCATTTTTAATTTTTTGGTACCACATTTCAAATTTTAAATTTTTTTTAAAATTTTAAATGGCCGCCATTTTTAAACAAAACGGCGGATGAAGCTGGCCAACGAACTCGGTCGAGACATTGGTATGTACTATGTACACACCGAATTACATTGAAATCGGTTCATAATTACGATAGTTACAGTGTGACATAGGTCAGATATATATATATATATATATATATATATATATATCAATTTTGAACGGAGGGTGGTTTCGGGGTCTGGGGGTCATGATCGATGAAAATATACCAAAATTTTTTGAAATCGCTTTCCTCCGAACGGCTGCAATAGGTAGCTTTTTGTAATGAAAGCTACCAAAAAAAAAAAAAAAAAAAAAAAAAAAAAAAAAGGCTAAAAAAATACACGTAGAGGGCGCTGACGACCCGAAACACAATGAACAGGACAACAATACGCTTCATTCATTTGTTTTTCCAATAACAATTGTTCAACATGACCTCCAAAATATTCTACAACACAACCAGGTTGTGTCGTAGTACTTGTTCATTGAGTTTCGGGTTATCAGCGCCCTCTGCATGCGATTTTTTAACCCTTTTTTCTGCTACTAAAAAAAATCCGACTACTTTGAGAGCCTTTTATTGCAAACCGCACATAACAGCACCTTTATCATAATTTCTTCATTTTTAATGAGTTTTTAAAGTTTTAACGAACTTTTGGCTCACCCGGTATATGTGTGTGTGTGTTACGATATTTTGTAATATTCAGACGAAAACTGAGGTCATGACAATAACAGCTCTCTCTTTAACTCCATTAGAATACTCCTCGAAAGCCACTCACAAAATTCCATATTTAGGAACTTTAAAATCAACACCATTTTACCACTTATCTAGTAGATAAATACTGAAGTAAATATACTAAAACAGCACATTTACAGTCGTCGATAGCCGTTTCGCACTGGATCGAATGTATGGGTTTTTTTCATTAATAACAGAGCAGAATAATCCGTATCGGAAACACTTTTATTTAACCAATTGAGTAGAATACATCTTTAAAGCATTCGCCCCCTACCCCCCCCCCCCCCTCCATAGAATATATCGGCATTTTCACTACTTAAGTAGTAATTAGTCCCGTCATCATGACCTATATTATAAAAAAATGATGTTATCATATCAATCTGTTATTCAAATAAAGAATCGCTTCCAGACGACAAGCATGAGTTTTGAAAGCAACTGGAAACACGAAAGTCTGAGCTCCTCAGTCATGTTTTGGCGTTTTAAACCTGTAAGTGGACTGGTTTTCACTGCACTGCAGATATAACGTTAGCGAATAACAGCCCGAATAAGCACAGAACTATATTTTAAGTGTGGATGAAAGAAATGGAGCGAGCCGGTCTTCCCGGAAAAAAGCACGCCAAACGACTTTTAGAATAATTAAATAAGAAAATGGTACAAAACAGATAATTTTAATAAAATTCATATCGGCATTTAAGATTCAAAAATGAAAGATCTTCAAACAAATAATAATTACGGAAAATGTTTTTTAGAATAGAATTTGAAAAGAAATAAAATATTAATGTACGCATTTTAAATAGGAATGAAAGTAAACGGAAGGATTGGAATATTTTTTAAGATAGGAATACTAAATTAATAAACTAAGGATTGTAGAATAATGTTAGATAAGAAATTTTTATGGAATAATTTTAATGAATCACGGAAATTTAATTTTCGTAATACATATAAGTCTGTATTAATAAACTATAAAATCTCTCTCTCACTCTGTGTGTGTGTGTGCGTGTGTGTGTGTGTGTGTGTGGGGGTGTTTACAATGGTTATAGAAATTTATCTCACGTAAAGATCTGAACATTTGGATGAGAATACACAAAGACATTTCCGAATGCAGATGTGGCTAAAATTTTTCATTCTCAATAATTTAACCGAAATATTAATTCAAAACTCCAATTAACATAGCAAAATGGCGAGCATGCAACGTGCTACCAGTTGTGTCTGCGCCTATCCGAGTAAACCTCGGTTCTTCAAGCAGACGAAAGAAAAATGTTAAATTTCTTTTTCTGCTATTTAAAACTGTCAACACCTTGGTCCCCGTGGAGTTACAAAAATATAGTATACTTTTATAGTATAATTTTGTTTGCCTATTGGAAATAAAATGATTGACTGTTTAAATAAGACATTTTTTTTCCCATGAGGAGAGCGGGAACCATGATTTAGTAATTCATATTAAAAGAATGCTAGTATTTGTGCTGTAAAACATAAAGATATTGTGTCCATAAAAATAACTTACATTGTACTCAAACTTTATTTAAATTTAAACTTTCGCAATTAGGGCTGTGAAAGTTTGTTGCTTTGTGAAAACTTTTGTTAGTATATATTTGTGGATCTAGAATACATAATTAATGAAATGAGTACACAAAAAAAATGACTCATTTAAAACAGAAAATGAAAAACGAGAAAAAATGAAAACGTGGGAGTTTCACGTAATTTTTACTCAGCAGCATATTTTCTTTAAAAAGCAGCATAAGGGCGATTCTCATAAAATTTGACATTTTCAAAATGGGAAAACTTTTAAAATTGACAGTGTTTTAAATTGATTATGTTATTATTATTATTATTATTATTATTATTTTTTTTTTACGTTTGCTTTAATTTATCTATAATTGGTGGATGTATTAAAATAAATAAAAAAATTCAATGTAAAATATCATGACTTTGGCATTTGAGTTTTGTCTTTTTTAACTTAAAATGAAACACAAGGTGATCCAAATAACATGATAAAAAGCTCATCATCGGAACATACATTCGGAAATACTGCTTCATGCAGGATGAAGCACGGCTCCAGAGTCCAACATATGTTTTTATTTTTAGACTAAAAACAGTATTCAGTGTGGCTACAGTTGGACAGGAGGCAGATAAATTCACTGGTAATGGAATAGAATGAACCCTTATATCCCGGATCTAAATCATTGCAATTATTATAATTATTATTTATTTATTTCGGGGAGGGTACTAAAGACAGAGTTTATAAATATAACCGAAGTTCAATTACAGACTTCAAATCAGTTGTTGAAAGTGAGATTAACCTATTTGATTCTGCCATTCCTCCATCGAGTAAGTAGTGATAGAATTTTGAAATCGACTCCATAGCACTGGAACAGCTTCAGATTTACGAACTAAATGTTTTGTAAACATTACATTAGATGTTAAATGCATGTTAAATAAATGCTATTAGTTTCGAATATTTATCTGTAGTCTTTTTTTTTTTTCGTACTAAATACAGAGTTTATAAATATAACCGAAGTTCAATTACAGACTTCAAATCAGTTGTTGAAAGTGAGATTAACCTATTTGATTCTGCCATTCTTCCATCGAGTAAGTAGTGATTGAATTTTGAAATCGACTCCATATCACTGTAACAGCTTCAGATTTACGAACTAAATGTTTTGTAAACATTACATTAAATGTTAAATGCATGTTAAATAAATACTATTAGTTTCGAATATTTATCTGTTGTCGTTTTTTTTTTTTTTTTTTCGTACTAAAGACAGAGTTTATAAATATAACCGAAGTTCAATTACAGACTTCAAATCAGTTGTTGAAAGTGAGATTAACCTATTTGATTCTGCCATTCCTCCATCGAGTAAGTAGTGATTGAATTTTGAAATCGACTCCATATCACTGTAACAGCTTCAGATTTACGAACTAAATGTTTTGTAACCATTACATTAAATGTTAAATGCATGTTAAATAAATGCTATTAGTTTCGAATATTTATCTGTAGTCATTTTATCGTAGTAGTCACCAACTTTCTATGATGTTAATTGGTCATTCTATATAAATCAGATTAAAAATGTATACATTATTTATACGCATATAATTTTAATTAATTTTTCAATTAATTAAAACTTAAATTAAATTTTAAAAATAATTAATTAAATTGAAAATTAATTAAAATTATATATGGGTTCAACAATGCTGGGTTTATTTGTGTCTCACATTTCGCCACAGGATTGTGTACTCATGAATAATATTCCATCTTGTGCTGCAGTTGCAGCCTTACCAACATATGTGAGTGAGAGATGCTAAGCTGGGTATCGTCCTCGCAGTTTAAATGCTAGAGCACTTGCAGCGCTATTCCAAGGGTCCGGGTCATTTTTCACTCTGTTGGTTCTACGCTTAGTTAGCAATGTGATAAATAAGGTATTAAATATTATTTATACGTTAGTGAAATTTATATGTATTAGTAATCTTTTCAGACCTGCAATAATTTGTGTTCTTACTCATAGAGCGTAATTTCACCACTGAGTAGCGAGCTAAATAACAAATAATTCAACTAACTTTGAGCAAGTAATTACATGCATTCACCATTAGAATATTATTGTTTCATTGTATTACACACTTCCTTACCAATCACTACGCTCAAAGAACATACACTTTATAATCTCCCTGTGATATCAGTTCAGTATACTTCTGCAACTTTACCTGGATGCCTTTTTCGTACCAGCTAGTTTCTCGCAAATAGAGCTGTTCTCTATCACAAATACATACCCAATAATTTCACTGATGACTAAATTAGTAAATAATAGATCATTCACTAACATTGTCCGTCACGATCATTGAATTTATAGACCGTGTCTCCATACCTCGTGTGATTTCCTAGAGGAAAACCCTATACTCATAATGTCCGCTTTGGTCACTGTGAGAAACTTGGGACTGACCATGTGATTGACATCTCACCATGTCAGTGAGAGTGTCCGCACGCAAGTATCTTGTTTAAGGATGAAAATGATATCGCTCAGATATGTTTTAAACTGTACATTAGGTCTGGTTCATTGACTATGCCCGGATTCAGAGAGTGAAAGTAGAGGTTGATTTTGTGAAACCGCAGAAAATTTGATGCGAATAAAAATTTTAATTCAGAGCATGTTCAAAAAATAAATGTTACAATATTGATTTGAAGTTTCCTATTCTTATTATGAAATTATTTATTCAGTAACAAGGAAATTCTGGAAAAAGTTAAATAAGTTTATATGTTTCTAATTTACTGGTTGGATGCTTGGCGTAAATTGTACTTCTGCAAAAACTAATTATACCAGCGATTTCTACTCTCTTGTTATCGCAGATGTGAGATAAAAAAAAATACATCCAATAAAATTAAATTTATGAAATAATATTATCAAATAATTTATTAAAAAAATAATAATAAAATAGTAATAGATATTCTATCCACAGATATATATAAACTTCAACGTTTAAGAAAATTAAATGGGAAAAACTGATTGCAAAGAAGAAAAAAGAAAAAAGAAGTGAACCATCTAAAATGCATCTAAAAAGTTATCTAAATATTTCAAAATGCTATATCTTTAAAAACTGGAAGGAAATGAACACAAAAGCCCTCATGCATTTCAACACTGTTTCAATTTTCTGTTTACCTATTTTGTAAAAAGGAGACATAGTATTAGCTTAATCGATCAGATTGTGAAAATTTTCATGAACCTAACAGTTGCTACTCCTGGACACTACTGAATAACTCTTGCACTAATTCGAGCTCCTAAATACTCGTGGATAGAAGTGAAACACTCGCATAATCAAAATATCAGTCTGAATATCAGTAAAGTTTGTTTCTCTTCTGTAATGTGTAGCACAGTGTTAATGTACAATAGGATAAAGATACATTTCGATCTTGTCACAAAAGTTCTACTTCAAATAAATAAATAAATAGCAGGTAGAATTACAATTTTTTAAAATGAAAATTTTCATAAAAATATTACATTTTTAAATTTTTTTTTTAATGAGTATAAAATAAGAAAAATGTAGCATTAGCTTGATCGATCAGATTGTGAAAATTTTCATGAACCTAACAGTTGCTACTCCTGGACACTACTGAATAACTCTTGCACTAATTCGAGCTCCTAAATACTCGTGGATAGAAGTGAAACACTCGCATAATCAAATTATCGCAGTCTGAATATCAGTAAAGTTTGTTTCTCTTCTGTAATGTGTAGCACAGTGTTAATGTACAACAGGATAAAGATACACTTCGATCTTGTCACAAAAGTTCTACTTCAAATAAATAAATAAATAGCAGGTAGAATTACAATTTTTAAAATGAAAAATTTCATAAAAATATTACATTTTTAAATTTTTTTTTTAATGAGTATAAAATAAGAAAAATGTAGCATTAGCTTGATCGATCAGATTGTGAAAATTTTCATGAACCTAACAGTTGCTACTCCTGGACACTACTGAATAACTCTTGCACTAATTCGAGCTCCTAAATACTCGTGGATAGAAGTGAAACACTCGCATAATCAAATTATCAGTCTGAATATCAGTAAAGTTTGTTTCTCTTCTGTAATGTGTAGCACAGTGTTAATGTACAACAGGATAAAGATACATTTCGATCTTGTCACAAAAGTTCTACTTCAAATAAATAAATAAATAGCAGGTAGAATTACAATTTTTAAAATGAAAATTTTCATAAAAATATTACAGTTTTAATTTTTTTTTTAATGAGTATAAAATAAGAAAAATGTAGCATTTTGAAATTGACCAGAATACAGATTCAAACATGAAAATATTTACAGTATTCATTTGCTTCTAGATTTTTAACATGCAGTCATCTAAAATATTTAAAAAGCGATCTTCACCTACATGTCAGTAGTGTTCATGGTTATCTTAACTAGAAGCACATTTCACTTCTTCATTTTATCTGTAAAAAAGAAACGAATTAGGCTAAATGTATCTTATACTATGGACGGAATCGTTCTTTATCCATTGGCGGTTTTAGTGTTGCATACTTATCTATAATACTTTAGTTTTTTTTTTTTATTATTATTAGGGATTTTTTTTACCATGTGCCCTGCATATTTTGCATTGAATGTCATATTTTAAATTGCAAAAATGCTCTTATATAGCTTGAAATTGTATAAATTGGAAAAATATAATCAATGAAAATATGCAAAATTTATCTGTATTAGTACAATTGTACAACAATTTGAATATAGCATAGGAATTCAATGTACCCACAACTAGGCGATGATCTAGTTGCCTCAAGATAAGGGGCTGTGCATCTATCTATGTATAACGTTATCACTTTAGAAAGGAGGGGGTGGGGTGATGTCGTAAGATATCTCTAGGGAGAGGAGAGAGGGTTGTCTTTTGATATAGTTATCATTTTGATCCAACAAAAATTTTCTTTTTTTGGTAACTTTTTCTTTACATCAATATAGTCTGCTACCTTTTTTTAAGTCGGTTATCTATCTATTTATGAAAATACCAAATTATACTAATGATTGTAAATTCATTTAATTCCACATTATGGATTATCACAACTTTCGCTATTCCTATTCTTCTACCATATTCGCGTATAATTAGTTGTTCAAAAAACAAGGTTCGAAATGATACTTGTTATGTTTACTTGTAAAAAATGACGAAGAATGATGTTGTCCACCTGTTTTGTTTATAAGAACTTCTGCTTACCCCCGTGCAGGGTGCGAGTGCAAGAAGTCAATATTATTATTGACTGCAATATGCAACAAAAAAGCTGTTATTAAATGCTTTTAAATAGTATTTCTTTAGAGTGTTATTTGATATAAAGTTATTTCATATATAATAGTGATGTTTTATTAACTTCTTCTCTCCATTTAACTCAGTAAAGTATGCGA
The DNA here is from genome assembly GCA_963932465.1 of Maratus speciosus. Lineage (NCBI taxonomy): Eukaryota > Metazoa > Arthropoda > Arachnida > Araneae > Salticidae > Maratus > Maratus speciosus. The sequence goes on along the minus strand of OZ010786.1, from coordinate 104,981,888 downwards.
ATAATAAATGTATATTTATTTCTGAATATCATTGCAAAGGTATAAGAAAAAGAAAGAAAAAAATTCTAAAACTAAAAAGAATTTCTAGACACTGATTACAATATCATCAGGGGGAGTGGGGCTTCCGAAGAATGATAACGTACGATATTGTAAGGGTGGGGTAGGAGTCCAAAATTGCCAAAAAGTTGATAACGTTATATATGTACAGCCCCTAAGTGGTAATGGCCGTCTCGAGAGGTGCATCTGCGTATCTTATTTATGTATCGACTAAGATTAAATAAAACTAAGCACACGCGATTATCAAATAGTTTTACCTTTTCCCCCTTTAAACTTAATATTCTCCTCACACAATTTCAAGGATCATTGTATTTTTTAAATCAGGAAATGAAGGTCTTGTGTGTAGCACGTCTTTAATAATAGCCTCGGTAGAAGCAGCTTTGATGGTCGAAGATGGACTCAATTGGGAAATTTCATCGTTCAGGGCGAGGCTTGGTCTTTCTCTCATCTATGCCCTTAGCCTTACTCCACCCTTAAATAAAGAAAGCGACTTGAAACGTCCTCGCCCTGATTTTTGTTTTAAGATGTACCCGTTAAAGGCATAACTGAAATCATTTTTTCTTTAAAAAAATAAAAAAATAAACCTTTCAAGCTCCGCCTGCATGTTTACACACTTCACCTAAAATGATTAGTCAAGACAAAAGTGTTAAGTGTTTTTTTTTCTCTTTTTATAAAGTAAGGTCAATTGTAAAATTTATTTCCTCCATTGTTTAATTAACGCTATTGACAAAAAATAACACTTTTTCGCACTTAAATGCCTCTAGTTAGACGAAAGAAAGAATAAATGGATTCAGAAGTTGTGTGAAAAAAAATTTAGTCCATCTTTTTTTTTTTAATGTTAATAATCGATTACATAAATTAAACATATTATTATTTGTAAATTATTTCAATTGTAAATAAACAAACATGCACATACTCATACAGGGTGTCCCAAAAATGACTGATGGATTTTAAAATTCAATAACTTGCAAACGGTGACAGATATTAAAAAAATTCTTGCAAGAGTGTTATGTAAGATGTCAGGAGTTTCTATTTTGCGATTCTGAGTTTTAGTTACAAATAGCATCGATAGATGGCGATGCGAGCAATAACTGCAAAATACAGGCTCAATTTTTCGGCCTCTCTCTACTTCCAAGCGAAAAAAGGAGATTAAAATGTACTGAATGGATCCCGAAGTATCAAAATTCGGGTCTGGACTGAGCGCCTATTTCTCTCATTGCCATCTATTCTCTGAAAACTGAACTAAAATCAAGAATCACAGTAAAAAAAAAAACTCCTGACATCATACATAAACCTCCTGCAAGAATTTTCTTAATATCTGTCACCGTTTGGAAGTTATTGAATTTTAAAATCCATCATTCATTTTTGGGACACCCGGTATATTCGGGTAAATTGAAATAAAAAATTCTGGGATGTTGCAGCGTTCTGAATAAAATCAGGGTGTGTTGCTCATTTAAAAATGTTGAGAAATATTGCTATACCATTTTCAAAAATTTTGAATTGACACATTGTTGCGGATTTACATGGACTGGACAAATAATAAAGAGATCTGTGATTTCCATACTTAACGAATTATTAAAATCGAGTTAAATTCGAATACCATGACACCAGAACAGGGGAAATAAATATTGAACATGAATAAAAAGAAAGAGTTTAAACAAAAGTTACTTTTTCGGGAGATCAAATAATTATTCTACCAAAACATAAAATCTATTTGAAACGTCCTCACCCTATTTTTTCTTTTAAGACATACATGCTAATAGCATAACCGAAGGCATATTTTCCCTGTTTATACAGATATATATTTTTTTCATCACTCGTTTGCATGTTTACACACTTCACCTAAAATGATTAGTCGAGACAAAAGTGTTAAGTGCTTTTTTTCCTCTTATTTTTATCAATTGTAACTTTTTTTCTCCTACATTGTTTGGTTCTAGTTACTGACATAAAAGAACTTAAGATTAAATGGAATCAAAAAGTTTGGGAAAAAGTAGTAGAAGCTACAATTCAATATACATAGGAGTGTTTCTAAACACATTGACTGCCATGGCACGCAAATATGTGTGCCATCAGAGGAGTCGTCATGAGGGGGGGGGGGGGGGTATGGAGGAGGAGTTTCCCCCTCCAATATTTGTGAACTTGGGAAATTTTAGATTTTTGGAAGAACTTTTTTCTTTTTAAAAAATAATAGTAAAATAAATATGAATTTTTGATTGTTTTGGTGACTTCTTTTCTGAGTGCTGTAACTGTAAAAGAGTTAAATAATAGAAACAAATACAAAACGAAAGCAGCCAGACTCAGTCTGTCATTGGTTTCACTGTTCTATGAAAAAATACGTCCACCAGACCTCAATTTCTCTACTCCTGCCCATCAATAGCTGACTCTGGTCCACATCGTTTATTTCCTACAAAACTTTGTTATATACTGTACAATTTCAAAATAACGTCAGCAATTTTTATTAAGAATCATTGACATTATTTTCATAAGAAAAACCATCATGATTCGTTCACAATAAGAAGACAAAGAATTCACAAACTAATGCTAGTTGACAAAACAGAAAAAAGAAATGGTATGATGTTAGATCTTCTAAAAATAAAATATAAACTAAACGTTAAAAAGAACAAAACATATTCTACTGTCACGAACGAAAATCGGACAACAAACTATTCACGTGTCTTCCGATTGGCGCTATAGCAATAGGTCGTTGCCAGAGCGGTTATAGAAGGTTCTTAGGCGTTACCATCAATGCCAGGCATTATCTGCAAATATCACAAATTTTCTTTTAAAATAGCATTCGATTCTAATTCTAGGAAACAAAAACACGATGTCTCTCTCCCTTTCATTTTGATCTCAAATAGCATAAAATAAGTTGAACATACATTGCACATATCATTTGAGTTGGATATTAGAGTAGTTTGTTTCAAGTTGGGACATATTTTAATCCCCTCCCCCCCAATAAATATCTGTCGGTACGCCCCTGTGTGCCAACAATATTTACTGAGACACAATACAAAACGAATACGTGTGCCATCCATATTTTCATTGAAGACAATTTATTGTCATGAAACTGGACTATCTGGACTATAAACTGGACTATATAATTTTTTTTTGCCAACATCCTTTTTTCGATACAGTTACAAAACTCAGAACGATAATGAGGTATCCTTTGACGGGTTTTTGAACAGGCTTCTGACATAGTGCACTCACATTTCGTTAAAACATGTTCTTGATTCTTGATTAAAAATTGCAGTTAATTAAAAATTAAACCAGCATTGTTTTCATAAATGAAATGAAAGGTTTTTCTCAAATCAGTGTTACCAGAAAAATTAAATACCTCTTTATATCATGCTCAATATCTCTCTATTCTAAAAAAAAAGTAACTCACGCTGTCACCGCCGCCGGTTTTGAATTTTCTGTGACCGGAGGTCTTTTTTCGCTAATATCAAGAAAAATATTGCATACAAAAATATGAAAATCGGTGGTATTATAGAGAAATGTTTGATAAACACGCTGATGCAGACCGTTTTCAAATCGAAGAATTATTTTAAGAGATATTTAACGCCAAATTTGGACAAAATCGTTCCATTAAAAAAGTTTTATAGCAGCAAAAACTGTACATGGTAATTTAATCCGTTTTAGATCATTTTATTCGTTTGAAGTTCCCGGTGTTTCCCCATTCATTTTTTTAATTTGACTAATTTTTTTAGGTTTAATGTCTATTTTAAATTCAAATTTTCAGCTTTTCCAGAGATATTTTTTACATATTTTAGAAAATGGTTTTAATTTAAACTGTTGCCAACTGTATAAATAGCGCAAACAATAATGTTTGCTTCAAATAAAAAAAATATTTACACGTGATTATTATAAACAGAAAAAAATCTTCGAATTAGAATTAAATAATTAGGTATAAAAAGCAGGAACATATTGAAAATTATGTCATAAAAACTATATTTACACGTGAATTTTAAAAGAGGAAGGATATTGTAAAATAATAAATTCATTAACATGCGTTAGAAGTCTTAAATAGGAGAAATTACGTCATATTTACGTCACATTACACATTAAGTAAAATCAACAAAAAATAATATTGCAAAACACTTTAAATTTAAAAATTACGCGGGACATTTATTTGATGTTTTGATAAGATTTTTTCAACTATTTTTGTTAGGACAGCACAAATAAAATTTCATTTCTAACAAAAGTATTTACACGTGAATATTAAATAGAGAAAGAAAAGTTTGGGTGAAAATTACGTCAGATTAAAAATGATACATTTAAAATGTCTTATTTAAAAGAACTTTCTTTTCGCCTTGTTAAAAAAAAAACAGGGAGACAAAGACTATGTTTACTTAATTCCCTTTATATTAGCTTACTTTGATATGTTTGATTGATTTTATTTAATCAAAGACGAAAACAGCCATTGTATCTTTTAACAGCAGATCGCCACTGTTTTTTAAATTATAATTCGATCTTCCGAATTCAAAGCCGATCAAATTAGCGTGATTTTAGAGTCTGCGCTGTCTGAACGGGGGTTGGCGAGCATAGCTCGTAGGGGGCAGAGTCTCCTAGTTTATATAAAAAAAGTAAATAACACAAAAAGATAAAGTGTGAAGCCTCCACACGGGTTTATTTCATATTTATGAATAAAAGGCAAAATTAAAATTGAAATGTTTAGAATAATAGATCGACAGAAGCAGTAGTATTTCACGTGTAGCTTAAGAACTGTGCTTTGTTATATTAGATTAAATTGTATTTTATATGTATTCAATTTATTTTTCTTTGTCCCTTGTTTTTCCCGAAGCGATTACATTATCCTTTAATGCAGTTAAAATATGACAGTTAATTTTTCATCGCGCGTGCCTTTTGCTATATTTTTTTACTGTAACTTTAATGGAATAAATGAGATGATATTTTTGGTTGATCAATGTTGTTCGCAGATATAAGTTTAAACCTGCATCTAAAAATTATTAGATATTGAAAATAAATATTAGACTGAAGTGCGAAGCATTCGCATGGGTCTATTGATATACATTTTATTTACGATGTCAACTTCCCCTTTTTTAAGCACATACAAAACGCACAACGATGAAGGAGGTATCATATTTAATCATTTTAATTTTGTTAGTAATGTGAATAAAAATTCACTTAATTAAAATTGAGGTATCGTATGTCAAGTTTTTGAACAGTCTTTTGATATAGGGGAGACCGGGGGAATGGCGATACCTTAAGGGAATTTAATTTTTTCCACCCCCCAAAAAATATTTATTTTTTAATAGTAAAAATTCTAAAGCAAAATCCCGATCTTTAGTATCTGTATAAATTTAACCGTAATCATAACTGTAAAGTAAGCACACATAAAAAAAACTTTCTTTCAACCTCTGTACAGTTGCGGGATTACCCAAGATGCTGGGGTAATTCCGCCTCTGTATCGGGGTAATGATGCCACTCTTTAATGACCTAGTAAATACATAAAATGGATACTAGGAAGCACATAACCTACTGAAAATATTTAGAAGGCAATAATTTATCAAAATAATGAATAATTACAATGTTCTTTAAGCTGGATTTATTAATGTGTTAAGCTTATAATTTAACTCAAACTGGAAAAGTCACCCTTTGCCATGGTGGAGGCATTACCCCGAGAGGATAATATAGCAGAAATCCCCCAGCAAAGCCGAAAGAAGAACCAAACTTGTTTAACAAATTGCATCAAAATGTCGGCGACTGCATGTAGATTATGTGTAATATTATCTTAAGTACCTAATGTTATAATAAAAGGTGTTTACCTCTACTCATTTGAAGCTCCAAAATAAGAAACAACTAAATGAAAACTAAATTTTTCACTAGAACAAGCGAACGACGTACAACAAAATCATTCCCACTCTAGGCACTGTTTCTATTGTTGGCCGCTATAGTGCAGGCGCATTCACGATCTCAAACTGCAGTTAGTTTTTAAACTAGGCGGGGTGGCGGCATTACCCCGAGTGGCGCCATTCCCCCGGTCTCCCCCGGTGAACTTTGTTAAAACACCCTGCTTGCTAAAAATTGCTGTTCATTAAAAATTAGGGGAAAAATAGCAGCAAAAATTTCAAAGATTGCACTGCAAAAGCTTCGCACGGTTCCGCTGATTGATATTTATTACCATATATTTAAACTAAGAACTAGTTATCTCATACTGGTGTTCAATGTGTAAAAATAACTAAAATTTCGATATTTTTGAATTTAAAATGTACAGTGGGGTCCCGATTATCCAATTCTCGCTTAACCGAGTTTCCGCTTTAACAAAGTAATTTTCTTCTGATGGACTAATGGCTTCTATTATTATGGAACAGCCATTATAAATGAAGTGTTAGGTGAAGATGAAAGAGCAATCGTAAAAAGTTAGAACTCTGATTTTCTGGTCAGAATGAGGGAGGGTGGGGGGGGAGGGGATGACCATAATTTGTTAATTTTTTTTTTTAATTATGCCATTTTTCCCCCATTCTGACCGGAAAATCAGAGTTTCAACTTTTTACGACTGCTCTTTCATCTTCACCTAACATTTCATTTATAGTGGCTGTTTCATAATAACAGAAGCCATCAGTCCATCAGAAGAAAATGATCTATTCCAAAAGTATAAGTTCGATTGGAAAAAACTTTTAATACTTTGAGCAGAAAGAAGAGGCTATGCCTGCAATTTTCATAACATTAATAGAATCACATAGCTGCCAATTTGTACGGTTTTGTTACCTCTAAAATTTAATACAGATTTTTGCCATGCAAAATTGACATTCAACAAACAAAAAACTATCAAGCATTTTTTCAAATAAACAATTTCATTCCCCGTTTTTCTTAAAAGCAACGGAAATGTACATCAAAGAAATGTTGCTAGTACCATAAAGATTAATGAATAAAGGGAAATTTTATATTTCATCTTCTTAGTTGGTGACGATTTGTGTAAATCCAGTTTATCAGAGTTTTTTGCTTATCCGAGGTGATGTTGGACCATATTAACTCTGATAATCGGGACTCTACTGTATAAAACTGACACTTTGACTTAACAGTTATTGATGCGATTGAGAATTGTGAACGCGCTCTATAAACATTGAAACCTACTTGCTAAAAAAAAAAGCAACTTTGTCACAGTCTGTGCCGGACAATGTGTTAACCTATGTATCGCGACACGCAGTGTATAACGATGATTATTAATCAATGCTTATACATATATTTAGTGTTATTCCAATTTAAAATCTACAAAAGTTGTACATGGGGAAATCTAAATTGAAAAGACACTGAAAGACCACGAGTGTGGGAAATGGAAAAAATCATGAATGCAGGAAAAGATAAAGCGAGAGGTTATTTTCTCTGGAAAAAGAAATCGCAATTTGCTTATCTTTTATTCGTTCACGAATAGAGAAAGCATGTGCACAACAATCATCGTAAATATGATCTATAATTTTTACATATTTTTATACAAATAAAAACTTAATTATGTAGAATATAATATAATAAATAATAAATAATCATATGTGTAAATATTAATTAGCAAGTATATAGTTATACATAGTATGTATATTATTTTATATACTGTTATGTAATTTTTGAACAAATTCCTTGGAAGAAATAGATAATTTTGTTCTTAATAGTTCTACTATTTCTTCTACAGTAAGCAAAAGATTAAGTAAATATATAGTATTAAGTAAAAGATTAAATAAATAAATATAGTATTAATAAGTATATAGTTATCTATAGATAGTTTATATACAGTTATATAATTTTTTAACCAATTCTTTTGAATAAATACATAATTTTATTCTTAATAGTTCTATTATTTCTTCTATAACAAACAAAAGGATTTTAATTACTAGTATTAAAAAATGCTCTGATGAGCACCAAAAAAGGCTAATATGTTTAAGTATGAAAAAGGGTTTGACAAGTGCTTCTAATAGAGCATGAAAAAAGACAAGGGGTCCCTTCTTGGCTGCAGCTCACTGTCAATGCCAACTTTGAAAAAATCATATTTGCGCTTTTTCCATATAAAATAAATTCGCGGTACTTTAGTAAAACTTTCCGTCGCGCTTTACATGTTAACTGCACTGTTGTACTGCGCATGCGTCTGCAATGCAACTTTGTACAGTGCACTGTGTACCATTATTTCTCTATAAATTGTACTACACTGTACATTCCTATTATGCTTTTGATTTTTGAGCCTGAGCGCACATTCACACTGCGCTTTTGTACTTCCGTATTAAAGGTGTATGCGTCTAATGTTCGTTTATAGTTTACATGCATTGCTGTACTGCATAGTACATTGTACAGCCACAGCCACTTGCTTTTAATTTCAACAATCAATGAATTAATAAATATAATGTTATGCGTGCACATGTGGAATTGTTCCTGTGCAGAGTGCTGCAACAGTCTGCACTGCACTACAAATCAGTTTTCTGTACAGTTCTACATTGCGGGCGTGCTTGTTGGCCCTACATGACTGTGATACGCTGTAGGAACTAAGGTTTTTGGTACTATGTCGCCTTACATTCATGTTTAATCAGGCTGCGTCTTTACTGGTTGTGTCTTTACACTACACATTTTTATCGTAACTGTGGCTGATTTTTTTTATATGAAAAAAGCGCAAATATGATTTTTTCAAAGTTGGCATTGACAGTGAGCTGCAGCCAAGAAGGGACCCCTTGTCCTTTTTCATGCTCTATTAGAAGCACTTATCAAACCCTTTTTCATACTTAAACATATTAGCCTTTTTTGGTGCTCGTCAGAGCATTTTTTAATACTAGTCATTTAAATTTTTTGATAATTATATATTGAATATAAATAAACTTGAGTTTCTTTAAATATTCCCAATACTTTTTTTCTTATTTCGCACAATAATGCACTATTTAACCAAGTTATGCACATTGTTTTAAGAGGTTCCAGGTTTTTAAATCAAATTCACGTTATTTTTATTCATAATTTAATTTACTTGGGCTCCCTTAAATATAACTAATATAATTCCTTAAACTGACGTTAGTTTGTTGCATTAAAATATCTTAGTTTGTTGATTCTCTCTAAACAAGTAAACCCTATTAGTTTACAATGGAAGTCTATAGGAATTTGGCGATATATCACCAAGTTGGTGACAAACTTAGCGGTATTTTGTGACAGAACAGGGTCCCGTATATGGTAACCCTTGTTATAGGTATGGTGATGCATTAAATGCTGTTCTATAACCAATGAGATGCGTTTCATTCGAGCGTTGCCATTAAACAATTAACAAATAATCGCGATTTCTGTGACACATACGATAGCGTAACACATATTGTAGATTATCGTGGAAATCGAAGGTTTAGGCCACATCGTATTGTTTAATTAGACCGGTTATACTAACATCGTTCTCATGTTTTGCTACAATTTCTTTTATTGAACAGTAATTCGCTTAAGCTTCTTACTACTGCTATCACTAAGCACTTTTTCATTCTTAGAAGCCATAATGAGAGCTAAAATTAGCGCAAACCTGAGTAAAAGTAAAACAAAAAGTTATTTTTTTTACAGTAATAAAGGTACACAAAGCACTCTGATATGCGCACCTTACTCAAAACTTGACTAATAACAAGAGTTATGTGAGGGTTGCCAACTGTACTATTCGGCAGCCTTGGTCGGGAACCGAGATTGCACGCCAAACGAGTCAAATTTTGATCACCGAAGTTGGACATAAACCGAACTGGTTATAAACAGAAGCGGTCGTGAACCGAGGTTCCTCTTATATTTTGACCTATAAGTTTGCAAATATGGCATTATTTATATATTCAATGGCGATGATCATTAGGCATCTTGGCGATTTTGGCGATGAAACTCATCGATTTCAAAGTAACGTTCCGAAGTGTACTTGAACCGCCACAGATGTCATATACGTTTCACGTTGACGCGATTTTTTTCTGACGCCAATGTCATATACGCACCGGGGTACTTAACTGGCGCCAAAGTTTTCTTATTTTGCTTGATATGGTAAGCCGAATGTTGTTGTTTATTTATTAATAAATTGTTTATTTACTTTTATTTTCTTTTTTAAAATTATATAAATTGTTTTGTTCTATTGTTATTAATTAAACTTTTTAAATTTTATTGTTAATCCCTTTTTTAAAATATATATGAAACTGGTATTCGAAAACGAGCTTTTCGCCAAATTAGCGCCAGAAAAAATATCGCGTATATGACATCTGTACCATACTTGGTACAACTTGATTATCCTGTTGACAAAAAATTATCGCCAAACTATAAGATTAAATGACAATAATGGATGGTAGTAAATGTTACATTCATTTGACATTTAACACGATACACATGTTTGTTACGTCCTCAAGTGATTTTTAATTCAAGTTTTGGCAAAGGTGTCATATACGCCGCATATTGGCGCGATTTTTTTGACGCCAATGTCATATACGCACCGGGTACTTAACTGGCGTCAGAGTGTCGTTATTTTGCTTGATATGGTAACCCGGATACAGATGATATATTAAGGAGGTTGGCACAGATGTCATATACGCCCCATATTGGCGCAATTTGTTTCTGACGCCAATGTCATATACGCAACAGGTACTTAACTGACGCCAAAGTATCGTTATTTTGCTTGATATGGTAACCCGGATATTGTTGTTTATGCTGTTGATGTTTTCGAAAATTGGCGTCAGAAAAAAATCGCGCCAATATTGAGCGTATATGACATCTGTGCCACGAGGTTTTCGCCAAATTAGCGTCGGAAAAAATTGCGCCAATATTGAGCGTATATGACATCTGTGCCCAAGTTTTTATTAGTATTTTTATTAATGTTTTACTAATTTATTTATTCTTCCGTTACTTAAAATAAAAATTATGTCAGTTTGTATCATTTGGCGAATAGTTTAGCGAAATTGGTCGACGGGATAATCAAGTAGTACCATATATTTTTGCTGTACATTTTCGACAATATCTCAAGCAAAAGTACCTAAAGTTAAACGAAACTCTAATTATTTAAGGCACAGATGTCATACAAAACAACGGGTTTGTTGCGTTTTTTTTTCTGACGCAAATTTGACGAAAACCTCGTTTTCGAATAGCAGTTACATATCTATTTTTAAATTACTTTCTATTATTTTAAAAAGGAAATAACAATAAATAATGAAAAGTTTAATTATTAATAACTATAGAACAAAACAATTTATATAATTTTAAAAAATAAAATAAAAGTAAATAAAAAAAACACTTGATAAATAAACAACAATAGCTCAGTTACCGTATCAGGCAAAATAACGCCATTATCGCGCCAGTTATGTACTCTGGTGCGTATATGACATCTCTTCCTTATTAAAAATAGATGGAATGGTATTTTTTAAGGTATGCTTAGTATGTGAAGTATTTATATTACTGCATAACTATCGCTTGTGTAAGTCAAGATGTTATGATGATAATTAAAATAAACCTTACATTTAGCTCCTGAACAGAAGCTTGGGATTTACCCTGTTTTTCTTTTTCCTATCAACTCGTTTGTGCTCCATTGTGTCTATTACTCCAGTTCAAAATATTAATCAAGAAAGTTTATATATATATTTATGACAATTATGCATTATCTGCTTAGGTTGACGTCGATTTCACAAATACAAAAATCTGTCAGTTGAATTTCAATTTTTATTGACTTATAAAAACAAAAGTACACGTGTTATCCTTTTTTTTTAAATTATTGTACTGCTTTTTAGGGAGTGGCAACACGAAATAAATTATTGAATTAGAAATTTAGAAAATGAAAAGGAGAGATTTCTATAATTTTATGGGGACATTATAAAAGACAATTTCGATTTTCTCATCGACCGTCAAACATACAAAGATGAAAAAAAAAACCTATTCTAAGTTTTAACAAGAGGATCAAAATAAAACAAAAACGAAGTTAATCCACCCACTGGAACGTTAGCTACGCTTTGTTGAATTTTGTATCTTCATTTTTTCGTTTAAGATTAAATAAAAAACTACTGAAAGCTACAATAATTTTTTAAATGCTATCAGTTTATTCGTCTCATCGAGTTCTATCTTTCAAAATAAAAATCATTGTCGTATGTCAACTGGTTCGCCAGAAATTTAAGAAAGTCGTTTGCATTTTCTATTTCTTAATCATATGATAGCTTAACGCTGCCGCGTTTGCTATGATAAAATTCGTATAAAACACAAATAAAACGTACTAAAACTACTTTTAGGTGCATATATATAATCTAAAATTATTTAAAAATAAATTCAAATACCTTAAAAATACATCAAATTAAGTTCCCAAAACGTTTTCGGCTAAATTCACGCGGCCATCGTCAGTGTTTATTAAAATGTTGTTATTTCTCTTAGCGCTTATTCGTCAAAGAGAGACCATTGTAATTTAAGGTTGATATGGAAGATAAGTTGAGAGGAAAGGGTATTCATTTTTTTTTAAAAAGAAGCCTTCATCTACTGTGAAGCAATTCTTTCCAGACTCTATAGATGTCATATGACAAACATACTATATTTTTATTGGAAATTATTTTAATGGATTCTCTTATAATTGCTTCCTGGTAATTACTTATACGAAAGATAATTTTGGATTTATTCAAATTTACAATTATAAGTTGAACTGAGCAAATCTTGCTAACGCAGTATGGGGTCTATTTAACCTGAGATCTGCTTCATGTTATTTAATTCTATTTCGATATTTCCTCATTGTCATACCTATATAAAGAAAATCTTTATTATATTTTTGAAAGGTATAATATATATCCCTGATCTATTGATAGCTTGGACTGGATCAAGTTTTGTATTTAACAGATCTTTTTTTAACTTTAGGGGGCGGGGGGGCTGTGGTTAATTTTACATCATATTTAAAAAGGGTATGCCTCATAATTTCAAAAAGTCTTGGGATGTAGTTAACTTTACACAATTTAAATCTTTTGCCTGGAACTGTGCTTTGTTTTCCATAATCTTTCACGTCAAACTTATTTACGATTTTTTCAACAAAACGTGATGGAATTGCATTTTCTTTTGTTATTTTTGTAATTATACCTAGTTCTTCTTTTAAGAGATGGCTTGAAGAAACTTCAAATGCTCTTCTTATATAATAATTAAATGGTGCTAATTTGTAATTTATAGGCGAACTGCAAACAAAAGGGATAGTGGCATTAGATCTATTAATATTCCTAAAAACTTGTGTGATCAAGACTCTGTTCCGTTATATTTCTGATAAGTTGGACAATGTTAACTATTACAACTGTTTTGGGAATTTAATTTGATTTTTAATGTATTTTTAAAGTATTTTAAATAAATTAATATATATATGCACCTAAAAGCAATTTTAGTACGTTTTATTTGTGCTTTATACGAATTTTAATTATTTACCCGAGGTGAATTTAGCGCTAGAATTTTACCATTCCTTTATTAAAAAGATTTTTACATTGCATTTTAAATTTTTTGGTGTCTCCCGAAAATTGTGTAAAATTCAAGGGAGCCGACAAATGTGGGGAAAAGCAAAATATTAAACACCAGTTTAAAAATTAAGTATTACATTTATTGAAATTTACCGACTTGATACAAATTTTACACAAATGATGGGTGGTATTGTAAGACCGACCAAGAAAATTTATCTATTACGTAGCAGCGCGTACGTTGGTATTATCGACAGGTGTATTATTATTATTATTATTTTTTTTTTTTTTAAGGAAAGAAATAACATACATAGATTTTAAAGATCTACCAAATAAATTCTGTTTTTAAGGATTTGCTATATTTAATTTAAATTTACCAACATCTTTGAATTGACACCAGTGTTACTGATTACAATTCCTAATAAAAAGATCTGTGACTTCCATACTTTAGGAAGTAATCAAATCGCAGTAAATTCGAATCCCATGACATCAGAGAAAGAGAATAAACATTTAAAATGATCAAAGGAATGAGTTTAAACAAAATTTATTTGACCGAGAAATCAAAATAAATACTACATCAAAAGGTAAAAGCTTATTTGTAAAGATTATTTTGCTTAGATAAGCATAAAAAATGTAATAATTTCCAGATTTATTTTTCTTTATTTTCAACTGGAATTTTAAAAAGGTTTCATGATTTTAAAATCAAAATTGTATCATTAAAAAAAAAAAAAAAAAAAAACTGAGTTTGAGCATTTTATATATATATATATATATATATATAATGCTTAATAGACGTGTGTTTAGAAACCTGCAAGCTTTTAACAGTGGGGGTGGAATAATTTTTCATTCATTATATTTGAAATATATATATTCTTTCCTATGAAAACATAAAAGAGTATTTCAAAAGTTTATTTTGTTTAACTAAATATAAAAACATAATATTTTCCAGTTCTGTCGTCCACCCACTGACAAAGAACAGTCTTTTACCTGTGTTTTTTACCTGTGTAGTTTAAATTTGACAATTTTGGGATTTTTATAGTTAAATGTTCTAAATATTGTTGCATTTGCATATTTTATTTATTGCATATTTTATTTATTGATTAAATGCATTTTGTTGCATTTAATATGAGCTGCTTTTAGCGTCTGTTATGTAATAATTTTTCATTAATTATATTTGAAATATATATATTCTTTCCTATGAAAACATAAAAGAGTATTTCAAAAGTTTATTTTGTTTAACTAAATCTAAAAAACATAATATTTGCAAGTTTTTTTTTCCTTAAAGAAACTAGCATTTAAAACTGCAGGAGAAGACATTTGCCCCTCCCTATATTTTTTAAATTAATTTATCTAAATTTTCCTTTTCTCTGATTTTTAAATAGAATAAAATAAAATTTATTCTTGTCAAGTAACTTAAAATATTTAAACGGTAAGATCAAAAGAAATCAAAGATTTTTCTTCCTCTTTCCTCGTCCCTTCCCTCTGCACCAGTGGAAGACAGTATTTCGCTCTGTTTTTGTCTTTATTCATTCATTGTTTTTATTAATTTTTATTCATATGTTTAAAGATACCTTTGACAGAAAGTTTAGATGGTCCCGCCTACCCGGTGAGAAAGATAATAACTGATAACTGTGATAAATAACTCTGATAAACTGTTTCAATTCCTTATTTTTGTAAAGGTTGGTAGATTGTACTATTTGATTTTTAATATTTCTTATTTATAGCATTTCTGTATCGTTTTTAGTGTAACATGTTTCAAAATTTTTCTGCACGGGATATTCTGACAAAAAATTAGTATTTTACCCTATTTTATCTTTATATTTATCATTAAAAAAAAAAAAAAAAAAAAAAAAAAAGAAAAAGAAAAAAAATGCTATCAGCAGCAGAACACAGGTATCAGTTTTAAAATCTTATCATTACCTGAATTTTGTTTTGCGGGTCCTAAACTTACAAACAAGATGAGTTTCGGCTCCTTTTTTCAAAGCCGATACCGAAAGCAGAGATCTGCGCGGGCCGGGCCTAGTCACTACTGTTTCTGGGCCGGGATTGGGGCTTGCTTTTTTCTTGGAGGATCGGGCAGTGCCGGGCCTAACTTATTTTTTCCGTGCCGAACCGGGACAGGTTTCCTTCTTTCTAATTTTCACGGGCCAAAATTTTCATTCCTGGTTTTGACCCAGCACATATTAAAATCATTGTCTCGGTATGGCCTGGTTCATTCAACGATCAGTAAAATTTGGCCTGGTCCAAAAATTTTTGCAAAAAATTCATACATTTTTAAATCGCCATCTTTCTACAATTAAACATTATAATTTATTCTTTTTAAAGAATATTAGTAGATTTCTAGGCTTATTAAAATATAGCTAAATTAAAATATAGTAAAACGTGAGAAATAGAACCTACCTATGACGGAATCCTGTCTTAAACTGAAAAATATATCGATCCATGCAAAATGAATATACTAATACGTAAGAAAAGAATATAATACATTTACATCTGCTAAGAAGGGAACTTGTCTATAAGGCATTTTTTTTCTTTCCGATGCAATTCCATCTTAGAAGATTTTACTATATAGCATTTATCCGATTTTTAAGTTTCGAATATATGGAATATGGATTAACAATATTAATGATAATTGAAACATTTACATACAACAAATAGAGATTCATCAAAAAATAAAAATTCTATAAAAATAAAGATTATAAACATGAAAAAAAAAAAAAAAGGCTAAGGTAAGTATTTTTGGTCAAAACTCCTCGTACGAGACACATTTTTAACCAAACCGATGTAAAAATCAATGTTTTACAGAAATTCGCTCGGGCCGAGATTTTAACTTTTTTCTGGGCCGGTCTCGGGCCGAACTTTTAGCTGTTATACCGGGCCGGGCTGGGCCAATAATTTTTTCCTACGCGCCGGGCAGGGCTCGGGCCGAACTTTTAATTTTTATATCGGGCCGTTCCCGGGCCCGGAAATTTCGACCCGTGCAGACCTCTAATTGAAAGCAGTAGAAATTTGTTTTATGACATTTTAAAATTGTTTTAATATTATTTTTGCATTTAAAATTCAATTAGTTTCTAAAAATATGTATTAATCCTAAATATTCCCTCATGACAACGACTAGTGATTTTCATGTCCATCAAAATCTGTTTAACCCTAGAGGCAAAGTAATTCCTTTGCTAAATGGTGAAATGGCTGAATGACAGCTGAATTTATGAACAAATTGACTTGGAAATAAATAGTTTGTATTTTTCACGTACATTATAAAAACAAAATTTTATTACATTATTCCAGCTACCATTCGGCAGTTTAGAATTACAATTAAGTGGTATAACTAATATATCACCGTCCTTCAAGGGGTTAAATTAGCAAATTTGTTACGTATACTCAACCACTGGCAGAAATCTTCAAAAACCACATTTATTATTCTTTAAAAATACCATTGTACAACTATGGCAAGTGAGTTCTGTTTTCCAACAATTTTGGAACAGAACTTCAAACAGAAAGCGATGATAGACAAGGGATATTTCACTGTTTCTTTGTGATACTAACACTGGCTTCAAAATAAGATAACGGAATTCAAAATAACAATTCAATTCCCTTTCAAACTGATTTTGAAAGGATTGTAAAGATTAAGAAACTTAGAGTACATTCTTATTTTTCAAATAGCAAGTTTTTCTTCTTTTTAACACTTTCCAGTTGAAAAGTGTTTATGACTTCGGCTTGTCTGCCTACCGCTCGACTGTCCGTGCTCTAATTCACGTAAATATACTTGGATTGACAAGTACTGATATATTGATTGTTGATATTTTCTATGGCATGATCGGTATTGGAAATGAAATGTGTGGCATTTATAGTTCGTTCACAGGGGCACTCAAATGAATTCCGCCACATGATGGTCTATGGGGAAAAAGGATTTGCAGTGTATTTTAATGATGTTTCACTATCATATCATAATATTAAAATATTTATTTGCTTAAAAGACGTCATAAAAACACATTAAAAGTAAATTAAAAACTCTTTATTTACATGTTTCAACTCATTTTCTGAGTCGTCGTCAGAATGTATAATAGAAAATTACAAATGCATAATGAAAAATGGAAAAAAATCATCGAAAATAAACAAGTAATCATGTAACGCGTCCTATATTTTCGCGATTGCTCGTGTTCCCTCTATGTCGCGATGCCGTAATTTATCCAACCATTCAACCCATAAATTCGGGATACGAAAAGATAATGTATCGTTACAAACTCCTGAACCTCTTAAATTAATTTGAATGGACTCTCTTATGAATAATTGTAAATACAAATTAGACCTGTAGATGATTTTACTCTCGTTAAAAAGTATGTTAATGTTCTCTATTTGATTTAGCCGGGATAAAGCAGGATTACCTCTATTGTATTTTATGTCCGCTGTATGTTCTTTACATCTGATATTGAATTTTCGTTGGGTTATAACTATATAATGATTTTTGATTTCTGCCTCCCTAATAAATGGAATCATATAAACTCCTGAGAGGTCATCTCTATTAATCCGTTAAATAAATTTCAATGGACTCTCTTATGAATAATTGTAAATAAAAATTAGACCTGTAGATGATTTTACTCTCGTTAAAAAGTCGATGTAAATAAAGAGTTTTTAATTTACTTTTAATGTGTTTTTATGACGTCTTTTAAGCAAATAAATATTTTAATATTATGATATGATTAGAAATGGACGTAATTTTGATTTACTACTCGCACTTATTTACATTTGGATGTTTCACTATTTCAAACATATGGAAATTGATGTACACCACCGAGGTCACTACAATATGCTTACTAGAATACGGTGTGCGTAGCATTTATTGTTCATTTACTGGGATAAACCACAAACGAATTCGGATACCAGTACTGTGCAAGGCCGATATTTGTTACAAATGCGTTTCCCGTTCTGGTATGTGGTTTTTAAATTTAAGCAATGTTTTGCCTATTACGTGATGTGTATAAGTTCTATAAATACACAGGGTTGCACAAAAGAATTCGAGTATTTATTGACGGAAATTGCTGAAGGGTAACTTTCAACTGTGTTATGTGTTTCCTAATTGAATTAAATGTTAGCATACTATGTTTATGTAGTGTAGTACGTATACGAATCTGTATCATATACTGCATATATTCGCGAAATAATTCGAATATTTTTTCGACTCTAGATGGCAGTTGCTGAATTTGGGTTTTCAAATATGTTATGCATTTTACAAATTGTTTACTTTGACGTTATCTTTCACCTTATTAAACGGTAAAGTTGTGTTACATTATTTTGAATGTGCTGTCAAGTGTTTCATAATCTATATTTGATGCGTGATTTTTCTTTCTTGTTTTCACTTTGTGAATAAATAAAATTTAAGTCCGAGCTTGAAGACTGTTATAAAAATCGAGCCTGTGCCCGTCTCATCTCCATCATACGTAATAATTTCACTTTTAATGTAAGTAAATCATTTTATAGGATCTTTAAATTATAAAAAGATTTACATTTTCTAAAATGACCTATGAGCAACCTTTCTAAATTTACCAACAAAGGAAAAGTATACGACAACCATACTATTTCATGTGGTGACAGGACAAACATTTTATTTCCAACAGTTAAAAACTATTAACCTCATTAAAACAGAGATTAAAGAGAAAATCTTGGCGGAAAATTTTCCGTTGAAGGTGTAAGTATGCGTTTGAAAAAAAAAAAAAAACACTGTTTTTCTTTCTTTTTGTTTGTTTGTTTCTTTTTTTACCTGTAAAGGTGAAATTCTCATCCTGACGGGACTTAAAAATCACGTGTTTGTCTCTGCAGAAAATAAGTTTTGTAATTCTATTTATTAAGCCTTTCCAGCCCAATTCACAGTAGTGATTGATAAGTTTGTCTAAGCATGTTTTCATTTCTTACTTTCGTTAAAATGATTGAATGCATGCGAATTTCTAAAACAAACAATTATAATAATGAAAGTTAAAAACAACAAGCTAGTTAGCATCACCAGTGTTAAAAGAGTACCTTTCATGCCCCAAATTTACATAACAGTTTAAAAAATGAAATTAGGGCATTTCAGCATGTTTTTATACTTACTATCTCTCGTTGTTTTGAACTTTTACACTTACCTTTATAACTCATTTTTTCTTAAAATTTAGAAGAGGAGTATGATATAAAAATAAAATATCGTTGTCACTTCGTTTCATATTTAACGTCTACTATACAAAAGTCTACTATATCACACTTATGTGAATATTAACGGCGCGATGCTGAGATTCGTTATTATCCTTGATACATTTTCATAAAATAAGAAACCATAGAAGTCTCTATAAACATGTTCCTTTTTTAAGATGTTGAAGCATTAACCATAGAACTTTAACACGTTGAGTGCCACGGTGATTGACACTGAAGCTGAAAAATTTACAATGTTTTAAGTAATTTTTAAGAAAGCATAATCCTGTAATAA
This sequence comes from Maratus speciosus, assembly GCA_963932465.1. Classification (NCBI taxonomy): domain Eukaryota; kingdom Metazoa; phylum Arthropoda; class Arachnida; order Araneae; family Salticidae; genus Maratus; species Maratus speciosus. Next base: position 104,961,995 of record OZ010786.1, on the reverse strand, counting down.
ATAAAAGGTAAGTAAATTTCAAATAATTTTTCAGTAATTACTCAAAACAATATATATATATATATATATATATTGTTTTATATCATATTCTAGACCGTCAGTCATCGGTGAATGACGCGTTCTAAACGGAAAGTTCAGTGTCAGTCACCAGTGGCTGACGTGGCGCTTAACGTGTTAAAGGAGAACTTACGTATTATTTTTCTGTAAGAAAAACAAGTAAGAAAAATCATGCGTTAAGCATAGATTATGAAACACTTTCCAACACTTCCTGAATGCTTTAACAAAACTTCGTTATTTAGGGAAATAAGGTATATAAGTGAACTAAGTAAAAATTTTAGAAAACACATAAAACATTTGAAAAAAAGATTTCAGCAGTTACCGTCCATAGCAAATATGTATTCCAATTCTTTTGAACAGCCCTGTATTGGATCTGTAGGTTGATATATATACTATATAATGGAGAAATTTACTTTAGCAAGAAAACACATAACAGGTTGAAATTTCTCTTTCAGTAATTTATACTAATAGATTTAAACATACTTGTATACTTTTGTAAAACTCTGCAGTTAACCTAATACCTTTATGACACGCCACTATTTAGCTAAAGTTTAATTCAAAGTAAAACACTCTTAAAACTACCGGAATCACAATTCCGGAAATTATCATTTATAGACGGCCATATATGCAATTCTTTGCGTGACCCTGTATGTCATTTTATATATGTTTTACAAACATTTCTCAGTAAACCAAATGCGGTTCAGCGTAAAAATGCCTAACTCATTTAAAAATCACTAAGCAATTTGCAATCATACCCAGTAACCATTACGAATTCTTTTGAGTAGCCCTGTATATCAATTATACAGCATTTATACACACCATATACAATGCATAAATATAGTGAAACATAAAAGCACATAACATAATTAAAAATGCATTTCCAGTAATCATCGCTACTTTACAGTACTTCGGGTACAATATAGTATCTGAAATCTTTTGTGTGTCCCTGTAAATGCTCTGCATTTCGTATTATCCATGAAATAAGTTGTAGTAAACCTTAGCGACGTATATCTATTTCATTATGCATGTAATAGTTTAACATAATTAAAATACGCCGGAAAAAATTCCCTCCACTTCTATATCATTATGTAAAGGAATTCTTTTGTGCGGCCCTGTAAATGAATAATAACTATCTTTTGGGCCGCATATTGTACAAAAATGCATACTTTAGTCAACATGATAAATGCATATCAATTTATTATGTTTGAAAGCATGTAACATCATTAAAAATCATTTTAAACGATTTTTTCCCATAGGCCGTAATGTAACGGAAAACGTTTGACTGCCCCTGTAAATGAACTAAACATGCTACAAACTTCATTTGCAATAGGATTCGTGCTATGGTAGAGGTCACTAACATCCAAAAATTTCAGAACGATCCGAGTATATTTACGGGAGTTAGAGCGCGTGCAGACGGCCAGACGGACAGACAAACCGAAGTCATAAACACTTTTCAACTTTGTTGGAAAGTGTTAAAAAGAGAGAGAGAGAGAGCAGAGAAACTTGATATAACTAACTGATATCGCTGTTGCTGATGCCGTAATTGAATTCATTGTGACAGAGCTCTTTCTTGGCTTATATTAAAACTAGTTGGATGTGCCAATCCCAAAACTTTCTTCTATCTTATACATCTTAATATTTCAAAACCTAGTTACACATGTTAATACTTTAATATTATTAGTTCAATACTATACCAACTTTGATTTTCATCTTAAATTTCTGCTCAAGTCAATTAAACGGACTAAAAACGAGTTAATCTATATCATGATATTTGTTAAAATTATTGATTTTTCCTTATTCTGTTGTTATCAGCTGTTTGCGAATAGCCGGCATAGCAAGAAGCGAGTTCCCGCCGCTGCATGAGCCGCCGATGCACAATAGAACTACGAAAAATCAAGAAAAGTATACAAAAATCGGTAGCACGGAGCCCCTTTACCGCGCAATATTTCCAAATTCAAGGAGAATCAGTTGGCCAAAGCCAAAAACAAGCACAAACATTTTGGTTCAATTGTATGCATAATTTTATACGCTGTTCGATGGTACAATAATGAAAATGGCACAGAGATAGGAATTATAGCGCCCCCTTCTTTCGGAATTTTTTCAAGTTCAGAGAGGACTTGTTTGCCATAGCCAGAAACATGCACAAAAATTTGGTTCAATTATATGGATAACTTCATACACTTTTCGATAGTACAATAATGAAAATGGTACAGACATCGCAATTATAATGCCCCCTTCCGGCAGAATTTTTCCAAATTCAGGGAGGACCTTCGTGACATGACCAAAAATAAACACATAAAATTTGGTTCAATTCTATGCATAACTTCATACACTTTTCGGCGGTACAATATTCAAAATGGCACAAAAATTGTACAAAAATCGCTATTACAGCGCCCTCTGCGAGCGATTTTTTTACAAATTAAGGGAGGACCTCCTTGCCATAGCCAAGAACTTAAAAATTTTTTTTGGTTCAATTCTATGCATAACTTCATACACTTTTCGATGGTGCAATATTCAAAATCGCACAAAAATCGCCATTACAGCGCCCCCTAACGACGAATTTTTTGCAAATTCATGGAGGACCTGCTTGCCATATCCAAAAACTTAAAATAAAAATTTGGTTTAATTCTATGCATAACTTCATACACTTTTGGACGGTACAATATTCAAAATCGCACAAAAATCGCTATTACAGCGCCCCCTACCGGCGAATTTTTTCCAAATTCAGGGAGGACCTGCTTGCCATAGCCAAAAACTTAAAATAAAAATTTGGTTCAATTCTATGCATAACTTCATACACTTTTCGATGGTACAATATTCAAAATCGCACAAAAAACGCATTTACAGCGTCCCCTACCGGCGAATTTTTTCCAAATTCAGAGAGGACCTGCTTGTCATATCCAAAAACTTAAACTAAAAATTTGGTTCAATTTTATGCATAACCCCATACACTTTTAGATGGTACAATATTCAAAATCGCACAAAAATTGTTATATCAGCGCCCCCTACCGGCGAATTCTTTCCAATTTCCGGGAGGACCTGCTTGCCATAGCCAAAAACTTATAATAAAATTTTGGTTTAATTCTATACATAACTTCATACACTTTTTGATGGTACAATGGCGACAGACAGACGGACGGACGGACAGACGGACAGACGGACACACAGACAGACAGACATTTTCTATAAACATGTTTTTTGGAATCTCTGACCCCTAAAACATGCAAATCCGTCGAAAACCGGAAGTCGAAAAAAATTTCGATTACAATACTTTCTTCTATTGAAGATAGAAGAAAGTAAAAATATATATATTCATACAAAAATATGAAAACTGGTTGTTTTTTAGAGAAATGTATTATAAGCACGCTAAAGTACAGATGTTTTAAATCAAAGAATTAGTTGCAGTGCTATTTAATGTTGGAATCGGTCAAAATAGCTTAGTTGCAAATGTTTAATAGAATAAAAAACTCGCATCATGTTATTGAATCTATACGTAATCTGGTAATCTTTTTTATAAAAGGGCAAAGTACCGTACTTTTAGAGCTTGCGTGGTCTAGACGGGGGTTGGCATTTAAATTTATTTATTGTTAGTAAATTTATTAAAATTGAGTAGTTCTGAACCAAAATTCGCAGGTTCGATTACGTAAGGTAAGAGCGGAAAGGCTATATGTAAAGGTTTTTTAATGTTTTGCTTGCATGAAAAGAAGAATTTAAGGGAAGGTTCTACTTCTTTGCGTCAAAATTTTCAATTTTTTTTTGTTCATCTCTCAAGTGTATACCTTGTTGCCCTAAAGTAGTTTCTTGATATTGCAAATCCTTACAATTTTTTACTTACACATCATACGTAGTGTAGGGTAAGTCTTGTAATCGTTTTAAAAATCGAAAAAAAAATTTCGACGGATTTACACATTTCAGACATTGGAGATTCCGAAAAACCTATTTTTATAAGGAGAAAAAAAAATGCCGTCCGTCTGGGTGTGTGTCGGTGCATGTGTCTGTAATCGCTCTATCTCCCGAACAAATTGAGATAGAGACTTAAAATTTGGTGTGTACTTAGGAAGTAATAATGGGAAGAAGCCTATTGAATATCAGTAACCTCGATTACCCGGAACTTTTTTTCGGACTCTCGAAATATTCGTTCTGATAAAAGGTATGCGAAAGTTTTCGAAATTGTTTATTTAAAGGAGAGAATATAAAAGACAATAAAAAAAACATATATTTTGCATTAAGAATGAAGTCGATTGGATAATTAGTTGCCGGGATATTTGTAATCCTATTTTTCGCACTCTTCGATTTTTCATGACCCTGTATTTTATTCAAATTTCAATTCAAAGATATATTTTAATTGGAAATGAGACGCTTAATCCGACGCAGTAAACTGTTAGTTTATATGATTATAATTTTTCGAGTTGCAAGGATGCTTCTTTTATGCAATTCGGTTCTACTCGATTATCCCGCCGACCGAAAAACCATCGTCAAACTATAAGATTAAATGCCAATAATGGCTTATCGTAAATGTCAATCATTTAATGCATCTCCATACCTATAAGGGGGGTTACCATAGGAGGGACCCTGTTCTGTCGCCAAATACCGCCAAGTTTGGGGATATATCGCCAAATTTGGCGACCAAAATGAGTCGCCAAAAGTGACGCCAAATTGGCGGTATCTCTAATATTTCGCCAAATTCCCATAGACTTCCATTGTAAACCAATAGGGTTTATTTACTTACAGAAAATTAACAAACTGAGATATTTGAATGCAACAAAAAGTAATATTAGCTTAAGGGATTATATTAATTATATTTACGGGAGTCCAAGTAAATTAAATTATAAATAAAAGTCACATGATACAATGCTTAGCAAGTATCACGTGTGTTATTTTCATATTTTATATTATGTATATCCATGATGGGTAAATATTACGGAGGCTCCCAACGACTAGTTTTGCTTATTGAGCGTAAAGTTATTGTAAAATTTTAACTTGTTTTTCGGGAAACTAACTTTTTAAAATTAGGCGATCATTATTCTCGAGTATTGTTCGACTGATTTTCTTCATTTTTTATTCAAAAGATAGGTAATGTTCATAACGGAGCTTATACTACCAAAAATATAATTATTTATAAGTAGATTAATTATTTTTCGAGCTTCTAAAAGGTTTAAAAAAAGGCGAAAAAAATTACCTTTTTTGTCAAATGACCACCATTTTGTCAAAAATCAACTTTTAAAACTAACTGTTGGTAATAAGCCCCAGAAAGTTTAATACCTTCCTATAATTAGATGGCTAAATTTGTTTCAGATGTTTCTGAACGGAGAGAAACTGTCGTCCGATGGGAAGTTCACGACGCACACCTGCAGGTACTTCCCGTCGCACAAGGCTTATTATTCATTTTTTCATACAGAAATTTAAATTTATAAGTAAATGTCAATAAATATAACACAAAAATTCCAAAGTTGGAGTCCCTTTTTAACAATTCCCAACATAGTTGAAAACTGTTTATGATTTTGGTTTGTTTGTCCGCGCTCTAATTCTCGTAAATATACTCGGATTGCTGTGAAATTTTTGTATGTTATTGACATCTACTATAGCACGATCGCTATTGAAAATGAAGTTTATAGCATGCACAGGTCATTTGCAGGGGCAGTCAAACGTATTCAGTTACATTAGAGCCAATGGGAAAAAAACGTTCAAGTGAATTTTAATGATGTTACGCCCTTTCGAACATAATGAAATTGATATGCATTTATGACGTGTACTAAAATATACATTCTGTAGAATATGCGGTGCAAAGAATGTTTAATATTCATTTACAGGGCCACACAAAATAATTCCGTTACATAATGGTATAGGGGGAATATTGTTTGCGGCGTATTTTAAATATGTTAAACTACTGCATATACTATAATGAAACTGATATATGTTGCTGAGGTTTACTACAAGTTATTTCCTGTATAATATGAAATGCATAGCCTTTACAGGGAGAGACAAAATATTTCGGATAAAGTATTGAATCCTAAATACTGTTTATTAACGATGATTGCTGGAAGTGCATTTTTAACACTTTCCAACATAGTTGAAAAGTGTTTATGAATTAGGTTTGTCTGCCTGTCGTTGTTCTAACTGACATAAATATAACTAGATTTTCATAAAATTAATGTATGTTATTGGGGTTTAGCATGGCATGTTCGGTATTGAAAATGAAGTGTGTAACGTTTACGGTTCATTTACAAGGATTCTCAAAAAAAAATTCCGTTACATTACGGCCTACGGAGAAATATCGTTTGCGGTGCATTTTAATGATATTACACTATTTAAAAAATATATTAATTTATGTACATCACTGAGTGGTACTACAAAGGTCTTATTGTAGAATCTGGCGTGCATATAATTTATCGGTCATTTACAGAGACACACAAATGCATTTGGCAACAATACTGCCATATCTAGAATAATTGCTGGAAGTGCATTTTCAGTTGTGGCACGCGTTTTAAAATTTAACTTCATTATTATTATTATTATTATTGCTTATTCCTTTGGGTGTATAAATTCTATAGATCATATACACAGAGTTGCACAAAAGATCTCGAGTACATTTCCATTTATTGACGGAAATTGTTGAATAGAAATTTTCAACTGTGCTATTAGTTTAATTGTACTAACTTTTAGCTACTAGATAGTATACATACAAATCTATAGATCATATACAGGGCTGCACAAAAAATTTGAATATTTTTCCGACTGTTGATGGTAATTGCAGTAATTGGGTTTTCAAATTTTCTAAATTGTTTATTTAGCCATATTTCATCTTAATAAATTATGAAGTTTTGTTAAAGTATTTTCAATGAATTAGAAAGTGTTACATAATATATGCTGGACGTATGATTTTTCATTCATGTTTCCTTTGTAACCGAAAAAATATCGTAAAATTCACGTGAATTTTAGATCAAAGCGGTAGAACTTTCCCGTAAGTCACCTTTTCTTAAAAATCTTCTCCAAAGTTTATCAACATATAAAAATAAAACTATGCGAAGAACAGGCCAAATGCTTACTGAAATCCCTCCCCTTCAGAAAGACATTGTTTTCATTGACTTTTCTGTCGGTATAATCCAGACTAAGCTCATAATATTCGTATCGCACATTTTATAAAATTCTACGTCGATATAACTCAATGATAGGACTCTGATAAGTGATTACAACGCCTAAAGTTATATTCTTTTAAAAAGGAACTCTGTTTTACTTTCTATAATACTGAATGCCATGAATCTATTAAACTAGTATTTAGAAGCCAGTTGTAAAATTTTGGTAAAGCAATAAAGATAGAATTTTTGTGAAAAAATAAATAACTTTCCCATTTTCCTTGAACGTATCTTTGAATCATAGCTGCAGGTAACGACAAATTTAAGTTAAATCCGAATCTCACAGAGAGCGTAAAACTTTAGCAAGATAAACTACGAAAGAATGATTTTCCGCATGGTTTGGTGAGAGATTAGCGAGTCTGATAACAACAAACACTTTGTATAGTAACACAAATAGGTTATAAGACATATATAAGTTGAGAGCGAAAGTATAATTCCCTTCACTGAAGATATAATTAAAAAATTACTTATTTCAAGTAATTTTGAAGAAACGCATTTTTTCGGTCAAAATATTTAAGGAAGAAATTTACACATGATTTCAATTTCATAAATTATTTTTAAGACTTTCACTTCGCAGTTCAACTCTGGTCAAATATTTAAACAAGTTTCTCTTGTATTTAAAATTTCATTATTGAAAAAATTCTTAACTTATTCAAATACGGGATTTGTAAATATGAATGTGTTCTTTGATCGAGAGTAAAAAGGGATTGGCAGAAAGTCGATCACGAAGAAATTTGTAGTTGATTGCGAAAAGTTGAACGCAGAATTTCTTTATTTCGCATGTGCGTTAAGTAATGCGCAACAAAGCAGTGATAAATTCAGGAAATGGTCCTGTGGGCGGCATTTCTAACTCCCTTCCCCACCTTTCATGCGTCCACCAGAATACTGATGAAAATCCACAGCAATTCTTTAATTTATTAAATGGTAATTACGGTAAAAAAAAGGAAGAAAATTATCTGCAACTATTAAACTATATTTTTATGAGATTTAAGAAGATAATTCGCAATGGTATAATATCTGATATTGAAAAAGAAAATCAAATTTCTTGCTTTTCAATGTCTACCCAAGGCTCGAAATGGAAAAATTTTACGAACCGGAACGATATTTCAAAATTATTGTCGACTAATTTTTTTTCTTTTTTTGGAAAGTACAGTAAAGTCCCGATTATCCGAGTTCCACTTAACCGAGTTATTTTCTTCTGATGGACTGATGGCTTCCATTATAATGAAACATCCATTATAAATGAAGTGTTAGGTGAAGATGAAAGAGCAGCCGTAAAAAGTTAGAACTCTGGTTTTCTGGTCAGAATAGGGGGAGGGGGAATGGCCATAATTTAAAAAAAAAATGGCCATTTATTTTTCCTATTCTGACCAGGAAATCAGAGTTCTAACTTTTTACGACTGCTCTTTCATCTTCACCTAACACTTCATTTATAATGGTTGTTTCATCATAATGGAAGCCATCAGTCCATCAGAAGAAAATGATCCATTCTAAAAGAAAAACAATTTAATTCCCGGTATTTCTTAAAAGTAACGGAAATGTACATCAAAGAAATGTTACTAGTACCATAAAAAGGATTGAATTAAGTGAAAATTTATATTTCATCTCCTTAGTGGGTGACGATTTGTGAAAAATTCGGTTTATACGAGTTTTTTCCTTATACGAGGTGAGCTTGGTCCCTATTAGCTCGGATAATCGGGACTTTACTGCATAGCAAATTTATATTTAACCGTAGAAAAACCAATTTAAAAAAATTCATTCAAGGTTTTTAAATAATTGGAAAAAAAAAAAAAAAAACGTTACAGAGAGCATAGAAGCTATATCTATGAAATTGTAATAATATTTTTTAATAATTCCACGAACCGGAACAATATTTTCCACACTTTCACGAAGCAGAACAATATTTGTCACAATTTCACGAACCGGAGCATCGTTCTGGTTTGCTCCGGTGCATTTCGAGCCCTGCGTTTACCGGTATCTCAGCTGCTATCTAGGTACTAATTTCTGTGCTTGTGAAATCATCTTACATCTTTAATTTCTCCTGTATAGTTTTCAACACTTGTGTCTTCTTTTAATGTCATAATATCATAATTTTACTTGTTTTCTGGGGGTTTTTTTTTTCTTCTTTTTTTGGCTTTACTTCCCTTCTTTGGCTCCTTCCGTTTATTGTACTTGTTAAAATAAATAAGTTCTTTTGCTTTTGATTTTTCTTCCATTTTTAATTTTTCTGTCGCTATCCACTTTTAATTTATAATCACTTTTGAATAAGCATCTATTCGTTTCCTTTTCTTCATTACAGCAGCATTTTATTTAATATCTGTAAAAGCAACATTTTAAAAAAACTTGGAGAAGTTGATGAATCTTCTCTCGCAGGAGTTACGAGCAAATTTGCATAGCCAAAGTTTTGCGGCACAAAGAGGATCTGTCAATCATACGATTTTTTTCTAAACACTGTAATGATTTAGCATTAAATATCCATTTTGTGGCTTTATATAAAATACATTGCGGATGAACTCTAATATTTCCTTTCGGTTTCTAATAACGCACCATTTTCAATGTTAAAAAATACAGAGATTTTTAATCTTCTAAGTTACTTTTAGATTGGAGGTGTAAAATTAGGCAGTTAGCATTTTATATCATTGGATTAAAAATTTGTAACAATCGTATAAGAATATAATATTAGGCTTAGAAGAAAAACATTGATGGTATATGAAAACAAAACAGACAATTAAAGGTTAATATTTTCTGTTTAATTTGTGGTGGATGTTTGAAGCTATGTGATAGAATAAAGTAGGATCTCGCTTCGACGAATGTCACTTTAACGAATTTTCCACTATAACAAATATTATTTGGATTGTTTAAAAAAAAATCTATTATGCTATTTTATTAAAAAAATATTCACATTAACGAATTTTTCAGTATAGCGAAATTAATCAGTGCTCTTCAGTGATTCGTTATAACGAGATTTTACCGTAATATTATTACAGATCCCAAAACTGTCTCACATTAGCTCCCAGAGTTTCATGGTTTGTAACTCAGGAAATTTTAAGGCTAATGACTCGCCATTTGAAACTGAATGAAGACCAAGTATAATATTATATTAAAGTATTTTATAATGAGTTTTTATTAAATTGTTGCTCATAAATAGTTTTGAAATCTGAGCGAAAAGTTTTTCTTATGAGAAAAAACTAAGGTTATGCAATGTAAATTAGTGGATGGATTTTTCTTTTTAAATTTTGAGTGCAAAGTGATGCATTGCTTTCAAAATAATCACAAAGCTAATTTTATTACAAAAATTAGTAATCTTTTTCGTGCATTATTATCACTTTTTTTTTCGAATTTAACAAAGATTTTTTATTCTATAAAACGTAAACAAACAAATACAAAAATAAGTAATAGTCTAAATTAACTACGAGTTCTAAAAAACTTGAGATATGATAAAAAGCACACTCATAGAATCCAGATTCACCTTATAATACAAACAAATAACTAAAAATTATATAAATGTTCTAAATACACGTATATCATTTCATAAAAACCTCACTGAAGGTGTTTGAAAGACATACTTTATGCACAAATGTGTATTTTCATATAAACCGTGCGCTTTCGAGCAAACACTTTCTCATTACTAGGGTTGTAAACGAACACAAATGGATGGTATAGACGCTTAGGAATAGTTCAAAACGAGATGTGATTATTACATACCTCCCTCAATCCTCTCTGTTTTATTTTAACGGTTTGTTCCATTCTCTAGCAGTTAAACGATATATTTCACTGATTTTATCATTGTGTGTTTGTGTTCGTTTGTAACCCCGATGATGAGCTAGTTTTGGCAAGGGCAGTAATATTCTTTCATTTATATTTTATTAGATAAATGCCGCTCTTTTCATTTTCTGTTTAACACTAGAACGGCGGCGAGGGGTCATTTTGACCCCTGCCAAATGAGTACATGTCGATTCAAACCAGAATTTTTTTTTATAATATAAGATTAATATATGCTGCGCAAAAATAACTTAAATAAATAAGTTAAATAGTTATAGGTAAAAATTCTGATGTGAAATATTTTTATAAAACTTGGGCAAAATTTCCCGCCGTTCTAGTGTTAAGCAATCTAAAATCAGACATCTAATTTAAACTATCTGGCGTCTCGTATAAATATTAAAGACCCATAAATTGTATTTTTACATCTGCCTGCAAGTAGATATTGGTCGTTAAATTTCCAGACCGTTATACTTTCAGTATGCAATAATAGGTTTGCCTTTTTTATTTCACTTTTTAATAGATAGCAAAATGTGGATTCCCTACTTGGCGCTTATCTCGTTCAAATTTGAATATGGCTCGCAGCCTAACCGATAATTTGTGATTGGCATATTGGCTTAACAGTTATGTATCCTTCCTTGGCGTTATTAACTTAGGCAGATTGATAATATTTGGCCTCTGATCATCTTGATAATAAGACGAGCCAAAAAAGGATTTGTTGCAGTTAGGGAGGCCGCCACCACTTTACATCTTATGCCCTTCTTTTCATAAAATAAACATTTTTTTCATGAAAGCTTTCCTCTGAATTATTGTCTGGTAGACTTTACAGGAAACGTATTCGTCTGGTTTATTGCTCGCAGTGCCTTTGGATTACTGTCATTCCTCATTTCTTAATCAAGTAAAAAGCTAAATCGTGTTTCAAAAATTCATACAACAAAAGCTACTTCACATAACTGGTTAAATTACGTCATACAAGTATTTGCTTGAAAGTGCTCGGTTTATTACAGTTTTGTATATATAGTATATCTTTAAACACCTTCAGTAAAGTTTTTATAAAATGGTATAAGTGTTTTTAGAGCATTTATATAATTTTTAGTTATTTGTAACTACAAGCTTCCTCATCCACGATCAAACTCTAGTCAATTTTACTGGTCCCCTTAAGGGTCCTGTCCCTGCCGGCGAAGACACTCACGAGCTAATGCTAATCCTATGGGGAGGGATTTTTCTAATATCTCGTTTGCATTTCGACATTTTTAAATAATTTTTTTTTGCATTGGATAGCCGAGGTCCGTCTCTACAGCGCACCTTGGTTACTTTTTCGATTTTGGTCGCAGATATTTTTAATAAAGTTACTTTCATTTTCAAAACCGGTTCTGAAAATGAAAGTGTCATTCTAAAAAATATCTGCAACCAAAATCGAAAAAGTAACCAAGGTGCGCTGTAGAGACGGACCTCGGCAATCCAATGCAAAAAAAAAAAAAAAAAAAAATGTCGAAATGCAAACGAGATATTAGAAAAATCCCTCCCCATAGGATTAGCATTAGCTCGTGAGTGTCTTCGCCGGCAGGGACAGGACCCTTAAGTAACACAACGGTACATAATGTTTTCATACCAGACACTTATGAATCAAGACTATTTCGTAACGTTTATATTCATCTTGCTGTAAGATATAATTGATACATGGGTAAAAAGCGAAACAAATTTTCTTCTACTAATCCTCTAGGCATTTTTACGAAATTTTCTTCACTTCCTCCAAGCAAGAGGTGATGAACCTACTTAAGTAGTCCTACCGAGCATAAGAAATAGATCAAGGTTGAAGAGTTCTAACACATCCTTGTTGCACAAAAATGACGATAGAGCCAACCGAAAAAAAAAAAAAAAAAAAAAAAAAAAAAAAAAAACTAAAAGTTGAAGTGTTATGATCAAGAACAAGGAAAATATTTTGCATAGCATATTTATTCACGCACTTGACATAATAATAATTAAAAAAAAATCAAATCTTTAATTTTGATTTTATAAAGGAAAAATCATACTTTAAAAAAACAATACAGATGGTTCTAAATTTAAGAAAATATACTACAGTATACTCTCGATATCTCGAAATCGAAGGGACACTAAATAAATTTCGAGATAGCGAGTTTTCGAGATATCAAGACCATAACCAAACATAAAAATTTACGTTAAACACAAGATGCGGAATAATGTTATAAAAATTACAGTCATGATAGATAAGAATAAGTATAAATATGTAATTATAGTCAGAATAGTCTAAATACAGCAATGATAATTTTAATTTTTAAAATAGTAGAAAATAATTACAATAAATTGAAAAGAATTAGTAGTGATTAGTAGCCTATTAATAAATGAATTTAGATTAATAGAACTGCTCAACACCAGAACGCCCGTTAAGGAGTCGATCCGACTCCAATCATATGATTAATTGTCAACTGGAACCAGAAATTCTTTCATAAAATAAGTTAAATTTAAACCACGCAGATTTACGTTAAATAAATCAGTCAAATAATTTCAAATAAAAATTCTGGTGTCAAATATTTTTATGAAAGTTGAGTAAAATTTCCGGGTGTTAAAAAAGCCAAGTGTCGTGGCCTGGCGACATGTCTTTTGAAAGTTATCGTTTTCCACGTTTTCAGAGCATTCTATGAAGTGTCGCAGTACGTGAACAGCATTTTTAGCTTGGTCTGCAGTAACGCTAGGTAATGGCCTGAAACATCCAGTTCTTCCTCATTATCAAACGGCAGAGAAGAAATTGATTGATTTTTTACTTCGAAAAATATTCGACATAACAAGGTTTTGAGTGAAAACTCTTCGAGATAAGAATTAAAATTAACATTAGATAAATATGTAGTGTCAAGGGGGAGCATAATTTTTCGACATGTCGAAGTTTTCGAGATATCGAGAGTATACTAACAACAAGCGAAAATATACAATAAACTCTTCCGAGTTACTAACGATTCCGAAAAGCGTTCTTTATCTTTAAAATTTTCAGATACCAATATATTTTCGATATTTAACCCTGCTGTTCTCCTTGAGTCTATCTCTATAGGACCCGAAATGAAATTTGATTGGTCATAACTTTTTCAAGCAAAATTGGTTTTGCTCAAAATTTGACGAGTTTGTTGTTATGTACCTATAGCATTTTGAGCAAAAACAATTTTTAGTAACTAGAGAACAGGAATTCTGCTTTTTCAGAATTTAGTGTCGCCTCCGACATTTCCATTACTTCATTTTCTTCTGGTGGTCTTGTGGTTTCTATTATTATGAAACAGCCATTATGAATGAGGTGTTAGGTGAAGATGAAAGAGCAGTCGTAAAAAGTTAGAACTCTGATTTTCTGGTCAGAATGGAAAAAAAAAATATGGCCATTTTTTTTCCCCTTCTGACCAGAAAGTCAGAGTCTAACTTTTTACTGCTGCTCTCCATCTGATGGACTGGTGGCTTCTATTATTATGAAACAGCCATTAGGAATGAAGTGTTAGGTGAAGATGAAAGAGCAGTCGTAAAAAGTTAGAGCTCTGATTTTCTGGTCAGAATGAAAAAAAAAAAATTATGACCATTTTTTTTCCCATTCTGACCAGAAAATCAGAGTCTAACTTTTTATTGCTGCTCTTTCATCTTCACCTAACACTTCGTTCATAATGACTGTTTCATAATAATAGAAGCCACCAGTCCATCAGAAGAAAATAACTCGGTTAAGCAGGACTCGGATAATAGGGACTCTACTGTAGTACAAAACATATTTCAATTTTAAGACTTAAAGCATACGCTTTTACTTTATGTAAAATAACGTCATTAGCATCCGCTTAAGAATTCCACATTTACGATCCACTCTTAAACATCTACAGTAAAGTATGTATAGGACGTCACTATCGCGAAATCATACACAAATGCAGCAAAAAGATGCCGTCATTAAAGAAACTAGAAAAAAAAAAAAAAAAAAAAAAAAAAAAAAAAAAAACGGCTGTCTAATGATTCATGGGACTTCATTTGTTTGTAACATTAATATAGTTACTTAAAATTAAATATAGTTTATAATAGCTCCATGTTTTAATAGCAATCATTCGTTTATATTTTTTCAAAATAGCACGTATTTTAATTACATTTTCTTTCGGTTGCTATGAAAAAATGGCAACAAAAATATGTAATTAATATTTTACAACTGTTTTTCCTTTACTTTCTACAGAAATGGAGTACTTCCGCTGCCAATATTAAGCAAATGGCTCTAAAACTACAAAAAAAAATTAATCTAAAAAATAAATGGATATACGGTTTTCAAACAAATTACATTAAAAAGAACTTTTTTTTCCCAATACGACGGTATAAAAATTGAAAATGTGCGATGCTTAGAAGTTTCAAAAATTGCTATAGAGCATTTAATCGTACTGCTTTGTTTTATGGCTGCCCTCTGTAAGGTAACGTTATTTTTTGGAGACACAAAATAAGCTGGGAGAAAGAAATAGCATACCGTACCGGGGGTTAAAAAAGGTATGAGCAATTAAATTTCATTTCGGGTCATATAGACACAAGGAGAACAGCAGGGTTAAAGAAGCTTTTATAAAAACAAAGTTTCTTTTGTTGCCGCTGATTTTCGGAAGCATTTCCGAGTAGTTTTTATAGCATAAAAATCAGTTTTTCAAACCCGGAATATGAGTTTTTCGGAGGCTATCCATTCTCAAGTAAACATTTTCATCTTCAACAAACATATTTTAAGGACAAACATAATAATTTAACAACATTAACATTAATATTATGTTGTTACTCTTGGATGCATAACTTCAATTACGCAACTGAAAATGTTTAATTGAGAATTAATAGCGTCCTAAAACCCATATTCTGGTTTGAGAAAACTGATTAATTCTCTATAAAAACGACTCGGAAATGGTTCCGAAAATCAGCGGCAGCAAAAGAAACCTTGTTTTTATAAATGCTTCCGAAATCTCAAAAATATATTGGTTTCTGAAGATAAAGAACACTTTTCTAAATCATGGATAACTCGGAAGAGGCTATTGTACATTTGGTTATATTATATTTTCATAGATTAACAAACATTTGCCTTTTTTTACAGTACACCGGTACTACTAGACCTATTAATTGAGAAGCTCACAACCATAATGGACCAAGTCCCATTTTGAAAAAAAAAAAAAATCGAGATAGTCCATTTAGAATGTGCATAAAATCTGTTTTATCCACTCTCATAGTGAACCAAGTCTGTTTTCACATACTTTCTCATATACGTCATCTGTTTACAGACTTGGTTGGAGTGGATAAAACAGATTTTATCGCCTTGTAAATGGACTATCTCATTTTCTTTTTAAAATGGACTTGGTCTACTATGGTTGTGAACCCCCTCAATTATCGTGTTACATGGGAGCTCTTGAACTACTACTACAAGTTAACTGAAAATCTGTTTTGACAGGCCAAACCGATTTTCACAAATGAAATATCGTTCGAATTATTTTCGCAAAGACCATAAAATAGAGAAAAAAATAAACTCGTCTAATAAATAAATAAATAAGTTAATATTTTCAGGAATGTTTTTGTACAATCTAAATAGTTTTTAAAGGACTACGCCTTTTTGTATTTTACTACATTGGCAAAAAATATTTTAGACTAGGAACTTTCTAATTACACTATGTACTTCTCTGTTCTTTTCTGTTTAAAACTCTACTATCTTTAACTTAATGCTAAAAAACTATAATTCACAGAGTACGTTTATAATTTATTTATTTATTTATTTGGTGTATATGCAAGATAACTGATCTGTCTTCTTTTACCAAATATGAAAAAATTGAAATACAGAATACAGATTGTTCTATATTTACAACCAGAATTATACATAGTGAATAACGAATTGCACTTCTATATAAGGAGTAGATGTTCTTTATTAGCGTTAAGAAAGCATAACAACAGTTTGGAATGGAAAACAGTTAATATTTATGTACTTTTTTCTCGGGAACTGCTGAAAGCGATTTCAATATATTTATTTAGTTATTTAATTGGTGTTATAATTTACTTATATTTCGATATTTGTTTTTCGAAAAACCAATTGCTTTCAGTAACATTAATTTGCAAAACAATCCAGAATTTTCTATTTGCGAAATCACATAACTATTGAATTTTGACACTCTTTTATTTAACTCAATAGCCAGAGACAAATTCTGAACTATTTATATTGTTTTAAGTGTAAATGGGTTATTTCGCAATGGAGCCTGCACGCTATGGAGACAGATAAAAAAAAATTATGCTTGAAAATGATTTTAAAAGCCATAATAAATCAGTCAATTAAGATAGTTTTTAAACAAATTGCATTTGAAAGTAGATTTTTTTTTCCATGTATGACGGTGTAAAAATTGAAAATGTGCGATGGTTAGAAATTTGTTTAAAAAATTGCAATAGCAAAAATTAACCGAAATTTCATCGTCAAGTGTTGCCGCTTGCAAAATGACGTTACGCACGGACATGTTTTCCCGTTACAATATAGATAGATAGATAGTTCAGCTACTTCCAGAATTATTTAAAAAACTATTGAAATTGCTTCAGTATTTTCCGAGAAACGGTACTTCAAAACCAGCTGTTTTCTATAGGGTTCTGCAAGTGTTGTTGCCCTTCCAAATCACGAACATAAAAAGATTTTTTGTTAATCTTTCACTTATCAAATTAATTTCAAGTGCAAAAAATAGCTTCAGAAGCATTTGAATTTCAAGTATTAATCATTATTTGTATTATAAATAGTAGATCTACGAGAACAACTCATAACAAAATTGTGATAAATGTATTTTCGAAGACACCTTTTCATTAACGGCAAGCTTGTTAAACAATTATGCAAAACATTCCTCGACATATAATGGTAATTTACTCCTTTCAACCATTACACTTTCGCGGTAAGTGAAAAATAACCTTTTAAACTCTAAAGATACTTGAGGCAATATCTCTTTACAATTTAGTTCTGAGGAAAAAAGAGATTCTGTTACTAAGCGCAAATTCAAGTTCACTAACCTATGATTGTGTGCTCACTACCGCGACAAAGACTCTGAGATTGACATCCCATGTTTCAGAGATGGGACAATTTAATCGCTTTTCACCCAAAATGAAACTCTGAACTATTAAGAATTAATTCAGTGGCGTAGCAAATCAAAAAAAATAATTATGAGAAGTGTTCAAATAGTAGTTTTCAAATAAATCAAATATTAGGATTATCAATAATTTATAAAATATTTATATGAGAATAATTAATCGTTCAACGTACTTACATAAAAAAATTAAAATCCTGAAATCAAGATAGTTATAATTATTAAATTAATGATGCAATGGGTGGAGGAAAAATTATTTAATATAATAATAATAATATTAATATTAATAATAATAACAATAAAATATCTTTGTGTAGCAGTGATGTAATCGTATTTCCGTTACAGCTTACAAAACTTAAATCTCAATAAATAAAAAATCAATGTAAATAAATGGAATCTTTCTTGTAGTAATACTAATTCGAAATAAACAAAACTGTAGATTGAAACTTTAAAATATTCATTAACGACTTAAACATAAAAATGCTTCCCTGCACCTTAAGGGTGTTGGTTACTAGGATCTCAAATTGCTTTCACTAATATTAAACATATGGGCGGTGAATGCATACATATTTTAAAAATATTTCACCAGAATACCAATATTTTTAACTTCTTTTTTTCTGTGTACCCTTCTGGAAAAAGTATCTTATTTCTAAAATATATGCTTAATTTTACATCTTACTCACGAGATAGTCATATTTGCTAAGATTTCAACAGATAAAATATTAAATAAAGCATATATTTAAAAAATATTTGTCAACTTAAAAAGAAAGGGGCGTCTTTTAAGAGAAGAGGAACAGAAAAGGGATGTTAAAAATATTAATTTTACACGGAGATATAATAACGCATTCTGTGCCCATAGGTCATTAGAAAAGGGAATTGCCCTTAACAATATACTCAAAATTCATGTGGCTTGGCGAAGTTTTACGGAAGTTAAAGCTTTCAAAGTAAGGAAAAAAATGACAAGAAATAGACAGAAACATCATAAGCAAACATATCATTTTTGGACCTTAATGAAATTGGAACAGGACCACCACATAAATGAGTTATTCTTTCAAAAAAATAAAATAAAATAAATAAATAATTAAATAAATAAATAAAACTAAAAGTTATGTTTGGAAAGTTGTATATAAGAAATATATATATATATAGGGCAGTGGCGTGGCGTCCGGTCATCGCTGGATGCGGCGATGACCAAGCAATATTTTAAAACTCCTAATAAGCTTTTAAAACTCTACGATCCAGTTTTAGCAGAACATTTGGAGTTCATATATAAGTGAAGGTAAGATTTAAAGTTTCTTTTTTGAACATCCAACCATTGGATTTTAGAGTTAATAATTTTTCACCACAAACTTAAATAATTGCGATGACCACCGAAAAATTTCACGCCACGCCACTGATATAGGGTTAGTTGGTGTAGATTATGGGTTATATATACCACCATCTTAATTATCAACTATTCTTTGTAAGATATCAAAAACTGAAAAATGTGTTTTATAATCCGCATTTCATGTTTTATGCTTTAAGAACATTGACTATTTATTATCAGCACCAAGTACTGCCTAGATACACTTATAATTTGTAGTAGTGTAAACATTTTTGAAAAAAAGTTTTAATTCCTAACACTCAAAAGTTAAATATCTGCCCAAATAATTTATTTAAGGTTAGATTTTTTGTAGGAAATATATTTTTTTAATTCTTTTTTTAAAAATAAAGTGTATTTGCATGAAATCTGAATTAATATTAAATTTTATTTTAGGTCGTTATTATCCTAAAGTTTTGTGAAATATATAGGAGAAGTCCAACCGGTAATTTTTTATGGTTATTTAAATGATATAAAGCAGTAGAGCTTGCTCATAAGCAATAAAAAACAATGTAATTATGTCACGTTCACCAAATGACTTAACTCATAAATTGCAGCCAATGGATAAACGTGCTCTATAAAAAATACCTGTGACATCAAACTTGGGGATCATAATAATAAAAAAAAAAAAAAAAAAAAAAAAAAAAAAAAAAAAAAAAAAACTGTTGGTCTATTAAAGAGTAGTCGTATGTGAAAATCTATATTTATTCAACTCTTATAGGGAACTGTTATGAAACCAAAAAATATAATATCAGGCTTATAAAACACGGTAATTTTCCTCTTGATAAAACACAATTTCCAATTGATCTAGAACAGGGTCGGCGAACCTTTCAACATCCGTGTGCCAATTTTTTCCAAAAAATATCTTACATTATCATGACGTGCCAACAAATTTAGCAAATCAAACTAGCAAAATTAAAATAATTTTTTTAATTATATGGGTAACATTTTGTAATATACTTGAGTATTAAAAAAATATATATTATTTCTCTTGTTGCATCTTAGATGCCAAATAATTCAAGTCAGCTTCGTGAGTTGAATTGGAGCCATCTGACTACAGATTTCTACTTGGGTTTTTCATACTTTTCTTTTCCGAAAAAAATATGAAAATGGCTTCTTTAAAAAAGTTCTTCTTGGAATTGTTTTCGAAATTTCAAGTTATTATAATTTCACCATCGGCAATTTTGCTTAAGATCGTTATTTTCCGACAATCTCTTAATTTTCGGCTAATCACAAAAAAATTTGAGCTAATATTATGCTAGAATGGGATTTATAAAATTGCTTTTCAGTTTAATAAATCTGTATGATAGAGACAACCAACATAATTTAGAAAAACTCACCAAGTCTAAATTAAAAATAGTATAATTTGTGCATTTTCACCGTATGAAAGACTAGGGTTGTAAAACATGGCAATTAACATTTTAAAAACTTTTTCTGATTGATTTCTTGAGTAAAATTGTTTAACAACTTTTTTAAAGTATAGAGATTTTACTCAATATACATTATATTTACTCAATAATTTTTACATCTGAATTTACAAAATGAAAAGTGCTTGTACAAAAATCCAATAAAATCAAATCTATCAAGCAAAAAATGTTGCACATAAGTTAGCAGAACTTTCCATTCTTAACAAGTCATCTGTTTTGCAGGATGCAATCATAATAATTTTGTGTTTTACACAGAAGTCCTTAAAATGTTTTTATTTATAACATGAGTATATGCCGTGCCAAAAAATAATGTCCCGCGGGCCAACTATGGCACGCGTTCGCCGACCCTGATCTGAACAATCCCGAATGAGAAAATCAGCTTCTACTGCATCATTTATTGATCAAAATGACTCACACCAACAGCAAAATTTGTCAAGTTTATCAAGTAATTTCAATTTAACTAGTGCGAGTTTTGAAATACTATGTGAAAGTGGGTTGTATCAGAACACGAACTTCAACCGATGTTGATCCTTTGACCTCAAGTATTTCTCTTTTGTCAACATCTTGCTCCACGCCAAAGTATTAATCCATATCATCACTAATAGCAAAATAATAATAATAATAATAATAATTTATACATAAACAATTACCGTAATTTCCGGCGCATAATTCGCGAAACAAACAATCATTTTTCGACCCAGAAATTTTAAAAAATAAAATGTAACTTTTTAGATCGCGGTAAATATTTGGCTTCAATTACTAAATAAAATTTCTGTGTCCAAACAGAATTGTTTGATCCGCGGATTATACGCCGGAAATTACGGTACCTATTAAACGTTTAACCCTCTCGCTGCGCAATCCGAGATTTCCTCGGGGATGCATTTTTTCGTCTAATTAACACTCCTTGATTATTACCACCAGTTATTTTTTTATTGTAAATTTTGCCTTATTTAATCGAAGCATTTTCCCAATTAAATTAAAAAAAAAATTGTTTTGAAAAACCGGTGACAAAAGAATAAAAATTCTTAAAAGACGCTCGTCGCGAAGCTATTTTGATAAAACGATTGTCTAATTCAATGATAAACAAGATGTCTAATTCAAAAGACACTTCTGTCAATCCAACACAAAAATCTGTGACAGATGTATTTGGAGAAAATTTGTAAGTGATCCAACAAAACAAGGTATCGAAAAACACCTTTAAAAAAGATCATTATCTAAATTACAAAAATATGAGGAATTTCTGACAACAAAAAGTATGTTGAAAAAGGGCCCGTAACCAGGCAGGTGCTGGGTGGAAAGTTGTAATGGGATGAGTCCCGTCCCATAACAATTTCTTGAGCTCCCTTTAGACTTGATAATCTTTCAATACTAATATCCCCTATATCTCATTTAAAAACAGAAAAATAAATCAAATAATCAAATGTTTTATGACAATTGGAACCCTATACTTCTGCCTATGTTTATATATCATTAACCCTTTTTCTACTGACGGTACATTTAAGTACCACTCACTTTAAACTCTCATCCCATAGTGAATATTACTAATATTCTAATGGTACTTTGCAAAAACACTCTTTTAACTCCACTTTTTCATCACACGTGACAACATTCTAGGTTCGTTATTTTAGCGAGGAAGGAGGCTATCTTTGAAACTTATTATAATTAACAATATAGCTTATAATTACGAACGCACCAAAAAAGGGAAATTGCATTCGAAGCCCGTAAATATCGCCGAACGAATTCATGCAGGTGTCACATACATTTCCAAACAGTAAAATTTCCGTTATTTTATTTTACATTACATGGTTGTTCCTAAATATTTCTGACACACAAATAAAACACCTGACGGAAGCTAGCGAAGCATAAAGTAGATATCAAGCCGAGCTTATAAGAAAACTGTACACATACACAATACGTGATCGGAGCAAGTGACTTATATCATGAAAATCACCAACTCTTATCAAGACTGTAACACAATTTAAATGATTTATAATGAAAGATCATAAAACTTAATTATTTTTGACAGGCTTGATAATTATAAAATGTTTGCTAGTGTAAATTAAACATCCGCAAACAACAAAAAGTTTTTTTCCCTTACATTTTGATAATATCATACTTCATCATATCTAAATGGTGCACTGTACAGGAGAACGCAGTTTATAATCTGAGAACAATGTAATAATGAATTCATATGGTTCAAACCGGATTTAGGGAAAACAGTTCAAATACAAGAGAGAAGGGAAGGTTCTCAATTCGGCGATAAAAAATAAAAAGGACGAAAAATTACGCGCTAAGAATAGAATATGAAAAAAAAAAAAAAAAAACTTTACAATGCAGTGAAAATACTGTAACAAAATTTCACCG
The DNA here is from genome assembly GCA_963932465.1 of Maratus speciosus. NCBI lineage: Eukaryota > Metazoa > Arthropoda > Arachnida > Araneae > Salticidae > Maratus > Maratus speciosus. The sequence goes on along the minus strand of OZ010786.1, from coordinate 104,938,807 downwards.
TTTAATAAGGTGAAAGAAAATGTCTAAGAAAACAATATGGAAAATGCATTGGTGTAGCTCTGTATATGATCTATAGATTTGTATATATATATATACTAGGGGGTTCTGCCCCCTGCAAGCTACGCTCGCCAACCCCCGTGCAGACACTGCAGAATCTAAAAGCATCTGATCGGTTTTAAAAAGATTAGAGAAGATTGAATTATACTGAAAAAACCTATAGCGATCTCCCTGTAAACGGGTTTCCATTCAATTCCCTTTGATTGCGAAAATTTAAGGTAGAATCAGTTTCTGTTAAGACATCCAATGGTTGTTTTCGTGTTTGGTTAAAGAAGATCAGTTAAACATTTGAAAAGAAGCTAAAATAAAATGAATTAAGTAAACAGAGTCTTTGTCTCTCGGTATTTTTTAACAGCGTTATAAAACGATTGACATAATACAATTTACTACAATTACTAAAATTTGCTGCTTTAACCCATTCAAGGGCGGTGGTTCATTTTTGGACCACTTAATTTTAATTCTTAAATGCCACATTAGCACTAGAATATTGGGATGAAAATTTCCCTTTTATTAAGTAAGTGAACAAAAGCATTTTTGTATTTCGAAATTTGTTTGTAAATTCTGGTGCCTATCACTGATTTCAAGATTTTACGAATAGAAGTGCCTTGTCCGTGAAAGGGTTAAACGCATATTAATGTATTTATTATTTTAAAGTTTCCTTTCCCTTTTAATATTCACGTGTAAATACAATTTTCAAGACATAATTTTCAATCTTTTCCTGCTTTTAACACGTACTCATTTAATAGTAATTTTAAAGTTTTTTTTCTTCTGTTTTTAATAGTCACGTGAAAAGAAATTTTTAATCGTTAGGAAATATTATTCTTTGCGCTGTTTTTAGAATTGAAAACAATCTCTATAATAATAGCCTAAGTCATGTGACTATCATCAACAGCTCCAGGCGGATCCCTTTGCTTTTTATATTCCAGGCGGCCATTTTGGTAATGTAATGTTAGCCAGCCACAGGTGTGATAAGTCGCCGAATATTATTCTATCGCCATTATTTCGTTTATATTATAATAGTCCAAGTCATGTAACTGCCATAAACAACGGGCTGATTCCTTCGCTTTTCATAAGAAAGGTTTCCATTTTGATTAAAGAATCAAAATTATTTTTTCGAATAAAACTACATAAAAGTTGCCATGATCGCAAAGAATGCCTGGTACTTTTATGTTAGTCGGGTGAAAATCTCGCCAATAGCTTTTTTTTTTTTTAACTCGCCAGTTAGCATTTTTTTATTTTTCGAGTGGTAAATTAAAACGGTGCTACTTGGTTATCCCATCGACCAAAAATCTGTCGCCAAACTATAAGATTAAATGCCAATAATGGTTGATCGTAAATGTCACATTCACTTGACTTTAAGGAAGTTACACATGTTCACGCCATGAAGTGATTTTTATTTCGACGTTTTATTTGTATTTTTATTGTTATACTAATTTATTTGTTCTTTTGTTATTTAAAATAAAAAAGAATATGTCAATTGTATAATTTGGCTATTTATATAATTTGGCGAAATTGGTCGACGGGAGAAGCAATAACATTAAAACGTTGCTTTTAAGTGGAAATTAAATCTCACGATTTGTTGCATTGTCACATACGCTCCGAGTTTGGCGTGATTTTTTTTACGACAATTTGGCGAAAACCTCGTTTTCAAATACCTGTTACATATGTATTTTTAAATTATTTTCTCTTATTTTTAAAATGAAATAACAATAAATAAATAAAAATTAATTAATAACTATAGAACAAAACAATTTATAACACTTTTTGTAAATAAAAAGAAAATAAATTCAAATAAGCATTTATTAATAAATAAGCAACAATAGCCGGGTTACTATGCCAGGCAAAATAACGCCATTTTGGCGCCAATTAGGCACCCCGTTGCGTATACGACATCTGTGTCTAATATTTTTCTTTTCGTTTCGTTTAAGAAATGAATGAAGTAAAAGCTATTTATTTTAAAGGTTTCAATTTTAAATGAAAGTTTTGTATTAAGTAAAATGATAATGAAATACAAATTGAATTATGAATAAAAGTAACTTGATGCATTTCTTAGCATACATGTAAGGGAGGCCAAATTCGTCGCCAAATAAATTTAAAATAACCTTTTCTAAAATATGAAAAAAAATATCTGTTATGATTAAAATTTGAGTTGCCATCATTAGAAAAAAGTATTTAAAATTAGAAAAAAATTAATATTTCGAAAACTAATTCTAATTTTAAAATTCTAATACCAGTATTGAGATCTGTGGATCAATACGGATTTTTGGTGTTAATTTCATCGCAAAGTATTCCATATTTTAGGAGAAATCGCCGTGAAACGTAATCAGTTGTTTAATCAGTCGTTTCATAGAATCGTTACATAAATTCGTTTCAAATCAGTCGTTTCATTAGGATTTTATATATATAGGGTAGATATTACATTGTATGCTAAATACAAAATTTACTTCAGTTAGTCTTTCAGCAATCTCTGTCAATAAATGAAAATGTAGTAGATATATTTTGTGTAGCCCTGTATATGATCTATAGAATTCATATACACCAAAAAAAATGTATAAAAAATAGTTAAATTAAAAAACGCATACCCCAATGTGAAAAGTGCACTCCCATCGCTCATATACAGTGCTGTAATCGAGTTTTTTTTTTTGTGTGTGTGTGCCTTTGTAAATGAACAATAAGTGCTATGCACACGCTATTCTACAGTAAGCATCTTGCGTAGTGCACCTCAGTGACGTAAATCAATTTCAATATTTGAAAAAATCTAACATTATTAAAATTCACCCCAATAATTTTACTCATAGGCCGTAATGTTACGGACTTCTTTTGAGTGAATCTGAAACGAACTATAAATGCTACATGATCTGCTTTCAATACCGAGCATGCCATAGTAAACTTCAATAACACATGTTAACTCTATGGCAATCCGAGTTTATTTACACGAGTTAGACCTCGGAGAGACAGACAGACAGCCAATCCAGATTCATAAACACTTTTCAACTATGTTGGAATATGTTAAAAACGTACTTCCAGCAATTATCGCTAAGAGACAGCATTTCGTATACAGTAAAGTGAAAGAAATCTTTGTGTGTCCCTGTAAATGGACGATAAATGATATGTATATCATATTCTACAGCAAGTAACTTGTGTTAACCCTCAGTAATATGCATCAATTTTATTATACTTTAAATAGTGTAACATAATTCAAATACGCTGCAAACAGTTTTTTACCTTGCACCATTATATGGAATTTTTTTTGTGTGGCCCTGTAAATGAATATTAAATGCTTTGCGCACCAAACTTTACAAAATGTATGTTTTAGTACACTTCATAAATGCATATCCATTTTCTTTGTGTTTGAAATGATGACATTATTAAAATGCATTTTGAAACTTTTTTTCTCATTAACCGCAATGTAATAGATAACTTTTGACTGCCCCTGTACACGAAGTATTAATGCTCCATTTTCAATAGCGATTGTGCTATAGTAAACATCAATAACATGTAAAAATTACAGAAAAACTCGATTCATAAACACTTTTCTACTGTGTTCGAAAGTGTTAAAAATTAAACTTTGAGGATAGGTACAGTAACTTCATAGAGGTATGTTTTCATTTTTTTTATCTGTCACCCGAATTCCCTGATTCACCAGAATATTTTATCCCCAGAATATCTACGCATATAATATCAATTTTAGAATTTTATAGAATTAGAAATGTTATAAATATTAGGTATGGCCTTGTAGTGTAAATATAGAAAAATTTCAGAACTGAATCTTTAAACTCCATGTCTTTTAATATTACGAAAACTGAATAGTCTTAATCGGAAGAGCAAGTTTTCATTTAAAAATATTTTTGCTTTGTACAACGTATATAATAATGATAAATTGAAGTATCTATAACTCCATTTTATTATGTCAATCGGCGTATTAACCTTTCGGGACACTAAGGAGACTTGAAAGTAATCAGTCAGTTTAAATTCATTTTTTTTTTTTACTTAACAATTATATTTTCGTTGTTATCAGCATGTAGTAATGATAGCATATGTCTATACATACTTTATTATCATTTCATTTATGTTTAAGCATTCAGTAATAAAACAAACGTAAAATGTTTGCTTAAGGGGGTAGGATACCTTTAAACCTACAAAACTTTCGAATTTTTTTAATGCATATTTTGATTCCGAAATGATTTCTGAATAATATGCAACAAATAAGAAAAATCATGTGTTAAGCATAGATTATGAAATACTTTCCAACACTTCCTGAATGCTTTAACAAAACTTCGTTATTTAGGGAAATAAGGTAAATAAGATAACTAAGTAAACATTTTAAAAAACGCATAAAATATTTAAAAAACTGATTTCAGTAGTTACCGTCCATAGCCAAATATGTATTTCAATTCTTTTGAATAACCCTGTATTTGATCTGTAGGTTGATATATATATACTATGTGGGAAAATTTAGTTTAGTAAGAAAATGCATAACAGGTTGAAATTAATCTTTCAGCAATTTATACTAATAGATGGAAACATACTTGAATACTTTTGTACAGCCCTGTAGTTTACCTAGTACCTTTATTACATGCCACTATTTAGCTAAAATTTAATTCAAACTAAAACACTCTTAAAACTACTGAAATTACATTTCCAGAAATTATTACCCATAGACGGCCATGCATCCAACTCTTTGCGTGACCCTGTATATTAGGGTGGTGCGAAAAAAGTCAAGTTTTTATTTCCGAGTCGCTATAGTGCGGAAAAGTTGCGATTGGTCAATACAAGAAAAACCAAAAAAAAATTCTTTAAATCGGACTTTGTCTTCCGATCCCGCAAACCGTCTAAAAATTCTAAAAAATTGAAATTTTCCGATTTTTTCCAGAATTAAAAAAAAAAAAATTACGTATATATATATTTTATCACTATAGTGAAAAATATTTCCAGATTGTAATGTTTAATAATAATAATCATAAACAATTGCGTTTAAAGAATATCTTCCGATCGCGCAAGCTCAATAAAAATCGGGAAAGATTCTATTTTTGAGTGATTTTGATGAATAAAGAAAATAATCACCTGAGGTCAGTTTGCGGTTCAATGTTAACATTTGCATATAAATTGTACATCTCTTTGCTTGTTTAGATATTTGATAATATTTAAACAACCCAGAACTGACCACGGGAAGGTAGTTGCACTTTGAGTTCAACCCACACCCTTCCTTTCATTCAACCAATGAGGGTGTTTGCTATTTACACTACTTAAATACATTATTTTTTATAATAGAGTCAAAACACTGTATTAAAAATCTAGTGTCGTGACAGTATAAGATATAAATTTGTTATTTCTTCTGTTTAAGTCTGACTTTTAGATGCAACTTTGTACTGCGATTTCGTGGTAATGTCTAGTATCATGGACATTGATTTCAGTGTGGCCCTGATAAATCTATCTCTTGATTGGGCCCACATACATTAAACGATGCTTCTGTTACCAATTTGACGCACCGCTTGACAGCTTGTGTGTGGCAGGGGAACTTTTTTATCATCCCAGCCTGAGATATCACATGATTGAACGAATAAATGTATTTCTTCATTGGTTATTCTCCAAAAAAGAGGAGGAGATGATAATTTTTTTACATTCTAATCAATTAATTCTATATAGTCTGCCGCATCGAAGTTTAAAGTAGGATTAATAAACATTCTGATGCTTTTACCTTTTGAAACAGTATGTCTGGCTTTTAACACTCTTCTTAGTCCTAGCTCTTTTATGTGCCTCCTCTTATCAAACACCATTACCAGTAGGTTTTCCGGGTGAGAAAAGAACGAATTTCGTTCAATTACAGGGACTAGACAGTTTTCAGGTTGTCACGCAAGTATCCAGATGTTTGTATTGCTCTATACAGATGAATAGGCCCGTCTGTAATGTACTTAATGCATTTTTTAAAAAACCAAACTGGCATGTAAGATTTTAAAATAAATGTCAATATGACTTTTAAGGCATCCGTTGGGTTTTCCACGCTCGCGTAAAGTCGAAGGACTATTTGCACAAATGAGCCTACTGGCATGTGAAAATGGGACGGGGTCACACTTTGATAAGTCATTTGGAAAGTTGCCAATTTTAATTGCTTGACTTACGTCAAAAAGATATCTTTGGCCCTTGCTCACTAATTGTCTGTCCACTTCTGGAATTTCACAATCAGTCAATTGAAAATGTATCCCTGAGAACTTTTCACAACAATGAGATTCTACCCAATTGGTCTACTAAATGATCTTGGACCAGTTGTTTCACCATCCAAATGTTGAAAAAGATGGCGGAAAGGTAATTCAACAAAATGGAATAAAGTAACAACCCACTGAAGTGGTCGTCCGAGATGCACTTCAAGCTGTTTGATAGTAGCACCTTTCCATCTAATATTGGTATTTGTAGCATCACAGCCTACCAAATATAAGTATTCTCATGAAACCCTTGTTCAGTAAGACATGGCACTATGAAAGCTACAATGCCTTTAGTAGATCCAGAGTTTAGAGACACATGGCCTAAACTGAGCCACGTTCTTTTATAATAGAATACTGTTCCTCTTTAATAGTTCGACGAACCTGTTTTGATCCAATCCTTTCTATAACTAGGGTATCGTCCTTTCTTCTGTCAAAATATATACCATGTAAGTTCATCTGAATCCAGATGACTTTTGCTGTAAATTTTATGGAGTTAGGTGAGATTAGATGGGAGCGCGTACCCGATTTCAGCACTGTTTTTAAACGTTTCTAGCGGCAGTTGGGTGAACTACTAAACTTTTCAGACCTGGAACGAACTCTTCGTGGTAAGTTCAATGTTGTTTAAAAATGACCTAATATGCTCAATAGTATCAATTAACATTTAAATATTAACCTCAGACAGCAAACTGACCTCAGTTGATTACATTCTTTTTGCATGAAAATCACTCAAAATGGAATTTTTGCCGATTTTTATTGAGCTTGCGCGATCGGAAGATATTCTCTAACCACAACTTTTTTAATTATTATTATTAAACAGTACAATCTGCAGATATATTTCACTATAACGATAAACAAAAATATATAAACGTTAAAAAAATTAATTCTGAAAAAATCGAAATTTTTCAATTTTTTTGAATTTTTAGGCGGTTTGCGGGATCGGAAGATAAAGTCCAATTTGAAGAATTTTTTTTTTGTTTTTCTTGTATTTACCAATCGCAACTTTTCCGCACTATAGCGATTCGGAAATATCAACTTCACTTTTTTCGCACCACCCTACTGTATATCATTTTATCTATATTCTACAACTATTTCGTAGTAAACTAAATTTTGTTCAGCGTAAAAATGCATATGTCCTTTAAAACCCACCTTTAAGCAATTTATGCTCATACTCAGTAACCTTTACGAATTCATTTCTGTAGCCCTGTATATGAATATAGCATGAATTATAGCATTTATATATGCACTTTATAGTATGCATAAATTTAGTAAAAAAAGCACATATCATAATTAAAAATGCATTTTGAGCAATCATTACTAATATACAGTAATTCAGATACAATGTTGTATCTGAAAACTTTTCAAATACACCGTAAACAATCCCCCCCTATACCATTATGAACGGAATTCTTTTGTGTGGCCCTGTAAATGAACAATAACTATTCTTTGCACCGCATATTCAACAGAATGCATATTTTAGTGGACTTCATAAATGAATATCAATTTTACTATGTTTGAAAGAGTGTAACACCATTAAAAATCATTTGAAACGATTTTTTCCCATTGGCCGTTACGTAACGGAAAACTTTTGGCTGTCCCTGTAAATGATCTAAACATGCTACAAACTTCATTTGAAATAGTGAACGTGCTATGGTAGAAGTCACTAATATCCAAAAATTTCAGAACGATCCGAGCATATTTACGAGAGTTAGAGCGTGGACAGACAGACAGGCGGACAGACAAACCGAAGTCATAAACACTTTCCAACTTTGTTGGAAAGTGTTAAAAAACAGCATTAAAAATTCCCATTAGTTTACCAATTATGGCAGTTTTATTAAGGCTACATAGGATAATTAAACTTTGCTTTGCGTTTATTCAAAATGATGAATTTTGATACTGCACGCACTGTTACTAAAAAACTATGCATGGCAATCAAAAGAAATCTTCAAAACATATTCATTTCTGTATTATCTACAACTTAAAACCAGAAAAAGGTAATATTTTATTTTTTTCTGTTTTTTTACTTTGAAAATATTTTTTTTAAGTGAAAATTTTTAATTTTCTGTTAATTTTTTAATTTAGTCAATATTTTTTTCAAATATTCTGGTTTTAGTATAAAGGTAACACTATTATGTATTTATTTTCACCAAAATTTCCTCTTTATATGCATTTTTTCAGATTTTATGATGCGCGCAAGATTTTTTTCTCTTATTATCATATACAGTGAAACCTCCCTGTGCGACCACCTCCCTGAACAACTATTTTTTCATGGAACGAAATTTATTCCCATAGGCTCAATACTAATTTTACCTCTATTCAGAGACCACCCCAGCTGAACTGAGCGACCAATTTCTTTAAAGAAAATTAAACAAATTCCGTTTCTTCCTGGGAGCTTGAAGAAGTTTTTATTAGAATAATAATTCCGGAGAGCGCATTATTCATCAAACTTCTAAACTAAGTTTAGAATTTGTATTTTTTCCGGTAACTTTTGTTTAAATCCCTTTGTGCCTTTTTAGGCAATGAATTTAACTCTTATTAAAATTAAGGATGACGGCCAATAAACTCCCCTTCCCTATTCTGCCAGGAAACTCTCAAAGAAATAGATAAATTAATGAAATCGTTATTATTTGTTCCCGTCCAAAAAAAAAAAAAAAAAAAAAAGAAAAAAAAAGCATTTATTTACTGAACTTCGAAATAAAAGTTATAGAGAATAAAACTGTAAAATCTAAGCAAATGCCAATATATTCATTTTTTAAACTCTTCAGTAATTAACGTATGTAATTAACTTTTGTTTTGATACTTAAATTTTCATATTTTTTCTTAATGTGAAAAATAAATTTTAGTAACATTAATTGTTACCTATTTTCAACAATTAAAATCTAGATTTAAACATGACCTCTATTAAGAGACCACCTCTCAGAGCGACCAATTTTTATTGGAATGGAACGTGGTCGCTTTAGGGAGGCTTTACTCTATTTTTAAACTTATCATTTCAATATTTATTTATGAATTTACAAGTATATATATATATTTAAATATAAATTTAAATATGAGCTTCATTATTTAAATGAAGTTTGATTTTTATTTTTGACTTATTACACAAGTTTTGAAGTTTGGAACATAGTAATATTATTTAATTTTTCGACGGGTTCAAAGTGACCTACCCCCTTAAAACTCTTTGAAAAAGCGTTGGTGATTCCTTCATTTTAAAGATACGTTTCATTCTTTAAATTTAAAATAGATGCTACTTTTCCGAATCAATAAGTTATGATAAAAAAAATATATATAAAATACCGGAAAGTTGTTAATTCTATTTAAATACTAGTATTTAATGTAATTTAACATTATCCAAACTTCTTCCTTAGCCTATTGTGATATAAATGGACCGCAAAGTAACTATATTCGTTAATGACATATTCATTAAATTTCCACAAACTTTAACGTTTGTGATTCAGATAACTACTTTTAATTTATTAAACCTAAAAGTAATTTTTCTCCCAAAATTTAAAAGAAATCGGTTCTGAAAAGGTTAACCCTTTAGTGCGCAACTTTGCATATATGCAAACAACAGTTTTGAATTTAATAGATTTTTTTTTAATTCGCATATACCTAATCCACACCAGAAAATTGAAATAGCAATATTTGCTTTAATTAAAAAACAGACATTCCGTATTTAAATGAAGCGAAATTAACCCTTGTAACTCTCTGGTGTAAAGTCAGATTCTCTGAACTTCGTAATTTCTAGAACGTATTCTATCATGGGAATTAAAGGGTTAAAGGTTAAGGTTCATAAAATAAATAATTATATAAAATAATAATGTGTCTATATATACTAATAATGTGTCAACACTGTAAAAAAAAACGGACTAAAAAACGGAAATACTGCTGGCAATCTAGACACCAGTACTATTTCCGTTTTTTTACGGGAATTTTTACCCATAAATTACAGAAAATTTTCCGTTTTTCTGATTAAAAACGGAAATTTTTCCGTAATTTATGGGTAAAAATTCCCGTAAAAAAACGGAAATAGTACTAGCGTCTAGATTGCCAGTAGTATTTCCGTTTTTTAGTCCGTTTTTTTTTTACAGAGTAATAATATAAATGTGTCTATATCTAATGTGTATCTAATAACTAGGGATCCAACCCGCGAACATAGTTATAGAAAATACGTAAAAACCATTGTTTTTAAATAGAAAATTCAAAAAAAAATTCCATTTAATATATATCATCATCATCAACCGTTTTCAATCCACTGCTGGATGTAGGTCTCCCCCAGATTTTTCCAATGTTTTCTGTCTAGTGCTTTAGTCATCCAATTTACACCGGCTACTTTTCTGATTTCATCACTCCATCTTACTTGAGGTCGTCTTCTTGGCCGTTTTAAATCTCTGGGATACCACTGTAGTACTCTGCTTTACTCGAATTTCCTAGAAACCACCTACCCCCCCTTATTTAATATATATATATATATATATTAGATTGCCACTAACAACACCAAAAACATTCCTCTCCCCCCCCCCCCCCCCAATTCAAAAATACAAAAATTGGAATGTGGGATGTCTAAAAAATTGAAATCAAAGCGAAATTTACTGGTCAGGCGTTGACAGGGCCGAAACTAGCCTTTTCTGCACCCGGGGCAAACAGGGATTTTGGCGCCCCACTCTCCTCTCCTCTTCCGTAAAAGTATATTTACAAACAGAATTTTGCTAATTATCTAATAGCTGACTTATTTTTAAATTTAAAATACGTTATACTGAACTACATAACCTACAATGGTGGATCCAAGGGGCAGGTCACGGGTCATAGAGCACCAACAAAAATAGTCTAAAGATCCTTTTAAAAATGAAATATATAGTAGAGTCCCGATTATCCGAGTGCCGCTTAACCGAGTTTCCGCTTTAATCGAGTTTATTTCTTCTGATGGACTGATGGCTTCCATTATTATGAAACAGCCATTATAAATGAAGTGTTAGGTGAAGATGAAAGGGCAGTCGTAAAAAGTTAGAACTCTGATTTTCTGGTCAGAATGGGGGGGAAATGGCTATAGTTAAAAAAAATTAAATTAATAAAAAAAGTATGGCTATTTTTTTTTCCATTCTGACCAGAAAATCAGATTTCTAACTTTTTACGATTGCTCTTTCATCTTCACCTAACACTTCATTTATAATGGCTGTTTCATAATAATGGAAGCCATCAGTCCATCAGAAGAAAATGATCCATTCCAAAGGTATAATCCTTCATTTGGCGCCCCTTCGTTCTGGTGCCCGGGACACATGCCCCCCCCCCCCCCCCCCCCCTTAGTTTCGGCCCTGGCACCGTCGAACCGTTGACACCGTCAATATGACGCTAGAATTTCTAATGGACATGTTTTTGTTTTATAATATAGATATTCTATGTCCATGTACCTGAAAAAAGAAGTGCACAAATAGCAACTGAAGATTTTTTTTAAAACGACATATTGATAAATCATACGATAAATTCAGTAGTCCTTTTGTTAATGTCATTCTCTTCTGCTTAACTGTATTTTTTTTTCTTTTGCTAGATCATGTATTTTCTCTCCAGCAAATTCAGTATTTTCTCACAACCTTTTACAAGTTTAGAGATCTAACAGAGTAAAGATATTTTTTCCTGACCTCGTAGTACTCATCCTTAAAAATACCTATGTTATTGGGCATAGAATCAAGAGCAAAAGACCAGCCCAAAGATCATCAAAGAATCAAGAACAGAATCATTGCAGAGCAAAAGAAGGAGAGATTTTTCCCATTTTTTATTAAAGAAACCAGTAGAAGAAACGTTTGAAGCAATTAGCTCCATTAGAAAACGAATAACAATCACATATAGGTATATCTGAACGACTCTTTGAATTACTACGCTGGATTTTTTTCTTAACATGAAAAGAAGTTCACATAAAGAGAATGCAATAATATTTGATTGGATTCTGTAAGTCACGTTTTAGTTATAAAGAGCGTGAGATTATTCAGAAAATCTTAAAGAGCGGATAATTATACGGAAGGAATAATTTCGTGCATGAAACAAACGAACTGATTATAAGCTTTTAAACAATGATTTCCAAAATTCTATGGAAAATTTATGACAAGCAAATAGCTAAATAAATAAATAATTAAAAGTCTGAAATTTCTTTTATTGATTCAAAACTTTAAAAGTATTATACCTCGCCCCCCCCCCCTCCTCAATATATATATATATATATACAGTAAATGAATATGATTGTATGAATCCTATTTTATATCTAATTTGAGGGGGAGAGAATGTAAATTCATAGTATCATATTACTGCATTATTAAAAAAATCATTCATCTGTTGCATTTATATCCCTATAAATATCTTTCTGAATAATATGCATTGCGTTGTAAATGCGACCTAACCAGCTATATAAATTTGCATGTTAAAAATGCTTTCTCTGATACTGTTTTGTTTCCGTAACTGATGCTTTTTGCTTATTTTGTTTTGTTGTAGATTCAAAAATTTCGATTTTGCAATTTTTGCTACTGTAATTTTTTTTTATTTTGAAACGTCGCACATTTTTAATTTTTATACCGTCATATAGAAAAAAAATCTACTTTCAGATGTAATTTGTTTGAAAACTGCATCTTAATTGACTAATTTATTATGACTTTTAAAATAATTTTTAAGCATGAATTTTTTAAACGTATGTCCATCGCGTGCAGGCTCCCTTACGAACTAGCCCATTTGCACTTAAAACTATATAAATAGTTCAACATTTGTCTCTGGCTAATTTTTCATAACGAAATTAAAACTTTGTCAATCTATTATATTAAAAAAAGACTGTCCATTTGTATTTCACAGCTACTCCTCCTAGAATATGGAACGTTGGGCGACCAAATTAACGCCTGTTATCCGCATGGATCCGAGAATGTCAAAAGTGATCTTAGAATTTTAAAATTTGAATTAGTTTTCGAGATATTTTTTTCGTAATTTTTAATGACATTTCTGTAATGATGCCAACTAAATTGGGAGAAAGGGAAAAACAATAGAGATTATTAGATTTCTTTGTTTGACATCATTTTCAAATTAAAACTGACTTTTATTTGAATAGATAGGACAGAGGTGTGAAAATTATTAGAATAATTGTGAAATTTACAATAAAATCTTGTTATATTAAAGAAATAATGCATTATTTAAAAAATATTGATACATTTTATATTTAGTGTGCATCCTCTTGTTTTTTATTAAAGATTCGATACATCTTGGCATACTTTACTTTGTATGAGTGTTTGGCAATTAATTTGTATTTCGTTGTCATGGTGCAAAATTTGGATTTTCTATTAGACGATTCTTGTTTGTGATGTTTCATTTCTTTAAATTTTAATTAAAGAAAACACTTCCATGGCCTGGAAACAGTCCAGATATGAACCCCATAGAGAATCTTTCGGCCATTGTAAAGAAAAAATGAAAGAAATGCAACATCACAAACATGAATGGTCTGATAGAAAGACTCATCCAAGTTTGAAATGACAACGAAATACAAATTAATTGCCAAAAACTCATACAAAGAATGGCAAAACGTATCGAATCTTTAATAAAAACAAGGGATACACACTAAATATTAAATGTATCAATATTTTTTAAATAACATGTTATTTCTTTAATATAAGATTTTATTGTAAATTTCCCAATTATTCTAATAATTTTCACACCCCTGTAAAAATAGTATCATGATTGAATTGTATTTTTCAAGAAAATTTCAAGAAATACAAACTTATGAAAATTCCTTTTTAACAATCTCTTTCAGTAAGAGGAAATAAACGCGGATTCCTTCGTGCAGCCCGGATATGATATACAGAATTAAATACACCAAATAATATGCAAAATATTAGTTAAATTTAAAACGCATAGCACAGTTGAAAACGCATTTCCAGTAATTACTGTTCATAGACAGTACTGTAACCGAATTCTTTTGTGTATCCCTGCAAATGAACGATAAATGCTATGCACGCCATATTCTATAGTAAGCATCTCGTAGTGCACCTCACTGATGTCTATCAGTTTCAATAAGTTTGAAATAGTGTAATATCATTAAAATACAGCGCAAAAGATTTCCGCCTTAGACCACAATGCAGCGGCATTCTTTTGAGTGCCCCTGTAAACGAACTATAAATGCTACGCACTCCATTTTCAATACCAAAAATTCTATTTTAAACCCCAATAATACATATGAATCACATGACAATCCGATTATATTTACGCTAGATAGAACACAGCCTGACAATGCGGCCAGACAGACCGAATTCATAAACGCTTTTCACGTTGGAAAGTGTTAAAAACGATTAGCTGCATTTAGAACTGGTATTTGAAAATTTTGTGTAGTTTTATATGAAATATGGAGATCGGAAGTTCCTGCAATAAGCTTGACTGAGACATTGATAGTTTTGACAGTACTTTCCTTTTAGCATTAGGAATACATTCTTGGTCGGAAACATTTTATGGTCTTTCGGAATTTTTTTACATACGCTTGGTGGCCTTGGATTTGGTTATAAGTCCATTTAATTAGCTTCCTGGTGACGCCATTTGTTTTTCAAATGTTTTCTCACAATATTTACAAAGGTTCGGACGATAACTAACCGTAATTCATCACAATTTGTTCCATAGTTAATCATGATCGAATTAAATATTTTGACTAATTTCTGTCATACTTAAAAAATATACATTTAGCACTAAAAAAAGTTAAAGCAGAATAAAATTTTATGTTGACAGAATTTTTTAATTAACCACTTGGGGACGAGCGGCCGGTATACGGGCCCCATAAGCTGCTCAGAATCCTTGCTTATTCCCACCAGTTATTTATTGTAAAATTTGCTTTATTTAATCAGAGCATTTTCCTGATTCGATTAAGAATTTTTTTTTTTTTTTTTTTTTTTTTTGAAAAACCGGTGATAAAAAATTTAAAATTCTGTAAAAGACGCTTGTCGCGAAGGGGTTAAAAGCATCCAAATAATGCAGACGATTTTTCATTATTATTTACGAGGACGTAAAGCCGGCCTTTCCCAGTTGCAGAATATAGATGAAAACTTTTTTTTTACCCGACTGCCAAGAAGGGTTATGCGTTTCATGCGTATCTGGGTATATGGATTTCTTTATACCCTCGAAACATCCCAACGGCTGGATAGATTTTAGTGAATGAGGTGTCTATCGATTCGTCTTAAACGTCCGATGGTTATAGGCTAGCTTTAGTTTTTGTAAGTTCAAAATGGCGGCCTTAAAATACAAAATGATGGTAGAGACAAAAAAAAAAAAATTACGCACCCTATTGAGTGGCATATCATTGGATAGATCTTTCAAAATGAAGACGATGTTTCATTGACTATTTTACAGTCAGAAGCTCCGTTTAAATATTACACAACATGGAAGTTGTGTAGGTATTACTGCAACTCTAAGCTTCATAGACATCTACAGGCCTCATCAAAACAGTGTTTATAGATAGGAACTAACAATTAAACACAACTTAAAAGTCATCAATACAAGTAAATAAATAAAAAAAAAATAGGTAATATTAAAAATAGTTTCACATTGATGAGAAATAATTAATTAGTTCGCTTTTTACGCAGTCGGGTTTTTTGATTTTTAAAATTTAATTTTTATTTGTTATCTTTTTAAATGTTAACTCTAATAGACTTTTTCCTTTAATATATATCTTTTAGAACGCCCACTAACAATACAAAAAATCATATTTATATGAAAATTAACGGTTCCGTTCAAATAAAGTTTAAGAAATATATTAAAATTTTATATTTTATTCTTTTATTTATTGATTGATGAATGCTTTTCTTTGCTGAATTAATTTCGTTATGGAATATATATTGGAAACACATGCAGAGCTATTTATATTAATTTAAGTACAAATGGATTTACTTTTCGTGATCGTCTGCACATGATAGTAATAGATTTAAATACAAATCATACTTGAAAATTGTTTTAAAAACAATAAAAATTCAGTAAATTGCGATGCAGTTTTCAAATAAATTTCTATACAGTTTTCAAACACATTGCATTTGAAACTACATTTTATTCCTTAGTCAGCAGTGTAAAAATTGAAAATGTGCGTTGTTTAAAAGTTTAAAAAATTGTAGTAAAATTAAAATTTAATCGTCTGCTGTTGCCACCATCAAAATAACGTCAGCGTTACGCACGGACACGTTTGTCCTTTATAATATAGATATAATTCTTTATTTTATACAAAGGACTTTTTAAACAAAAGATGGAATTAAAAAAAAAAGGAAAAAGGAAAAATGTCTGTTATTCTATTATTATATTTGTAAGTAATTCGCAAATTTAGAATTTTATTCTCATGTAAATTTTGTGAATATTAAGCCGTCATTTCAAAAAGTATTAAGAAAAAAAAAAACTTTGCTGACTTAATTTTTATCCTTTAATTAATTGTCACCCCATATACAGTATAACCTCGCTTTTACATTCCCGGAATTCATGTTTTTGTGCACTTTAGAATTTTTTTTTTACCTCCTATGAAATATATAAACAGAGCCAGATTATCACAGGGTTCAAACTTACAGCAGTATTTTAGTATATAAATTTTCTCCAAATTTAAACGCAGTAAAAAAAAAAAAAAAAAAAAAAAAAAAAACTTAAATAAGGCAAAAATTTCTCTTATACAATACTAGTAAAAGTTCGCCCAGTGGTGTAAACATAGAGTCCTACTGTAATTTTCGGTAGATTACACTTTTCCTGTTACTTCCTTTGAAAAATGTAAAATCAGGATTCTACTGATCTAACTTCCAATCTCTTTCTAGAAAAGATAAACTATAATTCAACTTACCATATTTGATTTTAGATGTAAGTCCATAAAAGAGTTTTAAAAACGGAGTCACAGAAGAAAATTTGCTGTAAAGTCCTTTCCAAAGGCTTTCGTTTTCCTTTAAGTATTAACACCGTTCCACCTGAACTAAGAAGAAAGAGAAAACCAAAGGAATAGAGAGAAAAAAAGCATGTCCTTTCTCCAGCAGATGATGCTGAAATGTTTGAAAGCATCCACTTTAACTTTCCCGGGACGAAACTCGTTCTGTAGGTCGCCAATCACAAATGCCGCCAAATTTTTCGGCGATTGTTTGATATGGTTTAGTGGTTATAACAGACTTCCCATCTAAATTTAAAAATAATAAGTGTAAAATTTTTGTGGGTTGGATATCTGAATATATTTTAAAATAGTTCTCAAATACAAACTGGCTACTTTCTGGCACATTTTAATATTCATTTTTGTTCCCAAACGCATGAAATTGGCTGATTATCTTATTCGGAAATATTGTAATCGAATTGTTTTTCCATTTCCGGTAAAATCAGAAGATTTTTCAGGAAACACTGTCAAAGTTAGCTTTCTGAAGCAAATTTCCTTACGCGATAGCGCGGGGAAGAGATAAAGTTGATATCGCAATACAATAATAGCTTATAACTCAAAATGTGATTAATTTATCGAAAAATGAAAAAAACTATTCGATTAAAAATTATTTCAATAATCATGCCTGCAATTGTTAATGCTTTAGCTTTTAAGAATCTTTTTTGAACATAAAAGCGTTAGCAGGCATGGATATTGTTGTCTTTTGGAATCGAATAGCATTTTTGTATACCGATAAATCTATTATGCCTTGTGTTATGAGCAAATGATGTGTAATGACGATCTTTCTCTAGCAGTCGCGTTCCGAAAATCGGCTTAGAAAGCTAACTTTGCTAGATTTTTTTGAAAGATACTTTACATTTATAAAAAAATGAAAAAAAAATTATTTGATGTTTTAGTTTCTAAATAAGTGCATTTACATATTTTGTGCGATTAAAAATAACAAGAAACAAAAATCATATGTCAAGCATAGATTATGAAATACTTTCCAACACTCCCAGCACACTTTAATAAAGCTTCGCTCTTTAATAACGGAATAAATACGATACCTAAGTAAGTATTTTAAAAAACTAATAACACATTTGAAAATCAGATTTCAGCATTGACCGTTCATAGCCGGAAAAATACTCGAATTCTTTTGTGGAAAACTGTATTTGATGTATAGATTTATACATATTATACATAGCTAAAATTTAGTCTAGTAAGAAAACGCATAATAGATTGAAAATTCCCCTTCAGTAATTTCTACCAAAATACGGAAACATACACTGTAAAAAAAAACTGTAATTTTTACAGAAAAAAACTGTTCTTTCAAATGCAATTTGTTTGAAAGCTGTATCTCAATTTACTGATTTTTAATGGTTTTTAAAATATTTTTCAAGCATGATTTAAAAAGAAAAAAATCTGTGTCTATTGCACGCAGTCTCATTACGAGAGATGACTCGTTTGTACTTAAAACAATACACTGTCAAAAAAAAAAAAAAAAATCTGTCAAATAAACAGAAAAACTGTCAATTTTGGAGTCAGTGGAAAAACTTTTAATTTAGAGAAAATATCTGTAATCTGTTCATTGAAAGAGTTTTTTCTGTAAAAATTACAAAATCCACAATTTTACAGAATTTTTTTCCTTTAAAACAGTATAAAATATGGATTTTGTAATTTTTACAGAAAAACTGTATTTTTTTTTTTACAAAAAAAATACCCGTTTAAATGAACAAATTACGGATTATGAACAGATTATTTTCTGCAAGTCTCTATTTTCTGTCAGTGTTGTTTTTTTTTTCCTTTTTTAAAAATTAAAATCAGCGTTAGTGATTTTCTTAAAAGTTGACACAGAGCAGTTTAGTGATTTAGCAAGAGTCCTTTGACTTGGAGGATTTTCTTTTACCATAAAAGATGTAACCTTTGCAATATTCGAAGAATTTGTTTTTCTTGGTTACATATTTGAAACAATTTTTCCACTTGAAGCCAGACATTCACGTTCTTTGACTGTCTTATTGACAATATTACCTACTATGACTTTAGATATAGAAAAAAACATGCATTTCCTAGCGTTTTTTAATAACCTAATACGAATGATTCTCTTCGGGAAGTGCAGAGACACAACTTTCCATCCATCGGTTCTTTAAAAACGCTATTTTGCATGTAAACAAAAATTTCATTTGCCAAACGACAATTTGTATTTTTCAGAAACATAATAGCTGAGAAAAACAATTTCTTTACGCAGACAATTTTTTTTAATTAAAAGCAAACTCGGCTAAAAAATGTGTGAACAGCCTCTGTATAACTAGTACAAACAAATTACTTGTTTGTAATAATAATATAAACCAGGCGACCGCTGCATAAACCACCATCTCATCGAGTTCACGGATGGCATTTTAGGATTAGTTAAAACTCGATTAGTATATTAAAATGAAACTAGTCTGCCAACTCATATCTTAGTGGAAATCATCTGTAGACAAAATTTTAGTGGCTTACTTTTGTGTTTCCCTGCACCCAGTCCTCCCTGTTTTCATACCTTTGGGTGCAGGAAAACGCAGTGTTAAACCTACCAATCAACCACTAAAATTGGGTCTGCATTTGGTTACCACCTAGATATGACTTGGCAGAGCAGTTGCATTTTACTATGCGAACCAAGTTTTAACTATGTTCGAATTTCAGCCGTCAACTCGATGAGGTGATGGTTTGTGCCTCCCGGTCAATAAAAAATAAAAAAATAAAATGGCCATAATTTTTTTTTCAAAAAAAATTATGGCCATTTTTTTTCCCCATTCTGACCAGAAAATCAGAGTTCTAACTTTTTACGACTGCTCTTTCATCTTCACCTAACGCTTGATTTATAATGGCTGTTTCATAATAATAGACACCATCAGTACACCAGAAGAAAATGAAGTAATGGAAATGCCGGGGGCGACACTAAATTCTGAAAAAAAAAACAGAATTCCTGTTCTCTAGTTTCATTTTCCTTTTTCATGTGAAAATCTTTCAATTGAAATTAATTATTCAGGAGAAAATATTATTCATGGTCTTCATTTTTTGGCAACAGAAAAAGAAAGGTGGTTGAATTTCATAGGGAAAAATGTCAATTGATTCTCTACGGAAAATAATGAAATTTTGAATTAGTAAGCAAAATATTCGAATAAAATAAATAAAATATACTCTATGTTCATTTCCGGGTTGTAATCCATCTATATGCACAGATACAAAAGCATTAATTCAGCCGTTTGGACGCTTACTTAATTCAAACAATCACACACACTTTCCATTTATAAGGATTATAAGAATGAATGGTAATTTCAGAAGAGAAAGTGGCCTCTCTGATGATGAAGCATTATTACATTCCGGACACATATAATGTAAGGAAAGTATTATATTCATAGTAAAAATCCGATTATGAAAATTCTGGCATATTTTTACATTTTGATATTCCTTGAATCCGTTTTCGCTATTTTTGAACCTATTCCATATGTATATGTGTATGCAACCGTGTATGTTGGTGTTCATTTATGTTTCAAAGTCCGCAGAGTCTGTTTTTTATGATTTTAAGATGATGTTGGTATATGCATATGTGTGAGTGAATAAACTATAGTTTGGATTGAACTCCCATTTACTGAATATGTTATAGGCCATTGTCGCAAAAACTGTATACATATTCAAAGAAATCAGCCAACACCTGTAGTACCTAAACTATTTTTCAACCATTCTGTGACGATAATTGATAAACATTTTCCGTTATATCTCAATCATTCAATTCAATTATTTTTATTGTTCATTTTTATCTTATGTCGATTCAACAATTATGTTTCACCTGAACCTGACATAATTTAAAATCTTTTTTTTTTTTCCTAAAAGAACAAAACAAAGAAAAAAAATTAGATTTATTTATTTGATGAAAGTGTAATGGAAATTTATGTAATACGTATTTTATAGGGAAAAGAGGCAAATTGATAATGTGCATGTTTGTCAACAAACTGACTTGTTGCGTGACTACTCAACTTATTGCTTATTCGAACTTATTCGAACTAAATTGCTTGAAATTATGCTAAAATGCTCGTCATTTTCACGTAATTATAATATATTGTATTACATGTAGAAAATAATGCCTTATAAATTACTAACTCTGCGAGAATTGTTACTTTCTGCCTACACCAAGTTGAAAAGTACGTCTTTTTTTTGGTGCGTTACATCACATGCACATTATATATAGCTTAGTAGCATTGACCTTAAAGCAGCATGTGCGGAAATAAAGTTTATTGAAAATTACGTCACAAATGCAGCTTTATGAATGAAAAAGCACTTTTTCATTAGAACAGGGTGTTGAGAATGCCAACTTGGCGATGCTTGCCATTTTCTGTTAGTCGGCATTGTGGCAACCCCCTTTTTATTGTTTTCCGATTTTCTTTTCAGTGTAGATGTAAAGTTTGTTTTGAACCGGTCTGACGGTAATAATGGAACTCTCAAATGAGAGTAATAATAATATTAATATACCTATATATTTGTAAATAAAATGTACATAGTTGTTTTTTAAGAAAGAAGTTTAATTTGAACTGTAGAGTGTGTTTACTTATTCAAATTACGAATTTTATTTACAATATATTAGAACTAAGTTATGAAGACGTTTTTATTCTTCGATGCATTATGGAATAATTTGGATTTACCGAACCTGCAGTCTCAATGACAACGCATCATTTTTCTGGCGTCAAAGCTCCAGGATGTCTGGATTTCATCATCGATTGAGGTAAGTACCTCAAATTAAATTATATTGAATAAATAGAATTATGAATACATTTATTAACTGAACTGTATCGAATAAATTGAATTCTTTATTTTATGATGGATTACGAAACTTTGAAAAAAAAAAAGAGCTACGATTCGTAGTCAAACTACGAAAATATTTGATAAAATGAGGGATTTATTAGATAATACACAAGAATTAGAGCTTGAGAATAGAAAATCACAGCTGGATCTTTTGAAACAGCAATTGAATGACAAAATGAAAACTTTAAAATCATTAAATTCTGAAATTGAACCACTGGTTCCAAGTACTGAATTTGAAAAAGAAATCGAGAAATCGGAATCTTATAATGAGAATATTATTGAATGGAAATATAAAATTTCCAAATTTTTAAATGATAACACAGTTACTCCTGAAACTAAACAAGATTCTTCAGACATTGAAAGTGATAGTAGTAGCAACAATAGTTCTCTACTAAAAAGTCAGAAAATTCTGAATCAAAATTTGATTAAACTTCCTAAACTTAATATATCTAAATATTATGGTGATTCGTGTTTATGGCTCGAATTTTGGAGTCAGTTTTCGAATGCGATTGACAATAATGAACATTTAACTCCGATTGATAAATTTTCCTACTTAAAGTCACTTTTGGGCGGAAGTGCTGCAAATACTATAGCAGGCTTTTCGCTGACTAAGGAAAATTATGCTCATGCTATAGAATTATTGAAAAATCGTTTTGGTCGTAATGACCTGGTAATAAATAGTCACATGACTAAACTGCTAAATTTGAAACCAGTACGAAATTCTAGTAACATCAAGGCTTTTAGAGATTTGTATGATGAATGCGAAATTCAAATAAGAAATCTTAATTCTTTAGGTGTTGTATCAGGTTCATAT
This sequence comes from Maratus speciosus, assembly GCA_963932465.1. Lineage (NCBI taxonomy): Eukaryota > Metazoa > Arthropoda > Arachnida > Araneae > Salticidae > Maratus > Maratus speciosus. The sequence continues at coordinate 104,916,036 of OZ010786.1, read as the reverse complement.
GGGCACTTATTATGTCCGATTCTTCTGAAACTTATTCCATCAGATATTGCACTAGAATTTAATAGAAAACGAATTAAAAACACTGACTGGGATGTTAATGAGCTGATAAATTTCATTAAAGATGAAATTGAATCTCGCGAGACCACTGTCCAATTAAACCATTTTGAAAAAATCCCTGAGAAGCAGGAAAATTATAAGAAAAATTATAAAAAATTCATTCCATCAGCTTCTGCCTTAACCACAAATATTAAAAATAACTGCATATTTTGTAATCAAACTGATCACGATACTGAAAAGTGTAAGTCTTTCACCATTCCGGAAATGCGAGAAAAATTAAAAAGGGAAGGAAGGTGCTTTAAATGCTTCCGTAAATTTCACATCGCGAATTTTTGTAAAATTTCGAATGAAAATTGCAAAGTGTGTGGTAAAACATATCATCATACTATACTTTGTAATTCTAATAAAAAAACAGAAGAATCAAAAAATTCAGGTCGTATTATTTCCTCCGTATCTCATTGCAAAGGCAATATAAATAATATCAGTAGAGAAGTAATATTGCAAACAATTCATGTAAAAGTGGAAGCGGGTGAAAATTCAGAAACTGCTCTTTGTTTATTTGACTCTGCTAGTCATCGAACTTTTATTACAGAAAATTTAGTTTCAAAATTAAAACCTGAGGTCATTAGAAAGGAAAAATTAATTGTCTATACTTTCGGTTCGAGAAAATCTGAAGAACGATGTTATGATGTCGTTAAGCTAAAGCTAATTCACTTGACGAATAGAAAACGTAGTATAATAATTGAAGCATTAGTCACACCGCTAATAACTAATTCTTTGATACAAATTCCTCCTCTTCCAATCAAAATTAAGAGAAAACTTTCCAAATTTCGTCTTGACACGTGGGAACATTTGGAAAATAGTGATGTTGATATATTAATAGGAGCTGATTATTTATATCAAATTAATGACAAAACATACCCCATAAATAAATCATTGTTCGTCTGTGAAAATTTATTTGGGCATTCCCTCTGCGGGACAATTGACGTAAATAAAAATAGTGAGAGTAAGCAAGCTGGGGTCTTGTCCACTCAGGTTATGAAACCTATTCAAAATGATTTGAAAACATTGTGGGAGTTAGAAACTTTAGGGATGAACACTGAAGAAAATATTTCTGAATTAGATAAAGAGATAATCGAAAAATTCGAAAACAATTTGCATTTTCTTGAGCACCGATACGAAGCTAAATTGTTATGGAAAGATGATAGAAGAGATTTAGGAAGTAATTATAACAATGCTAGAAACCGATTTATTAACTTAAATCGAAAATTGCTTAAAGATAAGGAATTATTGCAGAAATATAAAGAAATTGTGATTGAACAGGAATTAAATAACATAGTGGAAGCATGTTCTAATAAAACTGTAAATAGCGGTTATTTTATGCCCCACCGACCTGTCTTGCGAGATGATAAACCCACAACTAAAGTTAGAATGGTATTTGATGCTTCCTCAAAAGAAAATAGCAAATCATTAAATGATTGTTTGTACGGTGGCCCAAATTTGAACCCCGATTTATTAGAAATTATTATTAATTTCAGAAAATTCAATACTGCGTTTTGTGCAGATATTGAAAAGGCCTTTCTTCAAATTTCTGTAGCTGAAGAAGACCGAGATTACCTTAAATTTCTTTGGTTCGATAATGACGCAAACAACTTTTTCAAAATTTTAAGATTTAGACGTGTACCATTTGGCGTTACATGCTCATCATTTATTTTGGCTGCCACAATTAAACATCATATAAAGAAATATCGAGATCAACATCCAAATGTTGTATATATGTTAGATAATTCCCTCTATGTCGATGATTTAATTTCCGGATCGGATTTAGATAATGAAGCTTATTATTTATCAGTTACAGCTTCTGAAATTCTTAAAGAAGCTGGGATGAATTTGAGGAAATTAAAAACAAATTCTATTAAACTTAGGGAAATGTAGGAATCTGGTAACTTAGGTATAAGTGAGGAAAACACAGGTAGTATCTTAAAAGTGCTTGGACTGATATGGAATACTGAATCTGATATTTTGATGTTAGATGCGCAGCCCTTTGAAGAATATTACATCGATGATCCCACGAAGCGAACAGTTCTTAAAATGTTACTGAAAATTTATGATCCATTAGGATTTGTGAATCCATTTGTAATACGTATTAAAGCCTTGTTGCAAGAAACATGGCAAAGAGGTTTAGAGTGGGACAATAAATTACCTGAAGATTTGAAATGCGAGTGGAACACTTGGTGTTCAGAAGTTGTACATTTACGCACATTTGAAATAACCCGAAAATATTTTCCTAATATGATAAACATTTCTGAAAATTCACAAATTCACATATTCTGTGATGCTAGTCCCAAAGGGTATGGAGCAGTTGCTTATTTGCGTTCCATTTCATTAACTGGCGAAATTCAAACAAGTTTTGTTTGGAGTAAATGTAGAATAGCCCCCCTCAAGAAGTTAACTATTCCACGGCTGGAATTGATCAGTGCAGTAGTTGCCGCTAGAATGTGGAAATATTTAAAACAAAAATTACATATTTCGAATTTAAATATAAAATTATGGTCGGACTCAGAGATAACTATTTGTTGGATTAGGGGTTCTACTACAAACTGGAAACCCTTTATTTCCAATCGTGTAACCGAAATTCAGTCATTGACAGATCCAAAGGACTGGAATTATTGTCCCGGAAAAGAAAACCCTGCAGATCTGCTTACGCGAGGGGAAAACTTATCGAAGTTAATGGGTAATAATGTATGGTGGTGCGGCCCACCTTGGTTATCACTATCAGAAGATTTGTGGCCTTCAAAAAGGGCTATAGAAATGGTTCCCGAAGCTTTTAATGAAATGAAAGCAAAACCAAATTTAACATTATTGTGTAACGAATCAAACTCTATTCCTAAGCCAGTATTTGATATGGCAAAGTTCAATAGTTTAAATCGCGTGTATAATATTACTGCTTGGATAATGCGTTTTATTCATAATGCCAATTCGAAAAACCCTAAAATTTTAGGACCTTTAACTACCTCAGAAATAGAAATAGCAGAAAAATACTGGATTAAACAAACTCAGGAAACTTCATTTAAAGTTGAAATAGAAGCACTTAAACAAAAAAACCACTTAATAAAGATTCTTCTTTGTACAACCTTAATCCACAATTCGATGAAAATGACTTACTTGTTTTATCCGGAAGACTTCAGTTTTCTGAAGTTACAGAGCAGGAAAAACATCCGTGGATACTTCCTAATAAATCATATTTTGTAAAATTACTAATTAAGGATGCTCATGAAAGAATGTACCATTTTGGTGTAGCTGTCACTTTAGCTCACCTTCGTGAAAGGTATTTTATATTAAAGGGAAGAAGATTTGTAAAATCCGTCTTAAGATCGTGTGTGATATGTCGAAAACTTAATGCTATTCCTGGAAAGGTGGAAATAGCACCTTTACCGAAAGATAGAATCATCAAAACACCAGTTTTTGAAACCTCTGGTGTCGATTTTGCCGGTCCGATTTATTATAAAACTTCTGAAGGCACTGGGAAGGCTTATATTGTCGTATTCACATGTGCTGTAACCAGAGCGATTCATCTAGAGTTAGTCACCAATCTAAGTACTGAAACCTTTATCTTAGCACTACGAAGATTTTTCTCTAGGAGAGGTTTCTGCAAAATAATGTACAGTGACAATGCCAAGACATTTTCTAAGGCTGATTTGGTGTTAAAAGATGCTTGGGAAAGAATTTCTAAGCAAGAAATTTTTGATTACTTGAGAAAGAATAAAATAATATGGAAGTTTATAATTCCCAAGGCTTCCTGGTGGGGCGGCTTCTGGGAAAGGATGGTCAGATCAGTTAAAACACCTTTAAAAAAGGTTCTAGGAAAAACTTGTCTCCGTTATGAAGAGCTAGAAACAATACTTACAGAAATTGAAGCGGTGATTAATTCACGTCCTTTATGTTATCTCTACGAAGAAAATGCTGAACCATCACCTTTAACGCCATCTCATTTTTTAGTTGGTAAACGATTAATGTCCTTACCTTCTTATGGATTACCAGTCTGTACGCAAGAGAAATCCAATAAGATTTTGTTGACGAGAAAATATAAATATAAGCAACAAATTACTGACCACTTTTGGAAAAGGTGGAGAAACGAATATTTGTTAGAACTTAGATCTGCTTTTCAAGTGAAAAACATAAATTCATCGCCTCAGTTCAAAGTTAACGATATAGTGATAATTCATGATGAAAAGCTCCCAAAACATATGTGGAAGTGTGGTCGTGTTAAAGAACTCATATTTGGTCGTGACTCTAAAATCAGATCATGTGTATTACAGACTGCAAAAGGCGATCTTAAACGACCTGTGCAATTGCTATATAATCTTGAATTGGACTTAGTGGACTAAAAGACACTAAAACTCTTACACTAAAAATAAGAACTATTATCGAACATTTAATTTGTTTTGTTACTCATATTTACCCTTATTATTGTTTAATTTTCATACAATTTATGTGTTTTATTTTTTTTTTTCGTAGATTGCAGCATTCTTATTATTTTTGCTTTTATATCTGTAGCTGTATGTATCTGAAAATTTGTCATGTATGTAAGTATATTCTTATGTTTATTAAATTGTTTAATATAGATGCTGAACTAAGTGTTCAGCCCGGGGCAGGATGTTGAGAATGCCAACTTGGCGATGCTTGCCATTTTCTGTTAGTCGGCATTGTGGCAACCCCCTTTTTATTGTTTTCCGATTTTCTTTTCAGTGTAGATGTAAAGTTTGTTTTGAACCGGTCTGACGGTAATAATGGAACTCTCAAATGAGAGTAATAATAATATTAATATACCTATATATTTGTAAATAAAATGTACATAGTTGTTTTTTAAGAAAGAAGTTTAATTTGAACTGTAGAGTGTGTTTACTTATTCAAGTTACGAATTTTATTTACAATATATTAGAACTAAGTTATGAAGACGTTTTTATTCTTCGATGCATTATGGAATAATTTGGATTTACCGAACCTGCAGTCTCAATGACAACGCATCACAGGGGTTCTCAAACTATTGTACGCGTACCAGTACTGGTACGCGAAATTCTGATACTAGTACGTAAAATAAAATATAACAAATTATTAGGAAACCAGAAATGGCTTAAATTTATTGCCTTGAATTTTTCTGAAAATTTTCTAAATCGATTTAGGGACTGTAAACGCTTTCTTATTTTTTTTCCCCCTAGAAATATCCGTTACATCAGACTCTCTGAAATCCGCACTTGTTGCTTATGATACAACCAGTTTTCCAGAATTAAAACATGTAATTATTAGATTTAGGAAAGAAAATTAAAATTTCTAAGTATCGACCAAATTTCAAAATGAATTGATCAAATTTCAATTGAATTACCTGATCGTAATGTCTGAATGTGTGGAAATAGGAGGATCTTGTACGAATAGGGGGAGTAAAAACAAAAATCTTGTGTATATGTAGCATGTGAGTGAAACAAAAAAATTATGTCCTTTCATGTCCACAATTAGAATATTTTTTTTCCTGGGTAAAATGGGAAAGAACTATTTTTATTTTTATTTTTTTTTTGTTTCCATTAAAACAACAAGTAAGAACTTCATTAGTAAAAAAAAATGTTTAAAAAAATATTTTTTTTAATTTAAATTATCCATTTTTATTCATCTTGACTAACAAAACAGTCTGTCCGGATAACTGTAGGCAGAGTTTTCAATTTAAGTTTTTAACTAATAATGTTTAAAATTACATTTTTAACTGGTTTTATGTAATCATAAAACATAGTATTTTAACTAGTTAGGCCCGAAACACTAAAATATTTATTTGTTATTATTATATTTTAAGATTAAATTTTATACTTTGAAATTGTAACCTCTGTTACTGTAACTTTTCTTATCAAAGAAATGACTTCCATTGTCCCCTTCAGTTGTTACTACTGTGCTTAATTGTAGGTAAAAATATTAGAAAAGATATGCTACAGCCATTTTGAATTTGTTCTGCATACATATGGTCAGTGAGCTGAAACATTTGAATTCCAGATTAGTGTGTTTTCTGTTTGTAACCTATGTTACATAAATTTTAAATTTAAATATTGTCATTTTAATTAAAATTTTATTTTTATTATATGAAAATAAGTTAACTTAATTTAAATAAACGTAAGATTAACATATCTTTAAAAAGCTATAGAAAATACATTTTTTTTTCTTTGTTAAATGTAACATCTGCTACCTGTAACTTCTGTTACTACATATTTGTAACAGATGTAGATAAATTAACAAAAATCTAGTTTAAAATTCATACGCATAATAAAAATCCATCAAAGTGCTTCAGTAATGTCATTTTATTTAGATTAATGTAAATACACCTCTACCTCTACTATCTAATTTGTGTTGCTCAATGTAACTTCTGTTACTATATATAATTTCTGTTACTCGCTTTTTTTTCTATATTTTTCTTGTTGTATAGGAATAGCTCTCAAAAACTGTTCCCAAAACATCAAAAGGCATCGGTTCTTCCACTATACTAAAACTATTTGACCTTTTACAAATATATTTACTGCAGGGAATTGAACATTTTGGCTGGAATGTTGAATACAAGTGACAGAGGTTACATATTGTTATATAAATTAATCCCTATCATTGTTTTCTTTTTGTTGGACTATGTAACCCCTGAAAGTGAAAAACCAGAAATCATTTTCTATTATTCAAGATTTAAAACTTTCTCAGCTTCAACAAGATGTGAATTCTTGCGGTTTCCTCGCCTTCTTTTCCATACACCTACACTGCACGTGTTGAAGTTATTTTGACGTCACGGACTTAAGACTTTGAACTCCTTTCTTTTAACTCTTTTAATATATTGTTTTTAGTCTCCTTTTCGCCGCTATTACATGTAGTTGTTGTTTCAAAGATGTACCGAGAAGTTAATATCTCGGTGCTTAAATATATAATACTCTAGAGTTTTATTAAAGAATTTCATTCAAGATTTGAAGGAATAAGTTTATCCATAAATCTACAGTAAATAATACACATCCACAATAATTCGATATCTATTTTCTTTCTATACACTCTAGCCTAATTTGTGAGTATGTTCAGCGACTGTGTGAAGGAAGATATCGACGTATATACGGGTGACGGGACCGGGGTAGCGTTACCGAGAAAACAGGTAAGAGAATTTTCTTATTCCTGTTTTGTATAAATGATGATATATTTGAAAAAGGCACACTGATATTAATATTAAGTATATAAATATTTTTTATAAAACTTTTGAATATAAAACTACATATTGAAGTCTTGTACACTAATCATGATACTAGAAATAATATTTTGATAGGAATAAAAATGTAGTAAATTGAGTGGAAGTTGTCCAGTACAATATTCGCCTTCAACCCTTTCAGGGGCAAGGTACTTCTATTCGTAAAATGCAGAAATGAATGAAAGGCGCCTGAATTTACAAACAAATTTATTTCGAAATAAGCAAAAGCTTTTGTTCACGTACTTAATAAAAAGAAATTTTTCATTCTAATATTCTGTTGCCTATGTGGCATTTAGGCATTAAAATTAAGTTAGGGGTTAAGGCATTTTCAGATGACTGTATTTTTATCCTAACTATGAAGTTAGCTATGCTGGAACTGATTTTATATAGGTTGTATACATAAAAACACAGAAAAAAATATATTTGTTGAAAACTGAATACTTAAAAAAAAAAATGGAAAAAGGGTGTATATATATATATATATATATATATTTTTTTTTTTTTCCCTTGACCCATGCACTATATGTAAAACAAAGGTGTAATTTAAAACTTATTTATTCTGCTTGCATTGGAAGAGCTGGTAGGAAGTGTTGTAATAAAAGTTTTATATCAAATAATAATTCAGAATTTATTTCATTCTGTTGATTAAAATTTATATCATCTCTTGTACCAAATATTTAAGTGGTTAATTTATTTTTTGTTCCTTGTTTTTCATGGAAATCAGTTTTTAATAGTGTAAAGTTTATTAAATGGTGATCTGAAATCAAGCGAAAACTTTGGTCATTTAGAGTACAGATTTGAGTAAAATCATAATATTATGTATTCATGTGATACAATTATACAAAGAAACTTTCAAGTTCTTTGCCCACTGCGCGAAATTAGTTTCGCTCTTGTTCTACATATTAAAAATACCTCCAGAATTGACGAAGGACACAAACGAGCACTGTGAAACTCTAATAACAGATATTAAGGAATACTTTTCTGAAAAATTAACGTCAAGACTTCGGATAAGAAATTCGTTTCTCTTTGGAGATATCTTGTCACTGTCTATCACGACAGAGAAAATAAGTAAGCTTATTCAACTATTCTGTGATGGACTACTGGAGTCTGTTTTCAAAAGGATGAATCTTACAGGATTTTAGTTAGTGAGAAAAGCAGAATACACTCTGAGTCTAAAATGCCTGCTTATTTTTAGCACAGCACATGGGCTTTTTCTTTACTTCTTTATATAAAAAACAAATGCAGGAATAAGCTAAAGATCGAATCAGACTTACGAGATTAAACTAACTAATACTGAACCAGAAATGAGGTAGCAGTGCTTGATAAAGCAAGCTTACCCTTTTCATTGGCGATGTAAGGTGATTAGTGCAATCAACCTTACTATACAGGGTGTCCGGTCTCAACGGTGTCCAATGACTATTTCCTAAACCGTTAGTCATAGACATATAGTTCCAATTACAAAAATGTTTTAAATCAGGTAAAGAAATATTTTAAAAGCGATTTGGGTCAATAAAAGCATTTCTTAAAAAATTGCGAAATTTAAATTTTTATACGGTCCCCCGGTCCTATAAGTTATATTTAGTAAAATTTTCCTTTTACACTGACAAGTAATACAAAAAAAGTCCCGTTATTCTACGATTAAAATTGACCGAGTAATAGCTGTTTAAAGTTGGAGCATATTTTTTGCTGCAAATTGGGGTCATTCACAAATTTAGTCGAAATATAATTTCGTCAGATATATTAAAAATGGTTGAGAGTAAAATTAACATTGCAATATAAATTTGAAATCTTCAATCATTCTGTCACCTTAATGCAAAATATACAATTTGTAATGAACTTTTAAGAAGAAAGAAAAAACAGAATTTTTGTTAAATAAAATGATGCTACATTAACAGCCTCAATTTTTTACAAAATGATACGTATTTTAAAATATTATTAGATTACACTAACCTGCAAAAGTTGGGTTATGTCATGTTTTTTAGCTTTTGATAATTGATTCTTATATATTCTGTACCGCTGAATCCGAAATTGACCTTCATTTTTAACTATCAGATCAGGATTTTTCGCAAATTTCAAAGTTAAAAAGTTCAAAGTTAAAATTGAATCTTCTCCCCGATCTCATCAGACCACACAGCTGTTTAGCTGTAAGAATCTCAGGATAAGCAAAAATATCGAATAAATTATTGAATAAAATAAAATAAAATAAAAAATGTTTTACATATGTTTTATAGTATAAGATTTTCGCTATATTTTAACTTATACATTTGCGATTTGCAAAAAAATTCTAACGTGATGGTTAAAAATGAAGGTCATTTTCAGATTCAGTGCTAAAAAGTATGTAAAAATCAGTTATCAAAAGTTAAAAAACACAACCATCTCCTCTACTTTATAGTATCCGATTTTTGCTATTCTTTAAATCTGACAATTTATGATGTGCGAAATATCCTGACATGATGGTTAAAAATTAAGGTAATTTTCGGATTCAGTGCTAAAAAATACATAAAAGTTAAAAAAAACCTAACAATTGCAGTCTTGTATTATCTAATCTAAAACTTTTCCTTAAACTTCTTGGCGGTAAACTATTCAAAATTTTTCGTGTTATCCTGTAAAATAAGTATAAATGGTAACCACCGAAAATCATAATAATATTAGATTGTTATCGGATTTGCGCCAGTATGTAAAATGTAATCTTCATCTAATATTTAAAAGTGGATTAAAGTTCGAATACAAATTTTGAACTGGAAAAACATATATACAACCGTTGAAGTAACATAAAAACTTATCAAAATAACATAATTAAAAAAAAAAAAAGAAATCATAAAAGAAACAGTCTCAAATACTGACAAAATAAAACGTGTTATTTTAGCCAAATTGAAACTTAAACGTAATACTTGTACGATTTTTTTGAAAGCGCAGATACACATGAAATAAGATCTTCGAATACTTTAAGCACTTGGTATATGATTCCTCAAAGCCAAGCCGAACTCATTTGTTTTCAGAGCAGAAAAGTGGCATAAGTCATGCATTTTTAAAAAAAAGGAACTCGCTCGATGTTAGTGTTATCTGACTGGAACTTTTTTTGTCTTACTTGTCAGTGTAATAGGAAAAATTTACTAAATATAACTTATAGGACCGGGGGACCGTATAAAAATTTAAATTTCGTAATTTTTTAAGAAATGTTTTATTCACCCAAATCGCTTTTAAAATATTTCTTTACCTGATTTAAAACATTTTTGTAATTGGAACTATATGTCTATGACTAACGGTTTAGGAATTAGCCATTGGACACCGTTGAGACCGGACACCCTGTATATGAATGAGTATATACCAATATGCAATTATATAGTGTAGTTTTTGTTTCAACCAAAACACCATTAAAATGTTTTATTGAAATGTTAATGTAAAGCAGTTAATCTAAGTATTTATTTTGGAATGTAATCATGCATTTTTAAATACAGTAAAAACTTCTAAGATGAAAGCACAAAAGATTGGAAAAATATCCCGGTTTATAAACGTCTCGTCACAGTTTTTTTTTCTATATTTCCTTTACATTTGTTGTCTGGTGGTACGAGGAACTTCGATTTGGTGGTACGTCGGTCTAAAAGTTTGAGAACCCCTGCATTAGAACATGGGATCATTTTCAGCATAGAAAACGACCACTGTTGGGCACGCTCGGAAGAGAAAAAAACGAACTAATTTAAACTCAAATTCAATTTCTCAAAAATGAGTCAAGTTCACGATCAAATTCAAAAATTTTCAAACGAATCCGCTCAAACTCAAACTAATCTATGAAAGTAAGCGAATTTTACTAAAAAATCTTTTTTTTATAACTATATTAGAACTTTATCGTCCAAATTTACACAATTTTCTGAACTAACCTTTTAGTTATTCAATGTATGTATACGTCTTCATGGGCCCGACCAAGGCTATCTTGATATAACAGGCCGGGACAGCGTTTTCGCCGCTAGGGGAATAGAGGGAAGGTTGAAATCCAATGCCTACCATGCTACAATATGAAGTTTATACCTAAAATAACATGCATATATATATATTTTTTTTTTTTACTGTTGTTTATTTCATAAATAAAAAAGATTTTTTTTTTCAATACTTATTTGTTTTTGTTCTTATCTAAGAAAAATATAAATTTACTTCCCTTCATCAACATATAGGAAATCAATTTGCAAGAGTTATTACACAATAAATAAATGCAAATTTCAAAAGAAAAATATTTAAAATTTACTGTATAATTACTGGGTACTACTTAGTTATCCCGTCGACCAAAAATCTATCGCCAAACTATAAGAATAAATGCCATTATTGGCATTTATTCTTAATTCCAATGGTTGATCGTAAATGTCACATTCACTTGACTTTAAGCGAGTTTATGTCATCAAGTTATTTTTATTTCGACGTTTTATTTGCATTTTTATTAATGTTATACTAATTTATTTGTTCTTTCGTCATTTAAAATAAAAATTATGTCAATTTGTATAATTTGGCGAAATTGGTTGACGGGAAAACTAAGTAGTACCAATTATTGTAAAGTATACAGCTTCAAAGTTTGAAGAAATTAAATATCACTCCTGTCATTTAAAATAATAATAATTAGAATGATACCATACAAATATTAAGCTATTTTCATCTTTACACATTTAAACTAAGCGCAATTAATTTAAAAAATAAATAGAACTCCTTTTTGTAAGTTATTAAATGGTATATATATATATATATATTTTTTTTTAATTCACATTAATGTTTAAAAAATAACTGAATGAATGAAAAAGGCATTTATTTATTTAATATTTGTATAACAAAACTCAAACAAAAACTTAAATCTTTGCTTTTCAATAAATTTGAAATTAAATAATTATACTTTTTTATTTTTTTATTTACATGTATATTTAATATCTATCAAAATACATTACAAATAATAGGTTATGAAGTTAATCAGTTACATAAAATTACTTCTTGAGATGTTTATTTGTTTGTTTTTTTCTCAGTTCAGAGAGTAAAATTGTATAACGAATACAACTACATTTTATCATTATTAGTAAGTTATTATTATAAAACAAAATTTCACAGGAATTCTAAAAAATCATCTAAATGAATGAAAAGTTATTAGGTATTCTAGATATATTTATTATATAAAACAGCTGTAACAGGAGCGTCTTTAAATCTTTGCTTTACAATAGATGAAATACAATGTTATTTCAAATTTTTAAATAATACAGTAAACTCTCTGTAAGGCGGACTCTGTGTAAGACGGAAATCTGTCTAACTCGGAAAGATTTTCAAGTCCCTGCAAATCCATAGACATAAAGTAAAATTTGTCTAAGGCGGAATATTGTCTATTACAGAAAATTTTCTGGGTTGCGATGGATTTCGTCTTAGACAGAGTTTACTGTATTATAAATTTACAGACATGTTTAACGTATAAAATTATATCTTGATTTCTTTTTTCAAAGAGTTTATATTACAAATTCAATTGGTTTTTATCATTATTATTAATGAAATAAAATTTCACATGAATTCTGAAGAAGAAGGAAAAAAATCTAAATGAATGAAAATACATTGCGTATAGATGTAGTTATTGTATAAAACAGCTCTAACAGAAAAGTTTGTAAATCTTGCCCTTGCAATTGATGAAGTACAGTATTATTTAATTTAAAGAAGAAAAAAAATATATATAAATTTATTAACATGTTTAATGTAAAATCATATCTTGATTTATTTTTCCTCGGTTCAGAGTGTAAATAATTTATATTATGAATACAATAGATTTTTATCATTTTAAATAATAGAACAAAATTTTGCATAAATTTACAAATATGTTTAATGTATAAACAAATTTTTTTTCTTGGTTCAGAGAGTAAATAATTTATATTACGAATATAAAAAATTTTATCATTATTATTAATCAAATAAACATGAATTCGCATTAATTCTTAAAAAAGAAAAATAATAAATAGATGAAAAGATAGTGTATTCTAGATATAGTTATTGTATAAAACAGCTCTAACAAAATTTTTGAAAATCTTTCCTTTTCAGTTGATGAAATACAGTATTATTAAATTTAAAAAAAAAAAATTGCAAATGTGCTAACATGTTTACTATGTAAAATTATATCTTGAGTTCTTTTTTTTTCAGTTTAGAGAGTAAATAATTTAAATTGCGAATACAATCGACTTTTATCAATATTAATAATAAAATACAGTCACTTAAATGAATTGAAATATATTATATTTATTGTATAAAACACCTCTAACGAAAACGTTTCGCAAATTTTTAAATAAATAAGGAAATATTATTATGTTACTGTTGTAATTGCTGCCATTTACAGATGATTTTTTTTAACTAATAAAATTTGTTCTAAAACAAATGTTATTTAATCATTAATTTCACCATTAGAATTTTTATCGAAAAACAGTTTAGATATTTATCTATTTCATTTTCATGAGATTCAGGAATTTAATAATTTTGAATACTAATTAAAATATTTTATAATTCACTCCAAAACAATTCAAGATATTAGTTAAAATAACATAAAATAACGAATTATGTGCTTACCTATAAAGACAGATGCATTTCGTAAAGTAGCATTTTATTTAAACAACTGGTACAGATTGGGAAGATAGTTGATAAGCCTCGTCTGATATTTCAGACGCTGCTGCCTTTGATATTAGGTAGGGGAGACTAGGGACGGTTGACCATACGGGAGGCTTGACCCACCGATCAATTTTTATATTTAAAAGAATTTCAGAGTTTTATCAATAAGTGTCAACCAAAGCTACTGGAACGTTCAAACAACAATCTTCGTTTCATAGAGATAATCGAAATATATATGGGTAAAATAAATTGTGGGGCATTTTCAACCTAAAAGTTGTGTTTTTTAAAAATACTTTGTAAGCTCTTTTTTTCAGATAAATTATATCATAGAAATTTAAGTAAGTAGGTTTAAAGTAATGCAGAAATATCGAGCTTTCATTCCAGGCATAAAGATTATACAGTAAGTTAGGCTTAGAAGAACAATGTGCTATTCTTTAGAAAAGGTCTATGTAGGGAGGTTTAACCCAGTCAATGTGAGGGAGGGTTGACCAGATGCCCAAGGCTCCCTTAATTAAGTTGTTTTGGAAATATTTTTATTATACACTGCGCATAAGGAAAAGTTAATGGTTATATATATAAAGGAATGTAAATTTACTCTGTAAAGCTACAATAAAATGATGGGATGGAAAAGAAAATGTTCAAAACTGACTAAAGAAAAATGTGAAAAATTGCTAGAAAATGGGAAAGTTGATAGGAACTTTTTTCCATTAAAATATTACTTACAATATGTAAACAGAAACAGTGGGAAACACTAGAAAGGACTAAAACGGATGAAAGCAGCAGTCTTAACCCTTTCAAGGGCAGTGGTATGTTTATAGAACCACTTAATGTTAATTCCGAAACGTCACAGTGTCACCAGAATTTTGCTAAAATCTTTTCCCTTTAATATGTATGTGAAATATAGCCTTTTTCTTATTTCCAAATAAATTTGTTCATAAATTCCGGTCCCAGTCATTTATTTCAACATTTTAGTACTGAAAGTACTTTGCCCTTAAAGTTTTAAATCACGTTAATGATAAGTTAAGTTCTCATATGGCTGCAAAAGAACATAGCATCGATCTAAAAACTTTAAAAAAGTATATAGACAAATTTCACCAGGGTGAATACAGTGAGATGAAGACAAACTATATGACAACTGGAGTTGTCTGGTCGAGTGTCACAAAAAATAGGAGAAGGAGACAAAAAAAAAAAAAAAAAAGCGGGACAAGTTCCTAAATCTGGACATAATAACATGAAACACTATGAAAACGGAACCTGTCTCTAACAGAATACTGCCTTAAATGTTAAAATTTTCTTTTCTCTGCTGTACAATTATACCTGCTCAGACACAATCCTGTTTAAAACAAAAATTTTCTCTTCTGACTTGCGATTGCATCTCAACAGGTTTGTTTAAGCATCATATTTAAAAAAATATCTTTTTATAATTATTAAAGCATGTAGCATAAAGCTATTTTGCTTTTTTTAAACTGGTTTTATTTCTCTTCACAAATATCGCAATATAAACCAAAGTGGGTCAAGCATCCCATATAGTGGGCCAAGCCTCCCATATGTGGGGAGCCTTGACCCATTATTTTTTCATGAATAAAATCAATCATTTTTCTAATTTCGTATATGTTACACTTATATAGCAATTTTATTTTGATTACTGATTGTATAACGAATAAAATGATCTATAAAACTTTATTCTACGTTCAATAATTAGAAAATAAAATATCATTTTGTAAAAAGTGGGTCAACCCTCCCAAGTCTCCCCTAATCCATATTAGATATTCCATAGTTTGTTGTAACTTTATCACAACAATCAACTTTTAAATCTTTTAAATAATTTTTAAATCCATTTTGTGCATTAATTTGAATCTTACGAAGAAAACGTATGTTAATGTAGAACCACGTGCTAACACGACAACAATACATAACACAAGCCAAATTTACGCAGAAAAAATCGGAGCGGGTGAATACGTCAAATAGCCTCCCTCCTTTGATCACGTGACTTTCCTCAGAGTAAGCAGCTGTCACAGCCTGGTATAATCAAGAAAGCCCTGGCCCTGGCCCGGCCCAATTTTTCTGCACGACACTCGGTCCAGGCTTGGTTTTGGGATTACTTTTTTCTAGATGGGCCGGGACTGAATTTTTTTACCGGGTCCCGTCGGGACTGGACTACATCCTTCCTAGAGGACTGAACGGGCAGAAATTTTCATTGCCTGTTCCAACCCAGCTCATATGAAAATAATTGGCCTGGCACAGTCCACGATAAAAATATCAGTAAAACCTGGGCCAGCCAGCAATTTTTTTTAATGCACGTATTTTTAAATTTCTATTATTCCTCAATTAAAAGTTATTATACAGTTGAACCTCGTTATCCCGACACCCGTTTTACACGTCATTCCGCTTATCACGTCAATTTTTCAAAGTCCCAATTTTCTGTATATGATTTTAATGTAAATTAACCCCGCATTTTACGTCATTGAATAATTTTCAACTCCGGATATCCCGACGATTTAGGAAAATTGTCCATTTTTCATAATCCATCTTATAAGCACGGACATTAAGCGGCAAGAAATGCCTTAACCAATCTTTACAAAATATCTAAAATACCCATTAAGTTAAATGAGAATTTTTTTAAAATCCTTTATCTGAATAAATAAACCCACACACTATAAAGAACCCACTTAAGGCTCCTGTCCCTGCAGGAGAAGACACTCACGAGCTAATGCTAATCCTATGGGGACGGATTTGTCTAATGTCTCATTTGCATTTCGACATTTTTAATTTTTTTTTTTTTTTTTGCATTGGATAGCCGAGGTCCGCCTCCACATCATACCTTTTTTACTTTTTCGATTTTGGTCGCAGGTATTTTTTATAAAGTTACTTTCACTTTCAAAACCGGTTCTGAAAATGAAAGTGTAATTCTAAAAAATATCTGCAACCAAAATAAAAAAAGTAAAAAACGTGCAATGTAGAGACGGAG
This sequence comes from Maratus speciosus, assembly GCA_963932465.1. Classification (NCBI taxonomy): domain Eukaryota; kingdom Metazoa; phylum Arthropoda; class Arachnida; order Araneae; family Salticidae; genus Maratus; species Maratus speciosus. Next base: position 104,899,156 of record OZ010786.1, on the reverse strand, counting down.
CTCGGCTATCCCTTGCAAAAAACATTATTTAAAAATGTCGAAATGCAAACGAGATATTAGAAAAATACCTCCCTATAGGATTAGCATTAGCTCGTGAGTGTCTTCGCCGGCAGGGACAGAAGCCTTAAGCTCTAGATAGACGTATCAGTCTACTCGTGGCCTTTTTGTCTGGTCAGGCGGCGCTTTCTTTTGGTTACACGGCGTTTTTCATCCGACTAAACCGAAGCATTGCACATTGCATTGAAACGATCAGAAATTATCTAACATCCATTTCTGAAACAACGAATATTGATTACAATTCATTGTATAATATGCAAAAAAGAATTGTATGAAGCACATCTAGGGATAAGAAAACCTTAAATCACCAATATTTCATGCAACAATAAAAAAACAAGTCATCATAAATCTGACTTTTATTCTTTTCAATTTTGTTTTTGTGTTTACTTTGTTTAATAATAATGTTTTATTGCTTAAAATTGAAAGATCAGTTATGAATTTAAACTTGTCTTAAATTGATTAAAAATACAGCTTTTTATAAACATATTTTTTCTGCAACTCCGGTTACCGCGACACTCCGCTTATGATGACACCTTTTTCTAGTCATTGAAGTGTCGGGATAATAAGGTTCGACTGTATTTATTTTTCTTTTTTTAAGATCGGTAGATGCATTTCTTGGCAATAAAATTACAGTAAAATCCGTGAAAAAGAACCTGCATATAGCAAAATTTCGTGTTTAACAACAACAACAACAGCAACAACAAATATGTTGATCTATGTAAAATGAGTAAAATAGTACACTTGTGAAAAGGATGTATAATGCATTTACAACAGGCGATGAACCTGCTAAGAGGGGAATCTGTTCATAACGAACTTTTTCTTCTTTCCTGTGCGATGTCGTCTTAGAAGATTTTATTGTATAGCATTTTTACAAGTTTTCAATCTCTAAGCCATAGAATAAGGATTAACGATAGTAATGATAACTAAAACATTTACATATTACCAGAGACGCATTAAGAAATATGTAAATATCACAGCTCAAGACACTTTTTTTGAACGGACTGAACTTTGAACAGGGCTAAACAGGGGCTAAAAGAAAAATTGTCTACAGATCGCGCTCGGCCTGGAAATTTTCTTCCCGTGCAGACATCTATTTATATTTGTTAATGAAATAATTGAATATAAAAAGAAAAATAAATAAAGTTTAAATCTAACAAGCACAGGAGAGACATTTAAACGTTCAATGAAAAAAAAATTGAGTTTGAGTTGTAAATTTCGTTCAAACTCACAGATTTTTTTAGCTTTCGTTCAGCTTATGTTCGTTTATCAAAAATGAGTAAAGTTCAACTCAACGTTCACAGAAAGTGAACTTCGCTCAGTAAGCGCACTCACGCCCAACACTGAAAACAATATACTTTTGTAAATTAGGATGTAAGTTTTTATTTATTTTTATATTATTACTAGTTAAAATACCCGGCGTTGCGCGGAATTTTAAGAATGTTTGTTTTGGGGAAAAAAAAAAAACTATTTCAAAATTTAACATACAACATTTAAAAAATAATAATAATAAAACATACAAACAGTCGAAGTGTTGTACAAATGAGTCAAATGAAATCCCAATATAAAAATGTATAAATTCACATAAAAGATGGGAAATAATACAGCTATAAATGATCTTATTTCCATTCATCATTGGAGCAATAATGTTAAAATAGTCAATATTTCCGTAATAGAGTTTTTATCATGCTTGAATATATTTTTTCAATAATACATTAATAGGCATTAATAGTAGACATTAATAGAGAAGAAAGAGACTCACAGGAAATTAAATACAGAATTTGTCAGGGGAGAAAGGCTGTAAAATTATTAAATTCTATTTGGTGGGGTAAGGATATCTCTAGGAAAAGAAAGTATAATATATACAACTCTATTGTAAAGAGCATATTGTTATATGGAGCAGAAGAATGGAGAATTATGGAGACGGAAATAAAGAAATTGGCGGCAGTAGAAATGGATGCCCTAAGAGGAACATGCAGCGTATGAAGAATAGAAAGGATAAGAAATGAAACAATGAAAGAAATGATGAAAATAAAGGGAACCATACTAGATGATACTTAAAAAAAAAACAAAAAAAAAAAAAAAAAAACAGTTAATCTGGTATGGTTATGTTAAAAGAATGAATGATGAAAGACTACCCAAAATCACACCCAATTATAAAACAAATAAAAAAAAAGGAAACGGGGAAGACCACAAAAGAACTGGATGGATGATATTGCAATGGCAATGAGGTATAGAGGTCTGGAGGAGGAATGGGCCCTAGACCGGAAAAAATGGAAAAGGTCTGTTGTAGAATTCTTCGGATGGCGGCATCTAACGTCATAAACCGAGTTTATATATATATATATATATATATATATATATGACGTTATATATTCACCACGTCCTTTATATTTTCTTCACACGGAAATCGTAAAACAGAAAAATTATGACGTAACATTCACTTTTGTTTTTAATTCGTCAAACTATTTATTTTATTTTTTCACGTGGAAATCTTGCAGTAAAAAAGTTATGATGTAATATTCCCTTTTTAAAATTCGTCAAACCATTGCAATAGAAAAGTAATTGTTGTGATAAGAATTTTATTGTGGATTTTTAATTGCTGGCAACTGCTATAACGAAAAATGTTTAAATTAGATTGGAAATTGCTGTTAAATTTGTAGTTTTTTATTAATTAAAAATTAACTATAAGTTATTACGATTCCGGATTACTTTAGTTGCATCGGATGTGTTTTAATACACATGTACGTAAACATTTCACAATTCTGGCTTCCAAACTGTGGATTTGTATAGCATTACAGACAGACAGACAAATTTTCATTTTTATATATTAGATTATTTATTTAAAAGAACAGTGTTCTTTAAAGTGTTCGGAAAGTCGAATGGAGTCAGTACAGATTTGTTTTTAAATGGAATCTTAGAGTTTTATTCATAAAAATTTAATCTATTACAATGATTACATGAAAATGATATCATTTTCTAGATGCTTTTAATTCGCCTTATAGGATTGAGAACAGAACGCAATATTTTGAATTGCCCCTGGAACTCAAAATCAAACTCACTCCAATTGCTGATAAATACTGTTTATTTTTTAAATAATTTTATTGGAAACGATTATTTTTCAGTTTGCTCGCAGGATGTAGCGAAAATGGCTGACCAGATTTTCATGGCACTTTAACATCTTGTACTCGTAAAATAAATAAATGCGTACGAAAAGACTTAATAATTTTATCCTCTAGTTAACGTTATGTTTACTACTGTTTATTTTATTAGATTTTTTACACAACTTTTCTTGTTTCTAATAAAATGTTCCTCGTGCTTTCCCTTGTAAGACTTTAATTGTACTTTTCCGAATTTGTAGCTAAACCTCTAACTTATTTTCTTTTATAACAATAAAGATTTAGGAAAAGTGCGTAAATTATAGGATTTTCCTTGCTGATTTCATCCGAAGGAGTCAAATAGGTGTGTTATCGTTTGAAAAATGAAAGTAGGTATATTTTTTATGAGTAGATGGCGTTCAACTATCTATAATGCGGCATTTAACAGTAGACGTAATTATCAATCGACTAGTGCCAGTATCATTTTTACGATAATTTTCGCCCCAATTAGTGGGAAAAAGTACTTTTTTCATGTCTATATCTGATTAAAATCAGCACAAGCTCTCGTTTAGTTGAAATATTTTTTTTTTTTCGTTCACTTCAAAAATTAATTAATATGTAATATAAACAAAACGACATCAGAAAAGCCGCAATTAAAATTTTTACAAAAATTTCTTATGTATATTTTATTTTAGATTTAGATTTTTTATACAGTTTTATGGTTTTATTAAAATGTACATTTCCGGGTAAGTTCATATATTTATTTTTCTAAATTTATGAATAAACCTCTAATATATTTTTTATTTTATCACCCAGTATGTATTTATTTTCTTTTAACCAAGTTCACTTTGTTATCCGAACCCGAACCGCAGCAAAAATATTATCTCCGATGCAAAACGCGGGTCGGGCCATGTTAGGGTAAAATCGGGTAACACAACCCGAATATAATAGAGAAGGAGGGAGCAGTATGACGTCACATCTAAATTACGAAGACAATTAGGCAAGCACCATATTAAGGTTTATTAAAAAAATGTATATTTTCATTCAGGTAGTAGACGCTAGAAAGAGTCTGTGGTATATCATTGATAAATAATATCAAAAACTGGTATGAAAGTACACGGACTCAATAGAAATAATGTATTACAACTGATAAAAGTTGGAGATTTTTTTTTAAATTTTAATTTGTTACTCATTCCTAAAAAATGAAAGCAAGAAAGGTAAATCGTGCGTCAAGCATAGTTTATGAAACCCTTTCCAACACTTCCAGAATAATTTAGAATACTTCGCTGTTTGATAAGGTAAATAAGATACCTAAGTAATTGTTTTATAAAATGCATAACATATTTGAAAAACAGGATTACTGTTTATAACAGGAAAAATACTTCAATTCTTTTGGAAAAAAATACTTGAATTATTTTGAACAGCCCTGTATATTACCTATAGATTTTTATATATGCCACGTATTAACCTAAAATTTAATTAGGCAAAAAACACACTTAAATCTACTGAAATCACACTTTTAGAAATTAGCATCCATGAGCAGTCTTCTATCCACTTCTTTGTGTGACTCTGTATATTTTATTTACATTCTACAAACGTCTCTTAGTGTGCTAAATATAGTTCAACTTGAAAATACATAACTCAATTAAAAAGCACCTTTAAGCAATTCACGCTCATACTCAGTAACCCTTACGAATTCTTTTGTGTAGTACTGTATATGATCTATTGAATTTATACACACCACGTAGTATGCAAAAATTTTGTTAAACTTAAAAGCGCACACCATAATTGAAAATGTGCTTCCAGAAATGATCGCTAATATACAGCACTTCGGATACAGTACTGTATCCGAATTCTTTTGTGTGTCCCTGTAAATGAACGGTAAATGCTATGCATTTCATATTCTACATGAAGTAACTAGCAGTAAACCTCAGTAATGTGTATCCATTTCATTATATTCGAAGTAGCGAAACATAATTAAAATACGCTGCAAACAGTTTTTCCCCGTAGAGCATTATGTAATGGAATTCTTTCGTGTGGCTCTGTAAATAAATAATAAATGCTTTGCACCCCATATTCCACAGAATGCATGTTTTAGTGCACTTTATAAAGGCATATCAGTTACATTACGTTCGAAATGGGGCAACATGATTAAAATTCACTTGAAGCAATTTTTCCCTATTGACCGTTATGTAACGGAACGGTATACTTTTGGCTGTCCCTGTAAGTGAACTATAAGTACTATAGTCTTCATTTTCAATAGACATCATGCTATAGTAAATGACAATATCATACTAAAATTACAGGGCTATCTGAGTGTACTTACGGAAGTGAAAGCACGGACGGACGACCAGGAAAACCGAAGTCATAAACTCTTTTAAACTATGTTGAAAAGGGTTAAAAAATAGAAAAAGAAAAAAAATTAATAAGAAAGTGTTGTTTTAATCAATACTTGCTCAATTATCAGTGAACTGCAAATAAGAGGGGGTACTACGCGAATGTGACGTCGTGTGACGTGGCATACGATAAAGGATGAGTAAAAAAAATTTCCCACGAAATTTGTATGACGTCTAGTGGATGACCGCATTAAGGGGTCTCAGGACTCTTAAAATTGGAAAAAATGAAAAAAAAGGACCATTTTCAACATTTAATATCTTAAAATGTATTTGATATTAAGACACAATTTTAAATGGGAATTAAAGATACAAGTATGTTCTTTCATTTCAAATATATGAAAAATTGCAAGATGCAGAATTAGCATTTACAGGGGGCTCAAAACTGTCAGACATTTGACGAGCAAAAAATCGGCATAACAGCTTATGCGCACGATTACAAAATAAATTTTACAACTAGAATGAAAATTTTGGTGTCTACTTATACCTCAGATTATAATAATTACACTGAACTTAAACAAATTTGTATTTAAAGCATTTCTATATTTTTAATACAAAGTTGTAATTAGCTAATGCAAAATTTAAAAAAGTCCTTCCGGCCAGTGCCGGGAGGAAGATGTAGCTTTCATATTCCTTATTTTAAAAAAGCCAACTTATATTATTCAAACACACGAAGCTCAATTAAGTGGAAACCGAATGTAGGAGATTCAATACTAATTTTTATCAATATTAAATCATTATGAATGAGAATTTTGCGAAATTAGTCAGCTTTATCCAAGCTGCTTTTATTTAAAGTCACTTATATTTGGCTGACAAATTCGGCGATTTCTTAAAGTGCCTGCCATTTTAAGACAACATGGCAGATGAGACTAACCAGTGAGCTTGGTCGAGACCTTAGTAATTGCTGTGCACATGCTCACTCATATCGGAATCGGTTGATATATACGAGTGCTGTCGCAGGCAAAAAATCAGATTTTTCAAAATGTCACCCACTTTAGAAATTGAAACTGCTATATCTGAGCCATTTTTTAAGATAAAGACAAACAAAAAATGCTCCTGAATCCTTATATCAAGGTCAAATACTTAAGAAAGAAGCCTTTTTCAATTTCTAATTTTTTTTGCACCTCACTTTAAATATAATTTTTTTTAATTTAATGGCCGCCATTTTGAAACAAGATGGTTGAGGAAGCTGGCCAGCGAACTTGGTCGAGATATTGATGTATACTATCCACATGCCTTCTTCCATCGAAATAGGCGAATACGTGTGGTATCGCGTGACAAATACAAGATCGTTTCAAAGTGTTAGCCATGATAGAAATTCAAAGTGCTATAATTCAACCACTTTTTAGGATATAAACAAAAGAACAAATTTTCAGAAACAAAAACTGCTCCAGAATCTTTGTATCAAAGTCAAACACATAAAAAAAAACCTTTTCATTTTCCAATTTTTTAATACCTCATTTTAAATTTAAATTACATTTTTTTTTTAATGGCAACCCTTTTGAAACAAGATGGCGAATGAAGCTGGCCAACGAACTCGGTCGAGACATTGGTATGTACTATGTACAGACCAAGTTACATTCAAATCGGTTCATAAATACGCCTGTTATCGCGTGACAAAAATCAGGTCGTTTTAAAATGTCAGCCACAATAAAAATTCAAAATGTTATAACTCAGCCAGTTTTTTAGATGTAGACGAAACAAAACCTGTTCCGGAATCTTTGTATTAAGGTCAAACACATACAAAAAAAAAATCTTTTTCATTTTCCAATTTTTTGGTATCTCATTTTAAATTAATTTTTTTTTAATTTTTTTAAATGGTCGCCATTTTGAAACAAGATGGCGAATGAAGCTGGCCAACGAACTCGGTTGAGTTATTTGTATGTACTATGTACACACCAAGGTACTTCCAAATCGGTTCATAAATACGTCTGTTATCATGTGGCAAAAATCAGGACGTTTCATAATGTCAGCCACGCTAGAAATTCAAAATGCTATAACTCAGCCATTTTTTAAGATATAGACGAAACAAAAACTGCTCCCGAATCTTTTTATCACGGTCAAACACATAAGAAAAAAATATTTTTTCAATTTTCAATTTTTTGGTACCACATTTCAAATTAAAATTTTTCTTAAAATTTTAAATGACCACCAATTTTAAACAAGATGGCGGATGAAGCTGGCCAACGAACTCGTTCGAGACATTGGTCTGTACTATGTATAAACGAAGTTACATCCAAATCGGTTCATAAATACGCCTTTTATCATGTGACAAAATTCAGGACGTTTCAAAATTTCAGCTTCGCTAGAAATTCAAAATACTATAACTCAGCCATTTTTTAAGATATAGACGAAACAAAAACTGCTACGGAGTCTTTGTATAAAGGTCAAATACATAAGAAAAAAATATTTTTCCATTTTCAATTTTTTGGTACCACATTTCAAATTTAAAATTTTTTAAAAATTTTTAAATGGCCGCCATTTTGAAACAAAATGGCGGATGAAGCTGGCCAACGAACTCGGTCGAGACATTGGTATGTACTATGTACACACCGAATTACATCCAAATCGGTTCATAAATACGAGAGTTACAGTGTGACATATGTCAGATATATATATATATATATATATATATATATATATATTGATATATATATATATATATTTTTGTAAAGAAAGCTACCTAAAAATTCAACTATATAAACCCCCCAAAAATATTTTCTTTTTACAATAAAAAGGAAATTTTTAGTTCACTTTATACAGACTGATATGAAACATGTGTTTTGAAAATTTCGTGAAAAAATATTCAGAAGTTTTTGAGATATCGTGCGCGTTATGCCCAAAAACGTCATTTGGAGAAAAATGACTTCAAAGTTTTGGAAACACCGTTTCAGCTATTGAGCGAGTATAATTCTAAATGAAATAACTTATGCTCTAATAGGAATTTCAAGATAACAATTATATCAAAATGTTCAGAAAACATAGAAGTTCGATATATAAAAATATTAAAATTTCGAAAATTTTAGAGCTTTAAGAGTTCTGAGACCCTTAAAAAGAAAATAAGTATAAAAGTAAAAATAGTTTAAAAAAAAAAAAAAAAACCTTTCTGTTCTAAGCATCAATGTTCATCTTGAAAATCACGCTTAATTTTTTTGACCACATTTCATGTTTTTTCTCCAAAATTTCCGTCAAAATATATTAATTTGGCGTTGGCACCGAACTCGATTGTGAAAAATTCACTGTTTGTTTTTCTTTTTTTTTATCGTAAAAACCGAAAGTGAATTTATTAAAAAATATAAGAATTTTGCTCAGCTCATAGGCTATCAAAGCCTGAGAGCTAATGTGCCCGCAGGTTCTGTATGTACGTACATAACGCGATAACTCTTGATAGAAAATATCTGATTTGCTTCAAAAATTTTTTCTAGGTTCATACTCTTAAGCCGCTTCCCTGATTAGTTTTGGGGGTTCATTGGGTAAGTATTAAGGGGGGTTATGGGGGTCTAATCCCCCCCCCTTAACTTGGATAAATGGGTTTTTCAAGCAAAATTATCAGATTTGCTTCAATTTTGGTATACCGGTTAATTCAGATAAGGCGCTTCCCTGATTAGATTTGGAGATTCATTGTTTAAGTATAAAGGGGGGATCGGGGGGTAATACCCCCTTAATTTAGATAAATGGGTTTTCTTATCCGATTTGCTTCAAATTTGCTATACCGGTTTATTATAAGGCGCTTCCCTGATTAGATTTGGAGGTTCATTGGTTAAGTGTAAAGATGTAAGACAGACCTATTTATTTTTCGATAAATATTAATTTATTTTTCGAAAGGCATTATTCTTTGAAGTAAAAGTATAACCCGTAAGGCATGGTGACGTCATGGCAACGTCGTTGTGAAGTCACACTGTGATTTTGTGACCGTCGATATGACGTCACGTGACGTGGATGTGACGTCATAGTGACTAGAATGCGAAGTCGTTATGGCCGTTTTAGAGGTCGTTTGTGACGTCACAATGTGACCACTCTGTGAAGTAACGGTGTGACAAATTTGTGAAAAGTGTGTCATTTGTGACTATTTTGGCATTAACTTTGTGACGAACCTGGGACGAAAACGACAATGATTTGCAGTCACACTGTGACCAATTTGTGAAATATGTGTCATTTGTGACGAACTTGTCATAAACACTGTGGTGATTTCAAATGAAAATCAAATTTCAAATTAATTGCTTAAAAGGCGCAAATAGTGAAAAAGATTACATGCTGGGACTCGAACCCGGGCCATCAGTGTAGCGCACTGACATTCTACCGACTAAACAACATGGAACGATACCCAGGCTGGAAAATTTCTCACTATTACATGCTGGCAAGGCTACAAACGCAACGCAAGATGGAATATTTAGCGTGAACCACCAACATGATGCAAACACGAAACTTAATTAAATTCCGCATCGATTGAAATTATGTTAATACTTGGAAATTTTTACAGAGAGAACCATTCCCCTTGCATACAATATTTCAAATGAAAATCAAATTTCAAATTAATTACTTAAAAGGCAATTTTAATTTGAAATGTTGTATGCAAGGCGAATGTTTCTCCCTGGAAAATTTTTCAAGTATTAATATAGTTTCAATCGATGCTGGATTTAATTAAGTTTCGTGTTTACCCCCCATGGCGGTGTCTCACAATAAATATTCCATCTTGTGCTGCGTTTGTAGCCTTGCCAACATGTAATAGTGAGAAATTTTACAGGCTGGGTGTCGTTCCATGTGGTTTAGCCGGTAGAATGTCAGTGTGCTATACTGATGGCCGGGTTCGAGTCGCAGCATGGAATCTCTTTCACTATGTTGGCCTTTGCGCCGTTTAAGCAATTAATTTAAAATTTGATTTTCATTTGAAATATTGTATATAAGGCGAATGATTTTCTCTGGAAAAATTTCTAAGTATTAATACAGCGATGAATTTTAAAATAAACTTTTGTTGTAATTATAAAATCTTATCTTTTTACCGTACTTTTTAGCAAAATATCGCTATTTTGGAGTCCTATTCTTCTAAAACATTTTAAATTTTTCCACTTAAAAAACAATGCTTATCAACTGACATATTTTTTAAGTTTTTTAATTTGTTGTGATTTGTCATTGCTTTATTAAATACGAACATGGAGACTAACGGATATTAATACAACTATTATTTATAGAACGGCATAAGCCATATTTATTTAAATTTTTTATTCCCGTGTATATTGTATTTTGTGAATATGAGCTAAATAGATTTGGTATGTTTTATAGGAAAAGACTGATCTGGGAAATAGAAAAAACGAGTAAGAAAAATCATGCATTAAGCATAGATTATAAAATACTTTCCAACACTTTCTGAATGCTTTAAGAAGACATCGTAATTTAGGGAAATAACGTAAATAAGATAACTAAGTAAACATTTTAGAAAACGCATAAAACATTTGAAAAACTGATTTCAGCAGTTACCGTCCATAGCCAAATATGTTTTCCAATTCTTTTCAACAGCCCTGTATTTGATCTGTAGGTTGATACACTGAAAAAAATTAAGTACTCAAAAAGTGAGTAAACCGACGTACTCATATCGAATTGAATATTTTTGGATCAAAAATGAACCTATGCTTTCTCTATTTTGAAACATCACATGTTATCAAACCCAAACAAACGAATAATTTTGTACCGTGTAATGGTTCATTTCATTTATGGCGGCATAAATGATGTTTATTAATGTAAATATTAAATTATGCACAGTATTTTAAAAATAATTTAAAAGTGCTTTGAAATAATACTCTTGTCATAAAAATATTCGATTTGAGTATCTTGTTAAGAATTTTGCTATTTTTCTTAATAAATAATCAATTAAACATTTCTTGTTAATAACTTTGAACGGGAAATAAATGTCAGTACATTTTTACTTTAAATTTTAGTTGTTTTTTTTGGGGGGGGGGCAGTACATAACGATTCATATTTGATCACAACCATGGAATAAAAAATGAGTACATGTGTTTCCCAACTTTGAGTACATTTGGATCGGAGCTATTTTGAGTATGTGACGCATTTCAAATTGAGTACCCATTTTTTAAGTGCATATATACTATATAATGGGAAAATTTAGCTTAGCAAGAAAACGCCTAACAGGTTGAAATCCTTTTTCAGCAATTTATACTAATGTATGGAAACATACTTGAATACTTTTGTACAACCCTGTAGTTTACCTAGAATCTTTATTACACGCCACTATTTAGTTAAAATTTAATTCAAACTAAGACACTCTTAAAACTGCTGAAATCACATTTCCAGAAATTATAATATATAGACGGCCACGTATCCAATTCTTTACGTGACCCTGTATATCATTTTATCTATAGTCTACAAACATTTCTTACTAAATTAAATACAGTTCAGCGAAAAAAAGCATAACTCATTTAAAAACCACCTTTAAGCAATTTGCGCCCATACCCAGTAATCCTCACGAATACTTTTGTGTAGCCCTGTATAGGAATTATAGTATTTATATACACCATATACTATGCATAAATATAGTGAATCATAAAAGCGCATATCATAATTAAAAATACATTTCCAGCAATCATCGCTAATGAACAGTACTTCGGATACAATATAGTATCTGAAATATTTTGTGTCTTCCTGTAAATGCTATATACGTATTATTCGTATTATACATGAAATAATTTATAGTATGTAAACCTCAGCGACATATATCAATTTCATTATATATGAAATAGATTAACATAATTAAAGTATGCCGCAAACAATTCCCTCCACCTCTATATCATTATGTATTTGAATTCCTTTTTTAGCCCTGTAAATGAACAATAACTATTCATTGCATCACATAGTCAACAGAATGCATATTTTAGTGCACTTCATAAATGCATATCAATTTTATTCTGTTTGAAAGCGTGCGTAAAATCATTTGAAAGATTTTTTGCCATAGGCCGTAATGTAACGGAATACTTTTGGCTGTCCCTGTAAATGAACTAAACATGCTACAAACTTCATTACAAATAGGGACCGTGCTATGGTAAACGTCATTAACATCCAAAAATTTCAGGGCAATCCGAGTATATTTACGAGAGTTAGAGCGCGGACAGACAACTAGACGGACAGACTGAGAGACAAGCCGAAGTCATAAGCACTTTTCAACTTTGTGTCCTATATTATGTATCCTATATTATATGAACTTTTAAAAAATATATACTAAAGCAGTTTAATCTATGACTTCCTATCAGGCATGAAAAACACTTTATTTCAATGCTTAACCCTTAATTGCATGAATTATTCTTTTAGAATTGTATTTTTTATTTTTATATTAAGGATTAGACACCAGAAATCTTAAAATAGATTTTTAACTTTATTTAGTAGCATATTTTTGTAATTTTTAGAGAATTACTATTTCTATATAAATATAGTGGTTATAAGAACTTAATTTATGTATTAAAAATTAAATAAAAAGGTGATGAAAATTTACATCACTATGCAATTAAGGGTTAAATATCATATTTTATTTTTTAGTGCCAATAATTACGCGTATCATAAACGTAGAAAATGAATTTACAATAGAAGAAAATTTAATAACCGATTCAGAATGTCTATAATTAAAATCACAAACAGAAAAAATGCTTACATACAATTAAAAAAAATAAATATACCAATTTGAAAAACACTAAAAATAATAATTAGTATTTATAATTGTACTATTAAACAACAGCAAACTACAATAGATAAATTAAATGCATTATTAGATTTAACAATATCTCAAAAATATTTCCATCTGGTATAAGGAATTCCTATTATTTTATAATTTTGGCAAATGTTAAATCTGAAAACATTGGTTTGAAGATTTAGGATTTTAAAAGATAATTTAAAATATTATTAGCACTAAAAGAAAAATCTTTCAAATGTTTCACTACTGTAATATGTAAAAATACATTTTCCCAGTATAATGTTAATTTCTAATCTGAAACAATTTCGTAACCTCATGATAATCGAACATCATATTTAACCCCAAAATAATAATAACTATAAGTGTTAGTAATTAAAAAAATAGTAAGAAGCCGAAAAAAAAATTCCAAATCATTGTCTCAACACATTTTCAATCGCAAGTAAGTGTAAATTAATGTTTATATTAATCCCAGTATGAATGCAGGCATAAATCAGTCTCTGAGCAGCCTTTTTTTTTTTCAAGCAATGGCAGATTAAGATATTTTTCTTTACAGTTATCGAATTGGAAAATATCGCTTCTGACAATTCCAGATCAGTCTTTTACAAATATAACATAAAACTATTTAACTCATAATATATAAATCAGGAATAAAATATTTAAATTAAATAAGACTTACATATACGTTCCATTAATATCCGTATATCCTAAAATGGCCGACGTCATTTCCTTATCTTAAAGTGTTGTAGACGTGGTGATGTTCTAAACTAGGGATGCACAACCTATGGTCCGCGATGGGCTAACGTGTGGTCTGCGAATTTCGTCAAGTTATAGCTGGAAAAAATTGCAATTTTTGTCCGTTGGTCAAAAAATCGTGAATTTAGTAAATCTGCCGCGGGAAAATTTAAAATTTTGCCAGTCAGTTAAGAATCGCGAATTTCGTTGATCGTGCACTAAAAAATCGCGAATTTCGTCGACCAGGCGAGGAAAAATCGCAAATTTCGCTGCTCGGGCACGGAAAAAATGCGAATTTCGTTGATCGAGCACGGAAAATTCGTAATTCTTGTTTATAAAGCGCGGAAAAATTGCAAATTTTGTTGATCGGCTGCGGAAAAATCGCAACTTTCGTCGATTGAGTACGGAAAAATTGCGAGTTTTGTCGATCGGGCTCCGAAAAAATGCGAATATCGTTGGTTGGGCACGAAAAAAATCGCGAATTTTGTTGATCAGGCACAAAAAATCGCGAATTTTGTCCATCGTGCTCCGAAAAATCGCAAAATTCGTTGATCAAGCACAGAAAAATCGCGAATTTTGTGAATGATGCGCGGAAAATTTGGAAATTTTTTTGATCGACTGCGCAACAATCGTGAGTTTCATCAGTTTATCGCGAGAAAAAATCACAAATTTCGTCAATTTGTCGCGGGAAAAAAATGCAAAATTCGTCAGTTAGATAAGAATCGCGAATTTCGGTGATCAGGCGCGGAAAAATCGCAAATTTCGTCGTTCGAGTACGGAAAAATCGCGAGTTTTGTTGATCGGGCTTCGAAAACTCGCGACTTTATTTGGTCGGGCACGAGTTTTGTCGATCGGGCGCGGTAAAATAGCGAATTACGCCGATCAGCTTCAGAAAATTTGCGAATTTCGTTGATTAGGCACGGAAAAATTACGAATTTCGTTGATTGGCTCCTCCTACCTCCTCCCTTCATAAAGTTCCCATTTTTCTTCGGCACTAGCCACTTTCATGCCTTTGTTTTTTTAGCACTTTTAAAAAAACAAAATTTTCTCTCCCGAATAAAGCTAAAGAATATTATCACTTCTTGAAAATAATCCTTGCTATATCTGTTATATATGCAAACGTAAACACTGATGGTATATCCTTACCAACTGAATTGGATATGTTGACTGGGTAGGAAAATGTAGAGGGGTAAAACTCCCCCCCTCTGAAACCATATATTTTGTCTGATTATAGGCCACAGATCACCTCTCCGTCACAGAATTCTCTCCGTCTTACTGATGTGGCCCTCGACAACCCAGGCATTTTTGTAAGTGGCCCTTCTCAGAAAAAGGTTGTGCACCCCTATTCTAAACAGTGAACTATTTTCCGCGTCTTCTCATATTTATTTTTCTGTGGGCAGACGATTTTCAGCAGGTGGTCTGTTACAGATTAGTACACAAGAGATTTGGAACTCGAATGCGCAGTAATTTTCTGAAAGTATCGTTAATTAAAATTTTCTATTTGAAGAATTTTCCAATGTATTTTACCTTTTCTTTTTATCCGTACCAAACAATTCAAATTAAAATGGATAGTAAAGTTCCTTTTTTGTAAATAATTATAATAATAATATTCATAATTAGAGTTTATTAGATAAAACATTGTTTAAATTTTTAAAAGGTGTAAAAATAAATTTAAGTCATATCTCTAAAATGCAGATTTTAAATACGAATAAGTAATTATATCATGGGTTTTGCACAAATTTTGTATTTTTTTTTTATTTTCGGAAAATGCTACTTTTATTTAAAAAGTCTGAAAGAAGTAGAATTTATGACTTGAATGCAAATTATAAATCAAGAAATGCATAGATGACTAAACTCTGAAGACTCTTTCTACGTGCTCATTAAAAGGTGCAGATTTAACTGTAATAGAAAATTTTTAGTTTGAAACCACAGAAGTGTTTCGAATAACACTGGTGGTAAAAAAAAAAATAAATAAATTTTCTCCCAGTAAACTAAATATGTAAAGTGTACAAATTTAATATTCCTAATTCTAAATATATTATCCAAATTGCTCCAGCACGTACCATTTTTACGAGAAACACTTTTATAATAATGACAATCAGTGAAGGATTATTATATTAATTTGCAATGCTAGATAAAATTGAAATCATGAAAAAGTATACATTCACTGTCTTAGATATCAAATTGATAAAATATAGCATGAAAATTTAGTTTATTAATGCTTGTATTGTGCGTTTTATTTATTATGTACCCCCCCCCCCCTTTCGTGACATAATTTACCGTTTGCTATCCACTAATATATTTTCTTTCCTTATGCCGCTGTAACTCGGGACTGTTTAAAGTATTGTTTAAAATATTTCTCTTCATTTTCAACGATTTTTGAAGTTCATATTTTTGTCACACTGTGACTTACAATATAGCGGTTTTTTTTTTTTTTGTCACATATGTGACGTGACGTACGTTACATAGTAGTGACATAACAGTGACGTCACAATTTTTTTTAACTGCCAGAAAAATATAATTTTACAGTAATAGTGACATAACAGTGACGTCACAATTTCTTTTTAATTGCCAGAAAAATATAATTTTACAGTACTAGGGGGGCACCGCCCCGCTGCTCGCTACGCTCACCAACCCCCCGCGTAATCGCTTAACTATTCCATTCGGTATAGCGAAGCAATTCCTATTTTCTAGCCAACCCCAGATTATTGTTTGTGCTTAAAAATAATGCAAATAGTTCAATTAAGCTCTATTCATAAGCTAATATTAGTTTTTGTTGCATTGAAATATCTCAATTTGTTGATTTCCTGCATGCAAGTAAACCCTATTGTATTTCAATGGGAGTCTATGGAAATTTGGCGAAATACTGGAAATAGCGCTAAGTTGGCGTCACTTTTGGTGACAGAGAGACGGGTCTCCTCTTGGTAACTTCCCTTATAGCGTCATAAAGCTCTGACCAATCAGTTGCATTTCACGGTATCTACGCAGATTTTTCATTGTTCCATTTCCAAAGCATTACTTTTTGCAAGGCATACTTAGATACTACTACCGGCAGACCGATTTGCGTTTAATGTATGAAGATGCTCGCCAGAGGACTCTGATACTCTGCCCAAAACAGAAATTTGACTCTGACCGTAACTTCAACGACGAGAACCAATCAAACCGCTCTGGGCAGGGTTCAGAGAATTCCAATGTGTTTACATTTTTTTCCCGTATAGATATGATTCAAAAGATAAAGGTATATATAAATATTTTACAGACATACAATAATAAATACAATAAACCCAACTGGAGTGAAAAATTAGCCAGAACCAGGAATCGAACCCGGGACCACAGTATACAAGACTGCTGCTCTAACCACTGAGCTACTCCGGCCGATGCCTGGGTCTGCAATTTCTCACTAATAAACCAAGTTGGGGAAGTCACCAGCCATCAATACGATAGCCTTGGATGACCGGACAACGATGAATAGATTTTTACTATTACATCGATCTACGAAATATAATAATAAACACACATACTACAATATATATTAAAACACACATTCACACATAAATAACGCCTGCATTCAACAGTTAAAGCTATATATAAATATTTTACAGACATACAATAATAAATACAATAAACCCAACTGGAGTGAAAAATTAGCCAGAGCCAGGAATCGAACCCGGGACCACAGTATACAAGACTGCTGCTCTAACCACTGAGCTACTCCGGCCGATGCCTGGGTCTGCAATTTCTCACTAATAAACCAAGTTGGGGAAGTCACCAGCCATCAATACGATAGCCTTGGATGACCGGAATATTTCGTAGATCGATGTAATAGTAAAAATCTATTCATCATTGTCCGGTCATCCAAGGCTATCGTATTGATGGCTGGTGACTTCCCCAACTTGGTTTATTAGTGAGAAATTGCAGACCCAGGCATCGGCCGGAGTAGCTCAGTGGTTAGAGCAGCAGTCTTGTATACTGTGGTCCCGGGTTCGATTCCTGGCTCTGGCTAATTTTTCACTCCAGTTGGGTTTATTGTATTTATTATTGTATGTCTGTAAAATATTTATATATACCTTTAACTGTTGAATGCAGGCGTTATTTATGTGTGAATGTGTGTTTTAATATATATTGTAGTATGTGTGTTTATTATTATGATTCAAAAGAGTTTAATAAAAATATTAACTCTAATCATCAGAAAAAAATTATCATTTTAACAATTATCGGAATAATAAATGGTGCGACCGGAGAATACTTCCAAGGTTTCTACTTAATACAAAGTTAATACTAAATACCAAGGTTGCCACTTTGGCGCATTTATCGTTAGGTTGGGGAGAAGTAGAGTATTCTACGATTCACCCCAATAAATAAAAACATGCATAGTCTAAAAACATCAATGTCACAAATTTATTAGCTATCTTCACTGCTGAAACAATAAAACTAATGGAATTTCTTTTAAATATATTAAAGTACTCATAAAATTCCTTGTAATAATTAATAAATATAATTTATTAAGTAACAAATACACTTACATGATTTAATCAAAATTGATTGGATAACATAAAATATTGCAACGATATTTAAATCTGCGATCACCATTTCTTTCTATGATTAAAAATAAGAATATTTAATGTTTAAGGAAGATCGTCTTTTTTTTTTTTTTTTTTTTTTTTTTTACTATTATTATTATTATTTAATTCGGACGATATCAAACAGAAGCATTTTACGGGTAGCAATAAATTCGTCAAAAATAACTGCTTCAAGCCAGTTGTGAGAACTGTAGTTTGATAAAAACCAAATTTTAATTTTAAAACGTGTATATGAAACACAAGCTATTTTTATGTAAATACGGGACATTCAAAAAAGAATAACAGAATGAACCAAACGATCAAGTAAACAATAAGTAATTTAGCTAATCTTAAAAGTATGTGAACACTAAAATACTACAAGCTGTGTAAAATATCCTTTTAAATCGAAGGAAATTGAATAATATAAGTATTTAATTTTTTATTCTGAAAATACGATCAATGATTCTGAAACTTCGACGATGAGAAACAAGCTGCTTTCTGGGCAGGGTATAAATGTAAACAAAAAAGAGCACGTTGTGATGTTTTGGTTCAGAGTTTGAAGCTGAATCCGACTTCACTTTTTCGACGGTTTTCGGCGAAATGCGTGGCCGTATATATCATAGTAGGCTATGCTTTTTGGGGTACAGATGTCATATTCGCCCCATATTGGGGCGATTTTTTTCGGTTGCCAATTTGGCAAAAACATCAACAGCATAAACAACATAATCCGGGTTACCACATCAAGCAAAATAACGACACTTTGGCGCAAGTTAAGTACCCGTTGCCTATATGATATTGGCGACAGAAAAAAATCGCGCCAATATGAGGCGAATATGACATCTGTACCCTTTTTGGTACTTTTCCGTTATACGGACAGCATTGTCGCCAAGCGCAATAGTTGGCGCAAAATGAAAATCACGTGAATTGAAACATTTGAAAAATAAAAGAAAAACATTGTCGATAGTAAAGTGAGCATTTAAAAAATATGGTGCAGATGTCATATACCTGCATATTGGCGCGATTTTTTTCTGACGCCAATGTCATATACGCAACGGGTATTTAACTGGCGCCAAAGTGTCGTTATTTTGCTTGATATGGTAACCCGGATGTTGCTGTTTATGCTGTTGATATTTTCGCGAAATTGGCATCGGAAAAAATCGCGCCAATATGGGGCGTATATGACATCTGTGCCACAACATAATCCGGGTTACCACATCAAGCAAAATAACGACACTTTGGCGCCAGTTAAGTACCCATTGAGTATATGACATTGGCATCAGGAAAAAATCGCGCCAATATGGGGCGAATATGACATCTGCGCCATATCTTTTAGCATTGCAGTAAACATTTCATTTTTTGAACAAAGACGTCGCCACATAAACTCTATGAGATAAGACTCTAAATGATGACGAACTGTTCCCCGATGTCTTTTGTTGCGCCATTTTGCAATGCCCCATAATCTCTCAACATTTTGAGTATGACATCCAGTATTAGGGTCGACAAAATTGTATTTGTGATTTACTGTGAAATGATCATAACCAGCACTTCGCAGTTCATCTGTTTTATATCCTTTCCAGTAATCTGTATAAATAATACTTCCATCAGCTACATTGTTTTCTATTGCCGCCATTAAAGTTTCATCTGTGCGACCGGAAATAGGATTAAGGAAACATCCCCCTTGTTTCACGGCATAAACCATCTAACACCCATTGAGGAGGAAGAACACGCCCTACGTTGCTTTTTCTTCTGGTAAAAAGACTTTCATCTACTTCTATAATTTTATTAGGTCCACCGATTTTTCTATTTGGTCGTGAACATAAAGCATTTGCACAAACTTCTCTAAAATAGTTATTCCAGTCCACTGTTGTGTTGTGGTTCATATCAAGTTGCAGCTCACAAAGCTCAATCGATGTCAACTCTTGGCACCATAAATATATAAACCTCAAAGCATTAAGAAAAGACAACCGCGATCCTTCAAACCATGTTTTTTGTCGTATTCCTACGCTTTCTTCGCATGATCGTAAGCTACATCTCCATTTCGGATTTCCAGAACTCATCCATAATTTCATTTCATGGTTGTTTGAACACAACCTTTTATTATGCAGAATTCCAAATTAATGAAACAGTTTTATCGCAAATTTCTCATCATCTGGTAATTGACAAATAGTAAAATCCATCTCAGCGTCAGCAGTAAAAGTAAATTATAATTTTATAAAAAAAAAAAGCATTTTTATTTCGAATAACAGCAAATTAAAAAGCTTTCCAAGGTTAAAGTTAAATAATAATCATTCACGTAATTCACGTTTCATAAATAACAAATCACAATGTTTCGCATGGTTTACAAGAAAAATCCTTTTCACGATGAGGGCTGAAATAATTGGCACATTAGCATACATTTTCGCATGCTGTCCGTATAACGGAAAAGTACCCTTAATTTTGGCGAAATACTGGAAATAGTGCCAAGTTGGCGATAGAGAGACGGGTCCCCCATTGGTAACCTCCCTTATAGCGTCATAAAGCTCTGACCAATCAGATGCATTTCACGGAATCTAAGCAGATTTTTTATCGGTCCATTTCCAAATCAAAACATTTTTTTATATATAGAAGGAAATAACATGTTTTGAAGAATTTTCGCAATTTTTTAAAGTTTTCTAAGAAGTCCACATCTCAGTCACAATGTGATATCACTGAGTGGTGGCGTTTTGGTCACAGATGTGACGTGACCACAGTGGCTTACAGTGACGTCACAACGGCGTCACCGTGACCATGAATGCTATGAGGGAATATACAATTAGTGTGAACAGACTGTGAGCTCAATATCATCAGTTTAACTGGGCACTTTTCTTTTTATTTAACGTTATTTAAACTATCTCTCTAACATTTCTAAATTGATTTCTCAACGTGTTATCGTAAATTAATAGTAATAGAAATGGATAGTAATTAAACTATTATTTGATAAAAGCGTATTTTTTTTTAAATATTAAACACTTTATTTTTTATTAGCCCCCGGTATGCTATTTCTTTCTCCCAGCTTATTTTGTCTCCAATAAATAACGTTACCTTGTGTACGCAAGCCGTAAAACAAAAGCCGATGTTTCATTGTGCGATTAAATACTCTACAGCATTTTTTTTTAAACTTCTAAGCATCGCACATTTTCAATGTTTATATCGTCGTATTGGGAAACAAAAAGTACTTTTTAATGCAATTTGTTTGAAAACTGCATCTCCATTTATTTTTGAAATATTAATTTTTTTGTAGTTTTTAGCGATATTTGTTTCATTTTGACAACTTAAGTACTCCATTTCTGTAGAAAGTAAAGAAAAAATTGTTGAAAAATAGCAATTATGTATCTTTTTGTTGCCATTTTATCATAAAAATTGAAAAAAAATAAATAAATACGAGCTATTTTGAGAAAAATATAAATGAAGGATTTATGATAAAACACGGAGCTATTATAAACTAAATTTAATTTTAAGTATCTATATTAATGCAAATGACGTCATTTTACATAAAATAAAAGCGTTTGCTTTAAGTCTTAAAATTGAAATATGTTTTGCAGTAGAGTCCCGATTATCCGACTACCGCTTAACCGAGTTATTTTCTTCTGATGGATTGGTGGCTTCTATTATTATGAAACAGCCATTAAAAATGAAGCGTTAGGTGAAGATGAAAGAGAAGTCGTAAAAAATTAGAACTCTGATTTTCTGGGCAGAATGAAAAAAAAATGGCCATAATTTTTTTTTTTCTTTTTCCATTCTGACCAGAAAATCAGAGTTCTAACTTTTTACGACTGCTCTCTCATCTTCACCAAACGCTTCATTTATAATGGCTGTTTCATAATAATAGAAACCACCAGTTCACCAGAAGAAAATGAAGTAATGGAAATGCCGGCGGCGACACTAAATTCTGAAAAAACAGAATTCCTGTTCTCTAGTTTATAACTATAGTGTAAATGCCCGCCCTAAGGCGGTGGATAGGAATCGTAGTTTTTGCCTACAATTTGAAATAATTGTAAAAATATTCATCTATTCATCGACATTAAGGAAAACTGACATGAAGCTTTAAGTTCAGGGCCTGATTAATGCATGGGTCTCTGGAATTTTAACAACAAATTTGTAATCTGATGTAAATAAGATGACGAAACAGAGGAGAAATTTCAAATATATCTTAATTAGTAAAAGGAAATACACATGTATTGAATGCAATATCAATATACAAATAGCTTTTACTGACTGACTTGTACTCTAAAATATATAAATGTGTTTATATGCTATTCATTGACAATAAGGAAATATTACCTGAAACGTTAAGAAACGTCCTCTAGATTTTAATAACAAATTTTTAATCTTATGTAAATAAGATGACAAAACAGAGGGGAAATTACAGATCCTTCTAAATTAGTAAACGGAAACAGTTTTTTTGTTTCTGTTTAATTATAAAGTCTTAATTTTGTTATGGTATATTAGCTGTAGCCGGAAAAAAACGCTGAACTATTTTTATTAAGTGCAAACGTGTTAACGTTCCGTAATCATTTCAATCTTTTTTTTAACACTAGGGGGCTCTGACCCCAGGGGCGTAGCAACAAAAAAA
Source organism: Maratus speciosus (assembly GCA_963932465.1). Classification (NCBI taxonomy): domain Eukaryota; kingdom Metazoa; phylum Arthropoda; class Arachnida; order Araneae; family Salticidae; genus Maratus; species Maratus speciosus. The sequence goes on along the minus strand of OZ010786.1, from coordinate 104,876,036 downwards.
ATTTCGGGGGATGGGTGGAGAGTTCAAAATTTTCCCAACTTATAATTCAAAAATTTCCCAACTTTAAACAAATTGTTCTATTTTCCAACTAAAATGATATGTTCAATGTGTGTTTAATGATAATCATAATACACAACAACAACAACAACATTCCCCCCGGAGCAATGAAAGTCCCCCCCCCCCCCTCGGAGCTACAGAAATCCCTCCCGGAGAAAAGTGTCTGACATCAACACTATTTTCGTGATATTTTCGTAGCACAAAGAAACATAATGAGAAATTGAATCTGGCTGCTTTTTGTATTTCTTTTGAAAGTTTAACTATTTTACTATTACAGAACGCAGAAAGGTAGTCAGCAAAACAATAATTTTTTTTTTTTTTTTACTAAAAAAGAAAAGAAATGTTTTAAAAATCTATAATTTTCCAACTCTAAGCTCAAATTTACCAAGTTCACATATATTGGGGAGGAGGGGGGGGGCGGAGAAGCTCCCCCACATAACCCCTCATCGCGACGCCTCTGTCTGACCACTACGAGCAACGCTGAGGGCTCATAACAACAGAAAGAAAATGTAATTAAAATACGTGCTATTTTGAAAAAATATAAACGAGTAATTTCTGTTAAAACATGGAGCTATTATAAACTATATTTAATTTTAAGTTATTTATATTAATGTTACAAGCAAATGAAGGTCTATAAATCATTAGATAGCCCCTTTTTTTTGTCGATTTTCTTGAATGACGGCATCTTTTTGCTGCATTTGTGCATTATTTCGCGATAGTGATGTGCTATGCATGTTTTACTGTAGATGTTTAAGAGTAGATCGTCAATGTGGAATTCTTAAGTGGATGCGAATGACGTCATTTTATATAAAATAAAACGTGTGCTTTAAGTCTTAAAATGGAAATATGTTTTGCACTATTTATATACACATGTATTTTTTTCATTGGGGGCAACACTAAATTTTGAAAAAGCAGAATTCCTGTTTTCTTGTTTTTTTTTTTTTTTTTTTTTTTTTTTTTTTTTTTTTTTTTTTTTTTAATGGCTACATTTTATTTTATTTATAGCTGTAATAAGAGTATCTAATTTAAAAAATATGATATTTTAGTTGGAATCGTAGTCAATACCAATACACACATCTTTTGTCGTTATTCTTGAGTTTGATTTATTTCGTTTTGAATTGCTCTGAAAATGAACTTAACCGGTTCGATAAATGAAATGCTTACTTCTTATTTTCCCAGAAGAGATTTGATCTGTAGGCTGATAATTTTAGATGTGAGACTGTCATGCAACCAGGCCTAAAGAAACAGACGCTCGAAAGCGTGAATTTTATTTTTCATTTTTTTCTTTAAGATAATTCCCGCAGTAGAGGTTTATAGAAAAAAAAAGGGGAAAACTAGAGAACAGGAATTCTGCTTTTTCAGAATTTGGTGTCGCCCCCGACATTTACATTGCTTCATTTTCTTCTGGTGGACTGGGGGTTTCTATTATTATGAAACAGCCATTATAAATGAAGCGTTTAGGTGAAGATGAAAGAGCAGTCGTAAAAAGTTAGAACTCTGATTTTCTTGTCAGAATGGGAGAAAAAAAATGGCCATAATTTTTTTTTTATAACCATAATTTTAAAAAAAAATGGCCATTTTTTTCCCCATTCTGACCAGAAAATCAGAGTTCTAACTTTTTATGACTGCTCTTTCATCTTCACCTAACGCTTCATTTATAATGGCTATTTCATAAAAATAGAAGCCACCAGTCCATCAGAAGAAAATAACTCGGTTAAGCGGGACTCGGATAATCGGGACTCTACTGTAGTGCAAAACATATTTCAATTTTAAGACTTAAAGCATACGCTTTTATTTTATGTAAAATGACGTCATTTGCATTAATATAGATTCTTAAAATTAAATATAGTTTATAATAGCTCCATGTTTTATCATAAATCATTCATGTATATTTTTCTCAAAATAGCATGTATTTTCCTTACATTTTTTCAGTTTTTATGGAAAAATGGCAACAAGAAGATATAACTGCGATTTTTCAACTATTTTTTCTTTACTTTCTACAGAAATGGAGTACTTGAGTTGCCAAAATGAAACAAATGTCGCTAAAAACTACAAAAAAATTAACATTTGAAAAATAAATGGATACGTAGTTTTCAAAAAAATTGCATTAAAAAGTACTTTTTGTTTCCCAATACGACGGTATAAACATTGAAACTGTGCGATGCTTAGAAGTTTTAAAAAATGCTGTAGAGTATTTAATCGCACAATGAAACATCAGTAGTAGGAAAAGGAGAGTTCTGGGACAGCCAGAGGCGGTACTGCGGCACCGTGCCGCCTCCGGTCCGCACCGCCTTCCGTACCCCCTGTGACACCGCCTCTGGTACCCCCTCCGCCACAGCCCCCTAGCGGGAAAAATGGCGTTTGTAGAGTATTTTTCTGGTATAACATGAGATTTGAACGTTAGATCGACTAGATTATCATGCTATAAGATGAAGATTAAATTTATATTTGAATTTTGAACAATCTTTTCCTTAATGAATATTATTAATTACACAAAACAATGGAAAATATCAATTTTTTAGGAAAAAAGCTGATTTCTGGAGATTTTCTTTCAACTGCAAGATCAGTATATCAACTTAAATGGAGAAAGTTAACCATATATTTGAATTTTGAACAATCTTTACCTTAATGAGTATTATTAATTAAGTAAAACAGTGGAAAATATAAATTTCTTAGGAAAAAAGCTGATTTCTGTAGATTTTATTCAACTACAAGAATATGAACTTAAATGGGGAAAGTGAAACATACATTTGAATTTTGAATGAACAACACCTTAATAAGTATTATTAATTAACCAAAACAATGAAAACATCAATTTTTAATGAAAAAGCAGATTCTTTAGATACTTTAGATTTTTTTTTCAACTATAAGATAGGGATATCATCTTAAAAGGGAAATTTAAACATATAATTTAGTTTTTGATCCACCATTACCTTAATAAATTTTGATAATTAAACAAATAACAAAGAATAATATCGAATTTTTAAAGAAAAAGATTAATTTTATTAATCCAATAATGATTTTTACATCGTTATATAATACTTCAAACCTATCCAACGTTTTTATTCGTTATTGGCTTTAAATTTTATAATTTTCATATAAAATTTCAAGTTTTCAAACCAATTAACTTAATTTTACTACATTTTAAATATGGATATTTCTAGGTAAATAACCAATTTTATCTTACACTTAGTAATTTTACACCAACCTAATTGATTTTACAGTGTTTAGACCACTGTAGGATTATGTTTCATCACACTTCTTCTAAAAGTAACAATAACCAGATTTCTGGCCCCCCCCTTTCATGAATTACATCTACGCTCTGTTCAAACTCATAAGAAAATCCTGCGTTTCTCCCCCCTTGAAGGGAGGAGGATACAATAGCGTTACGTCACTTGTTTACAAAATATCGATATGTTGACGATTTGATCTTTTTCAAGATGTATAAAAGAAAGTATCAATATTTTTACATTATTACAAGCATAATGGTTATTATGGTTAATAAAGCATTATAATGGTTAGCAACCATTATACTCTATATTTAAAATACCATTTTTAAATATCTTTTTCATAACTTTTGTACATTTTTTTAAACATTTTGCAATTTTTTTTTTGTAATATTTTTTTATTATTTTTTATGTTGTAATTTTTTTTTTCACATTTGTAAAAAAAAAAAAAAATTTGTAAAAATTCTTTTTTCACTTTTGAAAAAAAAAATAAATTGTAAAAATATTTTTTTCAGTTTTGAAAAAAAAAAAAAAAAAAAACTTATGTTGTAATTTTTTTTTTTTTTTTTTTTTTTTTTTTTTTTTTTTACATTTGTAAATTTTTTATTTTTACTTTTTATTATTTTTTTTTTTTGTGAATATATCTAGAAAACTTTGAAATTATTTTGTAAACTTGTATATTTTTCATTCATCTGTTAATTTTTGTCTCTTCTTATGAATTTTTTTAAGATGAGAAAGCGTTTTTTCGTTTAAAATGTTAGGAGATATATTCCAAAAATGAAATGGACTGTAGAAAAATAAACACGTTGATATGTATAGATAAAAAAATATTTATTATGACCATGTAAGGAATACATTGTGAATAATATCTACATTCATGTTAGAAGAATCATGGATAACAAACATTTCTTTACATGCAGTGTTTATGTCTTCCAAATTTTAATTTTGGGATAATTGTAGTAAATCTTATGCAATTAGGTTTGGTACATAGTCTAAATCTCTTCCTTGATTGTTAAATTCTTCAAACGTCTGATTATTTGTTGAATATCTCCACAAAGTTTACATACAACTGGTGATAAAGTATATGATGTAGTAGGTATTTCAGATTCATGTTTTCTTGAAAACGGTTTTTGGCAATCATCGCAAGTACAGGCTTTTTCATCTGTATGGATCTGTATATGTTCTTTTAAATTCCATTTACTTAAAAATTGTTTGTAGCAAATAGAACACATCTGTAAGAGAAATAAATGTAAACAATTAGAATTTTCTTCATCGATATAGATAAAAAAACACTTGTTAAAGTATAAACAACAAAATATTTGATTTTAAATTTACTCTAATTACGTTTCATATATGAATTATAGTATTTCATATATAAGTACTCACATATTTATTATTCTGAAACTCAACATGTGCTAAGGGCGAATCATTCAGATCATTCATTTCTGATAAAGAGGATTGCTGCTGTTTTGATTCATCTTGTTGCAACATCTGTACAATAAAAGAAATATATTTATATACTTAGGAAAGGTTTAATACATAAATAATCATTTATTCATTGTTTATTTTTATTATTATATATTGCAATGATATACTAAAACTTACTTTATTCACTAACAAAGAAATCGATTTCCCACTTGAATTAAAGTCTGGAAATTTATCAGAGTTGTGCACTAAAGTTACCTTCTCCCTCAAGTCTAACAGTTGAAATGAGAAATGCTGCGCTGCTTTTCGAAAATTTATATTATTCTCAAACGTTTTGATCACGTGACAACTCACGCATGCATACAAATCAGTAGTATAATAAATGTTATTAAGAAATTCTGTTATAGCAAACCATAGATTATTATATTCTGCGAAGAGATAGTGGTAATGACATTTAGGAGTTAAACTTGCAATTTTTAAAAGCTTTTTTTTTTTATTATTAAATTTTCAATAACTTGTATTTTTTTTCTTACTTTTGTAAATTTTATTTTGCTAATTTACATATTTTTCATTCATCAGTTGAAGTTTTATATGTAATAGATAGAATTTTATGCAATAGTTAATTATTTTGATTATTTGTATTTTCCTTCTGTGATACTTTTCGTATATGAGGTTATTTAACATATATATATGTATACATATATTACATTTTCTTTACTTATTCATATGGTAGTAATATTTCTGAGGAATACATATCTGATAATTACTAGAAAAGCGTGAAGCATAAATCGTTCTGTGATGTTGATAAGCGTTGTAGTAAAAATTCATGTAGTTTGGATTTGAAATAGGTTATTTGAAATATGAAATGTTAAAATTAAAGATTGCATTCATGTATGCTATGCATCGTTAGAACTATAAACGTAGTATTAATATTTTAAGCAACTTGATGGATGAAAATTCGGAAATCTCCGATGCGTAAGATGAAACATATAACAATTTGATTAATAATATGGATAGAATAACTCAGACTAGTTTTAATATGTCAAATGATTGTAGCAATAAGAAATGCCATGTAGGGCCAATTCATATAAGGCGAAAATTGAGTATAATCAATTTTTATCTCTATTGCTGTCCTAAGTCTATATCTATCTTAATTGTGTAATGTAAAAATATACAAGAGAAGAAACAAGTCTCATGTACATAAATATTGTGGTATTGGTTTAAAAACTGAAAAATCATCGAATTTCACTGAATCAGAAAGTATAAAATTTCGTTAAATAATGTTTTGAGTATAAATATTAAGTTCGAATGTGATAAATTATGGAAATTAGTTTGTAAGCTCTTATTTTTATATGTACAATCATGAAAAAAAAAACATTAATGTGAAATTTCCAATTAAATAGCAATGTTTGCTAATAAGAAGGGTTTATAGAATTTAATTGGGTATATAAAATTTAGACGGAACATAATAAAATTATATGGAAAACTTTAGGTTTTTAATATGAAATTAATAAAAAATAGTTAACTCATGTTTCATTCGATAGAAATTTAAAAAAAATGAAATTATAAACTTAAAATATATATATATTTTAAAATTTTAGTAAAATCGTTTTGACTTGATGAGATAGAGTCAAGAAAAATCACAAGTTGATATAGCAAAAATAACTGACAAAAGCTTTTTCAGTCAAACAATATTTATTCATCATTTTCAATAGTTATAGGAAGATATATACATTTTAAAAAAAGTCCTTCCGGCCAGTGCCGGGAGGAAGAGGTAGCTTTCATAATCCTTATTTAAAAAAAGCCAAATTATATCATTCAAACACACGAAGCTCAATTTAGTGGAAACCGAATATAGGAGATTCAATACTAATTTTTATCAATATAATGAATGAGAATTTCGCGAAATTAGTCAGCTTTATCCAAGCTGCTTTTCTTTAAAGTAACATATATTTGGCTGCCAAATTCGGCAATTTCTTAAAGTGCCTGTCATTTTAAGACAACATGGTGGATGAGGTTAAGCAGTGAACTTGGTCGAGACCTTAGTAATTGCTGTGCACATGCTCACTCACATCGGAATCGGTTAATATATAGGAGTGTTGTCGCATGCAAAAAATCAGATTTTTCAAAATGTCACCCACAATAGAAATTGAAACTGCTATATCTGAGCCATTTTTTAAGGTAAAGACAAACAAAAAATGCTCCTGAATCCTTATATCAAGGTCAAATACTTAAGAAAGAAACCTTTTTCAATTTCTAATTTTTTTGCACCTCACTTTAAATATATATATTTTTTTTTAATTTAATGGTCGCCATTTTGAAACAAGATGGCTGATGAATCTGGCCAGCGAACTTGGTCGAGGTGTTGATGTATACTATCCACATGCCTTCTTACATCGAAATAGGCGAATACGTGTGTTATCGCGTGACAAATACAAGATCGTTTCAAAATGTTAGCCATGCTAGAAATTCAAAGTGCTATAAATCAACCATTTTTAGGTGCGTTCGTAATTATATAAATACGTAGCACCTATAGTCGTCGTTCAGTCCGTCCGTCCGTCCGTCTGTCCGTCCGTCTGTCCGTCCGTCCGTCTGTCCGCATGTAACAGAGCAAAAACTACCCAACCGAATGGTCTGAAATTTCAAATATATGATTGTTGCAAAATTTTGTCGAGCCATTTCAAATTTTAGGAAAATCGGATGTATAGTTTAATTACAGGGACAGTCAAAAGTTTTTCTTTACATTACGGCCAATGGGAAAAATTATTGCAAGTGCATTTTAATGATATTACAGCCTTCCGAATGATCTGAAATTTTAAAGATATAACTGTTGCAAAGTTTTGTTGAGCTATTTCAAATTTTAGGAAAATCGGATGTATAGTTTAATTACAGGGACAGTCAAAAGTGTTCCGTTACATTACGGGGAATGGGAAAAAATTATTGGAAGTGCATTTTAATGATGTATCAGACTATGCGCTTTATGAAGTGTAAAAAAGTATACATTCAGTACAATATGGGGTGCAAAAAATAATTATAAAACTAGTTATAGTACGAACGCACCTCATTTGCCACGTTTGACGAGCAATTTCCAACTTGTTTAAGATATAAACAAAAGAACAAATTTTCAGAAACAAAAACTGCTCCGGAATCTTTGTATCAAGGCCAAACACATAAAAAAATCTTTTTCATTTTCCAATTGTTTAATACCGCATTTTGAATTTTAAATTTAATTTTTTTTAAATGGCAACCCTTTTGAAACAAGATGGCGAATGAAGCTGGCCAACGAACTCGGTCGAGACATTGGTATGTACTATGTACAGACCAAGTTACATCCAAATAGGTTCATAATTACGCCTGTTATCGCGTGACAAAAATCAGGTCGTTTTAAAATGTCAGCCACAAGAGAAATTCAAAATGCTATTACTCAGCCATTTTTTTTAGATATAGACGAAAGAAAAACTGTTCCGGAATCTTTGTATTAAGGTCAAACACATACGAAAAAAATCTTTTTCACTTTCCAATTTTTTGGTATCTCATTTAAATTTTTTTATTTTTTAATTTTTTTAAATGGCCGCCATTTTGAAACAAGATGGCGGATGAAGCCGGCCAACGAACTCGGTCGAGATATTTGTATGTACTATGTACACACCAAGGTACATCCAAGTCGGTTCATAAATACGCCTGTTATTACGTGAGAAAAATCAGGACGTTTCATAATGTCAGCCACGCTAGAAATTCAAAATGCTATAACTCAGCCATTTCTTAAGATATAGATGAAACAAAAACTGCTCCCGAATCTTTTTATCAAGGTCAAACACATAAGAAGAAAATATTTTTTCAATTTTTAATTTTTTGGTACCACATTTCAAATTTAAATTTTTCTTAAAAATTTAAATGGCCACCATTTTTAAACAAGATGGCGGATGAAGCTGACCAACGAACCCGGTCGAGACATTGGTATGTACTATGTATAAACGAAGTTACATCCAAATCGGTTCATAAATACGCCTTTTATCGCGTGACAAAATTCAGGACGTTTCAAAATGTCAGCCACGCTAGAAATTCAAAATGCTATAACTCAGCCATTTTTTAAGATATAGACGAAACAAAAACTGCTCCGGAATCTTTGTATAAAGGTCAAATACATAAGAAAATAATATTTTTCCATTTTTAATTTTTTGGTACCACATTTCAAGTTTAAAAATTTTTTTAAAATTTTAAATGTCCGCCATTTTGAAACAAAACGGCGGATGAAGCTGGCCAACGAACTCGGTCGAGAGATTGGTATGTACTATGTACACACTGAATTACATCCAAATCGGTTCATAAATACGCCTTTTATCGCGTGACAAAACTCAGGACGTTTCAAAATGTCAGCCACGCTAGAAATTCAAAATGCTATAACTCAGCCATTTTTTAAGATATAGACGAAACAAAAACTGCTCCGGAATCTTTGTATAAAGGTCAAATACATAAGAAAAAAATATTTTTCCATTTTTAATTTTTTGGTACCACATTTCAAGTTTTAAAATTTTTTAAAAATTTTAAATGGCCGCCATTTTGAAACAAAACGGCGGATGAAGCTGGCCAACGAACTCGGTCGAGACATTGGTATGTACTATGTACACACCGAATTACATCGAAATCGGTTCATAATTACGGGAGTTACAGTGTGACATAGGTCAGATATATATATATATATATATATATATATATATCAATTTTGAACGGAGGGTGGTTTCGGGGTCTGGGGGTCATGATCGATGAAAATATACCAAAATTTTTTGAAATCGCTTTCCTCCAAACGGCTGCAATAGGTAGCTTTTTTGTAAAGAAAGCTACCTAATATACAGATATTCAAATCCAGTTTATGACTTAACAAAGTTTGCATTTTTCATTTATGCATGTTGATCAGATGATGAATAAACTCCCTCTGGAGATAAAAGATAATTTTACAGTGTTTACAGCTATATTTCTTAGGGTGAACTTTTTTATGATGTAAAAACTCAACCTCGTCATACAATTTAATGTTGCAGTGTTTACATTCATATTCCTTGGGATGAACTTTTTTATGTATAGTTAAAGCAGACTTTGTTAAAAAAGAGTTGGAACATTTATCACAATCATAAAACTTCTTATGAGATCTCTTGTGAATTCTTAACAGAAACTTTTGTAAATAATCTTTCCCGCATTGATCGCATTTATATGTAGTAGATGTCCTGGAATGAGTTACACTATGTCGTTTTAAATCACTGCTTTGAATGAATGTCTTTGAGCATATTTCACATTCAAAGGGTTTTTTCTTCAAATGGGATATTTGATGTCTGTTTAATGCATTCTTTTTTGAATAGGATTTCTCGCATTGATTGCAAGAAAAAGGTGGTTTTAGTTGTTCTGGTGAAGAGGGTATTATTTCAATGTTCGAAGCATGTACTTCTTGGCTGGGTATAGCTGATTTCATATCCTTTAAGTAAGATTGACTTGAATCTTCCTCTGTTAAAGACATTTCTTGTATATTACTCATTTTAGTTAAACTAGAGAATATAAGCTGACGTCTTCATATAACGAAAACAGCAAACAGTATGAAAAATTCCACTCGTTTCACTCAAAGCTATAAAATTATAAGATGCTTTGTTGTTTTTTAACTCATAGGATTGGTTTGAAAAGCGAAAAATCGCTGAATTTCGTTAAATCTGAAAGTACTGGATTTGATTAAATAATGCTTTGTGTATAAAAATTAAGCTCGAATGTAGAAAAATCCAGTTAAATGTAATAAAAATAAGGATATTAATTTGTAAACTCGTATTTTTTATGCACATTCATGAAAATATTTTTAAATGTGAAATTTTCAGTCATTGATTAGATTAAAATTAATTTATTTTTGTTTAGTAATGAGTATTTCTTGAAGTGTGTCTCGTTGAAAGCTTAAAATTCTACATAGCTAGCATCTAAAAGGATGATAAAATCTCAAACTAGTGTAAAAGTTAATCAAATTCGTTTAAATTCGTCTTTTTCATTAAAAATTATATTTTCCTTTTGTTATTTTTTCAATTATTAAAATTCATTAAGGTAATGGTTGTTCAAAAACTAAAATATATGTTTAAGGTTCCTCATTTAAGTTATTATTCTTATCTTGTAGCTGAAAAAAGAAAATCTAAAGAAATCTGTTTTTATTTTTCTTCTTAAAAATTGATATTTTCCATTGTTTTGTTTAATTATTGATATTGAGGTTGAACGTGTTAAATACAATTCGTTCTGTGGTTAAACAAATTTTCTGTTAAAAGGGTTTATATAATTTCAAGTAAAAGCAATTTGAAAGTGAATACATACTATTTAATAAACAAAATTATCGTATAGGAACTAGTGTTGAAAAACATGTGTTATGTTAAAAATGCACTTAATATTTACATATTGAAGTGAAATTTTTTAAAGTGTGGCTGAGTATGGGAAATGTAGTTTCAGCAAAGGTATAGTTAATTCATCTGTTGATAAAATTGGGTATCCAATAATAAATAAATAATTATTCATTAAACTGTAAAATTATACTTGTAATAATATAAAAATATTGATACTTTCTTTTATACATCTTGAAAAAAGATCAAATCGTCAACATATCGATAGTTTGTAAACAAGTGACGTAACGCTATTGTATCCTCCTCCCTTCAAGGGGGGAGAAACGCAGGATTTTCTTAGGAGTTTGAAGAGAGCGTAGATGTAATTCATGAAAGGTTCCATTGTTTTGTATAATTAATAATACTCATTAAGGAAAAGATTGTTCAAAATTCAAATATAAATTTAATCTTCATCTTATAGCATGATAATCTAGTCGATCTAACGTTCAACTCTCATGTTCTACCAGAAAAATACTCTAAAAACGCCATTTTTCCCGCTAGGGGGCGATGGCAGAGGGGGCACCAGAGGCAGTGTCGCAGGGGGAACGGAAGGCGGGGCGGGCCGGAGGAGGGACCGGAGGCGGCACGGTGCGCAGTACCGCCTCCGGCTGTCCCAGAACTCTCCTTTTCCTACTACTAACATCGGCTTTTGTTTTACGGCTGGCTTATACAAGGTAATGTTATTTATTGGAGACGACCGAAAATAAGATGGGAGAAAGAAATAGCATACCGGGGGCTAAAAAGCTGTTTGCCATATGAGATGCTGTGCTTACAAAAAGTCTAAAAATACAAAATTAAATAACTATGATTTACAACATACAAAAATACAAAACTAAAAATACTTTAAATATAAAACTGAAAATACTTAAAATACAAAATTGAAAATGCTCAATCTGAAAACAAATAAGATAGAAAATACAAATATACTTAAAGTATTTTAAACACAAAAATGCTTAAAATACAGCTAAAAATACTTAAAACACAAACATGAAAATGCTTAAAATACAATTGAAAATACTTAAAATACAAAACAGAAAATGCTTAAAATAAAAACCGTGATTCTAAACTAAGGATATTTTCTAAAGCTTTTATTTATGGCAAAATATAAACCATATTTTTGTCCTTGGCGCAGTCCCGCTGAAAAAAAAATACATACCGGTCAATACTCGGTAATAGTTTCTAAAAAAATCTAACTAAAGGTGTCACTGTGACTTCAAATGGCGTCTTCTTACAGAATAATAATGGTACTTTACCATAAAGTGTATTTTGAGTACTTATTTTAATATTTAAATAAATGTTTCCAACAGCATTACTCCAATTGTTTGGAATACTGTTGTTCTATACTCAAAATGCTACAAACAACTGTACTGAAAATACAAAATTGTGTGTGGCTTATAAAATAAAACAAGTGGGAAGACTAATAATCATAAATTTAGAATAATAAAATTAATAATAAAAGAGCTGGACATTTACACCATGAAAAGTTCAATATTAACGTGAAAATAAAAATCACAAAATTACTGAATGGTGTATATAAAATACATTAAAAACCAAATAAACATTGAAAAATTCTAATAATCAACGTTTCAGTCACCATCGTCGGGAAAGAGGTTTATATTGCTCTTAAAGAACAGAGCATTGTTCTTTAAGAGCAATATAAAACTCTATCCTGACGATGGTCATAGATGATGACTGAAACGTTGATTATTTTAATATTTTTAATGTTTATTTAGGTTTTAATTTATATACACCATTCAGTAATTTTGTGATTTATATTTTCACGTTAATATTGAATAAAATTATGTTTTATATACATAAAAAAGAAATACTTCGTGTTAATTTTCCTTCCTTTTGACAACAACCTTCGATTTCCATTCCAGCATCGACAGACTGACATCACTGAGCATCGGAAATATACATGAGCGATTATTAAAGTACTAGTGGAAACGCCCGTCCTAGGACGGTGGGTAGAAATCGTGATATTTTCTTTTAAAATTTGAAATAATTGATAAAAATATTTATATACTATTATTCCATAAAAGTCAGTACATTGAAATACAGTTTTCAAACAAATAACAGTACACCCTCCCTATTCAAAGGAGTAAAATTTAAAATTATAATGTTGAAAACTAATTAAGTTTGAAAAAAAAAAGAAAGAAAAAAAGAAAAAAACTAGAAAACAGGAATTCTGCTTTTTCAGAATTTAGTGTCGCCCCCGATGAAAGAAAAAAAATGATATATAAATAGTGCAAAACATATTTAAATTTTAAGACTTAAAGCACACTGTTTTATTTTATGTAAAATGACGGGATTCGCATCCGCTTAAGAATTCCACATTTACTATCCACTCTTAAACATCTACAGTAAAGTAGGCATAGGACGTCACTATCGCGAAATAATCGACAAAAGAAAAAAAAAACGGCTGTCTAATGATTCATAGGCTTTTATTTGTTTGTAACATTAATATGGATACTTAAAATTAAATATAATTTATAATAGCTGCATGTTTTAACAGAAATCATTCGTTTATATTTTTTCAAAATAGCATGTATTTTAATTACATTTTCTTTCGACTGTTATGAAAAAATGGCAACAAAAATATATAATTAATATTTTACAACTATTTTACTTTTACTTTCTACAGAAATGGAGTTGCCAATACGTTGCCAATATTAAGCAAATGGCTCCAAAAACTACAAAAAAATTAATATTTCAAAAATAAATGGAGATGTAGTTTTCAAATAAATTGCATTTAAACGTACTTCTTTTTCCAATACGACGGTATAAAAATTGAAAATGTGCGATGCTTAGAAGTTTAAAAAATTGCTATAGAGTATTTAATCGTACTGCTTTGTTTTACGGCTGGCTTCTGTAAGGTAAAGTTATTTTTTTTTAAAACGACGCAAAATAAGCTGGGAGAAAGAAATAGTATACCGTACCGGGGGTTAAAAAAAAAGGGATTAATTATGCATCAAATCAATTTTTCCAAAATAAATTAAACAAACAAAACAAAGACTATGTTTATTACAATAATACTCAGAAAATAGAGCACTTTTATGTTAGCTTGGCGATGTGATAAATAGCCAAATATTGTTCCCATGACATCATTCATATTGCATTAATTTCTCTTAAAATATAAACCTTTAACTCATTTAATAAGCATAACGTTTATTTTAAATATAAACATTCTATATATATATATTGCACACAATTAAAATACATGGCTTTCACTCATTTCCTTTAAAATACATAAATAACAAACTCAAACAATAATAATAAATACCATTGAATTTTATATCAACTTTAAAGCATTGTTTCTAAATCACACACGCGAAAAAATAACTACTTTGCGATGAAAAAAACCCTGTTATTGGCAAGATTTGCCTCCGGATAACATAAAAGTACCGAAAAAATACTTGAGTTTTCTATGGCTTCGCTTTTAAATTAAAAACTGTTTTCAGTAGTTCATAGGCGAATGACGTCAAAGGCATATTAATACTACAGAAGTTAAAATATTCAATGCGCGAAAGTTTTTAAATTTTTATCAATGAATTTTCAAAAATGAATGACTCACTACACATTGTTTACATTTGTAAAATTAATCACAATTTCTGAAATGTTCGTTTGTTTATATAGGTAATCTGTTGTTGGCAGAAAAAATACATTTTTTTACCTTTCTAACGCAGTTTCTCTAACAATTTTCTGACAAATACTTTTCGAGCTATTAATTTTTTCAGTTACTTCAAATGTTTCATTTTCCGAGATTAATCTGTGGCAACGATTATAGAGAAAAAGCCAGTCGTCGGCAACGCGTAGCTTTTTATTAAAGAGGATGATTTCAACAAATTCCTGACATTTTTACACTGTTTTGTTTAATTCAACCTAATTTTGGTATGTGGGGCATTCTCACAATCTTTTCACTTCATGTCCCTTAATAATAATTTTTATTTTAATACACATTTTTGTGTTTTTTATTTTATTTCATATACTGAGGAACATCCCATTGCATGATTTCATAACAATATTAACGAGATAAATAAGTTTTGGACGATGTTGGGGGTCCAAATACCAGGAAAACTCACCTACTGTCCCGTGTCCCTCATGCTGATTTTTAAGTTTGGAGCTGTCTGCATAAAATTGTTTCAATAAAAGTAATTCGATGTCATTTTTTTCCGAATCTGAGACAATTGTTTTATATAAATATGTAGCAAAAAATTAACCTGCACACATTTTTACGGTTGTTATGATTTTTTTAACTCTCTCCTTGGGTTTTAGATTCTTTATCGTCCCTCTTGCTAAAATGATACAGAAAATCACTTCAGATGCAGCCAAAGATTTTTTTCTTCAACTTTTTTCTCATGCAGAAGTATGCTAGAGAAAGAATGCCTAAAATTCTTTGACAGGAAATTTACTGCAGAATTTAAATCAGCATTTAAATACCAAGTTCAAGATCGCGGCTTTCTTGGTAGTCTTACCATCCCCAAGGTTTATTCCTGCACTTTTTGAGGTAAATAAAAAAAAAAAAAAAAAAAAAAAAATTATCCATTGTTAACAACTGTTCCGAAAAATCAATGAACATTGTGGCTATCACTTTGTCTTAACATGATTTGCCTAAAAATAGGTGGTAATTTTCCGTACCGTTCCATCCTTACCGCCCCTTTTTGTCCCATTTCGTCCCTTTTTTCCTATACCGTACCCTTTTATTACCTTACCGTCCCTTCTTTAACACCCCTTTAAGACAATGTTATACAAAAATTCTGTATTAAAAGTACTACATTTTTATTATTTCTTATTTGAATGTCCTGTGGGTACTATGCAAATTCATTATAAGTAAAAATTTAGAAGAAAATAGAAAGTTATAAGGGTAAAATGGTGAGGAAAACTAAACTCGCAAGTTTAACATAAACCTCAGTTAAATAAAAAAAATTTCGCTGCTGACCATTTTTTCTTTATTTTGAATCATTAAGGCATTCGTCTATCAAATTAAAATGTTATTTTAGCAAGTTTAATTTCGCCAGATTTTTTCCCCCAAAAGTCAAAAGATTGTGAGAATGCCCCATGTAAAGATGAAATTTTGTATTCGATTTTTAAGCCGCTTCCTGATAGGCTATAGAGTTATAAAATTACGTTCACAGGTAATGTTGCCAGGTCCAGTGTCACGACACAAGGAGACAAAAACATCGGTGCAAGGGCTTCTCAATCGGGACATAAACATACAGATAAGATAACCGTATGAAAACAGAACCTGGCTATAACGAAATCCTGTCTTAAACGTAAAAATTGCATTGCCCTTACGGTAGTAATGCCAAACAATCATTCCTTCCTTTGCTATTCCACCTTAAGCAGGTTTTATTATAGTAAATAAACACGACAGTCTTACACAGTAAAACCCTTGAAAGCGGAATCGTTCGGGGCAAAGTTCCAATTTAGGAATTCTGTCCAATTATTCACAAAAATCCAATTTAGCAAGCAAAATTTTATATTGTTCCGATCGTAGGGACAGTGAAATTTTTACTTTTAAAACAGAAATCTGTTATAAGCAGGCTCCGTTTGCACAAAATTTACTGTACAGACGACAGTAAAACTCATGAAAACAGAATCGCCAGGAACTACAATAAATTCCTTTTGGACAGCTTTCTGTTTAGGCAGTTAGATTTGTAAGGCATTCCTTTGGAACGGACGATAAAATTTTTTCGTTATAGACAAGTTCTGTCTTCAGAGATTTTACTCTTTTAAGTTCCACTCGATCCAGACTAACGAATAAAATGTTAGTAAAGAAAAATTAGAGCTTTTGGCGCAGTGATTACGCGGGACAGGTTTCGCAGCCCCTGAAAATCGGGACACCTGGCAACACTACCACAGGTGTGTTTCGGATGACAATACAGCATTTTAATCTTTTGTATAACAATTATAAATTAATACATTAATTTTAAGGCATTTTTTCCGTTTGCCCGCTACATGTGATCAGTCGCCCAATATTCTCTGTAGCTCATACATGTAGCTCTGTATATGAATTGAAACAACAATGGAAAAAAAAAAAAAAAAAAAAAACACGACACTTCCAGTAGCGAAGAAAACGAAATGCATTTAACATTATCAGATTCTGCAGATTCTGAGTAAATAGAATTGGTTTAGGATCACTGGTGTTGATTGTGCAAAACAACATAATATCACTTAGAGTCCTGCGCGCCCGCAAATTTCATTTTAAGTCAACCCGCAACCCGACCCGAACCCGCAAAAATAATTTTCGGCAACCCGCAACGCGAGCCGAACCCGCAAATATAATTTCAGGCAACCCGCAACCCGACCCGAACCCGAAGGGTATAAACCCACACCCGACCCGAACCCGCAATATTTCAACCCGCAACCCGACCCGAACCCGCAATGTAAGGAAAGCAAATCATATTTTAATACCAGTATGAAAATAATCTACAATTGTATATCTAATAAAGTTCTGCACCGGTCCGGCACGAGGGCCGCGGCAAAATTTCAAACTGGCCAGGCCGCTTTATTAGAACAGTTTTTTCAACGGGCCGAGGCGGCAAAAAAAGTGAACGGCCCTGGCAGGCTGCGCCGATAACTACAATTAAGCTGGTCTACCGGCCTGATATAAATATTTAGACGAAGCAGATAAAATTATAAACGGGCCTTGCCGCGCTAGGGCCGAACTTTTAAGTTTTACACGGGACGGGACGGGGCGGGTAGGCCGTTCCCGGGCGTGGAAATTCCAGCCCGTGCAGACCTTTAATTCTCTAATACCATTTTTATATTTTATATAGAAGAATGAACAAATCTATATTCTTTAATATTCAACAATAGTAAAACCCTACCCGATGCAGGACTCTAATGGTATAAAACTAAAATCTAATCTTTAAATATGCTTTAAAATTAGTTGCGGTTTCAAAAGTTACATTATTATTTTGAAAATTTTCCCGTATAACATAATGCATCGCGTATCACCACAATTAAATTATTCACTTGATACATTAGACAGGAAAGACCATTTAGCGTTTTGCTGCGTATTGTATTTTTAAAATACGGTAAAAACATAATGCAGTTTGTTATTTCGAAGACTCGTGAAAGGATGACTAAAGACAAAACAGACAGGCACACATTTTGCTTTTTAGTCTAGTCATTTGGTAGAAAATAGGGGAAAGTTTTGGTGTAGTTTTGATATTTGGTGCCTTTATGGTTTTTAGGTCGCTGAATACGAATCTGAAGTTTGCCAACAAAATTTATCCCGGGAAACATGTTTTTTTGGCAAAAAACTGGAAAAAAACGGGATTTTCTTTGTTTTTTCAAAACAACTTCCAAATTATGCATTTTACGCAAAAGTCCTCAATACATAAATTAAAGAAGATAAAATTTACTACATTTTACGTACTAAAAGTTTTTTTCTCTGATCAATGGTTTAGCCGTGACAACGCCGCAAAAATGGGTGTGAAAATAAAAAATTCTGAAAAAACGGGAATTACGGCAGTGCACGGTGAGTGATTTGCCGATTCTAGCTGGCCATAATTATTTTTGGCGTCAATATAGTCGCATCGCCATGAAATTGAAAAATGTTATTGATATTCACTATTGAATGTTAGGTATTGTAAAATGTTGCGTGTAGCAGTCATGATTTCGTTACAGGGACAGTCAAAAGTATTTCATTATATTACGGCCTATGGGGAAAAATCGTTTGTGCTTTTTTTTTTTTCAATAATGTTTCATAATTTCAAACACTTTGAACTTTATATACATATCTATGAAGTGCACTACAACATGATTTCTTATAGAATATGGTATGGGTAGTATTTATCGATCATTTACAGGGACACTAAAAAGAATTATATTACATTACGGTCTATGGAGAAAAATTGTTTGTGGTGTATTTTGTTCATTTTGAAAAGGTGTAAACCTTTTCAAAAGTATTTAAATTGATATATATCTCCGAGGTGCTCTATAAGATGCTTACTATTGAATATGATGTGCCATTGATCTTTCATATACAGGGGCACACAAAATAAATCAGTTATATTTTTCTCTGTATGAACAATAATTGATGGAAGTGCATTTTCAGTTGTGGAGCACTTTTTTAATTTAAAAAATTGCATACTATTTAGCGTGTATAAATTCTATAAATCATATATAGGGCTGCACAAGACATCTATATACCCGCTTATTGCCGGAAATTGCTAACGAGGAATTTTCAACTGTGCTATGCGTTCACTAACAGTTCTAAATTTTAGCATATTGTGAATTATATGATAAATCTATAGTTCATATACAGAGGTGTACAAACTTTTCAGCTATTTTTTCGATTTTGGTTGAAATTGTGTTTTCAAACGTGTTATATGTTTTACAAATTATTACTTAGGCATCGTTTTTCACGTTATTAAACTGTGAAGTTTTATCATAGTAGCCCGAATGCGTTCAAAAATGTTCCATAATTTGATTGACGCATGATTTTACGTTCTTCTTGATAATTTTAATGATACTGTGTTAAGGGTATGGAAGCTAAAGTGATAAAACTGTTTTTTATTATTATTATTATTATTATAACAAATTCTAAAATTTCTTTTTCTAAAATTTAAGGTACGGGACAAACATTCGACAGCATTAATGAAAATTGCTGTGTTGCATATTCTGTTGTATATTCATATTTATTTCTGCACAAACCTTACAGGAAACCTAACAGGAACCTTATGTAAAGATAAGGAATCATAAGATATCATGATTAATATATCATGAGAAAATGCCTACATTATGTTTTGCATTGTATCAAATCTGAATTTGGAGAATTTGTCTGGATTCATTTTGTAACCACTCAGAATTTGCAGTCAGGTAATATATTTTAAATGATTTTGTCCCGATATATCTACATACAACTGGCAATTTTTGTCCAAATTTGGTCATAAATTTAAACATTTCGCTCTTGCAAAACTTCATGATGTGCTCTTCATTGTAATTTTCCTCTATAAACAAAATATTTAGAACCAAATTCACATTTTCGTTACATTTTAAATCTTAATGCCGTTGCATAATGGCGCAAAATTTTATTTATGTGACTAACTTAAATTCTGCTGTCTTTGATTTAAAAAAAAAGGTACTTGAACAAAAATGTCAAGAAAAAGTCATGCCAGAAGGTATCAAATATTTTTTATTAAAAATAGATTTATTTTATATTGTTGGTAGTAATAAAAACACCCACTAATTCTATACGTCTATTTTCTATGCTGTAGATGTCGGTGAAAAGCAGGGACCCTCAAGTAAAAGAAAGCGGAAATAATATTTTGTTTGTTTTTTAAATAAATGTACTTACTAATGTACATGTTTATTTATAATTAAATAATGATTCATAATGAGTCGTCCTATTTATTATCAGCAACTTCATTGTAAAATGTAGTCATTCATATAATCTTTCGTATAATTTATAGTCAATGCTTGTGTAAAATGGTCAGTTTTCATGTTAAATCTACGTACAGCGGCGTAATTCCCGTTTTTTCTGAATTTTTTGATTTTCACTCCCATTTTTGCGGCGTTGTCACGGCTAAACCATTGATCAGAGAAAAAAACTTTTAATACATAAAATGTATGAAATTTGATCTTCTTCAATTTATGCACTGAGGATTTTTACGTAAAATGTATAATTTTGAAGTAAATTGGAAAAAACCCAAAGAAAATCCCGTTTTTTGCCAAAAAAACGTGTTTCCCGGGATAAATTTTGTTGGCAAACTTCAGATTCGTGTTCAGCGACCCACAATACATAAAGGCACCAAATATCAAAACTACACCAAAACTTTCCCCTATTTGTCCTTTTTGAGCACCTAATGCCTGGACTATTTGTGAAACTTTGATCTGCGGTTTGTATAGGTTTTTAACGGGAAAAAATATTTTCCACTTTCTTTTAAATAAGCGGGTCAACCCGAACCCGACCCGCAAGAGTAAAAAAGCCAACCCAAAACCGACCCGAACCAATAAAAGCCAACCCGACCCGCACCAAAAATTTTTAAGTCAACCCGACCCGCAACGAGAAAATATAGCGCCAACCCGACCCGACCCGCGGGTCAGTGGTTAAGTATAAAGGGGGGTACGGGGGGCTAATTCCCCTCTTAACTTAGATAAATGGGTTTTTCATGAAGAATTATCAGATTTGTTTCAATTTGATATACCGGTTAATTCTCATAACGTGCTTCCCTGATTAGATTTGCAGGTACACATTGTTTGAGTATAAAGAGGGGATCGGAGGGGGGGGGGGTTATACTCCTTAATTTAGACAAAGGGGTTTTCTTATCCGATTTGCTTCAAATTTGGTATACCGGTTTATTATGATAAGGCGCTTCCATGATTAGATTTGGAGGTTCATTGGTTAAATATAAAGGGGGTACAGGGGACTAATACCCCCTTAATTTAGATAGTTTTTCTATCCGATTTGTTTTAAATTTGGTATACCGGTTGATTCTGGTAAGGCGCTTACTTGATGAGATTTGGAGGCTCATTGGTTAAGTATAAAGATGTCAAACAGGGGGCGAAGTAATCCCCCCTTAATTTATTTTTCGAAAGGCATTGTTCTTTGAAATAAGTGTATAATACACAATTAGTGTGAATAGACTGTGACCTCAATGCCATCAGTTTAACTGGGCACTTTTCTTTTTTATTTCACAGTTTGTCGTGCTTCTAAAAATATTTATTTTTATAAAAATGGCTGAAAGTGGTCCAAGCTCCAATAAATTATATTACCTTTAATTTAAAAAAAATAGCAAGATCGGCTTAATAGTTTTTGCGTTCTGATCTCGCCTAGTTTGAAAAAAGTCATTTTGCGTAAAATGAGTTTGTAGTGCTTCAAAACAGTGTAAGCCTACGGTCGCGTTGCGCTAAAGCACTAAATAACTACGAAAAGGCTTCGAATTCGGCCAAATCGTTTTTACATGTGGGATAACCTAAAGCCTATAGGGAATAGAAAAATCGATTTTTCCTGCCGAAAAAAAGCAAATCCCCCCTTAATTAATTTAGGATTATACGTTGAGAAATCAATTTAGAAAACCTAAAAAGATGGTTTAAATAGTGTTTCAAATTTTCCTTCTTATTTCCCGATCTTAATGGAGAAACAGAGCAAAAATTGCATAATTTTTAATAAATTTAATTGCTTGCGTTTTTTATCACGCGTAAAATAGCAGCGAATTTTTCATAATTGAGATCGCTGGCCAAACTAATGTATTGCAACGAAAATTTTTGTGAAAAAACACGAATTGCAGCCAAAAAATTAGGCGTGATTTTTAAGATGAACAATAAATGCTTATAAAAGAGTGTTTTTTAAAAACCTCATTTTCTTTTATACTTATTAATATAATTATCTCATATCCATTCGATTATATTTAGTGAACAAAATTTACATTCTTCCTACAAACCACCTTTCTCCAGAAGATAGCTAACATAGAAGGAGTAAAACCAATTTTAATTTGTATAAAATATGATGTATGTACCTTAAAAGAAACAAGAACGAAAAATCATGCGTCCAGCACAGGTTATGTAATACTTTCCAACACATTCAGAATACCGTATAACGAAAGTCCACAATTTATTAAGTTGACAGATGTACCAGACCCGAAAACGCACTTCCAGCAATTATTGTTAATAGGCCTGGATCAGTTATTGTTCAATTTCTTCTCGTCAAATTCTTTTGTTTGTCCCTATAAATGAGCGATAAATTATATGAACACCATATTCTATAGTAAGAATCGTGTAGTACACCTTAGAGATATACATATCAATTTCAATATGTTTAAAATATTGTAATATCATTAAAATACACTACAAACTATTTCACCCCATAGGCCGTATTGTAACGGAATTCTTTTGAGTGTCCCTGTAAGTGAACCGTAAATGCTACACACCTCATTTTGAATACCGAACGTGCCATGACAAACCTCAATAACGTGTATCAATTACATGTCAATCCGTGTATATTTACGCGAGTTAGAGTACGGACAGACAGCAGACTACAAACAGACAAACCGAATTCATAAACACTTTTCAACCACGTTGGAAAGTGTTAAATAATAATGCGTCAAGCATAGATTATGAAACTCCAACACATTCAGAATAATCTAACGAAACTGCACCGTTTAATAAGTTTAATATTATGTCTCATTCAACCATATTGAAACACATAACGCACTTGAAAAATCAATTTCAGCTCTCCCCATCCACAATCGGAAAATTATCCGAATTCTTTGAGCTGCCCTGTATAGGATATATATATTTGTATCTATAAACTACATGCATGCCAGAATTTAGTTCAGTTAAAAAATACCTATCTCAGTTGAAAATGCCCCTTCAGCAATTTTCGCTAATAAGGAGAATAAATAGTGCGTGAATTCTTTTGTGCAGCCTTGTATATGAGGTATAGAATTTATATACAGCGTGTAACATGCAACAAATTATTTAAATTTTAAAGCGCATACCGAATTTTAAAACGCACTCCCAGCAATTATTGTTCAAAGACAGTACTGTAACCGATTTCTTTTGTCTGTCCCTGTGAATGAACGACAAATGCTAAAGAATGTCCTATATTATCGAAATCATCTTATAGTGAAATTCAGTAAATTATAGCAGTTTCAATACATTTGGAATAGCGTAATCTCATTAAAATACACTGCAAACGATTTTTTCCTCATACACCATAATGTAATGGAATTCTTTTGAATGCCTGATGAACTATTAATCGCATATACTTCATATACAATACCACACATTCTTTGGTGACCCTAAATAAAGTTTATCAATTGCATGAGAATACGAGTATATTTTCGGGAGTTAGAACGTGGACAGACGGGCCGATGGACAGTAAAACCGTATGCATAAACACTTATCAACTTTGTTGGACAGTTTTAAAAAGGGAGCTGGTTAAAATCACGTAGGATCAAAAGCCTCAAAAAGAACATCTTCCTCATTTATATCTGTGTCATAAGACTCTGATTCCATAGCGTCTTCCGCATAGCGGAACTTATTTCTATGTAAGAAGAGATTCTTAAATGAGAAGAATTAATCTTGAAACAATTTTAAAATATTAGTATCAATTTTCTACTGAGCACTTTCGGTATCGCGCTTGGTCTCTGATGAGACAACATTTTTCGGGCTCGGGCTCCGAAAAAAGAGCCCGATTATAATTGAGAAAGAAATACTTTTAATGGTTGAGTGATAGTGCGGCTAAATGATATAAAAATTATTTGTTAACGGCAGTGACGATGCTCATCTTAACACAATGCGGGAAACGTAGTTATACTTTTTTTGCGGTCTGTCACGTGGGTCAGGTAAAAGTACGTTTTTAGTAGACTTGGGCTGAATAGCTTTCATTTTTAACTTCACTATTCTATATTTAAAGATTCACAAACTTTCTTTTTTTAAACAATAATAATAGAGCATATGTCCGAGTGTAAAATAAAAAAAAAGTTTCGTTAAAGAAAAGTAGTAGTTTTCGATATATAGTGATATATATATAGTGATATATAGTGATATATAGTCAAAAAACAGGCATTCGGAAATCCGGCAACTCAAAAAATCCGGCATCAAATTCATTCTCCCCACTGTTTTTTTACACTTTCAACTTTACGAGAGAAATAAAAATAGCAATTGTTTGCAAATTAAGAACTTTGAGATCGAAAGCGATGGATTTGGACAACGAGATCGTTGACGCTGTGCTAAATAGAACCGCCGATAACGCTGGTAGCAGCTCGGAGGAACGAGCGCGAAAAGTCTGCAGAAGAAAAGGTACGTCGCTCGAAAAAGGCATACCTTTGACGGAAAAATTAAAATCTGCTTTAGAGAAACAAGACTGTATTTCCGAAATCGATGTTCTTCACTTGTATAAAATCCAATAAAAACTTGTAGAACGGGCGAAAAAATTGAAGTAATTAAATTGATTTCGATGATTCGAAATTACACGAGAAAAAATGACTTCACTGTTTATTAGAATTTTTTTGTAACAATAGGAAATATCAATTAAAGTAAATTTTTTTTAAAATATTTAATTTTTTCTTTTTCTCACTTAAATATGATTTGGCTTATTAATACTTGGAAAATTTTTCCCAGAAAGAAAGAAAGAAAAAAAAATTTCAGTATTAATATAGTTTTTATCGATGCTGGATTTAATTTAGTTTCGTGTTTGCCCCATGACGATGGCTCACGGAAAATATTCCATTTTGTGCTGCGTTTGTAGCCTTGCCAACCTGTAATAGTGAGACGTTCCAGGCTGGGTATCGCTGGGTTAGTCGATAGAATGTCAGTGCGCTGTACTGATGGCCCGGGTCCGAGTTCCGGCATGGTATCTTTCACTAGGTTGACCTTTGCGCCTTTTAAGCAAAATAATTTGAAATTTGGTTTTCATTTGAAATATATGACTTGACAATGAATTAAATTATGAATAAAGAAACCATTAGGAATATCGGAAGTACTTTTGATACTCTTTCAGAAATCCAAAATTTTCAAAAATCAGCGGATTTTCGAGGTTATACTTTATTGCATTTTTACTGAAGGACTAAATAAATTCCTACGAAATTCACGAAAAAAATGCCTGCTACACGCATAAGTCCGCAGCGAAATATACCCACATGGAATGTGTTAGAATTCATAACTATATCGTTGCTTTGCTAAGAAAGTTTCGCTCTGTCTGTCTGTCTCTCTCTCTGTGTGTAGGCGATGGCTAGCGAAATCCATTGCATCTAAGAAGTCTGAAAATTTTGATAAGGGTAGTCCAAAGCAGGTCCTGATGCACCTGGGACTTAATTTTATTATTTTTGATAATTAGCCGAGATATTAATTAAAAACTCATCAAACGGCCCAATTAAAATGCAGTTTCCCACCAAAACCGCAAACTGAATAGATTTGGACCCTTCGAGCAAGGCTAGCTTTTCAGAATGACAATTATTACTAAATGGCTAAAATTAAGAAAACTAATCACGATATCGATTTAAAATTTTTAGAGTAAATGTACAAATTTCTTTTACACCCGAATATCCAATTTTTGTAAAAATCGGCCGGTAATTTTTCTTAATTTTTGCAAAAAACTGAGGGCGACGGTTCAAAAATTCGGCAGGGACAAGCATTCATTAAAAACTGAACTAAAAAGAGATCCATTTCAGCAAATTCCAACCCCGCCCTTCTATTTAATTTGGGATATGAAAGGAAATTAATTATTAAACATTGTCAAATGCTAAAAACACAATTTAAAAGGGTTTTATCAACTTCATCGAAAATTATTAGTGTGTTCTGTGGCAAGAGTGCCTTGATATGAGTTAAAAATTTGTCCACAAGTGTTTCTCCCCTTTTATTTACATTTAAATGTATGTTTTCCTAAATATAGATTTCAGACAGGCAGTTACCATCATTTTCGAACATTAACGGCACATTCTTTTCCTGAGTTCTATGGGCCCTATTTCAACGGTAATTGATTCACATACATTCACACAAAGAAAACATTAACAAAATGAAAATGCTTTTAAATATATGAAGGATGTATACAAAATAAAGTATTGCTGCACATGGAAAATAAAGTAAAACCTGATAATAAGGTAAATAACTTAGAGTTATGGATATTATATGTAAAATACAGGTTTTAAATAAACAGATTTATCTGTAAATAACTTATTAATGTAAGGTAATTGATTCATTCAACTTAGCTTACGATTCTCTTAGAGTTTTTAGTTCCACCTTCCACCGTCAGGGAGTGCATTCTTATCTAGGGTTCTATGGGTCCAATTTCAATTGAATTTGTTTCTTTCAACTCAGCTTAGGATTCTCTTCAGATTTTCCGGAGCGTGCAAGGAACCAGGCCCTGATTACCGAATAGGCACGAGAAGCACGTGCTTCCCTTAGAAAATTTTGAGGGGCCCAAAATTGAGAAAACCGGGCACCGGGGCCCTTTAAATTTTATATTGAATCAATTCCATTCCAAAATTCTATTTCATTTCTTTTCAAATTAGTAGCTCATTTATATATGTTTTTTCAGTGTTTCATAAAAATACCTTTCATATCAAATTAATTTCGCGGCGATGTTTTGACAATGTGTTTCTAAAGAGGAAGAACTTTCCTGTAAATTTCGCTACTGCCTTTGCTAAACTCCGGTTGAGACAATATCCGATCGGTTACTACAAAAACGTGAACGACTATTCTGAAAACTTGAATTTAATCTGGTTTGAAACAACAAAATCAGACTAATTCAAGGTTCGTTTGATACGAGGCCCCAGCGGACGTAGCTGGCAAGAGTATCGACCACTACCGAATGCAACGACTTCACAACCCAAAGTTTCGTTTAAGTCGAGGGACGTTTGGGAAAAAGCGACCAGCGAAGCGGGCGCAGCTACGCTAGTAGTAAAGGGAACTAATGTACAATTTAAAAGACTTTGCATTAATAAAAAATATGTTTTTCCTTTTCTTTTCACGCGTTAATTAGAATTGAAAAACGGAAAGCCTACGTTTACATTTTTTTTTTCTCTTTCTTTTTCCCACTTTTTTCCCCACTCTTTTATTTAACTGAACATATATGTGAAGATGATATTTTGTAATAGGTTTTTCTCCCACTTGATATGCTAGAATTATAAAATTGCGCACGCACAATGACAGAATATGCAAGACTATCACAAATATCCTTTGTGGTTACAACTACATAACGAGTTAAACAACAATGAAATTAATTACGCGCCAAACCACGCTCGCAAAAATATGCTAACTAGCTGCGAAACAACAAGAATGATGTACTTAAAAAAAAGTCTCTCTATTCTAAAAAAAAGTAACTAATACTGTGATCGTCGCCGCCGCTGCCGGTTTTGAATTTTTTGTGACCGGAAGTCTTTCTTCGTTAATATTAAGAAAAATATTGCATACAAAATTTGAAAATTATGGTATTATAGAGAAATGTTTGATAAACACGCTGATGCAGACAGTTTTCAAATCGAAGAATTATTTTAAGAAATATTTAATGCTAAAGTTGTTCAAAATCGTTCCATTAAAAAAGTTTTATAGGAGCAAAAACTATACATAGAAATTTAATCATTTTTAGATCATTTTATACATTAGAAGTTTCCGGTGTGCAGACTGCATTTATTTTTTTTTTTATTTGACACATTTTTTGAGGCTTTATTTCTGTTTTAATTTCAAATTTTCAGCATTTCGAGAAAGACTTTTTATAACTTTTAGAAAAGGATATTATTTTAAATTGTTGCCAAATTTAAAAACAGCACAAAAATTAAAATTTCCTTCAAATTAAACATTTAGTTACACGTGACTATTATAAACAGAAATTTTTTTCAAATGAGAATTAAATGATTTCGTATTTAAAGATGGAAAATATTTATAATTACGTCACAAAAACTATCTTTACATGTGAATTTTAAAAGAGAAACAAAATTGTGAAATAATAAATTCACTAATATGAGTTAAAAGACGTAAATGGAGGAAATTACGTTCTGTTTAAAATTGCCAAACCATAATATTGCCAAAAAATTTAAATTTAAAAATATACTTGCGCGAGACATTTATTTCATATTTTGAGTTAATCTTTTAAAACTAATCTATATATATATTACGCAATCGTACATGGCACAGAAATCTCGATTATTTGTTAACTGTTTAATGGCAACTCCCGAATGAAACGCATTTCATTGGTTATTGAACAGCATTTAATGCATCTCCATACCTATAAAGTGGGGTTACCATAGGGGAGACCCTGTTCTGTCGCCAAATACCGCCAAGTTTGTCGTCAACTTAGCGATATCTCTAATATTTTGCCAAATTCCCATAGAATTCCATTGTAAACCAATAGGGTTTACTTGCTTACAGAAAATCAACAAATTTAGATATTTTGTACCAACGAACCAATGCAGATGTTATTGAAATGCCTAGAAGAGTCGCATTGCTCTTGTGTTGAGAATTCTAAGACAGCGCAAATAATATTTCCTTTCTAATAACAAAAATATTTTCACGTGAATATTAAAAAGAGAAAGAAAACTTTGCTGAAAATTACGTCAGATTTAAAAGTATAAATATAAAATGTCTAATTAAAAAAAAGCTTTCTTATATCGTTGTTTAAAAATACCGGGATACAAAGACTCTGTTTACTTAAATCATTTTATATTATCTTACTTTCTCATGTTTCACTGATCTGATTTAATCAAAGACGAAAACAACCCGTTAACAAGGAGATAGCCACTGTTTTTTTAATTATACTTCATTCTTCCGAAAAATTTTTAAGCCAATCAAATTAGTGTGCTTTTAGAGTTTGCGGTGTCTGGACGGGGTTGGCGAGCGTAGCTCGTTGTAGGGCAGAGCCCCCTAGTTTGAAAAAAAAAAACTTTTTTTATAGGCATTCAATGATTATCGTAAAAATCACGCCTTTTTGAAATTCCCGTTGCTCCAAAAAATAAAAATAATAAAAATAAAAAAGTCGTTAGATTGTGTTAATTTGGTTGAAAAATTCACTACTTTGATTTACGCTTGGCAGAAAGCGCGAACTGTTAAATTTATTTTTTTTAAATTAATTTCTGCGTCATTTATTTTTAAAATATGACAAAAGGAAAGAAGAAAACATTAATTAAACTGTCCATTCAGTATTTCTAAATTGTTTTCTTAATGTATCAATCATAATTCATCAATTCATAATTTTCTCAATCATAATTTAATTAATATCAAACTATTAATTGTAATTGATTAAAGCGTTTAAAAATATATATAAATTACACTCTGTATTTTTTAGCCCCCGGTACAGTATGCTATTTCTTTCTCCCATCTTATTTTGCGTCGTCTTCAAAAAATAACGTTACCTTACAGAAGCCAGCCGTAAAACAAAGCAGTACGATTAAATACTCTATAGCAATTTTTTTAACTTCTAAGCATCGCACATTTTCGATTTTTATACCGTCGTATTCGGAAAAAAGTACTTTTTAATGCAATTTGTTTGAAAACTGCATCTCCATTTATTTTTGAGATATTAATTTTTTTTGTAGTTTTTAGAGCCATTTGCTTAATATTGGCAACGGAAGAACTCCATTTCTGTAGAAAGTGAAAGAAAAAAATATATCTTTTTGTTGCCATTTTCCATAAAAACTGAAAAAAAAAAATTAAAATACGTGCTAATTTCAAAAAATATAAATGAAGGATTTCTGATAAAACATGGAGCTATTAGAAACTAAATTTAATTTTAAATATCTTTATTAATAATACAAACAAATGAAGGCCTGTGAATCTTTAGATAGCCGATTTTTTTGTTGAATTTTTTGAATGACGAAATCTCTATTTTTTATTATTTGTGTATTATTCAGCGATAGTGACGTCCTAAGCGTACGTTACTGTAGATGTTGTTTAACACTGGATTGCAAATGATGAATTCTTCAGCGGATGTGGATGACGTCACTTTATGTAAAATGAAATCGTGTGTTATAAGCCTTAAAACTGAACTACAATAGAGTCCCGGATGTCGATGACGCCAGTGAAAATGATCCATTCCAAAGGTATAAGTTCGATTAACTCGGATAATCGAGACTCTACTGTATCTATATTTATATACATATATTTTTTTTGTCATCGGGGGCGACACTAAATTCTGAAAAAGCAGAATTCCTGTTTTCTAGTAATTAATTTCTGCTTTGTTTATTTTTAAAATATGACAAAAGGAAAGGAAAAAAACATTAATTAAACTAGCCATTCAGTATTTCTAATTTGTTTTCTTAATGTATCAAACATAATTCCTCAATTCATAATTTTCTCAATCATAATTTAATTACTATCAAACTATTAATTGTAATTGATTAAAGCGTTTAAAAAATATCACACTCTGCAAAAAATATTACACTCTGTATTTTTTATTTTCTATTTTTTAGTGTTTAAAAATATTACATTGTTTCATTTCCACAGAGCCAATTGGCATATTTTGGCGAGTGTAGTTTAATAACGCATTTTGTAACTCGTATGCAGTGGTAACCATAAAGAATAGTTAGCGATTTTTCAGCTGCGGCCATCTAACGGAAAATGCCTTACAATTAATTTTTTTTTTTTTTTTATAATTAAGTTCTGAAAAATATTAAAATGCTACATTGTCATCAGAGCACAGTTCTTGCTGCCGCTCGCCATTGCGCCAAATCGCGACAAAATTCTTCATTTGGCGAGTAAACCAACAGTCAAATTCACCAAATTGAGAGTACTCAGTTTGTGTGTTTGTGTGTGTGGGTGCCAATACAGTCGAGATTCTCAGGCGCGTTACTGAACGATTGATGTCGCTTTAACATGTTCAATCGCACCATGCCATTTACATTGCTCTATTATAGAGATACTGACTCAACGCCAATTTAGATTAACAACATGGCAAACACACAGAAAGGATTATGCGATAGGTATTTCTCTATTGTCAGTTAATTACTATCTATGCTCCAGCGTTGCGGCAGTAAAAATGCAAACAAAATTACCCGCATTAGGCGCCAAATAGAGAATTTTTTTGCTGGAATGCAGTGTTGAAATTAGCTATTTACTATACTATTTATTAAATGTGTGCAAAGTATCATTGGCCGGTCAAATTTTTTCAATCGGTTAAGAGTTGAATCTCATAGACATTTTTAGTGTATATTTGCACAACGGTAAGTCAAAGATTGCTGTATTTAATTTTTTTCTAGACAGTTAAAAGAATGTCTGAAATATTTACACATTTAGGATGTAATCATTTTTAATAGTTTCTGTAGCGGATACTCGAATTTCTATTGTATAAGCAATTACAAAAACTTGGGTTATTTTAGTAGAACATATTGCAAAAAAGGGATAAAATAAAGGGTTAAAGATAGATTTTTCAGTGTTTCAAGCCGAATCTATTTTGCTAACATTTCTGTTCATTTGGCGACTGTTTTTTACTTCGTATTCGCCAAATCGCTAATGTTGGCCAAAAGCCAGCGATAACACTGCATCAGAGCGGGGCCGCCGCGAAACAACTTCCTTCTCTTACGAAAGAAAGTTGTAGAGAAGAAAGTTGTTTCGCGACGGCCCCGATCAGAGATACACCTGTGTGCCTATTTTTATTTTTATTTTTTAATTTTAGCACATCAGGGAGTGAGTGAAAAATCGATTACAAAATTCCATCTTTACACACAAAAATCAAGTTAAGGGGCTATGCATATATAAGTTATCATTTTAGGGGGGGGGGAGGAGGGGCACATGATATCGTAAGATATTTTTAGAGAGAGGAGGGGGGTTGTCTTTTGATATCGTCATCATGTTTGATCCAACCCAAATTTTCTCTTTTTATTTGTAACTTGGTCTTTACATCAAAATAGTATGTTATCGACTTTTATGAAAATACAAAAGTTATTATTAAAATCATTAAGTTATTATAATTTTTTTTAATTCCAAAATATAGACGTTTGGCATTCCTATTTTTCTGCCACACGTGTATGCATATATATAATCCGCTGATCGACAAACCATATGCGAATTGAAGAGCTGAGTGGATGAACATGTTATGCCACATTTTCTAAAAAATTTTTTTTTATCTTCTGGATGAAAGCGTTATGAGGTATCCTATCACATGGAGAAGCTAAAATACTAAGATTCCATTTAGTCTTGAAGATTTAAGACATTATTCATTAATATTTAATATTTTAATATTTAATAATGTCAATAATATTAATAATTTTTAATATTTGAAAATTAAATAGGAATAAGTTTTTCTGAGAGCGTTTAGTACCATACCTGTTAATATTTTAAACACATGGTATCAAACAGAAAATAAATCATTAAAATTTACAGCAAAAACTTTCACTTCAAATTTCTTCAAATGTAATTTTTGCTACTTTAACATGTTCTTCCACTTAGCTCTTCAATTATGTTTGAAATGATACTTGTGTTTACTAGTAAATAAAAGAGAAATAATGTTACCCACCTGCTTTGTTGATAAGAAGTTCTGTCTGCCCCTCCTGTGCGCAAACAAGTGTAATAAGACATTATTACTGTTGAATTCATTATGTAACCAAAAGCAAATATTAAATACTTTTAAACGGTAGCTATTTCTTCTAAGAGTTATTTGATATAATTTCATATGTAAATTGTTATTTTATTGACTTCTCTTCATCTGAATCAGCAAAGTATGCGAAAAATAAATGTAATCATTTTTGTATATTACATCAAACAAAAGTAAAGAATTCCAAAAAATCTAAAGAATTTTTATACATGGATAACGATATCATTACGGGGGGGGGGGGGGATCCAAAATTATCAATAAGTTGATAACGCTATATATATGTACAGCCTCTAAAACTGGAAAACAGGAATTCTGCTTTTTCCGAATTTAGTGTCGCCCCAATGAGAGAAAATACATATGTAAATATAGATTGTACGAAACATATTTCAGTTTTAAGACTTAAAATACACGCTTTTATTTAATACTAGTGTAAAAGCCCGTCCTGGGATGGTGCGTTCGAAATCGTGATTTTCCCTTAAAATTTGAAATAATTGATAAAAGTATTCATATACTATTATTCCGTAATCGAGCTATTTGGTTTAAAAATCGTAAATCGTCAGTAAATTGATATACAGTTTTCAAACATTTTACATTTGAAAGTACACCCTCCCTATTCAACGGTGTAAAATTTAAAATTATGTGATATTCAGAAGTAATTAAGTTTGAAAAAAGAAAAAAGGAAAATAGATTAATGATTCAACAAATAATTTTTTCCAAAATAAATTAAACATACAAACCTGAAACAAACAAACAAAAGATCATGTTTATTACATAATACTCAGAAATTAGAGTATTTTTATGTTAGCTTGGCGATGTGATAAATCGCCAAATATTGTTTCCATTGACATAATTCATATTGCATTAATTTCACTTAAAATATAAATCTTTAACCCATTTCATTTAAAAAGGCATAACTTTTATTTAAAATACAAACATTCAAAATACTTAAACAACATCTATAGAAAAGAGTCTTATAGAAAAGAGTCTTAAACAACATCTATAGAAAAGTATGCATATGACTTCACTATTGCGAAATAATACACAAACCCATAATAGATATAACTGCTATAATATTAAAGGAGTGTTACACAAACCCTGCAAAAAGCGATGTCGTCATTCAAGAAACTCGACAAAAAAATTGGGTATCTAATGATTCATATGCCTTCATTTGTTCGTAACATTAATATGGATACTGAAAATTAAATATAGTTTATAATAGCTCCATGTTTTATCAGAAATCATTCATTTACATTTTTTCAAAATGCGGAAAATGTTATTACACACGGATTAATAAAATTGCATTCTTTCAACTTTTTGATAGGAATTAACTAAATGCTGAGAAAATAAATCGCACAAATATTCTTTAAAATAAATTTTTATAGCAGGCGATATTATTCATATTTTAATTACAAATTATTTTCAGTTGTTATGAGAAAATGGCAGCAAAAAGATATAGCAATTTACTATTTTCCACGGAGGTAAGAAATAGATTATTACTTAGAAAGCTGTGACTATTTTTCTTTTACTTTCTACAGAAATGGAGTACTTCAGTTGTCACCATTACAGACATGACATTAAAAACTACAAAAAAAAAGTAATAATAATAATAATCTCTCTATTCTTAAAAAAAAGTAACTTACGCTGTCACCGCCGCCGCCGCCGCCGCCGGTTTTGAATTTTTTGTGACCGGAGGTCTTTCTCCGTTAATATAAAGAAAAATATTGCCTACAAAAATATGAAAATCGGCGGTATTATAGAGAAATGTTTGATAAACACGCTGATGCAGACAGTTTTCAAATAGAAGACTTATTTTAAGAGAAATTTAATGCTAAATTTGGGCAAAATCGTTCCATTAAAAAAATTTTATAGGAGCAAAAACTGTGCATGGGAATTATTTCATTTTTAGATCATTTTATACGTTAGACTTTCCCGGTGTGCAGACTTCATTTATTGTTTTATTTTGACTCATTTTTTCAGATTTTATTTCTATTTTAAATTCAAATTTTCAGCATTTCTAGAGATATTTTTTACAGATTTCAGAAAATTGTACTAATTTAAACTGTTGCCAACTGTATAAAAAGCGCAAGCAATAATGTTTGCTTCAAATTAAAAATTTATTTACACGTGACTACTATAAACAGGAAAAAACTTTCAAATTAGAATTAAATAATTACGTATAAAAAGCAGGAACTTATTAAAAATTACGTCATAAAAAGTATACACGTGAATTTTAAAAGAGAAAGGATATTGTAAAATAATAAATTCATTAACATGCGTTAGAAGTCTTAGGAGAAATTACGTCATATTTACGTCACATTATAGTTATTACATAAAATGAACACAAAATAATATTGCAAAAAAGTTTAAATTTAGAAATTGCGCTAGACATTTATTTGATATTTTGAGAATTAATTTAAAATGTCTCATTTAAAAGAACTTTCTTTTCGCTTTGTTAAAAAATACCAGGAGACAAAAACTCTCTTTACTTAATTCCTTTTATATTAGCTTATTTTGAAATGTTGTTACACGTGTATACGTCATCAAGTTATTTTTATTTCGACGTTTTATTTGTGTTTTTATTAATGTTGTACGAATTTATTTGTTCTTTCGTTATTTAAAATAAAAATTATATCAATTTGTATAATTTGGCGAGTGGTTTGGCGATTTATATAATTTGGCGAAGTTGGTCGACAGGATAATCAGTACCGCAGCGGATTTGGCGTTAAAATTCCCCAATCAAAGAGAAATGAATAGAAATTCGTTTATAGGGAGATCGCCACTGTTTTTTAAATTATAATTCAATCTTTCGAAATCTTTTTAAAGCCGATCAAATTAGCGTGCATTTAGAGTCTGCGGTGTCTGGACGGGGGTTGGCGAGCGTAGCTCGTAGGGGGCCGAGCACCCTAGTATCTCAAAAATAAATTGCGATGCAGTTTTCAAACAAATTGCATTTAAAAGTACTTATTTTTCCCTATACGGTGGTGTGAAAATTGAAAATGTGCGATGTTTAGAAGTTTAAAAAATTGCAGTAAATTACCAGTATTTAACCGTACAATGATACACCTGCTTCGTTTTACGGGTGGCTTATGGTTAGGTGTAACGTTATTTTTTAGTGACGACATTTTAATTGTTTTCTGAAAGAAATAGCTATAGCACATCGGGGCTAACTACAGTGGAAAATAAAATATAAATAATAAAGAGTTTAATACATATGTATATATATTTAAAAATTCGCATTAATTTTCTTTCGTATTGAACATAATGCAGTGTGAAATTCTGATTTAATGCTCTTCCACGAATTCTATTCCAATTTTAGGTCACACCAACTGTCTAACAATAGTTTATTTTTATTTTATTTTTTTTCATCTGATCTCAATACTAAGTAAATATTCTATCACCCTTTTTCCTTTTAACATTTTAACATTTAAATCTTGAAGGGAGAGACATTATAATTTTTCTTCATTATCATATTCGCAGTATTTTAAGTTAATTATTAACAATAATTATTATTAATTAATTTTAACTTTTAATTCTAACGTATAATAGATAAATATTTAGTTTTTTATGCTCATAATAAGTTTGAAAAATTATTTTAAAAGTACGTTGTAATACATTAATTTATTGAAGATTTATTTATTTATTTATTCATTTTTTTTTTTAATATTTACACTTCCTCTTAAAGTAGAACATTTTTTAAAGCAATATAACAGCGCTTTTTAAAATTAGTTTTTATTGTACCCTTAAACTCATAAACATTGATTGCTTTAATTTTTAAGGAACATCCAGCTGAGTACAGTTACACGCACACTCTTTAATAAACCGCTCTCTTGTTTTTTGTGACCTCGTTTAAAATAAATAAACTTAAAATAAATAAACTTCCAAATGACTTTGTAATATTGTGTTTGATAAGATTATTCGAATTTGCTTTCAAAATTTTGTGTGTGGTCTTAAAAAAAGGAAAGAAAGAATAATGTTCTAAAAACGTAGAAGACATTTTGTTAAGATATGCTTTAAAAATGACTAATTTTATGTAACTGTCAATTCGTGAAAATTATATGTAGATTTAAATCTAGAAATCTAGGGTAATGCACTGAACTGCTACTGAATCTTTAAATTGAAGTTTTGGGTACAAATCTACAAATAAAAGAATAAACACTTAAAAAAAATTAGG
Organism: Maratus speciosus; assembly: GCA_963932465.1. Taxonomy (NCBI): domain Eukaryota; kingdom Metazoa; phylum Arthropoda; class Arachnida; order Araneae; family Salticidae; genus Maratus; species Maratus speciosus. Next base: position 104,838,788 of record OZ010786.1, on the reverse strand, counting down.
ATTCGTAAACTGAAAAAGAACAAATGAGTTAATCACGAATTAGAGGAAAATGGATGTAATACTTGATCTCGTTTCGAATGAAGATTCGCTAACGTAGATAAAAAAGTTGAAGATATGATTTTTAAACAGTTTTAATATCAGTTTAAATATATTTGTGTCTCCCTGTCTGTTTGTAGGTTATGGCCAGGTAAATATATCGCACATAGATGTCTGCAAATTTGGTTCCGAAGTCAGGTCCAAATGTACCCCAGGCTCTGATTTTGGATTTTTAAGTAGATTTCGTAAGAAATATTACCCGTTACATTCTCCCCTATGTTGGAATTTTTGAAAACATTGCAGATCTACGCCGATAATGACACCTAGAACCCAAAACCACGCCCATTCAAAACTTTATATATCTATCTATATCATCATCAACCGTTTTCAATCCAATGCTGGATGTAGGTCCCCCCCAGATTTTTCTAGTGTTTCCTGTCTAGTGCTTTAGTCATCCAATTAGCACCAGCCACTTTTCTGATTTCGTCACTCCATCTTACTTGAAGTCGTCTTCTTGGTCGTTTTGCCTCTCGGGGATACCACTGTAGGGTAATTGTGTTCCATCTATTGTCTTGTCTTCTAGCAATGTGCGCAGCCCATTTCCATTTTAGCCGTTTAATTCTTTCAATGATGTCAAAAACTTTTGTCTGACCTCTTATCCAGGTTATTCTCTTTCTGTATCTTCTAGTTATGCCAAGCATACATCTTTCCATATTTCTCTGTGTTGTTTGTAATCGTTGTACCATCCGTTTTGTTAGCTTCCATGTTTCTGTTCCATAAGTTACTACGGGCAAAACACATTGGTTAAACACCTTTCTTTTCAAACAAAGAGGCATGTTATTACTCTTCAAAATAATGTTGTTCTTCCCAAAAGCACTCCATCCATTTGTTAATCTTCTATTGATTTCATTCATGATACTATTACCCGATGATACTTCCTGTCCAAGGTACACATAACTTTGCACTTCTTTAATCTCAGTGTTGTTGTAGACGATTTTCTTTTTTGATGCAAATGAATTGAACATCACCTTAGTCTTTTCCAAATTTATTTTTAATCCCACATTAATGCTAACTTCTGCCAAGTCTTTTAGCATATTTTCCAATTCTTAAGGGCTGTTACTGAAAATTAAAATGTCATCAGCGAACCGGAGATGTCTTAAATATTCCCCATTTATTCTAATGCCTTTGTTTTCCCAATCCAGCTTTTTGAAAATATTTTTTAAGACAGCCGTAAAAATCCTAGGCGAAATCTCTCTCTCTCTCTCTCTCATATATATATATATATATATATATATATATATATATATATATAACTTTTTTATGGACACAATCACTTCCATAATTCTTCACAAATCTCTTCCAAACTGATAATATTTTATTTAACTGAAGAACAAAGTTAAACTTGATTGTTTAATTTTCCTTACCGTCCCCTTGACATTTTACTTCTCTAACTTTTTATTTTCTTCTAAATTTTTACTTGTAATGAATTTGCATAGTAACCATTTTAAATAAGAAATAATATGTCTTACAGGCTGAAATTTAGCAGTTTATATTATTTTACGCTGAATTATTTTATTTTATTATTATTTACCTGTAACACACATGTTCCGGACATGCTAATTTATTATATATACCTATACCAGAGTTTCAAATAAATAAGTAAATTTTATTATTTAAAATCTTTTACTAAGAGTTTCATGTTTCCAAACAGGAGTAGGGACGGTAATTACTGTATAGCAAGTAATTACAATTAAATGTTTAGAACACTGTTTCTCCAACTGTTGGTCGCGAATAGATAATGAGAGGTTGCAGTCAATCTGAAATAATAAAATGTTTATGTACAAGAAATATCTGTTATTAAATAATAATAATCAAATATTACATAATTGGTATTGATGCCAATGTAGTCCGATAAGTAAACGTAAAGATGTATTAATACACGGCTGCATTTATTTATCGCTTGAAAGCTTTACTACATGTGGATTTACATTTGAAACACACAGAAGTAAATTATTTTCAACTAATTTAATTTTTGATGCTACTATTGAAGAAAATGCTTTTCACGTAGGTAAGAAATAAAAAATATGTAGGATTATTGTTTTGAAAGAATCCGTTACTAAGATTTCATTAAAACAATATAATAAAACAAGCTACAGTGAAACCTCCCTGAAAGACCACCTCTATAAAGAGACTACCTCTCACAAAGACCGTTTATCTATGGTCTATAATTTTTGGCTATCGGCTCAATGTTAATTTACCTCCATTAAAGGACCACTATTTCCCATCTCCCTCCTTGAAAGACCACTTTTCAACTTTTCAGTCGAAGAGTAGGATTACTTTCCTTTGTATGGAGAAATCTCGAAACTCTGCTTCTCTCCGTAAAACACGCTCGGCTAAGTCTACTCCCTTAGACCTGGTGAATAAAAATAATCTTTACCACACCCCCTCCCCTAAAGAATTTGTTTATAAATTTTATAAAATAAAGAATTTGTTTAAAGAGATCAAAGGATGTTTAGAAACAAAAATTGTTAATTAGAAATAGTTTAAATCAAAGCAAATTACAATTAATTCCTTCTTTAAAGCTGTATATGCATGAAATATAATAAACTAATTCAATAATATTTTTTTTACAGTATATGCATTTCATGAAACTTTGCTTTACCCATCACCTCTATTCAGAGACCACCTCTCTGTAAGACCGATTTTTTTATGGTCTAATGAGTGGTCTCCTTAGAGAGGTTTCACTGTATTTACTCTTTTTATGAATCTTTAGAAGGATACTTAAAAGTTTTAAAACGATGATTTGCAACAAAATACATGTGAGCCATTCTCCGATAATTTTAACTTTCATGCATAAGAAACATGTTAAATTTAACTGTAAAAAATAGCATTTTTAAACTTTCATGTTCTTGTTGGTATAATTAGAAAATGTTCTTATTTAGCATTAATGTTTAATACTGTACTATCCCAGTGAGACCCTTGTAATCCATTTAATAGTGAAATGAAACAGGGATGGTAAGGAAGGGACGGTAAGGGAAATTGCCACCTATTTCTAGGCAAGTCATGTTAAGCCTAAGTGATAGCCACAATGTACATTGATTTTTAGCAACAGTTAACATTGAACTGAATATATTTTTTTAAATTATTATTTACCTCTAAATGTGCAGCAATAAATCTTGGGGACGGTAAGACATGCCAATAAAGCCACAATGCTTGAAATTGATTTAAATTCTGCAGTAAATTTTCTGTCAAAGAATTACAGCCATTGTTTCTCTAGCATGTATATACATGAGAAAAAGTTGAAACAAATTCAGTGATGGAACAGTGTAGCAGCAGAGAATCAATTGACACCGCAAAATTTAATTAGTATTCTTCATTTAACTTCAGGACAGAATTTCTGAGATTTGTGAAAGCGAAGAATATTATAAAAATTTAGAGGTGGCGATCACTCAATTGCTGCGCCACTGTTCCATCACTGCAAATTCTGTGGATGCATCTGGAGTGATTTTCCTCATCATTTTAGCAAGAGGAACGGTAAAAAATCTAAAATCCAGGGGCAGAGTTTAAAGAATAATAACCGTAAAAATGTGTGCAGGTTAATTTTTTGCTGCAACATTATTGGTATTATAAAACTAAATTATTACTGGTATTATAAAACAATAATACCAGTTTCGGAAGAAAGTACGTCGAATTAGTTTTATTGAAACAATTTTATACAGATACTACAAACTTAAAAATAAGTATCAGGGACACAGCACGGTAAGGAATTTCACGGTACATTTTGACCCCCAACATCGTCCAAAACTTATTTATCTCGCTAATATTATTATACAATCATGCAAAGGCATATTTTCCAATATAAGAAAGAAGAATATATTCTAAAATAAAAATTATTATGCAGGGACTTAAAAGTCAAAATTATGTGAGAATGCCTCACATATATATATATATGGGTTGGAAATTAAATTTGATAAATTATATTTCTTGCTCCGTTAATGCTAGCTGTATCATATTTACAAATTGAATAAGTAGTTCTGTAATTACAAAACTGTTTAATGGGGTTTTTTTTATTGTTTAATACACAGGTGAAAGGCCGGTTAGAATAGAAAGAAAAGTATTTCATTGCATCACACATAGGAAGAATGAAAAGCTACAAACATTCTATATTCAATATAACCCTTTGCTAAAGAAAAAAAAAAGCTAATTGTTATTCTCCAAGAAATCTAGTTATTTATATAGAAAGAGCGCAAGTTAATAATTTGATATTATTATATCTTTTATTGTCTTCGACAAATGAAAAAAAAATGTATGAATGAAACTGCATACCATGTAACATTCTTCGTCATTTCACTTAATGCAGCCACCTGCGGCTTTTATTGTACGGTCCAAGTCACAGAATATTTAATCTATATTTATAAAAATTTGAGATGCGCACTATACTGTAAAGTTTCGGTTAAAAATGAGGCCGAAGATCATAATAAGGTGATTAGTCGTGCTGTGTTCTGTGCATAACCAGGGTGTCGACAGGTAATTAGAATATTGCAACATAACAGGATAATTACTGAAAGAGATTTATAATTGACTTTATAAAAATTCAGAACTATGATTACGAAAAAATACAACTAACATTGGAGTGGTCCTCTAGACACTCGCTAGGGTTGCCACTTTGCACGTTCTTCCAGTAAGCTGTACTTTTTTTTTCGTTTAAGACTAATCGTACGGTATATGTTTTAATTTGTCTCGCACGACGATTTCTTCCGTTTTTCTACGACATCCTTGTTTTGATAGTTTCAAGAATTTTTTTCTTTTTCATTTTGATTCAAAATTTCACTTTTTAGGTGCGTTCGTAATTATATAAATACGTAGCACCTATAGTCGTCGTTCAGTCCGTCCGTTTGTCTGTCTGTCCGCATATAACAGAGCAATAAAAAGAAAAGTGCCCAGTTAAACTGATGGCATTGAGCTCACAGGCTGTTCACACTAATTGTATATTATACTCTTATTTCAAAGAATAATGCCCCTCAAAATTAAATGAAGGGGGATTAGCCCCCGTTTCCCCCCTTTATACTTAACCAATGAACCCCCAAATCTAATCAGGGAAGCTCCTTAACATAATAAACTGGTATACCAAATTGAAGCAAATCAGATAATTCAGCATAAAAACCATTTCGCTAAATTAAGGGGGTATTAGCTCCCCCATTTCCCCCTTTATGCTTAACCAATGAACCTTCAAATCTAATCAGGAAAATCCCTTTTCAGAACGAACCTAGAAAAAACATTAAAGTAAATTGGCTAATTCTGCATGAAAACCGATTTATCTAAATTAAGGGGAGGAGACTTACCCCTTTTCCTCCTTTTATACTTAACAAATGAACCTCCAAATCTAATGAAGGAAGTGCCATATCGTAATAAACCGGTATATCAAATTTGAAGCAAATCGAATTATTCTTCATGCAAAACCCATTTATCTAAATTAAGGGCGGGAAACTAGCCCCGTCCGCCCTTTATACTTAACAAGTAAACCTCCAAATCTTATCAAGGCAGCTCCTTAACATAATAAACCGGTATACCAAATTTGGAGCAAATCGAATAATTCTGCATGAAAAACCCATTTATCTAAATTAAGGGGGGGGTTAGCCCCTTCCCCCACCTTTATACTTAACTAATGAACCTACAAATCTAATCAGGGAAGCTACTTAACATAATAAACCGGTATATCAAATTTGGAGCAAATCGAATAATTCTGCATGAAAAACCCATTTATCTAAATTGAGGGGGGTGGACTAGCCCCCCTTTTCCCCCCCTTTATCCTTAACCAATGAACTCCCCAAAACTAATCAGGTTAGCGCCTTATCAGGATAAACCTAGAAAAAAATTTTGAAGCAAATCGGATGTTTCTATCAAGAGTTATCGTGTTACCTACATAAATACATACGTACATTAGGGTGGGTCGAAAAAAAACGAATTTTTTCAGATCAACTTCTAATAGAGCTGAAAAGTTGCCTTTTGTAAGTATAAGAATAACGCAAAAAATATTTTTGAAATTAATTAATATCTGTAGGTCGCGCATTGCACTTGTATTTTGGAAAATATGACCAAAATTGACAATTTTTGAAATTACATGATGAAAATTTAAAAACATATTCAGACCTACTTCTAATAGTGCGTAAAACTCGCGTTTTGAAATTAAAAGAATGACATAAAAACTATTTAAAATCGATTAATATCTTTAGGTTGCTTCATGGCACTTGAAATTTGGAAAACATTGTCAAAAATAGCACATTTTTGCAATACAGGAGCAGGGTTCAAAATACTTTAGTCATATAATTCAGGGTTCGTACGCTTCAAGGACTTTCAAGCACCTTTTACCTGGATATTTGTAAAGTAATATGTACCTTATTTAACGAAAAAAAAAAATGCTATCTACATTACGAAATTTCTAGTACTAAAATACCTAAAATATTTTTTGCATTATTCTTCTAATACCAAAAGGTGACATTTACACACTATTAGAAGTAACTCTGAATATTTTTTTAATTTTCATCATTAATTTCAAAGATCGTCACTTTTCATCATATTTTCAAAAATTCAAGTGCAGTGCGCGACCTAAAGATATTAACAGATTTCAAAAGTATTTTTTGCATTATTCTTCTAATTACAAAGGCAACTTTTCTGCACTATTAGAAATCGATCTGAAAAATTTCGCTTTTTTCGACCCACCTTAACGTACATACAGAACCGGCGGGCCCATAAGCTCTCAGGCTTTGGTAGCCTGTGAGCTAAAAACTACCTAACCGAATGGTCTGAAATTTTAAATATATAATTGTTGCATAAATTTGTCGAGTCATTTCAAATTTTATGAAAATCGGACGTATAGTTTAAGACAGGGAGAGTCAAAAGTTTTCCGTTACATTACGATCAATGGGAAAAATTTATTTCAAGTGCATTTTAATGATGTTACAGCCTTTCGAACAGAATGAAATTGATATGCACTTATGAAGTGCACTAAAATATACATTCAGTACAATATGCGGTGAAAAAAAATATTTATAAAGCTAGTTATAGTACGAACGCACCTCATTTACCACGTTTGACGTGCAATTTCCAACTTGTTAAGTTTGCACAAGCGCATCAAATGTAAAAGGCTTATTTCCGATCAGGATGACAAAAATCTTGGGAGAGTTGTGTTAACTGCGCAATCGCGAACTCTTCGGTAGCATTAAACCATCTGAACTTGACGTTATTATGGACTGTAAGTAATGGACATTATAAAAATTTTAATTTAGTATATCTGTATCTTAAGTTTTAATATTTTGTTTGATATATTATCTCCCTTTATGCTTAAAATACATTTATTTTTGCTGGATCCCCATTACTAAAATTTTCATGAATATCATTGAATTGTAGGATGTTTTGGTTTAGTTTAGTTCTTACAATTCAATTAATTTTTCATTCATAATGAAATATATGACTGCAAAATTAGTTTAAAATGTTAGTAGAATAATGTAATACAAATACAGTTGGAAAATAATGATTAAGTCGATTGATTAATAACCTCTTATAAAACAAATTATAGTTACCGAAAACTTTACTAGCACATTCTACACCATTTAGTGTGTTACAATAATTGAATTAAATTAAAAAAATCAAAAAACTCGACTGCAAACTAATTAATTATTTTTCGACAGTGAAAATATTTTTTATGTTACTTACCTATTTTTTTATTTACTTGTATTGATGACCTTTAAGTTGTGTTTAATTGTTAGTTCCTATCCATAAACACTGTTTTGATGAGGCCTATAGATGTCTATGAAGGTTATAGTTGCAGTAAAGCTAGAGATCCTACCTACACAACTTCCAGGTTGCGTAATATTTAAACGGAGCTTCTGACTGTAAAATAGTCAATGAAACATCGTCTTCATTTTGAAAGACCTATCCAATGATATGCCACTCAATAGGATGCGTAATTTGTTTTTTTCGTCTCAGCCGCCATTTTGTATTTTACGGCCGCCATTTTAAATTTATTAAAACAAAACCTAGCCTATAACCATCGGACAGTTAAGACGAATCGATAGACACCTAATTCATTAAAATCCATCCAGCCGTTGGGATGTTTCGAGGGTATAAAGAAATCCACATACTCAGATACGCGTCTGAAATTCAGTCACTTAAGTGTCTGAAACGGAGTGTTCAATTTTCAGACATTTTAAAATGTCTGAATTTTTTCAGACACTTTTTGCGACTGAATTTCAGACACTTGAAACGTCTGAATCGCAGACATTTTTTGTAAGCATTTTATGTAGCCATGTTTGACCACGCTGAATACTGGGAAAATATCTGGCCGTTGTCCTGCCCCCTCTACCCCCATACCGCCTGATTTTCTTGTGCTCCCAATTTTAGTATGCAATTTTCATAAAGCTGATAATTTAAATCTTTTACGACATTGTACTAATTATAATGAGTATTTTGTTTCAGGAGTAGAATAAGATTAAAAAGAAAAAATATTTATCTAAATATTAGATTTTTTTTAATTTTGTTTTTAATCTTACTTTACTTTAAAAGTTCAAAATATTGATTATAATCACTACAATTTCGAAACAGATTTAAAATATAAGCTTCGCAAATATTGCACATGAAATTTGGGGGAACTAAAATCGTAAGAGAACGGGGCACTACCCATGCTTTAATCAAGGAGTCCTTTTGCAAAAAATGTAACCCTGCAGTATTGTTAGCTAAATACAGATGCCCGGTATTCGGGAGTATCCGTTATGGAGGTTAATGGACATTCCCGAATAGCGGATACTTCGATTTAGCGAATACTTTTTTGATCCGCAAGGCATACATATTTGTATTATTTTTACCTCACAAAAGATCTCAGATTATCCGACAAATTTCGCGGTCCCGAAGTGTCCGCTATTGAGGGTTTTTAAGGTATATGGATATATATATATATATTTTTTTTTAATCTTGTCCTACTCTAAAAGTTCAAAATATTTATCATAGTCGGTGGAATGTCGAAAGAGATTTAAAAAATCCCGTGTACGCGAAAATGGGCAAGAAAATCCCCCTCCCGTCCCGCCCCCCAAAAAAGGAAAATTCATATAATTCAAAAATTAGATTTTGCCCCATAGGCAATTTTACATATGCATCAGATGATAATCACAACAGCTATATAACCATGAGTAAATAATAAAATAGTAAATAAATATTCTATTTTTAAAGCATTGAGAAAAAAATTTACTTCTAATTTCAAAACTTAGCCATTTTTGTATTTGTCATTTAAGTACATATAAATAAAATAGTTAAGTCATTTTAAGTAGTCAACATGTGTAATATTTTTTTTTCTTTTTAAATATGTGGTAATTTGTCATGTTTAGTTAAAAGTAAACACCAGTTTGGTATCTAATTTTATATATCATTCTTCGGAATATGTATATAATTTTCTTTAAACATATTCCGTATTCAATTTAAAATTTTCACCCGCTATTGCTTAAAAATGTATATCATTATTATTCTTTTTTATGGAACAACACGATATAAGTCATATTTTATTTATTTTATTTTTTATTCCTGTAAAATTTGTATCCTTTGAATATGAGCTAAATAGATTTTATATATTTGATAAGAAAATAATGATCTAAGAAATAGAAAAAAAACAAAAAAAACAGAAGAAAATAGAAAGTAAAAAAAAAAACAAAAAAAAACATCAGACAGTATACGTACTATTCTTAATTGTTTGAAAAACGTTTTGAACATAAAAAAGCAGTTATTAAATGGCTTAAAAATATATTTAATACTGTATCATATAAGTAAATACGAACTTTTAAAAATATAAGGCAGTTTTATACATAAACTTCATATCAAGGCATAAACAACTCTTTATTTATGTCTAAATTATCGTGTGTAATTTTTTTTAGTGCCAACAATTACTTGTACCAGAACCGTTGCAAATTCGATTGCAGTAAAAGGAAATTTAATAATTATTTCTCGCATTACTCAATTTTAAAAATTTTAAATCATGAACAAAATATCGCAAAAAAAAATGCTTGCATATAAATTACAAAAATTAATATACCAATTTAAAAAACACAAAAAATATTAATTAAACTTTATAATTATACTGCTAAACAGCAACGTAAACTGCAAAATATGAATAAAATGTTTCTCCGTTTGTTTAATGTTTCGAAAATTTTACTGGATGATATAAAAAATTCATATTATTTTTAGAAATTTGGTAAATGTTAAATCTGAAACATTGGATATCAAAATTTACGATTTTCAATAATAAATTAAAAAATCAATAAGAATAAATCTTTCCGTGATTAAAAACTGCAATATATACAGTCAAATTTCACAATATTAATGCTTTTTTTCAATCTGAAAACTTTTCCTAATATCATAATAATATGAATCATCATATTTAGCTCCAAAATAATAATAATAACAAAAAATAAAATAAATGCCTGATGTCATATGCTACAAGCGTTTATAGTCAGTAAACAGTAAAAAACAAACATAGAATAAACGCAGTTACAAATGGCTTCAATTTAATGTTTTTATCTCTGATAAATGAAGCGATGAATCATTCAACTTTTCAAACCTATGTTGCAAGTTTTGTTTTTGAGCAAAGACAAATTATAATTATTTCACATCACCCTATCGAAAATGAAGATTAAACTATCACTCATTCGTTTATTTACAAAGGTCAAGCAAATAGAATTACAGCATTGCTATTTAATTTTCAAAACAATTATATTTCATTCCGTTACATTAAGAAGGCATATAACAGACGACCGTTAGTGAAATCAAAAATTTAGCATTAAACTTACAGAAAAGAGATAAATTTTTATAAACGATTTCACTCATATTCAAAAGGTACAAAAATCTATCGGAATAAAACATTAGAATTAAATATGACTTACTCGTTCGTTCTATAAATACCCAGATTAACACATATCCTTTTAATCCAAGCAATGGCGGCGGTGAAAATTTAATTCTTTCTGTTCTTATCTCAGGAAGGTGCTGTAGATGACACGCGCGGAAATCAGCGTTCTGATTGGCTGTTAAGAATAGTACCAAAGATGATGTTTAACTATCGCTTGGAGCGTATCGTCTTAAAATCAGACGGTTGTTGGATAATTTACACATGTTTCTCGGTTCGTTTATAGCATGATCATAGTAAGACATTTATCTGTCTTAAATTTAGACGTCTGTTATGTCTGAATTTTCAGATTCAGACACTTAAGTGACTGAAATTCTTTTTCAGTCATATATGTGTCTAAATTTAAGACGCCTCTATTTGCAGTGTGAAACACATAACCCTTCTTGGCAGTCGGGTAAAAAAGGAAGATCGCGCGATAAAACCGAAACTAATTAGTGTCAATCAAAATCTTCCGTTTTATTCTAAGATAAATTTGGTAACCCTAACACTCGAAAGCTAATGCTAAACCTATTCTTCTTCGAGGGTTGTTTTAAAGTATCTCGTTTGTTTTTAATATTTTATTTATTTACTAGCAAACCCCGCGGCTTTGCTCGCGTAATAGTTGAAATATGCCAAGTGATATTTGCATGACTATTTTTTATTAGAAGGACACATTTTGAAATAATTCAAAAATTACAAATTAAGCCACAGTTTGACTAACCTTCATTATAAAAGTGCAATAGACAGAAATGAGATTTTAATTGATAAGAAGAACTAAAAGTCCTTCCGGCCAGTGCCGGGAGGAAGAGGTAGCTTTCATAATCCTTATTTAAAAAAAGCCAACTTATATCATGCAAACACACGAAGCTCAATTTAGTGGAAACCGAATATAGGAGATTCAATACTAATTTTTATCAATATAATGAATGAGAATTTCGCGAAATTAGTCAGCTTTATCCAAGCTGCTTTTATTTAAAGTAACTTATATTTGGCTGCAAAATTCGGCAATTTCTTAAAGTGCCTGTCATTTTAAGACAACATGCTGGATGAGGCTAAGCAGTGAACTTGGTCGAGACCTTAGTAATTGCTGTGCACATGCTCACTCACATCGGAATCGGTTAATATATAGGAGTGTTGTCGCATGCAAAAAATCAGATTTTTCAAAATGTCACCCACAATAGAAATTGAAACTGCTATATCTGAGACATTTTTTAAGGTAAAGACAAACAAAAAATGCTCCTGAATCCTTATATCAAGATCAAATACTTAAGAAAGAAACCTTTTTCAATTTCTAATTTTTTTGCACCTCAGTTTAAATATATATATATATATTTTAATTTAATGGCCGCCATTTTGAAACAAGATGGCTGATGAATCTGGCCAGCGAACTTGGTCGAGGTGTTGATGTATGCTATCCACATGCCTTCTTACATCGAAATAGGCGAATACGTGTGTTATCGCGTGACAAATACAAGGTCGTTTCAAAATGTTAGCCAGGCTAGAAATTCAAAGTGCTATAAATCAACCATTTTTAAGATATCAACAAAAGAACAAATTTTCAGAAACAAAAACTGCTCCGGAATCTTTGTATCAAGGCCAAACACATAAAAAAAATCTTTTTCATTTTCCAATTTTTTAATACCTCATTTTGAATTTTAAATTAAATTTTTTTAAAATGGCAACCCTTTTGAAACAAGATGGCGAATGAAGCTGGCCAACGAACTCGGTCGAGACATTGGTATGGTACAGACCAAGTTAGATCCAAATAGGTTCATAAATACGCCTGTTATCGCGTGACAAAAATCAGGTCGTTTTAAAATGTCAGCCACAAGAGAAATTTAAAATGCTATTACTCAGTCATTTTTTAAGATATAGACGAAAGAAAAACTGTTCCGGAATCTTTGTATTAAGGTCAAACACATACAAAAAAAAATCTTTTTCATTTTCCAATTTTTTGGTATCTCATTTAAATTTTTTTATTTTTTAATTTTTTTAAATGGCCGCCATTTTGAAACAAGATGGCGGATGAAGCTGGCCAACGAACTCGGTCGAGATATTTGTATGTACTATGTACACACCAAGGTACATCCGAGTCGGTTCATAAATATGCCTGTTATTACGTGAGAAAAATCAGGACGTTTCAAAATGTCAGCCACGCTAGAAATTCAAAATGCCATTTCTTAAGATATAGACGAAACAAAAACTGCTCCCGAATCTTATTATCAAGGTCAAACACATAAGAAGAAAATATTTTTTCAATTTTCAATTTTTGGTACCACATTTCAAATTTAAATTTTTCTTAAAAATTTAAATGGCCGCCATTTTTAAACAAGATGGCGGGTGAAGCTGGCCATCGAACCCGGTCGAGACATTGGTATGTACTATATATAAACGAAGTTACATCCAAATCGGTTCATAAATACGCCTTTTATCGCGTGACAAAGTTCAGGACGTTTCAAAATGTCAGCCACGCTAGAAATTCAAAATGCTATAACTCAGCCATTTTTTAAGATATAGACGAAACAAAAACTGCTCCGAAATCTTTGTATAAAGGTCAAATACATAAGAAAAAAATATTTTTCCATTTTCAATTTTTTGGTACCACATTTCAAATTTTAAATTTTTAAAAATTTTTTAAATGGCCGCCATTTTGAAACAAAATGGCGGATGAAGCTGGCCAACGAACTCGGTCGAGAGATTGGTATGTACTATGTACACACCGAATTACATCCAAATCGGTTCATAAATACGCCTTTTATCGCGTGACAAAATTCAGGACGTTTCAAAATGTCAGCCATGCTAGAAATTCAAAATGCTATAACTCAGCCATTTTTTAAGATATAGACGAAACAAAAACTGCTCCGGAATCTTTGTATAAAGGTCAAATACATAAGAAAAAAATATTTTTCCATTTTTAATTTTTTGGTACCCCATTTCAAAATTTAAATTTTTTTAAAAATTTTAAATGGCCGCCATTTTGAAACAAAACGGCGGATGAAGCTGGCCAACGAACTCGGTCGAGACATTTGTATGTACTATGTACACACCGAATTACATCGAAATCGGTTCATAATTACGGGAGTTACAGTGTGACATAGGTCAGATATATATATATATATATATATATATATATATAGATATATATATATATATATATATATATATCAATTTTGAACGGAGGGTGGTTTCGGGGTCTGGGGGTCATGATCGATGAAAATATACCAAAATTTTTTGAAATCGCTTTCCTCCGAACGGCTGCAATAGGTAGCTTTTTTGTAAAGAAAGCTACCTAAAATTTATTCCAATTAAATGATAATTTAGAAAGTATTTTGAAACTTTTATGCTCATTTCATACGCTCATTTCAGTATTCATTTGAAATTTTGAATTTTTTAGAAACCATCTTAAAATTAACCATCATGTCAAATTCCAAGCTCCTTGTTTAACAGTCTACCACCTCTCTGGTGTTACTGGCACCAACATAAAATGCTCAAACAGAGTTGAAGTAAGATGTCTCGAAAAATGATGAAACAGAGACTGTCACCATTAATTTGCCAACATTAACCTTGAAATCGGTTGGTATTTCCTAATATTCTATAGAAAACGGAATTTAGATGTTTTTAAGGGCTTTCTTGTTATTCCTGCCAACCAGGTTGTAATGACACCGGCATAAAATATAGTCCGAATAGGATCAGGGAATATCACTCTCGATTCGCAACACATAAGTTTTGTAATCAGTTTATTATTTTCTGAGATTCCATAGAAATCGAAATTTAAGACTCTTTTAGAGTGCTTTTCGCACCTTCCCGTCGCTTCACCCCTTTTTAATTTCGAATTTATTTTAGACTGTTCTTATAGGACATTTATATTTTTTAAGTAACTACCGTGCTATATTTAAAGTTTCTAGCCTCTTCAGTACCGTAGAAATCGCAATTTAAAAAGTTTTTTGCTCCTGCAACCCTCTACATAAAATATAGCTTATGTTTGAGCAAGTTCTATCACCATCAATTTGCAACCATTATGTTTAAAATCGGTTTCGTATTTCATACGATTGTACGTTAGAATGAATCTTCTATAATCCGGTTCCTCGCATTTTAGTTTTCAGGTTTCGAATAAAATTAGCTAAAAACTTAAAACCATAGCACATTGACTAATTCTTCAACACGATCAGATGCGAAGAATGATAGATTTTCAAATGGATCATGGCAGTGAGCCGGTAGACCTTCTATTCTTCCGTAATCGAGTCTATTGAAAAGGTTAACGTGAAACAAAAAGATATTAGTATCAATATGGTTTAATGCAAATGCAGATATTGTCAAAGGATTTCATAAGAACCATTTGACTTGTACCCAGTCGTATCAGTTAAAATACAACAATTGGCAGTGAGCCCAATTAAAAAAGATTACTTAATAGGATTAAAAATTTCCGCATTAGAGAACGAATCGTAACTGCTAAGGAAACATGCATAATTGAGTTCAGAGATGTTTGTCACGAAAGATGAAATACATAACAACACAAAATATATGATGTGCTTCCATGATCGTAAAGAGTTCTTGATTTCTCTATCAAAAGCTTCCGACTTAGCAAAAGAATGGGCAAGCAATTTAAATTATGAATAACAGTAACATGATCCAACGTTTAACATGGAATTAATACGGTAAATACTGTTTGCTAGAGGCGGCTAGTACTTTAACATAAAAAGAAACAAAGTATAAATTTGTAAAGCTCAATAAAATAAATTTAGGTATTTTTATGTTAGCCGGGCGCAAGTGGCAAATCGCCAAATACTGTTCCCAACTCCATTGTTCATATTGCATTCATTTCATTTAAGGATATATACTTTTCAGTCATCTCATTTAAAATAGATGCATTTACCTCATTTTATTTAATAGAATATTTAACATAGAAATAATTAAATAAATAAATAAGAAATAATAACATAAACCAAAATATTTTATTTGAAAATCAAAGCATTGTTTCTAATTTACACATGTGAAAAATGAAAGGCGAAAAAACAAAAGGCTAATGAGGAGATTTGCTCCCGGCTAACATAAAAGTACCGAAATTTAAGTTTTTTCGTATTAATATAGTTTAGAATAACAAACTTGAAAAAACATACAAAAAGTAGTGATATCCCAACAAAAAGTTTTCGGTAAAAAAAAAAAGCGACAAGTTCTCCTTAATGTTTCGGCCAGAAAAAGTAGTGATATCTGAAGTTCGCACGTTAAAAGCCAAACATCCCAAATCTTTCATTGAAAATGGCTTCCTGCGACTTGGCCGTTAATGCCTTCGAGAGAGTATTTCAAATTTTAAAATATGTACAAATGAACTACATGTCAACTACATTTTTTGATTATTTTAGGCATTTTGTGGCACAGAGTACAGAAATAAAATACACATTTGAAAAAAGCATTTTAACAACTTCAGTCTATTTAAATGCTTAGAAGTTAAAAATAACAAAATACTTGTATTCAGGAGATAATATCCCTAATTGCTAAAAAATAATTAGTATCAGCTTTTAACAGTTTATAAATCGCATACCTCTTAATGTATGCAAACAAACTATAATAAATGTTCAAACGAAAAAAATCTCTTTCGTCAATACACAAGATTTCAATATTATACAATAAAATATAATGTAACATATTGTGAGATTTGAAGTAAGTAAATTTTGTTTTATTTCTTGGGTTTTACGTTAATGACTTTAGCTTTAGACCGTACAAAATGGCAATTAAACCACAAGTGGACTAAATGATCTGTAATCAAATCTGATGTTTGTTGAAACTGAATGGTAGTTATCAGAAATCTTTTACTTATAATGTCTTTATGTGAATTTGCCTCTTTGCATTCTAATATTACTTTTAATATTTAAATAATTCATAAATGCGTAATTTCCAATCATTAATTTTGAAATGCTGTAGAAGGCATTAACGGCCAAGTCGCAGGAAGCCATTTTCAATGAAAGATTTATGGGATGTTTGGCTTTTAACTTGTGCGAACTTCAGATATCACTACTTTTTCTCTTTTTTTTTTTTTTTTTTTGATAGGCTTATTTTACAAGGCAGTCACGTGATGTTTCACTGCAGTATACTTCTGAACGGTGTCCGATTTTTAAAAATACAGCATAAATGTTACTTACGCCAGATAAAAATGTCAGAAGTATTGATACCACTATTTTCGAATAGTAATTTCAGCAAATATAATAAATTCTTGGTTAAGACCGCCATTCCCTCGACTAGCATATCTCCTGATAGGTTGTTTAACGGAGTTACGTTCAGATACAGTTTTGTTAAGAATAGAGTACGCTCCCTCGTGGTGGAATGTGGAACTAACAGATAGCGATTTCATTTAAAGTAGGAAATCTAGCAAGGCGATCTGTTTGAAACTTTAACATAGTTTATAACACATAAGAAAAAGTTTATAAAAAATGGCGCGTGAAATTTCGGGCAGGTGGGGAGAGGGGGAGAGTCAAAATATTTCTTTTTTGTTTCATACCGTTTCAGGTGCGTTTTTTGACGGAGTCTTCAGATACATGCTACTTATTAAATATAAATATGTCAAAAGTTAAATTACCACTATTTCCGAATAGTAATTTCAACAATTATCTTAAATTATTGCTCAAGACCGCCACCCCCTCGAGTAACATATCTACTAATAGGTTGTGTAAAGGAGTTTCGTTCAGATACGCTTTTGTTAAGAATACAGTGCACTCCCTGGTGGATTTCATTTAAAGTAGGGAATCTAACAATGCGATCTGTTTTAAACTTTAAGATACTTTATAACAAATGATAATGAAGTATAAAGAAGAATGGCGTGTCGCATTTCGAGCGGGGGGGGGGGGGGGGCGATAGCAAACTTAGGAAATATAGCTGGGCGATCTGTTTGAAACTTTAATATAGCTTATAAAACATAACAAAAATTTAAAAAATCAGCCGCGTCAAAAATCATGGGGAGGGCGGAGCGCATTTAACCCAGCCGGGGGGGGGGTCTAAATTTTCACGATACCCGTCATGTCACATATCGCTAGAAAGGCCTGTGACCGCTTAATCAATTTTTACATGTTCGGTGTCCATCCCCCACTTCCCCCCCCACAACGGGGCACTTTTCTAAATTTTGACGACACCCCACTTAATATTATTAGTGAAATAGAAAAATTTTAAATAGGGTAATGGATGGTTTCGGGGGGGGGGGGGAGCATTCCTAAATGTAATGGTGCTGCCATTTATGTAAGGAATTAATTTTAAAATTACCAATTTCGATTTGTTAATTTAACAGAATTCCTACTTAAATTGGAGACAGATAGCTTTCAGAATATGTCTTTATTTCCTTATTTCCACAATCTGAAGCGAAGATAATTTTTGGGTAATTAATTCCAGAACTGAATTTTATGCACGGCAAGTCACTTGACACGTGAAGAAAAATACATAAATTTTTATACTAGGGTTTAATAATCGCAGCACAAAATTTTTTAACTATTGATTTCACAAATTTGGTTCTTTCGCATCCGGATGTTATCTTGTACGCTGATTCAGAAAATCTAAATTTAAAAAAAATCGCACCGCAACTTTCCGATTTATGAAAAAATCGATTTTTAAACTTATAAAAGAGATGCTTTTTCGCAGAGACAATTGATGGGAATTTATTAAAATTTGAAAAACTAGAAAGTAGATCGCTTTTAAACTTTGACATCTATTTGTATAAAATCCAAGTCTCTGTGTGCCCCTCACAACTGCAGTTGAATCACCTCGTTAATCGCGGTCATGTTAGGCTTCCTATGGAGAAATTGATATCAGCTTCAACAATGAGTAATTGTTGAAATGTACAAATACAGGGTTACTACAATCGCGCCAAATTTTGTCAAACTTGGCAAAATATCGCCAAGTTTGGCGACAAAAAAGTTGCCATATATGAAGCCAACTTGCTTAGTAGTTTTTGGGATTCATTGGTTAACTGTAAAGGGTGGGGACGGGGGAGCTAATCCACCCCTTAATTTAGCTACATGGGTTTTTCATGCAGAAGTGTCCGATTTGCTTCAAATTTGGTAACCGGTTTATTCTGTTAAGGCGCTTCCATGATTAAATTTAGAGGTTCATTGATTAAGTATAAAGCGGGAAATGGGGGAGCTCCCCCCCCCTTAATTTAGCTAAATGCGTTTTCCATGCAGAAGTGTCCGATTTGCTTCAAATTTGGTACACAAGTTTATTCTGGTAAGACACTTCCATGATTAGATTTGGAGGTTCATTGGTTAAGGGAGGAAATGGAGGTTGGCGGGGCTAATTCTCATTAATTATTCTTTGAAATAAGAGTATAATATGCAATTAGTGTGAATAGCCCGTGAGCTCAATGCCATCAATTCAACTGAACACTTTTCTCTTTTATTTTTATTTTCTAGAGGAAATTAAGCTTAATAGAAAATGTTTTATTTGCTCCATAAGCCACTTTCCCGAATTTACCTTTTATTGCTGTATTTTGCTTTCGTTCACTAGAATTGTCAAACGTATTACGAAAATGATTTTTTTTTCTTTTTTTGCATTAACTCGCATACATTCATAAAAGACGCCTTTGTCTTTGCTTTGCTAAATTCCAATATTATATTTCAGGAAGTTACTTTTCTTAGTTGATGATTTCGTTTTATCGTTTGCAAAAATTCAATACCAGGTTCAGTTGTTCACACATTTATAGACAATTGAAATAAATCCGCGTGGTTGGTTGTTTAAAGTTGAACAGCGTCGTGGAAGATAGATTATCTTCATGACAGCGTCAAATAATCCACTGAGGCAGGAAACAGTATACACAATATTTTGGAAGGTTTAATATTTTTTAAAGTAAATGTCTATATATATTTTTTTGCTTTTACCATTATTCAAGTGTTTTAGATATATTATATTAATTCACTAGCTGACTCGACGGCCGTTGCCCCGGCCCGTGATGAATGATCCCCAAATGAACCTCAAATTTGTATGATTTTATACCTTTAATTCCCTTTTGTCTAAATTTATATTTTTAAATGAAAAAAATACTGAATTGAAGGTACGTGCTATTTTGCGTAAGTTGATTTTTGGAGTCTATGCGTACCGAAAGCGAGCGAAACTGCAACAAAACACTCAGGTTTTTACTGGTTTCGAGGACATTTTCAGACATTTTATTTTGTAAAAAATATTTCTACCCGTCCGAACGTTTCAAAATTTTTGTAGGAGATGTAAATCTGGTCTATTTAGATGCTTCGATAAATATTGCGTTAAAATAAGGACGTTGACTAAAATAATAAATTAAGAAATTTGCTTAAATTACTATTCGAAAATAGTGGTTAATCCACCCTTCCATCGATAGGGAGTGCAATATGTTCTTTACAAACA
This sequence comes from Maratus speciosus, assembly GCA_963932465.1. NCBI lineage: Eukaryota > Metazoa > Arthropoda > Arachnida > Araneae > Salticidae > Maratus > Maratus speciosus. Next base: position 104,818,477 of record OZ010786.1, on the reverse strand, counting down.
TTACTCTACGAAACAGTGGTTGAAAGGCTGTTATAACTTACGTGAAAGTTTCAAGTCCATCGGTTAGTTTGTTTTTGACATTTTAACAAATTCGTGTTCATTCTCTATTTCAAAAAAAAAGGGGGGGGTTTCTTTTTCTTTTTAAAAGTCGATTTTTTTTATAAAGCAAAAAGTTCTGAATCATTTTTTTAAATTTACATTTAATTGTATTTTTAAAATTTTGATTTAAATCTGAACTCCCATTAAAATTTTACACTGTAGTTTTTTTTTTATTTTTTATCCACTCCCCAAAATAAAAGCAGGTGTTTTTCAAAGGAGACATAATGTCTGTAACTTTTGCAAAATGCTAGCCTCTCCTCACAGCTGAGATTTCAAGGGGTGCGTTTTGATTGGACAGTCTTGTCTAGTGCAAATCGAGTCAACGTGTGGTTTTGAGGAAATAAATGCTTTTTTAAGGTTTCGTTCATCTGACGAAACCCTATTCGTCTCGCTCCTCCGTCTGTCTGTCCGTCACAGAGCCCGTCCTCAGAAACTGCACATGTTGGAGACTTGAAATTTTGCATACTTATAGCTGAACACCACACATCATACGACAAATCATAAAATTTTGAAAAAGTCGTACATTTAACCCTTTGGGCTCCCAAATGTGTATTTTAAACAATTATTTCTAAGTGAGCCCCTAATTAGGTTGAAGGTGTGAAATTTTGTGTACTTATAGTTGGACACCTCACATCAAACGACAAATCATAAAATTTTGAAAAAGTTGTAAATTTAACCCTTTGGGGTATCACATGTGTATTTTAAACAATCCTTTCTAAGTGAGCCCCTAATTAGGTTGGAGGCGTGAAATTTTACATACTTATAGCTGAACACCTCACATCAAACTACAAACTATAAAATGTTGAAAAAGTCGTACATTTAACCCTTTGGGCTCCCACATATGTATTTTAAGCAATTCTTTCTAAGTGAGCCCTAATTAGGTTGGAGGAGGGAAATTTTGCATACTTATAGCTGAACACCTCACATCAAACGACAAATCATAAAATTTTGAAAAAGTCGTACATTTAACACTTTGGGCTCCCACATGTGTATTTTAAACAATTTTTTCTAAGTGGGGCCTAATTGGGTTAGAGGCGTGAAATTTTGCATACTTATAGCTGAACACCTTACATCAAACGACAAATAATAAAATTTTCAAAAAGGTCGTAAATTTAACCCTTTGGGCTCCCACATGTGTATTTTAAATAATTCTTCCTAAGTGAGCTCCTATTTAGGTTGGAGGCGTGAAATTTTGCATACATATAACTGAACACCTCACATCAAACGACAAATCATAAAATTTTGAAAAAGCCGTACATTTAGCCCTTTAGGCTCCCACGTGCGTATTTTAAGCAATTCTTTCTAACTGAGCCCCTTATTAAATTGATGATTTGAAATTTTGCATACTTATAGCAGAACACCTGAGGCCAGGCGACAAATCATAAAATCTTGAAAAAGTCTTACGTTTAACCCTTTGAGCTATCACATATGTATTTTAAGCAATTATTTCTAAAAGAGGCCCTTAATTAAGTTGGAGACATGAATTTTTGCATACTTCTCGACTGAATACATCAGACTACACGACAAATCATAAAAATTTCAAAAAGTCTTATATTATTTACTCCTCCGAGCTCTAATTTGTGTATTTTAAGCAATTTTTCTAACCTCCGCCCTTTTCATCCGGGGAGTACTTTTCCAACTTTTGCCGGCACCCCTTTGACCATTCTTTCATATTATGCAACATAGCCTTACATGTTTTAGTTCCACTTTTTACCACCAGGGGCGCCTAATTATCTCGAGTGCTATGGGCCCAATCCCCTCGACTATATCTACGGGTAGTATGTAAAACGGAGTTTCGTTCGGATAGAGGTTTGTTTGGAACAGAGTGCACCCTTGGTTGCGAAATGTGGAACTAACAGATTTTTCAAAAGGATAAAGTGTTTTGAAAGGAATATTAAACGAAACCCTCTGTGCGATCTGTGATCACACTTACCTACTTGTTTACTAGTAAGCATGGCAAGTATCATTTCGAAGCTTGGTATCTCTAACAACGAATTGTATGCGCATATGTCAGAAGAATAAGAATGGCGGACGTTGGGAGATTAAAAATTTTGGAATTAAATGATTTTATAACTATTTAATGGTTTTAATAATAACTTTGTATTTTTATAAACATAGATAAGACTTAAAAAAAAAAAAAAAAAAAAAAAAAAGAACAGACTACATTGATGTAAAAAAGAAAAAAATATCGATGTAAAAAGAACATTTTGATTTGATCAAAAATGATGACGATATCAAAAGACAAACCCTCTCTTCCCCCAGAGATATCTTACGATATCAAGTGCCAGAATCCCCTCCCCCCTAAAGTGATAACGTTATGTACGTACAGCCCCTTTTTTTACTTTTTCACTTTTGGTTGCAGTTTTCTTTTAATAAGGGCACTTTCACTTTCGAAACCGGTTCCGAAAGTGAAAGCATCCTCAAAATCATAATCATTACTATTAATTATTGATAATGATGATCATTACTATTAATTAATAATAATAATGATCTTGAACCAAATTTTTAGAGTTTCAGATAATTAAAAAAATTAAAGAAATTCAGAAGGCGCAAATGATAACATAAAAAAGTTGCAGGTCGTGGGATACTGCTCAGGTAAGGTTTAAAGGTTAAATTTCGAAAATGGCACAGACAAATTGTTTTTATAAGCTGAACTAAAGTAGAGATGATGTTCAAAAGAATTGAAATAAATAAGTAAAGATAAAGAAATGGTAACAAAAGAAAGTGTTTCTGCTCCTTCCATTTCAGGAAAACTGGAAGATTGCAAAATTACAAAGATTACTCTCTATTTACACAAAAATGCATTCTTACATCTCTAAAAATAACATTTCGCTCTTAATCTGGTACTTAGGAACATTATTGTATTTTTACTTTCTTTTCTTTACTCTTTTATTCTTTTGTCAGCTGAAATGGTGACTTTTCTCCTGAGGCAAAAGTTCAATAAAGTCTCTTATTTTTATTCTAGCTTTCCTTTACAACACTTTGTAATTTTTTCGCTCTCTTCATCTTGCTATTTAGAATTTTTAGTTTGGCGAAATTCCAGAATTCTCAAAATCATTTTAATTCAACTTGCAGTAAAAAATTTAACGAAAAATCTAAAATCTATATATTTTATCTAAACATTGTGTCTAGCATCCGGGGGTTGTTAATTTGAAAATTCCTAAAAAATGTCCTAAAATTAAAAAGAAAAAAAGATATTTCTTTAACATTTTCCGATATAATTTGACGAACAGGTCTTATCATGCAATGAACTGAAATTACATTTCAACTGATGCAAATGGTACTAAAGTTAATTCTACACCACAATGTAATCGGAAACTTCTAGTTTGGCTATGAAGTGACGTTTGATTTTGACCTTTTTAACACTTTCCAACAAAGTTGAAAAGTGTTTATGACTTCGCTTTGTCTGTCCGTCTGTCCAAGCTCTAACTCTCGTAAATATACTCCAGTTGTTCTGAAATTTTTGGATTTTATTGACATCTACCATAGCACGATCCCTATTTCAAATGAAGTTTGTAGCATGTTTAGTTCATTTACAGGGACAGCCAAAAATAAGCCGTTACTTTACGGCCAATGGGAAAAATCGTTTCAAATGATTTTTAATAGTGTTACACTCTTTCAAAGGTAATAAAATTTATATGCATTTAAGAAATGCATTAAAATTAGAGATCTGCACGGGCCCGCCCCGGCCCCAACGACAGCTATCTTGGCCTGGCCTGGTGTAAAAATTAAAAGTTCGGCCCGGCCCGTACAAAAATCAGTGAAAACAGGTTCGACCGACTTAATTTCCACAAAAAGTTCCTTTTTTCTCAAAATACATTTAAGATTCTTTTAATGAATACACTCTAAAACTGGGAGGAGTGAAAAGTTCACTCTTTGAAAGAGTGGCAGGCCTTTTCACTCTTTTTGGAGTGAATTTTGTAAAAATACACTCCTTAAAGAGTGGAATTTCCCACTCTCTAGAAAGGAGTGCAATATCTCACTCCGTTATCGAGAGTGAAGTTGTTACTCCCGAAAGAGTGGCTTGCGTATGCATTGCTTATTAGCCAATGAGAACAGCAAGGCAACAGCGCCCTCGAAAGATAAGAAAAATGATCACATTTTCGTCTGGTCCGCCATCTTAGGATTAACAGATTTGGATATCATTAAAATTATTCTTAATGGAATACATAAAATAAAGGTAAGTCTTATTTAATTTTAACCATTTATTCGTGTAGATATGTTAAGATTATGCACTAAATAGTTTTATGTTGTATAGAAAAAGATTGATCGTTAGAGTGTTCAAAAGTGATTGTCTGTTATATTTTTTCATGTAGCGGTTTGAAATATAATTCTTTTAACAATTGAATACGCACTAGAGATCTGCACGGGCCGGCTCGTGCTCGGGCCGATTTTCACACACGGAACTCGGGCCGGTCCCGGGCCACACTTTTTTCTGAAGGCTCGAGCCGGGCCTAGCTTATTTTTTCTGTACAAAGCCGGGACTGGTTCATTCCGAGTCTTCACGACCCAAAAATTTCAGTCCTAATTTTGACCCAGCCCGTATGAAAATCATTGTCTCAGCGTGGCCTGGTCTATTCAAAGGTCAGTAAAATTAGGTCTGGCCCAAAAATGTTTGCAAAAAATGCATACATTTTTAAATCGTCATTATTCTACCCTTAAACATTAAAATTTATTATTTTTAAAGAACACTAGATTCCTGCGCTCATTAAAATATAGCTAAATTAAAACATAGTAAAACGTGTGAAAAGAACCTGCGTATGACGGAACCCAGTTTTAAACTCACTAACGTATTTTATTAACTAACTTTCACTAACATCCATGCATAATTAATATACTAATACATAAGAAAAGAATATATAATACATTTACACTCGCTAAGAAGGGAACTTGTCTATAACGCATTTTTTTTTCTTTTCTATACAATTCCATCTTAGTGTATAGCATTTTCCAGATTTTTAACAATTCAAAAAAATAAAAAATCAATGTTTTGTTGAAATTCACTCGGGCCGGGCCGGGATCGGGCCGAGATTTTAACTTTTTTCCGGGACGGGCTCGGGCAGAACTTTTAAGTTTTTTTACCGGACTAGACCAACTTTTTTTCTACGGGACGGGCCGAATTTTTTTTCTATGAGTCAGACCGGGTCCTTGGAAATTTCGGCCCGTGCAGACCTCTAAGCGCACATTACTTAGCAAAAAAAATAATCCAAACTTCATTAGTTCGGGAAATGTGAATTTAAAAAAAAAATGAGTGAAAATATTTCTTTATTCCCTTACAATGCTGTGTTTGCAAATTATAAAACTTTTACCAACGACCAAAACAAAGAAGTTTTATCTCTTTCGTTTGAAAGGTTGACTGACTCATAAGAGAAGATAGATTTTCTCAATCGTAGGAGACATTCGAAAACATTAATTTGCCGTTCTATGAGTTTTTTTTTTTTGGTTTAATTTTGATTTCGGATTATATACCGTTAAGAGTATTTATTATTGTTTCGGAGTTAAATATGATATTTGATGTTTATGATATTACGAAAAGGTTGGTACAGTGAAACCTCCCTGTGCGACCAACTCTATTAGGCGACCACCTCCCTCAACGACCATTTTTTCATGGAACAAAATTTACTCCTATATGCTCAATACTAATTTGACCTCCATTCAGAGACCATCCCAGTTGAACACCCTCCACGAGAGACCGATTTCTTTGAAGAAAATGAAATAAATTCCGTTTTTTCCTGCTCGCTTGAAGAAGACTTTATTAAAAAAATAATTCCGGAGAGTGCATTATTCATCAAACTTCTAAACTAAGTTAAGATTTTTTTTTTATCCCGGTAACTTTTAAGTGTTTAAACCACTTTGTGCCTTTTTACGCAATGAATTTAACTTTGATTACAAATTAAGACTGACGGTTAATAAACTCCTCTGCCCTGTTGTGTCGGAAAACTCTCAAAGAAGTTGATAAAGTAATGAAATCGTCATTATTTGTTCCCGTCCACAAAAAAATGCATTTACTTACTGAACTTCGAAAGGAACTTGGAAATAAAAATTATAAAATATAAAACTGTAAAATTAAAGTAAAGCTCAATGTGTCGATTTTTTAAACTCTGCAGTAATTAACTTATGTAATTAACTTTTGTTTTGATACTTAAATTTTTATATTTTTTCCTAGTGTGAAAAATAAATTTAAGTAACATTGTTACCATTTTTCAACAATTAAAATCTAGATTTAAACATGACCTCCATTAAGAGACCACCTCTCGGAGAGACCAATTTTTATTGGAACAGTACGTGGTCGTTTTAGGGAGGTTTTACTGTATATTAATTTTTAAAAATTGTATCTAAACATTTTTCTCCGGGTTATGATTTTAAAATTTCGAGACTGAGTAATATTAAAAAAATAATAATTATAGATATTCTGCATCAGTTATTAAATTTCCTTCAATTTAAACGCATTTTCTACGTTTTTGATGCACGTAATTTTTGGCACTAAAAAATAAAACATGATATTTAAGCATTGAAATAAAATGTTTTTTATGCCTGTTTTGAAGTTTATCGATAAGACAGCTTTAGTATATTTTTTAAAAAGTTCATATTTTCTTACATAATTTAGGACTGAATATTTTTTTAAAGAGTTTTAAAGAGTTTTTTAAAGAGTTTTTTTTTTTTAAATAACTACTTTTTTACATTAAAATGTTTTTCAAACAATAAGAACTTTTATATGCAGTCATTCACTTTAGTTTTATTAAAATTCATACAGATACAAATAAATGTAATGTGTTTATTTTTATATTTATTTTTTTCTATTTCCTAGGTCAATCTTTTCCTATAAAACATATCAAATCTATTTTGCTCATCTTCCCAAAATACAATATCTACGGGAATAAAAAATTTAAATTAAATATGACTTACCGTGTCGTTTCATTAATAAGTATTGTTTTCGACAATAATGGGCCAAAATTAGAAATCATGATTAAGTTAAGGAATATGTTTAAAAGAAATATATATACATATTCCAGAGAACTTAAAATTTAGACTACATGATCATATTAAATAAAACAAAGCAAATCATAGCGAAAAAAATACACATTCTTAATATTTAAATCATACTTTGAACTCATTTTTAAAAAAATATGTAAGTTTATAAGCATTGTTTTTAAGTAAAAAAATGAAAAATATTTTAGAACAATAGGGCTTTGCAAAAATAGCAATAATTTACGGAAAAAGTACGGTAGAAAGATAGGAATTTATATTTAAAACCAAAAATTAAAATGACATCAAACATTGTTAAACATATAATATCCACCTATTAAAAAGTTATTTATAAAACTTTAAAAGTAATATTTTTATAAGGGTATGCAATAAAAGCAAACACAAAGGATAAAATTGGAATAAAATATATTAGTTTATTTCTGTCAGTAATCTAAATTAAATTCATATGTAACTTTAACTGATTTTTTCCTTAAAAGTTCAATTAGTGTTACAAACTATGAATTAAATAAATATTGCTAATAAAGTATTTTATTCCAATCTTTACCACGCTTGTATCTATTTTCATTGCATGCTGTAAAAGATGTGATTCTTTTAAAATGCCCATAAAAACAAAATAAAAAAAGAATTGACTCCATAAAAAATGAACATTCACTTCCATGAAAGAGTGACTATTCACTCCTACCAGGGGTGAAAAACCGCACTCCTTTAGCAAGAGTGAATAGTCACTCCTCCGAAAGAGTGATTATCCACCCTTGTTTAGAGTGAATATTCACTTCCCAGGAGTGACTATTCACTCTTTCAGAGAGTCAAAAATTTCACTTTTGCTCAGAGTGAATAGTCACTCTAAAGAGGTTGGGCATATTTTGACTCTGCGATAGAGTGACTATTCACTGCTCTGGAGTGAATAGTCACTCCTTTTTATTTAGAGTGTACTACATACATATTTATGGGAACATTTTACAGTATATTTTAGATTACTATGTGTTCGCAAAACAGAAAACATATAACAGTAACATTAATGATTACTTAGTCTTTTAGTGATTGTCTCAGCAGACATTTCAAAATTCAAGTAAGGATTCATTAAAAAATAAATTTAGCTTAGAATAAAGGGTTAAAAACATGATAACTTTTGAAGCTGTATAATAAAAAGTAGACTTGTGAAACTATTTCTCTCATTTTTAAGGCTTTTCTCAAACCCAAAGGGGTTCTCAAAACCTACATTCTGACACATTTATGAATTTATTCCTATTCGGAAACGCGTAAGATTGGCAGGTATTCTTATTCAGAAAGTACGTAAATGACGTTTTTTTTTAGATAAAAGCAATATATCTTTCAGAAAATATTGCCAAAGTTAGCGTCTTGAATCGAATTTCCAGAAGCGATAGCACAGGAAAGGGGAAAACCGTGAGAAGAATCTCTACAGTCACGTGAGAAGAATCTCTGTTATCTCTGTAAGTAATTTATCAAAAATGGAAAAAGCTATTCGATTCCAAATGCCTTCAATAGTCAGGCCTGTCAATTTTATGCCTTTACAGTTAAAAATGAGTCAGAAAATGTGCCTGAAAGTTTCGCATTGTTGAGCAGTGAATATGAGAACCGCCTTAAGGTATATTTTTAAGGATACTGTTAACAGAAGTTCATTATCGCTATTAATACTTTTACAAAACGTAATGCCTGCCCTACCCATCCTGAGAACGATTAAGACCAATTCCGTCCCGGCACGACTATGTAGAAAAAATGCAAGCCTGATCTCGGCCCGGTACGAGTCTGCTGAAATAATTAAACCCGGGATCAGATATCATGTAACTGTATGATGCTGATCTCTACGATGGGCATGTTATATTTATGTATTGATGTTGTTAAACTCGCATCGACTCGTGACGCACATTTATACTTCTCGAGAAAGTCATATTCATTGAAAATGGCTCGTATTTTATCTTCTTCGCCTAAATCTTTATATCGGGCCGATAGGCCTGCTTAATTTTTTTTTATCGGTCCAGCCCTGTTGGCCCGTTCAATTTTTTTGCCGGCCCGGCGTGTTTATTTTGTCTGTCGACCCGGCCCGTTGAAAAAATTGTCCTAATTCTGCCAGCCCGGTCCGTTTGAAAGTTCACCTTCATTTCGATGGCCCGTCCCGGGATCGTGCAAACTTCTAACTAAAATATACATTTTGTAGAAAATGCGGTGCAAAGAATAGTTATTATTCATTTACAGGGCCATACAAAAGTGTTCCATTACATAATGGTATTAAAGGGGGTTTGTTTTCGGCGAATTTCAATCATGTTAAACTATTTCATGTATAATGAAATTTATCTACGTCGCTGAGGTTTACTATAAGTTATTTCATGTCTAATACGAAGTACATAGCATTTGCAGGGACACACAAAAGATTTCAGGTACTATATTGTATCCTAAGTACTCTATATTAGCAATGATTGCTGGAAATTCATTTTTAATTACGATATGCACTTTTAAGTTTTACTATATTTATGCATACTATATAGTGTGTCTATCTCTAGGGTGATATCTCTAATATTTCGCCAAATCCCACAGGCTTGCATTGTAAATCAATAGGGTTTACTCGCTCACAGAAAATCAACAAATTGAGATATTTTAATGCAACAAAAACTAATATTAGCTTAAGGGATTATATTAATTATATTTAAAGGAGCTCAAGCAAATGAAATTATGAATAAAAGTAGCATGATACAATGCTTAGCATGCTTTCCCAAACATAAATTTTAAGGGAAACCAAACTGGTCGCCAAGGACGGCTAGTGAGCTTAAATTGCTTAAAGATCTGCTTTTAAATGAGTTACCCATTTGTACGCTGAACTGCATTTAGTTTATTATGAAATGATTGCAGAATATAGATTAAATGATATGCAGGGCCACGCAAAGAATTGAATACATGGCCGTCTATGGATGATAATTTCTGGAAATGTGATTTCAGTTGTTTTAAAAGTGTTTTATTTTGAATAAAATTTTAGCTAAAAAGTGGCGTGTAATAAAGGTACTAGGTAAACAACAGGGCTGTACAAAAGTATTCAAGTATGTTCCCATTTATTAGTATAAATTTCTGAAAGCGAAATTTCAACCTGTTATGCGTTTTCTTGCTAAACTAAATTTTCCATTATGTAGTATATATAGCAACCTACAGATCAAATACAGGGCTGTTCAAAAGAATTGGAATACATATTTGACTATGGACGATAACTGCTGAAATCAGTTTTTCAAATGTTTTATGCGTTTTCTAAAATGTTTACTTAGTTATATTTCTTACCTTATTTCCCTAAATAACGAAGTTTTGTTAAAGTCTCCAGGAAGTGTTGGAAAGTGTTTCATAATCTATACTTACAAGGAAGGTCTCCGTACTGGGCATACTCAGAATATATTAAAAAAAAATACCAATTAAACTACTTATGTATGTAATAAAGGCTCAGTCAAATTTAGCGGCGGAATGACAGTAGAAAGTCTGTAAAAAAATAAAATACTTTCGAGTATTTGGCGCGAAAAGACAAAAGCGTCACGTGATTTGGCGAGCAGTACTTTTTTCTCGCCAAAAGCAAACGATTTTAATGCACCTGAAAATTGTTTAATTGGTTTTTAGAATACATGTAAAAAGTATTTAATGAATTTAAACATAAGCAATGAGAGAGTTTAATAAATAAATTTTTTCGTGTTACATATTTATGTTGCTTGTTATTTAATTTTATTACTTTAAAAACAATTTCATATATAAAAAATACTTTCATATATTTAAGCGTATTCCAAAATAAAGGCCAGATTCATTTACCAGTTATTCATTTCAATATCAAAGAATTCTTCGTTTCCATAGCAACAAAATTGAATTGACAGTGATCAATTGGACTTAATTTTGAGTTACTGAAACAATTTTAATTAATTTTAATTTTGTTTTAATTCATAAAATTTGATATTTAACTTTCATTATAAATATATATATATGACAAAACTATAGTTAAATAAAACTAAAACTGTTAAAACTAAAATCATTTACATTAAATTTATTTAAACAAGTTTAATATGAAACATTTTTATCTTAAACAGTATTCGACATAAAATATTTTTCGAAATTTCATTTAATCGCCAACCGATGATAAATCGCCAAATAAACGAAATATTCGTTATTTTTTTTACGAACGTTCTATCGAGGTTCCGCCAAATATTTTCTTATAAACGTATATATCCGCATAAGAAGAACACTCTGTATTTTTTCAGATTTTTCTGAATATGCCCGTATGGAGACCTTCCTTGTTAATACATGATTTTTCTTTCTTGTTTGGAACTAGTTTCGGTCTTAGAACAATGGAATTTTTAGTGTTTTAATTGTCAGAGTATCGAGAAAATGTTTGTAAATAATAGCTTATAGGACCCAGGGATCTTATAAAAATTTAAAAAGTGTTTTTTGTTTGTTTGTTTGTTTGTTTTTTAAATGAATCGTGTCTGCCGCGCGTGGCAACCCGTGTCCCTGGAAAGGGGTAGCCTGGTTGTTGAGGGAAACCAACATACTGCTTTTTAGGTGCGTTCGTAATTATATAAATACGTAGCACCTATAGTCGTCGTTCAGTCCGTCCGTCCGTCCGTCTGTCCGTCCGTCCGTCTGTCCGCATGTAACAGAGCAAAAACTACCCAACCGAATGGTCTGAAATTTCAAATATATGGTTGTTGCAAAATTTTGTCGAGCCATTTCAAATTTTATGAAAATCGGATGTATAGTTTAATTACAGGGACAGTCAAAAGTTTTTCTTTACATTACGGCCAATGGGAAAAATTATTGCAAGTGCATTTTAATGATATTACAGCCTTCCGAATGATCTGAAATTTTAAAGATATAACTGTTGCAAAATTTTGTCGAGCCCTTTCAAATTTTAGGAAAATCGGATGTATAGTTTAATTACAGGGACAGTCAAAAGTTTTTCTTTACATTACGGCCAATGGGAAAAATTATTGCAAGTGCATTTTAATGATATGAGAGCCTTCCGAATGATCTGAAATTTTAAAGATATAACTGTTGCAAAATTTTGTCGAGCCCTTTCAAATTTTAGAAAAATCGCATGTATAGTTTAATTACAGGGACAGTCAAAAGTTTTTAAAATTATTGCAAGTGGATTTTAATGATATTAGAGCCTTCCGAATGATTTGAAATTTTAAAGATATAACTGTTGCAAAATTTTGTCGAGCCCTTTCAAATTTTAGGAAAATCGGATGCATAGTTTAATTACAGGGACAGTCAAAAGTTTTTCTTTACATTACGGCCAATGGGAAAAATTATTGCAAGTGCATTTTAATGATATTACAGCCTTCCGAATGGTCTGAAATTTTAAAGATATAATTGTTGCAAAATTTTGTTGAGCTATTTCAAATTTTAGGAAAATCGGATGTATAGTTTAATTACAGGGACAGTCAAAAGTGTTCCGTTACATTACGGGGAATGGGAAAAAAATATTGGAAGTGCATTTTAATGATGTATCAGACTATGCGCTTTATGAAGTGCAAAAAATTATACATTCAGTACAATATGGAGTGCAAAAAATAATTATAAAACTAGTTATAGTACGAACGCACCTCATTTGCCACGTTTGACGAGCAATTTCCAACTTGTTGTCTATGCTTTAGGTAGGCAGGAATGCCCAGTATACATCAATTGGCTGGCCTGTTGTTATACCACTGTCTAGGGATAAAGAGAGAGGGCACTTACTAATCATCTAGTTGAGGGTGGAAATTTCCCTAGTTAGCTCTAGCTAGTATATGAATGTGTATTACTTGTTAGATTCAGTAATAGGCAGTGTGACCGATGTTTGAAATTTTTTTTTCTTTTCATTATGGAAGGGAGTTATTTACTTTCATTTTTTTATTACTCTCCTGTGTAGAGAACTACAAATTGTACAGATAGATAGCTATATACGCTTTTTAGGTGCATTCTTAATTATATAAATGCTTAGCACCTATAGTCGTCGTCTGGTCCGTCCGTCTGTCTGTCCGTCCGCATATAACAGCGCAAAAACTATCCAACCGAATAGTTTGAAATTTAAGATATATAATTGTGGCAGAGTTTTGTCGAGTTATTTCATGTATGTCAGGGACAGTCAAAAGTATTCCGTTACATTACGGCTAATGTGAAAATATAGAATTTTAATGATGTTACACTCTTTCGAGCATCATGAAATTAATGTGCATTTATGAAGTGCACTAAAATATATATTCTGTAGAATATGCGGTGCAAAGAATATTTATTATTCATTTACAGGGCCATACAAAAGAATTCCTTTACATAATGGTATTGGGTGAAACATTTTTTGCGGTGTATTTTAATTGTGTTAAACTATTTCACACATTATGAAATTGATATATGTTGCTGAAGTTTACTACAAGTTACTTCCTGTATAATAGAAAGTGCATACTATTTACAGGGACACACAAAAGATTTCGGATACTATACTGTATCCATAATACTATATATAAGCGATGATTGCTGGAAGTGCGTTTTTAATTGTGATATGAGTTTTAAGTTTAACTAAATTTTTGCATTTTACGTTGTATGTATAAATGCTGTAGATCACATACAGGGCTATACAAAAGAATTCGTAAGGGTTACTGAGTATGAACGAAAGTAGTTTAAATGTGGTTTTTAAATGATTAATGCATTTTTACACTGAACTACATCTAGTATATACTAATATATGCTTGTAGAATATAGATAAAAGGATATACAGGGCTACACAAAGAATTGGATACATGGTCGTCTTATGGATGATAATCTCTGGAAGAGTGATTTCAGTAGTTTTAAGCGTGTTTTAGTCTTAATGAAATTTTTGCTAAATAGTGGCCTGTATAAGAAGATAGTAGGTAAAATGCAGGACTGTACAAAAGTATTTAAGTATGCTTCCGTCTATTGGTATAAATTGCTGAAAATGAAATTTCAACAAATAAAATCATAAGACGAAATGCAATTTTTCACCTTGATTCAACATAAAATATATAATGTGAACTTTAAAAAGTCCACAGTTTTACTTAAAAGGCGACTAAAGTAATAAAAAAGATGTTACAAGTTTAAAATATACATTTTATTTAAAACTTCTTAGTACTTTCAGGCTTTCCAAGTTCATCAACAGAGAATATTTTAATAACTAATTGTTGTTTATTTATGGAAATACGTCACTTTGTTTTGAAAATGAGAGAGCCAATAATTACTAGAGTTGAAAGTAGAAGTAGCAGTAGCAGTTTCTTGGATTGAATTTAATTAGAGGAAATATATATTATTATTAATTGCAGTTCTACCCATGAAAAGTGACGTATGAGAGCAGAGTGACGTCATAAAAATAAATGGAACATTTCATGTTATATTTTGAAAAAAAAAAAATTTTTTTTTTTCAACTTTAAAAATTAGTTATGTAGTAATACAACAAGGCTATTAATTTCCAATAGAAAATTTTGCATTTGATTTTATTTTGTAGGCAGAGTAGAGGTCTGCACGGGCCGGAATTTCCAGGCCCGGGCCCGGCCCGGCCCGAACGAAAGCTATCTTGGCCCGGCCCGGCCCGGTGTAAAAATTGGAAGTTCGGCCCGAGCCCGGCCCGGCCCGTTTGCATTTTTACAGTTCTCGGCCCGGCCCGGCCCGTACAAAAATCAGTGAAAACAGGCCCGGCCCGACACAATTTCTACAAAAAAAAAAAAAAAAGAAAGAAAAAGAAAAAGAAAGAAAGAAAAAAAAATCCGTTATAACTCAACATACAATTAAGATTCTTTTAATGAATACTACATACATATTTATGGGAACATTTTACAGTATATTTTACACTACTATGATGTTCGCAAATAGAAAACATACAATAGTAAACATTAACGATTACTTACAGTGTTTTAGTCATCGTGTCTACAGACATTTCAAAATGGAAATAAGGATTCATTAAAAGATTAATGTAGTTCAGAATAAAGAATTAAAAACATAATAACTTTTGAAGCTGTATAATAAAAAGTAGATTTGTGAAAATATTTCTCTCATTTTTAAGGCTTTTCTCAAATCCAAAGGAGCTATATTTCGACACATTTATGAATTCTTTTCTTTTCGGAAACGCGTAAGATTGGCAGGTATTCTTATTCAGAATCTATGTAAATGTCGTTTTTTTTGTAGATAAAAGCAATATATCTTTCTGAAAATACTGTCAAAGTTAGCGTTTTGAATCGAATTTCCGGAAGCAATAGCACAGGAAAGGAGAAAAGCGTACAATCACGTGACAGGAATCTCTGTTATCTCTGTAAGAAATTTATCAAATATGGAAAAAGCTATTCGTTTCCAAATGCCTTCAATAGGCAGGCCTGTCAATTTTATGCCTTTATAGTTAAAAATTTTGTCAGAAAATGTGTCTGAAAGCTTCGCATTGTTGAGCAGTGAATATGAGAACCACCTTAAGGTATATTTCCAAAGATACTGTTAAGAGAAGTTCATTATCACTATTAATACTACAAAACACAATGACTGTTCCACACATCCTGAGATCGATTAAGACCAGTTCCGTCCCGGCACGAGTCTGCTGAAAAAAAAATTAAACTCGGAATCAGACATCTTGTAACTCTACGATGCCGATCTCTACGATGGGCATGTTAAATTTCTGTTTTGATGTTGTTAAACTCGCATCGGCTCGTGACGCACATTTATACTTCTCGAGAAAATCATATTCCTTTAAAATGGCTCGTATTTTATCTGCTTCGCTTAAATTCTTATATCGGGCCGATAGGCCCGATTATTTTTTTTGCCGGCCCGATCCGTTGAAAAAAATTTCCTAATTCTGCCGGCCCGTTTGAAAATTCGCCTTCATTCCGCCGGCCCGACCCGGCCCGCGGGCCGGGCCGGGCCGGGTACGGGTCTCGGGCCCGTGCAGACCTCTAAGGCAGAGTGTAAAATATATGAATATTGAAAATCCCTTAAAAACAGTTTTTTTTCCCAGTGCACTTATATTTCCAATACTGTATCTCTGAGAATAGTTGTAAATGTAAAACCAAAAATATCTTTCTGTCAAGCCCGCATCGAGATCTTTTAACCCCTAAACTGCCGACGAAATCTGACGCGATCTCCAGTGCCTTATTTAACAACATAATTCTACTACTAAATAAGGCAGCGCGCGGTGATTAGTTTTCTGAAATAACAGTAAGAAAATGCACATGTTATACATGTGCAAAGCACAGCTCTGTGTGTGAAAATTGCCCCGCTCTAATGAAAGTTCCTCATTTTTGTAATATATGCAGGTATTCTTTGAAGCCGTATATATATGCCCGCGGCAGTTAAGGGGTTAATCCCATTTGCCCATGACTATTTCATCAATAAATTCCTGTCTCATTTCGAACACTTTTCCAATTTACATTGCCTGCCTATCTCCAATTAAAGCGCGTTTCATTCTTTTCGGACGACCTGTATAGATAGACTTGTTTTAATAGGAATTAAAGAAAAAAGTGTTGAAGCTGAAAAATTTATTTATGAAAGTCATAACTGATACGTTTCAAGAATATACTAGAAAAGGCAAGGAAAACTGAATTGAGAGAGAGGAAATTCAGTGAAGCACGGTGATGTAACGAGTATCGTGAGATATTTCAAGTGAATAAAGCGAATCAGGAAATTCGTTATGCCTTGAAACTGATTCTTTATTATTTTTAAGCCAATTACTTCCGGTTTTTATATGTTTTTGTTCATGTATATTTTAGGTCGATTTCATAAAACCTATATAGCCGTCAAAGCGACTTTTGAAAAATTCCTTTATATCTTTTCATTATATGACCCCAGGAACCCAAAACCACCCTCACATGAAAAGTTTATATATACCGTAAAATTGGGATACTTTGTGACACATTTTGAAGTTTTAATCACACCAACCTGTATCTTTTATAAGTAACCAAAAACTTGGCTATTGATAAATGTTAGCACATCCTTTTGCAACAAAACAATGCATTGCACCAATCTTAATGCGGTAGGTTTAGTGTTAAATGCATCACATCTTTAATCATAATGACGCTTTAATAATATTTCATACACATATTTTCTCTCAAAATATAGAGATCCTCTTTAACTTGATATTTCAAATTTTACAATTAAAAAATAGCATGTTGGAATTTTTTTTGGAAGTCATGCAAAACAATAGAACTACACAATATAATGAAAATTAAGTAATAAGAAGAAAAGGTTACAAGGCAAATGTTGAAATTATATTAAGATGAGGAAACATTAAGCAAGAAATACAATTATGTTTTAAGTTTTAAGAAATAATTTTCTACAAAATATACGAAACAAAAATAAGTTTCATTATAGTTTTTGTTTCCCAATCGAGCTAAAAAAATATGAAACTCCAAAATTGGTTTTACCAAAACCCGTTATCACCTCCTACTCACTGTTTTTTCCTAACACCCATGCCCTTGAAGAGGAATGAATAGTTCCGGAAGAAAAAAACCCTGCCGGGGCGGCCTACAGGCGGAGGTAGATTTCGAAGTTAAGTATATTAATTTCACAAACAAAAACCAAATCATGATTAGAGATAAACCCACTTTAACAATTTCATCTGGCCGCTTTTGACGAGTTTTTATTTCATTTTTATATAATAACTGGTTTTATCAGAATCATGTTAGGGCGGTATTAAAAAAAAAATACTTTGCCATGCTCAACAACTCGAAATTTTCTGGCATAACTCCAGATTAATTTTTAATAGGAAAAACATGAAACTTGTTGACGTGATTTTTGAAGAGATTTATAAGCGACCTGTGTTTTTAATTTTCGTCCAATTAATTAAAACTTGATATATGAACAATTATTTTCTCAGTAAGACAATATTTTTCGTTTCTAACACAATCGCTTCGGGAAATTCCATTCAAAATGCCCACTTTGACATCATTTTTTGAAATATATTCTGCCTCTGTCAAAAAATCGATCATTACGGTACATTATATAGTTTCTGAATAAGCGAATCTACCAATTGGATGCGTTTGAGAGCAAAAATGAATTTAAAAATGAGTCAGAAAATAAGCAGTTTGGATTTGAATACTCCGTTAATGCGATGATTTTTCCAACACAATCCGCTTCGGAAAATTCGGTTCAAAAGGCCCACTTTGGCAGCACGTTTTAAAATATATTCTGCCTCTATCAAAAAATTGACCATTAAGGTACATTATATAGTTTCTGAGTAAGAAAAGGTACCAATTGGAAGCCTTTGAGAGTAAAAATGAATTGTAAAATGAGTCAGAAAATAAGCAGTTTGGATTTGAATACACCCTTACTCAGATGATTTTTTTCTTCAACCGCTATGTATTTTTAATTTGTTTTTGCTGTAAGAATTGGTCCTATCCAAAACTTGTCTATATAGATGTTGTAGACAATATAAAGAAGATATATGATAAATTCATGGGGATTTTATATCTTTTGAATTGACGGAATTATGGATTTTTTAGGTAGATTTCGTATGAAATACTACCTATTGGGATCGTTCCTATGTTGGAATTTCTGAAATATTTTTGCAGATCTACACCGATCATGATCCCTAGTGCCCAAAAGCACCCTCAGTAAAAAACTTTATCTATCTATCTATCTATCTATCTATCTATCTATCTATGTATGTATCTATCTATATATATCACTTTCTTCTGGACATGATAACTTCCACAATTCTGCACCAATCTTTTCCAAACTTATACATAAAATCAAGGGGCATAAAATCTCGGTCAAGTTCGTTAATGGGCAAAATCGGACCAAGGGGATGGAAACAGGGAGGGGTTGTGTGAAAACCGAAAAAACCCCATAACTTCTTAAATTTTGTACATATCGGATCAGTTTAAAGTTTTTATTACTTCTAAAAATAGGGCCAAAATTTTATGTATCACATATTCTTGATAAAGTTAAAAATGGGCTCAAAAGGCGCAAAAAATAGGGTTTTTGGGAGAAAAAAAATTCATAACTTCGTCAATTCTCAAGATATCAATTCCAATTAATTTTATTATAAATCTCCTTAATATTATCTACAACTTTTATACTCACAAGTTTTTGATAGCACCAATTCGTACCGCAAAAAAAATTAAAAACTAAAACAAAAAGGGGGTTTGAAGAAGAAAAAAATCCATAACTCCGTCAATTCAAAAGATATAAAATCCCCATGAATTTATCATATATCTTCTTAATATTGTCTGCAACATCTATATAGACAAGTTTTGGATAGGACCAATTCTTGCAGCAAAAACAAATTAAAAATACATAGCGGTTGAAGAAAAAACTCATTTTATTAAGGGTGCATTCAAATCCAAACTGTCTATTTTCTTACTCATTTTTAAATTCATTTTTGCTCTCAAACGGTTCCAATTGCTAGATTCTCTTATTCAGAAACTATCTAGACACACGGCAGTGTGTCAGCCAAGTTCGCCTGACATAGCCGTGTGTTATTTACACGAACCATTTCGAGCTGTTTTCGTCAAATTTCAAAGCTCTACTACTGAAAATCTATGAGACATACATATTTGTTATACGAAATGTGTAGTAAGGCCACCCTAATTACCTAAAATCCAAAATTTTATAAATAACGCATAATTAGTTTCCGAGATAATGATATTTGAAAATGTCTGATAATCAATAATTTTACTGCTGACTGACTGACTGACTCACTCATCAAAAAGATCTCGTATATATACTGCAGCTACAGACTTCAAATTTGGTGCGACGTTCGTTTACACTATAAAACTAAGGAAACAAATAAAAAAAATTGTGAAAATCGATGAATTACCCACCTGGGGGTGTCCATTTTTACTTTAACATTACGTCTATTTGGCGAAATTTTAATTTGCCGTAGGAGGGGGCGCTGTTCTGTCGCCAAGTTTCTCGCCAACATGGCGATATTCCGCCAACTTTGTCGACCAAAATTAGTCGCCAAAAGTGACGCCACCTTGGTGATATCTCTAATATTTCGCCAAATTCTTATAGACTTCCATTGTAAACCTATTCACTTACTGGGGGTTTATCTGGGTTTACTTGCTTACAGAAAATCAACAAATTGAGATATCCTGTCCGTCACAGAGCCCGTTCTCAGAAATTATACATGTTGGAGAATTGAAATTTCGCATACTTATAGCTGAACACCACACATCATACGACAAATCATAAAATTTTGAAAAAGTCCTACATTTAACCCTTTGGACTCCCACATGTGTATTTTAAACAATTCTTTCTATGTGAGCCTCTAACAAGGTTGGAGGCGTGAAATTTTGCATACTTATAGCTAAACACATTACATCAAATGACAAATCATAAAATTTTGAAAAAGTTGTAAATTTAACCCTTTGGTGTCTCACATGTGTATTTTAAACAATCCTTTCTAAGTGAGCCCCTAATTAGGTTCGAGGCGTGAAATTGTACAGTCGTGGAAAAAAAAAGTAAACACCCCTACTAACTCCTCAACAAATCATCATAGAAGAAAGTTACTGGTACCGAACGATTGGAAATAAAGTCTACTTTTAAATGATGTATATAAAAGTTTCTTAGGGGGTCATTTACATATTAAAACGAATCCCAACTTCATTTTTTTCAATGGCAATACCCAATTTTAACGAGATATTTCAAATCTTCGGTTCAAACTATGCCTAGACACCAAATTTCAAGTCATTTGAATGATAAGTTTTTGAATTATAAACATTCAAAATTTAGTGCTTCTAATGTTAAATTATATTTTCATATTTTTATTTATATCTCCCGAAATTATGCTCCTAATGTGCTAATTTTTTTTCTGGTAATAATACTAATATACCCAAGCATAAATATGCTGAATTTGCAATTTTTATAATTTTATGATATGAATTAGGAAATTAATATTCGAAAAAATTATGAATTGCAACCCACAATTTTTTTGATGGATTTAGATTTATTAAGTCCTGCTTTATGGAAATTCAAAAATTTCACATTTTTCTTCCAAGTACTTACTTACTTACTTACAAAATGGTGCTACAATCCATGTAGAATTTTGACCTCCCTCAATATACTTCTCTAGACCTTCCGATCTCTGGCCTTTACTTTATAATTTATAATTTGGTTTTAAGCCGTTTTCCAGTTGCAGTCCGTTTTACCATGAGATCAGTCCGTCTAACATCTGTATTTTTCTTCCAAGAAGTTTTCAAATTATGCTTAAAAAACGGCAAAATGATAGTTTAAGGGGCCGTCTATGATGGAAGTGAGTAGACATTTTGAAATTTATTCTGCCGTACTGTAATCTAACACGCTTCATTGACTCCTTGAGTGGCGCTTAAGGTGCCTTGATCAAGGAAGCGGCTCTCTCGGTTAACAATCCAGTACGGAACTTCAATTTGGATACAGCCCTTAAAATACGCTCGTTTTAAAATAATTAATTTCTCAGAAACTTATGGTACGAATTGCATAAAAATTCGTTTTTAGGCTAATTGAAGGGTGTAGAGTTCATTTATGCTGTCAGAATTGGGTACTGCTATTGAAAAAAACAAAGTTATGGTTCGTTTTAATATGTAGGTGGCCCCCTAAGAATTTTGTATACATTATTTAAAAGTAGACTTTATTTCCAATCGTTCGGTACCAGTAACTTTCTTCTACGATAATTTGTTGAGGAGTTAGTAGGGGGTGTTTACTTTTTTTTTCCACGACTGTACATACTTATAGCTGAACACCTGACATCAAACGACAATCTATAAAATTTCGAAAAAGTCGTACATTTAACCTTTTGGGCTCCCACATATGTATTTTAAACAATTCTTTCTAAGTGAGCCCTAATTAGGTTGGAGGCGTGAAATTTTGCATACTTATAGCTGAACACCTCATATCAAATGAGAAATCATAAAATTTTGAAAAAGTCGTACATTTAACCCTTTGGGCTCCCCCATGTGTATTTTAAACAATTCTTTCAAAGTGAGCCTCTAATTAGGTTGGAGGCGTGAAATTTTGCATACTTATAGCTGAACACCTCACATCAAACGACAAATCACAAAATTTTCAAAAAGTCGTACATTTAAACCTTTGGGTTCCCACATGTGTATTTTAAACAATTCTTTCTAAGTGAGCCCCTATTTAAGTTGGAGGCGTGAAATTTTGCATACTTATAGCTGAACACCTCACATCAAATGACAAACCATAAAATTTTGAAAAAGTCGTACATTTAACCCTTTGGGCTCTCACATGTGTATTTTAAACAATATTTTCGAAGTGATCCCCTAATTAGGTTGGAGGAATGAAATTTTGCATACTTATAGCTGAACACTTCACATCAAACGACAAATCATAAAATTTTCAAAAAGTCGTACATTTAACCATTTCGGCTCCCACATGTGTATTTTAAACAATTCTTTCTAAGTGAGCCCCTATTTAAGTTGGAGGCGTGAAATTCTGCATACTTATAGCTGAACACTTCACATCAAATGACAAACCATAAAATTTTGAAAAAGTCGTACATTTAACCCTTTGGGCTCTCACATGTGTATTTTAAAAAATATTTTCTAAGTGAGCCCCTAATTAGGTTGGAGGCGTGAAAATTTGCATACTTATAGCTGAACACACATCAAATGACAAACCATAAAATTTTGAAAAAGTCGTACATTTAACTCTTTGGGTTCCCACATGTGTATTTAAAACAATTCTTTCTAAGTGAGCCCTAGTTAGGTTGGAGGCGTGAAATTTTGCATACTTATAGCTGAGCACCTCACATCAAACGACAAATCATAAAATTTTGAAAAAGTCGTACATTTAACCTTTTGGGCTCCCACATGTGTATTTTAAACAATTCTTTCTAAGTGAGACCCAATTTAGGTTAGAGGCGTGAAATTTTGCATACTTATAGCTGAACACCATCATGCGACAAATCATAAAATTTTGAAAAGGTCGTACATATAACCCTTTGGGCTTCCACATGCGTATTTTAAGTAATTCTTTCTAACTGAGCCCCTTATTAAATTGCAGATTTGAAATTTTGCATACTTATAGCAGAACACCTGAGGCCAAACGACAAATCATAAAATCTTGAAAAAGTCTTACGCTTAACCGTTTGAGCTACCACATACGTATTTTAAGCAATTCTTTCTAAGGGAGTCCCTAATTAAGTTGGAGACATGACTTTTTGCATACGTATAGCTGAATACCTCAGACCACACGACAAATCATAAAATTTTCAAAAAGTCTTTTATTATTTAATCCTCCGGGCTCTAACTTGTGTATTTTAAGCAATTTTTCTAACCTCCGCCCTTTTCACCCAGGGAGCACTTTTCCAACTTTTGCCGACACCACTTTGGCCATTCTTTCATATTATGCACCATAGCCTTACATATTTGAGTTCCAGTTTTTACCGTCAGGGGCGCCTACTTATCTCGGGTGCTATGGGCTCAATGCCCTCGACTAATATATCTACGGATAGTATGTAAAACGGAGTTTCGTTCGGATAGAGGTTTGTTTAGAATAGAGTGCGGCCCTGGTTTCGAAATGTGGAACTAACAGATTTTTCAAAAGGATAAAGTGTTTTGAAAGGTATATTAAACGAAGCCCTCTGTGCGATCTGTGATCACACTTACCCACTTGTTATTTTCAAAATGATCAGAGAGAAAGATATTTAGTTAATTAAATTTGAAAATCCAGGGAGGGGCAATGTCCTTCCTCTTCACTGCTTCTTTGCCGGCACCCATGGATGAATGATACATAGTGTGGCATATGCACATAACTTTATTTTTCACTTTTAGTGCAGAAAAGCAGGCCCAGTTATAGGATATTATTTGGAAAATTTAATATAGAAATTTAATAGGAATTGTTGTTTCAGAAACAATAAAAATTTCGAATCAATACATTTCGTTTCAAAACATGCATTCATTGTAGCAGTATTAAAATATAGATTTCTGCCGCAAATTGACAGCCAAATATTTTGTTGTAGGAAATTTAAATTAAAATTGAATGTTGCTTGGTGAATAAAATAGTCGCATGTAAACACATTAAAAATCATTAAGTAAAGTGTCTAAATATATTGTAACTTTACAAAAAGTAATGATATATAACAAAAACATAGCTGTGAAAAAAGGGAGCCAAGTTCTGTAAAGACAATGGCAAGAAAAGAAGTGATATCTAAGTGGGTGCCAAGTTCAAATAAAATTCACTCAAACTTACCTACGGGCATTCAGCAAAAGTGTTGAGAAACGCTGATGGTACCTTCCGTAGCAGAAGTGTAAAAGCACTGTTGATAATGATTTTCGAAAAAAAAAAAGTCGTCGGTAATTAGCCGAGATATTAACCCTTAAAGACATGAACGGTTTGGACATACATAATCACAGGGGCGGCGTACTCTATGTACCATCGGCTTTTAAAGCGTAGATAACAGCTTTTAATGATACATTTGTGTAATACAATGCCCAGTAGCAGTATAAAAGCAATAAACATCAAATTGTTAAAAACAGACTGATTTAATTAGAATTAATCGCATAAATACTATGGGATTCGCGAGTAGTTTGCATTGGGTGGATCTCTCAATACGTCTCCCGTGTCTTTAAAAGTTAATTAAATACATATCTGGTAAAACGCGGCACGGATCAAGGCGGCGTTGCAACTTTGTGCCCTCCTTTCGAAGCGCCCTTAGCACAATGCCACGTTTAAACTTTGAACAAGGGTTTTGTTTTAGATACACTGTAAAAAGAAAAGATTACTACGTTCAATTTAGTTTTATGAAATGCCAAATGAAGTTTAAATATGCACTACTTTTATTGTCAGTACCGAATTAAGTTCGTTATAAACAGATTAGAATAAGATTAAAAAACGAGTTACTCAGAATAGCAATATTTAATATTATTTAGTCTTCATATCTCTTTGAACTTTTATGTTATATCCATTCATACTTTTCTAGTATATACAGCTATACCCAACCCTACGTTGATAGTTTTTTACAAAGTCGTATTATTCTTTTAGCAACGGTTATTTTAACAATACAGTTAATAATTCACATATTTATTTTACGCAACCCTCAGAGCGCGAGTAATACTCGCACTAGACCGTTTATTTATCATAAGCTGAAGTGATCTTTCTTTAGATTTCTGAGAACGATCAACATAGCTACTTTTGACTTAGTTCTAGAATTTTGTAAATTTAGATATAGTATTCTCCCTCTCATTCTTTTAGTGTCTCAAGCTTAATTTCAATCGTGGTTAGTTTACAAGTGCCAGTTTTGTTTTATTGATTCGTCATTGCGAGACAAATTCTTAAAAACCGCCTGCTGTTTGGCTCTACAAAACGGAATCTCCCGTTAACGTAATAAAAAGGTTCCATAAACTTATTTCAGTAACACTCTTTCACTTTAAAATTCGCGTTGCAACGAAACAAGTTTAGGAACCTTTTACGTATACCTTAGATTGAAATCTCAAACATAAGATATAAGATATGTATATAAATATAACGATATATAAATTCCTTTCTAGAAAGAAAATAGAAACTAGAGAACAGGAATTCTGCTTTTTCAGAATTTAGTGTCGCCCCGGCATTTCCATTACTTCATTTTCTTCTGATGGACTGATGGCTTCTATTATTATAAAACAGCCATTATAAATGAAGTGTTAGGGGAAGATGAAAGAACAATCGTAAAAAGTTAGAACTCTGATTTTCGGGTCAGAATGGGGGGAAAAAATAAAAAATTATGGCCATTCCCCCCCCCCCCCTGTTCTGACCAGAAAATCAGAGTTCTAACTTTTACAGTTGCTCTTTCATCTTCACCTAACACGTCATTTATAATGGCTGTTTCATAGTAATAGAAGCCATCAGTCCATCAGAAGAAAATAACTCGGTTAAGCGGGATTCTACTGTAGTACAAAACATATTTCAATTTTAAGACTTAAAGTACACGTTTTATTTTATGTAAAATGACGTCATTCGCATCCGCTTAAGAATTACACATTTACGATCTACTCTTAAACAACTACAGTAAAGCATGCATACCACATCACTATCGCGAAATAATGCACAAGTGCAGCAAAAAGATGCCGTCATTCAAGAAAATCGACAAAAAAAAAAAGTGGGTAAGCGTGATCACAGATCGCACAGAGGGTTTTGTTTAATATGCCTTTCAAAACACTTTATCCTTTTGCAAAATCTGTTTCGCAACCAGGGGGCGCACTCTATTCTACACTAACCTCTATACGAACGAAACTCAGCTTTACAACCTATCCGTAGATATATTAGTGGAGGGGATCGGGCCCATAGCACCCTAGATACGTAGGCGCCCTCTGGCGGTAAAAAGTGGAACTGAAAGATGTAAGGCTATGTGCATAATATGAAAGAGTGGTCAAAGGGGTGTCGGCAAAAGTTAGAAAGTACCCACCGGGTGCAATGGGGGGAGGTTAGAAAAATTGCTTAAAATACACAAGTTAGAGACCGGAGGGGAAAATATAAGACTTTTTGAAATTTTTATGATTTGTCGTGTGATCGCAAGTGTTCAGCTATAATTATTCAAAGTTTCAAGTCTTCAACTTAATTAGGGAATAAGTTAGGATAAAAAGCTTAAAATACACAAGTTAGAGCCCAGAGGGTTAAATATAAGACTTTTCCAAATTTTATGATTCGTCGTTTGATGTGAGGTGTTCATCTATAAGTATGCAAAATTTCAAGTACTCAACTTAATTAGGGTCTGAGTTAGAAAAAAAAAAAAGCTTAAAATAACCAAGTTAGAGCCCAGAGGGTTAAATATAAGAATTTTTCAAAATTTTATGATTCGTCGTTTGATGTGAGGTGTTCAGCTATAAGTATGAAAAATTTCAGGTATTCAACTTAATTAGGGGATCAGTTAGATAAAAAAGCTTAAAATACGCAAGTTGGAGCCCAGAGGGTTAAATATAAAACTTTTTCAAAATTTTATGATTTGTCGTTTGATGTGAGGTGTTCAGCTATAAGTATGCAAAATTTCAAGTCTCCAACATATATAGTTTCTGAGAACGGATTCTGTGACGGACAGACAGACAGACAGATAGACAGACATAGGAGCGAAACGAATAGGGTTTCGTCAGATGAACGAAATCCTAAAAAGGCTATCTAATGATTCATAGATACTTAAAATTAAATATAGTTTATAATAGCTGCATTGTTTTAACAGAAATCATTCGTTTATATTTTTTTCAAAATAGCACGTATTTTAATTACATTTTCTTTCGGTTGTTATGAGAAAATGGCAACAAAAATATATAATTACTATTTTACAACTATTTTTCCTTTACTTTCTACAGAAATGGAGTACTTCCGTTGCCAATATTTAGCAAATGGCTCTAAAAACTACAAAAAAATTAATATTTCAAAAATAAATAGAGATACAGTTTTCAAACAAAATGCATTTAAAAGAACTTTTTTTCCCAATACGACGTTATAAAAATTGAAAATGTGCGATGCTTAGAAGTTTAAAAAGTTGCTATAGAGTATTTAATCGTACTGCTTTGTTTTACGGCTGGCTTCTGTAAGGTAACGTTATTTTTTGAAGACGAAACAAAATAACCTGGGAGAAAGAAATAGCATACCGTATCGGGGGGCTAACAAAGTCTCAAAGATAGTAAATGTTAGATATGTTTTTTTACTTATTATCAGCGGTTGAAAATAGGATTTGTTTTATCAGTTACAGACATTACTAACAGTGGTGTAGTTGTAAAAAACACAGGGGGTATACGCTCTAAACAGAGGGTATACGTTCAAGGCAGAGCGTATCGAGGTTATATACTATAGCTTTCTTGAGAAACAGAGGGTATACGGTGTTCCCTTAAAAAATCCAGAAGGTATACTGCGTATATCCCCGTATACCCTCCACTACATACCTGATTACTAAAAGACGTTAACAATTAATTACGGTAAAACTTTGAAAACGGAACCTATATATCACCCAAACCTGCTTTTAACAGAAATAATTCTGGTCCCGGTGAAAATAATTTAACACTGTTATAACAGACGGTTTATCTGTTAAAATGGAAACAACTCTCTAAAACGAAAAAATTCCTCTCCCTTGCGATTCCATCTTAGCAGTTTTTACTGTATATTAGATGAATCAGTTATTTTCACTTTAATATTTTTAATATAATGAAACATTTATAAAGATACGGTACCTAAAACCTGAGATTAAACCGAGATTAAATTTATTAATCTTGCAGCCAGAAAATCTCTTGCACCATTTACAGCCAGAAAATCATTAGCGATGAATGTGTAAATATTTACACAAAGTACATTTCATCCAGTCAGTTATCTTTCCGAAACAATAAAAGGTTTCCATATTTCTCAAAAATACAATTCCTCCACTTTGAAATCCAGATTGAAGTATTCTTTCTGTACTTCTAAAATAAAATCTATGTCAAGCATCAGATCTACTATCAAAGAAGCATCTCTTTCATGAAAGAAGCTTTAAAAATAAATTATTCAAGATAATGCTACATTAGAATTTTATCTAGATGTAATAAACTGAGCGAAAAGTTTCCCATTAACAGCAGGAAAAGCAGTAATACTTATAAATTTTATGCATTATTTCTATGTTGAATGTGCGCACTAAAATAATGCAACTGCGTTGAGTTTTAATTGGACCGAAAATTGCGTTTGGTCTTACTAATATTTCAGCTTACGAAATGTTATCCCAGAATGAATTATCTTCATTAGTCGAGGTATCACTGAACATTACAAGTATTAACATAATATGTTTTGTTTAATAAATATGATATTCAATTTAACTTATAAAGTGTATTTATAATATATTTTTGTGAAATAAGTTCTAAACCCAATTTCTTTGCAGGTAATCTGGTGAAGTTCTTTCATCAGAAGAAAGAATAGCCATTATTTGTGCTTGTCTACGTGTATTAATTTATTAACTAGATAGTAATATCCTTCAAAATTTTGAAAGTAGGCAACTTAAGGGAAGGTTCTATTTCTTTGGTGAAAAATTGACTTGATTTTTAGGATCTTTTTTTCTATTACAAAGAAAAGAGATGTTACCTTGGACTTTTGATTTTATTTATTAACATTTCACTTACATATTTATTTTTTTTGTTGGTGTAAAAAATATTATTATTATTATTATGTCTTGTGCGACTCCAAACACGCAGTATGGATTTCCAATTGGGCAACCGTTTTTCTCCGGTCACAAGCATCGCAAACAAATTTGGTCACCCTATTATGAAAGCGCATTAATTTCTCTGGAGCATATACTAACATTTGGTTTAAAAAATTGATTTTTTCCCAACTGTGGTCATTTGAACAAAAAAGGTCACTTTTCCGCTTTTTTAAAAAAATCTTTTGCGAGCTCTGACAAATATTTAAGCAATAAAAATTATGCTTGTCGGTGGTATAAGCTGCAGTAAAAATGATTATTCTTCTTTTAAATAAAAAAAAAATAAAGTATATCGGCACAATAGTTCTCGAGAAAAGTGGTCAACCAGTTTGAAAAAAGGGTTTTCTGAAAAACAAGCTTAAAATTTTACAATAGATATTACGTTAAACGAGTGGCGTTACATTCAATGAGCGAAAAATATTGTAAGGAATTGAAATATGACGAAACCGCCTTAGGGCAACAATTTACGTACTTAAGGATGCAAAGATTAATAATAATAATAAAAAAAAAAATCAGAAATTTTGACCCCAAAAAGTAGAACTTCCCCTTAAGGCTGTTCTGAAATCCCAAAGGGCAACTTTATGACGTAAGTTTAAATTTATTTTTGGTCGGAAATGCATGAAACTAGCAGTTTTTGTTGTTCAGAAACCATGTATTCAAGCTGTTTTTCTTTTTGTTTTTTTTTGCAAACGCAATCGATCTTTCAGAAAATAATGTCAAAGTTGACGTTTTGAACCGAAGTTCCCGAAGAAAACAGAAAAACCAGTCAGTGAAGGGATAAAAACGCCTTTGTCTCGTGATCAAAATCGCTTAATAGGTAGGTAATTTATTTATCAAAAAATGGAAAACACAGTTCGATTTCAAATCGCTTCCATAGTCAGGCCTTCCAATTTTATATCTTTCCGTTACAAAGTGAATTTGTAAATGTGTCAAAACGTTTTGCTCTTGTTGAGCAGAGCAGTTAAGAACAGCTTTAAATGTTTGACAAAACAAGTGCATCATTAAAAAACATCATTATAATCATTAAACATCATTAAAATATCTCCAATTTTTACAGGATATTTTCTAGCAACAGTTAAAAGAAATCAGAAACTCTCCTTTTACAATCCGGATGGCGACAGACTGCATATTAACTCGCTTTACACGGACCAGGGCAAAGCACCAGGGCCAGCGCAACCATCGGGCAAACGGTTCCGCGCCAATTTGGGTCATGGTAGGGGTCCCAAATCTCTCTATACAATTCGAAATAACGTTTCCTCTGTATAAAATAATGTATTATAATAACAATATTATGCTCTAGATTTGTTTTTAAATGATTCTCCGTGAGAAAAAAGGTGAGTATTAACTTTATTTCTTACAGTCAAAGTCCATATAATTGCCGGGGAAGTATATATTTAATGAACCTGAAAGTAACAGTGAGCACAAAAAAAAATAAATATTTAAAATATTGTACAGGATAGAATATTTTACGAAATAAAAAATAATTATGAACATTAAATTTGAAATTAGTGGTATTTTTCATACATTTTACTATCTTTATTATATCATTCTATGATATATACAATTTAAAAGTAAACTTTACTAGTCCAGTTTTGCAGTATACATTGGGCCGCACTAACTGCTTTGCCAGGTCCCCGCGCGACGTTGTGCTGGCCCTGACCAACGCTCCCTAGATAAGGGAGAAAGCCTTGACACGCCTCACGAAAACGTCACACAAAGTAGGCAAAACAGAGAAAAAAAAAATCGAACAACTTGCATGTTTCGTTTTCTTTAGCTCGTAGAATTAATTATTATTAGAAAATAAGAATTCATAATTTCACGAGCCACAGGGGATCAATCCTTAAGAAAAGCCGCCAGTAATTTAAAACTCATCCTTTCTCGCCAGTAATTTAAAACTCCCCACAGAGATCTGAACGGGCCGGCCCGTGGCCCGAAGCCCGAGCCCGTCCCGCTCAGGCCTATTTTCCTTCACGGCTATCGGGCCGGGTCTAGCTTATTTTTTTCTGTTCAGAGCCGGGACAGTTTTCATTTCTTACTCTTCACGGCCCA
The DNA here is from genome assembly GCA_963932465.1 of Maratus speciosus. Taxonomy (NCBI): domain Eukaryota; kingdom Metazoa; phylum Arthropoda; class Arachnida; order Araneae; family Salticidae; genus Maratus; species Maratus speciosus. The sequence goes on along the minus strand of OZ010786.1, from coordinate 104,787,261 downwards.
AAATTTTCAACCCTAGTTTTGACCCAACCCGTATGAAAATCATTGTTTCAGCGTGCCCTGGTCCATTCAAAGGTCAGTAAAATTAGGCCTGGCCCAAAAATTTTTGCAAAAAATGCATACATTTTTAAATCGCTATTATTCTACACTTAAACGTTAAAATTTATTATTTTTAAAGAATAGTAGATTTATACGCGTATTAAAATATAGCTAAATTAAAATAAAGTAAAACTTGGGAAAAAGAACCTGCCTATAACGGAACCCTGCTTTAAACTGAAAAACGTGTTCATCCATGCAAAATTAATATACTAATACGTAAGAAAATAATACATAATACACTTACACTTGCTAAGAAGGGAACTTGTCTATAACGCATTTTCCTTTTCTTTTCTATGCAATTCCGTCTTAGAAGATTTTACTGTATAGCATTTTCCGGATTTTTAATACTTCAATACATGGATTATGGATTAGCAATATTAATGATAACTGAAACATTTAGATACAAGAAATAGAGATTCATTAAAAAAATAAATATCGCAGCCTGCGGCACTTCTATAAAAATGAAGATTATCTCTCTATTCTAAAAAAAAGTAACTACCGCTGTCACCGCCGCCGCCGCCGCCGCCGGTTTTGAATTTTTTGTGACCGAAGGTCTTTCTTCGTTAATATTAAGAAAAATAATGCATACAAAAATATGAAAATCGGTAGTGTTATACAGAAATGTTTGATAAACACGCTGATGCAGACAGTTTTCAAATCGAAGAATTATTTTAAGAGATATTTAATGCTAAAGTTGGACAAAATCGTTCCACTAAAAAAGTTTTATAGTAGCAAAAACTATACATCGGAATTTAATAATTTTTAGTTCATTTTATACGTTATAATTTCACGGTGTGCAGAATTGATTTATTTTTTTTAATTTGACTCATTTTTCGAGGTTTTATATCTATTTTAAATTCAAATTTTCAGCATTTCGAGAGATATTTTTTACAGATTTTAGAAAGTGATATTAATTTAAACTGTTGCCAACTCTATAAAGAGCGGAAACAATAATGTTTGCTTAAAAAAAAAAAAAAAAAAAAAAAAAAAAAAAAAAAAAAATATTTATACGTGTAATAAATTAAAAATTTATTTACACGTGACTATTATAAACAGAACAAAAAACATTTGGAATTAGAATTAAATAATTATGTACAAAAAGCAGGAACTTATTAAAAATTACGTCATAAAAACTATAATTACACGTGAATTTTAAGAGAGAAAGGAATTTGTAAAATAATAAATTTATTAACATGCGTTGGAAGTCTTAAATAGGAGAAATTACGTCATATTTACGTCACATTACAGTTATTACATAAAATGAACACAAAATAATATTGCAAAACGGTTTAAATTTATAAATTGCACTAGACATTTATTTGATATTTTGAGAGGATACTTTTCAACTATTTTTCTTAGGAAAGCGCAAATAATATTTTATTCCTAACACAAGTATTTTCACATGAATATTAAAAAGAGAAAGAATAGTTTGGTCAAAATTACGTCAGATTAAAAACGATTAATTTAAAATGTCTCATTTAAAAGAACTTTCTTTTCGCTTTGTTAAAAAATACCGGGAGACAAAGATTCTGTTTACTTAATTCCTTTTATATTAGCTTATTTTGAAATGTTGTTACACGTGTCTACGTCATCAAGTTATTTTTATTTCGACGTTTTATTTGTATTTTTATTAATGTTATACTAATTTATTTGTTCTTTCGTTATTTAAAATAAAAATTATGTCAATTTGTATAATTTGGCGAGTGGTTTGGCGATTTATATAATTTGGCGAAATTAGTCGACGGGATAATCAAGTAGTACCGCAGCGGATTTGGCGTTAAAATTTCCCCAATCAAAGAGAAATGAATAGAAATCCGTTTATAGGGAGATCGCCACTGTTTTTTTCAATTCCTACTATTAGTTCACACTCTCCCTATATTTGTTTATTTATATATTTATTTATTTATATATTTATCTTGTTCAAATTTTCAATCTTTAATAAAATACTCATTATACATCCTATCAAGTTGAAATAATTTTTTTTGAACTTGTACTGGATGACAATTGATGTTAATACAGTTTTTTCAAATATTAATTAATTAATTAAATTTTAATTAATTAATTTTAGTTTTATATGGGAAACAAAATGGCGGCTATTGGTTATCGAAGGTCAATGAAAATATTTTCAATAAGGGGTTACCATAGGGGGACCCTGTACTGTCGCCAAATACCGCCAAGTTTGTCGCCAACTTGGCGATATACCGCCAAATTTGGCGTCCAAAATAAGTCGCCAAAAGTGACGCCAACTTGGCGATATTTCTAATATTTCGCCAAATTCCCATAGAATTCCAATGTAAACCTACTTGCTTATAGAAAATCAACAAATTGAGATATTTTAATGCAACAAAAACTAATATTAGCTTAAGGGATTATATTAAATTTTTCTTTGATGACCTAAGTAGGAATTGACTTTAAAAACAAAATTTTTATATTACTTGTTTAAATTATAATTCAATCTTTCGAAATCTTTTTAAAGCCGACCACATTAGCGTGCATTTAGAGTCTGCGGTGTCTGGACGGGGGTTGACGAGCGTAGCTCGTAGGGGGCCGAGCCCCCTAGTAAATATGAAAAAAAGAGTTAAGATAAGTATTTTTGGTCAGAACTCCTCGTACGAGACAAATTTTTAACGAAATCGACGTAAAAATTCATTTTTTGTAGAAATTCACTCTGGCCGGGCCGGGCGCAGTCAAAAATTAAAAGTTTGGCCGGGCTCGTGCCCCAATTTTTAATTTTTGAATCGGGCCGGAACCGGGCCTAGAAATTTCGGCCCGTGCAGACGTCTAACTCCCCATAGCCTTTCATTTAACGGTTATTTTCCGGCGCTCATTCTCGGATTGGCTTAGGTTTCGTAAGACGTTGGCGTGGAATAACTTTGTAAACTCATCATTTTGCTGCTGTCGTTGCGACTGTACACATATCTTGTTGTTTGATAGACCACTCCTGCCAAACTGTTTTCGTAAATATTAAAAATAAACATCTTCTTAATATGTAATTTTTGCAGTTAGTTTTTCTTCAGGATGAGAGCTCATTCATGGGTTCTTGCGATGAGTGTTACTTACTATGTACCACCCGGCCAATCCTTCAATTGAAAGTATGGGGGTTTCCCCTCATAATACCAATAACATGATTCCATATATATAAAGAGAGAGAAAGAACATTTTTTAAGTAAAATTCTTCAATTTTAAAATACAAATTTAGACCAAGAACAAGTTTAGACTTCTTTCTGTACATCTAGATTGAAATCTATGCTAAGCATCAGGTATGACATCAAAGAATGGTTTTTTTTTCTTGAAAGGAATTTTAAACAAATTATCAGAGGAACTGAATCAATCATCGTTTTTAGTTAGCCACTGTTTCGATACGAAGTCACTTTCGGCACTTATAGTCTTTGTAAAGAATACTCTGAATTATAAGTCCTTTTATATATAAAAAAAAGTTTTGATTTGCAAATGGACTAATGAAAATCTGCGTAGATATTCCCGGCAGATCGGCATCCAATTTGAATGCTTAAGCATGGCCTTTCTTCGTTAATATTAAAAAAACTGTTGCATACAAAAATATGAAAATCGGTAGTATTATAGAGAAATGTTTGATAAACACGCTGATGCAGACAGTTTTCAAATTGAAGAATTATTTTAAGAGATATTTAATGCCAAAGTTGGACAAAATCGTTCCATTAAAAAAGTTTTATAGGAGCAAAAACTGTACATAGGAATTTAATCATTTTTAGATCATTTTATGCGTCAGAATTTCCCGGTGTGCAGACTGCATTTAGTTTTTTAATTTGACTCATTTTTTGAGGTTTTATTTCTATTTTAAATTCAAATTTTCAGCATTTCGAGAGATATTTTTTGGATATTTTGGAAAATTGTATTAATTTAAACTGTTGCCAACTGTATAAACAGCGCAAACAATAATGTTTGCTTCAAATTAAAAATTTATTTTACTCGTGACTATTATAAACAGAAAATATAAAGAGCAGGAACTCATTGAAAATTACGTCATAAAAACTATATTTACACCTGAATTTTAAAAGAGAAAGAATATTGTAAAATAATAAAATCATTAACATGCGTTAGAAGTCTTGAATAGGAGAATTTACGTCACATTTATGTCACATTACACTTATTACGTAAAATGAACAAAAAATAATATTGCAAAACAGTTTAAATTTAAAAATTGCGCGAGACATTTATTTGATATTTTAAGATGATCATGATATTTCATTTCTAACAAAAGTACTTTTACGTGAATATTAAAAAGAGAAAGAAATGTTTGGTGAAAATTACGTCAGATTATAATTGTCAGATTCAATTTATAATTCAATCTTCCGAAATCTTTTTAAAGCCGATCAAATTAGCGTGCTGTTAGAGTCTGCGGTGTCTGAACGGGGGTTGACGAGCGTAGCTCGTAGGGGGCAGCCCCCTAGTATTATAAAAGAAAAAAAAACTATTCAAAATATCTTAACGTTACGTTAACTATTCAGGAACATAAGTTTAATAAGACTGAATTTCCTCATTAATACGCTTGGCGTTCATAGAAAAAAAAAAAGAAAAACTTCAGAAATATTTAAATCATTACTGAAAGTATGTTCCGCCACATTAAGTTGAGTATTTGTTCCTCTTACATATAGCAATTAAACTGTCGCATCATTTTCCTTAAGTAAAGTTCCTCCACTTTGAAATCCGCGTGGCAGAGCTATTTCTTTCTACACATCCATCTCGAATTAAATTTATGTCAAGCATCAAACATGTTATCAAAGAGCTAGTTCCTTATTGAAAGGAATTTTAAACAAATTATCCGAGAACTGAATCAATTGCCATTTTTACATTAGTGCAATTGTTTGCATGCAAGTAAGGAGCATAGTGGTGGATAGTGTTTGGACATGTTTCTTTCGCATTTACAGTCTTTGCTAAAAAGAATTGTGAATTACTGCTGCAGATGAAGGAATTAGTTTCTTTTAAATATTCTTGACATAATACGCAGTACTAGAAATGATATAGGTGAAGGAATTATTTTCTTTTACACATTCTTGACATAATGCGCAGTATTAGAAATGATATAGATGAAGGAATTAATTTCTTTTAGATATTTTCGACACAGTGCACAATGGGCAAGTTTATTAAGCCTTAATTTTTTCAATAACAATAACTTTCTCAATAAGTTAGCTTATAAAAACCTACAAAAATAATTCCAACATGAATACCTATCTTCATTGGCTAATTTAACGTCAAAAACGATTATTATTTTCAACTATATTTACCGTAATATACACAATATTTTTCCACCTACACAATATTAGGTAGATTTCGTAAGAAATACTACCTATTGCAGTCGTTACCATGGTGCGACTTTTGAAAAATTCCTTTATAACTTTTCCTTATATGACACCAGGAACCCAAAACCACCCCCACCTAAAAAGTTAATATATATATATATATATATATATATATATATATATATATATGTATGTATGTACTAAATTTTGTCTGCACGATAGAAGTCACAATTATGGACAAATCGTCTTCAAACTCGCCAAACACTTTGAGATGGTTAATATCTCGGCGGGGATTGCAAATGAGAAAAATCGGCCCAAGGCAGTAGAAATGGAGGGAGGGTTAAAAATTTTGAATACCGCCTTAACATGATTCTGATAAAACAGGCTCTTACAGAAAAATGAAAGGAAATTTAAACATTTTTCGTTTATATTGTTGCCAACAATTAAAAGACCACAATAAAATTCTTACCACAACAATTACTTTTCTATTGCAAGTTTTCCACTGAAAAATTAAAATCTATTTATATATATTGCGCTATCCTATCTCCATACATATAAGGGGAGTTACCGTTGGGGGGGGGGGGGGGAGCTGTTCCGACGCCAAATGCAGCCAAGTTTGTCGATATCTCTAATATTTCGCCAAATTCCCATAGACTTCCATTGTAAATCAATAGGGTTTACTTACTTACAGAAAATAAACAAATTGAGAAGTTTTAATGCAACGAAAACTAATATTGGTACGACTTGGTTATCCCGTCGACCAAAAATCTATCGCCAAACTATAAGATTAAATGCCAATAATGGTTGATCCTAAATGGCACATTCATTTGACTTTAAGCAAATTACACGTGTTTACGTCATCAAGTGATTTTTATTTCGGCGTTTTATTTGTATTTTTATTAGTGTTATACTAATTTATTTGTTCTTACGTTATTTAAAATAAAAATTTAACTTTTAACTTCGAAATCTACCTTCGCCTGTAGACTGAGCCGGCAGGGATTATTTTTATTATACACAATATTTCCACATATTTTTATTAATTTTAACTTTTTGCATATTATTTAAAAATTAAATTTTATTCATGTAATCTATAGATTAGTTTAAAATGAAGTAAATTACATGTAATCGAGGTAAATAATCAAGATAAAGTAATTAATTAAGGTCTTGTCTTCTTCTAATCTTATCAACTATGAAATGCAAAATTAGTGGAAATTACGCCACTTTGACAAAATTATATCAATATATTTATTTTAGTTTCATAATGGAAAATTATATTTCAAGCTAAACACAACGTTATCTTTGCCGGCGAAAAATTTTCATGCGTACTTTTCATATTTTTGATTCAAGTATATTTTAATGCGTAATATGTTATTAATATAAATTAGTAGCTAAAGTACCCGACGTTGCCCGTCATTTTAAGAATGTTTGTTTTGAAAAACCAATTTAGCCAATATTGCAATTATTTTCAAATTTAGCATGCAACATAAAAAACAAAACAACAACAACAAAAAAAAGAAAAAAATAATAAAAAAAAGAAAAGAAAAACATTTGAAGTGTTGTACACATGAATCAAATGAAAACCCAATAGAAAAATGCATAAATTTATATAACAGACGCAAAAAAATACATCTATAAATGAACTTATTTCCATTCATCATTGGAGCAATAATGTTAAAATAGGTCACTATTTCCATAATCGATTTTTTATCACACTTCAATACATTTTTTCACACTTACATGACGTTATATATTCACCACGTCCTTTATATTTCCAATATGACGAAATATTCCATGTTTTTTATTCGTCAAATTATTTAAATAATTATAATTTTTCACATGGAAATCATAAAACAGAAAAATTATGACGTAACCTTCACTTTTGTTTTTAATTCGTCAAACTATTTATTTTATGTATTTTCATTTGTCATGTGGAAATCTTGCAGTAGAAAAGTTATGATGTAATATTCCCTTTTTTTTTAATTCGTCAAACCAGTTATTTAATTTTTTCACGTGGAAATCTTACACTAGAAAAGTAATTGTTGTGATAAGAATTTTATTGTGGATTTTTAACTGTTGCCAACAGCTATAACGAAAAATGTTTAAATTTGATTGGAAATTGCTGCTAAATTTGCGGTTTTTTATTAATTAAAAATTAACTATAAGTTATTTCGATTCCGGATTACTTTAGTTGCCTCGGTCGTGTTTTAATACGCATGTACGCAGTGCTTGATTAATGGCAGGGCATTCTTGGCTCGGACCCAGGGTCCTTGAAAATCAGGGACACCCAAATGCTGCAGGAGGGTTTTCAATTTTTGTCCAAAATCTGACATAGTTTCAACATCTTAGAATTTTACATTCCATTCTACATTATTGTGTTCGTATTGTATTTTTATAACATTGTATATTTTGTCTGAAACAACCATATTTAATTACTTTATTGCAGTGAATATTTTATTTTATCTTTATCTCTTTAAAAATATATTGCATTTTTTTAATTCTTATTTAATTCTGTTTTTGATGTTCTCGTCAGATTATTCGAGGGTTGGTGAGCGTAGGTTGTGTAGGCGGCAGATCCCCCTAATATTTTAAAAAATTGTAGCTTGATTTTGAGAAAAATTTATTATTAGTTGTTGCATACTTTATCATTCCAGATAAATAGACTTGCATAGAAAAAGATAATGAACACCACGCAATTTATTATAAAACGTCTACTCATTTCAATTTCATAATTGTGTAATAATTATTTAAAAGAAAATGTAATTTTTTAATGGATATTTTAAAATAATTATTAAAATTAATAATTGTTATCTTATTAAGTACCTTTTTCAGTACTTTTGTTTACTCCATCCGTTTATAAGAAACGGTGCCCCAGTACGCATCTGTGCCCTGGGCCCCAAATTTGTAAATCGGTCCCTGCATGTACGTAACATTTCACAATTCTGGCTTCCAAACTGTGGATTTGTGTAGCATTACAAACAGACAAATTTTAATTTTTATATATTAGATATCGCCAGCAAAAATTCAGGTCATCTTTACCAACGAGAACGTATGGATACGAACTGTTTTCGCACTTCATCCGTCACTTCGATATCCTAATCTCAGTATTGACAAGGTAAAGATTCAAAAATTTGCATAAATTAGGCGTATTCATAATGAAATATTTCAATTTTATTAAAGTGTTTAAAAAAATATTTTTTTCCCTCAGAAAAACTTTGTTACACAATTTCGAGCGCATTTTTTAAACGTTAAAGAACACTTGAAGACAGATTAAGGTGATTTGGAATCGGATAATTTTGTTTTCCCGATAATAACTGAATTATTAACGACATTTATCGGGCTGTCGTGTCCGAAAATACGGTTTAAAAAGCCAATTTTGACATCGTTGTCTGAAAAATCCTCAAACTTTATCAAAAAAGGGAAAAACAATTTCTGAGTTCGATTTCGTAGTTTCTGAATAAAATCGCAAGCTAATCGTATGCGTTTACGAACAAGAATGAATTTACTAAGGTGGTAGAAAGTAATTACTTTGTATCAAAACCTTTATGAGAATTTTCCCTGTTTGTTAAATATGATGTCATTTTCACAAGCTGAAGCGTTTCGCTCCTTTCCGACATCAAGAGCCTTAATAGCAGAATGATGGATGGATTTTACAGATGGAAAATGACGTCATAAACTGACATTTTTATTCCAAACTTTTAAAAATTCTATATTCGGGTCAAAACGGCATAATTTTTTTACTGGCTTTTCATTTCACAATTTTCATGACAAAACGAAATAAAAATGAAAAAAAAAAATGTAACTAAATTGCATAGATCAGTTTCAATTGACGTCACACCCTAGCAACCATCTTGGCAACCAGGTTAATTTTTTTTGTTTGCCCACCAATTTTCCCGGATTTCTCCACTTTCATTGGATGAGCGCTAAATGACGGGTGATTTTGATTAGTTGGTGAAAAATTGGCGGCATGTGGTCACGTGGTTAAAACTGATCTATAGCATTTATTAATTCTAGTTCGTATGGCTTGAAAGTACTATAGCCCTTACTTTATAGATAAGGAAAGTTCATTTCAGAAGAGCAAGTGACTTCTACTGATGATAAAACAAGATTTTTAAATGGAAACTTACATTTTCATTCACAAATATTCAATCTACAATGATTACATGAAAATGATGTCATTCTATAGACACGTGAACTGTAATAGCTGACGTGACGTCAGCCATGAAGTTTTGTTTGAAAAAAGAAATAACTCGCTATTTAATTTAAATCATTAGAAAATACTGCCATTGCATTTAAAAAATTAAAACGCTTAGCTATAAGATATATCTGTAGTATGAAAAAGAAATAGGACGTAAAATAAGTTTAGAGAGTGTGTGATTGGCGCCGATGGGATACGAACCACGGATCTCATGATCAGGAGGCGAGAACATTAGCGTCAAGGTAAAGGCCAAACCAGTTACTCTAAGCTAGTAACTCGCTTTATACTGATCATGTGAGATGAGATCGCTACACACTCCACAGTACACATTATCGAAAAATTCTATAACGATCTATATAAATGTGAAGATCAAAGGGAAATCAACCTACGTGATCCACGAGAAAACTTAACAGAAACCGAAGCGATAATCCCAGTGATGACAGACGAAGTTTTACAAGCCATTAGATTTATTAAACAAAAACATAATTTGAAGAACAAATTAAAAAAACAAAATTTATTTCCTACATCGTTTAAGCCCGAGAAGGGACAGATATTAAGTTATTTCATTCAGTTAGTTTTACATTTAATGTTAAGTTTTTGTAACAAATTCGTTTAGCCAATTGAAGATTAAAAAATAAAAATAAAATTCATACAATATGATACTTAAAACACCCTAAAAAATTAGATTCCGTTCAAATGAAATCGAAATAAATCTTAGACTGCTTCCATTTTTAATTGAAAATATTTGTATTGCAGATTTTGTATTATGTTTATGAAAATCGTGCATCAAATGATAAGATGCATGCAAAATACAAAACTTAAAAAAAAGTCTAAAACACCCTAAAAAAATTAGATTTCGTTCAAATGAAATCGAAATAAATCTTAGACTGCTTCCATTTTTAATTGAAAATATTTGTATTGCAGATTTTGTATTATGTTTATGACAATCGTGCATCAAATGATAAGATGCATGCAAAATACAAAACTTAAAAAAAAGTCTAAGATTTATTTCGATTTCATTTGAACGAAATCTAATTTTTTTAGGGTGTTTTAAGTATAATATTGTATGAATTTTATTTTTATTTTTTAATCTTCAATTGGCTAAACGAATTTGTTACAAAAACTTAACATTAAATGTATAGAACTAATTGAATTAAATAACTTAATATCTGTCCCTTCTCGGGCTTAAACGATGTAGGAAATAAATTTTGTTTCTTTAATTTGTTCTTCAAATTATGTTTTTGTTTAATATGTCAAGTTTTTTAATAACTACAGCACTCAGACGAACGCATTTCAAAATTTCATAATTATCATCATCAGACTTTGATGTATGCGGTATTGCATCACAATGTGGGATGCAGTTTACCAATGTGTAATTCAAAATGTTTCACCACTGTAGTATAGTAATGCAGGTTGCGGTAGTTTGTACAAAAACTTCCAATCTGAACGTAAAAAATGTATAATCAAAACATAAAAAAATAACTTCACTTAAATTTAGATACCCTATTTCCCATTCAGGAACGCTATGAATGTAAATGTGAATTGTGTTGAATCCTTACTGCTAATATTTAACAATATTATAGCTGTGATATAATAAAAAATAAAAGTTTTACTTAAATTTTTAAACCTTATTTTCTCCCAAGGGATGATGTAAAAACATCAGAAAATTATTACCTAAGTTTAACTTGGGGTATAAATAGTTCTCATCTCGGAAAAAATAAATACATTTTAAAATTTAAGTTATGTAATTCCCCACTAAGTTCGCTATCTGCGTAAAAATAGCTATCCATTAGAAACTTTTTACAAAAATATAAGCTTGACCAAAGCAAAAATTTATTCTGAAAATATCCTTTTTATATCCACTATGACGCCATATTCACCTTTTTAATTTTTGAAAAAAAAAAAAAAAAAAAAAAAAAAAAAAAATTAGCTCAATTTAATATTTCACGTGAAAATCTTTCAACTGAAAAGAAATAAATTATTATTGCGGCTTTTGAAATTTTTGCAACAATGAAGTAAAAATGTTACATGTTCTATGAAAAATGTCCGTTGATTTTCAATGAAAAAAGCGAAAATTGGAATTATTTAGAAAAATATTTGAATATGCAAAAAAAAAAAAAAAAAAAAAAAAAAAAAAATTGGCCCATGTTTCTCTCTGGGTTATAGTTCACCCATATGCAAAGGCATTTTACCATTCGTTTTGATACTGACGTCAGGCAAACATTTTCGTACTTTGAATTTACAATATCATTAGAATTAGTAAAGAATAAAAAATGAGTGGCATCAGGGACAAAAAGGTGGGAAGAAAAAATGAAAAAGTTATGATCTCCATAGGCTTTTCCATGTTAAATTAACATTGAGAAGTGACACTGGAAATAAATAAGTATTCCGCTGCCGCGCAATACTTAAATGAAAAAAGGTAAATGCCCTGGCGAAGATGGAATTACAATCTACCTTATCAAAGAAGCAGGAGAAGAATTTGCTAAAATGCTATCCTTATTGTTTTCCAAATGTCTCAAGAAGTCAGATGTACCAGAAGATTGGAATAATGCTATGATGGTGCTACTTTACAAGAAAGGAGAGAAGGAAAATATTAAAAAGGAAAACATTAAAAAGGAAAACATCCGATCAGCTTAATATCAGTGATTTATAAAATTTTCACCAAAGTTTTAACGACAAAACTTGAATCAGCTCGGGACTCAGCTCAACCTAGAGAACAAGCAGGATTCCGAAGTGGATTTAGCACGATGGATCATATCCAAACGGTAAGGGAACTCATAGAAAAACATAAGGAATATAATTTACCTCTCTGCCTTGCCTTTATTGATTATGAAAAAGCATTTGATTTGGTCTACACATCAGCAGTAGTAGAATCTGTGGAGGATATTGGTATAGACAAACCTTACATCAATATCATAAAGAAGATTTACAAGAAAGCAACAGCAACGATCCGCTTGGACAAAGGAAAAGCAAAAATCAAGTTTGGAAGAGGGGTAAGACAAGGAGTCACCCTTTCGCCTAAGCTTTTTACTGCTGTCTTAGAAAACATTTTCAAGAAGCTGGATTGGGAAAACAAAAGGGATTAGAATAAATGGGAAATATTTAAGTCATCTCTGATTCGCTGACGACATTTTAATTTTCAGTAACAATCCTGAAGAATTGGAAAATATGCTAAAAGATTTGGCTGAAGCTAGCATTAATGTGGGATTAAAAATAAACTTTGAAAAGACTAAGGTGGTGTTCAATTCATTTGCATCAAAAATGAAAATCGTCTACAACAACACTGAAATTAAAGAAGTGCAAGGTTATGTATACCTTGGACAGGAAATATCATCGGATAATAGTATCATGAATGAAATCAATAGAAGAATAAGAAATGGTTGGAGTGCTTTTGGGAAGAACAATATTATTCTGAAGAGTAACATGCCTCTTTGTTTGAAAAGAAAGGTATTTAACCAATGTGTTTTGCCTGTGCTAACTTACGGAGCAGAAACATGGACGCTCAAAACGGATGGTACAAAGATTACAAACAACACAGAGAAATATGGAAAGATGTATGCTAGGTATAACTAGAAGAGACAGAAAAAGAATAACTTGGATAAGAAGCCAGGCGAAAGTTTTTGACATCATTGAAAGAATTAAACGGCTAAAATGGAAATGGGCTGGGCATATTGCAAGAAGACAAGACAATAGATGGAGCACTACAGTGGTATCCCAGAGATGTAAAACAGCCAAGAAGACGACCTCAAGTAAGATGGGGTGATGAGATCAGAAAAGTAGCCGGTGTGAATTGGATGACTAAAGCACTAGACAGGAAACATTGGAAAAATCTGGGGGAGACCTACATCCAGCAGTGGATTGAAAACGGTTGGGGATGATGATGATGATGATGATATACACATATATATATGTATTATAACGGATAAACGTATCTGTGCTTAACGCAGACGTTGTTTTGAGAACGGCAACAGCAGACGATCAAATTTCGCTTTTACTAAAATTTTTCAAATTTCTAAGCTTCGCACATTTTCAATTTTTACACCGTCGAATAGGGAAGAAAATGTACTTTCAAATGCAATTTGCTTGAAAACTACATCACAATTTGTTTGAAAACTGTATCGCTATTTACTATTTTTTTTGTTTCTAAAGTAATTTTCAAGCATGGATTTCTTTCGAATTTGTCTCTATCGTGTGTAGACGATGATGAAATATAAATTCATTTGCACTTAAGTTAATGTAAATAGCTCATCATATGTTTCCAACTTATATTCTACAACGAAATTAAAACATCTATTAATCAATATGTAAAATAATAAAATAGAAATAAAACACAAATTTAAGATATGTAATAGAATTTCGCTCTTAAACCAATGAAAAGAACCGAATCAAAAAAGGATGAATGTATCTTTGGCGATTTCTTCGGTTGTTAAATCCTGACGCGAGACCAATAAAAAATATCGCTTTTAATATATTTCAAAACTTTATTTAAACGCATTATTGCTGTTTTTCCTATAAATTTGATTTTTAGTATTGTTAGTGGGCATTCTAAAAAATAAATGTAAAAAATCTATTACAGTTATGTATAAAGAAGCAGTTACATCCGTGCGAGGCTTTCTCACTGTAATCATTGAGATTATTTGCTGATGTGTTTTTCATTAACTGCAATTTTTTTTTCAATTCCTACTATTAGTTCACACTCTCCCTATATTTATTTATTCATATATCTTGTTCAAATTTTCAATCGTTAATAAAATACTTATTATTCACCCTATCAAGTTGAAATAATTTTTTTTAACTTGTACTGGATGACAATTGATGTTAGTATAGATTTTTCAAATATTAATTCATTAATTAAATTTTAATTAATTAATTTTAGTTTTATATGGGAGACAAAATGGCGGCCATTGGTTATTGAACAGCATTTAATGCATCTTCATATCTATAAGGGGGTTACCATATAAGGGACCCTGTTCTGTCGCCAAATACCGCCAAGTTTGTCGCCAACTTAGTGATATATCGCCAAATTGGGCGACCAAAATGAGTCGCCAAAAGTGATGCCAACTTGGCGATATCTCTAATATTTCGCCTAATTCCCATAGACTTCCATTGTAAACCTACTTGCTTATAGAAAATCAACAAATTGAGATATTTTAATGCAACAAAAACTAATATTAGCTTAAGGGATTATATTAAATTTTTCTTTGATGACCTAAGTAGGAATTGACTTTAAAAACAAAATTTTATACTACTTGTTTTAATCAAACAACGCGTTTTAACGATATATAAGAGTCATTCCATATAAGAATCACACAGAATCAGGCGGGTCTGTGATTAAATGGTAAACAGATTCGTGTGATTTTTTTTCTCAGTGAGATGACCATTAGAAATAAATAAATCCAGAATATTAATGCCGTGGGACCATTGGTTTTCATTTGGTGGTGGGAGGGGGGGGGGGTCAAAGGTCAGTGCGCCGATTGAAAAATTCAAATTTTATGTTTTGCATAGTGCTTCTCATAGTATGCATTGAAGTTATCCCACAAAACAAATTACATGGTTGTATTATGTAAGGTTGGCCCTTTGCTATTCAAGAATAAAATTTATGGGATATGTGTAATGCGGTAAGTTAGATGGCTGCAAAAATTGAATTTTTTTCGAAATTTCCCTAGAGTTTTCACACATGTAGCCAGGGTTTTCTTTGGGTTTTGACCAACATTCGCGATTTGGCGAATAAGAAATAAAAAACAGTAGCCAAATGCAAAAAAATGTTAGCAAAAACGATTCGGCGTGAAACACTGAAAACTTTATCTTTAAACCCTTATTGAATTTTTTTTTTACCCGACTGCCAAGAAGGGTTATGTGTTTCACGCGTATCTGGGTATGTGGATTTCTTTATACCCTCGAAACATCCCAACGGCTGGATGGATTTTAATGAAAGAGGTCTCTGTCGATTCGTCTTAACCGTCCGATAGTTATAGGCTAGGTTTTATTTTTATAATTCAAAAATGGCGGCCGTAAAATACAAAATGGTGGTAGAGACGAAAAATAAAATTACGCGTGGCATATCAAAGGATAGGTCTTTAAAAATGAAGACGATGTTTCATTGACTATTTTACAGTCAGACCCTCCGTTTAAATAGTATACAACCTGGAAGTTGTGTAGGTAGGATCACTTGCTTTGCTGCAACTCTAACCGTCATAGACATCTATAGGCCTCATCAAAACAGTGTTTATAGACAGGAACTAACAATTAAACACAACTTAAAAGTCATCAATAAAAGTAAATAAAAAAAATAGGTAAGTAATATAAAAAATAGTTTCACATTGATGAGAAATAATTAGTTTCGCTTTTTACGCAGTTAGGTTTTTTGATTTTTTAAATTCAATTTTTACATGTTTCAATATATTCTAACCAATTTAATTTTTTGTAATTGCTTATAAAATAGAAATTTGACTATCCGCTTCAGAAACTATTAAAAATAAGCACATTCTAAATGTCTCCTAAATGTGTAAATGTTTCAGTCATTCTTTTAGCAGGCTAAATAAAAATTCAAAACAGCGACAACTTTTGATTTGCCGTTATTAAAATATACGCTAAAAATTGCTATCAGATTTCGACTCAAACAGATAGAAAAGGTTGACCCGCCAATTATACTTTGCACACAACTAACAAATAGTACGGTAAATGGCTAATTTCAAAGCCGCATTCCAGCAAAACTTTTCTCTATTTGTCGTTTGATGCAAGTAATTTTGTTTGTGTTTTTAGCGGCGCGATGCCGGTGCATAGATAGCGATCAGCTGACAATAGGGAAATACCTACCGCATAATACTTCCTGTATCCTTTGGCTGTTGCTAGACTGAATTGGTGTTGACTCAGTATCTCTATAAATACAGTAATGTAAATGGCACGGTGCGATTGAATACAAAAAGTGGCATCAATCGTTCAGTAACGCGGATAAGAATCTGGACTGTTTTGGCAACTGGCACACACTTAAAAAGAGCAAAAATTATCAGTCGCAATTTGTCGAATCTTATTGTTCCTTTATTCGCCAAATGAAGCATTTTGTCGCAATTTGGCGCAATGACGAGCGGCAGCGAGAACCCTGCATGCAGCTCTTTGCATTGAAATCATCCCATCATTTTTAACTGCTGTATGCTTCCCTATGGTGAAATGAAACACAGAAAAGTAGCCCCCACATTGGGCAGGCTTTAATGCATTCCAAAATTTTATGCCAAATTTCCAAAAAAACATATTTTTGCCTATTTTAAGTGAGGTATACTAGACATGCATTAAAGTCAGAAGCCTGTACAATAATAATAGAAATATAGACTAACTATTCACCTTTCAAAATCACCAAACAGAATCATGGGCACTAAAGCAGTTTCCATGGGGTAATGGAAATCGCATTGTAATATAATTAGGAAATAGGCTTCAACGACCATAGCCTTCAATCATTGCCAAGAATAAAAACGCTTACAATTACTTCTGAAATGCATACATTTTTTATTCTAACAGGAATTTCCACATGTATAACAATAAATATTTTTAATATGTTTTTGTTGCAGGCAGTGAAGATGTTTTAATGAAGTGAAAGGAAGCATGTAAACTAGATGATCATACAAGCATAAATGAAACACTTTGTGCGAATTTTAATACAAAAGTTAAAATCTTTAATAACCATTTAAGGCAGAAATACGTACAAAAACGACACAAAAAATCCTATACGATCGTTTCGAGGATTTCCGGATCCAGGGGCGGACTAGCCCACCCCGCTACCCCGCGATCGCGGAGTGGGCCAAACGGGTGTAGTGGGCCAAAAAAATACATTTTTTTACTTTTCTTTCTTTTCAATAAAACTAAAAAAAAATAATTATGAAACTCAATTTTTCTTGGTAGCGAGGTGGGCCAAACGGCTGTAGCTGGCCAAAAAAGAAAAAAACATACATTTTTTAAGTTTTTTTTCTTTTCAATAAAACTAAAAAAACCCCTAAAAATATATGAAATTTAATTTTTCTTGGTAGCAGGGTGGGCCAAACGGTTGTAGTGGACCAAAAAAATTTTCTTTTTAATAAAACAAAACAACAAATTATGAAACTTAGTTTTTCTTTTCCTTTTTTTCCGTGAAGCATCCCCCCCCCCTTTTTTTTTTTGATCGGGTGCAAGTACCTTCCCTCTCCCATCAGCAATTTTTGCCAGATCTGTGCAAATTATTCATTTTGTATAGAACCCGTGAGATAGGGGATAAAGTAAAAAGGGCATACGGTCAGTGAAGGTTGGGAAGTTGTTCGGTGGGATCAGTCTACTTGTGGACACTTGCGTAGTAACAAAAGATAGGCAAGGATTAGCTTACCTATCTAGGAATAATCTACAGATCAAGGATCTCGGGAGGCACGGATTAGCTTAAAGAGAAAAACGAGAGGAGGCAACGGCAGACTTGAATAATAGAGACGTTAAACACGGCAATTTTCTACAATTGGTAAAGCTGTTATGTAAATATGATAAAATTTTGCTCGGTTATGTAACACAGGCTATGGAGATGAAGTCAAGAAAGAGGATCTTTAGAAAGTATGATGAAGGCTAGAATAGATCTGAAAGAAGAACAAAATGGAAATCCCAAACGGTATGCAAGAGGTTCGTTGATCACATTACTGTCCAAGTAATTTATAAATCAGTTAAGTGCTTATCTCTCCACTCAGATCCAAATAAACATTGCCGATGATGCAAGACAGTCAGGTCCATTCAGTATGGAAGCAAATTTCACAAAAGATATATCGGTAATGGAGCAGTTGGCTCTTTGTGTTCGTTATGAGCAGCGTGGTAAAGTGAAGGTTAGTTTTTAAAATTGGTTGATGACCCCAAAACAACAGGGAAAGCCTTCTATCTCCAAGTAAAAGAAGAACTTAAAGTTTAAACTCCCTTCATCACAAATAGTTGGGACTTTTTTTATGGTGCAGCAAATATGAGTGGGAGATATAAAGGTCTGCAGGCACAACTGAAAAAGACAATCCAAATATACAGCATGTTCATTGATATGCACATGTGCTTAATTTGTTCCTGGCAGATGCAACAGAATGTTGCAAATTGACAACGGACTTCTTGGTCTTAATGTAAGCTACAACCATGTTTAGCTCAGAGTGATATGAGCGTATGAAAGCATGGACTTCACTGAATAAGGGGTCTGTATGTGGAAATAAACTTCTTCGCGATTACAAAAAGTAAGCGCTACTGAGTGGTGGATTAAGGATCGAGCACTTAATAGCATGTTTGGTGAGTCTTCGAAATCTTTTAAAGATCAATATAAATTTTTAATATTGCTTAAGTGTCTACAAGGTATCACTGAAATGGACGATTTTCCGTCACATGTATCTTTTTCGGCAAGATCACCGATTGATAATTAATGCAAGCTTCAGCATACATTAATAGCAACCATTTTAAGCGACCTATTCAATATATCTATGCCGACATCGAAGTATCTGCATAAATAAGCGGCCTGGGATACTTAACTCACCCTAAAATCCAGTGTCTTACAGAAACGACATAATTTTGATATGGCTATGAAAAATACTTCTGAATTTGCGGAACATCTTCGGAAACAACTAATAGAAAGGAAGTAAACCATTGAAATTGAGAGTTTCCTACCGAAAAAAAGAATATATAGCGAAACGTCGATGTGGTGAATATTCTCACAATGAGGCAAGAAGTATTATCGGATCCCCATCAGCCTTATTTAAGGGAAACGTTTATAAAGTCATTTTATACACAGCTATTCAGCAGTTGAATACACGATTTACTGGAAATGACTTGCCCATGAAAGACATTGCGTGGTTCGATCCTCGCTGCTTCAGTGAGGTTAAATTTTTAAATGAACTTGCTGGAAGAAGCTCGGCATATTGCAGCAACAATCTCGACGTAGCGAGCTCTCCGCCGCTTACAGCAAAAAAACGAGCGATTCAGAAGTACTTATTAAAGATGATGCGGATCGCTGTAGAGTTAATAAGAAATGTAAAAAATGCCTAGCTTGTGCATTAGATTTATTGTGCGAGTGGAATGCCTATGGTCGTATTTATCCAAAACAAAGACGTGTCGAACATTTATTTATTGAACATTTATTCAGTGTCGAACATGTAAGCGTACATGTGTGTATCGGTGGAGTGAGTTGCGAGTAGAACAGGATTTGTAAGTCAGCGTGGCAATTTTCACGTTTTGTTCGCTCGCACACCTTGCCGAATATCTTACAAGGAGAGGGCCAACCTTGTTCATCACAGATTTTGATTATTTTGATATATGTTGTAGGGTAGAGGCCATTTAGTGTCAGGTTCAACGGATTTTATCCAATGCTCCTTAGTTCTTGAGAAACCGGTGGTGGGGGGGGGGTCTAATATTAGTACACAACTTAAATACTTACTTTGCAACAACAGTGATAGGTCAGTCGTAGCTCAGTTGGTATGATGTTTGCCGGCTGATTCGCGGGCCCGGGTTCGATACCTGAATGCGCTACATTTGTTTTTCTCATTTTTTGTTTCATAAATTTACTTGTAAGTATAACTTAATAATCTCACTATCAATTAAAATTTTTAATATTGTATATCAATTATAATTTTAACCTATTTATTTTTTTACTTTTAACTAAATAGTTGTAATAAAACATCATAAAACTGTTATTATTTTTTTAAATCACTTTTAAAATGCATTTCATATATTCTTTATCGATGCAATGATATTGAGCAATTGTGTCAATTCGTGATTGTAAAGAAACATTATTTACGCATTGCTTTAACAAAGGAAGTCAATGCGATAATACTATTATTCTGTTTTTAAAGTAACAAGCATAATCATATTAAAAATTAGCATCAGAATTAAATTAAAACCGATTTTTTGCATATTAAAGATTTTTAAATTTGTAATAAATATGCTTGCGCTTTCAATTATTTTGCTTTCTCCTTTATCTTTTTTCTGCTTTTATTTTTATTTTATTTGAATATTCCTTTTTTTTTTATCATAACTAGATGGCACCACAACAGAATTTGTCACGATTTTGGAATTTTTATCATTCAATAACAGATCCAATTTCTTTTTAAACTTCTTTAAAGGATGAGAAATAATAGTTTACAAATAAGAAATGATAAATTTAACTTTGTTAACATTATAATTAATGTATGGTGTTAAAATTTTTAATTGAAATTATTAAATTATAATTACAACTATATTTATAAAACAAAAATGAGAAAAAAAATGTAGCGCATTCTGGTATCGAACCCGGCTCTCGGATCTGCCGGCAAACGCCATGCCAACTGAGCTACGACTAACCTGTCTTTTTTGTTGCGAAGTAAGTATTTAAGTTGTGTACTAATATTAGACCCCCTGGTTTTTCAAGAACTAAGGGGCATTGGATAAAATCCGTTGAACCTGACACTAAGGGGTGTCTACCCTACAACATATATTAAAATAATCAAAATCTGTGATTAACAAGGTTGGCCCTCTCCTTGTTAGTGATTTTTTTTTTTTTTTTTTTTTTTGCTACATACGGTAAAATTCAAAAGCAAACAGTAAAAATGAGTAACAACCAACGTTTGAATGCTGTAATGAGGTGGAGAATAGCAGGGAGACTGGAAAGAAGGCAGTCTCAAGTGCAGATTCCTGGAGACTTCAATGTAACGCCCAACGTCGTATCGAGCTTATGGAAACAGTTTAAGGATACTAGATCCATAGAGAGAAAGCCTGGACAAGGTCGTCCAAGAGCCACGACGGCCAGTGAAGATCGCTAATTATCTATTACAGCGAGGGGTAACAGGAGTGCAGCATCTTCCCAGGCCTCTCGTGACTTTTATGCGACTACAGGAAGCCGAGTTTCAAGGGTTACTGTTTGCAGAAGACTACATGACAGAGGGTTGCTTGCGTCAGCTCACTTCTGCGCACGGGAAAACCCGTTGATCATTATACAGAGATAATCGACTTTGGACGAGGGGTCATTAAGGGACTGCTCTATTCACTGATGAGTCTCGGTTCAGCCTAAACTCTAATTCTCGACGTACTTTCATCTGGAGAAAACCAGGGATCCAATATATGCCTCCCAACGTCCGAGAAAGAGACCACTGTGGGTGTTTGATGGTCTGGGCAGCCATGTTGGATGAGCGCACACCCCTCCCTATGTTTGGCAAAGGCAATGATGATATCTTTGTACATTATGTTTGCCTTTTTAGGGATGCAGTTGGCCCCGATTTCATTTTAAGAGACTATAACACGCGCCCAGAGATAGAGCTCATCGGGTCGACGAATTTCTGCAAAGTGAGGATATTCACTTGATGGGTTGGTCCGTCAGATCTCCAGACCTAAACCCTATAGAGCATGTCTAGGACGCTCTGGGAAGGACAATTGGAACTCACTTTCCAGCTTCCAGAACCACTGAGTGCTTGAAAACAGCGTTGCTGGAGGAGTGAGGCTAACTGCTACAGGGACTCATAAACTGCCTGATTTCCATTATGAATTCACGTTGTGGAAGCTGTATAACTGTAAGAGGGGAACATACCCCTATTAACCCATTTTTTAGTTCAATATTGTAAGCTCTGTTTTATACCTTCTGACGCTGATGAGTTTTATGCGAGAATTGTTGAATGGTTATTTTTTTGCATTTCATCAACCTACTTACATACCTAATTTCATTAAAATCTACCCAGTAGTTCTGGAGATAATCAAACAAATTACGATTATGATAAGATAATAGATGGAGTTGCCTCAAGTTCAAAAGAATTATCCAAATATCTGACATTGTAATTAGTTAGTAGTGAGGATATAAAACAAACTAATCAATTTTAAGGTACTATATTCATATTATAAACAAACATTATTCAATGTACAAAGGGAAGTCAGTATTCAAACATTTTAACAATGGGGTTGTCGATTGGTGGGCCAACGCTTAAATCTAGCGGGGTGGGCCAAACTGTGCCAGTCCGCCCCTGCCCGGATTCCCCAGTGTGGATGGATCCTGTGCAGTGACTCCTTTTTTTCAGTTAGTTCTGGTCCATTACGTCATTTCTTTAGTATATATAAATTCTTGTTTTCACCTTTTCAATCAGCCCATAAGCCAGTACTCGGGGCTATAACCAAGGGGTTCTTCGAACCCATTTTAATTCTTTTATTTTTTTCTCACTGAGGATCCAGGAATCCTCGAAACGATCGTATGGGATTTTTTGTGTCGCGTTTGTACGTATTTGTGCGTTAAATCGTTGTTAAAGATTTTAAATTTTGTATTAGATGATCATAAGCTACTTCAGTTTTGTTGTATACTGTCTGTTTGAAAATAAGACTATTTTTAAAAGCTAATTTAAACATGGGTAATCATTCCTTATGCAAGTTATTAAATAACTGTACTTGTGGGCTATATGCTGCTACAAGATCAAGTGGATTATTTCCAATCTCTGAACTGATTAGGCCCAACGATTTGTCACGATACAGGAAAAAAATAAAAGCAAACGTACCTCCAGAAAATATTTCTGCGAAAGATCTCATAGAAAATCGAAGTGGAACTACCCTAGAACTTGAGGATAGGATTTGTGCAAAGCTTAGATACAAATTTGGAACATTTTGGGCACCACCTTGCTATTGCCAATATCCTGCATAATACTCCTCCAATTGCGAACGAGCCAAATTTTGAGCACAGTGCTTCATATTTCAAAAATGTACAAGGTCTCAAATCACCATGCCCTTTCTTACCCTTGATTTTATGATTAGGATGTTGACAATAGCGAGGTAGTGTTCAAAATGTTCCAAATTTGTATCTGTGCTTTGCACAAATCATATCCTCAAGCTCTAGGGCAGTTCTACTTCGATTTTCTATGAGATCTTTTTCAGAAATATTTTCTGGAGGTACATTTGTTTTTTCATTACCACGCCAAATCGTTAGGCCTAATGAGTTCAGAAACTAAAAATAATCCACTTGATCTTGTGTACATATGACACACAAGCACAGTTATTTGATAACTTGCATAAGGAATATTCATCCATGTTTAAAATAACTTTTAAAAACAGTCTTACTTTCAAACAGACAGCATACAGCAAAACTGAAGTAGCTTATAATCATCTGGTTTACATGCTTCTCTTCACTTCCTTAAAACGTCTTGACTGCCTGTAACAAAAACATATTAAAAATATTTATTGTTATACATGTGGAAATTCATGTTAGAATAAAAAATACATGCATTTCAGAAATAATTGTAAGCGTTTTTATTCTTGGCAATGATTGAAGGTTATGGTCTCGTATTTCCTAACTCGCATCCGTCAGGCCGAAATGTCGAAGCATGGAGTCACATGAACTTAAAAGGTAATATTTAAAAAAAAAATTCTTTCATATCTACTGTTTAATGGTATAAAAGTATGTTTGAAATAACATCCGTATCTTTATTTTCAAGTGTTTAATTCAGTTGTCAGTAGCTTCAGGTAATGCTCAAATGCTAGTTTGTCAGCAAGTGCTCCCATACATTTAATTTGGTCGTGCCTATGCCTTGCGAAAATCACTTTAATTAGATGGTTTTGTTTATGACGGACAGTTATCTACACTTGGGATATGGGACCGAAAGGGGGTGTGCCGTCCGTGGGGGTCTTTCCAAGGGAATCTAGCCCGTATTTACGCATGGAAATTTAAGGTTCGAAGAAAACCACGGAAAACTCCAGCGATTAGGCCGACGGACGCGATTGGGTTCGAACCCAACACCTTCCATCTACCAGCTCTGAGAGCAGAATCTCTCTGTCACTGGTGGGGTTCACTTCAATTAGAAGTTCCTCTAAACTACAAATTATACTAAAAGTGACATAACTTGATTTAACTGACAAATCCTTTAGACTAAGGTCCACAGCGGTTTTTGACAAAATTACACTCTTGGATTTGTGAATGGTGGTAGAACATGCAACTATTAAAGGAAACTGACTTCGTGAACCATGAGGCATTTTCTTCTTTCCAAAATTTACAAATAGGTTTGATAAGGAAAAGTCTTTCAGTTAGAAATGGCCCATGATAATCACTAAAATGAACCATTAGAGACTGTGGGAAGCCTAGAGGCCAAGGGCGTAGGAACCGGGGGAGCTGGGGGAGCTGTGGCTCTCCCTGGAATATTTTAGACCGGCTCAGCTCCACCGGGAGAAATTCTCGCATCACATCTGTTTACGATACATTGCTGAATTAAAAAATAAAGTATACTTTTTCTAGGAAATTCACGCAATAAGCAACAAAGAGAAGAGAGAGAGGGGGGGGTGAGCACACTTGTTTGTGCCTTCACCCTTTTTCTCATTGTTTACAGCTCTCCCGATTTCCAGAAAAAAAGGGGGTCTTATATAGGTCTACTACAAATTACCTGCACCGATAACATATTTATAAAGAGGAGGCCTTTAAAATTGATTTGGAAGAGATTTGTAAAGAATTTGTAAGCAAAACAACAGAAAACACTTTAATGTTTGGTAAATGGAAGTGGAAGTGGCCTTAAATTTGAATATTGTATTCGGGATCGCACATAAATTAAGTTTCTATGTATCAAGTATATCTATTAAAAATTATTTTAACTGAATTAAAGAGTTGGCGATCTTTTGATATGCTTCTATTTTATACTCCTGTTTGTGAAACGTGCAACACTATGAAGAAACCTTCCAAAATGAACGAAATGATCCGCGTCACTAGCTTTCCGCAATATGCCCCGGCTCCCCCTGTTTGTTCAAAGTTCCTACGCCACTGCTAGAGGCTGAATTCCTGGGTTATAGATGATATCTTTTACAGTACCCAGTGCAGCGTTTACCAATCCCCACTCTGTCTAGATATTGGTAAGTAGCATAATTCTGCATCCAACTGAAAAGTCCAACCTGAAATCTAGATGCGTAATCATCTTCATCTTGCTATTTAATTATTGTGGTTCTGCTAATATATTTATCACTGGAAATTTTGATTTAATGTTTATTGATTATGTTTTTTAGCTTGCTTGTTTTTTGGGAAAAAGGGCATATGGCATCTTGTAATCATTCAAGTTCAAGCGGAAGCAGTATAGCTTTGCGCCATTACATAAGGGATGAGTGGTCGTCAGAAACTTAACACAAGGAAAGCGAATTAAGACTCTTTCGAAACTGTCTTTGCCGGTCTCCGCTTTGTCTCATTGACTTTGTTAGTGAAATATTTTTCACAAGAACTAAGCGTTATTTGTCCCCCGAAAAGCCAAAATTTCTTTTAAAGTATGTCTCTTATATAAAGGGGAATCTTTTACAGGCTGTAATTGCCTAATATCTCCAAGGATTTAAACAAATAATCCTCTAAAAGGCTAAATGCTATCGGCTTTACCTGAATGCTATCGGCTTGCTTTTAGTTCTGTGTAAATTACCTTGCCATAAACAATAATTGCAGTAGAACTTGTTTAGTGCCAAAAGCACGATAGCTTCTGATCCTAACTACTCATTGACTCTGTTACGAATTTCTTTGATTACCGAATTTTTTTCAGCTTGAGCTTTTCCAATAATAAAAGTTGACTTAGGGAAACTTTGTAACTTTTGTTTGGAATCTTCTACTGCTCATCTGTGAATCTGATGTCGCAATTATCATAATTTTGATGCACTGTAATTTATTGTTCTTTTCAATAATCAGAATTGTTGAAGGTAAAGAGAAACCACTGGATAAGAGAGTATACGGTAAAGAAAAACCACCGGATGTAGTATTTGAGCAATTACCATTTGTCCAATGTAGCTCAGATGCTCAGATCTTTGGAACAATCAAAAACTGGAACTGGATCCATCGAATTAGTGGCAGAAAACTTCAAAACCCCTTTAAAGACTTGCATAACCCATAATTATATAATATGGTGTCAGGGAAGGCTTGTAACACGTTTTACAGCACACATAGGCAGTCTGCTATACTCCTCTATTAAACTCCTCTAGTTTCATTCATCTTAGTTGTTGTATCGTTACTCTTCAAGTATTCGGACGTCATCTGGCTTATTGTAATGAGACTTTTCCACATAGAATTACGCTGAATAACTTTTTTCATCTTAATTGTTTTCTTTAACCGGCATTGTCGCAACTTCTGTATATAATTTTGCACATATAAAACTATTGACATTCCTAAAATGTTCGCTAAATCTAGAAAATAGATTTAAAAAAAAAAAAGAAAAAGCAATTTAACAAATTACAACGACCATTTGGAAAATGATTTTTTCAAAGACTAAACTTTAAGACATAAAAAATAGCACGGAGTTGATCATACATTACGTACGCCATGAATTAAACATTGATAGTGTTATTACACGTAAAAATTGCAAGCGACGGAAATCGCCTGCGCCTCGTACGTATTATCCACCTGAAACTTATGTATTATCCAAGCATTTCATTGGCTGTTCGGGAAAAGGCTTTTCCATCGTCAGATTTCCAAGAAATCTGACAACCCATTTTAAATGAAATTTCATTCTTAAACTTCTAAACATCACAATATTACTTTTTACACCATCGTATAGAGAAAAAAATGTACTTTTAAATGCAATTTGTTTGAAAGCTGTATCTCAATTTGTTTCTGAGTTATTAATTTTTTTTTTGTAGTTTTTATTACTTTTTTGTCATAGTGGCAACAGATCTCTGTTGAAAGTAAAGGGAAATACATATTACTATAGACCAATCAGGAAACGAATAAAATGCGGATTAAACCAATAAAAACCTTCAGATATGCTTATCATTTCCCATCCTGACGAGAACAATGACCATTTTTCCAAATGGTTAATAAAATCACGGATTAATTTATGAGTTTTAGTGAATGTGATTTTTTGTAAACTATTTTTCCTTGTTGTAACCATTTTCCAAATCATAAGCATAAAACTGTATACTAATATACGTTAATGCCAAAATATCGCCAAGCTTGGAGACACTTGTCAAAATACCGCCAAATTATGTGACCAAAAATAGGTCGCCATAAATGAAACCAACTTGGCTGTAAGTGACTAATTTGGCGAAATTCCTATTCAAATTTTTTAATGATGAGTCTTCTCTAATCCGGTTATTCGCATTTTAGCTTCATATTTTCCAGTAAAGTTAGCTGTGTAATAGCTAATCCAGAAAATCTTAAAACCAAGAAATAGGAAAGTTACTTTTTCCACCCAGTCAGTACAGGATTTCTTTATTTTGTAATCTACATATTTTCGTTTTCAAGTGTAAATATTGAAAAGAAATGCTTATCTCATTCACTTCAGCATGTTCACACGCATTTAAAATGCAATAGGCAACACATTCACTTATGGAGGGAAAAAAATGAGTAACGTTCAATAATTGGGACCGCTATCAAACGGTTAAATTTCCGAGTCGTTTTTTCCTCGTGAATTTTAAACTTAAACCGTTATTTTCACTGTATTAAAATTTACATACGTACCTCTCATACACGTATCCCCCATTTAAAAATATTTTAACGTGCAATAGCTTATTAAAATCAAGACCCCCTTATCATAATAACGAGTTATATGATAAGGGAGTCTTGGTTAAGATATTAACAAATTTGAAGTCGCTTTTGTCAGTTTCAGCCGCTACAACTTGAAATAAGAACATTCGCACTCTTGACTCTAATCTCAGTACCGGTGACAAAAAATTCCACATATTTATGTCTTTTAAACAATTTCGTGGTAAAATATTTTTTTTATAAAAGAAAATGATCTTTTTCTTTTAATATGACTTCATTTTTATTCACTGAAGCATTTTGCCTAACGCCTTAAACTCAGTATCGGCGGAATGAAAAAGTATTGAAGTGTAACAGCTTTATAAAGTGAAAGTGCGTGTTTTTTAAAGCGTGACGTCATTTTCTGTTCGCATTTTTTTTTAAGTTATTTCTAATAATAGTGAGAAAATGACATCATAAAATGTTTTATCGATTAATGAAACCGATTATTTTTCTAGAACAATGGAAGTAATCTGATTGCGACCATTTTTAAGAAATTCCATAAAGAACTTTTAAAATTAAATTTCAATTATAAAAATAGGAATTTTCTAAAAATTAGCTAGTGCGGGCACACCTGCAGATAAACAGCTTTCATTTAAAATAAGTAAGAAAAATCATGCGTTTAGCATAGATTATGAAACACTTTCCAACACTTCCTGAATGCTTTAACAAAACTTTATTATTTAGAGAAATAAGGTATATAAGAGAACTAAGTA
This sequence comes from Maratus speciosus, assembly GCA_963932465.1. Lineage (NCBI taxonomy): Eukaryota > Metazoa > Arthropoda > Arachnida > Araneae > Salticidae > Maratus > Maratus speciosus. The sequence continues at coordinate 104,758,542 of OZ010786.1, read as the reverse complement.
AAAATTTTAGAAAACGCATGAAACATTTGAAAAACTGATTTCTGAAGTTACCGTGTATAGCCGAATATGTATTCCAATTCTTTTGAACAGCCCTGTATTTGATTTGTAGGTTGATATATATACTATATAATGGAAAAATTTAGTTTAACCAAAAAAAAAAAAAAAAAAAAAAAAAAAAAAAAAAAAAACGCATAACAGGTTGAAATTTCTCTTTCCTCAATTTATACTAATAGATCAAAACATACTTGTATACATTTGTAGAGCCCTTTAGTTAACCTAGTAACTTTATTACACGCCACTAATTAGCTAAAGTTTAATTCAAAGTAAAACACTCTTAAAACTACTGAAATCACATTTCCAGAAATTATCATTTATAGACGGCCATGCATCCAATTCTTTGCGTGACCCTGTATATCCTTTTATCTATGTTCTAGGTTCTACAAACATTTGTTAGTAAACCAAATGTAGTTCCTTGTAAAAATGCATAACTCATTTAAGAACCACCTTAAGTAATTTGCAATCATACCCAGTAACCATTACGAATTATTTTGTGTAGCCCTGTATATGAATTACAGCATTTATACACACCATATGGTATGCAAAAATATAGTGAAACATAAAAGCACATAACATAATTAAGAATGCATTTCCAGCAATCATCGCTACTGTACAGTACTTCGGATAGAATATAGTATCTGAAATCTTTTGTGTGTCTCTGTAAATGCTATGTACGTCGTATTATGCATGAAATAAGTTATAGTAAACCTCACCGACGTACATCAATTTCATTATAGATGAAATAATTTAACATAATTAACATAATAAACAATTTTTCCACCCTATATCGTTCTGTAACGGAATTATTTTGTGTGGCCCTGTAAATGAACGATAACTATTCTTTGCATCGTATATTCTACAGAATGCATATTTTAGTGCACTTGATAAATGCATATGAATTTTATTATGTTTGAAAGCACGTAACACCATTAAAAACCATTTTAAACGATATTTTCCCATAGGCCGTAATGTAACGGAAAAATTTTGACTGTCCCTGTAAATGAACTAAACATGCTAGAAACTTTATTTGAAATAGGGATCGTACTATGGTAGAGGTCACTAACATCCAAAAATTTCAGAACGATCCGACTATATTTACGAGAGTTAGAGCGCGGACAGACGGACAGACAAACCGAAGTCATAAACGCATTTCAATTTTGTTGGAAAGTGTTATAAAATGGTTAGTAAAATAGGTTCGGTAGAAAGCTCACGGCAGATGAGTAAAAAAAGGCCTTGTTTTTTAAATTTATATTATCTCTATGGAAAAAATTTGAGCCGACATTTCAGGCCGTTAGGGTTGATGAATATTTTTTATTTTGAATACGCGCCGAGATTTTGGCACTACCGACGTCCATTTCATTTTTTGTGCCGATGCGGCAAATATTTTGGACGCTATCGTGTTCACAAAAGTGCAATTTTTGCAAGGAAGCCGGAGCTGTGCTCCGACAATTATATTACAATGCGATTTGCATTACCCCATGAAAACTGCTTTAGTGCCCACGATTCTGTTTGGTGATTTTGAAAGGTGAATTGTTATTCTACATTTCTATTATTATTTTAGAGGCTTCTGACTTTAATGCATGTCTAGTATACCTCATTTAAAATAGGCAAAAATAAGTTTTTTTGGAACTTTGGCGTAAAATTTTCGAATGCATCAATGTGGATCATGATCTGACCAATGAAGGCCTGCTTTTCTGTGTTTCATTTCACCATAGGGAAGCATACAGCAGTTAAAAATGGTGGGATGATTTCAATGCAAAGAGCTACATGTGTCAAAACTATAGTAAAATTTCGAAAAAATTCCATTTTTGCAGCCATCTAGCTCACCGCATTACACATATCCCATAAATTTTATTCTTGAATAGCAAAGGGTCAACCTTACATAACACAACCATGTAATTTGTTTTGTGTGGATAACTTCAATGGATAGTTTGAAAAATACTATGCAAAACATAAAATTTGAATTTTTCAAGCGACGCACTGACCTTTAACCCCCCCCCCCCTCCCCCATCAAATGAAAACCAATAGTCCCACGGCATTAATATTCTAGATTTTTTTCTTTCTAATGGTCATCTCCCTGAGAAAGAAAATCACATGAATCTGTTTACCATTTAATTACAGCCTGTGTGATTCTCCTCATAAATATACTACATCAAAAGCCTCTTATTCGAACCCTTCGAAAAATACCTCATTCATCGCTGTGTTTTCAGTATGTGCAGAGAAAAAAATTATATTGATATGAGAAATAATATATACCTGATTTTTTTCACTTATATTCTGTTACTCGGAAAACTCCGCTTATTCCCTAGTTTGTGTAAAGATAAAAAAAAAATGTCAGATGATTGAAAAAAGGGGTAAAAAGCTGTCTGAGAAATTTTTAAAGAAGTAGCAGTCAGTTTTTCTTCTAAAACGTATGTATATCAAGTTTCGTGCAAATCGGTGAAAAAATGTACAATTTGTACACATACCATTTTTACAAATACACATTCCATTTTTACAAGTTTCACTGTATTGCAGAAAAAGCAATTACTTTCATTAAGTTAATATAGCTTTAGATGGATACTCTTTGTGTTGTTTATAGCAGAAAAGAACTCTAAATAACGTTCCACTCTGTCAATTTGTAAAGTAAAATTCTCCCATTTTGTGAAATCCGGATTGTAGCAGAATAAGTTAAGACTTCTTTCTGTAGATCTAGATTGAAATCTATGTCAAGCATCAGGTATGTTACCAAAGCAGCATCCCTTTCTTGAAAAGAATTTTAAACAAATTACCCAAGATACCGCAACATTAGATGTCATTTTTAGCTTGGTGCCATTGTTTGGAAACAGAGTTTCTTTTAACGCCTTATTGTCTTTACTAAAAGTCATTGTGAATCACATGAGCGGCGTCATAGCTCAAGATGTAACAGATAGGTCAAAACTGCTTTTCTTTATTTTTTTCTAATGCGTATATTTCGATTTACCATTGTGTTGTCACCATTTTGCATGGGATTACTTAATCTTCCTTGTCACATTAGAACTATATTTCCTGTTAAGCTGTATGCTTAGAAGAATACTGTAATACCAATGTGTTATACTTACATTTTAGATGATGATAAAAACGGTTTCTTCCGGATCCAAAATATTTTTTTTACCGATTTTGGCTCATCATTTTTTATTATTTTAGCATTATTTTTCTTAATTATTTTTATAATGAATGAATTCAATGATTCTTCCCTATCTATTACACCTATCATTGTAGTCGTAGAAGATAAAATGAAAGATATGGATATGTGTTCAGTTAAACTGGTGGCATTGAAAAGAATAATGCCAATGTCCCTCGAAAAATAAATTAAGGGGGAGGGATAAGACCCGTTTTCGCCCTTTACACTTAACCAATGAATCTCCAAATCTAATCAGGAAAGCACCTTATCAGAATAACCCTGTATACCAAATTGGAAAATTCTGCTTGAAAAACCCATTTATTTGAATTAAGGGGGGATTAACCCTCGTTACTCCCCCCTTTTATACTTAACCAATGAACCCCCAAAACTAATTAGGGAAGCGCCTTATCAGAATGAACCTAGAAAAAAATTGAAGCAAATCGGATATTTCTATCAAGAGTTATCGCGTTACGTACGTACATATATACGTACATAGTCGTGGAAAAAAAAGTAAACGACCCCTTCTAATTCTGTAACAAATTGTCGTAGAATAACGTTACTACAAACGATTAGAAATAAAGTTTACTTTTAAATGATGGATATAAAATTTGCTTAGGGGGGCATCTACATATTAAAGCAAACCAAAACGTTGATTTTTTGAATAGCAAGACCAAATTTTGACACCATAAATAAATTCTAAACCCTTCAATTAGCCTAACTACAAATTTGCACGAAATTCATACGATTACTTTACGAGGAATTAATTATTTTAAAATGGGATTATTTTAGGGGCTGTATCAAAATTGAAGTTCAGGATAGAGGTCTGCACGGGCCGGAATTTCCAGGCCCGGGCCCGGCCCGGCCCGAAGGAAAGTTATTTTGGCCCGGCCCGGCGTAAAAATTGAAAGTTCGGCCCGAGCCCGGCCCGGCCCTTTACATTTTTACCGTTCTCGGCCCGGCCCGTACAAAAATCAGTGAAAACAGGCCCGGCCCGGCCCGACTAAATTTCTACAAAAAATTCCGTTTTTTCTCGACATACAATTAAGATTCTTTTAATGAATATTACATGCATATTTATGGGAACATTTTACAGTATATTTTAAATTACTATGTGTTCGCAAAATAGAAAACACACAATAGTAAACGTTAACGATTACTTACAGTGTTTTAGTCAACGTCTCTACAGACGTTTCAAAATTTAAATAAGGGTTCATTAAAAGGTTATTGTAGTTTAGAATAAAGGGTTAAAAAACATGATAACTTTTGAAGCTTATAATAAAAGGTAGATTTGTGAAAATATTTCTGTCATTTTTAAGGCTTTTCTCAAATCAAAAGGAGCTACATTTTGATACATTTATGAATTCATTTCTTTTCGGAAACGCATGAGATTGGCAGGTATTCTTATTCAGAAACCATGTAAATGCCGTTTTTTTCTTTGATAAAAGTAATATATCTTTCAGAAAATACTGCCAAAGTCAGCGTTTTGAATCGAATTTCCGGAAGCGATAGCACAGGAAAGGAGAAAACGTACAGTCACGTGAGAAGAGTCTCTGTTATCTCTGTACGTAATTTACAAAAATGGAAACGCTAATCGATCCCAAATGCCTTCAATACTCAGGCCTGTCAATTTTATGCCTTTATAGTTAAAAATGAGTCAGAAAATGTGTCTGAGAGTTTCGTATTGTTGAGCAGTAAATATGAGAACCACCTTAAGGTACATTTCCAAAGATACTGTTAACAGAAGCTCATTATCGCTATTAATACTTTTACAAAACATAATACCTGTCCTACACATCTTGAGAACGATTAAGACCAGTTCCGTCCCGGCACAAGTCTGCCGAAAAAATTAAACCCGGGATCAGGCATCATGTAACTGTACGATGCCGATCTCCACGATGGACATGTTACATTTCTGTATTGATGTTGTTAAACTCGCATCGGCTCGTAACGCACATTTATACTTCTCGAAAAAGTAATATCCATTGGAAATGACCTCGTATTTTATCTGCTCCTCTCAAATTCTTATATCGGGCCGGTAGGCCCGATTAATTTTTTTTATCGGCAAGGCCTGGCCGTGCAGGCCCGTTCAATTTTTTTGCCGGCCCGGCCCGTTTATTTTGTCTGTCGGCCCGGCCCGGCCCGTTGAAAAAATTGTCCTAATTCTGCCGGCCCGGCCCGGCCCGTTTGAAAATTCTCCTCCATTCCGCCGGCCCGGCCCGGCCCGCGGGCCGGGCCTCGGGCCTCGGGCCAAGCCCGGGCCCGTGCAGACCTCTAGTTCAGGACTACAAGGTTGTTGAAAAGCTAAGATTGTATAAATCACTTCTATTAATGCATTATTTCTTGCCGATATGACCATTTCACTCACTTAATATGCTTCAGCTATTGTTATATATTGTAAAATCCTCTTCAACGTTCATTTTATAATGCTTACAAGCGTTGAATTATCCGATTAAAAATATATAAGATATCTGCAATTATAATAGGTTTCAAATATGTGAATGTGATTGGAATTTTATGGGTATTTTTATAATGCTTTTCACAGATTTTGAATTTATTTAACTCGCAGTTTTTAAATTATTTGCAGAAATGTGAAGAATATCGGCGAACGGAAAATTTAGAATAAAAAATAGTATAAAGCAGTATAAGGAATCAATGTATAGAACTAGTTGGATGTGCCAATCCCAGAACTTTCTTCTATCTTATACATCTTAATATTTCAAAAAGTAGTTACACATGTTAATACTTCAATATTATTAGTTCAATACTATACCAACTTTGATTTTCATCTTAAATTTCTGCTTCAGTCAATTAAACGGACTAAAAACGAGTTAATGTATATCATGATATTTGTCAAAATTAAGTTTTTCCTTATTCTGATGTTATCAACTGTTTGCGAATAGCCGGCTTAGCAGAGTTCCTGCCGCTGCACGAGCCGATAATGGACAATAGAACTAAGAAAAATCAAGAAAATACACAAAAATCGCTATCAAAGAGCTCTTTTACCGCGCAATATTTCCAAATTTAAGGAGGACTTTCTTGCCATAGCCAGAAACATACACAAAAAATTTGGTTCAATTGTATGCATAACTTCATACACTTTTCGATGGTACAATAATGAAAATGGCACAGACATCGCAATTATAGCGCCCCCTTCCGACGGAATTTTTCCGAATTCAGAGATGACCTTCGTGTCATGACCAAAAACAAACACAAAATATTTGTAATAAAACACACATACTACAATATATATTGAAACCCAACATGGTTTATTAGGGAGAAATTGTAGACTCAGGCATCGGCCGGAGTAGCTCAGTGGTTAGAGCAGCAGTCTTGTATACTGTGGTCCCGGGTTCGATTCCTGGCTCGGGCTAATTTTTCACTCCAGTTCAGTTTATTGTATTTATTGTATGTATGTCTGTAAAATATTTATATATACCTTTAACTGTTGAATGCAGGCGTTATTTATGTGTGTATGTGTGTTTTAATATATGTTGTAGTATGTGTGTTTTATTATAATTATCGTAGATCTATGTAATAGTAAAATCTATTCATCGTTGTCCGGTCATCCAAGGCTGTCGTACAGATGGCTGGTGACTTACCCAGCATGGTTTATTAGTGAGAAATTGCAGACTCAGGCATCGGCCGGAGTAGCTCAGTGGTTAGAGCAGCAGTCTTGTATACTGTAGTCCCGGGTTCGATTCGTGGCTCTGGCTAATTTTTCACTCCAGTTGGGTTTATTGTATTTATTGTATGTCTGTAAAATATTTATATATACCTTTAACAAAATATTTGGTTCATTTCTATGCATAACTTCATACACTTTTCGATGGTACAATATTCAAAACAGCACAAAAATCGCTATTACATCACCCCCTACCGGCGAATTTTTTCCAAATTAAGGAAAAACCTGCTTGATATAACCAAGAACTTAAAAAATTTTTTGGTTCAATTCTATGCATAACTTCATACACTTTTCGATGGTACAATATTCAAAATCGCACAAAAATCGCTATTACAGCGCCCCCTACCGGCGAATTTTTTCCAAATTCAGGGAGGACCTGCTTGCCATAGCCAAAAACTTAACATAAAAATTTGGTTCAATTCTATGCATAACTTCATACACTTTTTGATGGTACAATGGCGTCAGACAGACGGACAGACGGAAGGTCGGGCAGACACACGGACAGACAGACATTTTCTATAAACATGTTTTTTGGGGATCTCTGACCCCTAAAATGTGTAAATCCGTCGAAAACCGGAAGTCGAAATTACAATACTTTCTTCTATTGAAAATAGAAGAACGAAAGATAGAAGATAGAAGATAGAAAAAAACGAAACAAATTGCATTTTTTGCCCGAAAATAAACCCCAAGGCGATTAATAATGCCATACTTTGAAAAAAAAAAAAATCGAGGTCTCTGTTTTTGAAGAGTTGGTATGAGGGATTGATTCTTATTAGATCTTTTCAGATATGTTCGCATGGTTTATATTCAGATTTGTTTGAAGAACTAAAATAAAATCTACTTTATAAAGATATCAAAATAACTTTACATTCGTTATTCTCATTTGAAACAGGGTGATTCTATGATTAAACATATTCTGCTATTTCATTTGAAATTTTGCAATTAATTCATTAATGCCGGTTGTCCAAAAAACTTGCCATTCGAAGTTTCTTTTTCTTCATATTTTAGATTTTTTTTGCACACTACTTCCGATTGTGAAGAAAACTTGTCTATCTGAAAGTTATAAAAATAACGTTTAAAATTTTTTTTTAATTAGCCTGTGTACTCGAATAGATCTAAATTGCATGCTATGGAAGAAAAGGTTTAAACAGTTAAAGCTCTTTATTAATGGTTTTAAAACTTTACATCGGTACTTATTTGTAAAGATTTCAATTTTTGATTGATATACCAAAGTTAGTAAAAGGATAATTTTCAAAATCTGACATTTTTTGATGAGCAAACTCATTTTTTTAGAAGTACTCAGAAAGTTTTATTGTTTTGTAAATAATTGCATTACCTCATAAACATTAATATTCAAGCATCAGCAGAGACCAAATTACTAATTTAAAATTTTTAAACTAATTTTAAAATTTTAATAAACACGGTAATGACAGTTTGTAACAGAAAAGTCAATGTATCCATGTATTAAAATTATCAAAATTATCAAGAAGGAGCTTGGTGAAATATAATAGAAGCGTAAAAATAACAACTTTAAATCACCAAAAATTTTTAATTTTAAAGCAATTTTAAGCATACCTAACTTTAAGCATACCAATTTTAAGCATACATAATTTTAATTTTAAGCATACCTTCCTCAGTGCTGAGCCACTGAGGAAGGTATGCTATATGCTACCGAAACCGGTATGCTTAAAATTTAAAATTTTTGGTGATTTAACATTATTATTTTTACGCCTCTATTATATCCATGTATATTATTCTATATTATTACGCGTAATAAGCACACAAACATTTTATTGATTAATTATTATTCCTTAAACAATTTATGAGTATCGGCATTGTTTTCCACAACAAAAACTCGTAAGGAAATAGGTACAGGCGGTTGATGACATTACACATAGAAAATCACCATGCCCCAACTGTACAGAAAATGTTATGAATAGTTCTAAAATATTTTGTGTAGAGATGAGACATATCTCTTGATTTTGTTTGATAGAAGATAAAATATATTTTTTGTTTCAATACTGATTTATTGGACTATCACTTAGGAAATTTAATGCTTTAAACAGTGGTATTTTGCTATGAATTTTGATAGAAATTAGCTTAATAAGTGCCTAAACTGCAGAAGCATCATGTCTTACATTTATTGGGATGGTAAAAATTTGTTCAATTTTTAAGTTCTCTATTTCATTGCAAAAATAATATTACCAGTATGAAATGTGATACCCATTCTACCAAAGAGAACAGCTTGAGCTTTTGCCTCGTATTTATATTTGTTATTCTAAATGAAATCTATATGTGTCAGTACGTCTTCATTTTTTAAAGTTTTCTTTATTTGTTCTATACTAATAAACAGTTTTTCTTAACTGTGTAATACATTTAAATAATGACTTTTTAAAAATCTCAATAATAAAGTTTCTTCTTCATGTTAAAAAGAATCTTCCTTCACATTTTTTTTTCTTTTTTAAATCTTGCCATTTTATTTATAAATTTTTGACCTTCGGATGTTTGATTTTTCTTACATTTGATTACTAAGCCAATAATATTTTGTTCTATACTTTCAGATTTGCTTTTTTCCCAATTTAAGTTGTTTATCAAGCTTTTCACATCTTCGGACAACTGATGTTCTATCTCTATGGAGTCTGTGCGCACCTGACAAAACAATTTCTTCAACCCTAAAACCGACAGGTTTCCACCAATTACCAAAGTAAAATAAAATTACGCCATATTTTAATGATATAATTTTATCCCTTATGTACAAAAATGAACTCATGGGTTATTATTATGGGCCACCAGTCAAATGCATAGTTTTTCATTTGAAAAATATTCAGGACTTCCCTGTTAAAAACCAGGTCATTCCGACTCCGACAGAAAAAGATAAAGCACAATCCGTAAAACTTAAAGTGCACCTCACTCACAACGAAGAAAATACGTCAACCTATTCTGACGCAGACTGTAATTTCATGTAAATACGAAAACCGCTAAAAAGATTTCCATTGAAAGGCAACCCGACCCGAAATGGAAGAAAATTAATTCAGATTTGAATACAATTATAGTAAAAGTAGTCTATAATTATATATTTAATATAAACTTTACCTTTTATGTAGGAAAATGAAGATATATGTATCGTATTCATTAATGTTCAAATATGTAGCTTTTTCATCTGAAAAATATTCAGGATTTCTTTGAAAAATAGTATTAACACGAACCCACCTCAAAATACTGAAAACACAATACGAAACAATTAAAGCTTTACCTTACCTTTTACTTGCAGAAAATCACTAATGAAAATTTTCATATCGCTATAGATCACAAAAGTTGCAAATTTCGTGACCTATTCATGAAGTTCGTGGTCTGATTATCTCATGACTGATTGAACTTCGTGATTCTTTTTGCGCGACCATTTGACGAAATTTGCGATTTTTTCCGCGACCGTTTCACGAACTTTGATTTTTTTTTCTGCAACCGTTATCGAAATTGGTTTTTTTTCTCGCGACTATTTGTCGAAATTCACAATATTTTTCAGCGACCAACGGACGAAATTCCGTGTTTGTTTCTGCGACCTTGTGACAAAATTTCACGATTATTTTTCAGGATCATTTGTTGAAATTTGTGATTATTTTTTTCTACCCACCGACTAATAATGTTTTTAAAATTTTGTGCGATAGTTACACGAAATTTTGTATCTTATTTCCCGATCGTTTGACGAAATTCCCCTGGATTGTTTGACTAAATTTTTGTGATTTTTTGTGAACACTTTTGACAAAATTCGCGGTTTTTTTCGCAATCCTTTTACAAAATTCGAGATTTTAGTTTATACAATCATTTGACAAAATCTGCATTTCTTTTCGCGATCTCTGTTGAAATTAGCAATATTTTCCATGGTCGTTTGGACAAATGAGCGTTTTGGGGATTTTTTTTTCAAAGTTTGCAAAGTTGGCGATTTTTTTTCTGTGATCCATTGACAAACTAATTTTGCGGAATTCGAAAGAAAAAAAAATCGTGGACTTTCACTAAAATTAAAAAATTCGCAGACTAATCACATGTCCGTGAAAGAAGTTACGGAGAAAATCACGCAGAGCTTTTCTTATTGCGCGGGATTTTCCCATTTTCTGTGAGATTTGTGCAGTTCTGCACGTTGTGCAATTCTGCGCGCTCTCTGTTCCACAAAGAAAATATTCCCTTGTCCTTCGACAGGAAACTTGAAATGGCGCCTCTGTAGTAAAACCTGAAAAAAAAAAAAAAGAAGTCGAAAGGGACCAGAAAAAGTTCCATTTTAGACAGGTCTTTGTCTTAGCAAGTATAATTGTATGATGTTTTTTCATGGAAATTTGATTTTTTCCCACTTTGAGAAAGAATTCTGTTATAGGCTTCGTTTTGACAAGTTTTTCTGTAATACATCTCTTTTCAGAGCTATACTACAGAGTGGATGGTTTAACAGTCTTTGAGGATACATGTAAAAACGGAACCTATAATAGGATCCTGTGTAAAAAGAAATTTTTTGCATATTCAAGACATTGAAATTTGACCTGCTAAGACGGAAACCTGTTTAAAACGAAATATTTCTTTGGTTCTTGAGTTTCCGTATTCAAAGTTTTTACTGTTTTTGTAAGCATGATTCCGTTTAGGTTTCTCGATCTGGGGGGGGGGGGGGTAGACGCCCGGATCTTACCGTTAGCTATATAACTTCCCTCAAAAAATCTTTGCCCCCCCCCCCCCCCCAAGAAATTTCTGAAATGGCGTCCCTGCCATCTTTCAACCAATTTGTAAGGGGAAAAAGGGACAAATGCGAGTAGGAGTCGCACCCTGAGGATTTCCCTTAGGCACCGTTATATCTTAAGGCTCCTCCTCTTAAGGCGCGAAGATACTCGCGAGCTAATGCTAAACCTAAGCTGGGAAAGTTATTTTCCAATATCTCATTTGCATTTTGATATTTTCAAATATTTTTCTTTGCATTGGATAGCTGAGCTTGATCCCTACACTTATTTTTTGATTTTGGTTGTAATTTTTTTTTTTTTTTTTTTTTAAGATGACACTTTCCCTTTCGAACTGGTTCCGAAAGTGAAAGTAACTTTATATAAAAAAAAAAAAAAAACTGCAAGCAAAATCGAAAAAGTGCGGGACAGTCGCCTTAAATACATTGCAAACGATTTTCCCCCCATAGACCGTAATTTAACACTCTTTTTGCTGTCCCTGAAAATGAAATAATGAGTGCTACAGAAATCCATTTTTAAAGGAGAAAGTGTCATGGTAAACTTCAATAGCGTATGTAAATTACATGGAAATCCGAGTATATTTAAGCGCGTAAAGCGCAGATAGACAGACAAACCGAAATCAAACATTTTCCAACTATGTTTGTTGAAACATTGTTAAAGTTTCACCGTAACTAGGAATTTCGAAAAATCAACTGAATAATGTTTTGGTGCTTCTACTTTTTGTCTGTTTCTTTCTACTGCTTTTTTTTTTTTTTTTTTTTTAACATTAAATGGCTTTACGTTAAACGAAATTGCTTTACAGTGTATTTTTCTCTCTTTTATCTATCTCAAATATTTTCAAGTAAATTTTTTCCCTTAAAAAATCTTGTAGTAAATAGTCAATATTTTATGAGACACAAGCAATATGTTTCAAGCCATTACTGTTCTTTTAAAATCCAGTTTGATAAACTAATTTTCTTCCTTACACTGTTGTTATATTTTGAGATTCGTTATTCCCATTTTAAAATTTTGTTGCCGTTTCATCATTTTTTTTTCCTTTTTGCTAAAATGTCAGACTGAAAGGATAGGCACAAATTATTCAAGATTAACAAAAATATAACAGATTTTACCCAAAGTAGCTATACAATTCTTCTTTCAATAAGACTAATTTTTTTCCGGCTCGCTCACACATAGTTTTGTGCGGATACAGTTATATCAAAGAGAACTTTAATAATACAAAAGATACTAATTAATTTTACTTTTCTGTCAGCAAGGAACTTGGAGAAACAGTTTCGCGTGAAGAGTAGTATAAAAACGATCCGATGTAGTCAATTTAATTTTGCTGCGTAAAAATTTCCGTTTTCATGCAGTTACAAATCAATTTGCTTACTTGTGTATTGATGAGTAATGAGCCTTAATGATTTTTCTCGCTGTTGAGACCGGAACTTGGGAAAACGTTTCTTCCGTAGGGAAAGTTTTAATAATTATACGGAAGATTTTTTTTCTTTAATCACTCTTTTTCTTTTGTAAAATATCATTTCTAGTCACGAGCGATAAAAATGATACAGAATTTCAAATGTCGTTTCAGGGGGTCATCACCTGGATGCGATAGAAAAATAAGGCAAAGTTTGACTTTAAAAAAATAAATATAAATGTAATTAAAAAAAAAAAAATAAAAATATGCTTTCATTAAAATTCACAAAAATGCAGAAAAAATATATGTTTTTAAAATGCACTAAAAAGTAGAAGAGTCTTGAAAAGAAACGTTAAATGCACGGAGTTTAAATTAAATTACGGTGAGCTCGATTATGGAAGATAAATATATTTAAATGGGAATTTTGCCAAATTAGCCAGCTACAACCAAGTTGGCTTCATGTATGGCAACTTATTTTTGTCACCAAATTTAGTAATATTTCGTCAAGTTGACAAAAATTAGGCGATATTTCGCCAAGTTGGCTAAAATTTTGTGCTATTGTGGTAACCCTGTCATTAGCACTTTTCAACAAATACTCATTTTTGTTTATACATAGGAAAGCAAGTGTAACCATTAAGTAAATTTGCCCCCCCCCCCCCCCACGTTGACTACCTTAGTGATCGAATTTTAAAAAATCAATGTCCAATTCATGTATTTCCATCAGGAATACACATGTATTCCAAATTTTAAAGCTCTATATGAACAGGAAGTGAGTGAACAATGAGTCACAAGATTTGACTGCCACGCACAAGCATAATTGTAAGTTAAAAGAAAAAATGAAATAATAACAATTACAAATCATATGCTTAATACTATAAGCATAATTCGGGTCGGGTTATGGGTTAATAAGTCTAAATAAAAAAGAAAAGTGCCCCGCTAAACTGATGGCATTGAGCTCACAGGCTATTCACACTAACTGTATATTATACTCTTATTTTAAAGAATAATGCTCCTCAAAAAAAAAAAAAAAAAAAAAAAAGTGGAGGCGGAATAGCCCCAGTTTCCCCCTTTATACTTAACCAATTAACCTCCAAATCTGATCAGGGAAGCTCCTTAACATAATTAACCGGTATACCAAATTTGGAGCAAATCGAATAATCCTGAAAAAAAAACCGTTTTATCTAAATTAAGGGAGGTGGAGTAGCCCCCTTTTCCCCCTTTATTTTAACCAATGAATCCCCAAAAGGAATCAGGGAAGCTCCTTAACATAATAAACCGGTATACCAAATTTGGAGCAAATCGAATAATTCTGCATGAAAAACCAATTTATCTGAATTAGGGGGGGGGGGGGGGACTAACACCTCTTTATCCTTAACCAATGAACCCCAAAAACTAATCAGGGAAGTTCCTTAACATAATAAACCGGTTTACCAAATTCGGAGCAAATCGAATAATTCTGCATGAAAAATCCATCTATCTGAATTAAGGGGGGAAGGGTGGAATAACCCTTCTTTTCCCCCTTTATCCTTAACCAATGAGCCCCCAAAACTAATCCGGGAAGCGCCTTATCAGAATGAAACTAGAAAAAAAAATTGAAGCAAATGGGATGTTTCTATCAAGAATTATCGCCTTACGTACGTACATACAGAACGGGCGGGCACATAAGCTCTCAGGCTTTGATAGCCTGTGAGCTAAAAAATCACCCTTATTGGGAAATAAGTGGTAAGATTCAATTAGCCTAATGCTCTCTAGGCTCTTTGCAATAAGCCTGAAAAATATCAGGCTAATTGGAAAAAGAGAGATAGATGATTCTCCAATTAGCCCAGCTCTTTGCGAAGAGCCTGATTTCTCAAATAGCCTACGACATATATATTACGCTATCGCGATTATTTGTTACAGAAATCGCAATTATTTGTTAATTGTTCAATGGCAACACGAGAATGAAACGCATCTCATTGGTTATTGAACAGGATTTAATGCATCTGCATACCTATAAGGGGGGGTTACCATAGGGGGGGGGGGGGGTGTCCTGTTATGTCGCCAACTTGGCGACCAAAATTAATCGCCAAAAATGACGCCAACTTGGCGACATCTCTGACATTTCACCAAATGCCCATAGATTCTATTGTAAACCAATAGGGTTTATTGCTTACAGAAAATCAACATATTGAGATATTTTGAACCAATGAATCAATGAAGATATTTGAACCAACTATAAGAGTCGCATTGCTCTTGTGTTGAGAATTCTAAGACAGCGCAAATAATATTTCCTTTCTAACAACAAAAGTATTTTCACGTGAATATTAAAAAGAGAAAGAAAACTTTGGTGAAAATTACGTCAGATTTAAAAGGATACATTTAAAATGTCTTATTTAAAAAAACTTTCTTATAGCGTTGCTAAAAAATACCGGGAGACAAGGACTCTGTTTACTTAAATCATTTTATATTAGCTTATTTTCACATGTTTCACTGATCTGATTTAATGAAAGACGAAAATAAACCGTTAACAGGAAGATAGCCACTTTTTTTTTTTAATTATAATTCATTCTTCCGAAAAAAAATTTTTAAAGCCGATCAAATTAGCGTGCTTTTAGACTTAGAGCGTGCGGTGTCTGAACGGGGTTTGACGAACTTAGCTCGTAGGAGGCAGGGCCCCCTAGTAATTAAAAAAAAAGTCAAGGTGTCAATTTCAAAGTGCTTTTTAAAATTTTTTACAGTGGATAACATTTCACTACGTGCACGATATCTCATGCTAATTTCATGGTATTTGCATAAACTTTATCTTAAATTAAAGATAACACTCTGGTCTATAATTTGAACTAGGATATTTGTAATCGGTTAATTGGATAAAGGGTAATTAACATTTAATTAGAAAAATTACAAAAACAACGCATTTTATATGCATTCAATCGTATAATTTTTTTCATACTGAACACCAGAGTTGTATAACATAGACGCACGCGCGCACGCCGTGCGCGGAAAATTTTCCGCAAAATTCAGAACTTTGCAAAAAAAATTTTTGATTAAAAAAAAAGAAAAAAAAAAAGTAATTTTTTGTTCTTGTAACTTTTTTTTAAATACCGGAATATTAAAAATATTTCCCAATTTTATGTACAATTTATTTATTGTTTGCCAGGGGTGATTCTGTTCCGAATTTTCCGAAAATTAAAAAAAAAATCAGCCATCAGCCCGAAAATTCAGGCATAAAAAATAATTCAGGCCTAAAAAAAATATTGCGAATTTCAACAAATGGTCGCCGAAAAAGAACAATTTCGCCAATCGTTCGCAGAAAAAAATCGTCACTTTCGTCAAAGCATCATGGAAAAACGCGAATTTCGTAAAAGGACCGCGGGAAAAAAAACGAATTTTGTAAAAGCATAGCGGAAAAAGCCCGAATTTTGTCAAAGTAAAAAAAAAAAAAAATCGCAAAAGAATCGCCGAAAAAAATGAATTTCGTCAAAGGATCGCAAAAGAAACACCAATTTCGTCAAAAAGCCGCGAGAAAAATGCGGATTTCGTCAAAAGATCACGAAAAAAATCCACTAATTTCGTCAAAAGATCGCAGGAAAAAACGCGAATTTCGTCAAAGGATCGCAGAAAAAACAAACAAATTTCGTAAAAGGAGCGCAGGAAAAAATGAGATTTTCGTAAAAGCATAACGGAAAAAGCCCGAATTTTGTCAAAGGATCGCGAAAAAACGCACATTCCGTAAAAGAATTGTGGAAAAAAACTAATTTCGTCAAAGGATCGAGGGAAAAATAAACAAATTTCGTCAAAGGGCCGCTGAAAAAGCGCGAATTACGTCAAAGATTGCGAAAAAAAAAACTAATTTCGTGAAAAGACCGCTAAAAAACGCAAATTTCGTCAAAAGATCGAGAAAAAACACGAATTTCTTTAAAAGATCGCGAAACAAACAGCTTATTTCGTCAAAATACCTGGAAAAAACGCACATTTTGTCAAAAGATCGCGAAAAATACACGAATTCCGTCAAAAGATCGCGAAAAAAACGTGAATTTTCTCAAAAGGTCGCTAGTTTCGTGAAAAAATGAACAAAACGCGGTCAAAAGATAGAAAAAAAAAACCTTGTAAATTTCTTCAAAAGATCGCAAGTTTTGTCTGAAGATCGCGAAAAACGCAAATTTCGTCAAAAGATCGCGAAAAACAAAAGAATTTGGACAAAAAATCCCGAAAAATAGGCGACTTTAGTCAAAAGATTGCGAAAAACACGCACATTTTGTCAAAAGATTGCGAAAAACACGCAATTTTTTTCAAAAGATCGCAAAAAATGCGCGAATTTCGTCAAAAGACCGCGAAAAATAAATGAACTTAGTAAAAAAAAACGAAAAATATGCAAAATTTTTCAAAAGATTGCGAAAGGCACTCGAATTTCGGTAAAAGATCGGAAAAAACACCCAAATTTTGGTAAGAGATCGTGAAATCACGTGAATTTTGTCAAAGGATCGCGAAAAACACGCTAATTTCGTGAAATGGTTGCGGAGATTTTGTTTATTTTATTTTGTGATTTGCTGAATTTAGGTCCTTAAAATGTTCCTTTTTGAAAAAAATGGTCCCCTTTTACCATTTTTTACTACAAAAGTTGAGTGGAAGTCCTGTATCTTGTATTCATAGGCTCTTCTTTGATTAGTTAAAATCACTGCTCTAAAATAATATTTTTTAAAGCCAAATAAACTGTTTTTTTTTCTTCATGCTGCTAATTTTTCATTATTGCAATCTGTACTTAATTGTCGTTTAGAATGCTCAGAGCAAATGCGTGGAAAAATTTTATCTAATTATTCTTTCAAATGTGAAAATATTTTCAAGAGAGCAATCATTTTAATTTTTAGGAGTTTTATTAGCATTAGAATTTCAGCCTGCTCCAAAAACAGAATTTTCATTTTATTGCTGCTACAAAAATGGATTTTACTGCTACAAAATCACATTTTTTTTCTGCTCCAAAAATGGATTTTACTGCTCCAAAATCAGATTTTTGCTGCTTCAAAGGTGCTCCAAAATGGCTTGAGTGCAATTTCATCCCTGCATCAGTCTCTTTAATGTTGATACTTATGAATAGACCTCTCAATATAAAATGTGATTCAGTTGTTTCAGAAGCAATGCCGTATTATTTCTGTGAACAGAGTGACTGGCATTTTGTGCGAAGAGGTTACAATATTAAGGATTGGGCTGTTTCTAAATGCATTGGCAAAATAATTGATAAAAATTCACCTTATCATGAATTTTTAGCTTTGTTATTTTTTTAACTAAAATAATTGTTCTTTAATTAATATCGTCAAAATAATATAACACATTATTGTATTAAACATTAAATTAATTCGCAGAAAGTTTTTGACCCAATATTTGCGTGCGCAGAAAGTTTTTGATTTTATACAAGTCTGCTGAACACATCTTTATAATCTTATTTCACTTTCATGATAATATAAATATTTATGTAGGGCAAAAATTTTAAAGCTATCCTTCAAATAGTTTTGGAGATATCATGCGCGCAAGAGTTTAAAAAATGCCATTTTGAGAAAAAACCGTTTAAAAATTATTTTTTTTTCTTAAATATAAAATATACAATAAAAGAAACAAAACTACTAATTATATAACGTATTCTATATTAAAAATAAAATTAGATACTAGTTTAAAATGATAAATATAAAATTATTTGAAAAATGCTGCAGAATATGGGAACATGCTTAAAAAATAAATAGATGTAATTTGTAAAAATGTAGCATTTACTGTTACAAAAAATTAATTTTAAACATATAATTTAAAATTTTGTTTTGCTTTTATTTTAAAGTGAGTTAAATATGCACGTTTTATAAAACTAAATTATTTAATGTTAAAAAATTGACCATTTTATAGAGATTCTCGTATTTCGATATCCGAATCACATACTTTGTGTTGAAATACGTCCTTCTGACGAACTATTTTGCGTGAAAAATCCACACAATTAACATTTATTTAATCCAGAAATATGTTTGTGAAAGTGAGGTGTGCAATTACATACACATTCAATCTATATACCTGTGAAATATGTATCCATATTTAATCAATACTCAAGAAAACGTTTGTGAAATCATGTGTAAGTGACTAGCATTCTAAACAAATATACTGCGAACAGTTCAGTCTTCAAATACGCCAATAGATGTCAGCACTACAGCTTTTTCTTCAAGACGGAATCCTGTTTAACTTTCTGTGATGACAGATGGCGACACTATTCAGTATAAATATCCATTGAAACTTTAAAACTGTCTACATTTGACTGTGAACATCTGTCTGTGAATTTGATGACTAATTAAAAACTATTGTTCTCAACCCTGTGAACAGTTTGTGGAACCCCAGATTTCGTCAGTGTGTGTTAAAATCTCGATGGGACAACGTCCCGTTTGCGGTGTTTCATGACACCCATTGTTCTTAAAAGGAAGCGTCTGCTCCAACTTAAAGAATGTCACTGAATCACGTATTATAGGCAGTTTGAACTGTCTAAATTTATATATGTCAACATTCAATACATTATATTTTCATTCTATTTATAGAATTACAGCTTATAATCAAGATGTTTGTGATCATTAAAGTTTTCGTTTCTTTTCGATCCCGACTCCTTGCTCATGCTGCATCTCTCATCGATTACTTATATACAAATAAAGTTAATTAGATTTTTAGGTGACAGACGCAAGAAGAAGAAAATTCTGCGTTTCATTACCAGAAAGGTAAGCAAATACCTTTATCTTTTCATTTTTCATCTAAATATATATTGCTGGGTTAGAAGTTTTGGCTAACGCCATCGATAGATTCACTCACTGCTCCCTTATTTTTCCTTTAGATTATGAGCCCGAGGCATGTATTAAGGGACGTGAGATGTTATATATATAAATAAATAAAACCCAGAAAATGAAAAAGGAATATATATATTATTTAATCGTATGAGAAGAGTATTTTATATAATTGTATGATATACAGAAGAAAAAAAAAATAGTTTTTCACGAATGTTAATAAAACAAAAAAATATATATATATAGTTTTTTTATGAACATTGAAAAATGATGATATATTGATATATACTCGCATATATATATATACAAGAGTGAAATATTTATATAATATCATAACAAATTGAATATTAGAAATAATCATATATTGCATATATATTATATTGATGCCATAAATAGGAGATCAAGGAAAGATAAAACTTCCTAATTATTAATTGTATATTGATATCATATATAAATAACATTATGACAGTCCATAAAGATTTAGCGTGCATAGAAAAACTTAATGATACCAACTATTTAAATTGGTCGTTCAGGTTAGAGAACCTTCTCACTAAAGATGACCTCTTTAAATATTGTTTAGAGGCCCCACCCGCTACACCGGACGCGGCATACACGAAAAATAGTACAAAGGCAAAAGCCATTATAAACCTTTGTATTGAAGACAGTCAGATAGTTAATGTTAGAAATCTTCAAACCCCCAAAGAGATTTGGGATAAGCTCAAGTCCATACACCAGCGGGCAAACTTATCGTCAAAACTTTTTTTACTTAGAAAACTTTATTCCCAGAAATTGCATGAGGGAGGAAATATTATAGAGCATATAAATAACATTTTAATTATTAGACAAAAACTGTCAGGAATCGGCGAAGAGATAAGCGAGTCACATATTGTTGCTATTTTGCTATGCTCGCTGCCTCCATCATATGCAACATTAATTACTGCCCTTGAATCCCGAGATGAAGATGATCTCAAATTGGAATATGTTAAAAATAAACTAATCGACGAATTTTCTCATCGCTTAGAAAACAAAATCAACGGTTCTCATACGAAACAAACGGCATACAACATTGAGAGTAGAAACGCCAGCCTGCACCCCGTCGACACGGCATACAAAACAGTAAACAAAAACTATAAAAACAAAAAATTTTGCAGTTTCTGTTCTCGTTCTGGTCATTTTAAAAATGAGTGTTTCCAATTAAAAACAAAGAAAAATATAATTCGCAAAAGAGTAATTATAGAAACGAATACAACAGAAACACCAACTACAACGCGGTAGTTACAGATCTAACACCGCCAACTACAAAGATCAACCCAAAAATAAAGACCACTCGTCTAATTTTTGCTTTAACAGCAAGATAAATACAGCTAGTGACAAAAACGACTCAAATGTTCCTCTTCCCCCAGTTGAACATAAAATTGAAAATGAATCCACACTAGTTAACGAGGCACATACAAGAAACCCTAACACATATATTATAGACTCAGGCTGTACAAGACATGTAACATCCACAAAAGAGCACTTCACAACATTTACACCAGGGAATTTTGGTAACATCACAATAGCTAACGGGAAAAGATTAAATTCTCTAGGTTTGGGTGACGTAACGCTAAACACAGATCTAAAAAATAGTATAACACTTAAGGACGTGCTATATTGCCCGGAATTAAAGAGTAACCTTTTATCAGTAAAAAAGGCAACATATAATGATATAAAAGTAATTTTCGAGAAAGAAACATGTTTTTTTGTTAAAGATAACACCACTATCTTATCTGCTAAACTAAACAACAACCTCTACGAAATAAATCCCAGAGATGAGTACGGTTACACCTTAAATACACAAACCTCATGTAATAGTGATAACTGTATATACAAATGGCACCGGAGACTGGGCCACAAAAATTTTGACGCGATTAAATATCTAGTAAATCATAAATTAGCTGAGGGAATAGTCATAAACAAGTGCAAGCATGAGACATATTGCACTAAGTGTATTGAGGGGAAACTTTCGGTTTTGCCCTATCCTGAATCAGCTAAAAATAGAAGCAAAGAAATATGTTCGCTTGCACATTCCGATATATGTGGACCTATGGAAACACAAACTCCAGGAGGAAAGCGTTATTTCATAACTTTTACGGACGACTACAGTCGATTCACTATGACGTATCTATTAGCGCATAAATCTGAAGCGGTAGAGAAATTAAAGCAGTACGTAGCCCTAACAAAAAATAAATTCGGGATGGTAATAAAAGCTATATGGTCATATAACGCCAAAGAATATCTTGGGGAGAGTTTCGAAAACTACTTAGCCGAAAACGGCATAGAAAGACAGTTGAGTGTCCCGTACAGTAGCCCCCAAAACGGGGTTTCTGAGAGAAAGAACAGAACAATCGTTGAAATGGCACGTACTATGCTGTCAGATGCAAAATTGCCTAAACATTTCTGGCGGAAGCGGTGATGACAGCCACATATTTAACCAACCGACTGCCGACGAACGCAAATGAAAATCACGCCTCACCATACGAATTGTGGAATAATGGAAGCCCGACCTATCAAACATTAAGACTTTTGGGTGTAAGGCATTTGCCTACGTAGATAAATCAAAAAGAACTAAATTTGACGAAAAGGCAATTGAGGGGGTCATGATGGGATATGATTTTCGAAGCAAAGGATACAGAATTCATACGGGAATAACAACATAATAATTTCAAGAACCGTAAAATTTATTGAAGAGGTTACTAAATGTGAGGAAGTTAATGATATTGAAGAAAACAAAAATGACGCTCCAACACCGGCGGAAAACACCAAAATTGACCTAACGAATGATAACGAAGATCAAATTGAAACCTCGATGGAAAATAATCTCGAACCGAGAAGGTCACATAGGCAAAACAGGGGCGTACCTCCGAATCGTTTTAGAATAACTGTAAATTTGTGTAAAATTGAGGAACCTAAATCGTGGACCGAATTACAAAATATTGTGGACACGGAAATAAAAAATAAGTGGTTGGAAGCGACAAATGAAGAAATGAATTCGCTACATCAAAACAAAACGTGGAAATTAATCAAAGCTATACCGGGAAAGCGCGTCACAGGGTCAAGGTGGACATTTAAGGCTAAAAGAGGGGCCGATGGAACTGTAGAAAGGTATAAGGCCAGGCTAGTGGCCAAAGGGTACTCACAAAAATATGGATGTGATTACGATGAAACTTATGCACCCGTCGTATCACATACCACATTGAGAGCATTTTTAAATGCAGCCGTTTACAAAAATTTAGATGTGACGCACCTTGACGTCAAAACAGCCTTCCTACACGGCAAGTTTGAGGAGGAAGTCTATATACATCAACCGGAAGGTTATTTAAAGAAAGGGGAGGAAGAAAAGGTGTGTAAGTTGAATAAAGCGATTTATGGCCTCAAACAAGCCGCCAGGGCGTGGAATTTAAAGATTAACCAATCCCTACGGAACTTAAATTTCACAGAATGCGAATCGGACCAATGTCTGTTTAAGAGAATCAAAAACGGGGAAATCGCATATGTTATCGTCTACGTGGACGATATTCTCGTTGCAGGTAATAAAGATGATACGCACGAGATTTATACTCAATTGTCCAGGGAATATGAAATCAAAAACTTTGGACATGTAACAGTATTTAGGGATTAATATAACAAAAACAGAAAACGGTAATTTACAACTCGATCAGGAACACAAAATAATAGAAATAGCGGAAAAGTTCAACTTAACCCTTAGCAAACCAACCTACACGCCGATGTGCACTAATTATTTTAATTTGGATCCAGAGGGAAAACTAATGGAAAATAACACAAGGTACAGACAAGCAATAGGCGGATTATTATACATCGCGACACTAACAAGACCCGACATCGCGGCGATAGTTATCCTCTGTGGGAGAAGGAATGAGTCGCCAAGACAAGTTGATTGGGAAGCCATAGAAAAACTGATCAGATACCTGATGACTACTAGAAAAATGAAATTCGTTATTGACAGGTCGAAGCCACCGATCCTCAAAGTGTACAGTGACGCCGATTGGGCGAATGACAGGGTAGACAGGAAGTCTACCACAGGCAACCTATTTAAATTAGGGAACAACCCACTAACGTGGCTTTCTAGAAAACAATCCAGCGTAGCATTGTCATCAACTGAAGCCGAATACATTGCGGCGTCAACCGCTACGCAAGAGATCAAGTGGTTATTAAACCTACATAGCGATCTCGAATTGCCTCAACAATTACCAATAGAAATCTACGAGGACAACTTGTCCGCCATAAAACTCACTAAGAATGAAAAAGCACAGACCAAGACTATACACATTGAGGTAAAATATCATCATATAAGACACCAATACGAAAGTGGCATAATTAAAATTGTTTATTGCCCAACCAAGCAAATGCTTGCAGATATTCTCACCAAGCCACTTCCAAAAACTCAACTTGAATTTCTAAGGAAAGAACTTCAACTGACAATGGGATAGATTCTTCACGCAAAAAGGAGGAATGTTGAAATACGTCCTTCTGACGAACTATTTTGCGTGAAAAATCCACACAATTAACATTTATTTAATCCAGAAATATGTTTGTGAAAGTGAAGTGTGCAATTACATACACATTCAATCTATATACCTGTGAAATATGTATCCATATTTAATCAATACTCAAGAAAACGTTTGTGAAATCAGGTGTAAGTGACCAGCATTCTAAACAAATATACTGCGAACAGTTCAGTCTTCAAATACGCCAATAGATGTCAGCACTACAGCTTTTTCTTCAAGACGGAATCCTATTTAACTTTCTGTGATGACAGATGGCGACACTATTCAGTATAAACCATCCATTGAAACTTTAAAACTGTCTACATTTGACTGTGAACATCTGTCTGTGAATTTGATGACTAATTAAAAACTATTGTTCTCAACCCTGTGAACAGTTTGTGGAACACCAGATTTCGTCAGTGTGTGTTAAAATCTCGATGGGACAACGTCCCGTTTGCGGTGTTTCATGACACCCATTGTTCTTAAAAGGAAGCGTCTGCTCCAACTTAAAGAATGTCACTGAACCACGTATTATAGGCAGTTTGAACTGTCTAAATTTATATATGTCAACATTCAATACATTATATTTTCATTCTATTTATAGAATTACAGCTTATAATCAAGATGTTTGTGATCATTAAAGTTTTCGTTTCTTTTCGATCCCGACTCCTTGCTCATGCTGCATCTCTCATCGATTACTTATATACAAATAAAGTTAATTAGATTTTTAGGTGACAGACGCAAGAAGAAGAAAATTCTGCGTTTCATTACCAGAAAGGTAAGCAAATACCTTTATCTTTCCATTTTTCATCTAAATATATATTGCTGGGTTAGAAGTTTTGGCTAACGCCATCGATAGATTCACTCACTGCTCCCTTATTTTTTCCTTTACTTTGCTACGCAAAAATCCGGATAATTTACTAAAAAATATATTAATGTCAATAAATCCGTATTTTAAACTGTCATTTGAAACAAAATCATTATCAAATTGACTACTTTTTAGTTTTCTATAAGATGAATTAGCACCTTAGGATGTAGTTCTATTATCGTATTTTGCATAGCGATTACCATTAAACTGACTCCTTCTTCGATGCTGTTCTGAAACACATTTTGCAAAATTTTTCATTAAAAAAGCTAATAAATGCTAAGAAGTAGAATACTATTACAAAAACAGGAACGTATTGCTCTAGGGTAAAAAACTGGTTTGTTTCAAATTAAGCACTTAATGCAGGCATGAGAGTGGGTAAAGAACAGAAAGTCTCAAAATACGCGTAAGCTAAAATTTGGTAAAAAACTAAAAGACTGCGCGTGAAATCCTATTCGTCAAAAGATCGTGAAAAAAAACGAATTTCGGCAAAGGATCGCGGAAAAACGCAAATTTCATGAAAGGGCGCTTAAAAAAGCGAATTTTGTTTAAAGGATAGCGAAAAATACGTGAATCGTCAAAACGCTGCAAAAAAAGCGAATTTCGTCAAAGGATCGAGGAAAATACGCGAATTCCGTCAAAAGGTCGCGAAAAGAAATGCGAATTTCGTCGAAGGAAAGCGGAAAACCGCGAATTTCGCCAAAAGATCGCAAATTTTGCCAAAAGATTGTGAAGAAAAAAACGAATTTTGGCAAAGGATCGCGGGAAAACGCAAATTTCGTGAAAGGGCCGCTTAAAAAACACGAATTTAGTTTAAAGGATAGCGGAAAAAACGTGAATCGTCAAAAGGCTGCAAAAAAAGTGAATTTCGTCAAAGGATCGCGAAAAAAACGCGAATTTCGTCAAAGGATCGTGGAAAAAACGCGAATTTCGTCAAAGGAAAGCGGAAAACGCGAATTTCGTCAAAAGATCGAGGAAAGTACGCGAATTCCGTCAAAAGGTCGCGAAAAAACGCGAATTTTGTCGAAGGAAAGCGGAAAAACGCGATTTTCCTTAAAAGATCGAGGAAAATGCGCGAATTCCGTCAGAAGATCGAGGAAAATATGTGAATTCTGTCAAAAGGTCGCGAAAAAAAACGAGAATTTCGTCAAAGAATCGCAGAGAAAATGCGGTGCAATTCTGGCCCGATATGCCTGGTTTGGCCCATTTTTTCGCTGCCAGAAAGAAAAAAAAGCAGTCTTTTTTTTTTTTTTTTTTTTTTTAACAGATAAAAATCAAAAAATTTCTCAAAAATTTACGAAAAGTCGGAAATTCCGATAAAAGTCGGAAGAATCTCATCCCTGTAGCAAATAAAACTTCAAAGAACTAAGCAATTTTGCGATCAAGTTTCAGAGCAAAACCATGAGACCATGAAAATAAATTTGGCGAAAGTGGAAGTTGAAGTCAATATTTTAAAGCTTTCTTATTATTATTTAAGGTATTTAACCAATAACAATAGATCAGTTTCAATCACTTGATCACCAGCCCACCAAGTTTTATCCAACCAATCATAATCGACTATTTGTAGCCTGTATTATGAGCCAACCAATCACAATCGGATAAATTTGAGGGGCAAACAAAAAACACCTGTAGTTGCTAAGGTGGTTTCTAGGCATAGATTAACATACAAGATGGGACATTTCCATAGAGTGTAATGGTAATACGATTGCGATCGTACCGCCTTTAGTGACAATGGAGAAGAAACTCCTCATCCCTGTAATATTTTTATCATTGATCATCTACCTTATTGTGGTCTTTCTTTTTTTAAAGTTTCATGTTTACGTTTTCGATAGAATCTTATACCGATACATGAAGAATAGATATTCTATTTTATATATCTAATATCTATTCTATGTTCATGCACGGCTATATGCTTTTTTTTTTTCTTCTTTTTTACCTGATGAGTGAACGGTATAAGTGTAATGAAAAACAGGGTAAAAATTTCGTCTTGAATGCTATATATGAAGTAAATATGATATAATTGGATTTAAAGCTACATAAAGTAATGGTGTGATATAAAAATATTCGAAACATTGCACTCTACAAATCCCAGAAAATTTCATAAGTACTCCCATTCGGTAGGAAAATTTTTACAGTTGATGTTTTATTAATTTATGAAGTTTAACGTATTTGTTGAAAGTACAATCGAAATATGTCAGTCGATATGTAATCGTAATCGTTTGAGATGCGTGCGCATCCTGTCTCATCCCGTCCTGAAACTGTAGAACAATTTTAGTTGTAGTTCGGATTTTGTATTTGTTGTTTTGTGTTCCGTGTCGTCTTTTGTGTTCTTCAGAATAAACTTTCATGTTTAAAAGTAAAGCCTGCTGTGGTTATTTAGTAATATTTAAGGCGCACTGTGTTACAGGTTATGGGCCCAGACCCAAACCTATTAGTAGAAATATTGCGAAGTAAATAGTAATTGAAATTTTTGTAAAGTTAGTTTTCCGAATGTTCTTTTGAAATGGCCGGAACCGAAACACAGCAGGGACAGTTTATTAAACTGAATGAAAGTAATTGGAATGTATGGAAATTCCAAGTTAAGGTCACGCTTATAGCTAAGGAACTATATGATATAGTAACGGGATTAAAAGTAAAACCGGAAGCAACTGATGCTGGATATTCTGATTTCATTGTCAAAGATGCAAAAGCGCAAGAAATTTTGGTTTCACGTATGGAAGCTGAACCAATATCGTATATAATTTCATGTGTTACAGCAAAAGAAACGTGGGACAAGTTACACACTATTTATGAAAGAAAATCAAATGTAAGTATTCATTTGTTACAACAACAGTTTTTCAATCTGAAGTTTGATGACAACGTGATGAATTTTTTATCTAAAGTTCAGAATATGGTTGCCGAAATTAAGGAACATAACGAAGTAATTCCTGAAAAAATGATCATTACAAAAATAATTATGGCTCTGCCCGAACAATATAAGCACGTCTCTTCAGCCTGGGAATCCGTAGCAGATGAACAGCGAACTTTAAGTAACTTAACTGCTCGTTTGTTAGTTGAGGAAGAAAGATTAAAAACGAAAGAAGAAACTGTTGCTCTTACAGCTAAAAATCAAAGTAATATCAAGTGTTTTTCTTGCGGAAAATTAGGTCACAAGAAATTTCAATGTAGGTATGGTAATAATGTTCCTAAGAACAGAAATATTGTTTGTAATTTTTGTAATAAGAAAGGGCACGTATTTAAAGATTGTTATTTTCGTAAAAATAAAAATATGAAGTCTAATGGTGAAAATGGCAAAAGTTTTGCACTTATGGGAATTATAAATTCTGAATCAGATGTAGAATTCTATTTAGACAGTGGAGCTTCAGAACATATGTGTAATGATGTAAGTCTATCTGGAAATTATTTGAAGTTGAAAGAGGCTAAACAGATAAATATAGGTGATGGAACCTCTATAACAGCTATTGGAATAGGAACTATTTATGTTCAGTCATATAATGGTGAAAATATATTAAAACTGAACTTCAAAATGTATTGCATGTCCCTCAATTAAAAGTAAACTTATTTTCTCAAGGTAAAGCTCTAGATAAAGGTTTATGTATGTCATCCAACTCAGAATGTGCTAAATTTATTCATCAAAAATCTAAAGAAATAGTTGCTATAGCTAAACGTGAAGATAAACTTTTTTAAATGATATTTCGCTTAGATAAAAGCAGAGTGACCATAGACGAAAATACGAGTGAGTTTGAAAATCTAAATAAATATTGTGTTGCTGACAGTAGTGTTAAAAGTAAAAAGAAAAGTCTCATATGGTGGCATGAAAAGTTAGCTCATCAACATTTTGATCATGTCAAGAAGCTGCTTACAGAAAATGAAATTACCTGGGAAAATTCTTCTGATATTCCATTCTGTGAGGCATGCATTCAAGGAAAGCAACAACGTAGTCCCTTTCAAGAAAGTAAATCGAAATCTACTGAAATTTGTAATATAATTCATGCGGATTTATGTGGTCCAATAGAAGTAGCATCAATTGGAAAGTCTCGTTACATGTTAGTGTTAAAAGATGATTATTCTCACTTTAGGAAACTTTATTTTCTCGAAAATAAGTATCAAGTGTATGATAAATTGTTAGAGTTCATATTGATGTGCAAAAACCAGATGAATAAAAATATCCGAGTAATAAGATCTGACAATGGCAAAGAATTCCGGAATGATAAAATTAAAGAACTTTTGATTCATCATGGCATAGAGCATGAAACTTCTGTCCCATATAATCCACAGCAAAATGGCCGAGCTGAACGAGAAATGAGAACCATCATGGAAGCTGCAAGAACTATGTTGGTAGCAAAAAATCTAGATAAGAAGTTCTGGGCAGAAGCTGCGAATACAGCTGTATACATAATTAACAGAACAGGTACTAGCACAGTGAAAGGAAAACACCTTATGAATTGTGGAAAAACAAGACTTTTGACATTAGACATTTAAAGTTTACATTTGGATATGAAGTATGGGTTCACATCCCAAAAGAAAAACGTAGAAAATTAGATGTTAAGAGTGAAAAAGGAATTTTTGTTGGATATGGTGAAAATACTAAAGGATTCAGAGTCTACTTCTCAAGAACAAACGCAGTAACATTACATTTAGAGATATAATAATTAATCCAAATGAGAAACCTTCCTATACTGTAAAGAATGAAAATTTTGTTTTGGATTTAATTGATCCTGTGCAACATCAAAGTTCAGAATTTGATGAAGATAAGGATACTGACATGGATTCGGATAACTTGGCCAATAATCAACAACAAGATGATGATGACAACTGCAGTACAGATTCACCTGCTCCCCAGTTAAGTAATACCAAAATGCACCTTCGAGCAAGAGATAACCTGAGGAAACCATCGAGATTTGAGGACTTTGAAACAAGCTATATAGGTATAACCGATGTGGAAGAACCTATCACTTATGAAGAAGCTATGAACTCAAGTTCATCGAAAAAGTGGCAAGAGGCCATAAATGCTGAACTGAAAGCCCTCTCTGAAAATGATACTTGGGACATTGTTGACAAACCAAATGACTGTAATAATAATAGACAGTAAGTGGGTTTTTAAAATTAAGCGGGACAATAAAGGTAAGATTTCATTATTTAAATGCAGATTGGTTGCTAGGGGTTATCAACAAAAAGGGTTAATATTTGAAGATGTATATTCTCCTGTAGCTAAGTTAAATACTTTAAGAATGTTGTTAGCAATTAGTGTAAATTTTGATTGGGTTGTATATCAAATGGATGTATGCAGTGCTTTCTTACATGGGGAAATCAAAGAGGATGTTTTATGTATTTACCTGATAATTGTAATTTACCTGATGGGAAAGTATGTAAGCTTAAAAAGACTATATACGGGTGCTGGACAGATAATTACACCTTTTTACTTTTTTATTAAATATATTCAAAATTGTTAATTGGTCCAAATCATCCAAGCAACCTCATAGCAAATTGGTATATAGTTTTATATACCGTAGATAAATTTAAATAATATAAGTGATCGTACTTACCTAAATTCTAGTAGAAGAGCAACGCGAAGCATTAATAAGATTATATTATAATTCGCGTCAAAAGTAATTATTAAATTTGAATAATTACGAATAAAATTAAGAGTTTGCGTTGTGATTTATTTAGATGACTCTTCCACTTATGAATTAATCTAAAATTTAAGCTGTAAAAAAAAAGAATTGACACACTTTAAATATTATTAATTAAATAATTACAGAAACTTTTTATGACTTGATTAAATAATTTATTTACATTGATCAAATCTATATACAGAAAAACATAATATTAATTCAAAAAATAGAAAGCAACACTTTTGTTTGCTTCTCATTATTTTAAGTATGTTTAATTATTATAATTGTTTCTTTTTGCTAAAAGAAATACTCTCTTTCATTTTTAAAATTACCTTAATCTTATTTAATTATTGGTTTGATCGGATCTCAGATAACTCTCTACCATAAAATATCCGAAAAGTATTTTTTTAGATTTTTCATATGAACTTATGTGGTAAAAGAAAATGTGTAAAATAGTACCTTCTTTTAATATACGGGATGGTGGCCTTTATTTGTCAAATTCCGAGTAGTTGCGTTGCTTAGGATCATGGCAATGTGTCATCAGGAACGCATCCTCAATTTGGCTTGTTTAGGATTACTCCGATCTGTACATCAGGAAGACATCCTCAATTTGGCTTGTATAGGCTCACTCCGATAGGTACCTCAGGAAGACATCCTCAATTAGGCTTGATTAGGCTGGATTAGGCTCGCTCCGCTAGGTCCATCTCGCCTGGGCTTTACTAGGGCTTGCGGGACTCATTGCACGGGCTTTCAGGAGAGCTCTTGCATCCTCTACATCTTTTTTCAGACTATCTTTTTTTAAAACTTATTCTTCTTGCACACCAGTTCCTGCAGTGGGTGGAGCTATTTTTGTCTAGTCCACTGTTATTGGATGTGAGAAGATTTTTTATTATACTTCGATAGGCCTATTAGCTAGCAGTCTGCAAATGGCCCCTAACATATACTTTAATATTATTATCTGCCTTAAAGTTTGGGTGGTCTGAAGAGTCATAAATTTATCCCAACACTTTTATTGAGGCCATAAATTGCTTCCAACGTTTTTATGATTTTACGACCTCTAATTATACACCACTTTCCATTGGCTTGTCATAAAACGACACCATGGCGTCTGCGTATTGTTGTTGTCTGAGATCCGAACTCCATTCAATATTATACATTCATTTTACAATACAACAATTTTTTAAAAATATATATTTACTATTTAAAATCAACTAAATAATTTCTGTATGAACTTACACTCTTATTTTACTTAAATATATAAACATTATAATTTTACACTCATAATTATATTTTATAAAAAAATATTTATACAAACAGAAATAACAAATTACGTAATTTTACTTTGATTTCACCAACATGGTGCGGGAACATATCATAGTTATATGTTGCCCAGCATCTCTCCCGGTCTCGGAAGAAAAAAAAATAAAAACTGATTGCTGGTTTTATTTTTTTTATAAAGCTTGAAGGAATGTACGTGTCCATATGACTGTGTATCTACACAGTTTTTGATCGAAGACTGTAAAGTTCAATTATGAATGGTTCTGGTATATTTTATAAGAAGTTCTTCTATTGTTTCATAACAGAAAGTTCAACACATGATAGCATAGTTGTCTGTTGACATTCACCTTTATAGAAGACCTCTGTACTGACAATCAGACGTCTTTCTCGAAGCCTTTTTTCTTTACCACACACATGTTTACTAATTTTGTAACTTTACAGTTTAAGTGCCCAAAATACATTCAAAGCTATAATTTTGTCTGAAATTAATATGCCGAAATAAACCTCATTATAAGAAAAATAATGGCATACGCATTTGACATATTATTTCATCACATACAACCTTATGACACAGTGTTTTATCTAAAACACATTTTATACTGAATAAAAGTAAATACAATGCTTGTAATATGATATGTTATATTTTCACATAATTAATCTGATGTATTCAAATTATAATCAGAAAAAATATTGTATACAAACTTGTTACATTATTTTATTCATTTGTTACTTCTAACATGTATGATCTGTCAAAATGTACAAGCTAATTCATCTCCTTTAATATATCATTACGCAATGCTTTCCAACTTTACCCGATACGAGAGAAAAAAAAAGAAGAAGCAGGAGAGAATAAAACCAGTTTTTTGACCGTCGCCGATCCTCCCGAAAAGTGGGGGGTGGTCAAGCTACTAATCGCTTTCTGTGAGGTGATTTGTGCTGTGACCAAATTTTACGACTTCAAAAAGTAAGTATTTAAAACCATTTCATGCTTGTAATTACCGTATTAATTAGTATAATTTCTTGATATACTTTCTTCTTAACTCACTGTGCATGCCTGTATGTAATTTTAAACATAATCTATGCATAAACAGTGTATGTATTTGTATCGTATCTAATGTAAACCTTCTGCCTTTTTTTTATTATTTTGCAGGGGAAAAATGGCGATTCTAGCATGTGCATTCTCCTGCCTCATACTTGAACTGAAGCGAGGGTGGCCTTTTTATGCATCCAGGTTTAAATCTAACCCAAATTGCCTTTCAGGATTAAAAAAAAAATGCATATAATTTTCTTTAACTGATTACATTGTATATTTTTAGACCTCTTTAACAAACACAAATTTTGATTCATGATATTGTTTACTATTAAAATGTAAACAACACGGAAAAATGACTTCTACGGCCTCTCCAAAATGCAAAATATGCATTACGCTGACCTTAAAAATTCACCTTCATTTAATACTATTAAATAGTGTTGTCAGAAAATGCCATTGACGAAGAAGAGAACAATTTTTTTGTCTTAAATTATTATTTATTTAGCCAACAATTCTATCTTAAAAGATTGTTAAATTTTCATATTTATTTATTTTTTTACTGAATGAAATAAAAATTTATTTATTCAAAATTTTATTTATCATTAACATTCCGTATGTGAATTCTACTGTCTAAAATTTAATGATATGTTTAAAAATAAAAGATAATAAATTATTATTATTAATCCAACATTAATAATTATTATTTAAAAAAAAATGTTATTAATACACTTGTAAAATTTTTAAAAGTACTAAAAGCAAATGATAAATATTCTGTAAAATCGTATGCAGTAATCCATGAGTACTCGGGCCCGAACCAAAGAATTTCTGCCAGCAGAAAAGCATCTTTGTATACTCATACATATCCACATCAAATTGCTACAGATCAAGTTTTTAAAATGATAAATTTATGTACTATAAAAAAATTAAGTAAATAAATTTATTAAGCCATACTACATATTTTAATAAAAATAAGGCCAATATATATAAATATATTTATTTATCTATTTTGTTTTCTTATGTTAAATTGGCCAAATTATATAAAAAAAAAATTTATGAACTCACATACTCAAATTTATCAATACTATGTATATTTATATGTGTTAAATTTAGAATTGCATTTAATTCTAAGGGAAAGAAAAGAAAAAAAAAAAAAATGCTTAAATTCTAAACTAACATAAATTTATAAAATATTTTATTTAAAAAAAAATCTAATATCTAGCTGATTTTAGCAAGATGTCATTTAATATTTATATTAAATAATTTTGCTAATACATTTCATTAATTGTTAAATTTGCATATTTTTATATATACAATAAAAATATAATAGTCTTACATAAAATTTTACACTACAACAATGTTATTAATTAATTTAACTTGAATTTAAGCCTACTTTAATTCTAATTGAATACCGTTAATAAAAGTAAATTAGCTTATCAAGTTAAATATAATATAAACTATGTTTGTCTAATGTTAATTTTGATGAAAATTCCATAAATTTTAACTGTAAATGCTAATTGCTATACCTTTTGTTATTTCTTTTGAAAACAACACGAACTTATATTTTTTTAATTATTTTTTTATTAAATCTAGGAACTAAACACTGAGCTAGACACTCCATAAATGTGTAAAACCTAAAAATCAAAAATTTTCCTAAAGAAAACTCAAAATGCTGCTTTTTTACAATATAATATCACTAATTTTATTGTTTCTGAGCATAACATCTAGTAATTATACCATACTTAATTTTTTCTTCGATTCCTTTTTCAGCCAAGAATCCTGAAATTTATGCCTAGGTGGACCATATATTGATGTATCTTTGAATTGATAAATTTTCTACAAATATTTTGTTGGTGTTGGTGCATACCCAGCCGTAGGCCAAAATTGTACCCTATACAGAAAGCCTTTGGTGAGAAAATTTTAATTTTACTTCAATTATTTATTTGTGTATTTTTACTATTATTTTTGTGTGCAATCCTGTTGAAATAACTTGCCTTGTCCATTGTTATACATATATGTGTTTTTTTTTAAAAACCAATGTGCTACACCAAAATCCTTTTTTTTATAAATTTTTTTATATAACATTTTTGTTCATAAAACTTATCCCTGCTGTCTAAATTCTAGACTTTAGCATATAAGTTGTACTTGAACTACCGGAATAAATCTTAGCACTTTTTGTATATTTTATTATATTTAGGCTTATAGCTGACCGCTATCCTAATATAGAGTGCACTAATAATTTATTCCTTGTCAACCATATATTTATATAAAAAAAATATATATATGAGTATGCTATAAAGCTGTTCTAACTACCCTGAACCTATAGCTTACACCTACTCATTTTAAAGAGTAATTCTGAAATTTTGTCATCTAAATTGTAAGGCTATTAGCAAAGGCTACCCTTATAGAAGACAGAAAAAATTCTCTTTTTTTTTTTTTTTTTTTTTTGAAAATTACTCCAACATTATGTACTATGAAATTAATTAAGTTTTAATGTTATTTGGCTTTGTTAAGATTTTATATTTTCTAATTCATATTCGAAAAGAAAAAAAAATATATAACTTTTGCCTGGAGCGAAATATTTCACTGCTCCATTGAAGTTTTGTGAAGCACATTACATAATTTTATAAGTATGTTTTCGGGTGCGCCCTGCACATTTGCTCAATATTGTAACCCTGAGACAAATTGGCGTTCCCATGTTCCTATCCTTTCTTATTATTATTTTGAATTTTAAAAAGGCAAGTTATTAATTTTGTTTCAATTTTTTTTTTTTTATCTAAAAAAGAAAAATTTATTTTTAAATTTTGAAAAATTTTTTAAATTTTGAAATTCGATTAATTATGCATTTTGATTTATTTTTAATACCAATTCATATACCTTACTTGTCCCTTTGATCATCAGTTTTACCCTTATTTTTATACTTTTTTGGATACTTTTGAGCATTGTCTTTTAAATTCTCATTTTTATCCTCATTTGGATAATAACTGGCATGACTCTGAGGTTGACTATTCCTGTATGGCATATGCTGAGGGAAGTAATTTGGTGGGGGTGGGGGATATGGAGAATATCCATACTAACCACCTGTGGGTGCATAAGATTGAAAATTCCACTGCTGGTTTGGGTTAACAAATCTAGGATTAAAATTCGCTCTCGGTTGATACTGTCCATTATAAGAGTACCTTTTATTAAAATGCCGACCTGCGAAATCTCTGCTATCCTTATATGTATTTTTATTATCATTTTTGTACCAGCACGTTTCTAAAGTATGCGAATTTTTTTTACATAATTCGCACCATCTGCTTGATGCAGTATCTTTTGTTTTAACTTTCAAATTGTTTATTTCGGAAGTCAAAATTTTAATTTGCTCCGCGCTTTCCATATTTAATTTTAACAATTTGTCCAAATTTTCCTCAGTGGAGGTTTTTGTAATCGAATTAATTTCCTTTGATGCAACTTGATTGTATGCATCTTCCATTTGTTTCGCAAATTTACATGCGTCGTTGAAATTTTTCGGCGCCATTCTTCGAATGTCCAAACTTAAATCTGCCCTAACTGATTCTAAAAATCTTGTGAATTTTATCATTTCAAATAAACTACCATTACCGTTGTCAATATTTTGGCCACTTTTGTCTAGGTAAAGTTTTGCAGCCGCATTGAATTCACTGATAAAATCAGCGATAGTCTGCGCAGGTTTTTGCCTAAGAGAAAAAAAATTGCTTTGAGCCGCCGAAAAACTTGTTTTAGTAGAAAAAGTATCGATTAATTTTTCTTTAAATTTACCGTAATCTTTTTCTGTATTAAGATTTTCTTCATTAGCTAATTTATCTCTAGCACTACCGACTAATTTCGTTTTCAAGAGCGCTAGTTTCGAAACATTCTCTAATTCCGTTTGTTTAATTAGATTATCGAATTCGTTCAAAAAGAATTTAATATTCGACTCTTTCTTTCCGTCAAAGACGGGGATACAATTCAACAGCGTATCAACACTAGGTTGAGTCATTGTATTCTTTTTAGTTTTTTGTAGCGAATAATTTAGAGAAATAATTTTATTTTTCTGTCCTCTGGTTTTAACTCCAGAAGTATTTAAATCTACACTTCTCCTTTTAAATTTTCGCTTATTGTTGGGCATAACCTTTTAACAGAATGTTTCTGTTTATCATACTTTTTTTTTTTTTTTTTTTTTTTTTTTTTTTTTATATTACCACATATGTATGAAAATATTCTAAATTGCATAAATACATAAAAACAACAACACTAAAATTTAAAAAAAAATTTCTTAGGAGATGAAGTTGTTTTGTAGATTATTCTTTTACACACATAAATACCCCTAAAATATTTATAATACACGTATATATAAAAAACAACATAATTTCATTTAACAGAAAAATATCTGTCTTTTTCTACAGAAAAAAACAATCTTATTTTTTTTTTTTTTTTGTTAATATTGTACTACTACTTCGTAGTACGACTCATAAATTTTCTTTTGTATCAAGGTGATACAATTTCAAAAATCGTGATCTATTGACATTTCAATCATTTTTATACCAGACATATTATAAAATTTTACTCATTATTCTTATTATTATTATTATTTATACATTATATAAAAAAAATATTTTTACAAATGTGTCATCTGTGATGTGCATGCCATTATTTCTCAATGGTAACTGAGATCCAACCACAAGAGAAAAGAGAGAAAAAAAAACAAAATTGTAATTCCTAAATTTACCTATTATAAATCCCAGAATTATTTTTTCATTTCCTTTTTTGTTTTTTTACTAACATATATTATTCATTTTATTTATATAAAATTATTATATGTGTGTCAGTATTGTTACAATAATAAAATTAATTTTAATAAAATTTTAATCAATTAAACTTACATACCTACAATATCTTTAAAATTGTGACATTAAAATAATACTTAAATTTATTTTCCTTTTATTATTATTATTATTATTATTATTATTATTATTTCTAATGACCTCAGATGAACGTTCCTGAGTCATAGCACCATTGTACTTAATGAACGTTCCTGAGTCACGGCGCCATTTGTACTATGAAGGGGGGATGCTGGACAGATAATTACACCTTTTTATTTTTTTATTAAATATATTCAAAATTGTTAATTGGTCCAAATCATCCAAGCAACCTCATAGCAAATTGGTATATAGTTTTATATACCGTAGATAAATTTAAATAATATAAGTGATCGTACTTACCTAAATTCTAGTAGAAGAGCAACGCGAAGCATTAATAAGATTATATTATAATTCGCGTCAAAAGTAATTATTAAATTTGAATAATTACGAATAAAATTAAGAGTTTGCGTTGTGACTTATTTAGATGACTCTTCCACTTATGAATTAATCTAAAATTTAAGCTGTAAAAAAAAAGAATTGACACACTTTAAATATTATTAATTAAATAATTACAGAAACTTTTTATGACTTGATTAAATAATTTATTTACATTGATCAAATCTATATACAGAAAAACATAATATTAATTCAAAAAATAGAAAGCAACACTTTTGTTTGCTTCTCATTATTTTAAGTATGTTTAATTATTATAATTGTTTCTTTTTGCTAAAAGAAATACTCTCTTTCATTTTTAAAATTACCTTAATCTTATTTAATTATTGGTTTGATCGGATCTCAGATAACTCTCTACCATAAAATATCCGAAAAGTATTTTTTTAGATTTTTCATATGAACTTATGTGGTAAAAGAAAATGTGTAAAATAGTACCTTCTTTTAATATACGGGATGGTGGCCTTTATTTGTCAAATTCCGAGTAGTTGCGTTGCTTAGGATCATGGCAATGTGTCATCAGGAACGCATCCTCAATTTGGCTTGTTTAGGATTACTCCGATCTGTACATCAGGAAGACATCCTCAATTTGGCTTGTATAGGCTCACTCCGATAGGTACCTCAGGAAGACATCCTCAATTAGGCTTGATTAGGCTGGATTAGGCTCGCTCCGCTAGGTCCATCTCGCCTGGGCTTTACTAGGGCTTGCGGGACTCATTGCACGGGCTTTCAGGAGAGCTCTTGCATCCTCTACATCTTTTTTCAGACTATCTTTTTTTAAAACTTATTCTTCTTGCACACCAGTTCCTGCAGTGGGTGGAGCTATTTTTGTCTAGTCCACTGTTATTGGATGTGAGAAGATTTTTTATTATACTTCGATAGGCCTATTAGCTAGCAGTCTGCAAATGGCCCCTAACATATACTTTAATATTATTATCTGCCTTAAAGTTTGGGTGGTCTGAAGAGTCATAAATTTATCCCAACACTTTTATTGAGGCCATAAATTGCTTCCAACGTTTTTATGATTTTACGACCTCTAATTATACACCACTTTCCATTGGCTTGTCATAAAACGACACCATGGCGTCTGCGTATTGTTGTTGTCTGAGATCCGAACTCCATTCAATATTATACATTCATTTTACAATACAACAATTTTTTAAAAATATATATTTACTATTTAAAATCAACTAAATAATTTCTGTATGAACTTACACTCTTATTTTACTTAAATATATAAACATTATAATTTTACACTCATAATTATATTTTATAAAAAAATATTTATACAAACAGAAATAACAAATTACGTAATTTTACTTTGATTTCACCAACATGGTGCGGGAACATATCATAGTTATATGTTGCCCAGCAACGGGTTAAAAAGAGCACCAAAATATTGGTATGAAAAATTTCAGAAATTTATGTCTTCTCAAAATTTTGTAAAATCTGAAAATGATCAATGTTTGTATTTCAAATTTTCGAATGATTGTAAACTTTATGTATTGATATATGTTGATGATTTGATTATCACAGGTTCTGATAGCAAGCAAATAAATGATTTTAAATGTGAAATGAAAAGAAATTTTAAAATGAAAGATTTTGGTCCTATTTCTTATTATTTGGGTATATCTATTTCTCAGAATGTAAATGAAGGTATTTTAACATTAGATCAGAGTAACTATTTAGAAAATGTGTTGAAAAGATTTGATATGTTTGAATGTAAAAGTATCTCTACTCCTATGGACACTAACTTTAATTATGAATGTTTAATTAATGAAAAATCAGAAAATGTAAATGTGGAAAATAAATGTAGAAAATTAATTGGTTGTATCATGTATGCAATGCTAGGAAGCAGACCTGATTTATGTAATTCTATCAGTATTTTGAGTAGATATCAAAACTATGCAAGTGAAAAGTTATTGTTGTTCTTAAAAAGAGTGTTGCATTATATTAAAGGTACAGTTGACTTGAAGTTAGTGTATAGAAAAAATGTAAATGCTGAATTAGTTAAAGGTTTTGTTGACGCAGATTGGAGGGGGGGTGATACTATTAACAGGAAATCTACAACAGGGTATTGTTTTCAAATTTATAATTGTACAATTTCATGGTGTTCTAAACAACAAACTTGTGTAGCTTTATCGTCTACAGAGGCGGAGTACATTGCCTTGAGCCTATGTGTAAGTGAAGCTTGCTGGGTTCGAAATTTATTGATTGAATTAAATTTAAAATGGTTGTGGAAATTTTGTTATACCTCTCTATGAGGATAATCAGTCAGCTATTCGTATCAGCAAGTCATGTGAACAACATAAAAGATTAAAGCACATAAATGTTAAGTATCGTTTTGTGCAAGAAAAAGTAAGAGATAGAACTGTTTCAATTAATTACATTCCATCTACAGAACAGGTTGCTGATTTATTAACTAAGCCTCTAAGTAAAGTATTGTTTGAAAAATTCAGAAAAATAACGTTCGGTTAATTTTTTTTTATGTTGTATGTATAATATATATTGTATTGTATGTTAAGTGCTATGATTTTTATGTTAGACATATTTAGATTGAGGGAGGATGTTGGAAGTACAATCGAAATATGTCAGTCGATATGTAATCGTAATCGTTTGAGATGCGTGCGCATCCTGTCTCATCCCGTCCCGAAACTGTAGAACAATTTTAGTTGTAGTTCGGATTTTGTATTTGTTGTTTTGTGTTCCGTGTCGTCTTTTGTGTTCTTCAGAATAAACTTTCATGTTTAAAAGTAAAGCCTGCTGTGGTTATTTAGTAATATTTAAGGCGCAAATAATCTTTTAAAATTTACGCATTTTCACTTTCTTACAGATAAAATAAAAATATTGTTTTTAATGTAAATAACGTACAATCAATTTAATAATATTTATAATATTAACATATAAGAAATAATAATAAAATTACAGATGGGGAAAAGTTCATTTCGACAAATTTTTAGAATTATATAAATTTAACAGTTAAAAATAAATAGAGGTACTGACATTACACTCAATAAAGTTTTATTCGATATGAATAAATTAACACATTACCTGAATTTGATTTTTACAATTTAATCTCATAAACTTACATATTTACGTTATTAACAGAACTTTCTAGGGTTTTTCTTTTATATTATTACTCTAATTATCATTTTGTGAGTTAAAGGTGGTCAATACAAATACGGAAAAAAAAGGCAGCAGCTAAATAAATAAAGCAAGCACAAATAGAATATCGTCTGACACCTGCTTCGTTTTAGGAAAGAATAGATATTCAAAGCATAGAGGGTAAACATATTTCTTCAACATAGGTAAATTTCGGAGGCTTGTTAATTCTTCCCCCTTGTCGGTAGTGACGCTAGTACTGTTGCCATTGCAGATTTTGCCGCAAATGTCCTATCTTGGTTCTTAATCTATGGTTTCTATGATGTGACGTTAGTTGAAACTGATCTATTGTCGCATTATAGCATATTTGCAAAGTTACGATAATGTGAAAGCGTGAAAACAAAATGTAAACAAGCCGCAATGACAGTTGTAGCAGGGCATTTAAACGGAAATGAAGGGGTTATGTCTACATTTTCCCTAATATCTCAGTAAATAATTATCACACAGTTAAGAGATTGGTATCAACTTATTCAGAATACAATATCATTTCTAAAAATGTAAAAAAAAAAAAAAAAAAAAAAAAATCGATTTTTGACGATTTTAAAAGCGTACTGTCACCTTTTAATGACGCTGTTTCAAAGATTGAGATTATGCTAGTTCAAATGTATTGAAACTCTTATAAATCACTGAATTTCACTACGGTAGAAGAACGGCAGTTAAATATTTTCCTCTACGCAAGTTTAATCCGAAGCACTACTACTTCTACTTTCAGCTACTCTAAGAATTATAGACTATAATATTAGACCCTTCTATTTCAAACGAAGTGACGTATTTGAATGAATGAATGACAATTAATGAAAACATTCCCTGACGATGGCTGCTGGATTGAAGACCGAAAGTACTCCGAAATTTAACTAAAATGTATTTTTAAACTTGTAGCATCTGTATTATTATTATTTGTCACCTTATAAGTAAACGGTGAACTTTTTAAAGTTCATACTATGTAAGTGTATGATTGTATCAAGGTGGAAGGTTGCATTTCATCTTTTGATTTTATTTATAAAATACTTTTCACAATTTCACAAAACAGGACCCCATGAGAAAAATCTGGACAGACCCCTGGGAATTGCCGTTATTAAAATTAAATGTCATTAAATGGCGCCCGACCTGAAAAGCATCACAATGACTGGATCCCAACATGCGTCTTCACTATTCACATTAGAGGTCTGCACGGGCCAAAATTTCCAGGCAGGCCCTGGCCCGGCCCGACTCATAGTAAAAGAAATTCGGCTCGACCCGATCCCGGCCTGCAGAAAAAATAATATTGCCCCGGCCCGGGCCGAGTGAATTTCTACAAAACATTGATTTTTACGTCGATTTGGTTAAAAATTTGTCTCGTACGAGGAGTTCTGACCAAAAATATTTATTTTAACTTTTTTTTTAATGTTTATAATCTTCATTTTTATAGAAGTGCCACAGGCTGCGATATTTTTTTAATGAATCTCTATTTCTTGTATGTAAATGTTTCAGTTATCATTAATATTGTTAATCCATATTCTATGTATTGAAGTGTTAAAAATCTGAAAAATGCTATGCAATAAAATCTTCTAAGACGGAATTGCACAGAAAAAAAAAAGAAAAAAAACGCATTATAGACAAGTTCCCTTCTTAGCAAGTGTAAATGTATTACATATTCTTTTCTTACGTATTAATATATTAATTTTGCATGGATCAACACGTTTTTCAGTTTAAAACAGGATTCCGTCATAGGCAGGTTCCTTTTCACACGTTTTACTATATTTTAATTTATCTATATTTCAATAAGCGTAGAAATCTACTGTTCTTTAAAAAGAATAAATTTTAATGTTTAAGTGTAGAATAATGGCAATTTAAAAATGTGTATTTTTTGCAAAAAATTTTGGGCTAGGCCTAATTTAACTGACCTTTGAATGAACCAGGCCAAGCTGAGACAATGATTTTCATACGGGATGGGTCAAAACTAGGACTGCAAATTTTGGGCCGTGAAGACTAGAAATGAAACCAGTTCCGGCTCTGTACAGGAAAAAATAAATTAGGCCCTGCCCTACCCGGCCCAGCCCGAACCTTCAGAAAAAGTATGATCCACGCCCGGCTCGGCCCGAGTGCCGTGAATGAAAACCGGCCCTTGCAGATCTCTGATTCACATAGCAACTTCGAAACATTAAATCTTAATGAGAAATAGAAAAGTATATTTCGCATTTATTAAATTCTAATTAATGAAGTATTTAAACTGTATCTGGTTATTTTTTGTTTTGTTTTTTCATGAAATTCTCACTGCAAATAACAAATATAATAAAACAAAATTTAAGATTTTTTATGCTGTTATTATTACTTATTTTTATCATTTTACCTGATAAAATTTTCAGGCTTGTTGTAAATCCCAATCGCTTGTTGTTACAGTCACAAGTATAGGGCGATACACGCTTTTTATCACTTTTCCATCATCTCTTTTCTTTTCTCCTACTGCAATTTAAATTTATTTTATGACAAATCTGTTAGTAACGTTATCTCAAGTATATCACTCTGGAGCAAAATAAGGTAAATTAAAAGCTTTGTTCACGAATAAATAACTGTTAGAGATGTTTATCCGTCGATAAAAGCGTACTTTACTTGCCCGTAACTTATTCAGCTTTATTCATTCTAACCTCATAAATATCAGAGTATAGAGCATTGATATGGTTTACTCAAAATGAAGAATGAAAAATAACTATGATCAATTCAAATTGCCTTGTTTCAAAAACTCTCCTCGGGCGGTACAGAAAAAAATGAAAATTTGAAAGTATTTTATTTCACGTGTGATTTTCCTCAAAAATATTGTAGTAGAATTACTAAACTATTTTAATTCAGATACTAGACGAAGCGAATATTATATCAGAAGAAAATAAATTACTGTGAAAAAAAGATGCATGCATGTACGTGTGTGTATCTGTTTACCATGTCTAGTAAAATCAACCGCAAGTAGAGGTCTGAAAATTTAGATGATGATAGTCCAAGCGGAGATGTAGTGGAGGGTATACTTTGGTATACGCCGTATACCTTATAGATTTTTTTAAGGATCTCCGTATACCCTCTGTTTCTCTAATAAGGCTAGCGCTTACCCTCTGCTGTAGT
Organism: Maratus speciosus; assembly: GCA_963932465.1. Lineage (NCBI taxonomy): Eukaryota > Metazoa > Arthropoda > Arachnida > Araneae > Salticidae > Maratus > Maratus speciosus. The sequence goes on along the minus strand of OZ010786.1, from coordinate 104,713,884 downwards.
CCAAGGCAGATGCTGATGCACCTGAGGCTCAGATTTTTCATTATTTTGTTAATTAACCGAGATATCAGGGTTGGTAAAAAACAGGGTTTTTTTCAAAAAAAACCCCCAAAACCCGGTTTTTTTGGTTTAAACCAGGTTTTTTTTTTTAAATATATTTTTTCTGTTACATATAGGGGAGACCGGGGGAATGTCGCCAACCCGGGTTATGCCGCCACCCCACCTAGTTTAAAAACTAAGGGCAGTTTGAGATAGTGAATGTGCCTGCACTATAGCGGCCAACAATATAAACAGTGCCTAAAGTGAGAGTGACTTTGCTGTACGTCGTTCTTTTGTTCTAGTGAAAAATGTAGTTTTCATCTAGTTGCTTGTTATTTTGGAGATTCAAATGAGTAGAGATAAGCACCTTTTATTGTAACATTAGGTATTTAAGATAATATGACCCGTAAACTATATGCATTCGCCGACATTTTGATGTAATGTGTTGAACAAGTTCGGTTCTTGTTTCGGCTTTGCTTGAGGATTTCCGCAATATTGTCCTCTCGGGGTAATGCCGCCACCATGCAAATCGGGTGAGAAATGGCCTCATTTTAATGTTGTGGAGCCGATTCAGCAGAGTGACTTTTGCAATATGAAGTAAATTGTAAACTTAACCATTATTTTGCTCAATTACATTGCTTTCTAACTATTTTCAGTAAGTTGTGTGTTTCCTAGTATCCATTTGATGCATGTACTAGGTCATTAAAGAGTGGCGGCATTACCCCGGTACAGTGGCGGAATTACCCCAGTGTCCTGGGTAATCCCGCTACTGTGCAGAGGTTTAAAAAATATTTTTTATGTATGCTTACTTTACAGTTATGATTACGGTTAAATTTATACAGATACTAAAGATCATGATTCAGCTTTAGAATTTTTACTATTAAAAAATAAACATTTTTTCGAGGTGAAAAAATTTAAATTCCCTTAAGTTGTCGCCATTCCCCCGGTCTCCCCTACATGCATATTTATTGATAAAAATAAACATTGTTGGATATATAAGTAATATAACATCATTTAAAAATAATTTAAATTAAATAATTACAATCAATTATGTAGAAAATTGAAATCATTTAAAATTTAAACATTTTTAGTAAAAGCTATGTCTTATGTTCCATGAATAAAATACTCTACCTAGTGAAACATTGATACCTTGAAAATTTTAATAAACAATCTTTTGATTACTAGTACTATAAATAAATATATGGTGTAGTTTTATGAATATTACTTTTCCATGGCTATTCAAAATAATTTCTTTGAAATATTTGTAACCTGAGATATCTGATTTTTCTGTTAGAACCTACGGGAACAATTATTATCTTTTATTGAAAGTAAAGCTTTTTATAAAGAATTCCTGGAATGATTTGAATTTAGCAGTAGGTCTTTACACGTTTCAAGAAGTATTGTGTATTGTCATTTGACACTTCTCTTCAGAAACTGCCATGCTTAAAAGAAAAAAAAAAGCAACAGTAAAATAAACAGAAATACCTATTTACCAGCTTTTTAGACTACTGAAAACATTGATCTTAAAATGGAAAGTCGATTTATAAAAGTTGTCATCCATTAAAACAATTAACAAGTCATCAGACATAATACACAGGATTTTTTTTCTAAGATATTTTATAATACATATTACTTTTATATGTCTAAACTAAAAATTAATAATATATATTTTTAGGCATTTTTATGAGACTTTTTTCTGTTATGTCTCACGCGAACCTTATCTCGATTTTTACCGATTTTCTTTTTGTCAGATCTAAATAGTGGATTCGATTATGCAATAGACGATTTAAATATCTTATTGCATATTTTAGTTAAAAGTAAACAGGTGCTTCACTAGCACCCAATTTTTCAATGTCCTCTTATTTGACTTCATATCTTGAGTTTCTTTTTAGGTGCGTTCGTAATTATATAAATACGTAGCACCTATAGTCGTCGTTCAGTCCGTCTGTCTGTCCGTCCGTCCGTCCGCATATAATAGAGCAAAAACTACCCAACCGAATGGTCTGAAATTTTAAATATATGATTGTTGTAAAATTTTGTCGAGCCATTTCAAATTATTTGAAAATCGGTTGTATAGTTAAATTACAGGGACAGTCAAAGTTTTTCTTTACATTACGGCCAATGGAAAAAATTATTGCACGTGCATTTTAATGATGTTAAAGCTTTCCGAATGGTCTCAAATTTTAAACATATAATTATTGCGACATTTTGTCGAGCCATTTCAAATTTTATGAAAATCGGATGTATAGTTTAATTACAGGGACAGTCAAAAGTTTTTCTTTGCATTAAAGCCAATGGGAAAAATTATTGCAAGTGCATTTTAATGATGTTACAGCTTTCCGAATGGGCTGAAATTTTAAATATATAATTGCTGCAAAATTTTGTCAAGCCATTTCAAATTTCATGAAAATCGGATGTATAGCTTAATTACAGGGACAATCAAAAGTTTTCCGTTACATTAAGGGGAATGGGAAAAAATTATTGCAAGTGCATTTTAATGATGTTACAGACTATGCTCTTATGAATTGCAAATAAATACACATTCAGTACAATATGGGGTGCAAAAAATAATTATAAAACTAGTTATAGTACGAACGCACCTCATTTGCCACGTTTGACGAGCAATTTCCAACTTGTTTATTCTTAAGGCTGTTCTAAAATCCGAAAGGTCAACTTTATGACATAAGTTTTAATTTATTTTTATTCGGAAATGCATGAAACTAGCAGATGCTGTTGTTCAGAAACTATGTATAATGGAACTGTGTTTTCCGGCTTTTTTTGCAAACGCAATAGATCTTTCAGAAAATAGTGTCAAAGTTGGCGTTTTGAACCGAATTTCTGTGCGAAAGAAAAGTAACTACTCAAAGAAGGTTAAAAATATCTTTGTCACGTTATCAAAATTGCTTATAACTCAATAGGTAATTTATTTATCAAAAATGGAAAACACAGTTCGATTCCAAATCGCTTCCCGTCAGCCCTTCCAATTTTATCTTTCCGTTAAAAAATTAATTTGTAAATGTGTCAAAGCATTTTGCGCTTGTTGAGTAGAGCAGTTGAATACAGCCGTAAAAGATAATTTCCCCAATCAAGAAAATTTTCTTTTGCAGCTTGACTGAAATGTTAAAGGTAAGTTTATGCTATTAATTGTAAATAATCTGCGTTTTCTCAAAGGAAAATATTTTATTCAAAATATTGAATATTTTTAATCTATTTTATCTTTGCTACATTCACATGTTTTAAATTTTATCTTTAGAGCTTCAGATATGTTCATCAACACATGCAATTTGCATTCTACATGCATACAAATATAACCTAGACTCACTATGTCTCACGGTGACTGCTAGGATAAGACTGTTAAAAGTAGAAATTATTTATATCCGATAATTTGAAACACTTAAATTATAAAAATGAGAAAATATTATTTTAGATATTTTCTAAAAAAACAGTTGGTTAACCAATTGATTTAAACCAAGCCAATCCTGCTGGTAACAGAGTAAAATCATAATGCAAAACCCCAATCCCAATGTAGGAATGCAAGAAAAACAAAAGCTTATTAAACCCAATAGCCATGATACAGCAAAGAAAACTGCAGCCAATCATTCATTAGCATACAGAACAATAAAAAAGAAAAGTGCCCAGCTAAACTGATGGCATTGAGCTCACAGGCTATTCACACTAATTGTATATTATACTCTTATTTTAAAGAATAATGCCTCTCAAAAAAATAAGTGAAGGGGAATTAGCCCCCGTTTCCCCCTTTATACTTAACCAGTGAAAACCTCCAAATCTAATCAGGGAAGCTCCTTATCATAATAAACCAGTATACCAAATTTGGAGCAAATCGAATAATCCTGCAAAAAAACCATTTATCTAAATTAAGGGGGTGGACTAGCCCCCCTTTATCCTTAACCAATGAATCCCCAAAACGAATCAGGGAAGCTCCTTAACATAATAAACCGGTATACCAAATTTGGAGCAAAGCGAATAATTCTGCATGAAAAACCCGTTTATATAAATTAAGGGGGGTGGACTAGCCCCCCTTCCCCCCTTTTCCTTAACCAATGAACCCCCAAAACTAATCAGGGAAGTTCCTTGACATAATAAACCGATATACCAAATTCGGAGCAAATCGAATGATTCTGCATGAAACCCCATTTATCTGAATTAAGAGGGGTGGACTAACCCTGTTTCCCCCCCCCTTTATCCTTAACCAATTAACTCCCAAAACTAATCAGGGAAGTTCCTTAACATAATAAACCGGTATACCAAATTCGGAGCAAATCGAATGGTTCTTCATGAAAAACCCATTTATTTGAATTAATGGGGTGGACTAACCCCCCTTTCCCCCTTTATCCTTAACCAATGAACCCCCAAAACTAATCAGGGAAGTTCTTTAACATAATAAACCGGTATACCAAATTCGGAGCAAATCGAATGATTCTGCATGAAAAACCCATTTATTTGAATTAAGGGGGTGGACTAACCCCCTTTTTCCCTCCTTTATCCTTAACCAATGAACACCAAAAACTAATCAGGGAAGTTCCTTAACATAATAAACCGGTATACCAAATTCGGAGTAAATCGAATGATTCTGCATGAAAAACCCTTTTATCTGAATTAAGGGGTTGGACTAACCCCGTTTTTCCCACTTTATCCTTAACAAAAGAGCTCCCAAAACTAATCAGGGAAGCGCCTTATCACAATGAACCTAGAAAAATTTTTTGAAGCAAATCGGATGTTTCTATCAAGAGTTATCGCGTTACGTACATGCATACATACATACATACATACGTAACATACATACATACATACAGAACGGGCGGGCACATTAGCTCTCAGGCTTTGATAGCCTGTGAGCTAAAAAGTAACCAATAGAGAGAATTACTTATGATTATGTCATCATTGAGGCATATGTAATTCTTAGTAAATCTTAACTAATCAAACAATCTAAGTAGTAAAAGTGTATTTTTAGCTCAAATCTGCCATCTTGGCTATTTTTAAAAATAAAAACATAAAAAAAGGAAGAAAAATAACTAACTACTTGTTTTTTTCTTCCCAGCTAATTTTAAAAAAATTAGTTAGTCTGCTATGTAGATTTAAAGGTTATAAGAAAAGTTTGATTGATTAAAAATGTTTGTCACTTTTACAAATTTATTAATTCATCATTTTTCTAAAGCTTTTGTTGTAGCTTCTGCATAACTTGGATTTTGCATTTTTCAATAATATGTAAAATAAAAGAAAACATTAAGGAAAAAGAGAAAAAAACCACATAAAAAAAACCCAGCATGTTTTTTTTTAAAAAAAACCATTTGGTTTAAACCATGGTTTAAACCACGGTTTAAACCAGCGTGGTTTAAACCAAACAACCCTGCGAGATATTAATTAAAAAACACAATGAACATCGCAAAATGGCGCATGTTCACCGTTCGCAAGCTTTTCGACCGCATTCAGAAGAAAACGAAGTATACAAAATCCGACAGGCGAAAACGGCTCCTTACAAAGTCTACGTCGGCTTAACTATTAGAGATACGGAAAAATAAAAAATTCCAAACATACATAATTTAAGCTTTCTAACAATGATATCCGTTTTAAAAAAATGCGAACGTTAACATTTTCAGAAAAATTAATTTGAAAACTTCTTTTTCTTCTTTCTTTTTTTCCGAAGGGCGCATTAGATTAACTAATCTAAGCATAGCAAAAACGAAAAATAACAATTTTACTAGCATACATTTTTTTTTAAACGACGTCTATGATTTAAAAACTATTAATATTAATATGCGTCATTTTTGGTCAAGTGTTTTCATAAGCTGTTATAAGTTGATTACACCTAAAGCATATAATATGAAATTATTGATTGCATCAGATACATTTCTCAAAAATTTGTCCCATTATTAATTAATCAACCGTTTTAAATTTAACATTTAACAATTTTTGACCTTCCCGTTTTAGAGGTATATAAACGGTTGTCACTCAAAATAGAGGTAGACTTGATTTGATGGCGTATCACGAGTATAGCGCCTAGAATATATAGTGTGGAAATCGGTTATCCCTGTAATGGTGTTATTACACGAGGGGTCAAAGACGCTTCAGATTCCTGGCGTCTCCATGATATTCCTATGACTCCAGGGGAGTCGCTTGGAGATCGAGCGTCTTTTTTCTGTCGGAGCATCTTTGACGCCCGAAACGAGGCGAGTCGCCAGTAACAGCCAATAAATGCTTGGAAATCTGATAATAGAAAAGCCTTTTCCGGAACAGCCAATGAAATGCTTGGAAAAGACGGTCCGTGAGGCGGCTGTTGTCTCTAGACGCTTGGAATCTGAAGCGTCTTTGACCCCTCGTGTAATAACACCATAATACTTTTTAAAAAAAGCGCTAAAATATTGTATTCCTTAAATATGCAACGATGCTGCTGAAATATGAGGATCGCAGCGACATCTGCAGGATATTTTCTACAACTGCAAGATATTGCTAGTCTATACAATGTAATACTAGTGATATGAAAATCTCGCAGATGTCGCTGCGATCGACACTTGGAATTTTAGCAGTATGGTCGCACATTTAAGGGATACAAATTTTTACCACTATTTGGATAGCTTATTTCCACACTAGGTATTCTATACGCTGTATCACGAGGCTAACGAGAAAGACAGGCTACCGCGGTGCATTCCACGTATTTTTTTACAGACCGCTGATACAGCGTCTAGAATACCTACACTGTTAAAAATATCGTGAAAAATTACCTCTGATTTCTGACCAATGAAAGCGCTCCATAAGTTTTTATGTAGCGTTCTCATTGGTCAGAAAATAGATAGCCTTTAAAAACAGAGGTAATTTTTCACGATATTTTTAACAGTGTAGTGTGGAAATATGCTATCTAAACAGTGCTAAAAAAATTTTTATCCCTTAAATGTGCGGCTATACTGCTAAAATGCCAAGTGTCGATCGCAGCGACATCTGCGGGATTTTCGTATTACTAGTATTACATTGTATAGACAGCAATACCTTGCAGTTGTAGAAAATATCTTGCAGATGTCGCTGCGATCTTTATATTGCAGCAGCATCGTTGCATATTTAAGGGATACAATATTCTAGCGCTTTTTTAAGTATTACAGAGATAGCCGATTTCCACACTATGTATTCTAGTCGTTATACCGCTGGAGTCGCGTGATGCTCGAATGCACCAATGAAAGCGTGCGAAAAGAGCATCACTTCACTCTAGCAGTCTGTAAAAAAAAAGACACGTGAGATGCACCGCGGTAGCCTGTCTTTTTCGTTAGCTTCGGCGTATCAGTAGTGAGCGTGATTGTTGTGGCGTTAAAATACGTCTTTAGAAATTTGTTTGACAAGATATTTAATTCTACGTGATAAATTTGGCGTTAACCCTTTAACCGGCTGGCCCGGATTTTTCCGTTTCTAGAAATCATGTTAAAATAGCTGTAGACAAAAATATTTTAAACATAATTTTATTTTGAACTATATCATATATAGAAAGAAGTGATATTAAAGATATTATAGCATCAAACTGCGATTAATAAATATATTTATCCTGGAATTTACAAGCATTCCTAAAAAAATACAGGAAAACCCTTGGACGGTGAAAGGGTTAAAATAAGATGTTATCGACGGTGAGTCCCCGTCACAGCTTAAATATGCTGATTCAAAGAATTCTTAAATATTTCAGCGCTCCGATTAAGTTTTATTATTCCTTTATTCCTCAGATTTTTCCAGGCGTTTGTCGTCGGGGACGTCAGAGCTTGGTTATAGCGACTAGAATACATAGTGTGGAAATCGGCTATCTCTGTAATACTTAAAAAAGTGCTAAAATATTATATCCCTTAAATGTGCAACGATGCTGCTGCAATATAGAGATCGCAGCGACATCTGCAGGATATTTCCTAAAACTGCAAGATATTGCTAGTATAACGTCTAGAATATATAGTGTAGAAATCGGCTATCCCAGTAATACTTAAAAAAGTGCTAAAATATTGAATCCCTGAAACGTCAAACGATGCTGAAATCCAAAGAGTCGATCGCAGCGACATCTGCAGAATATTTTCTAAAACTCCAAGACGATTTTTCCAAGGCGCTGAAATAATACGATGTTTATATTGAAACTATAAAATATACCGCAGATGGCGCTGTAGTCGGCTCTTTGGATTTAAGTATCATTGCACATTTAAGGAATACAATGTTTTAGCGCTGTTTTGATAGAAGATTTCCACACTATTTATTCTAGACGCTATATTGCTAGCCTATACAATGTAATACGAAAATCCCGCAGATGTCGCTGCGATCGACTCTTTAGATTTAAGCAGTTCGTCGTACATTTAAGGGATACAAATTTTTAGCATTGTTTGGATAACTTATTTCCACACTATGTATTCTAGACGCTGTAGCTTTGTTATAGCGACTAGAATACATAGTGTGGAAATCGGCTATCTCTGTAATACTTAAAAAAGCGCTAAAATATTGTATCCCCTAAATATGCAACGATGCTCCTGCAATATACAGATCGCAGCGACGTCTGCAGGATATTTTCTACAACTGCAAGGTATTGCTAGTCTATACAATGTAATACTAGTAATACGAAAATCCCGCAGATGTCGCTGTGATCGAAACTTGACATTTTAGCAGTATCGTCGCACATTTAAGGGATAAAAAGGGACAATAATCCCTCTTCTTGAATTTTTTAACGCTTTTCACGCATTCTAATCTCGTAGAAAATTGACGGGTCTGTAACTCAAGTGCGTAACGTCATAATACACAGACAAATATAATAAAGAAAGAAAATACAATTAATTAGACCGTAATTTACGTTAACCACGCATCTCATTAACGACAGAAATCTAATAATTAGTATATGAGAATGGTGAAAATATCTTGCGCAATTACCAAGCAAGCAATTATGCGCCAAATTGTAAAATCTATAGGCATTAACTTTCGAGGAATAGGAATTCAGGATCTGATGCTACTAAGATTTACTATGTATCATCCAATTATGTGCCTGCATAAGTTCGCTTTGAAGAGCTAGACAAGTAAGCAAACATAAACCTGACGATAATGATAAAGTCGCAACGTTTTTGTACAAAATCTTCTTAGACCTGGAAGCGGCTGCACAGACGACAGACCTCATCGAGTTGACGATTGAAATTTTAGGATTAGCGTATTAAAATGCAACTGGTCTGCCACGTCCTATCTTGGTGGAAACCACCTGAAAACCCGATTTTAGTGGCTGATCGGTTGGTTTCTCGTTGTGTTTTCCTGCACCAAAGGTATGAAAACATGGAGGACTGGGAGCAGGAAAACACAATGGTAAACCTATCAGTACCACTAAAATTGAGTTTGCAGGTATTTTTCCAAGGTATGACTTGGCAGACCAGTTACATTTTAATATGCGAATCGAATTTTAACTAATCCTGGGATTTCAGCCGTCAGCTCAATGAGGTGATGGTTTGTGCAGCCATCTGCATGTTCACAATACCTACTCGGTTCAGATCCCCAACCGTTTTGATTGGCTCGTCAGATTCAGGTATTTAGATTATACTGATTTTGAATGTCTTGGAAATGGTGGTCGGAGTTTTAAAATTGTGTTGTAAGTTATCTCCAAGTGGATTCGTAGTAAATATGTTTTCTGTCTTCATTATTATAGAATTCCACTTCGAATCCAAGCAGCTCACAGTTTGAAAAATTTAAAAATTTTATTTTTTAATTATTTAAATTATAAAAATAATTTGAAGGAAAAAATGGAAAGTTTTTTCTTTTCAACATTTAATTAAATTATTAAAAATTTTAAACATTATTAACAATTTGTATAAATAATAATAATAATAATAATATTCGTTATAGTGATTGCGGTTTCAACGAATTTCGTGCATTTTTGAAATCTCTACACAACCAGGTTGATACTTCCAATGATTTTGTTGTTTTCATGAGCGTGAAGCTCTTATACATGACAAAATAATAATAAGGTTTACACAAGCGCAAAAACACTAACATTATTAATAGCGTGTGAGACGCACAATTTGTTTTATTGCGTTTATAGAAATTGAAAAAAAAGTTTGTAAATTATTTATGTAGATACTCACATATTTTTAAATATATTCATAATCATCATTAAATTGCGTTGTAGTTGTGATTAAATTCTGTGCATCAAAAATAGCCGTTGCATGATGCAGTCGATGGCCACTTCCAAGACATTAAAAATCATTATGGTCTGAATCTAGCGAGCCAATCATAACAGCTCGCAATCTGAACCGAGTAGGTATTGTGAATATGCCAACCACCTTTCGGTCTATCTCTAACAGTCAAATTTTACTACAGCGTCTAGAATATATAGTGCGTAAATCTACTACAGCGTCTAGAATACCTAGTGTGGAAATACGCTATCCAAACAGTGCTAAAAATTTGTATCCCTTAAATGTGCGACGATACTGCTAAAATCCCAAGTGTTGATCGCAGCGACACATGCGGGATTTTCGTATTACTAGTATTACATTGTACAGACTAGAAATATCTTGCAGTTGTAGAAAATATCCTGCAGATGTCGCTGCGATCTGCATATTGCAGCAGCATCATTGCGCATTTAAGGGATATAATATTTTAGCGTTTTTTTAAAGTATTACAATGATAGCCGATTTCCACACTGTGTATTCTAGTCGCTATAAATCTACTATCCAAACAGCGCTAAAAAGTTATATCCCTTAAATGTGCAATGATGTTGAAATAAAGGGAGTCGATCGCAGCGACACCTGCGATAAATTTTCAAATTTCAAAGTAAACATCATATTATTACAGCGTTTAGACCAAATCGTTTTGGAATTTTAGAAAATATCCTGCAGATGTCGCTGTGATCGACTTATTGGATTTCAGCATCGTTTGACATTTAAGGGATCCAATATTTTAGCACTTTTTTAAGTATTACTGGGACAGCCGATTTCCACACTACATATTCTAGACGTTGTAATTTTACTGCCCATATGTTATAGCAGGAGAGCTGTTGAACATTTTAGGGTAGGTATTTGAGGCACCATAAAAATTTGTGAAACACTTCTTTTGCAATGTCTGAATCCAAAATCGAATGTCTGGCTGAAGGATCGTGGCACTTAGCCCACCCGTGAATTTTTAAATTTCCATAATTTTCCTTGCAAAAAAATATCCTTGAGGCATTTTGAAATTTTAATGCCTTCAAATTTATTATTTAGTGAAATAAAAAATATAAAAGCCAGACACTTTAGTCGGCCCAAAAACTGTGCCAGACATGTGTTAAGTACCATTTTATGACTACCCGAAAAAGGTATTTGAGTCACGCTGAAATTGAGACAGAATAATATTTATGCTTAGAAAAAATATTTTGAAAATGACAGACACTTTTGTTGGCACTTTCTACTTGCCAGACAACATAGAATGTTAAACGCGAGTGCCAGAAAAGCTGGACTTGTGGTGCCTCGCTGAAAATCCATTTACTGACTTACCATACAAACAAAGCGTAAACCGCGTTGCATCTTAAATGAATTTCAACTAGATGCGTGCGCAATCACAACAAATCTAACTGCGATAGGCTCTCGCAAGACCACGTGACTCATAGCAAGCATCCAGTTGTTCGAAAAATTTTGGAGTACTAAAAAGATTCTCAGTCGCAGAATGCATATGTTTTTTTAGAACTTTCATATATTTAACATCATGATAAAGATACGATGTATATCTATTGATACGCGATATAACAGAGAATTTCAGAGAATAGACAAAAATATACTTGAGAACTTTTGTGCAGCCCTGTACAAAAGTTCTATAGAATTTATACACACCAAGCAATGTTTAAAAATGTAGTTCAATTTAAAAACGCGTCTACAACTGAAAATGCACTTCCAGCAATTATTGCTTACAGGTTTTAATTGTTCAATTTCTTCTGTAGTAAAATTATTTTGTGTGTCCCTGTAAATGAACGATAAACTTTATGCATGCCATATTATACAATAAGTTCCGTGAAGTATACCTCAATACTATATATAAATTTCTGTATGTTTAAAATAGTGTAATATCATTAAATTACATCGGAAACGATTTTTCTCCATAGACCGTAATGTAAAGAAGCTTTTTGAGTGTCACTGTAAACGAACCATATATGCTACACACTTCATTTTCTATACCAAACATGCCATAGTGTTACGCAATAACATCTATGAATTTCGTGGCGATCGGACTATATTTACTAGAGATAGAGCACCGAGGGACAGACAGACAGGCAAACCAAATTCACAAACACTTTTTAACTTTGTTGGAAAGTGTTTAAAATGCTTATAAAACTTATATGCTTATTATACATACGTATGTTTTAAAGTATCAGTAAAATTTAGCTGCGGAATTTCAGTAGAAAGCCTTTAAAATAATAAAATATTTTCGATTATTTGCACTAAAAGAAGAATGCGCAAGCAATTTGGCGGGCAAAACTTTTCCTCACCAAACGCGAATATTTTAATGCATCTGAAAATTGCTTGTTAAATGGTTATTCGAATGCGAGGTACTTAGTGAATTTAAACTTAAACAATGAAACATTTTGTTATTTTTTCTATAAGCTTATGTAATATATACAAGTTGCGTGTTGCTGAAGTTATTTAATTTTCGGACGGTTTCACCGGCTGGATAAATTTAAGTGCACTTTAAAAGTAACTGCCCGATTAAGAACTATTTCATTATTCATTTCGACATTAAATAAGTCGTTGTTTCTATGACAACAATACTTTTCTCATGTCGTCTCCGACACTAATATATCGAAGTCAAATTGACAGTGCTCAGAATCGATCCTTAACTTTGAGTTTGAAGCAATTTTAATAAGTTTAAATTTTGTACTAACCGTCATTAAACGATCGTTAAATTTCATTACATGTACATATAAATGTATATGGCAAAATCATAGTTACGAAAGTACTTCACAACATTTTTGCAGATTTTTTCACGAAAAACAGTGATTTTTTCGTCGCTTTTTGTGCAAATAACACATTTTTTTTTTTTTTTTTACTTGCCATGATTACTATTCCAAAATTTGCAGAACAACTGCATGCTTGCTATGAATCATGTGGTCTTGCGAGAGCCTATCACAGTTAGATTTGTTGTGATTGCGCTCGCATCCAGTTGGAATTCATCTTAAGATGCAACGCGGTTTACGCTTTGTTTGTATCGTAAGTCAGTAAATGGATCTTCAGCGAGACACCGCAAGTCCAGCTTTACTGGCACTCGCGTTTAACATTCTATGTTGTCTGGCAAGTAGAAAGTGCCAACAAAAAGTGTCTGTCATTTTCAAAATATTTTTTTTAAAACATAAACATTATTCTGTCTTAATCTCAGCGTGCGTCAAATACCTTTTTTGGGTAGTCATAAAATGGCACTTGACATGTGTCTGGCACAGTTTTTGGGCCGACTAAAGTGTCTGGCTTTTATATTTTTTATTTCATTAAATACTAAATTTGAAGCTATTAAAATTTCAAAATGCCTCAAGGATATTTTTTTGCAACGAAAATTTTGGAAATTTAAAAATTCACGGGTGGGCTAAGTGCCACGATCCTTCAGCCAGACATTCGATTATGTATTCAGGCATTACTAAAGAAGTGTTTCACAAATTTTCAGGCTGCCTCAAATATCTTCGCTAAAATGTTTAACAGCTCTCGGATTACTACTCTCTTGTAAAGGCATTTTACAAGTTATACAATGTTGTAATTTTTTTTAATTTATCGTTTGCCTAAGAATGCTGCACAGCTCATTGGGCTCCATATGCGGAGAACTAACTCACCGGTCCACTTTCTGCCGCGGCCGCATCACACTTTCAATGCGCGCAAGTAAGGAATCTTGCACTTTTCTTAATATTAAAACTATATTTTCAAAATTTTCAAGATACTTTTAATCAATTTTGGTTATTACTACTCATTTTTTATATTTTTATAAGCAATACTTAGCAATTTTTCATTTTTTTTCTGTTGAGCTTACCTAAAATTTCCTTTTAAACTAATAACAAATAAAAAATTTTCGATGAATTAAAATTAAATCTATAGTTTTTTTTTTTTTAATAAAAAATATACTTCACTGAAACTTATAGCAACTTCGTTGTATTTTAAAAAGAAAATTCAATTTGAAAATATCTATCCCATATTATTTTATGGGCGTATCGTATTGTGACGTAGATAAACTGTCAGTTTGTGTAATTTTCATTTAGTAATACATAGATTTTTGACGTTGCGAAATTGAGAAATTTCCTTCCTTAAAATGTATTCTATTTTTTATGACGCGTTTACTCGGAATAATTAGAAACGCGATTGTGAAATGCTTTTAAATAAAATGTGATAGTTTCGTTCTGTTTGCGAAAAGCGAAAATCGTTCTTTTATTTCTTCTTTTTATTTATTCAGTTGCAACGAATTTTTGGATACTCGCATGATTTTTTAATGATCTGATAATCGAAACTGGCAACAGTAGAATGTGTTTCTTTTTTTGTAATGTTTTGGGACAGTGTTTGATTGTTCGAAAGTTCCTTTAAGTGTTTCAGGATGAGTATCGTTTAGTTTATAACTTGTTTAAAATGAGTGGATATCTTAGTAATTCATTGGAAACGAAAATGGCTTTTAAAATGGATCATATGTTTGTATTTACAACTGATATTACTATGCACGAACGGTTTACATTTAAGCATCCAAGATGTGTGTTTATTTATAATAATGGTTATACATCATCATTTAAAAACAATGATGTTAAGGGAAGAATAGTATTTCCTAATCAGAAGATGAGAAGAAACGAAATGTATTTCGAAGAAGATAATATTGAGGAAAAATTGAATCGATTGGCTAGTAACAGACGTTCAGTTTTGATGTCGCCAAAAATAGAAAGTAAAAATAATAGTACCGATTTTATTGATGATGAAGCATTACATTCAGATTTCCGGTTCAATAGCTTTCTTTCCAGTACACCCAAACCTGGCTTGAAATTTGGAAGACATAATTTTATTGGCAGACGATTCAACAGATGGAATGAAAGACCTAAGCGATCATTCTTTTGCTCATCATTCTACTTACCTGGAAGATATCGTTATATACAGAGATTTCCGTACAAGTGGAGACCCAGACGAGTTTCTAAAGCTCAGCTGGATGATGAAATTGATGAGTACATGGCTGAAGTGAGACAAAAATCAGCATGCCTTTCTAACGATGAAAAAAACAGCACATACAACGAAGACTGTTTGAGGGAAGCTGAAAAATACTTATTACAAAACGGGTGTGATCTGTGATCTATATTAGATGGATTCCGTTACGATTTCATCCATTCATCGTGAAATAATAGTAATAAAAGAAAAAAAAATATACTTTCATGTATGAAGTCTATCGTTAAAATACCAAATATTTCAATATATGGGAATTTCTGAAGTGTAGAACGTTATATGTATTTTATTAGTGCTTTTAAATTGTGTTTGGATTTAAGTGAAGCACTTTTAAGTAACATTTGCTTACAATTTGAAATGCTGAAACGCTTTTAATGGGTGATTTTCTAAATTTTCTGCAAGTATTGGAATCTGAAATATAAAATTTTTGCTTTAGTGAATGTGATTACTACCTTACCAAATACATTGTATTTTTTGCTTGTTATATTGAAAATTAACCTTTATTTCCTGTTTTTATAACGCCTTTCTATAAATTTGATTGTGTTTTGTTGGTTCTTTTGAAAATTTTCTTGGATGTTCACATAAATTAAAATATTGTTGATGTTTCGAACTTATAAATATGTCTTTGAATTACTATCCACATATAAGATGAAATGGGGTAAGTATAATCACTGGGTAAGTGTAACCTCTGATTTATTAAGTAAATGATAAAATGGTATTTCACAGGATTCATTACGTCCCAGGAAACATAATTTTTGGTTGTAAAATCAAGGAAAAAGTCCAATATGTTCTCCAAAACCTTTTTAGGGGCGTTCGTAATTATATAAATACGTAGCACCTATAGTTGTCTTTCAGTCCGTCTGTCTGTCTGTCCGCATATAACAGAGCAAAAACTATCCAACCGAATGGTCTGAAATTTTAAATATATAATTGTTGCAACATTTTGTCGAGTCATTTCAGATTTTATGAAAATCGGATGTATAGTTTAATGACAGGGGCAGTCAAAAGTTTTCCGTTACATTCCGGCCAATGGAAATAAATTATTGCAAGTGCATTTTAATGATGTTACAGCCTTTCGAACAGAATGAAATTGATATGCACTTATGAAGTGCACTAAAATATGAATGCAGTACACTATGCGGTGCAAAAAATATTTATAGAACTAGTTATAGTACGAACGCACCTCATTTGCCACGTTTGACGAGCAATTTCCAACTTGTTTAAACTATTGGTTACTTTAGTGAAATGCAAGCAACCTTTGCAATTCGCATGCATTGTGATCTTGATGTCATAATGCAATCAAAAGGAGCAACTATTCAAACACAAAATAATAACCGGGAAATGTGTGTGAACTTGTAAAAAAATTTAACTAGCAAAGTTGGAGAATATAGACTAGTTTTTTTTATAAGATAGACATCGATACAAATTTTGTTTGATGAAAACCCACTGTCCCATTATTTGAGAATTTTGTTAATTCTTAAATGACAGTTTCTTCTGTTACAGGGCTTATTTGATTTTTAAAAATAATTCATCTATTATAAATAACTAGAGGATCCGACCCAGCCTACCCGGTTAACAGAATATAGGTGAAGTACATTATTATTTGTTTTAATTATTGAAAACTTTAATAGATTTTTTACTCCCCTTTTAGGTAGTTTCGTAAGAAATACTATCTATTGCAGTCGTTACCATGGTGCGACTTTTGAAAAATTCCTTCATAACTTTTCATTATATGACCCTAGGAACCCAAAACCACCCCCACTTAAAAAGTTTATATATATGTATGTATGTACTAAATTTTGTCCGCCCGATAAAAGCCCAACAACTCCGCCCAACAACTTTGAGATGGCTAATATCTCGGCGGGGATTGAAAATGGGCAAAATCGGCCCAAGGGAATGGAAATGGGGAGGGTTAAAAATTTTGAATAGCGTCTTAACAAGATTCTGATAAAACCAGCTCTTTCACAACAATGACAGGAAAAAATAAATATTTTTCGTTGTAGCAGTTGCCAACAATTAAAAATAAAATAAAATAAAATAAAATTTTCACCACAACAATTGCTTTTCTATTGCAAGAATTTCACGCGAAAAAATAAATAAATAGTTTGACGAATTGACAAATTGAATATTACGTCATAAGTTTTCTAGAGCAAGATTTCAGCATGGAAACTCAAAATGAAATAAATAGTTTGACGAATTAAAAATATATATATATATATTGCGTCATATTAGAAATATAATGGACCTCAGCAGGTGAATATGTAACGTCATGCGAGTTTGAAGAAACGTATTAAAACATGATAAAAACCCGACTATGGAAATATTAACATATTTTAACACTTTGAGGTTCTCTGAATTTGTTTTAGCCGTTTTTAAATCTATCCCATATACATGCGTATGTGTATTCGTGTATATTAGAATTTTCACAATGTATAGCTCCCTAGAGTTCATTCTTAGTGAAGGAACTGGGTTTATCTCTAATCTTGATTTAAGTTTTGTTGATGAATTTAGTACTTAACATCGAAATCTACCTCCGCCTGTAGGCCAGAGCCGGCAGGGATTTTTCTTTTCTTTTTTTTTTTTGCCCGCTAATAACTCAAAAAAAAAAAATATCCATAAGGTATCAAAATAAAGTTTTGAAATTTATTAAAAATGATACACTAGTATTGGCCTCGTGCCAGGAATATAGAGGGAAATCGCTATTTACAGAAGCAATTTTAATTCTTATAATTTTAATGGTTTAAGCACGTAGTTTGATTACATGTTTTAAATTTGTGTTTCGTTTATTATAATTTATTTATTAGTGAAGTTTTAATTTCGAATGGAACATAAGCCGGAAAGAAATGCCGAGATATTTATGTTATTTTAAGTGCAAACCGATTTATATTTCTAAATCATCTACACGCGATCGAGATAGATTAAAAAAAATATTAATAAATGCTTGAAAATTATTTTAAAAACCATCAAAAAATGAGTACCTTGCGGCAGGGTTGGCAGGTTTTTGACATGTGTCGGTTTATGTCGAGTTTAAACCGTCATGTCAAAAACCTCAAATACTACATTGATCTGTAAAATTTCACATTAAATGTCACACATAACATTTAAAATTCACTATTACTGTAAATCAATAATTAGTACGTAGTTAGTAAAGTATTGTTGTTAAATGCAACTTTTTAACAGGGTAAATTTTTTATTATTTTTTATTTTTTGTAAAATTGTGCTTTTCTGGAAAGCAGACATTAAGCTTCCCTGAACTGTACATTTTTTCTCTTACTTAAAATCGTTTTAATTTCTCTATTACTTCTCTAATTACTTTTGAGAGCGGCATTACCTAGGTTTTTATTATTATTATTATTATTATTATTAGAAAAAGAAAACTTGGAAAAGAGCAGATTTTTTTGTATATATAACAAGATAATGTACACCAATTTTATTCTAGTTTAGGCAATAACCATTCCATTCAAAATTGAAATTGGATTATTAATCTTAAACATTTACAAAATAAGAGAAGTAACTTTTTAGAAAAAAGCTTAAAGTAAAAATCTTTTTAAAACATGTTTTCTTTAAATATATAAAAATATGTTTTTGATTTTAAAACTGAACAAAATTGGCTCGGTTTTCCAAAAGAGAATTAACTTAAGCCCCATATTGAAAAAGTGCACAATAGAAGGATGTATCAGTTGATTCAGCTCGCGCTTGGGCTACAGAGAGAATTTATAGATGCTTTACCCATATTGATTGTGTATGAAGCTAAAGAATCTCCTTTCCTGTCTTCTTATTTCAGTGCTATAGGGAGGGCCCCATTACTTGATGGAAAGGTATCGGTATTATTAAATGCTATAGCTTTTCGGCTGAGCCTGCTTCAAAACTTGCCTATCTAGCAATGCTTTTGCTATCAAGTCCTACTAGCTCACTCAATTAAGATACAGACTACTTTCTAACGCTTCATACACTCTAAACTCAGAAATCATTTGGGTGTAAATAAATGTGCTAAACAGGTTGTGTGCTGCAGCATGCTGCGGGGTAAAATTGATCCGGATTATTTAATTGTACAAAATGGTTTTCTTCTGATTGGAAATTCCAAAAAATAAAAATATTTTTTTGCAATTAACCCGATCGGGACAATGCGTGCATATATGCACCCCCAAAAGTGCTTACAGCGCTCGAGTTTGATACCAGTAAAAAAGAAAATTTAACTACGATATTTTCGTGATTTATAAAGTTAAGTCAAATAATTAACAAAAACTGGTGCCAAACGAATAAAATTCGTGTAAATGATGCTGATCCTCAACGGGTTAATAATTAAAAAAAGGTACAGATGTCATATTCGCCCCATATTGGCGCGATTTTTTTCGGTTGCCAATTTGGCGAAAACATCAACAGCATAAACGTAATCCGGGTTACCACATCAATCAAAATAACGACACTTTGGCGCAAGTTAAGTACCCGTTGCCTATATGATATTGGTCGCCAATATGGGGCGAATATGACATCTGTACCAAAAAAAATTATTAAATTGCAATAATTTTAAATAAAACATAAATCATTGACTTATTTAATATTTACCTATTGTTAAAATATGTTTTAAGCCTGTTACATGTTTTTGACAGTTTTCGACGGTTTAAACCAGTTTATGACTGTTTAAACCAGTTTTTGACGCTTGTCATGTCAAAAACCCAACCCTGCCTTGCTGGTACTACTTGGTTATCCCATTGACCAAAAATCTATTGCCAAACTATAAGAAAAAACGCCAATAATGGTCGATCATAAATGTCACATTCACTTGACTTTAAGCAAGTTACACGTGTTTACGTCATCAAGTGATTTTTATTTCGACGTTTTATTTGTATTTTTATTAATGTTATGCTAATTTATTTGTTCTTTCGTTATTTAAAATAAAAATTATGTCAATTTGTATAATTTGGCGAAATTGTTCGACGGGATAACTAAGTAGTACCTTTGCGCAGCGCAACTTTCTTAATACCATGAATGATGTTAAATTCTTAATAAACCTAGCATTGGACACATTTTGATATACAGATATTTTTTTTCTTTTTTCGAAATGAGGCTGGCCAATCGCAAGCTTGTATTATACAAAAGTTAAAGAAAGAAGGAAAATTTCGAAGAAGTGCAGGTCTTGACAGGTTAATATCGTTTCGAAAATAGTTAAAATATCTGTATGAACTCCTACAAAAGTTTATAAAGATTTAGCGCAGTTTATCTCGCTTTTTAAAATAAAATTTTAAAGTACGGTTATCGGACGTTAACCTCGGTTATCGGAAGTAATTGGGACCGACCCTCTTTCGGAAAATCGAAATTTTCGGATAATCGAGAGTGCTTTAATTTTAAGATTAAGGCTGTTCTCAACTGCTTTGGTCAACAAGCGCAAAACGTTTTGACACAGTTACAAATTCATTTTTTAACGGAAAGATATAAAATTGAAAGGTCTGACCATGGAAGCGATTTGGAATCGAACTGTGTTTCCAATTTTTTTTTATCACTAAACTAGGGGGCTCTGCCCCCTACGAGCTACGCTCGCCAACCCCCGTTCAGAGACACCAAAATCCAAAAAGCACGCTAATTTGATCGGCTTTAGAAATATTGAATTAAAATTAAAAAAAAAAAAAAACAGTAGCGATCTCTGTAAACGGGTTTCCATTGGTTTTTCTTGGATTGGGGATTTTTAAGACCATATCTGCTGCTGTTAAAAGGTACAATGGTTGTTTTCGTATTTAATTAAAAAAACTAGTTAAACATTCGAAAATAAGCTAATGTAAAATGAATTAAGTAAACAGTGTCATTGTCTCCTGATATTTTTTAACAGCGCTATAAAATAGTTCTTTTAAATAATTCATTTTAAATGTATCGTTTTAAATCTGACGTAATTTACACCAAAGTTTTATTTCTCTTAATATTCACGTGAAAATACTTTTGTTGTTAGAAGGAAATATTATTTGCGCTGTCTTCGAATTCACGATAATAGTTGAAAATATTATCTCAAAATATCAAGTAAATGTCTTGCGCAGATATATTTTTTAATTTAAATTGTTTTGCCATATTTTTTGGCCATTTTAAATATGACGTAATTTCCTCCATTTACAGGTTTTAACGCATAGTAATGGTTTTTTTATTTTAAGACTTTGTTTCTCTTTTAAAATTCCAGTGTAAATATGGTTCTTATGACGCAATTTTCCTACTTTTAACATGTAATCATTTTATTCTAATTTTAATTTTTTTTTCTGTTTACAATAGTCCCGTGTAAATAAATTTTTAATTTGAAGTAAACATTATTGTTTGCGCTGTTTATACAGTTGGCAACAGTTTAAATTAATAACATTTTTTAAATTTGTAAAAAATATCTCTCGAAATACTGAAAATTTGAATTTAAAATAGAAATAAAACCTCAAAAAATGCAATCTGCACACCGGGAACTTATAATCTATAAAATGATCTAAAAATGATTAAATTCTCATGTATAGTTTTTGCTCCAATAAAACTTTTTTAATGGAATGATTTTGTCCAACTTTAGCATTAAATATCTCTGAAAGTAATTCTTCGATTTGAAAACTGTCTGCATCAGCGTGTTTATCAAATATTTCTTTATAATACCACCGATTTCCATATTTTTGTATACGACAGTTTTTTTTTAATATTAACGAAGAAAGGCCATGCTCAAGGCATACTTAGGGCTACTACACTACAGGCAGACTGATTTGCGTTTAATGTATGAAGTCGCTCGCCAAAGGACTCTGATACACTGCCTAAAATTGAAATTTGACTCTAACCGTAACTGAAACAACCTGGAAAGGGTAGATATGTAAACAAACACCAAAATTACGTCATGTCGCCATGGTTACGTTTACAATTCTGCTGGCATTCCAATCAAGCTTAGAAATGACAGCTAATTCGAATACAGCTGTTAAGGGTTATTATAAACTGTCCATATCAATGTAAATGTAAAGTTCTATTTATTTGACTAATATAATGTGTTTCTCTTTAAAACTGTTAAACCAACACACATAAAAATATATAAATAAAAAAACACATGCTTAGTCTAAAACATCAATATCACAAATTTATTTGGTACCACTTAGTTATCCCGTCGACCAATTTCGCCAAATTATATAAATCGCTAAAACACTCGCCAAATTATACAAGTTGACATAATTTTTATTTTAAATAACGAAAGAACAAATAAATTAGTATAACATTAATAAATATACAAATAAAACGTCGAAATAAAAATCACTTGATGACATAAACACGTGTAACTTGCTTACAGTCAAGTAAATGTGACATTTACGATCAAGCATTATTGGCATTTAATCTTATAGTTTGGCGATAGATTTTTGGTCGACGGGATAACTAAGTACCATTTATTTACTATTTTCACTGCTGAAACAATAAAACTGATAGAATTTTTTTTTTTATATATATTAAAATACTCATAAAATTCCTTGAAATAATTAATAAATGTAATTTATTAAGTAACAAATACCCTTATATGATTTAATCAAAATTGCTTGGATAACATAGAATATTGCAACGATATTTAAATCCGTGATCACCATTTCTTTCTCTGATTAAAAATAAGAATATTTAATGTTTAAGGAAGATCGGCTTTTTTTTTCTTCTTCTTCTTGGTTCGGGCGATATTAAAAACAAATATTTTACCGGTAACAGTAAATTAATCAAAAATAGCTGCTTCAAGTCAGTTATGAGAACTGTAGTTTGATAAAAATCAAGTTTTAATTTTAAAACGTGTATATGAAACCAAGCTATTTTTATATAAATACGGGACATTCAAAAAAGAATAACAGAACCGGCATTTTTCATGAATGAACCAAACGATCAAGGTAAACAATAAATAATTTAGCTAATCTTAAAAGTATGTGTAACACTAAAATGCTACAATTTGTGTAAAATAGCCTTTTAAATCGAAGGAAATTGAAGAATATAAATATTTAATTTATTACATGAAAATACGATCAATGATTCTGAAACCTCGACGATGAGAAACAAGCTTCTATCTGGGCAGAGTATAAATGTAAACAAAGAGCACGTTCAGGGTTTGAAGTTGGATCAGACTTCACTTTTTCGGCGAAATGCGCGGGCCGTTATATATCATAGTAGGCTATGGCCATGCTTAAGCCAAGACTCCCTTATCATAAAACAGACTTGACAATCTGGAGAAAGTCTATGGGTAAAAATGTCCCCGATAATTACCAACTTATTAGCTGACTTTGTCCCGTAAGTTACGCCACCTGGTGTATACTCCTGGTAACACTCCATAAACAAATGCATAGTAAAAAATTGAAAATGTTGTGTTATTGGCAAAATTGTATAAAATATTTTTCGAATTCCAGTAAAATAAAGGCGTAAAAAAAATATTTTGCACAATTATTTTCTGGCTTTAAAAAATGAAACATATCAAAAATGAAGATTTAAATAATAAGATTTATTGATATTTTTTCAGGGTACTTGTTAGTTATCCCGTCGACCAATTTCGCCAAATTATATAAATCGCCAAACTACTCGCAAAGTTCTACAAATTGACACAATTTTTTATTTTAAATAACGAAAAAACAAATAAATTAGTATAACATTAATAAAAATACAAATAAAACGTCGAAATATTGGCTTTATTGGCATTTAATCATAAAATTAATCAATTTATGGCAAACCATTATTGACATTTAATCTTGCAATTTGGCGACAGTAATTTGGTCGACGGGATAACTAACAAGTACCATTTTCAGTATATAGGACTTTGCGGGTTATTTTTTTTTAAATCTTGGCACAATTTGGGCTTCGGAAAGAGCGATTTGTTGCCGATTGATATAAACAGTTATGAAAACAAAACTTATGAACTGTCAGCTTGTTTTATAAGAATTTACGGCACAGATGTCATATACTTGGCGCGATTTTTTTCCGACGCCAATTTTGCGAAAACCTCGTTACCATATCATCTATATCCGGATAACCATATCAAGCAAAATAACGACACTTTGGTGCCAGTTAAGTATCCGGTGCATATATGACATTTACGCCAGAAAAAAATCGCGCCAATATGACATCTGTGCCGAATTTACATGTATAAATTTAGTTTCTAGATATTATTATTGTTTTTTATATACGATTTGTTTATATTTGTATATAAAATAGATAAATGCCTTTTTTATATTAAATAAATTGTACAAATATTGGAAAATATTGCTTCTTTATGTGAAACAGTGAATATGCTTCCAGAAATTACGTTGCCGAATTTTCTTCTCTCGCCAAGGCCCCTATACTTGAAAAATACCGATTTATTATTATATAATGTAGTATTAGTTAATGTTCTGTAATCTGTTCCACAGTCAAAGTTGACTGCAAAAACGCGATGCTGGAATAATGGGGTATCAAGTATACGGTTTAAAAATAAAATTAATTTTGCGCCAAACTACACTTACGCCAATTGGCTCTAGGTCTGATTAAGGAAGAATACTCAAATTAAGATTTACAAACACCAAAATCGTAGCATGACAAGAATACGGTATTTGCGGAAAGTTGAGGGACAGGTATAAATTTAAGTGATTATTAAACTTTATTTTTCCAATTTTTTAAGTGTTTATGACTTCAGTCTGTTTTTTTGTGTATCTATGCGTGTTTTAACTTTCCTAAAATACTTTGATACATTTTAGTAAAACTTACATAACATATGTGAGTTAAAACAAGGACATTAATTACACACCAAACTATGCCCGCCAAGATATGCCAATTGGCTGTGGAGCCAATTATGAAACTTTCCATAGATTAATACATACAAACTTTATATGAAAAAACAGTGAAGCTTTCATCTAAAGTATGTTAAACTGAAATGATCCCCCATACCTTCAAAAATAAAACAAATGATAGGCCAATAAATAAATAAATGAGACTGTGCATTGAAACAAATTGAAGGAGCGATGTTAATTAATACTGTAAGGTGAAATTAATTGTGAAAAGAAAAGAAATAGCAGAAATAAAATAAATCACATATTTGAAAATATAAAAGAGAAAATGAAATATTTTACATTTTCCGGATCTAGATGCTATCCATTTATTCAGTGGCGTAGCTACATATTCAGCGCCATGGAGCAAGTAAAGTTTGTTCGTCCCTCTTGTCTCTCAAAAAAGTTCTGCGTAATTTTGTTTTGAAGTTACACACACACACATATATATGTATACATATGTATATATATATATATGTATACATATGTATATATATATATATGTATACATATATAACTAACTGACCCGCCCGGCGTTGACCGGGCCCGTTATAATAATGTAAACAAAACTCAAGTTTGTATGATTTTATATATTCATAATATAGTTCAAATGAACCTGGTTTTATGAGTGGTCCACTGCCTTTGGCAGCGTCTAGTGTGTTCCCGACAAACCTCTTTCTGAACGAAACTGTGGCCTGGGTCCCCGCTACCAAAGGCAGTGTATGCCAGGAGTGTTTCGTACGCGCCGGAGACAATCGAAAACCAAGTTGAATGAGTAAACCCCGTAGTAATCGAGCCCATAGAACCCGAGATAAGAATGCTAATCCTGGCGGTGGAACTATAATCTTTAAAACAATCGTAAGCTAAGTTTAATGTACCAATTTCCAGTGAAATAGAGCCCATAAAAACCGAGAAAAGAATGCGCCGTTAATGTTCGAAAATGGTGGTAACAGAAGTCTAGATAAACTTTCACAATGTAGAAAATAGCTGAATAGTAAGCTAAGTTTAATTATCCAATTACCGTTGAAATCGGGCACATTGAACCCGAGAAAAGACTGCACCATTAATGTTCAAAAATTGGTAACTGAAGTCTAAGAAAAACTTTCATAATACAGAAAGTAGCTTAATCGTAATCTAGATTGAATGAACCAATTCCTGTTGAAATCGGACCCCTATAACCCGAGGAAAGAATGTACCCCGAAGCAGTGGAAGGTGCTTCTTACCCCCACCCCCTGTAAATTTAACGAATTGCCTTTAACATTAACGTGACATTTAATTTACGAATGGAATCCCATCCCCTTTAAAGTTAACTACTTACCTTTAACAATAGCGCGAATTTTAATTCACGGCTGTAGTGAGTAAACGTAAGTTGATGCTGTAAAAAAAGATTAATATTCGAAAAAGGTAGTAGCTGGAGTAAAAGAAATTTTTTAGTGGTTTATAAAGTAGCTGGAGGACCCTATAACTATGCTAAAGGAAATTGCAAGACTATCGGATAATTTAAAAAAAAAAACTGCACCAAGCACCCTAAGAAGGCGATTAATATTCAAAATTTGTTGTAGCTGAAGTGTGAGTAATTTTTTTGTAATTCATGTAGTAGCTGGAGGATCTAAGAAATTGTTAGTGAAAAAATCCTAGTGAACCAAAAGGAGCCTACTGATAACTGAGAGCAAGGCCTAAGATGAAAACATGATAAAAAGTCCTAGTACTTAGCGCTTTAGATTTTCAATTAGTCAAAATTATGTATAGGGTATAAGTATTAATCATTAGAAATTTTTTTCAAAGAAATGCTTAAAAAAAGAGCGCTAAAATCCCAATAAAAATATGAAGGTGTTGGCTCGGGGAGAGAAGTCCAAGACTCAATTTTGAAGTTATGCAATGAGAATGTGACACAATTAGTGGGTGAAAAATGCATGGCGCACAAAAAGTTACCCTAGGGGTCCAGTGTCTGAACTGAAATGTAGAAATGAAAAAAAAAAAACTAAATGGAAAAAGAGCCCCAAAATCGAGGATCGGATTAAAAGGGGGCAATTTATTAACAATTTAGGGCACAACAACTCAAGTGGCCTTGTACCAAGCCCCAGGGTCTCAATTGGGATGTAGCTAGGCAAGGGCTCCAAGAAGGCGATTAATATTCAAATTTGGTGGTAGCTGAAGTCTAAAAAATTTTTATGTTGTTCGTGTAGTAGCTGGATTTTCTAAGATATTGTTACAAAAAAAAGTTAGTGAATCAGACCATTTTTAATGGAGATATAATAGGAGGTCCAAAAGGGGCCAAGTGATAGTTGAGAGCAGGACCCTAAGATGAAACCATGTTAAAAGGTTCTAGTACTTAGCGCTTTAGATCTCAATAAGTCGAAATTAAGCATAGGGTATGTATTAATACTTTGTACTCCGTTGTCGCCGCTGCGGCGACATTACCTTTCTTTGTAAAACTTGTTTTATGGCACCAGTAACAAAGGAAAATAAAATTTGCCTTATTTAATCAGAGCATTTTTGAAATTGTGTACTTGAAGGAAACTTCTTTTAAAAAAGTGGTGCAGACCGAATAAAATTTGTGTAAGAAACTCCGGAGTCCAAAGGGTTAATCATTCGAAAGATCTTAAAGAAGCACGAAAAAAAAAATTGGGGGAAATTCTTAAAAAGAACACTAGGTGTCCAATAAAAATATGAGGCTGCTGGACCAGGGAGAGGAGTCCAAGTCTCAATTTTAAAGTTATGCATTGAGAGGTTGACAATATTAGGGTGTGAAAAATGCATGGCGCCCAAAAATTTAAAGGGATCCAGTGTTTTAACTGGAATGCAGAAAGGGAGAATAATTAAATCGGAAAAGGGCCCCCAAAACGAAGAAGATTGGATAAAAAGGGGGCAAGTTCTGAGCAATTCAGGGCATACAAACTGAAAGGTGCTATAGGGGCGCCGGTCATAAAAAATAAAAAATCTGAGCTCCAGGTGTATGAGCACCTGTCTTGGACTACCCTCGCCCAAATTTTCAGATTTCTACGTGCAATATATTTCACTAGCCACCACACATAGAGCGAAACATTCTTTTATTAGTATAGACTAGCTGACCCACCCGGTGTTGCCCGGGCCCGTGATAATATTCTTAAATGAAGCTGAATTTTGTATGATTTTATTTCTTAAGGCTGTTCTTAAATCCAGGGGGGGGGGGCATTTTATGACACAAGTTTTAATTAATTTTTGCTCAAGAACTGGCATGTGTTGTTATTAAGAAACTTTGTAATCGAAAAGCGTTTTCCGGATTTTTTGTAAACACAATAGATCTTACAGAAAACATTGTCAAAGTTGACGTTTTAAACGGAATTTACCGACGAAAGCAGAAAAACCAGTCAACGAAGGGAAAAAAGTCTTGTCATATATCTTTAACACGATTTTGTCTGAAATACGAGCTCGATGACTCCGTGAAAAATCGGTTTAAAAAATTAAAAAAAAAAAAAAAAAAAAAAAAAAAAAAAACAGTCCTGTTCTAACGTATATACAAAATATCTGACCGCCGTTCTGGTTATCACAGACAATATTGAAACAGTCCCGTTTTCATATTAAAATGTAATTTTTAACAAAAAAGAATCTATAAATCACATTTTCTTTGACGAAAATATTCTATATAAATACTTTTGCACATCAAACTAGAGGTCTGCACGGGCCGGAATTTCCAGGCCCGGGCCCGGCCCGGACCGAACGAAAGCTATCTTGGCCCAGCCCAGCCCGGTGTAAAAATTGGAAGTTCGGCCCGAGCCCGGCCCGGCCCGTTTGCATTTTTACAGTTCTCGGCCCGGCCCGGCCCGTACAAAAATCAGTGAAAACAGGCCCGGCCCGGCCCGACACTATTTCTACGAAAACAAAAATCCGTTCTTTCTCAACATACAATTAAGATTCTTTTAATGAATACTACATACATATTTATGGGAACATTTTACAGTATATTTTACATTACTATGATGTTCGCAAAACAGAAAACGCACAATAGTAAACATTAACGATTACTTACAGTCATCGTGTCTACAGACATTTCAAAAGGGAAATAAGGATTCATTAAAAGACTAATGTAGATCAGAATAAAGGATTAAAAACATAACATTTGAAGCTGTATAATGAAAAGTAGATTTATGAAAATATTTCTCTCATTTTTAAGGCTTTTCTCAAATCCAAAGGAGGTACATTTCGACACATTTATGAATTCTTTTCTTTTCGGAAACGCGTAAGATTGGCAGGTATTCTTATTCAAAAGTTATGTAAATATCGTTTTTTTTTTTCATAGATAAAAGCAATATATCTTTCTGAAAATACTGTCAAAGTTAGCGTTTTGAATCGAATTTCCGGAAGCGATAACACAGGAAAGGAGAAAAACGTACAGTCACGTGACAGGAATCTCTGTTATCTCTGTAAGTAATTTATTAAATATGGAAAAAGCTATTCGTTTCCAAATGCCTTCAATAGGCAGGCCTGTCAATTTTATGCCTTTATAGTCATATATATAGTTATTTAAGTTATTATAGTTATTTAAGTTTTTGTCAGAAACATGTGTCTGAAAGCTATGCATTGTTGAGCAGTGAATATGAGAACCACCTTAAGGTATATTTCCAAAGATACTGTTAAGAGAAGTTCATTATCACTATTAATATTACAAAACAAAATGAATGTTCTACACATCCTCAGATCGATTAAGACCACTTCCTTCCCGGCACGAGTCTGTTGAAAAAAAAATTAAACTCGGAATCAGACATCTTGTAACTGTACGATGCCGATCTCTACGATGGACACGTTACATTTCTGTATTGATGTTGTTAAACTCGCATCGGCTCGTGACACACATTTATACTTCTCGAGAAAATCATATTCATTGAAAATGGCTCGTATTTTATCTGCTTCGCTTAAATTCTTATATCGGGCCGATAGGCCCGATTAATTTTTTTGCCGGCCCGGCCCGGCCCGTTGAAAAAATTGTCCTATTTCTGCCGGCCCGGCCCGTTTGAAAATTCGCCTTCATTCCGCCGG
Source organism: Maratus speciosus (assembly GCA_963932465.1). NCBI lineage: Eukaryota > Metazoa > Arthropoda > Arachnida > Araneae > Salticidae > Maratus > Maratus speciosus. The sequence continues at coordinate 104,683,943 of OZ010786.1, read as the reverse complement.
GCCGGGTACGGGCCTCGGGCCAAGCCCGGGCCCGTGCAGATCTCTACATCAAACGCAAAAATCAATATAATACACATTTATATATGGGAAATTACAATCGCAGCATTGTACGAATGCACGAAGCCTACACATTTCAAACAAATACTTGATAAATGATTTTACAAAAAACTAAATAAAATACGTATATATACATTTAAAGAGAGTTTGAGTTCTTTGATACCAGGCAGGCTGAAAATTCTTGGGGCAGACCATGTCGCTATTGGTCACAGAGAAAATTACAGAATATATACGTTAGGTTTTAAAACGTTTAAATTGTCTTTTGAAGCAAAGAAACTTTCAAGGAAAAAAAATCAATTCCTCTGCCTTGCAAAGAGAAATAAAAATCATTAATAAAAAATGCTTCAAAAAGTGATTAAAAAAAATTATTAAATGATTTAAGACTTTTCAGATCTGATGCTTATAGCAAATTTTAAAACTATTAGCTTCAGCTGAGGCAGGGAACAGCTTTACCTGGTTTAGAGTGCACCGACCCGCAGGTCGGTTACCCAGCGGACCAGTCTGCATTATTTAATCCTAAAATTCTGCGATTGAATAAGGTTTAATGCGGAAAAATACTGTTACAAAAAAGTGGTGTAATTTTGCATAGGCTATAATCAGGCTCTAAGGAACACTGAATTTGGTACTTAACTTTTTCTCTCTTTTTGAAGCTCATCGATTCTGCATTTGACATTTGCAATATTTTCAAAATCTCAAAAACAATACTCACAAAATTTAAGTTGTTACTTCCCCTCACCCCCCTCTCGTCTAAATTTTGTCGCCGTTGGCTTATGTGGAATATGTTTAAATTCAACTCTTATTATTGTTTTGTTATCTGTATTCATGCATATTTAGTTTCCACAAAACAAACAAACAACAACAACAACAAAAAAAAAACAACCCTTCAAAATTTTTGTTTTCGTGGATTTCGTCTGTAAAATGGTCAATAATTTTCTTCAACTTGTCAGGCTATTTTTTTCCCAAATCGTAAAATAATTATCGTAAATTACTATTGTTACATCGTACATATAGGTTTCTCAGCGGTGAATTCTTTGGCTACCATTATTTCCACATCATGATAAATTTCTAAAACATTTTTAGTAGAAATGTACCAGAAAGATTATTTTTTGGAAATAGCCAGTAAAATGACCGATGAGAACCCTGTTAAATAAGTTTGGATTACTTTAAGATCTGATAATCTTCAACAGCGTCTCTAGAAAAATTACAGAAGAAAAATCAGGCATGCTGAAACAATGCTGCAGAAGCTACTTGAGGCTGCAATATGAATTAAAACTTCCTGAATAGAAGTCATTTCTTTCAACTGTGTATGAAAACATGTTTTAAATCGAAATAGTTGAGGTTAATCACAAGGTAAAATATCATAGGAATACGCTGTTTGTAACAAGGTTCACCTATAATGTCTGATTAATAATGAAAAAAATATGCAAATATTTTAAGAAATCTTTATTTCTCTTTTTCTAATTTTGCGCCCTTAGGATTCGTGCGCCTGGAGCAGTCTGCTCCAACTGCTCCACGGTAGCTACGCCCCTGCATTTATTTCAATAACTAATATCACTGAGAAATTCATGGTAAAATAATTTTCTTTCCTGATTATTATTATTATTATTATCATCATTTATTTACATATCGGAATACAGCAGTTAACATTTTTTGTTTAACAGTAAAATAAGTTCATTTTTTAAATAAAATGTCTAGAACATATGAAAATTTTAAGATTAACAACTATCATTTGCAAACTACAAAGCACATCGTAAAGAAAATGGTAAAAGACAAATGGAAAACAAATTAAAAAATATTTCTGTTTCTCACGTTAGATGGCGCTAGTCACGGGAAACCATATGGTTTCTAACCACGTGTACAGCGGACAAAGGAAACTTAGCGATTGCGAGGCCCGTTATTTCGATAAGGAGGCCTTGGCTTAAGCATTTAAATTGGATGAGTTCTACCCGGAATATCTACGCAGATTTTCATTGGTCCATTTCCAAATCAAAACTTTTTTTTATATATAGAAGGATTACCTATTGAGTTATAAGCGATTTTGATCACGTGACACGGCATTTTTCTCCCCTTACTGTTCGGATTTTCTTCTTTTGTGCGGAAGTTCGGTTCAAAATGCCAACTTCGACAGTATTCTCTGAAAGATCTATTGCGTTTACAAGAAAATGGAAAAAATAGTTCAATGACGTAGTTTCTGAATAACACCACCTTCTAGTTTCATGCGTTTCCCAACCAAAATGAATTAAAACTTATGTCAGAAAGTTGACCCTTTGGGATTTGAGAACAGCCTTAAGGAGAAATATATGCAATATTTCTTATTATGGTAACAAGTGCTTAATAAAAATAAAGAAAGAGCAAAATAGAAACAAGAATAAATTACCTGAATTTTAATTTTGAAATTAATTACTTTTTACATATATCACAAGGGTTTGAAAAAAATATTTTGTTTGTTGCAGTTTCGATTGCCTTTGCTTTGAGGCGCTGTCACGGAGTTTTTTAATATTATTATTTCACCAGCATCACAGTCTTTCTGCTGCTTTAGCCAAGCCAAACCTTTTGCATAATATCAAAAGCTTCATAATTGCTAATTTGTTCGTTTTTTTGTCATACCACTCTGCAGCTTACGGGAGCTCAAGTTAAATTGAAGGGAACTCTAAGAAAGGGGATCGAAAATATTTATATTTACTCGTAGTTCGGAAATGACCACTTGCACGCCAGAGCTTTCAAAATCGATTTCGGTTAACCGAGAGTTTCGGATAAAGGAGGTTCTACTGTAATATATTTTAAAATTTTATATAAAAGAAAATCCCAAGTCATAATACTTAAAACCTTTAGTTTTTCGAAAAATAAGTCTTTCTACTCTTTGACGGTGCAATCCGTTTGGAAAAAAAAAGAAAAAAAAAATCGCGACTATAGGTCGCATTGTGCATCGCGAAGACGATATTTTTTCTACTCTAAAAGTAAAAACCTCGGTATTTCGACACAATCTTAAAGATAATCTCGTCCGACCGGATTTACATCCCTATAAAAATTTCGAAACAGCATTTGAAAAAGTAAATAAGAACTGAGAAATTTTCGATGAAAAAGTGTCGGCTTCCGGTCATATGTTTTCACTACTAAATATGTATATTTCTTCACGAAATTTCAAAGAGGTGTTGTTTACATTTATATATATAACCAATTTAAAATTCAAAGAGTTCGGATGATAAGAATTTTTTGTTGTTGTTGTTATGTTAAAGGACGCGACGCGATGACGCAGAAAGAAAAAAAAAAGCGCGAACACAGATGAAACTTCAGATTAAATTAGACCTTGATATAAATTGATGCAGATTAGTTTTTGGTATAACTCGCACAACGGATGGCACTACTATGCTGCATTTTTCATGATTTCCGCAACAGCTCTATTTCAAGAACGAATGCAGGAATTTTCATGAAACTTCAGATTCAGTTAGGTAATGACATGACATAAGTTGGTGCAGATTATGTTTTGCTGTAAATCGCCCAACAGGTGGCGTAGCTATACTGTATTTTTCACGATTTTCGCAATAGCTCAAGAACTAAAGCACGGATTTTCATCAAACTTCAGATTCAGTTAGACAATGACACAAGTTGGTTCTGATTATGTTTTGATGTAAATTGAGCAACAGAGGACGCTGCTATGCTATATTTTTAGCTCTATCTCTAGAACTAAAGCACGGATTTTCGACAAACTTCAGATTCAGTTATAGAAGTTGACATAGGTTGTTGCTGATTATAGGTTTTGGTACAAATCAACCAAAAGTTGGCGCAGCTACGCTGCACTTTTCAGGATTTATCTTATTTTAGAGGTAGTCATCTCAAGAATTAATGAACGGAATTTCATCCAACTTCATATTCAGTTAGACCTTGACAGAAGTTGGTATTCATTTTCAGTTAGACCTTGACACAAGTGGTTGTTAAGTTTTCGTGTAAATTGCATAACAGGGAGCATTGCTGTGTTGGATTTTTTCGAATAGCTATATCTCAAAAACTAATGCACGGAATTTTATCAAACTTCATATTATGTTATACTTTCGCATAAATACGTAGATCCTCGTTAAGTTTGGGTGTATAACTGTCCTACCTTTATGCTCTTTAGGTTGGGAATTTCGGTTACAAACATCTAAGAGGGTCAGAGGCGCCATTTGAGGGGAGCTGGGGAGGAAATAGCCCACACCAAGGAATTTGATATTTCAGAAAATTTATCAACCATCAAATGTCAGACTCGAACAAAAATTTAAAAAATCCTCTAACGCTAAAATAACTTATCAGATTTTATTGCCATAAAAACATACGCATTAAATAAGTGCTTTATGCATAAAAATTAATAATTTAAAAAAAATCCTAAAGCCTTACTAAATATAACAAGTTGGAAATTGCTCGTCAAACGTGGCAAATGAGCTGCGTTCGTACTATAACTAGTTTTAAAATTATTTTTTGCACCCCATATTGTACTGAATGTATAATTTTTTGCACTTCATAACGTGCATAGTCTGATACATCATTAAAATGCACTTCCAATAATTTTTTCGGAACACTTTTGACTGTCCCTGTAATTAAACTATACATCCGATTTTCCTAAAATTTGAAATAGCTCAACAAAATTTTGCAACAATTATATCTTTAAAATTTCAGACCATTCGGAAGGCTGTAATATCTTTAAAATGCACTTGCAATAATTTTTCCCATTGGCCGTAATGTAAAGAAAAACTTTTGGCTGTCCCTGTAATTAAACTATACATCCGATTTTCCTAAAATTTGAAATGGCTCGACAAAATTTTGCAACAATTATATCTTTAAAATTTCAGATCATTCGGAAGGCTCTAATACCATTAAAATCCACTTGCAATAATTTTTCCCATTGGCCGTAATGTAAAGAAAAACTTTTGACTGTCCCTGTCATTAAACTATACGTCCGATTTTCCTAAAATTTGAAATGGCTCGACAAAATTTTGCAACAATTATATCTTTAAAATTTCAGATCATTCGGAAGGCTCTAATATCATTAAAATCCACTTGCAATAATTTTTCCCATTGGCCGTAATGTAAAGAAAAACTTTTGACTGTCCCTGTAATTAAACTATACATCCGATTTTCATAAAATTTGAAATAGCTCGACAAAATTTTGCAACAATCACATATTTGAAATTTCAGACTATTCGGTTGGGTAGTTTTTGCTCTGTTACATGCGGACAGACGGACGGACTGAACGACGACTATAGGTGCTACGTATTTATATAATTACGAACGCACCTAAAAACGTAGCACCTATAGTGGTTGTTCAATCTGTTCGTCTGTCCGCATATAACAGAGCAAAAACTACCCAACCGAATGATCTGAAATTTGAAATATATAATTGTTGCAACATTTTGTCGAGTCATTTCAAATTTTATGAAAATCGGATGCATAGTTCAATGACAGGGACAGTCAAAAGTTTTCCGTTACATTAAGGCCAATGGGAAAAGATTATTTCATGTGCATTTTAATGATGTTACAGCCTTTCGAACAGAATGAAATTGATATGCACTTATGAAATGCACTAAAATATCCATTCATTACAATATGCGGTGCAAAAAATATTTATAAAACTAGATATAGTACGAACGCACCTCATTTGTCACGTTTGACGAGCAATTTCCAACTTTTTTTTTTTTTTTTTTTTTTTTTTTATCAGGTGCTTCTCAGCTGTGTGCAGATTGATCATAGGAAAACTCGTCCCCTCAGGGCTAGAAATTCAGGGGTGGAGTTTTTTTTGGGGGGGGGGGGTGGGGGGGGATATAATTCAAGTTCTTAATTATCCGACTTTTTTTACTTTTTTCGATTATTTTTGCCACATTATACTTATTGCAATCATTGCAATGTTATCAAATTATTTAATAACAGTACAGCCCCGATTATCCGCGGAATTGGGTGGCAAGGGCACCGCGGATTAAAAAAATCGCGATTTACCCGAAAAAGACTGAAAATGGGGTGAAAACTCGAAAAAAAAAAAGAAAATTCAACATAAAAACTATGTTTTAGTGCACAAAAAATGTAATAAAACGTTTAAAATACATACATATGCACAGTACATCAAAAACCTTTGCTTTATGTCTAAATCATTAAAATAAAGAACAGTAAACAAGAAACAATGCCATATTACTGTACAAAAAAAGCGGAGTCACACTTAAAAAAAAAAAAAAAAAAAAAAAAAAAATCAGTCGTTTTTGTTTCTTGATTTGGAAATGCCTTTTCTTTATTCTAAATTGTAAACTATTATTTTTCTTTTAGTATGTAATAATTTGTATCTCGAAAATTAAGTTATTCTTGATATGCTCTCCTGGAATTTATCATAAGTCTTATTTAATTGTTAAATATTTTAATTGCTGTGTTTACGTTTGGTTAATAAAATCAAGAAAAGACATCAAGACTTTATATCTGATATTTCAAACATAGCAACCGAATCTAGAAATGTTCTTCTATTACTATCGAATACATGAATTTTTCTGTTTATATTTATTAGTAGGGCTTATTGTATTTTCCTTGCTGTTGGCTTGAATTAAAAAAATAATAAAAAAATCGCTTTGCGGACCGCTTGCGGATAATCAAGGCTTTGCTGTATTTGCTTTATTAAATCATGTTATATACGGTACACTCGCAAAACTTTCCAACGCCTAGTACTGGAATCTGTGCGCACCCTACAAAACTATTTCTTCAACTCGAAAATTGACAGACTTCCACCAAAACCCGAAGTAAAAGAAAATTACTCCTAGTACTGGAATCTGTGCGCACCCTACAAAACTATTTCTTCAACTCGAAAATTGACAGACTTCCACCAAAACCCGAAGTAAAAGAAAATTACTCCTAGTACTGGAATCTGTGCGCACCCTACAAAACTATTTCTTCAACTCGAAAATTGACAGACTTCCACCAAAACCCGAAGTAAAAGAAAATTACTCCTAGTACTGGAATCTGTGCGCACCCTACAAAACTATTTCTTCAACTCGAAAATTGACAGACTTCCACCAAAACCCGAAGTAAAAGAAAATTACTCCTAGTGCTGGAATCTGTGCGCACCCTACAAAACTATTTCTTCAACTCGAAAATTGACAGACTTCCACCAAAACCCGAAGTAAAAGAAAATTACTCCTAGTACTGGAATCTGTGCGCACCCTACAAAACTATTTCTTCAACTCGAAAATTGACAGACTTCCACCAAAACCCGAAGTAAAAGAAAATTACTCCTAGTACTGGAATCTGTGCGCACCCTACAAAACTATTTCTTCAACTCGAAAATTGACAGACTTCCACCAAAACCCGAAGTAAAAGAAAATTACTCCTAGTACTGGAATCTGTGCGCACCCTACAAAACTATTTCTTCAACTCGAAAATTGACAGACTTCCACCAAAACCCGAAGTAAAAGAAAATTACTCCTAGTACTGGAATCTGTGCGCACCCTACAAAACTATTTCTTCAACTCGAAAATTGACAGACTTCCACCAAAACCCGAAGTAAAAGAAAATTACTCCTAGTACTGGAATCTGTGCGCACCCTACAAAACTATTTCTTCAACTCGAAAATTGACAGACTTCCACCAAAACCCGAAGTAAAAGAAAATTACTCCTAGTACTGGAATCTGTGCGCACCCTACAAAACTATTTCTTCAACTCGAAAATTGACAGACTTCCACCAAAACCCGAAGTAAAAGAAAATTACTCCTAGTACTGGAATCTGTGCGCACCCTACAAAACTATTTCTTCAACTCGAAAATTGACAGACTTCCACCAAAACCCGAAGTAAAAGAAAATTACTCCTAGTACTGGAATCTGTGCGCACCCTACAAAACTATTTCTTCAACTCGAAAATTGACAGACTTCCACCAAAACCCGAAGTAAAAGAAAATTACTCCTAGTACTGGAATCTGTGCGCACCCTACAAAACTATTTCTTCAACTCGAAAATTGACAGACTTCCACCAAAACCCGAAGTAAAAGAAAATTACTCCTAGTACTGGAATCTGTGCGCACCCTACAAAACTATTTCTTCAACTCGAAAATTGACAGACTTCCACCAAAACCCGAAGTAAAAGAAAATTACTCCTAGTACTGGAATCTGTGCGCACCCTACAAAACTATTTCTTCAACTCGAAAATTGACAGACTTCCACCAAAACCCGAAGTAAAAGAAAATTACTCCTAGTACTGGAATCTGTGCGCACCCCTACAAAACTATTTCTTCAACTCGAAAATTGACAGACTTCCACCAAAACCCGAAGTTCCACCAAAACCCGAAGTAAAGAAAATTTTAACACATTTATAACAAAATAGTCTGTAATTTTATCCCTTGTGTACAAAAATGAACACATGTACATCCATTAACCGTCAAATATATAATTTTTCATTTGAAAAATATTCAGAACTTCGTTTTGAAAAACCAGGTCATCCCGATTTCGACCCGGAAAGCGATCAAGCACCAAGTCAGTAACTCCAACGAGAACTTCGTTTTGAAAAACCAGGTCATCCCGATTTCGACCGAAAGCGATCAAGCACAATCCGAAAAGCTTAAAGTCCTTTTCATCCGCAACGAAGAAAAAACATCAACCTGTCCTGATGCAGGACTGTAATTTCATGTAAATACGAATACCGCTGAAAAGATTTCCACTGAAAGGCAACCCGACACGAAATGAAAGAAAATTAATCCATATTTTAATACAATTATGGTAAAATAAGTCTATAGTTAAATCTTTAATGTAAATTTTACCTTTTGTGTAGAAAAATGAAGATATATACATAGTATTCATTAATGTTCAAATATGTAGTTTTTTCATCTGAAAAAATATTCAGAATTTCTTTGAAAAATCGGATTAACAGAACCCACCTCAAAATAGTGAAAACGCAATCCGAAACAATTAGCTTACCTTTACTTTCAGAAAATCACATGAAAATTTTCTTATCGTTATAGATCACAAAATTAGAAAATTTCGTGACATATTCATGACGTTCATTGGCTGATTATCTCATGACTGATCGAATTTCATGATTTTTCTTCCGCGATCATCTGACGAAATTTGCGTTTTTTTCTGCAACCGTTAAACGAAATGGATTTTTTTTTTTTCTCGCGACCATTTGTCGAAATTCACAATATTTTTCCACTACCAGTTGACGAAATTCCATGTTTGTTTTCTCGATCTTTTGACAAAATTCGTGCTTCTTTTTCGCATCATTTGTTGAAATTCGTGATTTTTTTTTTGTCACCGACTAATAATATTTGTGATATTTTGCGCAATAGTTAAACGAAATTTTGGATCTTATTACGCGATCATTTCACGAATTTCTCCTCGATTTTATTGCACTATTGTTTGACTAAATTTTCGGGATTTTTTGCGCAATCTTTTGACGAAATTCGCGATTTTTTTCGCATTCTATTACGAAATTCGAGATTTCAGTTTGTGCAATCATTTGGCGAAATCTGTATTTCTTTTCGCGGTCTCTGATGAAATTAGCGATATTTCTCACGGTCATTTGGAGAAATTAGTGATTTTTTAAGCGACCATTTGGAGACTTTTTTTTTAAAAAAATTTGCCAAAATTCGCGATTTTTTTTTTCAGCCCCCGGGACGGTATGCTATTTCTTTCTCCCAGCTTATTTTGTCTCCCAAAAATAACGATAGCTTACAGACGCTAGCAATAAACAAAGCAGATGTATTATTGTGCGATTAAATGCTCTACAGCATTTTTTAAAACTTCTAAGCATCGTACATTTTCAATATTTATACCGTCGTATCGGGGAAAAAAAGTACTTTTTAATGCAATTTGTTTGAAAACTGCATCTCCATTTGTTTTTGAAATATTAATTTTTTTGTAGTTTTTATCATTCTTTGTTTCATTTTGGCAACTCAAGTACGCCATTTCTGTAGAAAGTAAAGAAAAAATTGTTGAAAAATAGCAATTGTATCTTCTTGTTGCTATTTTCTCATAAAAATTGAAAAAAAAAATTAATTAAAATACGTGCTATTTTGAGAAAAATATAAATAAGGATTTATGATAAAACATAGAGCTATTAAAAACTATATTTAATTTTAAGTATCTATATTAATGCAAATGACGTCATTTTACATAAAATAAAAGCGTGTGCTTTAAGTCTTAAAATTGAAATATGTTTTGCAGTAGAGTCCCGATCATCCGAGTCCCGCTTAACCGAGTTATTTCCTTCTGATGGACTGGTGGTTTCTATTACTATGAAACAGCCATTATAAATGAAGCGTTAGGTGAAGATGAAAGAGCAGCCGTAAATGTTAAAACTCTGATTTTCTGGTCAGAATGGAAAAAAATGGCCGTAATTTTTTTTTTTTTTTTTTTTTTCAAAAAAAAAATTAGGGCCATTTTTTTTTTTTTCATTCTGACCAGAAAATCAGAGTTCTAACTTTTTACAACTGCTCTTTCATCTTCACCTAACGCTCTATTTATATTGTCTGTTTCATAATAATAGAAACCACCAGTCTACCAGAAGAAAATGAAGTAATGGAAATGCCGGGGGCGACACTAAATTCTGAAAAAGCAGAATTCCTGTTCTCTAGTTTTTTTTTTTTTTTTTTTTTTTTTTTTTTTTTGTGCGTCCCATTGACGAATTTATTTTGCGGAATTCGGAAAAAAGAAATGCAAATTTTCACGAAAATTAAAAACATTTGTTGAGTAATCACATGCCTCTGAAAGAAGTTATGGAGGAAGAGCATTTTTTATTTTGAGGGATTTTCCCATTTTACGTGTAATTTGTGCAGTTCTGCAAGTTGAGGAATTATGCACGTTCACTGTTCGTCAAAGAAAAATTTTCCTTGTCTTTCGCCAGGAAACTCTTGAAATGGCGCCTCTGTAGTAAAATTTGAAAAAAGGGAGTCGAAATGGACTAGAAAAAAGTGCCATTTTAGACAGGTCTCCGTCTTAGCAAGTATAATTTTATGATGTTTTTTCATCGAAATTTAATTTTCCCCCCTTCTAGAAAGAAATCTGTTATATACAGGTTTCATTTCCACAATTTATAGAGTGTTCTATAGAATGGATGGTTTAACAGACTTTTTGAGGATACCAGTAAGAATGGAACCTGGCTATAATAGAATCCTGTCTAAAAAGAAAAAAAATTCATATCCAATATATTAAAAATTTACCTGCTAAGACGGAAACCTGTTTAACCCTATCACTATGTCCTGGGGTCCACGCAGACCCCAAGCACTTTCAACAAGTTGCCAAGAATATGGTAAAATTAATGTAAATTTAATATTTTTGGGTATAAATAATAAAATTTATTATGAAAACATCAGAATAAGCGTTAATTATTTTTAACCTAACTAAATAAATGAAAAAAGTAATTTATAAGATACCATATCATATTAACCATATTAACATGTGTATTGCGGGCCCCAGCCCAGGTCACAACAAGGCATATTTCCATAGGACATAGTGATTGGGTTAAAGCGAAATATTTCATTGGTTCTTGAGTTTCCGTATTCGCAGTTTTTACTGTTATTGTAAGCATGAGTCAGTAAATGTTTCTCATATGGGGGGTAGACCCCCGGATCCTACCCTTAGCTATATAACTTCCTTCAAAAAGTCTTCCCCCCCCCGCCCCACCCACCAGAAAGTTCTGAAATGGCGCCCCTGAAGAGGGTGGGTGCCGAAATTCAATGATTTGTTTGAATAATAGGAACCACCAGTCTACCAGAAGAAAATGAAGTAATGGAAATGCCGGGGGCGACACTAAATTCTGAAAAAGCAAAATTCCTGTTATCTAGTTTTTTTTTTTTTTTTTTTTTTTTTGTGCGTCCCATTGACGAATTGATTTGCGGAATTCGGAAAAAATAAATGCAAATTTTCACGAAAATTAAAAACATTTGTTGAGTAATCACATGCCTCTGAAAGAAGTTATGGAGCAAGAGCATTTTTTAGTGTGAGGGATTTTCCCATTTTACGTGTAATTTGTGCAGTTCTGCAAGTTGAGGAATTATGCACGTTCGCTGTTCGTCAAAGAAAAATTTTCCTTGTCCTTCGCCAGGAAACTCTTGAAATGGCGCCTCTGTAGTAAAATTTGAAAAAAGGGAGTCGAAATGGACTAGAAAAAAGTGCCATTTTAGACAGGTCTCCGTATTAGCAAGTATACTTGTATGATGTTTTTTCATCGAAATTTAATTTTTCCCCCCTTCTAGAAAGAAATCTGTTATATACAGGTTTCATTTCCACAATTTATAGAGTGTTCTATAGAATGGATGGTTTAACAGACTTTTTGAGGATACCAGTAAGAATGGAACCTGGCTATAATAGAATCCTGTCTAAAAAGAAAAAAATTCCTATCCAATATATTAAAAATTTACCTGCTAAGACGGAAACCTGTTTAACCCTATCACTATGTCCTGGGGTCCACGCAGACCCCAAGCACTTTCAACAAGTTGCCAAGAATATGGTAAAATTAATGTAAATTTAATATTTTTGGGTATAAATAATAAAATTTATTATGAAAACATCAGAATAAGCGTTAATTATTTTTAACCTAACTAAATAAATGAAAAAAGTAATTTATAAGATACCATATCATATTAACCATATTAACATGTGTATTGCGGACCCCAGCCCAGGTCACAACAAGGCATATTTCCATAGGACATAGTGATTGGGTTAAAGCGAAATATTTCATTGGTTCTTGAGTTTCCGTATTCGCAGTTTTTACTGTTATTGTAAGCATGAGTCAGTAAATGTTTCTCATATGGGGGGGAGACCCCCGGATCCTACCCTTAGCTATATAACTTCCCTCAAAAAGTCTTCCCCCCCCCCCCCCCACCCACCAGAAAGTTCTGAAATGGCGCCCCTGAAGAGGGTGGGTGCCGAAATTCAATGATTTGTTTGAAAGATGCGATGCTTCTATCTCCTTTTTAAATGCGCAAAATTTAACGAACTTATACCTTTAGAATCTAGATGGGCGTATTTAATTTTGGCACTGTGATATGCGAGTGTGTGCAACCAGTGATCGCAACCAGTGTGTGCGAATTTTAAAGTATTAACATGTATAAGATAAAAGAAAGTTTTGGGATTGGCACATCCGACTGGTTTTTAATTTATCCCTATGGTGTACAAATGATTGCAAAAGATAAATACGTTTGCACTTAAAATAATATAAATAGCTTAGCATTTGTTTCTCAGCTTTTATTCTAAATGAAAGTAAAACAGTCATCAATCAATAAATAAAACGCAAATTTAAGTCATGTAATCGAACTATGCGCTTAAACCGCTGAAATAAACAGAATCAAAAAGGATAATAGTAAATAGCAATCTTTAGTTATTTCTTCAGTTGTTTACTCTCGGCGCAAGACAAATACGAAAGTACTGTATTTAATAAATTTTCAAATTTTACTTGAATGCATTATTGCTATTTCGTATAAATATGATTTTTGGTATCGTTAGTGGACATTCTAAATTATATATTAAATGAAAAAAAATTATTAGAGCTACCAATTAATAAAATGGGCTTTCACCTATATACTATAAACCGGGAAGGGGCTGTGCATATAAAATGGTGTCTCTTCACTTTAGAGGGGAAGGAAGGGGGTGGAGTTTCTGGCACATGATATCTACGATATCTGTAGGGGGAGGGCCATTTCTCTTTTGATATCGTTATCACTTTTGATCCAACCAAATTTTTCTCTTTTTATTTGTAACTTGTCCTTTTCATCAAAATAGTCTGCTACCTTTTTACTTTCTTCTATCTTTACAAGAAAAAAGTATTGGATTCGTGAAAAATTTCGAATTCCGGTTTTCGATGGATTTATGCGTTTTAGAAGGTCCTGAACACGATTTGATGGTTTTTAGAAAATGTCTGTCTGTCACTCTGTAAGTCTGTATGTTACAAAAATTTTGTGGGCGCTCTATCTCAAGAACTAATGCACGTAATTTCACAAAACTTCAGATTCAGTTAGACCTTGATATAATTTGGTGCTGATTACTTTTTGGTGAAAATCGCCCAGCAGGTGGCGCTGCTATGCTGCATTATTGTTGATTATCTCAGTAGCTCTTTCTCAAGAACTAAACAACGAATTTTCATCAAACTTCAGATTCAGTTAGTCCTGATATAAATTAGTGCTGTTTAATATTTGGTGTAAATCGACCAAGAGGTGGCGATGCTACGCTGAATTTTTCACGATCTCTGCAATAGATGTAGCTCAAGAACTAATGCATGAATTTTCATCAAGCTTCAGATTCAGTTAGTTCCTGGTATAAATTGGTCCTAATTAGTTTTTAGTGTAAATAGCCCAACAGGTGGGTGGTGCTGCTATGTAGATTTTTTTATGATTTCCGCCGTAGCTGTATCTCAAAAACTGATGCATGGGTTTACATCAAACTTCAGATTCAGTTACAAGTTGACATAAGTTTTTGATGATTAGATTTTGGTGTAAATCGACCAACAGGTGGCGCTGCTATGCTGAATTTTTCACGATCTCTGCAATAGATGTAGCTCAAGAACTAATGCATGAATTTTCATCGAGCTTCAAATTCAGTTAGTCCCTGGTATAAATTGGTCCTAATTAGTTTTTAGTGTAAATTGCCTAACAGGTGGCGCTGCTATGTAGAATTTTTTATGATTTCCGTAGTAGCTGTATCTGAAAAACTAATGCATGGATTTACATCAAACTTCAGATTCAGTTAGAAGTTGACATAAGTTTTTGACGATTAGATTTTTGTGTAAATCACCCTGGCGCTGATATGCTGCATTTTTCAGGAAATATTAACATGTATGAGATAGAAGAAAGTTTTGGGATTACTATATCCGACTAGTTTTAGTCTGTTCTCTATTTTTGGGAAAGTACACAGATATTATTAAAATCATTAAACGATTATGAAATTACTTCATTTCAAAATATGGACATCAACGCTTGGCATTCCTCTTCTTCTGTCAGATGTGTATGCATCTATAATCCGCTGTTCGAGACACCAGGTGCAAAGCATGCTTGAAATTAGAGATCGACCGAAAATTGGGTTTCGTTTTCGTTTTCGGCTTAAAATCTGAGTTTCGCCGAAAATTCGTTTTCGGTGAAAATGCTGGCGAAAATTCGGCCGTGCTGAAACTCGACCGAAACTGTCTATATTTCAAAAATCTCGTTCCTTCTTTCGGAAATTTTCCACATTACTCTTCGACTTGAGATGTATCAGCTCAAATGACGCTCTTTATTTATTACT
This sequence comes from Maratus speciosus, assembly GCA_963932465.1. Classification (NCBI taxonomy): domain Eukaryota; kingdom Metazoa; phylum Arthropoda; class Arachnida; order Araneae; family Salticidae; genus Maratus; species Maratus speciosus. The sequence continues at coordinate 104,668,679 of OZ010786.1, read as the reverse complement.
GGGAACTTCACTGTTTATAATTATCCATCATGACTGACTCAAGACGCGAGTGCAAATTATATGGAGCAAGTTATGCCTATATGATTAAACTTTGAAGATGCTTTTCACGTGCTCATTAAAAGCTGCAGACTTAACAGTAATAGAAAAATTTTAGTTTTGAAACCGCAGAAGTGTTTAAAATACTCTTCGAGAAAGTTCTAACACATGATCATTTACAAATATCATTATAAAAGGTAAATCGAGGTAAGTGTAACTAAATCATTTTTAATTTAATTTTCGTGTATAAGTCGAATCACATTTCTGGTAATATGTTGAAAAAGGATTTGTAATCAAGAATTAAAAAAGTAATAATAATAGTAAGTTTTCATTAAATTCGTGAAAAAAAAAAACACTTCTACGTTTCTAATCGGACTCAAAAAAAAAAAAAAAAAAAAAAAATCAATGTTTAAAACCGTATAATTATGTACAGCCGAAGAAACTTAAACTATTTTGAAAAGTATCTCTCCATTCTAAAACTAGTCGGATGTACCAATCCCAAAACTTTCTTCTATCTCATACATGTTAATACTTGAAAATTCGCTATCACACTACCAGAATTAAACGGCAATCTATGCCCATCATGAGGATTCTAACAATATTAAATTCCGTGCATTGCTTCTTGAGATATGGCTATCTCTGAAATCGTGTAAATCCAGCAAAATTCAGCCTAGCAGCGCCACCTATTGAGTGCTTTACAAAAAAACCTATGTTACACTAAAATCACTAAGCAACCACTTATGTCAAAGACTAACTGAATCTGAAGTTTGGGGAAAATCCATGCATTAGTTTTTGAGATAGAGTTATTGCGAAAATCATGAAAATTCCAGCATAGCAACGCCACCTATTGGACAATTAACACCAAAGCCTAATCAGCAACAACTGGTGTTAACATCTAATTAAATCTGAAGTTAGATGAAAATTCGTGCATTCGTTTTTGAAATAGAGTTATTGCAGGAATCGCGCAAAATGCAGCACAGCAACGCCACCTGTTGAGCGATTTACACCAACACGTAATCAGCATCAAGTCGTATCAAGGACTAACAGAATATGAAGTTTCATGAAAATCCGTACATTAGTTCTTGAGATAGAACCATTGCGGAAATCGTAAAATAATGCAGCATAGCAGCGCCACATGTCGAGCGATTTGCACCAAAAACTAATCAGCATCAATATGTATCAGGGACTAACTGAATATCAAATTTTATTAAATTCCGTGCATTAGTTCTTGAGATACAGCGCCCACAAAATCTGTGTCACACACACAGAGACAGACATTTTGTAAAAACATATTTTTCGGGTTCTCTGACCCCTAAAACGTATAAATCAGTCGAAAACCGGAATTCGAAAATTTTCATGAATGCAATACTTTCTTCTTATAAAGATAGAAGAAAGTAATAAACGGATTTTATTCAGATTTAAAAAAAATAATAATACAAATAAATGATGATATCAAGCAATTTAAATACGGTTTTAAATAAAGCTCATTTAACTTGTATATGATTGATATTTGTTAGCTTTTTGATTATTTTTTTTATTTCTAAAAACTATAATGACAGGATATGCAACGCTCCGCTTTTAACCCCTTGAGGGGCGGTGGGACAAAATATATCCCACCTAATTTAAACAAGATTCTTACCAGAAAATTTTAACTAAATTTTATACTTTTAACTTTGGAGGAAAATCATTGAAAAATTGCTTTTCCTTATTTAAAAATAAAACTTTTCGATTATTCCGGTGAGAATTCAATATTTAGAGACATTTTTACTTGCCCCTCCAGGGGTTAAGCTTAAAGTAAACAAAGCATCCTATGAGCCAGCGCGTCGTGCTAGGGAATTTCGCGGGTGCATTTGTAATAAGAGCCGTTGTGAGGGCGCGACTCAGACGCTAGTTGTTTCTACATCTTCCTTTCAGACCAGCGGATTCTGGGGTTAGCCGATTCCGCTATTTTTTAACAACTGCAGTTATAATTATGGGCGGACAATATAGCGTAATTATATATAATATTTAGAACTACTGCTAAAGTATTTCTGGTGTCAGTGACAATAAAAAAAATCACAATCATAACCCAACTTTAAACTAGTATGTTGTGGCCATCACAAAACTTTCTTCTATATAAATCACGTCAATTAAATCATTTAAATAGTACAAGAAAGAACAAAGATTTAGCACCAATTCATATCAAAGTACATCTGAATTTGAAGTTGGATGAAAATTCGTAGATTAGTTGTTGAGATAGAGCTATGGCGGAAATTCTGAAAAAATGTAGCATACCAGCGCCACCTGTTGAGCGATTTACACCAAAAGTAAACAGCACTAAACGATATCAAGGTATACCTGAATCTGAAGTTTGTTGAAAATCCAAGCATTAGTTCTTGGGATAAAGCTATTGCGGAAATCGCAAAAAATACAGCATAGCAGCGCCACCTGTTGAGCGATTTACACCAAAAATCAAACAGCACTAACTTATACGTCAATTCATGTCAAGGACTAACTAAATCTGAAGTTTGATGAAAATCCGTGCAATAGTTCTTGAGATACAGCTCTTGTGGAAATCTTGAAAAATGCAGCACAGCAGCGCCACCTGTTGCGCGATTTACACCAAACATTAATCAGCTCTAATTTATATCAGGGACTAACTGAATCTGAAGTTTGATGAAAATTCGTGCATTTTTTTCTTGAGTTAGAGCTATTGCGATAATCATGAATAATGCAGCATACCAGCGTCACCTGTTGGGCGATTTTCACAAAAAAGTAATCAGCACCGAACTATATCTTGGACTAACTGAATCTGAAGTTTTATGAAAATCCGTGCAGTAGTTCTTGAGATATAGCTATTGCAGGAATCGTGAAAAATGCCGCTTAGCAGCGCCACCTGTTGGGCGATTTTCAGCAAAAACTAATCAGGTCCAATTTATATCAAGGTCTAACTAAATATGAAGTTTTGTGAAATTCCGTGCATTAGTTCTTGAGATAGAGCGCCCACAAAATTTGTGCCACATACAGACTCACAGACAGAGTGACAGAGTGACAGAGTGACAGACAGACTCACAGACAGACATTTTCTAAAAATCATCAAATCGTGTTCTGGACATTCTAAAACGTATAAATCCGTCGAAAACCGGAAGTCGAAAATTTTCACGAATCCAATACTTTCTTCTTGTAAAGATAGAAGGAAGTAAAAAAGTAACTTACGCCGCCGCCGCCGCCGCCGGTTTTGAATTTTTTGTGACCGGAGGTCTTTCTCCGTTAATATTAAGAAAAATATTGCATACAAAAATATGAAACTTGGCGGTATTATAGAGAAATGTTTGATAAACACGCTGATGCAGATAGTTTTCAAATCGAAGAATTGTTTTAAGAGATATTTAATGCTAAAGTTGGACAAAAACGTTCCACTAAAAAAGTTTTATAGGAGCAAAACTATACATCGGAATTTAAAATTTTTTAGATCATTTTATACGTTATAATTTCCCGGTGTGCAGAATGCATAATTTTTTTTTTTTAATTTGACTCATTTTTTGAGGTTTTATTTCTATTTTAAATTCAAATTTTCAGCATTTCGAGAGATATTTTTTACTTATTTTAGAAAATTGTACTAATTTAACCTGTTGCCAACTGTATAAACAGCGCAAACAATAATGTTTGCTTCAAATTAAAAATTTATTTACACGTGACTATTATAAACCGAAAAAAACACTTTCAAATTAGAATTAAATAATTGCGTATAAAAAGCAGGAACTTATTGAAAATTACTTCATAAGAACTATCTACACGTGAATTTTAACAGAGAAAGTATATTGTAGAATAATAAATTCATTAGCATGCGTTAGAAGTCTTAAATAGGAGAAATTACGTCACATTGCACTTATTACGTAAAATGAACAAAAAATAATATTGCAAAACAGTTTAAATTTAAAAAATTGCGCGAGACATTTATTTGATATTTCGAGATGATCTTTTCAACTATTTTTGTTGGGACAGCGCTAATAATATTTCATTTCTAACAAAAGCATTTTCACGTGAATATTAAAAAGAGAAAGAAAAGTTTGGTGAAAATTATGTCAGAAAGAACTTTCTTTTCGCTTAGTTAAAACATACCGGGAGACGAAGACTCTGTTTAACTTAATTTATTTTATATTAGCTTATTTTGAAATGTTTAACTGATTTTATGTAATCAAAGACGAAAACAGTCATTGTATCTTTTAAGATAAGCTGATTTTTCCTTAAAATTCCCCAATCAAAGAGAAATGAATAGAAACCCATTTATTGGGAGATCGGCACTGTTTTTTAAATTATAGTTCAATCTTTCAAAATCTTTTTAAAGCCGATCAAATTAGCGTGCTTTTAGAAAATGCGGTGTCTGAACGGGGGGGGGGGGGGGGGGGGTTGGCGAGCGTAGCTCATAGGGGGCCGAGCCCCCTAGTTCACATAAGTTTAATGATACTTAAAAAGCAAAAAGTCTTTCAAAAATCTATCCGAGCCTTATTTACAAGGGTAAACAACTTTTTAGGCAATTAAAATTGTAGTGTAGGACTTTTAGAAGTAGATATCCTAGTAGTATTCTCAAGCTGAACTCTTTTTAAAAAGGGAATTAAAGTGTTGAAAGGAATGCCCCTGTATTGAAGGGAATTCTATTCCAAGAGAAAATAGCTGCAGAACAATTACAGGGATCTTGAGTTATTTTTTGTCAATCACAGGGAAATGACCATTGTCCGCTTTTATCTCTCTCTAACCTAGACCCATATGTGATTACTTAAAAGACTTGCCCATTTGCCGATTATCTGCGAAAAATTTACTATTTTTTTGCTTACTCGTGTATAAGTCGACCCCCCATTTTCAATTCCCAAATTTTGTCTAAAATTCTTCGACTTATACACGAGTATATACGGTATTTCTTTTAAGTTTTATTTGATATAAAGCTAATACATATATAATAGTGATATTTTACTGACTTCTCGTCATTTGAATCAATAAAATATGCAAATAATAAATGTATAACCATAGTATATCACTGCAAACGAAAGATAAAATTGAAAATAATGTAAATAATTTTTAGACATTGATAAAGATATCATTAGGGAGGAAGAAGGAATGATAACGTATGATATCGTACGGGAAAGGGCGGGAGGGTGCCCAAAATTATAAAAAAGTTGATAACGTTACACATGTCCCCGGAGCCCGGTTTATCCCCTTGTTTTCTCTAAAATTTCAAACATGTTCGAACTAATAAATTACTTCCTGTTTACTTCCAATTTCTTTGGTCATTCCGAACACTCGTGATCCGTGAGATGTCTCGTGCTGTTATCACACAGAAACTCTGCATTCGGTAATTTTATGGTCACTGGTCAGACACATGTTCTGAATTTCCTGAAAGATTTTAATAAGGAGAGAAAGTTGACGAAGAAAACTTTTCTCGCCGAGATAAATAAGGCGCAAATTTACTTTTATTCTGAAAATAAAGCTGTTTATTTTGTTACATAAATACGTGAGATTTTTTTTTTTTTTTACAGTGCACACAATATTGCTATGCGAGTTATAAAAGTTCACTTCCTTGAAATCGCATTGTCTTTAAATCGGCTGTAGTTATATATTAAGGAATTGTAGTTATTATTAAGTTTGTTTATCGGTTTCTTGTTAATCTTGAGGAACATAGGAACCGGTGAGGAAAGGGCCGTTGCCCCTCCTTGAATTTTTAAATTTAATTAACTAAATTTACTGTATGTCTGGTACGCATTATCCGCAAGTGACATAAAATAATTAAATAATTGACTTTCAAAAATAAATAAAAAGAAGTAACATTTTTTTTTTTTTTTTTAATTTGATTCTGCCCTCTCTGACCCCGCGTGTATTACAATTTTCTATTTTTTATGTTTATGTGTGTCAATTTTATCTTAAAGGAAGAGTTGAAAAAAAGAATAAACCTTTTAAATACATTTTGAAAATACCTAGATTTTTGTTATACGCTAAGGGTTTCTGCTGCCTATAAGCTATGCTCGCCAATTCTCGTCCAGACATCACAGGCTCTAAAAACACGCTAATTCTCCCTGTTTTAAAAGTATATATATATTACCCGTTTATGCAAGATCGAATGATTTAAATTTAAAAGCAACGTTGAAAACGCCAGAATAAGCAAACATTCAGCAGGCTAGTTTCGGTAGCGTTTAGCATACCGTCCTCAGTGCCTTGGCGTTTTTAACGTTACTTTTAAATTTATATCATTCTGCGCCAAGTAGCATCTTAATAGTTAAGACCGAATGATTATTTAAGGGGTCTCAGGACTCTTAAAGCTTTAAAATTTTCGAAATTTAAATTTTTTAAATGTTAAGTTCTTATCTTTTCTGAACATTTTGATATAATTGTTTCCTTGAAATTCCCATTAGAACATAAGTTATGGCTTTTAGAATTATACTCGCTCAATAGCTGAAGCGGTGCGGCGTTTCCAAAACTTTGAAGTCATTTTTCTCCAAACGACGTTTTTGGGCATAACGCGCAGGATATCTCAAAGACTTCCGAATATTATTTCATGAAATTTTTAAAACATATATTTCATGTTAGTTTGTACAAATTGAACCTAAAATTTCCTTTTTATTGTTTAAAAAAATATATTTTTTTAGGTGATCATATTGTTGAAATTTTCTAAATTTTGCATTAGCTAAATACAACTTTATATTAAAAAAAATAAAAATGCTTTAAATACAAATTTATTTAGATTCAGAGTAATTGTTACAATCTGAAGAGTAAGTAGGCACCAAAATTTTCATTCTAGTTGCAAAATTTATTTTACAAATAAGCGTAATCTGTAATGAGCGTAATCTGTTATGCCGATTTTCGGCTCGTCAAATGTTTGACAGTTTGGAGCCCCTAATACTAATTAGATAAATGCTAATTCTACATTTTGCAATTTTTCAACTATTTGAAATGAAAGAACATACTTATATCTTTCATCTCAATTAAAATTGTGTCTTAAAATCAAATATATTTTAAGATATTAAATGTTGAAAATAGTCTTGGTTTTTAATTTTTTCCAATTTTAAGAGTTCTGAGACCCCTTAACGACCAGTGTGTGTGTGTGTGTGGGGGGGGGGGATGTCTGAAATCGGATTCCCATTCGTTTCCATTGACAGGGGAGGTTTAAGGTTTCAAGGCCACATCCAGGCGCGGATCCATGGGAGGGGGGATCTGGGCGATCGCCCCCCCCCAAAAAAAATGTATAAATCCACCGCTTATCGCGAATTAAAACAAATGGTCGCCGAAAAAAAATAAATTTCGTCAATCGTTCGCAGAAAAAAATCGCCAAATTCGTCAAAGGATCGCGCAAAAGACCCCAATTTCGTCAAAGATTTGCGGGGAAAACGCGAATTTCGTCAAAAAATCGCGGGAAAAACGCGTATTTCATCAAAGGACCGCGATAACAAAAGCAAATTTTGTCAAAGGATCGCAGAAAAATGCGAATTTTGTCAAAAGATCGCAGCAAAAAGCGAATTTTGTCAAAGAATCGCAGAAAAAACGCAAATTTCGTAAAAAAATCACAGAAAAAAACGCGAATTTCGCCAAAGAATCGCGGAAAAAACGCTAATTTCGTCAAGCGATAGCGAAAAAAAACGCAAATTTCGTTAAGAGATCTCGGAAAAAATGCGAATTTCTTCAAAGGATCGCGAAAAAAATACGAGAATTTCGCCAAAGAATCGCTGAAAAAAACGCGAATTTTGTCAAAGGGCCGCGAAAAAAACGCATATTTAGCGTCAGGAGGAGGTTCCCCGAGGCGCGGATCCAGGGGGGCCCCCCAATATATTAGTCGAACGCTTTTAACAGCAGTTTTCGCGGAACAGGCAGACAAGCAAACGAAAACCAAACACTTTTCGTGTGTCAATGGTAAACCTCACTGACGTTTCTGCAATTAATGAACAAAAAAGGATTATGTCCTGTCAAAAGGCATATGGCGCCATAATTTTTGACACTATGTGTTGAGGTGGGGGACGATGCCACTTCGTGAACCTTTTGTTGAATTTCTACAACAACAAATTGACACCGTTATGCGGATCCCTTTAAAGTGTGGAAACTTTTTCCATCCTTTCAAAGAAGCTGCACTTCTAATTTCTGTATAATATTTTTGCAGAGAGCTCTTTTGTTTGAGAAAAGAATGGGATTCGCAGCAATTTCCAAAGAAAGAAAGAAACAAGAAAAAGAATGGACCTTTTAAAACTTCAATCATCTTAATGTTTTCTGAAAAAACGCCACTAATGTTTTAAAAAAATGTACTGCTATTGCCAATCACATTTGTAAATTTCAAGGGGTATTTGATGAATTAACAAAAAAGGATTATGTCTTAGTCAGTTAAAAGCTAAAATGCATATGGTGTGCATTAATTTCTTTAAAGCCAACTTGGTAAATCAGTTCTTCCTTTATGTATTTACTTAATGAAAGGCCTTCTAGGTGATTTGATTAGAAAATGCCGCTCTACTGTCACCCACCGTTCATTGTTTGTTTTACCATTTTTCGCTGTCTTTCTGCCTCTTGTAGAGAAGCTATGGAAACAGACCTGGGTCTCAGTAACAAATGTTAACCTTGATGGGTTAATAACGAGTAGAAGAAGTATACGCACCGCTTAGATGACACATTTTGACTTTTCGAGGATGTTAAGCCCCTTGAGATTTTTATTCAGTCCCTTTTTTCAGTAAAACGATAAGATAAATAATTACCAGAGTAAAAGAGTAAAAATGAAAAGAATAAAAATAAGACATTTAATAAATAAATTCTATGGTAACATTTTTAATTTTTCAACACAATAAGTAACAATAATCCATATTTTGAGGAGAGGATAAGAGGGTTGGTTAACCGAGTGTGTCGGTTCATAGAACGTCGGAGAATCGAGAGTCTATATTAATTTTAAATAGCATTAATTATTTTATATTCATATAATAATTAACTGCAAGGAATGTTTAACCAATAGAAACTATGACTGTGTTGATTATATATCATTCGATATCGCCCCCCCCCCCCCTCACCGAAAAAAAAAAGAGTCTCTGGATCTGCCCCTGGCCACATCCACCATTTTCAGGATAGCTGACAGCTGTTTTCGTGATCGATTAAGTAAGATAAATCACACATTTGAAAATCAGCTTATATAAAATAGTAAAAAAATATCGGTATATGGGGCATTCTCACAATCTTTTGACTTTCATGTCCCTGAATAATAATTTTTTATTTAATAAAATTTTTTGTGTTTTTTTTTTTATTTCATATATTGGGGAACATCCCATTGTATGATTGAATAACAATATTAACGAGATAAATAAGTTTTGGACGATGTTGGCGGTCCAAATACCAGGAAAACTCATCTACCGCCCCGTGTCCCTGATGCTGATTTTTAAGTTTGGAGCTGTCTGTATAAAATTGTTTCAATAAAAATAATTCGATGTAATTTTTTTCTGAAATTGGAACTATTGTTTTATATAAATATGTAGCTAAAAATTAACCTGCACACATTTTTAGGGTTGTTATTATTTTTTAAACTCTGTCCCTGGGTTTTAGATTCCTTACCATCACTCTTCTAAAATTATACAGAAAATCATTTCAGATGCAGCCACAGACTTTTTTTCAAGTTTTTTCTCATGCAGAAGTATGCTAGAGAAAGAATGTCTAAAATTCTTTAGCAGGAAATTTACTGTAGAATTTAAATCAACATTTAAATGTCAATTTCAAGCATCGTGGCTTTATTGGTAGTCTCACCGACCCCAAGGTTTGTTCCTGCACTTTTCGAGGTAAATTAAAATAAAAATGTAATTTAATCCAATGTTAACAACTGTTTCTAAAAATCAATGAACATTGTGGCTATCACTTAGTTTTAACATGATTTTCCTAAAAATAGGTGCTAATTTTCCTTACCGTTCCATCCTTACCGTCCCTTTTTTTTTACGATTTCTTCACTTTTTTCCAATACCATCCCCATTTTTTACCTTACCGCCCCCTTTTTAACACCCCTTTAAGACAATGTTATACAAAAATTCTGTATTAAAAGTACTACATTGTTATTATTTCTTATTTGAATGTCCTGTGGGTACTATGCAAATTCATTATAAGTAAAAATTTAGAAGAAAATAAAAAATTATAGGGGTAAAACGGTAAGGAAAATTAAACTCGCAAGTTTAACTTAAACCTCAGTTAAATAAAAAAAATTTTCGCTGCTGACCATTTTTTCTTTATTTTGAATCATCAACAGATTAAAATGTTATTTTAGCAAGTTTAATTTCGCCAGATTTTTTTTTTCCCCAAAAGTCAAAAGATTGTGAGAATGCCCCATATCCCGGACGCATATAAACTACCTTTATTCGAGTGGGTAACATTGGGGGGAGTTTCCGGCCTTGTGATTGGTTCGTTTCTCCTATATGGTTTCTCTCAGTGCGATAACTGGAAACAGAACTTTTAAAACAACTGCTCAGTAAGTTTTCTCTCTCTTTTTAGGGTTTCGTTCATGCGACGAAACCCTATTCGTCTCACTCCTCTGTCTGTCTGTCACAGAGCCCGTTCTCAGAAACTATATATGCTGGAGACTTGAAATTTTGCATACTTATAGCTGAACACCTCACATCAAACGACAAATCATAAAATTTTTGAAAAAGTCTTCTATTTACTGCTCTGGGCTCTAACTTGCGTATTTTAAGCATTTTTTTCTAACTGAGCCCTAATTAAGTTGGAGACTTGAAATTTTGCCTACTTATGGTTGAACACTTGCGATCGCACGACAAATCATAAAATTTTCAAAAAGTCTTATATTATTTACCTCTCCGAGCTTTCACTTGTGTATTTTAAGCAATTTTCTAATCTCCCCCCATTTCTCCCGGGGGGCACTTTTCTAACTATTGCCGACACCCCACACGTGACATATCATTGCACAACCCTTTGACCACTCTTTCATATTATGCCTTACATATTTTAGTTCCACTTTTTACCGCCAGGGCCGCCTACCTATCTCGAGTGCATCGACAAATATATCAACGGATCGGTATTAAAACGAAGTTTCGTTCGGATAGAGGTTTGTTTAGAATAGAGTGCGCCCCTGGTTGCGAAATGTGCAACTAACAGATTTTGCAAAAGGATAAAATGTTTTGAGAGGAATATTAAACGAAACCCTATGTGCGATCTGTGATCACACTTACCCACTTGTTTTCTGAAATGGGGTAATCCTTTAACATTCGCGAATTTTAATTATTCGCGAAATAAAAAAAATGCGCGAAATGAAGAACATTTCAACATTCGCGAATACTTAACTTCGTTATTCGTGACTTTTTGTTTTATAAAGAATAGTTTTTACAAAGTAAACTGACTTGTTTTACCAATACCACGAACTACGTGACAATGGACACCTAGATTGTATGTACTGTATAGTCTAAGTTCTGAGAACTTCAACCCTTGAGTTGAGGCAAAATATAGATCAGTAACGTAATAAAATATTGTCTGGGAAATTTTAAAACTTCAACAACAACTTTTTGAAAAATCAATAGAATGCGATCCTTATGTATTCAAATAAAGTTTTGAAATTTATTAAAAGCGATACTTTCCTATTGGAATCGTGCCAGGAGTAAATAACCCAAGAAATCGCCAAAGATCGCGAAGCCTTTTTTATTCTAAAAAAATCAGTGTTTTAAGATCGTAATTCAATTTCATATCTTAAATTAGTGTTTTATTCACATTTTATTTATTGATGAATTTTTAATTTCGTTATGAAATATAAGCCGGAAACAAATGCTGAAATATTTATATTAATTTAAGTGCAAATGTATTTAACTTTCGCAATCGTCTGCCAGCATGCGTTAGAGACAGATTTTAGAAGAAAAAAAAATCATGCTTGAAAATTACTTTAAAAACCATAAAAAATGTGTAAATTGTGATACAGTTTTCAAACAAATTGCATTTGAAACAAGTAATATAAAAATTTTGTTTTTAAAGTCAATTCCTACTTAAACTAATATTAGTTTTTGTTGCATTAAAATATCTCAATTTGTTGATTTTCTATAAGCAAGTAGGTTTACAATGGGAATTTGGCGAAATATTAGAGATATCGCCAAGTTGGCGTCACTTTTGGTGACTCATTTTGGTCGCCAAATTTGGCGGTATTTGGCGACGGAACAGGGTCCCCTCGATGGTAACCCCCCCCCCCTTTATAGATATGAAGATGCATTAAATGCTTCAATAACCAATGGCCGCCCTTTTGTCTCCCATATAAAACTAAATTTAATTAATGAATTAATATTTGAAAAAACTGTATTAACATCAGTTGTCATCCAGTACAAGTTTAAAAAAATTTATTTTAACTTGATAGGATGAATAATAAGTATTTTATTAATGATTGAAAATTTGAACAAGATATATAAATAAATAAATAAATAAATATAGGGAGAGTGTGAACTAATTGTAGGAATTGAAAAATTTTTTGAAATTTTTTTTCCCTTTTCGACGGTGTAAAAATTGAAAATGAGCCATGTGTTTAAAAAACTTCAGTAAAAACAATAAAAAATTGCAGGAAAAGCGAAACTTAATCGTTAGGCTAATGACAGACGAACGTCTTTTTGTACGCTTTTTTTCTTACGTATTATCCCTACACATTGCTAGCGACATTGTGTAGGGATAATACGTAAGGAAAACGGCGTGCAAAAAGACTTTCGTCTGACACTAGCCTTGGCTATTGCCATTCGCAAAATGGATGTCAGCGATACGCACGGACACGTTTGTTCTTTATAATGTAGAAAGTAAATCTATATATATAAAAGCCGTTCTCTGTGTGTATGTCCTTTATACAAATCTTCAATTTTTGACGGATTTGCACGAAACTTCATTTACATAGGCTTTAGAACGTGGAAAAGAGCACTGTCTACTTTGAAAAATCATCAGAATACTATTTAACCTTTTTTCTACCATGTTCCGTAATTTAACATTATAGAAATATATCTTTTTAATTTTCTAATTCAATCGTTTCTTTCCCGTTGCCACATCCTAAACAAGTTGGAAATTGCTCGTCAAACGTGGCAAATGAGGTGCGTTCGTACTATAACTAGTTTTATAATTATTTTTTGCACCCCATATTGTACTGAATGTATACTTTTTTGCACTTCATAAAGCGCATAGTCTGATACATCATTAAAATGCACTTCCAATAATTTTTTCCCATTCCCCGTAATGTAACGGAACACTTTTGACTGTATCTGTAATTAAACTATACATCCGATTTTCCTAAAATTTGAAATAGCTCAACAAAACTTTGCAACAATTATATCTTTAAAATTTCAGACCATTCGGAAGGCTGTAATATCATTAAAATGCACTTGCAATAATTTTTCCCATTCCCCGTAATGTAACGGAACACTTTCGACTGTCCCTGTAATTAAACTATACATCCGATTTTCCTAAAATTTGAAATGGCTCGACAAAATTTTGCAACAATCATATATTTGAAATTTCAGATCATTCGGAAGGCTGTAATATCATTAAAATGCACTTGCAATAATTTTTCCCATTGGCCGTAATGTAAAGAAAAACTTTTGACTGTCCCTGTAATTAAACTATGCATCCGATTTTCCTAAAATTTGAAATGGCTCGACAAAATTTTGCAACAGTTATATCTTTAAAATTTCAGATCATTCGGAAGGCTCTAATATCATTAAAATGCACTTGCAATAATTTTTCCCATTGGCCGTAATGTAAAGAAAAACTTTTGACTGTCCCTGTAATTAAACTATACATCCGATATTCCTAAAATTTGAAATGGCTCGACAAAATTTTGCAACAGTTATATCTTTAAAATTTCAGATCATTCGGAAGGCTCTAATATCATTAAAATGCACTTTCAATAATTTTTCCCATTGGCCGTAATGTAAAGAAAAACTTTTGACTGTCCCTGTAATTAAACTATACATCCGATTTTCATAAAATTTGAAATGGCTCGACAAAATTTTGCAACAATCATATATTTGAAATTTCAGACCATTCGGTTGGGTAGTTTTTGCTCTGTTACATGCGGACAGACGGACGGACGGACAGACGGACGGACGGACAGACGGACGGACAGACGGACGGACGGACTGAACGACGACTATAGGTGCTACCAGGGGCGTGCCGAAGGCTGTTTTAGTGGGGGGGTGTGAACTGAATTTTGCCGACTGCAAGATCGGGGGGGAGAAAGACTTTGTGACAGCCCCCCCCCCCCCCCCTCTCAGCGACGGAGTCAACTGTTCTACAATACTGCGAATTTATAAAAATCACTAAAAGTCTTAAGTGTTCACCTGCATTCTCCTTAACCACAGTCGAAATTAAATGTTGTTGTTCAATATGTGTAATTTTTTTAAAATTATTTTACTATATAAGTAGAGTTCAGAATGCTGTTATTAATTAGGATTCTGCTGACGATTTAAAAGGAAATGCGTATGGATGTACGGTACATTAACCAGTTCTCAAAAGTAACAATTTAAGAATTTTGAAGTACTTCGGAATTTATGTTTCTATAAATAAAACCGCATGCTGTTGTGTAATGTAAGTGTATAAATTTTAAGATACATAAAAAAGACAAATCTTGCTTGCTAAAAATAAGATATATATTAGTATAAGAGATTAAAAGTTATCCTTCTACATTCTTAAATTATCACCCGCCTATCTTTCAGAATAGCCCATTTTCCAGCTACACTGTCTAAATCCAACATGTCAGTTATGTCTGTTTCACAGGTTAATAGCATTAGTTAGTCCAGTCGCTCTTCTGACATGGTGGTACGCAAGTAATTTTTTACTAACTTTAACCTGCTGAAACTTCTTTTATTACTTGCTACAGTTACTGTAATAATTAAGGCCAACTTGTAGGCCAAAGAAAGGTTAGGATACAAATTTTTGCGCTGCTGCGCCAATTGTATCCGATTGAGATCTAGCTATTTCTGAGGACATGAGATCAATTTCACATTCCAAGTTATCTACATCTTTGAGATCACCAGGAAATAGTTGACATAGTTTAGAAATGTCCTCGGTAGAGCTATACTTGATCCTAGATGGAAGGAGACAGGCTAGTGGTTTAACTTTCTCAAATACCAACTTATGAATGTCTACAAATGCAGTTGTAAGCCGATCTACCACCTTCAAAATTTCTGCTTTAAAATAATTCTCTCGTGTAAATAGAACTGCAGTTTTAGGATTTTCGTCGATCTTCGATGGAGGCCTCCGTCGCCTGTGCCGCAAATTGAACTTATAATCTTGATTTATTCCATGTATCTCGCAGATGTTGTCAGCTTCCTTAATGATGTTCATTATTGCCGCCGTGTCATCATTCCGGAGTTTCTGAATGCTTTCGTAAGTTTTCTGCATTATGTCGGTTCCCTCTAAAATGTTCAGGTCGTCACGTTGCAATTGCTCTGTTGCTAACTTGGTCTGAAACATAATTGTTTTCATTCCAAGTAAAGAAACAATGAAATCGTATGACATCATTTTGCTTCTTAACCCTGCCGCCTTAGATCGAGCATCCTTGTCAACCTTCATGTCTTCAGAAATAATTTGCAGAGTATGGATGAGGGCATCATAGGACGATAAAATAGCTCTGACTGAATCCGCTCGCATAGTCCATCTTGTCTTTGACAAAAATTTCAAAGTAAGACTCTTCAGAAGAACTTCTATTTTCTCTGTCAGTATGCCGAATCGCTTTGTACTCAGTTAAAAAAAGTTATAGAGATCTTGAATACTGTCGTAGAACAATTTTATTATATTGCTTTCTTTGCACGCATGTTCAACACATAAATTCACTTTATGCGCGAGGCAGGGTATGTATAAAATAGATCTACCAGCTATTTCTGAAAGTTTTGATTGACAGCCTAAAATGCGCCGGACATAGATGACGTGGTGTTGTAAGACTGTGCACGAGCTTGGGAAAGCGATATTCCAACTGACTGTAGCATTTCAGAAATAAGCTTAGCCATTCCTTCGCCTGTTTTAGCTAGATAATCTTTTAGTTTTAACAACCTTTCTTCTGGGTGAAACTGGGTCACGTATCGGATTACAATTGAGAGCTGGTCAAGATGAGAGATATCGGGTGTGCTTTCAGCCATAACACTAAAAATCCACAATTTTTGACATTTGCAACTATTTTTTCACGGACACATGATCCAAGAACCCCAATAAAGTCGTTTTGTGACTTGTTGGCATGGTATGGGCGAAGATGATTATCATCAATCCAGTTTTTTAAAGTTGGAATCCACCTGGCCATTAATCTAATGAGCTGAATGTAGTTACCGCTGTCACTTTCTCGTCCCCAAAATGCAAATGCTTGACGACTTAGATATCTGGTGCAGTCTAGAAGTATATTAATAATCTGTCTGTTTCTTAGACGAATTTGCTCCGCGTTAGCTGCTGCCTTTCTACGTTGACTAGATAGAAAGTTGTCAACGTGCTTACTTTTTTGGGCCAAATTATCTAATTTATACACTGCGGTTCTATGAGCATTGCTCGTAAAATGAACCATTGACTTGCCTTTACGGTTTTTTCCTCTGCCTTTCATCTTATGCCATACACGAATATCAACACTGATCCAAGCTTCTTCTGCGTTTTCAGACCCCGGGCCATCAGAGCAAAGTGAACAAGCAAAACAAAATGCGGCATCCAGTTAGTCGCTGTATTCTAAATATGGATATTCTTTATACCAGCAGGAGCTAAACTTATTCTGCTTCTTAGGATCTATGTCATGATTCACAGGGTAAGATGATCTCTGAGGTTGATAAGGTCCACGAGGCAGGATGAAAAGTTTCTGGTTTTCGGTTAAATTCTTTCCAATACGATCGGCTGGATCACAACTTAGAAAAGTCGAGGAATCTTCCTTTTCAGAAACATTGACATTTTCCATAGAATTGCTAGTTAGGATTTTATCGCATTCCTCAATCAAACTTTCGCTGTAGTGCCGAACCCGGTCTGAAAAAGCCTTAACATTCGCAGTAAAATTTTGTGATGAAAATGATGTTTCGGAAACATTTTTACGAAGCTCTGAATTTTACATCTGGAGGATCTGTTTGAATATGACTATGCAGGCCTCTAATAGAAACGCAGAAATATCTACATATTGTACATTGAATCCGTTTTCCTTTCTGGAGGTTGATGTTTTCATTCGGATGAAATATTCTTATATGGCGATATAAATTTATTTTTTTCTGTGAAATGTGTGTGTACACGATCACAGTGTGTGCATAAACTTTTCACTGAATTATTCGCCATCATGCGACAAAAACAAACTTTCGCAAATCGCTCTTCTTCTGTGTCCGTGACTTCATCTTTTAAATGCAACAACCTCAAATAACTAGCGCCAAATCCAGAGCCAAGAGGTCACCAAATTCTAAGAATCAGTCCATAGCAGAAGGGAGCAATTAAAGATGCTACATGGGAAAACTTACAATAGAGATTGCAACAACCCCCTCCTCCCCCTCCTTTCCCGAAAGTCTCAAATTCTCAGAAACGCGATTCTCTCTCTCTCTCTATCTATCACCTCCGCTCTCTGACAACCCCTCCCTCCCACACAGAATCATACACAATCTTCCGTGAGAAGTTATTTCTTTTCCCCTTTAAATGACGGACAACAGAGAATTGAAATGATACTGCCGACAGGAGAGGGGATTTTTTGCAGGGTGTGTTCTTAACTTTCCGACTATTCTAAATTTTACCAACTCTTCCAAATAAGTGGGGGGGTGTCACACCCCCAACACCCCCCCGCTAGGCACGCCCCTGGGTGCTACGTATTTATATAATTACGAACGCACCTAAAAACGACACAATAATGTGAAAAAAGTAACGATAACGCGTTGCTATATTTTTGCATTTTTGAAATTGACGTCATTCTAAACAGAAAACGCACATTATTTATATATAAAATAAAAACTTCAACTATAAGAGCGGTAAAATGACGTAGCACCTTAATTTAATTGTTTTTTAAAATTAAAATATCTAATTTAATACAAACAATCAAATTTCATGAAAATAATTTAGGAACAAGAAAAAAAAAAGCTAGATATGACGTCACATTCCATCAAATCTTTTCAACGTGTAGTCAACTCATCGTAAATAAATGGCTCCTATATTTTGTTTACTCTGTGGCAGCCGCAGGAAGGCAAGGGAGAAAGTTCTTCGTTTGGAATGGCAGCTGGCCAGAGCCGTTGTCATAGCAGCGCAGACGAAAATGTTTACATTGCGTTTTTGTGTGTTCGAATACGATGAGTGTCAGAATCGACGTTTATCAATGTTCTACGAATAAAGGTAGTAAAGTGTTTTTAAGTGAGTGATTATATTATACGAGCGACTCACCACAATGGTGACCATGGACTGTTCTTATATAGAGCATCAGCCTTCCTAGATGAGTTGGAATGTTATCCGATCATCTTCATCTTTCAAAGAATACATCGTTCTACAGCGGCTCGATGGAAAGCAGATAAGTTCTTCTGAGTCATTTTCCTGATATTTTTTCTGTTATTTTATTAGAAAAATTTAACTCGCGAATTTATTTTGGTTTGATTGTACTATTTTATATATTTATTACCATAAATCATGTCTAGTGTCGATGCTGTTCAAATTCCATTATATAACAGATCAGATCCTGCGCTATGGTTTGTGATGTGCGAAAGCACATTTGCTTTAGCTACCCCCAAAGCAATATCAGAATCTGTTACAAAATATAATTATATAGTTTCGCATCTTCCACCCGATGTTGCATCAATCATTCGTGATATTTTAATGCAACCAGATGCTACTGACCCTTATGGTGTCTTAAAAAAGGAATTAATTGCGCGCTCAGGTGAATCATCCCAGCAAGAGATACGACAGCTCTTGTCTGGAGAAGAACTAGGAAATCGGAAACCTTCAGATTTATTACGTAGTATGAAACGTCGCGCGGAATCCCTAAATGTTCCAGACAATTTAATGTTAGAATTGTTTTTGCAACGATTACCAAATTCTGTTCAGACAATTTTAGCGGCTATTTCTGAATTAACCCTTGATAAAGCAGCGGAAATTTCAGATCGTATTTCAGAAGTTACCCCTTCCCCAGCTTCTGCAATTGCCGTGTCCTGCTCGAATGAACAGGCGATAGAGGGTAAATTATTGAAAGAAATCGAAAAATTAAATAAGCGCATCGATCAGCTTGCTATTTCACGTGGTCGGTCCCCATACCGCAGAAACTGGAGTAAACCTCGAGGGCGAAGTAATAGTGATAATCGGGATTCAAGTATCTGTTGGTATCATAGACGATTTGGAAAAAAATGTAGGGGAAAAAAATGCATAAAGCCGTGTTCTTGGGCGGGAAACGAAACCAGCAAAGAGTAGAGGCGACTTATTCTTTGCCTCAACAGTCACGTCGCCTGTTCATTAGAGACCGGACTACAAATGTTTCTTTTCTGGTCGACACCGGTTCGGACGTGTCAATCCTTCCTGCCAACAATGTACAAAAACGGAATCCACCCGTACAAACGCTTTTGGCTGCTAATTCTTCCCCTATAAATGTTTATGGTCAACAAACCCTTTCTCTAGATTTTAAGTTAAGACGAAAATTTAATTGGACTTTTCTAGTGGCAAATGTTAGTACACCAATTTTGGGAGCAGATTTTCTCCATAATTTCGAATTGGTTCCTGATCTCCGCCACAAATGTCTAAGAGATTTAAAAACAAAATTTGAAACAACAGGTCACATGAAATGTGCATTAATTCATTCAGTAAAAACAATCAATATTGATAATATATATAATGAACTTCTTAAACAATTCCCATCTATTACAAAATTACCAGATCCCAATCAGCCTGTCAAACACAACACAATGCATTTTATTTCAACAAAAGGACCTCCAGTTGTGGCAAAACCCCGCAGGTTGGCTCCGGATCGCCTGAAAATTGCTAAAACAGAATTTCAAAATATGATACAACTCGGACATTTAAGACCTTCACGTAGCAACTATGCATCACCTTTGCACATGGTTCCAAAAAAGGGAACTTTGGAATGGAGACCTGTAGGTGATTATCGTGCCTTGAATGCGCAAACCAAAAAAGACAGATACCCGATACCATGTATAGCTGATTTTACTGCTAATTTACGTGACACTAAAATTTTTAGTCGACTTGACCTCATCAAAGCATATCATCAAATACCAATCAATCCTGATGATATTCCCAAAACAGCGATATGCACACCTTTTGGATTGTTCGAAAGCACACGCATGCAATTTGGCTTATGCAATGCGTCTGCAACATTTCAGAGATTCATAGATGAGGTAATACGTGATTTACCAGGCGTCTATGCTTTCGTCGATGATATACTCATAGCCTCTAAAAATGCCGAGGAGCATTATCATCATTTAAAAGCACTATTTTCCAAATTAGCAGAATATGGTTTGTGCATAAATGTATCCAAGTGCACATTTGGTAAACCTACCATTGATTTCTTAGGATTTCGAATATCTGAACATGGTATTCAACCACTTCCAGATAAAGTTAAATGCATAATCGATTTTCCGCAGCCCACAACCTTATCTCAACTTCGAAGATTTTTGGGTATGTTTAATTTTTATAGGTCTTTCATATATCAAGCTGCACACATACTTGCGCCTTTAGTGAAATTGTTAGAAAGCCATACAAACAAAAAGAAATCTCGTTCCCGTGTTCCTAAAACAGAACCCCTTAATTGGAACGAAGATGCTGAAAAAGCTTTCGTAGCTGCCAAAAATGCAATATCTCAGGCTGCTCTTTTACGGCACCCTATTCCAGGCGCTCAGTTGAGTATATGGGTTGACGCCTCAGATGTCGCGATCGGCGGCACCCTTATGCAGTTTTATCAGGAACGTTATGAACCTTTAGCATTTTTTTCCATGAAATTAAACAACAGTCAGCGGAATTGGTCAACATATGACCGGGAATTATTTTCTATTTATTCGGCAATAAAAAAATTTCGGCACATGCTAGAGGGGAGAATTTTTCAAATTTATACTGATCAAAAACCGCTAATTTATGCATTTAAGCAAAATCCCCATAAATGTTCGCCGCGGCAATCACGCCATTTAGATTACATTTCCCAATATTCCACTGACATTAGACATGTACCAGGTTCCGAAAACATTGTTGCAGATTGCCTCTCAAGAATTGAAATTGATTCTATTTCAAAATCTCCAACCTTAAATTTTGAGGAATTCGCAAAAGCTCAGGAAAATGATTCAGAGCTACAGAACCTGCATAATAGTACATTGCTCAAATTGGAATTGAAACCTTGCCTCATTTCTGATTGTAGCCTACTATGTGATACTTCAACAGGTACGCCTCGACCCTTAGTTCCTAGTTTCTTTCGTCGGCTGATATATGAACATTTGCACAACCTAGCCCATCCAGGCATAGCAGCTACCACAAAACTAATTTGTTCCAGATACGTATGGCCAAATATGAAACGAGACATCAAAAACTGGGTTCGTGGCTGTGAGAAGTGTCAAAGATCAAAAATACAGAGGAACACCAAAGCACCTCTTGGCACGTTCTCTCTTCCTGATGCACGTTTTTCCCAAATACATATAGATATCGTAGGTCCCTTGCCTCCATCTGACGGTTTCAGCTATCTTTTAACGATGATTGACCGATTTAGCAGATGGCCAGAAGCCGTACCTATATCTGATACACAAGCTAAAACAAATTGTAGTGCCATATTAAAGCATTGGATATCAAGATTTGGTTGCCCTTTGCTCATAACCACGGATCAAGGCCCACAAATGCGATCAGCAATATTTGATGAATTCACAAAAATGATGGGAACACAGAAGATCCGCACAACGGCATATCATCCGATATCGAATGGCATTATCGAAAGATTTCATCGACATTTAAAGTCATCCATCAAAGCTCACGAAACCAGTAGGTGGACTGAAATATTACCGATAGTTTTACTAGGCATTCGCACAGCAGTGAAGGAAGATATACAAGCTTCTTGCGCTGAGCTTGTCTACGGCACTACGTTGAGATTGCCCTGTGATATGCTGGATGAATACAAGATCCGACCTTTCAACGATAACTTCGTCACGCAACTACGAAACACCATGCGGCAGTTAAGTCCAGTTGCTACATCATCTCACTGCCAAGAGAAGTTCTATATACACCCTTCCTTGACATCTTGTTCACACATCTTTCTAAGAGTGGATCATGTACAACCTCCATTGTGTCAACCATATACTGGTCCTCACAAAGTCCTAAGTAGAACTGGGAAAACTATAACAATCGAGCTTAATGGTCGTAAGTCTACGGTATCAATAGATCGAGTGAAGCCAGCTCATTTGATTTCTACTTCAGACTTGTCCACGAAAACTGTTCCAGAGAACTCTAAATTAAAACTCTCTCTTAAAGCGGACAGTAACCCTGACCAAACAAAAACTGTCACACGTTCGGGCAGACATGTCCATTTTCCTAAAAAACTGGCATCTTATATTACTTACTGAAATTGTTGATAAATTGTTCATTTTGCATACTACACATTATGCCTATATTTTGTTATATATTGCAATTTTATTTCATGTAAATATCCTTGTAATTTTTCTCCACAAGCGTGGATTCTGACACAGATAGTCAAAAAAAAAAAAAAAAAGTATACACTTGTATATCGTTTCTTCGGTACCCTACGTCACTGGGGGGATACTCTGTGGCAGCCGCAGGAAGGCAAGGGAGAAAGTTCTTCGTTTGGAATGGCAGCTGGCCAGAGCCGTTGTCATAGCAGCGCAGACGAAAATGTTTACATTGCGTTTTTGTGTGTTCGAATACGATGAGTGTCAGAATCGACGTTTATCAATGTTCTACGAATAAAGGTAGTAAAGTGTTTTTAAGTGAGTGATTATATTATACGAGCGACTCACCACAACTTCTTCGATTGTATACTACAGCCATAATCTGTTAAGTTCGTGTTTTATTTTATGTTATTTTAGGCGTTTTCATTTCGTTTGCAAATTAGTTATTGAATATTACACGAAAATAAACAAATTCTAAATTAGTTACAATGTTTTTGAACAATTGAGTTAATATTTTGTAATTGGATTGCAAGCATATTTAAAAAATATGCATGCTTGAAAATTACTTTAAAATCCATAAAAAAAAATCTGTAAATTGAGATAAACAGTACAAACCAATCTTACTGAAAGTACTTTTGTTTTCTATAAGACGTTGAAACAATCGAGTGTGCGAGGCTTAGAGGTTAAATTGCAGTAAAAGGGAAATTAATTATTGTGTTAGGTTGTTGCCACAGAAAATATGATACCAGGTTACTCATAGACATGTCTTTTCTTTATACTATTGCATTAAGAGTAAACGGGTTCATTTTTCGTAATCGGGTTGCACGTACCTTTAAAAATATCCCTGCATGAAAATTACTTTAAAATCCATTAAAATCAGAAAATTGAGATACAATTTTGAAACAAATTTCATTTGAAAGAACTTTTTTCTATTCGACATTGTAAAAAATGAAATTGTGTGATGTTTAGAAGTTAGAAAAATTGCAGTAAAGGCGCAATTTATGGGTTACAATTTATGGGCACTGACATAGTATTTGTACTTTATATATATATACCATGCAAACGAGAATTTCACTAAATGCTGCTCGATTTGGTGGAATTTTTTTTTTTTTTTCGTATTGTGAGGAAAATCATACATTTTTCTCTTACATCCGGCAAAGATAACGCGCATTCTGTTATTAAAGCTCAGAGATTTTACTATGGTTGCGAGACAATAACATCATGTTTTCTGATTGCCTTTTTAACGTTTTGTGGATGGGAATGAATGCACAAGTTTCAGTTATTGTGATTGCCGTATTATTTCGTTTTAATTTATTTTACCTGGAAGGCTCTTTATAATTGACACGGGCGAAGCCGGGTAGTTCTGCTAGTAGATAGATAGATTTGATCAGAATGAGAAATTAGTGAAAATTACGTCATTTGATCGAATCGTACTAAAATGGTGTCTTTTATGAATGAAATTATATTTTCTTTAAAACATGACGTCATTTTCATTGAAACATCTTGCCTTTACTCGACTCTGATTCTTTCAATCGCAGTATAATT
Source organism: Maratus speciosus (assembly GCA_963932465.1). Taxonomy (NCBI): domain Eukaryota; kingdom Metazoa; phylum Arthropoda; class Arachnida; order Araneae; family Salticidae; genus Maratus; species Maratus speciosus. Next base: position 104,644,572 of record OZ010786.1, on the reverse strand, counting down.
TCATCCATGAATCCTTGGAACAAATAAATTTGTTCTTTGAAAATAATATTAAATGCTGGATGAGTTTTACGCGCTCGTGCGTTAATGCATAAGTATAATTTCGAAAGACGATCGAATTAACAAAATTTTAAAAACTGGACATCGTTGAGTGAAAAAAAAAATTGTTTTAATAAATTTTAAGGGCTATAATTAATTGTCTAGGTTGTAATTCTTATGAAAGTAAGTTCTGCCTTTAAATAATCAGTCACTATTTTAAATATACTTTTTACTTCTATTTAGTTTCAATAAAATTTTGAATTCAATTTATATGTATAATTTTGCAATAGTCTGAAAATTTCATTAGTAGCTGTTATTTCCCTTCCGTGAGTTTATTTAAAAAATATATTTGGAATATTAATTTGTTTTCTTTGATAAAAAAAAAAATAAAAATAAACTAGAGAACAGGAATTCTGCTTTTTCAGAATTTAGTGTCGCCCCCGGCATTTCCATTTCTTCATTTTCTTCTGATGGACTGATGGCTTCTATTATTATGAAACAGCCATTATAAATGAAGTGTTAGGTGAAGATGAAAGAGCAGCCGTAAAAAGTTAGAACTCTGATTTTCTGGTCAGAATGAGGGGGGGGGGGCATATTTTTTTTTGTTTTTTTGTTTTTACGGCTGCTCTTTCATCTTCACCTAACACTTCATTTATAATGGCTGTTTCATAATAATAGAAGCCACCAATCCATCAGAAGAAAATTACTCGGTTAAGTGGGACTCTACTGCAGTACAAAATATATTTCAATTTTAAGACTTAAAGCACACGTTTTATTTTATGTAAAATGACGTCATTCGCTTCATTTTAAGAATTCCACATTTACGATCTACTCTTAAACATCTACAGCAAAGCACGCATAGCACATCACTTTCGCGAAATAATGCACAAATATGCAGCAAAAAGATTCCGTCATTCAAGAAAATCGAAAAAAAAAAAAACCGGCTATCTAATGATTCATAGACACAAATCATTCGTTTATATTTTTTTCAAAATAGCACATATTTTAATTACATTTTCTTTCGGTTGTTACGAGAAAATGGCAACAAAAATATATAATTACTATTTTAAAACTATTTTTCCTTTACTTTCTACAGAAATGAAGTTCTTCCGTTGCCAATATTAAGCAAGTGGCTCCAAAAACTACAAAAAAATTAATATTTCAAAAATAAATGGAGATACAGTTTTCAAACAAAATGCATTTAAAAGAACATTTTTTTCCCCAATACGACGGTATAAAAATTGAATGTGTGCGATGCTTAGAAGTTTAAAAAATTCCTAAAGAGTATTTAATCGAAATGCTTTGTTTTACGGCTAGGTTTCAGTAAGGTAACGTTATTTTTTGGACACAAAATAAGCTGGGAGAAAGAAATAGCATACCATATCGGAGGCTAAAAAAAAATTACTTGTTAATAAATATAAGTTTAAAAAAAATACCAGCTAATAAAAATTTTAAAGTAATATAAATGTTTTAAACATTCATAAGTCATCAAAAAGGTTGTTTAATTGTTTACAAATTAATAACAACCTATATATATATATATTTATGTATGTATACGACAAAATTATATATGTATGTACATTCATATGCATGTATGATATGCTTTCTATAACAGGATAGAAACCTATCGGTATTAAGCAGCAACAGTACACTCGTCAATCGTCATATATCTCCAACTGAGAAATCAAAGTTTGCAGTCGTAAAATCATGCTCGGAGTGGAAGATCAGGCCTATATCTATTGGTAGTTTTCCCAGAAATAACAACTGAAGCTGTTAGATTCATCAATTATTTATTAGATGACCATAAAATGTACTAATTCCACTAGTAATCCTGTTACCCATGTTTGGGTCGTTGTTACGTCGTAAACATAAACCGCTAGATATTAAACATTAGAAACAACTTGACGAAAATACAGGAAAAGTAGCTCTCCAGGTGACAAAGGGTTTTTTCAGCAGTAAATAATCGTAAAAATCTAGCTCTCCGAGTGAATGTAAAAGGTTAAATACTAAAAAAAAAAAGACGCGAACGGTTGCATTACATAGCAATGAACGAACTCCGTGGAAAGAGGGAAAAAACAGGACAGAAGAACTCACTAGCGATAGGGTAAGACCTATAAAAGAGGCAGAGGTGCATGACGTAGACGATTGCAAGGCCTAATGGGATATGAAAAGGATATTTAATAACAAAAGAATATATAAAAGGATATTTTTGACAAAAGGATATTTAATAAACATTCGAAAGAAAAAGAATTTACTGTCTCAGAAATAAAAGAAATAGAGTATTTTAGTGGGTTTTATAAAGAAGTATAGTTATTATCAGATTAAAAGTTTTTAGAATAATAAATAAAAGAATACGCTGGATTAAAGACATAAAATAAAAAGGGTAATTAAGATATTATTAAAGACAGGTAAAAAAGGTAGATATTGTAAGAATTTGGAATAGTTTAACTAAGATAAAAGGGCAAAAATTTATTTATTATTACATATCCCCCCCACTCAAAAAGACTGGATGAACTGGCAGGTCTTAGGACTTGCAAGTTCATAGAAGGGAAATGTTACATGGACTTGGATTACAATTTTGTCACTTGAAGTTGGCTTAAAGAACTTTCTTAAAATATTATAGAACTGTTATTAAAGTACAAAGACAAGAGATTAATCTTGTTTACATTTTACAAAGATAGTTTTAGTAATGTGAATATAGAATAAAAGTAAATATAATATTTAAGAGTAACTGTTTAACAATCTTTAGGTTATTTGCAGAGAAATGTTTTTATGGAACATTCATGGCTCATATTCACGAGCAAGCATTAGATCATTGACTGAAGTTTGTTCATAACAGTTCAGTAAATAAAGTTTTACTGCCTACCTCACTATGAAGAAGGAATTGAATCGAGCTATTACAATATAAGTTGGCTAGTGAAATTACTTCTGACAAATGTCCCCAAAAGTAAAGTAGTCCAGGGGAAATGTACCAATAAAAGGGGGGTTCCTTGCAAAAAGTCGGGTAAAAGGTTTTTTAAATTGTTTATAATGATGCCAACATGGAAAAATCAAGTTTTCCAACAAAATTTCTTAAGGCTAAATTTTCTGTGGCCAAAAAACAACAAAATTTTGAGACCTTTTTTTGATTTTTTTGAAATATCTCGAGACTTGTTGCCGTAGCATATTATTTGTCAATTACAATATTAAAGAGGATAAAATTCTCTAAAGTTTTCATATGTACAACTTTTATATGCATTCAATAGCAAGCGCAGTACGCCATTTCAAAAATAGGACAATTTTTTCAATTTTCTTAAAAACCGTGAAAAACTTAGTTCTGCCCCGATTATTCAAATGTTTCCCCAGGATTTAATCGTGTATGTCAAGTTCTATATATTGGTATCAGTAAATTAAATGTTTCAGGGCCAAAACTAGCCTTTTTTGCTCCCGTGGCAAACATGGATCCCCCCCCCCCCCGCGCTTAAAAAGAAAATTTACCATGAGAATTTAAATAAATCTCTAATAGCCGGATTTTGAAAATTTTAGGTGTGTAATCATTAAATACATAATGTGAACTCCGTAATCAGCTTTGCCAAATATTGATTCATTAAAAACTTGAGAACCGAACCGAAATTATTCCGCTTTAAACAGATTTCCATCTTAGCAGGTATAATTGTTCATATTCTCTATCTTGAAAATATATATTTTTTTCTTTAAAGACCGGATTCCGTATATACAGATTTCATTTTTAAAGATTTTACGGTAGTTGTAGTATTGAGGCGTTTAAAGTCACAGTTATATGAATTATGAGACTAAATTAGTCACACGAAGACATTCGCAAGGTAATATTAAACATATGGGAGCATTCTTGGCAAATATCTCGCTTGCATTTTATTACTTTTAAATTTTTCTTCTTTTTTTATGGGATGTCTGAGATCAATATCGAATGTTGTGCTTTTGCGCTTTTTCGGGTTTGGTTGCATTTTTTGTTTTTAATATTCGGACACTTTCATTTTTGAAAAACTGTTTGGAACCCGCTCTGAAATTTAAAGTATGCTCATTAAAAAAATGCAACTAAATTCGAAAAATTAAAAACGCACAATGTTGGATATCGACCTCAGATATCATATGAAAAAAAAATTAAATATTGAAATTCCAGCAAGAATTCTGAAAAGGATGCTCCCATAGGTTTAACATTAGCGTGCAAATGTTTTCGCGATAGACTACACTAGTCACACGAAGACATTGGAACGCTAATGTTAAATCTGTGGGAGTGTCCTTTTTACAGTTTCTCGTTTGCAATTTAATAGTTTTAAATGTTTTTTTTTTCTTTTTTGGCTTAGAATTGCTGACGTTGAATTATAACCGGATTAGTGTTTACCTTTTCTATTTTCGTTATTGTGGTTTTCTATTTTGATTACAGTTTTTTTTTTTTTTTTTTACTTTTTTTTAGTTTTCTGGCTGCGAGACATTTTTATTCATATTTCATATATATAACATACATATAATTAATTGACAAATAAAAACTTCATTTGGCGTTCGTATTCCGTATTTCATATTCCGTCGAAACGGAATGCTAATAATCCTACAACAGTGCCATCAAAAAGAAAAAAATATTGTTAAATATCCTGTAGAAATTATTATTATTAAAATACATTATTCCATTTAGTTTATGCAGTCATATTGCGTACCTTACTTTGTGTTGGGAAAGTGGAGTTGAATAAAACAGGTGATCAATGCGAAAACAGAAATGTTTATATGGCCTACAATCATAAATAAATTGGTATTTCATTTGATAAATGGTATTACTAAGATAATTAAACAGATATAGTTTTAAAACAGTACATGTTAAAGAAGATTAGAACATTCCACAAAGTATATTTTTCGACAACCAAAGTAAGTTTTTCTGTTTGAGCTTTAAAGCAATTAATAGATAATCTTAAAAGTTTTATATATTTTTGTATGCTAAAATCATATAATCTCTTGTTATATTTATTGATATAAGTGGAAAAAATATTGACAATATTTTTTAAAACTAATCTTTTAAATAATTTATAAAACCAGTGATCTGAAATACTTTATTGACAGAGTTTTAAAATTTTACAAGAGAAAAATGAATAATATTAGTTAGTTAAATAATCTGTTGCAGTTTTTATTGTAGCTATTTCATACGGTAAAAGTATTTCTTACATAAAAGATCCCCCCTTTTATATGGAACTACAATCCAATGTTTGCTATCTTTAAAACATTAAAATATATGTTATCAATAATTAGTAAATAAAATATACCATTGTAGTGTGGAATAAAATATGTTTTTCGCAAATTTTCATACCTATCCCATTGATACCTTGAAAAATATGTATGCATTATAAAAATTATTAAAATTATAAAATTATTAAAATTAAACAAGAATTCTTTCTTAATTGAAACTATCGTGAAAATAAGTTACTAAATATTGAAGTATTCTTTTAAACAATGCTTTGAAGTTAACATCGTATACACTTAAAGTTACTGTCTAAATATGGAAATTGTCTCATTCATCTACACTCTGCCCTACTTTTAAAATTATATAAATTTATTGAATGTAAAATGTCTGTTGAGATGAAAATAAAGACGTGAGTGTGCAAATAATAGATAATTTACTGCTATCAATTGTTAGAAGCCGACATACACGATTAAATCCGCGGGGAACATTTGAATAATCGGGGCAAAACTACATTTTTCACCGTTTTTAAGAAAATTGAAAAAAATGTCTTATTTTTGAAATGGTGTACTGTGCTTGCTATTGAATGTATAAAAAAGTTGTAAATATGAAAGTTGTAGAGAATTTTGTCTTCTTTAATATTGCAATTGACAAATAATATGCTATGGCAACGAGTCTCGAGATATTTAAAAAAAAAAGTCCCAAAATTTTGTTGTTTTTTGGCCACAGAAAATTTAGCCTTAAGAAATTTTGTTAGAAAACTTGGTTTTTCCATGTTGGCCTCATTATAAACAATTAAAAAAAAATCTTTTAACCGACCTTTTGCAAGGTAAAATGTACATTTCCCCTGGACTAAAGTCAAATTGGAATTAAAAAATGTAATGTTCGTCTGAAAAAAAAAAAAAAAAAACTTATCCCTATACTAGCAACTCAATTTTTAAGTCTGCTTTCGCTTTCAGTTTATATAAGTAAATTAAATATATCACAATAATAATAATAAAATTAATAATATCAAAGCTAACAATAACAACAATAAAATTTTACAATAATAACATCTTTTTACAGCATACTTTATTATATTATTTTTAATGGTTTGACATTTCTGTCTGAAATGCCAGCTGTTTGTATGGTATTATTTACCATGTAGCCATCATAAGATTTCTAAACTCTAAAACTTTGAAAAATTCTAAAATTTCAAAAATCTGTTAAAAGTATAGTAATTAAAAATATACATCTCTAACAATTCTAGAATTTCAATTTCAACAAGCTGGTATAGTAGGTAAGTGTAAAATATATTAAGATTTTAAACTTGTTAGATATTGGAATTTTTATGCCTTAAAATTATTATGCTAGAGTATATAATTATTTTTCAAATAATAATAGAACTAAAGAACAATAATTTGAAATAATAAACAAACTTAAAAGTAGAATTTAAAGCTATGCAGGTATATTTCATGAAACTGAGTTGAACTGAAAATAGTAAAGGTTTGTCGGACAAGTTGTTCATCATAGTAAATCCATAAAAGAAATTTTTAAGTCGGAATACTGCTAACCCTAGTTAGCATAGAAATATTACAAGTTACTTATATTACAAACTAATGTGAAATAGTGAAAATTTTGTTAGTTTTAATTTTACAATTTGCTGATTTCTATAGATACCCGATAATGTATGAGTGAATTATTGTGGTGAATGTACAGAGTTTGCATATTTTCATGCAAGCTCTGTTTTCTAAGTTCTAATTTATCAAATCATAAGTAATGGCCTACTTCAAGTTTAGATAAATAATATGTTACTGATTTTTCGATTATGCCTTCCATTTAGTTGCTGAAAATTTCTGCGCATGTACAGATATAGAATAAATGGTTGCTAAGGTAAGCAGTTGGTTGGTTAGGTGATGAGTAGACAAATGGTTGCCAGGATAAACAATTGATGGTTGGATGTATTCGTTCGTTAGTGAAAATAGAAAACATTAAATTTTACAAACACACATGTATAAATTTATATATAAATTCACATGGATATATGTATATATATATATATAAAGTCAATATTTAAAACACTTTGATTCACTTGTAAACATTTTAAATATTTTTAATCTTTTTAGCTAATTTTGAATCTTATATACACATACATAAGCACAAATATTCACACATACATACACAAACAGACCTGAATACACACACACACATATGCATTTTTGTTAAGATGTAAATAATTTTAAAACTTTTTGTTAATATGAAATTTTGTCAAAACTTTCAATTAACTTTCGAGAGAAACAATTGGATGGTAGGATGTATTTATTCGATAGTTTAGACAGAAAACTGAAATTTACAAACATAAAAGCGTAAATTTTTAAAGAGAGTTTGACTAACTTGCAGATTTAAAAAATATATATTTCTATTAACTTACGAATATTTTACACAGATATATTTACGCACACACACATACATAGATATTACTTGTAAGTATTACGCATAGATACTTTATATATATGTATAGTACATATAGTACATATATACATGGATATTGTACATACATATACAGGGTGTATCTGAAATGCTTACACAAACTTAGAGAGGAACTTAGAGGGATGATGGTACTCATGAAGACGAACAAAAAATGCAATGGAACATAGGGTCGCAAGTGACGTTTAAAGAATGAAAATCGAGAAAATGCGTCTGGAAATGGACAAACTGAGTCAAGAAAGAAACACCTCAGAAAATTATTTATTGCACAGAATAAGTACAACACAGCTCCTGATGTCCAGAGAAAACAAATATTTTACAACATGGCGGAAAGAGATAGATGGAGATGTAGTAAGATGGCTGGTGGTGACGCCGAAAAAGTAACCCTAAAATCCGCTACAGTAGGCCCAAACACAAGCACGTTCTTTCATGAAAAAAAGACGAAAACTTTTAGTAATACAGTTTTTAATTCATAATACAATAAAATGCTGCTTTAGAATATTTAAAAAATAAGCAGATCCCCTTCATTTAGAGAAAAAAATGCACGGGTGATATCAAAGAATTAGGTCCCTATTCCAGGTGCTTGCTTTGTTTGGGCCTAGTGAGAGCATTTAAATTTGAGAAGAGAACTGAAGTGAGGGGAACTGAGTTAGAGGAGGAAAGAATATTAGGTTTTGGTGCGATGAACTAGAGACAATGTGCTACAAAATGTAGTAAAAAGACGTATATAAAATGACGTAGTATGTTTCAACGACGATAAAGTTGAATTTAAGATGTATTAGTTATAGTATTTGTAAATACTATTTTTACTCGTAAATATGGACGGGTAAATAGTTAGAATATCACTACCTAACCAGGAGTGACGTCTGTTTCTTGTGATTAAAGTAGTATTTTTATTGTGTCAGCAAATCCTTATCAACAAAAAGGGTTCCAGAAGCGGGACGAAGGAGTTGATGCCGCCTGCTCACAGAAGTGTAATGCCGAAACTGTAAAAAAAATTACGAAGTTCTTTACTCTAGCTGTATATTTTTTTTAACGGTGAGTACATTGTACCTAATATACTTCATGTTTCATGATGAAGTTAGTTGACATCTCCGAACTGGAACTTGCAATTAAAAATGAAAGAACAAATAAAATAAAACTTTTGCGAAATTCCTATTTGATGCAGAAGGCGACCGATCCAATACGAAAAGAATTAGAGATTTTTCTGGTTTTGATTTTCAAACCGACAGCTCTGAGTTTAAAAATAAGGTAAAGAAAATTCAAGCAGATTTTTCTCTAAATGATTTGATTACAGTTTGTAATTTACTTTGTATTTCTAATGAAGGATCTTTAGTTGATCTCAGGACGCGATTAGTTACATATTTGTCAGATTTAAGCTTACTACAAGCTAATGTTTAAAATGACAGCAATACAGATTCGGAACCCGAAATGCCTGCAAATAATAACTCTGCAAGTAATGACAGAATCGTCAAACTTTGATAAAAACAAGCAATTTCCAGTTCAAAGTTTTGTGCCATCAATTATTAGTTTTAGCGATATTGAAAATGTTGTTCCTCAGTTTTACGGTAGTTCTTTTCAAGGTATATGTTTGGCTTAGTAACTTTGATGATGTAACTAGTATATTTAATTTATCGGAATTGCATAAATTTTGTCAAGAGATGCCTACGAGGAAAAGCTAAATTGCTAGTTCAGACCGAATTGCATATAAATTCATATGAGAAATTTGAACAACTTTTAATAGTCGAATTTAGCACCACTTATAATTTTGCGGAGTTATGTGATTTATTAAAGAAACGAAAAATACATGAGAATGAATCACTCGAAGAACATTTTCTTGTTATGAAGCAATTAGGTTTGCGTGGTAACATTGAGGATTCCGCATTGATGCAGTATGTTATAAATGGTATACCCGACCCTGATTTTAGAAAATCTACTTCATATCGGTGTCAATCGATTTTAGAATTCGAACAAAAATGAAAAGTCTATGAAAAGTTAAGGTCGGAGTATGAAAATGCAAAGTCTCATAAACATGAAGGTGCTAAGCCTAAAATTAAATCCGAAGTTCAAGTTAAGAATAGATTTAAGCCTGTAAAACCAAATATGCGTTGTTATAACTGTGGTGGGAATAATCATAAAAGTATTATCAGCGTTAATAAAGATAAAGGGCCCTTTGTTTCCGTTGTAACAGTTATGGCCACAAAACATTTCAGAGTAATAAATCGAAAGATACAAATGTTCGAAACGGTCAGTCACAAGTTAACACCATTACATCCCAAGATCTAATTCTAAAAGAGATAAAGCTTTATTATTTACATTTATCTTCCTTGATAGATACTGCTATATATGAATGTATAAGATATATCTTATATATGAATATATAAGAGAGCTCAAAAAACTCTTAAAGAAAAGTGTTTATGATAATTTGAAGAATATTGTGGAATTAAAACCTACGGGTATCACTTTGACCGGTTTAGGAAAAACTTCAATTAAGCCAGAGGGTTATTTTAATTCAGAAATTGAAATTGATAATTCAAATTTAAAGTTGACATTTTTGTCGTTAATGACAGTTACATTAATTTCGGTTTAATTATTGGCACTGATGTTATTCATCATGGAACATTAACGATATCTGAGAATGAAGTAAAATTGTTTAAAACGGAAGTTGAGTCTAATGAGTTTTTAGTTAACATTGTAAATGTTCTAAATGAGCCTAAAATTGATTTAAATTACATTGCTGACAAAAATTTGGTTTCGAAATTATCCTCTTTAATTGAGAATTATGTGCCAATTAAAACTAAAACAGTAGATGTTAAAATGAAAATTAATTTAACTGATGAAATCTCAGTTTGTTCTTACCCTCGAAGATTACCGCCATGTGCGAAAAAAATAGTTGAACACCAAATTGAGGAGTGGCTAGCTCAGGGAATCATTCGAAAAGTTCTTCTAATTTTTCATCACCGGTTGTGTTGGTTAAGAAAAAAGATAACACAATAAGACTTTGCATTCGTTACAGACGTCTTAACAAGAAGACAGTGCGTGAGCATTTCCCATTACCAGTAATAGATGATGTTATAGATCAATTACATTCTGCTGAGGTATTTACATCAATAGATTAACAAAACGGTTTTTTTCATGTAGAGGTTGAAGAAGGTTCCCAGAAATACACCTCTTTTGTCACTCATGAAGGACAGTACGAATTTTTAAAATGATCATTCGGACTGACCAATAGCCCTAGTGTTTTAAAAAATATAGCTATAATGTTTTTCGAATCCTTTTAAAATATCACACTGTCGTTATTTATATAGATGACCTAATAATACCTGCCGAAAACGAAGCTGAAGGCCTGGAAAAATTAAAACTTGTTCTTCAAACTACATCGGAATACGGGTTGGAATTAAATCTTTAAAAATGCAATTTTTTGATGCGTGAAATTGTTTTTAGGGGGTATAGAATCATAAATGGTAAATTGTGTCCCTCCCCGCTGAAAACATCAGCAGTAATAAATCTTCCTGAACCAAAGTGTACCAAATATATTCAAAGTTATGTGGGATTAACGGTATAATTTCTAAAGTTTAAAAGAAATTATTCGGTTATAGCTAAACCTTTGAGCGACCTGTTAAGGAAAGATTCTAAATTTAGGTTTGATATAGAAGAACAGGATGCTTTTAATGAACTGAAACGCATTTTGTCATCAGAACCAGTACTTTCAATTTACAGTCCCAAAAGCGCGACCGAAATCCATTGTGCTGCCAGTACTGATGGTATGGGGTTGTGCTAATGCAACAGTCTCCAACAGCTAATCAATTTCAACCCGTTTATTTCGCCAGTAAAGAACAACCGAAGCTGAACGAAAACATATTAGCTATAAATTAGAAGTCTTAGCTGTAATTGAAGCCTTGAAAAAATTTAGAGTGTATGGTGCTAGGTATTCCATTTAAAATTGTAACCAACAGTATTGCATTTGAAATGACCATGGATAAGAAAGAAATGAGTACAAAAATAGCTAGGTGGTCAATAATGTTATCTCATTTTGGTTATACTATTGTCCATAGACACGGTACTAGTATGAGGCATGTTGATGCATTAAGCAGATATCCTATTTGTATGGTAATCCAAGATTGCTTAACTTTAAAAATTATCCAATCTCGAGAAACTGATGAGCATGTTAAAATCATAAAAGAAATTCTAAAAATAAAATCTTATGATGATTCTTTAGTTAAAAATTATGTTCTTAATACATGTGTTAGTGGTAATGATATGTTAGTTGTCCCAGGCGAAATGCAAATGAATATAATTAAGGCCGCTCACGAAAAAGGTCATTACACAGTCGCACGAACGGAAAAGAATTTAGAGAATGATTTCTACATTCCCAAAGTTAAACAAAAAATCGAGAAATGCATAGCAAATTCTGCTCCCTGTATTTTAATTAATCGAAAATCTGATAAACAAGAAGGTTTGCTACACCCGATAGAAAAAGAAGAAACTCCGTTACATTACGTACCATGTTGATCACTTAGGTCCACTGGAGAGCACGAATAAAAATTATAAACATATTTTTTTGGTCATTGACGCATTCACAAAATTTGTTTGGTTGTATCCCACAAAATCTACCGACACTGCAGAAGTAATTTTTAAATTAGAAATCCAAAAAACTGTTTTTGGAAGTCTATTTCATATAATTTCAGATATAGGTCCTGCCTTTACGTCTAAAGCTTTTGAAGATTATTGTGTCAGAGAAAACATTCAACACATCCCGGTTATCACAGGGTTACTAAGAGCTAACGGCCAGGTCGAGCGTTTAAATTCTGTTATAATATCTGTCCTGTCCAAATTGTCTGTAGATAATCCAACGAAGTGGTATATTCATGTAAGTGATGTCCAACAAGTGATAAATTCGACTTTTCAAAGAGCTATTAACACAACTCCTTTCGAGCTGATGTTTGGTACTAAAATGAAGTCAGTGGCGTAGCTACATATTCAGCGCCCTGGAGCAAGTAAAGTTTGTGCGCCCTCTTGTCACTCAAAGAAGTTCTGGGTAATTTTGTTTTGAAGTTACACACACACATATATATATATATATATATATATATATATATATAGTATATATATAGTAACTAGCTGACCCGCCCGGCGTTGTCCGGGCTCGTTATAATAACGTAAACAAAACGCAAGTTTGTATGATTTTATATATTCATAAAGTAGTTCAAATGAACTGCTTTTAGGGATGGCCCACTGCCTTCGGCAGCGTCTAGTATATTCCCGAGAAACCTCTTTCTGAACGAACCTGTGGCCTGGGTCCCCGCTACCAAAGGCAGTGTATGCCAGGAGTGTTCCGTACGCGCCGGAGGCAATCGAAAACCAAGATGAGTGAGTAAACACCGTAGTAATCGAGCTCATAGAACCCGAGGTAAGAATGCGAATCCTGGCGGTGGAACTATAATCTTTAAAACAATCGTAAGCTGAGTTGAATGGACCTATTTCCGTTGAAATAGAGCCTACAACAACCGAGAAAAGAATGCGCCGTTAATGTTCGAAAATGGTGGTAACAGAAGTTTAAGATAAACTTCTATAATGCAGAAAATAGCTGAATAGTAAACTAAGCTTAATTATCCAATTAGCGTTGAAATAGGACACATTGAACCTTGAAAAGAATGTACCATTAAGGGTGTTCTCAAATCAAAAAGGGCAACTTTCTGACATAAGTTTTAATTTATTTTTGTTCGAAAATGCATGAAACTAGCTGGTGTTGTTGTTTAGACACTATGTAATTGAGCTGTTTTTTCCATTTTTTTTTGCAAACGCAATAGATCTTTCAGAAAATAATGTCAAAGTAGGCGTTTTGAACCGAATTTCCGCGCGAAGGGAGAAAGAGCACTCAAGAGCGGACGAAAAACGGTTTGTCACGTGATCGAATTCGCTTATAATTCAATAGGTAATTGATTGATCAAAAAAGGGAAAAAACAGTTTGATTCCAAATCGCTTCCATGACCAGGCTTTCCAATTTTATATCTTTCCGTTAAAAAATAAATTTGTAAATATGTCAACGTTTTTCGCTTGTTGAGCAGAGCAGTTAAGAACAGCCTTAATGTTCGAAAATGTTGGTAACTGAAGTCTAAGACAAATTTTCATAATACAGAAAGTAGCTGAATCGTAGTCTAGGTTGAATGAACCAATTCCCGTTGAAATCGGGCCCCTAGAACCCAAAGAAAGAATGCACATCGAAGCAGTGGAAAGTGCTTTTCGCCCCCACCCCCTGTAAATTTAACGAATTATCTTTAACATTAACGTGACATTTAATTTACGGATAAAATCCCATCCCCTCTAATGTTAACCACTTACCTTTAACGGTAGCGCGAATTTTAATTCACGGCTGTAGTGAGTAAACGTAAGTTGATGCCGAAAAAGAAGATTAATATTCGAAAAAGGTGGTAGCTGGAGTATAAAGACATTTTTTAGTGGTTTATAAAGTAGCCGGAGTACCCTAGAACTATGCTAAAGAAATGTGCAAGACTATTGGATAATTTTTAAAGAAACTGCACCAAGGACCCTAAGAAGGCGATTAATATTCAAAATTGGTGGTAGCTGAAGTGTGAGTAATTTTTTGTTATTCATGCAGTAGCTGGAGGACCTAAGAAGTTGTTAGGAAAAAATCCTAGTGAATCGGACCATTTTTAAGGGAACTATAATAGCCTACTGATAAGGATATAACTGATATAATTTCAACTGATATAAGGAGCCTACTGATAATTCAGAGCAAGGCCTAAGATGAAAACATGATAAAAGACCCTAGTACTTAGCGCTTTAGATTTTCAATTAGTCGAAATTAAGTATAGGGTATAAGTATTAATCATTAGAAATTTTTTTTTTCAAAGAAGTGCTTAAAAAAGAGCCCTAGGGTCCCAATAAATATATGAAGGTGTTGGCTCGGGGAGAGAAGTTCAAGACTCTATTTTGAAGTTGAGAATGTGACACAATTAGTGGGTGAAAAATGCATGGTGCATAAAAAGTTACCCTAGGGGGCCAGTGTCTTAACTGAAATGTAGAAACGAAAAAAAAAATTAAATGGAAAAAGAGCCCCAAAAACGAATGTTGGATTAAAAGTGGGCAATTTATTAACAATTTGGGGCACAGAAACTTCAAGTGGGCTCGTATCAAGCCCCAGGGGTTCAGGATCTCAACTGGAATGTAGTTGGGGCAAGGGCATCAAGAAGGCGATTAATATTCAAATTTGGTGGTAGCTGAAGTCTAAAAAAATTTTTATATTGTTCATGTAGTAGCTAGATTTCCTAAGATGTTGTCACAAAAAAAAGTTAGTGAATCAGACCATTTTTAAGGGAGATATAATAGGAGGTCCAAAAGGGGCCAACTGATAGTTGAGAGCAGGGCCCTAAGATGAAAACATGTTAAAAGGTTCTAGTACTTAGCGCTTTAGACCTCAATAAGTCGCAATTAAGCATAGGGTATGTATCAATCATTCGAATAAAATTTTAAAGAAGCGCAAAAAATAAAGTGGGGGGAAATTCTTAAAGAAGGGCACTAGGTGCCCAATAAAAATATGAGGGTGCTGGCCCAGGGAGGGGAGTCCAAGTCTCAATTTTAAAGTTATGCCTTTGAGAGGTTGACAATATTAGGGTGTAAGAAACGCATGGCGTTCAAAAATTTCAAGAGGCCCAGAGTCTTAACTGGAATGTAGAAACGGATAATAACTAAATGGGAAAAGGGCCCCCAAAACGAAGAAGATCTGATAAAAGGGGGGCGGGGAGTTCTGAGCAATTCAGGGCATACAAACTGAAAGGTGTTCTTTGGGGGGGGGGGCGGTCATAAAAAATTAAAAATCTGAGCTTCAGGTGTATCAGGACCTGTCTTGGACTACCCTCACCCAAATTTTCAGACTTCTACGTGCAGCATAATTCGCTAGCCACCACACACAGAGTGAAACTTTCTTTTATTAATATAGACTAGCTGACCCAACCGGTGTTGACCGGGCCCATGATAATATTCTTAAATGAACCTGAAATTTGTATGATTTTATTTCTTAAGGCTGTTCTTAAATCCAAAGGGACTATTTTACGGCATACTTTTTAATTAATTTTTGCTCGAGAACGCATAAAATTGGCAGGTGTTATTCAGAACTTTGTAATCGAAAGACGTTTTCCGTATTTTTTGTAAACACAATAGATCTTACAGAAAACACTGTCAAAGTTGGCGTTTTCAACGTAATTTCCCGACGAAAGCAGAAAAACCAGTCAACGAAGGGGAAAAAAAGTCTTGTCATATATCTTTAAAACGATTTTGTCTGAAATACGTGCTCAATGACTGCGTGAAAAATCTGTTTAAAAAATAAAAAATAAAAACAGTCCTGTTCTAACATATATACAAAATAGGTAACTGCCGTTCTGAGTATCACATTTATAGACAATATTGAAACAGTCCCATTTTCATATTAAAATGCAATTTTTAACAAAAAAAGAATGTTTGAATTACATTTTCTTTGCCGAAAATATTCCTTATAAATACTTTCGCACATCAAGCGCAAAAATCAATGTAATACACATTTATATAGGGGAAATTACAACCACAGCATTGTACGAAAACACGAAGCCTACACATTTCAAATAAATACTTAATAAATGATAATAAAGTACGTATATATATTTTTTTTTAAAGAGAGGCCACGCTCTCAGACAGGATAAAAATTCTTGGGGTAGGCCATGTCGCTATTGGTCACAGAGAAAATTACAGAATATATACGGTATGTTTTAAAAGATTTAAAGGGTCCTCTGAAGCAAAGAAACTTTCAAGAAAAAAACAATCAATTCTTCTGCCTTGCAAAAAGAAGTAAAAATCATTAATAAAAAATGCTTCAAAAAAGTGATCTTTAAAAAAATTATTAAATGATTTAAGACTTTTCCTATCTAATGTTTATAGCAAATTTGAAAACTATTAGCTTCACCAGAGGGAGGGAGCAGCTTTTACCTAGTTTAGGGCAAACCGACCCGCAGGTCGGTTGCCCGGCGGGCCAGTCTGCCTTATTTAATCAAATTCAGCGATTAAATAAGGTTTAATGCGGAAAAATACTGCTACAAAAAAGTGGTATAATTTTGCATACGCTATAATCAAGCCTTAAGGAACGCTGAATTTGGTACTTAACTTTTTCCCTCTTTTTAAATCGTATCGATTCTGCATTTGACATTTGCAATATTTTCAAAATCTCAAAAACAATACTCACAAAATTTAATACTTCCCATCACCCCCATCCCGTCTAAATTTTGTCGCCATTGGCTGATGTGGAATATATTTAAATCGAGCTCTTATTATTGCTCTGTATTGATGCATATTTAGTTTCCACAAAACAAACAAACAAACAAAAAACCCTTCAAAATTTTCGTTTTCTTGGTTTTCGTCTGTAAAATGGTCAATAATTTTCTTCAACGTGTCAGGCTATTTTTTTTACAAATCGTAAAATAATTATCATCGTAAAATTACTAGTGTTACATCGTACATATAGGTTTCTCAGCGGTGAATTCTTTAGCTACCATTATTTCTGTATAGTAATCATCATGATAAATTTCTAAAACATTTTAATAGAAATGTACCAGAAAAATTATATTTTGGGAAAAGTGGGAGCCAGTAAAGTGACCGATGAGAACCCTGTTAAATAAGTTTTGATTACTTTAAGATCTGAAAATCTTCACCACTCGTCTACAGAAAAATTACAGAAAAAAATCAGGCATGCTGAAACGGTGTTGGAGAAGTTACTTGAGGCTGCAATATGGTATGAATTAAAATTTCCTTAATAGAAGTCATTTCTTTCAACTGTGTATAAAAACATGCTTTAAATCGAAATAGTTGAGGTTAAACACAAGGCAATATATTTTAGGAATACGCTGATTGTAACAAGATGTATCTATAATGATTAATAATATGATTAATAATTAAAAAAATATGTAAATATTTTTAAATAAAAATTTCTTAATTAAGGGGTCTCAGGACTCTTAAAATTGGAAAAAATGAAAAAAAAGGACCATTTTCAACATTTAATATCTTAAAATGTATTTGATAATAAGACACAATTTTAAATGGAAATGAAAAATAAAAGTAGGTTCTTTCATTTCAAATATTTGAAAAATTGCAAGATGCAGAATTAGCATTTACAGGGGGCTCAAAACTGTCAGACATTTGACGAGCAGAAAATCGGCATAACAGCTTATGCGCACGATTACAAAATAAATTTTGCAACTAGGATGAAAATTTTGGTGCCTACTTAAACCTCAGATTATAATAATCACACTGAACCTAAATAAATTTGTATTTAAAGCATTTTTATATTTTTAATACAAAGTTGTATTTAGCTAATGCAAAATTTAGAAAATTTCAACAATATAAACCACTAAAAAAATATTTTCTTTTTACAATAAAATGGAAATTATGCCCATAAACGTCATTTGGAGAAAAATGACTTCGAAGTTTTAGCGAGTATAATTCTAAATGCAATAACTTCTGTTCTAACGGGAATTTCAAGATAAGAATTATATCAAAATGTTCAGAAAACAGAAGTTTAACATCTAAAAAAATAAAAATTTCGAAAATTTTAGAGCTTTAAGAGTCCTGAGATCCCTTAAAAAATCTTTATTTCGCTTTTTCTAATTTTGCGCCCTTAGGATTCGTGCGCCTGGAGCAGTTTGCTCCAACTGCTCCACGGTAGCTACGCCCCTGAATGAAGTTAAAAAATAACATCGAGATTACTAGTCTTTTGAATGATGAAATACAATCCGATTTTATTAATAATCGTGAAGAATTCAGAAAAGACGCTAAAAGACAAATTTTAAAAGTCCAAGAAGAGAACCGTAAAACTTATAATCTCAGACGGAAAAAGCCTAACAAATTTAAACTTAACGATATGGTTGCTATAAAACGTACACAAGAAGGTCCAAGTTTGAAGTTAAAACCAAAATATTTAGGTCCTTACAAAGTAGTAAATGTAAAAAATAATGACACCTACGATGTGAAGAAAGTTGTATTTAATGAAGTTCCAATGTTCACCAGTACTTGCGCTGAATACACGCAACCATGGACTGATGAAGCTTGACATCGAGGGGAAAAAAAGAATTTCACGGATTATGACAATACCCGACTACGACACACTCACCGGACTGACACTTAAAAACGATTTTGACAAAATGAATCCCGAAAATTAAATCCAGCTGGATTTAATTAAATTTCGTATTTGCCCCATGTCGGTGTTTGGTTTCGTGTTTGCCCACGATAAATATTCCATCTTGTGCTGCGTTTGTAGCCTTGCCGATATATAATAGTGAGAAATTTTTCAGGCTGGGTTTCGTTCCATGTTGTTTAGTCGGTAGAACGTCAATGCGCTATACTGATGGCCCGGGTTCGAGTCCCGGCATGGAATCTTTTCACTATCTTGGCCTTTGCGCCTCTTAAGCAATTACTTTGAAATTTGATTTTCATTTGAAATATTACTAATTGCTATTCGAAAAATATCTAATTATTTCTCTTATCTTATGTAAGTGACCGCTCAATGCGAGACTTTTGATCTTACCGCCTGATTGAAATCGGCGTCTCAGATAATATACCTTACCTATGTATGTTTGGACATACAAAGAGTGATGAGATAAACAACCATATTTGCAGCTCGATTTCTAACATGTGAGATGGTTAGTCAGACGAAAATTGAGAAGACATCGCATGTATGTGGAATATTTACAGGTACTGAAATTCCTTTTTATCGTTTATATTTTCTTTCAATTTTTAAAATATACATCTATAACTAATATAAAGATGGACATATGTATTTCCATTCTTTTCCATTGAATTAAATTTCCCGTTAACATAAGTATAGACTCTATGAAAATGCGTAATTTATAAAGACTATATGTTTTAATTTTTCTTTGGTAATATTAATTTAATCTTCAAGCAGGTTCGAAATGCATTATTTAATAATTATCTGTGAGCATGCTATTGCATATTTTGAATATATTGTTTAATATTTATTTTCTAACGTATTATTAGAAAGTATGAAAACACTTATTTATTAATTTTCGCGATATGGAAATCACATACATTACATTGATTTCACAGAATTGTTAAGCAAATTGAATCACGTGTAATATTTTTACAAAATAATATTTTAATTGTATTGTTAGGTAAAGGATTTTCCTAAATTATTTTGTTTGTTTTCGAACTCAAAAAATTTCTTAGTTTTGTATTTTTGTTTATTTTATTTAAAAATAATCCTAATTCAAAAATTCGTGAAGAAAGGATAAAATGATTAATCTTTCAATTTCTCTAAAATCTTATGTAACTAAAAACATACAATATCATTTACTTAGATTGTTTTCAAAAAAACTTTATAACTGCTTCAATTAACACACAGTCTTGAAAATGCAGTAGCATATATTTATCTGAAACTGCTTTCAATGATACAATCTAGGTCTAATGTATACATATTAAAGAAAATAATTAATGAAAAATATAATTAATCTCAATAATTAGTTAATAATCAATAATTAGTCTAAAAAATAATCATATAGACATTATCAAAAAAATAATAATATATGCGCAGTCTAAAAATTAATCGTACATACATTTTCTAAATAAATAATATGTTGAATGCAGTAGCATACTAAATCTTTTACTAAAATAACTTTCAAAGATACTGTCTAGAAATGATATACACAGTTTAGAAATTTATAGAATATGCATTCTCCAAATAAATAATATACAGACATCTAAAAATCAATCGTATATGAATTCTCGAAATAAATAATACATACGCATTTTAAAAATTTATCATATAGACATTTTCTAAAGCAATAATATATACGTCGCGTCGTCTAAAAATTAATCGCATACATATTTTCTAATAAATATAGTTCACACGAAATTTCAACACAAAAATTGGATTTTTAATTAAAATTTATTTAAATCTTGCTTTGAATTGTAATTGCTGTATTATTCGTCAGTTAGGGGGGAAAAAAACTTGCTAATCCAGTATCGCTATTAAAATTCTAATTGCTAAAAGAGTTCACTAGAGCTCCTTGCATGCGAAATTATTTTTACATGTTACAAGAAAATAGTTTTACACTATCAATAAAATGTACATATTAATGAAATTTATCTGAATTCTTTTGCACTGTCCCATATATGTATGAGATAGAGTATCAGAAGGTATAAATGCACTAATGAAATTCATCTTTATTCTTTTGCACTGTCCTAAGTATGTATGAATTATAGTATCAAATTCATATTATAAAAAATTGAAACGTATCCTTCGCGTTGTTGGAAACTAATAAGAGAAAACATTATTTCGTCAGCAGCATTCAGAATTTACTGAACACATTTCGTTAAAAGCTTGAAAAAATGTATTCAACTTAATTAAAAAAGTATATAACATAAAAGATTTATGTAATTAAATTCATATGTTTATTCAATAGCATAAAAAATATTCAACATGAAAAATTTATCCAATTTAATTAATATACTTCACTAACAACGTTAAAATTTTCATCAATAACATTAAAATTTCTACGGACTACAATAAAAATTTATTGAGTGCAATAACATTACAATTTCCCCGAACAACAATAAAAATTTATTCAACATTAAAAATTTATGTAATTTAATTAAAATATTTCACCAACAGCGTGAAAAATATACGAGTTTAAAAATTATTCGTATTTCGCCAATAACATTAAAATTTTCATCAGCAACATAAAATATTTATCTAATTTATTAAATATTTTTCGCCAATAACATAAAAAAAATTACATACTCTCGTGACATAATTAGCAAAACTTACTAACTGATTAACATGCCAAAAAAAAAAAAAAAAAAAAAAAAAAAAAAGGGTGCTAGTATTTTAAAACAACCAGACCATGTGTAGAAGATTAAAAAATTATCAATTCATAATTAAAAACTCATCAAAAACTTTGCTGTAAATATCAGAAAATGCAATATATTTTTGAACAGCCCTGTATATCTAAAGAATTTCGATAAACATATCTTAAATATTTTATTAAGTTTGGACTATATTTGTAGTATTCATACCGTATCGGAAGGTAATTCGAATTATTATTATTTGCACTAAATATAATTCTATCTTTTAAAATGAAATCTAAACTGTTTATTACACAAGTAGAAAAAGAGGGAAGGGCGTGTCATGTGACAAGGAAATTTAATTTCAATCGAAACTACTTAATTTTAAATCACCATGAGAAATGCGTTAGAAGAATTCAAATTTAATGAACAGTAAAAAATAAATAATAACATTATTAATTAATTAGCAATTAAAAATTTAAATTAGGTGGGGTTTAATATTGCCAGAATCTTTAAAACCTTCTCTTACTTGAAAAAAGAAATCTAAACCTTTCTGCATACCTCATACTAAAATTCAATTTCCAGAATTAAAAAACCCGAAAGTCAATAAAATTTCCTTACCTACCCCTCATCTAACAGTTCAAATTCCCATTCAAAATTTGTCTTAAGTTCCAAAATTAAATAAATTAATTCTTCATGTATAATTGAAAATTTCACCTCAACCTATAGCTTTCTGAAAAGTTTCAATCTCCCCTAAAAATTCCTTAATTCTTCCCTCTTCGTATATAACAAGTTCTCCAGCGAAAATTCAAAACTGAGCAAACATTTTTCTTATGGAAAATATTTCTATCTCCTTTGTTAAAGTGCTCCAAAATTTTAACTCATTCGACCTAATTAAATGTAGTTGTAGGAAAAGGATCTTTGTAAGTAAGTAAAATTATAGTAAAATTAATTCTTCATGTATAATTGAAAATTTCACCCCAACCTGTAGTTTGCTGAAAACTTTCAATCTCCCCTAAAAATTCTTTAATTGTCCTCTTTTCATATACCATAACAAGTTCTCCGACGGTGGAGGAGCCTGTTACTTTCTCCAGGAGCTTTCAAAATATGACAATAAAAAAAAAAATCTTTCTATTTTCAATTTGTTTAGTTTCTTCAAAAATCCATCTCTCTTTTTGAAAATATTTCAATCTCGCTGAAAAAAAAATGCTCTCTTTTTAAAATTTGCTTCAATCTCTTCAAAAATCTTTCTCTCTTTTCGAAAATATTTCAATCTCCCTGAAAAAAAAAAAAAAAAAAAAAAAAAAAGCTCTCTTTTTAAAATTTGTTTCAATCTCTACAAAAATCCTTGTCTCTTTTCGAAAATGTTTTAATCGCCCTGAAAAAAAAAAAAAAAAAAATAATAATTATCTATTTTTAAAATTTGTTTCAATCTCTTCAAAAAACCTTCTCTCTTTTCGAAAATATTTCATCTCCCTGAAATTAAAAAAAAAAAAAAAAAAATGTCTAAGCGAAAATTCGAAACTGAGTGAAAATTTTTCTTATGGAAAATATTTCTATATCCTTTGTTAAAATACTCCAAAATTTGAACTCATTCGACCTAATTAAATATAGTAGTAGGAAAAGGATCTTTGTAACTAAGTAAAATAAAATTCCTTCTCCAAAAATTAATTTTCTTAAAATTAATTCTTCATTACGATGTATAATTAAAAATTACACCTCACACTATAGTTCGCTAAAAAATTTCAATCTCAAAAATAAATAAATGAATAAATAAATAAATTCTTGAACTCCACCGTCTTTTTGGATATCAAAATTCCTTTTCTACCCCTCCTCTTATAGAACACATTCTCCGCAGGAGGAGGAGAAATTGGTACCCGTTACTCACGACAGGCAGAGGAGCAGATGGCGGAGTAGGCGGAGAAGTTGCTCCCTCCGCCCTCCGCCTGCTGGACTAGAACCGGCCTTTTTCTACTACTTATATATAAAAGAATGTCTGGTTTGGTGGGCTAATCAACGCACAGCTCAAAACTAATGAACCTAAAATCTTGAAAATTGGTTTAAAAAAACATCTTATGACATAGACTCCCGCTAAGAAAGGATTTCCTAAAATTCCACCCCTAAGGGGTGTAAAAATGATAGCAGACTTAAAAAAAATTCCTTAAAATCGGGTGTTATAATTATGTGTCAAATGATAACATATATTGATGTATTTTTGTATGCTGAATCGAATGGTACCAAGTAAATTCTGGTAAGTCCAATAGTTCACGAGATATTTAACACTTAAATGTGCGATTTTTTATTTTGTTTCGAAAAAAATTATGATTCTCTGAAAGGTTTATTACACAGGAAAAATAATGAAAAAAATTAGAAATTCATTTTTCATATAATACGTCAATCTTTTCTTCTGTTACACATCAGCAATAGGAGTAAAAACTACCGTGGTGTGGCTGTTTTACCCTAAAATATTGCAAAATATTAAATATTTTAATAAGTATGTCTCCAAATCTCTTATTTTATAAATATTTATTTTATAAAACTTAACATTTAGCACTTTAATTCCCATGACAGAATAAGTTCTAGAAATTACGTAGTCCAGAGAATCTGGCTTTATACCAGAAAGTTTCCGTTTTATTTAAATACGGAATGCCTGTTATTAATTAAAGCAAATATTGCTATTTTAATTTTCTAATGTGATTTAGGTATATACGAATAAAAAAAGTCTATTAAATTCAAAACACTGCTGTTTGCATATACGCCAAGCTGCTCACTAAAGGGTTAATATTTTTCTAATTTGGCGCCAAAACCTCAAAATTTCTAACATTACAAGCGATAATTCATTCATATTCATTCACATAGTACATCCGTTTCTATAGCAACGGGAAAAATTCAAATTAAATCTTTTTGTAATTATTTTGGTTAAAGAATTAAAACGGCTATATGAGTTTAAAATAAAAAGAAAATTGCCCAGTTAAACTGATGGCATTGAGCTCACAGGCTATTCACACTAATTGTATATTATACTCTTATTTCAAAGAATAATGCCCCTCGAAAAATAAAAGAAGGGATTAGTCCCCGTCGCCCCCCCCCCCTTTATACTTAACCAAAGAACCTCCAAATCTAATCAGGGAAGCTCCTTAGCATAATAAACTGGTATACCAAATTGAAGCAAATCAGATAATTCTGCATGAAAAAACCATTTCGCTAAATTAAGGGGGGGGGGGTATTAGCTTCCCCATTTCTCCCTTTATGCTAAACCAACGAACTTTCAAATCTAATCAGAATGAACCCTTTTATACTTAACCAATGAACCTCCAAATCAAATGAAAGAAGCCATATCGGAATAAACTGGTATATCAAATTTGAAGCAAATCGAATAATTCTGTATGAAAAACCCATTTATCCCAGTCCATCCTTTATACTTAACTAATAAATTTCCAAATCTAATCAAGGCAGCTCCTCCTTAACATAATAAACCGGCATACGAAATTTGGAGCAAATCGAATAACTCTGCATGAAAAACCCATTTATATAAATTAGGGGGGTGGGGGCTAGGCCCCTTTTTCCTACCTTTATACTTAAGTAATGAACCTCCAAATCTAATCAAGGCATCTCCTTAACATAATAAACCGGTATACCAAATTTGGTGCTAATCGAATAATTCTACATGAAAAACGCATTTATCTTAATTAGGGGGGTAGCCCCCTTCCCCCCCTTTATACATAATAATGATCTTCCAAATATAATCAGGGAAGTTTCTTAACATAATTAACCGGTATACCAAATTTATAGCAAATCGTATATTTCTGCATGAAAAACCCATTTATCTAAATTAAGGGGGGGGGGGGAGCCCCTGTTTCCTTCCTTTATATGTAACTATTGAACCTCCAAATCTAATCAAGGCAGCTCCTTAACATAATAAACCGGTATACCAGATTTCGTGCAAATCGAATATTTCTGCATGAAAAACCCATTTATCTAAATTAAGGGGGGACTAGCCCCTCTTTAGCCCGTTTATCCATAACCAATGAACCCCAAAAACTAATCAGGGAAGCGCCTTATCAGAATGAACATAGAAAAAAAAAATTGAAGCAAATCGGATATTTCTATCAAGAGTTATCGCGTTACGTACATACGTACGTACGTACACACGTACGTATATACAGAACCGGCGGGCACATAAGCTCTCAGGCTTTAATAGCCTATGAGCTAGAAAAAAAAACATAAATACGCCTTGGAGAAAAAAAAATAATAACGTTGCGGATTTTATTTAAAATACAAGGAAGGGATTCACTGAGAAATTAACTTTATAAAACGAAAATATTTAAATATGAAAGCAGTGTCTGTACGACTTTAAAAAAATTTTCAATGGAAGAAATTAGAATTGAAATAATATTTGGCGATTTATCATTTGCTCTTGGATAAGAAGAAAAAAATGGGTATTTTTATTTCAGCGGTGCGTACATCTCGCCAATAGCATTTTTTGAATTGCCAATAGCAGTAAGTTACATTTCCCGTACAAAATTGAAAAAAAAAAAAAAAATATTTTGGCTTATGGCATTATTTCCTCTTATAGTTTTTTCTGTTCAGTTTTTTAAATGAAATTAATATAAGGTATGTATTTTAAAGGAAATGAATGAATGGCTTATACTTTAAATGAAAATAATAAAATGAGAATATGGTATGGAAACATACTATGTTGACTTATCTGCGCCTGACTAACGTAAAAGTATCACAAAAGCCATAAATTCATCTTTCTTTGTGTAGTTGTACATGAGATTCCGTGTTAATCTTCTGTAATCGGATACCTTGCGAATCAGTGTATTAGCTATAATGTTGAAAGCATCGTTTACGTTTGAAGCGAAAACTTCAGGGTGAATTCTATTACAGAAAATCGTATCATCATCATCTACTATATATTTAAAATGGAAATTTCCATTTCATTCCGATTGTTTATAATATTTTGATAGGATATACGACTTAGTTAGGTAATGTTTTTTGGCAACAAGAAAATAGTTTTACACTATCAATAAAATGTACATATTAATGAAATTTATCTGAATTCTTTTGCACTGTCCCATATATGTATGAGATAGAGTATCAGAAGGTATAAATGCACTAATGAAATTCATCTTTATTCTTTTGCACTGTCCTAAGTATGTATGAATTATAGTATCAAATTCATATTATAAAAAATTGAAACGTATCCTTCGCGTTGTTGGAAACTAATAAGAGAAAACATTACTTCGTCAGCAGCATTCAGAATTTACTGAACACATTTCGTTAAAAGCTTGAAAAAATGTATTCAACTTAATTTAAAAAGTATATAACATAAAAGATTTATGTAATTAAATTCATATGTTTATTCAATAGCATAAAAAATATTCAACATGAAAAATTTATCCAATTTAATTAATATACTTCACTAACAACGTTAAAATTTTCATCAATAACATTAAAATTTCTACGGACTACAATAAAAATTTATTGAGTGCAATAACATTACAATTTCCCCGAACAACAATAAAAATTTATTCAACATTAAAAATTTATGTAATTTAATTAAAATATTTCACCAACAGCGTGAAAAATATACGAGTTTAAAAATTATTCGTATTTCGCCAATAACATTAAAATTTTCATCAGCAACATAAAATATTTATCTAATTTATTAAATATTTTTCGCCAATAACATAAAAAAAATTACATACTCTCGTGACATAATTAGCAAAACTTACTAACTGATTAACATGCCAAAAAAAAAAAAAAAAAAAAAAAAGGGTGCTGGTATTTTAAAACAACCAGACCATGTGTAGAAGATTAAAAAATTATCAATTCATAATTAAAAACTCATGAAAAACTTTGCTGTAAATATCAGAAAATGCAATATATTTTTGAACAGCCCTGTATATCTAAAGAATTTCGATAAACATATCTTAAATATTTTATTAAGTTTGGACTATATTTGTAGTATTCATACTGTATCGGAAGGTAATTCGAATTATTATTATTTGCACTACATATAATTCTATCTTTTAAAATGAAATCTAAACTGTTTATTACACAAGTAGAAAAAGAGGGAAGGGCGTGTCATGTGACTAGGAAATTTAATTTCAATCGAAACTACTTAATTTTAAATCACCATGAGAAATGCGTTAGAAGAATTCAAATTTAATGAACAGTAAAAAATAAATAATAACATTATTAATTAATTAGCAATTAAAAATTTAAATTAGGTGGGGTTTAATATTGCCAGAATCTTTAAAACTTTCTCTTACTTGAAAAAAGAAATCTAAACCTTTCTGCATACCTCATACTAAAATTCAATTTCCAGAATTAAAAAACCCGAAATTCAATAAAATTTCCTTACCTACCCCTCATCTAACAGTTCAAATTCCCATTCAAAATTTGTCTAAAGTTCCAAAATTAAATAAATTAATTCTTCATGTATAATTGAAAATTTCACCTCAACCTATAGCTTTCTGAAAAGTTTCAATCTCCCCTAAAAATTCCTTAATTCTTCCCTCTTCGTATATAACAAGTTCTCCAGCGAAAATTCAAAACTGAGCAAACATTTTTCTTATGGAAAATATTTCTATCTCCTTTGTTAAAGTGCTCCAAAATTTTAACTCATTCGACCTAATTAAATGTAGTTGTAGGAAAAGGATCTTTGTAAGTAAGTAAAATTATAGTAAAATTAATTCTTCATGTATAATTGAAAATTTCACCCCAACCTGTAGTTTGCTGAAAACTTTCAATCTCCCCTAAAAATTCTTTAATTGTCCTCTTTTCATATACTATAACAAGTTCTCCGACGGTGGAGGAGCCTGTTACTTTCTCCAGGAGCTTTCAAAATATGACAATAAAAAAAAAAAATCTTTCTATTTTCAATTTGTTTAGTTTCTTCAAAAATCCATCTCTGTTTTTGAAAATATTTCAATCTCGCTGAAAAAAAAAATGCTCTCTTTTTAAAATTTGTTTCAATCTCTTCAAAAATCTTTCTCTCTTTTCAAAAATATTTCAATCTCCCTGAAAAAAAAAAAAAAAAAAAAAAAAAAAATGCTCTCTTTTTAAAATTTGTTTCAATCTCTACAAAAATCCTTGTCTCTTTTCGAAAATGTTTTAATCGCCCTGAAAAAAAAAAAAATAATAATAATTATCTATTTTTAAAATTTGTTTCAATCTCTTCAAAAAACCTTCTCTCTTTTCGAAAATATTTCATCTCCCTGAAATTAAAAAAAAAAAAAAAATGTCTAAGCGAAAATTCGAAACTGAGTGAAAATTTTTCTTATGGAAAATATTTCTATATCCTTTGTTAAAATACTCCAAAATTTGAACTCATTCGACCTAATTAAATATAGTAGTAGGAAAAGGATCTTTGTAACTAAGTAAAATAAAATTCCTTCTCCAAAAATTAATTTTCTTAAAATTAATTCTTCATTACGATGTATAATTAAAAATTACACCTCACACTATAGTTCGCTAAAAAATTTCAATCTCAAAAATAAATAAATGAATAAATAAATAAATTCTTGAACTCCACCGTCTTTTTGGATATCAAAATTCCTTTTCTACCTCTCCTCTTATAGAACACATTCTCCGCAGGAGGAGGAGAAACTGGTACCCGTTACTCACGACAGGCAGAGGAGCAGATGGCGGAGTAGGCGGAGAAGTTGCTCCCTCCGCCCTCCGCCTGCTGGACTAGAACCGGCCTTTTTCTACTACTTATATATAAAAGAATGTCTGGTTTGGTGGGCTAATCAACGCACAGCTCAAAACTAATGAACCTAAAATCTTGAAAATTGGTTTAAAAAAACATCTTATGACATAGACTCCCGCTAAGAAAGGATTTCCTAAAATTCCACCCCTAAGGGGTGTAAAAATGATAGCAGACTTAAAAAAAATTCCTTAAAATCGGGTGTTATAATTATGTGTCAAATGATAACATATATTGATGTATTTTTGTATGCTGAATCGAATGGTACCAAGTAAATTCTGGTAAGTCCAATAGTTCACGAGATATTTAACACTTAAATGTGCGATTTTTTATTTTGTTTCGAAAAAAATTATATATGATTCTCTGAAAGGTTTATTACACAGGAAAAATAATGAAAAAAATTAGAAATACATTTTTCATATAATACGTCAATCTTTTCTTCTGTTACACATCAGCAATAGGAGTAAAAACTACCGTGGTGTGGCTGTTTTACCCTAAAATATTGCAAAATATTAAATATTTTAATAAGTATGTCTCCAAATCTCTTATTTTATAAATATTTATTTTATAAAACTTAACATTTAGCACTTTAATTCCCATGACAGAATAAGTTCTAGAAATTACGTAGTCCAGAGAATCTGGCTTTATACCAGAAAGTTTCCGTTTTATTTAAATACGGAATGCCTGTTATTAATTAAAGCAAATATTGCTATTTTAATTTTCTAATGTGATTTAGGTATATACGAATAAAAAAAGTCTATTAAATTCAAAACACTGCTGTTTGCATATATGCCAAGCTGCTCACTAAAGGGTTAATATTTTTCTAATTTGGCGCCAAAACCTCAAAATTTCTAACATTACAAGCGATAATTCATTCATATTCATTCATATAGTACATCCGTTTCTATAGCAACGGGAAAAATTCAAATTAAATCTTTTTGTAATTATTTTGGTTAAAGAATTAAAACGGCTATATGAGTTTAAAATAAAAAGAAAATTGCCCAGTTAAACTGATGGCATTGAGCTCACAGGCTATTCACACTAATTGTATATTATACTCTTATTTCAAAGAATAATGCCCCTCGAAAAATAAAAGAAGGGATTAGTCCCCGTTGCCCCCCCCCCCTTTATACTTAACCAAAGAACCTCCAAATCTAATCAGGGAAGCTCCTTAACATAATAAACTGGTATACCAAATTGAAGCAAATCAGATAATTCTGCATGAAAAAACCATTTCGCTAAATTAAGGGGGGGGGGGGGGGTATTAGCTTCCCCATTTCTCCCTTTATGCTAAACCAACGAACTTTCAAATCTAATCAGAATGAACCCTTTTATACTTAACCAATGAACCTCCAAATCAAATGAAAGAAGCCATATCGGAATAAACTGGTATATCAAATTTGAAGCAAATCGAATAATTCTGTATGAAAAACCCATTTATCCTAGTCCATCCTTTATACTTAACTAATAAATTTCCAAATCTAATCAAGGCAGCTCCTCCTTAACATAATAAACCGGCATACGAAATTTGGAGCAAATTAAATAACTCTGCATGAAAAACCCATTTATATAAATTAGGGGGGTGGGGGCTAGGCCCCTTTTTCCTACCTTTATACTTAAGTAATGAACCTCCAAATCTAATCAAGGCATCTCCTTAACATAATAAACCGGTATACCAAATTTGGTGCTAATCGAATAATTCTACATGAAAAACGCATTTATCTTAATTAGGGGGGTAGCTCCCCTTCCCCCCCCCCCCTTTATACATAATAATGATCTTCCAAATATAATCAGGGAAGTTTCTTAACATAATTAACCGGTATACCAAATTTATAGCAAATCGTATATTTCTGCATGAAAAACCCATTTATCTAAATTAAGGGGGGACTAGCCCCTCTTTAGCCCGTTTATCCATAACCAATGAACCCCAAAAACTAATCAGGGAAGCGCCTTATCAGAATGAACATAGAAAAAAAAATTGAAGCAAATCGGATATTTCTATCAAGAGTTATCGCGTTACGTACATACGTACGTACGTACACACGTACGTATATACAGAACCGGCGGGCACATAAGCTCTCAGGCTTTAATAGCCTGTGAGCTAAAAAAAAAACATAAATACGCCTTGTAGAAAAAAAATAATAACGTTACGGATTTTATTTAAAATACAAGGAAGGGATTCACTGAGAAATTAACTTTATAAAACGAAAATATTTAAATATGAAAGCAGTGTCTGTACGACTTTAAAAAAATTTTCAATGGAAGAAATTAGAATTGAAATAATATTTGGCGATTTATCATTTGCTCTTGGATAAGAAGAAAAAATGGGTATTTTTATTTCAGCGGTGCGTACATCTCGCCAATAGCATTTTTTGAATTGCCAATAGCAGTAAGTTACATTTCCCGTACAAAATTGAAAAAAAAAAAAAAAAATATTTTGGCTTATGGCATTATTTCCTCTTATAGTTTTTTCTGTTCAGTTTTTTAAATGAAATTAATATAAGGTATGTATTTTAAAGGAAATGGATGAATGGCTTATACTTTAAATGAAAATAATAAAATGAGAATATGGTATGGAAACATACTATGTTGACTTATCTGCGCCTGACTAACGTAAAAGTATCACAAAAGCCATAAATTCATCTTTCTTTGTGTAGTTGTACATGAGATTCCGTGTTAATCTTCTGTAATCGGATACCTTGCGAATCAGTGTATTAGCTATAATGTTGAAAGCATCGTTTACGTTTGAAGCGAAAACTTCAGGATGAATTCTATTACAGAAAATCGTATCATCATCATCTACTATATATTTAAAATGGAAATTTCCATTTCATTCCGATTGTTTATAATATTTTGATAGGATATACGACTATTATAGTTAGGTAATGTTTTTTGGAAAGCTTTTAGTGTATACACAGTTTTCTACGTTGCTTAGTTATATAGCTACAGGAAAAAGTTAAAAAATTAAGTGAACCTGATAATTAAAGTTTAGCCTTTTAAAAAAATTCTACTGAACAGATTTTGATGCAAGTGGCACTGTTACATAAGTTTTCAGGAATGGTTTTGGTATATCACATTTCATTATATGCTGTTTAGTTATAGAGCTATTGGAAAACTGATAGAGAACTATTAAAGATACATTCTACTATAATTTATATAAAATGCACATTTGTATTTCCTTCCGGCCGTTTATAATTTGAGTTTTGCTGAATGTATTTTGATGGCACTTACACTGTTAGTTGTCTGAGCGAAGCGAAGGCTAATACTCAGCGAAATATTACTGTCCGGACACATTACTACTACGATGGATATTAACGCCATGTCCTACTAAAAGAAAAGCCTAATGAAAACCTTTCGTCAAGCATAACTCAAAAAATATTTGTCGGATTTCGTTTCTGATTGCACCAGAAGGTACCTATGAGGGTCGCCTACTGAATGCACCTACTATGAAAAATAAGTTCCAAACCGTTTAAAAATTATATAGAAAAAAACTGATAAAAAAGCACAATTTATCTGCATACGTCACAGAAATTTGGTGTGCGTCACTTTCACCGGTTGATGTTTTAGTAGACAACTGGTTTGAACACATGGAGCAAATAAAAAAAAATACGAACGCATTAATATTGAATAGATCAGTTTCAACCACGTGATCACAAACCTTGCAACAACCCGTGGCAACCAGTTTTGGTGGGCAAACAAATAATAATACAGTATTCCGTACCACGGTGACCGTTTTTAGCCTGTTGTATAAAATCTGGCCTGTAGTATGACATACAATTGTGGATAATTAAAACAAAAGACATGAGTGTTTATTGCTCAGGGAGGCTATCTTTCTCTGGTTGTCTGTCTGTCTATCATACAGCATGCAATTTTCTTGTAAAGGATGATATTATTATGCAGTAAAACCTCCATAACGGACACACCCGATTAGTGGATACCACTATTTAGTGGGCATTTTTCGATTACCGACCCTTAAATAACTGTACATTTTTTACTCTCAGTAGTGGACACCTCCTAATAGAGGACAAATTCTGCCCTCCCGAGGTGTTCGCTATTCAGAGGTTTTACTGATAAAACCTCCATAGCGGGCACACCCGATTAGCGGATACCTCTATTTAGCGGACATTTTTTCGATTACCAACTCTTAAATAACTGTACATGTTTTACTCTCAGTAGCGGTCACCTCTAAATAGAGGACAAATTCTGCATTCTCGGGGTGTCCGCTATTCAGAGGTTTTACTGTATATAATATTGATAGTTATTTTACAGGGCCACACAAAAGAATAAGAATATATGAAATGAATATAAACTAAATTCGGGATTGGTAGATCGCTGATGGTAATGTAATTTTAGGATGTTGTTACAGTCATCCGCAGCATGTTTTTAGAGTTTTGTTCATCTAACGAAACCCTACCTGTCTCACTCCTTTGTCTGTCTGTCTGTCCGTCTGTCTCAGAGCCCGTTCTCAGAAACTATACATGTCGGAGACTTGAAAATTTGCATACTTATAGCTGAACACCACACATCAAACGGCAAATAATAAAATTTTGAAAAAGTCTAATATTTAACCCTCTGGGCTCTAACTTGTGTATTTTAAGCAATTTTTCGAACTCAGCCCCTAATTTAATTAGGTTGGAGACATGAAATTTCGCATACTTATAGCTGAACATCTCACATCAAACGACAAATAATAAAATTTTGAAAAAGGTTTAATATTTAACCCTCTGCGCTCTAACTTGTGTATTTTAAACAATTTTTCTAACTCAGCCCCTAATTAAGTTGGAGACATGAAAGTTTGCATACTTATAGCTGAACACCTCACATCAAACGACAAATAATAAAATTTTGAAAAAGTCTAATATTTAACCCTCTGGGCTCTAACTTGTGTATTTTAAACAATTTTTCTAACTCAGCACCTAATTAAGTTGGGGAGATGAAATTTTGCATACTTATAGCTGAAATCCTCACATCAAACGACAAATAATAAAATTTTGAAAAAGGTCTAATATTTAACCCTCTGGGCTCTAACTTGTGTATTTTAAGCAATTTTTCTAACTCAGCCACTAATTAAGTTGGAGACATGAAAGTTTGCATACTTATAGCTGAACACTTGCGATAACACGATAAGTCATAAAATTTTGAAAAAGTCATATTTAACCCTCTGGACTCTAACTTGTGTATTTTAAGCAATTTTTCTAACTCGTCCCCTAATTATGTTGGAGACATGAAAATTTGCATACTTATAGCTGAACACCTCACATCAAACGACAAATAATAAAATTTTGAACAAATCTAATATTTAACCTCTAATATTTTGTCTCGCGCAATTTTTAAATTTAAACTGTTTTGCAATACTATTTTTTGGTCATTTTGCATAATAAGTGTAATGTGACGCAATTTCTTCTATTTCAGACTTCTAACGCATGTTAATGAATTTATTTTACAATATCCTTTCTCTTTCAAAATTCACATGTAAATAAAGTTTTAATGGCGTAATTTCCAATAAGTGCCTGCTTTTTATACCTAATTATTTAATTCTAATTTGAAGGGTTTTTTCTGTTTATAATAGTAACGTGTAAAAAAAATTTTTATTTGAAGCAAACATTATTGTTTGCGCTGTTTATACAGTTGGCAACAGTTTAAATTAATACCATTTTCTAAAATATGTAAAAAATATCAGTCAAGATGCTGAATATTTGAATTTAAAATAGAAATAAAACCTCAAAAAATGAGTCAAACTAAAAAAATTAATGAAATCTGCACACCGGGATTTTCTATTGAATAAAATGATCTAAAAATGATTAAATTCACATGTATAGTTTTTGCTCCTATAAAATTTTTTTTAATGGAACGATTTTGCCCAACTTTAGCATTAAATATCTCTTAAAATAATTCTTCGATTTGAAAACTGTATGCATTAGCGTGTTGATCAAACATTTCGCTATAATACCACCGATTTTCACATTTTTTTGTATGCAATAGTTTTCTAAATATTAACGAAGAAAGACCTCCGATCACAAAAAATTCAAAACCGGCGGCAGCGGCAGTGACAGCGTTAGTTACATTTTTTAGAATAGAGAGATATATATAAATGAAAACTTGTCTATCTGTCTGTTTGTAATTCTATAAAAATCCACAATTTGGAAGCCAAAATTGTGAAAAGATACGTACATGTGTATTAAAACATGGCCGAGGCAACTAAAGTAATCCGGAATCGAAATAATTTATAGTTAATTTTTCATTAATAAAAAACCACCAATTTAACAGCAATTTCTTATCAAATTTAAACATTTTTCGTTATAGCAGTTGCCAACAATTAAAAAACACAATAAAATTATTACTACAACAATTAATTTTCTACTGCAAGATTTCCACGTGAAAAATGAAAATGAAATAAATAGTTTGACGAATTTTTAAAAAAGGTGAATATTACGTCATAACTTTTCTATTGCAAGATATTCACGTGAAATATGAAAATGAAATAAATGGTTTGACGAATTTAAATGAAAGTGAATATAACTTCATAATTTTTCTATTTCAAGGTTTCCACGTGAAAGAGGAAAATATTACGTCATATTGGAAATATAAAGGACGTGGTGGATATAGTATAACGTCATATGAGTGTGAAAAATGTATTGAAGCATGATAAAAACCCGATTAGGGAAATATTGGCCTATTTTAACGTTATTGCTCCAATTATAAATTGAAATAAGTTCATTTATAGCTGTATTCTTTTGCGTCTGTTATATACATTTATACATTTTTATATAGCGTTTTCATATGATTCATTCATACAACATTTCGACTGCTTTTTTTAATGTTTGTTTTGTGTTGTATGTTAAATTTTGAAATTGATTTTTCAGAACAAACATCCTTCAAATTCTGGGCAACGCCGGCACTTTAGTTTGTAGCAGATAAATGGCTTTTGTATCTGTACATCTAATGCTAATATTATAAAGCGTTATAATATTATAAAGTATATAATATTATTAATGCTTGTATGTTTGTGAGGTGTTATCTCTGAAACTACATAGCCAACTTAAAAAAATGTTGGTGGCCATCTCTGCTCCGAAAAAAAAAAACTATTTAATGTCAGTGCAAGAACCTACATCGCTGCAGGAGCAAAAAAGTTCTAAAATTGCGATTTCTGTGATATTGATTGGGTTAGAAACTTTAAATTTGGTGCGGTAGTTACTTTTAAGATGTAAATACTCGTAATGAACGCTCTCTAAAAGGTTCAATTTGACGGATAAACGTAAAAAATTCTAGAAA
This sequence comes from Maratus speciosus, assembly GCA_963932465.1. Lineage (NCBI taxonomy): Eukaryota > Metazoa > Arthropoda > Arachnida > Araneae > Salticidae > Maratus > Maratus speciosus. The sequence goes on along the minus strand of OZ010786.1, from coordinate 104,608,057 downwards.
GTTTCTAAACTATGATTTATTTGGAATACTGAAATTTTTGGGATACTGTTGGGGTTAGAAACTAGAACTTTGGCATGGTAGTAATTAATAAGATGTAAATGCTCGTTGTAGAACGAATTCTAAAAAATAGAAAGACTAAACAAAGCGGAAAAAGATCTAAAGATGATCTAAGTAACGAAGTACAAGGAATTGTTAGGAATATAAACATGAAAATTGACATGGCTGTATTTATCATGACGTAAATTCTCGCAATAGAACAATTTCTAAAAATGTCGCTATATAAAACAGTGCAAAAACAAAAAAACTTTCAAAAATTTTCTATTTCTGTGTTACTGCTGAGCCCAAAATCTTGAAATTTTGCTTCGGGTTAGTTTTAAAATATACAATTGTCTCTATTAATGGTTTCTAAAAAATTTAAAATTTAAAAAGATGAAATTAACGGAAAGCGATCTCAATTACCATTAATTTGAAATTATTAGGTATAGCAACTTTAAATATTTCATAATGCTGCATTTCCTCCGCAAAACATGCAATTTAAATGCAACAAAACAGATAGATACCCACCTAGCATTAAATAAATTGTGTAAATATTAAATAAAGACCTGTATGAAACAGTGAGTAGGTTGCCCGAAAGTACTTGTTAAAGTGTTCCTTCTCTAGGCTTTTCTCTCTCTCGCCAAGGCCACTAACAGAGGGAAGTGCCGTTTTAAACGTGATATGATTTTTTTATCCGATTCATTTTTCTAGACATTTTATCATAAGGTCATATTCTCAATATTCATTAGTAGCTTTTTTATATATTAACTTATTCTGGTGAAATTTTATAATCGGGATCATATTGGCGTATGTTAGCTTGCATGATTTCCTGAATAAATATGTATGGATTTGTAAATTACTTCAAATGACACTTTGACAGCTCAAAAGTTATGCAGACGATATATTCAGATCTTGTGTCATACTTTATGTTGTAATCATTGCCGATTTCTTTTATTTAATACATGCTAAATATAGCTCAACTTGTGCAGAATATGTTTGAAAACAAAACAATACAGCGTATGTAGTGGCCAGCATACACTCATCATTTAAATCCGATCGAGCATATCTAAAACACACTCTAACGAAGCATTGCATGCCACTGTTGATGTATTCGGTACTTTGATACTATATTAGATTTTGAGGAGAGAATTCCTTAAATGTTATCGACAACCTCATTGCATGTGTGGAAAACAGATATTGTACAATATTAACTATTCCGGGGGAGCACACACCATATAAAGTATAGTCCATTCTTTTTAAACATCATATATTTGTCATTTAAAGTTACTCAAATTGGTGCGGAGCGTCTGATTATGCTCTTGACATCATTTAATACAGTTAAAATTCCGATATAAGTAATTTAGTATTTCATTTTCTATTTTACTTTTAATATATTGCGTACTTTCAATTTTATATCCATGCATGGCTGTCTTGAATGGTTTGATTTTCTATTTTTTTTAAACAGTGTATACGAATTTATATATAAGATTTTGTAATTCTACGATTCGTTTATTTTCATCATTTCAGTTTATCGCAGTATATGGACAATTAAAGATAACATCTCATTTTCTTTGCTTCCACATGTTATTATTAAATCTATGTTCTCAGTAATATCGCTCAGACTAATCCCTATGAGGGAAGTCCTAGTTATATAATGTTTTGTGGATGGTTGGTACTTTTATGTAGCGAAGTTTTCTTCTGGATTGTTTTTCCTGAAACAAAACCTTGACAACAAACAAATTAGATTATAGAAAATCACATCATCGTCTACTATAAATATAAAACCCAAATTCGTATTTTATTCCGTTTGAACTCAGATAATTCAGATTCTACTTATCAGATTTTAGTAGAACAATATTTAACATACCATTCTACATTTTTAGTTATGGAGCTATGGGAAAAACTTTCAGTGGCGTAGTCGTAAAAAAAAAAAAAAAAAAAAAAAAAACGGAGGTTAAACGCTATAGGAAGAGGGTACTAGACAGTATATAAATTATAGCTATGGAGAATGTGCAGAGTTTAAAAAAAAAAAAAAAACAGAAGATGTACGACGTATAGTCTACACTACATCCCTAAAAGTTCTATAATCACGCAACGCAATTATGAAAGATATATTATCTATTACATATATAAAATACAAAGGAATTTCGGTCCGACTACTTATAACTTGAGTTCTTCTGAATGGATTTTGAGAAGACTTGCATAGTTAGTTTAGATAACTTTTCAAGAAAGGTTTTAGTATATAACACATATCATCCTACGTTGCTTAGTTATACACTCATGTCCAAAATTAAGGTCACATCCCAACAAAAAGTTTTCGGTTCAAAAAAAAAAAAAAAAAAAGCGCCAAGTTCTCCTTAGTGTTTCGGCCAGAAAAAGTAGTGATATCTGCAGTTCGCACAAGGGCACAAGTTAAAAGCCAAACATCCCAAATCTTTCATTGAAAATGGCTTCCTGCGACTTGGCCGTTAATGCCTTTTACAGCATTTCAAAATTAATGATTGGAAATTTCGCATTTATGAATTATTTAAATATTAAAATTAATATTAATATGCAAAGAGGCAAATTCACATAAAGACATTATAAGTAAAAGATTTCCGATAAATACCATTCAATTTCAACAAACAATAGTTTTGATTACAGGTCATTAATCCACATGTGGTTTAATTGCCATTTCGTACAGTCTAAAGCTAAAGTCATTAACGTAAAACCTAAGAAATAAAACAAAATTTACTTTCTTCAAATCTCACAATATGTTACATTATATTTTATTGTATAATATTGAAATCTTGTGCATTGACGAAAGAGATTTTTTTCGTTTGAACATTTATTATAGTTTGCATACATTAAGAGGTATTCGATTTATAAACTGTTAAAAGCTGGTACTAATTATGTTTTAGCAATTAGGGATATTACCTTCTGAATACAAGTATTTTGTTATATTTAACTTCTAAGCATTTAAATAGACTGAAGTGGTTTAAATGCTTTTTTTTTAAATGTGTATTTTATTCCTGTACTTTGTGCCACAAAATGCCTAAAATAATCAAAAAATGTAGTTGTCATGTAGCTCATTTGTACATACTTTAAAATTTGAAAAACCCTCTCGAAGGCATTAACGGCCAAGTCGCAGGAAGCCATTTTCAATGAAAGATTTGGGATGTTTGGCTTTTAACTTGTGCCCTTGTGCGAACTGCAGATATCACTACTTTTTCTGGCCGAAACACTAAGGAGAACTTGGCGCTTTTTTTTTTTTTTAACCGAAAACTTTTTGTTGGGATATCACTACTTTTTGTATGTTTTTTCTAGTTTTTTTTTTCTAAGCTATATTAATGTAAAAAAAAACTTAAATTTCAGTACTTTTATGTTAGCCGGGAGCAAATCTCCTCATTAGCTTTTTGTTTTTTCGCCAATAGTAGTTTTCATTTTTCACATGTGTAAATTAGAAACAATGCTTTGATTTTTAAATAAAATATTTTGGTTTATGTTATTATTTGTTATTTATTTATTTATTTATTTATTTATATGTTAAATATTCTATTAAATAAAATGAGGGAAATGCATCTATTTTAAATGAGATGACTGAAAAGTTTATATTTTTAAATGAAATGAATGCAATATGAACAATAGAGTTGGGGACAGTATTTGGCGATTTGCCACTCGCGCCCGGCTAGCATAAAAATACCTAAATTTATTTTATTGAGCTTTACAAATTCATACTTTATTTCTTTTTATATTAAAGTACTATCCGCCTCTAGCAAGCAGTATATACTCTATTAATTGCATGTTAAACGTTGCATCATGTTACTGTTATTCATAATTTAATTTACGTGCCTATTTTTTCGCGAAGTCGGAAGCTTTTGATAGAGAAATCAAGAACTCTACGATCATGGAAGCACATCATATATTTTGTGTTGTTATGTATTTCATTCTTTCATGACAAATATCTCTTAACTCACTTATGCATGTTTCCTTATCAGTTAGGATTCGTTCTCTAATGCGGAATTTTTTAATCCTATTAAGTAATCTTTTCTAATTGTATTTTATTATTGTATTTTAACTGATACGATTGGGTACAAGTGAAATGATTCGTATTAAATGCTTTGATAATATCTGCATTTACATTAAACCATATTGATGCTAATATCTTTTTGTTTCATGCTAACCTTTTCAATAGACTCGATTACGGAAGAATAGAAGGTCTACGGGCTCACTGCTATGATCCATTTGAAAATCCATCATTCTTCTCATCTAATCGTGTTGAAGAACTAGCCAATTTGCCATGGTTTTAAGTTTTTAGCTAATTTTATTCGAAACCTGAAAACTAAAATGCGAGGAACCGGATTATAGAAGATTCATTCTAACGTACATATCGATTAACAGGTTACAAATTATAGAATTATAATAATCATAAGGAGAATTGTCAGTTTCGGTGCTTTAATAGTTTCCGTAAATTCTATTTATATAATACAGAAGTTTCAGCAGAGTAAAGATTAACAACGTAGTCACAGTAAGAATAATAACAGTACACTATATTAACAATAGCAGAGGTTTTGTGCGGTGACGAAACTACTGGCACTTTGGAAATATTCGTACGTTATATTATTTAACTATTCAGATGATATGTGGAAAAATATAAATAGATGGCTCGCATTAATAATTAACTCATTGAAAAATAGCCACAAACGTCAAATACTCGCCAAGTTTGGCAACATTTAGCGAAGTGTCACCAAATTTGGTAATATATCATGTCAATTCTCAAATTTGGCGACAAAAATTGTTTTCTTTGTTCTGACGTCATAAGGATGCATATGTATTATTTATTATACACATACCTATAATATGTATGATGCAAATGTATTACGTATTATATGCATATGTATAATATGTATGATGCATATGTATAAAGTTCTTTAATATCACTAAAACGCACTTAAAGGAATAGTGTTCCATAAATAGAAGGGATATTTGCCAGATTGACCAGAGTGCTATTGAGATTAGAATTCCGACATTTATTATAGACCGGGAGGCGTCTGCACACACCATCACCTCATCGAGTTTACAGCTGAAATATTAGGATTAGTTAAAAACTAGATTTGTACATTAAAATGCAACTGGTCTGTTAAGTCATATCTTGGTAGAAACAACCTGAAGACCTAATTTTAGTGGGTGACTGATAGGTTTACTATTGTATTTTCCTGCATCCAAAAGTATGGAAACATGGAGGAATGGGTGCAGGAAAACACAATGGAAAATCCACTAATTAGCCGATAAAATCGGGTCTGTAGGTGGTTTCTACAAAGAATGACTTGGCAGACCAGTTACATTTTATTACGCTAATCGATTTTTAACTAGTCCTAAAATTTCAGCCGTCAACTCGATGAGGTGATGATCTGTGCAGACGCCTCCCGGTCTTTAATAAAATTTGTTTTAAGGAAATAAAAGATTAAAATATGGACAGATAAACTGAAAGATTTGCCTTATTAAGATTTTTGTAAAAGCATATAAAAATTCATTCAGCTTGAAATCATGTAGTAACATCTTTATAACTCAGGCTAATTTTCTGTAATCGAGTTTTGGCAACCAACATATCTGATCTATAACTATAATCTTTCTTTTACAGATTTAAAATTAATAATAAATTAACAGTAAGTAGGCTAATAATACAATATAATAACATTAGCAGCGGACTTCGGACACAACATCTGTCGCACATCGTTAAAGACAGCTTTATTAGTTACACATTTCATTTAAATAAAAACAGATTTTTAAACTTTCATATGAGAATTAGGATATTTTTCCACTATAGGGACCTTGGCGGTTTTTTTAAATCTTGGCGCAATTCGGACTTCAGAAACTGAGATATGTTGCCAAATGATATAAATAACTATGAAAACAAACCTGATAAACTTTTATGTTATTTATATACATATAAACATTTTATTTATACACGTATAAAATATTATTTTTTATATACAAATTATTTATGTTGGTATATAAAGATAAATAAACAGGTTCCTTACATTAAATAAATTGTATACATATGGAAAAAATTGCTTGTGTATATGACACAGTAGATAGGTTGCCAGAAAATACTTTATTATCAAATTTCTTTCCTCGTCAAGGCTATTTTTTCTATTTTGCCAAGGCTACTATATCGGAAACATACCGAATTGCGGTTAAATTTTGTTAAATGTTTTATTGTTTTAATATCGTGAATATATCATAACCTATACTGATTAAAATTTTTAGGTATATTCACTTTTTTCTATTTAACAAACATCTTTGGAAAAGCATATATATAAAGTTTTATTCTGCTTGAAATTACGTGACCCCTTCAAAACTCTGTAATCGAGTATTGGCGACCAACATTGGCGCAGTTGAATGTGAAGGAACTGTTTACGGCCAAATCAACACCCCCTGTTTTAAGGGTTTAGAGGCGGAAACTCTGTGTTTTCAGATTTTTCTGGTTAATTGTGCTACAAACCCAACTTACTTGTGAAATTTCATGATTCTACGACTTTTAGAAGTACCTTAGTTATTTGATGATGCGAAGTGAGTCAGTGACAAAAAAGTGCTTTTTCGGAATTTAATATTTCGAAAACTACTAAATACAGAAACATGAAATCGTGGAACCTTAGTTCAGTTTGATCATACGAACATGTGTATAAAAGAAAAAATTCTATATCTCTCCCTAAAACGACGTTATGAGGGGGTGAAAAGTATGCCGAAATGGTTCAGGAAAAGGTAGCTTACGGCTTGTGCGAACTTGGCGGACGCACTGCCGTGCTCCCAGAAATATAAAATCTGTGAAAACTGATGAACTATTCACTGTGTTGCCACGAAATTTGGCACAGAAATATATTACAATAGGAGAAAGAATATGGCAACGTAACAATATGGAAAAGATTTTAATTGTGAATTAAGATACAGGGTATATCATAAAATGCAAAATCAGGAATCAGAGATAAAGCATTTATCTCTGGAAAAGTCTGTCTAATATGGAGTGTGACCACCGTGCCCTGGTATACAATCCTCACAACGAGCTCTCATGCTCTTTATGAGGGTGTCGAGAAAATTTTGTGGCAGCAAAGCCCATTCTTCCAAAAGCGCAGCTTTTAACTCATGGCGGGTCCTGGGAGGGAGGTTACGGCTCTTCCTAGACCATCCCAAACATCTTCAATAGGATTGAGGTCCGGAGACCTCAAGGGCCAATTCACACGGCGAATATCCTTTTATTCAAGAAAATCACCAACAACGTGAGCTCTGTGTAGCTTTGCATTATCGTCCATAAATATGAAGCCCGGGACTACAGCACCCCAAACAACCTCACATAGGCTTCAACGACCTCATCCCTAAAAGGATGTGCGTTGACAGTACCCGCATCGAAGACGTGCAGTGGTGTACGTCTTCCCACATTATGCCGCCCCAGACAGGGATTCCTTTGCCACCAAATCTGTCAATTTCTTTTGAATAGGAAGAATTATAGCAGGCTCCACATTCTCTCCAGATGAAGATTTGACGAGAATCACTTTTCGTGGTGAATCTCGACTCATCACTGAAAAGAATACGCCCCTTTCTTGATGTGTCTAAGACTGATGTCTTCGGCTCCGCAACAACGGGGCTCTCATGTTGGATGCAGTGAAAGGGACACACACGACTGGACGCCGCGCATTACGGATGAGGTCCTAGAAGCCTATGCGAGATTATTCCGGGTGCTGTAGTCCCGGACTGCATGTTTATGTACGAAAATGTGAAGCCACACAGAGCTCGCATTGTTGATCATTTTCTTGAAGAAGCGGTTATTCGCTGTATAAATTGGCCCTCGAGGTCCCTGGACGTCAATCCTATTGAATTAATTTGGGATGGTCTAGGAAGAAGCATTGCACGGCATAATCCCCCTCCCAGGTCCCGCCATGAGTTAAAAGCTGCGCTTTTGGAAAAATGAGCTTTGTTGCCACAAACATTTATTGACACACGCATAAACAATATGAGAGCTTGTAATGAGGCTTGTATAGCAGTGTACGGTGGTCACACTCCATATTAGACAGACTTTTCCCGAGATAAATGCTTTATCTCTGATTTATGATTTAACACTTTTTGATATACCCTGTATCTTAATTCGCTATTAAAATCTTTTCCATACTGTTATGTTGCTATATTCTTTCTCCCATTGTAATAAACCTATGTGCCAAATTTTGTGGCAACACAGGGAATAGTTCATCAGTTTTCCCAGATTTTATGTTTGTGACCTTAATTTTGGACATGAGTGTATTATAAATCAATACCTCTACAATAGTGAATATACAAATCAATAATGAAGTTTTGGAAATTAAAAATGAAGTTTTTACTATGTAACACATATCATTCTACGTTGCTTACTAGTTATAGAATTATGTGCTAAAGTTCTCCAGTGAACCCTATTATGAAAGATTAACCTTTTTAAAAGGTTCTATTGAGTTGATTTCGGTGGAATTAGCACTGTTTGTTAGATAATTTTTCGTGAAAGATTTTAGTATATAACACATGCCGTTCTACATTGCTTTGCTATATAGAATTATAGGCGAAAGTTCTGTAATGAGGTGAACCCTATTATGAAAGATTAGCCTTATTGAAAAGGTTCTACTGGACAGATTTTGATGATATTTGCATTTTTAAACTTTCAAGTATGATTTTAACATACTACAAATTGTTCTACCACTCTTTTTCATATTCTATTCTAAATGATCAATTAAAAGATTTGCTCCTTAACAGTCCAAATTTTGTGTGCCACATTAGAAGATATAAAATCGTAATGGCATTCATATTGTTTTCAGAAATGCGGAAGAACATTGGAGGTAAATGTATATATTGCTATAAAACACAAGATCAAATACACCGATATATTTAGCTTGATTAAAGTTTCGTTTTGAGAAACCGACCAGAGTAGCGGGCTAAGGCTGCTAGTAAAAAAGTAAATAAACATCTTTAAAATATTTCTTTTTTTTAACGGTTTTCACAAAGTGACATAGCGCTATCTGTTTGGCGAGAAAATCGCAACCCGGCGGTTTTCCTCCATCTTTATAAGGTTTTGTTTCAAGGATTGTTGTAGGTAAAACCAAAAAGCAATGTTTTAATCGTTAAAAACTTTTATTACGTAATCAATTATTTAAAAAATAAAAATTGTAAAGCATTTAAATCCACCCACTTATATTTTTACGGTGCAGGGATTTGTCCAAAAATCCCTAGTAAATTTTTAAATTTAATGTAAAATCAAGTAATTGAAGAAATGGAGTCTGTTTTTTTTTTGTTTTTTTGTTAAAAAGTTTATAATTATTAAGTATGGAACCCTAAATATGATGATATTTTAATCAATCTAAAGTCCACCAATGCTCACTATGCACAGCGTGAACAATAAATCGGTGTACGTGATTGCGCACTTAATAATCCTTCTATATATAAAAAAAAGTTTTGATTTGGAAATGGACCAATGAAAATCTGCGTAGATATTCCCGGAAAATAGGCATCCAATTTGAATGCTTAAGCATGGCCTTTCTTCGTTAATATTAAAAAAACTGTTCCATACAAAAATATGAAAATCGGTAGTATTATAGAGAAATGTTTGATAAACACGCTGATGCAGACAGTTTTCAAATCGAAGAATTATTTCAAGAGATATTTAATGCCAAAGTTGGAGAAAATTGTTCCATTAAAAAAGTTTTATAGGAGCAAAAACTGTACATAGGAATTTAATCATTTTTAGATCATTTTATGCGTCAGAATTTCCCGGTGTGCAGATTGCATTTAGTTTTTTAATTTGACTCATTTTTTGAGGTTTTATTTCTATTTTAAATTCAAATTTTCAGCATTTCGAGAGATATTTTTTAGATATTTTTGAAAATTGTATTAATTTAAACTGTTGCCAACTGTATAAACAGCGCAAACAATAATGTTTGCTTCAAATTAAAAATTTATTTTACACGTGACTATTATAAACAGAAAATATAAATAGCAGGAACTCATTGAAAATTACGTCATAAAAACTATAATTACACGTGAATTTTAAAAGAGAAAGAATATTGTAAAATAACAAATTCATTAACATGTGTTAGAAGTCTTAAAAAGGAGAATTTACGTCACATTTACGTCACATTACACTTATTACGTAAAATGAACAAAAAATAATATTGCAAAACAGTTTAAATTTAAAAATTGCGCGAGATATTTATTATAATATTTCATTTCTAACAAAAGTATTTTTACGTGAACATTAAAAAGAGAAAGAAAAGTTTGGTGAAAATTACGTCAGATTATAATTGTCAGATTCAAATTATAATTCAATCTTCCGAAATCATTTTAAAGCCGATCAAATTAGCGTGCTGTTAGGGTCTGCAGTGTCTGAACGGGGGTTGACGAGCGTAGCTCGTAGGGGGAGAGCCCCCTAGTAATCTAAAATAAAAAAATTACATAGACTTTCAAAACGAAAATTTGTTAGAGGCCAAGTCTAAAATTTATAAGATAAATCAAAATTTTATAAATTGGCTGCTGTTTGCAGTTTGAGGTCCAATTTCGGAACTTATTTTTTACTATAGAAACTGTTTAAAAAGTCGAAATTATAAAAATTATAATTTTTTAAATATTTATCCTCTAACAGAAAAAATATCTAATATAATTTGGAAAAATCTAAACGTGAATAGCTTGAAAGGTTAAAGCATAAGATCCCACATCGATTCAAAAAAGCTTGTTTCAAGTAAAAATTGTGTTTAAAGTTTTTGACCAGATCTTCTGTTAGCCGTGACACCGGTTTGTTAAACTGGCTGTCACGATTTAAATAGAGGGCGGGGGGAAAATCGGGTTTGCGTGCATATTCTTAATACTTTAAAGATTAAAAAAAAAAAAAATAAATAAATTTTCCGTGAAAACCGCTCCTTAAAAAAAGAGAAAAGTATCTATAATATTTAAACGAAACATTTTCCCATTTCAAATCGCTACTAGATAAATTAGCATCCCACATAAAAAAATTTTTGTTATTGGAAATTTTTTTATGAGACTAATGACTGCGGAAATCCGCATGTAAAAAAGTTTTCCGGATATATTGTTACAGCGCCTAGAAGATAGACGCTGTAATATTGTATTATACTTACTGAAGTTTGATAGGGATAAGAATTTAAACTATCACTTGTTGACTGCGCGCTTGAATAAACTAGTAATTTCAAATAACTGAACCACATTCCTGTGGAAACATTAAAGATTGTGTAAATCATTATAAAAATTTTCTTAGTGAAGTGTGCCAAGTCCAGAGCGCGCCCTATATTTTCCCTACTAATAAAACAGTCTCTAGGATTCTTTAACAATCGATTTGTGTGACGTCATTCAAACTTCTTTGCGTCACGGGAAGCGCATGAGCAATATACCATAGTGGGACTCCCGGTGCATTTGCGGGATTTCCTTAACCTGTTTTTACGAACAAATCTATCGCGGCAAAAATTTTCAACATGCGTACCAGAAATTGCTAGCATTTAAATATACCAGAACTGTGATATTTTTTTCTAATAGCAAAAATGGAATTTTAGTGATTATTTAGTGACATAATGCATAGAATTTTGTATGTAGTTTCGTTTTTTTTCCTGGGATATTCCCAAGTGGGTAAGTTAATTTATTGAATTTTTATCTGTCGCTCATCGCATGGTCCTATGATTGTCATTTTAATAGTCTTCCGCAATTTGTCACTTTACTAAAGTCAAATAATTATACTTTTACAATACGCTACTTTCAAATTAAGTTTGTGAATTTTTATTTGATCGCGTGTTCTGCGATTGATACTGTGATCGTCTGCCGCTTTTTGTGATAATTAATACTTTCTGTATATTTTTTAATGTAGATCAGCGCGACGTACTAAATGTACACTGCAGTAAACAGAAAAAGCAGAAAAGTATTATTTGCATGCATTCATTTAGATTTTTTTAAATGTTTTAATAAAATCAAATTAACACAGCTTCACGGAGCAGGAAATGTATTATTTTAAAAGAAAGATTTATAAATTTTTATATGTCTGTCACGCGTGCTCTATGATTGTTGTTTTCATCATCTACGGCTAGTTGCTATAATTAATTTTTTTGTTAAAATGTAGATTAAAACAAAAGTTGCAAATTTGCCTTTCAGTAAATAGAAAATGGATTAAGATGTGTAATTATAAACCGTTTTAAGAAATTTAAAATAATACCAGGAGTCGATCCAGACAAAATTTGGGCCCTATTTACGGTTGCTTCACAAAAATCCATTTAATAAAACAGACTCTCTCACAAAATTAATTTTAATGAAACAGGCCCTTTCACAAAATTCTTCTTCGAAAAATAAGACATTTCACGAAATTAAGTATTTTTTATTTTGTTAGGTTTTAAAATGTATAATTTGCAAACAAAACTAATTCATCAGAAAGGAAATCTTTCGTCAAAACAAATTCACTAGAAAGAATAACTTTAGGAGAAGGACTTAAAGAAGCTAATAATAGATGTTATTTTTTGAAATAAGTAACTGTATTTCATTTTTCTTTACAAAATTATATTTTTCACACAATTAACTTTTTCTTTTCACAAAAAGGTCCCAATAAAAAACTCTGCATCGATCCCTGAATACAGTTCCAAGGAGTATGCAATACTTTATTTTAAAACATTGTCTGCCACCCTCACCGCGTGTTCGATGATTGCCACTTTTATCGTCTGTCTCTATTTATTGCACTTGTATATATATATTTAAAACGTAGATTTAAAATGTAGAATAGCGCAGAAGTTGTAAATTTGCCTTGCAATAAGAAAAAAAAGAAACAAAGTATGTAATGCTAGCATTGATTTTATCAAAGCGATTTATATTATACAACCAAGTCAAAGGACTGCAGTTTCATGGGATGTGTATAGTACATTGTCTTAAAAGTTTAATTTTTTTTCAGAATATTTTTAAAATCTTATTTTGCAGAACATTTTAAAAATGAACAACATCCCCCCCCCCCCCTAAAAAATGCAGTTGCATTGTTTCCTGTTTTTTTTTTTTTTTAATTACGGACACACATACACACATATACATTTAGCCGCGTTAGACATAATAAAGTTATAACATTAAAATAACAGTAGTGATCTCGAACTTTTTTAACGTTTTTAATATGATACTTTATACTAGTTTATTCGATTTTTTTTTCCAAACTGGATATCACTTTTGAGTTCCTGGGATGAAAGCTATCCGGATGAAGGTTTAGTTATATACTTTTCCATAAATTTTCGTAGTTATAAAAGAAAATGTGTTAAGGCTTTATCTATTAATTCTGAAAATTAAGATCTTGCAAGGACAAGTACCGGGAACATTAAGTTTGTTACCAGAAGAATTATGTAAAAGTTATATAAAATATACACCTATAAATCAGTACAATTTTTCCGGTGATTGGCTAAGATTTTCTGTAAATACAAGGTCTATCTCTTTAGACTGTCGAAAAATAAAATTTATCTATATTTGGAAAACGAATTATTAGAATGAGCTGTAAACTTACACGCGCATTTTATTAATGACTATGGTTTATTTTACGCAAAAATCGGTGCAGGCCTTAAATCATATTTTTTAATTACCAATTTATTGATAATTTTCATTATTAAAAATACATTTTTAGATCGAAAAAATTGCTGGGAATTTATTTGCGTCTATTCATTGTTCACAGAAAGGATATAAATTAGTTTGTCACGTGGACTTAATAAGTATGAGATATTTAAACTTTGTTATATTTGTATACGGTACGACTAAGAAACAATCATTCCGCTTCTTGTCATATTGGACCTGGAAACACTATTTATAAACCACTTTAATAAATTAATACAGTTTCATAGAGCATGAAATATCTACGTTTAGTTATATTTGTTTACGGTACGACTGAAAAGCGATCATCCCGCTATTTGTCATTTTGGATCTGGCAACACTATTTATAGACCACTTTAATAAATTAATACTGTTTCATAGAGTATGAAATTTTTATTTTAAAATTAAGTTTTTAGTCCATAATTTAAAGTTTAAAAAAAGAAGAAATAATGTCGCACATTACAGTTGCATAATATTTTATCATTTAAAGACAGTCAATTACGAAAATCCGTTCATATATTTATTGAACAGCAAATTTTTCACTTTAAAACATTTTTATTTCTCATTTTTCCCAAATATTTGTATGTAAAATTATATCGCAGAAATATCACTTTTATACGAATTTTGAAATTAAGAAGTAACAAGAAACATTGGCATAAGTTAAAACTTTGAAAAATATGTAAATATTTTAGCAATTGCACAGAAATAAGTTTTTTAAAGTGAAAAATAATCAAAATTGAGTGAAATTGACATTTACGCAAAACATAACTCAAAAGCAAACTAATGTATTGGCATTTTGTAAATTGCATAATGAAGGGAATAACTTTCTCTAACACATAGACTATTCGCATTATAATAGCATCTATATCTCAAATGCTGTGGCAGTTGGAATACTCATGTGACGAAAAATTTGTAAAATTCGTTGTAACTTTGTTACTTATACCAATATAAATATAAAACTAATTAATATGTTATGAGTGTAGTCTATTCCCTCAATAAACATTTGTAAAAGAAGTACGCAGAGTTTCACGGCATTTCATGCATAATTTTTTGTTTTAGGATGTTTCGTGTATAGTAAGAATTTGAAAAACTTCATTTGAGAAAAAGTTAAAAATAAGCTGGAACTTTAAACGGCTATAACTCTGGTTCTAATCAAGATACAGACGCAATTTAAGATAATTCGACAGTTAAAAGATTTGATTTTAATATTATTGCAAAAATGAAAAATCGATATTTTGATCGAAAAAGACGTTTCTAAGGTGTGCGGATATCTTAATATCATAAAGTTACCATGAAATATCCAGTCTGACTTTTGTGAGTGTTATTTTCTTTAGACAGGTCTTTATTTAGACAAAATCACAGTACTGAATTTAACACCTCTAAAGAAGTACTAATTCAAAGTTCTCTCTTATTTCTACCCTACTTTTCGCCGGAAATCACATAAATGGACGGATGTTTTGCTCGTATTAGCCGTTATCGTATTATCCTGCTCTTGTAAGCTCGTAAAAAAGCATGAAAATCTTAATAAAATGATGAACCATTCTTAACGCGCAAATTCCTCGTTTTAACCGTGTCCTCGTTTTAGTAGGGCTTGTATTAAACGAGGACAACTGTCAAAAGAACCTGAAATTCCGGAAAAATGTTTTTTACATTTTTTTTCAAAGTTATATATTTAAATGAAAATTAGCCACAGTGAATGAGTTTTAGCTTCATAACCCAGGGTTTTAAAGGGAGGAATAGGAACCAGAAAAGTTAAAAAAAAAAAAAAAATTGACAGAACAATTTTTGTCTGTATTTCCCTTCAGGTCGTCGGGCTTAGTTGTAAAGTACGCAAGAAAAATACAGCCTGAAAAGTTTTCAGTTTGAATAGGGTTGCCTAATTTTCTACCCTCATTTTCATCACAGGGCTGAGTTTTTAAGACAAAAAACCCGATGTATAGATTAAAAACATGTATTTTTCAGGAGGGTGTGGAGGGGAGCGGGAAAATGGCATCTTGCTATTTTATTGAAGCACCTATAGAAAAATTTGCAGCAGACAAACATTTGTTTATATAAAGAAGCAGACTGGTTCTGATTATATTAAGAAAGGATTTATTTTTTTAGCAAGACACCACAAATATTTTATAAATTATATTGATTTTTCTTTAATTTAATAATTTTAGAAAAACACCAAGTTACCAGCAATAAGTTAATACGATAGAATAAATTATTCCGAACAAACAAAATAATGCAAAGAAATTGTTGTACCTACATAATTTGAAATTGATTAAAGTAATTACTCTTTATCACTTGTGATAACTGAACAAATTATCTTTTTTTTTTCATATCGTTTACCAGTTTTGCGATGCATTCGAAAATTTGGTATTTAATGTCGTATTTTGATAGTAATACAGTCTAACCTCATTATCCCGACACTCTAATGACCAGAAAAAAGTGTCGTCGTGAGCGGAGTGTCGCGGTAACCGGAGTTGGAGAAAAATGTCTTTATAAAAAGCTGTATTTTTAATTAATTTAAGACAATTTTAAATTCAAAACTGTTCTTGCAGTTTTAAGCAATAAAACATTATTATTAAACAAAATAAACACGAAAACAAAATTGAAAAGAATAAAATCACATTTATGATGATTTGTTTTTTTATTGTTACATGAAATATTGATGAATTAAGGTTTGCTTGTCCGTAGATGTGCTTCCGACAATTCTTCTTTCAATATTATGCAATGAATTGTAATCAACAATTGTTGTTTCAGAAATGGTTGTTAGATAATTTCTGATCGTTTCAATGCATCGTTATGCTTCGGTTTTAGTCGGATGAAAAACGCCATGTAACCACAAGAAAACGCCGCCTGACCAGAACAAAAAGACTGCGAGTAGACTGATATGTCTACCTGGAGCTTAAATGAGTCATTCATAGTGTGTGTATGGGTATTTTAGATACTTTTGTGAAAAGTTTGGCTACGACATTTCTTACCGCTTAATTTCCGTCCTTATAAGATGGACAATTTTCCTAAACCGCCGGGATATCCGGAGTTGATAATTATTCAACGATGTAAAATCCGGAGTTTATTTACATTAAAATCATATGCAGAAAATCGGGACTTTGAAAAATTGACGTGGTAAGCGGAGTGACGTGAAAACCGGGTGTCTGTATAACAAGATCTGACGGTATAATATCGGCGCATAGTCTTTAGCAGTTTTTCAATCTCTCATCTCTTTGGGGGTGGAATCTTTTCTTCATCACTGTCACGGACAGTTTACCGATCTCCCAATACCCAAAATAGCTACGAAGTTTGCTTTTGAAGAAGGAATGTACAAAACCAGTTTCGATTCTACCTCGTAAATTTTTGAGAAAATTGTCCACTTTATATGAGTAACCTATGGCAGGGATGGCGAACCTTTTTGAGTATGCTTGCCAAAAATTTCAAAATTATTGGTTACCAACATTCTAACGTGCCAGAAACATTTTAACTTAGATAAAATCCAATAATTCATTTTTATAGAATTTTTACCCAAATATTTTTACACTTACACTAAATTTGATTCCTAAGTTGTTTATTATGCTGTATCAATAATATAACCATGTCGCATAGAATTCCGTGTTAATAATCTATAAATGAGTTTTTCTTTTATTGTATACTTTCGAATCAGATCGTTTTAGTTGTAGAAAGAGGTTCAATAGATACATATTATTTACAATAACAGTTAAAATTCAATTTTCAAAATTATAACCTAAATATAATAAAACCTAATCTGAAGTAGAAGCGTGTCAATTGGGTATGTTACTATGCAAACTATATCTAAAAATACAATTTTCAAAAACCTTTGAAATTCCATAAAGAAGCAAAAAATTTTGGAAAACACTCTATGTTGAATGGTTTGGCGAGAAAATGACGCTACAAGGCGCTTTCATTGAAATTTATAATACCTTAATTCATTCAAAACTTGCGGCCTATTTTAAAGTAAATTATATACCTGTTACACAAACTATACTTTTTGTTAAAAAACATAAAATGGACGAATAATACTCCATAAACGAATGCAATCTATAATTTTTTTCGCGTGCCAGAGAAGTTTTCTTACGTGCCAAATTTGGCATGCGTGCCATAGGTTCGGCATACGTGCCATAGGTTCGCCATCCCTGACCTATGGGGTTCGGAATCACTTATCGGAGCTCGGGCAGACCCGAGCGCGACGGTTTTAAATCCGAGCTCGAAACATTTTGTATCATCGGATCCCAAGCCCGATGCCGAAAGTATTACAATACAGAAAAAAAACACAAATAAATAATTGCATAATATTCAAAAGTTGTTCTAAACATAACATAACCTTTTTTAACAACTCCATGAAAATAACTGTTCATTCCCAGCACATAATTAATTTTATGAAATTTATTCTCAATCTTATCAAAAGAGAAGTTTAATATCAAATAAAACATATTTCCTAAAAAAGATTATAATATTTTTCTCACCAAACAAGCAAATCTGATGGATACATTAACGAAGTGCGTTTTATGAATGAATTAATGATATTTGCAGAAATATCTATTTATAGGACGAAGAATCGAACAACGTTTTCTATTTCCTATAAAAGGTGTCCATCTTAAACGATAAGTGATTCCTTCCTCAAAAGAAACTTTCGTAATTCTCATATCGTTGAAAAATCAGCTTAAATTAAAAATTTGACACCGTTTTTTGAAAGATCCGATTTTTCATAGGAAAAGAGGAAACGCAGCTCGATTGCTTTACCTCGGATTAACAATACATGCCAATTATATACAGACTTGTATAAAACCCAATATTTATGTGCGCAGAAAGTTTTTGGTCAAAAACTTTCTGCAAATTAATTTAATGTTTAATAAAATAACGTGTTATATTACTTTGACGGTATGGATTTTAAACAGTAGTTTTAAAATAATTACAATTTAATTTAAAAATTAATATTAAATACAGAATAATTATGTTGGCTGACAAAATAATGAAGCTAAAAATACATGATAAGGGAATTCTTATCAGTTATTTTGTCAATGCATTTAGAAACAGCCCAATCCTTAATATTGTGACCTCTTCTCACAAACAGCCAGTCACCCTGTTCACAGAAATAATGGGCATTGCTTCTGAAACAACTGAATCACATTTTGTAAGGAGAGGTCCATTCATAGGTATCATCATTAAAGAGACCGATGAGTTTCTATTGCAGCCCTTTGTCGAAATTCTCGTTTTTTTCCGCGATCAATTGGCGAAATTTGCGTTTTTCCGTGATTTTTTGACGAAATTTGCGTTTTTTCGCGATTCTTTGACGAAATTTGCATTTTTTTTCTTGATCTTTTGACAAAATTCGTGCTTTTTCCGCTATGCTTTTACGAAATTCGTTTTTTCCCTGCGATTCATTGATGAAATTCGCTTTTTTCGCGATCGTTTTACGAAATTCATGTTTTTCTGTGGCCTTTTGACGAAATTAGTTTTTTTCGCGATCCTTTGACGAAATACGCGCTTTTTCCGCGGCCCTTTTACGAAATTTGTATTTTTTTCGTGATCCTTTAACGAAATTAGTTTTTTTCCGCGATCCTTTGACAAAATTCGCGCTTTTTCCGCTATGCTTTTACGAAATTCGTTTTTTTTTTTTTTTTTCCCTGCGCTTCTTTGAAATAATTTGCGTTGTTTCTGCAATTCTTTGACAAAATTATTTTTTTTCCACGATTCTTTAAAGAAATTCGCGTTTTTTCTGCGGCCCTTTGACGAAATTCGCTTTTTTTCCGCGATGCTTTGACAAAATTAGTTATTTTTTCTGCGAATGATTGGTGGAATTGGTTTATTTTCGGCGACCATCTGCAATATATTTCAGCATTATGTTTTTATGTCTGAATTTTCGGACTGATGGCCGATTTTTTTAAATTTTCGGAACCGAATGCCGTAAATATTCGGAAAATTCGGAACAGAATCACCCCTGACAAACAATAAATAAATCGTACATAAAATTGGGGAACATTTTTAATTTTTTGGTATTTAAACAAAAAATAAATAAATAAAAAATGCAAGAATAAAAATTACGGTTTTTTTTCTAAGAAATTTTCCGCAAAGTTCCGAATTTTGCGGAAAATTTTCTGCGCACGGCGTGCTCGCGTGCGTCTATATTATACAACTCTGATTATATATACTTAGAAATGAAAGCAACTTCGTGAATGTGAATGACTCCGTTGTGAATGTGAATGACTCCATTGACTCCGTCAATACCAGACATAATCCGTCAATACCACATCTGCAGATATCCAAATTTTCTTTTAAAATAGCATTACTATTAAAAAAAATTGTCTTTCCCTCCATTCTGATCAAATTGGCATGAAAATGACTTACAATGGAATCTAATTTTTAATTAAAGTTATTTTTTTTTTTCTATACGAGAACAAATAAAATTGTCAATTTCAGAAAAAATGATTCCAAGCCCGCCAGGATCCCGAAGACTTGTATAAAAATCGACCCCGAGCCCGTCTCATTTTTAGTACGTAACACTTAATGCAAACGGGAAATGATGGGGGAAACGGTCTCGAGCATCGAGATTCATCAACGAAGGTCTACTGTAGTTTATTTTGTTGCTCATAGTTTTATAAAATTGATTTTTTTAAATAAAAAAAACCCCATTAAAATATCACAATACTTTTCAAAATTGTCCATCTCTAGCCCATTCGACATATATTTTGCACCAATCCTTAAATTTTAATTCTTTCTTCTGTTAAATATTTCACCGTTATCAGATTACAATATTGTACATTGAAACTGAGGTAGCTCTAACGTTAGATTTTGATGATATAATCATGGTTTTTGCCAACATGCGACTAACAGAAATCATTTATTTAACTTTCCGATGATAACATGGTAGATGTCACTGCAGCACCAATTACCTAACTAAAGTGCCATAAATCATTTTACCAGCGGAACGTTAAAAATATTTTATGTGATTTCATTTTATTACTGTTAGACTGTGGCTACCCCGGCTTCTTTTTATCTACTTTACTGAGGAAAAATCACAACGTTTGAAAGCAATCTATCATTAATGATATTTGTGTTAGTGATTATATTGATGTATATTCGAAGCTGAAAACTCCAAAAATTGAATTTTGATGCGAGAAAAAATTTTAATGATAGTGCCAAATAATAAAAAAAAAAATTTAAGACATTTCTTTGTAATTGATTTTGTTATAATCATATTAAGCACATTTTACTTGTACTGTGTGTTGGTATTTTCATAAACTAGGCAGACCGCACACTAAAGCGACACATGCAACATACCACTCGATCTCGGGGTGGGGGGTGGGGGACTGGTTTAAAGCAGGTTTGAAACAGCACCTTTCTTTGTCTCGACCGGTATTTTCTCCTATGTCGCACTTTATTTCTCCCCTATCTTCCCGTCGAAACAAAGAAGGAAGCTGTTTCAAACCTGCTTTAAACCGGTCCCCCACCCCTCCAAAATCTAGGGATATGTTGCATGTGTCACCTTAGTGTGCGGCCTGCCTAACGAAGGATATTTGCATCTAGTCCTGAGGGTCCATCACGGTCTGCTTTGCCTACTACCCACCCCACCGAGTCTGTCCCTGAATTGAAATACAGTACCTGGGGCATTTTTTGTAAATTTACGTAAAAAACAGTGATATATTATTTTTTTGTGAAATAATTATATCTGTCGTAGTAAATAATTAAAATTTGAAACACCTCTCTTAAAATTTTTCAGTTATGCCACCATTAGTGACAACTCGTTGCCTCGGAATGACGTGGTTCTAGCTAACAAAATTTGCTTAAAATAAATAGACATCATTACTGTATGTTTTGTCTACAATTTGTGCTGCATATAGAGCAGTTTAGCGAACATTTTGAATAATATTAATGCAGTACCGAGCTATATTAGAAGTTAAGGGGGAAAAAAAGAAACTTTCATCTCATTTTTTTCTCAAGTGTTAAAAAAAAAAGTAGCTTGTCATTCCAGGCCAAGAAAGTAGTGGCATTTAGTAACCATGGCTACATTCTGTAGAACAACTTAAACTAAACAGTTGAATATAAAAACAAGAAAGAAAAAAATCATGCGTCAAGCATAGATTATGAAACACTTTCCAGTACATTCAGAATAATGTAACAAAACTGCACCGTTTAATAAGTTAAAACGTTATGTCTATTTTAACCATATGGAAACGCGTAATGCATTTCAAAACTCAATTTCAGCTGTTCCCATCTACAATCTGAAAATTATCCGAATTTTTTAAGCAGACCTGTATAGGATATATAGAGGCTCACTTGAAAATTGCCCTTCAGCAACTTCCTCTAATCAAAAAATTAGTTGAAAAGCGCATACCGAATTTTAAAACGCACACTCCAGTAATTATTACTCAATGGCAGTACATTTCTTTTGCGTGTCCCTGTAAATGAATAAAAAATGCTATGAATGCCCTGTTCTAACGTAATAGTAGTAAAATTCAGTGATTCATATCTGTTTCAATACATTTGAAATAGCATAATCTCATCAAATACTCTGCAAACGATTTTTTCCTATGTACCATAATGTGATGGAATTGTTTTGAGTGCCCCTGTAAATGAACTATTAATCCTACATGCTTCATATATACAATACCAAACAAGCTTTGGTGACCTAAATAACCTTTATCAATTGTATGAAAATCAGAGTATATTTACGGGAGTTAGAACGTGGATAGACGGGCAGACAAACCGAATGCATAAACACTTTTCAACTTTGTTGGAAAGTGTTAAAAAGATTTAACGAAATCGATCAATTTAACTATATTTTTTTCGTTGAAATAAGAATATACAATAAAACCTATGGAAACGGAAAATCTAGATGTCGAAATAAAATTCAGTTTTCGATTAGTTTTAGGCATTTTTTCTTAGCAAATACATATGTATGGAATTTCTACGCTAGGGATAATGAACATTTTCTGTTTAAGACAGGATTCCATCAATGACATCTCATCGGGGAGTTTTACGACCGTAAAACTGATTTGAAATGAACAAAAACTAAATTAAAATACTTCTCACATAAATAAATTTGAAATAATCTCATGGAAAACTTTATCATTATATCAGTTTAATTTTTTTCCCTTTTTATCGGAGACGGAGGCTATAAGTTTCTTAGCCGTCATCATCGTTATTTAAAAGTGAATGAATTAGGGAGAGAGAGAGAGTGGGAAGAGCAGAGAGAACCATTGAACGTCAATCGCACTACTTAGAAGCTTTCCTTTTGAATCACAGACACTGATGCTTTTTTCAGTCTTTGCTTCGCTCAGACAATTACTTGTTCAGGTTATTTTATGTGTGTCGTCCAAATTATTTTGTGAAAATGTATGTGAATGTGTGTGTCGTGTAAAATAGGATAAAATATGTAAAAGATAACAAGGAGATAACACAGTGAAATGAAAATCTATGAAAACGAAACCTGTGTAACGTAATCTTGTCTTATACGAAAAAGTTTTCTAGCCTTGGTGAAAAGAATAAGAAAAATCATGCGTTAAGTATACTGTAAAAGCACTTATTTTCGCGAAAATGAAGATATCGGTGATTTCGCGAATTTTACATGAACAGAACCGAAAGTGAAAAAATCCCAAAACTACCTAAATAGAACCCCTTTTGCATAAGGCATTTTAAGAAACTTCCTTTTGTCCGAAAAGTTCGTTCTATTAATTGTATTACTGTTTTTATTCAAGAAATAGTTGTATAGTATTCAAGAAATAGTTGTAAGTATTCAAGAAATTTTTGTACTTATTTCTTATTTAAGTAACTGTAATCATCAAATTTTGGATTAAGTGAAAAATTTCTGAATTTTTATTATTATTTGAGGCGAAAAAAAAAAAATATTTCGCGAGGCTTAAATTTTCGCAATTACGACAGGCTCGCGAAAATTAAAACCTCGCGAAAATAAGTGCTTTTACAGTAGATTATGAAACACTTTCCAACACTTCCTGAATGATTTAACAAAACTTCGTTATTTAGGGAAATAAGGTAAATAAGATAACTAAGTAAACATTTTATAAAACGCATAAAACATTTGTAAAACTGATTTCAGTAGTTACCGTACATAGCAAATATGTATTCCAATTCTTTTGAACAACCCTGTATTTGATCTGTAGGTTGATATATATATACTATATAATGGGAAAAATTAGTTTAGCAAGAAAATGCATGACAGGTTAAAATTCATCTTTCAGCAATTTATACTAATAGATGGAAACATACTTGTATACTTTTGTACAGCCCCGTAGTTTACCTAGTACATTTATTACATATCACTATTTAGCTAAAATTTAATTCAATCTAAAACACTTTTAAAACTACTGAAATTACATTTCCAGAAATTATCACCCATAGACGGCCATGCTCTTTGCGTGGCCCTGTATATCATTTTATCTATATTCTACAAATATTTCTTAGTAAACTAAATTTAGTTCAGCGTAAAAATGCATAACTCCTTTAAAACCAGCTTTAAGCAATTTATGCTTATACTCGGTAATCTTTACGAATTCATTTCTGTAGCCCTGTATATGAACTATAGCATTTATACGCATTTTATAGTATGCATAAATATTGTGAAAAAAGCGCATATCATAATTAAAAATGCATTTCGAGCAATCTTTACTAATATACAGTAACTGAGATACAATATAGTATCTGAAATCTTTTCAAATACACCGCAAACAATTCCCCATACCATTATGAACGGAATTCTTTTGTGTGGCCCTGTAAATGAACAATAAGTATTCTTTGCACCGCATATTCAACAGAATGCATATTTTAGTGGACTTCATAAATGAATATAAATTTTACTATGTTTGAAAGAGTGTAATATCATTAAAAATCATTTGAAACGATTTTTTCCCATTGGCCGTAATATAACGGAAAACTTTTGACTGTCCCTATTAATGAACTAAACATGCTACAAACTTCATTTGAAATAGGGAACGTGCTATGGTAGAGGTCACTAATATTCAAAAATTTCAGAACGATCCGAGCATATTTCGAGAGTTAGAGCGTGGACAGACGGGCAGACAAACAGAAATCATAAACATTTTTCAACTTTGTTGGAAAGTGTTAAAAATAAAAATAATTAATTAGAACGTATGGTGTACCGTTTGAACAAATTGATTTTTTTCCGGCTCTTTGCAATTCCGCCTTAGCAAGTTTTACTGTACTTTTTCTTCATGCAAATAATATAAGGGTAAGTAGCGGAAATAAAACCTAATTTGCCACGGGACTACGTCAACGTTATCGCGTCACTGTCTGAAACTTTTAACAATTTAACCCCTTGAGGGGCGGTGGGATAAAATATATCCCACCTAATTTAAACAAGATTCTCACCAGAAAATTTTAACTAAATTTTATATTTTTAACTTTGGAGGAAAATTACTTAGCAATTCTTCGGTGAAAAATTGCTTTTCCTTATTTAAAAATAAAAATTTTCGATTATTCCGATGAGAATTCAATATTTAGAGACATTTTTGCTTGCCCCTCAAGGGGTTAAGAAATTTTCTGTTCGGATCAAAAATTTCCTAGTGAGAAGATTGTCGATCGCGTTCTTTGTTTTGGGATGAAAGTTATATATGCGTGTCAATGACACATTGCCATCTTCGGATTACCTTTCATCCATTTATCAGATTAGCTGTTAGTTCCACTTGCTTCGCAATTGTCTGCTGAAAGTGCATTTGCGATTTCCAAAGCAGTTAAACAATGTTCGTCTGGCGCATTATTATTTCAACACCCAGTCTTCAAATTGTCTTCCTGTAACTGCACAACGACTTTATTTAAAGGATGAAAGTGATCAAATTCTTATTTCATCGAAATATTCTTATTCTAGATTCTGCTAAATATGAAATGAATCACAACGAATATATTTTTCTTAATCCTCGTTGATAGAACTGACAGGGAATTTTTTAGGGTTTCGTTCATCTGACGAAACCCTATTCGTCTCGCTCCTCTGTCTGTCTGTCTGTCACAAAACCCGTTCTCAGAAACTATGTATGTTGGAGACTTGAAATTTTGGATTCTTATAGCTGAACACCTCCCATCAAACAACAAATCCTAAAATTTTGAAAAAGTCTTACATGGGCTCTAACTTGTGTATTTTAAACTTTTTTTCTAACTGAGCCCCTAATTAAGTTGAAGACTTGAAGTTTTGGATTCTTATAGCCAGTGGTGGGATTCAGCCGGTTCTCACCGGTTCGGTAGAACCGGTTGTTAATTTGTGTTGAGTTCGGCGAACCGGTTGTTAAAATGATACCTCAAATGCGAAAATCGCATTTACATTAATTTGCTTTCTTTAAATGTTTATCTGCACAACATTGTTTTCTAGGCATAACTCTGTGATAAGTCCTGATTAATTTCATTTAATAAAATAATATTTCATTTGGAACAATAATACATTTTTTCTTCACCAACCCTGTAAGAGAAATTCAACTAAAAAAACGAAATTTTGATAATTTTGGTAACTAAATTGACAGTCCTAGACTAATCCTTGTTAAATAGCAAGGTTTAAAAATTGCAGTAACTACTTATCTATACTAATAAAAGAAAGTTTTGCTTTGTCTGTGTGTGTGCGATAGCTAGCGAAATCTACGGCACGTACGCGACTGAAAATTTTTGTGATGCTTGCTCAAAATGTCTCCTGATGCGCCTGAGATACAGAATTTTAAAATTCTAATAATTAGGTGAGTTATTAATTAAAAATCGCAACTCACTCTCATTAAAAACTCAACTGGATCCTTGCGAGACTAAGAAAACTCTGGCGCACGCACAGAAGCCTTATTTACGCATCAGTTGAAAATGAAGAACGAAAAGAAGAAATTTCGGAGGTATTTTATCAGTACTTATTAACTTACATCGGCCAAACCGCTTAGTAAAGTTAAAAATGAAAGACATATTCTGAAAGATCTACGTCTCAAATGCCGCAATGAATTAAAAAAAATATCGTAGTTAACTGCTTGAAAAACAATTTTCAAAAGGGGTAGTTTTTCCGAAAAAAATTTCTCCCTTATTGCAACGCCCCTCCAGGGCGCAATTTTGGAGGTACCGACAAACCAAAAATATGTTCTTAAAGTGAAACCACCTTCTAATTGATGGTGCAATGGGTTTAAAACAATTATGAATTTTAACCCTTTCCAATACACCGGTAAACGCAGGTCACTTCGCGCCTCACGAAGCCAATATTTTTCCTACGCTAAAAATAACTAAACGTCCGTATTTTAACACAATCTTTTTAGAGCATCTCAATAGATCAGATTTACATCACCTACAAAAATTTTGAAACGTTCGAACGGGTAGAAATATTTCTTACAAAATAAAATGTGGGAAATTTTCGACGAAATCAGTAAAAATCTGAGTGTTTCGTCGAGGTTTCGCTCCTTCAGGGCGAAATTTTAGAGGTACTGCCAAACCAATATGTTCGTAAATCTCAAACCACCTTCTTATTGATGGGACAATCGGTTTTAAAAACTAGGAATTTTAACCCTTACAAATACACTGGCAAATGCAGGTCATTTCGCGCCTCACGGAGACGATATTTTTGTACGCTAAAACTAATTAAACGACCGTATTTGAACACAATCTTTTAAGAGTATCTCAAATTGAGATGGTATTGAGATTCTCAATGGATCAGATTTACATCACCTACAAAAAAATTTAAACATTCGGACGGATAGAAATATTTTTTACAAAAAATGTGTGAAATTTCGACGAAATCAGTGAAAACCTGAATGTTTCGTCGCGGTTTCGCTCGCTGGCGCATAGACTCCACAAATCAAATTGCGCAGAAAGTAAAGTACCAAATAGCATATACTTTCAATATTTTTTCATTTAAAAATATAAATTCAGATAAAATAGATTTAAAGATATAAAATCATACAAATTTCAGGTTAATTTAAGGGTCATTCACAACGGGCTCGGGGCTCGGGTAACGCTGTTATTCGTATAAACGGTACTTTGCTTTGGCACGGAATGTTCCCTGTTATCGCTGATCAATAGCTAATACTTAAATCGTCAGATTTAGATATATATACTTCCAACTGCACATTTTTTAATATTGTTCTTTTTATATCTTAGAAGTTATTTAAATGAAAGTAGTTATTTTCGTATAAATGTAACAAATCCAAAATTTTGGTAAGTTCCTCGAGTCCTATAAGTTATATTTAGAAAAATATTTTTCCAGCTCTAACAAATGAAAAGACATTGTATGATCTAAACTCGCCGATCATGATACTTTGTATTTTACGAATTTCCAGCGTTGTCTGGCCTATTTTTTTTGTATTAAGAAATGCTAAAAATTCCTAACATTTCTAAATGTCATAACTCGAGAAGTTTTGGTATTTGTTTGACTTGCTATAACATGGATAATATTTTTCTAAATATGTTATATACAACTTTAGGTCATGAACATATGTTAATTCTTAAACTTATATTTCTGCTATTTTTATATTATATTGTTTTCAATATAATATAAAATGTATTCAATATAATATATAATTTTATCTTAATTTGCGCCGGAGCCCACCAGAGCTTAGCACCGGTATTTCTGTTTTAAGTAAATATTTAAATATTGGTCGGAATTCACGGGAGCTCATAAATACAGGGCTCCGGAGCCCAGTGCAATAGTGCTTCCGAAAAATCAAAGCCTAAATTCCCCTTTCCTTCCCATCTCCAAGCTTTTGCATTCTTTTTCATCAAAACAGTTATACGTAAGGAGATATTTCAACTAAATTTTTATATCAGTTTTTGGGCTTGGGCTGGCTCAAGCTCAATCTGAATTGCTTTCAAAATTTTATTTATTCGTGTATATGGGGGGGGGGGGGGGGAGGTGAATCCTCCTAAAAAATTACCTATTCTATTTTATTTCAAATCATTTTCATGCTATTTTGGTCAGAATAAAGGGAAACAGGAATCGTATTTTTCTATTCTATTAGCAAATGTATGTCTGGTATTGATGACAGCGACGTGTTGATACGGCGCCAATCAAGAGACTGAACAATAATTTTTACGATAATTTTTAATTGGCTAGTTTATTATATTTTTTGATTTCGATATCGAACCTGAAAAGAATATTTTCAGTGTTTAGTCAATGGGCATCAGCTTGAGGATTTGTTTGTTTGAGGTTTTTAGTCTTCTATTTTGTACGAGTATAAAAATCACGTTAGTTATTTTTCTGTTTCTTTTGTAACATGAACGATGTCTGTGCTAAGGCTCTGCATCCAGATTTACGAAGATTACTTTCATTTGTAAGTAGAAATAACTGCCATGTATCGTTTATTCTGATAGAAAGCAATCGAGCAGTGTTACCTCTTTTCTATAAAAGCATCGAATCTTTCCTATAACGGTGTCAAAATTTTTATTTAATCTGATTTTCAGGAACAAACCACGAAAGATTGTTATGCGGAAGAAATCGATTATAGTTTAAGGTGAGCATATTCTATAGGAAATTGAAAAACGCTGTTCCATTCTTCAGTATGTAAATCTTAATTTCAGTAAATTTCATTCATTTTTTTTTATAAAAATGCATAGTTGCGAACTATTCCTTTTCTGTGTTGACACTATTTCTGAATCATAATCAAATCCTTATCATATTTAATCGCATAGTTATCCAATTAATTAACTTTAAAATTAGACAACGATTTCTAATCGAAAGGAATTATAACTAA
Organism: Maratus speciosus; assembly: GCA_963932465.1. Classification (NCBI taxonomy): domain Eukaryota; kingdom Metazoa; phylum Arthropoda; class Arachnida; order Araneae; family Salticidae; genus Maratus; species Maratus speciosus. The sequence continues at coordinate 104,578,757 of OZ010786.1, read as the reverse complement.
AAACAGAAATAGTTGACAACTAAGTATATGCAATAGATATATTTAAATTTTTATTTTGCTAAAGAAAAACAAAAGTGCTTTAAATTTTTCAAATAATGTATGAAATATAAATATGCAGATTGGAGTGGCCGAGCTGGGGGGGGGGGGGGGGGGGGGGGGAGCACACTACGGTTGTTAACATTGCAGAATATTAGTTTTGTTAGAAATTAAGTCCTGATTGCTTGAATGCGTTTTCTGATAGAAATTATGATCAAGGTTTCATGATTGCCGAATATTTATTAACGTCCTTTTATAGGGAAACATGTTTCAGGATTTTTTTCACTGTACCGAAGGATCAAAATTTTTTTTAACAATGTTCTTATAATACTAGAAAGTGTTTCATAATCTATGTGTGATGCTTCATTTTTCTTTCATTTTTGTACATCAAAAATCATTCGCAGCGAACCGGTTGTTAAATTATTTGAATCCCACCACTGCTTATAGCTGAATACCTCACATCAAACGAGAAATCATAAAATTTTGAAAAGTCTTATATTTACCTCTCTGGACTCTAACTTGTGTATTTTAAGCAATTTTTCTAACTCAGCCCATAATTAAGTTGGAGATGTGAAATATTGCATACTTAGAACACTTGTGATCATACGAAAAATCATAAAATTTTCGAAAAGTCTTATAATATTTATTCCTTCGAGCCCCTACTTGTGTATTTTAAGAAATTTTTCTAAGCACCACACTTTTCACCCGGGGTGCACTTTAACTTTTGCCGATACTCCTTCGACCACTCTTTCATATTATGCACCCTATCCGTACATATTTTAGTTCCAAATTTTATCTCCAGGGGGCGCCTACCTATCTCCAGTGCTATGGGCCCGATCACTTCGACTAATATATCTACGGATAGTTTTAAAACGGAGTTTAGTTTAGATAGGTTTGTTTAGAATAGAGTGCGCCCCCTGGTTGAGAAATGTGGAACTAGCAGATTTTGCAAAAGGTTAAAGGGTTTTGAAAGGAATGTTAAACGAAACCCTCTGTGTGATCTGTAATCACACTTACCCACTTGTTTTAATTATGACATCCAAAATGTTAGATGGATTAAATAAAATAACACTTCAAGAAAAAATACAGTAGTATTTTTTTTCAATTCCTACTATTAGCTCACACTCTCCCTATATTTATTTATATATTTATCTTGTTCAAATTTTCAATCGTTAATAAAATACTCATTATTCATCCTATCAAGTTGAAATAAATTTTTTTAAAACTTGTACTGGATGACAATTAATACAGTTTTTCAAATATTAATTAATTAAATTTTAATTAATTTTAGTTTTGTATGGGAAACAAAATGGCGGCCATTGGTTATTGAAGATCAATGAAAGTATTTTCAATAAGGGGTTACCATAGAACACCCAACCAGTAAGCCAACCGCTAGGTTTATGGCCTATATGTCCTGGCGGGGAAACCCCTCCACCATCCAGTTCCTCCCAGCCGGGAAACGGGCCTATCAGTGACAATTATTACAAAAGAAAATGCTTACAAAAGCATAAATCCATATGCAAAACTGCATAGCTATGTCTCAAACAGAAGTACAGAAATGCATGTCTATAGGTAACTATGCAACTAAAACACAAACATGTAACTATATAGGTAATTCTACAACTGCACTGCAAAGCACACGACTAATAATACGCAAATAACAAAAGAAAAAGCAATATTACAAAATGTGGGTTTGTAGTAACTCTACAACTAGGTAAGCGTTAGTCCCATAATATAGTAGAGTCCAATATATAGCAGTCATATATAAAGTTCTAAAAGTATTACTAGATACACCATATATAGTCTTTCTTGATCACACCTGAAGCTTATCTTATAATTTATACCATACAAGATCATTGCACAGTCGTATGATTCATATCCCTACTACAGCCAATGTTCAGTACTTTAGTGGACACATCTGTACAGTTCAGTCCAATGTCCAATCAAGCTGTAAATGTTAAACTGCGTAGAATTACATTGGAAAAAAATGGGCAATTTAATTGATAAATACTAAAATCTGTATCTTATAAAAGAATATAGAGCATCAAGTGAGTTATAGTTATCACACAGCTTACGATAGTTTTCTTTGCTGAATAACACTCTTCTCACATTATAGCGCACACTCTGAGAATTATAAAAAAAGAAGTATGGGACAAATGGGCAGCGTCCGAAAAGATAATGTAACACATTTCCTGTCTTTCCACAATCACATTTTGAGTTACTTCTTTTGCCGATTTTACACAAATATTCTGGGAAGCTTCCATGTCCCGATATATAGTATTGGATAACTTGACTTACACAGATACTTTTCATCAACCTTTCTTATAACACTATATGTATCTGGACATTTATCACTCTTGCTCCATTCTTCTTGCCAACTCTTCTTTATACCTTCCTTACACAGTCTCCTAACCAATGAGATTGGAAATGGTACCTCCAAAGTCAAATCTGCCATCTCTGGATCTATTGCCTCCTTCGCAAGTTTATCCGTTCTCTCATTCCCTTCGTTGCCAACATGTGCTCTTGTCCATCCTATTGTTACAGTTTTGTTCAAGTTAGAATTCATGATCTTGTATATGTCTCTTATTATGTCATTAAATGGAAAGTTCCATTGCAGTGCCAATGTAGAAGCCTTGTTGTCTGTATAGATAATTGCTTTATTATAATTTGAGTTTATCAGCCAAGCTATTGCCTGCTTGATTGCCACAAGCTCTGCCTGATATATACTAAGGGGTTACCATAGGATCATCCAACCGGAGCACCCACCAAATTTGGCATAGGTTCAACGCTCCGGCGAAGGGGTTACCATAGGGGGGACCCTGTTCTGTCACCAAATACCGCCAAGTTTGTCGCCAACTTGGCGATATATCGCCAAATTTGGCGGCCAAAAGTGACGCCAACTTGGCGATATCTCTAATATTTCGCCAAATTCTCATAGAGTTCCATTGTAAACCTACTTGCTTATAGAAAAACAACAAATTGAGACATTTTAATGCACAAAAACTAATATTAGCTTAAGGGATTATGTTAAATTTTTCTTTGATGGCCTAAGTAGGAATTGACTTTAAAAACAAAATGTTTATATTACTTGTTTCTTTTAAGTACATGTTCACTCACAACCTTGCTTGGGTCAAACATTTCAATTATTTTAATCTGCAAAATGAGCTGTTTTCAGAAATGTCCTGTAGCAGAAAATTTGAAACATAAGATTCACGCCGCATTTTTTTTCATTCTGAAATAAAAATTATTAGTATTATTTAATCTAGTTAGGATTATTGTCACGAAAAGGTACAGAATAGAGGGAAAAAGATCTTTTTTTTTTATAAAAAATATGTAAAAATCTTAAATTGCATGGATGTTTTCATTTATGCTTAATAGATAACCTTCTATCAGTGGTCACGTTTTTTATTTTATTTTTCACAAGTATTTGATTTTTTAAAACTTTGACATGGCCATGGGAAGAAACATTTACATTTAAAAAATTTAAATGAAGACACAATTGAATAATTATTGGCAATATTGGCACATATTTATTTTTTATATTTAAATTACGAGTTATTTTCAAAAAAAAAGCACAATTGGCTAAAAAAATTGTTTTAGACTGGTTGAATTTATAGAATGTAATTTTCTTAAAAACAATTTCACTACTTTTCAAACTTCTCTTCGTATTTTAGACATCCTTATACTACACAAAATTTTTGATAAAGGACCTATAAACTAGACAATAACAGTAATAAACAATTGGATTTAAAAAATCAAAAAACCCGACTGCGTAAAAAGCGAAATAATTATTTCTCATCAATGTGAAACTATTTTTTTTTCAATTCCTACTGTTAGCTCACACTCTCGCTATATATATCTTGTTCAAATTTTCAATCGTTAATAAAATACTTATTATTCATCCAATCAAGCTCAAATAATTTTTTTAAAACTCGTAGTGGATGACACCTGATGTTAATCTAGTTTTTTTTTCTTCAAATATTAATTCATTAATTAAATTAAATTAATTTTCAATAATAGAGAGAGCCTTCTTCTTGACCAAGGCATTTTGAGCGCCACTCAAGAGGAAAGAATAATGGGAGAAAAAAAATTCTCTTATTGACCTAAGTAGGAATTGGCTTAAAATGTTTTTTTTATATTACTTGTTTATATTACTTACCTATTTTTTTTAATTTACTTGTATTGATGACTTTTAGGTCGCTTAATTGTTAGTTCCTATCTATAAACACTGTTTTGATGAGGTCTATAGATGTATATGATGGTTAGAGCTGCAGTAAAGCTAGAGGTCCTACATACACAACTTCCAGGTTGTATAACATTTTAACGGAGCTTCTGACTGTAAAATGGTCAATGAAACATAGTCTTCATTTTGAAAGACCTATCCAATGATATGCCACTCAATAGGGTGCGTAAATTTTTTATTTCGTCTCTACCGCCATTTTTGTATTTTACGTCCGCCATTTTGAATTTATAAAAACAAAACCTAGCCTATAACCATCGGGCCGTTAAGACGAATTGATAGAGACCTCATTCATTAAAATCCATCCAGCCGTTGGGATGTTTCGAGGGTATAAAGAAATCCACATACACAGATACGCGTGAAACACATAACCCTTCTTTTCAGTCGGGTAAAAATGGATATGCAAAGCAGACGGAGGGGTATTCCACGGGGGAGACAAAAATTAAGTTTTGAATTTTTAAGTGCATTGGTTTTCAGGTTGCTAAAATGGTGCAATTCTGTTTATGAAATGCAATGTTACAGCTGTCTAAAATTTGTATTATAATTATAAATTAGCTTTTCTTTACCTTTTTCTTAATGTCCATAGAGGATACACTGAGAGCTTTGCCAAACTCCAAGTAGAACTGATAAATCGATAAAGTTTCAATAACTTCACGGCAGAACAAAGTGTTATATCTAAAAACAAAATGGCTTTCTAATCTACCAAACTGCCTAATTGGCATGTACTGTCATGTATCACAGGTTTTAAAAATTCATTTTCAGTGACCACGGAGAGAGACTATTTTTGCTTAGTTTATAAGTTGATTCCTTAGTAAAAATAAAGCCATTAAAAAAATACAAAGTTAGAATTTAACTGAAGACTTTTAATTGGTTATTATTGAATTTTTTTTAATTGTTTAAACTTCGGTGAAATGAACGTTGTGCTTTATGTATGTACGTCCACGGAGGGCACTTTCGACTTATATTCATTGAAAGATTAAAATTAAATAATAAAATTATTTTCTCAGAAATCTATTGAATAGCTTGCTTAAAACTTAAATATACATATGAATGAAAATATTAGGAAATTTTCTTCATCTCCTAATATTTATCCATTTGTGACCGTAAAAAGTACCTTTTCGTGAGAATGACCCAGTAATAGATTTATTGAACCTTTTATATAACAGCAACAGTGAAAGTATAACTTTAAAATTTTAAAATTAACTAAGCAACTCTTTTTCAAACGGGATCTAATTCAGCTTTCTAAATTCAATGCCCATAAAATCATGGCTTTCCAAAAATGCTAATATAACAATTCTTTTTTTAATGACTCACTCGTTTAAAAAATTACATACTCAGTCACAAAAAAAAAAAAAAAAGTACTCACAGCGTAATCGCAAGTAATAAAGGCCAATTTCTTCTATTAAAAACGAGACAAATGTTTAATAGGATGACTTTTCTTATTGATTTGTAATTAAAATTTAAAAAATACAGTATAGCCCTGATTATCCGAGTCCTGCTTAACCGAGTTTCTGCTTTAACGGAGTTATTTTCTTCTGATGGACTGATGGCTTCCATTATTATGGCTATCCATTATTATCAAAATGGCCACAATTAAAAAAAATAATAATTATGACCATTTTTTCCCCATTCTGACCAGAAAATCAGAGCTCTAACTTTGTACGACTGCTTTTTCATCTTCACCTAACACTTCATTTACAATGGCTGTTTCACAATATTGGAAGCCATCAGTCCATAGAAGAAAATTATCCGTTTCAACGGTATAAGTTCGATTGAAAAAAAAACTACTTAATACTTTGAGCAGAAAGAAGAGGCTACATCTGCAATTTTCATGACACTAATAGAATCACATTGATGCCAATTTGTGTGGTTTTGTTCCCTCTAAAATTTAATACAAATTTCTGCCATATTTAATCGTTGACAATTGTTAGATTTCACTGATTGAATTAGACAAAATTTACTGGTAAGTTTTAGTGGTAAGGGAAGTAAGGGAAAATATTAGAAATTGATAGCAATGGAGTAGCGTAATACTGCAGTCAAAAAAAAAAAAAAAAAAAAAAAAACCCAAAAAGAAAAACAAAAAAAAACTGCAGCAAAATTGACATTCAACAAACAAAATACACTGCTCAAAACAATTAAAGGATATTGCAGTTTTAGGTGGATTTTGTATCTGGTAAACTTTTTAGCTGATTGATACATGGTCGACAGACATAGTAGGTTATATGAGAATAAATTACACATATTTGGCAGAAAAAAATGCATTTTATTGCGCATTTGTGTACTAAAGGAAAAAAACACAATTTGTGCATATGAGAAAAAAAGAATAAGAAAAGGTGTTTTCTTCAAAGAAAATCATTTTCAGTAGGGGGTATGGTTTCCACGGGCGGCCAGCAACGTTGAACACCTTTGAGGCATGGACTCAATGAGGCTATTAATGACGAGTTGGGGTATTCTGCCCCACTCTTCCAGAAGAGCTCTTTCCAGTTCTTGGAGAGTTTGTGGGGGTTGTTGGCGGCCAGAAACTCGTCTTCCTAGAGCGTCCCAAACGTGCTCGATTGGATTCATGTCTGGAGAACACGCTGGCCATTCCATTCGAACGATTCCTTCCTCGAAAAGGAAATCCTCCACCAGGTTTGCACGATGTGGCCTGCAGTTATCGTCCATTAAAATGAAGTTATCTCCGATTGCTGCAGCGTAAGGGACTACAATGGGTCTGAGGATCTCATCCCTATACCGGCGACCAGTCAGAGCTCCATCTCGAATGATGTAAAGGTCAGTGCGCCCGTCAATGGAGGTGCCACCATACATAAACACTCCTCCACCGCCAAATCTGACACTTTCGTGCACGAACGCAGGATTATTCCTACTGCCACGGTCCCTCCAGATGAAAATACGCCTATTATCCGGATGCACAGAAAAACGGGACTCGTCAGAAAACAGAATATTTCTTTTCATTTCTCCTTTCAGTTGACATGCTCGGTTGTCCGCTCCCTGCGGTCGCGACGATGCCTTGATGTTAATCTAACACATACCATCGGTCGGCGAGCATACAGACCTACAGCATGGAGCCGGTTTCGGACAGTCTGAGTTGAAATCGTGGTGACTGTACCCGAGCGAAGGTGTTGTTGGAAAAGAGTAGCGTTCATGGTTCGGTGTCTCCGAGCTGTTAACGCTAAATACCGATCTTCATTGGGCGTTGTTGCCCGTCTGCGACCTGGCCCTGGTCTTCGGCCTGCACATCTACTCTCCAAAAAACGGTTCCAGATCCTGGAAATGACACTTTGTGACACTCCAATGGCTTGCGCTACTTCGGCTTGAGTTTGGCCCCCTTCTAACCTACCAACAATTCTCAAAGCTTCTGAATCTGTCAAATGACTTCGCTGAGACATCGTACTCATCGAAACAAAGCAATCACTGAATGCCGATCATCCTTGTCTTCATTCTCTTTCATCCAGTTGAAAGTCAAATTTCATTCGCTGCCGCTGAAGCGACGTTTTTGACGTCGAACTCAAAATTTGCATACTCCACAGTTTGAAAACCAGAAAAATTTGCATTTGTGATTCTCTTCTTCTATTTTCGGCAAAAAAAATTTCGTTTATATCTTTATCTTATATAAAACTTCAAATATCCTTTAATTGTTTTGAGCAGTGTACTATCAAAAGCTTTTTCAAATAAACAATTTCATTCCCCGTTTTTCTTAAAAGTAACGGAAATGTATGTCAAAGAAATGTTGCTAGTACCATAAAAATGAATGAATGAAGTGAAAATTTATATTTTATCTCCTTAGTGGGTGACGATTTGTGTTAGTCCGGTTTATCCGAATTTTTTGCTTATCCGAGGTGAGCTTGTTCCCTATTAACTCTGATAATCGGGACTCTACTGTATATAGATAAATTAATAGAATATTACTTTATCTGAATTTCCTCATTTTCTTATCTAACAGAAGAAATTGTGTTACAAGGTAAATGCATTGTGAAAGTTGAAAGAATGTGAGCTATATAACAATATATGAAAAATTTGGATATCCAGAGATCACTTCGCTAATTGATAATAGGTGTTAAATAAAACGGTAAAGGAAAAAAAATGTATACAAACTGTCTACACTTTTCCGCCTCACCAACGTCATTTTCTAGACAAACGATAATATTCTTACAGATGCACGATCTAATGCAAAGATTTCAAAAGCCATCATTCACGTTTTTCCTATTCTCTATCACATACTCTAACCAGGATTTAACTTACCAAAATTATGGATTGAGTTTTTCCATGGTTACAAGTACAGCGATAAACATCAAAATAGAAGTAAAATAACGTGAGAGATTGCGAAAGACGTGAATGATAGTGTTTTGTATTATTTCATTTTATCGCGACGTCTGTAGAATATTCTCATTTATATTGAAAATGGCTTCAGCGAAGCTGAAACATATAGACAGTTTATGTATCAAACTTTTTTGCTACTTTATTTAACACCTTTTTAGCAATTAAAGAAGTATGAAATGTAAGCTACTAAAAAGGCTGAAATTAGTTCTTTACAAGTTAGTTAGAAATTAGTGAAAAACAGTTAGGAAAATAATCTCAAAGATCGCAATGGGAAAGCCTCGCGCTGGCCCACTTGTATACATATTGCAAATTATCTTTTACTGACTTTAATTTTTTTCCGTGTCATAATAAAAGATGGTGGTGAATATCATTGAAATGAATGTAATGAACTTTCTTATTTATCTAAAAAAAATCTACTTCATCAGTGACATAACTGTTTGCGTAAGTAAAATTGAACATATTGTGCCCTATTGAATATTTATTTTGTCAACTCTTAATTGAAGTATGTTCAGGCTGTCCACTCTCAACAGTGTTTAATGACTAATTCCAAAACCGTTAGTCACAGACATATAGCTCCTTTTACAAAAATATTTTAAATGAGGTAAAGAAGTATATTCAAAGCGGTTTGGGTTTACAGAAACATTTCTTAAAAATTACAAAATTTAAATTTTTATACGGCCCCCCGGTCCTATAAGTTATATTTAGTAAAACTGCCTGATTACACTGGACAAGTAAGCCAAAAAAAAAAAAAGTCCCGTTATTCTAGATAAAAATTGACCGAGTAATAGCTGTTTAAAGTTGGAGCATATTTTTTGTTGAAAAAATAGGAGTCAATCACAAATTTAGTAGAAATATAATTTCGTCAGATATAATAAAAGAATGGTTGAGAATAAAATTAACATTGCAATATAAATTTGAAATCTTTAATCATTCTGACATATTAATGCAAAATATACAATTTGTAATAAACAAATAATAAGAAAAAAAAAAACAGAATTTTTGTTAAGTAATATGATAAACATTAACAGCCACAACTCTTTACAAAATGATACATATTTTAAAATGTTCTTAGATTACACTTACCTTGAAAAGTTGGGTTATGTCATGTTTTTTAGCCTTTGATAATTGATTCTTATGTATTCTGTACCGCTGAATCCGAAATTGGCCTTCATTTTTTACCATCACGTAAAGATTTTTTGCAAGTCGTAAATTTTAAAGTTAAAAAAAGAAAAAACAAGTGAGTAAGTGTGATCACAGATCGCACAGAGGGTTTCGTTTAATATTTCTTTCAAAACCCAATCCTTTTGCAAAATCTGTTAGCACCACAATTCGCAACTAGGGAGTGCACTCTATTCTAAACAAACGTCTGCCCGACAAAACTCCGTTTTAGAGCCTATTCGCACTTATATTAGTCGAGGAAATTGGACCCATAAAACTTAAAATAGGAAAGCCCTCCTGGCCAAGTGGAAATAAAATATGAAAGTTGTGCATAAAATGAAAGAATGGCCGAAGGGTCGTCAAATGATATATCAGATGAGGGGTTTGGGGAAAAATTAACCTCCCCCCTCCCGGAGCCTTCAAGTGAAACTAGCTCGCTGTGGCTTCATTAGCGGCTAAGTTAGAAAAAATACTTAAAAAACACAAGTTAGAGCCCAGAGGAGTCAATAATATAAGACTTTTTGAAAAAATTATCATTTGTCGTGTGATCACAAGTGTTCAGCTATAAGTATGCAAAATTTCACATCCCCAGCTTAATTAGGGCTCAGTTAGAAATAATTGCTTATAATACAGAAGTTGAAGCCCAAAGGATTAATTATAAGACTTTTTCAAAAATTCATATTTTGTCTTATGATCTGACGCGTTCGCCTATAAGTATGCAAAATTTCATGTCTCCTGTTTAATTAGGGGTTCAGTTAGAAAGAATTCATTAAAAAATACAAGCTGGAGTCCAAAGGGTTAAATATAAAACTTTTTCGAAAAAAAAAATTATTTGTCGTGTGGTCTCAGGTGTTCTGCTATAAGTATACAAAATTTCATGTCTCCAACTTAATTATGGGTCTCATTTAGAAAGAATTGCTTAAAATATATATGTGGGAGCTCAAAAGGTTAAATGTAAGACCTTTTTCAAGATTTTATAATTTGTCGCCTGGCCTCAGGTGTTCTGCTATAAGTATGCAAAATTTCAAATCTCCAATTTAAATATGGTCTCAGTTAGAAAGAATTGCTTAAAATACACAAGCTGGAGTCCAAAGGGTTACATATAAAACGTTTTTCGAAGTTTATTATTTGTCGTGTATTCTGAAGTGTTCAGCTATAAGTATGCGAAATTTCATGTCTCCAACTTAATTATGGGGCTCATTTAGAAAGAATTGCTTAAAATATATATGTGGGAGCTCAAAAGGTTAAATGTAAGATTTTTTCAAGATTTTATGATCTGTTGCTTGGCCTCAGGTGTTCTGCTACAAGTATGCAAAATTTCAAATCTCCAATTTAATTATGGGCTCAGTTAGAAAGAATTGCTTAAAATACACAAGCTGGAGTCCAAAGGGTGAAATATGAAACTTTTTTCGAAATTTATTATCTGTGGTGTGATCTGAAGTTTTCAGCTATAAGTATGCAAAATTTCAAGTCTCCAATACAATTAGGGACTCTGTTAAAAAGAATTGATTAAAACACACAAGCTGGAGTCCAAAGGGTTAAATATAAAACTTTTTCGAAATTTATTATTTGGCGTGTGATCTGAGGCGTTCAGCTATCAGAATACAAAATTGCATGCCTCTAATTTGATTAGGAATTCTGTTATAAAGGATTGCTGAAAATACACAAATTGGAGCCCAAAGGGTTAAATATAACACTTTTTCAAAGTTTTATGATTTGTTGTGTGGGTTCATGCGTTTTACTATAATAATTCAAAATTCCATGTCTCTAACTTAATTAGGGGCTCTGTTAGAAAAAATTGCTTAAAATACACAAGTTGCAGCCCAAAGGGTTAAATATAAAACTTTTTTCAAAATTTTATGATTTTTCTTGTTGTCTCGGATATTCAGCTGTAAGTATGCTGAATTTCATGGCTCCAACCTTATTAGGGACTGACTTAGAAAGAATTGTTTGAAATACACATGTGGGAGCCCAATTAAATTTAAGACTTTTTCAAAATTTTAGGATTTGTCGTTTCATGTGAGGTATTCAGCTATAAGTGCTCAAAATTTCAAGTCTCTAACATGTATAGTTTCTGAGAACGGGCTCTGTAACGGACAGACAAAGGAGTGAGGCGAATAGGATTTCGTCATATGAACGAAACCCTAATAAGGAAAATTTGATACTATAAAATAGATTGTTCAGTTTTTAACTTTCGATAATTGATTTTTATCTATTTTTTACCGCTGAAAATGACCTTCACTTTTAACCATCACATTTTTCGCAAATTGTAAATTTCAAAGTTAAAAGTTTAAAGTTGAACCTCCTCCCTCCCCCTCATCGGACCCCTCAGCTGTTTAGCTGTAATAATCCCAGTATAAGCCAAAACATTGAAGAAAATAAAATAAAAAATTTTTACATCTGTTTTATAGTATCATATTTTCGCTATATTTTAACTTTGATATTTACGATTTGCAAAAAAATTTTAGCGTGACAGTTAAAAATGAAGGTCATTTTCAGATTTAGTGCTAAAAAGTACATAAAAATCAATTGTCAAAAGTTACAAAACACAGCCATCGCCTCTGTTTTATAGTATCCGATTTTTGTTATTTTTTAACTTTGGCAGTTTATGATTTGCGAAAAATCCTGATATTATGGTTAAAAATAAGGTAATTTTTCGGACTTGGTGCTAAAAAATACATAAAAGTTAAAAAACACAACCATCGCAATCCTGTGTTATCTAATCTAAAACTTTTTCTTAAACTTCTTGGCGGTAATGTATCCGAAATTTTTTGTGTTATCCTGTAAAATAAGTGTAAATGGTAACCACCGAAAATCATAATATTTAGATTGTCATCGGATTTACGTCAGTCGATATGTAAAATTTAATCTCGGTCGGATATTTGAAAGGGAGAAGTTCGAATACTAATTTTGAACTGGAAAACATACATACGATCGTTGAAGTTAAATAAAAACTTATAAACATAATTTTTGTTAAAAGAAATCATGAAAAGAAACAGTCGCCGATCTGAAACTTAATAGAAGTTAACTCAATCGTAATACTTGTACGATTTTTTTCAAAGCGCAGATACACATGAAATAGTTCTCCGAATACTTTAAGCACTTGGTATATAACCCCTCAAATCTTGACCGAACTCATATAAGTCATGCATTTTTAAAGTTTCATAACTCGGACAATTTTAATGTTATATGAACAAAACTCTTTTTGTTGTCTTACTTGACTTACTTGTAATAGGCAAATTTTACTAAATGTAACTTATAGGACCGGGGGACCGTATAAAAATTTAAATTTCGTAATTAAAAAAAAATATTTTGATTAACCCAAATCGCTTTTAAAATACTTTACATCAGTTAAAACATTTTTGTAACTGGAATTATATGTCTATGACTAATGGCTTAGAATTAGCCATTGGACACCGTTGAGAGTGGACACCCTGTATATATCCCATGTAAAAGGACACTTCAGAAAATTATTTTTTTCAGAAAACGAATTTGACAAAAAATTTTCGACCCCCCCCCCCTTCTAAAAAAAGCAGTTATTTCTTATTCAGATGTTATTAGAAGTTCGTTCAAATCTTTTATTTTCAGGGTTTAATTTATTTCTGTACAGCTTTGCTCCAACGCATTATCACACTAATTATAGATAGCTTGGTTGTATAGCGCAAAATGTGAAAAATGATAAAAACAAAGTTGTAGTTCGATCCTCTTTAACCCTTTGGGCGGGGGGGGGTCCAAATTTTTCTTTTTAATTTTGGCGAAAAATTGCTTTTATGTTTAAAAAAATTAAAACTAGCTATTCAAGTGGCAAAAAACATGGTTTTACTGAAATCTTTCGAGTATAGTACTTTGCATACTATTAATATGACAGTAAGCTAGAGAATGAAAAACATCCTATTACAGCAGGATATAAAATAGACATAGTCCAACAGTGTGACATACATTACTCCACTTTCAATCTGCCTCACCTGAAGATACATATGTATTTTTTCGTTGATGGATATGCTGCCACCACCGGTATAAATGCGTGATATCGGGTACGGTGTAAGTTTGAGAATCACTTCACTAGGACACTACAAATAAATATTTAATCGAATGTTTATGGACGACACGCTTATACATTTATAAGAATTATGTGAAACACAAAATATTTCCATTTACAGGCAAGGATCTAGCAGATCCTGTCTTATGTTAAATTACATTTGGGATACTCCTTACACTCTGAGTTATAAGACTGTAATACACTATTCCCGTCTCTCTTGGGCGCACCCAGGAAGGCTTATCCAATACTACGACCGCACAGGTTTATCCGAAATCTTCGCTCTAACTTTAGGATTCTACAAGACTCTTCAGGGGGAAAAAAAACATCCCTTCAACCTCATACGATTCTGCCACTTTCCATTCCTTACTAGGTCTTTTTCTTCCAATTTTTTCTATTTTCATGGGAAACCCCACGTGTGCTGTTCACAGTTTGTACTGTGACTGGTCATTGAGCCAGATTATCTTCTGCAGATAAACCCTTCCTTTTACTGCTACATACATTCATGTTGTACCACCCACATTCCAGGAGAGAGTAACCCCTTTCTGGAATTTTCTTTCATATTACTTGTATTCGATAGCTCACTTTTATAGGAATGTGACTGTACTGTGGTCAATGGATAGATAGTCCACGCTTCTAAAACACAACACAACATTTAATTATTTACATAAAATTCAAAGGAGACTGGCAATGGTTGATACATTGCGCTTACGTCGTAACTTACATGGAGAACAACAACAACAAACTGGCGGGGAATCCTCGCCCGCGCCCCTTCCAGTCCAAAGCGCTTGTAGCGCCCTCTCACAAATTATGATATACGGAGGAAACACTCCCCCGGGGATTGAAATGCAAATTTCAATATACATTAACATATAAATTTGCAAAAAAAAAATGTTCACACAAGAAAAATTATAGCATATAACAACTTACATACACAATAATAATACAAGAATAAATTCACTATAACACTAGAATAAATACAGAAATAATATATACATTTTAAAGTTTGCTTAGGGAAAGAAAGGAAATTTGTTACTCAACTGGTAATATACAGACATCTCGGACGTTTCTTTTAAAAATTCGCCCATCTGGTAAGCGTAAATTCACCGTTCGAATTATATTATCCCTTCCCTTAAAAACTTCTACTATTCTACCAACCAACCATTTGGTGGAAGGTAAATTTTCCTGCTTTATTAGTACCAAAGTTCCTTTCTGTACATCATCTTTTTTAAATTTCCATTTCCCCCTCTGTTGGAGATTATTCAAATAATCGCGCTTCCAAAGTTTCCAAATTTGTTGGCTAAATTTGGTGATTATCTGCCATTTTGCCAATCTATTTTCATTAATTTCATCTAACTGAGGTTCGGCGATCGAAGTAATTGGCCTACCGATAAGGAAATGTGAGGGTGTCAAAGTTTCGAAATTTTCAAAATCTGGGGATAGTGGGGTAAGGGGGCGAGAGTTCAAAACTCCCTCAATTTCCGCTAATATCGTTAAAAATTCTTCTAAAGTTAATTTTTGATCACCTATTACCCTTTTCAAATGAAACTTGAACGATTTTACTGCTGCTTCCCAGATGCCGCCAAAATTAGGAGATTTGGGGGGAATAAATTCCCATTTGATACCCTCCTGGGTTAAAAAGTTACACAATTCCTCATCTGGGACACTAACCAGTTTATGCAATTTTTTCAACTCGATGTCAGCTCCAATGAACGTTTTTGCATTATCAGATAGAATTTTGGCACATTTCCCTCGTCTGCCAAAGAAACGTTTTAAACTAGCTATAAAAGCTTGAGTTGTGAGATCTGAAACAAAGTCCAGGTGTATTGCTTTGGTGCATAGACATATATACACTACTACATAAACTTTATTTAATACACCCTTCCTTTGATTTCTAAATTTAATAGAAAAGGGTCCACAGTAATCCAGGCCTGTCACGGAAAATGCAAAATTTGGGGTCACACGTTCCCTTGGCAGATCGGCCATCAACTGGGAGCTGACAACAGGCTTATTTTTGAAGCATGTCACACATTTGTGAACAATTTTCCGGCAATTATTCCTGCCATTAAGTGGCCAAAATTTCTGTCTAACATGGAAAAGCAAGGCTTGTGGGCCTAAATGAAAATACTTCAAATGGAAATAATTTAAGATAATATTTGTTAACTTATGATTGGCAGGCAACACAATTGGAAATTTAGAGTTAGGCGGCAAATCGGCATGCGATAAACGGCCACCAACTCTAATTAATCCTTCATTTCCCAGGAATACATTTAAAGAAGATAATCTACTATTATGCTTAACAGGCTTACCCTTTTTGAGACATTTTATTTCATCTCGAAACTCACCCTTTTGCGCTGACCGAATTAAAAATAATTCGGCTTGTCTCACTTCATCTAGTGTTAGTGGTCCCCTTGTTTTCTGTGGGTTGCGACAATTCTTGTAAAATCTAAAAATAAAACTAATTATACGTATTAATTTTATAAAATTATTAGTCAATGAAAAAATGTGTTCAATTATAGAATGTTCAGTGGTGATAGATAAGGTGGTAAAGTCATGAATATTGTCCACGGAGTCTCCTTTTAGTTCATTTAAATAGATCTCCTGATCTGGAACTACTAGTGATTGTTCGTTGTTACAAATATCTAACGAGTCCTTGAGAAATTCTGGACCAGTCCACCATTTGTGACTCTGAATAAGATCTTCCGATTTTATACCTCTAGTCAGCAAATCTGCAGGATTCTCAGACCCTGCACAATGAAACCACCTGGATGGGTCTGTCAGTGATTGGATTTCTTTGACCCGGTTAGACACGAATGATTTCCACCTATTTGCAGACCCCTTTATCCAATAAAGGGCAATCTGGGAATCGGTCCATAGAAACATAGAAGACGGTCCCTTGCGATCTAGCACCTTCTTCACCTCACAAGTTAGACGCGCTGCTAGTAATGCACCCAACAGTTCCAGCCGGGGTAATGACACCTTTCTCAGGGGTGCCACTCTGCTTTTCGATGTTAGCAATTTAATGGAAGACTGGGTCTTGGAATATATTTGGAGATATATGACAGCACCGTATGCTTTGGGACTGGCATCGGCAAAGGTGTGCAGTATTACTTTATATTCAGAGTCTTCAGGGAACTGAAACACATTTCGAGGAATATTTAGTTGTACTAATTGAGGTAACTCGGAACGCCATTGTTCCCACAGCTTTGAAATATCGGGGGGCAATTCTTCATCCCATGTTAAATTCCTATTCCACAATTCTTGAAACAACAGTTTAATTCGTATTGTAAATGGCGATATGAGACCCAAGGGGTCAAAAATTCTACCTGCTACTTGCAGAACGAACCTCTTCGTATTTTTTGCCTTGCACAAAAATTCTACTAAATTATCAATATCGATCATCAACATGTCCTGTTTAGGTTGCCATAACAGTCCTAATACCTTATGTGGTTTATTTTCCTCAAGGGGCTGAGGTAAAGTACTAAACCCGTTCTTCTCCCACGATTCCATTACTACTTCGTTGTTCGATATCCATTTTCGAAAAGTCATACTAGCTTCCTTCATAATTCTGTGTGATTGTTGTGAAATGTTCAGTGCATCTTGTACCGTGTCGCTACCGGCAATGAGATCATCAACATAAATACAACTATCGAGTATTTCGGTTGTCACCGGATATTCCTTCTTAAATTTACTAAGATGTTGTTTTATAGTGGCTGATAGTAAAAATGGGCTTGAGTTCAAACCAAATGTTAGGCGTAAGAATCTGTACATAATAACTTTAAATTCATCACCGTTGACAGGATTGTCATCTATAAACAAGAATCTTAAAACGTCTCTATCTTTTTCGTTGATAGAAATTTGTAAAAAGGCCTTTTCTATGTCGGCCAAAACAGCAATTTTATTTAATCTAAAAAAAATCAACAAATGGAAAATGTTCGGATTTAGGTTACTGCCTGCATCCAAACAGTCATTCAAGGACAACTCACCTGCTTCATGCGAACTCGCATCAAAAACAATGCGACATTTTGTGTATACACTGTCTTGTTTAAATACCGTATGGTGAGGTAAATAAAAAATCGGGTTGTTAGAATTTTCTTCTGACTCAGGAACAATTTCAATAATTTTCATCTCTAAATATTCGTCTAAAATTTTACGATAATTTTCATATAAACTTGTATCACGTTTCATTCTTTTTACGAGAGTAGCGAGCCGTGTTTGGGCTATCTGGTAATTATTGTTTAGTTCTTCCAAATCCCGTTTCCATGGGAGACAGATTTCATATCTGTTATTTATAAACCGCACCTTTTCCCGAAATTTCTCTAAAATATCTTCATTTTTTACATTAACTGGGTCATCCCTAATTCCTATTGTCTCTAAATCCCAGAACACCTTCAAATCTAATTCATCTTGATTTTCTAATAAATAACAATTATATTTAGTTTCGCTATTTTCGTTTTCATCATGTATAACTCCACCTGCAATCCAGCCTAAATAAGAGTTTTGTAAAATTATAGAAGTCTCAGGAATTTTCATTTGACCAGTTAATAACAAATCATAATAAACATCTGCCCCCAATAGCACCTGAATTCGCTGTGGTTCAAAAAACTTTGGGTTAGCATAAACCAAATTACGTGGTAGTTTCAGATTAGAAATATCTACGCCACTCATAGGATTTAAATCAGTTATTTTAGGAACCAAAAACATGTTACAGAATTTTTTAAATGTTCGATCCTTGTTTGAAATTTCGACATGTATTCTGTTTTTAATTTTACAGATTGCATCATTTAATCCGGAAACAACTGACCTTACTTTATATTTATCTAATCCTAATAATTCTGCTGCAGAAAAGGTAACTATAGATATATTACTAGCTGTATCTAAAATAGCAACAAAAGGAAAAAAAAAATCATTTCTTCCCCTCAAATAAACTGTCGCTGTTGAAATCAACGCATTATAGCTGGCGCCGGACACTGTCTGGTTATAATTATTTTGACAGCTCAAGGTCTTCGCATTTGAAATAATTTCCACAGAATTAGTATTTATTTTTTCTTCATTTTTAATCGGAGATGAATTCATGATATGATTACTTTGTTTATTTTCATAACAAGATTTCGAAAAGTTAGCTCCATGAAGTGTGGTATGGTGATCTGAGTAACAAACCTTGCATTTATTATTTAATTTATTACATCGGTTAAGGGTATGAGGAGATAAGCAATTATAACATAATCGTAATTTTCGTATTTGATTTAATCTTTCCTGAACCGGTGAAGCTAAATACTTTTGACATCGAAAAATCAAATGGGGTTGTTTACAAATTGCGCAATTAAGTTTGTCACCTTGTAAAACGAAAGATTTTTGCTTAGAGGCAATTTCAAACCTAGGTTTCGTAGCGATATTGTTTTTTTGTACATTTTCTAAAGCTTGAGCTCTTTTCAGTAAAAAATCAATAAAATTATTCCACTCAGGTAACTCGTTAGAATCAAGAGACATTTCAAAAGCTTTTCTTGATTCATCATCGATTCTTTGTAAAACAAAATACATTAAAATGGATTCTGATAAAGTGTTTTGTTCAAGTTCTAATTGTTTTAAAGCTCTCAAATGGCTCAATAAATTATCTACCAAATTGCGTATTTCTTTCGCGTTTTCAATTTTTATTTTGTTATTACTCAATAATTCTGAAATATGACTATTTACCAATAATCTTTTGTTTTCAAATCGTTTTTTTAAAGCTTCGAATAAGGAGGTATAAGAATCGTCAATATTTTGTAATTGTTTCACAGGCCCGGTTAAGGATGATTGTAAATAATACAGCTTTTGCGCATCATTTAACTCAACGTTACTATCTATTAAAGTGGTGAATTGTAACTTAAAATTCATCCACTCTGTATATCGCCCCGAAAATTGGGGTAGATTAATTGACGGCAATTTGATTTTTGCCTCATTAGAAATGCCTCTATCATTACTATTATTTTGACTTTCAACACTAGAAATACTAGGTTTTATTAAATCAAGAAGGCTTACTTCGATAGCTTCTAACTGTTCTTCGATTTCAGTCAAGGAATTTTCAAACTCCTCTAAATCCTCGTCGGCTATAATAGAGTATGCTTCGTTTCTTAATTCATCAGTCTTCTTTTTCAACGTTTGAAGAGAATTTAATTTCAAATCCAATTCTTTAGGGCCAAGTTTCGATTTCAATGCATTCGATATTCTGGTTACCTGGCCGCGTATATTTCCTCGTTTCCGATTAAGAACCACAGTTCCTGAAATCGCTGGAGTAGCAACAGACATTGTACTCTAAATTCTGTAAATAAATAACCCGAAATATCTCCGAAATATCCAAGGGCTTGATTCTTCACAGTGTTCTAAATGAGCGCTGCGGCTCGTACGACCAAAAAAACTTTGTATTCGATAGCTCACTTTTATAGGAATGTGACTGTACTGTGGTCAATGGATAGATAGTCCACGCTTCTAAAACACAACACAACATTTAATTATTTACATAAAATTCAAAGGAGACTGGCAATGGTTGATACATTGCGCTTACGTCGTAACTTACATGGAGAACAACAACAACAAACTGGCGGGGAATCCTCGCCCGCGCCCCTTCCAGTCCAAAGCGCTTGTAGCGCCCTCTCACAAATTATGATATACGGAGGAAACATTACTCATTTTAATATCGTAGGCAAGAAAAATGTGTCTAACTCAAGTACGTACATTATAGTACACATACATATAATAAATAAATAAATAATAAAGTTAATTAAACAGTAATTTACATTAACCCCTTGGGGACGACCGACCGGTATACGTGCCACTTAAGTTGCTCAGAATCCTTCCTTATTACCACCAGTTACTTTTTATTGTAAAGTTTACGTTACATAATAAGCGCATTTTCACGATTCGATTACAGAAAATTTTCTGTTTTGAAAAAACCGGTGGTAAAAGATTAAAAATTAAGCAAAGGGTTCCCGTTACGAAGGAGTTAAATATGTCTCATTGATGTCAAAAGCCTGACAAACACATTTCCAATATTCTTCTTTTTTTTTTTTTTTTTTTTTTTTTTTTTTTTCTTTTCGTAAATTATTTGCTGATACAAATAGCTCCTATTTTTAAATTTACAGAATGAAACACATGTTTGGAATTGATGTCAACGATGGTGTATAGAGCTTTAACCTCTTGCGCTCTATGGCGCAGGGCATGCTATTTTGGTCATTTACGACAATGACGTATGTAGCGTACATCCATGATATTCCGAATTCTCAGCAGAAAGTTTTAACTCTTTTTTTTGCTTTAAAAGATGATCGATTTTCCATAAATAAAGTAAAAGAAAATTACCAATTAAATTTTTGTGGTGTGAATTCAAAATTTCTAAAAAAAATCTGCCAGATGCAGCAACACTGGTGGCTAGTAACATACTACATCCGCTAACAGAACCAGAGCTCAAGGTGTTAAGGTAACTTTAGTGATTTCTTTTCGTTAGTAAAATCTGAAACATAAATCAAGTGATAATAGTAACTGTTAAGACATATGCTATCATTACTTATGCAGATAATAACAAAAGTCATTGTAAAGACAAAATAATAATAAATATAAAGACATGTCCCACTATTAGGAAACAAGACCTGAAAGAGTCGAGGATATTTAAATATAGGCTTTTAATGACTATTTGAAAACTTTATTTTTGTCTCACTGTGCATCTCAAAAATGGCGTTTTTGAGACTTGCGTCACTTTATGCTAAGTGTACAGTATATGTGTTAAGCCTTTTCATTTTTGTTGACCATGGCATCATTTTGTCGGTATTTATAAATTTATTTATCAGAAAACTGCGTAACATTAACAAAACATTCGCTTCCTTGTGAGGTTAAAGAGAACAAAAGCCATCGATTATCAAGGAAAGCCTATAGTATATAGTGGGGGAAAATTATTCTATAAAACTTCCCCAATCGGAAGTCTCAAAAATGCGCTTAATCCTTTTTGAGGGACGACAAATTCGTCTTCACTGAGCATGACATTTATCGGATAAGGAATGATATTTATCCTCACAACAGCTACACGGCGGATGGAATTTTTATTTTTGTGTGAGGTACTCAGTTGCAGATACGGAAGGTAATTAATTCGCCGGCTTCGATTTTTGGTTTTAAGAGAAACGTTTTTGTATTTTAATGAAGTCAATGAATGACTAATGAGGAATTTATTACAGTTCATTCAACTCTTGTCGTCATTGCATTGAATTAAAATTTCAAGAGTAAATGAATGTTTCTCCGTAAATGAAATGAAACTCCATAGTCCACTGACAGGTATGAATAAACACACATTCTTGTAAACGGCTCTTTCGGATAAACTCTTTCTGTTAATGTTTATAATGCTAATACCAAATAGTTCTTGTCCACACCCTCCCTCCCAAGGCTTAATTTCTAACCAAAAAAAAAGTACTGAAGCTCTAATTTTCTCCAGTAATAAAAATCTTAGTATAAACTACCTCCCCCCCCATTTCCCGTACTTGCATTTTTACATTTGAGAGGCTCTCAACCATGTAGTAGACCAAGTCTCATTTTGAAAAAAAAAAAAAAAAAAAAAAAAAGAAAAAAAGAGATAGTCCATTTAGAAGGTGCATAAAATCTGTTTTATCCACTCTCACAGTGAGCCAACTATGTTTTCACATACTTTCTTATATATGTCATCTGTTTACAGACTTGGTTTACTGTGGGAGTTGACAAAACAGATTTTATGCACCTTCTAAATGGACTATCTCTCTTTCTTTCTTTCTTTCTTTCTTTTTTTTTAATGGACTTGGTTTACTATGATTGTGAACCCCTCATTTCATACATTATTTACAAAATTTAAAGCAATTTCTTCTTCAGCAAAAAAAGAAAAAATATTTTGACTATACCTATTTTCATATACATACTCGTATATAATAAAATCTAATAAATGAACACGGCAAAAAGATTAAAATCAGATAGTGGAGTATTTTAAGTAAAAATGATCCTTATCTTATAATAAGGACCTTAAAAAGCAGTAAACCAACGATTTTAAAATGCACAAATAATGCGTGAAAAGCAGCAAACAGCTGTTTCGAATCTACAGCGAGATTCTTCTTCAGTGCAAACTAGGGGAAAAGGAACAGCGTTCTAGAAAAAGCAAGGCTGAGCAAAAAGCTAACAGCTGTTTGCTGCTTTTCACGCATTATTTGTGCATTTTAAACGTTGGTTTACTGCTTTTTAATATTCCTGCACAAAGGCTTTAATTGCTATTTTAATAAGGACCTTAGAAACCTTATCTTATGATATTATTCAGAAAATTTGTTTGTGTCTAAGAGAAAATCTCATGCAGCGAGTTCTCCCGGGTTAAAGGCTTATGAAGAATAAAATATATATGTTGTAGGGTAATTGAGAAATCCGGCTCTTTGCAAACAGCCTAGACTCTTTGCAAACAGCCGGGCTAATTGGAGAATCCATCTCCCTTTTTCCAATTAGCCTGATATTTTTCAGGCTTATTGCAAAGAGCCTAGAAAGCGTTAGGCTAATTGAAAAATGACCACATATTATCTGATCAGGGGGATATTTTTAGCTCACAGGCTATCAAAGCCTGAGAGCTTATGTGCCCGCCGATTCTGTATGTACCTGTGTACGTCCGTACGTACGTATGTACGTAACGCGATAACTCTTGATAGAAAAATCCGATTTGCTTCAATTTTTTTTCTAGGTTCATTCTAATAAGGTGCTTCATTGATTAGTTTTTGGGGTTCATTGGTTAAGGATAAAGGGGGAAAAGGGGGAAGAGTGCCCCCCCCCCCCTTAATTTATATAAATGGGTTTTTCATGCAGAAATATTCTATTTGCTCCAAATTTGGTATACCGGTTTATTGTGTTAAGGAGCTTTCCTGACTAGATTTGGAAGCTCATTATTTAAGTATAAAGGGGGGAAAGGCGGCTACCCCCTTAATTTAGATAAATCGGTTTTTCATGATGAATGATTCGATTTGCTCCAAATTTAGTATACTGGTTTAATAAGTTAAGGAGCTACCTTGATTAGATTTGGAGGTTCATTAGTTACATATAAAGGGAGGAAAGGGGGGCTATCCCCCCGTAATTTAGATAAATGGGTTTTTCATGCAGAAATATGCGATTTGCTATAAATTTGGTATACCGGTTAATTATGTTAAGCAGCTTTCCTTATTATGTATAAAGGGGGGCAATTGCCTCTCTCCTTAATTTAGATAAATGCGTTTTTCATGTAGAATTATTCGATTAGCTCAAATTTGGTATACTGGTTTATTATGTTAAGGAGATGGCTTGATTAGATTTGGAGGTTCATTAGTTAAGTATAAAGGGAGGAAAGGGGGGGGGGTATACTTCCCTTTAATTTAGGTAAATGGGTTTTTCATGCAGAGTTATTCGATTTGCTTCAAATTTTGTATACCGGTTTATTATGTTAAGGAGCTTCCCTGATTAGATTTGGAGGTTCATTAGTTAAGTATAAAGGCAGGAAAGGGAGGCTAGAACCCCCCCTTAATTTAGATAAATGGGTTTTTCATGCAGAGTTATTCGATCTGCTCCAAATTTCGTATACCGGTTTATTATGTTAAGGAGCTTCCCTGATTGGATTTGGAGGTTCATTAGTTAAGAATAAAGGGAGGAAACGGGGGCTAGACCCCCCCTCCTATTAATTTAGATAAATGGGTTTTTCTTGCAGAGTTATTCGATTTGCTCCAAATTTCGTATACCGGTTTATCATGTTGAGGAGCTGCCTTGATTAGATTTGGAGATTTATTGGTTAAGTATAAAGGAGTGGAAAAGGGGGCAATTCCACCTCCCCTTAATTTAGATAAATGGGTTTTCTTGCAGAATTATCTAATTTAGTTTAATTTTTTTTCTAGGTTCA
Source organism: Maratus speciosus (assembly GCA_963932465.1). Classification (NCBI taxonomy): domain Eukaryota; kingdom Metazoa; phylum Arthropoda; class Arachnida; order Araneae; family Salticidae; genus Maratus; species Maratus speciosus. Next base: position 104,554,082 of record OZ010786.1, on the reverse strand, counting down.
TTCTAATAAGGAGCTTTTCTGATTAGATTTGAAAGTTCATTGGTTCAGCATAAAGTGAGAAATGGGGGAGCTAATACTCCCCTTTAATTTAGTGAAATAGTTTTTTCATGCAGAATTATCTGATTTGCTTCAAATTTGGTATACCAGTTTATTATGTTAAGTAGCTTCCCTGATTAGATTTGGAGGTTCTTTGGTTAAGTAGAAAGGGGGACAACGGGAACTAATCCCCTCATTTATTTTTCGAGGGGCATTATTCTTTGAAATAAGAGTATAATATACCATTAGTGTGAATAGCCTGTGAGCTCAATGCCATCAGTTTCACTGGGCAATTTTCTTTTTATTAGGTTTATTAACGCATAACCCTACCCAAACCGAAAAATAAATTACAACAGACCGTACCCCGATCCGAGCACGACAAAATAATTTCAGTCTACATGCAACCCGACCCGAACCTGAGAGTTCCATTTGAAAAAACCCGAAATCCCGAACAAAATATGATAACCTACAAAAATATTCCAAAGATCCATAACCGGATCCGAACAAGACAAATTAGTTTCCGTGGACACGCAACTCTACCAGAACCTAAAAATTCCATTCGAAGTCAACCTGAAACCCGCCCCGAACCAAATCTTAACTGACAAAAATATTCCAAAGAACTATAACCCGATGCAAGCCAGACAAAATAATCTCCGTCCACCGGCAACCCGATCCGAACCTGAAAGTTCTAATTGAATCTCAATCCGAAACATGGTTGTGGTTGGTTTTCGGGTTGTCTTCAAATGGAACCTTCAAGTTCGGATCCGGTTGAAAAAAAATTAAACTAAATTAGATAATTCTGCATGAAAACCCATTTATCTAAATTAAGGGGATGGGAAATTGCCCCCCTTTCCCCCCTTTTATACTTAACCAATGAACCCCCAAATCAGATGAAGGAAGCCATATCGTAATAAACTGGTATATCAAATTTGAAGCAAATTGAATAATTCTGTATGAAAAACCCAATTATATAAATTAAAGGACACTAGTCCCTGTCCCTCCTTTATACTTAACCAATAAATCTCCAAATCTAATCAAGGCAGCTCCTTAACATAATAAACCGGTATACGAAATTTGTAGCAAATCGAATAAATCTGCATGAAAAACCCATTTATCTAAATTAAGGGGGTTTAGCCCCCCCCCCTTTCCTCCCTTTATACTTAACTAATGAACCTCCAAATCTAATCAGGGAAGCTCCTTAACACAATAAACCGGTGTACGAAATTTGGAGCAAATCGAATAACTCTGCATGTAAAATCCATTTATCTAAATTAAGGGGGGTGTCTAGACCCCCCCTTTCCTCCCATTATACTTAACTAAAGAACCTCCAAATCTAATCAGGGAAGCTCTTTAACATAATAAACCGGTATACGAAATTTGGAGCAGATCGAATAACTCTGCATGAAAAACCCATTTATCTAAATTAAGGGGGGGGGGGTCTAGCCCCCCTTTCCTCCCTTTATACTTAACTAATGAACCTCCAAATGTAATCAGGGAAGCTCCTTAACATAATAAACCGGTATGCGAAATTTGGAGCAGATCGAATAACTCTGCATGAAAAACCGATTTATCTATATTAAGGGGAATAGCCCCCCTTTCCCCCTTTATACTTAAATAATGAGCTTCCAAATCTAATCAGGGAAGCACCTTAACACAATAAACCGGTATACCAAATTTGGAGCAAATCGAATATTTCTGCATGAAAAAACCATTTATATAAATTAAGGGAGGGGAATAGCCCCCCTTTTCTCCCTGTATCCTTAACCAATGAACCCCAAAAACTAATGAGGGAAGCACCTCATCAGAATGAACCTAAAAAAATTTTTTTTGAAGCAAATCGGATATTTCTATCAAGAATTATCGCGTTACGTACATACGTACGTACGGACGTACACAGGTACATACAGAATCGGCGGGCACATAAGCTCTCAGGCTTTGATAGCCTGTGAGCTAAAAATATCACCCTGATCAGATAATATGTGGTCATTTTTCAATTAGCCTAACGCTTTCTAGGCTCTTTGCAATAAGCCTGAAAAATATCAGGCTAATTGGAAAAAGGGAGATGGATTCTCCAATTAGCCCGGCTCTTTGCAAAGAGCCTAGGCTGTTTGCAAAGAGCCGGATTTCTCAATTAGCCTACGACATATATATCTTGAAAACTTCTAACTTTTGAGTAGAAAATTTAAAGAGAATAAATTATCTTTATTTGCCCTTTTAACTATAGAAATACCTAGGTGCCTTTTTTTACTAACCCAAACAGTGGGACTAATATTCCAAAAGTATCCAAATCAATAGTCATGTATCAATAAATATGAAACACTTTATTTGTGTGAATGCGGATCGATTTTTGAAGCTCTAGAAATTCGGTGCGGGTGCTGAGTGATTCATAAAGGGGATTTGAAAAAAGAGGGGGCAGGGTTATTAGCGAGTTTCGAAAGGGAGTGCTCCGTTTAAATTAAAGCTTTTTCACCAGGTTTTAACAGCTCAATAATATATGTAAAACAGCAATTATATATATAAAAAAAAAAACCCAACAAGTCCTGAATAAATGTAACTTTCTATTTTAATAGTATTGGACTAAGTATTAATAGGAGAGAAGAAGAAAAACAGCTGTAGAGTGTATTGGTTATCGCATTCAAAGACATTTATTTGATCAATTCAAAATTCATTTTAGCTCACATTAAAAGATAAAACATGTAAAAGGATCAATTTTCTGTGTCGGGTTTACAAAAAAAAAAAAAAAAAAAAAAAAAAAAAAAAAATTTCACAGTAAGCATGTTGCAGAGATACAAAGCAAATATTCGTAAATTGGAATTTTCAAAATTATTTTGTTGAAACCGTATATGGGCATCAGATTCGATTGGGTCTGATACAAATAAATCTGTAATTTGTATTATGAAGAGAGAATGCTCCATTATAGAAAAAGTTTTTTCTTAAATTACATAAACATTTATAAATGTAGTGGAAGTTATGTTTAATAGTCTAGTTTAATGTGTACGAATATATTTCATTGCCTGAATGAATTCAAAAATAATTGGAGCAGGAAAAAATGATTAGTTCCTGAAATAATACAGAGTAGGGGAGACCGGGGGAAATGGCGCCACTCGGGGTTATGCCGTCACCCCACCTAATTTAAAAACTAACGGCAGTTTGAAATAGTGAATGCGGCCAACAATAGAAACAGTGACTAGAGTGAGAGTGATTTTGCTGCATGCCGTTCGCTTGTGCTAGTGAAAAATTTAGTTTGCATCTAGTTGCTTCTTATTTTTGGGCCTTCAAATGAGTAGAGGTAAACACATTTATTGTAACATTAGGTACTTAAGATAATATTACCCGTAATCTACCGGGTGTCCCAAAAAGGACTGACTGATTTTAAAATTCAATAACTTCCAAACGGTGACAGATATTAAAAAAATTCTTGCAGGAGGGTTATGCATAAAGTCAAAAGTTTTATTACAGTGATTTTCGATTTTAGTTCGAATTACAAACAATAGATGGCGCTGTAAGCAATAGTCGCTAAATACAGGCTCGATTTTATGCCTTATGCAAAATACCCCTAAAAAAAATAAATAAATGAGTAAAAAAAAAAAAAATTAAAATATGCGCAAGTTGTATATTTTTTTACATTCATAACCTTTAGTACCGTTCTTTAAAACTAAATTTTTAATGAAATTAAACTTTTTATTAAATTTATAGTCTTTAATAATATTGAAAAACATTATTCGATATAATTAAATAGTATTGATTAGAAATTGTTTCTGTTCTGGAATTTAATGAAAAATATTCACTTTAACAAATACAATCATTTAGTTTTCTGACGAGTCGGAAAATAATATTTTATCGATGCTTGTTTTTACTTCCGGTTTAACAAGCATTCTTCAGTAACATATTCTGAGTCACATTGTGTTACTCATTTTTATGATTAAACATTACCATATTTAACTGTATTTTCTTACTCATGTTTTTCTGGATTAAACAGCACGCAATGAAAAATAGATGCACATGTGTATTTTGGTATACCTACTATACCTACAATTCTACATGCATGTGTGAAAAGTTTCAGCAAAAATTGCGGTACGAATTAAGAGGTAAATGTATAACCTAGTAAAATGTTTAATTATAATCAAAAAGTAAAGTAGTAAAATTTTTGGTATTTTTTCGGCTATTAACTCCTGCCATACGGCTAATATGAAAGTATAGCTTTTAATAAATTTCAAAACTTTATTTGAACACATAATTGATATTTTTTGTATAAAATGTATTTTGCAGTGTTGGTAAACAATATCAAAAATATATTAAAAGTAAAAAAATCTTATTTTTAATGAAATTTAAGAGATTGATATAAACTTAACAGGTGTTTTCTACACACTTTCAATAAATGACAAAATAAAAAAAGGAAAATTTAAAAAGAAAAAATAATAAGTTTAAGGTATTTAAATGTTTTCTTTTGGAAAAAAAATGTAGGTTACTTAGCTGAACCGCCCGGTGACCGAGCCGGTCATAATAACGTTAAATATACCTAAATGTTGATGTGTTGAATGGTTTTGTAATTTTTAAATAAAAATGTTTTATATTTTTAAACGAAAATGTTAATTACCAATAAGACGTAACGTTGGGGTCGGATTGCTTTAGGCAGCATGGGTATTTTTTTATATTTTAATGTTTTTAGATTATTATTTAGATTTGGAAAGCGGATGGGGTATTTTAAATCTGCAGAAAAACCGTACAAAATGAAATAGGCTTTCAGAAAATATTTTTTTGTAAAGGTAAATACCAATTTTTTTAAAATAAAGATATCGTTAGAAAAGCAAAAAGCAAAAATACCGGCAATAAGTGGGTATTATTTGTTTTTGATTTGGAAAACGAGTGTAGATTTTTAAAAATTGCAGATAAAACAAAAAACATGAAATTGGCATTTAGAATTTTTTATTTCATTTTATTTATTTTTGTATATATTTTTTGAAAAGTTAAATATTAATATTTTTACCAGCATTAAGTAGGTATCTTTTGTTTCTTCGTATTTCGATGTGAACAGCAGATGTGAACTTATAAATATACGGAAAAACAATCAATGTTTGGAAAATATTTTTTTGAAACTGTAAATAATATTGTTTTAAATTAATAACACCTTGGGGATGGAGAAAGTATCCAGAATAAGTTGGTATTTTCTTTTTTCGTATTTCGATCTGAACAGCGAATGCGACAGTTCCAAAATGCGAAAAAAATGGAACGTTTTACCCCTTTTTCTTCTTATCTGCTTCAAAAATCTCGGAAATGCCGTTTCGGGTCAGACAACTGCGACAGTGGGCCATTTTGTAATGTTCATTATGTTTTTTAACTAATATCCCGGCTAATTATCAAAAAATTAAAAATCTGATCATCAGGTTCGTTAGGATTTGCATTTGTCTCTCCTTATCCAAATTTTCAGACCTATAAGTGCGATAGATTTCCCTAGCCATCGCCAATAGCCACACAAACACTTTCATTTCTTAGTATCGATTACAAGAACAGTTCCAATGAGATAACTTAAAATATTTGTATGTTTTTACCGCTGAACAGTGGTCATCTCCTGATCTGCATGTACGTAACGAGTATGTGTGTGCGCATAAACTAACGTTAGATGTGTTTTTGTGTGTATCATAAACGAAATGTTGGTAATATTTTTCATATTCCGAGAGAATAAAAAAGGGTTTAACTACAATAAAAGAATAAGCTATGATCCCATTACTTATATACATTTTATTTCTCATGCAGTAAATTGAATACATATATAAATTTTCATTCCTATCCACATACGTATGTATTTATTTTTATCTGAAACACAATTCTGCTCAAACGTCTTGGAAAAATTTTGACAACCTAATAACATAAATCTGACCCCCAATAAATATTCTAGAATAAAATCGACATGCAGAAAGAAAATTAGTCACCGCCACCCGAAAAAGAAAAGAAAAGAAAAAAAAAAACCCAACCCGATGCAGGACTATTCAACTATTCAGAGGTTTTACAGCATTTGAATATTAAAGAAAATATGTTCACTTTTCTATACAAAAGATAAGATTGGTATTAGAGTAGAGATATATGTGAAGCTTGCTTTTCATAATTGCATTAAGATGTAAATTGATTTCGGGTTGCGGTTCTCATAAACTACTTAAGATATGGACTTGAAATTTTTTATGCATAAAATAAACAATTCTTTATAATCTGAAGTTAAATTTGTAAGTAAATTAAGCTTAGATATTTTTTTAAAAAATCTGAAGTAGAAACCACATTCAAATTTAAAAAAAAAAACATGCAATTTTTTCAAAGATAATGATGGTAATAAAAAAAGTTCTTTTTGTGAGTTTAAACAATTCACCTCAGATTAAATAGGGATATGTATAGAATGTTCAAGCAAAATTTCAAAGCATAATGTATGATAGTTTTTTCAAAAAGGTACATCGAAATTAAAAAACAACATTTTGAGAAAATCAAGTTTAAAGTAAATAAACGCACTAGTAGTAAAGTACATAAACTAACAGAATTATTAAAAAATTTCCAACTTCTAGTTGATGTAGAAACAAAAGTAATATATCAGTAGAAAGAGGGGGAAATGGTAGATTCAAAATATAAAAAAATCGAAAATTCGAAATATTTTAGGTTTTGACCTTCCAACTGCCCTTAACTCCTGGCATGCGGCTAATACGTAAGTATAGCTTTTAATATATTTCAAAATATTATTTGAATGCTTTCTTGATATTTTTGTTATAAAAGGCTTTTCGGTATTGTCTTAGCGGGCAATCTAAAAATATATATATTAAATGTAAGAAATCTATTAGATTTGAATTTAGAAAAAAAAAAAAAAAAAAAAAAAAAGTGGTTCACACTTATTTTCTGTAACCCCGGAATAACAGGTTGATCCCCTAGTCCAGGGGTTCTCAAACTATGATACGCGTACCAGTACCGGTACGTGAAGCTGTGTTTACTGGTATGCGAAAGTCTGATACTGGCACGTGAAATGAAATAAAAATTACAGCATGTAAAATCAAAAAGCAGCTCAATCTAACCTTCCTCCCTCCTCTTTCTTGATGTGTCAGTTCACCGGCTCCGTGGCGTTTGCTCTCTGTTATTGCTTTGACAGCGTTTTGTATGTAATTTGGATCAATGCAAAAACCCTTGACGGGTTAAAAGTTTCTGACGCAGCACTTTATCTTATGCTCGAAGAATTTTAAATATGGAACTTAAAAATACTGATATCAAATTTTGAGTGACGTTATGCTATTTCTTAAAAAATATATTTGTATTTATTTCACCATTTTATTTTTGTTTTATTTATAATCGCATGTGCAAAAGTTATGTTCAACATGGAAAGCTGCATAAAATTTTATTCGCTGTTGCTTTATCATTTACATCTCTCATAAATTCAAAATATGTGTTTTAAAAGATATGATATAAAATTTAAGTGACGCCTTGATGTGACTTTAAAAGGTTTGTTTTTTAAAATTCAATTTAAATTATTTTTGACTTGGTTAAAATATTTTTTTTACATCTACACAATACTTTTAATTTTCCAATTCACTGTTAAATATATCACTTTCATTGAATCTATACTATGCATTGAAATGTATTTATTTCAATAAATTGATTTATCTTTTGTGTCACGGTATTCAAATTTGTGAGTAAGATTTATGTAAGATTTATGTAATAAACCATTTACATAAATCTTACATAAATCATACACATAAATCCATTTACATAAATCATAATTATATCTGCCATGTAGACTAATTGCGATATTTAATCAAAATAGCCCCCCCCCCCTTCCTCATCCCCGGAAATATAACAAATACAAAATGTGTCTTTATAAACCTATCGTCAAATAGGTTTTTATTTCTTTTTCCCTAAAAAAAAACATGATTTTTATATCCGTAACGTAAATAGCGGACGAAGCCCGCTAGTTCCTATCATAATATATATTTTTAATAATTTTATATAGTCTATAATAAAAATCAGACTTAAAATAGTCTAGTTCCATGAGTACTTGTAGTGTCAGTTACATGCTACGATTTTTGGATACCAGTATTTTAGAACGGGAAAATGTGACTTATTTTATCGGAGATATCTCATTAATTGAATAAGGTGAAGCAAACTTTTTGAAAAAAAGGTGGCCAACAAGCATGGCAGTTATCAGCTATGTGACTTTGTGCTAAAGTCCATTAATTTGATCTGCTTTAAAAAGATTACGGAAAATTGAATTATAGTAGAACCTGGATTAACCGAGCTTCGATTAATCGAGGTTTCTGTTAACCGAGCCGATAACAAAGTCTGATTTTTTTTTTCCCTTTTGAATGAGCCTTAAAAATAACCACACTCTTTAGCTCACTGTCCGTGCTTTACAGGCCCTTCTGCCCCCAAAAGCCCTCAACTCCAAAGAAACATTGGACCCTGAGAAGTCAATAGCGAACAATGCTTTGTTTCCAGTGGCTGTGTGAACTTTCGTAAATTTTTCAATTTGCATTTTAAAATTTACTACTGGTAGTTGATTTTCTTTTTAAATTTGTTAAGCTGTGAAACAGAACTTTACATATACTTTTATTATTTAAAAAACGTTCTATATATTTTTTTAAAAGAGATGTTAAATTCGCAAGCACGGCGAGTTTTTACACAGTTTCTATTAACCGAGATTTCCGATTCCGATTTACTAACAGTCCCAATTAGCTCGGATAATCGAGGCTGCTCTGTATAATTAAAAAATCAATGGCGATCTTACTGTAAACGGGTTTCCCTTTTACTGAGAGATTTCAAAACCGAATCAGCTGATGTTAGTTGCTGTTTCCCTGCTTGATTAAATAAGATTAGTTAAACATTTGAAAATTACCAAATATAAAAGGAACTAAGTCAACAGAGTCTTTGCTTTATGGTATTTTTTAACAACGCTATAAGAAAATGATTTTAAATAAGAGATTTTAAATGTAACGTTTTAAATCTGACATAATTTTCACCAAACTTTCCTTTCTCTTTGTAACATTCAACTGAAAATATTTTTATTATTAGAAAGATAATATTATTATTTGCGCTACCTTAAAATTAGCAACTATAGTTAAAAATATCATCTCGAAATTTGAAATAAATCTCTCATATAAATATATTTTTTAATTTACACTGTTTTGCAATATGTTTTGCAATGTGTTTTGTAAACTGTTTTGGCCACTTTGGCCAATATGACGTAATTTCCTCCATTTACGACTTTTAACACATATCAATGAATTTATTATTTAAAAATTTTCTTTTTCTTTTAATATTCACGTGTAAATATAATTTTTATGACGTAATTTTCAATGTTTCTCTTCTTTTAATGCGTAATCATTTAATTCTAATTTGAAAATAATTGATTATTTTATAATTTTCTTTCATTTTAAGTAAGCATGTGTAAAAACAATTTTTATGACGTAATGTTTAATATATTCCTGCTTTTAACACGTTATCATTTAATTCTAATTTAAAAGGATTTTTTTCTGTTTATAATAGTCACGTGTGAATAAATTTTTAATTTAAAGGATATAGTATTCTTTGCGCTGTTTTAACATTTGGCAACAATTTAAAAGAACCTTTTCTAAAATATGTAAAAAATATCTCTGGAAATTCCGAAATTTTTAATTTAAAATTGAAATAAACCGTCAAAAAATTAGGCAAGAATAATAAATGCACTCTGCAAACTTCGAGTTTCTATTGAATGATTAAATTGAATGAAAATGATGAAATTCCCATGTATATATTTTTTTTCCTATGAGACTTTTTTAATGAGACAATTTTATCCAGATTTAACATTAAGTATCTCTTAAAATAATTCTTCGATTTAAAAACTGTCTACTTCAACATTTTTATCAAACATTTCTCTATAATACTACGCAATTGCGTCAAAAGATGGCGACACCAGAATTCTGATATGCTTATTATGTAAACTGTAAATATTGCAAAGAATTGTCTCGGGGTTATCAAACTTCATTGATATTTATAAATAAAACATTTCAACTAAATTATTTATTATAAAAGAATTATTACATCACAATATCTTTTATGCAAGGAAAATAATAATTATAATAATAATAATATTATGGATGTCAGTGATTATATATTGATTGACCGTCATAATAATAAAAAATGATATTATAAAAAGAAGAGCTGAAATGAATTATTTTTTTACGTTTCTGATCGTGTGATTTATATTCAAATAATAATTATTAATGTATATTTTTTGTAAAGTGATTGAAATTAAATATATTTATAAAATTTATGGTAATATTTTTATTGTTGAAAAATTGCCAAGAAATAATCATCATCAAATTGGCGTCATTATAATTGTAATTTTATTTAACTTAATAGCAATTAAAAAAATTACAAAGGAACTGAGAATAATGGTCAACTAGCAGACTTAAAAAAAAAAAAAAAACATTCACATGTGAAAACACGTATCAGGGAGTATCGAACTGCCTATCTTAAGGTCAGTAAACGATGGCCCTTAGCCACTCAGCCAGTGGGAAGACAAAATTTTTTTCCCCAAAAGTGATTAAAAAGAAAGCGTGTGTATGAATACAGTGTCATGCATTTTCGGTGAAATTTCCATAGAATGCCGAAGAAATATAGTCCGATTTTTCATGCGCATTATAAAACGAACAAGAGTCTTGCTGGAAACAAGTAAATTGTTATTTGGTTCATCTGAAACATATTTATTTGATTTTTAAAAAATCGCCCGTGTCAATTTCGAGAGAAAAAAAAATCGAATTATTTAACGAACGAGAGTTTTCCCAGAAAAAAGAAAAGTGTTATTCACCTCGCCTTAATCACATTTATATTATGTATCAATTTAAAAATAATCGTTAGAACCGTTTTCGAGATTTTCAAATTAGGAACTTCCTCGATATTATACCAACGTTTTCACTTTAAAAATGGCTATTTAGATCTCAAAATATACTGCACGTAGAAATGCAAAAATTTCAGTATACGATTAGACTGCAGATATAAGACTGTTCTAGAAAATTCAGAACAATAAGACATATATCTGCTGAGTTATTAAAAGGCGGCTTTTCGCGTTTTCTTTGATGTCGAGTTAGCTGTATATATGAGTTCCGCCATCTACGAATTCTATGATACGATACGATACGATTTTAACGATACGATACGATACGATTTTAGGCTTAAGGCTGCGTCACTCGAAATACTACCGTCTTCCATGATTAGAATTTTTAGATAAATGGAACTAATATTCGGTAGATGTTGAGTTGACCTTTCCTACACCCCGAAAAAAAAACGTTTTCTTCTATTACTATATTGTATGTGTGTATATTACTTATTTCAACGAACTTCAATCTCGCATTAATAAACAGTTTACTTTCAGAAGGCATGTAAATTTATTATGTAGGCTATACACTTATTAAAATTTTCTTATGTGTATTTTACTAGTGATATAAACATAGTTCTCATATACAGTGGCGTAACCTGGATTTCGTTTCTGGCGGGGGGGGGGGGTGTCCAAGAATTTTTCCTTTAGGTTATATATATATCTATAGTAAAACCTGCCAACATGAAATCGCAAATACTGGTGACAATTTCGTTTTATACAGGTTTTCATGTTATCAGGTGTATTTGTATAGTATTCTTTTCGATAGCATTATAGTCCAGGCAATAGAGCATGTGGTGCTCTAAGTTATGAAGTCCAGGCAATAGGGGATTTTACCTGGAAAAATTAATACTAGTTCTGGATTTCGACTCACTTTATGTTTTTGGGTCGCTGAATCCGAATGTGTAACTTCCCACCAAAATTTCACCCGGCAACCCCCCAAAAAATTGATTTTTTGAAAAAATTTGGTTTTTGAGAAAAGCGCGCGGTGAATGTTCCGAGGCAGCCCCCTCTCTCCCCGTTTATCCTACGTCATAATGTCATATATCCTATTTGTTGCAAATTTTGTCTAGTTTCTGAATTTCGTAATGCTTTTCCCCTAAAACAATAAGGAATTTAAGTTAATAACAACTATTTTGGAGGTTTTCGGGCGGGGGGAATTTTGGGGGTAAGTTAAAAATTCGGATTCAGCGACCCAAAAACTTAAAGTAAACCTTATAAGGAAAGTTCGGAGGGGAGATGGGAGGGCGAATGTAAACGTGTGAGTGATTAAGAGGAATTGCGCAACTTAGTCCACGCAGCACCGCGTGCATGTTCCGAGGCAGATCCCCCTTCCCCTTCATCCTAAGTCATAATGTCATATATCTAATTTGTTGCAAATTTTGTCTACTTTCTGAATTTCTAGATACTTTTCCCCTAAAATAATAAAAAAATTGATATTTTCAATAAAAAATTTTTTGGGGGGCTTTTTACCAAAATTTGGGGGGGGGGGGTTGCCGGGGGAAATTTTGGTGGGAAGTTACAAATTCGGATTCAGCGACCCAAAAAACATAAAGTAAGCCGATTTCCAGAACTACCATTAATTTTGTTAGGTAAAATTCCCTATTGCCTGGACTATTATGGAACATTTCTGTTTAAGACAGAATTCCACTATAGGCAGGTTCCTTTTTTACAAGTTTTGTATATTTATTTATGTCATATGAATAGAATAAAACTTGTCAAAATAGTAATTATCTATAGCAGAATCCTGTCTTTAACGGAAGTGTTAAATGTTTTTAATATGAATTGCGATACAATTAAATTTGCTAAAAACCTGTCTGAAAGGGGATTATCGCTTTTAATGAAACATAGTGAAACTTGTGAAAGCGGAATCTTTCTATAATGGAATCCTACCTAAAACGGAAGAGTTTCAGGATAAATTTAATTAAATCAAGTTTCATATTACATAACATTTGCTTAAAATAAAGTTAGGATCAAGTGGTTAAGTTTAAAACAGCAATTTCTATGTTTAACTTCTTGCCATTGAATTAAGAACTTGTGTTGTAATAGATATTGGATAATGATTTCACACAAGTGTCAATCGCGTGAGCCGTTAATTCCCCATGGGAGATAAGGGTTTAACTTTAAAGAAAAGATCTTGCATTTTCAGCTACAGAAACTATTAATGTAAGAAGCACACACATCAAATACAGTTCATGCTAGAAAAAGTGGTTTTGTTACAATTGTCTAATTCAGCCATAATTCTTTTGGCTTTCTATGTTTCATGTCTTGTCATTTTTGATACCATATTCGATCTAATAGTTGCTTCCGATATCTAGTCGTCTGTAAGGAAGTTAAATTTTTGTAATAAGTTTATTTGTGATGGATTAGCACTTTTTTGGAAGTATTAATTAGGATGTGGGAAATATAATGGTGGTTTCCTCTTATTGTACTTCCCAACCAATTTATTTTAGATGTTTCGAAACAGTTTTAAAGCATTTTCCAAGTTCAGCAGTAAGCTTCGAACTTTGGTACATAGATTAGCTTCAATTTATGATTTCGATTTCTCATTGTTAAAAACATGATGTCACTCGATTTCGATTTCTCATTGTTAAAGACATGATGTCACTCAAGACCACCTCCATACACAAAACTGTTATTGCCACCATGAAATTTCTTGAAGCAACGTTAACCTGGGCTTTCAGAAACAGAAACTGGAGTCAAAGATAATATTGAATACAGACATTTTTTTCCGGGTGGGATTTATGCAGCTCTGGAAAGGGACACTTTGGAGTCTTCTTGGCTATTAATAAGCATAAAATCCCAAATATTCCGATTGCACTCATAACGACTTGACATGAGGACAAAGATCCTCACCTCTATATATTTCAGCATTTACAGTTGCACTGGTAAAAATGTGTGTGTCACCGCAGCCATTCAGAGTGATGCCCATTCGTACCATGATTCCACCACCTTTGTATCGATGCCTTTCACTGGATGTTTATTGCGTGTGATTTTCTCCCTCCACATGGTAACACGTCTGTAGTAATTCTTTCAACAAAATCGGGATTCGTCGGTAAAAAGAACTCTGATCCAGTCCATGGTACTCCAATGACTATGATCTCTGCACCAATTTAACCGGGCGCATTTCGCTACCGGAGTTAGTGGAATACAAATCATGGGTTTCCTTGCATGCAGCCCTTTTGTATGCAGCCTGATACCCACAGTAAAAACTCCCTTGCTATCTGAACTAATGCCAATTGCCCATTTCTTTCATAAATCGTTGGCAAATAACGGTCCTGAGAGCATATTGTGGCACGTTTTTTACCTTGACCTGGTTGTCTGTGCACATTATACCAGTATATTTAAACCGTTTCCAGATTGTTGACATGACACTTTTGGCTATAAGTCTTTACAGACCCCTGAGAGTGTCTGTCCTGCTTCCATTCTCCCTATTGCACTCAATTTCTCAAAATCGGTCAAATGTCTTCTGGACGACACATTCCACCTACTCAGTGTTGCATTCAGACACTTTTCTCCGGGAGGGATTTCTGTGGCTCTGGAAGGGACATTATAGAGTTCCAGGGGAAAATTGTACTTTTTGACTATTGAAAACACAAAGTTTCTAATCTTCCAGGGGGGCATCTCATTGCTCCTAAGGGGAATGCCCCCTCTCCCCGGGCCACCTCCTGAATTCAACACTGCACCAAATACAAGCGAAAAATTTTATCTAATTACACACACGTACAATCTTTGAAATTAGACTTCAAATTACCCACGTGTACTCCTTTTCACACATGAACCGAAAGAACGGGCTGAGGCTGAAAAATTTGATTATTTTTCTGTAGCGAAGGTTAATCTCATTGGACTACGTGATAACGTTGACATTGAGTTACCATCCAATCACCATTTATCGAAGTTCTCTTAACAGAATTAACACAAAGCTCTTTTTTATGGCTGTTCCTTTAATTTTTCTCGCCAGTGCATTTTGAAATTGGTAACAAATAACCGGTTCAAAAATAAAGTTACTTTGTAATTGCAGGCAACAGATTTAAAGTGTTTGTTAATATTGTCAGTTATAACGTGTTCAAAACTCAACCAATGTGCCGTTATTGCATTCGTATAAACTCGTCATTTCCCATAAGTGTTGGCAACAGTTGGTCCCATCGAAGTCCATAAAGAAGTTTTACATTTAATCTAGTTACAGTAAATTTGTGTACGCGAAATAGCAGGTATACTTGCATAGTTATCCTTCAGTCTCGGGTCATTAAAATGTTTTCATTTACGAGAGGATTCCGTGTTTACATAAAACCTGCCAAGAAGGAATCACAATTGAAACAAGTTTCATTTCTGATAGGTTCTGAACGTTAGCAAGCATAAATATATAGTGTTGTTTTCGTCAAATTTTCAATTGTTTTCCTTTGAGATAGGTCATCTTCACACATTTTACTGTTATGCATTTATGTTCTTCAGAGGTGTAATATAGCAGCGGTTTCCAACCTAGGATACGCGTACCCCTTGGTATACGTGGCCAATCTGCTGGGGCACAAAAATGTTAGAAATGTCAATGTAATTTGCATCGATTTATTATATGGTTGATAAGGCGGTTACTAATGAAAAAAAAAACATGTTTACGTTATCTCGTTGAATGGAGGGGGGCGTGTTTATGAGAAATGGAGATACTCCGAAATAAGAAGCCTAAGAAAAAGGGGTACGTGAAAGAAAAAAGGTTGGGAAGTGAGTACGTTTTAGCAGTTTTAATGGATACTGTGAAAATGGAAAGTGTTATAACAGAAACCTGTCTAAAACGGAAAGTTCATAGTCCTGGCGAAAGACATACCTTTGAATTATACCTCCTAAGACGAACACCTGTCTAAAGCGGAATATTTCACAGATTCTTTGTGATATTGTCTTAGCCGTTTTTACTGTTGTATCCATGATTCAGTAAACCAGTTCTTCGTTCGGGGGGGGGGGGGGGGCTTGGCTACGCCACTGCTCATATATATATATATATATATATATTAAAAAAAAAAAAAATGGCCATCAAGGCGACTACAAATGTGTATTTTTTTTATGTTTAACAAAGCTATGCAGTATAGTTTTATATTTAAATATATATTTATTTGTCACCCAAAAATGATACACTTTATATACACTGAAAAATATAAAAGTCAATATAAGCACCAATTTAATAATGTAATAGTGTAAATCAATAAAATCTCCTCAGACGTAAGCACAAAAGACAGCAAAAAGCAGAAAAATATTTCGTTTTAGATACTTATTCCGTTTACACTACACGGGTTTTTCTGTATTAGCTTTGATTTTGTCACCTGGTGGTACGCGGAAGTATGAACTACTTTGTGGTACTTCGGTCTGTAAGTTTGGGGACCCCTGCCCTAGTCAGTACAGATAATTAGGAATTTAATTTCAAAAATTGCTTCATGTGTAACTGCACATTTTTTAGTGCTGCCATCTATGAAACAAAAAAAAAACAAATTTATCGTGTTGTGCTTTATTAAAACTGCAATAATTTCTATTTGGGGGATTTTATTTAGAACTAAAAGGTCACATGTTGGCGGCTATTTGAATAACTATGTCCAAAAATTCCGAACGATGGCAGAGATGCACAAAAGTTTTCAATGGTATTAAATGGTTAATTAAATGGTTTGTTTTAGAACTTCGTTTGAGCGTAGGAAATATATCGCTCATCCGCAAAAAAAGTGACACATCTCGACAAAAGGAAATTTCACAGGAGAGGCAAAAGAAAATTTCCATGTTTACTGTAACATGAAATGATAGCACTTAGCTGTGCATGCAGGAGTAAAAACGGGCATAAAGGAAAAAACCCCTTAAAATTAAAGACGTAAGACGAGCTTTGGAGGGTTGAGTAATTTTACCTCCCCACACATTCCAGCCCTTTTCTGTGGTCAAAAATGGACATAAAACGTAATAAAGTGATTTTCTGTATAGCCACACTTATGAAAATTTTTGTACAGCAAGAGAGACCTATTAGTGAAATAAAACTCAAAATGAATTTTTGCGAGATGTGCCATTTTTCTTGAGCGATATGATAGCCTAATGGCGATTTCTAACCTCAGATTTAAATAAATTTTTAACATTTTTTATATAATTGTCTCATATCTATTCAATTACATTTAGTTAGTCAACTTTAAAATTTTCCTAAAAATTTGCTTTCTAGCGTGAATGGTTAACTTGGGAGTAATGGGACCAGTTTGAGTTTAATTTCTATTAAATCTGATGCATGTACCTTAAAGAAATAAAATACTCCCGGCTGAGCCAGAAGGACTTGTTTGAGTTATGCTTAAAACACCGTCTGCATCGAGTTTGTTTCGCAAGGATTAAAAATGAATTTAACATTAAGAGTTCCAAACTTTACACATATAGTGATCAAAATAAGTATTTGACATTCATGTATTTTTCAATGTTTTGTCTTATACCTTTATTAAAATTAACAAAAACAAGTACATTCCGACAGTCAAAATTTAAATTGACACCTGCTATTTATTGCAATCATTGGTTGTTACAAACTTTTAACAGTAACAAAAAATAGCAATTAATTCCTTAACATTCGTAATCACAAAACAAAAGTAATCTGAAATTGTACGCAGTGGTGTAGTCGTAAAAAAAAAAAAAAAAAAAAAAAAAAAAAAAAAAACAGAGGGTATACGTTCTAAGCAGAGGGCATACGCTTAAGGCAGAGGGTATACACTAGTGTATATATACTATAGTTTTCTTGAGAAACAGAGGGTATACGGTGTTCCTTACAAAAATCCAGAGGGTATACGGCGTATACCCCCATATCAGTGGCGTGGCGTGGCGTGAAAATTTTCGGTGGTCATCGCAATTATTTAAGTTTGTGGTGAAAAATTATTAACTCTAAAATTCAATGGTTGAATGTTCAAAAAAGAAACTTTAAATCTTACCTTTACTTATACATGAACTCCAAATGTTCTGCTAAAACTGGATCGTAGAGTTTTAAAAGCTTATTAAGAGTTTTAAAATATTGCTTGGTCATCGCCGCATCGTGCGATGACCGGACGCCACGCCACTGCCCCATATACCCTCCACTACATCCTTGACTGTACGTCAAAAGTGGCAAATGAGGTGCTTCGTACCATAACTAGTTTTATAAATATTTAGATATTGGTGCAATAGCTGTTGCACTCTTATGCAAAAATACACGAATACAAAACTTATTGCGATTCTACATAAAATTTAGTTATACGGAAATTATATGACTGCATCTTAAATAGGACGCAATCACCATGGCAACCTAGGATCATTACCTATCATGGGATAGCATTGAATTAATTAGGTGTGATAGGATTTAACAGAATGAAGAAAACTTTTATTCATATATTTTTAAGTTTTGATTCGATTTTCATAAAATTTGTAATGAAATTCTGCAACGATTATATATATTAAATTCCAAACCATTCGGTTGGGTAGTTTTTGCGTTGTTATATGCGACAGACGGACGAAGCAGACGACGACTATAGGTGTTACGTATTTATATAAATACGAATGCACCTAAAAAGTATTCGACAAGTAAGTTTGATATTATTTATAAGAAATGATAATGCTAATTACCTTGTAGCTTTTTCTCGGCGGCGAATCGCATCTGTTACGCGATTTGACAGCGATTTGACTAGCTGCACGGTAACATTTTTGTCAATTGTTTACCATTCTTCTATGAACACTTCTTTTATATCCGTTTTAGAAGAAAAATGTCCTTCGTGTAATTTATTTTTCAAATGACCACAATGCAAACAATACAAAATTAAACGAAAACGTAATATTTACTTATTAGATTTTGTAAAATTATTCAAATAAGTCATACCAAAATGAATAAATGAGTACATTATTATAACTATAACAAAAACTCGTAAAAATCTACAATTATACAGTGTCTCAAAAGAATGAGTTACACAGAAAAAATGAGTTGAAAATGAGGAGATATTTTAAACATACGAATGTATTTTACGCTCATAGGCTTAACATTAGCGAAGGGAATTCAGAAATTGACTGGCTAGCAGCCTTAAGTCGGAATCAACTTAATGGTTTGTAAAAGAGATCATTCTTCCGAAGGAAAAAATCCCATCATCATGTAGTAATAATAACTTGCTATAATATCACATAAAATTGTGTAAACATTAAAAATTTACTTATTATTATTATTTTTTAACTTTCATAGGATTGAGAGCGTGTGGCCCATGAGCTTGTGTCTTAGTCTGCACCAGGAAACAACGGCTAATTCTAAAAATTTTAAAAGGACATTATCCAGCCTATGGGCTTTCAACCGTATCGTGAATTAATCTGGTTACGTGCATTATCTGTTTACAACTGAATAATTTAAAAAACTACATGAGTCACATAAAAAAAAATCAAGAATAAATAAAAATTATGCTTCGTACGAATGCTGGATTTTTTTGTGCTCATTATGTATTTTAGATCTTTAAATTTGTAAATCGATTATCAGTTTTTTATTTTTTTTTAATTAAAAATAAAGAACTTTTGGGCAGGTTGTTTTTGCACGAAATGAGATTTAACAAATGATAAAAGGAATGTATTAATCATATGTTTAGTGTTTATTTGATAAAATAGGCATAAATCATAAACGTGTAAATCTGAAAAGCTGACATTAACGTATACATTCACCATCGTGTTTGATTACATTTTATTGTTCTGTTGTTGGCCATTGGAATATATCAGGTGTCCTAAAATGGACTGACTATGATTTTAAAATTCAATAACTTGCAAACGGTGACGATGTTAAAGAAATTCTTGCAGGAGAGTAATGTATATGTCAGAAGTTTTTTTAATGTGATTTTTGGTTTTAGTTTCAAATATGAGCGTTATATGGCGCTGCGAGCAGTGGACGTCCAATTGAGGCAGAAGCAAAGGTCATTCAGCCATGGTAACGAACGTGGTCAAACGTATGGAGTGGGTCATATTCATCGATACAATTTTGTTCTTAGGTTCGCGATTCTGAAATTAGTCTGTATATTATTTTAGAATCCGAATTTGCCACCAACAATATCCAAATGATACCGACTGAGTTGAAAATCGGACACTAAAAACAAGATTATATAGGCGAATAAGACCCACTCCATATGTTTGACCTCCATTTATTCCACCATTCCTTGATTATTTCAATTTCTGCCTCGACTGAGCGCCTACTGCTCGCAGCGCCGTCTATCGTTTATGTTTGAAACTAAAACCGGGAATCGCAAAAAACTCCTGACATCATACATTACTCTCCTGCAAGAATTTCTTTAACAGCTGTCACCGTTTGCAAGTTATTGAATTTTAAAATCAGTCAGTCCACTTTAGGACTCCCGTTATCGCGGCATTGTCATTGACCAAGTAAAGTTGCCCTTCCAAAAGCATAAATTTCTTTCTCGTGCCTTTTGAGTGGCGACGGATAAAGCTATATAATTTTTGCACACGTGTGAGTTTACCTTCAAGGATACGGTGTAACATAAAAGTGCATTTCGAAACTAAATAAATAAACTCATGCATTTTTTTAAAAATGAGATTCCATTCTTTACTTGGTAAGAATTTTGTTCGTGACTTGTATTATTCTCATTTTTTTCTTATTGCAGGTGATGCCATTCACTGCTGGGAATGTAACTCCAAATACGATCCCAATTGTGGAGATCCTTTTAAGCCACACACCATGGCTATGGCCGATTGTAGCCAACGGTTTCTTTCACACGAAAATGCTATAGAAGCTACAATTTGTAGGAAGCTCACACAGAAAGGTAATTTTTACCATAATTTCTTATTTATGTCAACTTCCCTTTCTAATGCCCAAACAATCACCGTTCAAAATCACGAAACATTGTATTTTGATTTGTTTTTTGAGAGGAATGAAACTTGGAAAGGAAGAAACTATATGGGTCATTCTCATAGGTCGGGAGCCGGCATCACAGACACATGGTTCGTACGGGTACCGTTATTTCTCAAGAAAAACTACCAGTATCTTTTTATAAAAAAAAGAAATCTAGGTTAAACGCGCAAAATTTCGCCTTCGCTTAAGAAGAGATTTTCTCTAAGATAATACTAGTGCCGAAAAATTTGCAGGGCTGCAAAATTCAAGGAGGCGTATGAACCATGAGACAACCACCTCATCGAGTTGGAGGCTGAAATTCCAGAATTACTAAAACTCGATTCCCACATTAAAACGCAATTGGTCTGCAAAGTCATATCTTGGTGGAAAACACCTAAAAACCAGATTTTACCGGTTGACTCGTAGGTTTACCATTGTCTTTTCCTGCTCCCAGTCCGCCATGTTTTCATATCTTTTGGGTACAGGAAAACGCAATGGTAAACCTACGAGTCAACCGCTAAAATCTGGTTTTTAGGTGTTTTCCACCAAGATATGACTTTGCAGACCGATTGAGTTTTAATATGAGAATCGAGTTTTAGCTAATTCTGGAATTTCAGCCTCCAATTCGATGAGGTGGTTGTCTGTACTAGAGATCTGCACGAGCCGCGCTCGGGCCGATTTTCATTCGCGGCACTCGGGCATGGCCATACTTTTTCCTGAAGGTTCGGGCCGGGACGGGTCTAACTTATTTTTTCTGTACAGAGCCGAGACTGGTTTCGTTCCTAGTTTTCACGGTCCCAAATCTTCAGTCCTAGTTTTGAGCCAGTCCGTATGAAAATCATTGTCTCAGCGTGGGCTGGTCCATTCAAAAGTCAGTAAATTAGACCTGGCCCAAAAATTTTTGAACAAAACGCATATATTTTTAAATTGCCATAACATTAAAATTATAACATTAAACATTAAAATTTATTCTTTTTAAAGAATAGTAGATTTCTGCTCTTATTAAAATATAACTGAATTTAAATACTGTAAAACGTGTGAAAAAGAACCTGCCTATGACGGAACCCTACTTTAAACTGAAAAACGTGTTGACCCATGCAAAATTAATATACTAATATGTAAGAAAGAATATGTAATACATTTACACTTGCTAAGAAGGGAACTTGTCTACAACGCATTTTTGTCTTTCCTATGCAATCCCGTCTTGGAAGATTTTAGTGTATAGTATTTTTCAGATTTTCAACACTTCATTACGTGGAATATGGATTAACAATATTCATGATAACTGAAACATTTACATACGAGAAATAGTCATTAAAAAAATAAATATCGCAGCCTGCGGTACTTCTATAAAAGTAAAGTTTATGAACATGAAAAAAAGTTAAGATAAATATTTTTGGTCAGAACTCCTCGTACGAGGCAAATTTTTAGCCAAATCGACGTAAAAATCAATATTTTGTAGAAATTCACTTTTGCCGAGATTTTAACTTTTTTTCGGACCGGGCCGGGCTCGGGTCGAACTTTTAATTTTTGCTTCGGGCCGGGCCGAATTTCTTTTTTCTTTGAGTCGGGCCGAGCTTGGAAATTTCGGCCAGTGCAGACCTCTAGTCTGTACGGCTCTTGGTTTATCAGATAACAGTAAATTTTGTCTTAACAAAACAAAACCAAAAATTGTTTAAATTTCCTGATTTTAATTGAAATTACTCCGTATGATAAAATAGTAATTTTTGCTAAGGATTAGTATGCAGACTTTTTTTAAGTGCCAAAATTGTCATTACTATGCCCCTGAAATTTTAAGTCCGCATTGTCTTGATAATGATCACAATGACATTTTTAATGTTTAGGACTAAACGATAACAATTGAAAAATTATCAAGCACTTATTCTGAAACCGGTCTCAAACTTTTTTTATAATTAATTCAACAAAGTTAAATTATTAAATATGAATTTCAGCTATAATTGCCAAAACGTCAAGTAAAGGCTTGCTGTAGAGACGAAAAAATTTTGGTGTTTATGTGTATGTCTCGCGATAACTGCCGCAAAAAGCATCCGATTAGCTGGTAATTAAGTAGTATATTGGGGATGTAACCGGAATAAGCTATATAGTTTTTGGTTAAATTTGGTTCATTTGTTCGAAAAAATAAGCATTTTCTTTTATATCATAATGCTTTTCAATGGTAATACAATTTTCAAATTTTAATATGCGGGGACATAGTACCTTTCAAGTCCAAAATTGTTCATTATGCTTTTTGCGATTCAACATAGATCAGTAGTTTTTAACACTTTCTAACAAAGTTGAAAAGTGTTTATGCATTCGGTTTGTTTGTCTGTCTGTCCACGCTCTCGCCTCCATAATTATACTCGGTTAGGGGGGGGGGGCAAAGTCCCCTTGAAGAAATGTTCATTTTTATTGAAACAATAAACAAATTACTTGCATAATTGCATGGAATTGTGTTTAATATAATAGTTCTTTAAAGTTAGATTTTCTGAAACTTTGGAAGATGTTATATGCTTAAAATATACATGTAATCTAACCTTATTAAATTGCGGATTGCAAGATGTTAAATATTGTGAAAATTGAGATAAAAATTAAAATTTCTTGTAAAATTGACGTTGAAGAGCCTAATCTGAAGGTTTACTGGTAAACTTGATAAGGACATTTTCATTTTTTCAATTTTTTTAAATATGAATTTTTTATTAGCTCCCGGTATACTATTTCTTTCTCCCAGCAAATAAAGTGTGGTCTCCAAAAAATAATGTTCCTTTGAATAAGCCAGCCGTAAAACAAAGCAGATGTATCATTGTACTCTAAAAAATTCCAATAGAGTATTTAAAACTTCTAAGCATCGCACATTTTCAATTTTTACACCGTCGCACAGTGGGACGTTTTGACGATCTAGGTGGACAAAATTATTTCGTTGAAGTTTAGTTTTTGCTGTTTTTTTAATACATCACTAATAAAATACTCAAATAGGGATAAATATTTGGTTATTTAACAACGTCTTAAAATAAAAATACAGGGCGCCCAATAAAGTCTGTTCCCATCCTCTTAACTGCCAAACGACTGCATTTATATTCATAAACGTGGTGTCTATGTATAGTATAAAAGCTATGCGCTACTAGATGAGACTCCTTACAGCGCCACCTGGTGCAAAATGGCTGCATTAGCGCTTCTATCGCGAAAACGGTTCGATATATGGAATAAAAGTGAATGACAACACCTTGTGAACGTGAACGCTAAATGCATCTCGTTCTGAATATGAATCTGGTTTTCGATATAGGAATACTAACTGAGCTGTTTTGCACCAGGTGACGCTGGAAGGTGTGTCATGTTAGAGATCCTACAATGGATTACCAAGTTGGAGTTTCTCTATGTCATGTGGTAGAGCATAGCCACTTTACAATACCTAGACACCACTTTTATGAGTATAGCTGAAACCGTTCGGCAATTAAGAGCGTGGGAAGGACTTTAGTGGGCATCCTGTATGTATACTGCATTACAAATAATGCGTTAAACATACTTATTTTACAATTAAGTAAAAAACAATTTAATGCACACTTGTAAGTTAACATTAATTTCTTTTTTGTATTTTTGTCTACTGAGAATTTCTCAAGAAATTTGTGTGGTCATCCTGAAAAATAAAAATTTTAAAATAAAATCATATTAAATTTTTTTTAATGTTTTGTGGTACCGTGTAAAACATATAAATGCTACCAAAATTATTTTCGGTTGATAAAACGCTGCTGTGTGAATAAATAACCTATATAAATTTTATTCCATTTGAAATAAAATTTCTGCATATAGACGGTAATATATTCGAATATTTTATGTGTCCCTGTGAAAGAAATACAACTGCTACGCACTTTGTTTTCAATTTAAAAAATGCTATTGTGTATCTCAATAATTTATAGTAATTTTGAGAAATTTAATTAAAATTTATGCTTTTTAGCAACAATCTTTCCGCGATTTTTGTGCGACCCTGTAAAAAAGGCATAATTTCTACGTTCGTCAAATTATAATTTAATAGAATTGTCCTCGGAAAAACACATGTAGGAAAAGTTTGAGCTCAATCAGACAATTGAAATTGGTTTAAAATTGTCTTGCAAGATTTGAACTAATCTTTTATGTGGCCCTGTAAAAAAAGCGTAACTGCTACGTTCCATAAATTATAATAATATTGCATTGTCATCAGAATTATATATCCTGAGCAAAGTTTCAGCTCAATCGGATTATTGAAATTGGTTTAAAATTAACTTGCAAATTTTAATCTAAATTTTTGTAAACCCTTGTTGCAACACTATTCTAAACAAACTTCTACGCTCTTTAAATCATCATGATATTGTATTGTCATTCAAATTACACATTTATTCATTGTTTCGGATCAATAGAATAATTAAAAGTGATTTAAATTTCACTTTCAAGATTTGAACTAAACATCATACATGCACTGGAAGTTAATATGATGCTTGTTTATTAATAAAAACGTACTGATCTGCAGCTATCTGCAGGAGTTTGTTTAATTTTTCAATACTTTAGGAATGGCCCTTTTGATTAAAAAAAAAAAAAAAAAATGCTTATTGCTGAATAATGCAGAATAATTTGTTAAAAGTCAAGATGAAATTTGTAAACAATATCAAGGATCATCCAGAATTTCAGCCTTTGAAAAAAGCGATAAAGCGGGTTTAATGTGGCTTATTTTCAAACAAAAATGGGTTAAATCTGACCTTGACAAAGCTGTGACATTGATTAGCAAACTCGTGCTTTCAAATAAAACAGAATAGTCACGACGTGCTTTCAAACTTAGCCCCTTAATGCTCGAAAAAATTACATTTTGAAAATTCAAATTGCTTATTGGCACCACTTTTATAAACAGGAAATATTCACCTTATTTAATGACAGGTAAAACGATACTAAAATATAGCCAATTTCACTATTTTATAAAACTGGTGGGAATCAAACAGTCTGAGTAAAAGACACAGCCCGTGAATATGACGGGAGCGAGAATTAAGGGGTTAAAGGAAGCTAGTGCAACATTTGAAACTCCCTCAAACTGCGCAAATGGCTACTTTAAGGCCACAATTAGTCGACACCTCTGATTTTTTAAGCCAAAACTAGTACGGATCTCGAAAATACAGACATTCAGCTACTAGTACACGTGGTTTTGTCAATTTCCGAGATAATCGGAAAAATGGATTTTGTCCACCTAGATCATCAGAACGTCCCACTGTGCGTCGTATTGGGGAAAAGAGTACTTTTTAAATGCAGTTTGTTTGAAAATTGCATCGCTATATATTTTTAAGATATTATTTTTTTTTGTAATTTTAATAGTCATTTGTTTAATTTTGGCAACTTAAGTACTCCATTTCTGTAGAAAATAAAAGAAAAATAGTTGGAAAATAGCAATTATTTCTGTTGCCATTTTCCCATAAAAATGAAAGAAATGTACTTAAAATATGTGCTATTTTGAAAAAATATAAATGATTTCTGATAAAACATTGCGCTATTATAAACTATATTTAAGTATCTATATTATTACAAACAAATGAAGGCAGATGTATCATGAGATAGCCGATTTTTTTGTCGAGTTTCTTGAATGACGATATCTCTTTTTTGGATTTGTGTATTATTCAGCGATAGTGACGTCATATGCGTACTTTCGAAGCTAACGTAAAAGACAGGCTACCGCGGTGGGTCTGATTCTTCTTTTTTTACAGACCGCTGAAGTCACGAGCAATGCACCAATGAAAAAAAAAAAAAAACAATAAAAAATATCAATTTAGCACTTAGCAAGGCAGTTTATCAGAGCTCTGTTTTTCAAATTTGTGTCTAGGCAAAGCCTTTGTAAATATATCTGCCAATAGTTCATTACTGTTAACATAATCAATGTTCAAAGATTTATCCTGGTACTTTTCACGGATGAAGTGGTACCTAACATCAATGTGTTTGGTGCGTTTATGGTACACTGGGTTTTTTATTAGTTTTATTGCTCTTTGATTATCAATATGCAAAGTGACATTCTTTTCGCAAAATGATGTTTCATCTATGTCACATTACAGCTGGCGGAGCCACATAACTTCTTTAACTGCAGTAGATGCCACTATGTATTCAGATTTAGTGGTAGATGTTAACACTGAAGATTGTCTACTAGTGCTCCATGTAATGGCACCACTTGACAACATGAAAACATACCCAGTGGCGGACCTTCTGGTGTGTCCAGGTCACCAGCGAAATCCGCATCAGAATAAGCCACAAGGTGAAAACCTTCTCATTCGGGCATATACTTAATGCCATGATAGGGCGTTCCTTTCAGGTATTTCATTATTCTTTTCATAGCATTCCAATGTACTTGGCTATAGTTATTTTGGAACCGACTTACAAGGTTTAAAACATATGTGATGTCAAGAAGCATGGTAGCAGAAAGAAACAGTAGTGACCCAACAGCTTCACGAAATGGCACACCAGTTTCTTCTAAAATTATCTCGGGTTCAGACGACAAAATTATATAGGGATTTGCTGGGACACTAACTGGGTTACAATGCTCAAGGTTGAATTGTCTTAAAATTTTCTTAATGTAAGCTTGTGAATGGATGAAAATTGAGCCATCTATATTTTGATCAATCTCAATTCCAACAAAACAACTTGATTTACAAATAGTGGCCTCAAAGTTCTTGTTCATATTTTTCATTATGTCATTCAAAATTTCTTCATCTTCACATAGTAAGAGAACATCATCAACATACAAAATGAGAAGAACTTTCCTACCTTGGAAAAGACCATGGAATATACAGGGATCAGCCATACTCTGAATGAATCCTTAATTTCGCAAGAAGTCTGAAAACTTCTGGTTCCAACATCTTAATGACTGTTTTAAGCCATATAAGGATTTTCTTAACTTTCATACTAAGTCTGGATCAATAAGTAGATCTGGAGGAGGTTCCATGCATATCTCTTCATCAATATCACTATACAGAAATGCTATTTTGATGTCATAGTGCAATATTTTTAACTTCTTTCGAGCAGCAATTGCCAAAATCACTCGTATGGTACCATACCTGGTTGTTGGGGAGAATATTTCATTGAAATAAACTCCCTCCACTTGTGAGAACCCTTTTGCACACAGGGTGAACCTTAAAACGCCCTGTCTTTCTATTCGGTAACTGCTTTACGTTAAACACCCACTTTAATCCAATTATATTTTTCCCTTCTGGATATTTTACCAACTGCCAGGTGGTGGTGTTTTTCTGTAGCGATTCGAGTTGCTCTCTTATTGCATCTCTCCACTGCTCTGATTGATGGGAGTTAATTGCCTCTTCATATGTTTTGGGAATTTCAGCGACATTTACATCATAACGCTTGGGAATTCTTATATTTTGCTTGGGTCTGAGATTTATAAGAGGAAGCTTCATCATCTGAGATCTTTGATGCATTAAGTGTAACACTATTATTCGTCAGTAAGCGTGTATCAGTTTGACTCACTGGTAATATCTTGGTATTCAGAGTTTCTTGCTGAAATTGTCTTTTCCTTTTGTGAATGAATATCTGGTGCACTTGTTCTTTCATTAAATGTAACATCCCTTGAATTTTTTTATTGTTTCTTGATGCAGGATCTAAAAGCCGATAATTTGTTGAGTTTCTTTCATAGCCAATAAAGATGTTTTGATACTTTTTGGGTGTAATTTCTTTCGCAATTGCTCTGGCACATGCATATGCTTCTGAGCCAAAAGTCCTCAAGTACTTGAATGATTTCTACTTTCCTACCCATAGTCCATATGGAGTAGACCCAGGAGACTGACTTGTCGGTACATTATTCAAAATATTCACAGCTGTATTAACTCCTTCAGCCCACAAAATCAATGGTAAACTCTTGCAATGTAGCATTGACCGAGCAATTTCCATAATTGTTATCATACTTCTCTTCTCTTTTCCGTTCTGCTCAGGAGTATAAGGAGCCGTAGGCTTAAGTTCTATACCTTTTTTATGCAGAAAATCTTTGAAGTCATGGTTTATTAATTCTCTACCACTATCTACTCTAAGGGCTTTCACTAGTTGTTGAATGTTTATCACAAATAGATACAAACTTCTTGAAATGTTCTAAGATGTATGCTTCAAAAAATGCAACAGAAACATAACCAGTAAACTCAGCTTTAAAAATCACAAAATAATTACCACCACCTTGAGGATGTTGACATTAGACCACACAAATTACTGTAAATGAGTTCACCAGTTTTGGTAGATTTGTATTTTCCATAGCTAAAAGAAAGTTTATGATTATGCTGTTTGCCGTATTGGCAGCCGTCACAAAAGAATTTCTCAACGTCTGAAAAGTCAATCTTATCAACGATTCCTTTTTCACTTAACTCTCTTAAAGCCTTAAGATTAATGTCACCTATTCTCTCGTGCCATAATTTAATATTATCTGTAGCAGTTGCATTAGATTCAATTCAATGAGTTTCATTGTTTTGAATAACATTGCATATAAGTTGTTCGAAGTACGGACAGCTGAAGCAATAAGGTTATCATCACGATTATAAATTTTAGCACTATTACCAGTTTTGATAATTTTCATATCCTTATTTGCTGCAGTTCCTTCAGAATATAAAATTTTCTTTAAACCTGGCACATACAGTACATTTGTTATTAAACCCTCAATCTAGGTATTGTTTAAAATTTCAAAATTCTTACCTCACCTTTTCCTTCTATTGGGAGCTCTGTGTTATCCCCCAAGGCGAATTTTGTCACTTCCATTTAACTTTTGAAAGTCACTTAGTGAGTGTAAATCATATGTCATATGTGCTGATGCTCCACTGTCAAGTATCCACTGGTTTTCTTAACAGCTCTTTATTTCTTTCACTGCGCTAGAGGCATTGTATCCTATGGAATCATTAGATGTACCTGAGCCATTATTTTCCATTATTCGACAGCAGTAGCATTTTATCTTCGATTTGTCCAGTTAACCTGTTCTTTGATTTGTTGTTGTTGAAACCATGCTTGCCGGAAGCTGCGGTATGTTGTCGGCAAAGTACCCAGAATTTTGGTAATGAGAGTGATTTCATTAATATTTTCGCCAGAGTTTTTGATCTGATATGCTAAATTCTCTACCCTGGCAATATACTTTACAGCTGTTTCATTCATGCCCATTTTAAGTTGGTGAAATTTGTACAATATTAACATCTTTTCGAAGTCCGATTTTGCTGAAAGACCGACTGCAACTTTGTTAACATGCTACATGATGTAGAACAGCTTTTAATTAGATTTGCTTCATTTCCATCGCTGCAGTAAGGATGAACATAACGATAGCATCGTCTTTTTCCCATTTTGCAATCTCGACGTCAGGCTTAGCTTTCGATAAACTCGCGACGCCGATCACGCCCGCTTTCAAGGGACAGTTTATTTCGAAACGCCAGTGGCTTTTTCCGTCGAATTTATTCATTGACGACAAATCAAGTCCAACCATGGTTATCTTAATCAGCGTACGATGTCAGTGATAACAACTTTCTAAACAGCTATAGCAACAAATGCTACGAAAATAAACTAAACTTTAGTTTCAACAGAAAGTTGATAACATGAACGTAAATTCTGGGCCCATAACCTATAAAAACTTATCATTTACACTTGCATAAAGTATTATTTATTGCTTACCACAGTGGCCATGCCACATTGTACACATAGTACGAAAAGCGCCAACTGACAACATCTAAGAACATGTTGCCTGATGCACAAGTTAAAGTTTAGATATGAAGAAAATACATGGAGGAAAATATACAAATACAAACATAATAATAATATTCTTGGTTAATATAATGAGTCAAGTAAGAATTTAAATATTAAACTTAACACTAAATAATTTGAATATACTTTCAAATCTAGGTTCAGAGTAAACTATAGTATTATAAGTAACAAAATATGAAACATTAAACATATATCTGCAGTAGAATTTATAAAATCGTGCGCGTAAAATGCATATTTCGATATTCATATTTTTCAAAAACCACTTCTGTCGTTATGATTTAATTAATTAATATTACTAAATAGTATATGTTTATTTGAATATTTTATCAAGCCATAAGAATGTGTGAAAGTAAAGAAAAAAAATGTTCCGTTTGATTCATTGGTTAAGAAACTACAGAGTGTTTCGTACTGCTTTAAATAAGGTCATTTTCTGGCTGCTCAATGTGATCTGCCCCCTTAAACTTCAGCAGCCTAAGCTAAAAATTACCTGAAATCCTCATATCTAAGTTGCATTTTCGTCAAATCACAGGGGTGTCCTAGCAAGTTTTCGCAAGCCACCTTCCATTTCAGAGACGGAATTTGTGTATATCGCTCACCGGCAAGAAAAGTGACACATCTCGACAAAAGTAAACTTCACAGAAGAGGCAAAAAAATTGCATAATTTTGCTAAAAGGTGAAATTGTGCCCTTTAGCTCTACATGCAGGAATAAAAACGTGCGTAAAAGCATAAAACACTTAAGAATGAAGACGTAGGATGAGGTTTGGAGGGTTGGGTAATTTTACCTCCTCACACAATCCACCCCACTTTTGTGGTCACAAATGGACATATAGCGTAATAAAGGACTTTTCCGTATAACTACACTGATGAAACTGTTTGTGTAGTAAAATACACCTATGACGGGCCTGTTAGTGGAATAAAACGCAAAATGAACTTTTGCGAGATGTGTCACTTTTCTTGCGGGTGAGCGATATGTCCTTTTCGCCTAAAATCATAGGAACTTCGCAAATCTACGTTTAAAATTTGCTGAAATTCTCCAGTCATATAATGGAAATTATGTTAAATGAATTTCAAACGTCAAGAGTGCTTCAGCAACTGTTCTGCCCTGTACTTTTTACTTTTTTTTCCAGTTTTTTGAACGAGTGTTATGTTCTTCGTTCATGAGATCTTTCATTCAAAGTATTAAAATACGGTTTCAGGAGAAATTGACTTTTTTCATCTGCTAGAACATACAGGGATAAAAATAAACCTGCGTTTTTGCTTTTATCCAACTTTTATAATATGACATGCTCTGTTCAACCTCAGAAAATCGCCAGTTCTGTTTTATATATTAAGATTTATGCGATTATGTTGTTTTATCCCGAAACGAATGCTCTGAATTTTAAAGATACTCTACAAAATTGGGTATTAAATTTATTTTAAATATTGATTACGTTACAGATAGCTTAATATTAACTAAGTGCTTATCATAAATTTTCAATATCTTTAAAATGATAAAATATAAAACATATTACGGTGAATTTTTCTGAAAAAGTTTTACAATTTCATGATCCCGTATCTAAATTAACTTTTACAACTGGCTGCACTTACACATATCTGAAATAACTTTTAAGATTGGCTGTTTCGTAATATTTGAAAAACCCATGTGATCAATTCCCTCTGATAATTTGAGAAATGCACAGCTGTATTTTTGCGAGAAACGAGAGAATTCTGAAATGGTAGATATGTTGAGAAAAATTATGCTAAAATGCACCATTTTATTCCGATTGTGGAAGATATGCTTAAAAGAAAAAACTTTTCAGGTTTTATGTTAACGATTTAGTTTATGGGGGAAAAAATAGCTTATGAAGTATTTTTTTTCGTTTGTTACATTAGTATTACACGAGACATCAGAATTTCAAGCGACAAAACTGTCCCCCATCTTTGTCAGAACCGGATTTCCAAAAAGTTAATTCATTTAAGCGAAAAAATGTCATGGCATAGGTAGAAATACAGTAAAAGAATTATTGACCTGAGATTAGCAATATTTTTTAAAATAAGCTATTTATTGCTACTATTTATTATTTTCTTCTATCTTTAGAAGAAGAAAGTATTGGATTAGTGAAAAAATTTGACTTCCGGTTTTCGACGGATTTATGCGTTTTAGAAGGTCCTGAACACTATTTGACGGTTTTTAGAAAATTTCTGTCTGTGTTTGTATGTGACACAAATTTTGTGGGCGCTCTATCTCAAGAATGAATGCCCGGAATTTATTAAAACTTTAGATTCTGCTATATCTTGATATAAATTGGTGCTGATTAGTTTTTGTTAGAAATCACCCTAGAGGCTGCTATGCTGCATTTTTCACGATTTCTGCAAATAGCTCCATTTCAAGAACTAATGCACGAATTTTCATCAAACTTCAGATTCAGCTAAACGTTGACACAAATTGTTGCTGATTATGTTTTGATGTTAAATGCCCAGTAGATGATGCTGCTATGCTGCATTTTTCGCGATTTCTGCGGTAGCTCTACCTCAAGAACTAAGGCACGGATTTTCATCAAACTTCAGATTCAGTTAAACTTTGACATAAGTTGTTGCTGATTAGGTATTC
The DNA here is from genome assembly GCA_963932465.1 of Maratus speciosus. Taxonomy (NCBI): domain Eukaryota; kingdom Metazoa; phylum Arthropoda; class Arachnida; order Araneae; family Salticidae; genus Maratus; species Maratus speciosus. The sequence goes on along the minus strand of OZ010786.1, from coordinate 104,521,018 downwards.
GTGTAAATCATATAACAGTTAATGCTTTTAATGATGCACTTTTCACGATTTTCGCGGTATCTATATCTCAAAAACTAATACATTAAACTTCATATCCTGTTGCACTTTCTCATAATTAGATTCTTATTAGGCTTAGATGTATACTGCGTTACAGAAACCACTTTTATGATCTTTGGGTTGGAAATTTTGTTTGCAGATATCTAAGAGTGTGGGTACCGAAATTCAATGATTTGTTTGAAAGTTACGACACCTATACGTCTTTTTTAAATGCATACAATTTCAACGAACCTGTACTTTTAGAATGTTCATGATGGGCATAGACTACTGCTATTTACATTTGACACTATGGCAGCGAATTTCGAAGTATTAACATGTATGAGATAGAAGAAAGTTTTAGTATTGGCATTATCCATTGGCACAACTTAAATCCGACTAGTTTTATTATTAGTAACCAAGGTTCGTTGATATATATCAATGGATGTATATCTGATATTTATTTTTAAAATATCACGATTTTTGATATTTTCGATATTTTCATATACTTGATATTTATTTTCTAAATATCAAGATGTTTGGTATTTATTTTTCAAAATATCACTGTGCTACAGGGCCCGACTTATGCAGGGGCATGCGGGGCAGCTGCCCCGGGCCCCCCTTTTTAGGGGGGCCCCCATGAGAGTAATCGTGATTTTCATTAAAAGGTGCCAAACAATTAAAATTAGCCAAAAGTGACCAAAATTCATATATTTTCAAACATTTGGGAAGGAAGTGCGTCCCTGTCCCGTTTCTGCTTCCAGTACCCCTTCCACCTATGCAAAAAACAAACTATGCCACTAGAAGACTAGCTATTAATATTTTATTATAACAACTTAGTGTTTTCTACTGTTTTCAAAAGCATTTTTTTATTAACGTTTCCCTCGTAACGTGGCAAGTTAAAGCCATTAATTATGACCAATTTGGGGCATTATCTTTTAAACGTCTTATAACTTACGTAGATAAGCAAAGTAAAAAGTTGCGAAGAAATACTCCTATCAACCAATCTGTCATTTTTCCTACTATTATACTACTAGTATTTTTCCTTAAAGTTATGACCATTATATTATGTTATAACCTGTATACGGGAGTAGTACTGGGTACAAAATTTATACATACAATATGTATGAAGTTTAGTACTAGTCATTTCCACATTATTCGAAAAAAAATTCTATAGATAGAAGCCCCCTCCCCCCCGAATGATGCTTACCCTGGGGCCCCCCATAGTCTAAGTCGGGCCCTGACTGTGCATTTTCATATTTTCAGTCAAAACAAATGTAAATGAAATTTTCAACTTGAAAGATAAATTGTCTAATTTAGATAATAAGTTATATAAAGTTTCATTAGAAAAGAATATTTTCTGATTTTGATTTGGTTGAGTCTAAATTGAACAATATGTTAGGAAATAAAAAAATAAGACAAACTTACATATATGTTAAAATTCTTCATTAAAAAAATAATTTTGTATTAATTTTTTATATAAATTTCTGATTTCTTAATACTGAATTTGTATTATTTTTTTTTAATGTGCATAAAGCAAATTTTATCTGTTTTCTATTAGTTGATCTTTTCAATTTGTTCTAAGTGTGTGTGTGTGTGGGGGGGGGGGGGGGGGGCAGGAAAAGAGATGCATTTTTAGAATATTGTTTAAATTTTCTGCAATATGTTTTAGTTTCTAATTTATATTATGCTTAAGAATATTTATCGCCAGCAGTGAGTTGAGTATTTTGAAAATATCGGATATATATCAAAATATCGGATATTTTCAAAAATATCATATTTACGAACACTGTTAGTAACTGATACTCACACCACAGATAATAAATGGACACCTTTTACCTTATTGAAGAATTATATTAAATAGAAAAATACATACAAAAAAACTATTTAAAAAGGAATGAATACACCTCTTAAAATCCTTGTGTGGGATAATTGCTGCACAATATTACTGAAAATTCCATCTCCCATTTCATGAAATGCACCCACAGCTTTTAAATCGTCCATTAAAAAAAAGAACATATCAGTTGAAAAATATATGTTGAAATTTTAGCATTTTGATCCTACCTATATACACAAGCTGAGAAAAAAAGAATTTAAAAATTGAAATACTGAATCCTTTAACCCCCCTTCAAGGGCGGTGGTTAAGTTTTGGACCACTTATTTTTAATTTCTAAATACTACATTGGCACCAGAATATAGAAGTGGAGAATTTTCTTTTATTAAGTACGCGAACAAAATACAGACTTCATATTTACCAGATTAGAAGAATCACAACCCTTTGATACATATGATGATGTGGCAAGGACATTGATGGCAGAGCACTTTGGTATTGACGAAGTTCCGGGGAATATTTATGAGTTTATCTCGGATAAGATCGAAGAAGATGGATTTATGGAGGTAACAACGAGAGAATTGAAATACGTAATGAGCAAACAAGAAAATAATAAGGCACCAGGCTGTGACGACTTAGATGCTTTGATTGTCAAAAATATTTGTAGAACCAATATGAATTATGTCAAGAAACTATTTGGAAAATGTCTGAAACATGGTCACTTCCCAGAGGCATGGAAATCTGGTAAGGTGATTTTCTTCCGTAAAAGGAACAAAGATGGTAGGTCTGCCAGGTCATACCGACCGATAACTTTGTTATGTATTTTTGGTAAGCTCCTTGAACGGTTAATTAAAATTAGGATTATGCCGAAGCTGGAAAAAGAAGAATTTTGGGATAATGGTCAACATGGATTCAGAGAAAGAAGGAGCACTATCACAGCTTTGGAGGATCTAAGAGAAAGAATTCGCATAAATCTGTATAATTATAAATATTTTGCAATGACGTCGGTTGATATACAGGCAGCATTTGATGCGGTGGATTGGCAGATATTGGCTATGTTGATAGATAGGTTACCAATAGCTCAATACTTAAAGAATATTCTGAAAAATTATATATCACGTAGAAGAATAGGATTTAGTTTCACGTATGGAATTATCTGGTATATATTATTTAAAGGCTGTCCCCAGGGAAGTTGCCTTGGTCCACTTCTCTGGTTGATCGTTGCAGACTACCTATTGAAGAGATATAGATTAAGACATGGCAATATATTATCCTACGCTGACGATTTCGTAGTTTTTGCAGGTGCAGACACAAGAAAAGAATTAGAAGAAGAAATGAACAAACGCATAGCATGGTTTGCAGAGATCTGCGAGAATTTACATTTAACAATAAGCAAGGAAAAATGCGAAAGTATTTTATTTGGCAGGTATTTGTTAGAAAACAGGCATCCTATTTTCAAGATTGGAACATCATCGATATCCGTAAAAGACTCAGTTGTATACCTCGGTGTAACTATTGACAGTAAATTAAATTGGATTAGACACCTTGAGAAAGTAAGAGAGGGGGTGAGAAATTTTACTTCAAACATAAAGAAAACAGTGCAGAGAGATAGGGGATTACAAGCATCATATAGAAAGATTTGGTATAATTCTGTGATAGAAAAACAGATAACATATGGTGCGGAAATTTGGTTTCCAGATTTGAAAGTGGATGCACTTAATAAATTAAGTTCATGCCAGAGGCTTGGATTATTATCAATTATCACATCATATAAAACAGTCTCTACGGACGCTTTGTGTGTATTGGCTGGTGTTGCTCCATTACACATTTCACTCAAACATTCTGTGGTGAAATATAGAACTATTCATGGGAATGCCAGTATCACAGAGAATGGAACAGAGATCAAGAAAGATAATATTATGATCAACTTGGTGACAATGGACTACCCAGATTATGGAGCTCTCAGTAACATTTATATCACAGATAAGGATAGTCGTGAATATCAGGGAATTAACATGCCATTAATATATACAGATGGGTCAAAAATGGCCAGTGGAGTAGGCGCCGCATACACAATTTTTGTAAATGGTGATTTTATCTTGGATTATAAGATCTCTTTAAATATTTTTAATAGCATATATCAAGCTGAACTGACTGCGATAAAGTATGCAGTAGATTGGGTAATAAACTCGAATTATAACAGTGCTGTCATTTTTACTGACAATAGAGCATCAACTTTGGTTATACAGAGAAACTTTCCTGCAAACGCCATTGTTAAAGAAATCTATGATAATATGAAAAGTCATCCGGAAAAAATGGTCACTATTGGATGGACCAGAGCACACGTTGGAAACGTGGGGAATGAAAGAGCAGATCGTTTGGCGAAAGAGGCAACAGATTCATCAATGGCTGACATAACTGCTGATGTATTATTTCCAATTTCTTTAGTTAAGAGAATCTGTAGTGAGAATACCATTAGACAATGGCAGGAAGAATGGACATCAAGTAAAAAGGGTAGAGACACCTATAAGGTTATCAAGAAAGTAAATACCGATTATGTGTGTACGAGTCAAGTTATGCAGTATTTTATAACAGCACATGGTAGTTTCCCAGAGTTCCTTTTTAGGATTGGAAAGAGAAGAAATGCACTTTGTGACTGTGGCACAGTGGGTAATGTACTGCATTATTTGTATGGACGCTGTCCTTTTGTCCCACATTTCTTCAACTTTGACAACTCGTTAAGCATCAGGCAAAATCTCAGGAGAGTAATCTTTGACAAAGACAATTATAAGAAACTTTGCAATATATACAATTCTTTAAACGAATTATATTCGTTTATTAGGTATAAATTCTGAGGCTGTAATTAGCTAGAATTGCGTTAGAAATTGAGAACATTGTCTTTTGATTCAATGTAGCATGTGCAATTGAACACTGAGCAATTCAATTGAACACTGAGCTTGATTTTCAATAACTTTGATACAAATATATATCTTGTTGAGGAACATTTTGGAAAAGTCAAAATATTTAATGTCTGAGAAGTACCAGCATTTCAAGTGACTTTAATTTACAATGTGTCTCTCTCTCTGTTCTGTGGTGCTTTGGGCATTTCATATACTTAATCCCATTGTGATATGGACCTTGAACATTGATGCATGCCTTACAGTATGTTGTCATTTCAGTGTACTTCAGTGTTCTTTTTATGAAGTTCTTCATAAGTTGTAGGTTACCTATAAACATTTCAGGCCGTGTTGGCAATCCTGTTTTAATGTTATTTGGTCTATATTTTAGTTGATGATCGTAACCTGTAAACCATCTGTAACCATTCCTGTAAACCATCATTTTTGTTATTTTGTTGCATGGCTACCTTAAACATGCGTATTTTGTATTTTTTTTTTTGTAACATAGCGAGTTTCTATTTATTAGCATATTTGAATATGCCATTGCTTCATTTTAGTAAGTTCTAATGTTGCCGTTGTTCGGGTCCGTTCGGGCTGTGGTAGAGCTGGATAGTGGTGCGTTCTTTTTCCCGCCAGGACATTAATTCCATTAACCTCGCGGTTGGCGTCCTGGTTGGGTGTCCCAAGTACGCGAACAAAAGCTATTGCTTATTTTGAAATAAATTTGTTTGTAAATTCCGGTGTCAATCACTCATTTCAGCATTTTGCGAACAGAAGTACCTTGCCCCCGAAAGGGTTAAAGGGAAAAGAATCCTGTAAAAACCTCTTTTGCCAATTTTTAATTATCCTATCTTTACGGCACTTTGTGAGAATATGCTACGAAAATTCATTTTACGCAAAAAGTTGTATTATTGTTATTTTTATCATTTTTCGAAAAAATTAAGGGTACGGAGTCCCCTTAATACGAAACCCTTCCTCCGCGAAGTCCTCTTCTGCGTAGGTCCTGCTTAGTGTTGCCAGGCGTTCCGCAGGATGTCCCAATGTTCAGAGTCTCGCATACCCTGCTGCTCCGAACACCTTAACTCTAGATTTTTCATGATGCACATTTTTTCTCTCTTAGTTTGCTACTCGTTAGTTTGCTTCAAGTAGAATGTAATGCAGTAAAACTTGTGAAGGCAGTATCTATCTATAAAGGAAAATTGTTATAGTCCCACCCAAAGAAATACCTTTCAAACTTACGTAACTAAACAAACCTATCTAAAACTGAATATTTTGCGGTTCCTAGAGATTCTGCTTTCACTAGTTTTGCTGTAAACCCTGTGTACTTTTCCTGAAGCTGTCTATAACGGAATTCTATTTTAATAGTAAATTCCTTTGTCCCTATGAGAGGACAGGGGGAAAGTTCCATTTTATATAGTCTTTCGTCTTAGCAAGTATAATTGTATGGTATTCCTACCATAGGGATAATGACATTTTTATGTTTGACAGGATTCCGGTAGGGACCTGATCCGTTAATATAAGGTTTACTATAGTTTTATGTCCCGCTCTTTTATCTTTATGTCCCGCTCTTTTATCTTTCTGCCCCACTGTTTGCGATACTGGACCTAGCAACACTAAGCTTGCTACAACTGTCTCTCTTAACCGCCTCCTGAGGGATACTCCTGCATTGAGAAATGCTAATTCTAAATTTGTTTTTCTTTTTTTTCAGTGGAAGGCGAAGAACGCATAATTAGAAGTTGTGGGTATCTGAATCCAGAAGAAGCTGGAACGTGCGTGTACAAAGCTGGTACCCATTCTGTATTCTCCGATTACTGCCAGTGCAAAGGTGATGGTTGCAACAAAGCCGGAAGCCTACAGCACCCGCTGATAGTGCAAATTCTTTTGCCTACACTGCTCATCACTCTGCTGTACTTCTTATCTTGAAAGTTCTTCCTGGTGGAGATATTGCTTCAGTACTGCCCTTGTGGGCACAGCAAAAAATGTTAATTCCTCAGTGTGCCGTGAGCGGATCAAAATGTAGGACATAAATTAATCCAGCAAAGTAGTGGATGAGATGTCACACTTATGGAAAAAGAAATATCTTCATTTTTGGGCATATTGTGCTTGAAGTATGGAAGAAATTCAAAGTTTTTTTCTTCTTAAATCACCTAGATTATACAAATTTCCTGGAAAGACTCCCTGTTCTAATAATACATGATCTATGTTTTTATATCATCTAACACTGAGGTATTTATACACGTTTCTTATAGAATGAAAAACCTCAACTTTGTACAGTCAAATTTAGTTCTTTTGTTTGGTACAATCTGTGTACCAACAAATATGTTAATTAAATTCAGTGCTTTTTTCCTTCAAGTACAACAAGCAATATAAAACTGACTATAAATAGATGTAAATGTCAAATTACCGAGAGTAGATTGAAAGCTGCTTGTAAGTTCAGCTTTCTTTTGTGTTTTGTTTTAATGAAGTCCGCTTGTGGAATTTAATCATTGTTTTCAAATGTGTTTTGAAAATTATCTATGTTTATAGTATGACATAATGATGATGTTCAGTCTTAAATACAACTTAAGATTATAATCTGAATATAAAATTAGGAAACTAATGTAATTTCTTTATTTTTAAGGCACTAAATCATTAAAATGACATTTTCAAAAGTGAGTTTCTTTGTTTGCTAACAAATTGGCATTATCTTTGTATACTTACAATTTTTGTAAAAATATTTCTAAATTTATTTTAGCAGTTTTCATTTTTTTTCTTTTTTTTTTAAAGGTCTATTTTTTCAAATGTCAACCTTAACATAAATATTTAGAATTCTTACCGAATTTTCACTTTGAAATTGCATACTTTGGCCAATAATTAGGATTTCCAAATCTTGATGTACGGCACAAATTTTTTATTTAATGAAAAAAAAAATTAAATATATATGTTGTTGAGTAATGAGATAGGCAAAAATAAACCTTATGCACTTAACATTATATTAAGTATATGGTGAATTAGTGCCAATTAAATATTAAAATTTAAGCAATAAACGAAATCTCTCCTATTGATTATCGAAATAAGTGTTGAAAAAGTTGATATCCCAAAAATAACTATTTGCTATAGCTGTGCGATAGAAATTGTCTCTATACTTTTATATTCTGATTTTTTTTTTTTTTTTTTTCGATTAGAATGAGTCATTAAAATAAAAAAGTTAATTTCTTTATTTTAGCACAAAAATAATCTCTCATCAAAAAAATCTTTTAAAATATATTTTTTACACTTGTTTCTCTCGGGTATGAGGGGTTTACTCTGTCCAGACTTTATTTTTTTTTTTTAATTTAGGCGTGTGCACCAACCAAACTAAAAATCAATGTTATAGTGAAATTGTCAGGAGCTATACAAAAAGATGCTATTGTTACGAACTCTTGTGCTGTGCATCATGATTGATCCAGACGATCTCCCAAAAATAAAATTCATGTGAATCCTCTGTGATACACGCAGTTGAATAAAGTTATGCTATGAATAACTGGTGATTCACACGGCGGTCAACGTGCTTATCGACCTATTGAGATTATCTTTGTCGTAAGGGAAATAAATGAATCTACATTGATAGAATCAAATATTAAATTTTAGATTTTTAAAAGTACATTTAATCAAATTTAATGGGCAATAATTACAAACTGGATACTTAAAAGTTCTTAATGTTAAGAAAATGCATCAGCGAACTTTTCAATTTATTTTTTAATTTAAATGTGGTAAAAATAAAAAAATAAATATTTATATATTTAGTTCTCCTCATCACCTTCCTTTTAAAAGAGCAAAATTATGTGAATATTGAACAGCTTGAGGCCACTTCTTTGAAGAAAAGTAGGTTTAAATAGCGTAAAGTTCAGGAAGAAGCAAAATAGGCTTTTGATGATGTGTACATAGGTGCCAAACTCTAACTAATGTTCCATAATGTGTGGGTTAATTTGACCCAGGTTTAATATGTTTCGAACCAGATTTTTCTTTCTAAGAAATGAAATTAAATAATATCCACGTAGAAACCTGAATTGAAATAAGACTAATATCAGACGAACGTCTTTTTGCACGCTTCTTTGTTTCAACATGAAAAAGAAACACATGCAATCGACTGCATAGGGAGTCTGTAGGAAGGAAAAAAGCGTGCAAAAAAGACGTCCGTCTGACATTAGCCAGTCGGCTAATGTCGACCGGCACAGCGGTCGACGTTAGAACGAATGTCGATAAATTCGTTATAAATTGACGAACGTCTTTTTTGCACGCCTTCCTTCCTACACATTCGATTGCATGTGTTTCTTTTTCATGTTGAAACAAAAAAGCGTGCAGAAAGACGCTCGTCTAACATTAGCCTAAAGTTTCATCAAATAAATTTTTGGGTTGGAAACGTGGTTAACCTAGGTCAAATTAATCTCATATTACGGAAGATTAGTGGGAGCTTGGCAGGTATGTGTGTATAAAAAAAATAAAATATGTATTAAAATAATGTAACAATTTCGTAAGAAAACTTTCCCAGTAGCCATTACATGGTATCGCAAATTAGCATCTTCTATCCTTAGGGAAAATAGGACAATTCCATCAATAATTAGGTCCGCTCATGGCTGGAATGTCCGTAAACTAGGACACATGCGAAGTCTTTCAAATTTTCTTATCTTTTTATATAGAATATTCAAATTTCTCCACCTTTTTCCGCAGCATCGAACATATTTGTAGATATAAATTATTCAAATCATCGTACACGATAAATTAGTTTAACTTTTTAAGAGCCAAGTGCCTACTTGGCCAAGCCACAAGTCTTTCAAATAAATTTATAGAAGTATGCTTTGTAGCAATAAATATTTTTCGTAATCTGTATAAAGATTTATCTGCATCAAGATCTCAATTAGTATATAAGCAAACAGTTCATTTTGCGAAACTTCCCAAAGATTGCTAGAAAGTTTAGAAAAGGATTTTCGCACAAAAATTATAAAAAAATACTTAGTTAAGAATACATTATTTAAGAATGCATTTAGAAATAAAAATCGTGATTTTTTTTTTTTTTTTTCCCATGGACATTAATACATAAAAAAAAATAATAGTTAGAATTTCTTCTCAATATATATGAACGAGGCACTAGAACTAACTTTTCTGCATCCTAAGTTATCGGATCTGATTATGAAAGTACATTGATTTTAGAACAGCTATGTGATTATTTGTTATTACATTTTTCTACGATGCCCATATAGTGATTTATATGCAAAAAAGTAACTTTCAAGCAAAGATAAGCTGTCGTTCTGAATCTCATAATAATGTTAAACTAAATATTATCTGAAAGGTAACTAAATTGCTTTATGGGCCCTATTAATTGCCAGTCCATTCTTAGCCAGTAAATCTTTGATTAAATATCTGTCTTTTAAAACATTGAGATATTTATCTCTTGTCTTCCCTTTCTGCTATACAGGAAAAAGAATCAACCATTGGCATTCTGTGCATTTATGAATAGGCCTAACTGAATCTTAAAATCTCTTCTGTAGAAACAAACCTTATAAAACTTGGTTACTGCTTTAAACATAAATTGATATATTCTACTGTAAACTGTTGCTTTAGATAAATTCTAACAGAAATAAGCAATTTATCATAAATAGGCTTTCTAATTAGTAGGAAGATGACGATATTTTAAAATTAATGACACTAATAGATGCCGGTATTTCACTTTTCACAGACAATCAATTATTTAACTATTTTCGAGTTAGAGATGAAAGGGAAAGAAATCTTCATAAAGTAGATGGTATCTTTAGTCTCGGATATTCTTGATTCGAGAATCTGGTGCAAAGTCTTGAGTTTTCTCCAAGTTACCTTAAAATTTGGGGTAATGGGACAAGTTTGCCTATTACTCAAGTGGTAATATGGTTCTGCTTGTAGGCTGGTTATGACTTAAAGCTTTCATTAAGTATTAAGTCTTAATAAAATCTTCTGTGATTATCGAAGTGGTTCAAGCACAAGTCTGCGAAAAAAAAAAAAACAGTTTAAAAGATCATTTCCGTATGTAGTATATTATAGGAAAAAGTACTTCATACTTCCCGAAATCTTATTACAAATCTCGACGATTTAAAGTTTAACAAAAGCTAAATACTATGTATTGTTTTAATAAAATGAGATAAAGGGAAAACGGTCTTTCGTCCGTCAAGTACTAATTTATTGAGAAATGGTTTGATAATCTTTAAGATTTTACAAAATAAATAAATAAATAAAAATGCCGTAGAACAAAACAATTTGAACAAGTAATCAATCATATTAAAAACTGTGTACATTAAAAAAAAAAAAAAAAAAAAAAAAGGAATATCTTGGTTCAAAGCCTGAACAATACATTACTGCCTTGTATCTGATCGTTGGCTAGAAAAATAACTGATATTCAAAATAAATGTCATAACCGACCTATAAATTTCCAGCATGTTATTTAAATGCCGAAAAATTAAAACAGAAAAGTTCATAAAAATTACGCAGCGGCTAAATTCCAAAAGAATATAAGGCTATTGATTTATCTATGATGGATTACATGCAGTATTTGAAAAAAAAAAAAAAATATTTTTCTAATTAGTTTCTAATAGTTGGAATTATTTGATTTTTTTTTTGTCTATTTAAGATATTAAAGCAAAAAGTTAAAATTTCTTAAGTTTTTCTAAAAACCTTACATTTTAAATTAGTTTAATAAAAAAAAATCCTTAAGTTCTACATTTTTAATTAAAATGTTATATCAACCACGTTCTTTTAAAGTTTCCACTGTTTGAAGAAAAAAAATATGAATCAGAAAGCTAATTTCATTTAACTTCCAGTTTTATTTAATAAGATTTAATAGAACTATAAAACTCTTAAAGTTTTTTCACCCTCTTCTCGATATATGCCTGCTAACTTATGGAAACTCTAAGTTGAATGAGGATTTAAATATTTTTAAAGAATCCAGACTTCTAAATTGAGCTTTTTATCATTTCCCTTAATATTCTCATAATGAGAGAGCTTGTCGAAATATGAGAAAATCGTGACATAGCTTTCACTATAATAAATAGGTATGGATTTGTAGTTATAAACTATTTATTTCGTGTTTTCTTGTGGATATGAAAACTGTACTGAATTTTTCTAGATTTAGATATTTAATGTGTAAAAATGTTGATAGGAAATGTCTTTGCTGAATTTACTGTTTAATGTTTTATTATAACATATATGCAGTAAATTATATTTTAAACAGCTGTGTGTTAAATTTAACATACTTTATTTTAAAGAATGTTCTATGAACACTGCCATTTATAAATAAAAATGTTGTTCAATTGTTTCTAGAAGCTCAGAGTTATACTTGTTAGAAATAAACATATCTTATTTCTGAGATGTAGCTATTTGATCTATTATGTATGCATACTTACGAAGGAACGCCAAAATTCATGTATGTTTAGAAATTCCAATACTCTGTGCAAATGATCACTTGATTAGTCAATCATTTTAAAGTATTGCCTTGAAACTCCAGCATGAAATCAGATAAATTTAAAAGATAAGACTTTATATTAAGCGATAGTTAATGCAAAATATAAAGTCATACCGTAAAAAAGTTAAAAATTGAATGTATTATTAATGAATCGCGTACTTATAATAGACCACTTGCTTTGACAAATGAGGGTAAAAAAAATATATATATCACATTCACAAGTAACTAAAGTCACAAGTGATTGATTTAATTATTTACCAATCACTTGTCACGTTAGTTGCATATGATTAAAAAAAAAAAAAAAAAAAAAAACTTTATTTGTTAAACCAGGCGGCCTATTATAAGTACATGGTCCATTTACTGGTACATTCACCTTTTATAAAAAACATTATAGAAATGTTAAATTTAAACTAAAACTATATCATTAATATAAATAAATTGTACCGCTAAATCTTAAATAAATTATTTTAATTATTAAAAATTTAAATTTAATGAATTTTAAAAACTTAAAAGCATAACTATATTTAGATGAATACTAAAAGTAGAATGTGTTTATTTTTATTTTGTACATTTCTTAATTTCAGGGAATTGAAGTTTGAAGTTAGAAGCACGAAAACTAGATTGTCACAAGTTCATTGTACGATTCATTTGAACGAGGAAATACTCATTGAATACTGAACAAATATCATTTCCAAAAATAGCTTTATATTTGCACGTGCATGAATTTTGGACTCCTTTGTATACATATTATTGCCAAATTTTCCTAATGTTTTAGGACGAGATTTCTAATGCATATGTAATCAAAGCACTATCAGTATGGGTATGCATTTACTAGTCCGATAATTTTGTCCCTGTGTTGTGTATTTCAACGTGTATTGTATTGCTTACAGTATAAAAATATTGCAGGATCTATTTTTTCTAAGTTCTTACTTCATAAAATATATAAATTTAGAATATTCGAAAAAATACATCTATTTTTTAAAGTCTGAAAGAAATCGAGAATTTCAGTGAAGAATTTTTCACTAGTACATGAACTTAAAACAGCAAATTTGTAATGTTTCTCAGGAAACTAATTTATTTTGAACTGCGGGTTTCTTTAGCTGTCTTTTACTAGTACTGAAAAACGTGTGTTTTTCTCATTCAATCACTAATAAATTATATATTTTTCTTTACATGATTGAAAATTTCATTCCCTTTTTCTGAAAAACTTGTCAAAATATTCTATCTTTAAAATCGGACATTAACATGTGATAATTTATAATTAAAATTTAATTAGAAATACAGTAGAATTTCGAATATCCGAAGTAATTGGGACCGACCCTTTTTCGGAAAATCGAAATTTTCGGATAATCGAGAATGCTTCAGTTTTAAGGTTAAGGAGAAATATATGCAATATTTATTATTGTAACAAGTGCTTAATAAAAATAAAGCAATAGCAAACTAGAAACAAGAATAAACTAACAGAATTTTAATTTTGAAATTAAGTCCTACCTTTTACATATATCACAAGGGTTTGAAAAAATGTTTTGTTTGTCGCGGTTTTGATTGCCTTTGCTTTAAAGCTCTATCACAGAGGGTTTTTTTTTATATTATTAGTTCACCAGTACCGCAGTATTCTGCTGCTCCAGCCATGCCAAACCTTTTGCAAAACATTCAAAAGCTAAAAAGAATTGCTAATTTGTTCGTTTTCTTCGTTCCACTCCGCAACTTACGGGAGATCAAGTTAAATTCAAAGGAACTCCAAGAAAGGGGATCGAAAATACTTATATGTACTCGTAGTTCGAAAAGGACCGCTTGCACGCAAGGAATGTGATAGTAAAAAAAAAAAAAAAACTTTCAAAATGGATTTTGCATTCAAGGAATGTGATAATTTAATAAAGCTTTCAAAATAGATTTCGGTTAACCGAGAGTTTCGGTTAAAAGATGATTTTCAGATAAAAGAGGTTCTACTGTATTGACAACTTAATTTATTGAGCTATTAAGTTACTTGTAAATTATCATGAAAAATGTATTTGTTTATGATAGTACATACAATTGGAAAATATACTCGTTAGTAAGGATATTAATAAGCAAACCTAAGCAAAGTATTTAAAAATGATATAGAAGAGTCTGTTAAGGAAAAATCGGAAGAAAAACACCGGACAAAAAAAGAACATGTTTTAATGACTAAGAAAACCGCTGAATCGAGTGGTAAAGCTATCAAATTTGTTTTAACAAATTTAAGGAAAAATATAAAATTTTTAATTAAACTCAATCCTTTTTTGACTGGCCATTTTTTTTAAAAATAGTTTTCTTTAAAAACGTTATTGACAATTTAAAAAGAGTATACAAAACTATTAATAAAAAAAAAATTCATTTAAAGTTTTTTTCCTGCTGTTTGAGTATTATGAATGAATCAATACTGCGAATCAAAATGTACTATCAAAATTTAAAAGGAAATCGGAAATTTTTTAAACAAAAGTATTGCAAAAATGATCATAACTGCTAATATATTTCATGGATAAAAAGTAATTTGAGATAGGTCAACAATGTATTAAAATAGTGAATAAATTAAACCAAGAATGGGATGAAATCCAATTGGCTAGCAAGTGAAAGGTATTAATTTTTAACTGATTTAAACTGAAAGCGCAATCTGATATTTTTTTAACACTCATTTGATTAGTTTTTTTTCTTTGTAAAGGGTTTTGAGTTAAACATCTCAGTACTTCACTTATCGGTATGCTGCTTGGACGAGCATAACTAGTAAATAATGCCTATTTTGCTCAAACTCTAATTTCAGTCAGTCAGAATGCACTTCTATGGAAAAATTATGCAAATTTCAAAATGTGAAAATTTTCAAATTCTACTTTCTAGCACTCTAAATGTTTGGGGCGTAATACTAATTCCGTTCACTAAGCTCCAGGTTTCACAGTAATATAAGCAATATTTAAGATAATATAATTCTATAGATTTAATGAATTTTAAATACATTGAAGAATGATTAATACTCTCAAGGATTACATTCGTATTTGTAATTGAGTTTTTTTTATAATGTTGAAAGAATCCTATTTTCTTAGCATTTAAAACAAAATGCAAAGAAAACATTACAATTTTACCCTTTTGCAAGACGCTCGGAGGGCTAGACATAAACTTTTTTGATCAACTTAATATCTTTCACCTGTAAGCCGATGATATACATATGGGGTTTTTAAATTAAGGAAAAAAACTTTTAAAGGTAAAAACTTTAAACTTCAAAACTTCTAATAAACGCCAAGAAAATTCTTATATTTAAAACCGAGCCGAATGCGATTTTTGTTCACAACTTTAACAAATAATGGAAAGGTTTTAGCAAGATTTTCACCAAATTCACATTTTTGCACGAAATGTGATATCCTAAAACAGGGCTGGAACTACACTATAATTTGTTCAAGGATATCGTTTGTCAGCTAAATTCTGAACTATGGAGAATCTTGTTTGGATGCAAATAGTAGTTATTTCCAGTACATCTCGTGACGTCATAATCTTTTACAGACATCAAAGTAAGTCTTTTGGGAATATTGTTATAATATCCAGATTTTTGTTAAAGTTATGAACGAAAATCCATCCGAGCGGAGATATTTTTGAGTGAATAACTGGATTGCGAACATGGATAAAAATTGTCTTATCAGTCTCATATTAAGACATGGCCACATCTCCGGCCTAGGAACCTTAAATTCTTGAGCAAAAAAACAAAAAAAAAACAGAAATATTACAACATAAACTATACACATCATTATAGAGGCATGGATACTGAAACACGAAACTAATTAAGATCCTTGTAATTTTAACCTGTGAGAATTATTACAAAATCTTGGAATCATCAAAATATCAAACAAATTTGATTCTTTTGAAACCTAAAATGTATTTAGCCCAGTTTTATTTTTATTATAAATATATTTTATCAATGCATATTTGTACTATTATACACAAACTCTTCATTTTGTTATTTTATAGACTCCTGAGACGCACTTTTTTTTAAACCTCAGAATGATACGATATATATTTTTTATAAGTTGTATATAATAATTTAGTATTGTTTATTGCATTGAAAATATGAAATTATGATTACATTTAAAAATTATATAACAGATATACGCAAGAAAGTTATTTCAATTTACTGCATGGTACTATACGCAACGGAATCGCTGTATTAAGAGTGCGTCCAGGCACTTCTGAAAGTTTGTTCCATTAGTTTAGAAACACATTCTATTACTTGAGATAAGTCAATAAGGTTTGATTGAGATATAGATGTTGTCTAAACTGACCTTAGGGATCGTCCATTAATTACGTCACACAAATTTTATAGTGTGTTGATCCTCCTGCCCCATGTTGTAGCGTCACCCTTTTATTTTCAACTATTAATTTAAATCTAATTTTATGATTTAAAAAATATATATATATGATCTGTTACCTACAGATCATATGTAAATTCTATAAAACGGTCAAGATCTTACTTAAAGCTGTTGCGATTCAAAGTAAAGAGGAAAATATACCTAATAGATAAAAATTTATAGTTTTTCTGAAGTTTATTATGCTGCTGGGAAATAATTCCAGTCTGCTTTCATATTTTAGACGCGGTGTCACAACATATTAAATCATACCCCACCCCTCCTGTCCCACTGTGTAGGACTCCCTCCCCGCTTTTGGGGGTGTGACGTAATTGATGGCTGCCCTTCTGTATGAAATGTGAAAGTGCAACATTTTGTATTCAATTAGAGCTCTTTGAAATTCAATGCCTTATACACTTGATGTTCTACATGATTCTATGTGCAAAACTTGCAAATTAAAAATAAAATTGTCAGTTTAGCATCAAGCTTTGCACGCAGATATCCACTTATATTTCAAAGTTATAAGACTATTGTAGATAAATTTTTATTATATACTGAAATAAAATTTTCTGCGATCACAACTTGTCCCGATTTATCTTTTGATTAATTAGTGGAACAACATTCTTCATTTTCTTTTGGCACTCGAGAGGTGACTTTCACTCACGATTTTTCAGAATGCACAAATTCTTTTAAATTTATTTCAGTAACATGCTATTCGTTAGTCTGCAGCGAGTGAAACTTAATACAGTTAAACCTGTGAAGGCAGAACCTATATCTATAGCGGAAAATTTTTATAGTCCCTTCCAAGGGAATACCTTACAAATCTACCTACTTAGTCGGAAACCTGTCTAAAAGGGAATTTTTGCGGGTTTTAGAAATTTTGTTTTTACACATTTTACTGTACTTTGCTCAATACATCCTGTGTAAAAGTATCTCATTTCTAACGTAATTCTGCTTTAAAAGTAAAAAATCCATTGTCCCTACAATAGGAATACTATAATTATACCTGCTAAATTGCAATTTTGTTTCAATTCCTAGGGATTCCACTTTCACAGGATTTACTGTATAAAATTGTCTTTATATATTATAATAAAATCTCCTAAGACAGAATTCGCTAGTGACAAAAGAAAAACTCCGTTTTAAACACGTTTTAGTGTTAGCAGGTATAATTGTATGGTATTCCGTATTCCTATTGTATGGTCTATGGTGGAAATTTAACTTTAAGACAAGATTCCGTTATAGGCAGGTTCTGATTTCATAGAGTTTACTGTATTTTGATGTCCCGATTTAAAAGCCACTGTCCCGCTTTTCTCATCTCGCTGCCCCGCTTTTCGTGACACTGGACTTGGCAACACTAATTTGGTTGTTCTGAAAGCAACGTGACTTTGCAGGCTAGGATAACCAATATGCCTAATATTACGCTAAAGTTAGTAAAATATTTACTGGTAATGTGTCAGATGATGACAGGGGGCATATTTTTTTTTTTATAAATAACTGCAGGAGATTATAAGTTTGAGCAAATGAATTGTGCTAGAGATCTTGACGGAAACAAGCAGTAGTAACACACATCTTTGCGTGTGCTAAAAAATGCACTGCTTGGAAGAGTGCATTTTTCACAAGATCTATCATGAGACCAGCTGATTTTTCTACATATAATTATGCTTGTAAGTAGTCCCTGTAAAGCTCTAAAACAGATATAGTCAAAAATTGACGGGTAAAAGGTGTGGAGTAAGATTGAGTGATATGTCAAAGTAGTTTATACAGACTTTGGGAGCGATAGCCAGAAAAGTTACAATGTGTTCCTTCGAAATTTATCTTATCACTTCGTATGTAGCTTGGACAGTGGTAAGGCCTAAATAGTTATTCCATTTTACAAAACATTTCATAAAAATAGCGCGTCACAAAGTCAGAATTACTTTGGGATCTACAGTTCTATGTTTGTAAAGAATGGCCCAATTATTATTAACACTAGCCACCCTTGGCGACCAGTTTGGTGTCCCTCAAATGTAATGCCAAACATTGTATCATGTTACTTTTATTCATAATTTACTTGTTCAATCCTTCGCCAAATCGTATGATTCTGATAGAGAAACCAAGAACTCTGTATATTTATGTTAGTTGGACGCAGGGGATAAATCGCCAAACATTTTTTCGTATTTCATTAAATTCATTTAAAATATAATCCTTTCACTCATTTTATTTAAAATACACAATTTTAATTTAAAACTGAAACATTTAAAACTAATGACTTTTACGTATTTCTTAAAAAAAAAAAAAGAAACGAAAAATAATAAATACCATAAACGATACATGACATTTAATTTAAACAAGAAAGCATTGTTTTAATTTACCATGCGAGAAATAAAAAATGCTAACTGGCGAGTTAAAAAATGCTATTGGCGTATTTTTACCAGGCTAACATAAAAGTACCAAGAATTCTTTGCGATCATGGCAACTTTTATGTTAATTTTATTCGAAAAAATAATTTTGATTGAAAATGGCTGCACATATGGAAAGCGTAATTGTTTATGACAGTCACATGACTTGAACTAATAATATAGATGAAATGATGGCGATGGAACCATATTTGGCTATTAATCACCTGTGTCACGTACAAAAATGGCCGCCAGGCATATAAAAATCCAAGAGTGGTCAGCCCGGAACTGTTTATGAGTCACATGACGTAGGCTATTATTATAGAGATAATTATGACTTTCACAATTTATTTTCTCCTCCTCTCCACTTTATTTTGTAACACTTCCCTGCCCCCCCTCCCCCCCCCCCCAAAAAAAAAAAACTGTCTGAAAAAAACAGGTTTTATCCTGTATTTCTGCCGTTGTAAAATCTTGGTTTACAATGCAAACCAATTGACGCAGTTACAGTTTTGAAACACGTTTTCATGTATAAAGAAATTTTATCCCCGGTGAACAAGGTGACTCTTTGCGTCTCTGATGAAAATATAAAAATTATTTTAATCGATATTTGTGAATAAACGCCTTTTAAAGACTTAACACATTTTTCAATTAATCGATATGTAACATAAACAAACTCTTTGATAACTTGGATATCTGCATAGAGGTGGCATCTGGCAACAAAATTTTAAACAATCAAGCCAGAAGACATCAACACGTTCATCGTTGATGGTTATTAATTCCTTATGTGACGAACGTTGCGGATAAGTCTCATAAAGGTTTCAGAATCCTTATTTTTTTTTATCAGTAATTTTTAATTGAAAATATTTTCTTTTTGAACCAAAGCATTTCTGAGATTAATTTGGGCAAGAATTTCTTTTTTTGAAAAATCGGTGATAAAAAATTAAACATTCTGCAAAGGACGCTCGTTGTGAAGGAATTAAAGCAGTGGGAACTTAATAAGCGATAACATGGATAAGGTTATTGATCATCACGATTGTGAGGGTTAGTGATTTAAAAGCCTACGTTGAAAGTCTGCAGGGACTGAAATTTTCCGGTCTGGCTAATTTTTAATTTTTTAAATCACGATCTGGCTCGACCTGGTCAAATATCAGCGAAAAAAGGCTCTGGCAGTGCAAAAATCGATGAAATCAAGCCCAGCCCATCCTGATTCACTTTCTAAAACAAAACAGAACAAAAAAAACTCAGATTTTTCTTTAACGTACAATTAAGATTCTTTTAAAGAATACTGCATCCATATTTATAGCTAATTTAAATTATTTATTATATGTTCTGTATATTTTAGATTATTATACGTTCACAGAATACAGAATAGCAACATTAATGACGACTTAGAATATTACATTCAAATAAAGACCGATTAAAAAAAAAAAAAAAAACTAATTTAGAATAAAAGATGGATAGAAAGCATAACTTCTGAAGCTGAGAATTAAAAAAAACATTCATTTATTAAAGTATATTTCCAAAGATTCCGATTACAGCTGACGCAGCATGTCCCAAAAGGGATTTTGAGCCATAAAACCACATATATTTTACATAAAACCCCAACCGATTACAGAAGTTATTTTTACAAAACAAATTGCTTGCCCCATACGTCTTGGATACAATTAAGTCCAGTTCCGGCCAAGCCAGAGTCTACTGAAAAAATTAAGCCCGGGATCAGACATGTTGTAACTGTCCGATGCCGATTTCGACATTGGACTGGACATATTATATTTCTGTATTGATATTGTTAACCCTTTGAAGGGTAAGGTACTTCTGCTCCCAAAATGTTAAAATAATTGACACCATAATTCAGAAATTTATTTGAAAATAATCAAAAAGCTTTTCTTCACGTATATCATAAGAGAAAACTTTTACTAAAATATTCTCGGTGGCATTTGGCAGTTTTGGAATTAAATTTAAGTGTTCGCACCATGCAAACGGCGCCCCCGAAGGGTTAAGATAAGCATCATGCACACATTTATTACTCTCGCTCCAGAAATGTCTATTGAAAATTGTTCAAATTTATCAGCTTAGTTTCCGTTTAAGTTTGTTACATCGGATTGGACGATCCACTTAATACCGGACGGTTTATATTAACGGCCCGACTCATTTATTTTTTTTTTTATCGGCCCGGCCTTTAAAAAATTTGTCTATATTCGAAATTTTTTCGTTAGTTTCGGAACCAACCAACCAGTTTATTTATTTCCGAAATTGAAAGTATTCTCAAAATGAAATTGGTACTACAATCGAAAAGTATAAATAAACAATGTTACATTGATCTCGAACATCCTATGCAAAAGGAATTGGTTAAATACATATACAGGGTTACTACAAATGAATCATCGGGTTTTGATATGTTACTACGTGCGAACTAGGAAACTTATATGTTTCCACGACAACTCAAACGAGAAGGCGTTAACTACAGTTTTGCGCTGCGTATGTGTCATGCGCGTGTGATTGCCATGGTTGCTGCGCGAACGTCATATTCAAAATGGCAACTGGACAGCAGAAATTTTCTCACACAGTTGGCTGTCGCTGTGGAATGGAAAGTTCGCGGCTAGCGCGATTTGTTGATTTCTTGGGACTACGGATGAAACTCTAACTCGGTTCGCTGTTTCTTCAGTAACGCTTAGTCGGCTGGACTTTTGTCTTTACATGAACAACCGGTTTCTTTCAACTGTCGATACCAGGGCAGAATGCTTTGTTGGGTCGGTGGTTTGCATTTGTATGCCTTCCGGAGTGCTCTCTGAACGGTTATAAACGATTCACACTTTGAAAATTCTAGTACACAAAACGCTTTCTGCTGTCCAGTCGCCATTTTGAATATGACGTTCGCGCACCAACCATGGCAACCACACGCGCATGACACATACGCAGTGTGAAACTGTAGTTAACGCCCTCTCGTTTGTCTAGTTGTCATGGAAACATACGTTTCCTAGTTCACACGTACTAACGTATCAAAAGCCGACGATTCATTTCTAATAACCCTGTATATTAAAAGACAAACGAGAAATTTATATAAAAAAGTTTCCATTGGTTTAACATTAGTATGCCGAATTCGTATGCTGAATAGTGTAGTATCTTAAGGGGTCAACAACAGTTGGGAAATACTATGAAACATCCAACATAGATGTATCCTTTTTTTTCTGGGAACTGTTGCAGCGATTTTAATATTATTTATTTATTTTTGTATTATAGTTGTATTTTGATCATTTTTACCAATGGAAAATACCATTCCTTTTTAGTAAAAAATGATAAATAAATAAAACCAGACGTACATATCATAGGAATTATCTTGAGGCTAGTGAATCTTTCTAAAATTTAAGTATGCTGGTAAGCCTTAATATACGTGTAAAACAAATGGCAACAAAAATATGCGGATGATAATAGAGAGGAAGATATATTAAACAAAAATATAATTTGAAGAACAAATTGAAAAAACAAAATTTATTTCCTACATTGTTTAAGCCCGAGAAGGGACAGATATTAAGTTATTTCATTCAATTAGTTCTACATTTAACGTTAAATTTTTGTAACAAATTAGTTAAGCCAATTGAAGATTAAAAAATAAAATTCATACAATATGATACATAAAACACCCTAAAAAATTAGCTTCCGTTCAAATGAAATCGAAATAAATCTTAGACTTCTTCCATTTTTAATTGAAAATATTTGTATTGCAGATTTAGCATTATGTTTATGACAATTGTGCATAAAATGATAAGATGCATGCAAAATACAAAACTTAAAAAAAAAAAGTCTAATATTTATTTCGATTTCATTTGAACGGAATATAATTTTTTAGGGTGTTTTATGTATCATATTGTATGAATTTTATTTTTTAATCTTCAACTGGCTTAACTAATTTGTTACAAAAATTTTACATTAAATGTAGAACTAATTGAATGAAATAACTTAATATCTGTCCCTTCTCGGGCTTAAACAATGTAGGAAATAAATTTTTTTTTTTAATTTGTTCTTCAAATTATGTTTTTGTTTAATATGTCAAGTTTTTTAATAACTAATGCACTCAGACGAACGCATTTCAAAATTAATAGAGAGTATCATCATCAGGCTTTGATGTATGCGGTATTGCATCACAATGTGGGATGCAGTTTACCAATGTGTAATTCAAAATGTTTCACGACTGCAGTAATGCAGGTTGCGGTAGTTTGGGCAAAAACTTCTAATCTGAACGTAAAAAATCTATAATCAAAACATAAAAAATTAACTTCACTTAAATTTAGATACCCTATTTCCTAGTCAGGAACGCTATGAATGTAAATGTAAATTGTGTTGAATCCTTACTGCTAATATTTAACAATATTATAGCTGTGATACAGTAAAAAATGAAAAATAAAAGTTTTACGTAAATTTTATAAACCTTATTCTCTCCCAAGGAATGATGTAAACACATCAGAAAAATATTACCTAAGTTTAACTTGGGGTATAAATACAGGGTGACACATGAATACTGAGACGCAGATAAAAGACCACAACTTTTCACTGAAAGAACGAAACAAGTAGTTTTTTTCACCATTCGAAAGAGGAAAAAATTCTGTACAAGAAACAATCAAGATAATTCGAAATGTTTCCTCCAGCGGTGGTGCAGGCGTCTAGCTGCTTCTGTAAATTCTTCAAGATGGCCGCGACTATTTCCGGTGATATTTCGGCCTTGGCTTTTTCCAGAGTGCGTTTCAAGGAATCCAGGGACTTTTTCTTCATTTTAAAGGCTTTCTGCTCCAGGATCCCCCAAACAACGAAGTCCATTGTGTTCAAGTCAGGGAGTTTGAGGGCCAAGCGTCCTTCTTTCAAAACCACGAGAGATTTGCCTTGCACCCCTCCAGTGCCTTCTTCGGTCCGTGGGCAGTCGGCCAGTCCTCCTGAAACCTCCAGTCAATGTTCTTCGCTTGCTTTTCGGCCCAGGGGATCACGGCACATTCCGAAATTAGCTGCTGATACGTCTCTGCGCTGATCTTGACAACTTTATGGACGGGGACGTGCTTTGTCTTTTCTAATCCGAAAATCCCCAACCACACCATCACAGACTTTGGGAAAAGAACCTTTCAACCTTCAGGATGCGCGGAACCCCTTTGAGTAGTAACTCGTGTTGCATCTGCGAGTTCCGGAAAGGTTGAACCATAAAACTTTTGTCATCAGTGAAGAAAATCCGATTCAGAGCATCACCGCGGCACAGGGACTTCATCTTCTTGCACTTTCTGAGCCTTGGCACCTTCATTTTCCTGCGAGATGGCGTCCTTTCGTCAGTTTGTACGAGATGAGTTGCAGACCTTCTTTGACATGTCTTCGCATGAATTCGCGGTCGACGTTGTGCTTCATGGCCAATTTTTTTATGTTTCTTTGTGGGTTTCGCTCGATCTTCTTGGCCATTTTGAGGGCACTGAGGTCCTTGTTGTTTGTAGTTTTCCACTTCGTTGACAGTCTTTGATCCCTCCGGACCCTTTAAAACGTTTGACGGCACGATGGACTTGTTCCCTGTGCAATTTGGCGATCGCAGAAATTGGCATTCGCCTCTTGTGGTGGGGGCCGATGGCTGGCCGGTCGTCTTTGCACAATCAGTTTTCCTTCTAAACAGTGAAATAATATCAGCTGAAATAGCAATTACACAACCAAAAAGCACGAGGAACACGAATAAAACTATAGTATATCTCATAAATGGTTAAAAATATTAAAATAAATTGACTTTTTCATCACGTCACAATATTTATGTGTCACCCTGTAGTTTTCATCTCGAAAAAAAAAATACATTTTAAAATTTGAGTTATGTAATTCCCCACTAAATTCGCTACCTGCTAAAATAGCTATCTACTAGAAACATTTTACTAAAATATAAACTTGACCAAAGCAAAAGCTTATTCTGAAAATATCCTTTTTATTTCCACTATGACGTCATATTCACCTTCTTAATTTTTGAAAAAAAAAAACTAGCTCAATTTAATATTTCACGTGAAAATCTTTCAACTTAAAAGAAATAAATTATTATTACGGATTTTGAAATTTTTGTAACAATGAAGTAAAAATGTTACATTTTCTATGAAAAATGTTTGTTGATTTTCAATGAAAAAACCGAAAATTGGAATTAAGAAAAATATTTGAAAAATGAAAAAACAAAAATGGCCCATGTTTCTCTCTGGGTTATAATTCACCCATATGCAAAGCCATTTTACCATTCGTTTTAACCCTGACGTCAGGCAAACGTTTTTACACTTTAAATTTATAATATCATTAGAATTAGTAAAGAATAAAAAATGAGTGGCATCAGGGACAAAAAGGTGGGATGATAAAACGAAAAAGTTATCATCTCCATAGGCTTTTCCATGTTAAATTAACATTGAGAAGTGACACTGGAAATAAATAAGTATTGCGCTGCCGCGCAATACTTAAATAATGATATGCCAAGGTTGGGTTTTCAGACTTTGGATCAGCCACGGCAGTGAGAATCTTAAATTTCGAAAGCATTTTCAACACCGAAATAGGGTTTATTTTCAGATGTCTAGCTTGAGAAATAGTAAAACCTAAAATATTCTTCCATTTTACAAAAAAAGATTCGTAAAAAATGGTTCGACTTTGGTGCTGGTTCATTGCTGAATCAGAATTACTTCAAAATCTAAATTTGCATATTATTGAAGAATGACCCATACGCTTGAGTGTCTAATAATAGGAAGTCTACGCTATAAACCCTTTAGTGCGCAGCTTTGCATATATGCAAACAACAGTGTTTTGAATTTAATAGATATTTTTATTTGTATATACCTAATTCACACCAGAAAATTAAAATAGCAATATTTGCTTCAATTAATAACAGACATTCCGTATTTAAATAAATCGAAATTAACCATTGAAACTTTCTGGTGTAAAGTCAGATTCTCTGAACTTCGTAATTTCTAGAAAGTATTCTATCATGGGAATTAAAGGGTTAAAGTTTAAGGTTCATAAAATAAATAATTATATAAAATAAGGTATTTGGAGACATACTTATTAAAATATTTACTAATTTGCAATATTTTAGCGTAAAACAGCCACACGACAGTAGTTTTTACTCCTATTGCAGATATGCTACATAAGAAAAGATTGACGTATTATATGAAAAATGTATCTCTGATTTTTTTTATTATATTTCCTGTGTAATAAACCTTTCGGAGAATCATACATAATTTTTTCGAAACAAAATAAAAAAATCACGCATTTAAGGGTTAAGTCTTGTAAGTTATACCATCTCAGTCTTTTTTTTTCTTGATTTTTACTTGGGAGTAAAATATGGAAATGTGCGTGATTCCATGTTTTATAAAATTAGAAGTTTCCAGTATAAAGTTATTTTTTAAAACAAAACGACATATTCATGCATTTTAAATTCATTTAAACTTGCATGTAAGCTCAAGTGGACAATAGTAACAAAATATAAAATTTTGATTGCTAATATGTTTATAATTTTATTGACGAAAAGAATACTTTCATATGGGATAAATTCTGCAAATAAACCAAACCAAAACATTGATTAAAGACACAATATTCTTAAAACATTTTATTAACTTCTAAAATTTAGACACTTGTTGAAGTGATTTTACATAAAAATTGAATAGTTTCATTAAAAATAATTATCCAACACATCCAATATTCTGATTTTTCTAAAATGATAGTATATCAAATTTTTAGATAATATATATATATATAATTTTTTTTCGTCTTCCTCGAACAGTACATGTAAAAATGTTTGTTAGCGCAATAAAAGGACAATTAAAAGTATATCGCTTAGCAGATACTTTAAAGGAGGGAAACTTGCATTCGCTGTCATATTTTTTACAACAAACTACTTCAAACACAAACTTCAATAACACTTATATAGCAAGTATTTTGTTTTTCTAAACAATATTGTTTGCCGATGAAAATAATACATTTCAGACTAGACTATAAAGTTTGTGTACTCAGTAAAAAGCAATATTTTTTTTTCATGATGCTACGCATCGAATTGAAATGCGTTACATGATTTAATGGCAAAGAACATCAATGTTTTAAGTCAGAGGCACTTTTTGGCATGATCTGGACGAATCAAGTTTCTAAACAGCTACGCGCCTAATAAATTACAATAATTTTCCATACAATTGTTTGCTCTAACGTAATCTACATATCAGTTCCATCTTCACCTGCAAAAGAAATAAAAGAGAAAACTATTTAATAAGAGAACCAAATTTCATGAACATAAAATAAAAATCATTTATATAATTTCAGTCATACCAAGCAAGATTTTATGAGACTCCATGAATTCTTTTTGTTATTAAATATCCTCATATACCTGTTTTAAGAAAGTTGAGATTCCTAGAGCGCACAGGACAAGACTTCCATGTCAGTTTGTGTTTTGTGCTCAGATAATGCAAATTTTATTTTGATCTGTGAGACTTAAGACCAGTTTTTACAATGGACTTCATGTTAAAGTAATATCCCCACCCTCCTCTAATCAGACTAGATAGAGATGGAGAAGACTGCTACTCTCCGGTAATAGGTATCATCATTACACAGTGGTTTGGTAACATATTCTAATAACCTATTAATATTATAACTTATTACATCGTCCTATATATTTTAATAAATTTGCTACCGGTTTTTCCAAACGGTTATCCTTATGGTAGATTTCTATTACCCACTAAATTCACTACGACGATAATTATTTTGAAGTACTGGCAGCATACACACAACAAAAATAGGACGCTGAGATACTTGATATCTAGGCCTGATTATTGATCACATTTTGAATTTTTCACTTTTTTCGCATTAAGATATTTTTCTTTGGGTAGTGGTGTGGGGGGGAGTGTCCCTGTTTTCAGGTAGATGTCTCAAGAAGTATCTATTACATCCTCCCCTATGTTGAAATTTCTAAAAATCTTTTGCAGATCTAAGCCGTTTATAACCCCTAGAAACCAACATCATCCCCACTTCGAAACTTTATATCTATTTATCTATATATATATAACCACTATAGATTATTACAAATCATCATTCTATTTAAAATATAATTTATAAATTGAGTATCAGGACAGGGTACAAACATTACGTACTTTCAAATTTGTAAATGCAATTATTAAATTAACTGATCACTATTGAATTTACAAGACAAGATTTCAAACCCTTATAAATGAAGTATTAAATAATATTAAAACGTTATAACATTTAATTTTGTGAAAAGATCAATTAATAGGAAGCCGAATGCATTAAATAAATAAATAAATATATATTATATATATATTCATTTTTTCGGGGGTAAAGATGGCAGAACCAAACATTATTGTTAATAATCCAGTTCCAATTTACATTTTTTCCTTTCTCACACCAGATGGCAGCAATGTTCTGGGTTTCAGTCAGATAATCAACTGTAGGCCCACATGTTAAAATAGTCCCAACTCTGTTTTACCATCCAGACATGCTGCAGTTATGCTTCCTAGTATATAATTTAGGTATTTTGCTCTATTAATTTTTAATATCATGTGTGAGGTGCATCTTTTTTAGATCTCTTGGATTTTTATTATCTATTTTCTGTTATTTTTGCGTTATAAAGAGCTAAATTTTGTCATTTTAGGCTTAATGCTGAGAAAATTGGATGAAATAACGCATCTTCTATGAATGAAGTCACAAGCTCCTCTGAAGATCCTGTGGGTTATTCATAGTTTCTTATTTTACATACTGGTTTCCTACGTTCATTTCTAATTCATCTTTAGAACTTTACCAATTTATTCATATATTTGTGATTTCAAATTTATTGTATAATTCATTACTATTTTAAAAATGCAAAAAACACCATAACTCTGAAAAGAATGTGTATATCAGCAATATTTAATGATAAAAATCTCAAAAACTTTCAAAAATACAGGTAAAAAACAGGCAAAAAACAGTTTGCTCTTCATCAGTGGGAGGACAGACAGACCTAACTCCACCCCCACTGTTAAAAGCTTGCAGGTTTTTGAACACACGTCCATCCTGCACTCAATACAGAAAAAACTATTGTCATTTTAGAAACATAACTCAAAAAAGTTAAAATAAACCAAATTTAAAGAAAAAAGTAATGTAAACAAAGCATAATTTATGCATCGAAGGATGCAACCATAAGTTGCTCACCCCGCCAATCCACAATGCTGCCACTCACTTTTTAAAATTATTTTTAAATGATATTTCAAAAACTTTATAGGATAATTATTATTGTAAAAAAGATTAGCCAAAAACTTAAAAAATCTGCTTATAAAAATTACTATCAGTGCCACAAATTTTGTCAAAACGAATTATTTGATTAATTATAATATTTATGTAAATGTTTTTATGTAAATTAGAAAACCAATGTGGCATACTTCTTGTAAAAAATTGAAAATTATTTCTTTTATAATACGAACCCAAAGTTAATTTATTATCAAAAATTTTAAAGGAAATATCCAAAAATTCTGCATTATAATCATTACAGTTTGCCCTATTCAACTTTAAACAAATTGGATATATATTGTCATATTCATTATTAAAATCAAAATTAAAAATCAAAATATCGTCAATATACCTAAAGACTTTTAAAGATTTATTATATTTCATTGTATACTTAAATTCATAATAAAACAAAAATAAATTAGCTGCTGTACTGGAATAATTTGTCCCCAATTCGAATTCCACAAATGTGATTAAAGGTATTATTGTTGAAAGTTACATAATTATTATAAAAATAAAAATGACAAACTTAAAAATAAATCTCTTAATATTTAATTCTTCATTTAAACCAAATAAATCAAAAGTATTCATTAAAACATT
Source organism: Maratus speciosus (assembly GCA_963932465.1). Lineage (NCBI taxonomy): Eukaryota > Metazoa > Arthropoda > Arachnida > Araneae > Salticidae > Maratus > Maratus speciosus. Next base: position 104,491,250 of record OZ010786.1, on the reverse strand, counting down.
TTAAAGACAATCAATAGGTATATTGGTTAACATATTTTCAAACTCGAATACCTGCATGCATATACAATGAAATATAATAAATCTTTAAAAGTCTTTAGGTATATTGATGATATTTTGATTTTTAATTTTGATTTTACTAACGAATATGACAATATATATCCAAATTGTTTAAAATTGAATAGGGCAAACTGTGATGATTATAATGCAGAATTTTTGGATATTTCCTTTAAAATTTTTGATAATAAATTAACTTTGGACTTGTATGATAAAAGAAATAGTTTTCAATTTTTTACAAGAAGTATGCCACATTGGTTTTCTAATTTACATAAAAAAATTTACATAAATATTATAATTAATCAATTAATTCGTTTTAACAAAATTTGTGTTACAGATAGTAATTTTTATAAGCAGATTTTTAAGTTTTTGGCTAATCTTTTTTACAATAATAATTATCATATAAAGTTTTTGAAATATTATTTAAAAATAGTTTTAAAAAGTGAGTGGCAGCATTGTGGATTAGCGGAGTGAGCAACTTATGGTTGCATCCTTCCAGAACATTCCATATGAAGCGTGAATTCTAAAGTCTTGTTTAAAGAACGAATTTACGAAGATGTTTTGAATCAAAGGAAGTATGCAGATATGGATTTCTAGATTTTGACACTGGACTTAGAAGAAAAATTACTAGTTCGATATTATTGACTGGTGAAGGACATTATACAGGTACTACTGTTTTCATGTTTTTGATTTTTTTCTTGTAGGTTTGGGAGGGTCCACGTTCTTCTGCATTCATACATGTTAATTTCATTTGTTTACATTTAAATTGCAGTAATTTTCTAAAAGACCATTTTATTAAAGAATTTTTTGTTTTTATATTTTAAATTATGCTTTGTTTACATTATTTTTTCTTTAAATTTGGTTTATTTTAACTTTTTTGAGTTATGTTTCTAAAATGACAATAGTTTTTTCTGTATTGAGTGCAGGATGGACGTGTGTTCAGAAACCTGCAAGCTTTTAACAGTGGGGGTGGAGTTAGGTCTGTCTGTCCTTCCACTAATGAAGAACAGGCTGTTTTTAGCCTGTTTTTTTTTTTTTTTTTTTTACCTGTATTTTTGAAAGTTTGAGATTTTTATCGTTATATATTGCTGATATACACCTTCTTTTCAGAGTTATGGTGTTTTTTTTCATTTTTAAAGTAGTAATGAAATACATTTTGTTGCATTTGACATGAGCTGCTATTAGCGACAGTTGTGTAATAAGTTTTTCATTAATTATATATAATATATATAGGAAATCAGAAATATTTGACATATTTTGTCGAACTATTTGTAACTAAAACATTTTAACAAACGAAAAAAGACTAGTAAAAATGAAATCATTGACAGCACCATTAAATCCATTGTTCGAAATACAGAATATCATATTGGAAAATACATAAATTCAATAATAAAAAACATAAAAGGAATGCAAAAAGGAGAACGATCATGAATAAAAAGGGATCTTAATGATTCGAAACTCGTTTTCAAGGGCAATATTTCGAAATCATAAGTAAAATAGCGTTAATTTCTGAAGTAGAAATAAGGAGCTCTGCTTGAATGCATATTTCTACGATTGCCCGATTAACCGTAACCAATTTTTTTTTCTCGGTCAAGTTCGTTAATGAACAAAATCGGACGAGGGGTGGGGGGGGGGGGGGGGGTAAATGGGAAGGGTTTTTGTGACCTCCTTCCTTAACTTCTTAATTATTGTACATGTCGAATCAGTTTAAAGTTATTATTACTTATAGGAAAGTGGTAAAACATTATATATGACAGATTTTTGATATCTTCAAAAATGGCCTAAACAGGCGAAAAAATAGTGTTAAGAAGAAAAAAATTCATAACTTCGTCAGTTCACAAGATATCAAATCCATTTAAAGTTATTATATATCTTCTTAATATTATCTACAACTTTTATACTGACAAGTTTTTTATAGGACCAACTTTTCCAGAAAAAAAGGGGGTGGGGGTTAAAAGAAAAAAAATCCATCTCCCTTAATCTGCTATCAAGGCGGTATCAAGGCATCCGCCATCAAGGCAAAAAAGTATCATTGGCGTGATGAAAATTTTTGATAACCCTCAGCGATACTGCATAATAACGTTTCATTATTAAACGTGCGCGTGTCTCAATAGAAAGAACGTCATAATTTAAAATATAGTGTGTGGTTCATTTAATGAAACAATCACTACACGGTATTTATTTTATAAATCTTCTTAATATTTTCTATAACTTTTGCAGTAACAAGTTTTTGATGAGATGAACTCGAATGGATGATATTACTAAAAATATTATCAAAAAATAAAAATAATAGGAGCTGAAGAAAAAAATTATCTTAGTAACATGATTCTGATAAAAGCAGTTCTTACATAAAAATGAAATTAAAAACTCGTCAAAAGCGGCAAGGCAAAATTGTTAAACTGGGTTTATCTCTAATCTTGATTTACTTTTTCTTGGTGAAATTAGTACTTAACTTCGAAATCTATCTGTGCTTGTAGGCTCAGTCGGCAAGGATTTTTGTAAATTATTGACATTTTTAAGGCATTTTTTAAAATACTAGACAACTTGGAGCTAAAATGGATTATTTTCTTCAAAGTGAAAGGTGTTTATTATGTATCTTTTTTTTATGCTTATTTCAGGAAAATGACTTTAAAAGTTCCATCGTTTCGTCACAATTTCTGTCTAGTTGGAAAATTATATATCCGCCGTGAAAATACCAGAAATTATAAATTGTAAATTGATTTTAGACACGGGAGACACTAATCAGAACATGACAGGCTACTACTACTGGTTGCTGCATAAAAAGCAACCACAAACAAGTGCAGAAGCTCTAACAGGAGAGGAGGAGGAAGGAGCCATCTTTCTTCAAGATGACGAAAATAAGATAATATTTGAGTTTGTGGCAACCATAAAAAAAAATATAATATTTAAAATATACAGATACTACTTATTTTTGAAGCCTATTATTATTTAATCTCCTTTGTTCGCATTGCAATTTTCATGGATCTTCATCGTCGCTTTATAGAAAAACTGTAAGTGATACAAGATAGAGCTTAGCATTTTTTAACTTAGCATAACGAAAATCATTCTAAATACCCTAAACGTTTCAGAACAGATAAATTAATTAGTAAAGTATTATTTTGCAGGCCTGTGTAATTTTTGGCATTTTTCTTTTTCTAAGATAACAAAATTTTACCTCGAATTATCTAAAAAAATAAATAATATAATTTCTAAAAGACAGATACAAGATTTATCCTGCATAGTAAAAGCAAGGCGATGAGACATGAGATATTCGGCATTGAATAATGATATAAAGAAGTAGCTTTTTTGTTGGGGAGGAAAATATCACGAACTTCAATCGAAATAAAATTTTTAAATTGCAAATAGGCAAGTGTTTAGTGAAATAAAGTTTATCATTATTTGGATTACACAATAAGTTTCTCGTTATTTTGCACTGCTTCGCATTATTCATATCACAGGAACAAATAAAAAATGTTTATAATTTTTTTTTCTATTTCTGATATTTTTTGCAGCTAAATAACACTTTACATAGTTTTAATTTACCCCATATTCTAAAATTCCCGTTTTGTAAAAATAATCTGGAAACACTGCTACTGGCAATAAAAATTAATTTACCAAACTGTCCATCCATCAAAGATTTAGTATTATGACAGAAAAAAAAAATGGTAAAAAAAACTATCCTTGCTAAGCAAAATCTTACGTATAAAAATAGAAGCGGAATTATCGATCTTCATAGCAAAACACAAAAATGATGGTGAGATATCTTGCTGTTAATCGCGGAAAAACCATTATCCACATCGCCTCTGGCTCACAGCTGCGAAAATAATTTTTCGCTTTTTTCTTCTTACCTACATCTGATAAGAAAGAAAGGGTTGATTGATTTTTTCTCCCTAAGATGATTATTATAGTTGAAATCGCTTACTAAGCAGTTTAATTCAGGTTTTAGTGATATTTAAAAATGATTTAATAAAAAATTCGGTTTTTAAAGTAAGTTTCAAACATAGTTAAGGGAAGAGGGGGGGGGGGGGGGATGGGAGAATTTTAAAAGATCCATTTTTAATCTCTGAATATTCTGGATTAAAGTTTAGTAATTCTTACAGAATGTCCTCAAAAGTATTGATTTTTTTTTTTTAATTAATTCAATGCGAAATAAATGAGGACAGCTATTTTAGTTATTCTTGTAGCAGATTACCGTGCGAACTCAGGCATTTCTTTACAGTACTACCCTGTTTTAGTTCAAAATATCACCGAGAGAGAGCACTGTATCTCCTGACACTGCATTGAAGCTTAAAAAGCTTTTGGGATTTTATATATTCATGTATTTTTGTGTTTCTACAGCAGCTAAACGCAATGGAGGGTAAAAACCATCTTTGTGTTACAATTATTTAAAAAATTGTGTAGTTTATGTTAAAATTTAGTATCAATTTAATTGTATTACATTAATATTAAATTATATATATGAATACGTTACATTAAATTATACTCCATACTAAAATATACTATATTCCATTTACTATATTAAATTATAATTATACTAATATTACATTTAATTATATGTTAAATTCAAAATTATTAATATATTTTTTAATATGTTAAAAATTTTTTACGTTAAAATCCATTTTTATATGTTAGTTGGGCATTTTAACACCGCAGTTCTATCTATCAGAGATGTTTGGAACTAGAACAAGGAAGCATATTATAAAGGCTTCACACATTACTCTCATAATTTTAATAGATGCCCCTGTTTACTTGTTTTAGAGTTTTAAAAGGGTTCTGTCCCTTTCCGGACCTCTTGCCTGTTATCGAAAGCTTTTTAATTTAAGAGTATATCATTCGAATTCTTTTTTTTTTGTTGTTGTTGTTTTTTAATTTCACGAAGTACCATTATATTTGTTTAACTTCGGAATTGACGCGTTTAAAGTTTTGCTTCAAATGTTTTTGCTCAGAGATTTTTTTTTCTTTTTTGTGTAGTAACGCTATTAAAAAAGAAAGACTTTTCATAACAGTATATACTGAGACATTTTAGAAGAGCAATTGGGAAGAGTTCCGTATTCTGTTCCGGTTGGCGCATTTGGCGAAGGAATCCAAAATGGCGCCAAAAGGCCGTTTTAGTATCTTACCAAATATTTCAAGATTACGGAAAACAGGGTTTTTAAATATTTATAAACATATTTATTTAATTAACGTTATATATGTCAGATGTTAAAAAAATAAGTACAGTAGCCTCTCGCTTAACCGGCCTAAACGGGACCGAGGGTTAGCCGGTTAAGAGAAAAACCGGTTAAACCGGAGAAGTAAAAAAAATTAAATAAGTAACTGCATATTAAATTAATTAAATGCGTAAGAAGAATTTAATTTTTTAATTTGTGTAGTTTAAAAAATGTACATATTTTCTATATTTTGTGAAATGAATACTAGTTGTAATTAACTGAAATGGAATAAAAACTATCACTAATGACAAATAATGAACAATATTTAATTCCAATGAATAATACAATCTTGTCACATATCTTTATAAGAAATTGAAATTATTCTACATCATGTAAATTTGAGTTAATTAACCATAAAGAAATGAGAACCGAAATTTTCTTTTCGGAATTTTGCCGGATGAAAAAAAGTCGGCCGGTTAAAATTTAGTTCCGGTTAAGAGGAAAGCTACTGTATGATGTTTATATAAATATGCATGTATATATATATATATATATATATATAAATTTGTAGAAGTTTTTGTTTGTAAAATGCTAATTTATTAACGACTTAACTAACTAGGTGCTGGAATAATAACACAAACTTTAATACAATTCTATACAGATAAATTTACTTTACTTAGTCGATAGCTTATTTAAATACATTACATTTCTGACACAAAACCTATGAATTATTTTCCTTCGAATAAGCCACTTAGGCCTAATAATGCCTCCCTTGACACTGCAAAAGTCGATGCTTGATGAACAACATAATTTTATAGACTGGCTCTTTTCCAATCTTTGAATATATCCAAACATTGATCGTGTATTTTCATAACTCGTGCTTTGAAACCATGGATAATAAAAATATCAGAGCGTCAGTTAATTTACTGATAATGCACGTCATAAAGAAAATAAACGATGCTTAAATTTAAATCCTACAAATCGGTAATCCTGACATGATGGCGCGCGACATCAGCATCTTGGCTTATTTTTTCATGCTTAAACAGTTAAACTTTGGAAACTTTTATATATTTTTCTGTCACAAAATTTTGATTACTTGTTCAACACACATACACATACACATATACTTAATTTATTTGACTTATCCAGGAGTTCAACCCATAGACCATGGTTTCATGTATTCGGCTCCGGTTGACGTCTTTCCTGGACCTTCATGATCTCCTACCTTCTCTACTTCATACCGATCGTGATTCTTGGCGGCCGTTATTTCATATGGCCCCAAGTATTTTTCTTTAAGTCTGATAGCATTGCCAAATTACGTTCTCTTTATGGCGACGATATCTCCTATTTTATATTTTCGTGGCTGTTTTCTTTTCTTATCAAACTGCACCTTGTTTTCTTCTTGTAATTTGAGTATATTTTTCTTTGCTTCTTCTCTCATGGCTTCGAGTTCTTCCATAATACATTCGGTAAATTCTTCTTCCAAAATCTTCTTAATGTTTTGCATGTCACTATCTTTCATCTTAACTCCTGTCATTAATTCAAATGGACTATACTTGGTGCTTCGTGTTACTGTGCTATTGATAATTCTTTGTAATTTAATTTTGGTACATATTTATACCACTTGGATTCATCATTATATTCTTCAGGTTGAACTAAAGTTTCGCCTGTAGATCTTTTTGCGTTATTATTTTTCCTTTCTTTAACATTTTTTGTATTATTTCCAATAGGATTGCCTTTTATTTTCTGATCAGAATTGTTTTTGAACTTTTTCTTTCTAATCGTTTTTCTTTTAGGTCTTTTTCTATTCATTTTGTGTTTAAAATTATTAGTATCTCCACAAATAGTCATTGAACAGGTAGTATTTTCTATTTTCTTCTCAGTGTCTTTACTTTCGGATCTCTTCTGTCCAGTGATGACGAATTTCTCATCAGTTTCTTTTTCCTTACTCGAGATCATAGGTGCCGAAAAATCTGAGGCACTCTATCTGATGTCATTATCTAAATACTGTCGTACTTGTTTATTGATGATTTCCTGTTCAACTAGAGAGAATCTCTTTGGACGTTCGCAGATAGGTTTTTTTATCTGCCAACACTTTCCAACACAATCAGAATTATGAAATAAAACTGCACCGTTTAAAAAATTAAAATATTACGCCCAATTCAACCATACGGAAACGCATAACAGATTTCAAAACCCATTTTCAGCTGTTCCCATCTACAATCGTAAAATTATCGGAATTTTTTCAGCAGCCCTGTTTATGATAATAGTATTTCAGTAGTATTTTCGTGTTTAATTCAGTATCTTTTGTTTTGTTCGGTTTGCAGAATTTTATTAATTCTCGTACTTTTTCTCTGTTAGCTAAATTTGTAGTACGAGTCAAATCCATTCCGCCATTTTCGCAGTCGATATTATCCATATATTTCCAACCTCGATTATTGTTGCTTATACTTATTGTGGCTACTTTATCTGTTTTGGAAGGGACTTTATTAATTTTAATGTATCCTACTCGTACTGTAGTCGTTTATAATTCTAACAACATCTTCCTCTACTTTTAACGTCAAGCCTTCGATTGCTTTTCTCCCTGTTATTAAATCACAGTCAGTTTCTTGTACAACGCAAAATTTATCCTGTATTTCTATACTATCTACATAAATTTTATGCAAGAAAAAACCCATTGGCTTAATTTCTTCTCCACCTATTCACGATATAGATATATTGTCGTTGGTTAACTTTGGCGCGTTTATTGCAGAATGATATCTTGAATTGGCGATTGAAATATCACTCCCTGTATCAATTATTATGTTTGTTTTTATTCCTTGAATATCCAGGATTCTTCCTTTCTTACCATTTAACGTGCCCATATCAACTACTTTTCTTTGCGTGTTTTGGCTCCAATCTTGGTATTTAGTTTCTCGTCAATTTTAATTACATTGCGGGTTATAATTTGAATAATCTTGTTGTGTTTTATTCCCCATGGTACATTTTCAACTCGCGTGACCAGATCTGCCACAACTATAACATATTATATGCACCTCGTTTCTTCCATGGTTCACATTGTGCCTATTATCAACTTGGCGCCTTTTCGAATTGGCGTAGTCAGCCACTCTCGATCGTTTATTCTCAAAACTCCCACTTGTATTCCTTATAGATTGTTTATTGCAAACCCTTCGTGCCGTTTCGTAAATATCTAATTTGTTTACTAATTCGTCTATCTTTTTTATTACTAACAATTCCTCTGCAAAATGTGTCTTTGTTTCTGCAGGTAAATTATGCCTAATTTGATTAACTACAATTAATTCTGATAATTCCTCGAAGTTATCTATTTCAAGACCGCCAATCCATAGTTTGAAATACACTTTAATCTCATAAGCGAAATCGCGCCAATTTGCCGATTGCTCCTTTTTAAGTTAGAAAAATTTTAGCCTAAACTCTTCTGGAGATAGTTTGTATCGTTTTAAAAGAATACTTTTTATGTAATCATAATCATGCACTTCGGGTACACTCTCCCTCGTTATTATGTTAATCACACCCAATGACATTAGGTTAAATAGTTGACCCACTCTTTTTTATCAATGCCTGTCTGCGACATTTATCTTTCGTATATAGCCAAATATAAACTAATATCATTCGTACTATCTTTGTTAATAATCTGAGCAATTCATATTGCTTACCTGTATTTGTTCTTGGGTTCATATCGACGTGTTGTCTTGAATTTTCCTGTAGTTGAATTTTCTTAATTTCAAACTCTCTTTCGCGATCTTTTTCTTCCAATTCTATTCTCCATCTTCTCTCCTCCATTTCCATCTTCAGTTTCTTTTCTTCAATCTCTGCTTGTGCCTGTAGTTTCTTTTCTTCAAGCTCAGCTTTTTCTTTTCTAACCTTCTCTTCAATCTCAGCTTTTTCTTTTCTAACCTTCTCTTCAATCTCAGCTTTTTCTTTTCTAACCTTCTCTTCAATCTCAGCTTTTTCTTTTCTAACTTTCTCTTCAATCTCAGCTTTTCTTTTTTAGCCTTCTCTTCAAGCTCAGCCTTTTCTTTTCTAGGTGTCATAATTACTTCTAAGTGGTCCTATATAAAATCTTCGTCGAAATCCTCCCAGCTTTTAATTAGCTTTATTAGTATAGGGATCGTCGGTTTTTCTGGTGTTTCGATTCCGCATTCCTAGCAAAGATTTATTATATCAATTCTTTTAGCCTTGTTTAGGGTTCCCATATCTATTTTTCAATATTGTACTTGACAAATACGATCACAGTTTTTACGCTTGTATTGCTAAACTCACAGTTCAACCTTTGGCATTAGTAATTTACATCAATTTCGTTCTGATTCATATTTCACTAACTTATTTTATTGCTTTGCATAAAATCCCGATTATTTATTTCACTATTAGTTGCTTAAGATCCCGGCACCGAGCCCCTAAATTTGTAGAAGTTTTTGTTTGTAAAATGCTAATTTATTAACGACTTGACTAACTAGATGTTGGAATAATAACACAAACTTTAATACAATTCTATACAGATAAATTTACTTCACTTAGTCGATAGCTTATTTAAATACATTACACTTCTGACACAAAACCTATCAATTATTTTCATCCGAATAAGCCACTTAGGCCTAATAATGCCTCCCTTGGCACTGCAAAAGTCGATGCTTGATGAACAACATAATTTTATAGAGTGACTCTTTTCCAATCTTTGATTATATCCAAACATTGATCTCGTGATCGTGTATTTTCATAACTCGTGCTTTGAAACCATGGATAATAAAAATATCAGAGCGTCAGTTAATTTACTGATCATGCACGTCATAAAGAAAATAAACGATGCTTAAATTTGAACCCTATATATATATATATATAAATACATAATATCTTAATATACATCTATAAATAAATAGTATGTACTTATATACGTATTTTTATAATTTTATATATTTCATATTTTATATATATCTATTATATACGTCAAATATGCATCTTAAAACATTTAAAAATACACAGAAATTATATTTACATAATATTAAATCTACAGAGAAATACAGTAAAAAAAAGTATATAACTTTTTCCAAAAGAATATGCTAAATGCAAAAAATTATACAAAACAGCACATAGAGTCCAATTTAAGTAGTAAAAAAAGCAACCCCAAAGGTTGAAGATCGCAACAACCTCGTCAAAATGTTTATCGCCAAAAAAAAAAAAAAAAAAAAAAAAATGGAACAGAATATGGAACTCTTCCTGAGCAATTATACATATCAGAGGTAAAAATTGCATTTTGATTTCAGTGTGATTTGTGAGTACAAAGTTCCAGAAAAATCACGTTTGTCGTAAATTTTGTGTAGCAGCGTGTTCCCGCTGGAAGGTTAAACCCTTAAATGGCCTACGTATCAATATACAGTAGATTCCGCTTAATTGGGACACATAGCTTCATCACGATTTGTCCCAATAAAACGGGTTTCCTAACTATCAGAAGTAAATTTAATGATTTTTTAAACTGTTATCCCAATTAAAAGGTGCCTCAAATAACCGGAATCTACTGAACTATAATAAAAGGTGCAATGCAGAGTCTATTAAAATAAAGAAAAGAAAATGAAAAACTCATGCTGTTTAATCTCCAACAGAGAAAAGAAAGAAAAACAAATTATTAGATTGGAAATTATTTTTGTAATACAGATTTAAAGAAATACAAATTTAGGAGTCTGTATTCATACTGAAATATGAAAAAAACTTTAAATTATTCGATACTAGCACTTAAATTTGATACTCTAGTCTAGATGCTCAAATCAGCCTAAATGTTAATTTATACGAATTTCCTATGTATATTTGAAGCAATATTCAATATTAAAAAATTATTTTTATTTATTTATTTATTTTATTTTATTTGGGGAGAGGCGGAGGGATGTCTCAGCATGAAAATCTGTTATTGTAAAATTCAGATTTAATGCAAATTTTGTTAATACTTTCGATGTTGGAAAAAAGCACTGCTGGCCCTACATGCGGAGGCAGATTTCGAAGTTAAGTATATTAATTGCACCAACAAAAACTAAATCATGAGTAGATATAAATCCACATTAACAGTTTTATCTGACCAGTTTATTCTTTTGACGAGTTTTTATTTCATTTTTATATAATAGCTGGTTTTATCAGAATCATGTTAAGGCGGTATTAAAAAAAATACTTTTCCATGCTCAACAACTCGAAATTTTCTGGCACATTTTCAGATTAATTTTTTATAGAAAAAATACGAAACTTGCTGACGTGATTTTTGAAAAGATTTATAAGCGACATGTGTTTTTATTTTTCTTTCAATTAATTGAAACTTGATTAATAAACAATTATTTTCTCAGTAGGGCAATATTTTTCGTTTCTAACACAATCGCTTCGGGAAATTCTGTTCAAAATGCCCACTTTGACATCATTTTTTGAAATATATTTTGCCTCTATCAAAAAATCGATCATTACGGTACATTATATAGTTCCTGAAGAAGAGAATCTATCAATTGGACGCGTTTGAGAGCAAAAATTAATTTAAAAATGAGTAAGAAAATAAGCAGTTTGGATTTGAATACATTCTTAATAAGATCATTTTTTTCTTCAACCGCCATGTATTTTTAATTTGATTTTGCTGTAAGAATTGGTCCTATCAAAAGCTTGTCTGTATAAATGTTGAACACAATATTAAGAAGATATATGATAAATTCATGGGGATTTTATATCTTGTGAATTGACGGAGTTATGGAAATTTTTCTTCTTCACCCCCCTTTTTTTGTTTTCGTTTTTAATTTTTTTTGCGGTACGAATTGGTCCTATCAAAAACTTATGAATATAAAAGTTGTATATAATATTAAGGAGATGCATAATAAAATTAACTGGATTTGATATCTTGAGAATTGACGAAGTTATGAATTTTTTTCTCCCCAAAACCCTATTTTTTGCGCCCCTTGAGCCCATTTTTAATTTTATCAAAAATCTGTGATACATAAATTTTTGGCCCTATTTTTAGAAGTAATAAAAACTTTAAACTGATTTGATATGTGCAAAAATTAAGAAGTTATGGGGTTTTTTCGATTTTCACAAAACTATTTCCATCCGCTTGGTCCGATTTTGCCCATTAACGAACTTGACCGAGATTTTATGCCCATTGATTTTATGTATCAGTTTGGAAGAGATTGGGGCAGAATTGTGGAAGTTATTGTGTCCATAAGAAAGTGATATATATATATATATATAGATAGATAGATAGATATAGATAGATAAAGTTTTTTTACTGAGGGTGGTTTTGAGTTCTAGGGGCCATGATTGGTGTAGATCTACAAAAAGTTTTCAGAAATTCCCACATAGGAACGACACTAATAGGTAGTATTTCATACGAAATCTACCTAAAAGCACTAACTAAAATAATTTAAATATTTCATCAAATAACTGAAATTGTTGTTATATTTATTAAGAATATTTATGAAATTAATCATTTTTTCTCAATGGCTATATAGGCCTTCAAAATTTTACTCATAGATTATAATACATAATATTTGAAATCTTTGATATTATAATTTATATTTATTACATAATTTAAAAATACTTGAAAATGAAACAATATTTGGGTTGCCTGCTTTTCTTTTAAACCTTTTCGTTGGGATCCTCCGTAATCGGAGCATCTTCCCGACACTCTTCTATATTCTGAGTACACGAACTTTTTGAAGTTTTCGGAGGTGGTTATTGGCTCTTAGTTCTTAAGTTGTTAGAAGAAATTATTACATTTTTATGTGAATTGACATTTAATCGTATATGAATAGCAAAGGATAGGGAGCCGTATACATGTTGATTTAGGAACAAACATTAAAAACTTTAAAGGTAAATTTGACATATTTCGATCCTAGAGTAAATTTGACATATTTCTATCCTAGAGTAAATTTGACATATTTCTATCCTAGAGTAAATTTGACATATTTCTATCCTAGAGTAAATTTGACATATTTCGATCCTAGAGTAAATTTCACATATTTCGATCCTAGAGTAAATTTCACATATTTCGATCCTAGAGTAAATTTCACATATTTCGATCCTAGAGTAAATTTGACATATTTCGATCCTAGAGTAAATTTGACATATTTCGATCCTAGAGTAAATTTGACATATTTCGATCCTAGAGTAAATTTGAAATATTTCGATCCTAAAGTAAATTTTAGCTGTAGATATCAAATTTGAAGTCATTCGGTGCAGACTTTCAGAAATTATGTAAATGTTAAGTTTTGAGTTTTTTATTGTTTTAAATTTTCATTTATATTTCATGAAATTATTTTTTCAAGTGATTTTTCTTGTTCTACAAAGTTTTTAAGCATTATATGAATTAAAAAATTTAAAATAATAAAAAACTAAAAATTAACATTTACATAATTTCTGTTAAAATTATGTTAATATTAAATATATAATTCTTAAAAACATTACAGAACAAAAAAATAAATAAATAAACTTGAAAAATAATTATATGAAATATGAATGAAAATTCAAAATAATAAAAAACTTAAACTTTAATATTTGCATAATTTCTGAACGTCTTCACCGAATGACTTCAAATTTGATATCTACAGCTAAAATTTACTCTTGGAATTGAAATATGCCAAATTTACTCTTAAATTGAAATATATCAAATTTACTCTTAAATTGAAATATATCAAATTTACTCTAGAATCGAAATACACTATACATCTAAAGGTGACCGGCCACTTGCCATTTTAGACGCTTTGTTAAATATCTCGAAAAATACTTGAGGAATTAACTTGAAACTCCAGGTGTGCAAACAGTGTAGTATCGGTCATATATTTCCCCGAAGATTTTTTCCCGAAACCTCATAGGGGGCTGTCAACAAATTGAAAAAGAACGAATATCTTTTGGATAACCCTATCAAAACTAATGTAGCAAAAGCGTTCAAACTGTAGATTAAGTGTCTTATTGCAATAAACTGTGTTCATTTTTATGAGGATAGCATGTATATTCAAAGAGAAATTCAGGTTTTCATAAAAACAGTCTCAAATTTTGCCAAGTCTTTTTGCTTATAATTTGCAGCGTTCTTAATATAAAAAAAAAAGGTATTTTCAAACTATATGACAAACAACATTGTACATTATACCCTGTAATCAGAATTAAAATATAGAAAAAATTGTATGAAAAATGAGCAGGTTTACTAAATATTGTTTCACTGCGCATGCCCGAACGTAATCAAAATATAGTGTGCGTAATGTGTTAGCTAAATGTACAGAGCAACTTTTGTAAAAGTCTCAAAACATAGCTTAAAAATTCTGAAAATTATCGTTGATATAATAAGCTCAAAATTCGTTGCTCCCAAAATGAAGCAAACAGATGAGGGGCTGTATCCATATATTCATTGGTTAGTGCCAATATGGCATACACAATATTGCATGCACTGCTGTATTTGTATACAACTCCATCTTTTTGCTTCCTTTTAGGAATAACGGATTTTGAGCTTTTAATATGAACGATAATGTTCAGACTTTTCCAACTATGTTTTTGAAAATTTCACAAAAGTTGCTCCATACATTTAGCTCACATATTGTGAAAATTATATTTTGAATACATTCGGGCATGCGCAGTGAATCATTATTTAGTAAACGTGCTCATTTTTCATACAATTTTTATTATTTTTTAATTCTGATTGCGTACAATGTTGTTCGTGATATTTTTTGAAAATAACTTTCTTTTATATTAAGAACTCTACAAATTATAAGAAAAAAACTTGGCAAAATTTGGGACTCTTTTTATAAAACTTTCTCTACGAGTATACATGCTATCCTCATAAAAATGAACACAGTATTACAATAAGACAATCATAATCTACAGTTTGAACGCTTTTGCTACATTAGTTTTTACAGGGTTAGCCAAAAGATATTCGTTCTTTTTCAATTTGTTTACGGTCCCCTATAGGGTTTCGGGAAAAAATCCTCACGGAAGTGTATGATCTGTACTATTCTGTTTACACACCTGGAGTTTCAGGATAATTCCTCATGTATTTTTCTAGATATTTAACAAAACGTCTAAAATCGCAAGTAGCCGGTCACCTTTGGCCATATAGTGTATGTCAAATTTACTATACAATCGAAATTATCAAATTTGGATATTACCTTTAAAATTTTTTAAGTTTGTTTCTAAATCAACATGGATATGGCTCCCTATGCTTTATTAATCAAATACGATTACAAAAGTCAATTCATCTAAATATGTAATAACTTCCTCTAACAACGTAAGAACTCTAATTATACGTCGAAAATGTACATCTCTAATTTAATTGATCTATACAAAAAGTAATCTGAAAATAACTATTAAATTTATACAGCGTGTGCAAAAAGACTGGAATGCTCTTTAATTTTATATCTTTTGAAGATAAGTAGGCATTGTAAATAACAAAAGTATTCAAAATAAAGTATGAAATAACATGTTAATGAGATATCCCACCATTAATTTCTTTAAAAAATCGGAAAATTTCAAAGTGTACTTTTAAATTTCTTTACAACATATCCACCCTCTTTTTCATCCCCCCCCCTCCACCCCCCAAAAAACAACAACTAATCTTGGTGCAAAGAATATCTGATTGAGAAAGGTATGCTGTATTTTGTAATGATGGTGTTGCGACAAAAGGAAAAAAAAACTAACTGACCAAGATTATGTGAGACGGAGAGTGGGGATCTTATGAAAGTTTAAAAAGTAACTTTTTAGAAATTAATGGAAGAACTAACTTCATTAACATAATCGTACTACCTACCTTATTTTGAACACTTTTCAAATTTGCATTGCAGACTTATTTCAATAGGTAAAAAAGGTAAAGGGCATTTCAACATTTTTGGGACATCCTGTATTTATATTAACTGCATGACTGTTTAAAAAGTAGCTCATATCAATATTTATTTTCTATAGATTGCATGTAGAAGCTGAGAAAGTTTAAACTAAATATAAAATGTATTCCATTCTTTAGAATTTGATTTTAAAACGATCAATGTGGTTTTGCATACCTTGAGAGTCTGCACTCTCGCCCGTCATGGCTTGTAACATTCTGAAGGACTGTGACGGTATGCGTCCGCCCCTGTACATTTTAGGAGGCTCTTCAGTTGTTTGCTGAGAGGCCGGTACAGACGGTTGGGGAAACTGTTTAGGTACTTGAGGTTGCGGCTCATTTTGGTTTATGTTCAGATGAAGATTTGGCTTTCGTTTCGCTTGGAGTACAGATGGAACAATATTGCCTCCCGAGCCTAAAAAAGAAAACACGTTTAGACATGCCGAAGTTTTAATTATTATTACGAGTCGAAACCCGTTGAATTCGACGAATGAAAATGTTTAAAAGAACTGATTGACAGGATTTATAAAAGAATCATGAAAATAATTACAATAAATAATCAATCTTATATTTAGTCCAAAAGGCGACAGCACAAAAACCTATGTCATTAAGCACAAGAAAAAACCATTAGTTTATGGAAGAGTAGAAGTAGGGGAATCTAATGATCTATCTCTGGAGGAAGTGAAGTGGTGCATTATCCAAAAATTAATACCACCAGTGGTTGACTCGTAGGTTTATCATTGTGTTTGTCCTACAAACAAAGGTATGAAAACATGGAGG
The DNA here is from genome assembly GCA_963932465.1 of Maratus speciosus. Lineage (NCBI taxonomy): Eukaryota > Metazoa > Arthropoda > Arachnida > Araneae > Salticidae > Maratus > Maratus speciosus. The sequence continues at coordinate 104,474,429 of OZ010786.1, read as the reverse complement.
ATAGTTGTAGGATAAACACAATGATAAACCTGCGCAGGGCCGAAACTAGCCTTTTTTGCGCCCGGGGCAAACATGAATTTTGGCGCCCCCCTCCCCCTTTTTTTCCCCTCAAAGTATATTTACAAAGAGAATTTTACTAATTTTCTAAGGGCCGACTTATTTTAAAATTTAAAATATGTAATCACAAAATATGTAATACTGAACTACGTAAATTGAATGTGACGTTTGTTGCAATTATAGTTCGTTCACATAAAAGAATTCACATGTATTACCTGCTATTTACAGTGTTTGCTTATACAGTAGAGATCCGAGTCCCGCTTAACCGAGTTATTTTCTTCTGATGGACTGATGGCTTTCATTATTATGAAACAGCCATTATAAATGAAGTGTTAGGTGAAGATGAAAGAGCAGTCGTAAAAAGTTTGAACTCTGATTTTCTGGTCAGAATGGGAAAAAAAATGGCCATAATTTTTTTTTCATCTTCACCTAACACTTTATTTATAATGGCTGTTTCATAATAATGAAAGCCATCAGTCCATCAGAAGAAAATGATCGATTCCAAAGGTATAATCTTTCATTTGGCGCCCGGGGCACATGCCGCCTCTGCCCGCCCCCACCCCCTAGTTTCGGCCCTGAACCTACGAGTCAACCATTGGTGGTATTAATTTTTGGCTTATGCACCACTTCACTTCCGGCAGACATGGATCATTAAATTCTCTTAACTTGTACTCTTCCATAAAATAAAGGGTTTTTTCTTGTGCTTGATAATATAGGTTTTTGTGGTGTCGGCTCTTGAACTAATTGATTGGCTTAACTCTTAAAACAAATATTATTTTGAACTAAAGTTTAATTTCAACTTTTCAAATTATTGAAAAATAAAACTTTATACTTATACGTAATCAGTAACGTGCAATTAAGATACGAAATCATGAAGTTATTAATTGAGGCTTTGGTCTTTGGTATTAAGTAATGAAAAATCAACGAAAATTGCGCCACTATGACACAATCACTTTTTTTTCCCCAAGGAAATCTAAAAATAACACCGTTTTCACCGTCGCAAAATTTACTTGCATACTTTTCATATTCACTATTTTTAAAACATTTTAACGTGCAGTAAATAACGTGCAGTTAATAAATATAGTCTCAAACTTGATGGCACGTTTCCCAGTTACTATTTTGCATATGAACATTCGCACTCTTGACTTGAGATTCTAATCAGAGTGCCGGCGAAATCCAGAAATTTACTCTTTTGGTCGTATTCGTAGTAAAATATTTAGTTTTATCAAATAAAATACTCATTTCATTTTTACTATGACGTAGTTTGCACTGACTGGAGCTCTATGAGATGTGCATCTCAATTTCAGTATCAGCGGAATGAAAAAAATATTGAAATGTAACAGCTTTACGAGTAAAAATGAGATTTTTTTTTCTATCGTAAGGACATTTTCTGTAAAAAGTTTTTAAAAAGTCATTTTTAATTGTAATGCGAAAATGGCATCCTACCCATTGATTCCATTTTCTCTTGAACACTGGAAGTAACTCGATTGCCACCAATGTCAAGAAATTTCATAAAGGGTTTTATTAAAATATACAAGTTGGAAATTGCTCGTCAAACGTGGCAAATGAGGTGCGTTCGTACTATAACTAGTTCTATAAATATTTTTTGCACCGCATATTGTACTGAATTCATATTTTAGTGCACTTCATAAGTGCATATCAATTTCATTCTGTTCGAAAGGCTGTAACATCATTAAACTGCACTTGCAACAATTTATTTCCATTGGCCGTAATGTAACGGAAAACTTTTGACTGTCCCTGTAATTAAACTATATATCATATTTTCATAAAATTTGAAATGACTCGACAAAATCTTGCAGCAATTATATATTTAAAATTTCAGACCATTCGGAAGTCTGTAACATCATTAAAATGCACTTGCAATAATTTTTTCCCATTGGCTGTAATGTAACGGAAAACTTTTGACTGTCCCTGTCATTAAACTATACATCCGATTTTCATAAAATTTGAAATGGCTCGACAAAATTTTGCATCAATTATACATTTAAATTTTCAGATCATTCGGTTGGGTAATTTTTGCTCTGTTATATGCGGACGGACTGAACGACGACTATAGGTGCTTCGTATTTGTATAATTACGAACGCATCTAAAAAATGGGATTATTTAAAAAAAAAAAATAGCGAGTGCGGGGACATTTACAAATAAACTGCTTTCATAAAAAAAAAAAAATAATAATTATCAAAATCGGTTCAGTAGAAAGCGCAGGCGAGATGACTAAAAAACAGCCCTGTCTTTTAAATATATCCTCCTGAGACCCAAGCAAAATATAATGCATATATTTTTTTAAATATTAGTTTTTTTCAACAAATAGGCATCAAAAATGATGTGTTTGAAGAAATTAATAAATTTCTATTTTTTAATTTTGTTTTACAACACATCCATCTAAATGGTTGTTCAGGCCATAACTCGCTTTAAAATAATTTTAAAAATGCTAAAAGTATGGGCAAGAATAGAATTTATTATAAAGAACATAAGGCAAGTATTAACATCTGCTATTAAAATTGAAAAAACAGTTTAAACAAATTAAAATAGCATAAAAGCGAAACTTACCAGCAGAACGTAGAATTCCAACTTGACTCATGTATTACGGCATATTTTAACAAAGTAGTTACCGTTGCCAAAATCCAAAAGATGAATGTTGATTTTTGATTCATACATTAGCATGCCAAACTGGTTTTAGATTGCTACAATGAAATTTAACACAATAGAAGAAGAAAGCAAAACATCAATTTAAATGGATGCCAGATCTCAGGAGGATATAGATTATTGCACTCAACGGATAAAAAAGATTGAAAAAAGCGTGTTCCGCGTATGCTGTATGAGTGAATGACTTGCGACGGTAAAAGAGATGAAAAAAAAACACAAAATCCCAGGATATGGTATGTAATTATAATTAATTCAGCGCGTTAAAAATATGACATTTTATGGAATTTAAAAAGATACAAAATCCCTGCCGACCCGGCCTACAGGCAGAGGTAGATTTCGAAGACGAATATACTAATTTCACAAACAAAAACTAAATCATGATTAGAGATAAATCCACTTTAACAATTTTATCTGGCCGCTTTTGACGAGTTTTAATTTCATTTTTATATAAGAGCTGGTTTTATCAGAATCATGTTAGGGTGGTATTAAAAAAAATACTTTTCCATGCTCAACAACTAGAAATTTTCTGGCATAATTCCAGATTCATTTTTAAAAATAAATAAATAAATAAATATATATGAAACTTGCTGACGTGATTTTTGAAGAGATTTATAAGCGACCTGTGTTTTTATTTTTTGTTCAATTAATTAAAACTTGATATAAAAACAATTTTTTTCTCAGAAGGACAATATTTTTCGTTTCTAAAGCAATCGCTTCGGGAAATTCTGTTCAAAATGCCCACTTTGACATCATTTTTTTGAAATATATTCTGCCTCTATCAAAAAATCGATCATTACGGTACATTATATAGTTTCTGAATAAGCGAATCTACCAATTAAATGCGTTTGAGAGCAAAAATGAATTTAAAAATGAGTCAGAAAATAAGCAGTTTGGATTTGAGTGCATCCTTAATACAATGATTTTTCTAACACAATCCGCTTCGGTAAATTCGGTTCAAAATGCCCTTTTTAACAGCATTTTAAAAAATATATTCTGGCTCTATCAAAAAATCGACCATTACGGTACATTATATAGTTTTTGAGTAAGAAAACGTACCAATTGGAAGCATTTGAGAGCAAAAATGAATTGTAAAATGAGTCAGAAAATAAGCAGTTTGGATTTGAATGCACCCTTACTAAGATGATTTTTTTCTTCAACCGCTATGTATTTTTAATTTGTTTTTGCTGTAAGAATTGGTCTATCCAAAACTTGTCTATATAGATGTTGTAGACAATATTAAGAAGATATATGATAAATTCATGGGGATTTTATATCTTTTGAATTGACGGAGTCATGGATTTTTTTTCTTCTTCAAACCCCCTTTTTGTTTTCGTTTTTAATTTTTTTTTTTTTTTTGCAGTACGAATTGGTCCTATCAAAAACTTCCGAGTATAAAAGTTGTAGATAATGTTAAGGAGATTTATAATAAAATTAATTGGATTTACTATTTTGATAATTGACGAAGTTATGAATTTTTTTCTCCCCAAAACCCTATTTTTTGCGACCCTTGAGCCCATTTTTAACTTTATCAAAAATCTGTGATACATAAATTTTGGCCCTATTTTTAGAAGTAATAAAAATTTTAAACTGATTTGATATGTACAAAAATTAAGAAGTTATGGGAGGTTTTTTGTTTTCACAAAACCCCTCCCTATTTCCATCCCCTTGGTCCGATTTTGTCCATCAACGAACTTGACCGAGATTTTATGCCCATTGATTTTATGTATCAGTTTGGAAGAGATTGGGGCAGAATTACGAAAGTTATCGTGTCCAGAAGAAAGTGATAGAGATAGACAGATATATAAAGTTTTTTACTGAGGGTGGTTTTGGGTTCTACGGGTCATGATCGGTGTAGATCTGCAAAATTTTTTCAGAAATTCCAACATAGGAATGTTCCCAATAGGTAGTATTTCATACGAAATCTACCTAACAAGTACACACCCGTTCACTACTTTTATTTTGATTTATAGTTTTTTTAGCTGATTCTTACACATAATTTATGAATTAAACACAGAATGTTTGGTTATATATTACTTGATTTCATCATCAACTATCTGCCAAAATTAACTTTCTTGGTTCAAATTCACTCAGTCAACGTTATTGATAATGACATCTAGTCTGTTATATGAAACAGCCCAACAGAATAAATTGCAGGTAATGGAACTGCAAGATACTTTAATTACATTGTGCTGTAATTACGTACACCGAAAAAATGGATACTCAAATTTGAGTAAAAAGTACTCAATTTTAAATATGTGACATACTCAAAATAGCACCGATCCAAATGTACTCAAAATTGAGAAATTTGTACTCATATTTGATCCTATGGTTCTGTTCAAATATGAATCATTATGTACTGCCCCCCCCCCCTCCCCCGGAACCTACAAATTAGAGTAAAAATGTACTAACATTTATTTCCCATTCTAAATTATTAACAAGAAACGTTTAATAACCGTTATTTGTAAGCACGTTAAAATTATTTTAAAAATACCGTACATAATTTAATATTTGAATCATCATGAACACCTTTTATGCCACCAGAAATGAAATAAACCATTACAGGGTACAAAATTATCGTTTTGTTTGGGTTTGATAACATGTGATGTTTCAAAATTGAGAAAAAAATGTTCATTTTTGATCCAAACAATACTCAATTCGACATGAGTACATCGATTTACTCAGTTTTGAGTACTTCTTTTCTTGGATTTCCATTACTATGATTTATTCTGTTCAGCTATTTTAAATAACAGACCAGATGCCTTTATCAATAAGGTTCTCGAAGTGAATTGTGACCGCCAGATTTGTCCAGGATAGCTCAGTTAGCATTGGTAGCCTAAACTAAAGGTATCCGGTTCAAATCTTGGCCAGGTCACTTTTTCACTCAGTTAGGGAAAATTACAACTTGTGTGACTTGTTTACGTGAATAAATGTGTTAAAATGAATGAAGTGTTTGTTCCTTGGTTCTTTTATATCATTTTAGGTATTCCAGTGATCAAAATACTAGAGATTCCAATTACCATCTTCATTCGCGCCCGTCATCTCCTGAAGCATTTTGAATGATCTCCCAGGGATGTAACCTCCCTTGTAACGGATATCTTGTGGAACATCCTCCTGTCGAACGTCTTCTGGACCTTCATTGGCATAGCGTGCATCTAGAATGGAAAAAAAAAATAAACTTAACATGTCAGAAGGCAAATTTATTTGGAAGATCAACCAAGTAATATTCATTTAATACCAATGATTTTCACAAATAATTTAAGGTCCTAAAGATTCTAAAAAGGTGTCAAAACTTCTTATTACCTTTTTTTTTTACTTTCTTCTGTCTTTCAAAAATATATATTCTAAAAACACACTCAAAATATATATTAAACATTTAATTGCTAAAAAGGACGTCAAACGTTAATAAAATACATTAAAAGATCTTAATAATTTTACATGTTTCGATTGAATTTACTCAATCATCATCAGAAAAACAAATAAACACAAAGATGGAAAATGACAATAAACTATTACAAATGAAATTTAAAAATAAATAAATAAAAATCACGCGCGTAATATTAGGTAGCTTTCATTACAAAAAGCTACCTATTGCAGCCGTTCGGAGGAAAGCGATTTCAAAAAATTTTGGTATATTTTCATCGATCATGACCCCCAGACACCGAAACCACCCTCCGTTCAAAAGTTGATATATATATATATATATATATATATATATCTGACCTTTGTCATACTGTAACTCTCGAATTTATGAACCGATTTGAATGTAATTCGGTATGTACATAGTACATACCAAAGTCTCGACCGAGTTCGTTGGCCAGCTTCATCCGCCATTTTGTTTCAAAATGGCGGCCATTTAAAATTTTCTTTAAAATTTTAAATTTTAAATTTGGTACCAAAGAATTGAAAATGGAAAAATATTTTTTTCTTATGTATTTGACCTTTATACAAAGATTCCGGAGCAGTTTTTGTTTCGTCTATATCTTAAAAAATGGCTGAGTTATAGCATTTTGAATTTCTAGCGTGGCTGACATTTTGAAACGTCCTGAATTTTGTCACGCGATAAAAGGCGTATTTATGAACCGATTTGGATGTAACTTCGTTTGTACATAGTGCATACCAATGTCTCGACCGAGTTCGTTGGCCAGCTTCATCCGCCATCTTGTTTAAAAAAGGCAGCGATTTAAATTTTTAAGAAAAATTTAAATTTGAAATGTGGTACCAAAAAATTGAAAATTGAAAAAATATTATTTTCTTATATATTTGACCTTGATACAAAGATTCGGGAGCAGTTTTTGTTTCGTCTATATCTTAAAAAATGGCTGAGTTATTGCATTTTGAATTTCTAGCGTGGCTGACATTTTGAAACGTCCTGATATTTGTCACGTGATAACAGGCGTATTTATGAACCGATTTGGATGTACCGTGGTGTGTGCATAGTACATACCAATGTCTCGACCGAGTTCGTTAGTCAGCTTCATCCGCCATCTTGTTTCAAAATGGCGGCCATTTAAAAAAATTTTAAATTTAAAATGAGATACCAAAAATTTGAAAAATGAAAAAGATTTTTTTCGTATGTGTTTGATCTTAATACAAAGATTCCGGAACAGTTTTTGTTTCGTCTATATCTAAAAAAATGGCTGAGTTATAGCATTTTGAATTTCTATTGTGGCTGACATTTTAAAACGACCTGATTTTTGTCACGCGATAACAAGCGTATTTATGAACCGATTTGGATGTTACTTGGTCTGTACATAGTACATACCAATGTCTCGACCGAGTTCGTTGGCCAGCCTCATTCGCTATCTTGTTTCAAAAGGGTTGCCATTTAAAAAAAATTAAATTTAAAATTTAAAATGAAGTATTAAAAAATTGGAAAATGAAAAAGATTTTTTTATGTGTTTGTCCTTGATACAAAGATTCCGGAGCAGATTTTGTTACTGAAAATTTGTTCTTTTGTTTATATCTTAAAAAATGGTTGAATTATAGCACTCTGAATTTCTGGTATGGCTAACATTTTGAAACGATCTTGTATTTGTCACGCGATAACACACGTATTCGCCTATTTCCATGTAAGAAGGCATGTAGATAGTATACATCAACATCTCAGCCAAATATAAGTTACTTTAAATAAAAGCAGCTTCGATTAATCTGACTAATTTCGCGAAATTCTCATTCATAATGATTTACTATTGATAAAAATTAGTATTGAATCTCCTATATTCGGTTTCCAATAATTGAGCTTCGTGTGTTTGAATAATATAAGTTGGCTTTTTAAAAATAAGGAATTTGAAAGCTACCTCTTCCTCTCGGCACTGGCCGGAAGGACTTTTTTAACATGTTTCACGTTGCCCTATTTTATTTTCAAATTATCTAACAATTCAATCCAAATATTTGGGATTTGAAATGACAAGGAATCATTGCAGACCATTGAGTTTCTGACGTAAATTTCAATAGATTCTCTAATAAAAAGTTGCAAATAAAAATCTGACCTATAAATTAATCTACTTTCATTAAACAAAATATTTATGTTTTCTATTTTATTTAGCCTAGATAATGCGGTTTTACCTCTATTAAATTTTATGTCTGCAATGTGCTCTTTACATCTCACTTGGAAGTTTCTCTGAGAATTATTATATTGGCATGACTCAGAGAAAATTCCAAGTGAGATGTAAAGAGCACATTGCAGACATAAAATTTAATTGAGGTAAAACCGCATTATCTAGGCTAAATAAAATAGAAAACATAAATATTTTGTTTAATGAAAGTAGATTAATTTATAGGTCAGATTTTTATTTGCAACTTTTTATTAGAGAATCTATTGAAATTTACGTCAGAAACTCAATGGTCTGCAATGATTCCTTGTCATTTCAAATCCCAAATATTTGGATTGAATTGTTAGATAATTTGAAAATAAAATAGGGCAACGTGAAACATGTTAAAATATTACGCGCGTGATTTTTATTTATTTATTTTTAAATTTCATTTGTAATAGTTTATTGTCATTTTCCATCTTTGTGTTTGTTTTTCTGATGATGATTGAGTAAATTCAATCGAAATATGTAAAATTATTAAGATCTTTTAATGTATTTTATTAACGTTTGACGTCCTTTTAAGCAATTAAATGTTTAATATATATTTTGAATATTTTTAATGGACGTATAAGAGAACTTCTGCTTATAATTTAATTTCTTCTGTCTTTACAACAAGAAAGTATTGGATTCGTGGAACATTTCGATTTTCGGTTTTTGACGGATTTATACGTTTTAGAAGGCCTGAATACGATTTGGCTGTTTTTAGAAAATGTCCGAGTTTGTATGTATGTGACAAAAATTTGGCGTGCGCTCTATCTCAAGAACTAAGGTACGGAATTTAATAAAACTTTAGATTCATTTAAAACTAGATATAAATTGGTGCTGATTAACTTTTAGTGTACATCTCCCAACAATGGGCGCAACTATGCTGCATTTTTCACGATTTTTGCAATAGCTCTATCTCAAGAACTAAGGCACGCATTTTCATCAAATTTCAAATTCAGTTAGACATTGACATAAGTTGTTGCTGATTAGGTTTTGGTGTAAATCTCCCAACAGGTGGCTCTGCTGAGCTGTATTTTTCAGGATTTACACGATTTTAACGATCGTCATATTTCAAGAACGAATGCACAGAATTTCATCAAACTTCATATTCTGTTAGATCTTGACATAAGTTGGCGATGATATAGGTGTTCGTGTAAATCATATGACAGGTGGCGCTGTTATGCTGCGATTTTCACGATTTCAGCGCGACAGCTATATCCGAAAAACTAATGCACGGCATTTAATCAAACTTCATATTCTGTTACACTTTCACATAAATGGATCCTTATCAGATTTGGATATATACTGCCCAACAGGTGTTGCTTTTATGCCCTTTGTGTTGGGAATTTTGGTTGCATATATCTGAGAGGGTGGTGCTGAAATTCAATAATCTATTTGGAAAATACTATGTTTATATCTTCTTTTTAAAAGCACACAATTCAACGAACATAGTCCTTTTGAATTCGCATGATGGGCATAGAGAATCATTTAATTTTGTCTCTGTGGTAGCGAATTTTGAAGTATTAATATGTATGATATAGAAGAAAGTTTTGGGATTGGCACATACGGCTAGTTTTTCTTTCTGAGTTTTAGTTGATTTTTTTTAATCGTTTGCACTCTTTTGGTATTAGGTTTTTTTTAATGTCAGGAAACTAGAATCTTGGTGATTTTTTTTTTTTTTTAAATCCCCCAACAACCAACGGTACACGTACCATACGAACCACTTATGGTAGCCGAAGACAACTATTTTTTAAAAATAATTTCTCCTACCTCTATTTCCAAATAGCAATCACTATGGTATATTTCTACTAGAAATATATCAGAAAATTGTTGTGTGTAAATAATGGTGTAGACCAAATAGTAAAACTCTACTCACCGACGTAAAAAGATTGGTATTCAAAGGTTCTCATTGGCATTCTCAGTTTCATGCATACATAGCAAATTTTAAACATTTCTCACTCTATTGGATTTACGCTTAGTTAGCAATGCGTTAATTCGCGTATTTATTATTCAATAAATTCGGGCGTAATTTCACTGTTGAAAATTGAGTTTTTTCAACATACAATAAGAGGAACAAATCTAGTGAGAATTAACAATTGAAGACATGAGTAGAAGAAGAGATGTCACACTTTTCAAACTTTTATTATAGGGCTGAAAGGATTATGAGATAATTTATCACTAAACAAAAATACTAAGATTCTACTTGAAGATATGAAGCATTTTTAATATTTAATATTTTCAGACTTAATAGTTTAAATCAGCAGTTCTCTTTCTCCTCCATCCCTCCCAGTAGAGATAATTTTTGTAAATCAGAAGTAAAGTAAAAAAAAAAAAAAAATGGCCACTTCTTTTCCCCATTCTGACCAGAAAAATCAGAGTTCTAACTTTATACGACTACTCTTTAATCTTCACCTAACGCTTCATTTATAATGGCTGTTTCATAATAATAGAAGCCATCAGTCCATCAGAAGAAAATGATCCATTCCAAAGGTATAAGTTCGGGACTCGACTATATCTATACAGTGAAATACGTTTAACACGAAAACGCTTAACATGAAAAATCGGTTAACACGAAATGATATAGCAGTCCGCACAATATACGATGCAATTTAATACATTTTTGTTCTTTTAACAGGAAACAAAAATCGTTTAACACGACAAAAATTCGCTTTCGAGCTAGTAAGTTTAAATTGAAATTGGTGAATTTTGAGTTAAAACCACTGAATTTTGAGTGAAAATTAGAGAATTTCGTGTTTTTTGTAAATTAGCTTATGTTTTATGAGCACAATGGCTGAGAAATCGGTGCGAAAACAAACTGCTATTTCGCTTTAAATGAAGATGAAGCTGCTTAAGCAGTTGATGAAAAAGAAGGACGAAAACAGAAATCCGCAGAGAGTTTTGCACTGCCATTTCCACATTATCAACAATAATAAAAAACAGGGATCCCATTACGTTAATGTTTGAGAGCAGTATGTTTAAGCCTGAGAGAAAACGTATGAGAACTGCTAAGCACGAAGATTTAGAGACAGCTTTGCTTATTTGGTTCAAACAAGCTAGATCTCGGAATGTTGAAAAAGACGCTTCAAAAAAAGATGTCTGATTTTTTCCCCCAAAATAATATTTTGTTTACTTGCTTTTTATCCTAATAGATGCAACTTACTAGTAGTTTAACAGGAAATCGAAATAAAATTTGATGACGTCAAAAATGGTTGAGAGTTTTTTTTTTTTTTTTTGTTTTTTTTTAAGAATCTTTTAACGCGAAATTGTTTTAACACGAAAAAAAATTTCGGTCCTTTCAGTTTCATGTTAAACGTATTTCACTGTATTTATATATATATATATATATATATATATATATATATATATATATATATATATATATATATATATATTCATCGGGGGCGACACTAAATTCTGAAAAAGCAGAATTCCTGTTCTCTAATTTTTTTTTTTTTTTTTAAACCATTTGGAAAAATGGTTATTGTCCTCGTCAGGGTAGGAAATCAAAAGCATATCTGAAGCGTTTTGTTGGTTTAATACGCATTTTATTCGTTTTCTGATTGGTCTATACACTAACCTTTACTTTCAACAGAGATGGGTACTTCTGTTGCCACTATGACAAAAAAGTAATAAAAACTACAAAAAACTGAAAAAAAAAAAATAATAACTCGGAAACAATTGAGATACAGCTTTCAAACAAATTGCATTTAAAAGTACATTTTTTTCCTCTATACGACGGTGTAAAAAGTAATATTGTGGGATGTTTAGAAGTTTAAGAATGAAATTTCATTTAAAATTGATCGTCAGATTTCTTGGACGCTGGAAAAACCTTTTCCAGAACAGCCAAGGAAATGCTTGGATAATACGTAAGTTTCAGGAAATCTGACGAGTCGCAGGCGATTTTTGTCGTTTGCAATTTTTACTTGTAATAACACTATTAATGTTTAATTCATGGCGTATGTAATGTAGGATCAACTCCGTGCGATTTTTTGTCTTAAATTGTAGTCTTCGAAAAAAATCATTTTCCAAATGGTCGTTGTAATTTGTTAAATTGCATTTTTTTTTTTTTTTTTTTTACCTTGTGGATTAGTGTTTCCTTCTTCACCTTGTGTCATTTTCTGGAGAGCATGGAAAGCTCGGGAAGGTATGGGATTGTCTGGTCTACGAATCCCCGTAAATCGCATTTCTTCCTCATCACGTTTAGCCGGAGATGGCTGACGCTGAACTGCATCTGGAGACGATACAAGCAATCATGGCAAATATTTAAATATATAAAAAAAGAAACATTAATAAAATTTACTATTATATTTCAAAGATAAAGTTTATATACAGTGAAACCTCCCTGTGCGACCACCTCACTGAACGACCATTTTTTCATGGAACGAAATTTATTCCCATAGGCTCAATACTAATTTTACCTCCATTCACAGACCATCCCAGTTGAACTCCCTCCATGAGTGAACAATTTATTTGAAAAAATGAAACAATCCTTTATTTTTCCTGATCGCTTGAAGAAGGTTTTATTAGAAAAATAATTCCGGAGAGCGCATTATTCATCCACCTTCTGAACTAATTTTAGAATTTTTTTTTTCTGGTAACTTTTCAGTGTTTAAACCCCTTTGTGCCTTTTTAGGCAACGAATTGATCTCCGATGACTAAGAATGACGGTCAATAAACTCCCCTGCCCTATTCTGTCAGGAAACTCTGAAAGAAATAGATAAATTAATGAAATCGTCATTATTTGTCCCCCCCCCCCAAAAAAAAAAAAAAATTGCATTTATTTACTGAACTTTGAACGGATATGAAAATAAAAGTTATAAAAGATGAAACCGTAAAATCAAAGTAAACGTCAATGCATTCAGTTTTTAAACTCTGCAGTAATTAACTTGTGTAATTAACTTTTGTTTTGATACTTAATTTTTTATATTTCTTCCTAATGTGAAAAATAAATTATAGTAACATGAATTGTTACCTTTTTCCCAACAATTAAAATCTGAATTTATACATGACCTCCATTAAGAGACCACCTCTCGGAGCGACCCATTTTTATTGGAACAGAACGTGGTCGCTTTAGGGAGGTTTTACTGCATTCGAAAAAAGATGCAACAGGTATTTTATCCTCTTCAGTCCTGATGTCGCCAGTAGGAGACACTAAACAACGCTCTTTAAATTAATTTAAATCTTTCTAGAATCGTTAAATTTTTTTCTAGAACTTTTTAATAAATGGGTGCGTATCATAAGGAATGATTTATCTACTCGTACATAGAGTTGCAAAAAACCCGCAGATTTTAAGGGACGGGAATAAACCAGGGAATTTTGGGGAATAAACCCGGAATTTCGGGGAATATTGGACATTTTGCAGGAGTTTTGAAGGTAAAAAGAACCAGTAATTTTTCAATAAAAAATATTTATTTTTCAGAATTACACAGGCGCTGTTCTGAAAAGTTTAAGGAAGATTTTTCATTATGAATTCACAAAACTTATGATTTTGTGTTTAAAGTTTGCTAGATGGCATATCTACTATTCCGGCATACTCTATATTAATTTTCTAGCGATTTGTCTTGTAATTTTCCATTGATTTATTTTACTATTGTTCATTTTCTTTTTGTTTACATTGGCTGATACGTAGAATAGTCGTGATGTTTACATCCATATCCATGCCATGAATCTGTCATCTATCTTTGTCACTTTTTACGTATCGATGATTAAAATATCAAATTACTTATGATATTTTAATTTATCTTACTTAATATTTCTGCAACTTAAGCACGTATTTCATTAGTTTTCATGTAAACTGAAGGTATTTTTCTATCTTTATGTTGATTACATTTGTAAAAAAACATTTTATTTACATTGAAAAAAATTGAAATCATTAAAAATAATAAATTAAAAATGCTCATGCCTAAAACTTGGCGAAAACTCCCGGGATTTTTCAAAATTTCCCTCCCAAAAGACCCGGTTTATTCCCGGGATTAAACCTGGTTTTTTTCCACCCTTTGCAACTCTGCTCATACAACTTTTGAGCTATTTTACAGTCACTTTAAAACTGTTTTTGAGGTGTAGTGTCAAGTAATTTTTGTCTCAGCATTGAGGAGGTTAAGTTTAGTTTCTTTGATATTCTCCAGCTGTTGTTTTTAATTACTTAAATGATTGTCTAAAATGTTAGACATTTTTCTTTCTTCTTCTTTTTTTTTTTAAAGAGTTTTATTTACTTATTTAAAAACTTATTTAAAAAAAAAAAGATTCAACAATTACATTCAAAGTTATAAAAAGGCACTACAAACATGAAACAGAAAATTATAAAATTTTCATTAGGATAAATTGACAAGGAACTGGTCATATTATATTTAAGATACCTGTATGCCTTTAAAATGTCAATTTCGATCAAAATTTCAATTTTCTGTTTTAAATTAATATAAAATGTCAATATTTTTCTTTCGATTTTCGAGCATTTTAAACATCTACATTTCTTAGGTAAAACTTTAAAAAACTAAGTTGAAAGTTATGATTTTTCTTAAAAGTGACTTTTTTGTAAAATTGTATTGGAAAAATTGTCAGGACTCAATAAATAATAGTTCAATGACTACAAAATTTTAAAATTATGTTTTAAATGTATATTCAAAGGAAGTAGACTATTCTAATGCTGACTTATTGAAAAGTTTACGAGTTACACTGTTTTACAAGATTAATTTCAACACATCTACACTATATAACCATTAATCACCGGGACCAAAAAATGGCCATAATTTTTTTTTTTTTGAAAAAAAAATTATGGCCATTTTTTCCCCCCTTTGACCAGAAAATCACAGTTCTAACTTTTTACGACTGCTCTTTTATCTCCACCTAACACTTCATTTATAAATGGAGCACTTCATTCATTTATATATGGGTTCATAATAATGGAAGCCATCAGTCCATCAGAAGAAAATAACTCGGTTAAAATTCTCTTTGTAGATATACTTTGCGGAAGAGGGGGAGCCCCCTGCTAAAATCCATGTTTGTCCCGTGTACAAAAAAGGCTAATTCTGGCCCTGGCCTGAAAGAACTCTGCATATGTGTTGTAATTTTCCAACTGAACGAATCTGGATTTCTTGAATCTAGATTCGCCCGGCATAGCTCAGTTGGCAGAGCATTGGCAGCTTCAGCTAAGAGATCCCTGGTTTGAATTCTGGCCTGGACATTTTTCGTCCAGTTGGAAAATCAGAACTCGTATACAGTTTTAATTTATAATTTTTTTTTTCAGAAATTTTCAGCGTTGTTTGTCTTTTATACACATTTTTTTTTTTTTTATATATTCATGTTATTCCATTAAAAATAGTCTAGTTCCTGTAAAACGTTGCTATATTTATTATGAATACATAAAATGTATTTATATTTAATAATTCTAAATTTAAATAGTTTTAAGAAAATAGCATTTTCGCGGTTTATTTTATACTATGTTTTTGAATTTAAAAAAAATTAAAATTACTTATTTGTATGTTTATGACACATTTTTACGACATTTTTAATAATAATTAGCAATTTTAAAACTTGAAATTTACAAATATTCCAAAATTAGTCCCGAAGGCATGCATACCTTAAATTGACAACAATTGCATGGAAATAAAAAAAATTATAAAATCGTTTATAAATCGGTTGCAAAAAGGTAGAGTATTCGCTATAGAAGTCAATAGAGTATTCGCTATAGAAGCCAATAGAGTATTCGCTATAGAAGCCAATAGAGTATTCGCTATAGAAGCCAATAGAGTATTCGCTATAGAAGCCAATAGAGTATTCGCTATAGAAGCAATAGAGTATTCGCTATAGAAGCCAATAGAGTATTCGCTATAGAAGCCAATAGAGTATTCGCTACAGAAGCCAATAGAGTATTCGCTACAGAAGTCAGTAGTGTATTCGCTACTTAAGTTTGTAGAGCATTCTCTGCAGAAGTTAGTCTATTCTCTACAGGAAATAGCATACTCACTACAGAGACAGAGTACTCACACAATCATTCACATGAAAAAAAAAATGTATTCCAATACGTTATTTCATCCTCTATCACATTAACTGCCGTACGAAGAGCCAGTCGTCGTATGTATTTCAAATGGAATAAACAATGCGACGGTTGTCGTCGTTATATATCATGTAAATTCTGGCAGCTTAGCTTACACACTCTTTATCTCCTGCGAATGTCTTGTACATAATAACGATGAAGGTGACTTAATGGATAATACACAAATGGAAAGGTGACAGTTTTTCTCTCGCTAGATCAATAAAAATTCATGGATATACCCGAAAAATGCATTTTTCCACAAAAATTTCTAAGATTGATGGTGGAAGTTGCATTTACAATGACATATACATACAAGCGTAGGCGATTGTTTTCAAAGTCAATTTACATAAAAGGGAAGAAAAAGTAATGTGTATAAAAGTTATTTAAAAAAATCCTTCATTCAAAAGCAAGTTTATCAATTGCATGGCATTTGACTGCGGTAACCATTAAGTATCAGTTTTCTTAAAAGAACGTTGTACAATCTTTTCTGTGTCTTGAAATAAGTAGTTGAACGAAACATTAAACAAACACACTACAGATATCAGGCTCTTAAGATCGAAACTACGTCACCTCAAGTCATTAAATAGCATTTTCAACTAATAATAAGTCATTATTTTGAACAGCATGAAGCCAAAGCGTGAAGAATGAAGTGGATCTCGAGAGCCCAGTGTTTAGAGAAAGCATTGCAACCAAGACATTTCAAGTAGAATTTTGAAGGAAAATGCTTTGTTTTAAAATGGTATTCAAAGAAAAACAAATTCATTTAAAAACAACCAATTATACAGGGTGTCCATAAATTATTGTCGGGGTTCCCTTATCTCCGAGGCTCGAAATGGAGAAATCCACGAACCGGAACGATATTTCAAAATTATTGTCCACATTTTTTAAGTACGGTAAAGTCCCGATTATCAGAGTCCCGCTTAACCGAGTTTCCCCTTTAACCGAGTTATTTTCTTCTGATGATTGATGGCTTCCATTATGATGAAACAGCCATCATAAATGAAGTGTTAGGTGAAGATGAAAAAGCAGCCGTAAAAAGTTAGAACTCTGATTTTCTGATCAAAACGGGGAAAAAAATGGCTATATATATATATATATATATATATATATATATATATATATATGTATATATATTTTTTTAAATTACGGCCCCTTTTTCCCGTTCTGGCCAGAAAAATCAGAGTTCTAACTTTTTACGACTGCTCTTTCAACTGCACCTAACACTTCATTTATAATGTCTGTTTCATCATAATGGAAGCCATCAGTCCATCAGAAGTAAATTATCCATTCCAAAGGTGTAAGTTCGATTGAAAAAAACAATTTCATTCCCGGTATTTCTTAAAAGTAACGGAAATGTACATCGAAGAAATGTTACTAGTACCATAAAAAGGATTTAATTAAGTGAAAATTTATATTTCTTCTCCTTAGTGGGTGACGATTTGTGCAAATTCGGTTTATACGAGTTTTTTCCTTATCAGAGGTGAGCTTGGTCCCTATTAACTCGGATAATCGGGACTTTACTGTATAGCAATTTTATATTTAACCGTAGAAAAACCAGTTTAAAAAAATGCATCCAAGATTTTAAATAATTATAACTTTCTATGCTCTCTAACTTTTTTCTATCTATGAAACTGTAATAATATTTTTTAATAATTCCACGAACTGGAACAATATTTTCCATACTTTCACGAACGGAACAATATTTGTCACAATTTCAGGAACCGGAACATCGTTCTGGTTTGCTCCGGTACATTTCGAGCCCTGCTTATCTCATAACTTTTATTTTAAGAACACAAGAGAAAAATAGTATTACATATTTGCAAACTTATTATTATTATTATTTATCGACGCAAACAAAGTTACACATGTGTAAAGCAGAAACTCTAAACGTTATTAATCAAATAACGATTATAACCAAATATAATAAACTTATCAAATTTACCAAAAAGTTATTAACGTATAATAAGCACAAAGTTAGTGTCCACATGATAGTTTCCACCATTCTTTTTTGATAAAATTTTAATGTTAATTATTATTTGATTATAATCGTTATTTGATTAAAAAGTTTTGAGTTGCAATTTGCGCTTATGTAACTGACTTTATTATAAATTGGTTTGTATTTTACGAATATGTAATACTATTTTTCGTCATATTCTTAAATCAAAAGTTATGAGGTAAGGAAACAATTTCTGAACATGCTGTATATGATCAGAAATATAAAATCTTAAAATACTAGTAAATATATTTTAGACTTGTGGCATAGTCAACAATTCTAACATTTGAAGAATATCATTTATATATTGTATAGTCATGAAAGTAAAAAAAAAAGCAATCACCCTTTACAAACTCTGCCGTAAATAATAATAAATCAGCTAGACAATTACAACATGAAAAAGTTATGGTAAAATTTTATCCTGAAAACAAAACAAATCGCACTCTTACTAAATGGTTTATACACAATACGGAATAGTTAAAACTAAACAAGCATTAAATTTAAATTTAAATACTTAAAATACTTTTAATGTTTGATTAGTTTTTAACTATTCAATATCGTATTTTTCACAATTTAGTAACATTATGATTTATTTTGTTTTCACGATAAAATTTTACTGTCTGCCGTAAATTATCGTATAAAAATGAGATATCAACTCTATGGTTAAATTTTGCTCAGGATAACATTTATATATAGAAATTGTAACAAACTTGAAATGTTTCAGTATCAAAATCTAATTTTAACATCATATTTGGATTCTTCCGTAAATTCGGATACCAAACGCGAAGTCATTCAGTGCTTCAGGAAATTCTGCAGGTTTAAAGTTTGGGATTTCTGATGTTAAATTCATTTTTAATCGTTTCAAAACAGATGGCAACGCAGATAGATTTTTTAAAAATAATTCAAAAACTACTTGACGTAATGAGCTGTAACTTTGGATTCCCATATTTGAAGTTTCTATAAAGATCTATATCTGTTAAAAATTCGTATATATTTTTTAAAAATTTCAAAATATAAGCATTTTAAAAATTAATTTCGAAAAAAAAATGATTAAAAAAAATGAAAAATAAGATTAAAGAAAAGAAAAAAAAGATTTAAATATGGCATTTTGATGCTCAGAAGGGCGACTACCCCCCTCCCCGGGTCACCTTCTTTATTCACCAATGCTTGTTCTTCAATGTAAGAATTTTTGGAGCTTAAGTTCAACATTCCAAACATTCATGTTTCTTGAAAGAGGATCTTAGAAACTTTACTTTGCACTTTACTTCAAATAGAGAATATGAAAGTCTCTTCGAAAATTCTTTTGTGAAACAATTCTCCATATTGGAAGTATTGCCAAATTTTTCTGATGCCCAAAAAGAACAATTCTCAACACTAGTATGTCACAAATTCGATTTTGGAAAGTAGAATTAATATTGAAAACCGATATTTTAAACTAGCATTGGTATCATAACATCAGCGTTTTTCACACTGAAACGTACTAATAGAATTCAGAATTCGGCCGAATAAAATACCGACGTTTCTATTTAATGGATACAAATTTAAACGCTTATGTGGCAACAGAGAATCTACGATACCGGATAAGGATATTTTACTTAGCGCTGATAATTATTAAAGCATACTAAAAAGCAGTTTTATTTATTTTATTATGTCCTTGACTTTCTAAAGCCAGAACGCTGAAATGCTGGGGTTACAAATCCTAGTACTCCTCCCCTTCTCATTTATCGGTCTGGGACCAATATTAAGTTAATAAATATTGAGAAGGACAGGGTCGGCTCTAGGCAGTGCTGGATTACCAAAAAAGCAGTGTAAGCAATTTATTTCCTATTGACCCCGGAACCGTTAGGGGCTCTGTGGCTTGTAAAATTCTAACATATGACTTCCCACTCACGTTACTTTTTATAAAACAAACATCCTAATATTGAAGTTTTGTTACAGGTAGAAGGTCAAAATATAATATTTATCAAATCTCAACGTCTTGAAGCCTTCAATGACGTGTAATCGATAGTTCAAAATAATTTGTACAGCATTTTATCCGATGATAATTTTTTTCTTGTAAATTTTGTCTACATGTTAAAATACCCCTGCAAAATGAATCGCGATACAGTTGGTGCACTGTTTATTTGTATTCTATTTTGCCCTAATAAGAGTTACTTAAAAACTTGATTACATAAAAATTAAATTACAATCATATCTAGTTTTGAAAGTTGGGGGTGGAGAAGAGGGCCTCGGTTATCTTAATGACCCCCAGATGGCTTAATCCGGTACTGGCTCTTGGCCAAAACACAATCTAGGGGAGTCTTTGTATGCGAATCTAATAAAGTATTAATTTCTTTCCGATTATTTTTCATGAGTGGAGTAATTGGGCACTAATTTTTAAAAATGGTTATATATAGTGTGGTGCCTATAGGGACGCCACACACTCCCGAACTATAAATTAAAACTTAGTTAAATTTAACTTCGTCTTAACGGTTTTAAAAGAAATACCTCATGGTAAATATACATTTACTTGGAAAGTATTATACACACCAGAAAGGAGTTAATTTTTACAGTTTCGAAACCACTAAATTGATAAGATTTGAAATGGAGCATTTTTGTATATTACCAGTAAATAGTTAAAATGTAATACTGCATACCTGTTTCGTCATCTCCTCCCGTCATCATTTGCAGAATCCGGAAGGACCTAGACTGTCCGGGATAGCTGGAATTACCATCAGTAGATGACCGGCGCTGAGCGTCCACGGCCGCCATCCTGTCACACTGCGGTCCGTCACTCAAGTTCAGCCTGGCAGTGAAAAGGAAAAGCAGTAAAAATCACAGTTCACTACACGTCACTCACGATCTCTGAGGAAAGCAAAAAGGTCACGGAGAGTGTTACACACGGAATGTTGAACTAAACGCTCCGGTAGCCATTCGTGGTCATTTCGTAATGGTTTGAAGATGCTTTGTAATTTTCCCACCATTAAACCGCGAAGCAGTTTAACAAAAAAGACAATAATTATGCTTGCGATAATTTCTTTGAAGAACAAGAGGTGATTTTTTTTCTTCCGAAAATTACACATGTATAAGTTAAAAGAAATGGACGCTGGTAGAGGTGGCATGAAAATTTAATATGAAACACTAAGAAAACCTTCTTTCTCCCTTTTCAAAATAATCTTTCAAAAATGAAATTCTATGGGAGGTTAAAATAAAACTAAAGTCGTTTCTGATTTTTTTTTTTTACACTTCTATCGCTAACGAAATTTTCTACAAAAATGTAACCAATATTAAGACTTATGAATGTTCAAATGCTACTAAAGACATTATTTTTTAAGAATATATCTTCTCAATAGCATTGTAATATTATTATTAAGCATGTATTACACAAAATATCAGACTACTATTTTTGACCGTAGAATGCTTTAAATCGATATCGGATAAAGAATTTTATCATGTTTTAAGTACGTTACTGAAACAGCCCTTTCAAATGACTCGCAATTAAATTATTGTCGCTTGTTCCATTTTATTCGAGTAAGAGTTGCTTGAATATTTGATGCATAAAAATTAAAATCAAAACAAGTAAAATTCAAATTTTAAAAATCGGGAATGAGAGAGGGCTTCTAGAAGAAATTACATTTTAAAAACATTAAGAAAACCCTCTTTCTCTCTTTCCAAAATTATCTCTTAAAATTGAAATCCTATGAAAGAACAGAATGTAAAACTAAAGTCATTCGTGCAGATTACTTATTTATTTTGTAATAATATTTGAGTATTTTCCTATCTAATTATGAAAGTATAATGATATTTCTTTCACTTTAAAGTAGTGCCGTATTAAGTCGTCTAGATACCTTTACGTAAGCAATTCAAGTCTCGAGACTTTCTCTACTATCCACGATTTTCTAAACTAGATTTTAAATTGTTTAGATTTTAATTTTTTCGCAACAAGTGCACAAGGAACTCATATTACGATAAAATACAATAAAAAACAATACTTTAAATTTAATTACGAGTCATTTGAAAAGGGTGTTTCAGTAACATGCATTAAAAAAATTACATGAAAACATTCCCTATCTGATAAAATGCTGCACAAATTACTCAAAATTACATATTTAAATGATTCAACGCTCATGCAGGCAGTGTAACGCTTTGTGTGTACATACTTAATAATAATATTACAACACTATTGAGAAAATCTATCCTTAAAGAATATATATAGTAGCATTTTAGCATTCATGTCTAGCATTGATTACTTTTTTTAGAAAATATGGAGATAGAAGTGCGCTCACACATCTGTCACCCGTCTAAAAATATTCTGAACAGATCAATCATTTTGTTTAAATAATGATTTGACGAATTTACAAATCTATTTAGCAAGGCCCGATTATGATTTTTGGGACAACATTTTTAACATTCTTGAAAAATGAAAAAGCCTCAAGAACATTTCGCTTAGAATAACAAAATGCCTGATTTATGTATAATAGCACAAATGTGCTATGGAGGATATAGTAAATTTATTTTAGGTTCTGAAAAGACCATACAAATATTGAAAATAAATTATTTTCATTTATTTAAAAATATTTAAACTTACTACTTGATTGTTTTTAATTATTATTCCGAGATTTTGTAATTGTTCTCACTCTTTAAATTACATTGATAATAGGATAAAATAATTTTCATGACACATTTATCTAGGAATTAAGAAAAACTTATAATAAAAATAACTTATGAAGAATGATTGTTCGGACCATTATCCGTTATGGTAATTGCTTATCATTAACTGACAATATGAACATATAAAACAGAGAAACGATACAAATGTAAATAAGTGCGAGTAGTAAGTCAAAATTACGTCCATTACTAATCATATCATAATATTAAAATATTTATTTGCTTAAAAGACGTTATAAAAACTCATTAAAAGTAAATTAAAAATCTATATTTACATGCTTCAACTCATTTTCTAAGTCGTCGTCAGAATGTATAACAGAAAATTACAAATGCATATAAAAAACGGAAAAAATCATCGAAAATAAACAAGTAATCATATAACGCGCCTTACATTTTCGCGATGGCTCGTGTTCCCTCTATGTAGCGATGCCGCAATTTGTCCAACTATTCAACATTGACGAGACTCAGAAAATGAGTTGAAACATGTAAATATAGATTTTTAATTTACTTTTAATGCGTTTTTATAACATCTTTTAAGCAAATAATTATTATATTATTTTATGACAGAGAAACGATGTTATGCCTTCTTTGAAGCTTTGATATTATATTTTCAAATGTACACACATAGTACACACACATAATATTTTTAAAAAAGTTTCGGTTGTTCATGAACTGAAAGTATATTTTACTTTAAAAAATGAAGTTTTTTATTCGAAAGTAAATAGAGAATTCTACCGCTAAAACTTCTCCAAATTTAGTGTTTAACTAACTATTTAACCCACTGTAAAGAAAAAAAAACGGAATAAAAAACGGAAATACTACTGGCAATCTAGACGCCAGTACTATTTCTGTTTTTTTACGGGAATTTTTACCCATAAATTACAGAAAAATTTCCGTTTTTAATCAGAAAAACGGAAATTTTTCTGTAATTTATGGGTAAAAATTCCCGTAAAAAAACAGAAATAGTACTGGCGTCTAGATTGCCAGTAGTATTTCCGTTTTTTTTTTTTTTTTTACAGTGTGTAAAATTATGTAAATTCTGCAACTCTTCCCAGTTAAAAATTTTTAAGCTATCTGATTTTGGGTTCCTTGGGCCTAGAAATCTCAATTTTTCAATCAATCTAGAATTTGCCCATGCTTTAATATGAGCCTGCTGTATAGAATCAAAATTCATGATAATTAATTTTCAGAATGTTATATTTTATGTTCGAAGAATAAAAATAATTTGTTTCAATTGTAACTAAAGAGATCGCTTAAAACACTGTGCGTTGAAAAAATTAAAAATCAATAATTATCGCGCATGATATACCAATTAAAATGCAATGTTTGATAAAAGGAAATATATAAGCAGTCAGTTGAGAGTAGGTACAACTAAAATGAGAACTTTATAAATCTTTGGGTTCTGCTGTTAAAAACATTGTATTAATATACAAAATCCATGGAAAAGTAAAACATTAGCATGACATTATTTTCTGAAGATGATATTACATGCATCCTAGTACTTTTTAATGAGCTCTGAGGACGTTACAAAGTTTTTCTTCGGCGAAAATAATTCGGTTAAAATTCCCCAATATCTACAAAAAGTTTCCGCATCAATCATTCATTAACAATAGCTTGCATTTTTAATGAATAGCTGCAATATAATATGAACCTTATTGTTATTTAGATAAGTTGCTATAGTTATCTACGACTACTTAATTAGAAAGAAAAAAAAAAGTATTTAAAAACTTTTGCAAGTATTCTGGACAAAAGAACTCTTATTAGACTTACAAATTTAGGAAATCCCCAAAATTAGTATATGCCATACGCAAAACTGAAAAAGAATAGTTTATTCCAGCAATTATATACGAACAATTTTATCGGAATAGTTTGAGATTTTCTTTTAAGCATAAGAAGTTAGTTTCTATATGAACAATAAAATTTCATTAAAAACATTGTTATTACTGTAATAATGTCACATATCAAATCTTCAAATATTAAACATTTCGTACTAAGAATTTTTTCATTATACAAAAGAAATTTGTATTTCTTCTTTGTTGCCTCGTGCAGAAGCTAAATTTTAAAACTGTGTACAGGAAAAATATTCAGTCATCGACACTGATAATAATTACATGCACAAAGCTTAATATTAAAAAAAAAAAAATTGTGCTTAAATTTAACATTGATTTAACATTTATTTTCTTGAATATCAAATGTCACTAAATATTTTAAACTCCAAAATCATACTAACATTGCAGCTAAATTTTAAAATTCATATTTTCTTGTGCACTTGCAAATTTTTAGCTTTACCAAAAATAGTTTATTGTAAAGTTGATTTAAAAAATTAAATTTCACTTTAAGCTATTTATAGGATTTAAATTAAAAACTTCGAAAGCCGTAGATATAACTTTAGTACTTAAAATAACCTATTTTAATTAGCAAAGAATGCATTAATAAATGAGTAAATGAAAAATCGAAATATTCAATAATTTTGAATATTTGAAGTAATACAAAGAAGATAAAAGTGGCTACTTTTCGACAACGCAGTTTCCCCTAGTTTTTTTTCCTCGAAAATTTACACTTCACAGATTCATTAAGCTTTTCGCGTAATTTGACGTGTAGGATGCATCATGCGATACAGAAAAAACAAAGCAACTAAACGTTCAAATCAAACCGACACAGATAGTGTCAAAGCTATAGTTGTCTAAAGAGATGCATTCAGAAACATATGTCCAGTGGATTTCTGATAAATTTGTGTGCTTTTTGGACAGTTATCTTTAACTATTTAAATCAAAAAGTATCTGGAAACACATTTGTACTTTGAGCTTAACCGTATATTTAGCGATTTACAAAGTAAAGGTTACTGAAAGATACAGATTATTACAAATTGACTTACACAAATTTACAGATTGATTATTACAAAATGCAGATTATTATAACAGATTTCATGTATAACCTTCACATTATATAAAATGCGTGTTGAATTCAGACTTTTCTCACCCTGGGGGCAATTCTGCAGCTCCTGGGAGGGGCGGGAGGGAAAGGAACTTTCACTTCCAGACCATTAATAAGAACAAAATATTAAACCTTTTCAGGAGTGGGAGATATTTTAATTTTAAGGAGTCTCAGGACTTTAAAGCTTCAAAATTTCTGAAATTTAAATTTTTAAAATATGTTAAACTCCTATTTTTTTCTGAACATTTTGATATAATTGTTTTCTTAAAAATTCCCATTAGAACAAAAGTTATGGCTTTTAGAATTACACCCGCTCAATAGCTAAAGCGGTGTTTCCGAAACTTTGAAGTCATTTTTCACAAAATGACGTTTTTTGGTATAACGCCCCCCCCCCCCCCCAAAAAAAAAAAAAAAAAAAATTCTCAATAACTTCTCAAACTTCAAAAACTTTTCAATATTTTTTCATGAAATTTTCAAAACGTATATTTCATGTTAGTCTGTATAAACTAAACCTATAATTTCCTTTTTATTGTTAAAAAATATATATATATACTTTTTAGGTGCTTATACTCTTGAAATTTTCAAAATTTTGCATTAGCTAAATACAACTTTGTATTAAAAATATAAAAATGGATTAAAATCAAATTTATTTAGGTTCAGGGTAATTATCATAATCTAAAGTATAATTAGGCACCAAAATTTTCCTTCTAGTTGAAAAGTTTATTTTGCAATACTGCGTGTCATGCCAATTTTCTGCTCGAAAAATGTCTGACAGTTTGAAGTCCCCGATAAATATTAATTCTATACCTCGTAACTTTTTAAATGTATAAAATGAAAGAGTAAAAATTGTGTTTTAAAATCATATACATTTTAAGACATTAAATGTTGTAAACGGTCTCTTTTTTTCATGTTTTCCAATTTTAAGAATCCTGCGACCCCTTAATGCTTCTGATATTAATCCCATGTGTTATCGAAACTCAGTCGATTTTAAACACAAAGTTGCGACGAAATATGAATTACATGACTCTATGTATTGTATGCTTTTATTCTTAGACTATACAGGGGTCGATCCAGCAAAATTTGGAGCCTGTTTAGTGCCCTTTCACAAAAATCTATTTAATAAAATAGGCCCCTTCACAAAAATCTATTTAATCAAATGGGCCCCTTCACAAACATAAATTTAATCAAATGGGTCCCTTCACAAAAATAAATTTAATAAAATGGGCCCCCTCACAAAAATAAATTTAATAAAATGGCCCCCCTCACAAAATTAAACTTAATAAAACGGGCCCCTTCACAAAATTCCTTTAAATAAAATAGGCCCCCTTTGTAACATTCTTTCTCATAAAAATTGTTTTTGTAAATAAAACTAGGTCACGGAAAACAAAAAACTTTAGCAAGGGGATTTAAAGAAGTTTTTGTTAATAAATTCATGGTTCGAATTTGAGTAATTGGATTTCAATTTTCGTTACAAAATGTTACTTTTCACAAAAATATAATAAAATTCACAAAAATAACTTAATTTTCACAAAATGGGCCCCAAGAATGTAAACCTGCATCGACCCCTGCTATATATATATACAGTAAAATACGTTTAACACGAAAACGCTTAACATGAAAAATCGGTTAACACGAAATGATATAGCGGTCCGGACAGTATACTATGTAATTTAATACATTTTTTTTCTTTTAACACGAAACAAAAATCGTTTAACACGAAAAAAATTCGTTTTCGAGCTAGTTTGAGTTGAAATTGGTGAATTTTGTGTTAAAACCACTGAATTTTGGCTGAAAATCACTGAATTTCGTATTTTCCGTAAATTAGCTTATGTTTTATGAGCACAATGGCTGAGAAATCGGTGCGAAAACAAACTACCATTCCGCCTCAAACGAAGATGAAGCTGCTTAATGCAGATGATAAAAAAGAAGGACGAAAACAGAAATCTGCAAAGAGTTTGGCATTGCCAATTCTACTTTATCAACAATAATAAAAAACAGGGATCCCATTGCATTAATGTTTGAGCGTAGTATGTTTAAGACAGAGAGAAAACGTATGAGAACTGCTAAGCACTAAGATTTAGAGACAGCTTTGCTTATTTGGTTCAAACAAGATAGATATAAAAAAATAATATCTGATTTTTTCCCCCAAAGACAATATTTTTTTACTTGATTTTTATCCTAATGGATGCAACTTACTAGTAGTTTAACAGGAAATCGAAATAAAATTTGACGACGTCGAAAATATTTGCGAGTTTTGTTCTTTTTTTTACGAATCTTAACGCGAAATTATTTTAAGGCTCGGTCCCCTCAGTTTCGCGTTAAACGTGTTTGACTGTATATGTTTTCTAAGTGACCCAAGATGGAGGAATGATGTAGTTTGTCTTGCAACATCCAGACACTGTCGTCATACGATATCCTTCACCCAAAGACTTCTGGCCTGCCCAGACACACTTCCCTTTTTATGGTAAAGACGGTCAGCAAAAAGAAAAATCGCAGAAAAACGCGTGCGATTGAAAAACTACTAACAGTTGGTTTATTTATCACAGATTCATTTTTATGTCTGGCTTATCTATGAAACAGATATCTTCCTTTGGATGTTTTGATTAAAAAGTAGCTGTTCTCCCTGTTACTAAAATATGTTACAATACAACAGTTAAAAATAAAACTATGACTAACAGAGCCCAGACGTTTAGGAGGAGTTTTCATAAAAATTTAAAACTAATTCTGAATACCTTTAACAACCAAGAGGGAGGTGGGGGGAGGGGTATATAGGAAGACTTGTAGGTCAAAATTATTTGCTGTTCTATGCAAGAAAATGTATTTCGTTTTTAAACCAAAATAGGAGCAACGAAAGAGTTTTTCTAGAAATTTCCCTTTGTTTTGAATAAAGTCAAGAAATATTAAAAAGGAAAGTCATGCATCTTCCACATTACAGAAAAATACTAAATTGCATGAATTGTGTGAAAATATGTTAAAAGAAATATGAAGTAATGAAATTGTTTTTCGCATTAAAATGTTTAACTGCATTCTTGAGTGATAGATGGAGAAGTTACAGCCCCATTATAGATTTTTTTTTTTTTTTTTTTTTTTAATAACTTGTAAAGAGGCTCATCAGATTTTATTTTCTCATAAAATGATGCAGAAGAAAACGTGGAACTCGCTTTTATTTTCAGTAGTTCCTTCAACTTAGAGACCAACACTCTCGTTTTGCAGCTCTAGTTACTTCATCAAAGTTAACAATATGCGAATCCAAAATCACAGCACATTCCATTCAGTAGTTTTCGAGTTATGCTTAAAAAATAGTCGGATTTTAATTTGTTTTGCAACGATTACAAATAAATTTAATATTAGGAGTTTTAAAATTTAGACCTCCATAATTTCTAGACTACTTAACCGAATGACTTCTCGTTTGGTATCCCAAGGTAAAATTTACTAAAAACCAAATATGCTGTCAAAATTAGGTGTTCGTATTGAAAATTTCAGAGTTTGGCACAATTTCAGTATGAAGACAAACTCTAAGATTATTTTTTTAAAACATAAATTGAAGGAAGACAAATTCCTATCGAATGGCTATTTCGAATTTTTATGGAACAATTTGGAGTTTTTTCTTCTTTTTTTTTTTAGTGGTGACAGGGGAGGCCAATGGAGGTGCTCGTCTAGCCTCTATGATTAATCTGCTCTAGCAGCCGGGGTGCTTCCCTGTCTGTAGATTCCATAAAATCTCAATATTCTCCTAACTTAAGTAAAAGCTGATGTCGTGTTAGGTTTTTCACAATATTTATAATGTACCATAGGTAATTTTAAATGGTGTAAAGTCTCGGGAAAATAAAGATACAAATATGAAAGCTTCGCCTAGTTAGAAAACGTTTATTTATAAAATGTTACATTATTATTTGGTGTTATTTATGACGGCCAATTAGCTACATGAGGGATATGGGCACAAGGGGGTGGGGTGCCCGCCGTGGGGGTCTTTCTAAGGGAGCCTAATCCGTATTTACGCAAGGAAATCCAAGGTTCAAAGGAAACTACTGAAAACTCCGCACGATTAGGCCAAACTCCGCGATTGGGTTCGAACCCAGCACCTCCTGTCTACCAGCTTTGAGAGCAGAATCTCTCGGCCACTGGTGGGGCGTTACATTATTATTTAATAATTTTTATTATTAACACAAATTCCGAAATTAATAATTGTAGTTCGTTAATTTGCTTAGTTATTTAAAGCATAATCTGTAAGCAAAACATGATTTGGAGAAATTCCCGCTATTGTATCTTTTACTGTAGAATCGAAAAGTAATCTGAACATGTCGTCTCTACGTCATTTAAATCATATTCAATTTAATACTAGAAATACATTCTAAGAATTTTTAAACCTAATATTTTCGCAATATTGTAACCCAAAAACACTATTAGCAATTTATCTAGACTAGACATACAGGCATAAATCCCTTAGAGATCCCTGGTTCGAATCCTGGTCCGGACATTTTTCGCCCATTTGGAAATTTACATCTCATATGATTTATTTACAAATTAGAATAATTGTGTTAAAATTAATCTAGTGTAATTACGTATCCAGCGTTTTCTGGATTTCTATTACCTGCGATTTATTCTGCTGAGCTCATTCAGATATCAGACCAGATGCTATAATCAATAAGGTTAGCTGGGTGAATTAGAACCACCAGGTTTGTACATTATAGATCAGATGGTAGAGAATTGGTGGCTCTAGCCAAGAGATCCCTGGTCCGGGCATTTTTCTCCCAGTTGGAAATTTACACCTAATATATACAGGAATAAATCAAGATATGTTATCGTTGTAAACGTAATTTAAGGGTTATTTACTGATGATGCTTTTTTGCTTCATATCTTTAAATCCAATTTTTTTTTTCATTACAATCTGAGCAAATGTCCAACAAATCTTCTAACTTTCTCAACAAATTCGTAAGATAATACACATTATCATCTCAATCAAGTGTCTTAATTGGCTTAACTTCTGAAGACTTTTTCCGTCCAGGTATTCTTTTCCTGTTTTTTCAACCGTGCTAAAGTTAAACGGCTCTTTAAAACCAAATTCATAAGAAATAAAATTAAAAATTTTCAGATTACGTTTAAGAACATTAAAAAGTAATTTTAGCTGGTATTTTATACGAATCTTTA
The DNA here is from genome assembly GCA_963932465.1 of Maratus speciosus. Lineage (NCBI taxonomy): Eukaryota > Metazoa > Arthropoda > Arachnida > Araneae > Salticidae > Maratus > Maratus speciosus. The sequence goes on along the minus strand of OZ010786.1, from coordinate 104,443,374 downwards.
ATCTGTGTTTACCTTTGAGGTTATTTATAGATAGATTCTGCTTTATGATTTCTAAGATAATAATCTTAAGATAATAATCTGCATTTTACGTTACATCACATCTACATTAAGGTTAAAGCCTTCCTGAAAAAAATTAACACATTTCTACTTTCCCCTTCTTCTTTGTGTGTGTGTGTGTGTGGGGGGGGGGGGGGGGGGGTTAAAAACTGCTTTCTGAATATCAGACTTTATTAATACTCGATTACTACCTTGCATCTGTAAAATACACAGGGACGTTCTTTTTTCTGACTTCAAATGCGCCTTTGGAGTTGAGGAACGCTTTCTCTACCAACTTTTTTAACAAATAGTGTGCCGAACATCAGTCTCGTGTTGTGTGTAAAATGCATTACGTCCAGGGCCTCATTAGGTAAAAGGCACGTGGAGCATGAACTTTCCTGTAAAATTTAAGAGTCCCCCCCCCCCCCCGCACACACACAAAAGACTGTAAAAGGGGCCTCTAACCCCATTTTTATTTATTTATTTGTTTGTTTTGCACTGAGTTTCTTCTTGAGTGAAAAATTTGCCTAATGTAAAAAAAATTTCATACCACTTCATGAAAATTATCTGAGAAATCAGAATGTGATCGATAGACTATTAACCGCCATATATGGCATCCTGAAGAGTTGGTTAGAAATCACCCGGGTAATTAAATATTCAACAACTATATAGGTATTCCACATTTATATGTTTCCTATGTATGCACTACAGAAAGAAAAGTAAAAAAAAAAAAAAAAAAAAAAAAATAGCAGTTTAATGAAATACATGTGAACTTGGCTAAGCTACGTCTGGGAATATATTTAAAAATTGAAATTTCCAGGTATGTAGAATTTAGAAAACTTTTCCCAAACGAAAGGGGGCACCAAAATGGCATTGTACTTCTTCTATCACCAGAGTTCAATCGGCCCAAGATTATACCATGTACGGTACAGACGAGGCTACCGAGATGCATTCAACATGTATTTTTTTACAGACCGCTAGAGTGACGTGATGCTCTTTTCATGCACCTTCATTAGTGCATTAGAGCATCACGTGACTCCAGCGGTCTGTAAAAAAAGATACGTGGAATGCACCGCTGTAGCCTGTCCTTTTCGTTAGCCTCGCGGTACAGATATAACGACAGCAATAGCGTTAAGTTTTTTGAGGGTAGTATAATCGAATGTTAAAAGGCTTCAAAGACTTCGTGCCTTCCATCAGATTCCAAGATTTAGAATATTTAAGAGGGAGGATAGTCAAGATATTTTTGAAAAAATAAAGAATGAAAATTTTCTTTATTTTCTAACTTCAAAAAAATTATTACAAATGCAACACATTGATTTAGCGATACCACTACAAATTAGATTACTACCTAAAGCAAAATTCATACATGATTTTGACATAAATCTAAAAATTTTGGCTAGTAATTTTAGGAAGAAACTTAAAGTTTTAATCTAAGCACTACATAATATTCTTACACGTTCTTTCAACAGTCACGAAACACCCGCTAGCATTTCACCGTAGAGTTACGAGCATGGATTGTATGATGATTCGTGCTTGTCTAGTTACATTCCATCTCCCCCAAACATTTGCACTAATAATTTTCTGACAACCTGTTCAGCGTTTCGAAAAAAACATAGATCAGACGTTCATATGCCCAGAATTAAAAGAACAGCACAATAAACACTAATAACATACAGGTATGTTGTATCTCCTCCAAATATTTGCACTAATAATTTTGAGACATCTTGTTCAGAGTTTTGAAAAACATTGTAGATCAGAAGATCATACTTCCAGAATTATATGAAAAATGGTAAGCTCTGAGCCATTATACTACACCACAGATGCAATCAGTAAATATTAAAAAATAAATAAAAAATACCCGAACTTAAAAAAAAATACAAATAAAAAAGAGGAAAAATATTTATTTTTATGTACTATATTTCATTAAAAAAGGACAGAATAAATGACTGACAATGCAAATTTGGAATTTGGTATCCACAACTTCAGCGTTTCGCCTATAACCTGACCAATAAAGAACATAGTAAAGGGTTTAGTGATGAATCCTACCATTCTCACCTTGCAATAAAAATTAAAAATTACTATATTATATAAAAAAAAAAAACATATCCAAAACATCGCATTATTTTACTAATTTTTAGGCCTTAAGATTTTACTGAATTACTATGTACAACACGAATGCTAACATTCATGTTGAGAATATAGAACGACTGAGAGTAATAAGTTAGGGTACGGTATTCGGCGACAGATTGACAAATATTCAATTTCCTTAAGAATAATTTAAAAAATTGGAAGAAATAAGTCGTAAAACGTGTAGGCAGGAATTAGGCCGAAAGTCAGAAGGCTCTTGTCAAAATCGGCAGAGTTGTCATCTACTTCTGCTATTCCAATTCGTAAGTAAAAGTTGTAAGAAAAATTTCATAGAAAAAAGCGAAAAATCACGGATTTTTGGAAGATTGTTATCGTTGTACTGGCTTTAACGAGTGCAAAAGATTAAACCCTTAATCGTCGCGATTTTTATTTCACGTGCAATTTTCTCGTGAATATATCGGGCGCGACGATTTAGGGGCTAAACACTTAGGAATAACAAAACAGAAATACCAATAATTAACGCATTTTCAATTATCGGTACACTTTTTAAACAGAAAGGCCAAGTCCTCCCTCAGTCTTTTTAGCAGTAATAAGATCTGCTATTTTCAGCAATCGCCCATCGCACTGCCGTAATCGTCGTTAAAAATAGCAAGGACGCTTTTTTCATCACCGACATGCCACATATATATATCGTGCATGACTGCCGTAAGCAGACATTTACAGAAATAAAATGCACCAGTATGCACTATGAACTTTCTCATCAACAAGTAAGATTTATTAGTGTCCTATGGGTCGAGTTGAAAGAGCTTATAATGTACATGAATACACTTTGGGTACGCCGATGTTGGCTCTCGACAATCATGTATCGATGTCGTGTGGGTAAATGAAAAAGTGTCCTTATGGTATTAAGCAACGATTACGATATTTTTCCATTAGGATTTCAGTTATCGACAGGTTCCTTTTTCATAGGTTTAACATTTTTTTTTTCGGGGGTGGAGTGGGAGTATCAGCTTCTTTATCGGAATGTATTCGGTCTGACATAGCAGGTTTCAAAAGTTATCGAGTTAGCATTCTCCCTCCATTATCTTTTGCATCAATTCCATCACAATCCTCCATTATTCCCAGTATTCGATGAGCTTTTTAGCATTAAGATGAGAAATTACCGAAAATGAGAGATCTGTAAGATAAGATCCTCAAATTTCGTACACAAAATCTGATTGCTGACATCTATCAAAACCCATAAAAGTGATTGGGGGAGTGCTTGACAATGTCAATATATCTTACCTTTCCATTTGGTTCTGAATTTGTTGCGGACCCGTGCCGTTCTGTCTAGGCTGCAACTGTACTTGGTGGCCCATCACAGATGGCGGTGGAGGAGCGTGTTGCTGGTTGGCCATGATGCGCCGCTGCATTTTGGGCGACCTTATCTCGGATAAGTCTATGCCGCCAGGTAGGTAAGTAAAGGGTTTCTTGTCCTTCTTCATGCTATTCACAATAGCTGCAGGAAGCTCTTGGCTCGGCGTGCCAGGAGTTTGCGGGATGTAGCCGGCTGCTGCTTTGGCCTCCTTAGTAGCCTAAAATAAAAATAGGACCTTTAAGAAGTTTTTCAAGTAAATACAGTACTTTAAAAGGTTAAAATACGCAAACGAAACAAAAATACAATGAAATTAACTAAATATATCGTAAAAATTCAGAAAAAGCAAAGCTTTATTATTGAGTTGAAGACAAAAAACGTACGCAATAGAGATAAGTTCGTGCCGCTTTTTTCGGAGGCCGAAAAATGTGTCATCCGAGTCTCAGCCCAAGACCAAAAAGTACGCAGTAAAAGATTGTTAATAACATTTTAAAATTATTTTAAGATTAATTTTCTCACTTAAAAATCTCTTCTTGCATAGAAAAAGATATTAATCCTAAATTACTCCCTCATGATAATGTCTCGTGATTTTTATGCCTCTGAAAATCTGTTTAAAATAGAAAATTTTATATTTATACCCAACCACTGGCAGAAATCTACAAAAGTCGCAGTTCATATATTTTTAAAATATCATTGTGCTACTATGGCAGCAAGACGCGAGTTCTGTTTTTCAGTTATTTTGGAAAAGGGCTTCAACCGGAAAGCTAAGTTAGACAATGGATACCTTCACTGGAGTCTTTATGTTACTAACACTGGCCGTACGAAGATTTTAGAATCAGATAGAATATTTCGCCGTATATCCCATCTATAACAATTCAATTCCCTTATAGACTGATTTTTAAAGGATTGTAAAACACGTTAAGAAACTTACTATTTGAGAAATAAGAAGGTTGCGTAATTTTTTTTTTTGTTGTCCTTTTTCCCTAATTTAGGAAAAAATAAAATTTTCCCTTTGAGCTCGAACACGAAGAAGATTGATATAAAAATCGAGCCCGAGCGCGTCGCATCTCTAGTACCCAAATGTTTATTTTATAAATAATTCCATATTTATTAATCAGATTCGTTTTGTGAAACGTGGGAATTTATTTTCACAGAGAAAGTAAATTCCAGGGCTGCGGAGTCAGAGTCGTCCATTTTACAAGCAAGGTTACGTTGTCGGGGTCAGGCCCATTTTTGAGCGAAAGAGTCGGAGTCGGATCTGTTAAAATTCCAGGAGTTGGAGTCGTCCATTTTTCCCACCGACTCCGCAGCCCTGGAAATTCTATCTGTATGTTAAGTTACTCCGCTAGCAGATAAAATTATATAACTTTTCCGAAATTCTAAATAAATTTTAGACACAAAAATGATGCTAATATAAAAAAGCAAACTTAGTATTACAGCTGTTTAATATATTTATAAATTTAGAACCCCTTACAATAAAATCCTACACTAATGTAAAAGTAAGCAGAATGTCTCAAAGCCAAAACCTGTGAAAAACCAATTTTGTTTAGAAAATCAGGGTTTATGTATTGAGTCAATGTTTGTATTTAGTCATGTCTTATCCTAATTCGAACATAGATTTTTTTTTTTCATATTTTAACAATAACGAAGGACGAAGGTATTTTAACGACATTTTCGACAGTCTTGTCTTGCTTTGTGTGTATTACGAAGACATCACGAGCAGTGGTTGAAGTGACCATCATCCGCATCTAAACAATATTGAAATATATTTCGGAATGTAGTTGAATATATGGAACCACTCACTAACTACTAACAGAATTACTATGCACTTTTTTGTGATGGCACCGAATTTCACACAAAGCAAAGCAAGGTGGTTAAAAAGTTCGTTAAAATATCTTTAATTACACTTTTTTTTAAAATTTAGCTTTGTTTTTGTCTATGTAAAGATGAGAATTTTGTAATAGGTTTTTCACTCCTTTTCTGATGTGAAAGATTTATACAAATTATGTACAGGTGTGTTTCCATTTTACGGGGTTCGTACGGGTCCTTGAATTTCCAGACTAAGAAATTCTTCGGTACCAGTATTTTCTTATGGAAAATATCTTCATAAATAAGTCGAAATTTCGTCCGTTTAAACTAGATTTATTTTTCTATAAAAAAAATTCTGATACTCTGCTTTGAAAATAAAGGTACCCGTACGAACCCTGTTTTAATATTTTAAAGACTTAATTATAAATTAACAACTTCATCTTAAGGAGTTACATACGTTCTCGGCGGGGAAAAATTAACATATTTTGGAATTTATTTATAGGAAGGGAGTAAAATTAATTGAAAAACTAATAATTCCAAGTTGTTTTTTATTGCTTCAAGTATTTAAAAATATTTTTTATTGTTTTGTTGCAATTTGGTCACATATTAAGCCGGAAACCTGCAGACCTGTACCAAAAGATTCCGGGCTCGATGGGCAGCATCCTGACTTCCCGTAGAAACAAAAAACTAGAGAACAGGAATTCTTCTTTTTCAGAATTTAGTATCGACCCCGACGAAAAAAAAAAAAATATATGTATATAAATATAGATGAAGCAAAGTCTCGATTATCCGAGCTAATCGAATTGGAACCTTTGGAATGGTTCCTTTTCTTCTGATGGACTGATGGCTTCTATTATGAAACAGTCATTATAAATGAAGTGTTAGGTAAAGATGAAAGAGTAGTCCTAAAAAGTTAGAACTCTGATTTTCTGGTCAGAATGAAAAGGAATAAAAAATACGGCCCTTTTTTTATGGCCATTATGGCCTCATTTGAAGCTCCAAAATCAGAAGCAACTAGAGGAAAACTAAATTTTTCACTAGAACAAATGAACGACGTACAACAAAATCACTCTCATTCTAGGCACTGTTTCTATTGTTGGCCACCATAGTGCAGGTGCATTCAGTATCTCATACTGCCGTTATTTTTTAAAGTAGGCGGGGTGGCGGCATAACCCCGAGTGGCGCCATTCACCGGTCACCCTTAAATCTTCTAATGTAGTTTCAAAAATTCACGAAAAATGCCTTAGAAGATGAAATTTTCATGAAATCATAATTTGGGACACAAAGGGTTAAACGTTAAATGCTTATAAAAGAGGGGGGGGGGGGCAACCACTTTTACTTTTTTTATTTCCAAAGTTATGCACAAAAATCCGGGTTCGAATTTGAATGAAATGAGATACCCTGCTTTTCTGACAGAATTTAGACCCTTATTCCTTGTAAAAAATTGTTGTACAGCAGATCTTTATAACGCAATTCTATACAATGCAATTCTCTATATAACGCACATCTCTTCAGACGTAAACAATAAATTTCGCAGTTAAGAAGCTCATGCATCAAAAAAAAAAAAAAAAAAAAAAAAAAAAAAAAAAAAAAAAAAAAATTGTTACTCTCTAGAGGACAAAATTTGATACATTAGATTATCTTTATCTCCTTAACCCTGAATTACCACTCTTGGAATCCGATCGCTTATTACCAACCACACGTGAAACCGATGTATACTCCTAAAAAGTGACTATTTCTACGGGAATAGTCAAAGGAGTTGAGAGAAAAATTTAATATTATTGTAATAAAAACTTCAAAATTTTATTAAGGTAACAAAGGAACTTCTAAAGTTTTATATTGACGTAGTGGTGGTAATCCAGAGTTAAGGTCACTCGGTACCCTTTGAAGAACTTTGAAAAAATTCTTTTACTGATGTGCGTTTACTTATTATATACACATATTATTATAGGTAATACATAGAAAAACTGATTTTGACAAGGAAAAAATCCATTTGTTGGTAAAAATTGATTATTATTATTTTTTTTATTTAAAGAATTTTAAAGTTTGCTGTTCTTTAATACATTACTGTGTTTAAATCACTAAAACTTCTACAAATATTTGCCAAATCACACCATTATTTTTTGTAGTCTGAATATAGTGTACTAATAAAATTAGGGATGGATTTTACAATATAATTAAAAGAAAAAAAAAATCGAAACGTTGAAGAAATCATGTTTTTTGCTGCGTTTTCGCTTATGTTTGTATATTTTACTTTTTTCTCAAACTATTAATTGCAAAAGCTATTAATTCATTAATTGCAAAAGCTATCAGTAATTTTATTAAGTACACTCTATTGAGGATAATATATATTACTTGTTTTTTTGTAATTCAATTCCTACTTAGGTTATCAAAGAAAAATTTAATATAATCTCTTAAGCTAATATTAGTTTTTGTTGCATTAAAATATCTCAATTTGTTAATTTTCTATAAGTAAGTAAACCCTATTGGTTTACAATGGAAGTCTATCGGAATTTGGCGAAATATTAGAGATATCGCCAAGTTGGCATCACTTTTGGTGACTCATATTGGTCGTCAAATTTGGCGATAAACTTGGCGATATTTGGAGACAGAACAGGGTCCTCCCTATGGTAACCCCCTTATAGGTATGGACATGCATTAAATGCTGTTCAATAACCAATGGTCGCCATTTTTTCTCCCATATAAAACTAAAATTAATTAAATTTAATTAATGAATTAATATTTGAAAAATTGTATTAACATCAAGTGTCATCCACTACAAGTTTAAAAAAATGTATTTAAACTTGAGTGGATGAATAATATGTATTTTATTAACGATTGAAAATTTGAACAAGATACATAAAAATAGGGACAGTGTGAACTAATAGTAGGAATTGAATAATGAAGTGATTTGACAAATATTTGTAGAGTTTTAAACATAGTAATGTATCAAAAAACAGAAAACTTTAAAATTCTTTAAATTTCACAAAAAATCTCAATTTTTTCCTACAATATGTATTTTCTATACTAATATGTGTATATAATAAGTAAATGTACATTAGTAAAAAAAAAAAATCCTTGAAAGTCTTTCAAACTATACCGAGTTCCCTTAATTTAGAGCTTTTTAATGAAAAAATCGCTATTATTTCAATAAAAACTGAGTAATATGAGAAAATGAGTAATAAATGATTTAAAGTTTATAAGGTAAATTTAACAATGTGGGATATGACTTATACTATGCAAAAATTTATAATCTGCATAACTCTTTGTCCTACACAATGCAATACAATGATATTCTACTGTATTTTGATATGTTTTAGACATATTTGACCATGCTGACAAAGTAAGCTTAATGGTGTGTGAAATGTGTGATCTGCATAACGCAAAATTCCATATAACGCACAAAGTTGCGTTTTTACGTTTGCGTTATAAATGTGACCTCATTAAAGTTCGTAACTTTGCTACTGAAACACCTTGTACAGTCGTGAGAAAAAAAAAAAAAAAAACATCCCCTACTAACTCCTCAACAAATTATCGTAGACGAAAGTTACTGGTACCGAACGATTGGAAATAAAGTCTACTTTTAAATGATGTATAAAAAATTTTCTTAAGGGGCCATCTACATATTAAAACGAATCCAAACTTCATTTTTTTTCAATGGCAATACCCAATTTTAACGATATATTTCAAATCTTCGGTTCAAACTATTGCCTAAACTCCAAATTTCAAGTCATTTGAATGATAAGTTTTTGAATTATAAACATTCAAAATTTCGTGCTTCTAATGTTAAATTATATTTTCATATTTTTATTTATATCTCCTGAAATTATGCTCCTAATGTGCTAATTTAATTTGTAGCAATAATACTAATATACCCAAACATAAATACGCTGAATTTGCAATTTTTATAATTTTATGATATGAATTATGAAATTAATATTCGAAAAAATTATGAATTGCGACCTGCAATTTTTTTGATGGATTTAGATTTATTAAGTCCTGCTTTATGGAAATCGAAAATTTCACATTTTTCTACCAAGTAGTTTTGAAATCATGCTTAAAAAACGGCAAAATAATGGTTTAAGGGGCCGTTTATGATAGAAGTGAGTAGATATTTTGAATTTTATTCTGCTGTCGTGTAATCTAACAGGTTCATTGACTCCTTGAGTTGCGCTTAAGATGCCTTGATCAAGAAAGGGGCTCTCTCGGTTAACAAACGCGTACGGAACTTCAATTTGGATACAGCCCTTAAAATACGCTCGTTTTAAAATTATTAATTTCTCGGAAACTTATGGTACGAATTGCATAAAAATTTATCTTTAGGTTAATTGCAGGGTGTAGAGTTCATTTATGCTGTCAGAATTGCTTACTGCTATTGAAAAAAAAAAAAACTTTGGGTTAGTTTTAATATGTAGATGCCCCCTAAGCAAATTTTATATACATCATTTAAAAGTAGACTATTTCCAATCATTCGGTACCAGTAACTTTCTTCTATGGTAATTTGTTGAGGAGTTAGTAGGAAATGTTTAGTTTTTTTTTTTTTTTTTTTTTTTTTTTTGACGACTGTACATAACTTTCCTTTAAGCATTAAAACAGGTAAAATCTAATTAAAACAGGTAAATTACGTAGACCTTGAAAAATTCAATATAGATCAATTTAATAATAATAAATATAAATGACAGATCTTCAGAATAAATTTAGACTATTTCGTTTAGTCTCGGTACATCTACGCAAGCATGTAAATGGGTTATACATGTAATAATGGTAGACATCTTTAATTTATTATAATATAAAAAAGTTTATCTTTGTATATAATGGTAATTGGATTTTTGAGAAAATTACAATATTTAAATCTAAAAAGAAAAAAAAAATCTCGAAACAAGGTCATTTTAAGGAACAGAACAGTGTATAATTATTGATTTTGAAGAAATGCCAAATAGCCTTTCATGGAAGATTCATTTTTCATTAGCTTCTACCAGGTATAATTTGTCCATTACCGTTCTAAATGTTGTTCTTTTAGAACGACCTTTTCGGTTATGAAGCATGCTGTAGAAGTTTAAGTAATATAAAAGAAAATCTCCGTGTTTTATCTTTTATTTGCAGGAATTTCAAATATTTTAACTCTAAATTGTACTTTATTTTTTAAATTTTCGATTTACATACCTTTGTATCATTTATCAATACGGGATATCTTAGTAATAGTTTTATGCGCATTTCTTTTTTTTTCCTTTTTTGTCGGGGGAGGGGAGGGATAAAATAGATATTTAACCACTTCGCTCTCAAATTGAATAACTCTATGGAGTATGTGTCCACTAAGTGAATATACTTTTATACCCATCCCTTAAGAAGACTCTTCACTCACTTGAAAACACTCGTTCGCTAATATTAAACCTATTGGCAGGTTGTTTTCGAATTTCCCGATTGAATATTTTTAAACGATATATATATATATATATATATTGCATCCATTTTTATTGTCAATCATTCACAATAATGCGGTTTTTGATGATGGTCGGTAATGTTTAATTAATGGTTATATAACCATTTCAGATTTTTTTAATAAAGGTACTTTAACTTTTGGAACCGGTTTCGAAAATGAAAGTACCTTTATTAAAAAAAATCTACAAACCGAAAAAATACGAAATGGCCTTATTAGAGATCGTGCTCAGCTATCGTATGCAAAAAAAAGATATCGTTTAAAAGTATTCAAATTTAAACGAAAAATTCGAAAATAACCAGATTTAACATTAGCGGATGGGTGTTTTCAAGTGAGTGAAGAGTTCCCTTAAGGTGATGACTAGACTATACAGAGTCTAAAATATATAGTGTGGAAATTGGCCAACCAAAATGTGCTAAAAAATTGCATCCCATAAATGTTAAACGATGCAGAACGATAAATGGCGATTGCAGTGACATCTGTTAGTTCAAACGTAAACGTTGTATAAGGATTCAATTAAGAGAGCGTTTCGGCCAATGAAGAACTAGCTGATGTCGCTGTGATCGATATTTGTCCTTCAACATTGTTCAACACACAGTTTAGCACTGTTTAAAGCATTTGTGGAATAGTCGGTTTCCGCACTATATCTTCTAGATGTTCCAGTTTTCCCGGGATAGTTTAGGTTTTAGACGTAACTTCCCAATACTTTTTTTAATGCCCGTTATGTAGCAATCCGTTGAATTATCTCTGTTTTCATAAATCTAACGACAGTACAGTCCTGATTATCAGAATCCCACTTAACCGAGTTTCCGCTTTAACCGAGTTATTTTCTTCTGATGGACTGATGGCTTCCATTATTATGAAACAGCCATTATAAATGAGGCGTTAAGTGAAAATGAAAGAGCAGTCGTAAAAAGTTTGAAATTTTTGAAAAAAAAAAATTATGGCCATTTTTTTTTCTCATTCTGACCAGAAAATCAGAGTTCTAACTTTTTAAGACTGCTCTTTCATCTTCTCCTAACACTTCGTTTATAATGGCTGTTTCATAGTAGTGGAAGCCATCCGTCCATCAGAAAAAAATGATCCATTCCAAAAGTATAAGTTCGATTGAAAAAAAACTAATACTTTGAGCAGAAAGAAGAGGCTACACTTGCAATTTTCATGACACTAATAGAATCACATAGCTGTCAATTTGTACGGTTCTGTTACCTCTAAAATTGAATACAAATTTTTGCCCCATTTAATCGTTGACAATTGTTAGATTTCGGCGATTGATTTTGGCAAAATTTTTCTGGTAAGTTTTAGTGGTAAAGAAAAATCGTAGAAATTGGTAGCTATTCAATAGCGCAATACTGCAGCAAAAAACTGCAGCAAAATCGACATTCAAAATACAAAAAACTATCAAGGGCTTTTTCAAATAAACAATTTCATTCTCCGTTTTTCTTAAAAGTAACGGAAATGTACATCAAAGAAATGTTACTAGTTCCATAAAAAAAAAAAATGAATGAATTAAGTGAAAATTTATATTTCATCTCCTTACAGTTTGCGACGATTTGTGTAAATCCGATTTATCCGAGTTTTTTACTTATCCGAGGTGAGCTTGGTCCATATTAACTCGGATAATCGAGATTCTGCTGGATAAAAAAACTGAAAAAAGCTTCGCTTCTTTGACAAAACCAGAGTTGTTACTCCTACAAGGGAATTACATTCTCCGACTTTTCTAGATATCTTTAAAAAAGATTCTAGTCTAGCGATCTGTATTTATTCGATACGGTGAAGATGAAATATATTGTATTAATCGAAAACACAAAAACTTTCAAAATACAGATGATAAAATCTTCACTTTTGAATTTCTTTTCTGAGAAATTCCCCTAGTTTTTTCAGTTCTCCAGGTGGTATAGTAACCTTGACAAAGCTAGTTCTGTGTGCAATAGATAAAATTTGGAAAAATATAGCCAAAATGTGCTTGTGATTTATTATGATTTTTTAGAGCTATTTGGAGGAACGAATTTTATTTGAATATTCTATAAAACCTTACACCCTCAACATAAACATATCAAAATAGTGCCTTCATTCGCTCTGTGTGAAATACATATAATATGAAAAAAATATAATTTAAACATAGAAAGTATGGCGACTAACCAGATCTGTAACGTTTGCAGTAGAGCCTATAATATATAATGTTAAATATATATTGTAAACGATACAGAGCATTTTATATTTAAAAAAAAAATGCTTTGTTCACCATTCAAAGGAGACTTTTCATTTGTCGATACTATTTCAAAAAATCATAAAAATGGAAGAAATGCTGCAGTTGAAAGTGGTTTGGAAGAAAGATTCTAAAAAAGGCATTTTTTTCCGCACGTTCGAAGCTTCTAGAAATTGATTTCTGTTAAAAAATAGGTTACAAATCATACAGTTTTCGAAATTAATTTTAAAAATATGTACAGTCGTGGAAAAAAAGTAAACACCCCCTATTAACTCCTCAACAAATCATCGTAGGAGAAAGTTACTGGTACCGAACGATTGGAAATAAAGTCTACTTTTAAATGATGTATATAAAATTTTCTTAGGGGGTCATCTACATATTAAAACGTATCCAAACTTAATTTTTTTCAATGGCAATACCCAATTTTAACGAGATATTTCAAATCTTCGGTTCAAACTATGCCTAGACACCAAATTTGAAGTCATTTGAATGATAAGTTTTTGAATTATAAACATTCAAAATTTAGTGCTTCTAATGTTAAATTACATTTTCATATTTTTATTTATATCTCCCGAAATTATGCTCCTAATGTGCTATTTTTTTTGTAGTAATAATACTAATATACCCAAACATAAATAAGCTGAATTTGCAATTTTTATAATTTTATGATATGAATTATGAATTATTAAATTAATATTCGAAAAAATTATGAATTGCAACCTACAATTTTTTTGATGGATTTAGATTTATTAAGCCCTGTTTTATGGAAATTCAAAAATTTCACATTTTTCTTCCAAGTAGTTTTCAAATTATGCTTAATAAACGGCAAAATGATGGTTTAAGGGGGCGTCTATGATGGAAGTGAGTAGACATTTTGAAATTTATTCTGCTGTACTGTAATCTAACACGCTTCATTGACTCCTTGAGTGGCGCTTAAGGTGCCTTGATCAAGGAAGGGGCTCTCTCGGTTAACAATCCAGTACGGAACTTCAATTTGGATACAGCCCTTAAAATACGCTCGTTTTAAAATAATTTCTCGGAAACTTATGGTACGAATTGCATAAAAATTCGTTTTTAAGCTAATTGAAGGGTGTAGAGTTGATTTATGCTGTCAGAATTGGGTACTGCAATTGAAAAAAACAAAGTTATGGTTAGTTTTAATATGTAGATGGCCCCCTAAGCAAATTTTATATACATCATTTAAAAGTAAACTTTATTTCCAATCGTTCGGTAGCAGTAACTTTCTTCTACGATAATTTGTTGAGGAGTTAGTAGGGGGTGTTTACTTTTTTTTTTCCACGACTGTACGTTTTGTAGTTTTCTAAAAAAGAAATTGTAAACTATGAATTGTTTAACAAATATATTTCTAGAAGATTTAAATACGCGAATTCAAAATTACAACTTACTACGCAGGTTAGTTTGAGTTATCGATAAAACACTACCCGCATTGCAATCTGTTTCGCAACGATTAAAAATTCATTTAACGTTAGGAGTTCGAAAATTTAAAACTCCATATTTCTTAAATTACTTGATACAATATTTTCCCATTTGGTATAGAAAGGTAAAAAATACCGAAATATCCAAATATAATGTTAAAATAGGTGATAGTATTGAAATGTTTCAAGTTTGTTACACTTTCTATATGTAGACGAACCCCTAAGCAAAATTTAAGTATAAATTAGTAGACATTATTAACAATCAATTGGTACCAGCCATACATCGTATGGCCAAAGGTGACCGGTCACTTGCGATTTTAGACGTTTTGTTAAATATCTAGAAAAATACATGAGGAATTAACCTGAAACTGCCGGTGTGTAAACAGTATAGCATAGGTCATATATTTCTCCGAAGATTTTTTCCCGAAAACCCATAGGGGACCGTCAACAAATTGAAAAAGAACGAATATCTTTTGGATAACCCTGTAAAAACTAATGTAGCAAAAACGTTCAAACTCGAGATTATTAATACGTGGCTTATTGTAATATACTGTGTTCATTTTTATGAGGATAGCATTTATACTCGTAGAGAAATTAAGATTTTTTATAAAAACAGTCCCAAATTTCGCCAAGTTTTTTGCTTATAATTTGCAGAGTTCTTAATATTAAAAAAAGTTCTTTTCAGAAAATATGACAAATAACATTGTACACAATACTCTGCAATCAGAATTAAAAAATAATAAAAATTGGATGAAAAATGAGCAGGTATACTAAAAAATGTTTCACTGCGCTTTCGCGAATGCAATCAAAATATAATATTCATAATGTATTAGCTAAGTATATAGAGTAACTTCTGTGAAAGTCTCAAAATCATAGCTTGAAAATTCTGAAAATTATTGTCAATAGAATAAGCTCGAAATCCGTTGTTCCCAAAAAGAAGCAAAAAGATGAGGGGTTGTATCAAATATCTGTTGATTAGTGCCAATATAGCGTACACTATATTACAATATATTTGGTTACAACCCCTCATCTTTTTGCTTCCTTTTGGGAACAACGGATTTCGAGCTTATTCTATCGACGATAATTTTCAGAATTTTCAAGCTATAATTTTGAGACTTTCACAAAAGTTGCTCTATATACTTAGATAATACATTATGCACATTATATTTTGATTGCATTCTAGCATGCGCAGAGAAACATTTTTTGTAAACCTGCTCATTTTTCATCCAATTTTTCTTATTTTTTAATTCTAATTGCATAGTATTGTGTATAATGTTGTTTGTCATATTTTCTGAAAAGAACTTTTTTTATATTAAGAACTCTGCAAATTATAAGCAAAAAACTTGGCGAAATTTGGGACTGTTTTTATAAAAACCTTAATTTATTTACGAGTATGCATGCTATCCTCATAAAAATGAACACAGTATATTACAATAAGCCACTTATTAATAATCTCGAGTTTGAACACTTTTGCTACATTAGTTTTTACAGGGTTATCCAAAAGATATGCATTCTTTTTCAGTTCGTTGGCGGTCGGTCCCCTATGGGGTTTCGGGAAAATCTTCGCGGAAATATATGACCTAAACTATACTGTTTACGCACCTGCAGTTTCAGGTTAATTCCTCATGTATTTTTCTACATATTTAACAAAACGTCAAAAATCGCAAGTGACCGGTCACCTTTGGCCATACAGTGTATTATTATTACGGTGATTTTTGGTAGAGTCAGTAAGGGGATGATTGCTTTTAATTTCCAAGACTGTACAGGCAAATAATTCAATAAATGGCAAAATAATTCAGGAATAAACTGCCAGATATAAACCACGCATTAAAGGACTTTGATATGCGCGTTTCTTTTCTTTTCTTTCTTTCTTTGGGATGATGAAGTGCGCTCTTTTATAATTTTTGTTAAAATAAGTTTGCTGCAAACTGAATAAAATTATACTATTCCTTTCACTACGAATTTTTGAGAAATTTACGGGCCACCCGATAGTTCAAAATGGTAATGGCTGCTTTTCCAAATAAATAATGATAGTGACCGTATTATTTTTTGCAGTTAGCTAGCTAATTTGGCGTTTAGCCGAGTCCCAAGGCGTCATGGTAGACGGTAGCTTCCAAGGTCGGTTTACTTTTTCGTTACAGCATGCAAAGTCTGCCTATTTTCCATTACACAACGGAATCTTCTCCATCAACGTGGCGTGTAAAGTTGGTAAATGTTGCTTGCTCTCTGTACATTCCATTAGCCGAAACCATAAAAATAGACTATTTCGTTGAGTCGAATGTTAAGCTATGAATCAAAAATTCTCTGAAAATTCTCCTTAGCTTGGCGAGCCAGGCAATATTTAAATATAGCTAGACATTTTCCACGCTGCTGGCAGGATGTCTAAAGAAACAACGCCCACGTAAGACATTTTAGTATAGTTTAGACACTTAGAAATTTTAAGACAGGCATAATTAAAAAGAGATTGCATTATAATGATGGCAGGCTTCTTTTCTTGTCGCCATTTGCACTTCGAAAGACATATTAAACAAAAAGGCTTCATAGCAAGCTTTTTTTTTTATACCTTTGGAAATAACCATGGCCAGATTTAGACATAGTCAATATAGGCCCGGGAGCTGAGTGGTAAAAATTTGGAAGCGGCAAGTGAAATTTTTATGGAATTGTTCAATTTTGAAAAAAAAAAACTTTTATTACGAAAGTATTAAATCAAACTTATATTTTATGAAAAAATATTTAATTCAATTTTAGTGGTTTAAAAATATTCAGTACTTTGAATGCAATGACCCCATCGAAATTTAAAACTATTTATATTCCACAAAATTTACGTAGCTGTAGTTCTTCATTAGCATCAAAATTCCAGTTTGCTTCGAATCTTTTTTCGTAATTTTACTAGTAAGTGGTGTTTTAACTCAACAGACAAAGCGGTGGTCCAAGACAGAAATTCAAAATCTTCTTTATATTTATTTATTTGAACTATTTTCATTCTAAAATGAATTCATTGTAACGCAGTATTGCACAGTGTGAGAATAAAAACCAGATAGATCCTAATATGTTGTATGTTAATCAATGAATTAAAATAAACTTCAATGTTATTTACCGCTTTGAAATATTACTGTCTTGGTTACACTTGTAATGAAAAGCACGCACGGGGGAGATTGCCTTACGTATACGATTATCAGAGGCAAGTTTTTGGCTGTAGTCCATGCAACTTAAAACAAAGTTTAATTGCAGCTATCAACATATCCAAGAGCATTTGAAATGAATTAACATCGAAAGCACAACGAGAACAAACTTTTTTGACTTAAGTATTTTGTTTCCTCAAAGATTTTGTCTGAAACTTTTTCTTTTTTTTTACCGTCTGAGTTAAAAGGAAACTTAAGATGCAGTTTAAGCTTTTGACATTTAAAGAATACTAATAAATAAATACTCTTAATATGCATTTTCCCAACTAAATTTTGATATTGCTAGTAATTGAACTTTCATTCAGTTTTTAATTTTATATTATACTCAACGGAATCCATATAACAGTAAAAAAAAATCTGTAAAAATAAAGGTATATAATAATAATAATAGTAAAAATAAAGGTGTAATAAAGGTATCGTACATACTTTCTATAACATTCTGGTTATTTAATTTTCTATATTAAAATATTAAAGTTTATGGTAAAAACTGGCAGTTATTCAAAAATTTAAAAGCAGTAATTTTTTTATTTCTATAACTTATAAACATTTGGTGTTAAAATTTCGGATCTTATGTCAAAACGTACGTGTTCATTATGTAAAAATTTTGTCAATTCGAAAATTTCCTAGCAATAAAGTTTTCATAGTTATGCAATGGTAAAATTTTTAGACTTATACAACAATAAAATTTGTTCAATCATGCAATCAATTGTTCATAGCTATGTAGTAAAATTTGCATAAGTGTGTTAGCAATTGATGGTTATGTAATAAAATTTACAAAATTACATAATTGATTATGCAAAAAAAATTACATAATTATGTAATTAATTGTTCATGGTTATGTAACAAAATTTACACAATTCTTTAGTAAATATTTATAGCTGTGCTCTAACATTCACAGAATTATGTAACATTTATTATATTATCAATTTTGCAAAATATCATGAGATATAAATATTATGAGACAGCAAATATTTTCAGGCTCAGGTCTTCAAAACTTACAATTGGTTCAGACAATGAACATAAATTGTAAGCTACTGTTGTGATATTTAATTCACTAAATTTTACATGATAACAAAAAGCTGAAAGATTTCTCATCTAGTATTTGCTTCTACATTTTTTTATTTATTTACTTTTATGTCTGAGCGTCGTCGAGGAAACCTATTTCATGTACCATTTTCAAGCTTTATTTAATGATGCATACTGTAGGCTGGTGTAAGATTTCACGTGATGAACAACAAGCTCTTTCTTGTGGTATTTTTTAACTCTCTTCTTTTTCTCTTAAACTGATTATGAAGATGACTTAGAAGTTTGAGGAAAAAAAACTGCCAGAAGAATTACGTTGTCTGTATCAGACGCTATCGTAATCCGGCGGTACTAATAATAAAATAAATAAATGAATGGATAAAAAAAGCAAAACTTCGTTGTAATTAGTTAACTTCCATTGCAATGATTATGTAACATGAAACTTCACGGAAAAACTATTATGAAACAGCGTCTTCGCTTATACATTTAGTATAAACAAAAGAGTGTATATTACTTAATTATTATACGTGTATTATACATGTATATTACTTAATTATTACGTACATTTCTGATGCTGTATTGATTTATTATATGATAGTGGTGCATTGTTTTCAAATTTAAATAATATTTTACTGATCATATTTCTGTTTACAATTAAAAAAAAAGTTCTATAAATATTTTATCGTTAATTACATTTTCTATTTAGCTCTTTATACCACCACCCACGCCAAAGGCCGCGGGTTCGAAAACGAGGTAAATTTTTTCTTCCTCCTGTCAATAAATACAGAAGTTTCCAAACTGTTCGATAGATGGCACCCCCTGCCCTCTTTTGACGAAATTTATATCGTCAAGCAAGTGAAGAAAGTAATTTCATCAATTGGATCGGACGAAATATTCGCTCGGAGCATTTCCCAGGAAACAGTTTCGTCAAAAACAAAGAAAATTTCGTGAAATTTGAGTATTCATTTCTGAGTGTGCAGAAGCTGAATGTATACACATATTATAAAATTTATTTACTGAAGATAATTCAAATGAGTTTAATCACTTCAGAAATAAAACAATGAAATATCACGCATTAGCATAGATTATGAAACACTTTGCAACACTAACAGGATGCTATTAAGGAATTTCCTTTTTTCAGCCCATGAGATGAGATATCTAAATAAATAATTTTAAAAAACACGTAACTCCGTAAAAGTCCATTTCTAGCAATTGCTGTCCATATTAGGTAATGTGTGCGAGTTTTTTCGTGCATCCCTATGTATATGATTCATAGAATATATGCACACACGTAATATTAAAAATAAGATGAGTTTAAAAAGGGCTGAAAAAACGCACTTCAAGCAATTAAGGATCATAGTCAGTCTTTTAACCGAATTATTTTGTGTCTCTCTGTAAATAAAGGATAAATGCTACACACTCCACAATCTTTTACTTTTACTGCCCTAGAGGGACTGTTCAGACTAGGAATCAAGTCTGTAGATCATAGATGTTCATGCCGGTCTCTTTTATTAAGGTCTTAAAATAAAATAAATAAAAAAAATTACAAAATTCAGGCGCAGGTGAGCCCGTCGATACGCGCGTCAGAGACCGGGGTGGTGTATACAGTAGGTAAATAAAGGTGACAGTAACAAAATTTGTAAAATGACAATAAACAGGCAAAAAGTAATAAAGACAATATTATACAAAGCTGCGACCGGACATTGGGCATTGAATAAAGGGCAACCTGAGCCCCTGGCTCAGTGATGGAGTGATATAGAAAGGTTACATAGGAAGTTAGATGTTTTTAAACTTTGAGAGCAAAGTCGGGCATGATAAAATATTAGCTAGCCAACCATCTTGAAGAACAGGGGACTGCGAATATGTCATAGCGAGTTGTTAAAGGACAATTATAGAAGTAATGAGAAGCAAGAGCAACACTCCATAATCTATGGAAAGCATGTTGGAGTGTAGCTAACATAAGTGATCCTTTTCAGTTTTACTATATTTGAAGTATCATAATATCATTGAAATATACCGCAAACGATTTTTATCCTCCCCCATAGATCCTATTGTAATGAAATTCTTTTGTGCGTCGCTGTAAAAGAAACTATAAATGCTATACTTTTTCTATACTCCTAAAAAGCATGTTGTAGTGACGCATCTAAGCAACACACATCAATCTCACTTATGTTTGAAGTATCGTAACATCAATAAAGTGCACAACAAACGATTCCCCCCCCCCCTACAGACTATAATGTAATAGACTTCTTTTGTGGTCCCTGATGAGGAACTATAAATGGTACACACTTCATTTTCAAAATCAAACATTCTACAGGGTGTTCACTCTCAACGATGTCCAATGGCTAATTTCTAAACTGTTAGTCATAGACATATACAGTAGAGCGTCGATTATCCGAACAAGTCGGGACCGACCCTAGTTGGGATAAGCAAAAGTTCGGATAAATGGACAGACAATTTAAGGAATGTTCCTGACTATACTAAAATCTCCACACTTTATCCAGGCTTAGGACTGGCAGCACCAGTTAGTGCTAGCGTGTTTAAAAACTGTATTTTTTTTTGTTGTTTACTTTTTTATTATGTAAAATTTTCTTTTTCTCTTTTTATCATTTTCTGAACTCCAGAAATTATAATTTAAGCAAAAAAGCTTTCGATTGTTGCTTGCTTCAAATAAGACGTTCTTCCGAATGCTGCCATATCTCGCATTCTTCTTAAATACGTTAGTTGAATAGGATCAGATTTCTTCTGCCGTTCGAACCATTTCATAGCTGTTTCCAAACATCCAAAGGTGGACCATTGTGTGATGGACCTGGGTCATTTTCAGAGCATTCGTTTTCATTTCTTCAATTTATTTTTCATCTTAAATCTCATCATCATTAAAATAAATTTCAGAGAAGTAGGCTGTTCGGATAAATGGAAGTTCGGTAATTTTTTTTTTTTTTTCTTGAGAGAAATAAGCTGTTCGGATAGTTGGAAGTTCGGTTAATTGGAGTTCCGATAATCGGCGCTCTACCGTAGTTCCAATTACAAAAATGTTTTAAATGAGAAAAAAAAAATATTTTAAAAGTCGTTTTTTGATTAATAAAAAAATTTCTTAAAAATTTACGAAATTTAAATTTTTATACGGTCCCCGGTTAGAGGTCTGCATGGGCCGGAATTTCCAGGCCGGGACCGGCCCGGTGTAAAAATTGAAAGTTCGGCCCGAGCCCGGCCCGGACCGTACAAAAATCAGTGAAAACAGGCCCGGCCCGACTAAATTTCTACAAAAAATTCCGTTTTTTCTCGACATACAATTAAGATTCTTTTAATGAATACAACATACATATTTATGGGAACATTTTACAGTATATTTTAAATTACTATGTGTTCGCAAAATAGAAAACACACAATAGTAAACATTAACGATTACTTACAGTGTTTTAGTCAACGTCTCCACAGACGTTTCAAAATTTAAATAAGGGGTTATTAAAAGATTATTGTAGTTTAGAATAAAGGGTAACATGATAACTTTTGAAGCTTATAATAAAAAGTAGATTTGTGAAAATATTTCTGTCATTTTTAAGGCTTTTCTCAAATCCAAAGGAGCTACATTTTGATACATTTATGAATATAATTTCTTTTCGGAAACGCATGAGATTGACAGATATTCTTATTCAGAAACCATGTAAATGCCATTTTTTTCTTAGATAAAAGTAATATATCTTTCAGAAAATACTGCCAAAGTTAGCGTTTTGAATCGAATTTCCGGAAGCGATAGCACAGGAAAGGAGAAAAACGTACAGTCACGTGACAGGAGTCTCTGTTATCTCTGTACGTAATTTATGAAAAATGGAAACGCTATTCGATCCCAAATGCCTTCAATACTCAGGCCTGTCAATTTTATGCCTTTATAGTTAAAAATGACTCAGAAAATGTGTCAAAGTTTCGCATTGTTGAGCAGTAAATTTGAGAAAACACCTTAAGGTACATTTCCAAAGATACTGTTAACAGGAGTCTCTGTTATCTCTGTACGTAATTTATGAAAAATGGAAACGCTATTCGATCCCAAATGCCTTCAATACTCAGGCCTGTCAATTTTATGCCTTTATAGTTAAAAATGACTCAGAAAATGTGTCAAAGTTTCGCATTGTTGAGCAGTAAATATGAGAAAACACCTTAAGGTACATTTCCAAAGATACTGTTAACAGAAGTTCATTATCGCTATTAATGCTTTTACAAAACATAATGCCTGTCCTTCACATCCTGAGAACGATTAAGACCAGTTCCGTCTCGGCACAAGTCTGCCGAAAAAAATTAAACCCGGCATCAGGCATCATGTAACTCTACGATGCCGATCTCTAAGATGGACATGTTACATTTCTGTATTGATGTTGTTAAACTCGCATCTGCTCGTAACGCACATTTATACTTCTCGAAAAAGTCATATTCATTGGAAATGGCCTCGTATTTTATCTGCTACTCTCAAATTCTTATATCGGGCCGATAGGCCCAATTAATTTTTTTTTATCGGCCCGATCCGGGCCTGCAGGCCCGTTCAACTTTTTTGCCGGCCCGGTCCGTTGAAAAAATTGTCCTAATTCTGCCGGCCCGGCCCGTTTGAAAATTCTCCATTCTGCCGGACCGGGTACGGGCCTCGGGCCAAGCCCGGGCCCGTGCAGACCTCTATCCCCGGTCCTATAAGTGATATTTAGTAAAAATTTCCTATTACACAAACAAGTAAGGAAAAAAAAAAGTAGCATTTATCTAACAGAAAAATTGACCGAGTTATGAAACTTTCAATTGTATGATTATGCTAATTTTCTGTATATGAACACAGATGAGTTGAGTCATGCTACCACGGATCGTACACAAAGTACTTAAAGTATTAGAAGGAGCCAAGGCTCGAAATGGAAAAATCCACGAACCGCAACGATATTTCAAAATTATTGTCGACTAATTTTTTTTTTCCTTTTTGAAAGTACAGTAAAGTCCCGATTATCCGAGTCCCGCTTAACCGAGTTTCCCCTTTAACCGAGTTATTTTCTTCTGATGGACTGATGGCTTCCATTATGATGAAACAGCCATTATAAACCAAGTGTTAGGTGAAGATGAAAGAGCAGTCGTAAAAAGTTAGAACTCTGATTTTCTGGTCAGAATGGGGAAAAAAAAGCAAAAAAATTATGGCTAATTTTTTTTGAAAAAAAAATTAAGACTTTTTTTTCCCCATTCTGACCAGAAAATCAGAGTTCTAACTTTCTACGACTGCTCTTTCATCTTCACTTAACACTTCATTTATAATGGCTGTTTCATCATAATGGAAGCCATCCATCAGAAGAAAATAATCCATTCCAAAAGGTATAAGTTCGATTGAAAAAAACAATTTCATTCCCCGTTTTTCTTAAAAGTAACGGAAATGTACATAAAAAAATGTTACTAGTACCATAAAAAGGATTGAATTAAGTGAAAATTTATATTTCATCTCCTTAGTGGGTGACGATTTGTGTAAATTCGGTTTATACGAGTTTTTTTTCTTTTCCGAGGTGACCTTGATCCCTATTAACTTGGATAATCGGGACTTTACTGTACAGCAAATTTATATTTAACCGTAGAAAAACCAATTTAAAAAAAAGCATTCAAGATTTTAAACAATTAGAAAAAAAAACGTTACAGAGAGTATAGAAGCTATATCTATGAAACGGCAATAATATTTTTTAATAATTCTTCGAACCGGAACAATATTTGTCAGAATTTGACGAACCGGAACGTCGTTCCAGTTTGCTCCGGTACATTTCGAGCCCTGGAAGGATTTATTTTGCGTGTACTTTTCTGCATTGCAGCCGAAGGGAGTCACTTTTGCAAGTTTTAAGATAACGTAAATTTTTATTAATTAAGTTTTAGATTAGATAATCTAATAGCATTTTAAAATATGTATCATTTTATAAAGAATTGAGACTGTTACTTTTCATCATTTAATTTAACAAAAAATCTGTTATTTTTCACTTATATTTTCAGTGCAAGTTGTATATTTTATGTCGATTATGTTTTATATTAATAGGTCGGAATGAAAACAGATTTCAAATTTATATTGTTAATTTTACATTCAACTATTTTTTTTTTTTTTTTTTTTTTTTTTTTTTTTTATACCTGACGATTAATTGTATTTCTAGTAAACTTGTGAATGAATCCTGTTTCGCAGCAAAAAAAAATGCTTCAACTTTAAACAGCTATTTCTCGGTCAGTTTTAATCGTAGAAGAGTGGTACTTTGTCTTACTTCTTAGAGTAATAGGATATTTTTAGCTCACAGGCTATCAAAGCCTGAGAGCTAATGTGCCCGCCGGTTCTGTATGTACGTACGTAACGCGATAACTCTTGACAGAAACATGCGATTTGCTTCAATTTTTTTTTTTCTAGATTCATTCTGATAAGGCGCTTCCCTGATTAGTTTGAGGGGTTCAATGCTTAAGGATAAAGGGGGAAAAGGGGGGTTAGTCCACCCCTCTTAATTCAGATAAATGGTTTTTTCATGAAGAATTATTCGATTTGCTCCGAATTTGGTATACCGGTTTATTATGTAAAGGAGCTTCCTTGATTAATTCTGGGGGTTTATTGGTTAAGGATAAAGGTGGAAAAGGGGGTTAGACCACCCCCACTTCTTTAATTCAGATAAATGTGTTTTTCAAGCAGAATTATTCGATTTGCTCCGAATTTGATATACCAGTTTATTATGTAAAGACGCTTCCCTGATTAATTTTGGGGATTCATTGGTTAAGAATAAAGGGCCAAAGGGGGGCTAGCCCTACCCCCCTTAATTTAGATAAACGGGTTTTTCATGCAAAATTATTCGATTTGCTCCAAATTTGGTATACCGTTTTATTATGTTAAGGAGCTTCCTTGATTAGTTTTTGGGGGTTCATTGGTTAAGGATAAAGGGGGAAAAGGGGGGTTAGTCCACCCCCGCCCCCCTTAATTCAGATAAATGGGTTTTTCAAGCAGAATTATTCGATTTACTCCGAATTTGGTATACCGGTTTATTATGTTAAGGAACTTCCCTGATTAGTTTTGGGGGTTCATTGGTTAAGGATAAAGGGGTAAAAGGGGGTTAGTCCACCCCTCCTAATTCAGATAAATGTGTTTTTCATACAGAATTATTCGATTTGCTCCGAATTTGGTATACCGGTTTATTATGTTAAGAAGCTTCCCTGATTCGTTTTGGGGATTCATTGGTTAAGGAAAAAGGGGAGCTAATCCACCCCCCTTAATTTAGATAAATGGGTTTTTTTTCAGGATTATTCGTTTTGCTCCAAATTTGGTATACCGGTTTATTATGTTAAGGAGCTTCCCTGATTAGATTTGGAGGTTCATTGGTTAAGTATAAAGGGGGAAACGGGGGCTAATCCCCTTCACTTATTTTTTTGAGGGGCATTATTCTTTAAAATAAGAATATACAATTAGTGTGAATAGCCTGTGAGCTCAATGCCATCAGTTTAGCTGGGCACATTTCTTTTTTATTTATAAATATAACTTGTATAACCCAGCGAACCGTATAAAAATTTAATTTTTTTAGAAGTGTTTATTGACTGAAATATACTTCTTTACCTCATTTAAAACATTTTTAGGTGCGCGTTCGTAATTATATAAATACGTAGCACCTATAGTCGTCGTTCAGTCCATCCGTCTGTCCGCATATAACAGAGCAAAAACTACCCAACCGAATGGTTTGAAATTTTAAATATATAATTGTTATAAAATTTTGTCGAGTCATTGCACATTATGAAAATCGGATGTATAGTTTAATGACTGCGACAGTCAAAGGTTTTCCGTTACATTACGGCCAATGGGAAAACTTTATTGCAATTGCATTTTAATGATGTTACAGCCTATCGAATGGTCTGAAATTTTAAATATGTAATTGTTGCAAAATTTTGTCGAGTCATTTCAAATTTTATGAAAATCGGATGTATAGTTTAATTATAGGGACAGTGAAAAGTTCTCTGTTACATGACGGCCAATGGGAAAAAGTTATTTCAAGTGCATTTTAATGATGTTACAGCCTTTCAAACAAAATGAAATTGATATACACTTATGAAGTGCACTGAAATATACATTCGGTACAATATGCGGTGCAAAAAATATAAAACTAGTTATAGTACGAACGCACCTCATTT
Organism: Maratus speciosus; assembly: GCA_963932465.1. Lineage (NCBI taxonomy): Eukaryota > Metazoa > Arthropoda > Arachnida > Araneae > Salticidae > Maratus > Maratus speciosus. Next base: position 104,416,655 of record OZ010786.1, on the reverse strand, counting down.
GCCACGTTTGGCGAGCAATTTCCAACTCGTTGTAATTGGAACTATATATGTCTATGACTAACGGTTTAGGAATTATAGCCATTGGACACCGTTGAGAGTGGACATACATCCTGTATAGTACACCTCAATAACATAAAAACTGCATGCCAATCCGAGTATGTTTACGAAAATTAGAGCACGTTCAGACAGACAAACCGTATTCATAAAGGATTTTCAACTATGTTAGAAATTGTTAAAATCTGTTTCTTTATAACGTAACTTCGACGCTCTCTACCTCGAAGAAGTTAGATGAACGAAACCCTAAAAAAGGAAGAGAAATTTCTGCATCCAGGAAAGTTTCCTGAACCTTTTCTAAAGACAAACAGAGGAATTAAATAATACAACTTTGTATAAATCACCATAAAAGATAAAAACACACAGCAAAAATATAAAGACACCTGTGTGTTTTTATTTTTATGGTGATTTATACAAAGTTGTATTATTTAATAGTGTTTTATCGTCAGTTTTCAGTTCTCTTTCATGTAGCATACAGAGGAATCGCTGGGAAAAACTCTTTGCTCATGATAAATTCAGAAAAAGAAATTAAAAAATCCCCAATAATCAAGTCACATCCATGCGAATGCCAAGCTTTTCCACATTTTTATGTCTGCGAATAATCAACCTCAAATTGTGAGGGATTGCTATATGCAAAATCATTTACAGGAAAGAAAAATAGTAAATATATACAATGTGGGTGTGGTATTCAACAAAGAGTTGAATTAAATTGCACAGGCTATATAGATAAATGTTCTGAATATCTTTAACCCCTTAATTCTCGCTCCCGTCAATATCACGGGCTGAGGTGTTGTTCGTTATTTCTCGTGCCCGTCATATTTCCGGGCTGGATTAGGAATTTAAAAGGTTGAAGGGAACAGAAAATAGTCTAAAATTCTGATTACCCTGAAACTTCCCAACCGATTTGAAAAATCCTTTCAGTATTACAATGGCGGCTATCTCTGTTTAACCCCTTAATTCTCGCTCCCGTCAATATCACGGGCTGAGGTGTTGTTCGTTATTTCTCGTGCCCGTCATATTTCCGGGCTGGATTAGGAATTTAAAAGGTTGAAGGGAACAGAAAATAGTCTAAAATCCTGATTACCCTGAAACTTCCCAACCGATTTGAAAAATCCTTTCAGTATTACAATGGCGGCTATCTCTGTTTAACCCCTTAATTCTCGCTCCCGTCAATATCACGGGCTGAGGTGTTGTTCGTTATTTCTCGTGCCCGTCATATTTCCGGGCTGGATTAGGAATTTAAAAGGTTGAAGGGAACAGAAAATAGTCTAAAATTCTGATTACCCTGAAACTTCCCAACCGATTTGAAAAATCCTTTCAGTATTACAATGGCGGCTATCTCTGTTTAACCCCTTAATTCTCGCTCCCGTCAATATCACGGGCTGAGGTGTTGTTCGTTATTTCTCGTGCCCGTCATATTTCCGGGCTGGATTAGGAATTTAAAAGGTTGAAGGGAACAGAAAATAGTCTAAAATCCTGATTACCCTGAAACTTCCCAACCGATTTGAAAAATCCTTTCAGTATTACAATGGCGGCTATCTCTGTTTAACCCCTTAATTCTCGCTCCCGTCAATATCACGGGCTGAGGTGTTGTTCGTTATTTCTCGTGCCCGTCATATTTCCGGGCTGGATTAGGAATTTAAAAGGTTGAAGGGAACAGAAAATAGTCTAAAATCCTGATTACCCTGAAACTTCCCAACCGATTTGAAAAATCCTTTCAGTATTACAATGGCGGCTATCTCTGTTTAACCCCTTAATTCTCGCTCCCGTCAATATCACGGGCTGAGGTGTTGTTCGTTATTTCTCGTGCCCGTCATATTTCCGGGCTGGATTAGGAATTTAAAAGGTTGAAGGGAACAGAAAATAGTCTAAAATTCTGATTACCCTGAAACTTCCCAACCGATTTGAAAAATCCTTTCAGTATTACAATGGCGGCTATCTCTGTTTAACCCCTTAATTCTCGCTCCCGTCAATATCACGGGCTGAGGTGTTGTTCGTTATTTCTCGTGCCCGTCATATTTCCGGGCTGGATTAGGAATTTAAAAGGTTGAAGGGAACAGAAAATAGTCTAAAATCCTGATTACCCTGAAACTTCCCAACCGATTTGAAAAATCCTTTCAGTATTACAATGGCGGCTATCTCTGTTTAACCCCTTAATTCTCGCTCCCGTCAATATCACGGGCTGAGGTGTTGTTCGTTATTTCTCGTGCTCGTCATATTTCCAGGACGGAGATTTATTGCTGAAAAAAACTTCTGAAACCAGAAAAATTTAACTGGCATTTCTGTGTGAAGTCTTTGAACATTAGCGTTTGGGTTCGCTTTTTGGCGCTGATTGTGATGTTGGACTTTGTATTGCATAAGTTTTAAAAGAATTTCTTACAACAGCATCAAAAACTTTTAAATGCGCTAGGCCTTTCGAAAGCAAGACTTGCTTTTGATTTCATAGTAGAAGCACGTCTTCTTTGCGCCTGACGAAGAAAGACTCGGATCTTTCGAAAGCCCTATCGCATTTAACCCTTAACTGCTGTTAGCGGTCTCACAGACCGCTGCTTTTTTCAGTTTTCACGGTTTAACTTGTAATTTTCAGTTTAACTATAGATACTGGTTGAATTTATTTCTTTTAGACATTAGTACCCTCTCTAGAGACTTCTGAATATTTGAATTTTAAGTATAATAGTCCTGTACATAAAGTTTAGTACAAAAATGGTATTTTATTAGTTCATGTTGCCTTTTATTCATATTTAGATTAAACGGTCTCAGAGACCGCTCACAGCAGTTATGCGACAATTTTTGTCACAGCAATTAAGGGTTAAAAGTTTTTGACGATGTTGTAAGAAGTTCTTTTAGAACTTATTGATTCACACTAGTTCCAACTTATTTGCTGTGTATTGCATGTTTCGAAATATATCATACTCAAAAAAATTAATAATCAAAATTTAATGTATATTATATTATTTCAAATAATATTTGTAAAAATTTGTTTGATGGTGATAAATAAAGATCCAAGAAGTGAAAAATAAAGGTCTTATTCGCATTAATTTGTATGGTGTAAAATAAACATTAAAACACAGAATTCTCGCATGATGGCTTTTCCACAAATGTGATTTTGTTCTATAATATCTTTTTTTTCGCTTAAAAAAAAAAAAAAAAACTAATTGAATATTTTATATAGAAATCCTATAAATATTCAATTTCTATAATAAAAAAATAGGTACTTTTTTGATGGTTTTTCCAAATATTAAGCGACCATTACGGGGTTAATCGTATGAAACCAAAATTGGTCATACGAATGCGATAAGAGTCAAAAAAAATAAGTTGTGTGAATTTTTATTAACATAATATTTTATAATGTATGGAGATTAAGATATCAGATTATAAACCATTGTACATAGAGTTATTGTATTATAAAAGATATCTCAGCAAATCAAAAGCTATTTAAGAAAAAGGTCTCTCTTTAATCTTCTTTTAGCCTTGTTTCAGTCAAACGTAGATTCTTATCTTGATCTTAAAATCGTTTCTTATCTTAATTTTGATCCTAAAGATTCAGTATTGTTTTTTAGTAGATTAAAACCTTCCTGGAAAATACTTTCTTCAATGCAAAATATATTTTCTGTTGAATTTAACTTTTTAAAGAGTACACCTAATATGGAGCGATAGAAATACATGTATAATTATTACAAATTCTAAGATTAATTCTTCATATTCCGTAATTTAGAACAGAGGTCACCAATCGGTGGCCCGTGAGAAAATTTTGGGGGTTCGCAGAAAAATCTGAACACTATTAGCATTTTCATGTTTTATAATTAATAAAACAAAAATAATATTTAAGAAATTGTTAGATTAATGAAATTTTAGTTTTGAAAGTTTAAATTATAGGAGGCATTAATAATTATGATGTTAGTAGTTATTTATTTTAAAAACAGGTAAAATTTAAATATCAAAGGTCAAATTAACATGCTGAGCCAATAATACAGATACCTAATTTTATCGAACGTTTTAAGCAATTTGTAAATGGATTTCCAATATAATGAACTTCTTCACACAATGAGGTGAGATGTCTGTCGATGGGAATAATACTGACCTGATCGTTTGCCCTGCGAGAAAAATTAAATTACTTTTTCAGTAGCAAAATGATGGCCCGGCCTACAGGCGGAGGTAGATTTCGATGCTAAGTATACTAATTTCACCAACAAAAACTAAATTATGATCAGAGATAAACCCACTTTAACAATTTTATCTGGTCGCTTTTGACGAATTAGCTGGTTTTATGAGAATCATGTTAAGGCGGTATTAAAAAAAATATTTTCCCATGCTCAACAACTCGAAATTTTCTGGCACATTTTCAGATTAATTTTTTATTGAAAAAATATGAAACATATATGTGATTTTTAAAGAGGTGTTTGAAGATGAATATGTGATTTTTAAAGAGGTTTATAAGCGAACTGTGTTTATTTTCCATTCAATTAATTAAAACTTGATTTAACAACAATTATTTACTCAGAAGTACAGTATTGGGCGTTGCCATATGCAAATTTCCTCCGTGCGCCCCGATCGTGTTGTTTTTGGCCATTCGCTGAGCTGTTTTTTGTGCGTGCATAACGCGTCCATTTATTGCGATACACGTACCGTTCGATAGCTATTTAGGGTTTTCGCATGCGCTGAACATTTTGCGACGAAAAAAAATGGGCGTTGCCATTCGAAAATTTCGAGTTTCTGTACCTATAACCGTAACCGCGAGCGCCAATTTGATGCCGTTCACAGAATCCCGAGCTCATACCTCTGAATAACAATATCTGAAATCTCATCTCGATCGGTTAAACGAAACGGCCGCTAGAGTTCCATATATCAGCAAAGTTTTTTTATGACCACCCTGTATATATATACACACACACAGACAGATAGATAGATTGATAAAGTTTTTTTACTGGGGGTGGTTTTGGGTTCTAGTGGTCATGATCGGTGTGGATCTGCAAAAATTTTTCAGAAATTCCAACATAGGGGAGAATGTAATAGGTAGTATTTCATACGAAATCTATCTAAAACATGGTGTGTTGAAACTTCGAAATAAAGTGGATGCTTTTCAAAATAAAAAAATGCTATATGGTGGTCGGCTTAACAAGATCTGCAAAATTTCATGAATATAATTATGAGAGAAAGATGTTAATCAACAGGTAGTAACCGTTGTTCAACAATACTTACAGTTACTAACAGAGTATATAGATTGTTATTAACCGAAGAAAGGAGATCCCAGACATGGCAATATGTGAATAGAATAAATAATTTGCAGAAAGCTCTAGCAGTGGTGGTGGTTATATGTGAGAGACAAAAATATTAACCGGCAGATTGTAACCATTGATCAATGTAATTGTTCAACCATTTGCAGAAAACATTTTTGGCGGTTAATAGTTGAGCATCAGTAAGTTTTGGATACATTGCTATAAAGTCAAAAAAAAAAAAAAAAAAAAAAAAAAAAGTCAAAAAGAGCTAAAATTACAGCCGGCAATTAATTACTGGAACACCCTTGTGATTGGAAGAGATTTTTCGGTTATATGAAGCAACTTTGTCTCTTAACTGGAAAATTTCAGGAAATTTTGAGCTTTGGTTCGCGAATATTGTGTGTTGGGAGAAAATAAAATGTACGTAAAAATTCAGTTTTCAAATGCGAAAATTAACGGGCCGTATAGTTTCAGGAACATATCTTTGAAAGGACAAAAATCAGATTTAGATTGGAGAATTTCAGTTAATTTTTATGTTAAACTGGTAAATTTTACGCATTTTTGAGGGAAATGGACAAATTAAAACAGAAATTTTCGTATTTTAACAGAAAAGAAAAGCTGCGAAAACAAACCTCCAATTCACGGATTTACTTTTCCTTTTTTTCGGGGGGGGGGGGTGTACATGAAATGCCTTCAGGAATGACTTTTGAAGGGGAAGTGATCCAGTGATCCGAATTACCGGTCTCCGTAAAAGGAAAACTCTGTACTGTCATCCTCCAGACCGAGCTCCTCTATTTGTTGCCAACGGGCTAGGGTTACAAGATCCAACGCCACAAAAAGCGGGACAGGTAGACAAAAAAATCGGGACATAAAAATACAGTAAATCCTATGAAAACGGAACCTGTCTATAACAAAATCCTGTCTTAAACGTAAAAATTTCATTGTCCCTACGGTAGGACTACAATACAATTATTCCTGCTAAGATAAAAGCCTATTTAAAAAGGAGTTTTTTTAAAAAAGGAATCTTGTTACTAGCGATTCTGCCTTAGGAGATTTTATTATAATAAATAAACACAACGATCTTATACAGTAAAATCTGTGAAAGCGGTATCTCTAGGGATTGAGATAAATTCCAATTTAGCAGGTATAATTATAGTATTCCTATCGTAGGGACAATGAAATTTGTACTTTTAAAACATAATTGCGTTATAAACAGGTTCCGTTTACTGAGCAAAGTACAGTAAAACTTGTAAAAAACAACATCGCTAAAAACCTCAAAAGCATCCGTTTTAGACAGGTTTCCATCTAAGCAGGTAAATTTGTAAAAAACTCCCTTGGAAGGGAGTATAAAAGCCTTTCGTTATAGATAGGTTTTGTCTTAATAGGTTTAACTGTATTAATTTCCACTCGATGCAGACTAAACGAAGAGCATGGTACTAAAAGGAATTTTAAAAGAATTTGTGCATCCTGAAAAACCCCTCGTAAATCGGGACAACTAGCAACACTAATGCTAACCATTGGGCTGTGTGGGCGCAGAAAACATTCAAATGTAGCAATTTAAGCATGCACTAAAAGAATACTTCATCTATTATTCAACATAAATCTCAAAGCTATATTTCAGTCATCCATACCAAAAACTCATTTTTGGCTCTCCATAAAAAGTGACTACATACGCTGTAAAAAATTTGCCGCATTCTGGCAGGTCATGTGACCGTTTTTTCCGAAAACGGTTACACAACCGTAATTTTAACACTATTCTGACCATATTATTGGCCATTTTATGGTCAGAATATAGTTAAATTATGGTTATGAAACCGTTTTTTCAAAAAATGGTCGAATGACCTGCCAGAATGCGGCAAATTTTTAACAGTGTACTACTGAGTTAGCCCGGGAGAACTCGCTAGTGAGAATGCCCAATTGCTTTTCTTTTACTTTACATTCATATAATATCAACTTTTTTTGGTTGGCTTAGTACTTTAATTCACAAAATAGGTAAAATAATTGAAAAACATTTTGAAATTTTAATTAAAATGAAAAATGATTTAAATAAGAGTCTTAAAAAAGTACGACTGTGAGAGAAAATCTCATGCAGCGACTTCTCCCGGGTTAAAAAGCAATGAAAATTTTGATTCAATTCTCAAAAGCATATTTGTGGGGAAAACACATTTTTATCACACGATTGGGCCATTCCATGTTACGTGTGTGACATTTTGAACAAAAAAAATTTCTAATTAATCAAGGATTTTTCAATATATTTCTTATTTAAAAATCCAAACAAAAGTTCTTTTAAAAATATACACTTTACCGTATTCTTTTATGCAAAAAAACTATCACTTTGATATAATAGTTATTTTTTAAATAGCTTTTTAAAAACGTTACGTATGTGACTAGAAAAAAAGGAAATTTTAAGTAATGAAATTATGTGAGTTTTATTTCACACATTTAAATTAAAAAATATGGTAATAACTTATTTACCGTACCACCTAAAATTTAATAAATAATTGAATAAATGAAAATTAAAGCCTGCGTTACATGTGTGACTCTCTGCACGGAATTGCCCTATTAGAAAATTTGATATTATTTGGTCATATCTCCTGTGAACTTCAACTTTACATATATAGGTGCAGATTTACGGTCGCCAGTCGCCACGTGGCGACTAAATTTTTTGCTGTGCCGACTAACTTTCAGTGTCTTAGTCGCCAGAGATCAATTTCCAGTGTTCCCAATCCGCGTCGCGGATTTTTTATATATTTTTTCTTTTGCAAATAGAAAAGCACCTGCTCTTTTCACTGGCCGAGATCAAGTATGACCTTGATAAAAAGTCAGGGAATTTTTGCTATCTCAGTTACCGTCGTGAACGCTGCTTCTGTGATGTACTGATTTCTTGCCGAAACTTATGTTCGAATATAATTCTGCGCATGTCCGCTCCACTACAAAGCTTAGTAGCTGCGAAGCTCGGCACATGAGCGCGCTAATGGTAAAGCTTCTCATTTGGACACCAGCGAAAGCAAGCATTTCTTCGAAGGTTTCGTCCGAAATCTAGAGTTGAAATAAATATTCCTTTACTGCAGATCTGCTCATGAGACAGTCCAAAGTTTCCTATGCAATGGAGATTATTTAAGGGCTTTGGATCATGGAGTCGCGAGGATAGAGGATTCCGACCTCTGAAGAAAAAAGAAAAAGAAACTAGCACGAAAAAATACTTAACGGGGGGTATATTCTTGCTCTAAATGTTTTCTGCAAGTGCGAGATTTTTATAGTGCAAAATAATCTTGCACATTCCTAATTTTTTTTATATTTATACTTTTACATAACAAATTCAAAATAAGAAATAAAGTTTTCCTAATATTTCCCATTATCATGACTGCTTAGCTTATACATATTTTGTTATTCAATTGTATCTTGTCCAACTTTATCTTCTGATTTTTCCAGATTTATATTATACTTTTTTAATATCAAAGTTTCAAGTATTTTAGGATTAAATTAAATATACACATTTGTTTCCCAATGTGGTCACTAAATTTTGGTTAGGAGCCAAAGTGGCGACTGGCTTTTTGGGTTTTAGGAGCCACTGGCTCCTTAAAAATTTTGGGAATTTGCACCTATACTTTACAATTGGTTAAAAAAAAATATCACAGAATTGATATTACTCATGAAATTATTAATAAATTTTAGGATTTTCGTAGCACCTGCAGAATATTATAAAAATAAGCCTGACTATTTTAAACAAAGAAATGTATATTGATTGGGTTTTAAAGAATATCACAAATTTTTTAAAGAATATTTTAGCGAGTTTTAAAGAAATGGAATGTTGAACATTTTAAAAGTATATGAGGGAATGATTAATAGAATATTTCTATTTTCGTTAAAGACATCTGACATAATGTGTTATGATTTCCCATACTTGTTATTCTATAAAGTATTTCATTCTCTTACAACAATGCAACCACTACATATATTCGGGAGAAATTTTTCGCGCATTATAGACTATGAGACACAAATTTTCATTTGAAATCATTATTTCTTAGTCAGTTAAAGAAGTTTAGATTATTTTTTTTTAAATAAGTGACTAACATTAAAGATTTTTTAAATATGAGCAGACTGTTTCTATTTTAAGTTTTTATCAGGGCTTTCTAACATAATTGAAAAGTGTTACTGAATTCGGTTCAGCTATTTACTGTCTGTAAGCATGCTCTAACCCTCATATATATGCTTGGATTTCTTCGATATTGATATATGCTATTGAGGTTTACTAATAGCATGTTCCCTATTTAAGATGAAGTATATAGATGTTATAGTTCGTTTATAAAGACACACAAAAGAATACCGTTACATTATGGTCTATGGGGGGGGGGGATAGTTTGTGATGCATTTTAATGATGTTACGATACTTCAAACACAATTAAATTCATATGCATGAGGGGGACCCACAATACGCTTTCTATAGGACATGCAGTAAGTATCATTTATAGTTCGTTTACAGGGACATACAAAAAGTTCATTGCATTATGATCTATAGGAAAAATTTGTTTTCAATGAATTTTAATGATGTCACACTACTTTAAACATAATGAAATTGATATGCATCACTGTCGTGTACTACTTTCAAGCTTTCTGTAGATTGTAGAATTCGTAACTTTTACCTTTCATTTACAGAGACACTCAAAAGGACTGCTTTACAAGAGGTGCGAGGGCTAATTGCTAGAATTGCGTATTCAGAAGAGCTACGCGTTTTCAGCTGAGTTAAATTTTAATGTACATTATATGTATAAGTTCTGTAGATATCGGGATATCCAGAATGATAAGAATTAACTCCCATGGGTAGGATTTCCTGAAAGGGTATATTAAACTGTGCTACGCGTTCAGCTTAACGAAATTTTACTATATTATGCGACGTTAAGATAGTATAATATTAATAAAATTATGTACAGTCGAGGGAAAAAAAAAAAAGTAAACACCCCCTACTAACTTCTCAACAAATTATCGTAGAAGAAAGTTACTGGTACCGAACAATTGGAAATAAAGTCTACTTTTAAATGATGTATATAAAATTTGTTTAAGGGGCCATCTACATATTAAAACGAACCATAACTTTGTTTTTTTCAATAGCAGTACACAATTCTGACAGCATAAATGAACTCTACACCTTTCAATTAGCCTATAAACAAATTTTTATGCAATTCGTGCCATAAGTTTCCGAGAAATTAATTATTTTAAAACGAACGTATTTTAAGGGCTGTATCCAAATTGAAGTTCCGAACTCGATTCTTAACCGAGGGAGCCGCCTACTTGATCAAGGCACGTTTAAGCGTCAATGAAACCTGTTTGTTTACAGGATAGCAGAATAAATTTCAAAATTTTACTCACTTCTATCATAGGCGGCCCCTTAAACCATCATTTTGCCGTTTTTTAAGCATAATTTGAAAACTACTCGGAAGAAAAATGTGAAATTTCTGATTTCCATAAAGCAGGACTTAATAAATCTAAATCCATAAAAAAAATTGTATGTTGCAATTCATAATTTTTTCGAATATTAATTTCATAATTCTTAATTCATATCATAAAATTAAAAAAATTGCAAATTCAACGTATTTATGTTTGGGTATATTAGTATTATTGCCACACAAAAAATTAGCTCATTAGGAGCATAATTTCAGGAGATATAAATAAAAATATGAAAATGTAATTTAACATTAGAAGTACTAAATTTTGAATGTCTATAATTCAAAAACTTATCATTCGAATGACTTAAAATTTGGTTTCTAGGCATATTTTGAACCAAAGATTTGAAATATCTCTTTAAATTTGGGTACTGCCATTGAAAAAAAATGAAGTTTGGATTCGTTTTAATATGAAATGGCCCCCTAAGCAAATTTTATACACACCATTTAAAAGTAGGCATTATTTCCAATCGTCCGGTACCAGTAACTTTCTTCTACGATAATTTGTTGAGGAGTTAGTAGGGGGTGTTTACTTTTTTTTTTTCCACGACTGTACATGGTTACACACAAAAGGACATGGATAAATTGTCATCTACGGATGGTAATTTTCAGGAAAGTGTTGTAGGTACTTTATCCGTTTTCTAGCTGAATTAATTTTTAGTTTCACTATGTAGTACAAAAATCTATAGATCATACGCGGGGTCATACAAAAGAATTCGCATACATTACCCATACTTGCCAACCTCCAAATTAACTTCCATAAAATGTCGATTCATTTAATCCAGGTTAAAGGTGTTTCGAACCAGAAATATTCTAAAGACATAAAAATGAAATATATTCCCAGTGGAAACAAAATTAAATACATATAATCTTACATCAGATAAATTTTCTGGTTAGAAACGTCTTGGATTAAATTAATGGACATTTTACGGAAGTTAAGTTGAAAGTTGGCAAGTATGATTACCGGCTGTGGACAGCAGTTGTTGAAAATGGATTTTTAATTGCATTAGGTGTTTTTGGCATTTTTATACAGTAGAGTTCCGATTATCCGAGTTAATATGGACCAAGCTTACCTCGGATAAGCAAAAACTTGGATAAACCGGATTGACACAAATCGTCACCATCTAAGGAGATGAAATATAAAATTTCACTTAATTTATTCATTTTTATGGTACTAGCAAGATTTCTTTGGTGTACATTTCCGTTACAAGAAAAACATAAAATTGTTTATTTGGAAAAGACCTTGATAGTCTTTTATCTGTTGAATGTCAATTTTGCTGCAACATTATGCTACTGCATATGTATCAATTTCTAATATTTTTCCTAAACCACTAAAACTTGCCAGTAAATTTTGCCTAATTCAATAGCCGAAATCTAACAATTGTCAACGATTCAACATGGCAGAAATTTGTATTAAATTTTAGAGGTAACAAAACCGTGCACATTAGCAGTTAGTTGATTCTATTAGTGTCATGAGAATTGCAGGTGTAGCCTCTTCTTTCTGCGCAAAGTATTAAATAGTTTTTTCAATCGAACTTATACCTTTGAAATGGATTATTTTCTTCTGATGGACGGATGGCTTCCATTATTATAACACAGCCATTATAAAGGATGTGTTAGGAGAAGATGAAAGAGCAGTCGTAAACAGTTAGAACTCTGATTTTCTGGTTAGAATGGAGGGGGGGGGGGAAGATGGCCATATTTTTTTGAAAAAAATTATGGCCATTCCCCCCCCCCCATTCTGACCAGAAAATCAGAGTTCTAACTTTTTACGACTGCTCTTTCATCTTCTCCTAATACATCATTTATAATGGTTGTTTCCTAATAATGGAAGTCATCCGTCCACCAGAAGAAAAAGCGATTAAAGCGGATACTGGTTAACCCTTTATCTACTGACGGTACTTATAAGTACCATTAAAATAACTTGTTATAAAATTCATTTAATACACCGGTTAGTTGTAACACAGTTTAGAACGAATTATAGATACATTTCTTTATCTTGTTCCAAAAGCATTATGGGTTACACAAAACAAAAATATTTTTAAAGGGATGATTTCCTTTGCCTTTGCATCTTTTCAGCTTTCTTGGCGATGGGGGGGGGGGGGGGGGGGGGAGATTTTTCAATTCGGAAGAATTTCTATATTTCTATTGTACGAACATTCTATTTGTACATTTCCTAATTGTACAAAATACTAAGAAAAAGATTTGAGTGGGGTTATAAATATTGCGCAAAATCCCTATAAATTGAAATTTAATTAATCCTCCTAAATCCTTCAAACCTTCTAAAATCCTTACAAAATTTATTAAATTATTATGTAAATCTTCTAATGTAGTTTAAACAATTCACGAAACATGCTTTAGAAGATAAAATTTTCACGAATTCATAATGCAGTAGATAAAGGGTTAAGCGGAACTCGGGTAATCCTGAGTCTACTGTACCTAGATATCTGTTCATTGTAGGAAAAAATGAAATTTCTTAAGAATATTCTCAGAGTATTAGAAAGTATTTTATAATCTATGTCTGACGTTTTGTTCCTGTTCTCTTCCTGTGAAGACTCATTGTTACTGAACGGCAGCACATGTATTTGCAAGCAAAAACAAACTTTTCTTCTCGGAAATCGGGATTTTTTAGGTTAGTGGGGCAGGAGAAAATGTACTCCTTAAAAGCTAGAATATCTAACAGAAACCATGACACAGAAGACCACCATAATCTGCCAGGGAAGCCACCGTTTGGGAGACAGCAAGGTACTGTTCTAATTTCGGAAGTTCCGAAAATATCTTATAAGTCACGAGGTGACAGCGAAGTGAAACCTACCGTCTTGGATAACTCTCAACCTCTGAAAGAGCTACGTTGTTAGAACTTTCAGGATTTAGTCAGTGGGCTGTTACATTTCATTTACCTTCTAATGAAACTAAATGACTAACCACCTTACTACGTAACAGGTATACAAGCAATCTGTTCAAAACACAGTCGCTAGGCTCTAAAGAGTTGCAACACTTCATGAGAATCTGAGCATTTTTAGCTCACACGCTATCAAAGCCTGAGAGCTAATGTGTCCGCAGGTTCTACGCACGTATGTATGTACGTAATGTGATAACTCGATAGAAATATCCGATTTGTTTTAAATTTTGGATACCGGTTCCTTCTGATAAGGCGCTTCCCTGATTAGTTTTGGAGGTTCATTGGTTAAGTATAAAGGGGGGGGAACGGAGGGGCTACCCCCCTTAATTTAGACAAGTGGGTTTCTTTTTCATGAATAATTATCAGATTTGCTTCAAATTGGGTATACCGATTTATTCTGATAAGGTGCTTCCCTGATTAGATTTGGAGGTTCATTGGTTAAGTATAAAGGGGGGGGAATGGGGGAGTTAATCCCTCCCCTTAACTTAGCTAAATGGGGTTTTTTGTCGCCTTCTTTGTTATTCTTTGAAATAAGAGTATAATATACAATTAGTGTGAATAGTCTGTCAGCTCAATGCCATTAGTTTAACTGAGTACTTTTCTTTTTATTACAAATTGTAACTCAAAATTAAAAATGCACATATTGTTTTCATTTTACTGTTTTTTTTTTTTTTTTTTTTTTTTTTTTTTTTTTTTTTACATTTTATTTAATTCAACCTGGTTTTTGTATGTAATGGAATTTCACAATCTATTTTTAACCCTCTTCCTGATAGACTAGAATTATAAAAATTGTACAAAGGCGCGTGATGACAATACAACATTAATACTTTTACAACTTAATTATTAATTAATACATTAATTTTAAGGCTTTTTCCAATGAGCCCGCCACATGTGATAAATCATCCAATATTATCTGCAATGCGTACAATTGTATGGGAATTGAAAAAATAATGGATTTAATGATCTGCCCATAAATGCTGACCAAAATATGCCGAAGCACTGTGAAACTGCATGAATGGCGACTTAAAAGTAGAAAATAAATTAAAAATGAAGAGCTTAATATTAAAAAAAATACGCTTTTATCAATTAATAGTAACATAATAAATGATTTACTATTGTGTGTTGAGAAATCAATTCAGAAATCGCAAAAAGATAGCTTAAATGAGGGGCTCACAACCCATAGCAGACCAAGTCCATTTTGAAAGAAAGAAATGGAGACAGTCCATTTAGAAGGTGCATAAAATCAGTTTTATCCACTCCCACAGTAAACCAAGTCTGTAAACAGATGACATATATCAAAATATGGAAAAACAGACTTGGTTTACTGTGGAGTGGATAAAACTGATTTTATACACCTTCTAAATGGACTGTCTCCATTTCTTTCCTCAAAATGGACTTGGTCTACTATGGGTTGTGAGCCCTTCAAATAATGGTTCATGTTTTCGTTCTTGTTGCTTTTCTTAAACAATAAACAGTGCAATTTTTTTTAATATAAATTCATTTGTTTGAGCTTCCTACCAAGCATAAAAAAGCAGTGAATTTTTCATAATCGAATTCTTTGACCACGCCACATGAATGTACCGTAACAAGAATCTTTGGGAAAAAAACATGAATTGCAGTCCAAAAATTAGGCGGTATTTTCAAGATGACCACCGAATGCTTATAAAATAGTGTTTTTTTTTTTAAAACTACCTTTACTTTTATTTAAATTAATATCTGCATATAATAATAAGGTATAGTCTTATACAATACTAAATGCTCCATTTAACAAAATGGTTTCGAAATTCTAATACATTCAGAGATGCAAATTTAGCACGATATATGCACATTTTCCTACAGAAAATATTTTAATTATTAAACAATGTTGCACAAACATTCCCCGATTCCTGTTTTTTTTTTCCACTAGTGCTATTTAGGCCGGGAACCTAGCGTACTCTAAACCATTATAAATTTCGGAGCTGAAATTAGATTTCAAATCGGGCATCCTTTTTCTATTGCCCAACGAGTTAACCATTGAACAGTATAGTGGATCCATTTTAGAACAAAATCTTCATGTAAATTTCCACATAACACCATACTTCTCTAAATTCTCATACCAAATTCGAGTGAAACCCCAAGTTTGGTGTGTATGTCAGGAATAAATAAAGTAACTCGCATCGGAGTAATCTAGATAAAAGTGCTGTTATTTAAACTCAAATTAACAGAAAAAAATCCCTGCCTGCTCGGCCTATAGGCGCAGGTAGATTTCGAAGTTAAGTAGGGGAGAGGGGGGCACATGTGAACATGGGGCAGATATGAACAGTACATATTTCACTCAGTTAATGTGAAATAAAAAAATTCAAAAAATTACCAATTGATGGTAGTACTGGTACCATCTTTTGACTGAATTTTCAGAACAATAGGCTACTTTGATTTTTGGTAGTTGTAATTTGTTTGTTTTAGAAGGTGTGAAGTAAAAAAGTCTTCTAAGTCATTGAAGTAAAAATTCATTCAAGACATTTTTTAAAGAAGAATATCAGCATTGCATTCTATAGTGGCATTAATTAGGTAAGTCTACAAAAAGTTTTGTTTCCTTATTTCAATTAAAAATACCTTTTTTTAATAAGTTAGGCGAAGTTGGTAGATGGGGCACTTGTGAACAGAACATATGGGGGCAGGTTTGAACAGTTCACAAGTGTATTTTTTAAGTCTGTGAACGCATTTCTTTTTTAGTTTAAAATTTAATTACCCTTGTCAAACATTGTGCTATATATTTCAATGTTTTTGGGATTGCTTCACAGTTTTAATTTACTCGAAGTTAGATATCAATTAAAAGTGACTCAAAAGGAGTAGGCATATTAGTGTACAATTTTACGAATAATTCCTTGTATCTATGTTGAAACATTTATTGATTTATTCATACATCTAGTAAAAGGGCATAAATGCATCTAATTAGTTTTTATCACAGTTTTTATTCACAAAAAATTATTTTTGTCTTATTTATGCATGTGTTCACATGTGCCCCAGCTATGTTCACAACTACCCCTCCACCGGGGCACACGTGAACTAATTTAGACAATTTTTAGAATGATGACATAGGTTAGAAATTCTTGATAAATGCATCTAAAAGTTTCACCAAAAGAACAAACAAATTCTAAATATTCATATAAATCAACTTTTGGTTCAATAGCTCATAACAATTTTGAGAAATAGTCAAAAATGTAAAAATTGTTCACATGTGACCCCCTCTCCCCTACTAATTTCACCAACAAAAACTAAATCAAGATTAGAGATAAACCCAGTTCAACAATTTTATCTGGCCGCTTTTGACGAGTTTTTAATTTCATTTTAATGTAAGAGCTGTTTTTAACAGAATCATGTTAAGTCGGTATTAAAAAAAATATTTTTCCACGCTCAACAACTCGAAACTTTATGACACATTTTCAGACTCATTTTTAAAAGAAAAAACATGAAACATGACGTGATTTTCGAAGAGATCTATAGGCGACCTGTGTTCTTATTTTTCGTTCAATTAATTAGAACTTTATTTATAAACAGTTATTTTCTCAGTACGGCCATATTTTTCGTTTCCAGCACTATCACTTCGGGAAATTTGGCTCAAAATGCCCACTTTGACAGCATTTTTTGAAATATATTCTGCATTTATTAAAAAATTGACCTATACGATACATTATATAGTTTCTGAATAAGAGAACCTACCAATTGGATGCGTTTGAGATCAAAAATGAATTTAAAAATGAGTCGGAAAAAAATGCAGTTTGAATTTGAATACACCCTTAATACGATAATTTTTTCTTCAACCGCTATGTAGGGGAGAGTTGGGTACAGTGGACCACCCCTTATATTTTACTTATTTTAAAATTTTTAAAGCTTTTCTTTTAGGCTAATTGATAACAGCACTGGATTGATTACTTATAGCCTTCAGAACATATTCTTAGCTCAGAATGAACCCTTTTATCCTGACTGGTTGTTTTGAGCTCCTAAAAGTAAAATTTTTCATCATCATACTTTTCTTTATTGAGTAATTAAAGGTTATGGATAAATAAGATAAAACAACTTTTTTGAAAAGGTAAAACACTGGTCTTTATTTAATTTAAAAGTTTATATGCTTAAAAGAAAACTTTAAATAATATTTTTATGAGTATGTATTGAACTTTAACATGGGGCACAGTGGACCGCCCACTGCTGGGGTACAGTAGTCCGCAATGAATACTCTCCTGTAATGAAGAATTTTCAAAATATTTAATAATTGCTTATTCTCTATAAAGAAATATTGTTTTAAAATAGTTATTTAACTATAAAATAAAGTAACCAAAGAAAAATGACAATTTATTTAACCCTACAATATATAGAGTAGCCATTTGGCAACTTTAAATTTCGTGTTATATGTTGTGTTCAGATTATAATGTAGCCATATGACACTTTAGTTTTCTCCTAAATTATGGATAACAGTTCACGTGTAATTTAAAAAAAAAGTTTTCTTGTTCAACATAGCAGTTTTTTTTTTTTTTTTTTTTGGGGGGGGGGGTCCAAGGGGGGGGGGGGTGTAGAGAAATGAAAATCATGCATTGTAGAGTTAACATATTAGGAAATATTTTGTTTTGTATTTACTGCCTTTGAAAAATATAACTGTAGCCTAATAAGTAATAGATCACCTGACTGGATTGGTTATTTATAGCTTCAGAGCACATGGTTAGCTCATAATGAACTACTTTATCCTGACAATTTTGAGCTTCTAATAAATTTTTCATTATCATATTTGTCTTAATGTTTGCCGATTTTTTTGTACTTAATTAATAACTTATTTGCAACCACTCCTGTATCTTATACTGTTATTTTCAAAATAATATAAATTTTTTGATAATTCTTTAGTTTTATGTTTTATATTTCAAAATGCTACTTGCAAATTTGTATTATTATATTATTTTAGAGGTAAAGGGGAAATAAAAAAGAATTATATTATAAACAGATTTATATTGTATTTTAGACAATAACTAACAGTGGACTACTGTGCCCCAGTGATGTACCCCGCTTCCGGGCACACTGGCCCACTTTACGGGTGTATATAATTTTTTTTTTTTATGAAAAATGTATTGGGAACTATGTTCTGAGAAAATTATGAGGCATGTAGAAAGGTTTAAAGAATATTCAAAAATATTTTCAGGTAGATTGGTCTCTCCATTAAAGAGAAAAATGTTAATTGCAAAAGTGGACCACTGTACCTCGGTCTCCCCTATTATTAATTTGTTTTTGCTGTATGAATTGGTTTTATCAAAAACTTGTCAATATAAAAGTTGTAGATAATATTAAGAAGGTTTATAATAAATTTATACAGATTTCATATCTTGTGAATTGACGAAATTATGGATTTTTTCTTCTTCAACGCCTTCCCCCCTCTTCTTTTGTTTTCGTTTTTATTTATTTATTTATTTATTTATTTTGCAATAAGTGTTGGTCCTATCAAAAACTTGTCAATATAAAAGTTGTAGATAATATTAAGAAGATTTATAATAAATTTAATTGAATTTGATATCTTGAGAATTGACAAAATTATGAATTTTTTTCTCCCTAAAACACTATTTTTTTTCGCCCCTCGAACCCATTTTTAATTTTATCAAAAATCTGTCATACATAAATTTTTGGCACTTTTTCTAGAAGTAATAATAACTTTAATCTTTAAATACGCGATTTCTTATTTTGTTTCGAAAAAATTATATACGATTCTCTGAAAGGTTTATTACACAGGAAAATAAATGAAAAAAAAAAAAAAAAAAATCAGAGATACATTTTTCATATAATGCGTCAATCTTTTCTTCTGTTGCACATCTGCAATCCTAGTAAAAACTACTCTCGAGTGGATGTTTTACGCTAAAATATTGCAAATTAGTAAATATTTTAATAAGTATGTCTCCAAATACCTTATTTTATATAATTATTTATCTTATAAAACTTAACCTTTAATTCCCATGATAGAATACGTTCTAAAAGTTACGCAGTTCAGAGAATCTGACTTTACACCAGAAAGTTTCAAGGGTTAATTTCACTTTATTTAAATGCGGAATGTCTTATTAATTAAAGCTAATATTGCTACTTTAATTTTCTGGTGTGAATTAGGTATATACGAATAAAAAAAATTCTATTAAATTCAAAACACTAACTGCGCACTAAAGGGTTAAACTGATTCGATATATATTATAATTAAGAAGTTATGGGTTTTTTTTCTGTTTTTACAAAACCCCTCCCTATTTCCACCTCCTTGGTCTGATTTTACCCATTAACGAACTTGACCGAGATTTTCTGCCCTTTGATTTTATGTTATCAGTTTGGAAGAGATTTGTGCAGAATTATGGAAGTTATCGTATCCATAAAAAAGTGATATAGATAGATAGATATACAGTAAAGCCCCGATTATCCGCGGTGCGGTTTATCCACAAAGCAATTTTTTTTTTTTTTATTCAAGTCAACAGCAAGGAAAATACAATAAGCCTTGCTATTAAATATAAACAGAAAAATCAATGTATTCGAAAGTCATAGAAGAATATTTCTAGATTCGGTTGCCATGTTTGAAATATCAGATATAAAGTCTTTGTTTCCTTTCTTGATTTTATTAACCAAACATAAGCACAGCAATTAAAATATTTTACAATTAAATAACACTATTATGATAAATTCCAGGAGAGCATATCAAGAATAAATTCACTTTTGAGATAAAAATTATTCCATACTAAAAGGAAAATAATAGTTTACAATTTAGAATAAAGAAAATGTGTTTTCAAAATAAGAAGCAAAAACAAGTGACTGATTTTTAAAAAAAGATGTAACTCATCTCTTTTTGTATAGTATGTACGGCATTGTTTCTTGTTTACTGTTCTTTATTTTAGTGATTTAGACGTAAAGCAAAGGTTTCTGATATATTGTGCATATGTACGTATTTTAAACGTTTTATTATGTTTTTTGTACACTAAAACATAGTTTTTATGTTGAATTTTCTTTTTTTTTTTTTCGTGTTTGCACTCCATTTTCAGTCTTTTTCGGGTTATCCGCGATTTTTGTTATCCGCGGTGCCCTTGCCACCCAATCCCGCGGATAATCGGGGATGTACTGTATATAAAGTTTTAAACTGGGTGTGGTTTTGGGTTCTAAGGGTCATGATCGGTGTAGATCTGCAAAAAATTTTCAGAAATTACAACATAGAGGAGAATGTAATAGGTAGTATTTCTTACGAAATCTACCTAAAATTAAGTACTGATCGAAACACATATCTTAACATTAGTTGCATAGGATAAAAATATATTTATGTTACTTCAGTTGAATTTAATTTATCATCAGAACACATTGCAATATTTATCCCTTTGTCATAGTTTTTCAAAAGCTAGATAATTTTTCTAAGATTCTTATAAAAAATTATGCATACTCCTGTACATTTTTTTGTACTACTGATTTCAATTGCCATCAAATTACGTACAGCAGCTAGTGTCTCCCACCTTATTAGCATTTGGAGAATTAGATATCTTGTAAGAATCCAAGAAAACACTTTTCTATTGAACAGCTATATTTTAAATAGAATCTTACAATACAAATAAATACAGTAACTCAGTAACCTAATAAGAAAACAAAATAGTTAAGAAACAAGCGAGCAAAAGCTTCAATGACATCATCAGTATGCATTTCGCATAAATCTATTTTTCTTTTTTCAGAAGGAAAGGAAGATAACACTGGACAACAATGGTTCTGCTACGGAGTTCAGATTAGATGTTTCTTATTCAGTTTTTTGCGCCGATTCCGAATCTAATTTTAAATTTTCTCTAGCACGTTTAATTTGAGATATTTTCAAATTTCGATTTATGCAAATTTAATCTTTTTTGTGTCATTTTATGCAAATTTTCGGGAACAATAAATGTCAGATTGGCTTTTAGGTAGCTTTCATTTCATTACAAAAAGCTACCTATTGCAGCCGTTCGGAGGAAAGCGATTTCAAAAAAGTCCTTCCGGCCAGTGCCGGGAGGAAGAGGTAGCTTTCACATTCCTTATTTTTTAAAAGCCAGCTTATATTATTCAAACACACTGAGCGAACTCGGTCGAGACATTGCTATGTACTATGCACATTCCTTGTCACATCCAAATCGGTTCATAAATACGTATATTATCGCGTGACAAAAATCAGATCGTTTCAAAATGTCAGCCATGCTAGAAATTCAAAGTGCTATAGCTCAGCCATTTTTTAAGATATAGACGAAACTAAAAATGCTCCAGAATCTTTGTATCAAGCCCAAACACATAAGAAAAAAATCTTTTTCAATGTCTAATTTTTTTGAGCCTCATTTTAAATTTTAAATTTGTTTAAAAATTTTAAATGGCCGCCATTTTGAAACAAAATGGCGGATGAAGCTGGTCAACGAACTCGGTCGAGACATTGGTATGTACTATGTACACACGAAATTTTATCCAAATCGGTTCATAAATACGAGAGTTGCAGTATGACAAAGATCATATATATATATATAAATTTTGAACGGAGGGTGGTTTCGGGGTCTGGAGGTCATGATCGATGAAAATATACCAAAATTTTTCGGAATCGTGTTCCTCCGAACGGCTGCAATAGGTAGCTTTTTGTAATGAAAGCTACCTAAAGTATATTTTCATCGATCATGACCCCCGGACCCCGAAACCACCCTCCGTTCAAAAGTTGATATATATCTGATATTTGTCACACTGTAACTCTCGTATTTATGAACCGATTTGGATGTAACTTCGTGTATACATAGTGCATACCAATGCCTCGACCGATTTCGTTGGCCAGCTTCATTCGTCATCTTGTTTCAAAATGGCGGTCATTTAAAATTTAAAAAAAAATTTAAAATTTAAAATGTGGTACCAAAAAATTGAAAATGGGAAAAATTTTTTTCTTATGTGTTTGACCTTGATACAAAGATTCCGGAGCATTTTTTGTTTCGTCTATATCTTAAAAAATGGCTGCGTTATCGCAGTTTGAATTTCTAGCTTGGCTGACATTTTGAAACGATCTGATTTTTGTCACACGATAACAGGCGTATTTATGAATCGATTTGGATGTACCTTGGTGTGTACATAATACGTACCAATGTCTCGGCCGAGTTCGTTGGCCAGCTTCATCCGCCATCTTGTTTCAAAATGGCGGCTATTTAAATTTTTTTAAAAAATTTTAAATCTTAAATGTGGTACCAAAAAATTGAAAATGGGAAAATATTTTTTTCTTATGTGTTTGACCTTGATACAAAGATTCCGGAGCATTTTTTGTTTCGTCTATATCTTAAAAAATGGCTGCGTTATAGCATTTAAAATTTCTATTGTGGCTGACATTTTGAAACGACCTGATTTTTGTCACGCGATAACAGGCGTATTTATGAACCGATTTGGATGTAACTTGGTGTGTACATAGTACATACCAATGTCTCGACCGAGTTCGTTGGCGAGCTTCATTCGCCATCTTGTTTCAAAAGGGCTGCCACTTAAAAAAAAATTAAATTTTAAATGAGTTATCAAAAAATTGAAAAATGAAAAAGATTTTTATTTATGTGTTTGACCTTCATACAAAGATTCCGGAGCAGTTTTTGTTTCGTATATATCTTAAAAAATGGTTGAATTATAGCACTTTGAATTTCTAGCATGGCTGACATTTTGAAACGATCTGATATTTGTCACGTGATAACACGCGTATTTATTAACCTATTTCGATGTAAGAAGGTATGTGGATAGTATATCGTAATGTCTTGGCCAAGTTCGCTGGCCAGCTTCATCAGCCATCTTGTTCAAAATGGAGGCCATTAAATTAAATAAAAAATTATATTTAAAGTGAGGTGCAAAAAAATTAGAAATTGAAAAAGGTTTCTTTCTTAAGTATTTGACCATGATATAAGGATTCCGGAGCATTTTTTGTTTCGTCTATGTCTTAAAAAACGACTGAGTTATAGCACTTTGAATTTCTAGCATGGCTGACATTTTGAAAAATCTGATTTTTTGCCTGCGACAGCACTTGTCATCAACCGATTCCGATGTGAGTGAGCATGTGCACAGGAAGGTCTCGACCAAGTTCACTCGTTACCCTCATCCACAGTGTTGTCTTAAAATGGCAGGCACTTCAAGATATCGCCGAATTTGGCAACCAAATATAAGTTACTTTAAATAAAAGCAGCTTGGATAAAGCTGGCTAATTTCGCGAAATTCTCATTCATAATGATTTAGTATTGATAAAAATTAGTATTGAATCTCCCATAATCCGTTTCCACTAAATTGAGCTTCGTGTGTTTGAATAATATAAGCTTGCTTTTTAAAAATAAGGAATATGAAAGCTACCTCTTCCTCTCGGCACTGGCCGGAAGGACTTTGTTTTATGTTATGACTACTGGACCATTTGCTTCCGATAAAAGGCGTAGTGTGCATATTCTTAACAAATATCTGTCAGTTATTAACCTAACTTGCATATTTTCCTAATGGTATAATGTTTACATTAGTTTCAGATTTACAGTAGTTGTCTAGAAAAAATTCTGTCAATTCTGTGGCTAGATTTTCATACCGATTTCAAATCTGCAATCCGTTTCTTTCTGTTACGTCTAGCTTTTGGGTAAAATGAATTTCCACTTTTGTAGGGTATTGACACAAGTTTGATATGAAATGCTTTTTAGGGGTGTGTGTACCTCATTGACAAAAACTAGACGCGATAGAAGAAAACGGATACCGGATTTGAAATCAACGTAAAAAAAAATTGGTTTAGAAACATATCAGCGTACTCACGTGGCAGAAATATTGAGAAGTCAGGAAACATTATTAGAAAAACATGAAAAATATGCAAATTCGGTACAATATTTCACATTCACATGTCAGTATGATCTCGAACAACATTTTTGTAAAGTAAACAAAACTGGGCAGTAATCATAACATAAAACAGAAAAAACAGTCTTATATTGCTTTACGCCTTAAATTTGCATACAAAAATAGATTTGCATACATACATACATTACAAAAATTACAAAATTTACATAAATCGAAATATGCAAATATCTCAAAACCTAGACGTGCTGGAGAAAATCTAAAATTAGACTCGGAATAGGGAAAAAAATTGAATAAGAAACAACTAATTTCTGTTCAGTAGCAGAGCAAAAGTTTAAAATTGTTGTCCAGTGTAATCGTTCCTTCCCGATCCCGAAATCCCTTCTTGACCTAATAGGAAATTTAATTACGTGATTACTCATTACTTAACATAATTATCGAAATACAGTTTTCATCATCAAAAAGTATCTTGTCAAATGCCGAAGTAGTTTTTTGTTCTTTTTTTAATGATTCCCGCAAGTATTTTTTTTTAAACCTGTAAACTTTGAAAATTCTAAAATTTTCCTATTGGTTGACATGGTATTTCGCGATCGGGGAAGAACAGGGAAGCAGGCCCCTTTAAAGTCGCGTGATAGATGGACATTATCATTTAAGGCTAATAGGGGAAAGTAGGGAAATGGCGCTCACTTAAAGGAAAACATGAATAGCTAGTCAAATTTAGACAAAAAAAAAAAAAAAGATCAATATTTTAATAACGAAGTATAACCCCAAAGCATAAGGAACAGTTTGCAATCAACTAATTTTCATAAAAGTTTTAGGAATTTTTTTATCGTTTTATTCAAATGACCATCGATTGAGCGGTAATGCCCGACATGGTAGGGTAATTGTGCTCAGAGTTTGAATACAACATTTAAGTAAGACAAAAGTCACATATGTATTTGTGTGGGCTGTTCACACCACTGCAAACTTTTTGCGACCACGGTACACATATTGTGCACACATGTTGTGTTACACATATAGAGGGCTACTTTTTTAAAATTTAGGTTTGATTTTCAGCACTTTTTTGAAATCGTAAAATTCTCCTTGTTTAATGACATATTAATAAAGGCGAAAACAGGGAAATTTTACCATTTCAAAAAAGGGGTATCAATCAACAAATTTAAATTTAAAAAACTTGTCCACTGGCAACACTTCTTTTGGAATTCCACGCGAGCGCCATTACCCGTTATCGCCATGTTGGGTTTTATTGCATTATAATTGACGGAACAACGCACTACAAAAATAAATAAAAGCATGAAAGTACAGGTAAATGTATATATTTTGTAGGCATAATGAGTAAATTAATATTTGAAAATAAGAGTGTACACTTACCTTCAAGTTAGATGTTGTAGAATTTTATAATAAAACAACTTTAAACTAATAACGTGAGGACACAAAAATACTTTCCTCCCGACGGGCACTAAATCCTTACTGGGAATATAGAATGAAGTTCGCTAGGTGCCGGTACCAGTCGCACGTTTTCAGTTCTATTCTGTTTAGAGATATTTGGTGAGCGGGATTATCCTTCTGAACGTCATTACCCTACTTTCCCCTACCTATGACCAATGTTCATATCCAAACTTGTAATGGCATTTAAAAGTAACAATCAAGTAATCGTACATGTATAGATACTTTAAGCTGATTCAATACATTAGAAAGAATTAATATTTTAGAAATTATTAAATGTCGCTTGAGATGGACATTATCATTTAAGGCTAACACCTATGATCAATGTTCATATCCAAACTTGTAATGGCATTTAAAAGTGATAATCAAGTAATCGTACATGTATAGATACTTTAAGCTGATTCAATACATTAGAAAGAATTAATATTTTAGAAATTATTAAATGTCGCTTGAGATGGACATTATCATTTAAGGCTAACACCTATGATCAATGTTCATATCCAAACTTGTAATGGCATTTAAAAGTGATAATCAAGTAATCGTACATGTATAGATACTTTCAGCTGATTCAATACATTAGAAAGAATTAACATTTTAGAAATTATTAAATGGATGTTGAAAAATATAAGAAAAAGCTTAATTTTCAGTAATATTTTACAAAGAAAAATAAATAAATAAAATGTTTGCTACTAATTTTAAAAGTTGTACTAAATCGTTTTTTAAGGTTTTTGAGTCAGTTATTTATGTGTTGTGTGTATAACAAATTTTAAGATTTTATATCATTTAATGGCATCAGTTTCGAAGTAAAACTGTTTAAACGTGTGCGATAAGAAAAAAAAAAAGGATAATGAACAATCGCAATAACACATTTGATGTGCAGGTGGACATAATCAAAACAGATTTAAAAAGGAGACACTAAATCCGTTTAAAATTTTCATTAGTAAGGCACTGACAGGTTTTTGTAAAAACAGTTGCATCAGTTCAATATGCTTCTGAAATTTTGCTATGATAATAAAGTGACTGTTTTGTATATTTTCAACAAATTTCGTAATTTTGGACGTATCGTAACTTTGTTTACTTGAACACAATTTTTTTTTCTAAATAATCCTGGACTGCATGCATTGCGTTGCCAGTTAATGCTGTTACCTGTAGAATATCAATGAATCACACCTATTCTCTGAACGCAGTAGATCCTGGATCGATCTAAAAATCTTTTTACCCCAATTTACAGGGATGAATCTAACAGATGTAAAGAAAAGCAAGAAACTTACCTGTATTTGTTTTTTCCAGGCAGGTACTTCCTGATTTATTCCGGCCGAAGAAGGCATTGGAGGCGGAGGAGGAGGTGGTGGAGGCGGCGGCGGAGGTGCAAGAACAGGTAGAGCTTGAGGAACAGATTGTGTAGGTAGAGGAGGAGGTGGTGGTGGTGAGGGTAGATCTGAAGGTGATGCCCAAGGAGCACCAGTAGTTTCAGATGAGGGCGAAAAAGGTGGGGGAGGTGGGAAACTTTCTGTAGATCCAGGTGACCATGGTTGAGGCCCACCAGTAGACTGTTGTCTAGCAAAAGGTCCTGGTACTCCATAAGAATAAGGTGAATTAGCACTTTGTGGAACACTATATTGTGGCTCATTAGGACTATAACTAGATTGTGAATACGGTTTCGGAGATGGCTGATACTGAACTGAAGACTGTCTTCGTAATCCAGGAGTTGAATTTTGAGGAATAGGATCATAGCGGATGGCAGTATCAGGAGAAGACGGCGATACCGAATGTTGCTTAGAGAATAATCCAGGAGACGCAACACTTGGACTTGGTGGTTCATATGGCACTGACTGCGGTCTGTATGAGGAACTTGACCAAGTATCCGGCGTACTGGGTGGATATGATGGTGAGCTTTGATTTACAGAAGTGTTAGACCAGGAATCTTGCCTTAATGGCGGATACGAATTTTGTTGACTTGGATGGTTAGACCACGAATCCTGCCTAGATGTTTCATATGGTGAAGATGGGCCATTCCATGAATTGGGATGTGTAGAAGAATTCTGTCTTTGAAAAGGAACAGAATCTTGCCTAGCAGTATTGTAAGGGGAAGAATCTTGCCTCGCTGTGTTATAAGGTGTAGAATCTTGTCTCGCTGTGTTATAAGGTGTAGAATCTTGCCTTGTAGTTTGTTGTGGGATAGCTGTTTGCCTTACAACTTGATACACTGGAGTCCCATTTATTCTGTTATCATAGGCATTATTCTGAGGATGAAAATACACACCAGGACTCGATCTCTGAGGAGATTGTTGTACTGGAGAAAATTGACTAGCATTACTTTGAAAAGATGTTTGCCTAACAGGCGACTTAGATTGTTGCTTTACCGGAGCGGATGGTACTGAAATTTCTTGAACATACCTAGGTGATGAAACAGAATTAACAGATTGTTGTCGAGAAGGTGAATTATTATAATTCTGCCATGGAGAGTTTTCAGAAGAATGAGATGACGCTGTCTGAGGAGTAGCTGGCTTCTTTGGAGCCCCAAATGTGTGAACAAATCCTCCAGATGGGTCTTGTTTCACATTTCCGAGGATCACATTGGATTCTTTATTTTCGTTTTTAGCCGGTGTTGGAAAAGAAGGTTTCCAAGTATTTTGTTCTACCACTGGTGTGAACTTCGTCGGATTAAACGTTGGAGTTTGGGGAGTGACAGTAGTCCACGTTGTTGACTGCGGTCTCCTGAAAAACAAAAAATAAATTATTTAATAAATTATTAATTTATTGTGATATTAAGGAGAGATTCTCAACAATTAAAAAATATTAAAAAGTATTACTTTTTATTCGAGAATACTTCCTGATATTTTAAGGTTATCAGATTAAATTATTATTATTTCAAAATATAAACCAAAATTATTCAAATACAACTGTAACTTTGAACTTCAGATTAATAATCAAGTAAAATTGGTCTAAAGCTTTTTAAAACAGTATTTTAAGAATAACATATTTTTTATAATTTACTTCGAGAAAAATATGTTTTAAATTACTTTATCATGATGAATATGCACGAGAAATATATAAATTAAGGAGTGAAGTTGTAATCCGATTTTCATATTTGATTATATGTATATTCTATATATTAAACTTTCTGTACAATAATACCATTGAAAGATAATGAAAATGACTAATAATATGAAAACGCAAACACCACATTAACCAGATGATTTGTAAAAATTACAGTGCCATGTACTATCTTATGTTGATTAAGATGGAAGAAAAAAGAGAAATATGGATACAGATAAAAATAAAGGAAATGCTTTTATATTGAATTACTTTTTCAACGGTACGGAATTCAAATATATAAGCAAGGCAGTCGTTTTCTGTAGAGAGTAAAGCTAAAAGCTGAATAAATTTACACTCTCTGCACCCGAACGACCACATGACCAAAATAAAAGAAGAAAATGAAAACTGAATTATACGAAAGGCCTTGAAATGAAAAAAAATATATATATTATATAACTATTTAAATAATATATATTATTATGTATAAATGAAAATATGTATTATTACTCAGCTTACCCTATATAATATTGTAAGATTTAATCCTAATCCCCTGCTTCATGTAGTATTTTACCGCTAAATGTATAAGGTTATTTTTACAGTTAAGTTAAAAGAAATATTATTTCCAATGTTTGCAGTTAATCTTGTTAAAGTACCTTGATAAATACGTTATATTAATAAAAGGGGGCTCTGGCCCATGCGCCCGCCAACCTCCGGACTTTCAATAGCCTTGTCCGTTTTAAACTTTTTCCTGGCTAGTTCCATGTTTCTTTTTGTAGTGTAAGTCACATAGCTGATAACTGTTATGTAAGGCTCCTACAATCCGGGCTCACTCACGCCACCATTTAATTGCCGGAAGGAGAAGAACGATTGGACACGACGCGTGGGCAACAGTCGCTGCTTGGTCTAAGTGGGAAACAAAATGCTTGACGAGTCAGCCTGTATTATAGTAGCCCTACTGCTATGGGTGATTCTACGCAAATAGACCATAATGATGAAACTGGAGGATATTTAAATTTTTACAACAGAAAAACCTAATGCATTTTGTGTAACATGTAGTTTAGACATGGTTTTATTATTAACTCATAAAATTGAAGCATTAATTTAAAACATATATTTAAAGTAAATTTTTAAACCTATAAAATATTCCCTTTCATGCAACTATCACCACCCAAAAATATAAAAAATATCATTTCTTACAGAAATATTTATATTTTTTTTGTCCGACTTCTGTCTTTTAATATGAACACAAAGTATTACTTCTATGTATTTTTTTTGGGGGGGGGGGGGGAGGGGGTGTCTGCTCATCCAATTTTTTTTTGGCAAACATTTTGCAACTTGTATTTCAGATAATTCCCTCACTCATTAATAATTCTAGATATTTGAGATAGGTGGTACTACTGTAGACTGAACATTGCACATGTGCTGAGCACATGGGTCTTACCTGTCTGTAAAACATTTTTCAATCATAATGGAGAAATACTTCAGTGTGTAAGGAATAATTTAGTGGACAGATTGGGCAAATGTTAATATGATGTTATCATTCCCTCATTTAAAGTTATAAAAATAATTTATTTTCTAAAATTGTATGAACGTGTGGTTTGGTTTTCCCTGAAGTTTGTTTTTTAATTTACTTTATGAGTACAAATTTTAAAAGATAATAATGTACATTTTATCATTCCCTCATGTGAGGGAATGATTCTCATGTATAAGAGAATTGTTCTATTATTTTTAAAAACTTGTAGAAAAAAATATTTTTTTAATTTTAATGCTTTTGATGAAAATAAAAGTGCATTTTTAAGGAAATCTGTGTATAAAATCTCATTACGTAAAAAGGTAAAGGAAGTCAGCAAGGAAACCAAAGAAACGTTCGTGGAGAAATTTCATCAAAAGAACTTGTGAAAGAATTTAGCATTCAGTTGAAAATATTCCTGGTACACAGCAGAAATGTAACTTATCAATATGAAGCATATACAAAAATAAAGTCTTGAACACAAAACTATATCCCCTCATTGCATATACATTTATTTTTAAATTCACAGAAAGAGTTCACACTGTACATTTCGAAAGAGAACGGCAGCAAAGAATTCTCCATTCGAGTATTATGCATCTAAACAATGGGGACTCAATAAATTTTATTTAACAGGGCCTTTAAAGAATTTTAATTGGATAATTTTGGAACATGAAATCAAGATGCATCTTCGAAAACTATTGGAAATTGATGACAAATCAGTCAAAGTAAATGCTATTAAACCTACAGGCAATGAAAAGTTTAAGTGGCATACGAAAGAGGATATTTATGACTGCCCAATATGTGACATTGTTAAAAAATAAATTGAACCTCTAGAGCCTTTTGATCAGGGCCGTGCGAAGAGAAAACTGCGCCCGGGGCAGCGTCTCAATTTGGCACCCCCCACCCCCCTCCTTCAAAATTGATAAAGAGCAGAGACAGAAATAAATTATATTGAATAAATATTTTGTATTTATTTTAGAACTTTAAAAGATTTAATTTTAATTCAGAAATTCCAAACAACTAAATAACTGAAAAGAAAATTGCACTTATTTGTTAATGATATCGTGATGCTTTGCGACAGATTTTTCTTAACCTTTCTCACATATTTTTCAAGCCATTTTTAGTTGTTTTTAGTCTTTAAGCTTCAGAAAATGGATAAAAATCGCTACATTAGAACAAGTACATTAGAACATTACACAAGAACATTAGAACACACGAACATTAGAAACAAGTGGTCCCTTCAACCAATAAGTACTAAAAAAGCAAAACAAAAAACCTGCAGAACATAATGTAAAAGATAAAAATAAATTATATTTTCAGTACATTAATTAAGGAAGATAACTGAAACAATGTTTTAATTAATATAAAATAAAATATAATATCAGGCAAATACATTTACTTCCATTTTATTACTGTCTTCTATCTTAACAAGAATAAAGTATTGGATTCATGAAAATTTTCGAATTCCGGTTTTCGACCGATATTAGGGGTCAGAGATTCCGAAAAACATGCTTTTACAAAATGTCTGTCTGTCTGTGTGTGTGTGACGCAAATTTTGTAGGCGCTCTATCTCAAGAACTAATGTACGGAATTTAATAAAAATTGGTATTCAATTAGTCCCTGATACAAATTGATGCTGATTAGTTTTTAGTGCAAATCACTCAACATGGGCGCTGCTATGCTGCATTATTTACGATTTCCTCAATGGCTTTATCTCAGGCACGGATTTTCATGAAACTTCAGATTCAGGTAGTCCTTGATATGCCTTGATGCTGATCACGTGTTGGTGTAAATCGCTCAACAGGTGGCGCTGCTGTGCTGCATTTTGCGCGATTCCCGCAATAGCTCTATCTCAAAAACTAATGCACGAATTTTCATCTAACTTCAGATTTAGTTAGATGTTAAGACAAGTTGTTGCTGATTAGGTTTTGATGTTAATCGTCCAAGAGGTGGCGCTGCTATGCAGGAATTCTCATGATTTTCGCAATAACTATCTCAAAAACTAATGCACGGATTTCCCTCAAACTTTCAGTTAGACTTTGACATAAAAGGTTTCTTGGTGGTTTTGGAGTATCATAGGTTTTGTTGTAAAACACCCAATAGATGGCGTTGCTAGGCTGAATTTTGCTGGATTTACACAATTTCAGAGATGGCCATATCTTAAGAACCAATGCATGTAATTTCATATCTTTAGAATCCTCATGATGGGCATAGATTGCCGTTTAATTTTGGCAGTGTGATAGCGAATTTTCAAGTATTAACATGTATGAGATGGAAGAAAGTTTTGGGATTGGTACATCCGACTAGTTTCTCTTGCATTTAGGGTAGCAAAATCGTTTATTATTGTATGTGTAAAGATTGCGACACGCTGAGTTTTATAGAAAGTAAATTCAGGTTGCTTAATCTCTCAACTCATAGTAGGTCTTAAGTAGTTTATTATTTTGTTGTAACTGAAATACTTATAAATTATGTACGCTGTCTCCATGTTTTTGTAATTCCTTGTTTTCCCCAAGTTAAAATTATGGAGCAACTAAGGGATTTCTAAATGATCCATTTTATAAAAGTTCTTATCTAATGGTAGAAATAAAGTTTTCGCATTTAAAACCTCGCTTAACAATTCAAGTCCATTCAAGTTAGCAATAAAGGGCCAGGTCCAGGCAATATTAACAGATTTTCGATAACTGATTTTAGATTAGCACCAGCCAGAAACTCAAATTCTTGTTATATATTTCTCAGTTTCTTAAACCTCCAGTTCAGTTGCACGGTAAATCTACGTAACACGAAATTCTTCACTTTCATATAAATTTCCACTTTCATCTGGAGCTTCATAGTCAAATTGTTCTGCGAATTTTACGTTTTCTGTTTTGCTCAAATAAGGACTCTACATTTAGGACATAACCAAATCTTCGCTTTCTTGTTCAAAAATTTTCCTCTCTTATTGTCTAAAATGTGTTTTTTAGTGTTTCAATCACTTTGCTGGGGATCAAAACATAGTTTTTTTTTTTTTTTTTTTTTTTCCCGTGAGAATTATATTAACTTTTTCTATTTCATTTAAGATGCTGTGTCAAACTACTAAGCCGTAAATAAAGGGGAATTTCTTTATTTGCTTTATTAAGCTTTTTGCTCCTGAGTAAGTTTACTCATTTTACTTCATTTCTATAAGGTCTTCCAGAGCTTTTAAAATCTGTTGCGATTGTTCGTAAACTGCAGATATAGCTTTATTTTTTCATGACTATAGAGTATCGCAATGTTTCTTTAAATAAACTGATAAGTGGGACATAAGTATATCCCACCTTTCAGTAGAAAAAAAAAACACATTTTATGCAGTTCCAGACATTTTTGGACATACACCAGCAGCACGAACTCAAAGTTTAGAGAATGTGAGAACATGGTAAAAAAATAGACGAATTTATTTATTTCGACGATTCGAGCTTACACAACATTATATAGGGAACACATATTTGCACCATATCACAACATTGAGCTCTGAAGGGTTGATGTTGGTATTGTTTATGACGGCCGATTATCTTCAAGTTGGATATAGTAGGCCCAGTGTTGAATTCAGACACTTTTCTCCGGGAGGGATTTCTGTGGCTCCGGGTGGAGGACATTATAGAGTTCCAGGGGGTAAATTGTGCTTTTTGACCATTGAAAACACATAATCTCAAATCTTCCGGGGGGGGGGGACATCTCATTGCTCGGGGGGATGTTCCCCCCCCCCCAGGCCACCCCCTGAAATCAACACTAAGTAGGCCGGAATGGGATGGAAGTGTCCTCTGCAAGATCTTTCTAAGGGAACCTAACCCGTATTTAGACAAGGATCGAAGAAAACTATACGGACAATTTCGGACGATTAGGCTGACGTGCGCGATTGGGTCAAACTCAGCACCTCCCGTCTACCATCTTTGAGAACAGAACCTCTCGTGCAGCTGTGAATGTCTAGATTGTCGGACTTTAGCTTATCTTAAATTTCTTACGCTCCCTTTTTTTTTTTTTTTTTGCTTTGACTTGATGTAGTCAAGAAACCTTTCCTCCAATGAAATTTTTCTATTTTCGGTATCGCATAATTTGCGTCATTTGTCGTTTGTGAGCTGTACTGGATTCCTAAACTGGACTGTTTAAAATTCAATAACTTGCAAATGGTGACAATTATTAAAAGAAATTCTTGCAAGAGAGTTATGTAAGATATTAGAAGTATTTCTATTGCGGTTCTCGGTTTTAGTTCCAAATAGCAGAGATAGGTGGCAAGCAATAAGCGCTCAAAAGAGGTCTAAACTGAAATCCACTTAGCATCATGCGAAGGAAGAAGGTTAAATATATAGAATAGGCCTCTAAAAATAAGATTGTATTGGAGAATGAGACCCACTCCATACATTTAACCTCTTCTTTTTGCATCAGGGTTGGGCGATTTCGGTTTTGGCCTTGATTGAGCACCTATGGCGCTAGATGTTGTCTTTATAGTGCTTGTGTGGTTATACATTGCTGGCATAATTGTCAATTCAGTATAAAATTCATTGATTTTCACGAATATGGTTTAATAAAGTATACTGCTGTAACCTGAATTGACTATAAACCTGTTTAATTCTTCAACAAATCATCGATTTTTATGTTGTAATGTGAAATTGTAAAACTGCAGTATAAGAATTGAAAAAGTCATTTGTAACGCGAGCAGCTAGTGGTCTGCCCCTCGGGATTGCACTATCACTCTAAAGCGTAAGCTGAGTTGCTGAGGTGGGCAGCTTGCAGCGCTATCTATAGTTGCTATTTGGAACTAAAGCCGGGAATCGAAGTAAAAAAAAAATACTGACATTTTACATTACCTTCATATATATTTCGTCATATACATTTTCCCTTTCAATAATTTTCACTTTTGCTCTTTTCGAATTTGCTGTCGATTACATGATTTAATTTTAAACGTCTCTCAAGTTTCTTTTAGCGAATGCATGCATTCCTGTGTTCTAGAGCATTTTTATGCTCAGGAATTTTAGGATTTAATTTCTTCCACATGAAAAAACCCACAATCTGGATTGGCCAACTTTGGAGGGCGATCATGATAATTGGTGAACAATAAACAGAGAAAACAAAATATAGTGATTCCCTTAATTAAGTTATCCAATAAGCCGCAATCACGGTTAATAATTTCTCCACTAGGTATAATTTTCTTGAACGTTAGTTTGGAAAATTGTCGTCCTTCTGCAATGACAGATTTCATGTAATCAGCATTTTCATCCTGTGCTGGACCTTTTTTTAACAGCAAAGTAATGACCGAATGACTATAAGAATGATTCCATAGTGGAATCAGAATAGGTTAGCGCAGAAACTTTCGTATACGATGTAAAAGGAGCCGCCGAGTGCAAAAGTTTAAGAAACACTGCAATAAAATATCACAAAAGCATATTATAAAATCATCAGATCTAAAGAGCTCATTGCAAAGTAAACGCGAACGACGCAATAACTTGGAAATGCAAAATGGACATACTTCCATTGGGAAAAAAATTCCGCTATGTAAATACATACATTTAGTTTTACAAAAAAAATAGAATATCGAAGAGTGAAAAAAAATTCCAATGAAAATGATCGACGACAATAAAAAAAAAAAAAAAAACGAAAATTGGTAGTACAAATTTGGCGCCCCCTAAATTTCCGCGCCCGGGGCGACCGCCCCCTTTCGCACGGTGCTGCTTTTGATAGTAGAGAATGTAGATTGTTTTCACAAAATTGTCATTTCTTCACATTGTAATCATCCCTCATTCCAATATAAATATAATAATTACAGAATTTCTTAATATTAAGTCTGGCGGATTTTTTTCCCCAATAAGTATCTTTTCTAGCATTTTGTTAGAAAAAATTAGAAACTTCTGACATGATTTATATTTTCTTCATCACTATGATGAAAATAGCCTATTTGCGTAGAATCGCCTCTATGCTTTTTGGACACCGTTATTTTCGAAAAATTTTCTTCGCATTATTCAATTAATGAGATATTTCCGTTAAAATAAGTCATTTTTCCGTTCTAAATTACTGGTAGTCAAACATCGTACCAATTAGCACCTATATGTATGTGACTTATACTACAAGTACGCATGGGAGCTAGCCTTCTATAATTCATCCAATTCTTGGAAACACACTATATCTCTCTCCAATAACAAATTTGAAATTATTGGATTTAAGAGAAACTTTGCATATTTAGATTTTGTATTTATGGACAGGCCGATAGACGGATTAATTGCATCTATGTTATTAGCCTCGGTATGCTATTTCTTTCTCCCAGAAATTAAAATGTCGTCTCCAAAAAATAACGTTCCGTTGTATAAGCCAGCCGTAAAACAAAGCAGATGTATTATTGCACCGTTAAATACCTTATTGAAATTTTTTAAACTTCTACACATTCTAACGCACATTTTCAATTTTTATACCACCGTATTGGGAAAAAATCGTACTTTTAAATTCAATTTGTTTGAAAATTGCATCTCCATTAACTTTTGAGATACTTTTTTTTTTTTTTTTTTTTTTTTGTAGTTTTTAGCGAAATTTGTTTAATTTTGGGAACTCAAGTACTCCATTTCTGTAGAAAGTAAAGGAAAAATAGCAATTATATCTTTTTGTTGCCATTTTTCCATAAAAACTGAAAAAAAATGTAAGTAAAATACGGGCTATTTTGAGAAAAATATAAAAGAATGATTTCTGATAAATCAGGGAGCTATTATAAACTAAATTTAATTTTAAGTATCCATATTAATATTACAAACAAATGAAGGCATATGAATCTTGAGATAACCGATTTTTTTTTAATGGTCGAGTTTCTTGCTGATTTCTTTTTGCTGGAAATGTGTATTATTCTGAGATAGTGACGTCCTATGCATACTTTATTGTAGTTGTTGTTTATGACTGGATCGTAAATGAGGAATTCTTCAGCGGATTCGGATAACGTCGTTTTATATAAAATTTAAAATCGCGTGTTTTAAGTCTTAAAATTGAACTACAGTAGATTCCCGATTATCCGAGTCCCGCTTAAGCGAGTTTCCGCTTTAACCGAGTTATTTTCTTCTGATGGAATGGTGGCTTCCATTATTATGAAACAACCATTATAAATGAAGTGTTAGGTGAAGATGAAAGAGCGGTCGTAAAATGGCCATAACTTTTTTTTTTTTTTTTAAATAAAAGTTATGGCCATTTTTTTTCCTATTCTGACCCTAAAATCAGAGTTCTAACTTTTTACGATTGCTCTCATCTTCACCTAACACTTCATTTAGAATGGCTGTTTCATAATAATGAAAGCCATCAGTCCATCAGAAGAAAATGATGCATTCCAAAGGTATAAATTCGGGGCTCTACTGTATCTATTTATATACATATATAAATTTTTTTTTTATCGGGGGCGACACTAAATACTGAAAAAGCAGAATTCCTGTTCTCTAGTGTTTGGCTATTTCACGTAACAGCTTATTAGTTCTGTTTTAAAGTTATGTAATTTGTAGCGATAAATTGCTAATTTGTAGATTCATAATATAAAATTTTGTTTGCATTAAAAATGAATTTAAATTCGAAGTAATCGTCGTCTCTTATTTTGGAAAATGTAGTCTTAAGACTATGATTGGGACATTAAAAATGGAGAAATTAATAATTTTTTTTTTTTTTTTTGTATTATGCTTGATATACTCTCCTGTGTGTTTAAAAATTAAAAGTTAAAACTTTTCATGGCAAAATGTCTCAAATACAGAAAGTTTTAGAAGGTGAACAAAAGAGATAAATGTTAATGTGTTGTTAACGTTTGAATAGAAGGTTTTTAACGTTAATACTAATAATACATGTTAACCTAATTCAATATATTTATGATGTACTTTCAGCGACAAAATTGGCAAAGCTTTACTAGATGTTACCGAAATAGGCAAACATTGGGTGGCGTTTGACGTTACTCCAGATTTTGGAAAACAATCACGAATGGCAGAAATGCGTACAATCAAATTGAAGTCCTTTTTATTTTCTAAAATAGAAGGTAAAATTTTAAAGTGTTTGAAAATCGTTCAAACAGCATTGAAACGCATTTCTATCGATACCGTTCAACGTCCATAAACGATAATCTGTAAATGAGACATACAACATTTTCAGCTGGGTACCTATCATGGTATAAATCAAAACGATATAGAATTTCGTTCATTTTGAAATATCAATAGAATGCATTTCAATCAATTACCACCCATGGATGATAAAGTGTAGATACTTTAGATGGCAACTTTTTCGTTTTTTTTCTTATCACTATTTTTCAAAAGAAAAATTTGGCCACAAATTTTACAATTAAAAAATAGCAGTAACAAAAAAGAGCAATATTTAGCACCTTTGGTGCAACGCTGTAAAAAAAAATTCAAATTAAGAAAATTAGCATCTAAAAAGGTGCCAAGTTCTCATTCTATTGAACTCTAATCTAAAAAAAATATATGGAATCTAAAGTATGCGTAAATTCCTTTTCCATATTTTATTCGAAATCTAGCGTTTAATAAGAAGCGATAGTATGTGTTGAATAAAAACATTCGCATTCAAATTCGACATTCTTTTTTTCCCCTTAAAACTTAATACGGCATTTTTATGGTAATCTTCCGTAATCAGATCCATTGCCAGTTGGCGTACTATAGCGAGTACGATTTCGTGCAAAAGCGATTTGATTAAATATTTTAGGGGAGAAGGGGGTACATACACATTGAGATACTTTTTAATTACTGTCATATATAAGTGTTTATGATTTAGTTCAAATAACTAATATCACTATTTTGTTGTCTATATTCTTGGTAATCTTTAAAGCCTCCAAACCAAACTGAAAAGTTAAAAAAAAAATAATTTTTATTTTTTTAAGAGTATAATGACAAATATTGTCCCTAATGTGCCCCTGAATGGGGTACATTAAAAGAGACAACATTATGACCACTACATTATGACCACTGTGCAAGTATGAAAAGTCGAGTTTTTATAATGTTCGAAGACAAACTTTCCCCAACTAAAGAAATCTTAATGTTCTTTTCAAAAGTTGAAATTATCGACGTCTCCTTGACGATATCAAATGAATATTTGCAAATTAAGTTAATCAATTCAATTTTCTGCAGGTCCCGCATGCTCTTCCCTACTTTATTAATTTTATCAAACGATGTCTTAAAAGTTTTTTTTTTTAAGTATAATTTTTAAAACTTAAAAATGTGTCTCACTGTATGGGGAACAATCATACAGAGGTACACCACATGGGGCATAAGGAACCAGGAATAGTGAACGGTAAATTACGATATTAACACATATTTAAAGGGGGAAGTATTTTATTTTAAACCTGTAACCACATTCTTCAGTTCGTTAAATAGTAGAGAACAGAATGGATTGACTTCACATGCATTAAAAAGTTTAAAAGATTTTTTATACACGATGGAATTGTATGCTTAAATATATTTAATAAGATTTTATTTAAATATACTTAATTCTAAATTAATATTATTTAACATGTGTTTAAACAATATGCAAATAAGAAAAACAACAAAGGACAATTTTCTTCGCAACTTCCTGATGACTTCAGTTACATTCCATTAAATAAGTTCATCACATTATCAAATTTACAAAAATACTTTGCTATTTATGCCTTTATTATGGTATATTTGTTCTGTTCTTAAAAGAAGAAAGACATTTTAAATAAAAATTCCTCAATTTAATACGAATTAGTAGCCATATTTTTCAAGATATTAATATTGCGCAAAATATAAAAGTAATTGAACTATTTTTCCATTTTTTTAATGTAAAAAAAATTAAATAGTCTTTTCTTAGTTGGAGCTTTAATTTTTAGTGAAAAAGGGAAAGGTAGCATCTGTTTATTACAGATTTTCACGCAGTCTTGAGATTGGAGAAATGACAGCCAGCCACGAATAAAAAGGACATTTAGAAACAAACATTTTACAGAGTTTTCCTACTGACAATTTAACTACTAAATCAGTATTAAAGAATGGTTCACGGTATAGGCGCAGATTCACGATCGCCAGTCGCCACGCGGCGACTAAATTTTTTGCTGTGGCGACTAACTTTCGGTGTCTAAGTCGCCAAACTTCTTATAAGGATGCCCTTCTCATAGGGGGGACGAAATTCGCGTTTTTTTCAATTCTTTGGCGAAATTCGCGGCGGTTTTTTTGCGATCCTTTGACGAAATTCGCTTTTTTTTCTCGATTCTTCGGCGAAATTGGCGATTTTTTCTGCAAACGACTGACGAAATTGATTTTTTCGGCGACCATTTGTCGAAATTCGCGATATTTTTTTATGTCAGAATGTCCGGAACCGAATGCCTTAAATTTTCAGAAAATTCGGAACAGAATCACCCCTGTTATAGTGTGCGATAAGAATTTGTTTTAAGTAATTATTCTTGTGTGTTCTTCAAAAACAAGGGTTTGAATTGCATTTTAATTTTTATAGTGCAAAATAACACTCACACATTCTCAATTTTTTATATGTACTCTTGTAGGACTAAATGAAAATAAAAAATATTGTTTTCCTAATATTCTCCACTAAAGTGATTGCTTAGCTTATACATATTTTTTTTAATTGTATTTTGCCCAACTTTATATTCTGAACTGTACATAGTTTAAAATTTATATTACACTTAATTTATACCCAAATTAAAAGAATTTTGTGCTTAAATTAAATGTACACATTTGCTATACTTACTCTATGTTTTATTGTACATGTGTATACATTAAACAAATTATTTTTCTCTTTGAATTCCTGAGTTTTTTTCCCATATAAACGTTATTGTTTTTATGCAATTTTTTCACAATGTGGCGATTGGATCTTTTGGGTTTAGGAGCCATTGGCTCCTTAAAAATTTTGGGAATCTGCACCTATAGTTCCCGGTAACCATTGTTGCTTAGTGTCCCGATTTACGCAAGATGTCCCGATTTTCAAGAGTTTTTAAAATGCCTATCCCGCGGAACCAGCGCCCGGGACGCCAGAAGTCCCGATTTTTGATGAAGTATAAATTCTATTAAATTTCTTTTAGTATCATGCTATTTCGTTACTCTGAATCGAGTGGAACTGTATGCAATAAACCTGTCTATAATGAAAAATTTTTAGGGTCTCGCGGAAAGAAATCTACTTGGTCAGACTGGAACCTGTCTAAAATGGAATATTTCTTCGGTACCTGGTTATTATGTTTTTCACAGGTTTTACTGTACTTAATTTAATAAATCCTGTAAAAATGGAATCAGCATATAACAAATCCAGTCTTATATGCAAAACATTCATGGTGCATACGGAAAGAATACCATACAATTATAACTGCTCAATGAAATACCTTTAGTATACGGAATATTTTTCAGTCCCTAAACGATTCTGCTTTCACAGATTTTACTATGTCTAAGATTATTGTGTTTATTCAATGCAATAAAAACTGCTAAGACGGGATCACAAATGACAAGAAAAAAGATTCCGTTTTAGATAGAGTCTTAGCAGGAGCAGGTACATTTCTTTGGTACTTATTCCGTAGGGACTATGGACTTTTTACATTTAAGACAGGAATTTGTTGTACAAATTTTCCGTTTTGTAGGATTGGCAGTATTTTTATGCCCGATATAAAAGTCATTGTCCAGCTTTTTCTGACTCCCTATCCCGCATTTTTATGGCAGTGGACTTGAAAACCCTAACTGTAATTCATATAGACATCCAATTAAAAAAAAAAGTTCTAAAATATATTTGACGCAAAAAGGCAAAATCTGCATTTATTTACCAATAAATGAGCGACTAATTTTAAAATTTAATTTGTTTTGCTTTTTTCGCTATACCGTAGATTCGGTTACTTCGATCCTGGGGTGATACTACTTGGACCCCCCCCCCCCCCCCTTTAAAAAAAAAAAAATGTCCGTTATGAGAATATTGCCGTGATTCACCAATGCTTTACAGGTAACAACAACAAACTAGTAATGCAATGCACCCAAGAGTTATTTAGAAAAAAATTTATTCGAGTACAAGTAATCTCAACTTGCATTGTTTCTAGACTTTATGAACAAAAAATCTAAAATTCTAAAGAAGCAAAATTTAACTTTTTGCAGCTAAAAATAAACCTCCTCTAAAATGACTGAATTATATTTTGACCGAGTGATTTAAGGGGCCTCGTCAATCAGACCGCAATTTCAACTCTCTAATGTTAGACCTACGGGCTTTAAATGCACCCGTACTTTTTCAAATTTCCCATCAGAAAATTAAAATTATCTTATTTTTTTTCTGTATGCTCTTCTTGAAGGATGTTTATTTTTTTGACAAAATGTTTCTAAAATATGTAACTTTTGTATTTTGAGTATAAGTGAAGGAGAAAAGTTGTAGATAATATTTTAACACTTGAAATAAAACTATAAATTTTATAAATATTTTGTTAAAAAAAAAAAAAAAAAAAAAGAAAGAAAAGAAACACCCTTTAAGAAGATCATACAGAAAGAAGGTAAACATTTTAATTTTCCGAGGATAAATTTGAAAAATACGGATGCTTTCCAATCCTATCGGTTTAACGTTAAAGAGGAGGGTTTGTGGTACGACTGATAACAAGCCTTAAAACTGGAAATATTTATTAGTATATTGAAATTTACGAGTAGGGGAGATTGGGGCATATTTGACCATGGTGTACCTTTGATCAATCTAAATTTTGCAAACTTCTATATTCGAGTGGTAATATATAACATCCTTTACTAACAATTTTACTAACTGTGAACCACATCTGTAATAGGGGAGACCGGAGGAATGGTGCCACTCGGGGTTATGCCGCCACCCCGTCTAGTTTAAAAACTAACGGCAGTTTGAGATAGTGATTGCGCCTGCACTGTAGCGGCCAACAACAGAAACAGTGTCTAGAGTGAGAATGGTTTTGTTGTACGTCGTTCGCTTGTTCTAGTGAAAAATTTAGTTTTCTTCTAGTTGCTTCTTATTTTGGAGCTTCAAATGAGTAGAGGTAAACGCCTTTTATTGAAACATTAGGTGCTTAAGATAATATTACCCGTAATCTACATGAATTCGCCGACATTTTGATGCAATTTGTGGAACAAGTTCGGTTCTTCTTTCGGCTTTTCTGGGGGTTT
This sequence comes from Maratus speciosus, assembly GCA_963932465.1. Taxonomy (NCBI): domain Eukaryota; kingdom Metazoa; phylum Arthropoda; class Arachnida; order Araneae; family Salticidae; genus Maratus; species Maratus speciosus. The sequence continues at coordinate 104,373,162 of OZ010786.1, read as the reverse complement.
TCCACTATATTGTCCTCTCGGGGTAATGCCGCCACCATGGCAAAGGGTGACTTTTCCAATTTGAGTTAAATTGTAAGCTTAGCACATTAATATATCTAGCTTAAGGAACATTGCAATTATTCATTATTTTGATAAATTATTGCTTTCTAAACATATTTAGTAGGTTATGCGTTTCCTGGTATCCATTTTAAGTATTTACTAGGTCATTAAACAGTGGCGTCATTACCCCGATACAGTGACGGAATTACCCCGGTATCCTGGGTAATCCCGCCACTGTACAGAGGTTGAAATAATTTTTTTTTTTTTTTTATGTGTGCTTACTTTACAGTTATGATTACGATTAAATTTATACAGATACTTAAGACAATGATTCATCTTTAGAATTTTTACTATTAAAAAATAAACATTTTTTTGAGGTGAAAAAAATTAAATTCCCTTAAGGTGTCGCCGTTCCCCCGGTCTCCCCTACACTGTTTTCTTTGACTTTGTTTATCTGTCTTCAAATGGAAAAGGTAGGTTTGTTTTTGCTCTTGATTTTTAATACTTTTTATTTTCTTCTGTAAGGGTTTTTTTTTCTTTTTTCTTTTTTTTTTTGTATAAACAGGGAGTAAGTTAAAATTTTTATAATGTACCGAAACAATAAAGGAATAAACATCTATCCATATGTAAAATTAGCAATGTATTTCAACTAATAAAACAAAAATTATTGAACAAAATATTTCACATAGTCATATTGTGTTTTGTGTGCGACCTTTGATAATATTAATTATTCAGTTCGTAGTGATTCTGACGTTTTAGTACTTTAGTTCTGACGTTTTAGTTCTGACGTGCAGTAGATGTTGCAACTAACGTTCCTACTGATTTAATTGAGCTGAAAGTCAATGACTATGTGTTGACCTTTAACTGATGTCACATAAATTGTCACATAACTAGTGTGAAGCGGTCTGTGAGACTGCTCCTTCGAAAGATTAATGAAAGCCACGATTAACTCATAGGATGTTATTTTTGTACTAAACTTTTTGTACAGGAGTGTTATAATTAAAATTCACCTATTCAAAAGTCTCTGGTGTTAGTACTAAAGTTCCAAACGAAACAAAATTTCAATAGTGTGTAGATAAACTGAAATTTGCAAGTTAAACAATGGAAATTGAAAAAAAGCACCGCTCTGTGAGACCGGTAACATCAGTTAAAGGTTAAATTTATAATGAAAAAAAAAAAAAAAAAAAAAAACTTGCCGGCATTTTCTAGAATTATTGGGGGAAAGAAGAAGAACTAGATTTTAAAATAAAGTTTTTGAAGAAAAACGATGATGTATGGAAGTTTTATTGCCCAGATATTACTTTTTAAATTGCCGGTTCCATTACTTGTACCAGGAACTATTCAGGCGATTGTTGGAATGACATTTCCTACAAATTGTCCAAATATATAATCTTATAAATGGTGCATTTAACATTCTTTGAAAATTATAAATATCCTTAATAGGCATTTCATAGATTTTGTACATATCAGTAGGACTGATTGAATTTTATTTTGTAGGTTTCTTAATTTTATTTATTTATTTATTTTTTGAGTGTGGGGGGTTGGGGGGGGATCTGATTCTTTTTCTCACTGTAAAACAGAAGTTAATGTTAAATTTTTATTTGAGAAAGATAATTTGTAACATGTTTAGAATTTATTTTATTTCAAATAAATTATCAAAAGTGCCCCATAGCCAATCATAGCCAAATCACACCCCATGTTGGGGTACATTTGACAAATTTTAACTAATTTACAAAAGAATTTAATGTACCAACTTTTTCTATAAATAACTATTTACTATTTTTATATGCATTTAATAAGGTTAGGACATTGTAAAGATATTTTTATATTTTATAATTTTACAAAAATTTAGCAGATAAAATTGTGAAAAGTGATCAAATGTGCCCCACTCTCTCCTACTAATATGAAATTAAAATGATTTAAAATTAAAACATACTGAAAGGTTCATCCATTACTCCCTCACCTTCTCCTATCCCCCCCCCCCTCTTTTCGGGAAGTACGAAAAAAAGAACGATATATCTGAATAAGAAATATAGCAAAAACGCATAAAAGATAAACTACTGTGAATTCTTAGACAGTGAGAAAATGATCCATAATTTAATTTTGGAGCTTGTTATCTTAAACCCTTATCAATAAAGGATGAAATGATTCCGATAGTGAATAAAACATGTTTAAAAGAAAAACTCAATTCATTCGGAAAACAGAGACTGCGTCAAGATTGCATCAAAATGAATAAGGTTTCTAATTCTGATAAGGGTTTTGTGCGACTATATGAAATGTATATTCTGTCAAATAAAATGGGATCATTTCACAGTATCAAACAGTCATAAAACAAGGGTTGCCGCAACATTGATTTTTATACTTTGCATGTGGAAACCTATATAGAAAAGTAAAATAAATAAATAAGGGAGGTTGAAAACTGCGATTTTACCAAAATTTAAAGGTTTATAAAATATTGCATATTTTCACACAATCTTGAAATCGGAGAAATGACAGCCAGCCACGAATAAAAAGAACACTTAGAAACAAACATTTTACAGAGTATATTTTTCGATTTAACAAGAAATATTTCTAGCTAACTAACCCAGAACAAATATTTAGTAAAATGTTTCTTGTTTCTAAATGTCCCTGTAATTTCTGGCTAGCACGGGCAGTCTTCTCCAATTTCAAGACCTCGTATCTCATGGACCAGGGATGGCGAACCTTTTCACATCTACGTGCCAAATTATTCCAAAAATATATTTTATGTGGTCATGGCGTGCCAGCAATAAAAAAGTTTAATGGATCAAATAATACTGAATCAAAATTGTTTAAAATTTCGTTTTTGGTAATAAACAATATGGGTAATATTTGATGTAATACTTTAGAAATTCATTTTTTAAATATTATTTCTGTTGTCTCATCTTAGGTATCAAATAATTTATATCAGCTTTGTATTTGGTTATTTTTAAAAGAAGGCAAGTTGAAGTGGATTCGTCTGACAAGATGTTTTTACTTGAATTTTTCATATTATTTATTTCCGAAAAAAAAAAAAATCTCGCTGGAAAAATTGTCAAAATAGCAAGCGCCAGAATCAACAGCTTTTAGTGTCTCGAGTTGAATTCTAAGTTGTCATAATTTTATCATCGTCATTTTTGCTTATAATGCCTTTTAATCTTTGTTTTGCGATAATCTCCTATTTCTATCTTACTCTTAAAATTTTGTGAGCCAATATTGAGTTAGATTGGGATACATTAAGTTATATTTCAGTTTCTACAATCTGTATGAGAATGACAACCAAACGAACGAACCGAATTCAGATAAACAGAGACACCAATTAGATTAATGAAAGCATTTTGTGAAATCTTACTATATTTTGATGTAGAAACTGAATTTTTACCGTGCCAAAAATAATCTGCAGCGTGTTACTTATAGCACGCGTGCCATTGTTTCGCCGTCCCTGTCATACACCATTTGAACAATGTTTTGGAGATACACTAATAAAGAAACATCGGTATGAAATGTAATCGATAAAAAATATGTTTCTTTATTCAACTTGGTTACGATCGTTTTCATTGTCATTGAATCAAATATGCATAATATTAAAATAGTGTTTATGAAACGTTTTCAATGACTATTTTTCAAAAATAATAAAAGCTTGGAAGTTACAATATTTGATCTACAACTTTTGAAATGCTTTATATGCAAAATGATAACTAATAGAATAATGGTTACATATAATAATTATTATTGAATAATAGTCGAATATTATGCTACCTATTAAATCATTTTTGCTTTCACTAAAGTATTTCGCTAAAATAAAAACAAAGATCTATAGTAAAATTAGTAAATTTAAAATTTGTCCAAAAATATGAAATGTTTATTTTGAAACTGATACTTAAATGAAAGGCTAAGGCATGTAAACAAGGTATCTAACAAAATGAAAGTTTCCATATATTCAAGGTTCAAGTTTTTGAATGAAAACAACAATCAACACTATTGTGATTTCCTGTTCTAAAACAGCTTATTTGTTAAGACGGGACCTCAAAAAAATATTTATTTTTTAATAGTAAAAATTCTAAAACTAAATCATGATCTTTAGTATCTGTATAAATTTAACCGTAATCATAACTGTAAAGTAAGCACACATAAAAAAACTTTCTTTCAACCTCCGTACAGTGGCGGGATTATCCAGGATGCTGGGGCAATTCCGCCACTGTATTGGGGTAATGACGCTACTGTTTAATGACCTAGTGAATACATAAAATAGATAAGGGGAAACACATAACCCACTGAAAATATTTAGAAAGCAATAATTTATCCAAATAATGAATAATTACAATGTTCCAGCTAGATTTATTAATGTGTTAAGCTTACAATTTAACTCAAATTGGAAAAGTCACCCTTTGCCATGGTGGCGGTATTACCTCGAGAGGATAATATAGCGGAAATCCCCCAGCAAAGCCGAAAGAAAAACCGAACTTGTTCAACAAATTGCATCAAAATGCGGCGAATGCATGCAGATTACGGGTATTATCCCCTCTTAAGTACCTAATGTTATAATAAAAGGTGTTTACCTCTTGAAGCTCCAAAATAAGAAGCAACCAGATCAAAACTAAATTTTTCACTAGAACAAGCGAACGATGCACAACAAAATCATTCTCACTCTAGGCACTGTTTCTATTGTTGGCCGCTATATTGCAGGTGCATTCACTATCTCAAACTGCAGCTAGATTTTAAACTAGGCGGGGTGGCGGCGTAACCCCGAGTGGCGCCATTCCCCCGGTCTCCCCTATATTGAGTAAAACATACACCTAGTAGTTTAAAAAGGTTGACAGAATGCAGATAAATAATTTTACACAAAGATCATAAAAAATAAAAGTGCCACTGTCCGTTATCATGCTTTACACGCGAGCTTTACAAATATTAATGAGATTTTACTGCTATTACATTTACACCCATACACATGCGCTTTTTCAAGGTTCAGGTTTTCAAAAGATAAAATGTAAAACATTGCGATTTATTCTTCGAAAACAGCTTATTTGTTTTTGTTTTAAAAACTTTCAGTTAACTTGTGCAACATTTTTGTCAGATTTTATTGGACTTATACGCAAAAAGCCTTTGTTATTACAATTTCTATTTAAAATTTCCTTTTGATTATGATAGCATATATTAAGTAACACATGCACCTAGTACTTTTAAAAGGTTGTCATGATGCAGTTAAACAATTTTACATAAAATCAGAAAAAAATTAAAAATGTCAGTTATGCTTTACAAACGAGCCCTACAAATATTAGTGGGATTTTACTGCTATTGCATGTATTTCCATATGCATATGCTTTTGTCAACTTAAAAAAGAAAAGGAAAAAATAAGAATAGATATTAGTGTAGTCAGGTCCAATGTGAATACTATTTTATAGTATAGAATGATAAAAGAAGGACGATCACTTCTGTTGAGGTTTATGTATGAAAGTTTTTCTTTTCATCATATTGAATTCATATGAATCAAATAACCTCTAATATAGTGTGAAATTAATAAAATAAATGTAGTTTTTTTTAGAATAATTAACAGGATTTATATTTAGTGCGGCTGGTTCATAGTATTACAAGTAAAACTTAGATAATATTAATTTTAAAATTTTGTTCTTCAACCTGCAAATTATAAAGAATATATATATATATATATATATATATATATTTTTTTTTTTTTTTTTTACTTCAAAACGGCAAATATTTGTGCTAATTTATAACATAATAAAGAACTTTAACCTGTTAAGTTACAAAATTTAACTTTGGTAGTTGAGGTTTTATTTAACAATAAAATTATGCTTTAAAGTCTTATAAAACAAGCAAAAAGAAGGGGGGGGGGGGGAACTTGATAATCTATGGGTTTTTTTTTTTTTTATATATATAAATTAAAGATTCTCTCTTCTCTTCCGAGAAAAAGGTTTGAATTCACTAGTTCTAAATAGCAGCATAAATAACATTAAAAAATGTATTAAAAAACAATAGACATAAAATTTTGAAAGTTTTTTTTAATATACGAAATTTAATTGGAACTATTTTAAGAAAATCTGAAAATTCCAGAAATTTAACTTTTATCTCAACATACAATATTCCGATATAAAATATCTTATAAAACATCTATTCTATTCTAGAACAATGTCTACACATTATTTGAAAGATAAGTTTTATAATACTCACTGAACAACTACTGGCATGTTGTCCTCCGCTTTCAGAAAACTGCGAAATGAAAATTTCTCATAAAACTTTGCCGTGCACGACCATCGGAAATGAAATGACGTAATCGACAAATATGTGGGCTATGCGTCAGATTACGTATATTTGGATTTTTGATAAGGATAAAATCGTGCAGGGGAGAATACCCTGCTAACGGATCTACTGCTAAAAGTTGTCTGGTTTTCCTCCATGAACTACTGGCTTAAAATCGACCTTTCCGGAATTACTTTCTTTGTTTTTCGTGGCAATCTATTCGAAGAATGTGAAGAAAATGTGCCATTGAGGAAATGTTTATGCTGGAGGTTCTCAATGGGGATTTGTGAGCCAAAGCACATTTTTTACCACATTTACAATTTTTTCAACAAATTATATAATTTAAATGAAATTAGTGCGAATCAAAAAATGTTCAAAGGTGGAAAATGATTTTAAGAACACATACAAAACGATTTAAGGTGATTCCCAAAAATATATTTTTCTTCGCTCAAAAACGCGACTTTCTGCAACTTTTTTAAACATAAAGCATGATACTTGCAGATGTGATTATTGAAACGATTTTTAATCGAACAGTTATTTTAGTTTTCCGATAAAAGGATTTCATCTTAAGTTATTAGCGATTGTTGGTTTAGGATAGCAGTTGTTTTCCTTTCCTCTGTTGTCGAGTTCAGAAATTTGTTTTAAAACGTCACTTTGACATCCATTTTTTGAAAAATCTTCTGTCATTGTCAAAAAAAAGGGAAAAAACAGCTCGATTAAGTAACAGTACCTGCCAATTTAATATGTTTTTAAAAGGTGTATTTAAAAAATGTGTCAAAGTAACCAGTTTGGATTTCAGAACAGTCTTAAGGACTCGGGTTTCTTTTAAATGGACGAAGATATCCTTTTTTTAAATTCATTCATACTAAAAAGTAACTGGGTGGGCAGGGCTCATTTTTGGCCCCCTGATAGGGTAAAAAAGTCTCCCTTTTTCTAAGATGTTTTTACTGTTTTTATATAATTTAGGATCTCTATTTGCTGCCTCTCTGATTCTTTTTTGTTTAAATGCATTAAACAAGATCAGAAACAGAGCTTTTATGTAGCAAATTGTAATAATATACTTCAATTATATCAATCTGATCTTTTTAGGTGCGTTCATAATTATATAAATACGTAGCACCTATAGTCGTCGTTCAGTCCGTCTGTCTGTCCGTCCGTCTGTCCGCATATAACAGAGCAAAAACTACCCAACCGAATGGTCTGAAATTTTAAATATATGATTGTTGCAAAATTTTGTCGAGCCATTTCAAATTTTATGAAAATCGTATGTATAGTTTAATTACAGGGACAGTCAAAAGTTTTTCTTTACATTACGGCCAATGGGGAAAATTATTGCAAGTGCATTTTAATGATGTTACAGCCGTCCGAATGGTCTGAAATTTTAAATATATAATTGTTGCACAATTTTGTCGAGCCGTTTCAAATTTTATGAAAATCGGATGTATAGTTTAATTACAGGGACAGTTAAAAGTGTTCTGTTACATTACGGGGAATGGGGAAAAAATTATTGCAAGTACATTTTAATGATGTTACAGATTATGCACTTATGAAGTGCAAAAAAATATACATTCAGTACAATATGGGGTGCAAAAAATAATTATAAGACTAGTTATAGTACGAACCTTATTTGCCACGTTTGACGAGCAATTTCCAACTTGTTTTTTATGTAGGAAGTTGTGTTCATAAAATCATCGTAGTTTTTATATGTTTATAATGTGTGATCAAACATGAAAATACAACGATGATGGTGTTATGAGCATTTCCTATGAAACAAAATCCAATTGATATAATTGAAATACATTATAATTTGCTAAGTAAAGCTGTTGTTTCTGATCTTGCATAAGACATTTAAACAAACAAAAATCATAGAGGCAGTAAATACACATCTTAAATTATATCAAAACAAACAGTCAAAACCTCTTAGAAAATTATCTGTCAAGTGCGAGTATTACTCGCTCACAGAAGAGTTCCGTACAATAACACTTAATTCGGTGCTGACAGTAAAAGTAATACATATCTAAACCTCATTTGGCATTTCATAAACCCAAATTGAGCGTAGTAATACTCTTTTTTTTTTTTTTTCAGTGTACCTAAAACAAAGACCTTGTTCAAAGTTTAAATTTGGCATTATGTTAAGCGCGATTCGAAAGGAGGAGCGCCACTCAATGCAAACTAGTCGCGAATCCCAAAGCAATTACGTGATTAATTCTAATTAAATTAGTCTGTTTTTAACAATTTGACATTCATTGTTTTTATACTGGACATTGCATCACAAATATATCATTTAAAGTTGTTATCTAGGCTTTAAAAGCCGATGGCGCATTGAGCACGTCGCCCGTGTCTTTATGTATGTCCAAACCGTCCGTGTCTTTAAAGGTTAATATCTCGGCTAATTACAGACATTTTTTTCGAAAATCATTATCAACAATCCTTTTATATTTCCGTGACGATAGGCACTTCTACCGCCCCTCAACGCCCTTGCTGAGCGATCGCAAGATGAAATTAGTGTGTAACAGAAAAATGAGATTTTCTCAAAAACCATGTGAGTTAGGGTAATCGCTGTAGTTTTCACGCAAGGTTTAAATAAACTAATACCCTTAATTTTTTTTTTAATTTTCGTTTCAGCATATTCGGAAATAGAGGGGGCGGGGGAGGGGGGCATTTTTGCATTACATTTTCGACAGTATCTCTGAAAATATAATATCTAAAATTAAAACAAATGTATTTTTGAGTTCGGTGTTATGAGAGATTTCAGACGATAAATATTAAAAAAAAAGGTTTTTATTTCCAAGTAACTTAATTAGTCCCCCTAGATTTTCCCTAACTATATTTGTGGATGGTTAATAATAATAAATATGTGGGTCAGTAGTCTCTATTACTTCTGGCAAATTTGACTTTCCACGTTCCATAGTTTACAAGAAAAACGGCTGTGACAGACAGACGAGTAATCTTATAGTGGTACCTTTTTAATTTTTTAGTATGGAACCTTAAAAATTGAAAAATTTGGCAATAAACAAGCCTTATCTACCTATCTCATTTAATTAATTTGTTGTATTTTAAACTAAATAAAGTAAAAAAATTTACGACAAAATTTATGGTGAAAAGAACGTCAGCTTCCATCGTATAGCATCGTATAGTATCGGGGGAATGGCGCCACCTGGGGTTACGCCGCCACCCGCCTACTTTAAAAACTAAGGGCTGTTTGAAATAGTGAATGTGCCTACACTACAGCGGCCAACAATAGAAACAGTGCCTAGTGTGAGAGTGATTTTGCTGCACGTCGTTCGTTTGTCCTAGTGAAAAAATTAGTTTTCATCTAGTTGCTTCTTATTTTGGAGCTTCAAATGGCTAGAGGTAAGCATCTTTTATTGTAACATTACCCGAAATCTGCATGCATTCGCCGACATTTTGATGAAATGTGTTGAACAAGTTCGGTTCTTCTTTCGGACTTGCTTGGGGATTTCCGCCATATTGTCCTATCGGGATAATGCCGCCACCATGCAAATCGGATGAGAAATGGCCTCATTTGAATATAGTGGAGCCGATTCAGCAGAGATTTATATTTGTGACTTTTGCAATTTGAGTTAAATTGTAACTGGTAAATTACTTTTGCTTCCTAAATTGCTTTCTAAATATTTTCAGTGGGTTATGTGTTTCCTAGTATCCATTTGATGTATTTACTAGGTCATTAAAGAGTGGTGTCATTACCCCGATACAGTGGCGGAATTACCCCAGTATCCTGGGTAATCCTGCCACTGTGGATAGGTTCAACGAAGTTATTTTTTTTATGGTTGCTTATGTTACAGTTATAATTACGGTTAAATTTATACAGATACTAAAGATCATGATTTAGCTTTAGAATTTTCACTGTTTAAAAATAAACATTTTTTAGAGGTGAAAACATTTAAATTCCCTTAAGATGGCGACATTTCCTCGATCTACCCTACGGCGTGAGAGATAGTCACATTTAAAATCATTGGTTCAAAAAGTTTATTTTACATGACTATAAAATGAAAACGTGCACTGTTCTCTAAAAGCAAACAACCTAAAACATCTTCTAGTTCATTGTCAATTGTATCGCTTTCAGTAACTTCAATATTTTCGTCCATTACTTCAGACCAAAGTTTATACCTTGAATTTTCTAAAGTTTCCCGTTTTACCTCACCCCAAGACAAATCACGAGCAAAGATAGCCTCTTTAATAGAAAACTGTCCTTGAAAATCTTTCACATTGAAATCCAGTACCAGTAAATTCTACACAAACTAGCGTCTATAGTGTAACTTGAATTTCTTGATCACCCTTGATCCATGGGCTGAAGCAACGATGTAACACTATGAGGAAAATAGGCTACTGATATGCTACCAGACACTAATTATTCCTTATCTAAATGAGCTTTACAGTTCTCTGAAAAGAAAATAGCCATACTGTCTTCAGGCATTTTCAATTTTCCAAGATTGTTTTTAACATTCGAAATAAAGTCTTTGAAGAACCAGTTTTTAAACAACTCTTGATTCATCACTGCACTTGATTGTGCTCCATAAATCAAAAGCAAGCTTTTCACGCCTTTTAAGGCCCTACGATTCTTTAACTTTTCCATCACAAAAGGTTTTATTTTGTGATCATCGGATGAATTGGAGCACAGCTGTACTGTTGACCTATCTTTATTTTTCTTAAAATCTTTCACACTTTTCTCATTCACACCAGCAAGGGTACAATTTAGTAGGCAACACCACAAAAGGCCAGTCACATCTGCATTATAGATTTGGCCTGCTGTAAGTTCACTTTCAGACACAGTAGACTTGAATTCAACTTTGAACTCTTCACCACCTACAACATCGGCAGATTTCAGCTCACCAGGAATATTTATTTTTTGATACCATGAAGAGTCTTAAAGCTCCCCAGCTAACCTTTAGAAAATTTTCAATCGGCATCAAATGTTCAAATCTCGTAGAAACTATTTAGCTTTTTCAACAACCATAGGGCTAGTTATGGGTTTATCCTCTGATCTTTCTGCTGAAAACCAATTGTACAATACCGAATCTAGTTGGTCTAACTTCGGTTTTTTTAAGTTTGCCTTTCACTGAGATTTTTCAAGGCTAGGCCGATTCGTACAAAATCTGTTTCAACTTGTCTTTGTTTTTTTACCCCACCCCTTTGTCTACCGGAAGACTGAGCTATTTATATATTCTTGATCTTTAACCGTTTGTAATGGTTTGTTACGTAATTCCTCATTCTGAAGTTCCATCAGATTATTATAAACGTCAGGAGTGATTAAACAAAAAATACTAATTTTTTCCGAAAGTCGTGCCGGATTATCCAGCGTGTCGGACCATAGGATGCCGGATTAGAGGATGTTTACTGTACGTAAAATGGCATAAGAATTTTATCATTTATTTAACATTCTTAAAGCATGCTTGCTTATGTTTATAACCCTTAATTTATGTTAGTTGAACAAAAAATACCTGATATTTCGTCAATATCTAATATCTCTCTTATGTAGGATATGTAATACAATTTAAATTTAAGACCAAAAATAAAACTTTTGCATTTTTTGTTAACTTTGACAGAAAAAAATAATAAAACAGGAGATCAAATTGAAATTCTTATAAATATTTTTAAAGGTAAGAGATAGGCTTCCTCTCATTGCATAACCTTAGTACATGATACCTGTACTTCATGGAGAGTTACGAATTTGTTAAATAACCTTTTGCATTCGAAATTAGCTTTATTTAAAATAACGGTCATAAGGTTTCTATTTATACCAGACATCAACTAGACACTACTTATCGGATTACTAAAATTCTGTCTATTTTAAGATTATATTTTACATTTATGGTAAGAGAAGAGCAATTTTCTATAATGCATTTTTTATTTTAGTGATTGTATATCAAAGTTATTACCACTGGCAACACTTCTTCTGGAATTCCACGCGAGCGCCATTACCCGTTATCGCCATGCTGGGTTTTTATGCATTATAATTGGCATAACAACGCATTACAAAAAAAAAATAAAAGCATAAAAGTACAGCTAAATGTATATATTTTGTAGACATAATGAGTAAATTAATATTTGAAAATAAGAGTGTACACTTACCTTCAAGTTAGATGTTGTAGAATTTTATAATAAAACAACTGCAAACTAATAACGTGAGAACACAAAAATACTTTCCTTCCGACGGTCACTATATTTTTACTGGGAACTTACGAAGAAGTTCGTTAGGTGCCGGTACCGATCACGCGTTTTCGATTCTGTTCTGTTTAGAGATATTGGGTGAGCGGGATTGCCCTACTGAGCGTCATTACTCTATTTTCCCCTAAATGGCACTTTTTCAAAAAAGGAAAAATTCACACATATAAAGGGGGCTTATATTCGGAGAGGGGCTTACTTTCGGTACTTTACGGTAATCCCTTTTTTAGGTTGCCTACTAACACACCAAAAATCCATTTTATACGAAAAATATCAATTATGTATTCAAATAAGTTTTGAAATCTATTAAAAGCAATGCTTTCATGTTAGCTGATGCATGCCAGGAATTAATAGCCGAAGAAATTGCCAAAGATTTTGCTTACAGCAGTTTTGATTCTTATCATTTCAGTGGTTTAAGCGCGTAGTTCGATTACATGTTTGTGTTTTGTTTATATTACATTATTTCTTTATTTATGAAGTTTTAATTTCGCTGCAGAAAATTAGCCGGAAATAAATACTAAGATATTTATATTATTTTAGGTGAAAACGGGTTAATCATATGCAATTGGGTTGCACATGATAGAGATAGATTTACAAAAAAAAAAAAAAAAAAAAAAAATCCTACTTGAAAATAATTTTAAAACCATAAAAATCAATCCGCTGAGCTACAGTTTCAATCAATTTACATGTGAAATAACATTTTCCTCCCTATTCGACGAAGTACTTTGTGCTTTTTTTCAAAACCCCAATAAAATATATTTATTCTTTTAAAAAATACTTAATTCATTTGATAAATATAGATTCAATAAAGTCTTTTCTCTTTTTTTTGGCTGATCGGATGAAGGGTTTAAGGCTGTTCTTAAATCCAAAGGGGCAACTTTCTGACATAAGTTTAAATTGGTTTTTGTTCGGAAACGCATAAAACTAGCAGGTGTTGTTATTTAGAAACTGTGTCATCGAGCTGTTCTTTTCGTTTTATTGTAAACGTAATAGATCTTTTGGAAAATGCTGTCAAACTTGACCCTTTGAACAGAATTTCTAGACGAGAGGAGAAAAAGAGTCAGGAAGGGAGAAAAAACGCCTCGCTCACGTGACCCATTTCGCTTATAACTCGATAGGTAATCTATTGATCAAAAAATGGAAAAAACAGTTCGATTCCAAATCGCTTCCCTAGTCAGCATTGCAATTTTGTACCTTTACATTTATAAATGAGTTAGTGAATGTGTAAAAACGTTTTGCGTTAGTTGACGAAAGCAGTTGAGAACAGCCTTATGAGAAAGGGTAGGGGAGACCAGGGGAATGGCGCCACCGGGGGTTATGCTGCCACCCGCCTAGTTTAAAAACTAAGGGCAGATTGAGATAGTGAATGTGTCTGCACTATAGCGGCCAACAATAGAAACAGTGCCTAGAGTGAAAGTGATTTTGCTGCACGTCGTTCGTTTGCTCTAGTGAAAAAATTAGTTTTCATCTAGTTGCTTCTTATTTTGGAGCTTCAAATGAGTAGAGGTAAGCACCTTTTATTGTAACATTAGGTACTTAAGATAATATTACCCGTAATCTACATGCATTCGCCGCCATTTTGATGCAATTTGTTCAACAAATTCGGTTCTTCTTTCGGCTTTGCTGGGATATTTTCGCTTTATATTGTTCTCTCGGGGTAATGGCGCCATTATGGCAAAGGGCGACTTTTGCAATTTGAGTTAAATTGTAAGCTTAGCACATTAATAAATCTAGCTTAAGGAACATTGCAATTATTCATTATTCTGCTAAATTACATTGTTTCTAAATATTTTCAGTCAGTTATGTGTTTCCTAGTATCCATTTTATGTATTTACTAGGTCGTTAAAGAGTGGCGTTATTACCTCGATACAGTGGCAGAATTGCCCCAGTATCCTGGGTAATCCCGCCACTGTGCAGAGGTTGAAAGAAGTTTTTTTCATGGGTGCTTATGTTACAGTTATAATTACGGTTAAATTTATACCGATACTAAAGATCATGATCCTCCATTAGAATTTACTGTTCAAAAATAAACATTTTTTAGAGGTGAAATTTTTTTTTAATTTCCTTAAGGTGTCGCCATTCCTCCGGTCTCCCCTACATTTTTTTAATACCTAAAACACCTGAATAGGTGTGTTACAACAATTAATAGAAACTGTTCATAATAGAATTCTCAACCGACGGTGATGCTGAATTTGATTTTCATGCCAAAGTTTTATTTACATTTGAGCAGTTTCGCATTGTTATTGCTAAAATTAAATTCGTGAATTGTGTACCGAAAATAGATGTTTTACAAAGGTAAGCTCGTTTATCTCAAAATTTTGTATTAGAAAATTGACAATGAGAGATATGCTATTTTCTGCTTGTTGAAGATATGAAAAAAAGCCCCTTTTAGTGAATATATTTTTATTTTTATGTTCTAGATTTTTTAAATTATTTTTTAGATTCTGAGTAAATATTTTCCAAATTGGAGTTGTTGAGTTACAATGGTTGGTTGGTTGTATTTATGACGGCCAATTATCTGCACGAGGGATATAGGCCCAGGGGAGGAGTGCCCTTCGTGGGGGTCTTTCTAAGGGAACCTAACCCGTATTAACGCTTGGAAATCCAATGTTCGCAGAAAACCACGAAAACTCCGAACGATTAGGCCGACGGGCGCGATTGGGATCGAACCCAGCACCTCCCGTCTACCAGCTTCGAGAGTAGAACCTCTCAGCCACTGGTGGGGCTACAATGGATTTATAAATATAGAATTTTTTCAAAACTGAAAGTACCACCCCATATTTTTCAACATAAAAAAATATAAACAATTCTAGTTGGAAACAAATCATCCATTTAAATAGAATTTTGCTTTGTAGAACGAATAAGGATTTTGTAACATGATAAAGTAAAGTATCTGGGACTCATCTTAGATTGTATTGTTGCCAATCCGATGTGATAAAATAATTTTCATAGTAAAGTTTGCTTTATTCACTTTAAAAAACGATTGTGTCATAAAGGATTAAAAGATTTTCAAACAGTATCGATGTGGATATTGCAATTAAAATCTTCCACTCTAAATTAAAAATATTTTGTGGATCTTAAAAGAGTAGGCTAAAAAATGAGTGCCATAAAATATCAAAATCGGCATACGCATTTATAAAATTTATTTATATATTTTTAAAGTAATTTAAAAAATACAAAAGTAACTCAAAGAATAGAAGAACATGATTTAAAATCAAGATTCGAACTCTAGATTACTCAGCGGGCATCATTAAATGCCACATTCGCATCATTTAACTATTACGTTTTGTTGTTGAGGTAAATTAATTACAATATACTGTGCCTATCTTTCTCTCTTTTTAAAAAAAGTGTAACTTACGCTTGCTGTCGTTGTCGTAAATGAATTTTTTTGTGACCGGAGTTCTTTTTCGGCCAATATTAAGAAAACTATTGCATATAAAAATATATAAATTGGTAGTTCAACAAAGAAATGTTCGATAAACACGCTGAAGCAGACAGTTTTTAAATCGAAGAATTATTTTAAGAGCTATATAACGTTGAGGTCATTAAAAATAGTTCTGAAAAAAAAAGTTTTATAGGAACAAAAACTATGCGTACTAATTTAACCATCGGTAATTTAACCATGACAAGCTTGCGGTCTTCAGTGTGCAATTAGTTTTTAATTTGACTAATATTTTAGGCTTTTTTTAATTTTTTATTCAAATTTTCATTATTTCAATAGAGATTTATACTATATTTAGAAAAGGTTGTTTGTTTAAACTGTTACCAAATTGTAAAACAGCGCAAAAATAATATTTTCTTTCAATAAAAAATGCTTTTACATCTGGTATTAAAAATAGAAAGAAATCTTTAAAATAATAATTAAATGATCACGTGTCATTAAAGCAGGAATTGCGTCATAAAAATGTATTTACAGCTGAATATTAAAAAAGAAAGAAACCTTAAAATAATTAATTGTTACATGCGAAACTCATTTAATGGGGAAAATTACTTCATATTAAAATGATAAATTTAAAACGACTTTCTTATTTACAGTATTCATGTGACGTCACAATGGGTAAAAGTTGCGCGGCTAGCAAGTTTGTTTAAATATATTATCACTTCATTTGATGCAGCATAAATAGAGGTAAATGCATGCGTAAAATAGTTTTAATTTATTTTGTACGAATTAACAATCGACAAATACATATTAGAAAATTCTTATATACTTATTAATTAAAATAATTTACATTTTAAAAATAACTTGTAAATATGCATGAGATGATTAAAATAGAGAAAAGAATTCTTGCATAAGCTATACCTGTTCCTGAAAATATCAAACTCGATATAAACATAAAAAAGAAGAATAAATTTTCTAAATACAGTGCTTTTTCAATGCCGCTATTTTGAATGTTATACCCAAGCAGACGAATTTTTCTAACCTTAAAACCTAAGGAAGAATAATGTTCATACCGTCGTTATAAAAGTCCGAGAGGCAGAGATATTTTTTACTTAAACATGTTACACAAGCTGATTTTCAAATGTGTACTTGATCTTACTTATCAATTCTAAAAACAGCCGTCGGGACAGCGGTGGATGACGCCATGGGAACCGAAAAATACCCCAGTCAAACGGAGAAGCATGGCAATCCCGTTACAGAAGATCGTCGCTGTTCATGATAATATCATTCAATCTTCCGTCACCGGGTAACCTTTTTAAAAATGGCCATATTAGCATGTTTTGAGAGGTTGCTGAGTCTAGCGAGGATTGGCCAGCGTAGCTCGAGGGAGCACAGCAAAGGCTAACCCCCTAGTAAAATTTAAAATCCATTTATTAACCTTTCTCGAAAGTAAATAAAATATTTAAATAAAATCTTTAAAAATAGAAGTTTAAGGGTTAGACAAAGGTCTATTTTTTTTTTTACGACATTGGCCTTTTTTTAGACTCAAGCTAAAGACAACTAAATGTTAGCCACAATACTTATTACTGCTGCTGCAGAGTTATCAGTAAGTAGAGATTAATGCGAAACCCTTGAGTTGAACGCTGCTTATTTTAAAGATATATGCCATCTAATTTATTCATTTAAGTATTTTCTGGAAACCTGACATAAGTAAAGACGAAGGAATTTCATTAAATCCCGTTGCTTAAACCTTGTTGAATATTCAGAAGACTTATCAAACGAGGAAATAAAGGACCATCTTTTATAGGAGAAAGTTTTTTTTTTTTTCTACACGTGAGTACATGTCAATAATATTAGCTTCCTAACGCGACTTGATTCACCTGGTTGCAAAACAGAATTAATGTATCTATGCAATATGAAAATTTCCACGACACAGGAGAAAATATTATTGAAATTGGAGAAATTTCCCTAATTAAACTTTTAAAATCAAATGCATATAATAGTACAGGTTTGACGTTAAGTGAGAGTTCGGTTTCCTGAAATGAAATAATTGCATGATTATTTGATTAACCCGTAACTGTCGAGATGCGGACAAGCCTGTGACATGTGTACCGAGGCGGCACGCTAAAATTTTAATTTTATAATAATTATATAAATAAAATCGATTTTTCTTTCTGTTATAATAAGCAAAAATTTGCTTAACATATACAGACTAACACAAATAAAGATAATTTTTTTTTGCCTAAATAAACACATTATAAAATTTTCTTTTTCTGTGTGTAATTTTTTCTTTTTATGCAACGCATTTTCAACGTGTTACTATTTTGCTGTTCTATATGAATTTAAAAAAGCTTTGTGCTTTAAATTGAATTTCATAAGGCAGTCACTGCAATAAAATAAGTGGATTTGAGTCTTGCACGAATCGGGTTGAACCCGACCCAAACGCGAAAATTTTGCTTAAAGTCAGGCCAAAACCCTAATCGAGCCAGGTAAAAATAAAAAATAATAATTCCTACCCGATCCTACTCGATATATCCTTCCCGAACCCGAAATATTTAAACTCGAAGCAATAGAAAATATGGAATACAATTATGGAAAAGTAATCTACAATTATATCTATAATATCAATTTTATCTTAAAAAAAAATTAAAATGAACACATATGCATTCCTTAAAGTTAAATAAAAAAGTTCTCATTTTAAAAATATATAGGATTGTCTTTTAAAAAATGGGGGTCAAACCGAACTCGACCCGAAAGAGTCAAAACCCAACTCGAAACTGATTCAAACAGAACCCGCAACGAAAAAAAAAAAAAAAAAAAAAAAAAAAAAAAAATTAGCGTCAGACCGATTTATCACCTGTAACCATGGTTGCCTATATTTGGCCTCCACTTTTAGTCTGTAATTTCGAATTCAAACCAGAAAATACAAACAGTATTTTTATATTTATTTAATGACAGAGTTTTTGTTATTACTTACAATAAAAATTCTTTTTTAGGAAGTTCCGGTCTGAAGTCGAAATTTTGGAATAAAAATGGAGGCCAAACTTGCAACCCTGCCTGTAACCATCTATTGGGGGTAAAATAGAACCAACAATTGAGTAAAATACAACAATGGCCATTCACGAAAATTTGGGAAAAACCTTGTTTTCATTAGAAATAAAGATCCGATGAGTCCCCCAAAAATAAAGTTTTACCCTGTTTTTTTTGTTTTTTTGGGGGGAGGGAGGGATGCAAAAGGGAGAATTTCATATCAGGGAGAGGATGAGAAATCAAAAAAATTTAAGTAGGTCAAGTGGGGGATCATTTATTACGTATTGTTTAATTCTGAATCGAATGACAACATCCGCAAGTCGATAGCATCATTTTTTCCAAAGTTACGGCAAGTTTTATGGATACAAAGCCGACACTAATACTTTATGCAGGTAAAATAGGTTTTTACAACAACAGATGGCCATTCATGAAAATTTAGGAAGAACATCGTTTTGGCATTAGAAATCAAGATCTGATGACCCCCCCCCCCCCAAAAAAAAAAAAAAAAAAAAAAAGTTGTTTTACTGTGGAATTTTACCTCTGTGAGGGGGGATCAAAAAATTTTCCAGTAGATCAAATGGGGTATCGTTTATTATGTATTTTTTAATTATGAATCAAATGACACCATCCGCAAGTCGATACGATCATTCGTTACAAAGTTACGCTGGTTTTATAAATACAAAATTAAAAATACGCTGATTTTAACAACTTTAATCACCTTGAAAAAGTTTCAGACGATTCTGATTTTGATTATTGCTATTTCGAATACGTTTAATAAGTCTGAGAATATTTGATATGATACAGAGAACATGTTTTGATCGTAAAATAAATGCGACAAAGTTGTGCTCAATAATAAACTATAATTCTCGACTTTGTATTCATAAAAGCTACCATAACTTTGTAATGAAATATCGTATCGACTTTCGGAGGGTGTCATTCGATTCAGAATTTAAAAAAAAAAACGTAACAAATCATACCCCACTTGACCTTATTAAAAAAAAAGTTGAACTCCTACCCTCCTGCGTTAAAATGACCCTTAAGCCCCCCAAAACACGGTAAAACTTATTTTGTGGGGGAGGGGTCTCACTCGATCTTCATTTCTAGTACCAAAACGATGCTCTTCCCAAATTTTCGCGAATGGCCATCACTTTTTACTGTAAAAACCGATTTTTTTTTTTTTTTTTTCATAAAGTAATTTTTGCTTTGTATTCCTAAAACCTGCCCGTAACCTTGTACAAAATGTTCGTATCGACTTGCAGATGGTGTCATTCGATTCAGGATTTAAATGTACAAAAGAAACGAAAACTCAATTGAACTACTTAAAAAATTTTGAATTTTCTCCCCTCCCACGCTTAAAAATTCTCCCCCTTTTGCTCCCCCCCCCCCCCAAAAAAAATGGTAAAACAACTTTATTTTGGGGAATTCATTAGATCTTCATTTCTAGTGTCAAAAGAAAGTTCTTCCTAAATTTCGGTGAATAGCCATCAGTTGTCTAAAAAAAATATCATCGGAAACGCACACGCGTAAATAACTTTTATAATTTTCACTTATCAGGAAATGAGTTAATACTTTATGTGTTGTTAAAATTGTAGCTAAGCTGACGAGCTGCGAGTAAAATTTTAATATTTACAATAAAATTAAGCATATTTTGTAGAAATATATTGACAACTTAAAGGAAAAAATAGCCAATATTTAGGAAGACTACACAGAAAAAATAAGTTAGAAATTTAATGTCTAGATGAAAGATTTAATTCCCTGATTAGAAGTATTGACACGTTTAGTGCCACGGTGACTGACACTGAAAAATTTACAATGTTTTAAGTAACTAGGGGGCTCTGCCCCCTACGAGCTACGCTCGCCAACCACCGTCCAGACACCGCAGACTCTAAATGCACGCTAATGTGATCGGCTTTAAAAAGATTTCGAAAGATTGAATTATAATTTAAAAAACAGTGGCGATCTCCCTATAAACGAATTTCTATTCATTTCTCTTTGATTGGGGAAATTTTAACGCCAAATCCGGTGCGGTACTACTTGATTATCACGTCGACTAATTTCGCCAAATTATATAAATCGCCAAACCACTCGCCAAATTATACAAATTGACATAATTTTTATTTTAAATAACGAAACAACAAATAAATTAGTACAACATTAATAAAAATACAAATAAAACGTCGAAATAAAAATAACTTGATGACGTAGACACGTGTGAATACAAATATGTGTGAACATTTCAAAATAAGCTAATATAAAAGGAATTAAGTAAACAGAATCTTTGTCTCCCGGTATTTTTTAACAAAGCGAAAAGAAAGTTCTTTTAAATGAGACATTTTAAATTAATCGTTTTTAATCTGACGTAATTTTGACCAAACTATTCTTTCTCTTTTTAATATTCACGTGAAAATACTTGTGTTAGAAATTAAATATTATTTGCGCTTTCCTAAGAAAAATAGTTGAAAAGTATCCGCTCAAAATATCAAATAAATGTCTAGCGCAATTTCTAAATTTAAACCGTTTTGCGATATTATTTTGTGTTCGTTTTATGTAGTAACTGTAACGTGACGTAAATATGACGTAATTTCTCCTATTTAAGACTTCTAACGCATGTTAATAAATTTATTATTTTACAAATTCCTTTCTCTCTTAAAATTCACGTGTAATTATAGTTTTATGACGTAATTTTTAATAAGTTCCTGCTTTTTGTACATAATTATTTAATTCTAATTCCAATGTTTTTTTCCGTTTATAATAGTCACGTGTGAATAAATTTTTAATTTATTACACGTATAAATATTTTTTTTTTTTTGAAGCAAACATGTTTTTTTCCGCTGTTTATACAGTTGGCAGCAGTTTAAATTAATATCACTTTCTAAAATCTGTAAAAAATATCTCTAGAAATGTTGAAAATTTGAATTTAAAATAGAAATAAAACCTCAAAAAATTAGTCAAATTAAAAAAAGAAATACAATCTGCACACCGGGAACTTCAAACGTATAAAATGATCTAAAAATGATTAAATTCCCATGAATAGTTTTTGCTCCTATAAACCTTTTTTAGTGGAACGATTTTGTCCAACTTTAGCATTAAATATCTCTTAAAATAATTCTTCGATTTGAAAACTGTCTGCATCAGCGTGTTTATCAAACATTTCTGTATAACACTACCGATTTTCATATTTTTGTATGCATTATTTTTCTTAAAATTAACGAAGAAAGACCTCCGGTCGCAAAAAATTCAAAACCGGCGGCGGCGGTGACAGCGGTAGTTACTTTTTTTTAGAATAGAGAGATGTTTAAGAAAGTATAATCCTGTAACAAATAAAAAGGTAAGTAAATTTTAAATACATTTTCAGTAATTTCTTAAAGCAATATATATATATATATATTTAGTTTTATATCATATTTTAGAACGTCAGTCATCGGTGAATGACGCGTTCTAAAAGAAAGGTTCGGTGTCAGTCACCGGTGACTGACGTGGCGCTTAACGTGTTAATGTAAGATATTCTAAAAACAAGAATGCATTTCACACCCATGGGTTTAACATAACTAGGGGAATTTAATATCTCGCTGACCAACACCCTTAAGGCTGCTAGTCACCCAGCTTCCGAATTCCCCTCGGTAATATGTTAAGGTCTATGGGCGTTTGATGCATTTTTATATTCAAAATATCTCCTCAGAAAATTAATATTTTTAACTTCTTTTTTCTGTGTACTTTTCTTAAAAGATATCTCTTTTTTTCTTAGTTCTCAAAATATTTCTAAAATCTATGCTTAATTTAATATCTTATGTTTTAAAAGCTGACGAACTGGGAGTAAAATTTTAGCACTTCATATAAAATTAAGCGTAGATTTTAGAAATATTTTGAGAACTAAGAAAAAAAAGAAGACATCTTTAAAAAGAGTACCCAGAAAAAAGAAGTTAAAAATATTAATTTCTCAAGGAGATATTTTGAATATAAAAATGCATCAAACGCTCATAGACTTGACATTAGCGAGGGAAATTCGGAAGCTGAGTGAATAGCAGCCTTAAGCTCATTTTTAGTAAACATTTTGTTTAATATAACATCCCAGACGTTTAAATATTGAATTTCAAAAAGAAATTCATAGAAAGTTACCAACCACCTATTCGAATATGTTTTTAATTTTCTTTCAGCCCAATAAAACCTTAGCAATTCACTTTAAAAGAAATAACCTGGTTACTATCCGCTTTTATGCTTGAAGAGTAGAGTAGATTTTCTCCCCTTACCTTTTCAGTGCAAGTGAGATCAGCGTGTAATTAAAAATGAAAAGTAACTGAGATTTAAATATAAAAATATTTCCGTTTTTTAAAGGTAGTTCAGTTAAAATAAAATATTAGAAGCTTAAATAAATATTTGCTTTCTCAAGTTACAGTACTTTCTGAAAGTTTTCAGTTAAAAAATATTTGAAAAAAAGATATTTTAAATATATATTTTGAGTATATTTTGGAAATGTTGGGAAAGATATCTTCCGCAGATATGGAATTATACCAATGAAATGGAAAACCCAATTTTTATTTAAAGATATCCAGGACAAAAGTGTTTTTTTCAATTTTTGTATCTTTAAAATTAAGATGGGGGCTATTAAATAGATGCATTATAAATTAAAGCAACTTCGAAAAACATCCGAAAGTTATTTTTGAAACATTTTTTACTGAAACGTAGGTTTACAAAAATACCAAATTACACATGAAAATTTTTTCAAAAGTGTTTTATTAGCACACTACTGCGAACCAAAAAAGGAAGGATTAGTGTTATGTGTATATTTGTAGTTTATGCTTTTCTGTACTCAAAATAATAATAATAATAATAATAATAATACATATTTATTTTTTAAAGATTTAATTTTATTTTTCAATTCCTACTATTAGTTCCCACTCTCCCTATATTTATATATCTTGTTCAAATTTTCAATCATTAATAAAATAATTATTATTCATCCACTCAAGTTCAAATACGCTTTTTTAAACTTGTAGTGGATGACACTCGATATTAATACAGTTTTTCCAAATATTAATTAATTAATTAAATTTAATTGATTAATTGTAGTTTAATATGGGAGAAAAAAATATTTATCTTATTCAAATTTTCAATTGTTAATGAAATTCTTATTATTCATCCACTCAAGTTCAAATACATTTTTTTAAACTTGTAGTGGATGACACTTGATGTTATTGTAGTTTTTTCAAATATTAATTCATTAATTTAATTTAATTAATTAATTTTAGTTTTATATGAGAGAAAAAAATTTCTCTTATTCAAATTTTCAATCGTTAATAAAATTTTTCTTTGTTGACCTAAGTAGGAATTGACTTAATTTTTTTTTCTTATATAACTTGTTTGAAAAAAATTATATTTGGAAAGGAATAATATATATATAAAAACTTTCTGTACAATAATACCATAGAAAAATTATATATATAGCTTTAGGTACAACATATACATTAATTTTAATGCGTTTGTAGTTATCATTTCTGTTAACAAATGGCAACACTATTGTTATATGTATTAACTTAAAAATTATCTCATTTCTAATGAATCTCAATACATATATCTTCTTTCTTTCCTCCTTTCTTTAGTTTTATATGTTTAAGTCGTTAAATTAGACAATTTCTATAATGGCTTTGCAATTAATTATATTTATTAATATTTTATCTTCAGTATAATTATTTATCTTCGTGGTTATTTCATAATTTTGTTAGAATAACTGCAGCCTATTAAAAGTTAACATATATTCCACGTGCTTGTAAAAATCTTCGGTCGAACTCACGTTTAAGGTTTCGGGCGATACTAAATTCTGAAAAAGCAGAATTCCTGTTTTGTAGTAATGTCTTTATCTTTTCCATTCAATATGAGATAACATTTATTTTGTTTTTCTATTTGAATTGATACGGCAATTTTCTTTATATGGGTTTCAGAATTGATTCACTCTTAATTTTCTAAAATTTTTATGTGGGGTATCGCAGTTGATCCGGCAGTTTGAATATAGTAATTTCTGCGTTATCACTTACTATAATCCAACAGAAATCATTTTCGATTGACACTGTGGAATATTGCTCTCGATAATGTGTTCCAGAATACAAGTTTCCATTTTGCTTTTTAGTCCCCAGTATGCTATTTCTTTCTCCCAGCTTATTTTGTGTCGGCTCCAAAAAATAACGTTACGTTGTACAAGCCAGCCGAAAAACAAAGCAGATGTGTCATTGTACGATTAAATACTCTATAGCAAATTTTTAAACTTCTAAGCATTGCACATTTTCAATTTTTATACCGTCGTATTGGGGAAAAAAAGTACTTTTAAATGCAATTTGTTTGAAAACTGCATCTCAATTTATTGTTGAGATATTAATTTTTTTGTAGTTTTTAGCAGGGCTGCGGAGTCGGTGGGTAAAATGGACGACTCCGACTCCGGGAATTTTAACAGATCCGACTTTGACTCTTTCGCTCAAAAATGGGCCCGACTGCGACCCCGACTCCGCAGCCCTGTTTTTTAGCGACATTTGTTTAATTTTGGCAACTCAAAAACTCCATTTCTGAAAAAGGTAAAGAAAAAATAGTTGGGAAATAGGAATTATATCTTTCTGTTACCATTTTGCCGTAAAAACTGAAATAAAATGTAATTAAAATACGTGCTATTTTGAAAAAATTATAATTGAATGATTTCTGATAAAACAGGGAGCTATTAGAAACTAAAAATAATTTTAAGTATCTATATTGATGTTACAAACAAATAAATCGTGAGGTAGCCGTTTTTTTTTTTTTTTTTTTTTTTTTTGTCTAGTTTCTTGAAAGACGAAATCTCTCTTTTTTTTTTAAATTTGTGTATTATTCAGCGATAGTGGCGTCCTATGCGTACTTTACTGTATATGTTGTCTAAGACTGGATTGTAAATGAGGAATTCTTTAGCGGATGCAGATGACGTCTTTTTATATAAAATAAAATCGGGTGTTTTAAGTCTTAAAACTGAACTACAGTAGAGTCCCGATTATCCAAGTCCCGCTTAACCGAGTTTTCGCTTTAACCCAGTTATTTTCTTCTGATGGACTGGTGACTTCTATTATTATTAAACAGCCATTTAAAAAATTATGGCCACTTCCCCCCCCCCCCCCCCCTCAAATTGACCAGAAAATCAGAGTTCTAACTTTTTACGGCTGCTTTTTCATCTTCACCTAACACATCATTTATAATGGCTGTTTCATAATAATAGAAGCCATCAGTCCATCAGAAGAACATTCCAAAAGTATAAGATTAGGACTCTACTGTATCTATATTTATATACGTATATTGTTTTTTCATCGGGGCCGACACTAAATTCTGCAAAAGCAGAATTCCCGGTTTCTAGTGTTATGTTATTAATTTCTATTGTTGGATTTTTACTCTTTTTTTTTTAATTAGTGCATTTAGCAATATTGGATATATATTTTCTTTATCGTAATCTGATTATTGGTTATTTTATATTGAGTTTATTATCTTGTGATATAATAGTAATATTAATTGGAAAATGTTACATAATTTTGTGCCCTGGACCACCTTAAAGAACGTTAATAAAAAAATTATTCCATTTAAAAAAAAAAAAAAAAAAAAAAAAAAAAAAAAAAAAAATCAGTGTTCTGAAGTCTTTTTATCGAATTGTGCTAAACAACAATTTTTTTTATAATTAGAAATTAAAATTACAGTAAACTGTTTAATACAAAATTAGGAACCAGGAAAACTTTTCGTCGTACACAGTATTTCGTTTTAGATAGAATTAACGTATTAATAATTGTTCTGCGGGACTTTAAAATCTTTCCGCGTAAGACTGCTGCATACAGAGTTCGCCTTAGACAGAGCTTACTGTGAATTTATCATCATTTTATAAAGCTTGGATGCCGAAGGTATTTAAAGTATACTAAACGCTAAAGTTCGATCAATGAAGTTATGAAACCGGAAAATGCCGGAAGTCATAGTGCTTCCTGTACAAAAATTTTTAAGCGTTGGGAAGCCTGCATAGTTCAGCCTTGAATGCTAATGATTTTCTGAGCAAGTAATTTCACCTCATGCAAATGAAGGTACAAAGACAAAAGAGTTCAATTCTATCGCAAGCTAATAACATTGGATTTCTGATACTGCTTCAACCAATTACCTTACAAATTAGTGCATTTTTATCCCCCTGATTATGAACAAATAAACAAATTGTTTAACCCTTTGTGACTCAACAAATCGGATTTGAAAAATATTTACTCATATGTTAGAATACGTCATTTGAAACATGTAAAAAAAAAAAAAAAAAATAGAATATGAAAAAATTATTGGCTAAAATGTACTTTTTTCAGCAGATACAATAAACAGAAAATTTCACACTTCTCATAAATGTTGGCAATTTTCTAATACAAAATTGTAAAGCATACGAAAACCTTTGTAAGAAATATGTTTTTGGACGTCTCTAGCCTTTTTAATGCGACAAAATTTACTAAACTCATTTGTAGCAATAACGATGCAAAACTACTCAAATGATAAAAAAAACTTTGGAAAGAAAAATTAACTCTGTATCGCTGTTTGTTGACGATGCTATGAACAATTTATATTATGCTGTTTGGGGGAAATTGCAACAACAAATCAAATCGTCTTTTAAAGCCTGTTCTATAAGTAACATTGATTTTTGGATATCTTGCAGATATGCAACGCGGTGATACAAAAGGTGATGCCCTTAACTGTTTGTATTAGACCCCGGTACGGTATGCTATTTCTTTCTCCCAGCTTATTTTATGCCCAAAAAATAACGTTACCTTACAGAAGCCAGCAATAAACAAAGCAGATGTATCATTGTACGATTAAATGCTCTATAGCAATTTTTTTAATTTCTAAGCATCGCACATTTTCAATTTCTATACTGTCAAACTGTAAAAAAAGTACTTTTAAATGCAATTTGTTTGAAAACTGTATCTCCATTTTATTTTTGAAATATTAATTTTTTTTGTAGTTTTTATTTTGGCAACTCAAGTACTCCATTTATGTAGAAAGTAAAAGTGAAATAGTTGAAAAATAGCAATTATATCTTTTTTTGCCATTTTCTGATAACAACCGAAAGAAAATGCAATTAAAATACGTGCTATTTCGAAAAAATATAAACGATTAATTTCTGTTAAAACATTGAGCTATTATAAACTATATTTAATTTTAAGTATCTATAGTAATGTTACAAACAAATGAAGGCCTGTGAATCATTGGATAGCCCTTTTTTGTCGAGTTTCTTGAATGACGGCATCTTTTTGCTGCATTTGCGCATTATTTTGCGATAGTGATGTACTATGCATGCTTTACTGTAGATCGTAAATGTGGAATTCTTAAGCGGATGCGAATGACGTCCTTTTACGTAAAATAAAACGTATGCTTTAAGTCTTAAAATTGAAATATGTTTTGTACTGCAGTAAAGTCCCGCTTAACCGAGTTATTTTCTTCTGATGGACGGGTGGCTACTATTATTATGAAACAGCCATTATAAATGATGTGTTATGTGAAGATGAAAGAGCAGCCGTAAAAAGTTAGAACTCTGATTTTCTGGTCAGAATGGGGAGAAAAAAATGACCATAATTTTTTTGACCATTTTTCCCCCATTCTGATCAGAAAATCAGAGTTCTAACTTTTTTTTACGACTGCTCTTTCATCTTCACCTAACACTTCATTTATAATGGCTGTTTCATAATAATAGTAGCCACCAGTCCATCAGAAGAAAATGATGTAATGGAAATGCCGGGGGCGACACTAAATTCTGAAAAAGCAGAATTCCTGTTCTCAAGTTAATTTTTTTTTCGTTTGGAGCCCTAATACTATCCGCTATAGAGACATCTGAATAGATGAATTTTAATTATAATAAATCCTGTGCAGAAAGTTTAGCACACAACTTTTGATCAAGCAGTTTCAGATACGGCTCAGAGTAATTATGCAACAATTTTTGTTACAGCTGCTAAGAGTTAATATTCCGAAGAGTGCTAAAATATATATAAAAAAAAGGGGGGGGGGGAATAAATAACTAAAAAGATAACTTCAATTTTAAAGTCGAAATTTTGAATTTTATTGTTCGTGAAATAAGTGACACAAAGTCAAGGTCGGTAGAAAGTATATGGCCTCCTAGGCACTTTCTTTCGTTGTTACCACCGACTGTCATGCCCGAGATAACACGCTCACAAAAATCATTATTTTATCCCCCTTTTTTAGACAGCACAGATGTGATGCTGTGATCTGGACAATCTACAATTATTTCAAAACCAGGAAGACAAACAGCCACATATACTTAAAAACATTTATTTTTGACTTCTTTGTGCAAAATGGCAGTAAAAGAGTTTATATTGGATTGTGCTGCCATTTGATCAGTCTTTATGGAAAATTATGTTCTGTCCACAGACAGGAGACAAAAGTTGGTGAAAATAATAAGATTTTTTTTTTTTTTTTGGCTAAAAGAAAGAAAAATATATTATTGAAGAGCAGAAAATACATCTGTTATCTAAGTTAATAGAAATACTAACTATATAGTGAACTTTAAAAAGGATATTCTTACATATATACTTGTAAAACTGGAATAGAGACAGTTCACAGACATGACATATCACAGTCTGTGGACGTACTTAAAAATAAAAAGATTTTACTTTTTTAGATTTTTTCTGATAGTAATATATCCAAGACATTTGTTTCTTACTCCTTTCATTTGAATTTCGCAATAAAATTATACTGAATGAACACAAATTTGTTAGTGACTGCATATTGTACGTTTTTCTGATAATGACACATATATAAACAATTTAAAATTTTATCCGGAAAAGTTTAGTAGATTAAGAAATGGGGTTCAAGGTGGGCTAACCACTTCATTTCTGAGGCCATTTTTAGTTTCATTACAGTCTATATTTGTGTCCTATGTTTACCACAAAAGAAAATTTTTGGTTTGTCCCTTATGTTACCATTAAAAACCAAACCTATTAAAAATTATTTCGTAATTTTGTACTGCTAAACCATAGATTGATGGTTAATTGGTTAAGGTCGCCAGAGTCATATTATGCACACGACGGCTAAACAGACCAGGACTTCCGTTTAAAAGAAATTCGATCCACTACATATATTCATGCCTTAGTCGGGTTTCGAACCCTGCACTTATTGTCAAGTAGTCAGTGCCTAAGCACTAGCAAGCAGGTGTGCTATAGATTAATGTACTAGCTATTCTTCAGATAAATAAAATCTACAATTAATAGATTTAAAGAACACTTATAATAGATTTATATATACTTTTTTTTTTAATCAGGAACAGGGATACGTGCAAAGAATAGTTAATTGACCCGTATAAACATCCAATCAAGTAATTACCCTGAGTCAATAATTTCAACTACCTAAGACTAATATCATCATCACTTTATGCAGAAGACATAATTTTTTTTATTTTAATCATTGTGAACTAAATAAAAGCAATTCCCAAACAAACAGCATTAAAAAAAACTATTAAAATAAACAAAATAGAAATTCTGGAATTAAAAAATAATATCTCAATGAACTGAAGATACTTCTGATGAAAATTTATGGCACATTATGCGCATCCCAGCTAATTCGATATCTGTTGCGGAGATGTTACACGGAGTTTTTCCAAGGCATAAAAATACTTCTTGCCTTATTTTGGAGGCGTGAATTTAGCGTTATAAAAAGCCGAAAAAAAAGACTCGTAAATGCTCGGCACAAAGAAACAAGGAAAAAAAAAAAAAAAAAAACCTGAGTCGAACATTCATATACGGAGAACGGCAGGAGAAGAAATAGTACTATTCTAATTTTTACTTCCTAACATATTCAGCCATAAAGTAAAAATTTTATAACAGGAAATGACTATTTTTAATAAATTATTGCTCTCAATATACATTTTTATGGTACAATATTCGAACTTCCTACTTGAACAAAAATATTACTCTTGTAAAATGGAAGAATCAACCTTAAAGGCTTGCTTTACGTAAAAAAATAAAAGGTTTAAGCAATAAAATAGGGTAAATATAAATTTTAAAAATAACCATGATTATGAAATTTTAACCCTTATTTAATTTTTTTTTCTGCTTGAAACACGCTTGTAGATGCGTTAAAATTATCTCTGACAGGTCAAAGTGGGAGATTTTAAATTGTTGATCAACAGCCTTAAAGGATTCATCATTTTGCAATTGCCACATGGTACTAAATTATCACTTTATATTAAACAACACCAAAAAGACTTTCAAAATTATAGAAACGCTTATCTTAAATCAAATTGTCTATCCATTGCGCTGTTCTTTTTCCGGTAACGTTCACAAAATTATTCCTTTATGCACAATGAAGGCAAAAGGTGCACTACCCTCCTCCAAGCACAAGAATTTACGTGTGTTTTACTTTATTTTTTCTATATTAACATCTGTAAAATCTAAGATGGTTCTCACGTATGTTTTACTTTATTTTTCATATGTAAAAACATACATATGTAAAAACAAAGCTGGTTTTTACATATATTTTGCTTTATTTTTCACACATTAGATAAAAATTACGATTGTGTTATAAACACTTCATATCGGAAAAAAAAAAAAAAAAAAAAAAAAAAAAAAAAAAAAAATGAAAATCTTTAGAATTTCCTAAATAAACCTATGTTTCTGATCTTGTATAACGTATTTAAAGAATCTTCAAACAAAAATCCGGCAGGCAGGCAGTAAATGTAAATCCTATATTATATTAAGACAATCAAAACATCTTAGAATTTTTTTCTTTCTTTTCTAATACTGTGGGGGAGGCGGGGGTACTGTATGCTTATTGTGTGCGTTATCACTTTACTTAAAAACACTAAAATGATTTGAAAACGTCACAAAAACACTTACCTTGAATCAAATTGTCTATCCATTGCGCCACTCTTATTAGTCTTGTGTTCACAAAATTATTTACTTCATGCACAACGGAGGCAAACACCCCCTTCCAAGCACAAATTCACAAAGCGAAAAGAACGAGCAAAAGGCACAAGTCAGAGAAGATGCGGAGGAAACGGTGATATTTTTGGGCACGCCAGTGTTATTGCCCAATAACTTGGAGGTTAAACAACCGAGTACTGATCTCGGGGGGAGGCAGAAAAGAGAACAAGAGGGTGGGTGGAGAGCATCTTGGGCATCTGTGCCAAAAAATGATACACTTTTATCTGTGGGTTATTGGGGAAGACAGAGAAAGTTGGAAGGCAAATTGTTTATCTTATAATCATCGGTAATTGCAACTCTCAATAGTTAAAAAAATTAGTTACTTTTTGTAATTCATCTCAACCAAAGCTACTAAGTTAATCATTATAAAATACAGCCATGTTCCTATTGCATTACATAGCTTTAATGTGTTTAAAGACTTGGCCTAAATTAGGCTGTCTTAATGCATTCTAAAACTCTGGGCTCGGTTGATTTTTGGGGACCTCTAACAAATTAACTTATATTCACTTATTTATATTTCTGAACGTATTTAACATTGGGGAGCTATAATTGTCTCATGGTGATAAAATGAAATGTCTTAATGAGAGAGTATAAGAATATAATAGGGAATGTGTTGATGAAAGATAAGAAGCTACCTATTGCAGACGTCCAGAGGAAAGAAATTGCAGGAAATTCCGGTATATTTCCATCGATCATGACCCTTAGACCCCAAACCACTCTCATTCCATATTTTGAGTTATAGATATAATTTACATCCTATTTTTATACCATCCGATAGCACTCGTATTTATGAAACGATTTGTTTGTGATTCAGTATGTGACTGAACATACTGTGCTTACAAAGGGATTTTGTTGGCCAGCTTCATCCGCAATCTTGTTTCAAAATGGCGGCCACTTACAGATTTCAAATTCAAAAACATGTACAAAAAAATTAGAAATCCAAAAAGTTTTTACCCTTAAGTGTTCGGCCTTGATACAAGGCTGAGATATAGCAGTTTGAAATTCTAGGCTGGCGGACATTTTGTAAAAAGACAACAGATGAGTGCAAAATATGATTTATTTTATTTTGGATCATATTTTGCACTGTTGACGGTACTCTATGGCTACCGAAACTAGTTTGCAACAAGAAATTTCTTTTGTACTGCGCCAAGTAATTTCTTATTGTGATTCTTCCATAGTTTAATTTTTAAGTTTTATTGAACGGGGTTTCGCAATTCTCTTTCATTGTTGTAACCATTGTTATCTCATACATTTAAAACTACAAAATCATATCCGCCAAAGTCAAGTTCTCGCCAAACTTGCCGATATTTGGCAAAATGTCTAAATATATGGCGATTAAATAGTTCGCCATAAATGAAGCCAATTTCGTGATAGCTGACAAATTGCTTGAAATCCTCATCCAAATGTAACTGACAAAAACTACGAATTTTCTACAATTGGTTTCCACGCATTTTAGTTTCCTGTATTTGAGTAAAATTAGCTGACATCTTAAATACGAGGAATAATGGTACCTTTCTCTCCCAGCATTGGCGCATTCACGGGGTTGTGGGGGGGCGGGGGGGGCTAAGGAAGCTGAAGCCCCTCTCAGACACCGAAACTAGGTTAATTATTCTAAATTAAGTTTTCTAAAATTATGAAAGGCTATATTTATTATTTTTAATAGTTTCTTTAAAAAATGAAAATTTTGAAAAATATTGATTTTGTCCCAAAAGTTTTCCTTCTTTATAAATTTTCTCATTAAATCTGAAATAATATTAGCATGTTAAATATTTACTATTAAAATTAATTTGAACTTTTATTATAAAACGTGCTAAAAGCAATCGCAATCAGCCCCAGAAAAAAAATTTCAGAGTCCTCTTGACTTCATTGGCTTGTTATGGCTTTTCTCAAGTCACCAGAAAAAGTCCAAGTCCGGGCCCGTCCCATCTCGAGTCAAGTGAAATAAACCTGGAGTTAAGCTCGACCAACGGGCCGGTTCAGATCTGGGCGCATACAGGACATTGGCAGAATTTGAAAGATAGCAGGAGGATTTGGTCACACAACCTCCTCCCAATAGGGGCCAAAAATTTATACTATATATCAGAGGCCTACACGGACACAGGTTTGTCTCGAAGAAATTTTCATTCATTAAACTCAGTCCGGGTTTAGTTTTTATCCGAAGACTCGGTCTCATTTTTTTTTTCTGTAGGCTCAGATTGGTCTGCACCTCATTCTTTCTGGAACAGGGTGGGGCGGGGCCATATATTTTCCCCTGAAAATTCATGCCGAGCCGAGCTTGTATTTCATTCTTTCCGGGCCGTGTCGAATGAGTTTTTTTTACGGGTAATATCGTGGCAGCTTTTCTTTTTTAATTACTGATGAAAGTGAACGATAAAAAGTATATTTCTATTTTATTTTATTTTTCATTTTTTAAATAGCTTTACATATTTGTTAATCAAGTGAAATATATTTTGACAGAGCGCTGCGAATGACTGATTTTTCTTTTAAAATCTTACATGTACTCAAATCTTATCCAGTAATCTGAGTAAAATGTTAAACATTTAGGAGATTTATTTAATTGCATGTATTTGTGCATCGTTAACTAGGCGTAGAACCAACAGAGTGAAAAGTGTCCAAATCGAGAACCTGGGTCATAGCGCACCAATGTTCTACCACTTAATTACTCGGACGATACCCAGCCTGGCCAACACCTATTTGATATTGTACAAAACCACCAGGCGACTCCCTCGTGACGTCATGAACAGTAGACACCCCCCCCCCCCTACAACAGCATTCCTTGCGTTTCATAGGGAATTAACTTGAATCTGCATGTTGTTTACAAGTACTATTTTTATCACTTTATGTATAATTAAAAATAGGATAATTCAACAATTTAAAATAAGGTAAGTGTTTTATCTTGATAAATCTTAAGTATGTGTGTGTACTTACTTATTTATATTACCTCTAATACTTTTGCCTGTTTTGATATTTGGACGCGAGAGTGCTATGTAAAATCTATTTATTAATTATTATATATTTTTAAAACATAATTATTGCTTCGGATATGGAATGTCGTATTTATCTTCTTTTCAATAATAATTTTTATTGCAAATTTTTGTTTTTTATTTTATATAATACATTCTAAAAATAATTTTTCAATTTGATTGATAAATCTAACATGCATTATATTTTTAACAATCAAATTAAACTTTGAACTTTATTAAAGTTGTGTAATTTTACTATTGCAATTCATTTGTTTTATTATATTTTAAATTATATAGTTAAAAATTCAAATTTTTTAACTATAAATAATAATAATAATAATAATAATAATAATAATAATAAAAGTAGAAAAATTGTAAAATATTTTATGTAGTTTAAAAGTTTGCTGTGAAAAGATTTTATTGTATTTTTAACAATGGTTTGAAGATTAAGTGAACGATATTTCATTTAGCATTTTTGTTGTTGTTGTTTTGTTTAAGTTTTAGAATAAGTACTAAATGTAGTCAAATAAGTCAATTTAGTGTGATCTTTAAAAAAATATAATTAAAATACATTAAATGCTGGATATTTTAGTACTTCAATTTATTTTATTACTTTTTAATTTTACTAAACGCTTCATTTTTAAATTGTTGGTGTTTTACTTTTCAAATTTTAGTTCTGGACATATTTAAAAATTTATTGAATGTAAATAAAAAAAATTTATTTTAGTATATACATAAAATTTATGTTGAGTTTATTGTCAATTTATATGGATTAACTTCTATAGGTTTCAGTTATGTAAATTATAGAATACTAATAGGCTTTTAGTCAGCTAGGTAAATGTTTTTTTTTTTGTTTTTTTTTTTTAATAATCAAACTGAACTTTAAACAACTTTAAATAATGCATAATATTAAAATTTTAACTATTAAATCAGTGCCTTATTTAACAGTTTCTAGTTGTATAATACTATTATTAGAGGTTTCAAATTTAATCAAAATTTAATATTTTAGTTTCGGATTATAAAAAAGGATTGTCTGTAGAATTAAGAGTAATGACCATAGCAATATTACTATATGCACTTAGATATTTTAGGATAATATATGTTCAATATTATCAAAGCAAGTAAAAATATTTGAAGAAAGTGTGATTAAATAAATACATAGAAAATGTTAATAATTATCAAAGTAAAACAGTAATCTCATAATATTAAACATCCTCTTAATACATAATAAAAACACATTTTTATTTTAATAAATTAATTATAAATGAAGAAAAATTAAAAATATGAACTATTTTCATAAAAAAACCCGGAACAAAATTAGATTTTAAATAATAGATTTTAAATATTAATTTTCAGAAATGAACAAAAAATTATATTTAGACATAAGTAAACAATCTTGGGAAATTAAATAAATAAATTCTGATAATTTTGCAAAAGGAAAAATGTTGAAAACACAAATTATTTTCAAAAAGATTATCTTTGAAACAGTTTGCGAGATACATATGATCCAGAATTATTAATAATAAATTTACAAATTGGCTTAAATAATATTTTTAAAATTATTCTTTAATGCATTAATGTTTTATTCTGTTTCTCTTTAAACGTTAATTAATGTGATTTAATTCCTGTAAATAAAAATCTCTAGCAAAATATTTTAATTTTATTTACTAATATGTACTTGGTATTTGAATTTATCAGATATGAAAAATCTGTAAACAAATTCTTATATGTTTAGTAAAACATTACATGCTATTTTGTAAATAAAAAAAAAGTATTAAACGAACAAAATTATGTAAATAAAGCCACGGAAAGTTTTGGGAATTATCAAAATAAAACGTTAATTTTAAAACAATAAATATCCTTCTACATAATAAGAACATCATTTTTCAATATGTTTTATAAATGAAGAAAAGTTAAAAATATAAATTATTTTCGTAAAAAAAGAAACAATTTTTCCTAAAATAGGTTGAATTATTATTTTTCATAAATGAATAAAGAATTATATTTAGACATGAGCAAAAAACTTAGGAAATTAAATAAATTGTACTTTTAACAATTCGGAAAAATTAGAAAAAAGAAAAGATAGAAAGAAAAAAGTTGAAAATACAAATTAATTTTGAAAGAGATTTTTTATGAGATACAACTGGACTAGAATTATTATTAATAATAAATTTACAAATTGTCAAATTACTCTTTTTTTAATTCTTTGAATCATTAACATTTTATTAATTTTCTCTTTAAACATTAATTAATGTGATTTACTTAGAGTAAAAAAAAAAAAATCTGTAGTAAAATATTTAAATTTTTATTTACTAATGTGTATATGGTAAAATTGGAATCCATCAGATTTGAAAAACAAATTCTTATATGGGGGGAGTGGGGTGGAATTGGACAGTGGAAAGAATGGGACAATGGTTTTTTTTCTCGTTATGTATTATTCTAAACATTTCACGAATCACACACAAGATGAAGCAGTGGTAGCCTTATCTTTTGCTGAAAAAAGTTTCTGATCTGCATAAGCTGTACAATTGTATAAAGAAAAAGATTATTTCAAGAATCAAAAGTAAATTTGCTTCATATACTTTTTATGCTTGCTGTATATTGATGTCTCGTTTATGTGTAGATGTACTAGTTTCCCTATTTATATAACATTATACTGTATATTATCCATAATTTAAGCTTAAAAGCAGCATTGTTGTTTATACAAGTAGTTTAGCATAAAAGAAGGTAGCGAGGAAGAATGAGACATGCCAGCAAAGGGAGGAGAACTCCAATTCCTCCTTTTGAATAAGATAAATGTAAATTAATAATAATATTAATATAATATTTTAATGAAAAAGATTAAATTTGAAGAGAAATAACAGAGATTGAATGGAAAATATTTTAAAACTTAAGCCAGAGACATAAAATAAACAAGGAAAGAAAGCAAAAAAGATATACTTTATAATCTTCAAAAACTTCGAGCGATGAAGTTACTGGAATTTGATATTGCGACACAGACAGTCACTTTTTGGCTTTGCTAATTACCACTGCAGATGAAAAAATTGTAATGTAGGAAAGCAATTGGTCTAATGCAGGGGCACCATTTGAGGGGGGCTGGGGGGGCATCCCCCCCCCCCCCAAGGAATTTGATATTTTAGTAAATTTATCTGTCATCGCAGGTCAGACTCAAAAGAATTTAAAAAAAATACTCAAAACCTAAAATAGCTTGTCAAATTTTATTACAATAAAAACACGTATAAGTAAACACTTTAGGTACATAAACTAATAATTATAAAAAAAAAATTCTAATTTACCAATTTATCTATTTTTTCCAAGTCTAATTTGCAAATTTCGCAATTTTTTTCTGCGGTCAATTGACGAATTGATTTTGCGTCGCGCTGCAAAAAAAATATAAGCAAATAAATAAATAAAATAGCATGGTCTTCCCTTGAAAATTAAACAAGAGAGAAAAATCATGCGTCAAGCATAGATTATGAAACACTTTCCAACACATCAAGAATGCTTTAGCAAAACAGCCTTTCAATAACGTAAATAATGTATCTAATTAAACATTTTAGAAAACATAAGGACTTTTTCCTAGAAATCCACACAAACTTTGCAATTATGTAAAATAGCAAAGGAAATCGAATCAGGTGAAACTTGCGCGTGAAGTGTTGTGCTATGGTATATAAGAGCATGGCCATTAGCCAAGAGATCATTAAGTAATCTGTGTTTTCCAAGAATAGAGCCACAAGAGGAGTGTCTATGTATTATTGTGTACAAGTTTTACGAAAACAATATTCATCAAGAAGCAAGTCCATCGTGAACTATTTATTTTCCGAAAATATCACCAAACGAACTACATACGATGTTCTAGAATGTTACTAGGAGGGACTCTCGTCCCAAAAAGAACTGGGAACGGGTAGGATTGCAAAAAAATCTCCAAGCCAGAGTTAGAGCAGTTGAAAGGACTGTATGACGAAAACGACCGAGTATTAATCCATCCCATGCCTTCGAAATACAGTGTTTCACCTCACCACCAACAAAAGACAGTCACTAAGAACCTGAACATCAAATATTACCGATAGGGGGAAACGTACTTAAATTCTTTTGTACAGCCCTGTATATGACATACAGATTTTAATACACGCCGCATATTAATGCTGAAATTTAATTCAAGCAATGCTTAAGCTACTTAAATTACGCTTCCATGAGTTAATATCCATAGGCGATTATATATCCAGTTCTTTGCATAGTCCTGTATATGATTTTATTTATATGCAGCAAACTTACCTTAGTATATAGTTGAGCTTGAAAGGCAACTTGAAGCTGCATAACTCAAATTAAAAATAACATCTTTAAGCAATTCCTGCTCTTTCTCAATAATGCTTATGAATTTTTCTGTGTGTCTTACAAATTTAAAAATTGCTCTGTATATGTTCTATTGAATTTATGCACACTATGTAGTATTCAAAAATTTAGTTAAACTAAAAAACCATACCATAAGTGAAAACGGACTTGCAGCAATCATTCCTAATAGCCAAACTTCGCATACAGATTTGTTCCCGAAATCTTTTATGTGTCCCTGTAAATGAATGATAAATGCAATCCCCATCCTATTTTACTGCAAGCATTTTGTTGTTAGCTTCAGTAATGTATATCAGTTTCATCATGTTTGAAATAGTGCAACATAATTGAAATACGCTGCGAACAGTTTTTACCCGTAGACCATCATATAATCGAACTCTTTTGCATAACCTTGTAAATGAGTGATGAATGTTTCGCACCCCATATTCTACAGAAAGTATGTATTAGCACCAGAGATGAGACGGACTCAACCCGGACCTGACACGGGTTTGATTTTTATACCAGCCTTCGGGCTCGGGCCCATTCTTTCTCAAATTGGCAATTTTATTTATTCTCGTACTCGTATAGAAACAAAAAATAACCTTTTTACCCCTTAAAAATTAATTATCCCATTGCAAGTCTTTTAATGCTATTTTGATCAGGAGGAAAGATAAATAGATTTTTTTTCTCTTTTTTTTCTTTAGTATTTGTCGAACATTATTTTGAAAGAAAACTTGTGATATTTGATGATTTATGTCTGTAGTTTAACGCGAGTAACGACCTGTTGATGTTGGCGGCAATCAGAATATAGCGCCATTAGGATAATGTTTAATTGAAATGTTTATTTATTATTACTTTTTTAAAAGATCTAACACGAAATAAATATTTTCTTTTACGCCAATCAGCATTAGCCTAAGATTTGCAAATTTTTTGTCGCCTATTGTCTGCGATTGTAATCGCTCTTTATATGAAAATAATGTTGGTGCTTCTTCATGCTTCTTCTTGAAGTCTGCTCATTCTGTGGCTCTGTTCTTCATATTCATACAATCACTTTCATACGTAAGTAGATAAAATTGGCATGCGTTGTTAATCCCGATTGAAAGCAATCAAGCAGCATTTCCTCTTTTTCTATAAAAGCATCGGATCTTTTCGGTAACGGTGTCAAATTTATAATTTAAACTGATTTTAAAAGCCATGATAAATGCGAAAGATGTACACCTTCTATAGGAAACAGAAAACGCTGTTCGATTCTTCGTCATATAAATCATAATTTCTGCAAATTTCATTAATTTATACATAAAATGCTCTTCGTTATTGTGTCCATCAGAGATACCTACTTGTTGCGGGAGAAAAATTTAAAAATCTTTTTAGGTAAGTATATTTCTATTTGACACTAAACGTCTCTTTTGATAAGATTTAATGTAAATTTCATAAAACTAATTATGTGCTAGAGATTAACAGTTGTTAAAAAATGAGATCTATTACATTTAGAACAGCTTTTAAATATGTATTTTTGTTAAACCTTTTTTTTGTCCGTGCATACTTTCGGTATCGGAATCGGGCTCTGATGCACAAACTTTTTCGGATTCGGATTTAAAATTGTTGGCCCCGGGCTCTGAAAAATGAGCCCGAACTCATCTCTAATTAGCACATCTCCGAAATTTTTATCAATTTCATTATGTTTGTAACGGAGTAACATTATTAAAATACGTCACAAATATTCTTTCTTCATAGACTATAATATAACGGAATACTTGTGAGTTCTCCTGGACGCGAACTGCAAGTGCTAAACACAACATTACATGTAGTAGTCATCTTTTAGTACACCCAAATAATGTATATAAATGTTATTATTTTTAAATACTGTAATACAACAATATTAAAATATACCGCAAATGATTTTACCCGATAGACCATAATCTAACGGAATACTTTTGAGTCCTCCTGTAAATGAACTATGAATGATACACACTTCATTTTGAATACCGAACATTCCATTGTAAGCATTAATAACACATATCAATTACGTGTCAATCCGAGTATATTTACGTTAGTTAGAGCATGACCAGACGGGCAGACAAACCCAATTCACTTTTCAACTGCGTTGGAAAGTGTTAAAAATATTTCTTGAAGAATCCAATGCTTATGAAAATGTTAAGAATGGCATGCTATTTCAAACTCTTTTTCCCAAACAAAATCTTGCCTCCTTTCCCCACTCTAAGAAACTTATTAAATGGCTCCCTGTCCTGTCCGTAAAGCCTGCAAAGTCAAAAAAATCTCCGTTTTAGACAGGTACCCTTCTTAGCAAGTATAATTATATAGTGCTTTCTTCATAGAAACTTAATTTTTTTTTCGTTTGCGAAACAATTCTTTTTTTGACAGGTTTCGTATTCGCAAGTTTTACAATAAATATAATATACCTATATACTCTACAGAGGTATACTATAGAAAGGATGTTTTAAATGCCTTTAAGAATACTTGTAAAAAGGGAAACTGTCTATAATATGATACTGTCTTAAACGGAAAAAATGTTAGTCACTATCTTGAAATTATACCTGCTAAGATAAAAAAAAACCTGCTTAAAACGGAATTTTTCATAGGTTTTCGTTTTGATGGGAGAGAGTACAGGCTCCCCCCGCCGCCGCCGAACCCCACCCCACCCTTGGCTATGCCACTGTTCTCAAAGACAGCTTTGCCCCCCCCC
This sequence comes from Maratus speciosus, assembly GCA_963932465.1. Lineage (NCBI taxonomy): Eukaryota > Metazoa > Arthropoda > Arachnida > Araneae > Salticidae > Maratus > Maratus speciosus. The sequence continues at coordinate 104,331,333 of OZ010786.1, read as the reverse complement.
CCCCCCAAGAAAATTCTGAAATGGCGCCCCTGGTCTAATGATAATGCTGACATTGTTGTAAATGATTTTGTTCTTGTTAAGTATTATGCTAAGAAAGCAGACATAAATTATATAGGAATAATTGCAGCTGTAGAAGACAATTTTGGTTTTAACGTACAATTCATAAGAAAAAAGAGTGAAAACTGGAGATTTAATTTTCCTAGACAATTTGACATAAGTTATGTTGAGGAGACAGATGTCCTGTTATAATTGCCAGCTCCACAAATAATTGGTCAGACAGTCTGGTTACTATTTGCAATTCAAATAGATTTATCAACATATAGTCTTTGTTATACTGCATATGTGGCCAACACGAGACTATTTGTGCTTATTATATTGTGTTTTATAGCTGTCCCATACCTCCCTGTTAGTACGGGGAGGTATGGGACACATTCTGAAAATTAAGATTGCCTTAATTATAAAATTGTTTTTCATGTTCATCTTGTATTCTATAAATTGAAATTTTTGTTGTTGTGTCAAACAAAGTTGATTTTCTTATTTTTGTAAAAAGTGTCCCATTCTTTTCTACTCTCCCCTATTTAATAAAAACATTAATACCTTTTTAGGGTTCCGTACTTAAAAGGTAAAAACGGAACCATTATAAGATCACTCCTGTAGCTGTCTGTCCGTCCATCACAGCCATTTCACTCAAAAACTGGGGAACATGGAAAGTTCAAATTGAGAGGGAAGTAATAAAGACTAATGACCCACATATTCACAAATCAAATTATTAAACATTCACAAATCTATTTAGGAACTAATCGGATGTGCCAATCCTAAAACTTTCTTCTATCTCATATATTTTAATATTTCAAAATGTTGTTACAGATGTCAGTATTTCATTTTTATTAGTTCAATACTATATCAACTTTGACTTTCATCTTAAATTTCTACTTCAGTCAATTAACCAGAGTAAAAAACGAGTTAATCTCGATCATGATATTTATTAAAATCACGAATAGACGCTAATAGTCGGCTTATTAGGATGGGAAGTTCCCGTCTATTCACGAGCCACTGGGGTACTATAGAACTACGAAAAATTACGACGATTACACAAAAATTGCTATTATAGCGGCCCCTTCCAGTGGAATTTTCCCACATTCAGGGAGGACCTTCTTGTCCTGGCCAAAAACATACGCAAAAAAATTGGTTAAATTCTATGCATATCTTCATACACTTTTTGAAGGTACAATATTCAAAATGGCACAAAAATCGCTATTACAGAGCCCCCTTCCGGCGGATTTTATCCAAATGAAGGAAGGACCTGCTTGACATGGCCAAAAACTTAAAAAAAATGGTTGAATTCTATGTATAACTTCATACACTTTTTACTGGTACAATGACGACAGACACACGGACAGACAGACATTTTCTATAAACATGTTTTTTGGGATCTCTGACCCCTAAAACGTGTAAATCCGTCGAAAACCTGAAGTTTCGATTACAATACTTTCTTCTATTGAACATAGAAGAAAGTGAAAATTTAGAGGGGCTAATTAAGTTACTGGAAAGAAAAAATATTTTCTCTGGATATCGTGTGAAAGCTTTCGTAAAGCTGAACACAAAAATACATTTCTTTTAATTTTAGGTACTATATTTTCAGAGATGTCCCCTCCCTCTATTTCGAATCTACTCAAACTAAAATTATGAAAAACTTAGAGGTAATAGACGTTAATTTAAACCTTGCAGGAAAGTTATAGCGATTACCTTACGTCATATTGCTTTTGAGAAAAGCGCCTTTTTCCGTTACACACAAATTTCGACTTGCTAGCACTCAGCAAAGGTGTTGAGGAGCACTAGAGGTACCTATCGTAGCAGAAGTATAAAAGCATTGTTGATAATGATTTTCGAAAAAAATCGTCGGTAATTAGCCGAGATATTAACCCTTAAAGATACGAACGGTTTGCACATACATAATGACTGGGACGGCGTACTCAGTGTACCATCTTCACGACTTTTAAAAAGATATAATTGTGTAATGCAATGTCCAGTAGCAGTATAAAAGCAATAAACTCCAAATTGTTAAAAACAAACTAATTTAATTAGAATTAATCACATAAATACTATGGGATTCACGACTAATTTGTATTGAGTGGAACTTTCAATACGCCTCCCGTGTCTTTAAAAGTTAATTAAAAAACTATCTTGAAAGACACGGCACGGACCAAGGCGGCGTTGAAACTTTGCGACTTCTTTTCGAAGAGCGCTTAGCACAATTAGAAGTTTAAACTTTGAACAAGTTTTTTTTTAACTACACTGTAAAAAGAAAAGATTATTATTACGCTGAATTTAGTTTTATGAAATTCCAAATGAAGTTTAAATATGCACTCTTTTATTGTCAGTACCGAATTAAGTTCATCATAAACAGATTAGGATAAGATTAAAAAAAAAAGAATTATACAGAATAGCAATATTTGATATTATTTAGCTCCATATCTCTTTGAACTTTTATGGTATACCTAATCATACTTTTCTAGTATATACAGACCCAACCCTAATTTGTATAGTTTTTTACAAAGTCTTATTCTTCTTTCAGGAACGATTTTTTTTTTAATAATACAATTAATAATTCATATATTTATTGTACGGAACCCTTTGAACGCGGGTAATACTCACACTTGACCGTTTATTTCATTTACAAAGTAAGAACAAAATTAAAAATAAATGTTTAACTTATCTTTAAAAAAGATCATGTAGTAGAATAATTCCTAGATAAGTAACGCAAGTCCGGAGTTTCAACGGTAGGAAAGATCGTCCGTCGTCTAACAGTGACGTCAAAAAATCGTCCGAAGGCTTTGTGTCAAGTAGGTGTTTAGCCTGGCACCCCTACCTCCTATATGTTGGCAAGGTGCATCTGCAGAACAAGATGAAATATCTTCATGAGCCGCAACCATATGACAAACATTAATCCCAGCATCGGTGAAATGAAATAGATATAATTTTGTTGTTATGAATTACGCCTGAAATATTGAATTTATTTAATTGCCTGAACTTTTGAGTAGTTCAGTGGTAGAGCATTGGTGCGCGGACGCTTCGAGTCCCAGCTTGGACAGTTTTTCAATCTGTTGGATTTACGCCTAATTGACGATGCAAGAATTCATGAAATTAAGTAAATTCAATATTGCAGGCGTAATTCATGTCTACCAAATTATATCTATTTAGATAGATGTTTAAGCAGACAAAATGCTTTAAATATAGTTAGATGAACAAGGTTTTTTTTTTTTTGTGTGTGTGTGTGTGTGAGAGAGAGAGAGAGATATTAAGGTGAATGCTGATAGTCGTCAATAAAGAGTAGAAGGTTAGAAGATTTAGATAGTTAATTATTTATTGGTAGCAGTAAGTAAAAAATAAGGCAGAAAATGCAATAGAGTCCTTCCTGCTCAGGCGGAAGAGTAGATATATTTCTCAATATATATATATGTATTTAAGTACATACTTCAGATGATATTAGATAAAGTGGTCTCATCGCTTCTAAATTTGCAATTTTGATGAGGAAGGTAATTTGCAGGGAACCCCGGATAGAATTGGGTTGATGCTCATTTTTAGCTCACAGGCTATCAAAGCCTGAGAGCGTATGTGCCCGCCGGTTCTGTATGTACGTACGTATGTATGTATGTACGTACGTAACGCGATAACTCTTGATAGCAACATCCTATTTGCTTCAAATTTTTTTTCTAGTTTCGTTCTGATAAGGCGCTTCCCTGATTAGTTTTAGGGGTTCATTGGTTAAGAATAAAGGGGGAAAAGGGGGGTTAGTCCAACCCCCCCCCCCTTAATTCAGATAAATGGGTTTTTCATGCAGAATTATTCGATTTGTCCCGAATTTGGTATACCGGCTTATTATGTTAAGGAACTTCCCTGATTAGTTTTGTGGGTTCATTGGTTAAGGATAAAGGGGGAAAAGGGGGGTTAGTCCACCCTTCTTAATTCAGATAAATGGGTTTTTTATGCAGAATTATTCGATTTGCTCCGAAGTTGGTATACCGGCTTATTATGTTAAGGAACTTCCCTGATTAGTTTTGGGGGTTCATTGGTTAAGGATAAAGGGGGAAAAGGGGGAAGGGGTTAGTCCACCCCCCTTAATTCACTTAAATGGGTTTTTCATGCTGAATTATTCGATTTGCTCCGAAGTTGGTATACCGGTTTATTATGTTAATGAACTTCCCTGATTAGTTTTGGGAGTTCATTGGTTAAGGATAAAGGGGGAAAAGGGAGGTTAGTCCACCCCCCCCCCCTTAATTCAGATAAATGGGTTTTTCATGCAGAATTATTCGACTTGCCCCGAAGTTGGTATACCGGTTTATTATGTTAAGGAACTTCCCTGATTAGTTTTGGGGGTTCATTGGTTAAGGATAAAGGGGGAAAGGGGGGGTTAGTCTACCCCCTTAATTTAGATAAATGAGTTTTTCATGCAGAATTATTCGATTACCGATTTTGGTATACCGGTTTATTATGTTAAGAAACTTTCCTGGTTAGTTTTGGGGGTTCATTGGCTAAGGATAAAGGGGGAAAAGGGGGGCGACTCCACCCCCCTTAATTTAGATAAATGGGTTTTTCATGCAGGATTATTCGATTTGCTCCAAATTTGGTATACATGTTTATTATGTTAAGGAGCTTCCCTGATTAGTTTTGGGGATTCATTGGTTAAGGATAAAGGGGGCTAATCCCCCTTCACTTATTTTTTGAGGGGCATTATTCTTTAAAATAAGAGTATAATATACAATTAGTGCGAAGAGCCTGTGAGCTCAATGCCATCAGTTTAGCTGGGCACTTTTCTTTTTTATTTACAATCTAATCCAAACCCGGATCGACCTGACCCGCAAGTAGGATCAAGTGTAAGTGAAATCGGGCTACCAGACCCGATGTAAGACTTTCAAATCAAAATATTTCCCCGGACGACAATTAAATGTTGATACCGATTGGGGGCATTTGACCCGCCGGAACCCCTCTAGTGCCGCCCTTGGGCGCCTCTAAAATATGCTAGCTCCAAAGCATAATCCTGTCTCCCAGTATATGCCGAAAGGATTTTTTTATTTGTTGACGTGCAGCGAAAGTATTGCCAAATGCATAAGTGTTAGTAATTAAACTGTCTTATAAGAGACCTATACGATATTCTCGGATACACTCAGATAATGATGTTAATTTGATCGCCCAAAGTTCCTCATTCTAATAAGTGTAGCTGTGAAATACAAACATACAGGCAGATTTTAATATAAAATATAATGCTCCATAATTTTGCAAAGATAATCTAAAAATAACTCTCAACTCCCAACATTAAATTTTCTTAAACATTAAAATATTTCATATTATTTACTAAAATTACTTAAAGTAGCATGCTGTTACGGTTTAACTTTTAAAAAATACCATTTTAAAAAATTACTGCAAATCATCTCCCATTTGTTTACTAGACACGTGTCAGACAATCACAAATATTCATTCGATGCCAAGTTTAGAAAATGTTTCGGATATAGTTGCTTGGAAACTTTTCAAGTACTTACCTGAATGAATGATAAAACACTCTGTATTTTTGGACATGAATGTTTCAACAGACTGCTTTGAATCCAATTATTTTAAAGAATTTTTTTAATACTTTATAGTACGAAGGGTAATTAATATTTAAGCAAAGGCTATAAAATGTATTCCCAATTTATTGAAGTTTCCTAGACATCTAAAAAGTACATTTGTATTAAAGAAAGAAATTAATTTTTTTCAATTTTTACTTGAAAAATACATCCTTTTTCTTCTAAAATGACTTTTTATAAACATTTTCACTGCTTGAAAAACCTTTTTTCGATGATATAGACTTGTGTTGTAAGTCGCTCCACTTTTTAGCATATTACAGTTGGCAATATGAGTACAGATTCAAAGAGAGAGGGAAGAGAAATAGTTTATCAAATGTATCAAAATATTGGTTAAGGAATTGTGTGTATTTGATAGAATTAAAAAAATAATTATTTGATTATAATCGTTATTTGATTAATAACGTTTTGAATTTAAACTTTACGCATATATATACAGTCAGACCTCTATTTAACGAACCTCTATTTTACGAATTTCTGTATTCTGCGAACTTTTCCTTGGAACCAAGAACATTTTGCGAATTGCTTCGTAAAATAACCTCCAAATAGCGAAGTGCATTCTCTATTTAATGGACTTTTTCTTGTGATCAATTTTTTTTTTCTGGACATTTCAAACTTATTCTTTCTTTTAACACATTTTTTAAAAAATGTGGATACAGTGAGAAAAAAGAAGAAATTAACCATGATGTACTGAGTGATGATTATATTTAACTTAATTTTGAAACTGAGACCTCGGAAACACTATCCGAATTCGATATTTTCGACAGTGTGAAAAATAAAAACAATACAGCAATGAATTGCGATGAAGACGAATATGATGATGATAGAAATGATCATTATGCAGGAATTAACAAAACTTCATATGATGACATGCTAAAATCATTTTAAACAATCCGACGCGGATTATAGTTAGAAGGAAATACGCATGAAGGGGTTTTTGGTGCATTGCAAAGATGCGAGACGTATTATGAGAGAAAGCACTTTTTTAAATAAAAAACTCAGGCAAAATTAACAGAGTTTTTCATAAATTAAATTTAAGGACGCATATGTTAATGTATGGTTAAAATTATTTATAATAATAATAAATGCGATAATGTCATTAAAATTCGTTAATTTAATGTAAAACTATTTACTTTAAACAGAAAATACAGTATATTCCCGGATAATGTTTTGTTTTCCTTGCAGACTTCGAAGATTTAAGCACATTGAAAAAATGAATTGATGATGGATATTGGTGGGTAAAATAAATAAAACAAATCGATATAATTTATAAAAAAAATGTGATTAATTATTTTTGGTAAAGATATTTAATGTTTATGAATTTTAAAATCTGTGTTATGCAGTTTAAAGTATTTTAAAAGGTGAATCTCTATTTAACGAATTTTCCATATAACGAACTTTTTTCCGAGATTTAGCGACTTCGTTAAATAGAGGTTCGACTGTATATTCATATATATATGCATGTGTATAAGTATCATATATATTATTTCTGTTGTCAACGTCCCTTTGACTATGCATCTACAAAACGCAGAACATTAAATGAGGTATCATTCGAAAGGTTTTTGAACCAGCTTCTGACGTAATACCCTCACATAGGGCTACTATAATACAGGCTGAATCATCAAGCATTTTGTTTCCCACTTAGACCAATCAGCGATCGTTGCCCACGTGGCTGGAAGTCAAGGCTCCGGAATCGGAATCGTGGGCTCAGACCCATTTTTGAGCAAAAGAGTGAGTCTGTAAAACACAAGCCGACTCAGACTCCAGATTTTTATTTTTATTTATTTATTTATTTTTTTGGTTAGACATTTTAAAGTGAAATTAACTAATTATATGTAATTTTAAATCTATAAAATGAATTATTATTGTTATTTATGGACTATATTAGGCTACTCAAGTTAAAGATGACCGATTTCCTGCGGTGTACAAAGTAGATAAAGGGGTAGGTACAGGGTACATTTAGTATATAAGAACTGCCCCTCATATTTTTGGGGTTTACGGATAGAACCGGAGATATAAAGGTCTAGAACGACCCAAACGAAAATGAAGGCATTTTTTCAAACAGGCCGTGTAAGTAGAATTAAGACAATTTATGTTAACGGGCCGGATCAGACTGACAAAAAATTGAGCAGGCTGACAAGCCCAGTATAACAAACTAGCAGAACTACCCGGCTTCGCCCGTGTCAATTTTAAGGAGCCCTCCAGGTAAAATAAATTAAAACGAAATAATACGCGGCATTCACAATAACTGGAATTTGTACATTCCCATTCACAAATCATTAAAAAGACAATCAGAAAACATGACGTTATTGTCTCGCAACCATAGTAAAATCCCTGAGCTTTAATAACAGTATACGCGTTTTCTGTGGTGGGTGCAAGAGAAAAATATGATAAAAAAAAATCCACCAAATCGCGCAGCATATAGTGAAATTGTCGTTTGTATAGTATATATACACATTATAAAGTAAAAGCACTATGTCAGTGCCCATAAATTGTGCCCCATAAATTATAACAAATAAATTGTGCCTTTACTGACTTCTAAACACAACACAATTTCATTTTTTACAGTGTCGAATTGAAAAAAGTTCTTTCAAATAAAATTTGTTTGAAATTCGTATCTCAATTTTCTGATTTTAATGGATTTTAAAGTAATTTTCAAGCATGGATATTTTTAAAGGTGCGTTCAACCCGATTATGAAAGATGAACCCGTTTACTCTTAATGCAATAGTATAAAGAAAAGACATGTCTATGAGTAACGCTGGTATCATATTTTCGGTGGCAACAACCTAACACAACAATAAATTTCTTTTTTACTGCAATTTAACCTCTAAACATCGCACTTTCGATTGTTCCACCCGTCTTATGGAAAATAAAAGTACTTTCAGTAATATTTATCTAAATTTTTTATGGATTAACAGATTTTTTATGGATTTTAAAGTAATTTTCAAGCATGAATATTTTTTAAATATTCTTGAAACCCAATTACAAATTATTTACTCAGTTATTCAAAAACATTGTAAATAATTCAGAATTTGTTTGTTTTCGTGTAATATTCGATAACCGAATTGGCAAACGAAAATAAAACACCATATTTAAAATAAAATAAACCACGAATTTAACAGATATCAAATCAAACTACTCAAAATAATCTAATAAGTATATATTTTTTAACTTTTTAAATTAAAATGCATGTTTTTTTTTTTTTTTTTTTGTCACGCGTAACAGAAATATACGATTTCTCACAGTACGGGGGAAAATACAATACATGCATCAATTATAAGCTTTGATTAAAATATTAGATCAAGAGGGTTTCCACTCTAAATAAAACATCCTCTTAAACGTAAACGCCCCACCAGTGGCCGAGAGGTTCTGCTCTCGAAGCTGGTAGACGGGAGGTGCTGGGTTCGAACCCAATCGCGCCCGTCGGCCTAACCGTTTCGGAGTTTTCGTGGTTTTCTTCGAAACCGTGGATTCCCATGCGTAAATACGGGTTAGGTTCCCTTAGAAAGACCCCCACGAAGGGCACTCCCCCACAGGGCCTATATCCCACGTGTTGATAATCGGCCGTCATAAACACAAGCAAACAAACAAACTTAAACGTAAACTTAAATTTTTCATTAATAGAAATTAAATCTACAATGATTAGATGAAATGATGTCATTTTCCAAAAATTTTAAATCGTGACATCAGCCAAGAAATTTTTTGAAAAGGGAACTAACTTTTATCTTTTTACTATAAATCACAGAAAAGGTAACTACTGAATCTAAATCAATACAACACTTAGCTATAACGTATAGCTATAAGATATGGCTGTAGTATACAATCGAAGTAGTAAATAAAATGTAGGAGCCATTTATTTTTACAGTGATTTTGACTACACGTTGAAAAGATTTGACAGAATGCGACGTCATATCTAGGCTTTATTTTCTTTTTCCTTAATTGTTTTCATGAAATTTTACTGTCTGTATTAAAAGTAGATGTTTTAATCTAAAAAAAAACATTCAAATTAAGGTGCTACGTTATTTTACCGCTCTTATAGTTAAAGTTTTTATTTTATATATAAAAAGAAATTGCATTTCCTGTTAAGAACGACGTCAATTTCAAAAATGCTAAAATATAGCAAGAAAATCTGAATTTTTATTGGCAAATAAAAAAAAATTACACGCATTGGTGTGGCAACAGGAAAGAAACGATTTAATTAGAAATTTTAAAAAGCGATATTTCTATAATGTTAAATTATGTAAGTTGGTAGAAAAAGGGGATAAATAGTGGTCTGATGATTTTTTAAAGTTGACAGTGATCTTTTCCACATTCTAAAACGTATGTACATGAAATTTCGTGCAAATTGGTCAAAAATTGAAGATTTGTATACCGGACATAACACAAAGAACGGCTTTTATATATATAGATTAGAAAGAATCCAACTATGCCGATAAAATAGGAGGAATTTACAATATGCAATAGGCATGATTGGAATGAGAATAGACATAAAAGCACGGCGAAACGTTTTAAGGGACGAGCCTTAAAATTTCGGCTCATGCAGATCTCCTATCGGAGGTTAATGCGAAAATTATAAATTTCTTCTATTTTAGGAGGCAAAAGGACTAAGAACCAAATATAGCATTGTAATAAAAGCCTTTTTCCGTTTTTTTTCTCTCCTCAAATTTTTCCAGTCTGTATGACAAAAAGTCAAAATTCTAAAATACCCTTCCTTTATTTATTTATTTTTGTGCGCAGGAATCAAAATAAGATGAAATTGTATTTTTTTTCTCCCCGAATCGACGGTACCCAAAATCAATAAAATAGTGAAATTTCGTTATCTTTTACCTTTTGAATTTCGGATTTTTCAGGTCTGCAGAACCCGATAATAAAGCCAAAATCGTAAACTTTATTTTTTTAAATGTAGTTTTTTTTTAATTAATTCATTAGGATCCACAGGATCCGAATTATTTCCAAAATAATAAATTTTTCATCTTTATTTTTCCTCCTTTCCATATAAGTTTTTCGAGTGTGGCGGAGCAAAATAACAACTAAATTGTAACGATTTCACTTTTTTTCTCAGTTCGCAGATCCAAAATAGTAAAATGTCCATTTTGTGTTCTTTAGACTTCGATAGTTGGATTTTTCGGGTTTGCGGGGTCGAAATTGTAAAATTAAAATAGCGGAAAATATATATGTTTTTTTTTTTTTGTTTGTTTGTTTTACTTTTGAAGCCCTAAAAAGATAATGCCAAAATAGTGAGATTTTAGCTTTGTTTTTCTTATATTTCAGCATTATTTTAACCAACAGGGAACACTAGTACCACAGCCCGAGTACTAGTGTTGCCAGCCCGGAGTCGGAATAAGAGTCGGCCATTTTACCCAACGACTCCGCAGCCCTGCTAGAAGTGCGTAGCCAATCGCCGTTCTTCTACCGACAATTAAATGGCGGCGTTCGTCACATTTCGTTAAAATATGTTTTTTTAATTAAAAAATGCAGTTAGTTAAAAATTAAATCAGCATTGTTTTCATAAATGAAATGGCAGTTTTTCTCAAATCAGTGTTGCCACAAAAATAAATACCGCATAAAAATAAATAGTGCAAAAAAAGTGAAGTGTGGTATATCCCCAATATTATAATTTATGATTAAAAAGTAAATTTGAATTTGAAAGGTTTAGAAAAATAGATACCATCGATCGACCAAAGCAGTGGTATTTCACGTGTAGCATAAAAGTTATGCTTTGCTATATTAGATTAAATAGACGCTTTCAGCAGGGGCGTCGCCATGGGGGGGGGGGGGGTATTGGGGGGGAGCCCCCCCCCCCAATATTTGTGAAGTTGGGAAATTTGAGCTTAGAGTTGGGAAATTCTGGATTTTTGAGACATTATGAAATTTTTATTGTTTTGGTGATTATGTTTCGGACTGAGTACTGTAACAGTAAGCAAGTTAAATTATCAAAAGAAATACAAAAAGAAATCAGCCACACTCAATCTATCATTGTATTTTTCAGTTCTACAAAAATATTATACATCTACCAGACCTAAATTTCTCTACTCCTATCCACCAACAGCTGACTATCCAGTTCCTTTATTTCCTTCAAATCTTTGTTCCTTTCTCAAAAGCCCCACCAGTGGCTGAGAGGTTCTGCTATCGAAGCTGGTAGACGGGAGGTGCTGGGTTCGAACCCAGTCGCGCCCGTCGGCCTAACCGTTTCGGAGTTTTCGTGGTTTTCTTCGAAACCTTGGATTTCTATGCGTAAATACGGGTTAGGTTCCCTTAGAAAGACCCCCCACGAAGGGCACTCCCCTAGGGCCTATATCCCAAGAGTAGATTAAGCGGCCATCAAAAATCAACCATCAACCAACCTTTCTCAAAAATTTCACCTTTCCTCTCTTTCCCCTCCCAAAAGAGAATCCAGCTATTTTAATCCAAAGGGATTGCAGCTTCTTTTGAAAATTGGAGATCACTTGTAGCACAACAGATAGGAATGTAGTCACCTACTTGAAACACAGCTGGGCAAGAAGATGTGATGAATTTTCAAATTGCACTAATTTTGCGATTTTTGGACAATATTTTACTCATTCTCGTGATTTTTTTGCTCCGAAAATGAGTTAACCCTTCGCTGTCAAGACAAAAGCATTATATGAACAAATGTAAGAAGTCGTTAGTTTAGATAAATTTGCGACATCTTACCTTTATTTGTGTGCGGAAATATATATATGTCCTGTTCATTTATATTTATAGGTGTTTAGGAAATTTTAAACCAAAAGTCCAGTGTTGTGTGTTTAAAGCTGTTCTAAAAAATTACTATAAATCTTAGCACGAAAGAACCCTTCATAATAGGAAAAGAGTTTTCGTGCAAGATTTTGGAGCATCTAAAAATCCATTCGAGGATGAAAAAGGTAAAAAAGTGGATGATTTGAATTTTGAACAGAAATATGACCATGAAAGCAGTCCATCAACTGAAGGAAAAAAATCGACATACAGGTTGACATAAACACTGACAGGTTGCACTTGAATAAATTTTGAAGAAATAAAGATTTCCTTATAGACAAGTTCATAAACAATTATGAATATTAGGATGTGATTGAAGAAGCTGACTTCTGAAAGCACCGTGGGAAAACGGTTTCACCAAATGGAATAGATAAAAATAATAGCATAGCAATAACCATTGATACACATAAGTTTTACAGGGAAGAGTTATAAGAAATACAAGAAAATTTCGGCAATTTAGTAATGGGCTTAAATGAGAATGTTTCCTATATAAGGAGAATATTGCACCAATACATTCCATATTTAAATTACAATTGTGCAAGGCAAATTTGAGTATCACTAACTTAGAAAAGTTAATAATGTTTCCACCTGGATATGAGAAACCGGATGTACATGACTTGCAGAGTCAAATAGAAATAAACCAAATCCCAACTCACTTAACAAACCTTTTACTCATGCCATGAAATTCAAAGCTATTTGGGTAACACTGTCAAACTATATACTCGTACCTTAACATTCACAGCAGCTTATCTTTTTGGCGTTGCATCTAATGAAAGAATCTTTAGTCAAATAAAAATTTAAAAATTATATATTGCAAGCTACAATGTGAGGTCTGACAGACTTGATAGCCTAATGCTTTTAAAATGTGAAAGTGAAATAGTGGATTTTATTAAACTGAACGATGTTAGGTTAGCTTCATCAGGGTTAGATTCTTTGAAGACCAAAAGAATTGATGTTAAATGAAAACAATTTGGATGTGCCAATCCCAAAACCTTATTCTATCCCATACATGTTAATACTTCAAAATTTGCAATCACAATGTTAAAATTAAATAACAATTCTATGCCCATAATAATGAATTCTAAAGGTTTAATTATGTGCATTTAATTAATAATTCGTTTAATTGTGTGCATTTAAAAAGGAGATGGAAGCATCGCATTTTTCAAACAAATCATTGAATTTCGACACCCATGCTCTTAGATGTCTGCAACCAAAATTCCAAACCCAAAGAGCTCAAAAGTGATACCTTTGGACAGTATACACCCAAGCCTAATAAGGAAGTGTAACAGAATATGAAGTTTGACAAAATTTCCGTGCATTAGTTTTTTAGATATAGTTAACGCGAAAATCGTGAAAAATGCTGCACAGCAGTACCACAGATATATACAAAAACCTAATAAGCACTAAATTATGTCAAGGTTTAACAGAATATGAAATTTGATCAAATTCTGTGCAACAGTTTTTGAGATATAACTATCGCTAAAATCATGTAAATCGTGAAAAATACAGCATAGCAGAGCCACCTTTTGGGTAATTTACACCAAAAACTAATTAGCATTAATTTTTATCAAGGTATAACTGAATCTAAAGTTTTATAAAATTCCGCGAATTTTAGTTCTTGAGATAGAGCACCCACAAAATTTGTGTCACATTCACACAGACAGACATTTTCTAAAAACAGTCAAATCATGTTCAGGACCTTCTAAAACATATCAAACCGTTGAAAACCAGTTGTAGAATTTTTTTTACGAATTCAATACTTTCGTCTTGTGAAAACAGAAGAAAGTAAAACGCGTGTTTGTTTTTTTATTAAACAAACCAATAATTAGAATTTTTATGTTTCTAGTTTCAAAATTTTTCTTTGGAAAGGAATTTTTTATGCATAAGCTTCATTATCATTATTATACGCTTTGTGCATATCACTTTAGTTGAAAGTTGGAGGAATTTGTTTCAAGTTGGGAAATTTTCGAACTCTCCCCCCCCCCCCCCGAAAAAATATATGTAGCTACGCCCCTGGCTTTCAGTCTGACGTCAGTCATGACATTTTGTTTGGAATCTGACTCCAAACAAACGGTTTCTATGCGTCATTTCTTTTTAAATATAAATCGTAGGAAATGTTACCAGTACATATCAAGTATTAAAACACTTAGATGTGAGATATAGATATCAGATATAGCTGTAACACACAAACAAAATAGAACATACAACATAGCAACCGTTTGTTTGGAGTCAGTTTCCAACTAAAACGTCATGACTGACGTCACGACTGAAGTAGTTTATTACATTTTATATGCATTCCAGTTATTTATTTATTTATTTATTTATTTTTTTTTTTTTTTTGTCCCGTGTTTTTCTCGAAGCGATGATATCCTTTAATGCAGTTAAAATGTGATTAATTTTTTCTTGAGCGTGCCAAAGAATGTCTACATTTTAATGGGGGTTTTATTTAAATTTTACATGTGCATTATTTGTTGGTTATTTTCTTTGTTTCTTCATGGAAGTGTATATTCGTAATCTGTGGTAAACCAGTGGATTACGTAACGTAAGGATTATCTTCCAATTAGATATACATTTCATCAGAATTTACAAAAACTGTAAGCATTTATTTTAATATTTCATTATGTTGTTAATAAAGAAGAACGTCGAATATAGCCAGCCAACTCATACCAATTAATACAGATAAGATTACGATGTTTCATTCTTTCTTTTTTAATTCAGAACAGGGTTGGGAAAACCGAAAAATAAATAAGATCATGCCTCGACTTTACTCCCAAAACTAACGGCGCTGATTACACTAGTCAGCAAAAAAAATTAAATTTTTTCCTTCCTGCAAACTAAATATGTAAAGTGTACACATCTAGTATTCCTAATTCTAAATACAGTAAACTCCGTTTAAGACGGAATCGATCGGGACCGAAGAAATTTCCCGCCGTAGACAATATTCCGCCTTATGCAACATACTCCCCACCAGAAAATAAAATTAAAAAAATTAAAAAAACGCACAAATTGTATATATTTTTTTATGATCGCAACATTAGTATCAATCTTTAAAATTAAGATTTTAATGAAGTAATACTTTTTATTAAATTTATTGTCTTTAATAATCTTGAAAAACATTATTTGAAAACTGAAATAAATGGTATCGATATGAAATTACTTCAGTTCTAGAATTTAATGAAAAACATTAACAATTACAAACCTCAATTTTAACGAAGTAGTTTAGAGAGTCGGAAAATAATCTTTTATCAATTCATTTTTTTCATTCGGTTTACCAGGCATTCTTCAGTAACACATTGCAAGTCACATTGTGTTACTGATTTTTATGGTTAAAAATTATCATTTAAAAATATTCATTCATATAAAGAAATATTTCTTCCCCTGCCTCTCCCTCTCACTTGGATTTTCATGAAGCATATTTTATTTCTAAAAATTCTACTAATCTTGTCAATGATCTTCCATCATCTCCTTTCCTATCTCCAGCGTGGAAATTACTTTTGTAATTCTTTTCCCTTCTCTTTTTATTTTGTTTAAAAAAAAAATTAAAAAAAAAAAGGATCTTTTGTTTTTTTCTTGTTTTATTCTTTTATATTTCTTTATTTATTATTATTATTTATATTTTCTAATTTACTTCTTTTAATTCTTTTATTTCCATTTTTTCCCTATCAATTTCTCTTCTATCTTTTTGGCAACACCTTTCTCTTCTACATGTGCCTCTTTCAGCTAGCGCCATCTGTCGGATTCTTTGCAACATTCTTTACCTTCAGTTCATTTTTGACCTTGTTCGCTTGCGGACACGTGTTTGTTATAGCTGATGACAAGCTGTTATGTTTTTAGCTCGAAACGTGTCTTGTGTGTTGTTTTATTTTATGGTGATTTTTTACAAAGTTTTATTATTTTAATTACTTCTAATCGCCAGTTTTCGGTGCTGTTTTGCTATAGGTCATACTGATTATGGAAACTAAAGTGGGTGAGTGGAAATTGAATACGAATATTTCATTAAAAGTCGTATTATAAAAATTCTAGAACAGTACATAAATTATATCAAATTTTCAAGCATGAAATTTGAAAACCGTCAAGATGACGGTATTAGTAGTTCTAGTATTAAGGGACAGCTTTTTAAGACCGAAACCGATTTTCTGTGATCTTCATATTTTCGGCCGAAAATGAAAATTTCCAAAGAATTTTTTGTAAGAAATTAATACATACATAAATAAACACAAATTAATTATACGTGTTTATTAAATATACATAATTATTACATAACTATACGTGTGGCCTAAGTTGGCTGTCTTTGCATCTGACTTAAACTTTTTATTTTCATATAAAATAAAATGTAATTAATTCATCAACGACACAGAATGATTTTCTAATTATACGAAGTTCATCTAATTAAAAAATGTTTTAGGTATACATATCTCGAATTATCTTTTATAATGATTTTTGTAAATGACCATCTGTTACATACAAGAGCTTTCTCAAAGAGTATTCTAAACACTTCTGCGATTTCAAACTAAAAATTTTCTATTACTGTTAAGTCTGCTGCTTTTAATAAGCACGTGACAAGCATTTTAACAAGTACGTGATAAGCACGTTTTAATAAGCATCTAAAAGTTTAGTCATTCAGGCATTGCTTGCTTTATAATTTGCACTCACTTCTTGTTAGTCATGACTGATAATTAAAAATAGTGAAATTCATAACAATAGATAAAGAGTGTCTCATTTGAGTCGATATAGCTCAATTCAATGAACAATGTTGAAAATTTCCGAAAGTAAAAAAGAAATGTTTGGAATACAGATAGTTTCGGCCTAGTTTCGGTCCCGCCGAATTTCCGACATTTTCACCGAAAACGAAATTTAATTTTCGGTCGATCTCTAGTAATAATATTTTCCGTTATGTTCTTAAATCAAAATCTAGAAGGTAAGAAAGCTCCGAAAATAGTTATGGACACCCTGTATATTCAACGAATAAAAACTTTTTCTCGACATATTTTATAACTTTTTCCCATTTTATTGGCAAACAATAAAACCCTGTTGTAACAATATCTCCGATGAAAGCATATCGGATGCAAACAAAATATTCGAGGATCCTTGGATCTATGCCGTGAATAATGAATTAATATCTCATTCTTTTGTGTGCTTGCAAGAGAAACGTGATGTTTCCGGGAAAAAAAAAAAAAAAAATCTGCTAGCTTAATTCTTTGTCGCCGATTAAAAATTCTTTATTGCTAAGGATATATTCTAAGGACACATAGATAATTAAGATGACCCAGATTTTTGGTACGATACGCGTCAAGAGTGGAAAAACATTAAGTAACTTTCAGGTGAAAATAATTGGTTACTGAAAAATATATACATACGATAAATAAATAAAAGTTAATTCTTTTATGAGACTATCATAACGAATTTGTTCAAATTATTATCCCATCGCTAAAACCTAATATCTAACGTAAAATACAGGATGGATACAAATTAGTTGGGTATAAATAATGGTTTATCATATAAAAATATGCAGTCAAACATTAGGATATAATAGATTATAAGATTGAGAAGCTCACAAATTTTACCTTTTTCGACAAGTTTTCGATGTGGCCGCCCTTCATCACTCTGCAGATGTCCCTTTTGTAAATGAGGGCATTTTGAGGTGTTCACATCGTTCCAATTAAGTGTAATGTAGTTTCGTGATTTCAATTCAGGAAAATATTCTCAAAGCGGCGGACTAACTCAGATCTCTAATGACCCCATAGATTGAAATCTAGAGTTGAAAAGATAGATGATCGTGGTGGCCATGGAATAACAACTCCGACAAATCTAAACTGAGCTTTTCGCACTGGCTAGAGAACATCCCCAACTGCCAGTTCTGGATTTTGACAAAAGTGGTATCGTTCGAAAGCTCTTGTCACAAGGATAAAAAAATGTAGGGGAACTATACTCCCGAACCCAACAGTTCACGAGATACGGACTCTTTTCTGTTTCGGAAGAAAAGAAATAAAGAAGGGAAAACAGCAAGAGATTCTTTCAAAAGCTATGGATTTTTGATAAAATTTACATTGCGCCGATTTTATTGCAAGCAGATTAGTTAATTATATTAACACGTTGACCACCAGACGGACCTGATCCACTGCAAAATATTAATTATATACACGGTGTCCCCATCAAGACCGCCCAAACTCTGCGCAACAAGATTCCTCGTTTGAGACGCATTAAAAATGCCGAAAGTATCAAACCTGTATGATAAATAGTCTTCGAGGAAAATGCGACGTGGATTGGATGTGGCGGTTCGGTTTTATGAGCGCCATGATCGCAAGATGTGACACTTGTGGAAATCTATGTGGATACCTATACAGTAGGAGTACCGATTACCCGAGTCCCGCTTAACCGAGTTATTTTCTTCCGATGGACTGATTGCTTCTATTGTTATGAAACAGCCATTATAAAAGACGTGTTAGGTGAAGATTAAAGAGCAGTCGTAAAAAGTTAGAACTCTGATTTTCTGGTCAGAATGGGGAAAAAAAATGGCCATGATATATTTTTTTTCAAGTCAATCATTCTACGGCGATATGCGCGGTGGACATTTTGAACATTCTGTTACGTAAAAATATGCAAATATCAATGTTCATGCTTTCAATAAAGATTTTTTTTTCTTGCACCAGGTATGATGGTCTTTCGCATTTTTCTCGAAAACTATGAGTCGTAGACATTGGTCATTTTTTATTTTTCCAAGCAAGGAATCTGGCTGTGCAGAGTTTGGAGGGTCTTGCTGAGACACCCTGTATTTAACTTTTCAACTAGATCGTAAAATGTATCAATATTCCCGTTTCATAGCAATAAATTGTCTTCGATGAAAATATTGATGGCACATGTATGGCAAGGGCGTCCGGGAAAATATTGCTGGCATACGTATTCGTGTGCCATGGTGTTTAATGCGTTAAAGATTATTTCCGTAATAATATAATTTATACATGAATTATGCTGAGTTATTTTTTGTATGCAGTTAAATGAAAAATATTTAGTAGACTTTTAGCCATTATGGCCTAAAATTGAAATAAAAGGGGGTAAGATATTCACTATATATCTGACGATAATTCAGAAGAATTAGCTGAAGTTAAACATTTTTATTATTGGTAAAGATAAAATTACAAAATGGCGTAATGTAGAATTGCCAAGAATATAAGTTGCAAAAATACTTTCTGGCTTTTTGGAAAAAATATAGAAGTTGAAATTAAACTTCTTTAAAAACACATTTTCTTATCTTTGTCGTTTCATTATTAATAAAGTGTGCTTACCTAAACGTATATTTCTATTTGCAAAGAATAAAATTAATTTTTTTCCTTTGATATGTATCATGTGAAATGTAACATGGATAATGTTTTTCTAACTTGCGTCTTTAATTTTCATTATGAAATACCTTGCATTTCTAACAGTATAACTATGAAAAATGAAGAACTCAAAAATGGGTAAATCGATGTACTCATATCGAATTGAGTAGATTTGGATAAAAAATGAAGCGATGTTTTCTTAATTTTGAAATATCGCATGTTATCAAACCCGAACGAAACTATAATTTTGTACTTTGTAATGGTGCATTTCATTCATGGCGTCATAAAAGATGTTCATTAATAGAAAAACTATGATATAGGGGAGATGGGGGCACATGTGAACAGTTCGCATAAACATAGCTTTTTCTCATAACTGGATTAATTTCTATAAACAAAAACTACTTAATATAGTAAACAGAATTTTCTTTTACACATGGTAATTTTTTTTAAATCACCTGTATAGTTTTTCTTACATTTTTTAATAGTTTTATAAATTCATAAAATTGTTCACATGTGCCTCATCAGCGGGGTAGTTGTGAACACACGTGGGGCACATGTGAACACAAGGAAAAAGTATCCTATAACATGCTTTTTATTCTGTTATTCATTTGTCATCGTAATCATTAGTTATATTACCTTTTAAATTCACCACAAAGAAAAAAATATACCTATATTTCTCTAGTTTCTGGGTGATATGTTTAAGCAAAAGATTATAAAATGAAAATAAGTAGATTTGGAGGGGAGAGGCTTAGATGATTCATTAAATATTGTTGCAATAAAATAAAAAAATAAAGAAGCAATTTTAAAAAAGAAATTAAAACTTTTAATTTTGCTTAAAGTTTTTTGTTTGGGGTAAATTTTAAGGAATGGGCATTTACATACTATTTATCGGAAATCTGCCGAAATCCGAAAGATTTTCACTCCTGTATTTGCCTTATTTACTTGTAAATTATAGATAAAGAAGGGTTTTTTAATGATTAAAAAAATCTCGACTACAACCCCCGCCCAACTTCTTTTGCTTTTGAAAGAGAAGGGGCGGGGGTACAATCAGAATTTTACGGTAGTTATCAGTTTAAAAATTTTACTTTCTTAAAATATTACTGGTATTTATGGATATGGTATTTTGAATGGATAGTTGCATTCAAAGCGTCATATACATAAGTGTTTTAGAGATGGAAGTAAGCTATCATTGCAAGGTTTGAACAAATGTAACAGACAAATTTGCAAAGTTGTTCAAGGTAATACTTTTGTATTAACAATGCATAAAAAATATTGATGTAAACCGTTTAGTAAAATAATATATAACACTTATTGCATTTTAGAAAACATTATTTATTTAAAGTACAATTGAACGTAAACGATCTTGTTGCTCTTTATGTATTTTCTGAAAGATGTGTTTGCGGAAGTTTCAATACAAAATAAACTTTGTGTGAGGAAAATATCCTTTATTTCAGGAAAATTGTAGATAATGGAACTTACATTATTTCTCATTAAGTTAACTGAAAGAAACAGAATCACAGAATGATTATTGGGGCACTTATGAACTGTTCATATCTGCCCCATCTAATCTGTTCACAAGTGCCCCACATTGCTGCTTTTATTAAATTGATAAATCATTAACATTTCTCAATTTTAGAAGAAAAATAACTGTATCAAAAATTTTTATTAGTATTCATAGTAAATGTTAAAACACTAAAATTCAAATAAATGAATAAATAAATAAAGTTATTCGCTTAACAACTTGGAACAAAGATTTTACTTTTGAGATCTAAAAACAGTGTTTTAGCTACAGAGGACAAACAAAACGTCATAGAGCTTCAAAAAATTTTTACCATATGTCTAAAGGTGCTATCATCTTTAGTAAATTTTTTCAGATAAAAAAAAAATATAATAACTATCGAAAAATTGCGATGTTCACATGTGCCCCGTGTTCACATGTGCCCCCATCTCCCCTACACGTTGGAAATTATGAAATAATATTACATTTTTATTTCTTGGAAGGAATCTTGCGTTTTCCTTGTAATGCGCAAGATTACATTGCCTTGTTTGTTATGAATGCATCAGCAACGCTATTGATGTCAGTGTCAATCAAAAGTGAGAACTTAACAGTTTATTTGAATACATCAATAAGATCAAAAATGAGAACATGACGGTTCATATTAGGACACATCCATGGAATCAAAAATGAGTAGAGGAGAAGGTCCAAATACCGGCTACCACTTTTGATTTCAATCTAGATCCTACAATTTTCAAAATTAGTAAAAGAAAAAGTGACAGCAGAGTACTTTCACATGTTTTACACCCATTTACAGAAAAAAAAATCTGTTTAAAAGACGTTTTCTGTTTATAAAAAGCAAAATTTCGAAAGTCCTCAAATTTTGAGTTTTGAAAATGGGGTCTAAATACCGGCTAAGTTTTTTTTTCCCAAAAGATCCAACAAATATGGCTAATGACAATTATTAAGCAATAAGAATATTATTTTAATAAATTTTATTGATTAATAACATTTCTTGTCCAAAGAAAAAAATACGTAATTTTTAATAAACAAGCATTTTTGTCAAACTTATAAAATTCTTTACGACTATTTCTCACAGTCCTCTTTCCATTATGTTTCTAGTTTTGTTTTTTAACGTGTAAAACAAAAAAAAAATCTTGCTAATTGAAATGAGAATTATTTTATCTCATAAAATCATAAACATAATATCACTCACTGCGTCAGTGCAGTCGCTATATACCCACATATCGTATTTTTAACATTGAACCCAGAATCCCCTCCCCCATTTTTGTCCGGAGAGAAAGTACCCATGCAGAGGACACAAATTGCATCATCTTCCTCTGTTCCTATCTTCCTTTTTCACTTTTTAAAATCCAATTTCTGAACATTTTGCCTGTTTTCCTCCGTCATTTTTCTTCTTTCTCTTCACATTTATTGCAGGCAATTTTGAAGTGTCCAATAGCGCTTTTTTGTGAAATGATCCGCTAACCAATGCTGCTCTTGAAAAATTAGGGCCATGGTTGCTTTTTTTCATATTGCGAAATGAGGCTGGAACTATTACACACTCTAGGTAGCCGGTATTCGGACCACTGCTATGTTTAAGTTAAAACCGGTATTACTCATTCATATAATAAAATACCGATAATGTACGCGCGGCAATCGAGAGCTAAATATATCTAGAAAATAACTTTATCATCAATTCAAGCCAATATACGATCAGTATACTTTTTTAAAATGAGAAACACATATCTCAGAAACTTTTGATGTACGAGATTACGTCGTTTCGACACTTTTGCATTTACTGTTTGTAAATGAGACAGACTTCAGCGACATACTTCTCGCAAGTTTATTCTTTCAATTAAAGTTAAAAACTCTACCTATTGCCGCTATGCTGCGCTGCGCTCAGTTTTCAGAACAGCTAGTTGCGGTATTTGGACTTTCTCCTCTACATGTGTCTATCAATTTTTAGTACATTTAGATCGGAGCTATTTTGAGTATGTGACCTATTTAAAATTGAATACTTTTAACTCAATTTTGAGAACCCACTTTTTTCAGTGTACAAATCACTTCCGTCGTATAAAAGTATGACGCCCGCCCGCTTGTGAGAAACATTTTATGCACCCATTGAAAAGTAAAAATTAACGCTATCAGAAACGTAACAAAAGATGATCTAGTTTCTATACCGTTATTTTTTGTGTTAAATAAAACCCTCATTTTAATCTTGGGAAGTCTAGACTATCTGAAATTTGTTAATGTACATGGATGACAATTATTACACGGTCATAAATAAAAGTAGCGTGTTCTGGATGGGACATATATTTAGTTCCTTTTTTCAGACTTATAATTAGCCGAGATTGATTTTTTTTTACGCCTTTAATACATACCGTTGGCCAACTGCAGAAAAAGAAGAAATTACTATAGCGATTGCGTGCGGCATGGACTTGAAACATTCTACATGGACAGGAGTTATTGAAATTTTATTTTACTGCCCTGTCGTCTAAGAAACGTTTGGTACGTAGCTATAAAATTACTACATAAGTTTCCGTTTTGTGTCAAATAATATTTTAAAAAATAACTTTGAGGAAACTAATCAAAATTATCTTGTTTCGATATTTTTCAGCCAATATATATATATATATATATATATATATATATATATATATATTCATATTACTACATAAAAATCTAATAAAGATCAGTTCATTTTATTATAGTCAAAAAAATAACTTACTACACAACAGGGTTCAGTGATATACAGGGTGGTTATAATTAAACTTCCCTTATAAACTGCATCCTACAGCGCAAACGGGTGAGCGGAATGCAATGAAATTATGTATATAGACTATATACACGAGATGCGTTCACGGAAATTCGAAAAAAAAAATAGTTACAAAATGTCCACCAGATGGCGTTTTTTACGAAAAAAACCATTAAATTTAACACAATAAACGACCAAAACGAATACAAAAACAATATTAACAATCCAGAACAAGAATTATGAGTAATAAAATGTAAAAAAACCATTAAATTTAACACAATAAACGACCAAAACGAATACAAAAACAATATTAACAATCCAGAACAAGAATTATGAGTAATAAAATGTAAAACCGGCCGTTTTGGCCGTTTATTGTGTTAAATTTAATGTTTTTTTTTTTCGGAAAAGCACCATCTGGTGGACATTTTCGAACTATTTTTTTTTTTTTTTTTTCGAAATTCCGTGAGCGCATCTCGTGTATAGTCTATATACCAAATTTCATTGCATTCCGTTCACCCGTTTGAGCTGTAAGTTTAATTATAACCACCCTGTATATCAATGGATATATATCTCGATATACAAGATGGTCATAAAATAAACTTTGCCGATATATGAACCTTTAGCGGACGGTTCGTTCAACCGATCGAGATGAGATTTCAGATATAGTTATTCAGAGATATGAGCTCGGTATTCTGTGAACGGCAACAAAGTGACGGTTACGGTTATAGGTACAGAACACGAAATTTTCTAATGGCCACGCTCTTTTTTTTTCCATCGCAAAATACTCGTTGCTTGCGAAAACCCTAAAGAGCATTGAAACGGTACGTGTATCATAAAAAACGGACACATTATGTACGCACAAAAAACAGCTCTGCGAACGGCCAAAAAACAGGATCGGGGCGCACGGAAAAAATTTGCATATGACAGAGTCAAGACTCCAGTCACTGATTGCAACACAGATCGGAGAAAAGAAAATTTTTATTTATATTACACTTTTTCCACATGGGTGCCACAGGCAATTACGCATTGCATGCGGGTGATTGTGTACAACACAGCCGAACGTAACATAGCATGAATTATGTTTGCAATCTCACGTTTGATAGAGTCTTTCAATCCGGCACAGTTTGCGGATTGCACATGTACACTCTAGATTTGAGATATCCCTAGAAACAGAAAACCATAGGAGTGAGAGGTCGGGGGGATCGCAGAGGTCACGTAAATGGAAAATGCCGCGGTCTCCAAAATGTTGTTTCAGGGCCCTGCGAACAGACCTCGCGATACGAGGAAGTGTGCCATCTAGCATCCTAACGATATCATTCAGTGCATTTTGCTGCAGTAATTCTGGTATGACGTAATTTTGCAGCATGGCTGTATAGCGAGAGCCTGTTACACAGCATGTTACAAACCCCGTTGGTGTCTCTTCCTCAAAGAAGTACGGGCCGGGAACAATTGTGCTCGCAATGCTGCATCACAGAGTAACTTTGTTTGCGTCGTATAAAGATATTGGTGCTGCAGCGTGTGGATTCGTGTCTGCCCAGAGCACACAATTTTTGGTGTTGACGTTGCCAGTTGGGAAAATATGGGAAAAGAAATTCATTTGCAAAATCTATACGTTGTGGATGGTCCCCCGCGTCCAACATCTGGACGCGTTGGTACCAGTATGGAAACATGCGGATTACAAAGCGCAGAAGCTTTAGGACCGTTGTTTTCGGTATATCTAATACACGAGCTCCATATCTTTCAGTCTGCATGTGTCCTAAAGTCACCATGTGATGCACTTCCATAACAGTGTTCTTAGGAACAGTTGGTCGTCGGGATCGCGGTCTATCACAGGTGCAGCCAGTTTCTTCGAATTTCTTTACTAAATCGCGCAGAGCCCAAAACACACATTACGAGTATGTATCTATGTATATACTCGTAATATAGATCTTCAAGTGGCACAAATTTTTATAAGCCAATTTATTTTATTGCAAATAATTAAAATCCTTTTATTCCAATCAACAAAATAAATCATTATTGAATTATTTTATAGCTTGAATTATTTTGTAATTCTTTGTATCAATCTCTTGAAATGAAAATGAATTTTGTGGGAGGCAATGCATGTCAAACATAACCTATTTTTATTTCTTCTTGCAGCACTTTTGTCATCTATTTTTACTGGTATGTCCCTATTTTCACGCTGCTAGAGGCGAAAAATGATATGAAGACTATCTGCCTTGAGCATGTGGTTGAAGGGAAAAAGTAAAAGGCGAAAAAAAAATCAAGAAACTGTCATTCTCGCTTTATCAGGTGCTTCATATTTGCGAATTTGTATCATAGGGACGGTGGATTTAACTTTTATCATTATTTATGTTATTCCAGTAAGAAATTTTTCTAAGAAATGTTTTGTGTCATAAATTGAATAGGCATTTGAAAACAGTTCAATATACTGAATAAATTCTTTAAGCTATTAAATTATTTATTATTATTATTATTATTATTATTAAAATGATCCACAAGTTCTAATTTTCAAAATACTTCATCTTCTTAAAAATTTTATTACTTAAACGGAACTTTATTAAAATATTTTTTTAATCCATTTTTAACACTTTTTATTTTTTAACTATTTTTAACACAGTTGTGAAGTGTTTATGAATTCGGTTTGTCTGTCCGAGCTCTAACTCGCGTAAATATACCCGAATCGCCATGTAATTAATATATGTCATTGAGGTTTATTATGGCATGCTCGGTATCGCAAATTAAATGTGCAGCTTTTATAGTTCCTTTACAGGAACGCTGAAAAGAATTCTGTTACATTATAGTCTATGGGGGAAATTAGTTTGCAATATATTAATAATTTTACTCTATTTCGAACATACTGAAATCCATATACATCTCTCAGGCGCACTATAAGACGCTTACTATAGAACATGGCATGCATAGCATTTTATCGTTCATTTACGGGGCATACAAAATAATTCGGTTGCAATACTGTATATGAGCGATAATTGCTTGAAGCACGTTTTCAGTTGCAGCCTGCTTTTTTGTTGCATATTACTTGGTGTGTATAAATTCTATAGATCATATACAGGGCACAAAAGAATTGGAGTAGATTTCCGTTTATTGACTGAAATTCCGGAAAGGAAAATTTTTTAATTGTGTTATGAGTTTCCTAACTAACTACATTTCAGCATAGTATGTAGTATAGATATAGATACAAATCTATAGACCATATACAGGGCTTCACAAAAGTATTTGAATACTTGACCGACTATGGATGGTAATCGCCGAAATTGGCTTACCAAATGTGTTATGCGTTTTCCTAATTGTTTATTTGCATAACTTTCACCTTAATAAAAAGGGTGAAGTTTTTCAACAGTATTCTGAATATATCGGAAAGCGTTTGATAATCTATGCTTGACAAATAATTTTTTCCCTTCAAAAATTTTATTAAAGGTTTTAAGTGCCCGTGATACACGAGAATTAGGGATTTGATTGGGATTTTAGCGACAATTTCATTTGGCGTCCGCTTAACACCCCCCCCCCCCTTCACATACACACACTCCTAGTAGTTAATTCCGGTGTAGTTTACTAATTTTACTAATATAAGTACCTTGCCCCTGACAGGGGCCTTCAACAGAAAGTTCCTCATCCTCACTAATAACAACTATTTTAATTCACCTTAAAAAAAAAAAAAAAAAAAAAAAAAAAAATAGAATAAAAGCGAAAGGTGGCTAGAGAGAACCACGCGGAAAGTAGAATTAAAACTCCCGTGTTAAAAAATAAAGTTCTGGTATAACGTTTTAATGCGAAATGCGCTTCAATGTCTCAGGTCAGAAACGGTTAAAACAAGTGCAGAGAAAGTCTTATTTTTATCTGAAAAACCAAACTGAAAACTTTAAGATAATAAACGTAACCCGGCTCCTAGAAAATGGCACTATTACAGGGCTCAGTCTAAATTAGTGCACGCCAGTCTATTTTCTAACGCCGAAGATGTGTGACGTCAGCGAGCCATGTGATCCGCGTAGGAGGATTGTCAAATTAAAAGGAGGTAAGAAAGAGAAAAAGATCAGGAGGGTAGTTAAGTATAAACTTT
Source organism: Maratus speciosus (assembly GCA_963932465.1). NCBI lineage: Eukaryota > Metazoa > Arthropoda > Arachnida > Araneae > Salticidae > Maratus > Maratus speciosus. The sequence goes on along the minus strand of OZ010786.1, from coordinate 104,303,317 downwards.
TAAACGGTTTGACGTCGGCATTCTTTCTGGAAACGCTCCCTGACTCTTTCATAACTATCATGTTTTTAACTTGTTTAAAGGGTTAAGATGAAGCTTTCTTTCAACCTGACCGTTTGCCAAATTGTCTACGTAGTGCAAGCCATTTGGATGAGGGTGGAATATTTAGAGATGGAACAGATAATATACAGAGCATATCAGTGTTTTTATCGATTGGCAGGGAGGGGGAGGTTGGGGGTACTACCCCTCCCTGGATTTTGAAATTTAATTAACTAAATTTCTTTTCCTCTTAGGATTTAGAAAAAGAAAAAAAGTAAAATTTATGCCACCTAAGTGATTTGGAAGAATGCAGGCAAAAAAGAATTGCTTTCCTCTGGATTTTGAAATTTAATTAAATTTTGTTTTTCTCTTACGATTTTGAAAGAAAAAAGTAAAACTTATTCTTCTTAAGTAACTTAGAAGAATAAATGTAACAAACCAAGAAGAAAAAACAAGTGGGTAAGTGTGATCACAGATCGCACAGAGGGTTTCGTTTAATATTCCTTTCAAAATACTTTATCCTTTTGCAAAATCTGTTAGTTCCACATTTCGCAACCAGGGAGCACACTTTATTCTAAAGAAACCTCTATCCGAACGAAACTCCTTTTTACAACCTAATATTAGTCGAGGGGATCGGGCCCATAGCACCCGAGATAGGTAGGCGCCCCTGGCTTTAAAATTGAACTAAAATATGTACGACTATGGTGTACAATATGAAAGCGTGGTCAAAGGAGTGTCGGCAAAAGTTAGAAAAGTGTGGAGGTTAGAAAAATTGCTAAAAATACAGAAGTTAGAGCCCGGAGGGGTACATAATATAAGACTTTTTGAAAATTTTATGATTATTCGTGTGATCGCAAGTGTTCTGCTATAAATATACAAAATTTCACATCCCCATCTTAATTAGGAGCTGAGTTAGAAAAATTGCTTAAAATACACAAGTGAGAGCCCAGAGGGGTAAATATCAGACTTTCAAAATTTTACGATTTGAAGTTTGATGTGAAGTGTTCAGCTATAAGTATCCAAAATTTCAAGTCTTCAACTTAATTAGGGGCTCAGTTAGAAAAAAAAGCTTAAAATACACAAGTTAGAGCCCAGATGGGCAAATATACGACTTTTTCAAAATGTTATGATTTGTCGTTTGATGCGAGGTGTTCAGCTATAAGAATTCAAAATTTTAAGTCTCCTACATATATAGTTTCTGAGAACGGGCTCTGTGACGGACAGACTGACAGAGGAGTGAGACGAATAAGATGAACGAAACCCTAAAAAGAACGTTTTTTGAAGACGGAAGCTCTGCCCCCTAAGGCCCCCGTGAAAGACCGCTTATATTTAGTTTTGTTTTTCTTTTTACGTTCATGTGTTAAAAAAAATATCTTAAACAACAGGGATTTCTGGAGATAAACAACCTCCACCCCACGCCCTTCATTAACGATGAAAATATACAGTTTATATTCTATTATTTAGGAAAATGCCGGTAGAAGCTTACTTTTGTATCTCTAGTTATTTCTTAAATTTAACTTTCTGTATTGCTTTTACATTGATAGTCTTAGAATTCTTAGTTATTTTACGTTTATACAATTTTTATTTGGGAGAGAGAGAGAGAAAAAAAAACTCGTCTTCTATATTGCAAGCCTCATGAACTTATGTTCCAAAATCTAAAAAACCCCTGGATTTCACTCTGCCGAATACTATATCGATTGGCAAAAAAGTTTGTGGTGAATTGAGGATCACGCAATTAAATAGAAGGGGACGCGGTACCTTTTAAACTATATTTTCAATTTTGAATAATACTGTAATATATGTGGTGGCATTATATTTAATACTATATAAAGCAAATATAATTTTTTTTTAATATCGTAAAAAAGCCTATTTAACTAAAATTTTGTTTTTTTTTTTTTCAATTTAACTTTTTTTAAATCTCTACTACAAATATGAATATTTTTGCTTCAATTTTTTTTCCCACATTCCTTAAAATATACTACATAAAATTGTGCATGGATTTAACATTCAACTTTATGGTTATTATTTTTTAAATATTTAAATTATGAGTTTGTTGAATTTACTTGACTTTTTACTATACACGAGAGAAAAAAAATTATATTAAATGTAATATCCCATACATCTAAAAATCCATATACAGTTTTATTTAGTATGTTCTAAGGAATGGGGGAAATAAATTTGACGCAAAAATATAAATATTTAAAAAAGTAGTAAGGATTTAAAAAATGTTAATTAAAAAAAATAATAAATTTAAGTTAAAAAGGGCTGCTCTACAAGTTTTTTTTTTTTAATTATATGAAATTATACTTGCTTTATAGTATTAAATAAAATGCCTTACAGATTTTAAACTATATTACATCATTATTATTTTTTTTTAATAGTTTAAAGGGGTACTGTGTCTGCTTAATGTCCCAAGAGTGGATTTGAACATTAAGGAAAAATAAAGATTTGTGCTAATTGGAAAAGAATACATCAGGAAAATTTCTCCGATTTGTGAGAACCATGGCCATCTGTACAATATTGGAGGCATCAGGCGCTGTAAGGCTTTGACCCCCTCCCTTTCTCCAGTGCGGATTCAAAGTCATAATAGTTTAAATTTCACAATATTCTTTGTCTCTCTCTTGATAAGTAGGGGAGAGTGGTCATGAATGGGCCATTAACAAAATATGAAAAAGTATTTGCATAAAATTATTTTAGATGCCACCAATAGATAAAGCTATTTGTTCTATCAAACTCATAAAGTTTTCCATTGTTTGGGAGAAGCCATTTTCCTACTAGAGTAGGATGGTCAAGAATCTGAGTGAAAAGTAAATTTTTTCCCTTTTCAGTAAAATAAATAAGCTAAAAAGTATCTATTATTTAATTGCAGATATGTGTTTTAGCAAGTCTTTGCATATCTGTAAACTAATTTTAGGATGTATTTAGATGTTATTTGAATTTAAAGTGCTAAAAAAACCTGAATATATTTCAGAAGTATCGGTGAGGCTGAATGGGCCACTATATCATGGTCATGAACGGGCCACCTTTGACCTGATCAAGAAAATATGGTTTTTCTTTTTTTTCTGATTTTCTCTTTAATGTGAAACATAACTGGCTGTCATGGATTTAGACTAAATTACTGTCTAGTTAGAATAGGTTTATAGCGATGTCTAAAAAATAATTTGCGCATTTTCACCCTTAGAAATATTAGTTATTTATTAGAAACATAAGTTAAATTGTATAAATGATTAAGGTGAACTGTCCTGTTGTTGACCACACCTACCAGTATTTTCCCATTTAATATAAAATCAGAATAATTGTTTATATTCTGAATCTGATGGGTAGAATAAATAATACCAGAAATTTACACTAAATAGTCAGTCAATAGGCAGTTCACCTGAATGAAATTTTACCACTTGAAATTTAATTTTAATTAAATAAAGTTTTTCATTTAGATGGGTCGTGTTTTTAAGCCAAATACATAAATTTTGTTAAATCACAATGTGCATTATCTATTATTTCTATGCTTATTTTATGTTTTCTTTCTTATAATCTCATTATGTTGTCATTTTTTTAGTACAATTATGGATTTAATAATATAACTTTTGATGTTTATAAATTTTGATTAGCATTGTGTATTACTTACTATTCCAGTGTGCTTTTGATCATATCATGTCATTTTGTCATATTTGGTGAATAAAAGATTAATTCCACATGTTTTCATTGAATTCATTTAGTGGCCCATTCATTGCCTTCAATGGCCCATTCAGCCCCATAGGTGGGGATGAATGGGCCAAATTTCTATATTTTTATTTTCTATTATCATTCATTATAGACATTTTCTAATCCAATTTTTATGACATTTTTATATAACCAAATAAGTAAAGTAACTGAAGAGCCAATTCTGAGCTAAAAAAAATTATTAGAAAAAATTACAAAAATTAAAAACCAAAAATTGGCCCATTCATTACCAATCTCCCCTACACACTAAGCTCTTTCTAACATAATCCATATCTTGCCTTTTCTCTCAAATACTTCTTAAACAATAAACTTTCAACTCTAAATTCCATGTAGGTCCCCAGCGTCTAGGAAACCAGACATCTCTAATCAAATTTTAAGAGTAAATAAACATACATTTTTTTTTTCAGATAAAAATAACTTAAAAGTGGAGAATTATTAAAATCCAGAACATATCAACAGGTTCATCAAGGACAATTTCTAGGGGGCGACTGCGGACAGTTACATTACATTTTCAAATCATACAAATCATACCATTGATGTAATGTGTCGAAAATTTCCTAACTCTCAAGTGGAAGAATCCATTTTTTTACATATTAAGGAGTCAAAATGATTCACTCTTCCATTCCATTATTAAGTAAGATAATTCATAATGCCATTAACTTTGTAACAGAAAATCTTCTCAAAAAAATTTTGTTTTTGATTCACTGTTGCTCCAAAATTGAAGAATAAAGATTAACTCAAAACCTCGGAATTACTCAAAGAGTATTTTAGATATTCACGGATAAAGATAGGATGAGGGTAGGCCAAATGTTATCTCGCACAGAACAGAATCCGATTTCTCAAAAGCAGATTCTCCAAATGAATATTCAACAAAACAGAAAAATCATACGTACAGCATACATTATGAAACCCTTTCCAACACATTCAGAATACTGTAATAAAACTTCACCGTTCAGTGGCGTAGCCAGGATTTCGTTTCGGAGGGGAAGGGTCCAGAATTTTTCCTGCAGGTTATATATATAGTAAAACCTGTCAAGATGAAGTAAGTACTGCTGAAAAATTCCGTTTTACACAAGTTTTCGTATTATCAGGTGTATTTGTATAGTATTCTTTTCCGTAGCACTATGGAACATTTCTGTTTAAGACAGAATTCCATTATAGGCAGGTTCCATTTGTACAAGTTTTGTATATTTATATAAATATACTTATTTATGTCATATGAATAGAATAAAACTTATCAAAATAGCAATTGTCTATAACAGAATCCTGTCTTTAACGGAAGCGTTACATGGTGTTAATATGAATTGCGATACAATTAAATTTGCTAAAAACCTGTCTGAAAGGGGGGATTTTCATCGTTTTTTAGAGAAACCTGTGAAAGCGGAATCTTTCTATAACGGAATCCTGTCTCAAACGGAAGAGTTTCAGAATCCCTGCGAAACGAACAATAGATCTTATTGAGGTAGTGTATCTTAGAAGCATAATTAATTACACTTCTTTCTATGGAAGCCTGTCTAAAATGGAGCTTTTTACCAGTCCTTTGCAATCTTGTCTTGACTGTGTATGTATAACAGAAGAATTTCGAGTAACTTTAAGAATTTAGGTACAGTTGGACCTCTATTTAACGAAGTCGCTAAATCCCGAAAAAAAGTTCGTTATATGGAAAATTCTTTAAATAGAGAGTTATCTTTTAGAACACTTTAAAGTACATAAAACATGTCCATAAACACTAAATATAATTTAAAAAGTAATTAACCACACTTTTTTTTTAATAAAATATATCTATTTGTTTTATTTATTTACCCATCAAAAAGAAATCTGCAAGAGAAATAAGAATGAAACAAAACATTGTCTGGAAATACATTGCATTTTCAGTTTTAAAAAAAAATGATCTTTTATTAAAATCAGGATTTTTTATTATGGTTGTTACGGCTTGCCTTGACACGGTTTGAACGCATCCTTGTGCGTTCCACCAGACTTTTGTGTTTTGCCGTTTGGCAACGGCAGTCTTATTGTTTTTTTTTTTTGTTGATGTTCGCGCATCGAATGTTTTTATGTAGAAAAACCGCATTGCTGAGCTATTTCGTTAGCAAAAAATGACCATGGGGTCTTATTTGCTTATAATAACGACTATTATAGCATAGTTGTAGCATAATTATACAGATTATGTTTTGATTCAAGTGGTATGGTCCACGAAAACAACATCGCAGTGTTCCATAACTGACTATGGTGTCAGTCCGTACAATTTCCTGTATATATGTATATATAAAAGAACTGTTTGTTGTTGTTTTAACTCTCTTCGTATTATTTGACTATCTTCGTATATATTTTCCATTTAATTGAACTAGTTACAGTCCATAATCAAAGTACATACACGCACATAAGTGGTCCGTCGAGCCGGAGTTAGGAACTGGTACTGTTCTCGGAGTATCACTCATAGATAATCAGTTAAAAGATGACTGATAAAAGAAAGCTAACAACTTTAAATCGTCAGAGAGGAGCCTATAAAGGTCAATTGACTAGAATACAAACGTTCCTAGATGATGAAGATAAAAAGGACATTTGGGAATATCAAGTTAAATTTGACAATATTCGAAAAATTGTCTCGAACCTAGACGACTTAAAGGTGAAATATTTTGAAACAGTAGAAGAGGATACGGAGCTTAATGATCATCTGGCAGCCTTTACAGAAATAGAAGATGAAGCAGAATAATTAGAGGTAAGGCTTAGAAAATTCTTACTCTCTAATAGTAATAATAGTGAAAATGCATCTCATGTTAGTAATTCAAATTTTGAAAATTCAAGTGTAAATTATAAATTGCCTGATATACCATTACCAAAGTTTTCGGGAAATTATCAAGATTGGTACGCATTTAAAGATCAGTTTATGACTTTAATTGATTCGAATAATAAATTAAGTAGCGCACAGAAACTGTATTATTTAAAATCTACCCTTAGTCATAGTGCTTTAGATGTAGTTAGAGATGATGATTAATATGAATCGCTTTTTAACCCCTTGGGGACGAGCGACATGTATACGTGCCGCATGAAGCGTTCAGAATCGTTGTTTTTCCTCACCAGTAAAATTTTACTGAAAAATTTGCCTTATTTAATCAGCGCATTTTCTCGATTCAAGAAGACAGAAATTTCTGTTTTTAAAAAACGGTGACAAAAGATAAAAAATTTCGTAAAAGGCTCCCGTCCCGAAGGGGTTAAAGCATTACAAGATCGTTTTCAAAATAAATGTTTTATTGTAAATTCTCATTTGAATGAAATATTATCAATGGAAAGTTTATCGCAAGATTCAGCTAAAGGTTTAAGGGCTGTTGTTGACGGATGTCAAAATCACATTCGCGCTCTTAAAACTATTTTAGAGCTTAGGTTTAGAACTTAATCAATTTTCAAAAATCATGTTGATAAATATTATTCTTAAACTAGACAAAGAATCGAAAAAACAATTTGAGTTATCGTTAACCACCAGTGAATTACCCGAATGGAATGAATTTATTGCCTTTCTGCAAAAGCGCTGCTTAGTATTAGAGAATTTGCAGGGTAATTCAAATACGAAACCTAAACAATTTTCAAATGAAAGAAATCAAAAGGTAAAAAGTTTGCTCATAAACAACGATTCCCGTACAAAAAATAAATGCCTTCTTTGCCATTCTATCAATCATTCTATTTTGAAATGTAATATGTTCTTAAAAATGAATGAATATGACAGATATTCAGCAGCAAAAAGATTTAATTTCTGCATTAATTGTTTATCTCAAACGCATTTGCTTAAGAAATGTTTATCAAAATCACGTTGTTTTTTTTGTTCAGATTTGCACCACAGTTTACTATGTCACAAGCATGCTTCTTCTAATGAGAAAAAAATATGCACCTGCCACTCAAAAAATAAATAAAAGGGAAAACGAATCAAAAGATGAAGTAACCTTGGAATTCCCCCCCCCCCCTTCACTTCCGCAGAAACGAACGAATGCAATTCGGTAAATAATGAATCGTTGAAAGCTTTAAATAATGTAAATACGAAAAATAGATCAATTTTATTAAGTACTTGTTTTGTTTTTATTGAAGATAAATTTGGAAATAGAAGGAAATTCAGAATGATGCTCGATTCAGCGAGCAATGTCAATATTTTGACGACAGAATGCGCAGATGCTTTGAAATTAAACAAAAGGTTAATTAATGTTCCACTAAGCGGTTTGAATGGTTCTTTACATAATATAAAAAATAAAATTTCCGGTGTTATTTCCAATGTGAATGAAGGTTTCAAGGAGAATATAGATTTCTTAATTGTTCCTAAAATCACAGATGTAATTCCATCAAAGCAATTAAATACATCGAACATTAATTTACCAAATCTTGTGGAATTTGCTGACCCAACGTTTTTCAAACCGGGAAAAGTACATGGTTTGATTGGAGCTGAATTATTTTATAGAATTTTAAAACATAATTCAGTTAAGATTAGTGATAAGTTAATTTTGCAAGACTCAGTTTTTGGATGGATTCCAACCGGTACACTAGATGACAGGGAAACTACAAATAATTCCACTATGTGTCATTTTATTAGAGATTTCGATGAAATTAATGTAATTTAAGACAATTTTGGGAATTAGAATCTATTGGCATAACGCATGATTCGAAAATATCGGAAACTGATCAAGCGCAACAAATTTTCGGCAAAACTGTAAAATTTGTAGACGGTCGATATGAAGTTCAGTTGCCCCGGAAAAGGGACTGGAAGGAATTAAATGATAACTTTAATATCGCGAAACAGCGTTTGGAAGGTTTAAAAAGAAAATTTTATAGAAATCCTAAACTTTTTCGTCAGTATTCTGAGATAATCAATGATTACCTAAATCAAGGAATTATTGAGCAGGTTGAAGGAAATGAACCTGTTTTAGACAAGGCTGTCTACTATTTACCCCATCATGCGGTCTGTAAAGAAGATAAGCTCACTACCAAAGTTCGTATAGTTTTCGACGCCAGCTCTCATGATAACAACATGTTGTCTTTAAATGATTGCTTATGGCCAGGCATCAACTTAAATTCACATCTATTCGACATTTTAATCCACTCCAGATTAAATCAAATTGCCTTTTCTTCTGACATCGAGAAAGCGTTCCTTCAAATTTCACTCGCGGAAAAGGATCGTGATGCTGTACGCTTTATGTGATTTGATAATGATTTCAGATCTTTAAAAAATATAAAGATTTTTAGATTCAAACGAGTTATTTTTGGAGTCAATGCTTCTCCATTTCTTCTATCTGCGACCATTAAGGAGCACATCAAGCAGTTTAAAAACGTACGTCCAAGAACTGTTAATTTACTTGATAAATATATTTATGTAGATGATTTCATATCGGGCGAAGATACTCTGCAAGAAGCTCTTGATGTTTCCCTTAATGCTAAGAAAATAATGTCTGAAGCAGGAATGACCCTACGAAAATGGGTAACAAATGATGAAACGTTAGTAAAGTGCTGGCAGAAAGAAGGTTTAGATATTCAGGCGGAATATGCTACTATAAGCCTAGGTAGTAATCTCACTAAAGTATTGGGTATGTCTTGGAAAACAGAAGAGGATTGTCTGACATTCGAAGTCAGGAGTCTAATAGAATTCTTGTCATCGCAAAAAAGCTCATAACGTCTACTATTGCAAGCAGTTGGTAAAATCTTCGATCCGTTAGGCATGCTGACGCCATTCACCATTAGAATAAAATGCCTGTTCCAAGAACTATGGCTAAAGAAGACAGCATGGGATGAACAGTTACCAACTAATGTGCACGAAAAATGGTTAAAGGGGTTCGAAGAACTTCCAAATTTAGCAGAATTAAAAATTCCGAGGAAAATTCTTGGTTGCTTGAATCAAGTAATAGCTGTAGAAATACATGCCTTTTCTGATGCTAGTAAAATAGCGTATGGCTCTGCAATTTATCTGAGAATAAAAAGAGAGAGTGGTGTGGAAGTCAATCTCGTGACTTCAAAGAGTCGTGTTGCACCGATAAAGGAGATAACTCTGCCTCGGTTGGAACTTCTCGGAGCCTTACTAAGTGCAAGACTGACCAATAAAGTAAAACCCATCCTAGATCAAAAAATCACATCGATAGAGTACTATTGGACCGATTCCAAAATAACATTATACTGGATCAAAGGCTCATCAAGGCGATGGAAACGGTTTGTGGCAAACCGTGTTATAGAGATCAATGCACTGACTGATTCTAACTCATGGCACCACTGCTCCAGCAAGGACAACCCCGCTGATCTCTTAACGTGAGGTGCGACTGTTAATTCTATTATAGAGAATCCCATGTGGTTTAAGGGACCACAATTTCTAGCAGCTGACGACTTGTCAATTCCCAACGAACTTATTTCTGTTCCCGAAAAGGACTATTTAGTAGAGACTAAATCAAAATGTAGAAATGACATTGATTCTAATATTTCTCTTTCTCTTTTCACGAATCCTGAAGCAGTAGATTTTTTTTTCTAAGTTTGAAGAGCAATTATTTCAGTATTCTTCGTATATTGGCTTATATTTATAGGTTTTTTCACAATTGTAAGTGTAAGTCAGTAGACCGGCGCCGAGGCAGCCTCACTACCTCAGAAATAAGGGCTTCAGAAACTTCTTTAATCAAGTTAGTACAAAATGCAGAATTTCAGGAAGAGATTAGCAGTTTAAAAAGGAAGTCAAGGGTTCCTCCTTCCAGCAAAATTAAATGTTTATCCCCCTTTTTGGATCAAAATAATATCTTAAGAGTTGGAGGCAGATTGGAAAATTCAGATTTAAATTTTGATAATAAGCACCAAATCATTTTGCCGAAGGGCCATAAGATTACAAAACTCATATTTGAGTATTTTCATAGGAAATATTTTCATATTGGTTCTCAAAGTTTGATACATTACGTACGTATGAGGTTTTGGCCCGTAAGTGGGAAAAATTTAGCACGAAAAGTAGTGCATGACTGCGTTGTCTGTTTCAGGAGCAACCCAGTTACTGCCAAACAAATCATGGGTGTTCTCCCATCAGAAAGGGTAACTCCAAATTTTACTTTCAACCATATAGGAGCCAATTTTTGCGGTCCTTTTGAGATTAAATATAAAAATCAGAGAAAGGGGATTTTTCATAAGATTTATGTCGCGATCTTTATTTGCTTAGTGACAAAGGCTATTCATTTAGAAATGGTCACAGACCTAACATCGGACGCGTTTATCGCAGCACTTAAACGGTTTTTTTCTAGGCGAGGAAAATGCTCTTCGATTATTACAGACAATGCTACAAATTTTAAGGGTGCTAATTTAGAATTATGCAAACTTCATGAGTTAGTTCGTAGACCGGATGAAAAATTAGCTAATTACCTTACTTAAGAAGCTATTGAATGGAAGTTCATTCCTCCTAGATCGCCTAACTTCGGTGGTTTATGGGAGGCTGGTGTAAAATTTCTCAAGTATTATCTTAAACGGACATTAAAAGGTGCTAGATTGACTATGGAAGAATTCCAAACAGTCACCACCCAAATCGAAGGGGTACTAAATTCGCGTCCCTTAACCCCATTATCGACCGGCATAAATGATTTTAACGTATTGACACCTGGACATTTCCTAATTGGTCGGTAAATAGACGCTATTCCTGAACCTCAATTAATTAATATTAGCGAATCCAGATTATCTCGATGGCAAAGAGTAACTAAATTTGTTCAATTAATTTGGAGAAATTGGCAATTAGATTACTTAAGTCATCTCCAAAATCGTTCAAAATGGCAGGTAAAGAGCGATAACATCAAACCAGGAGCAATGGTAGTTATAAAAGAGGACAATTTACCTCCTTGTAAATGGGTGCTGGGACGAATTCTAGAGGTTATGCCAGGGAAGGATGGTAATGTTAGAGTAGCGAAAGTAAAAACTGCCTCTAACGTTTTCGTTAGGTCGATTTCTAAATTATGTGTCTTACCCGTTGATTGATGACCCATTTGTTTTAAGAAATACCCTATTTTTTTTCCTTAAATTTTCTTTATTATTAACAAACAAAGGTAGTATTGTCATTGAAACTCATCATTATTGTATTTTGTATTATCATTTATCTATTTCTTATTTAGTGTTATATGCATAGTATTGAAGTTTATATTGTAATATTTGAATGTGGTGTATAATATATATACTTTATATTGTTATATTGAATGTTGGCAGATGTCAATGGGGGCCGGCATGTTACGGCTTGCCTTGACACGGTTTTGAACGCATCCTTGTGCGTTCCACCAGACTTTTGTGTTTTGCCGTTTGGCAACGGCAGTCTTATCGTTTTTTTTTTGTTGATGTTCGCGCGTCGAATGTTTTTATGTAGGAAAACCGCATTGCTGAGCTATTTCGTTAGCAAAAAATGACCATGGGGTCTTATTTGTTTATAATAACGACTATTATAGTATAGTTGTAGCATAATTATACAGATTATGTTTTGATTCAAGTGGTATGGTCCACGAAAACAACATCGCAGTGCTCCATAACTGACTATGGTGTCAGTCCGTACAATTTCCTGTATATATGTATATATAAAAGAACTGTTTGTTGTTGTTTTAACTCTCTTCGTATTATTTGACTATCTTCGTATATATTTTCCATTTAATTGAACTAGTTACAGTCTATAATCAAAGTACATACACGCACAATGGTTGATAAGCTGTTTGGAGGAATACCAAATTTTAAAGCAGTATTCTTTTTCTTCACGCCTTTATCCACCTCATCAAGAGTATTTTTTTTCTTTGATGCTCAAGAACTTTCGCTTTGACATTTTTGAGTTACAAGAACCGAAATTACCAATACGACTGATCATGATCAACAATCTAGAAAACGGGAGACTCTAAGGACACGGGGCAGCTCCATTTAGGGTTAAAAGGGGATATTGAAAGTTTGCACTTCTTGGATAAAAAGCAAAGAATGACAGCGATTTTACTGTTTTCGGTGAGTTAGGTGCCTGGTAAGACCTGGTCATGGTCATTGATCATCATAAAATGTGTTAAAAGAAAGAATAAGTTTGAAATGTCCAGTAATATTTTGCGAAATAAGGAGAAAAAAAAATTAGATCCCAAGAAAAAGTTCGTTAAATAGAGAATGCACTTCGCTATTTGGAGGTTATTTTACGAAAAAATTTGCAAAATGTTCTTCGTTCCAAGTAAAAGTTCGCAAAATAGAGGTCCGACTGTATATCCTTATTTAATTTCTTAATTTAAAAAAAAAAAAAGCATGGATAAAAAAATGTAAGGCCAATCTCTATAACTGCAACTAATAATACATTGAAGTTACATTAATATTTACCAATGAAAAAGATTCACTATGATATAAAAAGCTGAGCGCATGCTGAAGAGTTAAATTTAATTAACCCATTCGCTGTCATCCACGAGTATACTCGTGGCTTTAATTTATTACTTTGTCATATTTTAGAATTAAAGAAATTGCCTCATTTATTGGCAGAAATTTCGCCGTATTAGTAAAGTGAAATTTACCTTCTCAATTAGTGGTTGCAAATGACTTTACAATAAAGTTAGGATCAAGTGGTTAAGTTTAAAACAGCAATTTCCATGTTAGTTTCTTGCCACTGAATTAAGAACTTGTGCTGTAATACATATTGGATAGTGATTTCACATAAGTGCCAATTGCATGAGCCGTTCATGCGATCCGCCGCGCTCCCCATGGGAGTTTTTGAGATAACCCAGATAGCATGAACATTAGCAGCAAGTTTGATTTTTTCTCATATTATCTTGCCATGACAAATTTGAATGGAGAAATTCGCAGCAAATCTCCCGCAAGATATACCATCAGCCACTTGCATGAGTAGTTTGTTGTGAAACTGATGCAAGATTGTCTTTAATTCACGAAAGTGATGAAAGCAAAAAATTTCTCTGTTGAGAAAATAGACAATCAGCACATACGCAGAAATTGCAGAAATTTTATTCGGTAGGCATCGCTTTTTCTAAGCGCTATACTTATTAAATACCAAAAAATGCTCGAAATGAAAAGTAAAAATATTACCTAAACTTGTTTATGGTGATAAAACCGATGCATGCATCTTCTGACGGCGCTTTCGCATCAATAGACTTGATCAGGTCTATGGACCCCTTCAAAGGGGTTAAACTTATAGTGTGACATGGAAAGATTACTACTTTGCAATAAGTTTGCAGTATTTTTGATTACTTGTTTGCCGTTAGTTTGCAATAAATTTGATATAGTATGAATTTAACTCGCACGAAAAGTTAGCTGCAATTTCAAAGTGTGGTGACTTCGGCGTTTGCGTTATCTTACTCCAGTTTTGTTACGGACTTTCAGTCTTGTCATGCTGAGCTTACTGCAACTTTGCAGGTTTTCAGAGCAAGACTGTTGCAAATTTTCTACAAACTAAAAATGCTTGTGGGAAGGTTTTAACTTTAAGAAAAAGATCTTGCATTTTCAGCTACAGAAACTAGTAACGCAAGAAGCACACACATCAAATATAGTTCATGCTGGAAAAAGCAGTTTTGTTACAACTGTCTTATTCTGCCATAATTTTTTTGAGTTTCCATGTTTCATGTCTCGCCACTTTTGATACCATATTCGATCTAATAGTTGCTTCCGATATCTGGTCGTCTTTAAGGAGGTTAAATTTTTATTATAAGTTTATTTGTGATGAATTAGCACTTTTTTGGAAGTATTAGGATGTGTAAAAAATGGTTCATGGTGGTTTCTGTTTTTGTACTTATCAGTCAATTTATTTTAGATGGTTCGAAACATCTCAAAGTTCAGCAATAAGCTTCGGACGAGTCGGATTTATGCAGCTCTGAAAGGGACACTTAGGAGTTCCGTGGAAGGGGGTAGCGCCCTTCTAGACCATTAATAATCATAAAATTCCGAATCTACCGATTGCACCCTTAAACAACTTGACAGGTGGATCAAGAAGCTCATCTCTGTATATTTCAGCATTCACAGTTTCACTGGTAAAAATGTGTCGGTCACTGCGGCCATTCAAAATGATGTCCGTCCATACCATGATTCCACGACCTTTGTATCGATGCCTTTCACGGATGTTTGCAGCCTTATTGCATGTTATTTTCTCCCTCCATATGGTAACACGTCTGTAGTAACTCTCTCAACAAAATCGGGATTCATCAGAAAAAGAGAACTCGGCTCCAGTCCGTGGTACTCTAATGACGATGATCTCTGCACCACTTTAACCGGGCGCATCTCGCTACCGGAATTAGTGGAACACAAATCATGGGTTTCCTTGCATGCAGACTGTCACTCACAGTAAACCAGGATAGTCGAGTTCTTGTTGCTGCAGCAAACTCCCTGCAATCTGAACTGACGTCAATTGCCTATTTCTTTTAGCAATCGTTGGCAAATTACAGTCCTGAGAGCCTATTGTGGTGCGTTTTCTACCTTGACCTGGTTGTCTGTGGACATTATACCAGTGTCTTTAAACCGCTTCCAGATTCTTGACATGACGCTTTTGGCTGTTTTTAAGTCTTTACAGACCCCTAAGAGTGCCTGTCCTGCTTCCATTTTCCCTATCGCACGCAATTTCTCAAAATCGGTCAAATGTCTTCTGGACGAATTATTCCACCTACTAGAAGCGAAAGATGTACCTAATTACACGTACAATCCTTAAAATTAGACTTCAAATTACTCACGTGCGCTCCTTTTCACACGTGAACCGAAAGAACGGGCTGAGGCTGAAAAATTTGCATATATTTCTGTAGCGAACGTTAATCCGATTGGACACGTGATAACGTTGACATTGAGTTACCTTTCTGGAAGTTCCCTTAATAGAATTAATATAAAGCGCCTTTTTATGGTTGTTCCTTTAATTTTTCTCGCCAGTGTATTTTAAAAGTGGTAACAAATAACCAGTCCAAAAATAAAGTTACTTTTATTAATTGCAGGCAGCAGATTTAATCCTTAAATGCCTGATTTTTCAAAACTCATTGTAATTATGTTTTTCGGCTTTCATTTTTTAAATAAATCATGGGAAAAATACTTTAAAAAATCCTATTTTGTTTTAAGTATGGTTTAGGGCTAAAAAACAGTTTGTTACTAATCGGCAATTCTGGTCTTTAATTGAAAAAATAATTTTCCTTGATAAAATTCTATAATATTAAACACACAAGAATTTTAAGAACTGTAATAAGAAATAAATTTTATTTGCTCACTGCAGAACAAAATAGGATATTTCGCAAGCTTCCAAACAAAACAAAAAGAACAAGTAGGAACAATTGAAAAAATAAATCTATCTTTATTCTTAAACAGCGCAAGTGTTGCCATCTACACGTTGAAAATCGGTTTAATAATATTTTCAGAATGTATTTTATTGGCAACATTAGGCCTTATAGCTTCAATGTTATTCTAATAGCATTTTAGAGCCTAAATTGGGTATGTTGCCGAAAAGCAACACCAGACATTAAGGGTTAAAGTAATTGCTAATATTGTCTTTTATAAAGTGAACAAAGATAAGGGTCACGAAACTCAGCCAATGTACCACTATTGCGTTTGTATAAACTCGTTCTTTCCCACAAGTGTCGACAACAGAACCCCATCGAAGTCCAAGATAAATAAGTTTTACGTTTAATCTAGTTACAGTAAATTTGTGTAAACGGAATAGCAGGTATACTTGCATAGTTATCCTTCCGTCTCGGGGCATTAAAATGTTTTTTGTTAACGAGAGGATTCAGTGTTTTCAGAAAACCTGCCAAGAAGTATTCACAATTGGAACAAGTTTCATTTCACATAGGTTTCAAACGTTAGCAAGCACAAATATATAGTGTTGTTTTCGTCGAACCTTGAATAGTTTTCCTTTGAAATAAGGTCATATTCACAAATTTTCCTGTAATAGATTTATGCCCTTCAGAGGTGGTGTTATAGCAGCGGTTTCCAACCTGGGGTAGCATACCCCCGGGGGTACGTGGCGGGTCTGCTGGGGGTATGTGAAAATAATATCGGTAATGGCGGAAATCACAAAAATGTTAGGAATATCAATGTAATTTGCATAGATTTATTATATGGTTGTGATAAGAAGATTACTAATGAAAAAAAGCATGTTTACGTTATACCCTTGAGTGGAGGAGGGAGGGGGGCGTGCTTATGAGAAATGGGGGTACTGCAAAATGAAAAACCTAAGAAAGTGGTACGTGAAAGAAAAAAGTTTGGGAAGTGATTACGTTTTAGCAGTTTTAAGGGATACTCTGAAAACGGAAAGTGTTTATAACGGAAACCTGCCTAAAACTGAAAGTTCATAGTCCGGAAAAAGACATACCTTTGAATTATACCTTCTAAGACGAATATCTCTCTAAAGCGGAATTCTTTATAGATCCTTTGGGATTCTGTCTTAGCAGTTTTTACTGTTGTATTTGTATCCATGATTCAGTAAACCAGGTCTACTTTCGGGGGGGCGGGGGGTGGGGGTCTGGACCCCCCCCCCTCCCTTGGCTACGCCACTGTCACCGTTTATAAGAGGTGAAAGATGACGTCAAAAGTACATAATTTGGAATATGCATAACACATTTAAAAACCCAGTTTCAGCGATTATCATCTATAGCCGTAAAAACACCTAAATTATGTTATGCAGGCCTGTATGGGATCTATGGATTCTAATACATACTACATGATATGCAATGAAAGTTTTGAGTTAGGAAACGCACAACATAGTTGAAAATTCTCTTTCACCAATTTCGATCAATAAACGGAAATCTACTGTAATTCTTTTGTAGAGCCCTAGGATCTACAGAATTTATAGACATCAAGTAATATGCAAACAATTAGTTACACTTCAAAACGCATACTACAATTTAGAACACACTTCCAGCAATTATTTATATTTCTCATAGGCAGTACAGTAACCGAATTCTTTTGTATGTCCCTATAAACAAACTTTAAATTTTATACACACCCCGTTCTATAGTACGCAAGTTGTAGTGCACCTGCTCGATGTATATCAGTTTCAATCTATTTGAAATAGTTTGACATCATTAGAATATACTCTAAACTATCCCCCCCCCCCCCCGTAGAATACCATGCAACGAAATTCTTTTGAGTGCCTCTGTAAACGAACTATAAATGAGGACGTGAGTTACAAAACTCAACTTATCCAGAAAATGAAACTTTGGGAAATCGCAAAAAAAGCTCTGACCCCGTCCATTGATTTTCATTGTAAACAAAGATTTTACAACGCCAGAAATACACGACTAGAGAACAAGAATTCTGCTTTTTCAGAATTTAGTGTCGCCCCCGACATTTCCATTACTACTTCATTTTCTTCTGGTGGACTGGTGTCTTCTGTTATTATGAAACAGCCATTATAAATGAAGCTTTAGGTGAAGATGAAAGACCAGCTGTAAAAAGTTAGAACTCTGATTTTCTGGTCAGAATGCAAGAAAAAAATGGCCATAATTTTTTTTTTTTTTTTTTTTTTTTTTTTTTTAATTATGGCTATTTTTTTTCCATTCTGACCAGAAAATCAGAGTTCTAACTTTTTACGGCTGCTGTTTCATCTTCACTTAAAGCTTCATTTATAATGACTGTTTCATAATAATAGAAGCCACCAGTCCACCAGAAGAAAATAACTCGGATAATCGGGACTCTATTGTAGTGCAAAACATATTTCAATTTTAAGACTTAAAGCACACGCTTTTATTTAATGTAAAATGACGTCATTTGCATTAATATAGATACTTAAAATTAAATATAGTTTATAATAGCTCCATGTTTTATCATAAATCATTCATTTAATATTTTTCTCAAAATAACGCGTGTTTTCATTACATTTTTTCAGTTTTTATGGGAAAATGGCAACAAGAAGATATTATTGCTATTTTTTAACTATTTTTTCTTTACTTTTTACAGAAATGGAGTACTTTAGTTGCCAAAATGAAACAAATGTCGCTAAAAACGACAGAAAAATGAATATCTAAAAAATAAATGGAGATGCAGTTTTCAAACCAATTGCATTAAAAAGTACTTTTTTTCCCAATACGACGATATAAAAATTGAAAATGTGCGATGCTTAGAAGTTTAAAAAAATTTAATCGCACAATGAAACATCGGCTTTTGTTTTACGGCTGGCTTATACAAGGCAACGTTATTCATTGGAGACGACACAAAATAAGCTGGGAGAAAGAAATAGCATACCGGGGGCTAATAAAACTAGTTTTGTTGCACATTGTAGTGTTTTTTCGATGCAGGTTCACCAATAAAATAGATTTATATAGTGAAAACTCTATTTTTTAAATTTTGGATAAGGCGAGTTTTGAAACTCACGTCCTCAAATGCTACACACTCCAAACAAACTGAATTCATAAACAGTTTTTTAAACTCTCTTGGAAAGCGTTAAAAAGGAAATGCTCTGCTATTTATTGATGTAATTCACAAAATCCCATCTACTATGGAATTTCATTTCAGGTTCATAGGCAGGGTCCGATCAAGCGAAAGAGAGCCCCAGGGCCTGGTATTCATTCGTCTCCACCCTTTTCCTATACTGTTCAAAAATAAAATAAAGTAAATAAACATTTCTGATGCCTTAGAATACACATATGAATATTTAAATACATATTAAGATAAATATTTTTAACTTTACTGTACTCTAAAAGTACAAAATAGTGATTAAAATCAGTATAATAGTTTAGATTAAATTTAATATATCAATGTTAGAAAAAGCTAGCAATTTTTTTTTTCGGCGGAAGGAGGCAAAGTCAGCCCATTTGGCTTATTTTTTAATCAGGCCCTATTTACCTGTGATAAAGAAATATATATATATAAATATTCTGAAGTATGTTTTTCAATACAATACATTACATATGAAGTTATAAGACATGTGGGGGGTACAACAAATTCAATAAAAGTAATAAATCTAATAATATTAAATATAATAAGTAATAAATCTTTCGTGGAACCCTTTTAATCTAGGCTCTCTGTCTCTGAGCGCCTGATTTGTCATGAATGACGTAAATAGAGCAATTGCATCGCCCCCAGCTAGGCATATCAATCCCCCACCCCCCAAAAAAACCCCTAAAAAAACTGTAAATGAATAAAATTTAGAAAATACACATGCATGCATAATGAACAACTTGTGTTATTGCTACGAATACTCAATAACTACTAACAATTAGTTCGACATAAAGAAAAACGTTCGATTTTAGAATTAATTTTTATTAAATATTGAATAATTCTCCCAAAATAAAAAACAAAAAAGTTACAAGTATAAAAAAATATATTCCGTTAAATTTTTTCATAATTAAATTACATGAAAATAAGTAAAATCTGTTTTGAACAATGCTATTATTGAGAACATCATTTCAATGAACTTCTCTTGACATAGGCGAATAATGTTTAGTGCTGCCATCTGTTTTTCATATGGCAGTTTAAAATATATTTAAAAGTAATGTCTGGTAGTTAGATAACTTCGGGAAAAAAATTAATTAAAAACTACTCAAACTCAAAATGTCCTGAAATACTCATGAAATTTACACGTGACAAAAAATTTACGGCCAAGTTAAACCCCCTCCCCTTTATGACCATCCCTGACTCAATCTAATTTCTTTAAATTTGTCTCATCCTTCTGCATTTTTATTTCAGATACATATTATTTGAAAGTTACGAATTCTTTTAAAATCAAATATTTCTTCACGTTACTATATTAATGAACATTTTCAATAGACTGTAAAGACTGAAAATAAAATGAGAATTGGTCTACCTAAAATCCATTTTAAGAAAAGATTGCAAAAACATTCAAAAGTCAGTTGAAAAAAGTAATTAGAAATGAATTCTTAGATAAAGACATTCCTTTCGTGTTATGATATTCACGTCACACTCTAAACTATCAAATGTCTTATGAATAAATTAGGCTGCAAGATAATAACTGCCAATTAAAACTATATAATCAATGAAGTAAATCTGAAGAAAATATTGCAATTTAAAAAGAATATATATATATGTAGGGGAGAGTGGGGTTGAATGGGACAGTGGGAGGAATGGGATAGTAGAATTTTCTCTTTATGTATCATTCTAAACATTTCATCGATCACACACTAGATGAAGCAATGGTAGCCTAATCTTCAGTTGAAAAAGTTTTTGATCTGCATAAGCTTACAATTGTATAAAGTAAAAGATTATTTCAAGAATCAAAAGCAAATTTCCTTCATATACCTTTTATGCTTTCTGTATATTAATGACTTATTTATGCATAAGTGTAATAGTTTCCCTATTTATGGAACATTATACTGTATCTGTATATTATCCATAATTTAAACTAATCCTACAAGCAATATTTTTGTTTATACAGGAAGTTTAACATAAAAGAAGGTAGTGGGGAGGAATGAAATATGCAAGTAAAGGGAGGAATGGAACAAGTCCAATTCCTTCATTGTAATAAGAAAAATATAAATTGCTATTATGCAAATATTTTTAGAGGGTAAATATTAATTAGAACATTTATAATATATTAATTTATTTCAAAATGTAAATAAATTGAACTGATGATTTTTTAATGTCATCTGTGACTGAGAATCCTGAATTTTCCTTCCAGCGATGAAGATACTGGAATTTGATACCATGGCACAGACATTATAGCCCAGGCAATAGGGAATTTTACCTAGCAAAATTAATGGTAGTTCTGGAAATCGGCTTACTTTATGTTTTTTGGGTCGCGAATCCGAATTTGTAACTTCCCACCAAAATTTCCCCCGGCACCCCCCCCCCCAATTTTGGTAAAAAGCCCTCCAAAAAGGTTTTCATTAAAAATTGTTTTAGGAGAAAAGTATCTAGAAATTCAGAAAGTAGACAAAATTTGCAACAGATTAGATATATGATATTATGAATTCAGATGAAGGGAAAGCGGGGATCTGCCTCGGAACATGCGCGCAGTGCTGCGTGGACCAAGTTGCGCAATTCCGCTTAACCATTCACACGTTTACATTCGCCCTCCCATCTCCCTTCCGAACTTTCCTTACAAGGTTTACTTTAAGTTTCTTGGGTCGCTGAATCCGAATTTTTAACTTACCCCCAAAATTTCCCTCCCCGAACGCCCCCCCTCCCCCCAAATAGTTGTTATTAACTTAAATTTCTTATTGTTTTAGGGGAAAAGCATTACGAAATTCAGAAACTAGACAAAATTTGCAACAAATAGGATACATGACATTATGACGTAGGATAAACGGGGAGAAAGGGGGCTGCCTCGGAACATTCCCCGCGCTCTTTTCTCAAAAACCAAATTTTTTCAAAAAATCAATTTTTGGGGGGGTTGCCGGGTGAAATTTTGGTGGGAAGTTACAAATTCGGATTCAGCGACCCAAAAAACATAAAGTGAGTCGAAATCCAGAACTAGTATTAATTTTTCCAGGTAAAATCCCCTATTGCCTGGACTTCATAACTTAGTGCACGTAGCGCCGCAGTGCATGTTCAGAGGCAGCCCTCTCCCTCCCCGTTCATCCTACGTCATAATGACATTATCCTATTTGTGGCAAATTTTGTCTAGTTTCTGAATTTCGTAATGCTTTTCCCCTAAAACAATAAGAAATTTAAGTTAAAAACAACTATTTTGGGGGATTTCGAGGGGGGGGGATTTTGGGGGAAGTTAAAAATTCGGATTCAGCGACCCAAAAACTTAAAGTAAATCTTATAGAGAAAGTTCGGAGGGGAGCTGTTAGGGCGAATGTAAACGTGTGAGTGGTTAAGGGGAATTGCGCAACTTAGTTCACGTAGCATCGCGCGCATGTTCCGAGGCTGATCCCCCTTTCCCTTCATCCTAAGTCATAATGTAATATATCTTTAATTTGTTGCAAATTTTGTCTACTTTCTGAATTTCTAGATACCTTTTCCCTAAAACAATAAAAAAAATTGATTTTTTTAATAAAAACATTTTGGGGGGCTTTTTACCAAAATTTGGGGGGGGGGGGGGTTGCCGGGGGGGAAATTTTGCTGGGAAGTTACAAATTCGGATTCAGCGACCTAAAAAACATAAAGTAAGCCTTTTTCCAGAAGTACCATGAATTTTGCTAGGTAAAGCCCTATACGCTCTCTATTGTCTGGACTATTATCAACCTACAAGTTTTGTTAGACTGTATACCTATCCAAAACTAAACTATTTGTGCCTTACTGTTTTGTTTTATAGCTGTCCCATACCTCCCTGTTTGTGGGGAGGTGTAGGACACATTTTGAAACTTACAATATCTTTAATTATAGAATTGTTTCTGCAAATTGTGTTTCTATATTGTTCAAGGACATTAGAAAGTGTTTCATTTTGTATTCTATAAACTGAAACGTTTGTTTTCGTGTCAAAAAAAGTTGATTTTCTTATTTTTGTAAAAAGTTTCCCATTCCTCCCCACTCTTCTCTATAATTCCTTTGTTTCAAAATTTATCTTACAAGTTCATACAACAATAACCAAAATTCTAAATGAAGATGGCATGTAATAATATTATACATCAATTGTTATACTAAAATATATTAAAGTAAAGCTAATTGGCAAATAGAACTCACTAAGAAATCTCAAAATATTGACAATTCAAAACATTTAAATATATGGGGGATACCAAACAAAAGTTGAAATAAAAAGGAAGAAATCACGAATGGAAGAAAATATAGTATAAAAATATAATGAAGGGAAAAAAAATGACAAACAGAGCAACACGTAGTATTTAATCTTCAGTTGGCAAGAATATATTCACAACTTCAGAATTTTTGAAAAAAATATTTACCATCGAGAGCAATTTTTTTCATTCGGTTTCTCTGACAAAACATAATTTGGAGAAAAGAAAATTACAGACTTGCACTTTAGTTTGGCGCTTTATTGTTGTATTGGCACTGGTAAATTGGTAATAATAAATAGAATTCTTAATATTAGAAAGTACAGTATAACTCCGATTTAATGATTGTTAATTTAACGTTTACCTCAATTTACGATAACTTTTAGTAGGTCGGATTCATCTATATTTCTATGTTATACGAACCAGTTTTAACGATTTCCTCAATTAAATGGTAATTCTAAAAAATTTCAAATACTTTAAACATTGTTTCAGTAAGGAGAATGCCATTTTTTCTCTATATTATCTATTTACGAACGAAAATTTCAGTAAGCTCTTTAAAGAATTATGGTATGTTCTTTTTGGGTATTTGATATGAATGAATATACAGGGTGTTGTCGAATTCGACTGATAAATTCAGAAGAGTGATAGTAGGCATCAAGAAGATGAAAAACTACCATAGATCATGGGGTACAAATCACTCTTTAATCAAAAATCCCTGTCGTCACGGCCTACAGGCACAGATAGATTTCGAAGTTAAGTACTAATTTCACAAACGAAAACTAAATCCAGATTAGATATAAACCCAGTTTAGCAATTTTATTTAACCGCTTTTGACGAGTTTTTAATTTGATTTTTCTGTAACAGCTGAGTTTATCAGAATAATGTTAAGACGATAATTTTTTCTTCAACCCCTATTATTATTTTTTTTTTAAATTTTTTTTTTTTTTTTTTTTTTTTTTTTTTTGCTTTAAGAGCTAGTCTTAGGAGGTCTGCACGGGCCCGGGTTTGACCCGAGGCCCGTACTCGGCCCGGCCCGCAGGCCGGCGGAATGAAGGCGAATTTTCGAACGGGCCGGCAGAATTAGGACAATTTTTTCAACGGGCCGGGCCGACAGGCAAAATAAACGGCCCGGGCCGGCAAAAAAATTAATCGGGCCTATCGGCCCGATATAAGAATTTAAGCGAAGCAGATAAAATACGAGCCATTTTCAATGAATATGATTTTCTCGAGAAGTATAAATGTGCGTCACGAGCCGATACGAATTTAACAACATCAGTACAGAAATGTAATATGTCCATCGTAGAGATCGGCATCGTACAGTTGCAAGATGTATAATTCCGAGTTTAATTTTTTTTTATTTTTTTTTTAATTTTTTTTTTTTTTTAGCAGACTCGTGCCGGGGCGGAACTGGTCTTAATCGATCTCAGGATGTATAGAACAGTCATTGTGTTTTGTAGTATTAATAGTGATAATGAACTTCTCTTAACAGTATCTTTGGAAATATACCTTAAGGTGGTTCTCATATTCACTGCTCAACAATGCGAAGCTTTAAGACACATTTTCTGACAAAATTTTTAACTATAAAAGGCATAAAATTGACAGGCCTGCCTATTGAAGGCATTTGGAAACGAATAGCTTTTTCCATATTTGATAAATTAATTACAGAGATAACAGAGATTCCTGTCACGTGACTGTACGTTTTTTTCCTTTCCTGTGCCATCGCTTCCGGAAATTCGATTCAAAACGCTAACTTTGACAGTATTTTCAGAAAGGTATATTGCTTTTATCTATGAAAAAAACGACATTTACATAGCTTCTGAATAAGAATACCTGCCAATCTTACGCGTTTCCTAAAAAAAAAGCATTCATAAATGTGTCGAAATGTAGCTCCTTTGGATTTGAGAAAAGCCTTAAAAATGAGAGAAATATTTTCACAAATCTACTTTTTATTATACAGCTTCAAAAGTTATCATGTTTTTAATCCTTTATTCTGATAAACTACATCAATCTTTTAATGAATCCTTATTTCCATTTTGAAATGTCTGTAGACACGATGACTAAAACACTGTAAATAATCGTTAATATTTACTATTGTGTGTTTTCTGTTTTGCGAACATCATAGTAATGTAAAAAATACTGCAAAATGTTCCCATAAATATGTATGTAGTATTCATTAAAAGAATCGTAATTGTATGTTGAGAAAAAACGGTTTTTTTTTTGTTTTTTTTTTTTTTTGTAGAAATTCTGTCGGGCCGGGCCGAGAACTGTAAAAATGCAAACAGGCCAGGCCGGGGCGGGCTCGGGCCGAACTTCCAATTTTTACACCGGGCTGGGCCAAGATAGCTTTCGTTCGGGCCGGGCCAGGAAATTCCGGCCCGTGCAGACCTCTAGTTAGTCCTACCAAAATTTGTCGATATAAAAGTTGTAGATAAGATTAAGAAGATTTATAATAAATTTAATTGCATTTGATATCTTGTGAATTAACAAAGTTATGAATTTTTTTCTTCTTTAACAACCTCCCCCCCCCCCCCCCTCTTTGTTTTGTTTTAATTTTTCATTACTGTAAGAGTTGGTCGTATCAAAAACTTGTCAATATAAAAGTTATGATAATAAGAAGATTTATAATAAATTTAAGCGGATTTGATATCTTGTGAATGGACGAAGTTGTGGTTTTTTTTTCTTCTTCACCCCCCCCCCCCCCTTTTTTTTATTTATTTCATTTGATTTTATTTGTTTATTTTTTGCTGTAAGACCCTATCAAAAACTTGTCAATATAAAAGTTGTAGATAAGATTAAGAAGATTTATAATAAACTTAAGTGGATTTGATACCTTGTGAATTGATGAAGTTATGAATTTTTTTCTTCTTAAAACCCTAGTTTTTTTCTCGCCTCTAGAGCCCATTTTTAATGATATGAAAAATCTGCCATACTTAAATTTTTGGTCCTTTTCCTAGAAGTAGTAATAACTTTAAACTGATTTTATATGTATTACATTTCAGTAGTTATGGGTTTCTTACTGTTTTACAAAATACCTCCCTATTTCCACTCCGTTGGTCCGATTTTGCCCATTAACGAACTTGACTGACGTTTTTTGCCCCTTGATTTTATGTATCAGGTTGGAAGAGATTTGTGCAGAATTATGGAAGTTATCGTGTCCATAAAAAAGTGATATATGGGGCATTCTCACAATCTTTTGACTTTTAAGTGCTTGAATAATATTTTTTATTTTAGTACATATTCTTGTGGGTTTTTTATTTCATATACTGGGGAACATCCTATTGCAGGATTGCATAACAATATTAACAAGATAAATAAGTTTTGGACGATGTTGGAGGTCCAAATACCAGGAATACTCCTATACCGTCTCTTGTCCCTGATGCTGATTTTTAAGTTTGGAGCTGTCTGTATAAAATTGTTTCAATAAAAGTAATTCGATGGAATTTTTTTCCGAAACTGTGACAATTGTTTTATATAAATATGTAGCAAAAAATTAACCTGCACACATTTTTACGGTTGATATTATTTTTTGAGCTCTGTCCCTGGTTTTTAGATTCCTTACCATCCCTCTTGCTAAACTTATACAGAAAATCACTTTAGATGCAGCCACAGAATTTTTTTCAAGTTTTTTCTCATGCAGAAGTATGCTAGAGAAAGAATGTCTAAAATTCTTTGACAGGAAATTTACTGCAGAATTTAAATCAGCATTTAAATATCAATTTCAAGCATCGTGGCTTTATTGGTAGTCTTACCGTCCCTATAGTCCAAGAGCTGTTAAACATTTTAGACAAGGTATTTGAGGCACCCTGAAAATTTGTGCAACACTTCTTTTGTAATGCCTGAATACAAAATCGAATGTCTGGCTGAAGGATCGTGGCCCAAAACCTGTGCCAGACAAAAAATGGCACTTGACACGTGTCTGGCACAGTTTTTGTGCCGACTAAAGTGTCTGTCATTTTCAAAATATTTTTTTCTAAGCATAAATATTATTGTGCCTCAATCTCAGCGTGCCTCAAATACCTTTTTTGGGTAGTCAAAAAATGGCACTTGACACGTGTCTGGCACAGGTTTTGGGCCGACTAAAGTGTCTGTCATTTTCAAAATATTTTTTTCTAAGTATAAATATTATTCTGTTTCAATCTCAGCGTGCCTCAAATACTTTTTTGGGTAGTGTCAAAAAATGGCACTTGACACGTGTCTGGCACAGGTTTTGGGCCACGATCCTTCAGCCAGACATTCGATTTTGTATTCAGGCATTACAAAAGAAGTGCTGCACAAATTTTCAGGGTGCCTCAAATACCTACTCAAAAATGTTCAACAGCTCTCCTACTACTAAGGTTTATTCCTGCGCTTTTCGAGATTTTTTTTTTTTAATCCAATGTGAATAACTTTCTAAAAATCAATGAACATTATGACCATCATTTAGTCTTAAGAGGATTTGCCTAAAAATAGTGGTAATTTTCCTTACCGTCCCATCCTTACCATCCGTTTTTTTTTTCCCATTACCGTCCCTTTTTTCCTATACCATCCCCCTTTTTTCCCCTTTCATCCCTTCTTTAACACCCCTTTAAGACAATGTTATACCAAAATTTTGTACTAAAAATACTACATTGTTATTATTTCTTATTTGAATGTCCTGTGGGTACTATGCAAATTCATTATAAATAAAAATTTAGAAAAAAATAAAGTTATTTTGATAAAATGGTAAGGAAAATTAAACTCGTAAGTTTAACTTAAACCTCAGTTAAATAAAAAAATTTTCGCTGCTGACCATTTTTCTTTATTTTGAATCATTAAGGCATTCGTCTATCAGTTAAAATAATAAATCTTTGTAAAAAAAAATCACCATAAAATAAAAACATAAGACGCGTTTCGAGCTAAAAATATTAACAGCTCGTTATCAGCTACAGTAAACACGTGTCCGTAAGGGGACAAGGTCAAAAATGAACTGAAAGGTAGAGAGTAGAGCTTGAAGAGAATGCGACAGATGGCGCTAGTTGAAAGGAGCACATGCGGAAGACTAAAGTGTTGCCAAAATGATAAAAGAGAAATTGATAGGAAAAAATGGAAATAAAAGAAATAAAATTAAAATTAAATAAAAGAAGTAAAATATAAATACAAATATAAATAATAATAATAAAGAAAGAAATATAAAAGAATAAAACAAGAAAAAACCAAAAGATCCTTTTAAAAAAAAACGAAAATAAAAAGAAAAGAAACAAGAGCTGTGCTCAATTCAGCTAGCGCCATCTGTCGCATTTTTTGCGAGCTCTACTCTCTACCTTTCAGTTCATTTTTGACCTTGTCCCCTTACGGACATGTGTCATGTGTTACTGTAGCTGATGACGAGCTGTTAATATTTTTAGCGTCCTATGTATTGTTTTTATTTTATGGTGATTTTTTACAAAGATTTATTATTTTAATTGTTTCATATCGCCAGTTTGCGGCGCTGTTTCGCTGTATTCGTCTATCAGATTAAAATGTTATTTTAGCAGGTTTAATTTCATTAGATTTTTATTCCCAAAAGTCAAAAAATTGTGAGAATGCCCCATATATAGATAGATAAATAAAGTTTTGAACGGGGAGTGGTTTTGGGTTCTAGGGGTCATGATTGGCATAGATCTGCAAAACATTTTCACAAATTCCAACATAGGGAAGAATGTAATAGATAGTATTTCTTACGAAATCTACCTAAAAATACAGGGGTACTACCTTAACCCAACTTTGGTTGACGTAAATAAATTTCAGAAAACTGAAGTATATTATATAATGAAACTTTTAATAGACATGCTCACCTTTTTTGTAAATATGATAATACTAAAAAAACGTGGTGGAAGTTTCCATTATAGTTTCCAGCAGTATGTACTTGACGCTCCATATTTTGGATTGTGATTACCAGTCCACATACGGCATCATCGATTGCGTGAGCATCCTGTTTTTCCAGAACTTTTTGTGATGTTATCACATTTCATACAAAACAAGGTACAGTTGTAGAAAAAAAAAAGTAAACACCCCCTACTAACTCCTCAACAAATTATCGTAGGTTACTGGTACCGAACGATTGGAAATAAAGTCTATTTTTAAATGATGTATATAAAATTTGCTTAGGGGCCATCTATATATTAAAACGAGGTATAACTTTGTTTTTTTAAATAGCAGTACATAATTCTGACAGCATAAATGAACTCTACACCCTTCAATTAGTCTAAAAACAAATTTTTATGCAATTCGTACCATAAGTTTCCGAGAAATTAATTATTTTAAAACGAGCGTATTTTAAGGGCTGTATCAAAATTGAAGTTCGGTACTCGATTGTTAACCGAGAGAGCTCCCTTCTTGATCAAGGCACCTTAAGTAGTCAATTAAGCCTGTTCGAATGCAGGATAGCATAAGAGATTTCAAAATATTTAGTCACTTCTATCATAGACGGCCATTTAAACCATCATTTTGCCGTTTTTTAAGCATAATTTGAAAACTATACTTGGAAGAAAAATGTGAAATTTTGGATTTCCATAAAGCAGGACTTAATAAATCTGAATCCATCAAAAAAATTGTAGGTTGCAATTCATAATTTTTTTAAATATTAATTTGATAATTCATAATTCATATCAGAAAATTATAAAAATTGCAAATTGAACGTATTTATGTTTGACTATATTAGTATTATTGCTACACAAAAAAATTAGAACATTAGGATCGTAACTTCAGGAGATATAAATAAAAATATGAAAATGTAATTTAACATTAGAAGCACTCAATTTTGAATGTTTAAACTTATCATTCAAATGACTTGAAATTTGGTGTCTAGGCATAGTTTAAACCAAAGATTTGAAATATCTCGTTAAAATTGTGTACTGCCATTGAAAAAAATGAAGTTTGGATTCGTTTTAATATGTAGATGCCCCCCTAAGCAAATTTTATATATGTTGTTTAAATGTAGACTTTATTTCCAATCGTTCGGTACCAGTAACGTTCGTCTACGATAATTTGTTGAGGAGTTAGTAGGGGGTGTTTACTTTTTTTTTCCCCCCACGACTGTACATATCGTTACATTTTTATTGCAATATTTTTATTTTTCGCAAAATTATTATGACTTCAGTTAGGGCGAAGCACTCCGCATTTGGATTACATAAGTGGTTTGCGACCCCATGTTATATGACACTTTTTCATCCTCTTGACGCTTACTATCACACCTCTTAATTTGTCGGTCGATTTCGGCAACTCCCTATATACATAATGCTTTTGAAGCAAATGGAAAAGTCATGTTACACTGGGTTTGAGGTGAAAAGTAAAGAAATTGTCAATAAAAGATTTTTCAAAGTGAAAGCTATTTTTATAATGCGTTAAAAAGAAATACCCAATTTTAAAACTTCTGGTTAATAAAATTTTCAAAATTTAATCAACTTCTATGTAGTTTTGTATATCAAATGCCTTTCTTGATTGAAAGACAACTCCGATTTAACGATAGTTTTCAAGGGATCCTTTGCAAACGTCAAATTGTGGTTAACTGTATATATTGATATTTTGAGACTTGATTTGCCAGAAAATGTGCTAGATGCAGGAATCGGAAATGGTTATTGGTTCCAACAAGACAATTTCATACAAGAATAACAAAGCAAAATTTATTGTATTAAGTTCCTAGAATGCTTCAAACACCTCTCTGGTCGATAGATATTATCAACCGCTATGACAGGAATTGACGCATAGCCACTATAAGCGGTCATTGAGACTGCATGATCAAAAGATGAATAAAAGGCTCGATTAACTCATAGGATACTGTTTCTGCACTAAACTTTATGTACGGGATTATTATAATTAAAATTCACCTATTCAAAATGTATCTAGAGGTAAGACTAGGACTGCAAACGAAACAAAAGTAGTATCTAGGGTTAAGCTGAAAATTACAAGTTGAACTGTGAAAATTGAAAAAAAAAAATCAGTTGTCTGTGACACCGCTAACAGCAGTTAAGGATTAATTCAAATAACGCGCGGCGTACTGCGTACACCAGAGAAAACTGTACTTTGCTATCGATAAATTTAAATGATAATCGCCATATTATTTAATTGCAGACATTTGTTACAAATTCTACAATTAGGGGAAAGTAGGGCAATTCCGCTCACTCCAATGTCTCGGGCCCCACCAGTGGCTGAGAGGTTCTGCTCTCGAAGCTGGTAGACGGGAGGTGCTGGGTTCGAATCCAATCGCGCCCGTCGGCCTAACCATTTCGGAGTTTTCGTGGTTTTCTTCGAAACCGTGCTTTCCCATGCGTAAATACGGGTTAGGTTCCCTTTGAAAGACCCCCCACGAAGGGCACTCCCCCTCCCAGGGCCTATATCACGTGTTGATAATCGGCCGTCATAAACACAAACCAAACCAATGTCTCTAATCAGAATAGAATTGAAAACGTACGATTGGTACCGGCATCTAGCGAAATTCACCGCAAGTTCCCAGAAGGATATAGTAACATTCGGAAGGAAAGTATTTGTGTGTCCTCACATTATTAGTTTGCAGTTGTTTTATTATAAAATTCTACAACATCTAAGTTGAAGGTAAGTGTACATTCTTATTTTCAAATGTTAATTCACTCATTATGTTTACAAAATATATACATTTAGCTGTACGTTCATACTTTTATTTATTTTTGTAATGCGTTGGTACGCCAACTGTAATGCATTAAAATCAAACATAGCTATGAAGGGCATTTGCGCTCACGTGGAATTCGAAGCAATTTCTCCAGTGGGCTACTTTTTTAAAATTCAAATTTCTTGATTGACACCACTTTTTTGAAAAGGTAAAATTACCCTTGTTTTCGCCTTAATTATTATGTCATTAAACAATAGTCCAGTCAAATTAGGTTTTTTTTCTGGACATAATTATGAGAGTTTTGAAACTTGGTAATATTGTTTGAAAGGGTCTACTAATGAACATACTAAAA
This sequence comes from Maratus speciosus, assembly GCA_963932465.1. Classification (NCBI taxonomy): domain Eukaryota; kingdom Metazoa; phylum Arthropoda; class Arachnida; order Araneae; family Salticidae; genus Maratus; species Maratus speciosus. The sequence continues at coordinate 104,271,096 of OZ010786.1, read as the reverse complement.
GTCCTGATGGATGGGGGGTGAGCGCGAGGGGGAGGGGGTAAAAGAAGGCACCATTTTTCGATTTTTTGTTAATATCTCATAATCTATAAATCCTACGAAAAAATTTCTAAAGCAAAAGTTAAAGAGAAATTCTCTATAAAAAATGTTAAAAACATTTTTCTCTAGAAGTCATAGTTAACGAGATAATTTCATTCAAAAATGAAGAAATTTGCCGAAAGTCACACCAGTACCACCAGAGAGCGGGTCAATGGCACTTGCATTTCATCTATTTAACTTAAATTTAAATGACCGTTAATAAATGAATGGTGAAAGGAATGAAGACTGAGCCTAAAGGTGAATGGAAGCCTGAACAATAACTTCAACAAATGACATTTTTCTTAACTATAGATTATGTTATGTAGATTATATGTTCCGTAATCGGGTTTGAAGTCATTTTAAAAAGCATGGATTAACGCCAATTTAATTTCCTTCTGTAACTTTTGTTTAGTATACTTTTTTTTACATAGATTATAGACATGTTGAGCCTTCAATCCGTCAGAACCAAAGAGAAATACGACAAGGTTGTTCGATAGAGCTATTTCACGATTCGACGCAGCGACAAGTTTTGGACAGGAGTTTGGTTTATATAACCATTGAGCAAAAACTAATGCTATCTATGAAATGCTCTCTTAGCTCACACAAGGACGAGGAATAAGTGGGGTCTGGGCGCCACAGCTACCTTTCATATTTGTACCGTCCTGGAAGAATTCTGTCCTTTACTTCTGGTGAACAACATAAGGATTTTCGTGAAGCTCGGATGTATAGAGATGCTGCGGATATCTCCAAACTTTCAATTTGATTTGAAAATCACCTGTCTTTTCCTCAGATAGATATAATTATATCAATATCTTCTGGGGTTACTGGAGATGAAACTATCGCCTGCTTCAAAACTTTGGAAATCGGGAGTAAAAAGATGATTCATGTGTCTAGCAAATGTTACTAAGGCTTAACATTTTTGCCTATAATCAATTGTACACTGAATGAGGTTTAGTATTGCCCCAGGGAAACAGGATCGGTGGTTGGGATAGGCACTAACGTATGAACGAGCTTACGTTTCCAACTCCAAATATCAGGATACAGTTCATTTCCCTGCCACAGCTGTATCTGTAAGCATATATTTTTATCTGAAGAGGTTAAGCCTATGAGAAGAACAAGTATATCCACATCCTGTCCAACAACAGTAACGTTGTCACTTTCACTCTTTGGTTCTGACGGATTGAAGGCTCAACATGTCTATAATCCATGTAAAAAAAAGTATACCAAACAAAAGTTACAGAAGGAAATTAAATTGGCGTTAATCCATGCTTTTTAAAATGACTTCAAACCCGATTACGGAACATATAATCTATACAACAGTTAAGAAAAATGTCATTTGTTGAAGTTATTGTTCAGGCTTCCATTCACCTGACCACAACATTTATTAACGGTCATTTAAATTTAAGTTAAACAGATGAAATGCAAGTGCCATTGACCCGCTCTCTGGCACTGGTGTGACTTTTGGCAAATTTCTTCATTTTTGAATGCGATTATCTCGTTAACTATGGACTCTAGAGAAAAATGCATGCAATCTATTTTGTAGAGAACTTAATTCTCTTTAACTTTTGCACTAGAAATTTTTTCGTAGGACTTATAGATTATGAGATATTAGCAAATAACCGAAAAATGGTACCTTCTTTTACCTCCCCCCCCTCGCGCTCACCCCCCATCCATCAGGACTTTTAGTATGTTCATTAGTAGACCCTCCCAAACAATATTATCAACTTTCAAAACTCTCATAATTATGTCCCAAAATCTGCCTAATTTGGCTGGACTACAAGGTCAATTTTATGATTTCAAAAAAGTGGTGACAATCAAAACACCTGAATTTAAAAAAAATTTGGAGACAGAAATCTGCCGTTTTTGCGGAGAATTCGGGAGAGATAACGAAACGTGATTTCGCTGCACAATATGTGGAAAGTGGTCGCATAAAGTCTGCTGTGGTGTGAATATCCCACACAACTACATATGTAACTTTTCTGGTACTTAAATGTTGTATTCAAATTTTGAGCGCTATTACCTACCATTTCAAGCATTACAGCTCAATGAATGGTTAATTATATAAAACGATTAAAAAAAAATTCCTAAAACTTTATGCAAATTAGTTGATTGCAAATTGTTCCTTATGCATTGGACTTGTACTGCGGTAATAAAATATTGATTTTTTGTATGAATTTTGCTAGCTATTCATGTTTCCCTTAAGTGGGCGGCATTACCCTACTTTCCCCTATAGAATTAGAAGGTTACTTTTCGAAAAATAGTGGTGAGAAATTTAAATACCGTACGTACTTTGGGTATGTCATACTTTCCGCGTGTATTCCAGGGTTAAGAATTATATGGTCATCATTTTAACGGGATTTTACGGAAAAAAAAGTTAAATTTCAGTTTAAAAATATTATTTAGAAAAATTGAAAAGAGAAGTTATTTCAGAAAAAAAAATAGTTTTTAATGGAAAAAAAAAAATGTTGGTATAATCCAGGCCAAGGCGACTACAATCCGTAATAAACCATAATAGATTGTTTCCAAATTGTAAATATTACCTAATTTGCTTCTTTTTTTTTCATTTAATGCAGCTCTTTGTATAAATATTTAAATACTCCCCCCCCCACCTCCCCCACACACACCACCACAAAAAGCGCATATTTTCTGTTTCACATATTATTAAATTTAGGCACAGTTGTGATGCATTTATTTTGCCAGAATTTACACTCAAATTTATAATTAGAAAATTACAAAGAAAATACGCGTTGTTCAAATATTTTTTTTTCGGCATCGATCGTCTGAGGTACACATTGTATAAACATGCACAATTTGCGAAATATGTCATGTGCAAAGGGAAACAAAGCTATTCCCCTCAGGTACCAAGGACACAAATAATGTAACCAAAAGACCCCCCCCCCCCCTTTTTTTTTTTACCTTCTTCCATCTTCAATAGAAGAAAGTATTGTAATCGAAATTTTTTCGACTTCCGGTTTTTGACGGATTTACACGTTTTAGGGGTCAGAGATACCAAAAATCATGTTTATAGAAAATGTCTGTCTGTCCGTGTGTCTGTCGCCATTGTACCGTCAAAAAGTGTATGAAGTTTTGCATAAAATTGAACCAAATTTTTATTTTAAGTTTTTGGCTATGGCAAGCAGGTCCTCCCTTAACTTGGAAAAAATTCGCCGGTAGGGGCGCTGTAATAGCGATTTTTGTGCGATTTTGAATATTGTACCATCGAAAATTGTATGAAGTTATGCATAGAATTGAATAAAATTTTTATTTTAAGTTTTTGGCTAGGGCAAGCAGGTCCTCCCTGAATTTGGAAAAAATTCGCCGATAGGGGGCGCTGTAATAGCGATTTTGAATATTATATCATCGAAAAGTGTATGAAGTTATGCATAGAATTGAACCAAATTTTTATTTTAAGTTCTTGGCTATGGCAAGCAGGTCCTTCCTTAATTTGGAAAAAATTCGCCGGTAGGGGGCGCTGTAATAGCGATTTTTGTGCCATTTTGAATATTGTACCATCGAAAAGTGTATGAAGTTATGCATAGAATGAAGCCAAATTTTTTGTGTTTGTTTTTGGTCATGGCCCGAAGGTCCTCCCTGAATTTGGAAAAATTCTGCCGGAAGGGGGCGCTGTAATTGCGATGTCTGTACGATTTTCATTATTGTATCATCGAAAAGTGCATGAAGTTATGCATATAATTGAACCAAATTTTTTGTGTATGTTTCTAGCTATGGCAAGCAAGTCCTCCCTGAATTTTAAAAAAAATCTGCAGGAAGGGGGCGGTGTAATAGCGATGGCTGTGCCATTTTCATTACTGTACCATCGGAAACTGTATAAAATTATGCATAGAATTGAACCAAATTTTTTGTGTATGTGTAAGGCTATGGTCAGTAGGTCCTCCCAGAACTTGAAAAAATTCCGCCATAAGGGGCGCTATAATTGCGATGTCTGTGCCATTTTCATTATTGTACCATCGAAAAGTGTATGAAGTTATGCACAGAATTGAACGAAATTTTTTGTGTATGTTTCTGGCTATGGCAAGCAAGTCCTCCTTGAATTTGAAAAAAAAAAATCTCCCGGAAGAGGGGTGCTGTAATAGCGATGTTTGTGCCATTCTCTTTATTGTACCATCGAAAAGTGTATTAAAATTGTGCATACAATTGAACAAAATTTTTTGTGCATGTTTTTGTCTTTGGCCAACAGGTTCTCCTTGAATTTGGAAATATTGTGCGTTAAAGGGGCTCTATGATAGCGATTTTTGTATACTTTTCTTGATTTTTCGTAGTTCTATTGTCCATCGGCGGCTCGTGCAGCGGCGGGAACTCGGTGCTTCCTTCTCAGCCGGTTATTTGCAAACAGCTGATACAACAGAATAAGGAAAAACTATTAATTTTAACAAATATCATGATATACATTAACTCGTTTTTAGTCCGTTTAATTGACTCAAGCAGAAATTTAAGATGAAAATCAAAGTTGGTATAGTATTGAACTAATAATATTAAAGTATTAACATATGTAACTACTTTTTGAAATATTAAGATGTATAAGAAGAAAGTTTTGGGGTTGGCCCATCCAACTAGTTTTTTTTTTTTTTTTTTTTTTTTTTTTTTTTTTTTACAGTGTAAATGGAAGTTTTCAATATTTTGTTCAGTGAAACTTTTCTTTTTTTATAAATGTTCCGATTTTATACTTACTTTTTTCAGCAAAACCAGCATTTCTTATCAATAAGTGTGAAATATTTATTTTCTACATCTAAAGGCTTCGTGAGTCAGGAAAGAGTCCGTTTGAGCTGCATGTGTCTTGGTTCACGATCGCCGATTTAAAGCGCAAAAAAGTTCTCGCATTTATTCAAAGCTCAATTTATGCACAGATATATGTTCATAAAATCCCACACTGATACTCCATTAAAAAGTTAACCGTCAAAATGCCATTCAGGTTATATTATTTAAAACATAAGGAACATGTATGTGTTTCGCCTTTATGTTGCTTTTTAGGTGCGTTCGAAATTATGTAAATACGTAGCACTTATAGTCGTCGTTCTGTCCGTCCGCATATATCGCAGCAAAAACTACCCAACCGAATGATCTGAAATTTTAAATCTATAATTGTTGCAAAATTTTGTCGAGTCATTTCAAATTTTATGAAAATCGAATGTATAGTTTAATGACAGGGACAGTGAAAAGTTTCCGGTTACATTACGGTCAATGGGAAAAAATTATTTCAAGTGCATTTTAATGATGTTACAGCGTTTCGAACGGAATGAAATTGATATGCGCTTATGAAATGCAGTAAAATATATACATTCAGTACAATATGCGGTGCAAAAAAATATTTATAAAACTAGTTATAGTACGAACGCACCTCATTTGCCACGTTTGACGTGCAATTTCTAACTTGTTTCTTTTGTTTAGCATGAAGACATGGTAGTTATGTGAAAGGAGAGAAAATTAATGCGGAGGACTTTAGCACTAGAGTTCCCTGGGAAATGCAGCTACTTTTTGTTTTTACCGATTTTTAAATTAGTAAACTTTGCTTCTTTTTTTTTTCCTGTGTAGTTTAACTTAAATCTGCGTTAGGGATATAGGGAGACATTTGAATACGAATTGTTTACGTACTTGCGATAAATATAGAAAAGACAATAGTATCTGTAAGAGAATGGATTTTAATTAGATGATGCCAGCAAGTGTATTTTGGACGAGGTTGAAGTCTAAGTTTAGATGTTTTATTTCTTCTTTTTTTCGATTCTGAATCATTGCAAGGTAAAGGTACGAGAAAACAAACCACTATACTTTCAAGTGTAAGGGATGTCACCACGAAGTGTTATTCAAAGGTTTGACACATGCCATGACGAATTTCCTCTAAGCTTATAAATAAGCACTTGAAGGAAATATCGTGTCACAATCATCAGCAATTCGCAAAACTAAAATTTGATGGTTACTTTTTTTATTACTTTAAAGTGATAGGTAAATCCTCTACCAAAAATTCAAAAAATAATAATAAGCTTTAATGGTAAACAGGTATGAGATGCCTGTGTCAAGGTTAACGATAGGCGAACATCATTCAATCAGACGTTATAGTCTGATGTAAACAGTGTTTTTTTTTTTTTTTTTTTTTTTTTTTTTTTTTTTTTTTTTTTTTAAACCGAGTTTTTGCCTTAAGGTTTATTTAATCTTCTGTTAAAAGGAAGCAAAAAGAAAAACCTTATGGTACATTGATCATGTCACGTTTTCTAACCTAATGATTGTTTAAATGTTACATTAATTTGTTCTTATACAATACCTTTTAGCATCCCAATTGCACTGAAATAGACTAAAATACCGATACTATTGAAATATAAGCTGAAATATGAAGTAGCGCTAGATTCCATATACGTGTATTTAATGGTGACTCAAGTTACAATATTTAGCAAAGAATCAATTCAGCTTTCTTTTCTCGTAGATGTTCCATTTCTACCGCATTAAACGTATTTTTTAGCCGTGAAAAAAGTATTATAGATGTGGAGGAAATGTGCAAAAAAAGCAACAAATATCCTTCAAGTCTTATAAAAAAGCAATCGAAGGAAACGTTATCATAAATATTGAACAATTAAAAAAAAATTATAGTACAACGATAAATAAAATTATTTTTAGAGGAGACCGGGGAAATGGCGCCACCCGGGATTATGCCGCCAACCCGCCTAGTTTAAAAACTAACAGTAGTTTGAGATAATGAATGTGCCTGCATTATAGCGGCCAACAATATAAACAGTGCCTAGTGAGAGTGATTTTGCTGCACGTCGCACCGTGGGTGATTTTCCTATTCTAGCTGGCCAAAATTATTTTTAGCGTCAATATAGTCGCATCGACATGAAATTGAAAAATGTTATTGATATTCACTATTGAATGTTAGATGGTGCAAAATGTAGCGTGTAGCAATCATAATTTCATTACAGGGGCATTCAAAAGAATTTCTTTACATTACGGCCTATGGGGAAAAATCGTTTTGGGTGGTTTTTAATGATGTTTCATAATTTCAAACACTTTTAAATTTATATACATACCTATGAAGTGCACTACAAGATGATTGCTTTAGAATATTGTATTTATAGCATTTATTGATCATTTACAGGGGCACTAAAAATAATTATGTCACATTACGGTCTATGGAGAAAAATTGTTTGTGATGTATTTTGTTCATGTTATATATCAATTTAAATACTTTTGAAATAGTATATCTCCGATTGCTCTATAAGATGCTTACTATTAAATATTATGCGCATAGTATTCATCTTTCATATACAGGGACACACAAAATAAATCAGTTATATTTCTCTCTATGAACAGTGCGTTTTCAGTTGTGGAACACTTTTTTAAATTATAAAAATCGCATACTATTTAGTGTGTATAAATTCTATAAATCATATACAGGGTTGCTCAAAATATCTGAAGTGCATTTCCGTTTATTGGCGGGAATTTCTGACGAGGAATTTTCAACTGTGCTATGCGTTCACTAACTGTTCTAAATTTCAGCATATTGTAAATTATATGATAAATCTATAGTTCATATACAGGTATGTACAAAATTTTCAGTTAGTTTTTCGACTTTGGTTGAAATTGAGTTTTCAGACGGGTTATATGTTTTACAAATTATTACTTAGACATCGTTTTTCATGTTATTAACCCATTCAAGGCGGTGGTTCATTTTTGGACCACCTAATTTTAATTCCCAAATGCCACATTGGCACCAGAATAATGGAATGAAAAATTTTCTTTTATTAAGTATGTGAACAAAAGCTTTTTCTTATTTTGAAATAAATTCGTTTGTAGATTCTGGTGCGATTCACTCATTTCAGCATTTTACGAGTAGAAGTACCTTGCCCCTGAAGGGGTTAAGCTACACTATATGGCCAAATGTGACCGGTCACTTGCGATTTTAGACATTTTGTTAAATATCTAGAAAAATACATGAGGAATTAACCTGAAACTGCAGGTATGTAAACAGTATAGTATAAGTCATATATTTCCGCGAAGATTTTTTCCCGGAACCCCATAGGGGACCGTCAACAAATTGAAAAAGAACGAATATCTTTTGGATAACTCACTAAAAACTAATGCAGCAAAAGCGTTCAAACTAGAGATTATTAATAAGTGGCTTATTGTAATATACTGTGTTTATTTTTATGAGGATAGCATGTATACTCGTAGAGAAATCAAGGTTTTTACAAAAATAGTCCCAAATTTCGCCAAGTTTTTTGCTTATAATTTGCAGAGTTCTTAATATAAAAAAAAGTTCTTTTCAGAAAATATGACAAAAACATTGTACACAATACACTGTAATTAGAATTAAAAAATAATAAAATTTGGATGAAAAATGAGCAGGTTTACTAAACAATATTTCACTGCGCATGCACGAATGCAATCAAAATATAATGTGCATAATGTTTTAGCTAAGTATATAGAGCAACTTCTGTGAAAGTTTCAAAATCATAACTTGGAAATTCTGAAAATTATCGTCGATAGAATAAGCTCGAAATCCGTTGTTCTCAAAAAGAAGCAAAAAGATGAGGGGTAGTATCCAAATATTTACGTGCAATATTGAGTACGCTACCTTGGCACTAATAAACAGATATTTGATACAACCCCTCATATCTTTTTGCTTCTTTTTGGAAACAACGGATTTCGAGCTTATTCTATAGACGATAATTTTCAGAATTTTCAAGCTATGATTTTGAGACTTTCACAAAAGTTGCGCTATATACTTAGCTAATATATTATGCATATTATATTTTGATTGCATTCGCGCAACGCAGTGAAACATTTTTTAGTAAACTTGCTCACTTTTCATCCAATTTTTATTTTTTAATTCTGATTGCAAGGTATTATGTACAATGTTGTTTGTCATATTTTCTGAAAAGAACTTTTTTTATATATTAAGAACTCTGCAAATTATAAGCAAAAACCTTGGAGAAATTCGGGACTGTTTTTATAAAAACCTTAATTTCTCTACTAGTATACGTGCTAGCCTCATAAAAAGGAGCATAGTATATTACAATAAGTCACTTATTAATAATCTCGAGTTTGAACGCTTTTGCTATACATTAGTTTTTACAGGGTTATCCAAAAGATATTCGTTCTTTTTCAATTTGTTGACGGTCCCCTATAGGGTTTCGGGAAAAAATCTTCAAGGAAATATATGACCTGTACTATACTGTTTACACACCTGCAGTTTCAGGTTAATTCCTCATGTATTTTTCTAGATATTTAACAAAACGTCTAAAATCGCAAGTGACCGGTCACCTTTGGTCATATAGTGTGTGAAGTTTTATTATAGTAGTCCGAATACATTAAAAAATGTTTCATAATCTGAATGACGCATGATTTTACGTTCTTCTTGATAATTTTTTTGATACTTTCTTAACGGTATGGAAGTTAATGTGATAAAACTATTTTTGTTTTATTATTACAAATCCTAAAATTTATTTTTCTAAAATTTAAGGTACGGGGGAAACATTCGACAGCTTTAATGAAAAACCTGTGTCGTATATTCTTTTGTATATTTATATATATCTCTGCACAGAGGAACCTTATGTAAAGAATGAGAATCATAATATATCATGAGAAAATGTCTACATTATGTTTTGCATTGTATCAAATCTGAATTTGGAGAATTTATCAGGATCATTTTTCTAACCAGTCGAAATCTGCAGCCATGTAATATATTTTTCTGAAAATAAAACTGTCCTCCAAGTTTAGGGGGAAAGTTATAGCTTGTAGTTTTTTAGTTTTTCTCCTGCACAATGTGTATTTCTCTAAACTGAATTCTGGTCATAATTGTCTTGTTTTAACAGAGAAATGGATATATTTTAATTGGTATTGTTTATGACGGCCGATTATCTAAGGATATGGACCCGAGGGGGGGGGGTGCCCCTACGATGACACATCATACCCAATCATAGTTCTCAATCAAGATAATTTCCTTCTAATTGCAATTTAAAATATTATATGAATATCGTCGACTGCGATAGCTCGATTAATTTTTTTATATATATATATATAATAAAATGTAGATTAATTTTTTTTAAAGATTACAATAAGTGCGTAAAAATAAAACTTACGCACTGATTATACAATAACATAATGAGCATTTACATGCTAATTAACTTCAATTTTAAAATACCAATTATGTTTCTCAGTGCTATTTTTTTTTTTAAATTAGTAATTCGATCCAGATTAATCATTGTAATTTTTCAAACTATTTCTAGAAGTTTTTCTTTACTTATTTCTTATCAGGTTCACGTGAAAAAACACTCCTTCACAGGAAGCTGGGGAAACTGGCATAACATCTACTGTCTTAATAAGTTTACTTAAATATGCAAATAGCCTTCCAAGGTTTGAACTTTTTTTTTATAAGTTGTTAATATTTATTAAGTAATGCTTTCTTTTTATGTTTAAATTAAATGGAAATAGTAATCGTCAGGAACATTTTTCTAACCAGTCGAAATCTGCAGCCATGTAATATATTTTTCTGAAAATAAAACTGTCCTCCAAGTTTAGGGGGAAAGTTATAGCTTGTAGTTTTTTAGTTTTTCTCCTGCACAATGTGTATTTCTCTAAACTGAATTCTGGTCATAATTGTCTTGTTTTAACAGAGAAATGGATATATTTTAATTGGTATTGTTTATGACGGCCGATTATCTAAGGATATGGACCCGAGGGGGGGGGGGGTGCCCCTACGATGACACATCATACCCAATCATAGTTCTCAATCAAGATAATTTCCTTCTAATTGCAATTTAAAATATTATATGAATATCGTCGACTGCGATAGCTCGATCAATTTTTTTATATATATATATATATAATAAAATGTAGATTAATTTTTTTTAAAGATTACAATAAGTGCGTAAAAATAAAACTTACGCACTGATTATACAATAACACAATGAGCATTTACATGCTAATTAACTTCAATTTTAAAATACCAATTATGTTTCTCAGTGCTATTTTTTTTTTTTTTAAATTAGTAATTCGATCCAGATTAATCATTGTAATTTTTCAAACTATTTCTAGAAGTTTTTCTTTACTTATTTCTTATCAGGTTCACGTGAAAAAACACTCCTTCACAGGAAGCTGGGGAAACTGGCATAACATCTACTGTCTTAATAAGTTTACTTAAATATGCAAATAGCCTTCCAAGGTTTGAACTTTTTTTTTATAAGTTGTTAATATTTATTAAGTAATGCTTTCTTTTTATGTTTAAATTAAATGGAAATAGTAATTGGCTAAATTGTTCTAATAAAAGTGATAATGCACTATATATATATATATATATAAAAATTATGCAAAGCAAGCAGTAAATATATCAAGCGAAATGTTTTCTTATGCTTCCACAAACCCTTAGCAATTTCAGTCTTTTCTATAAAGCCGTTTGATAATTCTTTTAAATATAGAATAGATGATTGTGCAGCCAGCCCTGGCGCTTTTCACTTGTAACCTATTTAATTTATAATTTCACATTCTACTGTTTAACCCTTTATGTACTGAATTATGAATTCATAAAAAAATTATCTTCTAAAGCATTTTTCGTGAATTGTTAAAACTACATTAGAAGATTTACATAATCCTTTAATAAATTTTAGAAGGATTGGAGGATGTAGAAAGATTAATTAAATTAGTATTTATAGAGATTTTGTGCAATATTTATAACCCCACTCAAATCTTTTATTTTAAATATTTTTCTTAGTATTTTGTAGAATTAGGAAATGTACAAAATAGGGGAGAGTGGCTCACCTTCGGACGTGGTACAGCTTTATTTTTTGCCCTAAATTTTAAATTAACTCTTAACTCTCGCAGATGCAGATAGATAGAAGCACAATTTAATTTCCAGACATGTTTTGCTTCCATTGATGAAGCAGGCGAGAATTTATTAAGATTTTTATTTTGCAAACATGTCTAGCAACTTTCATGTAAAAATTTGATATGTTGCAAAGTGGAATTTGATTGAAAATATTTTGAAATAAAAAAGGTAATATAATGAAATTTAAAGCTTTCTTTATAAAACTGGTGTATAATAATAGTTCTAGGGCTAAGCTTAACAGCAATGACATTCCAAAATTTCATTGTGTTGTATAGGGTGCACCGTGGAACACAAGATATGCCTAGCTAACTTTTATTCGAAATATTTTAACAAAAAGATACTGTGTTTAAAACATTTTTTATTTAGTCTACATAACATGTATTTATTAATAGTCATTTCTTCTTTTAAGAAGTCATCAGGCTTATCAATGGCAAATATTAGAAATTTAGAATGCAAAACAAATGCAGCAATTCATGCTGACAATATTCAGAAAGCTGCTGCAAAAATTTTATCAGTTGAAATGTCTTTTCAGTTTAAATAAATTTCTTTTCCTGAACAAACAATTCTTTGTATATTGTAATTCAATTATTGAATTTTTCAGATCTATTTTTAACTGTCCCAAGGTACCCCACCAAGTGGTACACCTTGGTACAAAGCACAAGTTTAATAAACATTTTTTAAAAACATTTTTATAATGGATATTAGATCAAAATCTATTTAATAATGTAGGCAAAAGTTAAAAGAATGAATACAGGTAAAATTTTGACAATTGATCAATATTTAAAAAAAAGGTAAACGAAATAAAAAAAAATCCCAAGGTGAGCCACTCTCCCCTAATGTCCTTACAATAGAAATATAGAAATATTTCCGAATAGAAAATCCCTCCCCCTCAACGCCAAGAAAGCTGAAATGATACAAAGACTAAAGAAATCATCCTTTTAAAAATATTTGTTTTGTATAACCAATAATGCTTTTAGAATAAGATAAAGTTATGCATCTATAACTCATTCTAAACTGTATTGCAACTAATTGATGTATTAAATGAATTTTATAACAAGTTATTTTAATGGTACTTATAAGTACCGACAGTAAATAAAGGATTAAAGCTAATTTTAAGCTCCTTTAATATGTAGGCGATTGTATGTGCAACAATTGATTTGAATCACCTAAGAATCTTTAAAATCTTTTAGTAGGGGAGACCGGGGGAATGCCGCCACCCCACCTAGTTTAAAAACTAAGGACAGTTTGAGATAGTGAATGTGCCTGCACTATAGCGGCCAACAATATAAACAGTGCCTAAAGCGAGAGTGACTTTGCTGTACGTCGTTCTTTTGTTCTAGTGAAAAATGTAGTTTTCATCTAGTTGCTTGTTATTTTGGAGCTTCAAATGAGTAGAGATAAGCACCTTTTATTGTAACATTAGGTATTTAAGATAATATGACCCGTAAACTATATGCATTCGCCGACATTTTGATGTAATGGGTTGAACAAGTTCGGTTCTTGTTTCGGCTTTGCTTGAGGATTTCCGCCATATTGTCCTCTCGGGGTAATGCCGCCACCATGCAAATCGGGTGAGAAATGGCCTCATTTTAATGTTGTGGAGCCGATTCAGCAGAGTGACTTTTGCAATATGAAGTAAATTGTAAGCTTAACCATTATTTTGCTCAATTACATTGCTTTCTAACTATTTTCAGCAAGTTGTGTGTTTCCTAGTATCCATTTGATGCATGTACTAGGTCATTAAGGAGTGGCGGCATTACCCCGGTACGGTGGCGGAATTACCCCAGTGTCCTGGGTAATCCCGCCACTGTGCAGAGGTTTAAAAAATATTTTTTTATGTATGCTTACTTTACAGTTATGATTACGGTTAAATTTATACAGATACTAAAGATCATGATTCAGCTTTAGAATTTTTAATATTAAAAAATAAACATTTTTTCGAGGTGAAAAAATTTAAATTCCCTTAAGGTGTCGCCATTCCCCCGGTCTCCCCTACTTCTAGCGTCAATGCGTTGATTTAACACTAGAACGCCCGGAAGGAGTCGATTCGACTCCATATGATTAAATGTCAACTGGAACCAGAAATTCTTTCATAAAATAAGTTAAATTTTAACCACGTAGATTCACGTTAAATAAATCAGTCAAATAGTTTTAAATAAAAATTCTGGTGTCAAATATATTTATGAAACTTGAGTAAACTTTCCGGGCGTTCTAGTGTTAACTACAGCAAAAGACAGCATGTTTTCAAAGGGATAAAAAGGGAGGTCAAACTTATATAGGTGGTGTTAGAACACGTTATAAGCAATTTTTGTAACACAAAACAAGGGTCTCGATCCATTCATTCAATAAAAGACTCAGGATAGTTCATTCAAAGGCGAACATGATTTTTCGTTTATAACTTTCATGAAGATATTTTGATGAAATGTTCAACAAATTTAACCTCTAAACTTATGTAAGAAAATCATGAAACATGTTGTCCGTTTATTAAAAGGCTATTTATAAGCCTTTAAATCTATTTTCACTTTTAGCAGGCATAACTTTACTTTATATTTATTTTCCTTCGTCAGAAATGTAACAAGATCATCACTAAAATCACTGAATAAGAAATTAAGAGATTGTGTAAATGGTCACCATGCACGTCAAAACAACACTGATTCATATGCTGCGTAATTCCGAATTTAGCTAACAGTATATATGATATGTATGACTGACCGAATTATAGTTCTCTTTCCGTGATGCCATCGCATTTCACACAAAACAGAGTTTCTTTAAAATTACGCTAGAATATTTTCATGATTGTTAAAGTTAAGAATTAACCCTTAAGGGGTCTCAGGACTCTTAAAGCTCTAAAATTTTCGAAATTTTTATTTTTTTAGATGTTAAACTTCTATGTTTCCTGAAAATTTTGATATAATTGTTATCTTGAAATTCCCATTAGAACGGAAGTTATGACATTTAGACTTAAACTCGCTCAGGTGTTTCCAAAACTTTGAAGTCATTTTTCTCCAAATGACGTTTTTGGGCATAACCCGCACGATATCTGAAAAACTTCTGAATAATTTTTCATGAAATTTTCAAAACATATGTTTCATGTTAGTCTGTTTAAACTGAACCTAAAATTTCCTTTTTTATTGTAAAAATAAAATATTTTTTTAAGGGTTTATATTCTTGAAATTTTCTAAATTTTGCATTAGCTAAATACAACTTTGCATTAAAAATATAAAAATGCTTTCAATACAAATTTATTTAGGTTCAGTGTCATTATTATAATCTGAGGTTTAAGTAGGCACCAAAATTTTCATTCTAGTTGCAATACTTATTTTGTAATCGTGCGCGTAAACTGTTATGCCGATTTTCTGCTCGTCAAATGTCTGACAGTTTGGAACCCCCTGTGAATGCTAATTCTGCATCTTGCAATTTTTCAAATATTTGAAATGAAAGAACATACCTGTATCTTTCATTCCCATTTAAAATTGTGTCTTAATATCAAATACATTTTAAGATATTAAATGTTGAAAATGGTCCTTTTTTTTCATTTTTTCCACTTTTAAGAGTTCTGAGACCCCTTAAGGCTGTTCTCAAATCCAAAGGGTCAACTTTCTGACATAAGTTTTAATTCATTTTTGTTCGGAAACGCATGAAACTAGAAGGTGTCGTTATTGAGAAACTATGTCATCGAACTGTTTTTTCCGTTTTCTTGTAAACGCAATAGATCTTTCAGAAAATACAGTCAAAGTCGGCATTTTGAACTGAACTTCCGAACAAAAGAAGAAAGTCCAGTCAGTAAGGGGAGAAAATGCCGTGTCACGTGATCAAAATCGCTTATAACTCAATAGGTAATTTATTGATCAAAAAATGAAAAAAAACAGTTCGATTTCTAATCGCTTCCATGGTCAGGCTTTCCAATTTTATATCTTTCCATTAAAAAATGAATTTGTAAATGTGTCAAAACGTTTTGTGCTTGTTGAGCAGAGCAGTTGAGAACAGCCTTAACTGCTGTTAGCGGTCTCGCAGACATCTTTTTTTTTTTTTTTTTACACAGTTTAATTTGTAACTCTCACTCTCAGATTAACGATAGATACTAGTGGAATTTTGTTTTGTTTGGAGCCTAGTACTATCGCTGAAGCCTTCTGAGAAAGTGAGTTTTAATTATAATTATTCTGTAATTAAACATTGGTACAAAAAACATATCCTATCACCATATCTATTAATTTGGATCTAGAAGTGGCATAGCGTCATGGGATGCTGGATCATTTTACTCAGAGCCAAAACTAAGGGGGGGGGGCAGGGGGGCATATACCGCAGGAGCCAAATGAAGATTTTGTGTGCCGATTTTTCACACGTCAATGTTTAGCACGGTATTCTTAAAATTGTCCTGTATGGGGTATGCCAAAGCATAGAAGAATCTATGGATGATATGGCATAAGGATACTGTACAAAGTGAAATTATTTTTTATTCTTTTTGATTCCGTTTACAAGATTTTAATGAGTCAATATTTGACAAAGCATATTACGTAGTTCACTATTACATATTTTATGATTACATATTTTAAAATAAGTCGGCTATTAGAAAATTAGTAGAATTCTCTTTGTAAATATACTTTGTGGAGGAAGGGGGGGGGGGCGCCAAAATCCATGTTTGCCTTCGGTGCAAAAAAGGCTGGTTTCGGCTTTGATTTTACTACAGGTATTATTATAGAAACTTGGTCTTATTTAATCTTTGAACGTTATAACGCATAAGATTAAATAAGGCCTAATAGTACTGTTAATAAAATGATTTAGCATCCCCTGACGCTCAGACATAAGAACAAAATGTTACGCCATTGCGATCACGAGGTCTTTGAGCTTGCTGACAGTAGCTATGCGACAATTTCTCTGACAATAGTCAAAGGTTGATTGCGATTCTGGTTTCCCATGCGAAAGTCGTTTGCGTTTATATGTATTTCTTATCTTTTAAAATCTAACCTTTTTTTAAATACTCTGTTTTGGAAGTTGTTTACTTAATCATATGACAGCTTCGCCTTCCTCCACATTCTCTTAAAAACCACAATGTAACTTAGTACATTTTTCCTCTTCTTAGACATTGAAGAAAATCCAATAAAATTTTGGCTTTAAGCCCATTATGTACCTTATTATTTATAAAGACACTCCCCCGCTATTGGCAGACTACCTTTTCAGAAAAAAAAAAAAAAAAAAAAACTTGCTTCTTCGAAATGTCATCTCAAATGTTGTTGACAGAAGAGTGGAAACTTATTACTTGCTTGTGCGCAGTATATTTTAAATTATACGAGTAAAAAAAAAATTATTCTCCCTAGGAAAACTTCATTTAACCGGGTATTTCACTGGGTATCGCAGGCTTCGTATTACACAGTCATCTATGATCATCTCCTTATCTTTTAATATAAAATTTCGGTCCTTTTCGGTTAGCCGGGCGCCAGTGTTATACATACATATATATGTATGGCATACATATACATACATATTTAAATGCCTATTGTATATGTATACATACATATGTATATATACATACATGTATACATACATATATATGTATATATAACACAGGCGCCCGGCTAACCGAAAAGTACCAAAATTTCCAAATAGTAAACTTTACTTTATATATTCGCAGAATTTTTGTCGATAAATAAAGCCATTATTATTTGGTAAAAGTGGTACTTCAAAAAATGTACGAATCCTGTATAACTAACTACTCGATGAAAAACTCGGTAGATCCCAGCCAAATTTATGAAAATTGTTATAATTTATGGCAAATGCGGATCATTTTCGTGTTAATACATCACGAAAATTATAATTTTTGAAGATATAGGTGCTAAGTGAATCTGTTCAGGCGTACAAAAATGCAGGTTAAGCGTAAAGGTGTACTATTTCCTAATATCTTTTCATCTTTTTTGTAAGCACCCTGTATTTGCTGTTTACTGGATAACATTTGATAATTTGACAACTCCCGTCCTCCTCTTCATTCCTTTGAAAACACACTATGTAACTTCATTTTGTAGAAAAGAAGAAAAATCCAAGAACATTTTGGCTCTAAGCCCGCTGTGACCCCATTATTATTTATAGAGACACTCCCCCGCTATTGGCAGAGCACCTTTCTTTTATTACCACTGACACTCCCCCACCACCCTTCCGAAATTTAAAGTGTTGTTGACAGAAGCGTATCGCCTACTTGTGCGTAGTATATTTTAAAGAGGAAAGAAAATCTAAGAAAAATTTAATATTTAAATCATAATTTATCAGTCTATTTGTGATGATGCTTATAAATTTACTGTAAATATGAATTGTTTTCATGTAAATAAATTAATAAAAATGTAATTTTTGAAGAGGCATCCCAAGTCAACGAATTCTGAAAGCAACACGCGAAATGGGACAGTTACTAATTTATGCAAAATCAAATATTTCGCACTCACCCATTTTGGTCCGGCCCAACAAATGTCACTTTAATATGCATCATACTGAAACATTAAGGTGTCCACTCGGTTTATCGAGTAACTAACTAACCAACTTCCGCACTGCCTGCGCCGCAGATTGATTTGAATCACGGGTAACAGTCGCGATTCCAACTTGTTGCTCACCTTGCCCCTGTTTTTCACTTGTTCTCTCACCAGTGAAAGAGCTCAAAGAGGTGATTTTGGCAGTTAGCTCGGGAATGCGTCGAAAAATCAACAAGTTCGCCCATGTTGGAAGGCTTCCTATTGAAATTGAAAAGGTGCGCAGGTATCTTAATTGAAAATAAATGAGTTTACGGAATTCAGCGTAGTTTAATTGTTTGTGAGCAGGTCTTGGAGAAAAGTTGAGGGATGAGAGAAAACATTTATTCGGGGGCTCATATTTGTATGTGTATTTTTTTAGCCCCCATCTCTCGCGTCGGGTCATAATGACCTGTTAATGACTTGTAATTTTCATTTTAAAAATAAAAATACAAAGTGTGGGTTTATTGGACAAATTTTAAATTCAAATTAACGATAAATAATTTTTTTTTACAGAATGTGAGCGTTTTTCAATTCCTACTATTAGTTCACACTCTCCCTATATTTACTTACTTATTTATTTATTTATTTATATCTTGTTCAAATTTTCAATCGTTAATAAAATACTTATTGTTCATCCTATCAAGTTGAAATAATTTTTTTTAAACTTGTACTGGATGACAATTGATGTTAATACAGTTTTTTCAAATATTAATTCATTAATTAAATTTTAATTAATTAATTTCAGTTTTACATGTGAGACAAAATGGCGGCCATTGGTTATTGAAGCATTTAATGCATTTTCATATCTATAAGGGGAATTGCCATAGGGGGGGGGGACCCTGTTCTGTCGCCAAATATCGCCAACTTGGCGATATATCGCCAAATTTGTCGGCCAAAATGAGTCGCCAAAAGTGATTCCAACTTGGCGATATCTCTAATATTTCGCCAAATTCCCATAGACTTCCATTATAAGCCTACTTGCTTATAGAAAATCAACAAATTGAGATATTTTAATGCAACAAAAACTAATATTAGCTTAAGGGATTATATTAAATTTTTCTGTTTTGGTTTAACCACCTTTTTTAAACACAAAATTTACGTCTTAAGTTGCACAGCACAAAAAAAAAAAAAAAAAAAAAAAAAAAAGAAAAGAAAAAGAAAAAGACGAGAGTGCTGGAAGGTTAATATTAAAATACAGGGTCGTAAATAGATGTTGACCGGCCCAGGCATTCTTTCGGGCCTCTCATAAACTTGCATTACAATAATATATTTATTACTTTAAAAATATATAAAAAATTTACCGCAAACACTATGAAATGTCAAAATATAGATATAAATGAAAACTGACGAAAATTGACAAAGAAACACTTTAGGTACAGCGTTTAATTATTATTTACGAGAAAGATATTTTTAATGCCAAGCAGCCACTCAAACGGGATTCAGTACTAAAGTAAAAACTGAAAAGATCTTACAATAAGATATGAAAAAAGTTTGATTAAATAAATTAAAATATTAAAAAATTAAATTCTGAATTAATGAGTTAATTTCTGAATTACGTTTTATTTGCTAAGTTTCCCCAAATCTTGAATAGATAGATATACATATCGATTTTGAATAAATATAGGAATAGATTTTTGAAATGTAAATAACACAGTTCCTGCAATTGATTTTTCCTGTAATTATTTTCAGTTTTCATTTTTTATATCGAATCCCTCGATAGGCAGAAGTAATTGTTCTCTGCTGACATATAAATTTATTTGTTGTTTAAGTGAAAGAGAAAAGGTACGTGAAATAGCCCCACCAAAAAATTTTAAAGCTCTCTCTGGCTTTGCTGCCTACTTACGACTTTGCTAAAAATGTCACGAACAAAGCCATTTTAAACTAATTTTTGTCGTAATAATATATCCCAGAATAACGCGCATTTTTTATACAGGAAAATTCGTTAAAATTTACTTATATGTGTTATATTCCCGGTATAAAATGAAACATTAAAGATTCAGAAAAAAATTACCATAAAAACTGAAATATCTACATTAACCGTTCAGTGGATAAAATTTACTCACGAACGGGCACGCGTCGTACATTTTACTACATAAGTGTTTAGCTTTGTTGCGATTTTACAAATGCAATTTTATCATACTAATAAAATTGTTCAGTTCGATAAGGAATTATATACATCAAACAAAAGAGAAGAAATTTCAAAGATATTTACATGTAGGAAAAATATCTGGAAACATACTGAAGGTATTAATCATGAAACCATAAGATTATTTCATACAAATTATGTACCAAGCATTATTTAATGCAAGAAGACAAATATAAGAAAATTCCTTATCTTAAAAAAAGTTCTACTATTTAAAAAAATAATCTATATTTTTCGCAATTTTTTTAACGCCGCATAAATTTTTTTTACAACTTCTTTGTTTTGTTTTATTCGTACAAATATAACTTTTTAAAATGTTTAATTAATTTTTCTAGATCTTCGTTAAATATATATTGAATATTTTCCGGTTTTTCAATTTTGACGAAAATTCTTTTTAATATTTATCTTTTGATTATATAAAATAAAAGTAAAAAACTCAGCGTAAGGCATATCAATTAGATTATTACAGAAATAATTGTTTTAAGTGTAATATTTAATAAATATGTATACTTGCCCGAGCGAAACAAATTTATCAAGGTAGCACAAAATTGCATTGTGAACTCGCTGATGCAATATCTAAACGCAATTTTCACAGTTTATGTTTTTACAATATATCAGTTCGATCAAAATTCTAAAATTTCAGCTTATATATTATCACAATTTATTTGATACTTTTTAGTCACATTCCTTATAATGTGTTTTATGTAACTAAGGATCTGATTAGCAATTAATATAAAAAGTTTTTATAAAAAAATGTTAAGAAAATAGTCTTTTTATTCTATTTTTACATATGAAGACCCCAAAAGCCAAGGGGTATAAGTGACAAAATTTAAAAAACTTAGCTAAATAAACAGGCTATCTGGAAATAAAGCTATTTGTTTGGAGGGGAAAAAATACAGTACAGCCCTGATTATCCGCGGAATTGGGTGGCAAGGGGACCGCGGATAACCCGAAAAAGACTGAAAATGGGGTGCAAGCACGAAAAAAAGAAAATTCAACATAAAAACTATGTTTTAGTGTACAAAAAACACAATAAAACGCTTAAAATACATACATATGAACAGTACAGCAGAAACCTTTGCTTTACGTCTAAATCACTAAAATAGAGAACAGTAAACAAGAAACAATGCCATACATACTGTACAAAAAGTGTTAAGTTACACCTTTTTTTAAAAAAAAAACAGTCAATTGTTTTTGCTTCTTGCATTGGAAACACCCTTTTTTTATAAAATGAAGCTATTCTTGATATGCTCCCATGGAATTTATCATAATAGTGTTATTTAATTGTTAAATATTTTAATTGCTGTGTTTACGTTTTGTTAATAAAATCAAGAAAAGACATCAAGACTTTATATCTGATATTTTAAATATGGCAACCGAATCTAGAAGTATTCTTCTATTACTTTCAAATACATGATTTTTTCTGTTTATATTTATTAGTAGGGCTTATTGTATTTTCCTTGCTGTTGGCTTGAATAAAAAATAAATAAATAAATAAAAAATTCGCTTCGCTGATAATCGGGGTTTTACTGTATAAGTGATTTTCTAATTATGCGCTGCGTTCTAGAGGTTAACTACTTAAGCTCTTTAAACTACTTAACTCTTTCATCTCTACTTAAATTAAAAATTATATATATTGTACTCCACTTTTCTTTAACATTTATTGAAATAAGAGTTCAAAGATCGCTGTGAAAAAAGCAACACTTTCATATTTTAATTCAGTCAATTACTACTGATGTTCGAACTTTGAACTCAATCCAAATCTAAATTTTGTCACTTGTATCCCTTAGCTTCTGAGGTCCTCATATGTGATTCTTTTGCCCCCTTATATTGATTAACTTTTTGAAAAAACGATCAAATATATATATAACAAAGATTTTTACAAATATTCACTATTAAATCACAGGAAAATCGACAGTATATAACTGAAACATTAATTGTAATACAATATAAAAATCTGTATCCAATAATTTAAAATACACAAAATTTAAAAAGTAAACGGAATAAAAGTTTGAAGAGAAAAAATCCACTTGCAGAATGTAAAAATATTACAAGAACTAGGGGCCTCTGCCCCCTGCAAGCTACGCTCGCCAACCCCCCATTCAGACACCGCAGAATCTAAAAGCACGCTAATTTGATCGGTTTTAAAAAGATTAGAGAAGACTGAATTATAATTGAAAAACCTATAGCGATCTCCCTGTAAACGGGTTTCCATTCAATTCCCTTTGATTGCAAAAATTTAAGGCCGAATCATTTGCTATTAAGACATCCAACGGTTGTTTTCGTGTTTGATTAAAGAAGACCAGTTAAACATTTGAAAGGAAGCTAAAATAAAATGAATTAAGTAAACAGAGTCTTTGCTTCCCGGTATTTTTTAACAGCGTTATAAAACGATTGACATAATACAATTTACTACAATTACTACAATTTACCGCTTTAACCCCTTCAAGGGCGGTAGTTCATTTTTGGACCACTTAATTTTAATTCTTAAATGCACCAGAATATTGGAATGAAAATTTTCCTTTTATTATTAAGTGAACAAAAGCATTTTCGAAATTTGTTTGTAAATTCTGGTGCCATTTACTGATTTCAACATTTTACGAATAGAAGTACCTTGCCCCTGAAAGAGTTAAACGTATATTAATGCATTTATTATTTTAAAGTTTCCTTTCTCTTTTAATATTCAGGTGTAAATACAATTTTCAAGACATAATTTTCAATATTTTCCTGCTTGTAACACGTACTCATTTAATAGTAATTTTAAAGGGTTTTTTTTTTCTGTTTTTAATAGTCACGTGTAAATAAATTTTTAATCGTTAGGAAATATTATTCTTTGCGCTGTTTTAGAATTGAAAACAATCTCTATAATAATAGCCTAAGTCGTGTGACTATTATCAACAGTTCCGGGCGGATCCCTTCACTTTTTATATTCCAGGCGGTCATTTTGGTACTTTAATGTTAGTCAGACACAGGCGATAAGTCGCCAAATATTATTCTATCGCCATGACTTCACTTATATTACAATAGTCCAAGTCATGTAACTGCCATAAACAATTATAACACTTCGCTTTTCCTAAGAAAGGTTTCCATTTTGATTAAAGAATCAGTTATTTTTTCGAATAAAACTACATAAAAGATGCCATGATCACAAAGAATTCTTGATACTTTTATGTTAGCCGGGGGAAAATCTCGCCAATAGCTTTTTTTAACTCGCCAGTTAGCATTTTTTTATTTTTCGAGTGGTAAATTAAAACGGTACTACTTGGTTATCCCATCGACCAAAAATCTATCGCCAGAATATAAGATTAAATGCCGATAATGGTTGATCGTAAATGTCACATTCACTTGACTGTAAGGAAGTTACACGTGTTTACGCCACCAAGGGATTTTTATTTCGACGTTTTATTTTTATTTTTATCAATGCTAGGCACAGATGTCATATACGCCCCATATTGGCGCGACTTTTTTCCGACGGCAATTTGGCGAAAACATCAACAGCATAAACAACAACGTCCGGGTTACCATATCAAACAAAATAACGACACTTTGGCGCCAGTTAAGTACCCGTTGCATATATGACATTGGCGTCAGAAAAAAATCGCGCCAATATGGGGCGTATATGACATCTGTGCCCAATGCTATACTAATTTATTTCGGCACAGATGTCATATACTCCCCATATTGGCGCGGTTTTTTTCCGACGCCATTTTAGCGAAAACATCACCACCATAAACAACAACATCCAGATTACCATATCAAGCAAATTAACTATACTTTGGCGTCAGTTAACTTTTAACCGGAATCGCTAAATTGTTTCACATTAGTGGAATCTTATGTCCAAAAGGACCCTTTAATTAAAATCCAAGTTATTTTCTAATATATATGAAATTACCACTTAGATGGGTTATAAGCGCATTGAAAAAAGTTTCATGTACTATATAAATTAACTTTTATTCATATATATCTTGAAATTATACTTTTTTTTTTTTAATTTAGTTCTTTAAGCGTTGATGCGCGCGTTTCGAAATTAAACTTTTTTGTCGTTGTCCGGTCAAAATGGACCCTCGATTCCGGTTAAGGGTATACGACCTTTGCGTATACGACATTGGCGTCAGAAAGAACCGTGCCAATATGGGGCGTATAAGACATCTGTGCCTTTATTTGTTCTTTCGTTATTTAAAATAAAAATTACGTCAATTTGTATAATTTGGTGAGTGCTTTGGCGATTTATATAATTTGGCGAAATTGGTCGACTGGATAACTAAGAGTACATTTAAAACATTGCTTTGAATTTGAAATTAAATGTCAGGATTTCTTGCCATATTTAATCGGGTTTGGTGTGGGTTTTTTTACGACAATTTGGCGAAAACCTCGTTTTCGAATACCAGTTACATATGTATATGTATATTTAAATTATTTTCTATTGTTTTTAAAATGAACTAATAATAAATAAAAATAATTAATTAATAACTATAGAACAAAGCAATTTATAACTTTTTTTTGTTTTAAATAAAAAGAAAATAAAGGTAAATAAACCTTTATTAATAAATAAACAACAGTAGCCGGGTTACCATGTCAAGCAAAACAACGCCCTTTGGCGCTATTTAGGTAACCCGGTACGTATATGACATTTTTCTTTTCTTTTCGTTTTAAAAAGAGAAAGAAGTTAAAGCCATTGATTTTAAATTTTTCAGTTTGAAATGAAAGCTTTATATTAAATAAAATGATAATGAAAAAAAAAAAAAAAAAAAAAAAAAAAAACATTGTTCTTAGCATAGATTCAAGTGAGGCCAAACTGGTCACAAATTAATTAAAAATAATAACCCTTTCTGAAATACGAAAAGAAATATCAGTATATCAGTTATGATTAAAATTTGAATTGCCATCATTAGAAAAATGTATATAAAATTAGAAAAAAAATAATATTTCGAAAACTATTTCGAATTTAAAAATTCTAATACCAGTTTTGAAATCTGCGGATCAATATTGATTTTTGGTGTTAATTTCATCGCAAAGTATTCCATATTTTAGGAGAAATCGCCGTGAAACATAATCAGTTGTTTAATCAGTCGATTCATTCTTGCGTTTCATACTTCCGTTACATACTTCCGTTTCATAAAATGCGTTTCATTAGAATTTTATATATATAGGGTAGATAAAATAGAAATATTCCGAAACACGTTATCAAGGGTAATATTTCACGATATAAGTAAATGGCAATTGATTTCTGTATAGATATATACAGGGTGCAATATGTTATCTATCGCCGACCTTTAATTTCTCAACCGTTGGTCGTAGACATATAGTTCCAATTACAAAAACGTTTCAAATGAGGTAAATATTCATTCTGTGGCATTATTTAAAGTAAAAAAATCAATTTTATAAAAATTACGAAAGCTAACTTTTTATACGGTCCCCCAGTCCCTATAGTTATATTTAGTAAAACTTTACACATATCATAACAGATATAACAGAAAAAGTTTGACATCTGTACTACAAAAATTGACACAGTTACTAATATTTCAAAGTTTGAGATTTTTGCACATGATTTTGTCTTTCATTGAGGGATCAGTTAAAAGATGAATTAAAGTAATTCGAGATCAAAATCAGGGTACAATTTTCTTTTTAGGACGAAACAACCTTTAGCCGGTATCGCCAATTTCGGGGTATGACCGAAGAGTTCATCTAAAAATTTTAGCTTACTTTTAGGAGTCCTATACAAAGCGAAGAATGGAATTTTGAGATTAAACAAAAAAATAAATATCAATCTATTGTAATATCAGCAAACGGTCTACTATAAAAAATGAATACATCAAATGCTTTGAAAATACTTTGAGAAGTATCTGTAGTAGATTCCGGCGTTTGATGTATTCATTTTTTATAGTAGACCGCTTTCTGATATTATAATAAATTGATATTTATTTTTGTTTAATTTCAATATTTCATTCTTCTCGTTGCATACGACCCCTAAATGTCAGCTCAAATTTTTAGATGAAATAACCCTCTTTGGTAATACCCCGATTTGGCGATACCGGCTGAATGTGGTTTCGCCGTAAAAAGGACATAGCATCCCGATTTTGATCTCGAATTATTTTAATTAATCTTTTAACTAATCCCTCAATGAAAGACAAAATCATGTGCGTCAATTTTTGTAGTACAGATGTCAAACTTTTTCTGTTACACATCGTATGATATGCGTAAACTTTTACTAAATATAACTATAGGAACTGGGGGACCGTAAAAAAAAGTTAGATTTCGTAATTTTTATAAACTTGATTTTTCACTTTAAATAATGCCACAGCATAAATATTTACCTCATTTGAAACGTTTTTGTAATTGGAACTACATGTCTACGACCAACGGTTGAGAAATTAAAGGTCGGCGATAGATAACATATTGCACCCTGTATATATTAAATTAGAATTTTCAAGTCGTAACAGAAGAATTGCATTTTTCCTTCACTAAACCATTTTTCTTTATAAAATAAAACCTTTTAATAATATTTTAAAAATGTATTAAGAAAACCCAAAAGGAAAAAAAAACGATCAAAGGGTGTCAAGTCCTCTTAAGAAATTACCCCTTTCTCTGCATAAATAATCAGCAAAATTTAGCATGTCAAAAATTCAGAGCGATTTACGTAAATCTTCATTTTCCTAATTAATGTAAAAAACAATTTTTATCCCTTAAAAGACGGATAACTATATTCCACAATATGATCAGTTATTTCAAGGGAAGCACAATATACTGCATCCTGTTAATGTTATTAATTGGTTTAATTATATACAGAGTAATCAGTAGCGTATCAGAGAAACATTTCCCAGTCCCAATTAAAAATATGCGCACACGGGAAGTTTAAAAGGGCAAGGTCTTACGTGAACATTCTCACGAGGAATTTTAAGATGAATGGCTTTGCACTGCGTGGAACAAGAGGAAGGAGAAGTAAACACCGTTATATGAACAACACTTGGCCTTGCGCAGGTAACACGGAGTTAATAAATCACTACCGGCGGGCTCTTAACGGAGAGAAAGTCGAATGGATTTAATGCGGAATTTTCAAAAACGCACGGTATCTTAACGCGTGAGAAAACTGTCAAGAGTTATATAATAACTGTTTCTTTAACCAGAATATGCTGGCACAACGAAAGGGAAAGAGGAGGGGAATAGAAACTCCCTAGATCATTGATTGCCAAAATATGTGTTGCGATTAGTGTTGTCAGGTCCACTTTCTCAAAAAGCGGGCAAGGAAACACACACACACACACACAAAAAAAAAAAAATAAAATAAAAAATAAATAAATAAATAAAAAAGCGGGACATAGGCATCTAAACCGGTACATAAAAAAATATCTACGAAAACAGAAAATCAGCAGATCCTGTGAAAACTGAACTTGTATATAACGGGATCATGTCTCAAACGTAAAAAAACAATAATCGTTTCTACGAAAGAAATACTGTACAATTATAGATGCTAAGAACGAAACCTATATAAAAAGAAACCTTTCTCTGGTCATTTGAAATTCCATCTTAGTACGTTTTACTATACCAAATAAATACAATAATCTTATATAGTAAAATCCTTGAAAGAGGACTATCTGGAGGGACCAAAACAAATTCCGCTTTGGATACGTTTTCGAATGTGCAGTTATAATAGTATAGTATTTCTTACAAAGAAAATATAAAAATTTTACGTTTAAAACAGGATTCTGTTTTAACCAATTTCAGAGGTTTCACTAAAGAAACTATAGTAAAGCCTGTAAAAACAGAATCGATAGGTGCCAGCATGTTAATTTATACGTTATTCTCTTCAGAAGAATCATAAAGAAAAGTCTTTTTTCCACAAGTTTTAACTGTATTGGTACTAATGAAATTTAAAAGAATTTGTGCATGATGAATAAACAGGACTTTTGGCGTTCCGCAAAAGGTCTTGGAATCCCTGAAAGTCAGGACACCTATGTCAACACTACGTGTAACTCGAATCATGCAGGTCTCTAATGTCGATAATAATAAAGAGTTGTCACAATAGGGTATAAGGGTAAGGAATAATCCTTTGAAGACTTTTTGTTTTCATTCAGAAATTACTTGTATTTCCTTACACATTTCTCAAATTTTATTCTTTCTTTATATACAGGCAAAAATTTCAAGAAAAGAAGTCTGATATCTTAATGAAAGAAAAAGTGGTGATAAGGGCAATTTTTTAGACCAACCAAACGTTATTTTCTCTCGATTCTTGAAGAAAAAAAAAGTAACTAACGTTGCCATCGCCGCGCGCCGCAGTAAATGAATTTTTTGTGACCGGATGTCTTTCTTAGCTAATATTAAGAAAACTACTGCATGCAAAAATATGGAAATGGGTAGTGTTCTAGAGAAATGTTTGAGCAATACGCTGAAGCAGACAGTTTTTAAATTGAATAATTATTTTAAGATATATTTAATATTAAATTTGGTCAATATCGGTGTCGGTGACCGTGATCTCTAGTTCTAAAATTGGATGTAAATAATTTACAGCTGCGAAAATATTTTTTTTCTCAATTATGCAAAGATGATTAATAATTATTTTGAGGAATCTTCCCAGTTAATTTTTTAAAGTTATAAATGCATTTCTGTTTAGGAACAAAATAGAAATAAAAAAAAGGTATCCAAAGTAATTAAAATTAGGACAAGAAAAGAGAGAGAGGGAGACATGAAAAAGAAAAAAAAATAGTACGTATGAGGACATGAGTTTCAAAACTCGCCTTATCCAGAAAAGATAATTTTGGTAGACCAAATTTCGTTCCCAAATCCCTCGTACATAAGGCGAGTTTTCAAAGTAAATCAATATTTTACAATGCCAAAATATACGATAAAACTACTATTGTTGCAGATTGTTGTGTTTTTTCGGTGCAAGTTTACTAATAAAATAGATAAATAGAGGAAACATGACTTTTTTTTTGGGGGGGGGGGGGGGAGGAAGGGGATAAGCCGAGTTTTGAAATTAATTTAATTATGAGAGATTTTGTTTTAATGCTGCCATTTATGTTTAGTTCTAAAAAATGTTAAGCAACCAAGATCTTACGTGAACGTTCAACTAATAATGATTTTCTCAAAATAAATAAATAAATAAAAAAATATTCTGAGCCTATTGGCCTCTTCAAAGTAAAAATCACCCTTCAGCTCCCTTTCCTCCCAGAATAGTTCTGGATTCAACATCTTTCTGAATTACTGCATATTCCATATAATGATAATATTTCTTATTCCTATAGGGAAAATTCTACCTTTCTGAATTTCAGATAGATAAAAATGATGTGAAGTATGGAATAAAAGATTTCTGAATACGAAAAATTTTATTAAACATTTTTGCGATCTAGATTGGAGTATTCAAAATTTTTTCATTACATACCCTAAAATTAACAGAATGAATCACTCTTCGTCTTTAGTGCTGCCATCTACTTTCGACAAGTAAAACGAATATTCAACTGAATTTGTAATTTTATTTATTTATTTTTTTTATTTTTTTGATAGATGGAATTTTGCACATAAGTTTCTTGGTGGTAAGAATTTTCGCATACTTTCTACCGTAGAAATAATTAAAAAAAAAACAGTTTTGTTCGGGGAAAAAAAAAAAAAAAAAAAAAAGGAACAGAAAAGAAAGAAAGAAAAAAAAAAGATAAAAAAGAAAATTATGTCTGGAGTGAGATCTAAAACTTGTAGGTTTGATCTCTGACGCTCAGAAAAAAACAAACAAAATCTTTTATCCTATGATAAATTCGCAACTAGCTTCTTCAGAAAGCGTCTATGGTGGTTTTGCTGTTAATCAATTTTATTCATTTTCCTCTAAGGAAGAGACTATAGAAGCTTTCAAACAATCTCTTCTGAAACTCTTGACATTGTGATTTGTTGAGATTAGTTGTATTTTGTAGAAAGGTTTCTAATCTTATGTTTCATTTCATTTGCCCATGCAATTCTCAATTTCTAGCGATGGCACCTTCCCATACCTCTGATTCTTTTCGACAAGAAATAATGTTGAATTAGACTGATGCAAAAGTACGTAGCATTTTTTGTTTGTGGTGAAAAAAATTATTTGTGATTTAATTGCTAAGCTAAACAAAACACCACGGCGTTACAATCCATGTAGGATCATGATCTGTGATATTGAAATCTGCTTCTGTGACTATGGGCCTGCGGTGCTATATCGCATATGGTACGGGAAAGTGATTGACCTTATGCAAAACCTCCCGCGTTTAGTTCCCAAGCACGCTTAATACACATTTTACCAATATCAAAAGGATGAATCGGTGAGTGAACCTTTCCAAAAACCGCAGACGAGCCTCGAGCATGTAGTACATATATTAACACTCAGAAAATACTCCCCGCTATTTATGACATTCTCCTAATGCTTCACACTTTTTCGTGTATTGATTACAAAATATTATCGTGAAAACTAGATGGTCTTCCTGAACGCGTCTAACTCGTGCTCATGTCAAGTTGGCAATCTTCGAAACTTTTATTATGTTAACACAATAAAACAGATTGTTAAACTAGAGAACAGAAATTCTGCTTTTTCAGAATTTAGTGTCGCATCCAACATTTCCATTACTCCATTTTCTTCTGCTGGACTGGTGGCTTCTACTATTTAAAAAAAATGGCCATATATATATATATATATATATATTTCTTTTTTTCAAAAAAAAAAAATATATATATATATATGGTTATTTTTTTTTTCCATTCTGACCAGAAAATCAGAGTTCTAACTTTTTACGACCGCTCTTTCATCTTCACCTAACGCTTCATTTATAATGGCTGTTTCATAATAATAGAAGACACAATTCCAGCAGCAGAAAATAACTCGGTTAAGCGGGAATCGGATAATCGGGACTCTATTGTAGTGCAAAACATATTTCAATTTTAAGACTTAAAGCACACGCTTTTATTTTATGTAAAATGACGTCATTTGCATTAATATAGATATTTAAAATTAAATATAGTTTATAATAGCTCCATGTTTGATCATAAATCATTCATTTATATTTTTCTCAAAATAGCACGTATTTTCATTACATTTTTTCAGTTTTTATGGGGAAATGGCAACAAGAAGATATAATTGCTATTTTTCAACTATTTTTTCTTTACTTTCTACAGAAATGGAGTACTTGAGTTGCCAAAATGAAACAAATGTCGCTAAAAACTACAAAAAAATTAACATTTCAAAAATAAATTGAGATGCAGTTTTCAAACAAATTGCATTAAAACGTACTTTTTTTTCCCAATACGACGGTATAAACATTGAAAATGTGCGATGCTTAGAAGTTTTAAAAAATGCTGTAGGTTAGAGTATTTAATCGCGCACAATGAAACATCGGCTTTTGTTTTACGGCTGGCTTATACAAGGTAACGTTATTTATTGGAGGCAAAATAAGCTGGGAGAAAGAAATAGCATACCGGGGGCTAACAAATCACATGAGTTGTAATTGCCTGTAATGTAGTTCAGATAGCTCAATTGGAAGCCACAATTAATAGGGAATATTCTCTGTGCACTATTATATGTATCACATCACATGTCCGACGTTCGTCTCCGGATTTTTGGCATGATTCACTCAACCCTTTATTGTGTTGGCTAGTCCAGATATCGCAGTTCGAAGAACATTGGCAATTAAAGCCGAATATTCTGGGTTCGCCCTGGACTACTGTCGCCTGTAGAAGAGGGAATGCATTTTCACTCAGTTGGAATAATTACTACACAAATATTCAAAACGTTCACTACCTTACCACTTTCTTGAAGTAGAACTTCTCAAATTCTCGCAGGTGGCCAGTACTGTAGTTGGGTGGGAACGCCTTTCCCAGAAATATTTGGTTTGCTACTGATAAAAATAAATAAATAAATAATATTGCGTACGAGCACAATTTTTTAAATTTTCAAGAGAAACGATAATTTATGCTAGTTTCAAGAAAATCCGTTTCACTTATATTCATAGGCCGTGTAGGACCTCCCTTAATTTTTTTTTTTTTTTCCTGAACCAATGCGAAATCTTGGTAGTGATCAGAAAGAAAATTAGCAGACGAGACAGCTTGTCGTAAAATCAGAGAGCACAGAAAATACCTCTCATCATCACTCTTTTGAAAACTTCTAGGATAGATGTGCCAGTAAATAATAAATGGATTTTATTTCTGTTATTTCAATTTATTTTGATTCATAATGGAGAATGTTACTATGAGATTGATTAAATATTGCTTTTTGATGGATGCTATACAAATACAATACTATAAAAACTAGAATATAATAATTATAACCGTTAATTGAAAAAAGTCGGCTTTTGGCTAAATGTTTTAAACTGGATTTTGGCTTAGCCAAAATCCTGTAGCATCAATATGTACTCTATGAAAAGGGAGTTCCCACAAATATTCTTTTCCAACTACAGAACTGAAGATGGCACATATGTTCCGAACCACGCTAGCTTTGTTTATCTATTAAACTGAAAAAGTGGAATGTATAGGAAGTATTTATTTATGTATTTCCCACTTGGCACATCTTCTTTATCTCAACACAGTACAGAACAGAATTTCTTCAAATGTGAAAAGCTCAAGGCGTTTTCTAATAACGCAGTGTTGTCGTACAGAAAAAGAAAAAAAAAAGCCACGAAATATGAATCAACGTATTAAATATTTCGACAGAAATAAATACAACAGAAAAAATAAATAAAAAAGATCGTTCAATTGGAAAGATATATAAACAATCAATAATAAAAATTTTTATGCAACAGCTTACTTTCTAATGATGATTTCAACAGCATTTCCAGACTGAGCTATAAGGTTTCGAGCTTTTTCAAGTGACATCGCCTTCGTGCTTCGGCCAGCGATTTGTAAGACGGCATCGCCGGCGCTCAAATGGTGATCTGACATAGACCCGCATTTCACCTATGGGAATCATAAATATTGTTAGTGACTTTATTCAAATTTTGTTTAAATATTACGTTACTGAATATTGTATTTATAGTGACTACAAGTACTTACCTTACCTATATATTACTATTATTACAAGTTTTGATATTTTAAGACATTGAAATCAATCTGTTTTAGGAAGTGACCACCTGTTTAATAATTTTGTGACCATCACCATTTAAAATTTTCGAGATTTATTATAGACTATCTTATTTTCGTTTTTAAAGCAAATAAAAGGTAAACTAAAAATTCTTTTACTCAAAAAATTTCTGTTGAATTCCTGAAACAAAAAATGTCTAGTCATGACTCTGTTATATTCTTTTTTTACTAGTTCGTTTCCCAACCTATTAATTAATGCATTTCGAACAAGTCAAATTTCGAGCAATAAAGCGCCTCTGAAAGAAAATTCTTGCTTTGTACCTAACATACAATTTACAAAAGATTTTTATAACTGAACCTTTTTTACCCCGTCAGATAAAAATAGAAACAAAACTGAAACCTGAATTTAATAACAAAAATCCAAGTCTTATTTAGGATAAGAGAAGCCTTTTACTAATTTTAAGAGATTCCTGGAGGCTGGAGGAATAAATCTGAATGAACAATTCAATATTGAAAACGATGAGTGCCTTCTAAGCAGAGGTAAAGACATTAAATTAAAGTTTACTTTAATATGCAAAACTGGCTCTGGCAAAAATTACCGATAGATCGTTCTTTTCTGCTCAGTCAAACTAGATCAGAAAAAGACCTGCGACTCTCAATTATTTGTGGTGAATGTGGGAATCGACCAAAGAGAAACTCATCCTCATCTCATTAATTTATTAAGTAAATCGGCATACACAAGTGGCCGATACAGAAGGTCGTTTGCACTTTATGGAAATATATTTTACAGTTACATTCAACGCATAAATTACGTATATCTTGAAACATTTTGACTCTATTGATTCAGAGGCTGATTAACCTCTGAAGCTACGGGAAGCACAGTGTCATTTCAGGGACTCCTTTCATTCGAGAAGAGTTTTTCAATTCCTACTATTAGTTCACACTCTCCCTATATTTATTTATTTATTTATTTATTTATACAGTCGGACCTCGTTATCCCGACACCCGGTTTTCACGTCACTCCTCTTATCACGTCAGTTTTTCAAAGTCCCGATTTTCTGTGTATGATTTTAATGTAAATAAACTCCGGATTTTACGTCGTTAAATAATTTTCAACTCCGGATATTCCGACGGTTTAGGAAAATTGTCCATTTTTTATAATCCATCTTATAAGCACGGAATTTAAGCAGTAAGAAATGTCTCAGCAAACTTTTCACAAAAGTGTCTAAAATACTCATGAGATAAATGAGAATTTTTTCTTCAATCCTTTATCTGAATATAAATAAACCCCCACACTATGAATGACCGACTTAAGTTCCAGATAGACGCATCAGTCTACTCGCAGTCTGTTTGTTCTGGTCAGGCGGCGCTTTCTTGTACTTACACGGCGTTTTTCATTCATCTAAAACCGAAGCGTCGCATGCATTCCATTGGCACGATCAGAAATTATCTAACATCCATTTCTGAAACAACGAATATTGATTACAAGTTATTATATAATATGGAAAAAAGAATTGTAGGAAGCACATCTAAGTTTAGCAAACCTTAATTCATTAATATTTTATGTAACAATAAAAAAACAAGTCATCATAAATCTGATTTTTATTCTTTTTAATTTTGTTTTCGTGTTTATTTTGTTTAATAATAATGTGTTATTGCTTAAAACTGCAAGAACAGTTATGAATTTATAATTGTCTTAAATTAATTAAAAATACAGCTTTTTATAAACGTATTTTTCTCCAACTCCGGTTACCATGACACACTCTGCTTATGACGACACTTTTTTCTGATCATTAGAGTGTCGGGATAACGAGGTTCGACTATATATCTTGTTCGAATTTTCAATCGTTTATAAAATACTTATTATTCATCCTATCAAGTTGAAATAATTTTTTTTTAACTTGTACTGGATGACAATTGATGTTAATACAGTTTTGTCAAATATTCATTAATTAAATTTTAATTTATTAATTTTAGTTTTACATGGGAGACAAAATGGCGGCCATTGATTATTGAACAGTATTTAAAGCATCTTCATATCTATAAGGGGAGTTACCATAGAGGGGACCCTGTTCTGTCGCCAAATGCCGCCAAGTTTGTCGCCAACTTGGCGATATATCGCCAAATTTGGCGGCCAAATGAGTCGCCAAAAGTGACGTCAACTTGGCGATATCTCTAATATTTCGCCAAATTGGCGTAGACTTCCATTGTAAACCTACTTTCTTATAAAAAATCAACAAAGTGAGATATTTTAATGGACAAAAACTAATATTAGCTTAAGGGAATATATTAAATTTTTCTTTGATGACCTAAGTAGGAATTGACTTTAAAAACAAAATTTTTATATTACTTGTTTTAATTCAACATACCGGGAAGCTCACTAATGCTATAAACATTATTCCGAAGAGTGGCTCAGTTGAGTTCACATATATTTCATTAAACGACTTTTTTTTTGTGTTCCCTTTACACAAAAACTAGATACAAACAAAAAAATATGCTAAAATGATTTTGCATGTTATTAGCATAAAACATGTAAGTTGGATAAAAAGGTTGAATTCGGAATGTGTGCACACATAAAACATCAATATTTTGAAATACTTCTTTCAATTTTGGCAACAGCTTAAATTACTAATATTTCAAGTTGTGCCTACAAGCGAAATTCAATATTACTTAAAATCAGTATGCAAAATAAACATACATATAAAATAAATTTTGAAGAGATCCTCTGTTTCCTCAATTTTGGGCCACTTCAAAATTTTCTAACGGAAGCACCTGCTTCTTGTGTGTATTCGGTAAGCAGGGCCTGTATTGATTAGCCTCGATTTTTGGCTATAGCTGTGTCTTGAAATTTCCATGGTAGTATAATTCTCCTAGTACAGTCATGACATTTTTATCCCTCATTTCTTGGACGGTTTTCAAATATTTTTCAGTGTTCATGAATGGCGTCTACGTAACGGTCGCTTTAAGGCTGCTAGTCACTCAATTTCCAAATTCCCCTGCCTAATGTTAAGTCTATGGGCGTAGAATACATTCGTATATTTAAAATATCTCCACGGGAAATCAATATTTTTCACTTCTTTTTTCTGTGTACTCTTCTGAAAAGATGATTATTTTTTTCTGAGTTCTCAAAATATTTTTCTAAAATCTACGCTTAATTTTATATGAAGTCCTAAATTCTTACTCACAGTTTGTCCGCTTTTAACACGTAAAATGTTAAATTAAGCATAGATTTTAGAAATATTTTCGTTATTTAAAATTCTTTTACTTAAAATAATTCCAAAGAAAATCAATATTTTCTACTCCTTTTTTCTGTGTACCCTTTTATTATGTTTTAAAAGCTGACGAACCGTGAGTAACATTTTAACCCCTCACATAAAATCAAGTCTATATTTTAGAAATATTTTGACAACTAAAGAAAAGGATAACATCCTTTTAGAAGCGTACACAGAAAAAATAAGTTTAAAATATTGATTTCCTGAGGAGATATTTTAAATATACGAATACATCACTCGCCTAGAGACTTAGCATTAGCCCATCACACGCCTAGAGACTTAGCATTAGCCCATCACACGCCTAGAGACTTAGCATTAGCGCATCACACGCCTAGAGACTTAGCATTAGCGAAGGGAATTGACTGACTAGCAGCCTTAACAAGCCAATTGCAATCTACGAGGGGAAGCATAAAGATTCAGGGTGAATGATTTGGAAGTGTGACTGAAGACTTTGTTCCATGAAGATTTTGTCCATATGAATCCCAACTTTATTGATATCTTCTCCAGATAAAAACTGCATTTTTTGTGTATAAAACTGCGATTTTTTTTCTTTACAAAAAGGTTTTAAAATATTTTGATGAGGCTTTCGAGTCTAGGTAACATCAGTAATCGGATCGCCATTCATTTTACATTACACCGGGTTGCACGATGTTGCTATGGGAACATCATCTTCTGATGCTCCAGCTGATTGGCAGTTTCGTTATCTGTACCATCTATTCTATCATATACACAAAAATCAATGACACTAAAATTGGTTGGAAATATGTGACGCTGTCTTACGGTTTATATCCAAGATTAAACTCTGTCCAATCGACTAAAAAAGTTTCAAGATATACGGAAATTTTTGCACCGGAATTCCCTGTGAAAATAGTTTCCATAAAGTGCAAACGACCTTCTGTATATTTTTTATTTATTAGCCAACGGTATGCTATTCTTTCTCCCAGCTTATTTTGTGTCGTCTCCGAAAAATAACGTTACCTTGTATAATGCCAGCCGTAAAACAAAGGTGTATCATTGTACGATTAAATACTCTATAGCAATT
Organism: Maratus speciosus; assembly: GCA_963932465.1. Lineage (NCBI taxonomy): Eukaryota > Metazoa > Arthropoda > Arachnida > Araneae > Salticidae > Maratus > Maratus speciosus. The sequence continues at coordinate 104,233,229 of OZ010786.1, read as the reverse complement.
TTTTAAACTTCTAAGCGTCCCACATTTTCAAACTTTATACCGTCGTATTGGGAAAAAAAAGTACTTTTAAATAAAATTTGTTTGAAAACTGTATAAAAAAAATAAGTTGAAACTGGTGTGAATTAATACGAACTAAAATAACTTAAAACACCATCAAAACCTTAAATGCGCTAGGTCTTTCGAAAGATCTGAGTCTTTCTTCGCCAGGCGCAAAAAGACGTACTTCTACTATGAAAGCAGCAGCAAGACTGAAATGAGAGAAGGGAAGGGAAAACAAGCTGAAGAAACAGCCAATAGGAAATTAGAAATCAACAGCCAATAGGATAGCAGGAGACAACAACCAATCACAGCAGAGAATAATCAAAACAAACGAACACAGAGTAGAAGGGAATAAAGAAACAAAATGGGGGGGAAAAGTACATAAAAATAAAAATAAATTATAATAAAGGGAAACACACACACATATATTAAACTATGAGAACACATGAAATAAAAATAAATAAATGAATAAAATATAAAAACAAACTAAAATTAAAACAAAAAGGAACTCATTTATCATTATCATTAATCAATTTATCATTAAGAATAACTTCACGATTAAGATAAATAGCTAAATTTTCAAGAAAGTCCAATTCAGAGATACTGTTGGCATTAAAGATAATTTTAGCATTTTGAAAATTAAAACTATGGCCGGAATCCCAAGAGTGCTTGGCAACAGAAGGTTTAGGAATTTCTTAATTACATAACGAGAGTGTTCTTTTAAACGGATTTCAAGATTTCTTTTAGTTTGACCAATATAAGATAAATCAGAGCGGTTACAAGGAACATGATAAATTCCCCATTTTTCGAAGATCAGGAACAGGAGATTTAGTGGAGGGAATTTGAATTTATTGACAGGTTTAAAGATAACGTTAAAATTGAAACGACGTAAAACTTTAGCTAATTTGAAACATAAAGGAGGATAAAAGGGGAGGACAACAAAATTATCAGGTTTGCTTTTGACAGATTTGGAAAGAACGGATTTATTAGATGGTCTATTGAATTTCTTCACAGCATTATTGATAACAGAAGGATTGAAACCACTTTTGTCAGCAACACTTTTTAAGTAATTAAGTTCATCCTTAAGGGATGCAGAGTCAGAACAAATTTTGAGAGTACGATTTACATACGTGTAAAAAACACCGATTTTTGGTTGAGAGGATGATTTGAGAGAGCGTGTGGTGAGTTAGAGACAGAAAAGGATTTTCTATAAACACAAGTTTTGAAAGAAGAGTCACATTTGGTAACTAAAACATCAAGAAAAGGAAGTTTATTACAATTTTCTAACTCAAAAGTAAACTGAATATGTGGGTAGATAGAATTGACAGTTTGAAGAATGGTAGAAATATCAAAAGGATTATCAACTAAAACAAAAGTATCGTCAATATAACGCATCCAACATTTAAAATTAACCAGATTTAATAATTCCTCCTCAAAATAATGCATATAAATATCACAAAGAATCTGACAAACAATCTGATGGCTTAAGTATGGGCAACCCCTTATCTCAATTCTTTGTGATATTTATGTAAATCGTGCTCTCAAAATTTGTTCTGACTCTGCATCCCTTAAGGATGAACTTAATTACTTAAAAAGTGTTGCTGATTAAAGTGGTTTCAATCCTTCTATTATGAATAATGCTGTGAAGAAATTCAATATACCATCTAATAAATCTACTCTTTCCAAATCTGTCAAAAGCAAACCTGATAATTTTGTTGTCCTCACCTTTTATCCTCCTTTATGTTTCAAATTAGCTAAAGTTTTACGTCGTTTCAATTTTAACGTTATCTTTAAACCTGTCAATAAATTCAAATACCCTCCACTAAATCTCCTGTTCCTGATCTTCGAAAAAGGGGAATTTATAATGTTCCTTATAACATCTGTGATTTATCTTATATTGGTCAAACGGAAAGAAATGTTGAAATCCGTTTAAAAGAACACTCTCGTTATGTAATTAATCAAGAAATTTCTAAATCTTCTATTGCCAAGCACTCTTGGGATTCCGGCCATAGTTTTAATTTTCAAAATGCTAAAATTATCTTTAATGCCAACAGTATCTCTGAATTGGACTTTCTTGAAAATTTAGCTATTTATCTTAATCGTGAAGTTATTGTTAATTGTATTCCACAATGCTCTCTGCAGCTTGGAAAAACCTTTTCAGTACTACCATATAAGTTCATTTTTGTATTAACTTTAGTCTGTTTTTATATTTTATTCATTTATTTATTTTTATTTCATGTGTTCTCATAGTTTATAATAAAGGGAAAAACACACACATATATTAATTTATTTTTATTTTTATGTAACTTTTTTTCCCCACTTTGTTTCTTTATAACCCTTCTACTCTGTGTTCTTTTGTTTTGATTATTCTCTGCTGTGATTGGTTGTTGTCTCCTGCTATCCTATTGGCTATTGATTTCTAATTTCCTATTGGCTGTTTCTTCAGCTTGTTTTCCCTTCCCTCCTCTCATTTCAGTCTTGCTGCTGCTTTCATAGTAGAAGCACGTCTTTTTACGCCTGACGAAGAAAGACTCAGATCTTTCGAAAGGCCTAGCGCATTTAAGGTTTTGATGGTGAAAACTGTATCTCCATTTATTTTTGAAATATTAATTTTTTTGTAGTTTTTAGAGCCATTTGCTTAATATTAGCAACGGAAGTACTCCATTTCTGTAGAAAGTAAAGGAAAAAAAATTGAAAAATAGCAATTATATCTTTTTGTTGCCATTTTTCCATAAAAACTGAAAAAAAAAATGTACTTAATGAAAAAATATAAATGAATGATTTCTGATATAACATCGAGCAATTATAAACTAAATTTAATTTTAAGTATCTATATTAATATTACAAACAAATGAAGTCATATGAATAATGAGATAGTCGATTTTTTTGTCGAGTTTCTTGCTCATTTCTTTTTGTTGGATTTGTGTATTATTCTGAAATAGTGACGTCCTATGCATACTTTATTGTAGGTGTTGTTTATGACTGTATCGTAAATGAGGAATTCTTCAGCGGATGCGGATGACATCGTTTTATATAAAATAAAATCGCGTGTTTTAAGTCTTAAAACTGAACTGCAGTAGAGTCCGGATTACCCGAGTCCCGTTTAACCGAGTTTCCGCTTTCACCGAGTTATTTTCTTCTGATGGACTGATGGCTTCTATTATTATGAAACAGCCATTATAAATGAAGTTTTAGGTGAAGATGAAAGAGCAGCCGTAAAAAGTTAGAACCCTGATTTTCTGGTCAGAAAAGTAAAAAAAAGGTCATAAAAAAATGGTCATTTGTTTTCCCATTCTGAGCAGAAAATCAGAGTTCTAACTTTTTACGACTGCTCTTTCATCTTCACCTAACGCTTCATTTATAATGGCTGTTTCATAATAATGGAAGCCATCAGTCCTTCAGAAGAAAATGATCCATTCCAAAGGTATAAGTTCGGGACTCTACTGTATCTATCTATCTATCTATGTATCTATCTATCTATCTATCTATCTATCTATCTATCTATATATATAATATATATATATATATATATATCATCGGGGGCGACACTAAATTCTGAAAAAGAAAAATTCCTGTTCTCTAGTTTTTTTTTTTTGTTTTTTTTTAATCTATATATGAAGAAAATTTTCAATTATTTTGACCGCCTTTAACTAAAAATTAAAAAATGTTTTAGAAATGTTTCACATTCCTTTTAACTTTACTTATCGTTTCAACGGAGAAATAGTAAATATTTGAAGAGGCAGAATACTGTAAATATTTATACAACGAATTTTTAATTAATTTACGGTAGATAAAGTAAACAATTTGGAGACGAAACTGCTGCAATTCTTTATCAAATTTATTGTCGAAGTTAATAATAGACGAGCGGCAACAGAGAAAGGAAAACATTCATTTCTTCACAATTCTTATTATCCTCGAAAAGAAAATAATTGGTCGAGTAAAACACGGATAAACATCATAAAACACGCATTGAAAGACCTTACACTTTATTCACACGATGAAAAGAAGAAAACTGATATCGCAGATGAAACTGGATAAGGGATGTGGTTTGAAGTGAAAAAAAAAAAAATCTAATTTCAGCAGAACAAGACTCAGTAACCTCGCAGTTTCTTTTTTATTCTGTCCTTTTTACTTTCTTTTAATTATTGTGTTTCAGTTTCATTTTTAATTCATTTGTTTTGGGTGTAGGCATCAAATGATTGCGCTAATGAAGTGAAATAAATTCTGATATTATACAGTTTAATTACAAAGTAAATAAATAATTAAAATAAGTTAAACAAAAATTCATTTAAAAATATGTCTTTTTGTTGATAAATTTCGGTTTAGTGGTAAATTGAGGTTCTAATACATATTAAAAAAAAAAAAAAAAAAGAAAAAAAAAAAAGAAAAAAAAAAGTTTTCATTTAGGTTTTTTTTATTATTATTGGGGGTTGAATTATGAGATTATTATTATTGAGAGAAATTGAGGATTTTTTTTCCGAGTTATTCAACAACAAAGATATTTATAATTTTCAGACGCTCAGCATATAGTTTAACATCTTCCAAATTCAATTTAGAATTATTTACATTTCTAATTTTCAAAGTATATTAAAATGTGGAGGTGAAAATATATTTGGTTTATATTTCGATAGTGGGAATTTTAGATATTAGCATTTTGTAACCTAAAAAGAAAAAGGATTTTTTTTCTCTCTTTTTATGTGCGCTAACCAAGTATGGGTAATCAATTATCAAATGTGGTAACTCTGCCATTTTCTCGTTAGTTAATTTAAATTATTGCAACAAACAAATTTTTAATGTTGAGATATTTTTTAAATCTTTCTTGAAAATTACTTAAAAAATCATTAAAAAAAATCCGTGGATTAAGCTACCTATTTCAAATAAATTTCATTTGGCAGTATATTTTCCTCCCATTCTTTATATGTAAAAATTGAAATTGTGCAATATTTGGAAGTGAATATGTAAGCAATAAAAGCGATAGCGCATGTCACTTCAACCGATGTCGTTGTGGCATCAGCGTACTGCACTACTTTAACTGTACCAGTGTACTATTTTTTAATCGTGAAGTAATAGGACTTAGTGCATTAATAAACGTTGTTAAAACACCATATCCTGAACGTCGTCGTTTTATTTAAGGTGACTCAGTATCCATCAGATTTTTTTCCAGTTTGTTTCCTCTTATACCTCTCCTTGTACCTCCTTTACATATATCATAAAAGGAAATTATTAAATCAATCATTAAACAATGATTTTTATGACAAAAAATATAATATCATGGCTAGATCTAGCCCCACCAGTGGCTGAGAGGTTCTGCTCTCGAAGCTGGTAGACGGGAGGTGCTGGGTTCGAACCCAATCGCGCCCGTCGGCCTAATCGTTCGGAGTTTTCGTGGTTTTCTTCGGACCGTGGATTTCCATGCGTTAATACGGATTAGGTTCCCTTAGAAAGACCTCCACGGAAGGCACTCCCCCTAGGGCCTATATCCCTCGTGTAGATAATTGGCCGTCAAAAATCAACCCAACCCATGGCTAGATCTTGAAAAAAAGTAATCAGAACTTTTAAGAAATTTTTTCCTTTTTCAGTTTTCATTGTTTTATACATTTTTTTTCTTATGTTTCACTGGGGTATCCTTCATAACTTTAGGAATGGATTTTTAAATAAATTCATTACTTTATGAGAAAAAAAAATGAAAAAAATGTTTATTTTAAAATTGGGGGAAAAAACTTAACTACATAAATTCCTTCAAATTTATATATTTAAGAAAAAATTATCTATTTTATTGCAAAATCTATCTCTAATTATTAAGGATCGACCGAGATAGGTTTTTAAGACCGAAACCGAAAACGAATTTCGGTAATCTTCCTATTTTCGGCTCAATATCTATTCTAAATAACGAAGTTTTGTTAAAGATTTAAGGAAGTGTTGGAAAGTGTTTCATAATCTATGCTTAACGCATGATTGTTCTTTCTTTCTTTTTTTGCTATAAAGATGTAATTCTGTAATCGATTTTTAACTTGCTTCCTAATATGCCAGAATTTTTTTTTTTAAAAAAGGTGTACACAGGCGTGTTTCCGATGACAATACAGCATTTTAATATTTTTAGAATATTTTTAGAACTTAATTTTAAGCCATTTTTCCGTTATCCGGTCTCAAGTAATAAATCGCCAAATAATATTTTTGGTTACAACTGTTTACGAGTTATAAAAACATAGAGCTCATTATGTGCAAAAACACTCTCTCCAAAATTTTCCAACTGGCTATGGAACCCTAACAAAAAATATATTAAACACTAAAAAGTAGAAAATATAAATAAAAAATTAACATTTTAATATTTTTTATAAAAAATACTCTTTTATCACTTAATAGTTAAATATTAATTAAATTATGATTATGCGTTGAGAAAACAATTTAGAAATGCTGCATGAATAGTTTAAATATCGTTTTTTTTCTGTCAAAGTTGACATACCTTAGCTTAAAAAAGAAACAGAGCAAAAATTATACATATATTTTAAATAAATTGTAGCTTTCACTTTCTATCAAGCGTAACTCAAGCGGTGAATTTTCCATATTCTGGTCCCACGCTAAATTATTGTAAAGACATTTTTTGGAACTACATGAATTGAAGCTATGAAACTAGTTGTAATTTTAAGACAGACATTGAATGCTTTTAAAAGAGTGCTTTTTAAAAAACTATATTTTAATATATCTTTTGTGTTATGTAGAAAAATTATTTGTCATCTCTTACGTATATGTTGAAGTTGAAACATTTTAGATATTACAAAATCCCCCTCCCCCCACCTCTTAAAAAAAAAAAAAAAAAAAAAAAAAACTTGAACTGAGAAAAATAAATTTTAAATGAAAAAAATAGAAAGAAGATCTTTAAAATGAAAAAAATACCTTTTTTGTTGGGGATCTGAAAAATACTTAGTATAATATTTATATTTTTCTTTATTTAATGGACGATAATCAAACAGAAACATTAAACACCTTTATTTCAAATATCTATAAATTGAAATACTGTTTTCAAGAGTAAGAATGTATACAAAATTTTAAATAAATTATTTCACCAAAAGGGCTGTACATATACAACGTTATCACTTTCTTGGTGACGGGAGTCTGGCACTTGATATCGTAAAATATCTCTAGGAGGAGGGGGGCGGGGGTGTTTCTGATATCGTTATCATTTTTGATCCGCCCAAAATTTTCTTTTTTCGTTTTTTTACATCAATCTAATCTGTTATTATTATTTAAATCTTATCTTTTTTTTTTTTTTTTTTTTTTTTTTTTTAATGAAAATACGAAGTTATTATTAAAATCATTAAATGATTGTAAAATCATTTCATTCCAAAGTATGAAATAATTTAACGATCACCATTCCTATTCTTCTGCCATATGCACATATAATTCGTTGTTAGAGAAACTAGGTTCGAAATGATACTTGCCATGTTTACTAGTAAAAAAATGGTGAAGAATATTGTCCACTTGTTTTGTTTATAAGATGTTCTGCTTATTCTTGTTTAGAGAGCAAATGCAAGAAGACAATATTACTGTTGAATACATTATGTAACAAAAAGCTGTTATAAAATACTTTTAAATAGTAAGTAGGGGAGGTGGGGAATGAATGGGACATTTTCACAAAAATATTTTTTTATATTTTTTTATTTAAGTTATTATCAATATTATATATCACATTTCATACATTAGGTATTTGACAACATATATGAACAATATTTATTCTAGATTATGATTTATTCATAAAAATATTATGAAATCAAAAAAAACATTCCTCCCTGTCCCAATCATCCCCATAGCAGGGATGAATGGGGCACTAATAGGGATGGATGGGACACAAAGATTTTCATCCCTATATTCAATTTTACCAAATTAAAATTTATAATTATAACCTTATATGTAATTATATTTGTAATATATGATTTTGCAGCACGAATCGATATGTTTTTTTTTTCAATAACTTCTTTTATTGCAGTTTTAACTTTTAATGCGGACTTCGGCTATCAATCTGTTCTTTTTTTCCACTTATGAGGCATTTTAGATTTGAAATGAAAGTGCAAAATGTCTTTTAAATATAGCATAACTAATAATTTTCAATCATAACTTATTAATTAATAATAATTAAATGTATCTTAAAAACATGCAGAATGGAAATTATTGGGTCGATCGGAAAGTCATGTCGTGTTGGGAAAATCAATTCGTACCGGAAAATTCTGCCCGATAATTATTAGACATTAGATATCGGAATCAATGTCGAATAATTAAATGATAGAAATTTTCGGTCGAATTGATTTTCCCAACACGACACGACTTTCCGATTGACCTAATATGTTAGGGGTGGGGATCTATTTGTGCAACATTTCAAAATTCAGTATAATTTCCCCCATTTGATCAATACACATATACTATTTTTAACAATTTTATCTATTTTGATTACGTTTTAGTACCAATTTTTTGATAATCCATTAATAATTATTACAATACAATAAGTAACACTCAGAAATTGTAAAGAATAACAACTCATATAATACTATTTAATACTATTAATTAACGTAAATTATTGATTTATCAACCTATATAATACTATTTAATTAATAAATAAAATTTTCAACATCTCTAGGGAGGAGTGAGAATGTCCCATTCATCCCCATTTGAAATGTCCCAATCATCCCCATGATGCATAATATCCCTTCTCAGCCATTTTGCCTCAAAAATTATTTTGTCACAATGGTTACTATTCATTCATTTTAATTATTGATATTGAACCTTAAAATAAATAACTACAACATAGCTTAATTTTTTATATTGTATAAGATGTTTCACATCATCAAATGTAAAAAAAACTTACTTTTAAGCAGAGATTTCAGAAAATGCAACTTTGAAGGAAAATGAAAACAGCAATGTGGTCCTACTTTTAGTTCTGAAGCACACTGTGGTAGAGGTATATGGGGTTAGGAAGCAATTTAAAATAAATGTTTATTGCCTGAAATATTGAGAATGTCCCATCCATCCCTTGTCCCATTCATCCCCTAGCTCCCTTACTTATTTGAAGTTTTATTTGATATAATGTTATTTCACATATAATAATGCTATTTTATTAACATCTTCTCTTCATTTAAGGGGGTCCGGGACATATTTTCAAATAATTTTTATTTATTGAGTTAAAATTTCGAAATTTTTTGTGATGGTTAACCATATCATTTGTAAATAAAATCACATGATAAAACTTCTCAAAAAATTAAAAAAAAATTTTTTAATTAAAATTTTATTTAAAAAGTGGGGTAGTTTAAAATCGTTATAACTCGAAATATTATTTGTAGAATTTCAATTTTTTTGCATTTAAATAAACAGAAATATGTAAGTTTTAATTTAGATTCAGCATTTTAAAAAATATTAATTTAAATAAAAATTAAAAATATTTAAAGTAAAAATTGGATAAAAAATGACGTAACTTTAAAAAAAAAAAAAAATATTTTTAAAAGTAAATATTTTCTTCAAATTTGCTAAATCAAAATTAAAGTAAAACAATTGAAAAACACATGTCCCAAATTCGAACAATTTATCTTTAATGGTTCTTGACTTATAACAATTTAAAAACGATTAATGGTGAAAAAACCCATCATGAAGAAAAACGCATTTTCGCAAAAAGTCGTTTTCATGACAACCATTGCTTGAAAGCTAGATTTTGAAAACAAACCAAAACTTAAAAATGAATATTTTCTGTTCCAATTAAGATAGAAACATGATTTAAACTTCATTTTAAGCAGAAAAAAACAGAGAAATTTTTAATGTAATAAATTTGTTTTAGAAAATCTTAAGATTTTCGTGTTCCCTCAGTAAAGAACCATATCTATATTTCATTGCAAACGTATGAAAATAAAACGAAAGATAAAAGTTGAAAAAATAAAAAAGAATTTTTAGACACTGATAACGATATCATTAGGGGTATAGGTCAAAAGTGGGAAATTTCATTAGCGGTCACTGGCCGGTAGAACTAGTTATTTAAGTGGCCACTTTTTTTAAACTAGTGGCCACTTTTTTATTTAAAAATACTACACAGGAAAATTTCGATAAGTATGCATCTAAAAGTGAATAGCCCAAATAAATATGTTAATATGAATATATTGAAACCAAAAAAAGTAGAATCATCGATGAAATGCACGACAATTTTATTCTCCCCTTGTAAAAAAAGTGGCCGGAAGGTGGCCGCTGAAAGACAATTTTTCACTAGCCACTTTTTCTCAATTACTGGCCCTGTGGCCGGTGGCTAGTGCTAATTTTGACCTTTAATTAGGGGAAAGGGGGGATTTCGAGTAATGCTTACGTATGATGGTGTAAGGGGGGAGGGAAGTCCAAAATTGCTAAAAAATTGCTAACGTTATATATGTACAGCCCCAAAGAAGGTAAAATATCAATTGCAATTTCTTACAACGATATAGAAATTAAATTAAATAAAAGAAAAATTACATTCTGCAATGATTCTAATATGATCCTATAACGTTCAATTTCTTTCTAGTTCAGAATTAGTAAATATTTGATTTTTTTTTTAAATATCTGATTACGCTTGGAAATATTATCTAAAGTTCTAATATTTTATTTGAATTTTCTGTTGTGAAAATGTAAGAAAATATCATTAAAAAATCAAATTCATATATATATAAATGGGAGAATTTAAATACAGTGAAATACGTTTAACACGAAAACGCTTAACATGAAAAATCGGTTAACACGAAATGATATAGTGGTGAGGACAGTGTACTATGCAATTTAATAATTTTTTTTTCTTTTAACACGAAACAAAAATCGTTTAACACGAAAAAAATTCGCTTTCGATCTAGTTATTTTGAGTTGAAATAGGTGAATTTTGTGTTAAAACCTCTGAATTTTGGGTGAAAATCAGTGAATTTCGCGTTTTTTTTTTTTTTTTTTTTTTTTTTTTTTGTAATTTAGCTTATGTTTTACGAGCACAGTGGCTGAAATCGGTCCGAAAACAAACTGCTATTTCGCTTCAAATGAAGATTAAGCTGCTTAATGCAGTTGATGAAGCAGGAGGACGAAAACAGAAATCTGCAAAGAGTTTGGCATTGCCAATTCCACTTTATCGACGAGAATAAAAAACAGGGATCCCATATTACGTTAACCCTTAAATGCCGTGTGTTGCCTTTCGGCAACATACCCAATTTAGGCTTATAAAATACTATTAGAATAATATTGAAGCTATAGTGCCTAATGTTGCCAATAAAATACATTCTGAAAATATTATTAAATCGATTTTCAACACGTAGATGGCAATACTTGTGCTGTTTAAGAACAAAGATAGATTTATTTTTTCAATTGTTGCAAATGCTCTTTTTGTTTTGTTTTGAAGCTTGCGAAATACCCTACTTTGTTCTGCAGTGAGCAAATAAAATTTATTTCTTATCATAGTTCTTAATTTTCTTGTGTGTTTAATATTATAGAACTTTATCAAAGAAAATTATTTTTTCAATTAAACACCAGTATTGCCGATTAGTAAAAACAATTTTTAGCCGTAAACAACACTTAAAACAAAATAGTATTTTTTTAAGTATTTTTCCCATGATTTATATAAAAAGTGAGAGCCGAAAAACATTTTTAAAATTATTTTTGAAAAATCAAGCATTTAAGAGTCAATTTTTGACCACAGTATCTTTAAAAGCAGAAAGAAAACGTATGAAAACCACTAATCTCGAATATTTAGAGACAGCTTTGCTTACTGGATTCAAACAAGTTAGATCTGTGAATGCTGAAAAAGACACTTCATACAAAAATATCTGATTTTTTCCCAAGAAAACAATATATATATTTTTTACTTGCTTTTTATCCTAATGGATGCAATCTACTAGTCGTTTAACAGGAAAGCGAAACAAAATTTGACGACGTCGAAAATATTTGAGAGTTTTGTTCTTTTTTTTTTTTTTTTTTACGAATCCTTTAACGCGAAATTCTTTTAGCACGAAAAAAAATGTCGGTCCCCTCAATTTCGTGTTAAACGTATTTCACTGTATCAGCCACGGAAAAATCTTCTGTATATAAGATTGAAAATTAAAAACAATCTTATAATGTAAAATGTAAGTATTGCATTACTTACTAGGGGGCTCGGCCCCCTACGAGCTATGCTCGCCAACCCCCGTCCAGACACCGCAGACTCTAAATGCACGCTAATTTGATCGGCTTTAAAAAGATTTCGAAAGATTGAATTATAATTTAAAAAAACAGTGACGATCTCCCTATAAACGGATTTCTATTCATTTCTCTTTGATTGGGTAATTTTAACGCCAAATCCGCTGCGGTACTACTTGATTATCCAGTCGACCAATGTCGCCAAATTATACAAATTGACATAATTTTTATTTTAAATAACGTAAGAACAAATAAATTAGTACAACATTAATAAAAATACAAATAAAACGTCGAAATAAAAATAACTTGATGACGTAGACACATGTAACAACAATTCAAAATAAGCTAATATAAAAGGAATTAAGTAAACAGAGTCTTTGTCTCCTGGTATTTTTTAACAAAGCGAAAAGAAAATTCTTTTAAATGAGACATTTTAAATTAATCGTTTTTAATCTGACGTAATTTTGACCAAGCTATTCTTTCTCTTTTAAAATTCACGTGTATACTTTTTATGACGTAATTTTCAATAAGTTCCTGCTTTTTATACGCAATTATTTAATTTTAATTTGAAAGTATCTTTACTATTTATAATAGTCACGTGTAATTAAATTTTTAATTTGAAGCAAACATTATTGTTTCCGTTGTTTATACAGTTGGCAACAGGTTAAATTAGTACAATTTTCTAAAATAAGTAAAAAATATGTCTCGAAATGCTGAAAATTTGAATTTAAAATAGATATAAAACCTCGAAAAATGAGTCAAATTAAAAAAATAAATCAATTCTGCACACCGGGAAATTATAACGTATAAAATGAACTAAAAATATTAAATTCCGATGTATAGTTTTTGCTCCTATAAAACTTTTTTAGTGGAACGAGTTTGTTCAACTTTAGTATTAAATATCTCTTAAAATAATTCTTCGATTTGAAAACTGTCTGCATCAGCGTGTTTATCAACCATGTCTGTATAATACTACCGATTTTCATATTTTTGTATGCATTATTTGTCTTAATATTAACGAAGAAAGACCACACACAAAATTCAAAACCGGCGGCGGTGACAGCGGTAGTTACTTTTTTTTAGAATAGAGAGAAACTTTGATCCTATGGACTGCTGTACTTAATTTAAGGCTGTTCGTCACTCAGTTACCGAATTCCCCTCGGTCATATTAACCCTCGAGAGGCGACTCTCACTCACCACTAGGCTCCCGTGTAAATAGAAGCTCCAAATACTCCTGACACCAGTTTTTTTAAAGTAATTTTCTTCGCCTTACCTAATGGCAGAATTATCGGCAATTAAAGATAGCTATATAAACAGTAAGAAATTAGTGGTGTCCAGAGCATTCGGAGCCCTGATTTATGAGGGACACCTGGCAACACTCTCGAGTGCAAAAGGGTTAAGTCTATGGGCGTTTGATGCATATGTATATTTAAAATGTCTCCTCGGGATATTAATATTTTTTATTTCTGTTTTCGTTGTGCTCTTCTTAAAGGATGTTTCTTTTTACCCGAGTGTTTCACGAGTATCTGGGTATGTGGATTTGTTTATACCCTCGAAACATCCCAACGGCTGGATGGATTTTAATGAATGAGGTCTCTATCGATTTGTCTTAACCGTCCGATGGTTATAGGCGAGGTTTTGTTTTTATAAATTCAAAATGGCTGCCGTAAAATACAAAATAGCGGTAGAGAGGACAAAAAATTTTTACGCACCATACTGAGTGGTAAATCATTGGACAAGTCATTCATTGATATGCCACTCAGTATGTGCAATGGTCATTATTTGACCATTGCACATGGTCATTGTTTCATTGACTATTTTACAGTCAAAAGCTCCGTTTAAATGTCACACAACCTGGAAGTTGTATAGGTAGGATCTCTAGCTTTACTGCAACTCTAACCATCATAGACATCTATAGGCCTCATCAAACAGTGTTTATAGATAGGAACTAACAATTAAACGCAATTTAAAAGTCATCAATGCAAGTAAATAAGAAAATAGGTAAGTAATATAAAAAATAGTTTCACATTGATGAGTAATAATTACTTAGTTCGCTTTTTACGCAGTCGGGTTTTTTTAATTTCTTAAATTTAATTCTATGATTTCCTTAATTGTCAAAATATTTCTAAAGTCTATGCTTAATTTAATATTGTATGTGTTAAAAGCGGATGAACTGGGAGTAAAATTTTAACACTTCCTATAAAGTTAAGAATAAATTTTAGAAATAGTGTGAGAACTAAGAAAAAAAGAGACATTCTTTAAAAAGAGTATACACAGAAAAAAGAAATTAAAAATATTAATTTCCCGAGGAGATATTTTAAATATGAGAATGCATCAAATGCCCATATACTTAACATTACTGAGGGGAATTTGGAAACTGAGTGACGAGCAGCCTTTTAAGCCTATTTCTTGATTAACAAAAGTTCTTAAGTTTCCGAATCAAATCAATCTTAGAATGCTTACAACTTGAGCAAGGTTTAAAGAAAGTTGACTCCAGTGCACAAAACGCGTGGCGCCGAGTTTCACTGGGTTTACATGATATCTGTCAGTAAGAGAAAAGAAAAATCCATTAAATTTATCTCTCATCCTATTTATCAGTTTAAAATATTGATTAAATCAGTTTTTCTCGGTAAAACTAAAATGAGATATTTCATTTATAGGATAGCATTATTGCAATAGCTCAGTATAAAATATTGGAGTTAACCCTATATATGGGTACAATTCAATTCAGCTTAACTTTTAAAAATGCCAGAGATAATGTCTAACAAATAAAAAATGAATCTACATTATAGCGCAAAAACATGTCTATGATTAACGATGACGTCATACTGACGGTGGTAAGACCTGACGAACAAATTTCCTTTTTAGTGCATTTTTTTTTTTTTTTTTTTTTAACTTCTGAACATCGCACAGTGAATTTTATAATTTTTAAAAATAATTTTCAAGCGTGATTTTTTAAAATCTATATCTGTGGCGTGCAGCCCCAATTACAAAATATTAACCTGATTGCATTTAAAACAATATATATAGTTCAGCATTTGTTACCAGCTAATATTTTATAACGAAATTAAAACTCCATCAATAAATAAATTAAATAATAAAATAATGTAAATAAAATATTAATTTAACACACATGTAATCAAACTACGGTGCTTAAAGCACTGAAATTATCAGAATGAAAAAGTCTGCTGTAAGTAGTGAAATCTTTGGCTGTTTCTTCGGCTATTTATTCCTGCAGTTAATACCCAAATATAGCTTTTAATGAATATACAAACTTTATGTGGCATAATGGATATTTTTCACATGAAAATCATTTTTGGTGTTGTTAGTAGATAATCTAAAAATATATATTACATGTAAAAAATCTATTACAGTTTTCAATGCGAAAAATGGTTTTCCCCTATATTCAGTAACTCGGGAAGCTCTGGATAAATCGGCTAGTTTAAGTAAAAAATTATGAATAAATGAAGACTTATTGAGCAAAGTAAAAAAAATATAAACCAAATTCTAGTATTTCCTACAAATGTAACGATTTTTTTTTTTTTTTTTTTTTTGTCACAAAAAAGTAGGATGCAGACGTTTCAAGCTAGGAATACTTCTAAAAGAGATACAAATATGTTGAATGTTTTATTTTTTAATATAATCCCATTGTTCTTCGAAAAATTCTTTACATCTTTAACTTAGCAATTCGATATGTTTGAAATGCAAACTGAAAATTTCCTTTGAAAAATATTCAGTAATAGTGAACATGGGAGTACACTCATGAGGTCTGACATACGCCGCCGGGTGCGTGCTGTTTTTATTTTGCCAGCAATCTCTCTATCCTAAAAAAGATAACTAACGTTGTCAACGCTGCCGTAAATGATTTTTTTGTGACCGGAGGTCTTTCTTCGCTAATAGTAAGTAATTTACTGTATACAAAAATATCAAAATAGGTTGTATTATAGAGAAATGTTCAATAAACACGCTGAAGTAGACCGTTTTTAAATCAAAGAATTATTTTAAGAGATATTTAATGTTACACTTGTCAAAATAGTTCTATTAGAAAGCTTTATAGGAGAAAACACTATAGTACATAGAAATTTAATCATATTTTCCAAGGACATGCATTACAAATCTGCGGTGTGCAGACTGTATTTTTTTCATTTGACTATTTTTTAGGTACAAATGCAAATAAGTGCGAGTAGTAAGTCAAAATTACGTCCATTTCTAATCATATCATAATATAAAAATATTTATTTGCTTCAAAGACGTTATAAAAACACATTAAAAGTAAATTAAAAACTCTTTATTTACATGTTTCAACTCGTTTTCTGAGTCGTCGTCAGAATGTATAATAGGAAATTACAAATGCATAATGAAAAATGAAAAAAAAAACATCGAAAATAAACAAGTAATCATGTAACGCGCCCTACATTTTCGCGATTGCTCGTGTTCCCTCTATGTCTCGATGCCATAATTTATCCAACCATTCAACCCATAAATTCGGGATACGAAAAGATAATGTATCATAAACCTCTTAAATAAATTTCAATGAGAAAAATTATTATTCATAAATTCAATTTAAATTCATAAGAGAGTTATAGCTGTATCTCAAGAACTAATGCAATAATTTTCACCAAACTTCAGAATCAGTTAATCCTTGACATGACTTGTCATTTTGTACATTTTGGTGTAAATCGCTCAACAGGTGGCGCTGCTATGCTGAATTTTTCAGAATTTCTACTATAGCTGTATCTCAAGAACTAATGCACGAATTTTCATCAAACTTTAGAATCAGTTAGTCCTTGACATGAATTGACATTTTATACAGTTTGGTGTAAATTGCTCAATAGGTGGCGTTGCTATGCTGTTTTTTGCGATTTCCGCAATAGCTCTATCTCAAGAACTAATGCTTGGATTTTCAACGAACTTCATATCCATGTATACCTGGATATCAATTATTGCTATTTATGTATTGGTGTAAATCACTCAACAGGTGGCGCTGCTATGCTACATTTTTCAGAATTTCCGCTATAGCTCTATCTCGAGAACTAAGGCACGACTTTTTATCAAACTTCAAATTCAGACACACTTTGATATGAGTTGGTGATAAACTGATGTAATTTCTTGTACTATTTAAATGATTTAATTGACGTGATTTATATAGAAGAAAGTTTTGTGATGGCCACAACATACTAGTTTCCTTTTGAGTATTCGCGTACTTGAAAATTAGCATTTTGTGATAGGTCCTTAATTTTGGACACCAGTGTATTATTATCTGCCACCTTTTATGTAAACAGAAAACGTTTCAAAATTCATATTGTGTAGTTTATGATTGAATCAAGGTGGAATATTGCATTTCGTATTATGATTTTATTTATTTATTTGGTAATTATACAAGGGAGGATCGAGCTCTTAAAAATTCTGTTATAATTTCATAAAGGACAGCTGCAGTTTGTAAAGGGAAAAGGGAAGAAACGATACCTATCTTGCAGATACTTGAGTCACAGAAAGGTGTTTATGCAAAATGGCGCAAAATACCATTTTTAGTACTAAATTCAGACATTTTACCCCGGGGGCATTATGGAGTTTCGGAGTGAGAGGCGGGGCTTTTACCTTTCTTGATCATTAATAAGTAAAAAATCGGAAATTTTCCAGGGTGAAGGAGAGAATTTTAATGCTTCATTGTTCCTCCAACGACCACCGGAATTCACCACTGACTAATGTATATACATCCAATCTTGCTACGCTGCCTGCATTGTTTTTCGTTTCCTTTTCATCCAATATTTCCTTCTGGACAAGAGCGAGGTTTCTGATCTGAAAATCTTATAGTTGATCTGCGCGAGGATCATCTTCTACGAATTATAGGCCCATGAAAAATTCTTTCACTGTAGAATAGGAAAGAGATAAACCAACATCAAATAAATATTATTCAAGCGCGGTTTTATTTCTTTAGAATTAAGACTTTTTTTTGTCAAACTATTAAAACAGAACGTCACTCATTTTAGAACAAACTAGCATACAAATATTCATACAGTAAACAATCAAAGAAATAATGCAAATTATTAATGATTTCACTAATGGAACTTTCAAATTTATTCATTTAGTGTTGCCATTGTGCATCTGTAAGGAAAATTTATTGCCAAGCCTTATATATATATAAAACTGATTTAACCCTAAGCCGTACGTGCGATGGTTCTCGGACTTGTTTGATTTGACAGTGCGCTGTACGTGGTAGAAGAGTTGCTTGCTTTGTTACTCATAGGGCTTTTGGTTACCGCTGTTTCCGAATAGTAATCTGCTCCTTATTTAATGACAGAAATTCTCCAATTGCTTAAGGTGAATTAAAAAAAATAAATAACGATATTTTGTCTGTATTTTTGTTTGCAGGTTTTGCACGCAAACTTTGTTTTATTAGTATAGAACCCCAAACATTGTTTTATTAGTATTGAACCGCAAAATTTGTTTAATTAGTGTAGATAATCTATACTAATTAAACAAAGTTTCGCTCTGTGTGTCTTTCTGTGTGTGTGCGATGGTTATCGAAAACTACTGCACGTAGAAGTCTGAAAATTTAGATGAGAATAGTCCAAGACAGGTCCTGATGCACCTGAGGCTTATATTTTTAATTTTTAAGGGCCGGATCCCCTGGGGCCGCTTTAAGTTTTTATGCACTAAATTGTTAATAGCATGCCTTCTTTCTATCCGATCTTCTTCGTTTTAGGGGGCGAATTCGCCATTCAGTTTCTACCACATTTCTAAATTTTCAGTTAAGACCCTGGCATCCTTGGGGCCCGGTACAGGACCCTTTGAAGTTTTTACACACTAAATTGTTAATAAATTGCTTCCTTTTAATCCGCTCTTCATTTTGGGATCCTTTTCCATTTAGTTATTCTCCTGTTTCTACATTCCAGTTAAGACCCTGGGCTCGTCTACGGTCCCGTATGACTCGCTCCAGGGCCCCTTGAACGTTTCATGTGCCATGCATTTTTCACCTCCTTATTTTCTCAACTTCTCAGTGCATGATTTTAAAGTTGAGTCTTGGACTCTTCTCCCCGGACCAACACCCTCATATTTTTACTGGGACCCTAGGGTCCTTTTTTAAGCATTTACCCAATTTTTGGCGCATTTCTTTAAAATATTATTCTAATGAGTAATTCATACCCTATGCTTAATTTTGACTAATTCAAGATCTAATACGCTAAGTACTAAAACATTGGTAACATGTTTTCATGTTAGGGCCCTGCTCTCAACTATCAGTTGGCTCCTTTTGGGCCCCCTTTTATAGCTCCCTTAAAAATGGTCCGACTCACTAGCTTTTTTTTCCAGCTACTACATAAAAGACAAAAAAATAAATAAATAAATAAAATAAAATAAAATAGAAAAAATAACATTTCAGCTACCTAACACCAATTTTAAATATTAATCGCCTTCTTTAGGGCCCTTGGTGCAGCTTCTTCAAAAATGATCCGAATTGCTTGCAATTTTCTTTAACATAGCTCTAGCGTCCTCTGATTTCTTTAAATACTACTAAAAAGTATCTTTATACCCAACTACATACAACTCAAGTCCTTGGCCCCTTGGGGCCCGGTACCGGTCCCCTTGAAGTTTTGCACCATAAATTGTTCTTAAATTGCCCCCTCTTAATACGATCTTTATTTTTTAACCCTTTTTCTATTTAGTTATTCTCCCTTTTTTATATTCCTGTTAAAATCCTGGGGCACTCTAGAGTCCCTTAGGGACCGATCCGGGCCCCCTTGAACTTTTTGTGCGGCATGCATCCCCCCCCTCTTATTTTGACTGGTCCCTAGGACCCTGTTTTAAGTACTTCCTCCCATTTTTGCACATTTCTTTAAAATTTTATTCTAATAATTCATACTCTATGCTTAATTTTGACTAATTGAAGATCTAAAGTGCTAAGGACTTAGACCTTTTAACAAGTTTTCATGTTAGGGCCCTGCTTATAACTATCAGTTGGCCCTCTTTGGGCGCTTTCTTATAGCTCCCTTAAAAATGGTCCGATTCACTAGCTTTTTTTTTTTTTTCTAACAACTTCTACTACACGAACGACAAAAAAAATTCTCAGACATCAGCTACCATCAATTTTGAATATTAATTTCCTTCTTAGGGCCTTTGTTGCAACTTCTTTAAAAACGATCCGATGCAGTTACAATTTTCTTTAACATAGTTTTAGCTTTAGCGTCCTCAGGCTACTTTAAAACTTCTAAAATTTTTTCTTATACCCAACCAGAGATCTGCACGGGCCGGGCTCGGGCCTATTTTCATTCATTCCCATACTATTTTCATTCCCATTTCATTCACTTTTTTCTGAAGGCTCGGGCTGGTCCGGGCCTATTGACTACTCTTTACGGGCCGGGCCGGGTTCAGGCCTTACTTTTGCCCGGCATTTTCTCTGTACAGAGCCGGGACTGGTTTCTTTCCTAGTATTCACGGCCCAAAATTTTCAGTCCTAGTTTTGAGCCAGCCCGTATGAAAATCATTGTCTCAGCGTGGCCTGTCCGCTCAAAGATCAGTAAAATTAAGCCTGGCCCAAAGATTTTTGCAAAAAATGCATACATTTTTAAATCGTCATTATTCAACAATTAAACATTAGCATTTATTCTTATTAAAGACTAGTAATTTTCTATGCTAATTAAAATATAGCTAAATTAAAATACAGTAAAGCGTGTGAAAAATAACCAACCTATGACGACAGAATCCTGTTTTAAACTGAAAAACGTGTTGATCCATGCAAAGTTAATGTACTAATACGTAAGAAAAGAATATATAATACATTTACACTTGCTAAGAAGGGAACTTTTCTATAACACATTTTATTTTTTCTTCTATGTAATTGAGTTTTAGAAGATTTTACTGTATAGCATTTTTCAGATTTTTAACACTTCAATACATGGAATATGGATTAACAATATTAATGATAACTGAAACATTTACATACGAGAAATAGCGATTCATTAAAAGAATAAATATTGCAGCCTGCGGCACTTCTATAAAAAGGAAGTTTATAAACATGAAAAAAAAGTTAAAATAAATATTTTTGGTCAGAACTCCTCGTACGAGACAAATTTTTAACCGAATTGACGTAAAAAATCAATGTTTTGTAGAAAATCACTCGGGCCGAGATTTCAGGGTTGGGTTTTTGACATGACAGTGGTAAAAACCGTGTTTTTACCGGTTTATTCCGTCAAAAACCTATCATTTGCGATTTTCCTCCAATTTATAGTGTAAGTGTAGCATACAATACATTTCTAGATTAATTTTTCCTTGCTGTTCTTGTTATTATTATTCACAATTATTTTATTAAATTTATTTAAAAGAAGAGCATTTCCTAAATGGGAAAAATTTAAAAATACAAGAGTAAAAGGAACATTCTACATACATTTTAAATAAAATACATTAAAATTATTTTAGAGATGCAAAAATGTTGTTATATGGTATGACAATAGATGTCAAGCATGGACTGTGGCCATTGAATAAATTTGAATATTCTTAGATATAATACTTGCAAATACATATCTTATGTATTTCATAAATGCAATTATTGTGATTTTCATTTTCACTTCAATATGCAGAATCTTAAAATTTTAAATTAATAATTTTTTTATACAAACATGTAGGACCGCATTTCAGGTGAGAGCTCTTAGACTTAAAATTTAACACATAACAAAACAATATTTAAGAAGAATCAGAATATAATGTCCTGTTCCTGTATGCATTTTACTTAAAATTATTTAGGCATTATTTAAAGTGAATTGAAAGAAATAACACATTGCATATTTTTATTACATACATATGACTGTATGAGTAAAAATCTTTTACCGTTAAAATTATTCTTAAATTATTATTAAATTTAGAGAGATTCTTAAATGTTTTATTTATTTTTTAATGCAGTTAACTTTTTATTTACTGGATCTACATTTCTGCTTTAAAGTAATATTTAAATATTTATTTATTTTAAGGAAATAATTAAATTACTTAACAAAATAACAAATAATAAATTACTTAACAAAAATATATAGTTAAAAATTGAATTTTCACATGGTTTAAAGTTTAATATGGATTTGCAATTTTAATCTCTACAAGATTTAACTTTGAAGAACAAGTCTTATTCCTTTCTCCCAAAAGATGTATGTAATTCTCAACTATTAAAATATATTTTATTTCATTTATTTATATAAATCAAGTTTTGCTATTTAGAAATAAAAATAATCAATGAACAATTTTGATTTAACACGTTAAGAAATTTTACTTCTGAGGAAATTTCTGAGAAAGCTATTTAGTTTTAAAGAGTGTAATAAATTCGGCCGAAATTATACACATTTTTTAATCTTACACTTATGGGATATAGAATTTCTTTAAAAAATCTGATTTTTACAGAATATGCCAAATAGCGTAAGATTATTATAGAGATCTGCTAACAGATATGCATATGTATTATTCTAATACAATTCTTTTTTGTTTTTCTCGGATAGATAAGTATACTTCAGAGTCTTTTCAATATTGAATATTTCATTTAAAACAACTTAATACTAAAGAAAGAATGAAAAAAGATAATGTAAAAACAAACTACTACTAAAAAATAGGTTTTTGACAGTTTTCGACCTTTTTGACATGACGGTAAAAACCATGGTAAAATCCGATAAAAACCGTCATGCGTCAAAAACTTGCCAACCCTGCGAGATTTTAACATTTTTCCGGGCCGGGCTGGGCTTGGGCCGAAATTTTAGCTGTTATATTGGGCCGGGCCAATAATTTTTTTCTACGAGCCGGGCTTTTTTTTTTTTGTACGGACCGGGTCTGGAAATTTAGGTCCGTGCAGACCTCTATACCCAACTACATTCCATTTAAGACCATAGACTCCACGGCCCGGTCTTTCTTTATACCTCAGCTACCCAGAGTCCGATCAAGCTGAAGTTGGGCCCAGGGCCTGTTTAAAAGTCCCCCCGCCCCCTACCTCCCCATTCCCGGCGACACTTTCAGAAAAAAAAGTAGGTTTATTTGATGAGTTGACAAAGTTGATTGGGTGAAAGTTTCAAGTTTACAAAAAGAAAATTTTACTTACAAGAATAATCAAGAAAATGAATTACTATCCACTTTCTCAAATAAGCATTTGTATAATTCACAAACATCTATGATCCACAGTTTATGTTGCAGAATAAATGAGGACGTCTTTTTCAAAACTCGTCTTATCCAAAATCATAAAAATTGTGTTGACTCTAACAGTCTAGTAATCATTTGAAACTATAAAAATCCCTGCCGGCCCGGCCTACAGGCAGAGGTAGATTTCGAAGTTAAGTATACTAATTTCACCAACAAAAACTAAATCATTATTAGATATAAATCTACTTTAACAGTTTTATCTGTCTGCTTTTGACGAGTTTATATTTCCTTTTTTATAAAATAGCTGGTTTTATCAGAATCATGTTAAGGCGATATTAAAAAAATATTTTTCCATACTCAACAACTCGAAATTTTCTGGCACATTTTCAGATTAATTTTTAATAAAAAAAAAATATGAAACATGCTGACGTGATTTTTGAAAAGATTTATAAGCGACCTGTGTTTTTATTTTTCTTTCAATTAATTAAAACTTGATTAATAAACCATTATTTTCTCAGTAGGGCAATATTTTTCGTTTCTAACACAATCGCTTCGGGAAATTCTGTTCAAAATGCCCACTTTGACATCATTTTTTGAAATACATTCTGCCTCTATCAAAAAATCGATCATTACTGTACATTATATAGTTTCTGAATAAGAGAAT
Organism: Maratus speciosus; assembly: GCA_963932465.1. Classification (NCBI taxonomy): domain Eukaryota; kingdom Metazoa; phylum Arthropoda; class Arachnida; order Araneae; family Salticidae; genus Maratus; species Maratus speciosus. The sequence continues at coordinate 104,209,273 of OZ010786.1, read as the reverse complement.
CTAGCAATTGGATGCGTTTGAGAGCAAAAATGAATTTAAAAATGAGTAAGATAGTAGACAGTTTGGATTTGAATGCACCCTTAATAAGATGATTTTTTTCTTCAACCGCTATGTATTTTTAATTTGTTTTTGCTTTAAGAATTGGTCCTATCAAAAACTTGTCTATATAAATGTTGACGACAATATTAAGAAGATATATGATAAATTCATGGAGATTTTATATCTTGTGAATTGACGGAGCTATGAAAAATTTTCTTCTTCAACCTTCTTTTTTTTTTTCGTTTTTTATTTTCGGTACGAATTGGTCCTATCAAAAACTTGTTAATATAAAAGTTGTAGATAATATTAAGGAGATGTATAATAAAATTATTAGATTTGATATCTTGATAATTGACGAAGTACGGAATTTTTTTCTCCCAAAAACCCTATTTTTTGCGCCCCTTGAGCCTATTTTAAATTTTATCAAAAATCTGTGATGCATGAATTTTTGGCGCTATTTTTAGAAGTAATAAAAACTTTAAACTGATTTGATATGTACAAAAATTAAGAAGTTATGGGGTTTTTTCGGTTTTCACAAAACCCCTCCCTATTTCCATCCCCTTTGTCCGCTTTTGCCCATTAACGAACTTGACCGAGATTTTATGTCCCTTGATTTTATGTATCAGTTTGGAAGAGATTTGTGCAGAATTGCGGAAGTTATCGTCTCCAGAAGAAAGTGATAACACAATTGCTTCGGGAAATTCCGTTCAAAATGCCCACTTTGACATAATTTTTTGAAATATATTCTGCCTCTATCAAAAAATCGATCATTGCGGTACATTATATAGTTTCTGAATAAGCGAATCTACCAATTAAATGCATTTGAAAGCAAAAATGAATTTAAAAGTGAGTCAGAAAATAAGCAGTTTGGATTTGAGTGCATCCTTAATGCAATGATTTTTCCAACACAATCCGCTTCGCGAAATTCGGTTCAAAATGCCCACTTTAACAGCATTTTTTTAAATATATTCTGCCTCTATCAAAAAATCGACCATTACGGTACATTATATAGTTTCTGAGTAAGAAAACGTACCAATTGGAAGCCTTTGAGAGCAAAAATGAATTGTAAAATGAGTAAGAAAATACGCAGTTTGGATTTGAATACACCCTTACTTAGATGATTTTTTTCTTCAACCGCTATGTATTTTTAATTTGTTTTTGCTGTAAGAATTGGTCCTATCCAAAACTTGTCTATAGAGATGTTGTAGACAATATTAAGAAGATATATGATAAATTCATGGGGATTTTATATCTTTTGAATTGATGGAGTTATGGATTTTTTACTTCTTCAAACCCCCTTTTTGTTTTCGTTTTTAATTTTTCTTGCGGTACGAATTGGTCCTATCAAAAACTTGTGAATATAAAAGTTGTAGATAATATTAAGGAGATTTATAATAAAATTAATTGGAATTGATATCTTGAGAATTGACGAAGTTATGAATTTTTTTCTCCCAAAAACCCTATTTTTTGCGCCCCTTGAGCCCATTTTTAACTTTATCAAAAATCTGTGATACATAAAATTTTGGCCCTATTTTTAGAAGTAATAAAAACTTTAAACTGATTTGATATGTACAAAAATTAAGAAGTTATGGGGGGTTTTCGGTTTTCACAAAACCCCTCCCTATTTCCATCCCCTTGGTCCGATTTTGCCCATTAACGAACTTGTCCGAGATTTTATGCCCTTTGATTTTATGTATCAGTTTGGAAGAGATTGGTGCAGAATTACGAAAGTTATCGTGTCCAGAAGAAAGTGATATATATATATAGATAGATAGATAGATAGATAGTTATATAAAGTTTTTTACTGAGGGTGGTTTTGGGTTCTAGGAGTCATGATCGGTGTAGATCTGCAAAAATTTTTCAGAAATTCCAACATAGGAACGATCCCAATAGGAAGTATTTCATACGAAATCTACCTAATTCTGACATTGTAAAATCCTCATTTATATTGAAACCAATAGACACAGTATACAGTTTTTGACATTTTCCCCAAATTTGATTTTCTGGATACTGCAAGTTTTGAAAATTATAGGTACTCTCAAATCGAAAAGGACTTTCACAGAAAAATTAAATATGGAGGTTTTTTATTACAGTAAAACTTTGTTTTTACGCCAGGGACCAAAATATAAAATGCAAACAGTGTAAAAACTTAAATTGTGAGAAAATATACACAAATTTGTGGGCCCAAGGCCGAGGCGCGGAGGCCCTGCAGCTGCCACCTTTTTCGAATATTACTCTCCTTTTTCAGCATCAATTTACGTTTACTCACTCACTACAGCCGTAAATTAAAAATCGTGTTACTTTAAAGGTAATTTTAGATAAGGGATTTCATCCGCTTACTAAATACCGTGTTAATATTAAAAGTAATTCGTGAAATTTACAAGGGAAGGGGGCACCTTCCACCGCTTGGGGCGTATTCTTTCATCGGGTTCTAAGGGCCCAATTTCAACGGTATTTGGTTCATTCAACTTAGATTACAATACAGCTACTTTCTGTATTATGAAAATTTATCTTGGACTTCAGTTACCAACATTTTCTAACATTAATGATGCACGAGGTTTGGCTCACTCAACTTGGCTTTCGATTGTCTCCCGCACGTGCGGAGCCCTTCCGGTACATGCTGCCTTAGGTAGCGGAGACCCAGGTTACAGGTTCGTTCGGAAAGAGGTTTGTTGGGGACATACTAGACGCTGCGGAAGGCAATAGGGCTTCCGAAATTATGTTTATTTAAAAGAATTTCAAAAGATATAAAATCACACAAACTTGAGTTTTGTTTGAGGTTATTATAACGGACTCCGGGCAACACCGGGCGGGTCTGAAAGTTGCGCTCTGTGTGTGTGCGATGGCTAGGAAAATCTACGGCCCGTAAGAGGTTGAAAATTTTTGTGAAGTTAGTCCAAGACCTCTCCTAATGCACTTGAAACTCAGAATTTTGATAAATTGTTAATTAATCGAAATATCAATTAAAAACGACAAAGAACTTTCATCAAAAATTCATTTTTTTCACCGCGAGCTCCGAAAAGCTCTCACGTATGCCCACAAACCCATTTATGCATCGGAAGCAGGCGAAGAACCGCTTTTCGATTTTATTTTGTGTTTTTTTAATAGTTTTGTTTTAACCGAAATCGACCAAACCGCTGGATACAGTTCAAATTAGAAGACATATTCCAAAAGTTCGTATTCTTACGTCTTAAATGCCGTAATCAGTTCCAAAAAATATCGCCTTTGAAACAAATTTTCAAAAAGGGTCGTTGTTCCGAAAAAGTTTTTACTCCTTATGTCAATGCCCTTCCAGGGTGCAATTTTAGAGGAACCGACATACCAAAAATATGCTCTTAAAGCTGAAACCTTCTTCTAATCGATTGTGCAATCGGTTTGAAAAAATATATATTTTAACCCTTTCGAATACACCGGTGAACACAGGTTACTTCGCGCCACACGTAGACGATATTTTTCTATGCTAAAAGCAACTAAACGTCCGTATTTTAACACTGTCTTATTAGAGCATTTCAATAGACAAGATTTACATCACCTACAAAAATTTCGAAACGTTTGGACGGGTAGAAATATTTTTTACAAAATAAAATGTGTGAAAACTTCGACAAAAACAATAAAAACCGAGGGATTTCTATGCGGTTTCTCTCGACTTCGGCAAAAGTTTTCACTATTAATATCCATATTTTTTTTACAAAATTTTAAAGAACGCTTGGCTATAGTTATAATCTATTAAAATTTCAGAAAATTCGGACGATAAGAACTATTTATTTCGTTATGCTAATGGAACCGATGCGAAAACAAGGAGAAAAAAAAGAGAGAGAGAGAGAGAGAAGAAAACACATTTCGTTTTCAACTAGATATCAGGTCACTTCGCGCTAGAGTCCTGCGCGAACCCGCAAATTCCATTTTAAGTCAACCCGCAACCCGACCCGAACACGCAAAAATAATTTCAGGCAACCCGCAACCCGACCCGAACCCGAGGTATATCAACCCGCACCCGACCCGAACCCGCAATATTTCAACCCGCAACCCGACCTGAACCCGCAGTGTAAGGAAAGCAAATCATGTTTTAATACCATTAAGAAAAATAATCTGCAATTGTATTTCTAATAGAGATCTGCACCGGTCTGGCCCGCGGGCCACGGCGGGGCGGCAAAATTTCAAACTGGCCAGGCCGCTTTATTAGGACAGTTTTTTCAACGGCCCGGGCCGGCAAAAAAACTGAACGGCCCTGCCAAGCCGGGCCGATAACTACAATTAAGCAGGTCTACTGACCCGATAGAAATATTTAGACGAAGCCGGTAAAATTATAAACGGGCCGTGCCGGGCTAGGGCCAAACTTTTAAGTTTTACATGGACGGGACGGGGCGCGGGAGGGCCGTTCTCGGGCTCGGAAATTCCGGCCCTGGCAGACCTCTCATTCTCTAATACCATTTTTATGTTTTACATAGAATAATGAACAAATCTATATTCTTTAATATTCAACTATAGTAAGACCTCTGACCCAACCCGATGTAGGACTCTAAATGGCATACAACTAAGGACCTAATCTTTAAATATGCTTTAAAATTAGTTGCGGTTTCAAAAGTTCCACTTATAACGATACACCTTGTTTTACACAAGTGGCCACCTGCCTTTAATTTATCTGCTGTTACTATTTGAAAATTTTCCCGTCATCGCGTATCACAACTATTAAATTATTCACTTGAAACATTAGACAGGAAGGACCATTTAGCGTTTTGCTGCGTATTGTATTTTTAAAATACGATAAAAATATAATGCAGTTTGTTATTTCGAAGGCTGGTGTGAAAGGATGACTAAAGACAAAACAGGCAGGCAGGCATACATTTTGCTTTTGTGAAACTTTGATCTGCAGTTTATATAGGCTTTTAACCGGAAAAAATATTTTCCATATTCTTTTTAAAAAGCGGGTCAACCCGAACCCGACCCGCAAGAGTAAAAAAGCCAACCCGACCCGAACCCGACCCGCACCAAAAAAATTTAAAGTCAACCCGACCCGACTCGCAACGGGCAAATATAGCGCCAACCCGACCCGACCCGAACCGCGGGTCGGGTCGGGTTCGGGTAAAAGCGGGTAACTCGACCCGATGCAGGACTCTACTTCGCGCTACACGGACACGATATTTTTTCTACGCTAAATGTAATTAAATGTCCGTATTTTAACACAATCTTTTCAGAGCATCTCAAAAAACCAGATTTACATCACCTACAAAAATTCCGAAACGTTCGGACGGGTAGAAATATTTTTGCAAAATAAAATGTGCGAAATTATCAACGAAAAAGGAAATACCAAATAGTATACTTTCAATTCAATATTTCTTCGCGCTTTTTCCATTTAAAAATATAAATTCAGACAAAATAAAGTTAAAGATATAAAATCATACAAATATGAGGTTCATTTAAGGTCATTATCAAGGGCCCGGGCAGCGGGTGAACTAGTTATGAAATAATTTATATTGTTTTCGACCTATTGAAATCCATGCATTCGAATTCTGAAAGAAGAAATGCTTAAATAATATAAAAAACTTTTTGTACTTAGTCATCAATTAATTCAAAGTCACCCATAAAGAAGATAATCTGAAGGATAATTGTCTGTAGGCGACATACAAACAAAAACTTCTAGCAACGTGAAAGAATAAATGTCTCTTCAATGTCCCTTGCTAATAAGGAAGTTAAATTTTGTTTTGTCACATAGGTTTATTAGTATGCTACTCTTTTATTTTCTTGTTACATAACAGGCAAACACAACTTATCTTCTCCTCTTGATCTCAATTTCGTAAAAGTGAAAGAAAGAGAGGGAAGGTATAGATCAGGGATGGCGAACCTATGGCACGCGTGCCGAACTTGGCACGTAAGTAAACTTCTCTGGCAAGCGTACAAAATTATAGATTATATTCAGTTCTTGGCGAACAATCCACTTTATGTTTTTTTATAAAAAATATAGTTTTGGGTAACAGGTATACAATTTACATTAAAATACTCCGCTACTTTTGAATGAATTAAGGTATTATAGATGTAAATAAGAGCACCCTGTAGCATCTTCTCGCCAATCATTTAACAATGTATAGTGTTTTCCAAATCGTTTTGCATCTCTATCAAATTCCAAAAGGTTTATTTTTGAAAATTGAATTTTAAGAGACAGTTTGCACAGTAATATACCTAACTGACACACTTCTACTCCAGATTAGGTTTTATTTTATTTAAGTTTAGGGTTTTAATTTGCGTTAGGTTTTATTATATTTAGGTTTTAAGGGGTCTTGTACCTTTTAAACACGTCGAAAATTAACGAAAAACTTCAAAGTTTGAATTAGTCTATCTTCAAAGCCTTTTTAGTATAAACATGAAATTTTGGATATTGATTAAGCAGATTGCGCTTTGTAATATGCTACCATTAGAAATTTATTAACCTTTTACAGAATTTGCGTATTGTTGAAATCAGAATAGCTCTCTTTTTTTACCCCATAACTCATTGCGTGCATGATATCTTGAGAAAGTATGTATGGATTGGCATGAAATTCGGTAAAGATACTAAACATATATGTATGTTAAAAATGACCTTAGGGTAAAATTGGGCTAAAATTATTTCATTAACTATATAAAAAAATATTTTCGTAAAAAAAAAAAAAAAAAAAAAAAAAAAAAATTGTATTTTTAATGAATAAAAATAGTCATAACTAAAAATATTACCATTGTAAATACTTAAAAGTAGATCATTTAAAACACACATATTTGTTTAGTATATTTACCAAATTTCATGACAATCCATACATACTTTCTCAAGATATCTTGCGCGCAATGACTTATGGGGTAAAAAAAAGAGCTATTTTGATTTCAACAATACACAAATTCTGTAAAGGGTTAATAAATTTCTGTTGTTAGTATATTACAAAGCACAATCTGTTTAATCAATATTCAAAATTTCATGTTTATACATAAAAATGTTTTGAAGATAGACTAATTCAAACTTTGAAGTTTTTCGTTAATTTTCGACGCGTTTAAAAGGTACAAGACCCCTTAATTTTGAAAAATGAAAATTGAATTTTAACTGTAAATGCAAATAATGATGTATCTATTGAACTTGCTTCTACCTGAAGAACTGGAAATGACCAAATTCGGAAATATACAATAAAAGAAAAACTCATTTATAGATTATTAATACGGAATTCGATGCGACATGGCTATATTATTGAGTAAACACAGTATTATAAATAAGTTAGCAATCGAATTTGGTATATGTAAAAATATTTAAGTAAAATTTCTTTAAAAATGAATTGTTGGATTTTATCAAAGTTTGAATGTTTCTGGCACGTTACAATGTTGGTACATAATAATTTTGAATTTTTTGACACGCATACTCAAAAAGGTTCGCCATCCCTGGTACAGATTATACAAATACAGTAGAACCTCGATTATCCGAAGTAATTGGGACCGACCCTCTTTCGGAAAATCGAGAATGTTTCAATTTTAAGATTAAGGAGAAATATATTCAATATTTCTTATTATGGTAACAAGTGCTTAATAAAAATAAAGCAATAGCAAAATAGAGACAAGAATAAATTACCTGAACTTTAATTTTGAAATGAAGTACCTTTTACATATATTACAACGGTTTGATAAAATGTTTTGTTCGTCGCAGTTTCGATTGCCTTTGATTTGAAGCTCTATCACGGAGTTTTATAATACAATTGGTTCCCCAGTATTACAGTCTTTATGCTGCTCCAGCCATGCCAAACCTTTTGCAAAACATTCAAAAGCTTCAGAAATGCTAATTTGTTCGTTTTCTTCGTTCCACTACGCAGCTTACGGGAGCTTAAGTTAAATTCAAAGGATCTCTAAGAAAGGGGATCGAAAATATTCATATGTACTCGTAGTTCGGGAAGGACCGCTTGCACACAAAGAATATGATAGTTAAAAAAAAAAAAAAAAAAAAAAAAAAAAAAAAGCCTTAAAAATCGATTTTGCACACGCTGAATGTGATAGTAAAAAAAAAAAAAAAAAAAAAAAAAAAAAAAAAAAAAAAAGCTTTAAAAATGGATTTCGGTTCACCGAGAGTTTCTGTTAAAAGAGTTTCGAATAAAAGAAGTCATATTGTAATTATAAACTACAATTTCAATTTTGTTGAATTATTTCGCTTCGGGCATTAAATAGTTTAACATCTTCGGGACATTATTTAAAAAAAAACAAAAAACGTACGCTATGCAGTCACTACCAATTTGTGCTTATTCAGTATAATTTTAACACAGGATTCAAATGAAAAGAGTAAACAACAAACCTTTTAGATATATTTCCATGTGAAAAAATGTAAAAAAGTAAAAAAAAAAAAAAAAAAAAAAAATTAAGCATGTCCACGCAGACTGTGATATCTCATGTCTGTGGACTGCCCCCATTCTGGTTTTACAAGCATATATGTAAAAATATCCTTTTTAAAGTTAACTATCCAGTTAGCACTTTTATTAATTTGCATAAGGGGTATATTTTCCGCTGTTCAATAATATATTTTTCTTTCTTTTATAAAAATAATTATTTTTTCTTAATTTATTATTGCCTTGCCACTAACTTTTGTTTCCTGTCTGTGGACAGAATAAAATTTTCATAAAAACTGACCAAATGCTAGCACAATAGAAATTCAGCTAATATAAATTCAGAATTTGAAATTGTCACGTCTGTGGAGATGGCATGTATATACAGATATGGGTACTATGTCTATAGACATTACTATAGACAGCTTGTGGTCATAATTTACATTATTTTATATAAAACTAAAAATTTAATTAAGCAAATGATAAATTTTATTGATAAAGTTAATAAGCAGTGCTAATACACCAGACTTGCTAACTTAAAACTTTCCTTCCATTAAATTCTCCATGGTTTTAAATTCTTTAGGTGGCAGTTGTCGACACTCTAACTCTGCTATACAAGATAGCCAAAATCCAATTTTAATTGTTATACAGGAACTTTATTACTATATAATAATAAAAATTGTACAGATGAAAATACATATGCCAACAGCTGATTGAACCTGTAACATCTTCGAGAGTGCTTGTACTTGTAAATATAAAAATACAGTAACCTCTCTGTAAGGCGGACTCTGTGTAAGACGGAAATCTGTCTAAATCGGAAAGATTCTCAAGTCCCTGTGAATCCATAGACAAAAAGTACAATTTGTCTAAGGCAAAATATTGTCTACTACGGAAAATTTCCTCGGTCTCGATCGATTCCGCCTTAGACAGAGTTTGCTGTACAACATATAAAAAGAGAAAAACTATTGATAGAAAAAATGCTGGTATTAGATTCTTCAAACAAGACGTAAATACACGAATGTGTGTAAGAAATAAAGAAACAATTACAAGGAATAAAATAAAAAACAGAAGGGTCTTCTGCATGACTCAATGTTAAATCTTCATAAGAAATTTAACGCTAATTTTCCACAATTCCAAATAATAAGCTGTTAAAAATTTTGCCATTTAAGACCTTTCTGGGTGTTACAACTTATCTGTAAAGAGAGAAATACACCCTTGCTTCGAAAGTGTCACAACTCAAAAATTGTGTTTTTTTTTTAGTTATGGCTGCCATTCTACTTGGTTTTTACGCTTCTACCAATCACCTAAAGTACCAGATAGTGCACTGAAACTCCAGCCACCAGGTAGCAGTTGTGTTTTCAAGACTGCCATTAAGCCCGGAAACAATTTTTCGCATTTTCTGAAAAAGTAAGTTTTTCGAGTTATGCCACTTTTGAAGGGTGCAAGGGTGCGATATATGTGTTCGGTGCATGCAAACTTTCAACTTCTTGTGACACTAGCTATGCAACAATTTCTGTCCCATCAGTTAAGGGTTAATTTCTTGCCATTTTTGCAGAGTCGCACGGTGGGTGATTTACCAATTCTAGTTCGAAAAAATTATTTTTGGCGTCAGTATAGTCGCATCGTCATGAAATTGAAAAATGTTATTGATATTCGCTATTCAATGTTAGGTATTGCAAAATGTAGCGTGTAGCAATCACAATTTCCTTACAGGTACATTCAAAAGAATTTCACTACATTACGGCCTATGGGGAAAAATCATTTGCGGTGGTTTTTAATCATTTTTCATAATTTCAAACACTTTGAAATTTATATACATATCTATGAAGTATACTACAAGATGATTGCTATATAATATGGTATAGCTAGCATTTACTGATCATTTACAGGAACACTAAAAAGAATTATGTTACATTACGGCCTATGGAGAAAAATTGTTTGGGGTGTATTTTGTTCATGTTATACACTATTTAAAATGTATTTAAATCGATATATATCTCCGAGGTGCTCTATAAGATACTTACTATTGAATATGCATAGAATAAATAGTGAATAGCATTCATCTTTCATATACAAGGGCGCACAAAATAAATCAGTTACATTTCTCGCTCTATGAACAATAATTGATGGAAGTGTGTTTTCTGTTGTGGAACACTTTTTAAATTATAAAAATTGCATACTATTTAGTGTGTATAAATTCTATAAATCATATAAAGGGCTGCACAAAACATCTGAAGTACATTTACGTTTATTGACGGAAATTGCTGACGGAGAATTTTCAACTGTGCTATGTGTTCCCTAACTGTTCTCAATTTTAGCATGTTGTGAATTATATGATAAATCTATAGTTCATATACAGGGATGTCCAAATTTTCAGTTCTTTTTTCGACATTGGTTGAAATTCTGTTTTCAAACGTGTTATATGTTTTACAAATTATTACTTATACATCGTTTTTCACACTATTAAGCTATGAAGTTTTATTATAGTTGTCCAAATACGTTGAAAAAATATTTCATAATCTGATTGACGCATGATTTTACGTTCTTCTTGATAATTTTAATTATACTTTCTTACGGTATGGAAGCTAAAGTGATAAAATTATTTTTGTATTATTATAACAAATCCTAAAATTTCTTTTTCTAAAATTTAAGATATTGGACAAACATTCGACAGCTTTAATGAAAATTTCTGTGTTGTATATTTATATTTATCTCTGCATAGAGGAACCTTATGTAAAGAATTGGAATCATAAGATATCATGGGAAAGTGTCTACATTATGTTTTGCAGTGCATCAAATCTGAATTTGGAATTTGGTCATAAATTTGGTCATAAATTTAAACATTTCGCGCTTGCAAAGCTTCATGTGCTCTTTATTATAATTTTCCCCAATAAACAAAATATTTTCAACCAAATTCAAATTTTCGTTAAATTTTAAATCTTGTTGCCATTGCATAAAATGTGCAAAAGTTTATTTATGTGACTAATTTAAATTCTTCTGCCTTTGATAAAAAAATGGTACTTGAACTAAAATGTAAAAAAAAAAAAATTATTTAAACTTAATAAGCTAAAAACTGTTCTAAAACCTGGGGTGGCACCTAGGGGCAGACAAATTAAATTGGAATGAAAAGGTAATAAACTAAACTATTTAATCATATCAAAAATTGTGCTTAATCGTGCTTTATCATATAACGTTTTCTACATTAAAACTGAAAAATTGTAAAAAAAAATTACAGAGTTTTTTGCGACATTAAATATGAAATAATAGCTGATATGTGCAAACTTTATGGTCATAAATCCGATAAAACAAAATCCATATTTTGTTTGGAAGCGTCCATAATCGGGCAGTATATTTTATTCCGCTTCAAGAAACAGATTAAAGAACTATACTCAAATTGATTGATTCATTCCCAACTAAGAAGCACCAACTTTGCACTAGTCTATGGACCATACAATTATATTTATATCAAAACGAATAGCAGGGTACAACACCCTAACTATTGAGCAATACCAGACAAAAAATAAATTGCGCTAGGACAAACTTTTAAAAATCGACTTTTGGCCAGCTAGAATCTGTAAATCACCCGCCGTGAGTCATAACTCATGGAGGAAAGAGACAGATGAAGATGCAGTAAGGTGGCTGGTGGTGACGCCAAAAAAGTAATCCTAAAATCAGCTATAGTCGGCCCAAACACAAGCACGTTTTTTCACGAAAAAAAGAAGAAAACGTTTAGTAATACAGTTTTTTATTCCGAATACAATGGAACGCTGCTTTAGAATGCTTAAAAATAAGCAGATTACTTTCATTTAGAGAAAAAAATGCACGGGTGATGTCAAAGAATTTGGTCCCTGTTCCAGATATTTGTTTTGTTTGGGCCGAGTCAGAGCATTTAAATTTGAGCGATAACGCGCATCATATTGCAAACCGTTTTTACGGCATACTGCATCTTCATCAATCTCGTGAAGCCTGGAAGACCTTTAAATTTTTTTGGTGGAGCTAATTCATGTACCTTTTCTCTTTCACTTTAATAAAGGATAATTTTAGATATAAATAGAGCACAATTGCTCCTGCCTATCGAGGAACTAGATATAAAAAATGAAAATAATCTATTACAGGAGAAATCGATTGTAGGAACAGTGTTATTTACATTTTTGAAATATATCCGTGTATCTATTCAGGATACATGGGGGAAACTAGCAAATAACATGTAATGTTTGGGGAAGCTAGCAAATAACATGTAATTCAGGAATTAACTAATTAATTCAGAATTTAATTTTAATTCAGAAAATTTTCACCTCTTATTAGAAGATCTTTTCAGTTTTTGTCTTATCACTAAATCCCTTTTAAGGGAAGAAAATGTCACTATAGTTTTGGCTACTTGGCATTTGAAATTTCTTTTTCATGAATAATTATAAAACACTATGCCTAAAATGTCTCATTGTCAATTTTCGACAGTTTTCATTTATATCTCTATTTTGATATTTCGTAGTGTTTGCGTTAAAAATTTTAACTTATTTTAAAGTAATAGCTTTCTCATTTAATCCAGTGTGTCGAATAATTTTGCATCGAATAATCGGAACTCTACTGTATGTCAAAACAAAAACAAAAACTATTATATGACTCCATTATATAAAACTTGGTATAGCATATATAGAGCAGCAGAAAGATTGGTGCGGACCGAGCAATTGCACCAGGCGCTGTCAGTTAGGAAATGTTGATATGGCGGGCGTTATCACTAGAGTTCTGCACGGGCCGGGCTCGGGCCTATTTTCCTTCACGGCACTCGCGCCGGGCCTGGTCTCCACTTTTTTCGGGTCGGGTCGGGCTCAAGGTTTACTTTTTTCTGAAGAATCGGGCCAGACATAACATTTTTTTTTTCGTACAAAGCCGGGACTGGTTTCATTCTTCCTAGTCTTCACGGTTCAAATTTTCAGTCCCGGTTTTAACCCAGCCCGTATGAGAATTATCGTTTCGGAGTGGCCTGGTCTGTTCAAAGATCAGCAAAATTTGGCCTGGCCCAAAAATCTTTGCGAAAAATGCATACATTTTTAAATCGCCATTTTCCTACAACTAAACATTAAAATTTATTTTTTTTCGAGAATAGTATATTTCTAGGCTATCTTTAAAATATAGTAAAAAGTGTGAAAAAGAAGCTGCTCCTGCCTATGATGAAATCCTGTCTCAAACTGAAAAATGTGCTGATCCATGCAAAATTAATGTACTAATACGCAAGAAAAGAATATACACCGCGTCCCAAAAGTTTAGACAATCAATAAAATTTGCAATAACATAAAAAGTAATAAGGTACAATTAAAATTCGCGCGATTGGTAATAAATAAAAGTAGTTTTGCTGATATACACATATAAATTATGATCAAAGATTTGAAATTATAAAATATACATTAAATTATATAAAAATGTACTGTCCCAAAAGTATAGACACATGTAATTTTGTTTGGCTTTACATTTATAAAAGTAACTATAAACTTACTTTTAATATTTAATTGTATTGCCACGACACTTTATAGCATCAAATACACGTTGTTCCATAGAATTAACTAAGCATTGCATTACAGAATGAGGTATTTCATACTACTCTTTGCCAATTGTAATTTTTAAGTCATTTACACATGTATATTACTTTCCATTTTCATATATTTTACGAGATAAGATTCCCCTTATGTTCTTCATGGGATTCAAATCTGGACTAAGTGCTGGCCAGTCTAATAGTGTGATATTGTTTTGTCTAAACCATGTTTTCGATGATGTGGAGGTATGGATGGCTGCCCCATCTTGTTGGAAAACACAGTCCGGTGCTGCTAGCAAATTCATAATTGGCAGTAAATTTGTGCGTAAAATATCCTGATAATCCTCTGATTTCATTTTTCTAAATCCTAGAAATGTTTGCCGAGATACAAAACCTTGCTTAAAGCAGAGACATAAAGATGCACGTCTAAAGTGGGCTAGAAAGAATATGTCATACGGTGAAAAATGGATTTCTGCAACCTTCACGTTCCATTACTTTCCACGTTACTTTCCATTTTCATATATTTTACGAGATAAGATCCCCCTTCGGTTCTCCATGGGATTCAAATTTGGTTTAAGTGCTGGCCACTCAAATAGTGTGATATTGTTTTGCCTAAACCATGTTTTCGATGATGTGGAGGTATAACGTATAATCATAGAAAACATGGGTTTAATAGGTGAAACAATATCACGCTATATTAGACTGGCCAGCACTTAGTCCGGATTTGAATCCCATAGAAAATATATGGGGGATCTTATCTCGTAAAATATGTGAAAATGGAAAGCAATATACACGTGTAAATGACTTAAAAATTGCAATTGACAAAGCGTGGTATGAAATACCTCCTTCTGTAATGCAATGCTTAGTTAATTATATGTAACAACGTGTATTTGATGCTATAAAGTGTCGTGGCAATACAATTAAATATTAAAAGTTATATATAGTTACTTTTAAAAATGTAAAACCAAACAAAATTACAATTGTCTATACTTTTAGGACAGCACATTTTTACATAATTTAATGTATATTTTATAATTTTAACATTTGATCATAATTTATATGTGTATATCAGCAAAATTGTTTTTCTTTATTACCTATCTCACGAATTTTAATTGTACCTTATTACTTTTTACGTTAATGCAAATTTTATTGATTGTCTAAACTTTTGGGACGCAGTGTATAATACATTTACACTTGCTTATAAAGGAATTTGCCTATAACGCATTTTTTTTCTTTCCAATGCAATTCCGTCTTAGAATATTTTACTGTATAGCATTTTTCAGATTTTTAAATCTCCAATACATGGAATAAGGATTAACAATGTTAATGATAACTGAAACATTTACATACAATAAACAGAGATTCATTAAAAAAAATAAAAATGGCAGCCTACGGCACTTCTTAAATAGTGAAGATCATAAACATGAAAAAGAAAACAAAATATTTTTGGTCAGACCTCCTCGTATGAGACAAATTTTTACCCAAATCGACGTAAAAGTTAATGTTTTGTAAAAATTTTACTTTTTTCCGTGCCCGGCCGGTTTTGGGACTAAATTTTAGGTGTTATAACAGGCCGGACCAATAATCTTTTTCAACGGACTGGGCCGGGCTCGGGCCGAACTTTTAATTTTTATACCGGGACGACCGTGCTGGGCCGAATTTTTTTCTATCGATCGGGCCGAAATTTCGGCCCTTACAGACCTCTAGTTATTACTACTGATGCTCCTATGATCGGTAGAAAAACCAATGCGGTGTTTCGCACGTGCCAAATGGACTTGCTGCGATGCTAATCATATTGGTAGAACAGGCAAAACATTTTCAAATTTTCATATGCTATGCATGGACGCCTCTAGAACAAAATCCAGGGAGGGACAAGATTTTGAAATAAATATGCCCGTAGTACAGTGTCGGAGATTCATTTTTCTTAAAGTCCAGATTATAAAAATGAAATATGTTACACTGATTCTAAACAAATCAACATTCAAAAAAAGTAAAAAATAAGAAATATTAAAAATTCAAAAGTAAACGTCTACTAATTTTTTTTTCAAAATGAAGGATTTAAAGGCTCCCCACCCCATTGAAGTTGTCCTTTATGGGGGAATGGGATCAGAGGGCAGACATGCCCCCTTCCCCCCCACGACGAAAACTACTTAGTTCCCCTTTTCTATTAATGTTTAACTTTTTAAGTCACTTCATTGATTACATCTTTTTCATATTTTCTCAAATCATCCGAATTGAAATTTAGTTAATAACATTTGAAGATTAAGATAGGGGCGAATACCCCCCCCCCTCCTCCCACCCAACAGCGACTTTGCGCACCTATGATGATGCGCACTCGAAAATACCTGTAAGTGTATCCGAAAATACAATAAATATTTTTTAATGAATAATTAAAAACCACACATGTTTCCCTATTTATTACAACTCATTTTTAGAAAGAAAACAGGATGTAGTGATTTCAGCAATCATCACTTTACCATTCAAAGAAGAGCTTGCTGATCTTTTTAATGTGTTTATCTCGCGGTTATTTTTTAAGATCGTTTACACGAAGGAGAAGTTTATTTTTACTGGAGAGAAATGCTTTTTCCCGAACCTCTGAGAACCTCGCAAAAATAGACTGACTAATGTAACCCAAACGCATGAAGAATCTTTTTCTAAAACAGCGCCTCTCTGAAAAGCTATTGTTTGTATTTCAAGAGGTTATAATAATAGGGACTTTTAAAAATATTCTAATTCTTAAAAACCTTTCGAATGAAGTTGGCAAGAAAATTCCTCAGACCAGAGTTTTTCGTGGAATGCACTAGCCCTTTTCTACACTCTTTTTGTTTAACTCAACTGTATGTAAGGATGGAATTTCGCAATTGATTTTTAACGTAACTTCTGATATAGTAAAATTATAAAAATGTTGTGCAAAACTGTGCTTCTCTTGACATTACAGCATTTTAATATTTTTAGAACTTATTTATAAATACATTAATTTTAAGGCATTTTTCAGCTAGCCCGTCACGGGCTATAAATCGCCAAATGTTCTCTGCAACTCGTACATTTGTAGAGTTGAAGAAACATCGCCCAAATAATTGGGTAACAAATCGCCCAATATTATTTATGGTTACAATTGTATACGAGTTACAGCAACAAATTCATTTTCGGCGAAAATGCTGCCGAAAATTCGGCCGGACCGAAACTATCTATATTCCAAAAATCTCTTTTATTTTTTCGGAAATTTTCAACATTACTGATTGATTTGAGCCGTATCGGCTCAACTGAGACAATCTTTATTTATTGCTGTGAACTTCACTGTTTATAATTATCAGTCATGACTGACCTAAGACATGAGTGCAAATTATAAAGCAAGCAATGTATATATGACGCTTTTCACGTGCTCATTAAAAGCTGCAGACTTAACAGTAATAGAAAATTTTAAGTTTGAAACCTCAGAAGTGTTTCGAATGCTCTTTGAAAAAGTTCTAGTATAACAGATGATCCTTTACAGAAACAATTATAAAACATAAATCGATGTGTGTATACCTAAAGCATTTTTTAATTAGATGAAATTCGTATAATTGGGGCTGTTCCAGTATTGCGTAAGCATATTTTTAGTCATTTTGTACCCCTCCCTCCCCCTTGTAAGGAAAAATAAGCAAATACTAGACCCCCCCCCCCTTTGCTTACGTAAGATTTTATGATATTCTAACATCGACACTATTTGCCATAAAAAATTACAGTTAGCGATAAATTGCATTATTAATCCAGCAAATTTACATAAACAGACACATAGGGGTTGTGGTATTGAAGAAAAAAAAATCGGTCTAATATATTGTTACTTATGGCATTAAAAAAATTCATAGAATACAAAATAGTTTTATGCACGTATTATTATTTATCGCATTGAACAACAACAACAACAACAAAAAAACTTTAAGAAATACAACCGACCCTAACTTATTTAGGCACATAACTAAAAATTCTAACAAGAATCATAGGAATATTATGTGTTTGGCGTTCACATTTGAGTCTGTTGTCCAAGATCTTTGAATCCATGTTTCTGCATTGTCTATTTTTAAGTTTTCAATATAGTGGTGGGCTGGAATGATCCTCGTTTCCAGTCCTTGTTTACTGCATATCTTTTTTCTCACATCGTCCAACATCCGCAGAACGCTCATCTAAATCATGATCTTTTGCTTTTTATTGTTAAAGTATAGTTGCTTCGTTGTCTAATGCTTACGTAAGAATTTTCGTGACCCCCCTCTCCCCATTGACAGCAAAAATAAGCAAACACTGAACCCCCCTCCCCCACTTACTGCTTACGTAATACTTGAACGATCCCATTAGAAAGTCATTCTATGTCGTTGATGAATGAATTACATTTTATTTTATATGAAAATAAGAAGTTTTGGTCAGAGGCACAGAGAGCCTACTTTTACTGTCCGAGAGAGACTGCTCAAACTAGGAAGTGAGTCTGTAGAGCATAGATGTCCCTCCCGGTCTCCTTTATTGAGGTCTAAAAAAATATATCTATATATACAAATTTCAGCCGAGGCTGAGCCCGTTAGTACGCGCGACAGAGGGCGGAGTGGTATATATAAGATATAAATAAATGTTACTTTAGGAAAATTTGTGAAACAAACATAAGGACATTAAATAATGCAATATTATACAAAGTTAGACAATATTATACAAGTTGCTGCGACTCGACATTTGGTACTGAATAAGGGGGAATACAACTCCCTGTCTCAGTTTTGGAGTAAAACTGAAAGGTTACATAAGAAGTTGAAGATGTTTTTAAGCTCTTTGAGAGCAAAGTCGGGCGCGATAAAATATTTGCTAGCCTACCATCTGGAAGAACAGGAGGGCGGCGATATGCTAGCGAGTTGTTAAAGGAGAATTATAGAAATAATGAGAGGCAACCAGAGAGCCAACTTGGGCCAAACGTATAATTACACGTATAATTAATTAATAATTCTGTATATCTATGTATGTATCAATTACTTAAAAAAAAAAAATCCCTGCCGGCTCGGCCTATAGGCGGAAGTAGATTTCGAAGTTAAGTATTAATTTCACCAACAAAAACTGAATCAATATTAGAGATAAACCCAGTTTAACAATTTTATCTGGCCGCTTTTGACGAATTTTTAATTTCCTTTTTCTAGAAGAGCTCGTTTTGTCAAAATCGTATTAAGTCGGTATTAAAAAAAATAATTTTCCCCGCTCAACAACTCGAAATTTTCTAACACATTTTCAGATTCATTTTTAAAAGTAAAAACATGAAACTTGCTGACGTGATTTTTTGAAGAGATTTATAAGCGACCTGTGTTTCTATTTTCCGTTCAATTAATTAGAACTTGATTTACAATTATTTTCTCAGTACGACCATTTTTTTCGTTTCCAGCACTATCGCTTCAGGAAATTCGGTTCAAAATGCCCACTTTGATACCATTTTTTGAAATATATTCTGCCTTTATCAAAATATCGACAAATACAGCACTTTATATAGTTTCTTAATAGGAGAATCTGCCAATTGGATGCGTTTGAGAGCGAAAATGAATTTAAAAATGAGTCAGAAAATAAGCCGTTTGGGTTTGAGTACACCCTTAATACGATAATTTTTTCGTCACCCCCGATTTTTGTTTAATATATTTTTTTTCCTGTAAGAGTTGATCTTATCAAAAACTTGTCAATATGAAAATTGTAGATGATATTGGTAAGATATATAATAAATTTAAGCGGATTGCATATCTTGTGAATTGACGAAGTTATGAATTTTTTTCTCTTTCAACCCCCACCCCCCTTTTTTTCCAGTAGAGTTGGTCCTATCAAAAACTTGACAAAATAAAAGTTGTATATAATATTAAGAAAATTTATAATAAGTTTAAGTGAATTTGATATCTTAAGAATTGACGATGTTATGGAATTTTTTCTTCCTAAAACCCTATTTTTGGCTCCCCTTGAGCCCATTTTTTATTTTATCAAAATTCTGTGAAACATAAATTTTTAACCCTTTTCCTAGAAGTAATTAATAACTTTAAAATGATTTGATATTGATATGTTTAAAAATTAAGAAGTTATAGGGTTTTTTCGGTTTTCACAAAACCTCTTCCTATCCACCACCTTGGTCCGATTTGGCCAATTAACAAACTTGACCCAGATTTTCTACCACTTGATTTTATGTATCAGTTTGAAAGAAATTTGTGCAGAATTACGGAAGTTATCGTATCCATAAAAAAGTTATAATTGATACTCAATTTATTAATTTTTATTTTTTAAAAAAGATGATGAATTGTAATATTATATAATGGTTATATATATATATATAGATAGATAGATAGATACATAAAGGTTTTTACTGAGGGTGGTTTTGGATTCTATTAGTCATGATCGGTATAGATCTGCAAAAATATTTCAGAAATTCCCACATGAGAGAGATCGCAATACGTAGTATTTCATACGAAATCTACCTAAAATTGGGACATTTTCGTTTTCGTTTTTGACCAAAAATAGGAAGATTATCGAAATTCGGTTTTGGTCTTAAAAATAGGGATGCAACGGATATCTGGCAAATATCCGATATCCGGCATATCCGGCTGATTTTTTCAATATCCGAAATACCGTCGGATATCCGAATCACAATCACCGGATATCCGACTTCTCTGCCGGATATCCGGCAATGCGTAGCAAAGCAAATATATAAGGATAAGAGAAATCGTTTGAATCAAACAATGCCGAACAACTTTTGTTTAGAATGCAAAATATGAAAGTAAGTCCACTATTCATGAGTAAAAGGTAATTCTCAAAAGTTTAAAGAATTGCCAGTTTTCCTAACATTGGTATTTGAACTCTTTATAATAAATTTAAGAATTTATGTTTATATCTTTTAGAAAATTGTGTACCTTTACTTTCAGAATGTGAAACAAAATCTGAAGTTGTTTATTAAAGTATGACTTTATTAATTTTCTTTCTCTCTTTTAAGTTTAACAATTAAACAGGCCTATTTTTACTTTCTTCTATCTGCAATAAAAGAAGGTATTGTAACTGCGATTTTTTCGATTTCTGGTTTTCGGTGGGCTTAGACGTTTTAGGGGTCAGAGATCCCAAAACATGTTTATACAAAATGTCTGTCTGTCATCATACCATCAAAAAGCGTATGAAGTTATGCATAGAATTGAACCAAATATTTTGTGAATGTTTTTGGCTATAGCCAGCTGTCCCTCCTTCAATATTGAAACATTCCACTGGAAGGGGGCGCTGTAATCGTGATTTTTGTGCCATTTTCATTATTGTGCCATCAAAAAGTGTATGAAATTATGCATAGAATTGAACCAAATTTTTTGTGTATGTTTTTGGCTGTGGCCAGCAGATCCTTCTTCAATATGGCAGCATTATGCCGGAAGGGAGTGCTGTAATTGCGATTTTTGTGCCATTTTCATTATTGTACTATCGAAAAGTGTATGTTAAATATGTAATGATAAGTTATCCATATAATTGAACAAACTTTTTTGTGTATGTTTTTGGCTATGTCCAGCAGGTTCTCCTTTAGCTTGGAAATATTCCACCAGAAGAGTGCACTGTAATAGTGATTTTTGTGCCATTTTCATTCTTGTACCATCGAAAAGTGTATGAAGTTATGCATAGAATTGAACCAATTTTTGGGGCTTTGGTTTTGGCTATGGTCAACTGGTCCTCCTTCAATTTGAAAATATTCTGTTGGAAGCGGGCACTATAATAGTGATTTTTGTGTTATTTCCATTATTTTAACATCGAAAAATGTATGAAGCTAAGCATAGAATTGAACCAATTTTTTCTGTATATTTTTGGCTATGGCCGGAAGTTTTTCCTTGAATTTGGAAATGGCACTGTAACAGCGTTTTTTTTTTTTTTTGTAAAATTTTCTCAATTTTTCGCAATTTTTTGTACTGTATATTGGTGGCTCGTGAAGCCATGGGAACTTCGCATCCTGCTAAGGTTGCTATTCACAATCAGCTGATGTACAACAGAATAAGGAAAGAAATTATTGATTTTAATAAATATTATGATCGAGATTAACTTATTTTGATTAATTGACGAGCAGAAATTTTAGATCAAAATCAAAGTTGGTATAATATTGAACTAATAATATTGAAGTATTAACATTTGGAACTACTTTTTGAAATATTAAGATGTGTGAGATAGAAGAAAGTTTTAGGATTGGCACATCCAATTAGTTATTTTTGTAACTTCATTATAAATAAAATATTTAAAATTAAAAGTAATTTCCTTTTTACTTATAAATATCACAGTAATTTAACTTAAAATAAAACTAAATGTGACTCAAAGCAAAACAGTATTAAATAATTAAAACAGAAAAAAAGCATCAACTAAACCTATAGTTGGAGAAAATAAATTTTAATCATGGGTATATTAGTAGATATTTTATGTTTAAATTATAAAAAGAACGTATGTATTTCTTTGTGAAAATACTATACAATTATAGGCATATTAATTGGTTAAAATTTGTTACGTAAATTGTCAGCATTTCATTGTACAAATTAATTATTAGCAATTACCAATATAGTCAATCCCATATCCAAATCCAGTAGCAATTATCAGCATTTCATTGTACAAATAAACAGAATATTTTAATGTTTAAATTACATTTTTTATACAACATTATTAATGTATATTACACGGCTTGAATGGCAGATACATGTCTTGAATTTCGAGAAGGGATGGCAGGATTCGTGCCCTAAAGAATATTGAGGGCAGGAGGCTCCTGTTTCCAAAAAACATTTTCTGAAAATGTTTCCTTGTAAAACGACGATGAAGTCTCGGGACTGACCGACAATTTTCGTGATGTTTTCCACTATCGATTGGCAGATTTCACAGTCTCTTCTTACAACAAATTGACAAAATTCATGTTTTTTTTTTTTCTGCATCTGACCAAAAAGTTATGCGATTTTTCACCACGACCGACTGACGAATTTCTTGATTTTTTTTCTGGAGACCGATTGGTGAATTTCATAATTTTTTTTTCGCAATCAATTGACAAATTTAGAAATTTTATTCTGTGACCGATTTACAAATTTCCCTGTTTGTTCTTGTGACATACTGATGAAAGTAACGATTGTTTCTCTGCATCCGATTGAAAATTTTCACACTTTTTCTCTGCAACCGGCTGAGGAATTTCACGGCAAATTTCACGATATTTTTCCATGATCGATTGACGAATTTCGTGATATTTTCCCACTGTCGATTTCCCTTGAACTTCAGTTTTTTCTCGCAACCAATCGGCAAATTATTTTATTTATTTTCATCATCATTAACAAAATCAGCAATGTTTTTTTCTATGACCGTTTTACGTATTTTGCGATGTTTTTCCTGTGTGCCCAAAATAGGAAATAACTAAAAGGGCAGCAACGGCCACCAGAGACTAAGTTCTATCGAACTGGCCAATAGTCAGCACTAAACAAAATGAGATTACACTTGTGGTGCACATGAAAAAAAAAACTTCGGTGAACTTAAAAAAAACATATTTAGAAACAACAAACTAGTTTCTCGCAATTAACAGAAATTAGGACATGATTTTTTGAAAACAACCTTTTCTCGTGTAATAGAAGAAATCAGTTGATTATTGCCTTTTCAAACTTTGGATATGGATTTAAAATTCCAATGCATAGAACATAGTTCAATTAACAAAAATACCAGGGATTACAGTTTTGACTATATTTCCATTAAGGATATGATAAAACAAATTTGTTCAGAAGTGATATACCATCACCGATATGCATTATTCATGTAAGTTAAAAATTAATGCACATCAGATTTTGTAAAGTTTTCTAAAACTTTTTAAGAGATCATAACCACGTGTTTCCGATAATTTCTAAAGTTATAAAAGTCACTCTGTGCTGTTTTTCAAAAGTGTAACTTGTGAAAGTGTTCGCAAAATGGAATAAAATCTACATTAAGAAATTCATTTAGCAACCCGATTGTTAATTGCCCATAACATTAGGTGAAAGTTGAAAAATAGACATGGTATATATAAAGCTTGATTCTGTTCCTTTGATTTAGGGATGCACAACCTGTGGCCAGCGGGCCAAAAGTGGCCCGCGATGGGTTAACGTGTGGCCCGCGAATTCGTCAATTTCTAACTGGAAAAAATTGCAGTTTTTGTCCATAGGTCGCAGGAAAAAATCATGAATTTCATCACTTTTCAGCAGGAAAAATTGAAAATTCAGTCAATTAAGAATCTTTAATTTCGTTGATTGGGTGCGGAAAAATAGCGAATTTTGTCGATGAGCCTCGGAAAAATCGAGAATTTGGTTGATCGGGCACAAAAAAAGCGCGAATTTTGTTGATGAGGCACGGACAAATCGCAGATTTCGTCGATCAAGCATGGAAAAACCGCGAATTTTGTCGATCAGGAGCGGAAAAATCGCAAATTTCGCTGTTCGGGGCAGGAGAAAATCGTTAAGTTTGTTGATGATGCGCGGAAAATTTGCCAATTTTGTTTATGATACGTGGAAAAATTGCAACTTTTGTTGATCGGCTTCGGAGAAATCGCGAGTTTCGTGAGAAAAAATCAATTTCGTCAATTTGCCGTGTGAAAAATTGCAAATTTCGTCAGCCAGTTGAGAATCACGAATTTCGTCGATTGCGGAAAAATTTCAAATTTCGTTTATCGGCTGCGGAAAAATCGCGTATTTCGTCTGGTTATCGCAAATTTCATCCTTTTGCGGCAGGAAAAATGATTTCATCAGGGTCAGTTAAGAATCGCCAATTTTGTTGATCGGGCACGGAAAAATCACTAATTTCGTTGATCGGGATCGGAAAAATCACTAATTTCGTTGATCGGGATCGGAAAAATCACTAATTTTGTTGATCGGGAGCGAAAAAATCGCAAATTTCGTCGGTCAGACGCAGAAAAATAGCGAATTTTGTTGGTCGGGACGAAAAAATCGCAAATTTTGTCGATCAGTCGCAGAAGAGTAGCAAATTTCGTTCATCAGGCACGGAAATATCGCGAATTTTCACGCTGATGCGCGGAAAAATTGAAAATTTTGTTGGTCGGCTGCGGAAAATCGCGAATTTTTCGCTTGAAAAAATTGCAAATTTCGTCAGAGTTAGTTAAGAATCGCGAATTTCTTTGATCGGGCGCTGTAAAATCGCAAATTTCGTCGACCGATCACGAAAAAATCTCGAGTGTTGTTGATCGGGCTCCGGAAAATCGCGAATTTCGTTGGTCGGTGCGAAAAAATCACGAATTTTGTGAATCAGGCGCGGAAAAATCGCAAATTTCATTCATCAGAAAAGGCAAAATCGCGAATTTTCTTGCAGATGCGCTTAAAAATTAAGAATTTCATTAATCGACTGCGGAAAAATTGCAAGTTTCGTCAATTTGCTGCGGGATAAATGGCAAATTTTGTCAGTCAGTTAAGAATCGCGAATTTCGTTGATCGGACGCGGAAAAATCGCAAACTCCGTCGATCGGACACGAAAAAATCGCGGTTTTTTTCATGAGCACCGAAAAATTGCGCATTTTGTCGATCGGGAGCGGAAAAAGCGCGAATTTCGTTGATCAGGTACGGAAAGATGATCGGAAAAAACGTGAATTTCGTCGTTCAGGGCAGAAAAATCGAGGATTTTGTCAACCGGCTTCAGAAAAATTGCTAATTATGTCGATCAGGTGTGGAAAAATCGCGAATTTCGTTAATCAAGCACGAAAATAATCGCAAGTTTTGTTCATAGGCTCCTCCTCTCCCCTTCGTTCATAAAATTCTCATTTTTTTCGGCACTAGCCACTTATTTCATTCCTATGCTTGCACTTTTAATAGAACAAAATTTACTCCCCCAAATAAAGTCAAAGAATATTATCACTCCTTCTAAATAATCCTTGCTATAGCTCTATGTTATATATTCAAACGTAAACTGTTGATATATCATTGCCAACTGAATTGGATATGTTGACTGGGTTCGGGAACCTAGAGGTGTAAATCTCCCACCCCCTCCTCTGAAATCGTATTTTTTATCTGATTATAGGTCACAGATCACCTCCCTGAAATATAATTATCTCCGTGTTACTGATGTGGCCCTCGACAACCCAGAAATTTTTGTAAGTGGCCCTTCTCTTAAAAAGGTAGTGCACCCCTACTTTGATTAAATAAAATAAAAATTTTGAATAATTATCTTGAGTTGTTAATTTAAATTGTTTCAATGGTATTTTGTCATATCTGTATAAATGTAATTCTTTAAGTAGCACATAAAAAATAACGGGGTTTAAAGATTTTTTTTTTCCCTTTTTAACAGTTCAACTCCCCTGCATTTATAAATTTTGGGTATGAAACTCCCCTCCTGGGAAAACTTGAATTGCAAGTCCCGATATTCAAAGAGATACAGTTTTTGTAAATTATATTTCAATACATTTAAAATGCTTTAATGATGTGTGAAACATGTTTGTAATTTATTGTTCTGAGATGACATTATATAGAAAAATAATTCACTGCATAACTAAAAACATATCTAGTGCCGGATATCCGAATCCGGCAGGCGAAGGAGCTTCGGATATCCGGTATCCGATATCCGGCAAAATCAATATCCGGTGCATCCCTACTTAAAAACCTGTTTCGGTCGATCCTTAAAAATAATTATGTACCAAACCACGCTCTCCAAAAAAAGGCCAACTGACTTATGAAGCTGCATAGCCAATTTTTCTAAAACAGTGCTTCTCTCAAATGCTATTATGGATAATTATATTATGGATAATTATACTATGGATAATTACGTATTTAATATACTGATGCACAAAATTATCTAAAAGAAAAAAATAATTAAACGAACCTCAAAAAACGGAACCTGCGAAAAACGGAATCCTGTCTTAAGTAAAAATTCATTGTCCCTGCGAAAAGGGTACGATATAGTCCTAAGAGATAGTGTACCTGTAAATATGGATACCTGTCAAAGATGGATATTTTTCCGTTTCCTTGAGTTTCCTAATAATTAGTTTTACTGTAATATTCTACGCGAGTCTGTTAGAAATATTACACAATTGTTTCCAACTTTTTTGAAGACTAGGGAGCTCTGCCCACTACGAGCAACGCTCGCCAACCCTCTTCCGACACAGCAGACTCTAAAAAGACGGTAATTTGATCCGCTTTTCAACGATTACGAAAGATGGAATTATAATTAAACGACCAGTAGCGATCTCCTGTAATAGGGTTTCCATTCATTTCCTTTTGACCGAGGAATTTTAAGTCCGAATAAACTGCCATCGAGACAGCTAACGACTGTTTTCGTGATTAATTAAAGTAGATCAATTAAACATTTGAAAATCAATTTGTATAAAATGGTTAAGTAAACAATATCGCTGACTCCCGGAATTTTATAACGACGCTGTAAGAAAATTGTTTTAAATAATACATTTTAAATGTATCGTTTTAAATATGACGTAATTTTCCCCAAAGTTTTGTTTCTTTTTTTAATATTCACATGCTTTTTTTTAAATAATTAAAAAGACCATCTCGAAATAGGAAATAACTCTCTCGGGTAAATATATTTTTAAATTCAAACTGTTTGTCAATATTATTATTTGGGTATTTTAAATATGACATAATTTTCCCGATTTACTGCTTTTAACGCTTAGTAACTTAATTATTATTTTAAAGTTTTCTTGCTTTTTTAATGCACATGTGAAAAAAAAATGACATAATATTCCCTATTTATTGTTTTAAACATGTGATCATTTAATTATTACTTCAAAGTGGTCTTTTAATAGTCACTAATAATACTTTTTTTACTCGAAAGGAAATATTATTTACGCTGTTTTACAATTTGGCAACGATTTTAAAAAAAACTTTTCAAAAAATCAAATAAATCTCTATTGAAATGATGAAATTTTGAATAAAAAATTTTGAAAAGACCCTTAAAAAATTAGTCAAATAAAAAAAATAACTACACACTGCACAACGCAAGTTTGTCAAATACGTGCCTGTAAAAGATGTCTAAACTGCTGTGCATGGTTTTTGTTCCTTATAAAACAATTTTAACAGAAGCATTTTGACCGCCTTCAAGATTAAATAGCTTTTAAAATAATTCTTCGGTTAAAAAACTGCCTGCTTCAGAGTGTTTATCGAACATGTCTTTGTAAAACTATACCAATTTTCATATTTTTATATGCAATAGTTTTCTTAATACACTGGTGTGCAAAAATTAAGGAAAAGTCACAAAATGCTAATTTTCAAATACGCGAACACTCAAAAGGAAATAATATAATTCAAGTAAATACTATCTCTACAACACAGCTAGTCCATATAACATCTCATTTATGTCACACATGGTCACAAATGTCACAGTCACTACGGTGAAGCAAAAAATAGGAAATTCCATACATATCATTATAAGTCTCAAATGACCACTATATGTGACTCCACTGAGACGTCAATGTGACTGCTGCTTTGTGACGAGTCACCAGGTGACTTTACAGTGTAGTTAAATTGTGACTCTGATGTGACGGTCATTTTTAGACTCAATTTCAAAGTCATCATGAACGTTGCATTATGGTAAGTCACAAAATAATATCACATTATAGTCACATGGAGGCTTTTCCCAAAAAGCACAATGGTACTTCACAGTAGTCTCTCTGTCACCTGAAAGTCATCATGTGACTTTAATGTGACATTATTTGGTAACTTAACACAATGCAGCGTTCACGATGACTTTGAAATTGAGTCTACAGATGACAGTCACATGAGAGTCACAATGTAACTATATTGTAAAGTCACATGGTGACTCATCACAAAGCAGCAGTCATAGTGACGTCTCAGTGGAGTCACATATAGTGATCATTGGAGACTCATAATGAGATGTATGGAATTTCCTATTTTTTTGCTTCACCGTAGTGACTGTGACACTTGTGACCATGTGTGACATGAATGATATGTTACTACTGTGAAGTGCCATTGTGCTTTTTTGGGAAAAGCCTCCATGTGGCTATAATGTGATATTATTTTGTGACTTACCATAATGCAACGTTCATGATGACTTTGAAATTGAGTCTAAAAATGACTGTCACATGAGTGTCATAATTTAACTACACTGTAAAGTCACCTGGTGACTCGTCACAAAGCAGCAGTCACATTGACGTCTCAGTGGAGTCACATATAGTGGTCATTTGAGACTTATAATGAGATGTATGGAATTTCCTATTTTTTGCTTCACAGTAGTGACTGTGACACTTGTGACCATGTGTAACATGAATGATATGTTATATGGACTAGTTGTGTTGTAGAGATAGTAATTACTCGAATTATATTATTTCCTTTTGCGTGTTCGCATATTTGAAAATTAGCATTTTGTGACTTTTCCTTAATTTTTGCACACCAGTGTATTAACCTAGAAAGACCTCGGTCGCAAAAAATGCGTTGACAGCGTTAGTTACTTTTTTTAGAATATAGAGATAATTGATAAAATAATATTTTATAAATTATTGTTCCTATTATGATCACCTCAGTACGGGAAAATGGACCTTATGAACGCGACCCGAATTCGGGACTAAAATTCGTCTGCTGGCGGTATTTACAGTAGAACATTAGCATAGCAGTCTACGGAGCAAAGCAGAATATAAAGTAAGCGTCCTTTTTTAAATGGGAGAGGTAACCGCAAGATTAAAGTCGAGGTCACACGCCACGTAGCGGACGGGGTTGAACTACAGGAATATACCTAACTGTTTTCTTCTTTGTGGATAATCTATTAATTATACATCTATGAAATAACTGCACAAGCGTAAAACGCCGTGTTTTCATTTGTTTGTAGTATTTATATTCTGACAGTATAGAATATTCTATTAATTTTTATTCGTGATTACAATAAAACACCGTTTATACGTTTCTCATTTATACGTCTTTTACGTTTATACGTCGTTTTAGCGCGGTCGCATTTCATTCCTATGTACTTTAATGTTGCAATGTTTCATTTATACGACGTATAACGTCGGTTATACGCCGTTTCTTTCATGCCGTAACCGATTTTCTCAGGATTTTTTTAATCCCAGCGTCGTTTTTTTTTCTTTTCTGCTAACAATATTTTGGGGAAAGATAATAGACAAAGAACATGTGTGATGGCTACAGGGGTTATTTCATGCTTGTGGAACCTGTGAAGAGGGTGAGACGAAAAGAATGGACAGTGGGTAAACTGCACTGACACTGACACATTTAGAAGCTTTTTTGTTTCTCACAATAAATACTAATAAGAAAACTATCCAGGAACGTAACTCCATAAATAATGCTTTGCTTAAGTCTCAAAGTAAATCGGTACGTCAGACGATGATTAAAGATTAGCTTAATTAAAATCTGTTTGTACGTTCGATAATGGAATTTAAAAAAGTGTAATTCATTACAACTGATATACGATTAGATAATTCGCACTTTCATTTTTCAATTTTAGAAGTGATTATTTAATGATTTTTTCTTCAATGTTTTAACTTTTTTTAATTTATTTGCAATCGAAAATGTTTAGCAAAATTAAATTTGTATGATTGCAGCATTATATTTCTACAACCAAAGATTTTACACGTTAGGCGGCTACAATTTCTATTGTACGTCTTTCTCAGTTATACGTCGTTTTAGAGCGGTCCCCTGAAAGACGTATAATCGGTGCTTTACTGTATTTAGTTTATTTATTATAGGTAATTACTTAAATAAAAACAGTTCTTTTTAGAACTAATGTTATTTGTTAAAATGGCAAAATGTTGGCCATCTAATAGCTGTAGTTTTCGAAATTGTAAGAAAATTCTTTTCCGATAGAATTCGTCTCTGTCCTTTTCCATAGAGTAAAAGAAGTTAGTTACTTTTTCATTTTAATTTATAAAAAAACAAAAAAAAACAGATGAACTATTATTTAATATATTATTATCAAATGTTGCTAATTTAAATACGCTCGATTTTAATCATGTTTTCTTTTCTTTTAATGTAATGAAAAATGACGCATAAAAATTAGTAAGTAGTTAATATATAAAAATAGAATTTTGTAGTCTCCTTTTTTACTCAATTCTTATGTGCTAAAGTTATATTTAAAAAATGATATACACGGTTGTATTTCCGATGAGAATACAACGTTTATGAATGTTTAGAATATGTATAGAACTTAATTATAAATAAAATATTCAATTTAAAGTCTGCGCTCGATAAACTAAAGTTTATCGAGCGCAGACAATAAGTTCCCAATATTCTCTTGAACGCATTGCACTCATGTTATTTAACTAACAAATATTTCATTCACTTAATTTAAAACTCATTTCATTTTATATCCGGAATAACTTTAATTTAAAATGCATGCATTAAATGTTGTGCTATAAAAAAAGCAAGTATTGTTCACTTATTTGTTTAAGTATTTTGCGGTTCCAGACAATAGATTCAATAATTATCCTAAAATCGCTAATTAGATTTTCTTTCTTTCTTTTTTTTTCCTGTTTCCTTTTTTTTTTTTTTTTTTTTTTTTTTTTTTGAAACAGATAAAGCCATTTAGAGAATCCCTGTTAAAAATTCAATCACGAATTTCAATATGGTGCAAAATATTTTTGTTATCGCTAGTTTTGATAAAAATATGTCTATTTAAAAAATAGTTGCAATGTCATTTTAGTTTCAGAGCAAAAGGCAATAATGTTTTCGTAGCATTAGTGCTTTTTTCTCCGAAATTAAAACGATATTGTGACTATTTTTTTAATGTACATAATTTTATCAAAACAAACTGTAACGAAAATATTTTGCAATAAACCTGGTAAACAAGATTCATCTTCCATAAGTGAGTAAAGATTCAGAAAATAATATGCGCAAGACAGATGCCCAGATAGTAGATATTCTACCATATATGACGTCATACTAAAAACCCGCGTTTTTGCGTTATCAACTCCGTCCACAAGATGGCGCAGCTGTGTCAATTTACGGCAGATTCCAGCATTAACATTGTAAGCTTAATATATATGCAGTTTTCCTATGGAGTGCGAGTTATTAATGTTTTCTTGTTACAAATACCTCAAAAAAAAATTCTTGTTGCAGAAGTAGATACTTATTAAGTATCTACTGTTACAACAAAGAATTTTTTTATAATAGAATATTGTAAAGAATATTATAGAATATTGTAATATTCAAAATGTTGTCCTGTATGCGAGAACATTAGCTAAATTTGCATAATTTCAGTTAAAATTTATACACTATTTATTATACACTATATACACATTTATTTATACAATGGGTCGAGGCTAAAGCTAAAGATCGTCTGCTGGCGGTATTTGCGCCTGCGCATACTGGCATTCTGGCGGTACAGTGGCTAAAATAATAGATCAACATACCGCCAACTCTGGCGTCTGATGTCAGGTGCGTGTAAGGTTCATTCGAGCAAGCACCTTCGCCACAGAAGGCCAACTAGCTGTGAAGCTGCAACATTTTAAACACTAAACATAGAAAATATAAATCAAAAATAAAGAATGTAATATATTTTTAAAAATACGCTTTTAATCAATTAATAGTTTCATGTTAATTAAATTATGAT
This sequence comes from Maratus speciosus, assembly GCA_963932465.1. NCBI lineage: Eukaryota > Metazoa > Arthropoda > Arachnida > Araneae > Salticidae > Maratus > Maratus speciosus. The sequence goes on along the minus strand of OZ010786.1, from coordinate 104,176,879 downwards.
TATACGTTGAGAAATCAATTTAGATATTTCCAAAACTACGAAACTATATTCAAAATACATATAATTTTCATAATTTTGCCCTTTTTCGTGCCGTCATGTAAAAATAGAAGCAATCGTGCTTCCTGAATGTGATTAGAAAGAGTCATAGTTATATTTGTCGAATAAGTGAAGCCCTAAGCTGAAAACTAGAAAACTCTAAAACAGAAAATTTGAATGCATAATTTAACTTTTAACGAACTCGCGAAGGCAGAAAACCTCACAAAAATCATCGAGTAATGTAGTCCAAAGACATGAAGACTTTTTTATTCTAAAACAGTGCTTTTCTGAAATGCTTTCATTGCAAGGGGCTATAATAATAAAGACTTTTAAAACTCTCCTATTTCTTAAAACTTTTCGGATGAAGAGGAATTTGCTTTTGTTTTCAGGAAAATTCCTTCAACCTGAGTTTTACACGGAAGCCTCTGGCCCTTTTTTAACACTTTCCAACAAAGTTGAAAGGTGTTTATGAATTGAGTTTGTCTGTCTGTCCGTCTGTACGCCAGTGCTCTAACTCGCGTAAAAACAGTGCGATTACCATAAAAGTGATATAGTATGTTATTGGGGTTTACTATGGTTGTTTGGTATTGAAAATGAAGTGTGTAGCATTTCCGGTTCATTTACAGGGACACTCAAAAGAATTCCATCACATTACGGCCTATAGGGAAAAATCATTTGCGGTGTATTTTAAAGTTATTACACTATTTTAAACAAATTGAAAATTGCATATATCTCTGAGGTGTACTATGCTGCACGCTTACTGTAGAATCTGATGTGCATATAATTTATCGTTCATTTTTAGGGATATACAAAAGTATTTTTCTACACTATGAAGCATAGTTGCTAGCAGTGCTTTTCAGTTGTGATACGCGTTTTAAAATTTAACCATTTTTCTGCATATTACTTGATGTGTATAATTTTTATAGATCATACACAGGGATACACAAATGATAGTGAGTACATTTCCGTTTATTGACGGATATTGCTGAGTGGGAATTTTAAATAGTGCTATGCGTTTAATTGAACTAACTTTTAGCAGTGTAGTATAACTACCAATCTACAGATCATATACAGGGACGAGTAAAACATTCTGATGTTTTCCCAACTATTGATATACAGTATTTTGAATGTGTTGGAAAGTGTTTCATAAGCTATGCTGGACACATGATTTTTCATTCTTGTTTGTAAATAAAACGCTACCGATATCAATAAAGCTGATAGCCACTTAAATGATTGGTAACTATGAATCCAATGAGCATAATTAAATTTAGAATGTATCAAGAAGTAAGTCCGTCTTCTAATTACAAGTAGTGATTGTCAACGCAATTAGCGAATACATTCATCTAAATTTGCGTTAGTCATTGGCCGTCAGCGTTACTCCAATTAGCGTTAGTCCGTTGCGATAGTCATGCATCAATGAAACAGGGTAATTAAAGAAAGTGTGAATAAACTTTAAGAAGTGGTAACGTATTCTAAACCAAGCAATTTTTGCATAGGAAACCAGGTTTGAGGCCTGAATCGGGTGGGGTAACCCGTTTTCATCAGAAACCGACTCGACCCTAACCGCAGGTCAGGTTAGAATGACACTGATTTTTTTCATTGGGGATCGGATTGATTTTAAATTTTCCGGGTTCGGGCCGATTTTGAATAAGAATTGTATTCCTTCGAGTTGGGTTCGAGTCGACTGGATTTTTCAAAAGAAAGTTCTGAATATTTTTCAAATGAAAAAAAAAAACTATATTTGATTTTTAATCACTGTATATGTGTTCATTTTTATACAAAAAAAAAAAAAAAAAAAAAGACAAAATTGATAGTAAAGGCATAATTGTATACTATTTTTTCATAATTGTATTAAAATATGGATTAATTTTCATGCGGGTTCAGGTCAGGTGAAATATTTAGATTCGGGGTGAAGTTATCGGATGAACTTTAAGTATAAATTTCACTTTTTGGTCGGGTAAAACCCTACCCGCACAGTACTCTTAAAATCAGTATTGTTCCGTTTATTCTCGTCAAAAATACATTGTATCTAGATATCCAATCCGAATCCAGATTTTTATTCACAACTTTAATAATGAGGAAGATATTTTAATTCAATATTTAAAAGATTCCTTTGGCATTCTGATCTGCATAAGCACTGTAATTTTAATGCATGTGCAGTGTCCAGTGACACTTTTGTAATGTGAACTATTTTTCGAAACATGGGACGTCTAGTTTAGCACTCTTTGGATGCGGATGAGGACCGCCTTCACAACTTCTCAGAAACATGAATTTCGGCCCAGGTTTTCCGTACAAAAAATGTTTTTTGAATGTGTTCTACCACTTAATAAAGTTTGTCCTTTTATTTATTTATTTTTTTTTTTAACACTCTCCAACAACGTTGAAAAGTGTTTATAACTTCGGTTTGTCTGGCCGTCTGTCCGCGCTCTAACTCCCTCAAATATATTCGGATTGCACTGAAATTTTTGGATGTCATTGAAGTTTACCAGACCACGTTCCCTATTTCAAATGAAGTTTGTAGCGTGTTTAGTTGATTTACAGGGACAGTCAAAAGTTTAAGTTTTCCGTTACATTACGGCATATGGGGAAAAATCGTTTAAAAGGATTTTTAATGATATTACACGCTTTCAAACATAATAAAATTGATTTGCATTTATGAAGTGAAATAAAATATGCATTCTGTAGAATAAGCGGTGCAATGAATAGCTATTATTCATTTACAGGGCCATACAAAAGAATTCCATTACATAATGATATAGGAATGGAGGGAATTGTTTGCGACGTATTTTAATTATGTTAAATCATTTCATGTATAATGAAATTGATATACGTCACTGAGGTGTACTATAACTTATTTCATGTGTAATACGAAGTGCATAGCATTTACAGGGACACACAAAAGATTTCAGATAGTATCCGAAGTACTGTACAGTAGCGATGATTGCTGTAAATGCATTTTTAATTACGTTATGCGCTTTTATGTTTCACTATATTTGTACATAGTACAGTCGGTCCTCTATTTAACGAAGTCGCTAAATCCCGAAAAAAAGTTTGTTATATGGAAAATTCGTTAAATAGAGACTCACCTTTTAGAACATTTTAAAACTACATAAAACATGTCCATAAACACTAAATATAATTTAAAAAGTAATTAACCACACTTTTTTTAATAAATTATATCTATTTGTTATATTTTACAAAACATTGTCTGGAAATACATTGTATTTTCAGTTTTAAAAAATGATCTTACATTAAAATCACGATTTTTTATTATGGTTGATAAGCTGTTTGGAGGAATACCAAATTTTAAAGTAGTATTCTTTTTCTTCACGCCTTTATCCACCTCATCAAGAGTATATATTTTTTTCTTTGATGCTCAAGCACTTTCGCTTTGACATTTTCGAGCTACAAGAACCGAAATTACCAACACGACTGATCATGATCAACAAATGGGAAACTCTAGGGGCAGCTCCATTGAGTGTTAAAAGGGGATGTTGAAAGTTTGCACTTCTTTTGGATGAAAAGAAAAGCAAAGAATCGCAGCGATTTTACTGTTCTCGGTGAGTTAGTTGCCTGGTAAGACCTGGTCTTGGTCATTGATCATCATAAAATGTGTTAAAAGAAAGAATAAGTTTGAAATGTCCAGTAAAATTTTTCGAAATAGGGAGAAAAAAAAATTTAGATTATAAGAAAAAGTTCGTTAAATAGAGAATGCACTTCGCTATTTGGAAGTTATTTTACGAAGAAATTTGCAAAATGTTCTTCGTTCCAAGTAAAAGTTCGCAAAATAGAGGTTCGTTAAATAGATGTCCGACTGTATATGGCGTGTATAAATGCTACAATTCACATACAGGTCTACACAAAAGATTTCGTAATGGTTACTGAGTATTAGTGTAAATTGCGTAAAAGTGGTTTTTAAATGGGTTATGCATTTTTACGCTAAACTGTATTTAGTTTACTAAGAAATGTTTGTAGAATATAGATAAAATGATATACAAGGTCACGCAAAGAATTGGATACATGGCCGTCTATAAATGATAATTTCTGGAAATGTGATTTTAGTAGTTTTATGAGTGTTTTAGTTTGAAATAAATTTTAGCTTAATAGTGGCTTGCAATAAAGGTATTAGGTTATCTACAAGGTTGTACAAAAGTATTCAAGTATGTTTCCATCTATTAGTATAAATTGCTGAAAGAGAAATTTCAACCTGTTATGCGTTTTCTTGCTAAACTAAATTTCCCCATTATATATAGTATATATATCAACCTACAGATCAAATACAGGGCTGTTCAAAAGAACTGGAATACATATTTGGCTATGGACGGTAACTGCTGAAATTAGCTTTTCAAATGTTTTATGCGTTTTCTAAAATGTTTACTTAGTTATATTTTTTACCTTATTTCCCTGAATAACGAAGTTTTGTTAAAGCATTCAGGAAGTGTTGAAAAGTGTTTCATAATCTATGCTTACAACGCATGATTTTTCTTTTTTGTTTTAATATCGCCCTATAGATTCTTTTAACATTTGTACAATTCATTAGCCTTGCAATGTTGTTTTTCAGCGATATTCTGAAGTTAGCAGAGAAAAATAAGACTATCATGAACACTGCAGAATTTTATTCCGATTTATTTCCTTTCTTTATAAATAAGCTGTTCGATTAATTTTATTTTTTTACATTTGGATTATTATTATTTTCCAATGCTGATGGGCTGTGCAGTGATTGCTGATGGTGCAATGTAACAAATGATTAGATGTTTAAAAAATTTTTAGATATACGTTTATGCTTTTTACTTGACCTTATAAACAAAATGATAGATTAGAAAAATATCTGTATATTTTAATTTATAACTAAAATTAAAATCGGAAACGTAATTAGCATAATATGTGTAATATTATAACTATTATCATCATCATCATTAACATAAGTGTGTAATTACAGTGTTCCATAAATCTGTTAACATTTCGAAAATTTATAAAAGTAGGAGGAACCGGTTCAGTTAAATGTGATTTGCGGATAACTTATTCTAATGAAGGGAATAGGGGGTAATATCCTAAGAGGTTTTAGTTGAAATAGTTGCCAATAGAAGGCGCTATGTAAAACAGCATTTATTTGAGTTCAAATAAAACTTTGCAAGCATTTACACCACCGAATTTGATTATGCCTACAATCACAAAAAATTCCCGGGACGCTTTAGTAACAAGGTAACTCAGGCTATAAATTGTTAGTTATACTCTTCCTGCATTTTAATAGGACTCTGATTTGCATATGTCTTGTGTTTTGGTTGCTTGAAGTGCCATCTGCAGGCGAGTATATCAACTTTTTTATATCTGCTATTAAAACAATCCACCTCAATTAGAATAATTTTCTCACAAACTGCGTTTAAATATAATAATTCCTTTCATTTTAATAAATGTTTGAAATCTTAATAAATTTACGGGAAAGTCTATATTCCCATCAATTAACTCCTCGCTTGTAGTTTCAACTTTAGCGGCGAAAAGTACATAATTTTTACACAAAAACTGGCCGAAACTTTGTCTCTCTACTGAAATTTTATCTTTGTAGAAAAAACGCATATTTATAAATGAACAATTTTTTTGAATATTTAAGACAAAATCAAAAGTAGCTTTATAATAAATTTATAATCTTTTCTTATAGATTTTATAGTCATTTTCCCTTATACATTTACTCCTCAATGGTAGCTAAATTATTTGTATAAACAATGTTAATTTCTTAATACAGGCAAAGTTAATAAATAAGAGATAATATTGCAGATAAAGTTTGTAACTGAATGGTGATCCCACAAAATCCAAAGAGTTTTAGCAATTTCTAATAAATCCAGTCTATCGCAGAGAAGCAATTCGTCATTTCGTACAGAATACGTTTAAGGCACAGACACGGGCATTGGGTAAAGGAGGACATTGCCCCTCAATAAATCTTCAAATTATTTAATTTAATGAATTTTCTTTTTCTCCCATGATTATTAAAAAAATTATTATTATCAAATGATTTGAATTATTTAAACATTAAACGAAACAGAAGGAATTATTATTATTTTTTTTATCTTCATGGGGCTCGGCTCCTCCGAAACCCGCGTGGAAGGCAAATTTCAGTTTTGTTTATATGTTTGCATTCATAATAAAAGAAAAAAAAATTAGGGGGCGAGGGTTCGCCTGCTGCTGAAAAAAATTACAAACTTGTATTTTTAATGTCGTATTACATTTTTGAATTATTTTGTGTTGATATGTTAAAAATTGCCTTACACGTGGAGTTCTGGCAAACAATTCTTATTTTTATTTTTATTTTTTTCAGGTTTAAAGACTCCATTAAAAAAAAAAGAAAATTGCAATTGACTACTGTTCCAAAATTTTGCCTCTACCTGGATTTTATTCTCCATGGCACATAAGCAACATCTTGTAGCTATTCACAGTTTTTTTTTTTTTTTTTATAGAAGTACCGTACTGTTATTTAAATTAGTAACACGTAAAGTCTTACATAATCCATTAATTAAATCTCTAAACAACTAATTGCGACTGAAGTTAAAGAATGCACGAGGTCACCGCAGTCAGTGGTATTTTTAGTTTAATAAAATCATCTTCTCCCATCACATTTTGATTTTGTTATTGTGTCTCCCAAAGGACAGATGTATTTAGAATAATAAATGTGCGCATTCTACCTCTTAGTAGATCCCAAAATACATCCAAAATTGAAAAATTCCCCGTCTTAATAAAGATCTTCTAACAGTGCAAAAAGGGTTTCCCTCTATTTTATGGTTAGCATTTCCTGTATGGCGCACTTTGATAATCTGATGCAGATTGTGCGAGTTTAACAGCTCCTCAGAGGTCTTGCCTCGCTTTACTTCTAATTTTAGGTGAAGGATTCGATAATTGTTATCTTGGGATAGTAAACTGTATGCAAGAGCTTTTAGATTATTTTTTCAGCAAGTGTAGTAAGCTTTTGTGAGATATTACCCTTTCAATTTTTTTTGCTTTTGAAATGGGGAAGGGCAACTTCATAGAAAATTTCTTGCAAAGCAAGAACACTGGATGTAAATAATTGACAAGGATCCTAGTAGTTAATAGTAATCTAATATGGGCTGTATTCGTTCTAGAAGGGCACAATATTGCGCCAATATTGAATTTATTAAAATGCTTTTACACATAAAAAAAAATATTAATAATATATTAGTCATGTATGTCTGCTTATTATCCAGAGAAGAAAAATAGATTAATAATATATAAGAAATGTTTTGTGTAGTAGCTGTGTATGTATTATTCTGTACATTATCCAGAGAAAAAAATACAATAATATATAAGAAACTAGGGGGCTCTGCCCCCTGCAACCTACGCTCGCCAACCCCCGTTCAGACACTGCAGAATCTAAAAGCACGCTAATCTGATCGATTTTAAAAAGATTAGAGAAGATCGAATTATACTGAAAAAACCTGTAGCGATATCCCTGTAAACGGGTTTCGGTACTTACGTACCTTACGTACGATACTTTCCATTCAATTCCCTTTGATTGCAAAAATTTAGGGCAGAATCAGTTGCTAAGACATCCAATGGTTGTTTTCGTGTTTGTTTCGCAATCTGTTGCCTGTTATATCTAAAATCTGTCGCCAAACTATAAGATTAAATACCAATAATGATTGATCGTAAATGTCACATTCACTTGACTTTAAGAAAGTTACACGTGTTTACGCCATCAAGTGATTTTTATTTCGACGTTTTATTTGTATTTTTAGTACTTTTATGTTATACGGACACCATGCCAAAATGTATGCTAATGCGCCAATTATTTCAACCCTGATCGTTGATCAATGAAATGTTTATTGCAATGCTAAAAGGTATTTTTAATTTTGTACCAGTAGTTTAATATGAGTTTTATTTCCTTACTTTATTGTATAACAATTATTTGTTTACTTATTTTAAGTATGTATTTGTGATTTAATAAAATAGCCCGTAAAAGTCTGTAATTTTCAAATGTTATATTTTTAAAATGCTCACTTTACTATCGACAATGTTTCTTCGGCACAGATGTCATATACAGATGCCATATTGGCGCGATTTTTTTCCGACTCCAATTTGGCGAAAACCTCGTTACCATATCATCTCAAACCGGATTACCATATCAAGCAAAATAACGACACTTTGGTGCCAGTTAAGTACCCGGTACGTATATGACATATGCGTCAGAAAAAAATCGCGCCAATATGGGCGTATTTGACATCTGTGCCGTTTCTTCTTTTGTTTTTCAAATGTTTCAATTTACGTGATTTTCATTTTGCGCCAACTATTTCGCTTGCCCACAATGGTGTCCGTATAACTGAAAAGTGGAGTATTTTTATTAATATTATACTAATTTATTTGTTCTTTCGTTATTTAAAGTAAAAAATTATGTCAATTTGTATAATTTGGCGAGTGGTTCGGGAAAACATTGCTTTGAAGTTAAAATTAAATGTCATGATTTGTTGTATTGTCAGATACGCACCGGGTTTGGCGTGCAATTTTTTTTACGACAATTTGGCGAAAGCCTCGTTACCATATCATCTAAAACCGGATTGCCATATCAAGCAATATAACGACACTTTGGTGCCAGTTAAGTACCCGGTGCGTATATGACATTGGCGTCAAAATAAATCGCGCCAATATGGGGCGTATATGACATATGTGCAGTTTCTTCTTTTATTTTTCAAATGTTTCAATTTAAGTGATTTTTATTTTGCGCCAACTATTTGGCTTGCCGACAATGGTGTCCGTATAACGGAAAAGTACCGTATTTTTATTAATATTATACTGATTTATTTGTTCTTTCGTTATTTAAAGTAAAAAATTATGTCAATTTGTATAATTTGGCGAGTGGTTCGGGAAAACATTGCTTTGAAGTTAAAATTAAATGTCATGATTTGTTGTATTGTCAGATACGCACCGGGTTTGGCGTGCAATTTTTTTTACGACAATTTGGCGAAAGGTTTATTTTCGAATAACAGTTATATATGTATTTTTAAATTATTTTCTGTTATTTTTAAAATGAAATAACAATAAATAAAAATAAGTTTAATTAATAACTATAGAACAAAACAATTTATAACATTTTTTGTAAATAAAAAGAAAATAAATTCAAATAAACTTTTATTAATAAATAAGCAACAATAGCTGGGTTACCATGTCAGGTAAAATAACGCCATTTTGGCGCCAATTAAGTACAGAGTTGCATTTATCACATCTGTGCCTAATATTTTTCTTTTCGATTCGTTTAAAAAAAAAAAGAAAGAAGTAAAAGCCATTTATTTTAAAAGTTTCAGTTTTAAATTAAACTTTTGTATTAAATAAAATGATAATGAAATACAAATTGAATTTTGAATAAAAGTAACATGATACATTTCTTAGCATACATTTAAGTTGGTTTAAAATAGTAACCTTTTCTGAATTATGAAAAAAAATATCTGTTATGATTAAAATTTGAGTTGCCATCATTAGAAAAAATGTATTTAAAATTAGAAAAAAATTAATATTTCGAAAACTAATTAGAATTTAAAAATGCTAATACCAGTTTTGAAATCTGCGTATCAATATTGATTTTTGGTGTTAATTTCATCGCAAAGTATTCCATATTTTAGGAGAAATCGCCGTGAAACATAATCAGTTGTTTAATCAGTCGATTCATACTTGCGTTTCATACTTCCGTTACATACTTCCGTTTCATAAAATGCGTTTCATTAGGATTTTATATATACGAGTTGGAACCCGTCGAAATTCGACGAATTAAAATGTTTAGAATGGAACTTAGATCGAATTTATAATAAACCTACAAAAATAATTACAATAAAAAATTCATTTTGAATTGGTTATCTAACTCTTAAAACAAATAATGTCTTAATCTAAAATTACCAAAATATTATTTCCAAAAACTTCAACTGCTTAAATTATTGAAAAATTAAACTGCATTAGAATACGTAATCAACATGAGTAATTATGTTGAAGCTATCGATTGAGGCTCTTACGTTTGTTTTTAAGGGATGAAAAATCATTAAAAACGATTTAGCTTTGTCACAGCATAAAATTTTCTCCCACAAAATCTAAACTGTACGTTATTTTCACATTCTCAAAATTTACATACGCACCACTCAAATTCACAATTTAAAAGTATTTTAACGCGCAATACATTATTAATGAACGTATTTCCAAACTTAAAGTCATGTTTGTCCGATACAACTTTTCATGTGAACATTTGCATAAAATTTAATTCTAATCTCAGTAGCCGCGAAAATTTACCCTTCAGAAATTTGCCATTAGTTGTCATAGTATTGGTCAAATATTTAGTTTTATCAAAGAAAATTATCGTTTCGTTTTAAATATGACATCATTTTAACGCACTGAATCACTTTGTCTAGCGTCTCAAACTCAGTATCAGCGTAATGTAAAGATATTGAAATACCTTCTCCAATCTTTTGATTTATGAAGAAGAATGCGTGTTTTTTTTAATGGCTGACGTCATTTTCTGTTCAAAAATTAGAAAAAAGTTACTTTTATTTGTAATGTGAAAATGGCATCAATAAGGATATAATCAATAAAAATCAATAAACCATGAATATTTTCCCTTTACTTTTAATAGAAATGGAGTACTTCAATTGCCACAATTACAAAATTGGTACTAAAAACTATAAAAAATTAATATCTCCAAAATAAATTGAGATAGAACTTTCAAACAAATTGCATTTAAAAGTACATTTTTTTCCCTATACGACGGTGCAAAAATTGAAACTGTGCGATGTTTAGAAGTTTAAAATTTGCTGTTGCGAAAATTGCAAAACCGAAATTTCATTTCAAATTTCAAAGTGTTGCCATTCGCAGAATGACGTATGCGTTACGCACAGACATGTTTGTCCTTTATAATATAGATAGGGTAGATTTCTAAACTGCATATTATCCGTGCATGAAGATAAATCGCCAAAATTTGTTATCAATCGTCAATTCTGTTCAAAACAGCAGTTTAGTACGCACGCTTATTGAATGCATAACATCAGGTTGATGGCTTTTAGCTATGAGAGATATTTACGATGGTCTTTTTATTTCTTAGATATATATCTAATTGTAATATATATATAGTTATATATAAATACTTCTGCAATTATCTTTTAATATGGCAACTATGTAATATTAACTGTGCAATTGCATTCGAGAATGAAAAGAAATAAGGTTTACTGTAATAGTATTCGGTGCTACTGTTAACGCAATATAGCTTTCCTGTACGAATAGTACGAAAATATTTGCTATGAAATGCTACTATTACAGGATTGTTAGTTATACCTTAATCCTCTCAATTATTTTCAAAATGTTACAATTTTAAAATCCCTTCCCTCTTATACAAAATTGGTCAGTTTCAAAATATTTCCTTTCGCTGCAACAAAATCATCAAAAATTAACTGCATATACCTGTATCTTTAAAATTATGTGAATTTACAATGAAGGGAAAAAGGAGATGTATGCCACTTTTTTGTACATTTTAAAATCTAACATCATCAGTAAAAAAATAAAGGCCATCTATAAACGGATGATGGCGTTCTTTATATCAAATAACTGTGGATAACTGTGAAACAGTTGTATCACAAATGCACCTAAAAACATTATGCAGAGAGAGATCATTCAAAAATACAACTATAGTTTTAAATCCTATAAGAAAAAAATCCCTGACGGCTCGGGCCTACAGGCGGAGGTAGATTTCGATGTTAAGTACTAAATTCTCCAATAAAACTTAAATCAAGATTAGAGATAAAACCCAGTTTCTTCACAAAGAGTGAGCTGTAGGGAGCTAAACTTTTTGTGAAAATTATAATATACACGAATACACACACACACACATGTATATGGAATAGGTTTAAAAAATGGCTACAAAAAATTCAGAGAACCTTAAAGTGTTAAAATATGTTAATATTTCCATAGTCGGGTTTTTATCATGTTTTAATACGTTTCTTCAAACTTACATGGCGTTACATATTCACCTGCTGAGGTCCATTATATTTCCAATATGACGCAATATACACATTTTTTTAATTCGTCAAACTATTTATTTTGAGTTTTCATGCTGGAATCATGCTCTAGAAAACTTATGACGTAATATTCAATTTGTTTTCAATTTGTCAAACTATTTAATTTTACACGTGAAAATTTTGCAAAAGAAAAGTAATTGTTGTGGTGAGAATTTTATTGTTTTTTTTTTTTTTTAATTGTTGGCAACTGCTATAACGAAAAACTTTTATTTTTTTCCTGCCATTGTTGTGTAAGAGCTGGTTTTATCAGAATCATGTTAAGACAGGATTCAAAATTTTGAACCCTCCCCATTTCCACCCTCTTGGGCCGATTTCGCCCATTTTCAATCCCCGCCGAGATATTAGCCATATCAAAGTTGTTGGCGAGTTTGAGGACAATTCGTGCATAATTGCGACTTTTATCGTGCGGACAAAATTTAGTACATACATACATACATATATATATATATACATATATATATATATACATATATATATATATAAACTTTTTAGGTGGGGGTGGTTTTGGGTTCCTGGGGTCCTATAATGAAAAGTTATGAAGGAATTTTTCAAAAGTCGCACCATGGTAACGACTGCAATAGGTAGTATTTCTTACGAAATCTACCTAAAAAGACGCAATTCACAAAGGTTTTTCTATGTGTTTTCCCTTCGACAACAATATCTGAGTTTTCTAATAATGCTTCCCCTCTAATATTGTTGCAAGACTCTATTATTATTTGACTGAAGCAATTGTATATAGATTAAACAAAAACATACTTTGAAGAACAAATTAAAAAAAGAAAATGTATTTCCTACATTGTTTAAGCCCGAAAAGGGACAGATATTAAGTTATTTCATTCAATTAGTTCTACATTTAATGATAAATTTTTGTAACAAATTAGTTAAGTCAATTGAAGATTAAAAAATAAAATAAAATGCATACAATATGATACTTAAAACACTCTAAAAAATTAGATTCCGTTCAAATGAAATCGAAATAAAACTTAGACTTCTTCCATTTTTAATTGAAAATATTTCTATTGCAGATTTTGTATTATGTTTATGACAATTGTGCATAAAATGATAAGATGCATGCAAAATACAAAACTTAAAAAAAAATCTAAGATTTATTTCGATTTCATTTGAACGGAATCTAATTTTTTAGGATGTTTTAAGTATCATATTGTATGAAGTTTATATTTATTTTTTAAGCTTCAATTGACTTAACTAATTTGTTACAAAAATTTAACATTAAATGTAGAACTAATTGAATGAAACAACTTAATATCTGTCCCTTTTCGGGCTTAAACAATGTAGGAAATAAATTTTGTTTTTTTAATTTGTTCTTGAAATTATGTTTTTGTTTAATATGTCAAGTTTTTTAATAACTAATGCACTCAGACGAACGCATTTCAAAATTAATAGAGAGTATCATCATCAAGCTTTGATGTATGCGGTATTGCATCACAATGTGGGATGCAGTTTACAAATGTGTAATTCAAAATGTTTCACCACTGTACTAATGCAGGTTGCGGTAGTTTGGACAAAACCTTCTGATCTGAACGTAAAAATTCTATAATCAAAACATAAAAAATTAACTTCACTTAAATTTAGATACCCTATTTTCCACTCAGGAACGCTATGTAAATTGTGTTGAATCCTTGCTGCTAATATTTAACAATATTATAGCTGTGATGCACTTAAAAATAAAAAATAAAAGTTTTATCTTAAATTTTTAAACCTTATTCTCTCCCTAGGGGTAATCTCAACACATCAGAAAATTATTACCTAAGTTTAACTTGGGGTATAAATAGTTCTCATCTCGTAAAAAAAAAAAAAAAATACATTTTAAAATTTAAGTTATGTAATTCCCCACTAAGTTCGCTACTTGCGTAAAAATAGCTATCCACTAGAAACTTTTTACTGAAATATAAACTTGACCAAAGCAAAAACATATTCTGAAAATATTTCCACTATGACGCCATATTCACCTTTTTAATTTTTGGAAAAAAAAAAACTATCACAATTTAATATTGAAAATCTTTCCACTAAAAGTAAATAAATTATTATTACGGATTTTGAAATTTTTGCAACAATGAAATAAAAATGTTACATTTTCTATGGAAAATGTCCGTTGATTTTCAATGAAAAAAGCGAAAATTGGAATTATTAAGAAAAATATTTGAATAATGTAAAAAAAAAAAAAAAATAAAAATAAAAATAAAATTGGCCCATGTTTCTCTCTGGGTTATAATTCACCCATATGCGAAGGCATTTTACCATTCGTTTTGACCCTGACGTCAGGCAAACGTTTTTACACTTTAAATTTATAATATCATTAGAATTAGTAGAGAATAAAAAATGAGTGGCATCAGGGACAAAAAGGTGGGAAGAAAAAATGAAAAAGTTATGATCTCCATAGGCTTTTCCATGTTAAATTAACATTGAGAAGTGACACTGGAAATAAATAAGTATTGCGCTGCCGCGCAATACTTAAATTACCGTCAGTGTTTCTTTTTATTATATAACATCTCATAGATTTACATTTCTAATTTGAAATTCTATCCTAATTTACAATCGTTAGTTTTTAATTAAACTTAACTCATTCAATTTTAAAGATACAGGTATGTAATTTTCGTAATATTCTTGTTGTAGCAAAAGGAAAAACTTTCCATCTGACCAATTTTACCTACGAGATTTGCATAAAAATTTAAAAAGTGCAACATTTTGAAAATTGATGGCACAGCTATTTCATTAACCTAATCTTGTTTACTACCTTTTTTGAACATTTTGGAAATTTATATTACCTACTTATGTCCAACAGGTAAAAAATTAAAGCGCATTTAAACCATTTTGGAGCATCCTGTATATGTGATAAATTGAGCATTGTGTTCCCTTTTTCAAAAGATCGCCCTAAATAACGCCTAAGTAATATAGTTAAAACGTTTAAAATTTTTTGAAATGTTTACACAAAATTTAGAGATCGATAAGCAAGCAGACAAGCAAACTCAAGTCATTAACTTATTTTACCTCCATCGAAAAAGAGATAAATAAAAAATAAATAACTAGAGAACAGGAATTCTGCTTTTTTAGAATTTAGTGTCGCACCCGATGAAAAAAAAATGTATGTATATAAATATAGATACAGTAAATTCCCGATTATCCGAGTTAATCGAACTTATACCATTGGAATGGATCAAAAAATTATGGCATTTTTTTCCCCCATTCTGACCAGAAAATCAGAGTTCTAACTTTTTACGGCTGCTCTTTCATTTTCACCTAACACATCATTTATAATGTCTGTTTCATAATAATAGAAACCATCAGTCCATCAGAAGAAAATAACTCGGTTAAAGCGGCAACTCGGTTAAGCGGGACTCGGATAATCAGGACTCTACCTGTAGTTCAGTTTTAAGACTTAAAACACGGGATATTATTTTATATAAAATGACGTCATCCGCATACGCTGAAGAATTCCTCATTTGCGATCCAGTATTAAACAACATCTACAGTAAAGTACGCATATCACGTCACTATCGCTGAATAATACACAAATCCAAAAAAAGAGATATCTTCATTCAAGAAAGTCGAGAAAAAAAATCGGGTATTTCATGATTCATAAGCTTTCATTTGTTTGTAATATTAATATAGATACTTAAAATTAAATTTATTTTATAATGGCTCCATGTTTTATCAGAAATCATTCATTTATATTTTTTCAAAATAGCACGTATTTTAAGTACATTTTTTTTTTCAGTTTTTATGGGAAAATGACAACAAAAAGATATAATTGCTATTTTTCCTTTACTTTCTACAGAAATGGAGTACTTGAGTTACCAACTTTAAACAAATGACGCTAAAAACTAAAAAAAAATTAATATCTCAAAAATAAATGGAGGTGCAGTTTTCAAACAAGCTGCATTTAAAAGTACTTTTTTTATCACAATAAGTACGGTATAAAAATAGAAAACGTGCGATGCTTAAAAGTTTTAAAAATTGCAGTAGAGATTATTCCGTACAATGATACATCTGCTTTGTTTTATGGCTGGCTTATAAAACGGAACGTTATTTTTTGGAGACGACACATTAATAGGTGGGGATAAGAAATAGCATACCGGGGGCTAATAAATAAATAAGAAGAGCTGAAAGAAGTCGTATTCAAAACAATGACTTTCAAAAATGAAATTTAAAAAGCTTTGAATTACTTATAAAAATAATACTTTTCGATTTCATATAATTAGATCAACGGGGGAATTTCTAATTGCTGTGAAATAACAGATATGAGTTAGTTGAGTTATTTCAACACTGAAGTCATTAACCCTTAAATGCCGGGTGTTGCTTTTCGGCAACATATCCAATTTAGGCTCTAAAATACTATTAGAATAATATTGAAACTATAATGCCTAATGCTTCCAATAAAATACATTCTGAAAATATTATTAAATCGATTTTCAACATGTAGATGTAACACTTGCGCTGCTTAAGAATAAAGATAGATTTATTTTTTCAATTGTTGCTACTTGTTCTTTTTGTTTTGTTTGGAAGCTTGCGAAATACACTATTTTGTTCTGCAGTGAGCAAGTACAATTTATTTCTTATTATAGTTCCTAAAATTCTTGTGTGTTTAATATTATAGAATTTTATCAAGGAAAATTATTTTTTCAATTAAAGACCAGTATTGCCGATTAGTAACAAACTGTTTTTTAGCCGTAAACCATTACTTAAAACAAAATATGATTTTTTTAAGTATTTTTCCCATGATTTATTTAAAAAATTAAAGTCGAAAAACATTATTACAATGATTTTTGAAAAATCAGGCATTTAAGGGTTAAATTTTTTTACCTCCGTCGAAAAAGAGATAAATAAAAAATAAATAAATAAAAAGAACTGCAAGAAGTAGCATTTAAACAGGCGCGGATCCACGGGGGGGGGGGTGGGGGGCGATCGCCCCCCCCAAAAAAAATCCAAATATTATCGCGAATTTCGACAAATGGTCTCCGAAAAAAAACAATTTCGTGAATTGTTCGCAGGTGAAAGGGTCGCAAAAAACGCGAATTTCGTCAAAACATCGCGCAAAAAACGCCAATTTCGTCAAATGATCGAGAAAAAACGCAAATTTTGCCAAAGGATCGAAAAAAACGCGAATTTTGTCAAAGAAGCGCGAAAAAAATGCGATTTTCGTCAAAAAATCGCGCATTTCATCAAAGGACCATGAAAAAAACGCAAATTTCGTCAAAAGATCGCAGAAAAAACGCGAATTTCGTCAAAGGATCGCAGAAAAAAACGCCAATTTCGACAAAGAATTGCGGAAAAACGCTAATTTCGCGAAAGAATCGAGCAAAAAACGCTAATTTCATCAACAGATCTCTGAAAAAGGCGAATTTCTTCAAAGAATCGCGAAAAAAATACGCAAATTTCTTCAAAGAATCGCTGAAAAAATGCGAATTTCGTCAAAGGGCCGCGGAAAAAACGCACAATTAGCACAGGGAAGAGATTCCCCTAGGTGCGCATCTACGAAGGGGGGGGGGGGGGGTTCGATCGGGGCAAAGAAGAGAAGAACAAATTTACCAAGTTGGTTTATAAGAAATCAACACACCATACGCATTTTAATTGACTGGGATTATGATATAATCCTCTTTTGCTCATTCATCAAATACCCTTAAAATTTACCAATATGGGTGGCAATAACAGTACATTTTTTACACATTAGTGGCTGTCTTCAGAAAATATTAAGATGCTTGAATTTTTCAAAGGACCTTTCTTTTTCTTGTTTCTTTCTTTGGAAATTGTATGAATCCCATTTTTTTCTCAAACAATAAAGTACTGCTCAAAAATGTTGTTATACAGAAATTAGAATTGTAGCTTCTTTGAATGAACGAAAAAGTTTCAACACTTTAAAGGGATCCGCATAACGTTGTCAATTTAGGTTGTAGAGATTCAACAAAAGGTACACGGAGTGGCATCGTCCCCCACCTCAACCCATAGTGTCAAAAATTATGTCGCCATATGCCTTTTGACAGGACATAATCCTATTTTGTTCACTAATTGCCGAAACGTCAGAGAGGTTTACCATTGATACTCGAAAAGTGTTTGGTTTTCGTTTGCTTGTCTGTGTGTTCCGCGAAAACTGCCGTTAAAAGCGTTGGATTTATATCATGGGGGGGGGCGACCTCCCCGATCCCCCCCCCCCTCCGTGGATGCGCTCCTCCTGGTGTTAATTGTGCGTCTTTTCCGCGTCCCTTTGACGAAATTCGTGTATTTTTTTCGCGATTCTTTGACAAAATTCGCATTTTTCTGAGATCTGTTGACGAAATTCGCGAAATTAGCGTTTTTTGTACGATTCTTCCGCGAAAATTAGTGTTTTTCCGCAATTGTTTGGCGAAATTCACGTTTTTTCTGCAATCCTTTGGCGAAATTAGCGTTTTTTTCTGAGATTCTTTGACAAAATTCGCGTTTTTTTTTAGCGATCCTTTGACGAAATCCGCATTTTTTTTAGCGATTCTTTGACGAAATCCGCGTTTTCTCTGCAATCCTTTGACGAAATTCGCGTTTTTTCCGCTTCTTTGAAGAAATTCGCGTTTTTGCGCGATCCTTTGACGAAATTCGCGTTCTTTTGCGAGATCCTTTGACCTGAGAACGATTGATGAAATCGATTTTTTTCGGCAACCATTTGCCGCAATTTACGATAATCGACGGATTTATATTTTTTTAACCAAGGGTTGGGGGGGGGGAGGCGATTCGCGCCTATGAAGAGGTATAAACACCACTTAGATGACACATTTTGATTTTCAAGGATGTTAAGGCCCTTCAAATTTCTGAAGGCGATCCTTTTTCAGAGATTACTCTCTTCCAGAAGTCTGATATTAAAAAATAGATGTGATTGTTATGTTTTTCAGCTACGGTAATTGGTTCTTATGTATTTTTTAGTGCTGAATCCAAAAATGACCTTCATTTTTTACCATACCATCACGTCAGGATTTTTCACAAATCGCAAATTTTTAAATAGTCGAAATATTGCGAAAATCTGCTACTGTAAAATAGACGTAACTTTTTTTCATAATAACTTATTCATTATTTTGCTTATACTATGGATTTTTACAGTTAAACATGTAAAATATTGTGTATTTAAAATCCTTATAATTTTATTCCATGCGTGGAAGTATCTTTGAACCGCTCATGCTCTGCTTCGCGGTTTTCTTTTAATCTTCTCTATGGGGTTCATCTCGGTATCCTCTTTTATTTTGGCGGTTGATAAAGCTGGGAAATTTGTGGCAGATGCATTTAAAACATTTACCTTCTTTTGTTGCTGTACTTACAAATTGCTTTGAGGGATTTTCGCTATTTTTAGCCCCCGGTACGGTATGCTATTTCTTTCTCCCAGCTTATTTTGTGACATCTCCAAAAAATAACGTTACCTTACAGAAGCCAGCCGTGAAACAAAGCAGTACGATTAAATACTCTATAGCAATTTTTTAAACTTCTAAGCATCGCACATTTTCAATGTTTATACCGTCATATTCGAAAAAAAAAAGTACTTTATAATGCAATTTGTTTGAAAACTGCATCTCCATTTATTTTTGAAATATTATTATTATTATTATTATTATTATTATTATTATTATTATTATTGTAGTTTTTAGAGCCATTTGCTTAATATTGGCAACGGAAGAACTCCATTTCTGTAGAAAGTGAAAGAAAAGTAGCAATTATATCTTTTTGTTGCCATTTTCCCATAAAAACTGAAAAAAAAAAGTTAAAATACGTGCTATTTTCAAAAAATATAAATGAAAGATTTCTGATAAAACAGGGACCTTTTAGAAACTAAATTTCATTTTAAATATCTATAATGATAATACAAACAAATGAAGGTTGTGAATCTTTAGATGGCCTATTTTTTGTCGAGTTTTTTGAATGACGAAATCTCTTTTTTTTTGTGTGTGTGTGTATTATTCAGCGATAGTGACGTCTTAAGCGTACTTTACTGTAGATGCTGTTTAACACTTGATCGCAAATGATGAATTCTTCAGCGGATGTGGATGGCGTCACTTTATGTAAAATAAAATCGCATGTTATAAGTCTTGAAACTGAACTACAGTAGAGCTCCGATTATCGGAGTTTCCGCATTCACCGAGTTATTTTCTTCTGATGAACTGATGGCTTCCATTTTTTTTTTCGAAAATAAAATTATAGCCATTTTCCCCCTCATTCTGACCAGAAAATCAGAGTTCTAACTTTTTACGACTGCTCTTTCATCTTCACCTAACATTTCATTTATAACGACTGTTTCATAATAATGGAAGCCATCAGTCCATCAGAAGAAAATGATCCATTCCAAAGGTATAAGTTCGATTAACTCGGATAATCGGGACTCTGCTGTATCTATATTTATATACATATATTTTTTGTCATCGGGGGCGACACTAAATTCTGAAAAACAGAATTCCTGTTTTCTAGTTTTACTTTTTAGCTTTGAAATTTACGATTTGCGAAAATCGTGACGTGTGGTTAAAAATGAAGGTCATTTTCACATCCAGTGCTAAAAAAATACATCAAAATCAATTACCAAATGTTAAAAAACACAATCATCGCAGGCTTGTGTTATTAATGTTGTTCACTATAACTAAAAGAACAAAAAATAAGATAAATAATTACCATAGTACAAGATTAAAAAGAAAAAGAAAAAAAAATAAGACATTTAATAAATAAATTCTGTTATAACGTTTTTAATTTTACGACCTAATAAGTAACAATAAACCATATTTTGAGAGGGCGGGATTATATAATAAGAGTGTTGGATAACCGAGTGTTTCGGTTAATCGGACGTCGGATAATCGAAAGTCTGTAACATTTTCAAATCGCATTAATTATTTTATATTCATTTAAAAATTAACTGCAAGGAATGATTTGAGCAACAGAAATTATGACTACGTTGATTATATGTCACTCGGGATCGCCCCCCCCCCAAAAAAAAAAAACGATTCTCTGGATCCGCCCCTGCATTTAAAACAATGACTTTCAAACGTGAAAGGATTTAAAAAGCTTTGAATTAATTATAAAATATATTTCTTTTCAATTTCGTAGAATTAGATCAACGGGGGAATTTCTAATTGCTGTGAAATAACAGATATGAGTTAGTTGAGTTATTTCAACACTGAAGTCATTAAATTTTTTTACCTCCGTCGAAAAAGAAATAAATCGGAAAAATAAATAAATAAGAAGAACTGAAAGAAGTAGCATTCAAAACAATGACTTTCAAACATCAAAAGGATTTAAAAAGCTTGGAATTAATTATAAAATATATTTCTTTTCAATTTCGTAGAATTAGATCAACGGGGGAATTTCTAATTGCTGTGAAGTAACAGATGTGAGTTAGTTGAGTTACTTCAACACTGAATTAAGGTATTGGGTATACGATCAGTACATTGAACTGGATTTTTAAACCATAAACCGACGATGATAAATTACACAGGTGAGTTATGCAAATATGCATGGCTACATTTCCTCAAAATATGTGAATATTCATATAAATATTCATTTAAATATTTATTTTTGTCAGTAATTTAATATTCTTTGAGGTTAAAGATTCGTAAGCTTTTCACATAAAAAGAAATTCCATGATTGAAATTTAAACTTTTCTTTCATCATCATAACATATAATTAAAAGAAAAAAAAAGAAAAGGAATACACCCTCATGTTATTCTGAGCATCTTTTTATTGCATGGGAAAAAGAAAGGTACTAATCGATGGGGAATGTTTACTATTAACTAATATGCATGGATTACGTTTTGGGGTTTACGTATAAAAATTTCAATTAACTTTTAAGATTTCAACTTTTAAAACAACCAATTTCGACATTTTTTTAATCTACATTAAATTTATGTACCCTGGTACTAAATTTCAAGTCATTTGAATTAAACATTTTGGAATTAAAATTATCCAAAGTTTTAACCCTCTAATGTTCAATTATTTTTACACATTTTTACATATTTCCCTAAAATAATAATCTTATAACTCTGATTTTTTTGTATAAACATACTATTTGAAAACCTGAACACAAATCTATCATCTTTGTGCATCACATAATTTTACGATATTAAACAGTTAATTGTTAAATTAATATTCGAAAAATCTATCAGTTAATGGAAACCTTGAAGTCTTTCAACATGGAAATCTTATTTTGCATAAAATAAAGCATGCAAAAGCAATATATTTTTAGCATATGCCCGAGTGATTAAACTATTGATAAATTGAAATTTACAAACACTTTTTTAACAAACTTAACTTGCTTCATGTATGTAAGGATGGAATTTTGTAACCGATTTTCACTCATTTCCTCGTGTGCTAGAGTTCTAGAAATTGCTTACAGTTGTTGTTTGTCCCCGATGACAATATAATATTTCCATATTCTCAAAACTTACAGTAGTTTTCTACATTCTCAGTTTCAAAAAAAGGATTTTCCTTCTCTTTTTTTTACGAATATTGAAGAACGCCTTGGTGGAGAACAGGAAGATGTCTTTTATGGTACCGAAGTCGCTGATTAATAGTAAGTTTTAAAATTTTAAGGTTGTCTAGTAAAAAATGTAAAAAAACAACAACAACTACAACCTGAAAGACGTTTTCTTGAAACAACATTTTTGTACCTTATCCCACGGTTTCCGTGAAAACTACCCGGTTGATCTGAATGAAATTTTTAGACATTGTCCTGTATGTGTGGTCGGAATCAACAAGATGTAATATTTTTCGATGTAATCTATTTTTTCTGCCTCCCTAAATTTTTAGACATTGTTCTGTGTTTGTGGTTGGAGCCGACAACATGTAATATATTGCTCGATGTAATCTATTTTTCGGCCTCCTTAAACTTTTAGTTAAGATTTTGTATGAATGGTTGGCATCGACAATATGTAATATTTTTTGTTGTAATCTATTTTTTCTGCGTCCTTAAATTTTTATAAAATGTTCTATATCTATGGTTGGAACTGACAATATGTAATATTTTTTGGTGCAATCTCTTTTTTCTGCTTTCTTTAACTTTTAGACATTGTTATGCATATATGGTTGGAACCGACAATATGTAATATTTTTCGATGCAATCGACCTTTTCTGCATCCTTAATTTATTCTGCATCCGACAACATGTAATATTTTTCAATATAATGTATTTTTTCTGCCTCCTTCCATTTTTAGTCATTGTTCTGTATCTATGGTCGAAACTGAGGCTATATAATATTTTTCGACGTAATCTATTTTTTCTGCCTCCTTAAATTTTTAGGCATTGTTCTGTACCTAAAGTTGAAACCGACAATATGTAATATATTTCGGTGTAATCTATTTTTTTCTGATTTCTTCAACTTTTAGACATTGTTATGCATCTATGGTTGAAAACGGCAATATGTGTTATTTTTCGATGTAATCTATCTTTTCTACCTCCTTAAATTCTTAGACATTGTTCTGTATCTATGGTTGAAACCGACAATATGTAATATTTTTCGATGTAATCTATTTTTTCTGCCTCCTTCCATTTTTAGACATTGTTCTATATCTATGGCTGAAACTGAAGCTATATAATAGTTTTTGATGTAATCTATTTTTTTCTGCCTCCTTAAAGACAAAAAGAATATATCGGTTTTTGCTACCCATTTTTTCAGATAAACGTCATTCTAACAAAAAATGACAAAATTATTATTTCTGTCTTTTCCAACCATAACTCAAAGTGTACAGACTATAAAACTGTTCATAAATTTGATTTGTGATTTTTATCTGCTGCAAAGCACGGGAAATTACAACTGTGTGCGGGACCTAGGGTCAACTTTGCAGCCATTTCAAAATATCAAAAAATGTTTGTTTGGGTTTTTTTTCCTCCAAAAATTAAAGATAGTTTTAAAAAAAAACTAATTATAAAGTATAAACATTTACAGTAATACATTTGATTTATATAGAAAAAAAAATCCAAAAAATGCCTAGATATGATAAGTAAAATGTAGAAAACCCCTTCATTATCAACTAATAGATTAATTTTAATTAAAGTTTGATCGTACGTTGGCAAAATAATTTAGAAATTCTAAATCAAAAAATGCTAAGATATGAACATTAGAATGTAGAAAACCCCTTAATTATAAATTAATAGATTAATTTTAATTAAATTTTGATTGTAAGTTGGGGAAGTAATTTAGAAATTCTAAATCCAAAGAATACCTGGATATGAACTGTAGAATGTAGAAACACCCTAAATTTTCAACTAATAGATTAATTTTAATTAAATTTTGATTGTACGATGGAGAAATAATTTAGACATTTTAAATAAAAAAATTTCTATGTATGAACAGAAGAATGTAGAAAAAATCCCTAATTATCAACTAATAGATTAATTTTTATTATATTTATCAAAATACAATTAAAATTAATCTATTAGTTGGAGATTCTATACGGTGAAAAAATAATTTAGAAATTCTAAATCCAAAAAATACCTAGATATGAACAGAAAAATGTAGAGAACCCCTTAATTATAAACTATTAGATTAATTTTAATTACATTTTGATTATACGTTGAAGAAACAATTTAGAAATTCTAAATCCAAAAAGTGCCTTGATATTAACAGTTGGAGGCAAAAAAAAAAAAAAAAAAAAAAAAAAAAAAAAAAAACTTTAATTATCAACTAATAGAGTAATTTTAATTAAACTTTGATTACACGTTGGAGCAATAATTTAGAAATTCTAAATATTTTAAATAATTTTCAGGCTTGATTTTTTATCCCTTTGCACTCCGTTGTCACCACTGCGGCGACATTGCAAGGTAAGTTAAAAATTCCATTGTCGCCGCGGCGGCAACATGGTAAGATAAGTTAAAAACTCCGTAAGTCGCCACTGCGGCGACATCATCTTTCCTTGCAAAAATTTTTTTGGCACCAGTAATAAAGGAAAATAAAATTTGCCTTATTTAATCAGAGCATTTTTGAAAATATGTACTTGAAGGAAACTTCTTTTAAAAAAGTGGTGCCAGCCGAATAAAATATTCGTGTAATGACAAGGAGTTGCTGGTCAAAATAGCCCGGAGCTGCTGGTAGTCCATACTCAAAATGACGTGGAATGCAAAGGATTAAAATCTCATTCCAGGTGGCTGAAAAATAAACATTTGTTTGTGACATTCTAAAGTAACATTTGCAAACATATAGAAAATGCTTTTTTTTTTTTTTTTTTCTTCGATGTTGCTATGCCATATTTTAAACAGAAACTGGGCAAAGGGTTTTGATAACAATCCATTAACTTTAAATCTTCAATAAAGGATTTTTACATGGGAACATGAATTTTCATTTGTAAAACATGAATTTTAAATTCAGCTCTGTTTCCCCTACTTTTAAATACACTAATAAAAACGAGTATTTAAAAAATATATATTTTTACTTTTATATTTATTTCATAATAATAGTTTTAATTTTAGTGAACGCTACTTTACTCATAAAGAATCGCGTATGGATTATCTATATATATATATATTTAAATCTACTGTCTTACAAAATATTATTATTATTATTATTTTAAAATTAATTAGATAGAAAGTATGTTTTAATTAAAGTTAATTCATTTTTGTCTTTAAAATTTGGAAAAGAAACATTTACTTGATGTATATTTTTTTATCATAATCATGATTTCAATTAATACTTTCTGTTTATTAAAATTAAAGTATTCAGTCATACGTTTTTATGTAAAACTGATTGTCTCATATAACTAATCTTTTGGTTAAAATGATTAAATATTTCTTAATTAAATGAATAGTAAATTGATAATAGGAAAACTATTCATGAAATTTGGAAACGGAATATGTATTTTATTTCATATTACAATTTTTATTTCAAAAATATCTCTTGTTTTTTTTAAAAGACAACACAAGTTTACAACTATATTATAAAGCAAAAACATGAGTAACACTGACGTCATATTGAATGTGGCAATGATCTCAAAACTTTACTGCAATTTGTTTAACTTTTCGCTATTTGCATCGTCGGATACGCAAAACAAATGCACTTTCAAATGCAATTTGTTTGAAAACTGTTTCTCATACCCGATTACGGAAATACGGATGGCCGTGTCAGGAAACAGTTACTTACAAGGGAACCACTTTTGGTGTTGCTCGCACTTAGCATTGAGACCTGATGCATTTTAAAGCCCTGTATTATGAAGTTTGAGAATCGATAAAATTTTTCTGTTAAAATAATATTTCTTGATTTTACAGCAGCATAACTTTCGGAAAATGCAATTTTCGAGACCACTTATCGGACTATTAACATTGAATTTTTTTTAAAGAAAAGCATTTAAAAATAAAAATTAGTTAATAATAAGTATAAAATATTTTAAAAAGTTCGAAAATTCCTTCAAAAACTCACGAATTTGATTTTGAAAAATTGCAACATTATATACATATTTTTGGCGGGGAAACAGTTAGCGTTTATTTTCAAAAGTAGAGCTTTACGGCAACCCTAGCCAAATGTCATAGCTGAATTTGTAATGGCTAGAAATTGCAATCTCCGATATATTTAGCAACAGTTATTTTTCTAAATTGTGTAAAAATATTAATTTACTTTATGATTACTTTTACCAAAGGACAATTTAATACAGCAACATTTCATTTTAAACATTCGAAACTTTATTCCATTCGATTTCAAAAGAAAATTGTTTGCTTATTTTCTATTTCACTAAAAAATAGTTTTCAATGATCTTCGAAGCTTTTATAGAATTATATTTATTACTTATATATTTATCGTCTGCATAGAAAAAGAAATAAAAACCTAATATTTGTTTCTTATGCTATCAATTATTAAAAAAAAATAATAAATAAAAAATAAAAAAAATTGCGATCTGTATACTAGTAATATGTACTGTATATTTACTCTTTGGATAAAGCTGTCGGCAAAATTTTAGCGCCATATTTGGCGACTTAACTCACTTTTGGCGTGAAATAAACAAATAAAAATGTAATAATAAAAAATTAAAAGTACAAAAAAGTATATAAAATATGATTTTAACAGAGAAATTTTATCGGTTCTCTAAATTTTATGTATAGGGCTACAAAACGCACCAGGTATCGATGCTAGGTGCGAGCAACACCAAAAGTGGTTCCTTGTTAGTTGCAATCAAATTTAACATGTAGAGCAAGTTATATAAACAAAAATGGTTTTCTTTTTTTAAAAATGTTTATTTTTCCTAATGTATGGAAACTTATGGCCCATTCTATGTCTATATTATAAATCAAAAACATCCGTGAGAAACGTTGACGTCATATTGACGGTGGCAACAGCTGATCAATAAATTTCAATGTTGCTAGGTTTTTTTTTTTTTTTTTTTTTTTGTAAACTTTGAAAAATCGCACGACTTCAATTTTTATATTATCGAATAGGGAAAATTTTTCAAATGCATTTTGCTTGAAAATTGGATATCAGTTCACCGGCGTTTTATGGTTTTAAAAATAATTTTAAAGCATATTTTTTTTTTAAGCGTATCTCTATCGCGTGCAGACCGATTACAAAAAATTAACCAGCCTGGCATTTGTTAACTGTTAACTGTATCGCAATATCTAATGACAAAAATCATAAATTACAATATTGATTATGTTAATAAGACTAGCTATTACTTTAATTTGAAAGAGCTCCAAAGAGATGCTAGTGTTTGGGCCACTATCAACCATCGATGTCCGAAGCAGTATTTCGTTATGGCCAGATTCCGTTTTAAAGGGGTTTATGCGGTATATCATCTTTTTAAGAGCATATTACGCGTAGTCATTCAGAGAGGCAGGGGTGAGGAAGAATTACCAGAGACCCCGAGGGAAGGGGGGCTCGGAATTCTATAATTTTTCTATAATTCTATAATTCTATATTTTTCTATTTGATATTGATTCTATATTGATATGATTTGATTTGATTCTATAATTCTATATTTTTCTATATTTTTCTATTTGAATTCTATAATTCTATATTTTTTATTGGAGGAATATATTTTCGGAATTGCGTAGAATAGGAATGAAAAAATACTCTACTTTAAACTACAAATTTATAAGTTCATTCTGATATAAAACAGTCTATTTCAAGATTCACGGTTTATACTCGTATAAGGACCCTCAAGGAACCGTTGCGTGTAAAATATAATGCAATGTGCCGTATGTAATAGTGTGGAAGTTAGTGTGGAAAATTACATACAGTTTGACCTAAATAATCTTTTTCATACACTGCAAAAATAAAGACAAATGCTTTTCAATCTAGGAAAATATATATAACCAGGAACAGAATAATATCTTCCGGGTTACCCATGATTCCGAAAATAGCTCGTTATCTTTAGAGAGCTCAGAAACCAATATATTTTCAAGGTTTTAAGAATTATTTATAAAAACAAATATAATTATATATATATAAATATATTATGTATATGTAGGAAGGTGGTATTCAAAAGGTTAATTTATTAAAATATTCAAATGATAGCAGAACGCTGAAACCATACAAACTTTAATTTAATTCCTTAAATGCAATTTTAAAATGCTTTGTAACTAGCCTCTTCAAACATACTAGGGTTAATACTTAAAACATGTAATCTGTAGAATATTCTAATTAGGCCTAAAACAGCGAATTGCTTTATGGACTTCTCCCATGTCAATGCTTCATGAATGAGGGAAAAATAAGAGACTGACTCTTTTCTGATTTCAAAACTTTAAGTCATTGTTCTCGTGGTCCACGAATTTCGCTTTTATATCTTATGCGTTCAAATCATAGACAATAATAGATACTAGAGAGTTAATTGACTTGAGAACATACGTCATGTGAAATAAATTATGGTACCTAGATTCAAATCCTACATATATATATATATATATATTATCTTTTGCTGCAACTGATTTTCGAAAACATTTCCGAGTACTTGTTATAGCGTATTAATCAGTTTTCTCAATCGAATCATATATATTTTTTAATGCTATCACCAGAAACTAATCTCTGTGTCTACTTCTGTGGCTATATGATTCATGAAGGATCTGGGCCTACAGTGTCCATCCCTATTTTCTTGATCCTCTGCCCCGAGGTGCTACATAGCATATGCCCCGGTTAGGTGGTCAGCCTTACGCGGCACCCTCGTTGTCCAGTTCCCAAGCAAGCTTGGTACTCTTTTTATCGACCCTGAAGGGATGACAGGCTGAACCTTTCCCAGCAGGGAGTCGAACTCTTAACCTACAGCGCGGCAGTCAGATGCTCTGACCGCTATGCCACTGAGCTTCTTTAATGCGATCAATTCTCAAGTAAACATTTTTATGTTCAACAAGCATGCTTTAGAGACAAACAGGATCAATTAACAGCATTAACATTAAAATGACTATTATGTTGTTACACTTGCATTTATAAATTCAGTTGAGTATAGCTGAAAATGTTTAATTGAGAATGATAGCATCCTAAATACCGATATTACAGTTTGAGTAAAAAAATGATTAATATACTATAAAAACTACTCGGAAACGTTTCCGGAAATCAGTGACAGCAAAATAAAATGCTTTTATAAATTCATCTTTAAATCTAGAAAATATGTTTAGTTTCTGAGGTTTCTAAAGATAAAGCACGCTTTTTGTAACTTGGAAGAGGTTATTATATGTTTTCGTTACTGGTTGTATTATATTTTCGTAGTTTCGTGTCTTTTTTTTCCGTTTTCTTTTACAGTGTAGCAATCGCAAATAGAACATAATTATTAATGAAGCATCTATTTGGTTTTAAAATGAAATTAATTAAAGTATCAAATAACATTATTTATTTCAAAGCTATAGAAATACAAATAAAATACAAATTATCATTTTTGTTACATAAAGAATTTAATAAATATTAATACTTTTTAATATTCCCTCTTTTATGTGAATAAATATATTAGGGCCCCTACGAAACTTTATCCCCGTACCCGAGTTGACTCAGCGATTCTGGAAACATGCTATGCGCAACCATAGCTGATCAACAAGATAAACGGAGTGAGAGGCAATGAAATTAATTAAAATATTAAATGAAATCGTTGAATTCAAATTAAAAATCATATACCCAACATCCAATTAGTATGCAACCACTATCAGAGAATCCATAGAAATCCTGTGCAAAAACAATCAAGTATGTAACGACGCCCTATCGTACAATATCCCCAATTTATGTTTCAATATCTTGAAAATAAATTCTGAAAACTTGAGCAAAGTGACGTATTAAAGTTTGTGGTACGGCAGTTAACACTAGAAAGACCGCGAGTAGTCATTTTGACTGCTACCAAATGAATATACCAGATTCGAATAATTCGAACCAGAAATTTTTTTATAAAACTAGTTTAAAAGATACAAAGAAAAAAAAAAACTAGTTAAATGGATAAGTTAATAATTTAAAATAAAAATTCTGGTGTGACATATTTTTCTAAAATTTAAGTAAAAATCTCGGCCTTTCTAGTGTTAAATACGCAAATTTAATCTGAAACACTGCTACTTCGACTATCCAGCTACACATTTAAAATGAAAGTGACGTATGAGAACAAGGTGATGTAATAAAATAAATGGAACTGCCGTTAATAATAATTTTTTTTTTCTAATTAAGTTCAATTCAAGAAACTGCTACTTCTACTTTCAACTCTAATAATTATTGGCTCTCTCATTTTCAAAACGAAGTTACGTATTTGTATAAATAAACAGCAATTAGTTATTATAATATTCTCTAATGAAGGGCTAGGAAAAGTCCGAAAGTACTAAGAAGTTTTTAAATAAAATGTATATTTTTAACTTGTAACATCTCTTTTATTATTTTAGTCGCCTTTAAGTAAAACAGTGAACTTTTTAAAGTTCATATTACATATTTCATCATTAATAGCTTTAAACATTCCCCCTTTTTGTGAATATATATGGGACCCCCTACAAAACTTTATCCTCGTACCCGAATTCGTTCTCTGCGCGTCTGGAAACATGTTACATGCAATCATAACTGAGCAACAAGCCGAACGGAGTGAGAACTAATGAAATTAATTGAAATATTAAATGAAATTACTGAATTCAAAAACAAAAATACAAAATAATTAAAAAAGTTATTTTTTTTAAATAAGGATTTTAATAAAATATTTATAATACTTTTTAATAGTCACCCCTTTTTTTGTGAATATAGATATAGGGACCCTTACGAAACTTTATTATCGTACCCGAGTTGATTCTCTGCGCGTCTTGAAACATGTTACATGCAATCATAACTGATCAGCAAGACGAACAGAGTGAGAACTAATGAAATTAATTAAAATATTAAATGAAATCGTTGAATTAAAAAAATAAAAATGCAAATTAGTTAAAAAGGTTATTTTTTAAAAATAAGGATTTTAATAAAATATTTTAACACTTTTTAATAGCCCACTCTTTTTGTGAATATAGATATAGGGGCCCCCTATTGAACTTTATCCCCGTACCTGAGTTGACTCTCTGCGATTTTGGAAGCATGTTATACGCAATCGTAATTGAGCATCAAGATAAACAGAGGGAGAGGCAATGAAATTAATTAAAATATTAAATGAAATCGTTGAATTCAAAAATAAAAATACAAATTAATTTTTAAAAACATACTTTTTAAAAAGAACGATTTTAATAAATATTAATAATACTTTTTAATGTTCCCTCTTTTTTTGTGAATGTAGGGGACTCTACGAAACTTTATCCCTGTACCCGAGTTGGTTCTCCCGCGCGTCTGGAAACATGTTATATGCAATCATAATTGATCAACAAGATAAACGGAGTGAGAGGTAATGAAATGAATTAAAATATTAAATAAAATTGTTAAATTCTAAAATAAAAATACAAATTAATTTAAAAAATCATTTTTAAAAAATAAGGATTTTAATAAATATTATTAATGCTTTTTAATATCCGCCTTGTTTTGTGAATATAGATATCGGGGGGGGGGGGGTTGCTACGGAACTTTATCCTCGTTCCCATGTTGGTTCTGTGCGCATCTGGAAATATGTAATATGCAATCATAACTGATTAACAAGATGAACGGAGCGAGAGGTAATGAAATTAATTAAAATATTAAATGAAATCGTTAAATTCAAAAATAAAAATAAAAATTAGTTTTAAAAAATATTGTTAAAAATAAGGATTTTAATAAATATTATTAATAATTTTTAATATTCTCTCTTTTTTGTGAAACTACTATGAAACTCTATCCCCCATACCCGAGTTGACTCTCTGCGCCTCTGGAAACATGTTATATACACAACTATAACTGATCAACAAGATAAACGGAGTAAGATGCAATGTATCAAGGAAACACATACTCACTCTGTCAATGACCATCTGATTATCTCCATCTACATTCAGATGAAACCCCCACTCGATTTTGCTGTCGTTCCTTTGCAGTAAAATATTCACCAATTTCTCCATGGATGGAGAAGTAAGTCCAAGGTGCGTCGCCCCTCTACCCTACTCTACGGCTAACTCTACAGCATCACTTTTCGCTCGGTCCAGTGTTTGCAAGAGATGATGACTGAGGTTTCGGATTTTGACGGAGTTTTTTTTTTCCTCAGTAGCGTAGTTAGTGATGGGGGTTGCAATGGCTGGATTGACGAGAAGGGTTACCAGACTGGGTCACAGGCGGGTGCCGCCAAATTTGATTTGAGCCAATGGATGTTAGAAACAATTGCGTCTACTGTTTATCACTTTCTGTTTTGATTTCACTGAGTGATACGGAAAACTAGGTTATTTTTATTCATTAGGAAAAGCTAACAGGGAATCGGTTGAAAGCTAAGTTCGAAATTTCTGCAAGATAGATTTTATTTCTTATGATCTGATATGAGATAAATAGTTTTATTTTATTACTATCATAAAGTAATAATAATAATAATTATTATTATTTATATTATATCATTGTTTTAATTATAATTATATTTCTTTTGAAATAATAATGATATTAACTGTGAGTACAAATATTGTGATAATTGTTTTCTTAATATTATTACTACTATAACAAATTATTATTAATACTCTTATTACCATAATATTATTAAAATAATCTTATTCTTATAAAAATAGTACCAATTATCGTTTCACATATTATTGGGATAATTACTACTACATTTATTATAAAAATATAACAAAACTATTATTATTAAAATAAAGCATTGTAAAGCCAGAAAATGTGAAAAAAAAAATTTTTTACAATTGAGATGAAAATTAAAAATGTAATTATATAAGAAAAATCTCTTATTATCATTAACCCTTTATACACCGACGGTATTTTTAAGCTTCAATAAAGGAAATTTTATATAAAATCTATTTAACCCATCTATTACTAAAAGTAGATTTTACTTTTCATACAAAATACTTTACTCTATCCCATTTAAAAATTACAGCGAAACAGTAGAAGCTAAATATTTTTTTTTAAGTGGTAATTTTCTCACCCATTTACATAGTGTAGCTTTTCTCTTATAAAAAAAAAATGTTATATGAAAATTTTGCAACTGTAAAAACCTTTCCATTTACAGATAGCATCACAATACATTTGTTTACATAGTTTATATAAGAATTGGAAGATTTTGACAGTATTTTTTGTAAATATTTCATAAAAGAAGCGATAACTATCAACTTATTAAATCATATTCAAGTAAAAAAAAAAAACTTATCTAAATTATTAATTATTATTACATACATTTCTAATATATCTTCAGAAATTAAGGTAGATAATTATTGAGGTGGAGCAGTTCTTTATTCATAATTTGGTACATAAGGGGTTAAAATAAATACATATATATGCTAAAAGTGACTACACTAAAGAAAAAGGCTTTAAAAAGCTTTTAATAAGCAGACCTATTACTTTCATACAAACAAACGGTGACATTCTCAAGATCAATAATGATAAATCAAGCTATTTCCGAAAAACAATTTTAAATATGAACTTGATAAAACAAACATTATGCTATCATGAAAGCTGGTGTTTTAATAAAAACTAACATCTGTAAACGTGATTTATTAGCCCCCGGTACGGTATGTTATCTCTTTCTCCCAGCTTATTTTGTGCCGTCTTCAAAAAATAACCTTACCTTACAGAAGCCAGCCGTAAAACAAAGCAGTACGATTAAATACTCTATAGTAATTTTATAAACTTCTAAGCATCGCACATTTTCGATTTTTGTACCGTCGTATTGGGAAAAAAAAGTTCTTTTAAATGCAGTTTGTTTGATAACTGTATCTCCATTTGTTTTTGAGATATTAATTTTTTTGTAGTTTTTAGCACCATTTGCTTAATATTGGCAACGGAAGAACTCCATTTCTGTAGAAAGTGAAAGAAAAATAGCAGTTATATCTTTTTGCTGCCATTTTTCCATAAAAACTGGGGGGGGGGGGGAATGTTATTAAAATACGTGCTATTTTGAAAAAATATAAATGAATGATTTCTGATAAAACAGGGAGCTATTATAAAATAAATTTAATTTTAAATATCTATATTAATAATACTAACAAATGAAGGCCTGTGAATCTTTATATAGCCGATTTTTTGTCGAGTTTTTTGAATGACGAAATCTCTTTTTTTATTATTTGTGTATTATTCAGCGATAGTGACGTCCTAAGCCTACTTTACTGTAGATGTTGTTTAATACTGGATCGCAAATGATGAATTCTTCAGCGGATGTGCATGACGTCACTTTATGTAAAATAAAATCGCGTGTTATAAGTCTTAAAACTGAACTACAGTAGAGTCCCGATTATCGGAGTTTCCGCTTTCACAGAGTTATTTTCTTATGATGGACTGATAGATTCCATTATTATGAAACAGTCATTATAAATGAAGTGTTAGGTGAAGATGAAAGAGCAGTCGTAAAAAGTTAGAACTCTGATTTTCTGGTCAGAATATAAAAAAAATGGCCATAATTTAAAAAATATATATATGGCCATTTTTTTCCCATTCTGACCAGAAAATCAGAGTTCTAACTTTTTACGACTGCTCTTTCATCTTCACCTAACACTTCATTTATAATGACTGTTTCATAATAACGGAAGCCATCAGTCCATCAGAAGAAAATGATCCATTCCAAAGGTATAAGTTCGATTAACTCGGATAATCGGGACTCTACTGTATCTGTATTTATATACATACATATATATATATATATATATATATATATATTTGTCATTGGGGGCAACACTAAATTCTGAAAAAGCAGAATTCCTGTTTTCTCGTTTTATCTTTTTTTTAATATATAAGTTATTAAGTTTAAACATTTGAACTATCTGGACAGAGGAACATCTTATGTATTTTTTTACGTATAGCCCCGTTCAACTTAATTTGTTAAATCTATCTGTTTGAAAATGGGTTTTTTTTTTCATTTTTGCAGACTAAATGAAGTTGAAAATAAAACTAAATATTTTAATTGCATGAATTTTTGTATTGCCAACTAAGCATATAGCCAACAGAGTAATAAAGTGCCCAAGCCAGGTTTGTAGTTATGAATTACGCCCGAAATAATGAATATTTTAATTGCATGAATTTCTGTTTTGCTAACTAGGCGTATAGCCAACAAAGTAAAAAAGCATTTTATAATTATTTTAAACAGTGAAGTCTAACGATTATATAACGGACATTCTCACAAGCTTTTGACTTTTAAGTCCCTTAATAATAATTTTTATTTTAGTACATATTCTTGTGGGTTTTTTTTTTAAATTTTATGTACTGGGGAACATTCTATTGCATGATTGCATAACAATATTAACGAGATAAATAAATTTTGGACGATGTTGGGGGTACAAATACCAGGAAAACTCTTATACCGTCCCGTGTCCCTAATGCTGATTTTTAAGTTTGGAGCTGTCTGTATAAAATTGTTTCAGTAAAAATAATTCGATGTAATTTTTTCCCGAAACTGGGGCAATTGTTTTATATAAATATTTATGCAAAAAATTAGCCTGCACACATTTTTATGGTTGATATTATTTTTTGAACTCTGACCCTGGGTTTCCTTACCATCCCTCTTGCTAAACTTATACAGAAAATCACTTCAGATGGAGCAACAGAATTTTTTCCAAGTTTTTTCTCATGCAGAAGTATGCTAGAGAAAGAATGTCTAAAATTATTTGACAGGAAATTTACTGCAGAATTTAAATCAGCATTTAAATATCAATTTCAAGCATCGTGGCTTTATTGGTAGTCTTACCGTCCCCAAGGTTTATTCCTGCATTTTTCGAGGTAAATTAAGTTTTCTTTAATTTAATCCAATGTAAATAACTGTTTCTAAAAATCATTGAACATTGTGGCTATCACTTAGTCTTAACATGATTTGCCTAAAAATAGTGGTAATTTTCTTTACCGTCTCATCCTTACCATCCCCTTTTTTTTTCATTACCGTCTCTTTTTTCTTATACCATCTACTTTTTTTTTTCCCTTCCGTCTCTTCTTTAACATCCCTTTAAGACAATGTTATACCAAAATTTTGTACTAAAAATACTACATTGTTATTATTTCTTATTTGAATGTCCTGTGTGTACTATGCAAATTCATTAAAAGTAAAAATTTAGAAGAAAATTGAAAATTATAGTGGTAAAATGGTAAGGAAAATTAAACTCGCAAGTTTAACTTAAACCTCAGTTAAATAAAAAAAAATTTCGCTGCTGATCATTTTTTCTTTATTTTGAATCATTAAGACATTCGTCTATCAGATTAAAATTTCATTTTAGCAAGTTTAATTTCACCAGATTTTTATTCCCGAAAGTGAAAAGATTCTGAGAATGCCCCATAAACGAAACAGCTCATTTCTGTTACACTATTTTTTAAATTTTGCATTTTTGGAATAAAATTATAATCTTTAATTTCTAATCTTTCCTTTTTTTACTCTGTTGGCTATACGCCTTGTTAGCAATACAAAAATTCATGCAATTAAAATGTTCATTATTTCGGACGTAATTCATAACTACAAAACTTATATCTGATGTATCTGAAAATTTTTCTCTGTGGATTTGCAAACGGCTCTTTCAATGATACAAACAGCATTGTTTTCGTACAATTAATATTCCATTTAATTGCAGTGTATAAAGCATTAATGTTGGGATTCGTGGAGCTAACAAAACAAGTAAAAACTAGAATAAATTTTGAAAGATTTAACATTACATTATTTTTAAATTTTACTATTGTTGGAGTAAAATTCTAATTTTTTAATTTGTGAATATCTAACTATGTATTTGAATTTCCTTGTTCCATATAGATTAACTTCATATTCTAACAAATTACATATCTATAAGTCTATAGTAAATTGGAATTCATTTTAAATATGATAAACTGTTATAGACACATCAAAAAATATTTTAAATAGAAAATACACTTAAATAAAAACGTACATCACATTTGTATTTCGATATGAAAAGAAATTTCTTGCGAGACAGAATTTTATTAAAGCATTGATTAACAACATACATAAAATAAGACAACCGCGTGCCCTTGTTGTAAGGTGGAACGATAAAGATAGATACTTATTTCAAACTTTATTGAATGAGTTAAAACGATTTATTCACTTTTTATTTTAAGAAAACCAAAAAAGAGCATAATACATGCTAGTTGCCTCAATTTGCTTTGTAATGTTGTTATTATTATTTATTTTTTTGTACTGCTTAACATTGTTTCTATTTCAACTGAATCCTAATGTTTTTCCGCTTCTATTCACTTCCTTTGAAGCATAACATTTCAAAGGGTGATTTTTGTCCTCCAAAACATCGATATTTTCTTTTCTTTCTCTCTGGACTGAGCTTTGGGCCTATTTTTCTGAAGGTGAACTTATGCTAATGAAGTATCGAATTTAGTGGTTGAAGAACCATCGACACATATCTTAGGAACGTTCTATAGGTACCTTAGAACGGGTCAAGCGGAAATTTTTTTTCTTTTAAAAAACATCAGAAAAAGTTAAGGTCTATGACAGCAAAACATCTGAAAGCAGACTGATTACTTGTCAAACGTTTTTCGCACACAAGTTGAAAATACGAAGTCGGTTGGAATTATGTATTTGTCTAATCAGTAACAATTGGTACCATATACCTAAATTCAGTATAAAGAGCTATTTAACTTAGGAGTAATGAAAAATTAAACTTGTGACTTGCTTAAACATAGATTTAAAGACTTTACAGTTAAAAATATTTTATATTATTTTTCTAACTATAGAGAACTTTCATTTATTTTTTCGTTTAATTTTCTTTAAACATCCCTTGATTTTTAATTCGTTATAATGGAATTTAACTGGTTATAACTGAATATTGAATATGTATATGATTTCCAATAGCAAATTGCTCATTTTAATTGAATTAAAATTGCATTTTTTACAAGAAGAAGAAAGAAATTTTATTTCTGACGCAAGTTACGAGAACTGATAAATTACTTCATTAAATATAAGTATATAATCGACATCCGTAACAGTACGAGCAGTAATTTTTACAAATAAATGAAAATATGTCCAGGCCGGGGTGGTTAATATCCGAACTCTAAACCCTTAAGCGTACAACACCTTTGGCCAAAGTCATATTTTTATTGAAAGTTAAATATTGATATAAATATTTGCAATTTGTCAGTTAATTGATTGACTGATTTAAGATGAATCCATATAATTTATTAAAGAAATAATTAAATGAAACAGATTTTTGTTGGCCCTTTATCTAAAAAAAAACTATTGCGTATTTTCAAAGTTTACCGTTCATTAAAAAGATCTTGATAAATTCATTGTTTAGTAATACAGTATGTTTCATCTACAGTATATTGTTAATACCCAAGATAGATTTTTTTTACTTTTCCATTGAGCAATAGTATTCAATGATCATAAATGATAATAGATTCAGATTTAACAATTTATATTTGCGTTTTTAAAATATCATTATCCAAATTAAATATGTGTGTGAATGGTATGAATCATTTAAAAACATTTATTAGAGTGGAACAAATTGTAAATTACCATAAATCT
This sequence comes from Maratus speciosus, assembly GCA_963932465.1. Classification (NCBI taxonomy): domain Eukaryota; kingdom Metazoa; phylum Arthropoda; class Arachnida; order Araneae; family Salticidae; genus Maratus; species Maratus speciosus. Next base: position 104,137,872 of record OZ010786.1, on the reverse strand, counting down.
GGATGGTTCTCTAATTCTTCTTATAAAAATGATATATATATTTTTAAATATATTAATTTCTATTTCTAAGCAATGTAAAACCGCAAGGAACCGTTTTTGGAAACAGAATAATATTTGAATCAACGTGAATTCAAATGCACTAATGTCAATGAACGCGTGCGCAGAAAGCGCTCATCTCGCAAAATTACTTGGCACTCTCCGACTTTCGCAAAGAGGTTGTACACTTGAGGATTTGGATATTAGTGGCCGGGCCGGAACCAAAGCCGCCTCAAGACTACAAGCCAAACACGAGGTTTCGTGACGTCACGACGCGGGGCTTAGATCAGCCGTGGAGAGCACATGCGTTATTTAAAACATATTAATTCTTTCCTCTATATTCCAATTTATTATCACAGCATATGGGGAAAAAATAAAAACTTATAGTTTACAGACGCTAATTAAGTGCTTTTTAATCAATTTCGATCACTCGAAACAATAATAATAATGATAACACAAAAACAAAATTTATGAAATAATATCACTGTGTCAGTCAAAATGGGCACTTAATTAAAGTTACATTAAAGAAAAATGGTTGGTTAATGAAAAAAAAAAAATGAAGTATTAAATTTAATTTAGTGAACAGTTTTCATTATTTATTCTACTTTGAAATTTACAAAAATATCAATTATCTATTTTCTATATATTCTAAAACAAGGCATTAATAAATATATGTAAGCAAAATCTACAAATATGTATATAATATATATATATACACCAGTGGCGTGGCGTGAAAATTTTCGGTGGTCATCGCAATTATTTAAGTTTGTGGTGAAAAATTATTAACTCTAAAATTCAATGGTTGAATGTTCAAAAAAGAAACTTTAAATCTTACCTTCACTTATACATGAACTCCAAATGTTCTGCTAAAACTGGATCGTAGAGTTTTAAAAGCTTATTAAGAGTTTTAAAATATTGCTTGGTCATCGCCGCATCCAGCGATGACCGGACGCCACGCCACTGATATACACATATATATGTAGTTTTAAACACATAGAAAGAATTACTTTGCTTTCAATTATTTCATTTTCAAAAATAAATAAATAAATACCAATATTCTGTCAATCAAAACCCACATTTAAAATTAAATTAAAGTGGATGAAAAATGATTGTTAAATGAAAACAAATTCAAGTTGTATGCTATTTTTATTATTCATTGTGGCTTGAAATTATACAATAAATATCCTATTAAATTTAGTGATTTGAAACATGCAAAGGAATATAATAAATTTAATATAAATAAATAGTAAAACTACAGAGTGCATGAAATTAGGTAACAACACAGATACATTTTTCTTACTGTAAACTTTACTTAGCAGAAATGGGTAATTTTCACATAGAATCGATTAAATTGAAAAAACATAAAGCGCTCATAATAAAACAAAACAAGGTCATGAAACAGAAAATTATTATTTTCTTAATTTTTGTATTATTTTAAGATATTATGCAAGGTACAAGCAATAGAGTTTTTAAAAAGTGTACTGAAACATTGTGAGAACAAAAGAAAGAAAGAAAACACTTTCATCAATTGGAATTGAAATATATATAATAGATTTTTTTTTTCATTGAAAAACTGTAAATAAGCCAAAATTCGGAAAAATCCGAATTTTGGAATCGCCGAGTGCCGAAGGATTCTGGATTTTGGACTTTGTACTATATATCATTAGAAAACTAATGATTTAAATTTTATTATAACAACTTAGTACTACATTGTTTTCAAAAGAAATTTTTCATACACGTTTTCCTCATAACGAGTCAAGTTAAAATCATTTATTTTGGACCGATTGGGGGTATTTTTTTTAGACACCTTATAACATAAATAGAAAAACAAATAAAAGTTTCCAAACAAGTACTCCTTTGCAACAAATCCGTGATTTTTTCTACTATTATTCTAGTAGTATTTTTTCATAAAGTTGTGACCATCTTTTTGTGATACCCTGTATACAAATGTAAATAGAATCTGGTACGAAATTTATGCATGCATACAATACGTATGAAGTTTAGCACTAACCACTTATGCATTATTCGCGAATAATTTCTACAGATAGATAAAAGGGGGCCCCAGAATGGTGCTTGCTCCGAGGACCTAGATAGACGAACTCGGGTCCTGACTACACAGAAAACTAAATTTATAATTATATAACAATAATTTTATTTATTGTTATTTTTAATCAAACGTTAAAAGTTATATAAAAACACACAAAATTTTTGCGAATTCGGAAGGGGGAGGGTGGATAAATTGTTTACATTCATTATAAACATAAAAAGATTTAGACACATCATTCCCATGTCTGCAATTGTCATGTATAAGCATGCACTGTGTAACAAATATTATAAAATGAATTTTTATTAAGAGTTTAAGATTACAAAACACCAATAAATTAGTATGTATATTGATCGGGCTTTAAAAGAAATAAACAAGGTAACAATGTTATGCATCCATAGAAATTATGATGAAAGTTTCTAGTACATTTAAATTTTTAAGTATGAAAATATCTATAAAAATACATAAATTTTGTATCATATTAAAGACCAATCAATTCTGCCTACAGAATAATCAGAGTTATTATTCTCACGACAAGTGTTTTCTAATAAAAGTCGATCATTAAAAGTCACTCTAATGAGAGAAATCAGAACAAATTACAAAGACAGGAAGGTGTGACAAGTTATACATTACATAATAATTAAGATTGCAATTAAGACTTTTGGCTGAAAATGTTTTAGCATGATTAGTATCCAAGAAACTCAGTCTGACATAAATTTCAGCTATCTGTTGCCAGTATTTCCGAGTAAATAAAGTCAGAAGTTTTAATCGAAATTATTGAATAGCAAGAAAGGTAAAGTTTAAACTAATAATATTTATGCTGTACTTACTGTATGCAAAATATCATCAGTTTTCAGTGATAAATTTCTGAGTAATAATAATTTTAAAGTTTTTTTTTACTAATTTTCATAAAATAAAAGAACTGATTAAAATTTGCACTTGAAAGTTTAACAGTTGAGGTAGAAAAATATGTCACATAGGACATTAAAATTTCAAGTGAATCGAATGAATAGCTTCCAAATTATGAGGCAAAATGTGCTGGCGCCAATAGAATTGTCTAGCAGATATTGAAATCAGATTATTTTGACAAATTAATAAAGGCTATAATTAAATAATGGAAACTTTATTAATCAATAACTTTTGAGATAATTCACCTATTACTACAATTCAAGCCCCAATTTTTAGAAAATTACGAGAGACAGGGAATGATGTAAGTCTCGACACGATCTTGTCATTTTTTCCATTTTAAATTATTGCTGTATTGAAACAGAACTAGATTAATAGCGTTTTTTTTTTAGACACGGAATATTACAACACGATATTTCATTAGGATTTACTAGTTAACTTATTTTAAACAAATTAAAAATAAAGTACATAGTGAACAAAAAAAGATAACTAGTACTAATAGTATATAAATAGTTAATTTGAAAATAAACTTACCTTAAAAAGAATACGTCCTTTGCTTCCGAATAAAAAACATGTTGTACTCTAATTCTAAACAGAGGAATACAAAATTCTCCTCGTTGGCGCCAGCCCCGGCTCGTTACGTCACATACGAGGGGGAAGGAAATTGTGTCTGGCTTGATAGTCTTAAGGCGGCTTTGGCCGGAACTCGAACATAGAACCTTTGGCTTTAATTAACAATGCTCTTCCGACTCAGCTAGCTTGACGACATTCCAGTCAACACAACATTCACCCAGAAACCATTTTTTAAGGACATCTGTCTGTTATTTGAATCAGCTCTACAGAATAAACCGCAGGTAAAGGAACTCCAATGAACTATGGATGCGTAATTACAATTTAATTACTTTTAACACGATCAACAGATTGTCCAGACCGGAACTCGAACCCAGACCCCGAGATGTTTCAAATAACAGACCAGATGTCCTTAGAAATACTTTCTGAGTGAATATTGTATTGACTGGGATGTCGTCCCGATAGCTCAAGTGGGAGAGCAGTGGCAATTAAAAACAGGTTCGGGGTTCGAATCCTGCCCTGGACTCATTTTCACTCAAATGCAAAACTACTACTCTTGTGATTTATTTATCAATATGTTGATTGTGTTAAAAATAATCAAAATGTAATTACGCATCCAATAGTTTATTGGAGCTCCTATACCTACGGGTTTTTTCTATGTCGAGCTGTTTCAAATAACAGACCATATGCCATTACCAAATGGTTTCTGGGTGAATATTGTGTTGGGTGGGATGTCGTCCAGATAGCTCAATTGGAAGAGCATTGCAATTAAAAATAAAAGTTCTTTGTTCGAGTCCCGACCTGGACACATTTTCATTCAGTTGGAAAAATTACTACTCTTATGATTTATTGAACTATCCGTTGATTGTATTAAAAACAATAAAGTGTAATTCGTAACTGTGATATTAAACCTCATAAAAAAAATCTATAACTTATTTATCTATAAACTTGCATTATTTTACTGTAAAAATTTTAAAGGTGTCAATTTACTATGAATTGAAATACATCATAAATATTGAATTAAAATTATACATAAATATATATAAATTACCTTTGAATCAAAATTTATTTTACAAGTTCATATAACGATGTTAACCAAAATTCTAAATGAAGGAGGCATGTAAAACTATACATTAATCATTATAAAAAAGTATTATAGTAAGCTAATCGGCATACAGAACCCACAATATACCAAAATAGTTATTAACTTGTTTTAACTTTTATTGACATAACGATTTTATCACTAAATTTCAAAATAATTTGAAGCTTACGAGGAATATTTTTTGAAATTTTCGCCAAGATCGACTACTGTACAGTTAATACATTATACTCATTATTTTCTAATGTCTGTAAAACTACTTTTACAGCAATAGTACTACACGTGCAGGGAGTTCATTTTTGATACTTTGTAACACTAATAAAGTTATAATAATAATAATGAAGTGAATAAGATTGGTAACTTGTCAAATCACTGAAAAATATTTTAGTCATTATTGTTAATGCACGATCTAATTATTTTGGACAACGCCGAAAATGACTGATGCATAACATCATATAGCATACTAAATTCAATACGATTGGGAATATTGGAAAACGCATTAATTGGAACAATACTTAAGAAAAGACCCACAAACAAACATCTGAGTACTTCTATAAGGCCTTGTACATGGACAATGTGCACCATTTTAATGGAGCATATGCTTAAATTAATGCGTGTATACTCTTTACTGTTAATTTTCATACATTTCTTGGACTTTTAAATGTTTTCTGAGCTTTTTGTACAATAATTTATTTGCTTTAATCTCCCAACAGGTATAATGGGTAACGTCATACATGGTCATACAAATAAAAATGAATTTAAATTGTACAATGTCTTTTAAACCGCCTCTAATATACATATATATCCTTAATGTAATTCTTTGTGTGACCGTTTTAAATGACTATAAATATTAAAGCATCATTCTCCATACAAAACATATTATTGCAAACTTCAATAACATATTCGAATTTCGTAGCAATTCAAGTATATGTGGGAAATAGTACATATTTCCATACATACAGACAGACAGACTCACCTAAATTATAAACACTTTTCAAATATAAGGGAAAAATAACTTCTTAATAACACCATAAAAAATGACCCAGGCCTTTCGAAAGAGCTTTGTCTTACTATTTCAGATACAAAGAATACTTACTGCCACTTTGTAAGCAGGAGCAAGACTCGAGACTCAGTCTTGCTCCTGCTTCCAAAAAGGGTGGCACGTGTTCTTTGTGACGGGAAAAGAAAAACAATGTTATTTCGAAAGGTCTAGCGTATTTTCTATTTTTTTATGGTGTTATAAAGAAGTCATTTTGCCTTTATTGGTTCACGCCAGTCTATTCAATATTTTAACTTTCCAAATATATTGAAAAAGGCTGATAATAGTTGTCGAACTCCATACGTATGATATCGAGAAAAAGAAAGATACTAAAGAAAATTAAAAAAATGACTAGTTGGATGTGACAATCCCAAAACTTTCTTCTATCTCATACATGTTAATACTTCCTGAAAAATGCAGCATAGCAGCGCCACCGGTTAGGTGATTTGCACCAAAATCAAATCAGCAACAACTTATGTCAACTTGTAATTGAACATTAAGTTTGATGAAAATCCGTTCATTAGTTTTTGAGATAGAGCTATTGCGGAAATCGTGAAAAGTTCAGCATAGCAGTGGCACCTATTGGGCAATTTATACCAAAAACTTATCAGGATCAATTTATAACAGGGACTAACTGAATCTGAAGTTTGATAAAAATTCATGCATTAGTTCTTGAGATACAGTTATTGCGGAAATCATGAAAAATGCAGCATAGTAGCGCCACCTGTTGGGTGATTTACACCAAAAACTAAACAGCACTAATTTATATCAAGGACTAACTGAATCTAAAGTTTGATGAAAATTCGTGCATTAGTTCTTGAGATAGAGCTATTGCGAAAATCATGAATAATGCAGCATACCAGCGCCACCTACTGGGCGATTTACACCAAAAAGTTATCAGCCCCAAATTATATGAAGGACTAACTGAATCTGAAGTTTTCTGAAAATCCAAGCAATAGTTCTTGACACACAGCTATTGTGGAAATCAAAATTATGCAGCATAGCAGCGCTGCCTGCTGGGCGATTTACGCCAAAAAGTAATCAGCACTAATCTATATTAGGGACTAACTGAACCTAAAATTTTATTAAATTCCGTTCATTAGTTCTTGAGATAGAGCGATCACAAAATTTGTGTCACATACAGACACACAGACAGTCAGTCTTACAGACTCACACACAGACAGACATTTTGTAAAAACATGTTTTTCGGTATCTCTAACCCCTAAACCGTGTAAATCCGTCGAAAACCGGAATTCGAAAAATTTCACGAATCTAATACTTTCTTCTTGTAAAGATAGAAGTAAAAATGGAGAGTTAAAACCGTATTTGAGTCATTGAAGTTAATTACATGCAGAATTGGAAGAGGAAATTAATTGAATCATATGTCCATCTCTCATGTTACTGCGTCGGCCTTCTGAGGAGTTTAGGTATTGAAATCGAGCAGATTCAATTTATGTTCGCCGATAGCAGCTAAATTATTTTTCACGTGTAATGAAATTTCAAGAACGTTTAATAGAAAAAGAGTGTTTTTATTAACTTATATTTATCATTTGAGAAGTTTCGCATCGTGTATTATTCTTCGTAAATTTTGTAAAATTAAAAGTGCTGGAAACGTACAAAAATAATTTCGTATATGTTAGAATTTTGTATTAAAAATTTGACAATATTTATGAGAAGTATGAAATTTTCTATTCGTTGCAGATGTGGAAAAAATACCTTTCAGTATTTTTTTTTTTTTAATATTCTAAATTTTAGGTAGATTTCGTATGAAATACTACCTATTGGGATCGTTCCTATGTTGGAATTTCTGAAAAATTTTTGTAGATCTACACCGATCATGACTCCTAGAACCCAAAACCACCCTCAGTAAAAAACTTTATATATCTATCTATCTATCTACCTATGTATCTATCTATCTATATATATCACTTTCTTCTGGACACGATAACTTTTGTAATTCTGCACCAATCTCTTCCAAACTGATACATAAAATCAAAGGGCATAAAATCTCGGTCAGGTTCGTTAATGGGCAAAATCAGACCAAGGGGATGGAAATAGGGAGGGGTTTTGTGAAAATCGAAAACCCCCCATAACTTCTTAATTTTTGTACATATCAAATCAGTTTAAAGTTTTTATTACTTCTAAAAATAGGGCCAAAATTTTATGTGCCACAGATTTTTGATAAAGTTAAAAATGGGCTCAAGGGGCGCAAAAAATAGGGTTTTTGGGAGAAAAAAATTCATAACTTCGTCAATTCTCAAGATATCAATTCCAATTAATTTTATTATAAATTCCCTTAATATTATCTACAACTTTTATATTCACAAGTTTTTGATAGGACCAATTCGTACCGCAAAAAAAATTAAAAACGAAAACAAAAAGGGGGTTTGAAGAAGTAAAAAATCCATAACTCCGTCAATTCAAAAGATATAAAATCCCCATGAATTTATCATATATCTTCTTAATATTGTCTACAACATCTATATAGACAAGTTTTGGATAGGTCCAATTCTTACAGCAAAAACAAATTAAAAATACATAGCGGTTGAAGAAAAAAAATCATCTAAGTAAGGATGTATTCAAATCCAAACTGCGTATTTTCTTACTCATTTTACAATTCATTTTTGCTCTCAAAGGCTTCAATTGGTACGTTTTCTTACTCAGAAACTATATAATGTACCGTAATGGTCGATTTTTTGATAGAGGCAGAATATATTTTTAAAAATGCTGTTAAAGTGGGCATTTTGAACCGAATTTCCCGAAGCGGATTATGTTGGAAAAATCATTGCATTAAGGATGCACTCAAATCCAAACTGCTTATTTTCTGACTCATTTTTAAATTCATTTTTGCTCTCAAATGCATTTATTTGGTAGATTCGCTTATTCAGAAATTATATAATGTACCTCAATGATCGATTTTTTGAAAGAGGCAGAATATATTTCAAAAAATTATGTCAAAGTGGGCATTTTGAACGGAATTTCCCGAAGCAATTGTGTTATCACTTTCTTCTGGGCACGATAACTTCCGCAATTCTGCACAAATCTATTCCAAACTGATACATAAAATCAAGGGACATAAAATCTCGGTCAAGTTCGTTAATGGGCAAAAGCGGACAAAGCGGATGGAAATAGGGAGGGGTTTTGTGAAAACCGAAAAAAACCCATAACTTCTTAATTTTTGTACATATCAAATCAGTTTAAAGTTTTTATTACTTCTAAAAATAACGCCAAAAATTCATGCATCACAGATTTTTGATAAAATTTAAAATAGGCTCAAGGGGCGCAAAAAATAGGGTTTTTCGGAGAAAAAAATTCCTTACTTCGTCAATTCTCAAGATATCAAATCCAATAATTTTATTATACATCTCCTTAATATTATCCACAACTTTTATATTCACAAGTTTTTGATAGGACCAATTCGTACCGAAAAAAAAACGAAAAAAAAAGAAGGTTGAAGAAGAAAATTTTTCATAACTCCGTCAATTCACAAGATATAAAATCTCCATGAATTTATCATATATCTTCTTAATATTGTCGTCAACATTTATATAGACAAGTTTTTGATAGGGCCAATTCTTAAAGCAAAAACAAATTAAAAATACATAGCGGTTGAAGAAAAAAATCATCTTATTAAGGGTGCATTCAAATCCAAACTGTCTATTATCTTACTCATTTTTAAATTCATTTTTGCTCTCAAACGCATCCTATTGCTAGATTCTCTTATTCAGAAACTATATAATGTACAGTAATGATCGATTTTTTGATAGAGGCAGAATGTATTTCAAAAAATGATGTCAAAGTGGGCATTTTGAACAGAATTTCCCGAAGCGATTGTGTTAGAAACGAAAAATATTGCCCTACTGAGAAAATAATGGTTTATTAATCAAGTTTTAATTAATTGAAAGAAAAATAAAAACACAGGTCGCTTATAAATCTTTTCAAAAATCACGTCAGCATGTTTCATATTCTTTTTTATTAAAAATTAATCTGAAAATGTGCCGGAAAATTTTGAGTTGTTGAGTATGGAAAAATATTTTTTTAATATCGCCTTAACATGATTCTGATAAAACCAGCTATTTTATAAAAAAGGAAATATAAACTCGTCAAAAGCAGACAGATAAAACTGTTAAAGTGGATTTATATCTAATAATGATTTAGTTTTTGTTTGTAAAATTAGTATACTTAACTTCGAAATCTACCTCTGCCTGTAGGCCGGGCCGGCAGGGATTTTTTTGTAATTATTTTTTCCATGTTTAAAATGATGTGTTCTAACATCTGAGAAAATATTTTTCAAATCGGAGTTCTTAAATCACAAAGGATTAAGCTGCCAATGCTCTGTCGACTGAGATATCCTGTACAAATCTGGCACATGTAATTCACCCAGATAACCTTGGTGATTATCTCATCTGGTGTGATATCTGAATCAGCAAACATAATAAATCGCAAGCAATGAAATTCCAAGAAAATATTGGAGACGTAATTACACTTTATTAATTTTAACACAATTATCTCAATTGCTAAATAAATCCCACTAAATGTAATTTTCCAATTTGGTGAAAAGTGTCTCCAGGTCGGGATTCGAACAGGGGCCCTTTTTGGCTTAAGCTGCCAATGCTCTGCTAACTGAGCTATCTTGGTCAAATCTGGCTGAACACATTTTCACTCAGTCAGAAATTTACATTTCGTGTGATTTATTTGCCAATTAAAATAATTGTCTTAAAATTAATAAAGTGTAATTATGTATCCAACGTTGTCTTAGGATGTCATTACCTGCAATTAATTCTGTTGAGCGGGTTCAGATTTCAGACCAGATGTTATTATCAACAAGGTTCTCTGGGTGAATCGTGCCCTCCACAGGATAGCTCAGTTCTGTAGAGGATTGGCATATTAAGTCACAAAGGTCCCTGGTTCGAAAGTAGGCTTGAACACTTTTTCCTCCAGCTAGAAAATAACATTTCGCGTAATTTATTTACCAATTAAAATAATTGTCTTAAAAATAATAAAATGTAATTATGTATCTAACGTTTTCTTGGAGTTACATTACCTGCGATTTATTCTGGTGAGCTGATTCAGATATCATACCGGATGTCATAATCAACAAGGTTATCTGGGTGAATTGTGCCCACCAGGATAGTTCAATTGGTAGAGCATTGGCATATTAAGCCCCAAAGGTCCCTGGTTCGAAAGCTGGCCTGGACATTTTTTCACTCAGTTAGGAAAATATATTTCATGCAATTTGTTAATTACTCGTTTATTTACTTTCCGTATAAAAATTTACTTTCAAAATTTTCTATTAATAAATCAAACAGGTGAAACTAATCTGCTTTAAGATTTAACGGTAGAGAGGCGTGACTTTTGTATATCCTAATAATATTCACAAACGACTAACGATAAAATCAACTCTTTCACACAACAACAATTTCAACAGTATCAAAATCTGAAATAAAAAGAAAAGTGCCCAGTGAAACTAATGGCATTGAGCTCACAGGCTATCCACACTAATTGTATATGATAGAATAATTCCGGGATTTATGCTGCATATTTTTTTAATTTGTGTATAAAGTCCCATGGGGGACATAAACTAAAAAAAATCATGCTGTGCTAGTTAATGTTAAATATACAAAACGTGTATTGCGACAAAAAAATTCAAAACAAATAATTAATATTTTTTAACAATTTTTTTTCTAAAACATTACACTGCGGCGCGTCACCCGTACATTCAGGATGAGACGCCGCACTTGTGCGGTAGTTGTGCCGCGCTTTGTCATAGAACAGAATGAAATTATAAATAAAAAATATAAAAAAATATATTCATATCTGGACAATAATTAACTATGTAATAACAAAAAGAAACTAAATGAGTACAATGAAACTTACTACAGTCGTTCCCGTTTAAACGAATATTGACGGTTCCAGAAATAATATTCGATTAGGCGGGGTATTTGATTAAGTGGGGAATCATAACTGTAATATTTAATGCGTAATAAAAAGGTAAAAGAACCATCTATGGTATATTTCATTAACAGCATAATAAATCGTTAATAGAATAACTTAAACTAAAATAAATACAAATGCTAATATAAAGTAAATAGGTATTAATTTAATGTCAGTACATACATTTATATGGTTTACATCACAATGCAGCTCGTTTGAATTTGGTCAAAACATTGATACTTCTAATTTACGTTACTTATATTGATTTAAAAAAATCGTTTAAAGTGGTTTCTTTAAGTGGGATCTTAATGGAGTAAATATTGAGTTATTTTTCGAATGAGTGCAAAATATCACAATTAACATCTCGAATCTCGAAGTGACGCCGCATTGCCTGGTTAACAGCAAGAAGTGATGTGAAGGGATCAAGGTGGGGAAATCATTTAACCTGTCCATTATACGCCTGCTGGTCGAAATCATTGTAGGAAGAACTGAAAATTTGTTTTCAGTGTAAAGGAACTAAAAATGACAAAAGGTGAAAGGAAATTCCAGCTGAAACGTGCTTTCCGCGCCTATTTTCAAACATCGGTCACACAGTTGTTATTCGATTAAGCGAGGACGTTAGTAAAAGGTATTTGGTTTAAGCGGGGGAAAATAGCATAGAACCAATAGGAATAAATTCGGTTCCGGAGGATTCTATTCAAATAAGCGGGTAATTCGATTATCCGTGACCCGATTAAGTGGGGAGAACTGTAGTAGAGTCAAATTAATAATTGTCTGCCTACTTTCACTATTAAAATTATTGACTTATTTTTTTTCCATTGAATTTTAATTGTTATTTCAGCAACAACTTAACATCAATGTATTAGAAAGGGAGAAGAAAAAGTGAAATAGTGTTTACATAATTTATTTGTTAATAGACATGTTTTTTCGACAGCAAGCTACACAAAAAGTGCCGAAAAAGCACAGTCTTTATGTAACCACATTTGACACATGTTGCAACGAAGCCAATTACACTTCCTCTTTTTACCCGACTGAAAAGAAGGGTTATGTGTTTCACGCGTATCTGTGTATGTGGATTTCTTTATGCCCTCGAAACATCCCAATGGCTGGATGGATTTCAATGAATGAGGTCTCTATCGATTCGTCTTAATCGCCCGATGGTTATAGGATAGGTTTTGTTTTTATAAATTCAAAATGACGGCCGTAAACTACAAAATGGCGGTAGAGGCAAAAAAATTTTTTACGTACCCTATTGAGTGGCATATCATTGGATAGGTCTTTCAAAATGAAGACAATGTTTCATTGACCATTTTGCAGTCAGAAGCTCTGTTTAAATATTACACAACCTGGAAGTTATGTACTTTGGATCTCTACCTTTACTGTAACTCTAACCTTCATAATGGACATCTATAAGCCTCATCAAAACAGTGTTTGAAGATAGGAACTAATAATTAAACACAACTTAAAAGTCATCAATACAAGTAAATAAAAAAAAAGGTAAATCATATAAAAAATAGTTTCATATTGATGAGAAATAATTAATTATTTCGCTTTTTACGCAGTCGGGTTTTTTGATTTTTTAAATTTAATATATTTTTTGAAGTAGTTTTCTAAAAATTCCTTGCAAAGAACGTCTGCGTCACGCGTGATCCAACTTTCCATTATTATCATCTGGGCTTGCATTTTTCTTCGCCTTCTTACTTTTTAATTTCCCCTTTTTCTCCTTTGATGTAGTAAACTTTATACTGTTTGGACATTCATCAATGTCTGATGGGCTGACTCCTCTACCTGAATCAAAATTAAATTTTCTCTTGGTACGTTTTGTATCTTTTTTGTTAATTTTCTTACATTTTGGAATCTTTTTTTTCCAAATTTACATTAAGTTGTTTCCAATTGTCAATAGAGGTTAAATTTGCTCCCGTTTTCTTAATTCTGTGCTTTCTGTCCCCTGACTAAGTCTCGGAATAGGAGATATTTTATGTAGGTGATGGTGGTTTTACACTGCTAGTTCCAGGTTCTGCAGGCTTTAAATTGATTTGAGATGTGTTGATTAGCACTTTACGTGAACGGTTTTGCCTCCCTTTGCGTTGTGTTTTCTGGTGCGTGCATTTCACTATCCGCTAAAGCAGAAAACAAATAATCTGGGAGAGCGTTGTTGTTGAAAGGAAAGATCCCAGTGGCTTTAAAGTTACTAGTAGCATTGCCGACAGTTGCCGATTTGTTCCAAGCATCGCAAATTAAAGAACCTACCCGATACTGAGTCAATCTACGCCCAACATTCTGCATTAAACTTTACGGATACTGTTGTCATCGTAGGCTTACACCTTCTTTTCTTTTATAAAATGTGCGCATTTCTAATAAAATCTGCAAACAAGTTTAAAATTTATCTGGTTTTGAAAAACAATATTTCATTTAAACACAAGACGTTAAAATGCAAAATCATTACAATTACTATTAACGACTAATAACATGCCTAATTTGGTTAGTCTGTGCAAAAAGAAAGGGAAAAGTTAATAACACTTTATCATTCCGTACAAAAGAAACTGCGGCATGTATACCGGAATTGCAGTGTGGCATGTATCCCATTTTGTATGGAACAGACGTCGCACATCACAGTTACCTACCCACTCTAAGGAAAATGGCGTAACCATACACAAAGTACTCTACACAAACGCTACACTTAGTTTTGACTTCGAAATCATGCATGCATTTAGAAATTAGCATATGAAAAGTATTTAAGCACAACGTGTTTAAAAGTTTGGATAGTGAAATGATGCGCTTACGTCAAAATAAGGATTGTACATGTACAGCTACAAGCAAACATCGAAATGGGATTCACGATGTACACTGATTAAAACAATCTTATTGCGCAACTATACTGCGCGTTTGACTGCCATCTATCGATAATTACAAGGAATACAAGGGGTGCGGCATCTATCCCGGACGCGGCGACTCTCCCGGAGTTGCCCTACTCTTATTTCAAAGAATAAAAAAAAGCAGCGTTTTTTTTTTTTTTTTTTTTTTTTTTTTTTTTTTTTTTTTGTTTTTTTTGTTTTTTTTGTTATAATATAAACCAATATAGTTCGAATGAGAAAAAAGAACCTCCAAAACTAATCAGGGAAACTCCTTATCAGAATAAACTTGTATACCAAATTTGAAGCAAATCGGATAATTCTGCATGAAATATACCCATTTAGCTAAATTAAGAGTTAGGGAAACTCCCAGTTTCCCTCCCCCTTTATACTTAACCAATGAACCTCCAAATCTAATCAGGGAAGCGCCTTATTAGAATAAACCTGTATACCAAATTTGAAGCAAATCGGATATTTCTATCAAGTGTTATTGCGTTACGTACGTACATTCGAACATACATACAGAACCTGCGGGCACATTAGCTCTCCAGGCTTTGATAACCTGTGAGCTAAAAAAAGATTCAAAACTTTAAAGAAAATTTTTATTTCGTTTATGTTTTAGAAAAATTGTAGCAATGTAAAAGAGGTGTGATAACTCTTGAAAAGTTCGACTTTGAGGAAAAATCAGTGTGAACCTTTTTCCTACAAGCTAAGAGACCGCTGAATTAAAATAACGTCGAACAAATTATTTCTACGAAATAGTGTCAAAAAACTATACATACTTATCCATGTTAAAATACCTCGCTTCTCAAGCAACACCTCGCTTCATCAGTCACATCATCTTAATAACGGTTTTGTTCTAAACAACAACAGATTATTTTTAACAATAGAATAATAATTCAGTTTAGGCCTTCTAATTGATTGTAAACTATACCTTAAGTTTTCATTCAAAATCTTAGTATTTTGTGTTGTAACGCTTAACGTAAGCGTGCGATTTTTTAGGTCGTCGATCGTATCATACTCCATTTAATTGGAATCTTCTGCAATTGTTTTCTTTAATGTACATAAGAGTTGTTTTAAGTATTTCTAATCATATTCAGTTATTTTCTTGCTGTATTATACAATTTATTGATATAGATAAAAGGACATTGTTGGGGAAAGATTACTAAAATATTCTATTGATACATATGCTCTAATTAATTTCCCATAAAAAGTATAATAAAGTTGACATTCGTATTAATATTTTGAATTTTAAACTTTGTATATATAGGGTGGTCCAGCTGTTGATTCTTTTTTGAACTATGAATATTTCACAGGTTATTTGTGTCAGCTTTCATGTACGAACTGTCAAATGTATGCCATTTGTAATTACGTATGCTAGTAGGAGAGCTGTTGAACATTTTTGAGTAGGTATTTAAGGCACCCTGAAAATATGTGCAACACTTCTTTTGTAATGCCTGAATACAAAATCGAATGTCTGGCTGAAGGATCGTGGCCCAAAAACTGTGCCAGACAAAAAATGGCACTTGACACGTGTCTGGCACAGTTTTTGTGTCGACTAAAGTGTCTGTCATTTTCAAAATATTTTTTTCTAAGCATAAATATTATTCTGTCTCAATCTCAGCGTGCCTCAAATACCTTTTTTGGGTAGTCAAAAAATGGCACTTGACACGTGTCTGGCACAGTTTTTGGGCCGACTAAAGTGTTTGTCGTTTTCAAAATATTTTTTTCTAAGTATAAATATTATTCTGTCTCAATCTCAGCGTGCCTCAAATACCTTTTTTGGGTAGTAAAAAAAATGGCACTTGACACGTGTCTGGCACAGTTTTTGGGCCACGATCCTTCAGCCAGACATTCGATTTTGTATTCAGCCATTACAAAAGAAGTGTTGCACAAATTTTCAGGGTGCCTCAAATACCTTCCCTAAAATGTTTAACACCTCTTGGACTAAGCCATTTGTAATGACAACACCGTGGAACGGCACACACTGCTCGCCAAACCATCAACTTGTTGAACGAGAAATTTCCAGATCGCGTAATTTCAAGAAATTCTGATGTGAATTGGTCGCCAAGATTGTGCGATTTAACCCCAACGGATTATTTTATTTGGGAGTGTCTGAAAAGTAAAGTGTACAGCAATGCCCCCCGTACAATTCGAGACCTCAAACGCAACATCCGGGCTGAAATTTTGGCCATGGATCTGCTCACTCTGGGAAAAGTCATCGAAAATGTTGATGTTCGGATGATATGGCATGTAAGCGGAGCCGCGGTGGCCACATGTGCGATATTGTATTTCATACATAAATGGCATGGATCCACCTTCCATGTTCAATAAAGAATTTCGATTTTCACTCATAAAAAAATGCGTTTTCTTTCATAATAAAAAAAGAACCAACAGATGTACCATCCTGCATATATATATATTTCCATACTTAGGTTAATTTCACAAATCTAAAAACAAGAATTAAAAAAAAAAAATGCAATTTAACAAATTACAACAACCATTTGGAAAATGATTTTTTCAAAGACTAAAATTTAAGGCATAAAAAATCACACGGAGTTGATCCTACATTACGTACACCATGAATTAAACATTAATAGTGTTATTACAGGTAAAAATTGCAAGCGACAAAAATCGCCTGCGACTCATCAGATTTCCTGAAACTTACGTATTATCCAAGCATTTCATTGGCTGTTCGGGAAAAGGCTTTTGCATCGTAGAAATCTGACGACCTATTTTAAATGAAATTTCATTCTTAAACTTCTAAATATCCCACACTATTACTTTTTACACCGCCGTATAGAGAAAAAAAAATGTGCTTTTAAATGCAATTTGTTTGAAAGCTGTATCTCAATTTGTTTCTGAGTTATTATTATTTTATTTTATTTTTTTTAGTTTTTATTACTTTTTGTCATAGTGGCAACAGAAGTAACCATCTCTGTTGAAAGTAAAGGGAAAGTACAGTTTACTGTATAGACCAATCAGAAAACGAATAAAATGGGGATTCAACCAATAAAAAGCTTCAGTTATGCTTTTGATTTCCTACCCTGACGAGGACAATAGCCATTTTTCCAAATGGTTAAAAAATTTCCAAGGCAAAAAAGCCTTCAAAGAGTCTATGTTTTACCTGATATTGGAGCACAGCACAGGTGATCATTATCCCAGTAAAGGGGAGGGGGCGGTATTTCTAATTTTCATTACTATGTGGTCGTTTTCGCTATGCAAAGGAAGGCAACTTAAGCATTCAGGTTTCGTACATTGATAACATAAATTTTTAATTTTATTTCCGTTTCTAGAAATACATTTTTGACCATTTCTCATATAATTTCACTTCATAATTATAGCACCCATTTACACATGGGATTCAAAGTTTGAAATGGATTTGAAGGAATTTTTCATTTGAATTGTTCACATACAAAATATCACATGCATCGGTTTCTTACAACTATTTTTAGCAGCCTCTCTAAAGTCAATTTAATTACTGTAACCACCCACACCTCCATAGAAATCGATGTACAGTCGTGGAAAAGAAAAAGTAAACACCCCCTACATATCAGCAACAAATTATTGTAGGAGAAAGTTACTGGTACCGAACGATTGGAAATAAAGCCTACTTTTAAATGTTGGATATTAAATTTGCTTAGGGGCTATCTACATAATAAAATGAACCCAAACTTTATTTTTTCAATAGTAATATACCCAAATTTGACACCATAAATAAATTTTACACGCTTGAATTACCCTAAAAACAAATTGTCATGAAACTCGTACGATTAGTTTCACAGAAATGAATTATTTCAAAATGAGTCTATTTTAGGGGCTGTATCCAAATTGAAGTTCGGTATACGATTGTTGAAATGCTACAAAATGACTATGTCACTTCTATTAATGTATTATTTATTGCCACGGTAAACATCTCACTCGCTTAACGTGTTTCGACTATTGCCAGTCCAAATGTTTCATTCAAATGAGTAAAATATATTTTTTTCCAATTTATGCTTTTCTGGACATCATAGACCTAGAGATCTTAAACCGTCATTTTGACGTTTTTTACTCATAATTCGAAAACTATAGTGCGTCTCAAAAATATATGGACAGGCGATTTTTTGAAATAACAGTTCAAAAAATGAAGTCATAATCACGAAAAAAATAATAAGCATATGGAATTATAATACAAGTTTATGACAACAAAGAAATGCAGTATAGGTTATACAGAATTTTTGTAAAAAAAATAAAAATCAAAATAGGCTGTCTCAAAAATATATGGACTTTTCGCGTTTTTTGCATTTAAATTCGAATTTTGGATCCGTTCCTTTGAATCATCTTGAAAACCGTATCATGTAACCGTATCAAGTTCTCAGACTAGTGTTTGGAGAATGTGTGGCTGTAAAGAGAACCAATTCTGCCCCACGCTTTGCTTTAATTCCTGAATAGTAAAATTGACGACCATGAGCATATACATCTCGTGCAAGTACTCCCCAAAGGTTTTTAATTGGATTTAGGTCTGGGCTGATAGCTGGCCAGTCTATAATAGTTACTTGATTCTGCGTAAACGAAGCTGTTGTTGAATGACAGATGTGAATTGACGCATAGTCCTCTTGGAATTTTCAGTTATCCCTTCCAAAAATGTTTCCAAATGGAAGTAGATTGCTTTTAAGGACATTTTAATAATCCTCTGAGAACTGTTGACCATTAAGAGAAGCAATATCCGTTGTTCCATTGAAACAAATTGCGCCCCACACCCTGAGAGAATCCCCTCCTTGTTGTCGACAAATGAACTCCCGAAATTCTCGTCGCAGATCATGCGGATGGTATGCCCAGCCATCAGGGCCATCCAAATTGGTTTTGTTTTCGTCACTGAAGAAACGCTTAACAATTCATCTTCCCAAGGCTTGTGTTTTTTAGTTCAAAGAACACGTGCATTTCTATGGTGCACTTTCAGCATAGATTCCGCGCACATTCTGCGATATTTATGAATTTTGCTTGCCCGTATGGAACGGTGAACAGTAGATCTCGTAATAGGAAAAGCTAAAGTCTTCGAAATTTCACGAACAAACTTCTTTTGGGTTCAAACTGCTCGAAAAATCTATCTGTCTTGTCGTATAGAATTGCTTTTTTTGGTCGACCTGAACGTTGTTTTGCAATCGCATTGTCACTTTTTGATAAAATTTCATAAATTCCGGATCTGTTACTCTTTATTTGTTTAGCAATATCAGAAATTTTAACATTTGAGTCTTTAATCGCCAAATTTTAGCTATATCAGCAGCAGAGAATTGAACGTTGCGATTCATTTTCCCACTATTCGATAATTGAAGAATGAGCAGTGATTTTATATTTTGCAGTGGGTACTTCACATGTACAGAACGCAGAAAATGCAAATTCTTTTGATACGGTGGAAATAAAAGCAATTCTCTTCCTTGTTCATATATTTTTGGGACAGCTTATTTTGAATTTAATTTTTTTATAAAAATTCTGTAAAACCTATACTGTATTCCGTTGTTGTAACAAACATATATTATGATTCTATATGCTCATTAATTTTTTCGTGGTTATGGCTTCATATTTTGAGCTGCTATTTCAAAAATTCGCTTGTCCATATACTTATGAGACGCACTATACCTGGAAGAAAAATTTGAAATTGAGAATTTGCATAAAGCAGGACATAATAATTATACATCTATTAAAAAAAAACTAGGGGATCGTACCCGGGCCTCCTGGGTTAAAGAATATAGGAGAAAACATTTTTTTTTTTTAATTGAAAACTAATATTTTTTTTTTTATGTGCAATAAATTTTTCATATTGCCCACTTACATTAAAAAAGCATTTTTCATATGGAAAATATGAATTATACAATCAAATAAATTTTTGAAATTTATCAAAAGCGATATTTTCTTATTAGCCGCATGCTAAGAGTTATTTGACCAAGATTTTGCTACTTATGGCATCCTTTTATATTCTGATAATTTCAGAGCTTATATATGTCTGTTAAATTTGTGTTTTATTTATATTATTTTATTTATTTATTCATAGGGAAGTTTTTTTTTAATGGATATTAGCCGTAAGAAAATGATGAACTCTTTATTTTGTTTTAAGGACAAACGGATTAATCTTTCGTAATCGAGCTCCGCGCGATATAGATAAATTTTAAAATATTTCATGCTTTAAAATTGTTTTTAAAACCATAGACAATCTCAATATTATTCTTTTATTTGCTTATAAAAGAACTAATTTCGTTAATTTGTCTTTCACAAATATGTTAGATTGGTGGGGGTTATTTAATATTATTCTTTTATTTGTTTATAAAAGAAGTATTAATTTCGTTATTCAAAAATAATCAGAAACAAATGCTGGAAAATGTTTGTTGTTTTATGTGCAAAATGTTTATTATTATTACGTTTGAAACCGGCAGGTGATAAGATAAACTTAAAATAAAATCATGCTCAAAAATTATTTTAGAAAATATAATACATCAGTCAATTAAGATACAGTTTTTAAACAAATTGCATTTGAAAGTAAATCTTTTTCCCTATGCGACGAAAATTCAAAATGTACGATGGTCAGAAGATTAAAAAATTGCAGTAGCAAAAATTTCAAGACCGAAATTTGGTCGTTAAGTGTTGCCACTCGCAAAATGACATCAGCGTTGCGCACAGATACGTTTGTTCTTTATAATATAGATACTTAATCAGTAAAATATAATAAAGATCAGTTATTAGGATGTGGTTATCAATTGAGGCTCTTATGCTTGGTATTCTTGAATGAAAAACAACAATTTTCATCTTCTCAAAATTTGCATACGCACTTCTCATATCCATATTCATAATTTTTTTTTAATTTGTATTTTGCTTGATCATTTAAGAATCATTTTAAGACAAAACTTGAAGTCACGATTGTCAGCAACATCTTTTATGTGAACAGACGCACTCGTTACTTGAGATTCTAATCTCAATTCCGGAGAGTAAAAATTTCCGTAGTTTATGTTTTTCAGACGCATTTGTGTTAAAATGTTTAGTTTTATCTAATAAAATGATCGTTTTCTTTTAAATATGACTTCATTTTCACTTAAATAAGCATTTCGCCTAGTGTCTGAAACTTAGTATCAGTAATCATGCAGAAGGAAAAACAATATAGAAAATTTCTGAGGAAAAATGTGTGTTTTCAAAAGCTGTATGTCATTTTCCGTTATTGTGCCCCTAATATAATACTGCTCCTAATGGGATTTTGCGATACTAAACCCTATACAACAATTTTTATCAACAATTTTGAATTTTTATCAGAAAATAGGATGAATAAAGATAAAAATAACTCATTATTTCTCTCTTGTCTGTAGTTTGGTTTGGTTTGTGTTTATGACGGCCGATTATCAACACGTGGGATATAGGCCCTGGGGGGGTGCCCTTCGTGGGGGTCTTTCTAAGGGAACCTAACCCGTATTTACGCATGGGAATCCACGGTTTCGAAGAAAACCACGAAAACTCCAAAACGGTTAGGTCGACGGGCGCGATTGGGTTCGAACAAATCACCTCCCGTCTACCAGCTTCGAGAGCAGAACCTCTCAGCCACTGGTGGGGCGCCTCTCTTGTCTGTAATAATGAAAGCTATCTAATTTTCACCATTTTGAAGAAATTTCATAAAATGCTTTTAAAATTAAAATACAGTCGGACCTCGTTATCCCGACACGCGGTTCTCACGTCACTCCGCTTATCACGTCGATTTTTCAAAGTCCCGATTTTCCGTATATGATTTTAATGTAAATAAACTCCGGATTTCACGTCGTTGAATAATTTTCAACTAGGGATTTAAGATTTAAGAAAATTGTCCATTTTCCATAATCCATCTTATAAGCACAGAAATTAAGCGGTAAGAAATGTCTTTTCACAAAAGTGACTAAAATACTCATAGAGATAAATGAGAAAATTTACTTCAATCTCTTATCTGAATAAATAAAGCCACACACTATAAATGACCCAAATAGACGTATCAGTCTACTCGCGGTCTTTTTGTTCTGCTCAGGCGTCGCTTTCTTGTGGTTACACAGCGTTTTTCATTCGACTAAAACCGGAGCATTGCATTGCATTGAAACGATCAGAAATTATCTAACATCCATTTCTGAATTGTAGGTAGGAAGCACATCTAGGTATAAGTAAACTTTAATTCATCAAAATTTCATGTAACAATAACAAAAACAAGTCGCCATAAATCTGATTTTTATTCTTTTCAATTTTGTTTTTGTGTTTATTATGTTTTATTATAATGTTTTATTGTTTAAAACTTCAAAAACAGTTATGAATTTAAAATTATCTTAAATTAACTTAAAATACAGCTTTTCATAAACATTTTTTTCCAACTCCGGTTACCGCGACACTCCGCTTATGCCGACACTTTTTTCTGGCCATTAGAGTGTCGGGATAACGAGGTTCGACTGTATAAAAGTGGGGATATTAAAAAAAAAGGATAGTGCGATCACATCTAGAAATGAAGAGCTTTTAGTTTAAAAAAAAATATTAGTAAAATTGGTTCAGCAGAAAAATCAGGGCAGATGACTAAAAAACACACTTGTGTCTTAAATATATATTTTATATAAAATTAGGAAAAATTAAATTAAGCAAATTATGTTATTTTGATAAAATTATAGTAGAATGTCCTAAGGAATAGCATTAAAATTTTATTATTCGAGAGAATTTTGGACAAAAACTTCAGGAACATAATATTATTTTAATCCGCGAATTATTCGTTTGCTTGTCTAACTCGGCGAAAGAAATCCATCCAGGCGAGAATCATCAATTTCTGTAATATAAATCGCTATTATTTGCATGTCACCTCTCTTTTATAAAGACACTCTAAATTTTTGTAAAACATTGTGTTTTATCAGTGTGTGATTTCGATTACATTATTTTCGAAAGTGAAGCATTTTCACCTGTGAAGAATTTCAAAGCAGCTGGTCTGTGAAAATGACGCACTTCTACAAAACATAATTCAGGTTTAAGAATTAAAATACACGCTTTTTTTATAAAATGACGTCATTTTCATTCGGTAAAGCAATCCACTTTTACAATCCAGTTTTAAACTTCGTCTATAGAAAAGTATGTATATGACGCCATTATCACGGAATAATAGACAATATTCTTGACATAGCCCATATTTTAATTTCAACCTTTTTTTTCAGGTTTTATGAGAAAATGGCAACAAAAAGATACAGTATCACTTATTTTCGACTATTTTCCGTTTACTTTCAATGACTTTCAATAGAAATGGGGTACTTTTGTTGCCACAATAAGAAAAATGTTATTAAAAACTACAAAAAATTAATATCTCAAAAATAAATTGAGATACAGCTTTCAAACAAATAGCATTTAAAAGAGAACATTTTTCCTTATACGACGGTGTAAAAATTTAAAATGTGCGATGCTTAGAAGTTTAAAAATTTGCAGTAGAGGAAATTGCAAAACCAAAATTTTATTTCAAATTTCAAAGTGTTGCCATTCGCAAAATGCCGTATGTGTTACGCACAGATATGTTTGTCCTTTATAATATAGATAGATTGTAGATTGCAATTCATATTTTTTTCGAATATTAAGTTCATAATTCCTAATTCACATTATATAATTTTTTTAATTACAATTTCAATGTATTTATGTTTACGTTTTTTAGTATTATAATTAAACAAAAAAAAATATCACATTAGGTTTATAGTTTCAGGAAATATTAATAAAAGTATGAAAAAGTAATTTAATATTAGAAGCCCTAAATTTTGAATGTTTATAATTCAAAAACTTATCATCCAAATGACTTGAAATTTCATTTCTAGGCATAGTTTGAACCGAAGATTTAAAATATATTGTCAAAATTGGGTGCTGCCACTGAAAAAAAGTTTTGTTTGGCTTTGATTTGTAGATGCCCCCTTAAGAAAATTTTGCATACATCATTTAAAAGTAGATTTTATTTCCAGCCGTTTGGTATTTGTAAATTTTTTCTATTATAATTAGTTGCAGAGTTAGTAGGGGATGTTTACTTATTTTTTTTCCATGACTGTACATTATAATGGATGTTCGTATTTTAACTTCCGTCTATTTACATAAGACGGTAGTGACCCATTTCGCTTTTCTGGTTTTTGATTGATTTACACGTTTTGGTATGTCCTAATACGAGTTAGCTGTTTTTAGACAAATGTCTGTCTGCATGCTACACAAATTTTGTGGGCACTGTAACTCAAGAAATAATATACGAAATTCCATGATACTTCAACACCTTGACAGAAATTCCTGCTGATTAGATTTTCATGTATATGATCCAACATGTGTCTTTTTGGTGCATGTGTTTTACAAATACCTTCATAGCTACAGTGGTGGCCAAAATTGTGGACATTTTTTGAAATTTTCATGTTTTATAACTTTGTGTGCTTATAGGTTATATTAATGTTCACTTAAATACAAATGTTTATATATCAAATTCGAGGTAATTTAATGTAGAACTTATGTATTTATGTAAAAAATATCTGCATTACATAAAAAGATACACTTACTTTAGTCTAAAATACAAACACAATTAGTCATGAATTCTGAAGTATATTGTAATAAAATCTTCCTAGCCAATCACTATGACTGTTCTGAGAACCAATCAAATGTCAGTAATTAAACTGTAGTATGTTTTGATTTGTAAAAACGATATTTTGCTGGAATGAATTTTGCAGAAAGGTGAATACTAATGTAACTAAATAGAATAATGTTTAAAAAAAAAATCTATTTTTTTTCTTAAAGCAAATAATTTAAAACGATGTCATCAGCAACAAAAACTGATTGGACACCTACGAAAAGAAGCAGAATTCTCATATTGAGAGAAAATGGTCTCTTTTATGCTGAAATTGCAAGACAGGTTGGTGGATCAATCACTTTATCTGGCGTACGAAAGTTGTGCTTACGTTATGAAGAAACTAAATCAGTGATAAATAAGACAAGATCATGCCGAAAAAATGCACAAGTGCTTCTGACGATAGAAAGATAAAAAAAAAAAAAAGCTATGCCTCTTCAAAGATAGAAGAATTTCATCAGATGCTGTTAGATGTGAAATGAATGCAATGGGTATTTCAGTTAGTTCAATAACAATAAGAAGATTAGCAGGTTTTGGGCTGAAAGGTAGAATTCCGGGGAAATTTTTTTTTAATTTTCAGCAATGCAAGAAACGAGTTCAGTGGGCAAAAGAACGCATTAATTACTCAGAAAATCAGTGGAAGCAAATAATCTGGAGCGATGAGAGTAAAATATCGCTCTTTGGTAGTGATGGGTAGTGTGAGACGTAGAGTAGGGGAAGAGCTGCATCCTGATTGCATTGAGAAGCAACTACAAAGAACCCAACAAATGTCATAATTTGGGCCTGTATGTCTGCAGATGGTGTGGGCCGCATTCAAGTGATTGATAGCATTCTGAATGCAAAACAATTCATCGAAACTGTCCTGGAACCAAAATTGATACCTTCCATCAGGGATCGTTCCCCAATAAAGCACCATTTATCTTTCAGCAAGATTCAGCTACATGTCATACGGCAAAAATAGGCAAAGAATGGTTTAAAAATAAAAATATACAATTATTACCCTAACCAGGAATCAGCCCTGATCTGAATCCTATAGAAAGTTTGTGGCGACGTTTGAAAATCCTTGTACAAAAAAAGCGTCCCTCAAATACACAACCTATTGAAGCTATAATTGATTCTAGTCATCATGTGATTAAAAAGGATGAACTCCAACCACTAGTTCTCTCAATTAAAAGATGCTGTGAAGCTGTAATAAAAAAAAAACAAGGGTTATCCTACTAAATACTGGATGTGTAAGTGTAACTTTAAAATACAATGAAATCTAAGATAGATCTTACATTTTTATCATAACTTTTTTTGCAATGCAGATATTTTAATTATTTTTTTTTTTTTTACTAAATTCTACACTAAATTTCCTTGAATTTGATATATAAACATTTGTATTTAAGTTAAATTTATTATATTCTTCAAACACACAAAGCTATAAAACATACAAATTTCAAAAAATGTCCACAATTTTGGCCACCACTCTATATCTCGGCATCTATGGTATGGTTGCATCAAACTTAATCGGTAAGGTGCATATTACAAAAAATTATGCTAATTCAATTTTCGTTTCGGTCACTTGAGGGCGTTGCCATGCTATGTTTTTTTTTCCTTTTGCTCTGAATATTATAACTGTAGACCAATTTCTATTAAGGAAGAAATTCACCTTAAAACTTTTTAAAAAGTCAGAAGAAAAAATTTTTTTGTCTATTATAAAAAATTACCGGTTACCGAACTTAAAAAAAGATATATATACATTAGGGTTGGGCGAAATAAATTATTTTTTTATAATCAATTTCTAACAGTGCGGAAAACCAGCGCATTGGCATCCTAATAACGAGGAAGAAATAATATAAAAAAATATAAGTTGGTTTTGAAATCGCGCAAGAGCCCTAAATTTTAGAAAAAAAAAAAGAAAATATATACAATTTTTAAAAACGTATAATTTTTTTAAATAGTTTACTTTATTTCTATTAGTATAAAAACTACTCTTTCTAGTTACTTAAATGCGCGAAAATTGCTTTTTGATACGTTGCCGTTCATTTGAGTTCGCGCAGAAAGCCTTAAAATATCATTTATGTTTGTAAAAACCTCATATTGCTGCTCTCCGCCGTTTCAGCATGTTTTTTCTTTAGGCTTAAATGACCCAGGACTCACCAAGTGGAGGTGCTGCAATTCGAATGCCACCACACCCTATCCAAACCAACCAACCAATTTGGGTGTGGTTACTTACACTGAAGTCCCTTTAAACTCTGACTTCGTATGAAATTTTGGCATCAAAAACCTTGATCTTAAAGTTGTCCTAATAAAGCCTTCTCGGTTTCTATGCCCGCAGACTTTTCCAGTGTTCTCTGTAACAAGTTTCACATTTATCTCTACCGACTGAGTGTGGCAATGAAATTTCAAACACTCAAATTCTGGCAGGGCTTTGTCATTTAATAAAGTTGAAATGTGTTCTGTTGCCATATTTGACAAGATTGGAGGTGGTTTCAGTTTACATAAGTTCAATATAGTCTGTGGCTTGAAAATTAATTAAAGAAAGCTTGAAGGCTCTAATGTGACCCACCACTGGCGGCACATTTCTGGCTTTCAGTATCCTCGTATCCTCCTGTAGCCTAATTCTCGAATGTGTTGTCTCTCGTCCAATATCATCGCCAACATCATATTCTCTGGATGGCAGAAGAGCAAGTTTCTCTGAATGACAGGAACGAGGATTTTTTAATGTTGTCCGGGAATTGTCTTGTTGTTTGTATGACCTTCTCCTTCAGTATGTGCTTCGAACCGTCTTTCACAGTGTAATGCATATTAATATCAAACTAAACGGGAGCGTGTGGCTTTGCCATGTAATTTACAAGTGTCTTCATTTCGGTTGTTGGAATAATTTGGGCATAAAGTCTTAATAC
Organism: Maratus speciosus; assembly: GCA_963932465.1. Lineage (NCBI taxonomy): Eukaryota > Metazoa > Arthropoda > Arachnida > Araneae > Salticidae > Maratus > Maratus speciosus. The sequence continues at coordinate 104,109,916 of OZ010786.1, read as the reverse complement.
CCAATTAGCACAGGTTAACCATCGTGAATGGCTGAGGGGTCCTGGATCTTTAACAGCTAATTCTGGATCCCAGAGTCCAGTGATGACTGCACGAACAATGTCTAGAAGATACTGCTGATATTTACTGAGGTCAGTTTTATTTATTGTGATGACAAATTCAGATTGAATCGGCACAAAATCAACAACAAGCTTTTTCTGACAGCTTGGCAGTCGCCTGCCAATTGGATCACTGAATGACGCTGGCCCATTTGTTGTTCTATCTTGATGCTCAGACAAAGGTTTATAAGGCAGTTCATTAAAGTGTAGCAATCAAATAAATCACTGCAGTGGTTGCTGATACCTAACTTCAATGTTGTGTACAACACCACTTTTCCAACCGGTGTTTGTGACTGTCCCATCACATCCGATGGCTATCACTGCACTCATGTCAAAATCTTTCTTTTCCATGTAGTCGAAAAATACTTTCAGCAATATCATTAGCGATTCCTTTTTTTTTTTCTGGTATAACATAGCCAATGTGTTGGCCACCAGGTTCACTAATATGAACACCAGACTCTAATATGTTTTTCTTTTCTTACTCTGCGGTACATTTTAGCTCCTATTTTTCCTTGTGTTAATGTACTATCTTTTCTATCATCGAAGTAGATTCTTTTTACTACTTTCAGGTGGTGCTCTTTTTCCTTTATTGCTTTTCGAATCTTCAATTTTCCTTTTGAATCTTACTTTTGTCATCACTCGTGACATATCTGAATCAGAGATCATTCCAAGATCACGCAGGACAACAGAATCTATTGCTGCTGTGGCCCTGTCAGAAACACCGTACCTATCGTTTAATAAGGATGTATACGACACCTTTGAACGCATTTACGATGTAGAAGGCAATACGAAATTCACGTCACTCCCTGTTCTTATGGAAGTGTTTTGATTACTTTACTCTTACTTATGCCAGGAAGTAATAGATTGTTGCATAGAAAGTTGCTCAATTCTTTCTTGTCTTTTAATGAGTTATACAATTTCAGTTTGTCGCGGAACATAACAGTAGGTTCGTAAAACCTTGAAATGGATGTTTAAGGGTGTATTTTTTTAAGCTTTATGCTCGCTTGCGAATTTTTGAAATAATGCAACTTTTGCTAAAAAAAAATGGTATTTTAAAGCTTTTTGCTCGAATTCAAATAAACGCCAATGTGCCCAAAAGTATTTTTCACACATTTAGGTAACTACAAAGAGTAGTTTTTATAATATTAGAAATAAAATAAACTATTAATTTTTTTTTTATAATTTTTTAAAAATTGTAGATTTTTTATTTTTTTCCTAAACTTTAAGGATCTTGCGCAATTTCAAAACCAATTCATATTTTTTATATTATTTTTCCGGTTATTAGGATGCCAATGCGCAAATTTTCCGCACAATTAAAAACTGATTATAAAAAAAAAATAATTTTTTCGCCCCACCCTAATACACATATATGTGGGAATGAAAGGTAAGACTCAATGGTTAAATGAACGTGATATCTCAAGCGAGACTCGTAAAAAGTGAACTCAAAATTGCAGAGCGAGATATGGTTGTTCTATAGATATTCAGCAATGGAATCGGTTGGTAATTTTTATCGCAAAGTTCAAGGAAGCTTTTGCGAATTGTACGATATTATTTTGAATGTTAACCTGTATGTTTGGTGATATATTAAACCTTTTTATACCTATTCACAGTTTGGAGAACATTAGTTTCAATTGAGCAATACAGTACTCACATTTAAACCCACAGTTTTGGGGGCTCGGGCCGAGATTTGGACTATTTTGACTATTTGGAAGATTTGAATTTGAATAACGAAGCTATTTTGTACTTGAATCAAAAAAGAAAAGTCTTTTTCTGAACTGATATTTATAATACAAAAAAAATGAACTGTTCGTCTGATGTATAATGATTAGAGATGATCCGTAATCAAGCCTACGAGATAGTGTAATATTTTGTTCTTTTGTGTCACAAAAGTGTCAACAAATTGAACAATGTCCGTCCTGAATAAAGCTAGAAAAGCAGATTTGTTTACATTGTGTGATAACCTAGGTATAGTTGCGCCTTAGAGTTCAAGAATTATTGACTTGATAAAGTTGGTGACTGAATCAAATGATTATGAAGAAAGTTTTGTTAAAGCTCGACTTGAAGTCATTGCTGCTGAGAGAGAAGAAATGAAACAGCTAGAAGCAGAAAAGGAAGAAAGAAGGCAAGAAGCAAAAAAGGAAGAAAGAAGGCTAGAAGCAGAACAAGAAGAAAGAAGGCTAGAAGCAGAAAGAAGATTAGAGGAAAAGAAATTAGTGATAGAGTCAGAAAGAGAAGTAAAGAAATTGCAAATGGAATACGAATTAAGAAAAATTGAGCTTCAGGGCAATATGACAAGTGAAAGTGACGGTTCGGCCGTAACTGGTCCAGGTAAGCAACCAGATTTGTTCAAATTAATGCCGCACTTTGACGGGAAGGGTGATATTAGTATCTATTTATCTTTGTTTGAGAGACAAATTTCTAGGATGAATATGGTAATAGAAAATTGGGTAATGTATTTATTAAGTTTAATTCCGTTAGAAATTGCTAATGTTATAGTTAGAGAACCAGAAACATTAACAAATGGCTACGATTACGTAAAAAACCTGCCTCTTAAAAGATTCAAAATGACGCCAGAAGAGTTTAGGCAAAAATTAATGTCGCATAAGAAAGAATATTCAGCCACTTGCGCGATCTAGCATTTGAGTTAAGAAATTATTTGGAAGAATGGATTGGCCATCTTGGTGTATCTAATTTTGAAGCCCTCAAAGAATTAATAGTAGTAGATCAAATCAAGCGAAGATTACCTATAAAAATGAAAGAATATTTTATTGATGATCTTCCAAAAATTAAAAACGCTGAGGTATTAGTAAATAAGACGATTACGAAACAGCAAGACGTAATGTTAAAACCATGAATAAAAATTCACACCAATTTGAAGGTAGGAAGTCGAAAATGCGTGAAAATAGTAATACAAAACCATGATTACCAGCTCAAAGTTATGATACTTTAAGAAAACAACAATTTATAGGTAATACAACTAATGTAAATAAATCTTCTTATTTAAATAAAAGGAACAGGACACAAATTAGGCGTTTTAAATGTAACTGTCTGGGTCACGTAATATCACTGTGTAGTAATGGAAATAGCACACAAACAAATAACGGCCGCCAAAATCATCGGAGCCAAAACCCGCAATTATCCAATAACAAAGAAGTGAATTGCGCAGTAATCAAAGGAAAAAACAGCGCCAAGCCGGATTGCATGATAGATATTGCTATTAACGGGAAAAAGGCACATGACTTTTTTGATACTGGAAGTGAAGTGATATAAGTTTGGTGAGTTATGAATATTATACTAAGATGGGATCGCCAAAATTATGTTCAAATAATATCTCTTTGTCAGGCATACATGAAGTAGTTGTTTATCCTAAAGGATACTTTCCTTATGAATTTAATATTGATGGATTTCTAATCACAGCAAATTTGTATGTTTTAAAATCTCTTGCATATGATATTTTATTAGGATATTATGTGATTAGCAAATTAAATTTGGCGATAGATGAGAACGGAATTAAAATCATTGGCAAACGCAAAAATGTTCAAGTAGGTTACACTGAAGTTTTGAAGAATTCTATTATAAAATTGAATCGTTCTGCCAGAGGTAATAATGAAATGAAAGCGTCATCGTTGGATAATTCACGTGATGAAAATATTATAGTTGCAAATGATAATAATGCACGAGATAATTTCTTGATTAATTTCGCGAGCGTCATAGATGATGATGAAATTGATTTTAATCACGTGAGAAATTTGAAAATAAGAAAATAAATAAATAAATTAGTAAAGGAATACAAACAAAATAAATCAAAAGATACAGGATCACGGGTGGGCAAAATTTTATATGATGAAATTGATAGTCCTGCAGATGATAGAAAAGGCTGTGTAAAAGATTGCCGTAGGAATTTCGATTATAAGGGAAAGAACAGAAATTTTAATAGACCAATTAATAACAGAAGCAATAATAGATATGGCCAAAAATATGTTAAACAGTCATTTAACCATGGAAGTTACAATAAATATAGATATAGGAAACAGAGTTCAGAGAATTCCTACCAAGATGAATCAGAGATTCCCCAAAATTTTGAGATTAACGATTCTTTGATACTTCAAGATATAACAGAAAGTGAAGGTTTGATGAATAGTTCATCGTATACGGTTGAACCTAATGATGCATTTGAAATGCTAGAAAGTGCTTCACCTACTTCAAAAGCAAAATATAATCCAAATTTTTCTCCTAGGTACAAAAATAGAGGCTATTATAATGGTCGAAATAATTATAATTATGATGGTCGACGATCAGACAGAGGTAGCTATCAGGAGCAAAGAAATTCCCAACCATCACACAGATACAGTACACAGCGAAATTGCAGATTCGTCTAGCAAATTTGAAAAGGATATGAAAATAATCTTAGAGCTCATGATCAGGATAATTACAAATTGGATTATAGGTCTGGAAGTTACAGACATGATAATGATTACTATGGAAAACAAAGGTATAACGACAGTAGAAATAGTTCTCATCATGGATTTAAAAGAGCTTATAGTGAAAGATATGCTTATTCCAATTCTTATAATTTTAGAGGTAATAGGGATACAGCTTCTAAAGATAGAGATCAATATAGAGAAAGAAATTACAGAGAAAATAGGTATGCTGATTCTAAAGATAGAGATCAATATACAGAATATATGAAGCCATGGGATAACGCATCTGCATAACGTGATAAGTTTTTGTTTTATGTTTATCTGTTTATTTGTCAAAATTTTTGTAAGAAGTAACTGACGAGGTCGCCAGAAACGTCAGGATGACCGAAAATGTGGGAATGAAAGATAAGACTCAATGGTTAAATGAACGTGATATCTCAAGCGAGACTCGTAAAAGGTGAACTCAAAATTGCAGAGCGAGATATGGTTGTTCTATGATATTCAGCAATGGAATCTGTTGGTAATTTTTATCGCAAAGCTCAGGGAAGCTTTTGCGAATTGTACGATATTATTTTGAATGTTAAGCTGTATGTTTGGTGATATATTAAACCTTTTTATACCTATTCGCAGTTTGGAGAACATTAGTTTCAATTAAGCAATACAGTACTCACATTTAAACCCACATATATATATACATGACGATACTCCAATTTGAACCAGTTTTATGATAAAATAGGTGGAGAGATACCTACCCAAATCAAGGTAAATTTGAACTTTAAAGTCAATTTTTCTCAAAACAGTTATTTTTGACGCTGAGCGCATCCTATTTTCTAAACTAAGTAACATAGAAACTTAAAATTTTGTGCTATATTGTATTTCACATGTTTCTATAAGCGCTACCTATTTTTAAGTAAGTACCGGCAATATATGTATTTATATATTTTAATTTTTATTGAAATTTTATCATAAATTTTGTATTTTATGGTTTAATTGCTTGAAAATATATTTTCATCCGTAAACTTGGTTATTATTTTAAGTTGAAGTTGAATTACAATATTTATATATATATGTATATATATGTAATATTAAGTGGATATATCGAATATATTTTTTTATAATCCTGCGCGTAACTCATGTGTGTCAAGTCACCTTTTTCAAAATCCTTATGTCTGAATTAAACTAAACACTAATTATTTTTCATTAAAAATATTTAAAGAAATACGTAAATAAAGATTTGTACAAATTTACTGTAAAAAAGGTTTAATTTGAATAAATATTTACAACTCCAAAATTTTTTTAATATTGTGTTAAAATCAAGCAATATCGAGCTGCTGAAGGTGATCTCACCCCTTAAGTAGAAATTTACCACAATTTATATTTGAGGCTAATAATTGAAAAATGATATATGTTGGTCTAATTTGGTTATCAATACTCAAAAGGTTGAGCCGTTGCGCTGTGCCTTTTTTTAATTATTATTATTACCGATCACTACAACTCCACTATACCGATTCAAAGAAATGTACTGTAACTTCGTATTCATCAATTGTTTGTACGTAATCTATTTTTAAAAAAAGATTTTCGAACAATATAGATATCGTCTTTTGTAATAGCCATTGCAGGCTAATTCGTGTTTAAGGGGTCTCAGGACTCTTAAAGCTTTAAAATTTTCGAAATTTTAATTTTTTTAGATGTTAAACTCCTGTTTTTTCTGAACATTTTGATATAATTGTTTCCTTGAAATTCCTATTAGAACTGAAGTTATGGCATTTCCATTTATACACGTTCAATAGTTGAAGCGTCGTTTCGAAAACTTTGAAGCCATTTTTCTCCAAATGACGTTTTTGGGCATAACGCGCACGATATCTCAAAAGCTTATGAATATTTTTTCCTGAAATTTTCAAAACATATGTTTCACGTTACTCTGTATAAACTGAACCTAAAATTTCCTTTTTATTGTTCAAAACAATATTTTTTTAGGTGATTATACTGTTGAAATTTTCTTAATTATGCATTAGCCAAATACAACTTTGTGTTAAAAATATAAAAAAAGCTTTAAATATAAATTTATTTAGCTTCAGGGTAATTATTACAATCTGAAGTGTAAGTAGCCACCATAATTTTCATTCTAGTTGCAATACTTATTTTGTAATCGTGCGCGTAAGCTGTTATGCCGATTTTTTTCTCGTCAAATGTCTAACAGTTTGGAGACCCTTGTAAATGCTAATTCTGCACCTTATAATTTTTTAAATACATGAAATGAAAGAAAATACTTATACATTTTATTCCAATTAAAATTGTGTCTTAAAATCAAATACATTTTAAGATATTAAATATTGAAAATTGACTTTTTTTTCATTTTTTCCAATTTTAAGAGTCCTGAGATCCCTTAACGTCTTAACTACACAAAAATTGTAAAATATTGTATACTACTACTAAAATTTGGGGCACTTGACTTGCATTTTAGAATAAATCACTGTGTATTGGAAATTCTGACTTGCGCTTTTCTTGACAGTGAATCAAATTTGATTCTCATAAATTGACATTCTGTTTTCCAAACTTTCCCGTTTCAATGAAAAAAATTAATTCTCGAGACTTTTAACTCTTTGAAATACAGTCGAAGTGTTTACGAATTTAAGGTCTAAATTAACATGGAAAAAAAAATCGCAAAAAAACTCACTTGTCTACTAGAATTCTTTTATAAAAGAGTAGCCAGATATGGAAGTATAATTGAGTATGAATTTTGATGAAATTACGCGGCGACATAATTTGTGTAACATACATACATGCAGGCATGCAGCCATACAGACATCTTTTAAAACGCTGTCAAATCAAATTCAATAAATCCCAAATTTGTAAATTCATCAAAAACTCGAAACATTTCACGAATTCAATATTTTTGTTTCATCTACTAGGGAGGCTTTGCCCCCCCCCCCCCCTGCTCGTTACGCTTACCAAACGTTACGCTCGTTACGCTTTCGCAACATTGGAAAAATGTCTGTGATTTTTATATATTATATTTTGTAAACAAAAATCTACCTCGCAGAATTTAAGATAAAAGGCTATTTCAACGGAGGAAGAATTATTTCAGAGTTTATCATGTAACAGATTATTAACCTATGCCTGTAGTGACTCAATCATTTACGTAAACAAAGGGAATAAAGAACATTAAACTAACTTTTCTTACAGAGCTCATCTTGAATGCATAACCATTTCCTACTGACCTTTCTCTTTGCTCGTTATCTCCGAATTGGGCTAATTATAAGCGAAATGACTCGATAGAAGATTTAAAGTCGCGGTAAACTCCCTAACCACATACATAATTATTTCAACCTTTGGACTTACTTTCGAAATATATATACAATAACCTTATTTCGTATATCCCTTTTCGGTTTATTACTATCAGTAATACCGTGTTTTAAAGAAAGCAAGAACGAAAAATCATGAGTCCAGCATAGCACTTTCCAATAGATTCCATAAAGCACTTTCCAATAGATTCCATAAAGCACTTTCCAATAGATTCAGAATAATGTAGCAAACTTCACAGTTTATTAAGGTGAAAGATGATGCCTATAAATAAAACATTTGGAAAACGCATAACGAATTTGAAAACCCAATTTCTGCTATTACTATTAATAATGGGGGGAAAATCCGATTGTTTTGTATGTGCGTGCAGCCCTGCATACGAGCTATAGATTTGTATGTATACTACATAGCATGCTAAAAATTAGTTTGGTTAAACGAATAGCAGAGTTGAAATTTTCCATTCAGCAATTTTCGTGAATAAACGGAAACGTACTTGAGAACTTTTGTGCAGCCCTGTATATGATCTACAGAATTTATACACACCAAGTAATATCAAAATAATAATTCAATTTAAAAACGTGCACCGCAACTGAAAATGCACTTTCAGCAAATAATGTTTATAGATTTCAATAAGATTACTCTTCCATTTCTTCTGTAGCTAAATTCTTTTGTGTGTCCTATAAATGAACGATAAACTATAGGCACGCCATATTCTACAGTAAGCGCCGTATAGTATACCGTAGTGATATATATAAATTTCCATACGTTTAAAATAATGTAATATCATTAAAATGCATCGCAAACGACTCTCCCCCATAGACAGTAATGTAACGGGATTCTTTTAAGTGTCCCTGTAAATGAACCGTAACTGCTCTTCATTTTCAATACCGAACACGCCATAGTGATACCCAATAACATATATGAATTTGATGGAAATCTGAGTATATTTACGCGAGTTAAGAGCACGGTCAGACGACGTAAAAACTGAATTGGTAAACACTTTTCAACTTTGCTAGTGTTAAACAGGATACAGGGTATAACAGATACACTATGTCAGTGGTACTCATTACATGCACATGGCCCTGGAATTCATTCCATGCGGTCACGCAACTTGGGCACATAGTTAACTATATACATAAAACAGAATAATATATGCTATTTTTTTAAAAATGTTTTTTAAGCCATCGCAATTGTTTGTTTTAAATTTGATACAATAAAAAAATACAAGGGTTCTACATATTTTTTTTACCTCAAATAATACCAATACTAGCTCAGAGGTCTAGACTATACACTGTTAAAAATCTTCAGCAGAAGGTCCAGTCATTCCATCGTTTTTATAGAGAACTGTTACATAACCGTAATTTATCTCTATTCTGACCAAAGCTGTTAAAAAGTTGTAGCAAACTCACCAATCATTCAACCGTTTTCATAGAAAACTGTTACATAACCGTAATTCATCTGTATTCGAACTAAAGTGGTTAAAATTAGCTGCAGCAAACTGTCCAATCTTTCAACCGTTTTTATAGAAAACTGTTACATAACCGTAATTTATCTCTATTCTGACCAATGCTGTTTAAAAGCTGCAGCAAACTGTCCAATCATTCAACCGTTTTTATAGAAAACTGTTACATAACCGTAAATTATCACTATTTTGACCACCGCTATTAAAAATAGCTGCAGCAAACTGTCCAATCATTTACCCGTTTAACTGTTACATAACTGTAATTTATCACTATTCTGACCACCGCTGTTAAAAATAGCTGCAGTAAACTATCCAATCATTCAACCGTTTTTATAGAAAACTGTTACATAACCGTAATTTATCTCTATTCTGACCAACGCTGTTAAAAAGCTGCAGCAAACTATCCAATCATTCAACCGTTTTTATAGAAAACTGTTACATTACCGTAATCGTAATTTATCTCTATTCTGACTAACGCTGTTAAAAAGCTGCAGCAAACTGCTCATTCATTCAACCGTTTTTATAGAAAACTGTTACACAGCCGGGATTTAGCTCTATTCTGACCAACGCTGTTAAAAAGGTCCAGCAAACTGTTCAATTATTCAACCGTCTTTATAGAGAACTGTTACATAATCGTAATTTATCTTTATTCTCACCAACGTTGTTAAAAGGCTGCAGAAAACTGTTCAATCATTCAAACGTTTTTATAGAAAACTGTTGCATAACCGTAATTTATCTTTATTCTGACCAACGTTGTTAAAAAGCTGCAGCAAACTGTCCAATCATTCAACCGTTTTTATAGAAAACTGTTACATAACTGTGATTTATCTCCATTCTGACCAACGCTGTTAAAAAGCTCCAGTAAACTGTTCAATCATTCAACTTTCTTTATAGAAAACTATTACATAATCGCAATATATCTTTATTCTGACCAACGTTGTTAAAAGGCTGCAGCAAACTGTTCAATCTTTCAAACGTTTTTATAGAAAACTGTTACATAACCGTAATTTATCTCTATTCTGACCAACGCTGTTAAAAAGCTGCAGCAAATTGTCCAATCGTTCAACCTCTTTTATAGAAAACTGTTAGCTAACCGTAATTTATCTCTATTCTGACCAACGCTGTTAAAATCTGCAGCACACTGTCCAATCATTCAACAGTTTTTTATAGAAAACTGTTACATAACCACGATTTATTTGTATTCTGACCAACGCTGTTAAAAAGCTGCAGCAAACTGTCCAATCACTCAACCGTTTTTATAGAAAACTTTTACATAACCGTAATTTATCTTTATTCTGGCAAACGCTGTTGCAACAACAGCAACATAAACAAGCAAATGCTTGTAGCAACCTCGTTGTATTGGAATCTCAAGGATACATAAATTTTGGTAATGTCGCGATCATTATAGCGCACGTATGAGCGCTTTGCGCGCATTAAATCTGAAAAAAAAAAAAAAAAAAAAACACTGGGTGCAGTAACCTTGTTGTATTGCAATCTCTAAAAAGTCCTTCCGGCCAGTGCCGGGAGGAAGAGGTAGCTTTCAAATTCCTTATTTTAAAAAAGCCAACTTATATTATTCAAACACACGAAGTTCAGTTTAGTGGAAACCGAATATAGGAGATTCAATACTAATTTTTATCAATACTAAATCATTATGAATGAAAATTTCGCGAAATTGGTCATCTTTATCCAAGCTGCTTTTATTTAAAGTAACTTATATTTGGCTGAGATGCTGATGTATACTATCCACATGCTTCTTACATGGAAATAGGCGAATACGTGTGGTATCGTGTGACAAATACAAGATCGTTTCAAAATGTTAGCCATACTAGAAATTCAAAGTGCTATAATTTAACCATTTTTTAAGATATAAACAAAAGAACAAATTTTCAGAAACAAAATCTGCTCCGGAATCTTTGTATCAATGTCAAATACATAAAAAAATCTTTTTCATTTTCCAATTTTTTAATACCTTATTTTAAATTTTAAATTTAATTTTTTTTTAAATGGCAACACTTTTGAAACAAGATGGCGAATGAAGCTGGCCAACGAACTCGGTCGAGACATTGGTATGTACTATGTGCAGACCAAGTAACATCCAAATCGGTTCATAAATACGCCTGTTATCGCGTGACAAAAATAAGGTCGTTTTAAAATGTCAGCCACAATAGAAATTCAAAATGCTATAACTCAGCCATTTTTTTAGATATAGACGAAACAAAAACTGTTCCAGAATCTTTGTATTAAGGTCAAACACATACAGAAAAAAATCTTTTTCATTTTTCAAATTTTGGTGTCTCATTTTAAATTTTAAATTTTTTTAATTTTTTTAATGGCCGCCATTTTGAAACGAGATGGCGGATGAAGCTGGCCAACGAACTCGGTCGAGATATTTGTATGTACTATGTACACACCAAGGTACATTCAAATCGGTTCATAAATACGCCTGTTATCACGTGACAAATATCAGGACGTTTCAAAATGTCAGCCACGCTAGAAATTCAAAATGCTATAACTCAGCCATTTTTTAAGATATAGACGAAACAAAAACTGCTCCCGAATCTTTGTATCAAGGTCAAATACATAAGAAAACAATATTCTTTCAATTTTCAATTTTTTGATACCACATTTGAAATTTAAATTTTTCTTAAAAATTTAAATGGCTGCCATTTTTAAACAAGATGGCAGATGAAGCTGGCCAACGAACTCGGTCGAGACATTGGTATGTACTATGTACAAACGAAGTTACATCCAAATCGGTTCATAAATACGCCTTTTATCGCGTAACAAAATTCAGGACGTTTCAAAATGTCACCCACGCTAGAAATTCAAAATGCTATAACTCAGTCATTTTTTAAGATATAGACGAAACAAAAACTGCTCCAGAATCTTTGTATAAAGGTCAAATACATAAGAAAAAAATATTTGCCCATTTTCAAATTTTTGGTTACACATTTCAAATTTAAAATTTTTTTAAAACTTTTAAATGGCCGCCATTTTGAAACAAAATGGCGGATGAAGCTGGCCAACGAACTCGGTCGAGACATTCGTATGTACTATGTACATACCGATTTACATCCAAATCGGTTCATAAATTCGAGAGTTACAGTATGACAAAGGTCAGATATATATATATATATATGGATATATATATATATATATATATATATATATATATATATATATATAAACTTTTGAACGGAGGGTGGTTTCGGGGTCTAGGGGTCATGATCGATGAAAATATACCAAAATTTTTTGAAATCGCTTTCCTCCGAACGGCTGCAATAGGTAGCTTTTTGTAATGAAAGCTACCTAAAATACGTGAATTTCGGTAATGCTATTATAAGGCATGTATAAGCGCTTTGTGTCTATAAAAGCTTTAAAAAAATACTAGATGCAGCAACCTCGTTTTATAGGAATCTGAAAAAAATATGGAATTCGGTGATGTCGCAATTATTATAACGCATGTATGTGCGCTTTGCGTCCATGAGGGGAAAAAAAGAAAAAAAAAACTTAAATGAATGCAACAACGTTATTGAGTTGAAAATTCGAAAGCATATTAATTTCGGTAATGCCGTGAGCCTTATAACGTTAACTATCATTAATTTTAAAATTCTAGTGATAAAAAAAACCTCGTTTTCACACCCCACTCCGAGATGCTATTTATACTGGACTGTGGAAAATCCATCAGATCAGTTGAACAATTTCGGTCAATGAACTTCCGGGGCAATTAACTACTATTATTATTTTCTCTTAATGTTAGGTCAATTACTGTCCTTTACTGTCCAATTACTACCCTTTTCAAACATAACTCAATAACTACTTGGCAGAATGAGCTGTAATTTTGGAATCGCATATTTGCTGCTTCGGAAAATCTATTTATGCTGAAATTTTTATAGGTTACTGCGGGGCTCTGCCCCCTGCAAACTACGTTCGCCAACCCCCGTTCAGGCACCGCAGAATCTGAAAGCACACTAATTTGATCGGTATTAAAAGCATTAGAGAAGATTGTATTATAATGAAAAAACCTATAGCGATCTCCCTGTAAACGGGTTTCCATTCAATTTCCTTTGATTGCGAAAATTTAAGACCGAATCAGTTGCTGTTAAGACATTCAATGGTTGTTTTCGTGTTTGATTAAAGAAGACCAGTTAAACATTTGAAAGGAAGCTATAATAAAATGAATTAAGTAAACAGAGTCTTTGCCTCCCGGTATTTTTAAAAATCGTTATAAAATGATTGACATAATATAATTTAATGCTTTAACCCCTTCAAGGGCGATGGTTCATTTTTGGACCACTTAATTTGAATGCTTAAATGCCACATTGGCACCAGAATATTGGAATGAAATTTTTCCTTTTATTAAGTAAGCGAATTAAAGCATTTTCGTATTTCGAAGTTTGTTTGTAAATTCTGGTGCCATTCACTGATTTCAACATTTTACGAATAGAAGTACCTTGCCCTAGAGGTCTGCACGGGCCCGGGCTTGGCCCGAGGCCCGTACCCGGCCCGGCCCGCGGGCCGGGCCGGGCCGGCGGAATGGAGGAGAATTTTCAAACGGGCCGGGCCGGGCCGGCGGAATGGAGGAGAATTTTCAAACGGGCCGGGCCGGGCCGGCAGAATTAGGACAATTTTTTCAACGGGCCGGGCCGGGCCGACAGACAAAATAAACGGGCCGGGCCGGCAAAAAAATTGAACGGGCCTGAAGGGCCGGGCCCGGCCGATAAAAAAAATTAATCGGGCCTATCGGCCCGATATAAAAATTTGAGATTAGCAGATAAAATACGAGGTCATTTCCAATGAATATGACTTTTTCGAGAAGTATAAATGTGCGTTACGAGCCGATGCGAGTTTAACAACATCAATACAGAAATGTAACATGTCTATCGTAGAGATCGGCATCGTACAGTTACATGATGCCTGATCCCGGGTTTAATTTTTTTCGGCAGACTTGTGCCGGGACGGAACTGGTCTTAATCTTTCTCAGGATGTGTAGGACAGGCATTATGTTTTGTAAAAGTATTAATAGCGATAATGAACTTCTGTTAACAGTATCTTTGGAAATGTTCCTTAAGGTGGTTCTCATATTTACTGCTCAACAATGCGAAACTCTCAGACACATTTTCTGACTCATTTTTAACTATAAAGGCATAAAATTGACAGGCTGAGTATTGAAGGCAATTGGGATCAAATAGCGTTTCCATTTTTCATAAATTACGTACAGAGATAACAGAGACTCTTGTCACGTGACTGTGCGTTTTCTCCTTTCCTGTGCTATCGCTTCCGGAAATTCGATTCAAAACGCTAACTTTGGCAGTATTTTCTGAAAGATATATTACTTTTATCTAAAAAAAAAAAACGGCATTTAAATCGTTTCTGAATAAGAATACCTGCCAATCTCATGCGTTTCCGAAAAGAAATGAATTCATAAATGTATCAAAATGTAGCTCCTTTGGATTTGAGAAAAACCTTAAAAATGACAGAAATATTTTCACAAATCTACCTTTTATTATAAGCTTCAAAAGTTATCATGTTTTTTAACCCTTTATTCTAAACTACAATAATCTTTTAATGAACCCTTATTTAAATTTTGAAACGTCTGTAGAGACGTTGACTAAAACACTGTAAGTAATCGTTAACGTTTACTATTGTGTGTTTTCTATTTTGCGAATACATAGTAATTTAAAATATACTGTAAACTGTTCCCATAAATATGCATGTAGTATTCATTAAAAGAATCTTAATTGTATGTCGAGAAAAAACGGAATTTTTTGTAGACATTTAGTCGTGCCGGGCCGGGCCGGGCCTGTTTTCACTGATTTTTGTACGGGCCGGGCCAGGCCGGGCCTGTTTTCACTGATTTTTGTACGGGCCGGGCCGGGCCGAGAACGGTAAAAATGTAAACGGGCCGGGCCGGGCTCGGGCCGAACTTTCAATTTTTACACCGGGCCGGGCCGGGCCAAAATAGCTTTCCTTCGGGCCGGGCCGGGCCCGGGCCTGGAAATTCCGGCCCGTGCAGACCTCTACCTTGCCCCTGAAAGCGTTAAACGCATATTAATGTATTTATTATTTTAAAGTTTCTTTTCTCTTTTAATATTCACGTGTAAATACAATTTTCAAGACATAATTTTCAATATTTTCCTGCTTTTAACACTTACTCGTTTAATAGTAATTTTAAAGTTTTTTTTCTGTTTTTAATAGTCACGTGTAAATAAATTTTTAATCGTTAGGAAATATTATTCTTTGCGCTGTTTTAGAATTGAAAACAATCTCTATAATAATAGCCTAAGTCGTGTGACTATTATCAACAGTTCCGGGCGGATCCCTTCGCTTTTTTATATTCCAGGCGGCCATTTTGGTACTTTAATATTAGCCAGCCACACGCGATAAGTCGCCAAATATTATTCTATCGCCATCATTTCACTTGTATTATAATAGTCCAAGTCATGTAACTGCCACAAACAATTACAACCCTTCGCTTTTCATAAGAAAGTCTTCCATTTTGATTAAAGAATCAAAGTTATTTTTTCGAATAAAACTACATAAAAGTTGCCATGATCGCAAAGAATTCTTGGTACTTTTATGTTTGTCGGGTACAATTCTCGCCAATAGCTTTTTTTTAACTCGCCAGGTAGCATTTTTTTTTTTTCGAATGGTAAATTAAAACGGTACTACTTAGTTACCCCATCGACCAAAAATCTAGCGCCAGAATATAAGACTAAATGCCAATAATGGTTGATCGTAAATGTCACATTCACTTGACTGGAAGGAAGTTACACGTGTTTAGCCATCAAGTAATTTTTATTTCGAAGTTTTATTTTTATTTTTATTAATGTTATTCTAATTTATTTGTTCTTTCGTTATTTAAAATAAAAATTACGTCAATTTGTATAATTTGGTGAGTGGTTTGGCGATTTATATCATTTGGCGAAAGTACCATTAAAACATTGCTTTGAATTTGAAATTAAATGTCAGGATTTGTTGCATTATTTAATCGGGTTTGGCGTGAATTTCTTTACGACAATTTGGCGAAAACTTCGTTTTCGAATACCAGTTGCATATGTAATTTTAAATTATTTTCTATTATTTTTAAAATGAAATAACAATAAATTATAAATAATTAATTAATAACTATAGAACAAAACAATTTATAACCTTTTTAAAAAAAATAAAATGTAAATAAATGTAAATAAACATTTATTAATAAATAAGCAACAATAGCCGGGTTACCTTGTCGCGGAAAATAACGCCATTTAGGTATCCCGGTGCGTATATGACATCTGCGCCTAATATTTTTCCTTTCGTTTCGTTTATAAAAAAAGAAAGAAGTGAAAGCCATTAATTTTAAACTTTTCAGTTTTAAATGAAAGTTTTACATTAAATAAAATGATAATGAAATTTAAAAAAAAAGCATTTTTCTTAGCATACATTTAAGGGAGGCCAAACTGGTCGCCAAATTAGTTTAAAATTATAACCTTTACTAAAATATGAATATATATATATATATGTTATGATTAAAATTTGAATTGCCATCATTAGAAAAAAGAATTTAAAATTAGAAAAAAATTAATATTTCGAAAACTAATTCGAATTTGAAAATTCTAATGCCAGTTTTGAGATCTGCAGATCAATACCGATTTTTGGTGTTAATTTCATCGCAAAATATTTCGTATTTTTGGAGAAATCGCCGCGAAACATAATCAGTTGTTTAATGAGTCGTTTCATAGAATCGTTTCATAAATTCGTTACATTTCAGTCATTTTATATATCCGTTTCATAAATTCGTTTCATTAGGATTTTATATATATAGGGTAGATAATGCATATTGTTTTCAAATACCAACTCCATAATTTATGTATTTTTATATCAATATTTTATTACTAGGGGGCTCTGCACCCTGCAAGCTACGCTCGCCAACCCCCGTTCAGACACCGCGGAATCTAAAAACACGCTAATCTGATGGGTTTTAAAAATATTAGAGAAAATTGAATTATACTGATAAAAGCTGTGCAGATCTCCCTGTAAACGGGTTTCCTTTCAATTCCCTTTTATTGCAAAAATTTAAGGGCGAATCAGTTGCTGTTAAGACATCCAATGGTTGTTTTCGTTTTTGATTAAAGAGGATCAGTAAAATATTTAAAAAGAAGCTAAAATAAAATAAATTAAGTATATAGAGCCTTTGTCTCCCGGTATTTTAAAACAATCTCTATAACAATAGCCTAAGTCATGTGACTATCATCAACAGTTCCAGGCGGACCACTTCGCTTTTTATACTCTAGGTGCCATTTTGGTACTTTAATGTTAGCCAGACACAGGTGATAAGTCGCCAAATATTATTCTATCCCCATCATTTCATCTATATTATAATAGTTCAAGTCATCAAATGGCATAAACAAATACGGTCTGATCCCTTCGCCGTTCATATGAAAGTTTGGCACAAATGTCATATACGTCCCATATTGGCGCGATTTTTTAACGACGCCAATTTTGGGAATGCATCAACAGCATAAACAACAACATCCGGCTTACCATACCAAGCAAAATAACGATACTTTGGCGCTAGTTAAGTGCCCGTTCCGTATATGACATTGGCGTCAGAAAAAAATCGCGCCAATATGGGACCGTAAGTTTTCCATTTTGATTAGAAAATCAAAAAAAAAATTTCGAATAAAACTGCATAAAATTTGCCATGGTTGCAAAGAATTCTTGGTACTGTTACGCTAGCCGGATGCAAATCTCGCCAATAGCATTTTTTCAACTCGCCAGTTAGCATTTTTTTTTTTCGAGTGGTAATATTTGGCCCGATGTCATATACGCACAGCAGGTTTGGCGTGATTTTTTTTTTTTTTTTTTTTTTTTTTTTTAAACGAAAATTTGGCGAAAACCTCGTTTTCAAATACCAGTTACATATGCATTTTTAGTATTACTTAGTTATCCCGTAGACTAAAAATCTATCGCTAAACTATAAGATTAAATGCCAATAATGGTTGATCGTAAATGTCACATTCACTTGACTGTAAGCAAGTTACACGTGTTTACGTCATCAAGTCATTTTTATTTCGACTTTTTATTTGTATATTTATTAATGTTATACTAATTTATTTGTTCTTTCGTTATTTAAAATAAAAATTATGTCAATATGTATAATTTGGCGAGTGTTTTGGCGATTTATATAATTTGGCGAAATTGGACGACGGAATAACTAAATAGTACCGTATTTTTTAATTATTTTCTATTATTTTCTAAAGGAAATCTAAAAAAATAATTAATAATTATGGAGCAAAATAATTTATATAATTTATAAAAAGAAATAAAAGTAAATAAATACTTATAAAATAAACAACAATAGCCGGGTTACCATGTCAACCTTTTCTGAAATATGAAAAAAAAAATATTTGTTTTATTAAAATTTGAGTTGCCATCATTAGAAAAATGTATATAAAATTAGAAAAAAAATAATATTTCGAAAACTAATTCGAATTTAAAAATTCTAAAACCAGTTTTGAGATCTGCGGATCAATGCTGATTTTAGGTGTTAATTTCATCGCAAAGTATTCCATATTTTAGGAGAAATCGCTTGAAACATAATCAGTTGTTTAATCAGTCGATTCATATATCCGTTTCATAAATTCGTTTCATATATTCGTTTCTTTAGGATTTTATATATATAGGGTAGATATAAATGGTAAAGTGAGTATATATATAAGACAAGATCTTCTTTTCCTCCATATAATGAGTAGAGAACAGAACTATAGTTTTAAGAGCAATTTATTATCGGATATCTTTATTAATGTAAAATACATGATCAATGAATCGTTATTTTAGGGAAAACGTTAACAATTACATATGAAAAACGTTTTTTACTAAAGTACGAACGCACTCCAGACACAGAAAACTATGAGAATCAAATTTTCTCTTAATGTCAGGGCAATTGACTGACATCCCATTTCAAGCATAACTCAAAAACTATTTGGAAGAATGAGCTTTAATTTTGGAATCGCATATTTGCTGTTTCTGAAAATCGATTTCTGCTCAAAGTTTTATTGGGGTTCTTTAGTCGAATTCGAGTCATTCGAGTCTGAAGCTGAAAATTGCATTTTGAACTCAACCCGACAGGAATAACTCGTACTCAAAACACCCTTCAACTGTTTGTCACCTCGTAACCAGATCTAAACCGCAATAAACTATTTTTGTCGACCCGTAACCCGGCAGAAGTCAAAGCTGTTCAATCCGAAGCTCGTAGAAAATATTTCAAAACTCCAGGGGCGTAATAAAAGTAAATGAAGTTCCCCTTTTCAATTCCCCAGTTTCCCCGTTACTATTTTTAAAAAAAAAGTAACTAACGTTGCCGCCGTAAGTGAATTTTTTATGACCGTAGGCTTTTCTCGGCTGATATTAGAAAACTATTGAATATAAAAATTTGTAGTTTTATAGAGAAATGTTCGATAAACACGCTGAAGCTGCCAGTTTAATCGAATAATTATTTTAAGAGATATATAATGTTAAAGTCAGTCAAAATCGTTCTGCTAAAATTGTTTTAATAGATTAAAATCTAATGGATGGTAATGTAACCAACTTTTGCAGGGACTAGCTTGACAAGCTTGCGGTGTGCAGTATACAATTAGTTTTTTGACTACTTTTTTGAGGTTCTTTTTTTTTAATTCAAATTTTCGTTATCTCAATAGAGATTTATTTCATATTTTAAAATGTTCATTTGTTTAAATCTTTGCCAAATTGTAAAAAAAGCGTAAAGAATAATATTTCCTTTCACTAAAAAAAGAGCCTATTAAAACAATTGACTGTTAAAAACAGAAAAAATAACTTTAAAATTTAAAAAAAAATTATCACAAAAAAGCAAGAAATGGGGAAAATTGTGTCATAAAAATGTATATACACGTGAATATTAAAAAAGAAAGAAAACCTTAAAATAATTAACGCGTTAAGCGCCACGTCAGTCACCGGTGTCTGAAACAGAACTTTCCGTTTAAAACGCATCATTCAATGATTGACGGTCTAAAATATGATATAAAACTAAATATTTAAGTATTGCACTGCAGCGCAATATTTATTTCCAGTGTCACTTCTCAATGTTAATTTAACATAGAAAAGCCTATGGAGATCATAACTTTTTAATTTTTTCTTCCCACCTTTTTGCCCCTGATGCCACTTATTTTTTATTCTTTACTAATTCTAATGATATTATAAATTTAAAGTGTAAAAATGTTTGCCTGACATCAGGGTCAAAACGAATGGTAAAATACCTTTGCATATGGGTGAATTATAACCCAGAAAGAAACATGGGCCGATTTTTTTTTACATTATTCAAATATTTTTTTTAATAATTCCGAATTTCGCTTTTTTCATAGATCAGTTTCAACCAAGTGATCACAAACCTGGAAATACTCGTGGCAACCAGTTTTGGTGGGCAAACAAATAATAATACAGTACTCCGTACTGGTACTTCTATTCTACTTCGGTCGCAAGACGAACCACTTTGCTTTTGTTTAGTGAATTTTTCTTTCTCTATCTTTTGCCATCTAATTTAGTGCAAGTTTTTAAGCTTAACGAAGTAAAATGTCAAGCTAAGGAACGATATGCTTCGAAAATTAGTGTATTTCCTGTGTAGATCCATACAGTTTGAAAAAAAAAATGATTTGAAGAACTATGTCTTTGGAATGCCTGGTAATCTATAATAGGATTTATTATGTTCCCTGTTCAAACGATGGCCGCACATTTTTACACAACGAATCGCTGCCATGGTGATGCGAATAAATGTGATAATTTACGTGATAACACTTGCAATAAGATATCACAATAATGTAAATAATCTCTCACAAAAACTTTGCAATGTAGGCTCAGATTTATAAAGTGAAATGTTTCAAAACAAAAGCAACAGCAATGTGATTCACGACGACTGATGTGAAAGTACAAGTCAAAGAAAACTACCAAAGTTATTTGTTTGCCCACCAAGGTTTTCGGTAGAGGTCACGTGGTTAGAGCCGTGACGCCAGTTGAAACTGATCTGTTGAGAATCAACGGACATTTTTCATAGAAAATGTAACATTTTTTCAACATTGTTGCAAAAATTTCAAAAGCCGTAATAATAATTTATTTCTTTTTAGTTGAAAGATTTTCACGTGAAATATTAAATTGAGCTAGTTGTTTTTTTTTTTTTTTTTCAAGAATTAAAAAGGTGAATATGGCGTCATACTGGAAATAAAAAGGATATTTTCAGAATAAGTTTTTGCTTTGGTTATGTTTATGCTTTAGTAAAAATTTTCAAATGGATAGCTATTTTTACGCAGGTAGCGAACTTAGTGAGGAATTACATAACTTAAATTTTAAAATGTATTTTATTTCCGAGATGAGAACTATTTATACCCCAAGTTAAATTTAGGTAATCATTTTCTGTTGTATTTACATCATCCCTTGAGAGAGAATAAGGTAACAAAATTTAAGTAAAACTTTTATTTTTTACTGTATCACAGCTATAATATCGTTAAATATTAGCAGTAAGGATTCAAAACAGTTTATTTTTGCATTCATAGCATCCCTGATTGGGAAATAGGGTATCTAAATTTAAGTGACATTAATTTTTTTTTATGTTTTGATTATAGATTTTTACGTTCAGATTGGAAGTTTTTGTCCATCCAAATTACAGCAAACCTGCAGTGGTGAAATATTTTGAATTATACATTGGTAAACTGCATCACACATTGTTACGCAATACCGCATACATCAAAGCCTGATGATGATACCCTCTATTAATTTCGAAATGAGTTCGTCTGAATGCAGTAGTTATTAAAAAACTTGACATATTAAACAAAAACATAATTTGAAGAACAAATTTTAAAAAAAAATTATTTCCTACATTGTTTAAGCCCGAGAAGGGACAGATATTAAGATATTTCATTCAATTAGCTCTACATTTAATGTTAAATTTTTGTAACAAATTAACTAAACCAATTGAAGATTAAAAAATAAAAATAAAATTCATACAATATGATACTTAAAACACCCTATAAAATTAGATTCTGTTCAAATGAAATCGAAATAAATCTTAGACTTTTTTTAAGTTTTGTATTTTGCATGCTGCATCTTATCATTTTATGTACAATTGTGATAAACATAATACAAAATCTGCAATACAATCTCCAATACAAATATTTTCAATTAAAAATGGAAGAAGTCTAAGATTTATTTCGATTTCATTTGAACGGAATCTAATTTTTTAGGGTGTTTTAAGTATCACATTGTATAAATTTTATTTTTATTTTTTAATCTTCAATTGGCTTAACTAATTTGTTACAAAAATTTAACATTAAATGTAGAACTAATTGAATGAAATATCTGTCCCTTCTTGGGCTTAAACAATGTAGGAAATAATTTGTTTTTTTTTAATTTGTTCTTCAAATTATGTTTTTGTTTTGTTGCGTTTTATCGCTGCTCCCATGGTCTTAATTCAATCGTTTTTATTTTGCGCCTCGCGCAGACGATATTTTTTTGTTGACAAACAAATGGACTTTAGAACTTTATGAACTGTACTGTAGCTACGAAATTCTATGATATAAGATTTATGGAAACGAAAGTATGTTCGCGAAAAGTTATGTGTTTTTTGTATTTGTGATGTTAAAATATATTGATGTTATGTCTACAGTTTGTCTTTACCATTACTCCTTACACAGAATGAACTTTTATTTCGAAGAAACTTAAATTATCCTTTTATCTCCTGATAAGATGAACTTAGGTAAGCCTAATCCATTTGCATGATTAAATAGTTATATTTTTAACTGTGAAATGAATACTGATAATTAAATATCAGTATAATAATATTGAACACAAAATTTTATATACAGGGACTAGAATCAATATTATTTGGCATCCCTGCCGGGATATGATATTATTTAAGAAAGTAAAATAAGATAATGGAACAAATTAAAAAATTACGCACTCCATTAAGAAGCGCTTTTACACGAATTGCTAATTTACTTGAGAACAAATTAAATGATGATGATAAAGATACCGAAGAAATTGAAATTTTATATTCTCAATTCGATGAAAAATGTTTAATATATATATATATATATTAAGTAATTACTGAAAAATTTAAAATTTACTTACCTTTTATTTATTACAGGATTATACTTTCTTAAAAATTACTTAAAACATTGTAAACTAGCAAACCCCGCGGCTTTGCTCGCGTAATTGTTGAAATATGCCAAGTGATATTTGCATGACTATTTTTTATTAGAACACATTTTGAAATAATTCAAAAATTACAAATTAAGTCACAGTTTGACTAAACTTCATTATAAAAGTGCAACAGACAGAAATGAGATTTTAATTAATAAGAAGAACTAAAACTAATTCCAATTAAATGATAATTTAGAAAGTATTTCGAGACTTTTATGCTTATTTCATACGCTCATCATTTCAGTATTAATTTGAAGTTTTGAATTTTTTAGAGACCATCTTAACACATTTACATCTTAAAATTAACCATTATGTCACATTCCAAGCTCCTTGTCTAACAGTCTACCACCTCTCTGGTATTAGTGGCACCAACATAAAATACCGAAACATGAGTTGAAATAGAATCTTTCGAAAAATGTTGAAACAGAGACTGTCACCATTAATTTTCCAATATTAACCCCAAAAGCGGTTGATATTTCTTAATATTCTGTAGAAAACGGAATTTAGATGTTTTTAAAGGCTTTCTTGTTGTTCTTGCCAACCAGGTGGTAGTGCTTCTGTAATCGGTTTATTATTTCCTGAGATTCCATAGAAATCGCAATTTAAAACTCCATTAGAATGCTTTTCGCTCCTTTTCGTTTCACCCCTTTTTAATTTCGAATTTATTTTCGACTGTTCTTAGAGGACATTAAATTTTAAAAGTAACTACTGTGCTATATTTAAAGTTTCTAACCTCTTCAGTGCCGCAAAAATCGCAATTTAGAAAGTTTTTGCTCCTGCAACTCTCGACATAAAATACAGCTTATGTTTGAGCAGATTCTATCACCATCAATTTGCGACCATTATGTTTGAAATTGGTTTCGTATTTCATACGATTGCATAAAAATCGTAATTTAGAACGCTTTTCGCTGTCTTCATCCTTTATAATTTGGAATTTTTTTCGATAATTCTTAGAAAGCATTTGCATCTTTGAAATTATTACCATTCCAAATTGTTAGACCCCTCAGTAACACAAAAACGGAATTTAGAATATCTTTTGCTCCTGTAACCCCCAGGTGGTAGTGATAACAACGTAAAATATAGGCTGTGTTGGAGCGGGGACTGTCACCATAAATTTGAAACCATTACTTCTGAAATCAGTTTATATTTCCTGAGATTGCGTAGAAATCGCTATTTAGAACGTTTCTAGAACGCTTTTCGTTCATTTTAACCCCTTTTAGATTTCAAATTTTTAAGGAACTCTTATCAGAGAGTATTTACATCTCATAAGTAATTACCATGCCAAATTTCAAGTTGCTAGCCCCTTCAGTATAACAAAAATCCCAATTTAGAACGTTTTTTAAAATGCAACCGCAAGGTGGTAGTGACGCCGACATGAAATAGACCCTATGTTGGAGCAAGAGCTGTCATCATCTATTTCCAACCATTACTTTTGAAATAGGTTGGGTACATTATGAGATTGCGCAGAAATCGCAATTTAAAACATTTTTAGAACGTTTTTCGTCCATTTTCACCCCTTTTAAATTCCGATTTGTTAGGAAATGTTCTTGGAGATCATTTGTATCTTATAAATAACTGCCCTGCCTTATTTCAGGATTCTAGGCCCTATAGCAACACAAAAATCGCAATTCAGAACGTTTTTTGCATCTGCAACCTCTAGGTGGTAGTGACGCCGACATGAAATAGAGTCTATGTTGGAGCGAGGGCTGTCATCATCAATTTCCAACCATTACTTCTGAAATAGGTTGCTTACTTTCTGAGATTGCATAGAAATTGCCATTTAGAAAGTTTTTTAGAACTCTTTTCGCTCATTTTCACCCCTTTTAAATTTCGAATTTCTTAAGAAATGTTCTTAGAGATCATTTATATCTAATAAGTAACTACCATGCTAAATTCCATATATCTGGACCCTTCAGTAACACAAAAGTCGCAATTTCGAACGTTTTTTGCTCCTGCACTCACTTTAGGGGTAGTGGCACCGACATAAAATGTAGCCTATGTTGGAGCAAGGTTTGTCACCATCATTTTGACACCATTATTTTTTAAATCGGTTTGGTACTTGTTGAGATTGCGTAAAAATCGCCATTTAGAACGCTTTTTGTGCATTTTCACCCCTTTTAAATTTCGAATTTTTTAAGAAATGTTCTTAGAGATAATTTATATCTAATAAGTAACTACCATGCTAAATGTCCTGTATCTGGACCCTTCAGTAACACAAAAATCGCAATTTCGAACGTTTTTTAGCTCTTGCACCCCATTTGGGGGTAGTGGCACCGACATAAAATATAACCTATGTTAGAGCAAGTGTTGTCACCATCATTTTGACACAATTATTTTTTAAATCGGTTTAGTACTTCCTGAAATTGCGTAAAAATCGCCATTTAGAACGTTTTTCAGAACGCTTTTTGCGCATTTTCACCTCTTTTAAATTTCGAATTTTTTAAGATATGTCCTCAGAGATAATTTATATCTAATAAGTAACTACTATGCTGAATTCCATGTATCTGGACCCTTCAGTAACACAAAAATCGCAATTTCGAACTTTTTTTGCTCCTGCACCCCCTTTGGGGGTAGTGGCACCGACATAAAATGTAGCCTATGTTGAAGCAAGTGTTGTCACCATCATTTGGACACCTTTATTTTTGAAATCGGTTTAGTACTTTCTAAAATTACGTAAAAATCGCCATTTAGAATGTTTTTTAGAACGCTTTTCACGCATTTTCACCCCTTTTTAATTTCGATTTTCTTAAGAAATGTCCTTAGAGATCATTAGTATCTTATAAGTAACTACCATTCCAAATTTCATGTTTCTAAGCCCTTCAGTAACACAAAAATCGCATTTTTAGAACGTTTTTTCCTCCTACACCCCCTTTTGGCCAGTGGCACGGACATAAGATATAGCCTATGTTCTAAGTTGGACTAGCACCATCATTTTGATACCATTGCTTTCGGAATCGGTTCGGTAGCTCCAGAGCTTACCTCCTACAAATAAACAATTTTTACCTCTTTATAATATGACTAGCAAACCCCGCGGCTTTGCTCGCGTAATATTTGAAATATGCCAAGTGGTATTTATATGTCTAATTTTTATTAAAAGGTACTAACTAAATTTTTATTTTATTAAAAGGTAATATTTTATTTTATTAAAAGGTACTTATTACTTTTAGGAATAATTTAAAAAAATTACTATTTAAAACACAGTTTGATTAAATATCATTGTTACACTGCATAAGGCAGAAATGATACTTAAATTAATAAAACGAAATAAAACTAAATCTATAATAATAAAGAAAGAAGTTTGTGTGTGAGTGAGTGAGTGTGTCGACGGTGTTCTGAAGAGACCATTGCACGTAGAGCTACAAAATTTGGGGAGAAGGTACGTCTATATATGAAGTTTTGCACCTCGAAGCCCGATTTTTGATTTTTTGATTAGATTTTTTGATTTAATTTTTTATGTGATTTTTAGTGCTTTTTTATGTTTTGAGGCGATTTTTCCATATAAGTGAGAAGAATATGGTTTTTTCTTTTAACCCAATGTAGTAAATTTTGTTCTGTTTTCAAAAAAGTTTATTCGGAATTCGTGCAGCGATTTTTGAATTTTTAGCGAATTTTTTATGCAATTATTGAACAGCATTTAATGCATTTAATAAGGAGGTTACCGTAGAGGGACACAGTTCTGTCGCCAAACGCCGCTAAGTTTATCGCCAACTTGGTGGTATATCGCCAAATTTGGCGACCAAAATGAGTCGCCAAAAGTGCGGCCAACTTGGCGATATCTCTAATATTTCGCCAAATTCCCATAGACTTCCATTGTAAATCAATATGGATTACTTGCTTACAGAAAATGAACAAATTGAAATATTTTAATGCAACAAAAACTAATATTAACTCAAGGGATTATATTAATTATATTTAAGGGAATCCAAGTAAATTAAATTGTGAATAAAAGTAACATGATACAATGCTTAGATTATTGTATTTTAATGATATTTTCGACGAAAGGGTTGCCAGTGGTCATTTTGTTGAAAATTATAGTTGATAAATGAATTGAAATGGCTATTTCCGTTAGAAAATAATGTAAACAACTCAATTAAAAGAAAATAACTGTTATTTGTTTAATTAAAAAAAAAAGAATCAAAAAGCTTTTTAATGCGAGATAAAATTTATAAAATGAAAATATGTAATTTAAATACGAAAGGAATGTTTATAAAACTTAAAAAATAAATTAGTATGAAAGAAGCAATTGATACATTATTTGGCGATTTTTCGCTTCGCCAGGTTAATAAAAATGTGCCTGAAAAAACTTGAAGAAATAAAATTTAAGTAACAGTCTTTTAGTCCTTCTTTATTTTTTTATTCAATTTAATTATCATTTTTATGTAATTTTCCCATTGTATGTCTTACAGGAGAAAGGCTTTATTTGTGAGTTACATGCTAATTAATTATTACCTTGGTCGCCAAACAATGCAATTTTAAGCCACAAAGGCAGAAGCGTGAAATAAGCCAGGCGAAGGTCGCAATAATTTTTTTTAAAGTATAGGAGAACATTTCGGAGTAAATCTTTATATTCAAATGTAAATTATATAAAAAGGAGTTAAAATTATAACTATGTAGTCAAGTATTTAAATTTTAATGTAAAAATGTGCCATATACACACATATTTTATAATCTTCGATAATCAAGCCACCACCAAATGACATATTTACTATATTATTGAAAGTTTTGTTGGCACAGGTGTCATATACGCACCATGGTACAAAATGGGCTCCAAAATGGCGTTATTTTGCCTGACATGGTAACTCGGCTATTGTTGTTTATTTATTAATAAGTTGTTTATTTACTTTTATTTTCTTTTTTACAGTTATATAAACAGTTATATATATTGTTCTATAGACATTAATTAAACTTTTTATTATTTATTGCTATTTCCTTTTAAAATAATAGAAAATAATTTAAAAATATATTTGTAACTGGTATTCAAAAACGATGTTTTCACCAAATTGGCGTGAAAAAAAAAAATCGCGCCAAACCCGGTACGTATCTATGCCTAATAGTTATTTACATTATTGTGATTACTTAGTATCAGGCAACAGATTGAAGAGTATTTGGTATATTTTTTATATATGGGCTTTGGTGAGTTAGAGAAAATGGCCTTGGCGAGTGAAGTGAATTTTACGTATGGCAAACTATTTATTTTTCATATACATATAAGCATTTTTTTTCAATATTTATTTTATTTATTTATATAAAAAAGAGCTGTTTATCTACCTTTAACTACGAACAGAAATAATTTGTGGTTCTACCTGATTATCCAGTAGACCAAAAAAAATATCGTCATTTTATAAGATTAAATGCCAATAATGGGTGATCGTAAATGTCAAATTTACTTGACATTAAATACTTTACACATGTTTGTTACGTCATCAGGTGATTTTTAATTCGATATTTACGTTTCTTCGCGATCTGCTGCAATTTTTTGACATTCCATTTTTGACCTATAATACTAAAGTAATTTCTACCTTCATTTCAATAAAGTTTATTCGGATTTCGTATAACAATTTTCGAATTTTTCGGGTATTTTGTATGTGATTTTTAGTGTATTTTAGCGATTTTCTACCAATTTTCCACATTAGTGAAAGACGTTGATAGAAGTTGAATCAACTTTCAATCTTCGAGCACAATATATAATTTTTCTTTCTCTTTTTGAAATTTGTGCAGCGATTTAAAGTTTTTTCGCAATATCTTATTGTGATTTTCAGAGGTTTTTCGCGATTCGTGCAGTTTTTTTATGTACCCGGGCAACGCCGGGCAAGTTAGCTAGTAAATAATAATTTAGAAAATACTTTGAAACTTTTATGCTCAATTAATACGCTCATTTCAGTATTCATTTGAAGTTTTGAATTTTTTATAAACCATCTTCTTACATCTTAAAATTAACCATCATGTCAGATTCCAAGTCCAACCACCTCTCTCAACATAAAGGGCTATGTTGAAATAGGAACTGTCACCATTAATTTGCCAACATTAATTTTGAAATTGGTTTGTTATTTCCTAATATTCCACAGAAACGTAATTTAGAAAGCTTTTAAAGGCCTTTTTTAGAACGTTTGTTGTTCCTGTGAATCCCAGGTGGTATAATCATCGGCATAAAATATAGCCTGTGTAGGATCAGAGACTGTTACCATTGATTCGCAACTACTACTTTTATAATCGGTTTATATTCCCAGAAATTACATAGAAATCTTAATTTAGGACTTTTTTAGAATGCTTTTCGCAACTCCCCTTCACTTCACCCCTTTTTAATTCGAATTTATTTTCGACAGTCCTTCGAGGGCATTTATATTTTATAAGTAACTGCCATGCCATATTTAAAGTTTCTAGGCTTTTCAGTATCACAGAAATCGCAATTTAGAAAGTTTTTAGCTACTGCAACCCTCTGGTGGTAGTGGCACAGACATAAAATATAGCTTATGTTTGAGCAGGTTCTATCACCAACAATTTGTTATCATTATTTTTTTGTCGGTTTGGTATTTGGAAAGATTACATAAAAATTTTAATTTATAACGCTTTTCGCTCACTTCATCTTTTTAAATTTGAAATTTTCTTTCGACAGTTCATAGAAAGCAGTTGCATCTTGTAAGTAAATAACATGCCATACTTCAAAGTGTTAGACCCTTCAGTTATGCAAAAAAACGCAAATTAGAACATGTTTTGTTTTTTCAACCCTCAGATGGTAGTGACAGCAACATACAATATAACCTATGTTATAGCAGGGACTGTCACCATTGATTTGCAACCATTGCTTTTGAAATAGCTTTGGAATTTCCTGAGATTGAGGAGAAATCGCAATTTAGAAAGTTTTTAGAACGCTTTCGGCATTTTCACCCCTTTTTAAATTTCCAATTTTTTCGAAACTGTTCTTAAAGATCATTTATATGTAATACATATGTACCTTGCCTAATTTTAAGTTGCTAGCCCCTACCGATCACAAAATTCGAAATTTGGAACGCTTTTTTGCTCCTGCAACGTCTAGATGATAGTGATACCGACTTAAAATAGCGTCTATGTTAGAGCAGAGGCTGTGAGCATCAATTTCTTAGATTACGTTTGAAATCAGTTTGATTCTTCCTGAGATATTGGTGACAAATCGGCATTTAGAACATTTTTAGAACGTCTTTCGCTCATTTTGCTCCTGCATCTCCTCTGGGTTAGTAGAAACATATATAAAATATAGCCTATCTTGGAGCAAGATCTGTCACCATCATTTTAACACAATTATATTTGAAATCGGTTCAGTATTTCCTGAGATTGCATAGAAATTGCAATTTAGAACGTTTTTTACAACGCTTTTTGCGCATTTTGACCCCCCTTTTAAATTTCGACTTTTTTAGGAAATGTCCTTAGAGATCATTTACACTTTATAACTAACTACCATTCTAAATTTCACGATTCAAGGCCCTTCGTCACGCAAAAACCGCAATTTAGAACGTTTTTCTCCTGCAGCCCCTTTGGAGTAGTGGCACCGACATAAAACATAGCCTATGTTGGAGCAAGGATTTTCACCATCATTTTGTCGCCATTATTTTTTAAATCTGTTTTGTACTTCATGAGATTGTGTAGAAACTACCATTTAGAACGTTTTTTAGAAAGATTTTCGCGCATTTTCACCCCTTTTAAATTTCGAATTGTTTAAGAACTGTTCTTAGAAATCCTTTATATCTAATAAGTAGCTGATACTTCAAATTTCATATTTCTAGGCCCATCAGTAACACATAAATCGCATTTTTAGAAAGTTTTTTGCTCCTACACCTCCTTTGGGGTAGTGGCACCGACATAAAGCATAGCCTATCTTGGAGCAAACGTTGTCACTATCATTTTGACACCAATATTTTTTAAATCGGTTTGGTATTTCCTGAGATTATGTAGAAACTACCATTTAGAACGTTTTTTAGAACGCTTTTTGTGCATTTTCACCCCTTTTAAATTTCGAATTGTTTAAGAACTGTTCTTAGACACAATTATATCTTATAAGTAACTAATATTCCAAATTTCATATTTCTAGGCCCTCCAGTAACGCAAAAATTACATTTTTAGAACGTTTTTTGCTCCTGCACCCCCTTTGGGGTAGTGGCACCGACATAAAATATAGCCTATGTTCTAAGTTGGACTAACACCATCATTTTGATACCATTACTTTTGAAATCGGTTTGGTATTTCCTGAGATTATGTAGAAACTACCATTTAGAACGTTTTTTAGAACGCTTTTTTTTCATTTTCACCTCTTTTTTAAATTTAGAATTGTTTAAGAACTGTTCTTATACACAATTATATCTTATAAGTAACTAATATTCCAAATTTCATATTTCTAGGCCCTTCAGTAACGCAAAAATTGCATTTTTAGAACGTTTTTTGCTCCTGCACCCCCTTTGGGGTAGTGGCACCGACATAAGATATAGCCTATGTTCTAAGTTGGGCGAACACCATCATTTTGATACCATTACTTTAGGAATCGGTTTGGTAGTTCCTGAGCTTATCTCCGACAAATAAACAATTTTTTCCTCTTTATAATATGAGTATGATGACTAGCAAACCCCGCGACTTTGCTCGCGTAATATTTGAAATATGCCAAGTG
Organism: Maratus speciosus; assembly: GCA_963932465.1. NCBI lineage: Eukaryota > Metazoa > Arthropoda > Arachnida > Araneae > Salticidae > Maratus > Maratus speciosus. Next base: position 104,077,809 of record OZ010786.1, on the reverse strand, counting down.
ATATTTATATGTCTAATTTTTATTAAACGGTACTAACTAAATTTTTATTTTATTAAAAGGTAATATTTTATTTTATTAAAAGGTTTTTTTTATTAAAAGGTACTTATTACTTTTAGGAATAATTCAAAAATTACTATTTAAAACACAATTTGATTAAACATCCTTATTACACTGCATTACGCAGAAATGAGACTTAAATTAATAAAATGAAATAAAACTAAATAAATGATAATTTAGAAAATATTTTGAAACTTTTATGCTCAATTAATACGCTCATTTCAGTATTCATTTGAAGTTTTGAATTTTTTAAAAACCATCTTCTTACATCTTAAAATTAACCATCATGTCAAATTCAAAGTCCTACCCTCTCTCTCAACATAAAGGGCTATGTTGAAACAGGAACTGTCACTATTAATTTGCCAACATTAATTTTGAAATCGGTTTGTTATTTCCTAATATTCCACAGAAACGTAATTTAAAAAGCTTTTAAAGCCCTTTTTTAGAACGTTTGTTGTTCCTGTGAATCCCAGGTGGTATAATCACCGGCATAAAATATAGCCTGTGTAGGATAAGAGACTGTTACCATTGATTCGCAACTATTACTTTCATAATCGGTTTATATTCCCTGAAATTGCATAGAATCGTAATTTAGAACTTTTTTAGAATGCTTTTCGCACCTCCCCTTCGCTTCACCCCTTTTTAATTCGAATTTATTTTCGACGTTCCTTCGAGGGCATTTATATTTTATAAGTAACTACCATGTCATATTTAAAGTTTCTAGCCTTTTCAGTATCACAAAAATCGCATTTTAGAAAGTTTTTAGCTCCTGCAACCCTCTGGTGGTAGTGGAACAGACATAAAATATAGCTTATGTTTGAGCAGGTTCTATCACTAAAATTTGTCATCATTATTTTTTTAATCGGTTTTGTAAAATATAAGTTTGCTTAAAAATTGTAATTTATAACGCTTTTCACTCACTTCATTTCTTTAAATTTGGAATTTTCTTTCGACTGTTCTTAGAAAGCAGTTGCATCTTGTAAGTAAATACCATGCCATACTTCAAAGTGTTAGACCCCTCAGTTGTGCAAAAAACGCAAATTAGAACATGTTTTGCTTTTGCAACCCTCAGATGGTAGTGACAGCAATATAAAATATAACCTATGTTATAGCAGGGACTGTCACCAGTGGTTTGCAACCATTACTTTTGAAATAGCTTTGGTATTTCCTTAGATTGAGTAGAAATCGCAATTTAGAACGTTTTTAGGACGCTTTTCCCGCATTTTCACCCCTTTTTAAATTTCCAATTTTTTCGAAACTGTTCTTAAAGATAATTTATATCTAATAATTATGTACCTTACCTAATTTTAAGTTGCTAGCCCCTACCGATCACAAAAATTGAAATTTAGAATGCTTTTTTGCTCCTGCAACGTCTTGGTGATAGTGATACCGACATAAAATAGCGTCTATGTTAGAGCAGAGGCTGTCAGCATCAATTTCCTACCATTACGTTTGAAATCAGATTCATTCTTCCTGAGATATTGCCAACAAATCGGCATTTAGAACGTTTTTAGAACGCTTTTCGCGCATTTTGCTCCTGCATCTCCTCTGGAGTAGTGGAAACAGACATAAAATATAGTCTATCTTCGAGAAAGAGCTGCCACCATCATTTTTACATCATTATATTTGAAATCGGTTCAGTACTTCCTGAGATTGCACAGAAATCGCAATTTAGAGCGTTTTTTTACAACGCTTTTTGCGCATTTTGACCCCCTTTTAAATTTCGATTTTTTTAGGAAATGTCCTTAGAGATCATTGATATCTTATAACTAACTACCATTCCAAATTTCACGATTCTAGGCCCTTCCGTAACGCAAAAGCCACAATTTAGAACGTTATTCTCCTGCACCCCCTTTACGGTAGTGGCACCGACATAAAACATCGCCTATGTTGGAGCAAGGGTTGTCACCATCATTTTGACGCCATTATTTTTTAAATCGGTTTGGTATTTCCTGAGATTGTGTAGAAACCACCATTTAGAACGTTTTTTAGAACGATTTTCGCGCATTTTCACCACTTTCAAATTTCGAATTGTTTAAGAACTGTTCTTAGAAATCCTTTATATCTAATAAGTAGATAATATTTCATATTTCTAGGCCCTTCAGTAACACATAAATCGCATTTTTAGAACGTTTTTTGCTCTTGCATCGCCGTTGGGGTAGTGACACCGACATAAAACATAGCCTATCTTGGAGAAAGCGTTTTCACCATCATTTTGACACCAGTATTTTTTAAATCGGTTTGGTATTTCCTGAGATTGTGTAGAAACTACCATTTGGAACGTTTTTTAGAACGCTTTTTGTGAATTTTCACCCTTTTAAATTTCGAATTGTTTAAGAACTGTTCTTAGACATCATTTATATCTTATAAGTAACTAATATTCAAAATTTCATATTTCTAGGCCCTTCAGTAACGCTAAAATCGCATTTTTAGAACGTTTTTTGCTCCTACACCCCCTTTGGGGTAGTGGCACCGACATAAAACATAGCCTATCTTGGAGCAAGTGTTGTCACCATCATTTTGACACCAATATTTTTTAAATGGGTTTGGTATTTCCTGAGATTGTGTAGAAACTACCATTTAGAACATTTTTTAGAACGCTTTTTGTGCCTTTTCACCCCTTTTAAATTTCGAATTGTTTAAGAACTGTTCTTAGACATCATTTATATCTTATAAGTAACTAATATTCAAAATTTCATATTTCTAGGTCCTTCAGTAACGCTAAAATTGCATTTTTAGAACGTTTTTTGCTCCTACACCCCCTTTGGGTAGTGTCACCGACATAAGATATAGCCTATGTTCTAAGTTGGCCTAACACCATCATTTTGATACCATTACTTTTGGAATCGGTTCGGTAGTTCCAGAGCTTACTTTCTACAAATAAACAATTTTTTCCTCTTTATAATAGGAGTATAGATGAGTATAGATTTTTCGGCTTCAGTGTCAGTCACCGTGGCACTCAACGTGTTAAATTACTGCACGCGAAACACATTCAATGGGGGCGCGGGGGGGATTATGTCATATATTAAAACGAGACATTTAAAACTATTTCGTTATGGGCAATAATCATTTGCCGCCACATTGGGAATCTCATGGAAAAATCTAGCAGGGCCAGCAAGTTTGTTTATATATATCATTCCTTCATGTAGCATAAATACAGTCAAATGTGCGTGCGAAAATACTTTTATTTATTTGTCGAATGGCTATTCCGTAAATATATATTAGAAAATGTGCATACACTTATGATTAAAATAAAAAAAAAATTGCATTTCAAAAATTACATGAAAATATGCATGAAAGTGCATTAAAATAGAGAAAAGAATTCATGCATAAGCTATACCTATTCCTGAAAATATCTAAAACTTGATATAAACATAAAATATAAGCGTAAATTTTCTAAACATAGTGCTTTTCAATGCCGAGATTCTGAATGTTATTCCCAAGCAGACGAATTTTTGTAATATCGAATTCTAAGGAAGAATATTGTCACACAGCGTCCTTATAAAAGTCCGAGAGGCAGCGCCATTTTTTACTTAGCCATTTTATACAAGCTTATTTTCAAATGTATAATTGATCTTATTTTTCTATCCTAAAAACACACATCAGATGTCGCGACAACGTTGGATGGGACCATGGGAACCGATAAATGTCCTTGTTAAACGGAAAAGCAGGACAACCCGATTACAGAAGATCATCGCCGTTCGTGATAATATCATTCAATCTTCCGTAATCGGGTAATCTTTTTAAAACGCACATTTGCATGTTTTTAGAAGCTGCGGAGTCTGAACAGGCGTTTGCGAGGCTCGCAGGGGGCAAAGTTCCTAGTTTCAGAAAAAGTTCCATGGGCTGTCCCAATGACATTCATGAATATTCAGTGCTTGATATTTCGTTTTTTAATATTAAAATAATGTGTACATAAAGAAGCCCAATCAATATTAATTATATTTATAAAGTATAATATATAAATCAGAAGCCAGAGGCCTGCGTCAGGGTTCTCGCTGCCGCTCGACAATGCGCCAAATCGCGACAAACTGCTTCATTTGGCGAGTAAGCGAACAATCAGACTCGCCAGATTGCGAGTACTCAATTTCTGCTCTTTTTGTGTGTGTGTGTTTGCCAATACAGTCAAGATTCTTATCCGCGTTGCTGAACCATTGATGTCGATTAAAATGTTCAATCGCACCGTGCCGTTTACATTGCTCTTTTGTTAGAGATACTAACTTAACACCAATTCAGTTTAGCAACAGCCAAAGGCGCAGAAAGATTATGCGATAGGTATTTCTCTGTTGTCAGTTAATCACTACCTATCGCGTCGCGCAGGTAAAAACGTAAAGAAAATTACTCGCATCAAGCGCCAAATAGAGAAAAGTTTTGCTGGAATGCAGTGTAGAAATTACCTATTTAGCATATTACTTCTTAGTTGTATGCAAAGTGCCATTGGCCGGTCAATTTTTTCTGTCGGTTAGAGTCGAAACCTCATAGCAATTTTTAGCGTCTATTTTCAAAATGGTAAATCGAAGATAGCTATTTTGGATTTTTATTTAGACTGATAAAATAATGTCTGAAATCTTTACACATTTAGGAGACATTTAGAATGTACTTATTTTTAATAAGTTCTGTAGCGGATAGTCGAATTCACTATTTTTATAAGAAATTACAAAAAAGTAGGTTATTTCAGAACATATTGAAAAAAAGGCCTACAATAAGGGGTTAAAAATAGATTTTTCAGTGTATCACGCCGAATCCATATTGCTAGCATTCTTTTTCATTTGGCTACTGTTTTTTATTTCTTATTCGTCAAATCGCTAATGTCCGTCGAAAGCCAGCGAGAACCCTGGGCCTGCCTTAGATGTCAGCTCTCCAAAACGCATTTATATTTTGAAATTATTTTATTACACGTTTTTAACTGTCAAACTGCAGTATCATATCTTTCATTTCAGTATACCTATCGGATTTTAGGAGATTTCACGTTTGCGAACTGTAACTCGAAATCCGATCACATGCACTCATACTTAATGGAATGTCTAATTTCTGCGAAATAGTTTTATTACATCAGGAGTGCCTGACTCCCCCCCCCTCCCCCCCTGATATAATAAAAAGGGCAGATCATGTGAGCTGGGACGTGATCGATATAAAGTAGGCTAAAAACACCATGCGATGATATTGCATCTCATATGAGAAGTTTCTTCAGACGGAGGTCCTAAACTACAACCGATTGTAGACCTTTATCTGCCCCAGTAGCGGTAAATTTGTTCAAACAACCAACTATAAGTCACTGCTCACTAACAATGCTACCGCATCCACAGTTGCCTAATGTATTAGAGCTGCGTCCTATTATATATATATATATATATGGGAATGAAATATAAGACTCAAAGGTTAAATGAACGTGATATCTCAAGTGAGACTCGTAAAAGGTGAACTCAAAATTGCAGAGTGAGATGTTGTTGTTCTATAGATATTCAGCAATGGAGTCGTTTGGTGGTTTTTAAAGCAAGGCTCAGGGAAGCTCTTGCCAGTTGTACAATGTTATTTTGAATATTAAGCTGTATGTTCGGTAATATATTAAACCTTTTTATACCTATTCACAGTTTGTAGAGCATTAGTTTCGATTAAGCAGTACATTATTTATATTAAAACCCACAGTTTTGGGGGCTCGGGCCGAGATTTGGACTATTTGGATGATTTGGAAAGCTTGAATTTGAATAACGAAGCTATTGTGTACTTGAATCAAAAAAGAAAAGTATTTTTCTGAACAGAAATTTATAATACGGAAAAATGAACTGTTCGTCTGATGTATAATGATTAGAGATGATCCGTAATCAAGCCTACGAGATAGTGTAATATTTTGTTCTGTTGAAGTGTCAACAAATTGAATAATGTCCGTCCTGAATAAAGCTAGAAAAGCAGATTTATTTACATTGTGTGATGACCTAGGTATAGTTGCGCCTCAGAGTTCAAAAATTATTGACTTGATAAAGTTGGTGACTTAATCAAACGATTTTGAAGAAAATTTTTTTAAAGCTCGACTTGAAGTCATTGCTGCTGAGAGAGCAGAAAACGAAGAAAGAAGGCTAGAAGCAGAAAAGGAAGAAAGAAGGCTAGAAGCAGAAAAAGAAGAAAGAAGGCTAGAAGCATAAAGAAGATTAAAGGAAAAGAAATTAGCTATAGAGTCAGAAAGAGAAGTACAGAAATTGCAAATAGAATACGAATTAAGAAAAATTGAGCTTCAAGGCAATATTGCCTTGCAATACACTTGTCGTATATACGACAAGTATAAGTGACGGTTCGGCAGTAACTGGTCCAGGTAAGCAACCAGATTTGTTCAAATTAATGCCACATTCAAATTAATGCCACATTATTAGTATTTATTTGTCTTTATTTGAACGACAAATTTCTAGGATGAATATAGTAAAAGAAAATTGGGTAATGCATTTATTAAGTTTAATTCCGTTAGAAATTGCTAATGTTATAGCTAGATAACCAGAAACATTAACAAATGATTACGATTTTGTAAAAAACCTGCTTCTTAAAAGATTCAAAATCATGTCAGAAGAGTTTACGCAAAAATTAATGTCGCATAAGAAAGAATATTCAGCCACTTGGCGCGATCTAGCATTTGAGTTAAGAAATTATTTGGAAGAGTGGATAGGCGGTCTTGATGTATCTAATTCTGAAGACGTGAAAGAACTAATAGTAGTAGATAAAATCAAGCTAAGGTTACCTATAGAAATGAAAGAACATTTTATCGATGATCTTCCAAAAATTAAAAACGCTGAGATATTAGTAAATAAATTAGACGATTATGAAACAGCAAGACGTAATGTTAAAACCATAGATAGAAATTTACGCCAATTTAAAGATAGGAAGTCGAAAATGCGTGAAAATATTAATTCAAAACCATGGTTACCAGCTCAAAATTATGATAATTTAAGAAAACAACAATTTATAGATAATAGCAGCCAAAATCATCAGAGCCAAAACCCGCGATTATCCAATCACAAAGAAGTAAATTGCGCAGTAATCAAAGGGAAAAACAGCGCCAAGCCGGATTGCATGATAGATATTGATATTAACGGGGAAAAGGCACATGTCTTTTTTGATACTGGAAGTTATATAAGTTTGCTGAGTTATGAATATTATATTAACCCTTAAATGCCGGGTGTTGCTTTTCGGCAACATACCCAATTTAGGCTCTAAAATACTATTAGAATAATATTGAAGCTATAATGCCTAATGTTGCCACTAAAATATGTTCTGAAAATATTATTAAATCGATTTTCAACATGTAGATGGCAACACCTGTGCTGTTTAAGAATAAAGATAAATTTATTTTTTCAATTGCTGCTACTTGTTCTTTTTGTTTTGTTTGGAATCTTGCGAAATACCCTATTTTGTTCTGCGGTGAGCAAGTAAAATTTATTTCTTATTATAGTGCCTAAAATTCTTGTGTGTTTAATATATAATTTTATCAAGGAAAATTATTTTTTCAATTAAAGGCCAGTATTGCCGATTAATAACTAACTATTTTTTAGCCGTAAACCATACTTGAAACAAAATATGATTTTTTAAAGTATTTTTCCCATGATTTATTTAAAAAATGCAAGCCGAAAAACATTATTACAATGATTTTTGAAAAATCCGGCATTTAAGGGTTAAGATGGGATCGCCAGAATTATGTTCAAATAATATCTCTTTGTCAGGCATAGATGAAGTAGTTGTTTATCCTAAAGGATACTTTCCTTATGAATTTAATAATTGATGGAATCTAATCACATCAAATTTGTATGTTTTAAAATCTCTTGCATATGATATTTTATTAGGATATGATGTGATTAGCAAATTAAATTTGGCGATAGATGAGAACGGAATTAAAATCGTTGTCAAACGTAAAAATGTTCAAGTAGGTTACACTGAAGTTTTGAAGAATTCTATTATAAAATTGAATCGTGCTGCCAGAGGTAATAATGAAATGAAAGCGTCATCGTTGGATAATTCACGTGATGAAAATATTATAGTTGCAAATGATAATAATGCACGAGATAATTTCTTGATTAATTTAGCGAGCGTCATAGATGATGATGAAATTGATTTTAATCACGTGAGAAATTTGAAAATAAGAAAAGAAATAAATAAATTAGTAAAGGAATACAAACAAAATAAATCAAAAGATACAGGATCACGGATGGGCAAAATTTTATCTGATGAAATTGATAGTCCTGCACATGATAGAAAAGGCTATGAAAAAGATTGCCGTAGGAATTTCGATTATAGGAGAAAGAACAGAAATTTTAATAGACCAATTGATAACAGAAGCAATAATAGATATGGCCAAAAATATGTTAAACAGTCCTTTAACCATGGAAGTTACAATAAATATAGATATGGGAAACAGAGTTCAGAGAATTCTTACCAAGATGAATCAGAGATTCCCCAAAATTTTGAGATTAACGATTCTTTGATACCTCAAGATATGACAGAAAGTGAAGGTTTGATGAATAGTTCATCAGATATGGTTGAACCTAATGATGCATTTGAAATGCTAGAAAGTGCTTCACCTACTTCAAAAGCAAAGTATAATCCAAATTTTTCTCCTAGGTATAAAAATAGAGGCTACTATCATAGTCGAAATAATTATAATTATGAAGGTCGACGATCAGACAGAGCTAGCTATCAGGAGCAAAGAAATTCCCAACCATCACACAGGTATAGTGCACAGCAAACTGCAGATTCGTCTAGCAAATTTGAAAAGAGATATGAAAATGATCTTAGAGCTCATGATCACGACAATTACAAATCGGATTATAGGTCTGGAAGTTACAGACATGATAATGGGTACTATGTAAGACAAAAGTATAATGACGGTAGAAATAGTTCTCATTATGGATTTAAAAGAGCTTATAGTGGAAGAGATGCTTATTCCAATTCTTATAATTCTAGAGGTAATAAATATACTGATTCTAAAGATAGAGATCAACATACAGAATGTATGAAGCCGTAGGATAACGATCTGCATAACATGATAAGTTTTTGTTTCATGTTTATCTGTTTATTTGTCTAAATTTATGTGTCTAAATTTTTGTAAGAAGTAACTGACGAGGTCGCCAGAAACGTCAGGATGACCGAAAATGTGGGAATGAAAGATAAGACTCAATGGTTAAATGAGCGTGATATCTCAAGCGAGACTCATAAAAGGTGAACTCAAAATTGCAGAGCGAGATGTTGTTGTTCTATAGATATTCAGCAATGGAGTCGTTTGGTGGTTTTTAAAGCAAGGCTCGGGGAAGCTCTTGCCAGTTGTACAATGTTATTTTGAATATTAAGTTATTTTGAATATTGTATGTTCGGTAATATATCAAACCTTTTTATACATATTCACAGTTTGTAGAGCATTAGTTTCGATTAAGCAATACATTATTTACATTAAAACCAATATATATATATATTCTTTATGATATATAATAAAGATAGAAAGAAGGAAAAAAGATTTAAAAAAATTATATTCCATTTCAAATCTTTTCTTGTTATTGAATGTTCATTTTTTTTCTTTTATTATTCGTGTTCCACAATTGATCGGGCAGAGAGAGATACAATTTTTAGCTCAAAGCTTGTGTCTCAATAGAAATCGACTATTCTTTGCTTATATTTGTAAATCCTCTGCCCTTGAAGACGTGATTTACAATATAAGCTATCATAAGTATCTAATACTCTTGTTTTTTAAATTGAATTTTTCATAATTTATTCCACTGGACTACATAATTTATGGAGCATTTTGTCTCTGCTTTTTAGTATAGTGATTTCATAATATTTTGTCAATATCATTTGTTCCAATGGTTTAATCGTACAAAAAGTTTATATTTGGTTTATTTTGGAAATGTGCTGATATGTTTATAAGGAGCTAAATTTTGTCATCTTAAGCCTAATGCCGACAAAATTGGATAAAATAACATATCTTCACTATGAATTAAACATGCAAGCACCTCTGATGATTCTGTAGGTTATTTGTAGTTTCTTATTATACATTTCCAGTTTCCACTGTTCATATTTTGTTAATTTTCAGTATTTTATCAACTTTTTCATACATTGTGATTTCATTTTAATTATATATACATATATATATATATATATATATATATACCGGGTGTCCCAAAAAGGGCTGACTGATTTTAAAATTCAATAACTTCCAAACGGTGACAGATATTAAAAAAATTCTTGCAGGAGGGTTATGCATAAAGTCAAAAGTTTTTTACAGTGATTTTCGATTTTAGTTCGAATTACAAACAATAGATGGCGCAGCGATCAATAGAGGCTAAATTCAGGCTCGATTTTTGGTACTTCGTGGCCCGGATAATACATTTCCATCTCCTTTTTCTGCATGGAACAACAGAAAGGACCAAAAATCGAGCCTGTATTTAGCGACTATTGCTTACAGCGCCATCTATTGTTTGTAATTCGAACTAAAATCGAAAATCACTGTAATAAAACTTTTGACTTTATGCATAACCCTCCTGCAAGAATTTTTTTAATATCTGTCACCGTTTGGAAGTTATTGAATTTTAAAATCCGTCAGTCCTTTTTGGGACACCCGGTATGTAGGATTTGAATTTAAACATACTTTATTTACTTTATGACGTGCATGATCAACAAATTAACTGATGCTCTGGTATTTTTATTATCCATAATTTGAAAGCACAAGTAATGAAAATTCACGACCACGAGATCAATGTTTGGACATATTCAAAAATTAGAAAAGAGTCGGTCTATAAAATAATGCTGTACATGAAGCATCGGCTTATCAGATGCCAAGGAAGGTATTGTTAAGCCTAATCAAATTATTCGTAAGAAATATGTTGTAAGTTTTAAGTGAGAAAGGTGCTGTATTTAGAAAAGTATCAACGAAGTGATGTAAAGTTACCCTTATAGAATTGTATTAAAGTGTATGTGTTGTAATTCAAACGTCTACTTATTCAAATCATCTATACAGGGTGTCCGGTCTCAACGGTGTCCAATGGCTAATTCCTAAACCGTTAGTCATAGACATATAGTTCCAATTACAAAAATGTTTTAAATCAGGTAAAGAAATATTTTAAAAGCGATTTGGGTCAATAAAATCATTTCTTAAAAAATTACGAAATTTAAATTTTTATACGGTCCCTCTGTCCTATAAGTTATATTTAGTAAAATTTTCCTATTACACTGAAAAGTAAGACAAAAAAAGTCCCATTCATATAACCCTAAATTTGAGCGAGTTATGAAACTTTAAAAATGCATGACTTATGCCACTTTTCTGCTCTGAAAACAAATGAGTTCGGCTTGGTTTTGAGGGATCACATACCAAGTGCTTAAAGTATTCCAAGGTCTTATTTCACGTGTATCTGCGCTTTGAAAAAAATCGTACAAGTACTACGATTAAGTTAACATTTATTAAGTTTCAGATTGGCTAAAATAACATATGTTTTATTTTGTCAGGATTTGAGACTGTTTCTTTTATGATTTCTTAACAAAAATTATGTTATTTTTATAAGTTTTCACGTTACTTCAACGATAGTATGTATGTTTTTCCAGTTCAAGATTTGTACTCAAAATTTAACTCCCTTTTAAATATCCGATCGAGATTACATTTTACATACTGGCGCAAATGCAATAACAATCTAATATTACTATGATTTTCGGTGGTTACCATTAATACTTATTTTACAGGATAACACAAAAAAATTCTGATAGATTACCGCCAAGAAGTTTAAGAAAAAGTTTTATATTAGATAATACAAGACTGCGTTGGTTGTTTTTTTTTTAACTTTTATATATTTTTTAGCACTGAATCCGAAAATTACATTAATTTTTAACCATCATGTCAGGATATTTCGCAAATCATAAATTGTCAAATTTAAAGAATAACAAAAATCGGATAATATAAAGTAGAGGAGATGGCTGTGTTTTTTAACTTTTGATAATTGATTTTTACGTACTTTTTAGTACTGAATCTGAAAATGACCTTCATTTTTAACCATCACGTTAGAATTTTTTTGCAAATCGTAAATGTGCAAGTTAAAATAATACCGAAAATCTCATACTATAAAACACAATTAAAACTTTTTTTTTGTTTTGTTTTATTTTATTTTATTCAATAATTTATTCGATATTTTTGCTTATCCTGCTATTCTTACAGCTAAGTAGCTGAGTGGTCCGATAAGATGAGGGAGGAGATTCAATTTTAACTTTCAAATTTGCGAAAAATCCTGATGTGATGGTTATAAATGAAGGTCAATTTCAGATTCAGCGGTACAGAATACATAAGAATCAATTATCAAAAGCTAAAAAACATGACATAACACAACTTTTGCAGGTTAATGTAATCTAATAATATTTTAAAATACGTATCGTTTTGTAAAGAATTGAGGCTGTTAATTTAGAATCGTTTCATTTTTTAAAAATTCTGTTTTTTCTTTCTTGTTAAATGTTTATTACAAATTGTATATTTTGCATTAATATGTCAGAATGATTAAAGATTTCAAATTTATATTGCAATGTTAATTTTACTCTCAACCATTTTTTAATATATCTGACGAAATTATATTTCAACTAAATTTGTGAATGACCTCCAATTTGCAGCATAAAATATGCTCCAACTTTAAACAGCTATTACTCGGTCAATTTTAATCGTAGAATAACGGGACTTTTTGCGTATTACTTGTCAGTGTAAAAAGAAAATTTTACTAAATATAACTTATAGGACCGGGGGACCATATAAAAATTTAAATTTCGTAATTTTTTAACAAATGTTTTTATTGACCCAAATTGCTTTTAAAATATTTCTTTACCTGATTTTAAGCATTTTTGTAATTGGAACTATATGTCTATTACTAACGGTTTAAGAATTAGCTATTGGAGACCGTTGAGACCGGACACCCTGTATATTAACATTTTACAAACAATAACTTTTTAGAGAATGCATTGAAGGGAGATGATAAAAATATCTCGGTGACTCAAATAATCAGAAGGTTTTGTAGAAAAATATACTTTATTAACATAACAACACATAGTCAAATATTCGCCATCGTCACTGACAGAATAATCTGCCGCTCCCTGCAGAGTTCGAATGTTACTGCGTCACGTGACTTCAAAAGCTCTCCGCAGAAAACGCGGGGGGAGGAAATGCGCCTCATTGCTATTGGCTGGCTCCTCGCGTGCGAGAGAGAGAGAAATAGCAGACGGCTACAGAGTATGCCCCCAGTGACGAAGTCGCGATTACAAAAAGGTAGCAATTAATAAGATACATAAGAAAGGTCTTGAGTAAAATTAAAGTACATATGATGCAAAAAAAATTAGAAAATATATTATGCATTAAATGAAAAACAATATTTTTGAGAAAGAAATAGTATGCACACTATATACTTCAAATGTTTTAAACAATATAATCCGTAACGAGATGTTTCGGAAAACGAACTTTACGATCAGATTTGGTGGTAGGGTGTTCAACAGGAGTAGTTGGAAAATTTATGGGCTCATTTTGTTTTTGGGTTTGGGAAGGTGAAATAGAATCTGCTAATTGATACGCAGGTTTAATGCGATCAATAGATACAGTACAGCGCTTCCCGTTTAATTCCAAGTCAAACGTTTTCTCAGACCTGTCAATCACTCGATGAGGTCCTGTATAAGGGGGTGATAAGGGAGGATTGACTTTATATGATCTAAGAAACACGTGTGAACAGGTTTTTAATGAGGGATTGACATAAGTTTTAGGATTGCCGTGCATTGCAGTGGCAATGGGATTTAACTTTCTCATTTTTTCAGTTAACTCAGTGACTGTAAGAACAGTAGTACTTTTAAGTACAGTACTCAGTACTGTAAGAGTAGGTGGTTGATTTATAGTTTCAGTGTTAATGAGATCAGAGGGTAGTCTGATATTTGTGCCATAAGATGAGGGGTTCATCTTCCGGTCCCGGGCCCTTTTCAGGCCCATTTGTCGACGCAAGGAACCACCCGTGAAGCAAGCCCCGCGACGCGTCCCGAAGGTCGCCGCCAGACAAGCTCCAACAGAGCGGAACCCCACGCAAACTCCGGCCAAACCGACACCGCTGCCCAGCGCACACGGTGACGGCTATTCCCAAGAAGAGACGAACGGCCGCTACGACAGTCCTCACCACCCAGCTAGAAAAACCAAGTGGTTCCTAAACTTGGTTACTCGAGCCGGTAGACCCCGCAAGCCATCGCAGGAACCAGACGCCTATAAAGACGCTGGGCCCACGGACTGAACCGAGGCTTCCCGACCCGAATTTAATTTACGGACAGGCCCCCAAGATCAGATACCATTTTCCGGCAGAGACATTTTTGTGGGCCAGCCGATAGGAAAGTTAATGAGGAGCCCCTAGCTTGAAAACCAGGGAGGACGGGGAAAATCCCTCCGGCCGTAAAGCGACCCAGCTCCTGGCTTTTCGCCCAAACCACCCGGCTCAACCGACGGAACCCCTCGCGGATCACGCCGGGAGCCAGTTGGCCCAGATTAGGTGCCGTTAGCGACCCTAGGCGGGCACGGAAAGCTCCACCTAGACGGAATAGACTCCGCCTCGCTAGGGGGTCGGACGGAACGGAGTCCCGCCAGCCCCCACCGACTCGACTCCATCCTAGGACAGAGAAGCCAACGGAGGCCGACAGAAGCCCGCCCGCCACTACCTTACCTCACGGCCGTCGAGGGTACCCAGGCCCGAAGGCCCCTGACCCCGTGCAGTGACCGACCGCTACCTTTGTTAGTGCGTTCGAAAGTTAGGTGGAGACACCTCTAGGTCCTCATCACCAGGCGAGGCAAACTCCGGTACCGCATAGACACGGAGGACCTGGATCGGACCAAGAGTTCACCCAAGGCACGATGAGCCGCCGCGTTACCGGCGAGCCTCCGGCCCGTTTCCCTGCGGGAGTAGTGTTCGATGGTGGACCTGCCGGCCGACCCCCTCCCATGGGGCACGGCACGACGTGGAGCAACCAGAACCATACTGGCCTCCCCACGCGACCGCTCCTTGGTCAACGGGGGCACCGCCAAACCCCACCACCCTTAGGGTCGGCTCCCAACTGCTCCAGCTGAGGTCCTCGGAGGGATGAGCCACCCAAGTCATAAAGTAACTTGGGCGCTGTCCGAAACCCTCGCCCTTCGGTTGCTCCGGGAGTCCCTGCATGGCGTTCCCGCGAGCCCCGTCGTCACTAGCGAGCACCGAGGACTTTCCACTACAAAGCCCTCACTCATACTTCAGGCTCCCTCTTAGTCAATAGGTGGATGGGGTCCTATCGCCTTAGCTAGTCTTTGCCCGGCGACACCGTCCGGCCCGAAGACCGGCACCGGGATCGACCTATGGAGCGGCGCTACCCGGCTTTCCCAGAGAACCCGGGTGCCGGAGGACCGCACCTATGGTACCCACCGAGGCGGGCTGCGGCCCTATGCACAACGTCCGTTAACCGGGGCCACCGTGCTCAACGCCTGTCGGAGATGAGCCTCTCGAGGAGGTGGCGAATCGTCCCCATCCGGCCCCCTCGCATTCGTACACAACGAACTCTGCCGAGCTTCCGGTCACCTCCCCCACTCAAGGGGTCGGGTCGGAACCACCCGGAGGGGCGGCCACTATTTGTGCCATAAACAAGTTGAGCACAGGTCGCTTGGATATCATTTTTAAGAGCAGTGCGTAAACCAAGTAAGACAATGGGGAGGATTTCAGTCCATTGAATTTGATTGTGAGCTTTAAGAGAACTCTTAAGATGGCGATGGAATCTTTCAATAAAACCGTTAAACTGTGGATGGTATGCTGTAGTTCTGATGCGTTTACATCCTAATCTATCTGTAAGCTCTTTGAAAAGAGTGGGCTCAAAGTTTCTACCCTGATCAGTAGTGATGGTAACAGGGGTTCCAAATCTGGAGATCCAACTGTGTATCAATGTACGAGCAGTTGTTTCTGCAGTCATATCAGATGTGGGTATAACTTCGGGCCATCACGTCCGGGTCACCATTTTAGAGAATGCATTGAAGGGAGATGATAAAAATATCTCGGTGACTCAAATAATCAGAAGGTTTTGTAGAAAAATATACTTTATTAACATAACAACACATAGTCAAATATTCGCCATCGTCACTGACAGAAAAATCTGCCGCTCCCTGCAGAGTTCGAATGTTACTGCGTCACGTGACTTCAAAAGCTCTCCGCAGAAAACGCGGGGGGAGGAAATGCGCCTCATTGCTATTGGCTGGCTCCTCGCGTGCGAGAGAGAGAAATAGCAGACGGCTACAACTTCTACAAATTTGGGAGCTCGATGCCGGGATGTTAAGCGACTATTAGTGGAATAGATAGTAAAATATTAATCGAAGAGAAATTGTTGTCAATCGCCAGTGTCAAAAAATGGATTGTGAATGAACAAGGCAAGTGTATAAAAACCGTAGTCATATTTATCCAAGTACAACTTTGAAAAACATGGTATCCTTAAATAAAGCTAAAAGAATTGATCTAATAGATCTCTGCGAGAAATACGGAATTCAACCACCAGAAAAACCGACAATCCATGTCCTAATAAAGCTAATTAAAAACTGGGAAGATTACGATGAAGATTTTATAAAGGACCGCCTAGAAGTAATTGTGGCAGCTAGAAAAGCACAAACGGAATCGGAACTTGAAGAAAAGAAATTACGAGCAGAGATCGAAGAAAAGAAACTGAAAATGGAGATGGAAGAAAAAAAATGAAAAATAGAATTGGAAGAAAAAGATCGCGAAAGAGAATTTGAAATTAAGAAAATGCAACTGCAAGAAAATTCAAGACAACACATCGATGTGAGCACAAGGACAAATCCAGGTAAGCAATATGAATTGCTTAGATTATTAACAAAATATGATAGTACGAATGATATTAGTTTATACTTGGCTATGTATGAAAGGCAAATGGCGCAAACGGGCATTGATAAAAAAGAGTGGGTCAGCTATTTAATTAACCTAATGCAGTTAGATGTGATAAATATAATAACCAGGGAGAGTGAACCTGAAATGCATGATTATGATTACATAAAAAGTATTCTTTTAAAACGGTACAAACTATCGCTGGAAGAGTTTAGGCTGAAATTTTTCTCACTCAAAAAAGAGCCATCGGCAAATTGACGCGATTTCGCTTATGAGATCAAGGTATATTTCAAACAATGGACCGACGGCCTTGAAATAGATAGCTTTGAGGAATTATCGGAATTAATTGTTAATCAAATTAGGCATAATTTACCTGCGGAAACAAAGACACATTTTGCAGAGGAATTGTTAGCAATAAAAAAGATAGGCGACTTAGTAAACAAATTAGATATTTACGAAACGGCACGAAGGGTTTGCAATAAACAAGCTATAGGGAATACAAGTGGGAGTTTTGAGGATAAACGATCGAGAGTGGCTGACTACGCCAATTCGAAAAGGTGCCAAGTTGACAATAGGCACAATGTGAACCATGGAAGAAACGAGGCACATAAAATATGTTATAATTGTGGCAGACCTGATCACGTGAGTAAGAATTGTACCATGGGAAGTAAAACACAACAAAATTATTCAAATTATAACCCGCAACGTAATCAAAATTGGCGAGAAACGAAATACCAAGATTGGAGCCAAAACACGCAAAGAAAAGTAGTTAATACGGGCACGTTAAATGGTAAGAAAGGAAGAATCCTGGATATTCAAGGAATAAAAACAAACATAATAATCAATACAGGGAGTGATATTTCAATAGCCAATTCAAGATATCATACTGCAATAAACGCGCCAAAGTTAACCAGCGACAATATATCTATATCTGACTTAGGTGGAGAAGAGATTAAGACAACGGGTTTTTTCTTGCATAAAGTTTATGTAGATGGTATAGAAATACAAGATAAATTTTATGTGGTACAAGAAACTAACTTTGATTTAATAATAGGTAGAAAAGCAATCGAAGGCCTGACGTTAAAAGTAGAGGAAGATGTCGTTAGAATAATAAACGAAAATAAAGTACGAGTAGGTTACATTAAAATTAATAAAGTCCCTTCCAAAACAGACGAAGTAGCCACACCAAATATAAGCAACGATAATCGAGGTTGGGAAGATATGGTTAATATCGAATGCGAAAATGGCGTAATGGATTTGACTCATATTACAAATTTAGCTAACAGAGAAGAAATACGAGGATTAATAAAATCCTGCAAAACGAACAAAACAAAAGATAATGAAGTAAACATAAAAATACTACCGAAAGATAGAAAACCTATCTGCGAACGTCCAAAGAGATTCTCTTTAGTTGAGCAGGAAATCATCAATAAACAAGTACGACAGTATTTAGATAATGACATTATCAAATGGAGCACCTCAGATTTTACGGCTCCTGTGATCTCGAGTAACGAAAAAGAAACCGATAAAAAATTCATCATCACTAGACAGGAGAGATCCGAAAGTAAAGACACTGAGATGGAAACAGAAAATAAATACACAAAAAGAGTAGAAAAAGGCCTAAAAGAAAAACGGTTAGAAAGAAGAAGTCCAAAAACAATTCTGATCAGAAAATAAAAGATAATCCTATTGGAAATAATACAAAAAATGTTAAAGAAAAGAAAAATAATAACGCAAGAAGATCTACAGGCAAAACTTTAGTTCAACCTGAAACATATAATGATGAATCCAAGTGGTATAAGTATATGCCAAAATTACAAAGAATTATCAATAGCACAGTAACACGAAGCACCAAGTATAGTCTTTATGAATTAATGACAGGAGTTAAAAGGAAGGACAATGACATGCAGAACATCAAGAAAATTTTGGAAGAAGAATTTACCGAATGTATGATGGAAGAACGCGAATCCATGAGAGAAGAAGCAAAGAAAAATATACTCAAAATACAAGAAGAAAACAAGGTGCAGCTTGATAAAAAAAGAAAACAGCCACGAAAATACAAAATAGGAGATATCGTCGCCATAAAGAGGGCGCAATTTGGCAATACTATCAAACTTAAAGAAAAATATTTGGGGCCATATGAGATAACTGCAGCCAAGAATCATGATCGGTATGAAGTAAAGAAAGTAGGAGATCATGAGGGCCCAGGGAAGACGTCAACCGGGGCCGAATACATGAAGCCGTGGTCTATGGGTTAAAATCCTGGACGAGTCGTATAGATTAAGTATACGTCTATGTGTATTGAACCAATAATCAAAATTTTATGTGAAAGAAAAATAATAAGCCAGATGATGATGTCGGGACGCCATCATGTCAGGATGACCGATTTGTAGGATTTGAATTTAAACATACTTTATTTTCTTTATGACGTGCATGATCAACAAATTAACTGATGCTCTGGTATTTTTATTATCCATAATTTGAAAGCACGAGTAATGAAAATTCACGACTACGAGATCAAGGTTTGGACATATTCAAAAATTAGAAAGAGTCGGTCTATAAAATAATGCTGTACATGAAGCATCGGCTTATCAGATGCCAAGGAAGGTATTGTTAAGCCTAATCAAATTATTCGTAAGAAATATGTTGTAAGTTTTAAGTGAGAAAGGTGCTGTATTTAGAAAAGTATCAACGAAGTGATGTTAAGTTACCCTTATAGAATTGTATTAAAGTGTATGTGTTGTGATTCAAACGTCTACTTATTCAAATCATCTATATATTAACATTTTACAAACAATAACTTCTACAAATTTATATATAATTATAATAATATATATCAATGGCGGATCTAAGGGGGGGGCGAGGGGGCGATCGCCCCCCCCCCTTGGGCAAATAAAGGTTTGTAAAACGGCATTATGCATCCTCACGGGAAATAACTTGGGGTGAAGCTCAAGCCTGGCGCGACCCGGGCCGGGTCGCGCCAGTTTAAATCCATGAGACTCGGCCTAGGTAAGGTCGTCTCTCAATTGGAGCCGGGCCGTGCCCTGATCTTAAATTTTTCTGCAAATCCGGGTCGGGCCAGACTTTTTTTTCTTCCAGGTCGAGACTGGCCTGGACTTCATTCTTCCTAGAGGTCTGCACTGGCCAAAATTTCCAGGTCGGGTCTCGTCCCGGAATAAAAGCTAAACGTTCGGTCCGTGTCAGCCGTATGATAAGTAGTACTGGCCCGACCACGACCCGTGCACTTCTCTAAATTCTTCTCCCCAAGCCCAAGTTGCTCTGGTATCTTACTTATTTGTTATTCGTAAAAATTATACATATTTAGGATGTACATTTGTTTAGCGAAATCTTTAAAAATTTAATTTGATTTGATAAGTTACATAGATGCATTTTTAAAAATCTCCTTTTTTTCTTTGTAGAGCTTTAAAATTGTAATTTTCGTTTATCATCTATTTCTTTCATTATAAACTGATTTTCTTATTGGATTTTCATTTGAATGTATTTGTCGAAGTAATGATTTTTACGTAGTGTTTATGTACGTATTGTTATTATTGTACAATTGCCTAAATAGTCATTAATATTAATGTTTTTCTGTAAATCATGAATATTCATGAATTTCGAACATAATGAAAAATAAAATATGATCATAAATAAGTGTGCTTTATGAATAATTTTAATTGCAAAATGCACGCTGGGCTGGAGTCGATTTTTTAGCTTTTATATCGGGCTGGGCCAATAATTTTCTATTTGTGGGTTGGACCTGGAAATTTCAGACCGTGTAAACCCGTAACTGACATATCGAAACCAGCTTTAATTTTTTTTTTTTTTTAATGCTTCTTTCAGCCATCATCCCATAACTACTGAATATACCAGGTGTCCAAAAATGGACTGACTGATTTTAAATGCAATCTAATAACTTGAAAGTGGCGACAGCTATTTAAAAAAAATACTTGAAGGAGGGTTATGTAAGATCTCAGGAGCAGGAGTGATTCTGTTCCGAATTTTCCGAAAATTTAACCCTCATGCTGCGCATCCCGCGATTTCCACGGCCAACGTAAAAGTGGCAAAATTTGCGCAACCCGCACTTTCCCAGCAAATCTTTTTTTATGATCTAATTTTATTTAAAAAGAAACTCTTTCACAAAGATTTTGGACATATTTGAACTCTAAAATATATGCAGAATATGTAATAAATATGTAATAAAATATGTAATAAAATAAAGGCGCAATTTTTAATCTATTTTCATAAAGAAAAAAAATGTATATACATACGCAGCGAAGGGGTTAAGGGATTTAGTTCCAAAAATTTAAAAAGTACATCAATCCGAAAATTCGATCATAAAAATAATCGCAAATTTTGACAAATGGTCCCATAAAAAACTTATTTCGCCAATCGTTCGCAGAAAAGAACTTTAATTTCGCCAAAGAATCGCGGAAAAAACGCGAATTTAGTGAAAGGGCCGCATAAAAAACGCGAATTTGGTCAAATAACCGCGAAAAAATGCGAGTTTCATCGAAGGATCGCGAATAAATGCAAATTTTATCAAAGAATCGCGAAAGAACCGCGAATTACATTAAAGGGTCGCGAAAGAAACGCAAATTTCGTCAAAGAGTCACGAAAAAAACTCAACTTTCGTTAAAGGGTCAGGGAAAAAACGTGAAATTCTTCAAATGATCACGGCAAATGCACATTTCGTCAAAGGATCGCAGAGAAAACGCGAATTTTGTCAAATAACCGCAAAAAACGCGAATTTCGTCAAAGGATCGCGTATAAATGCAAATTTTATCAAAGAATCGCGAGAGAACCGCGAATTACATCAAAGGGTAGCGAAAGAAATTCAAATTTCGTTAAAGGATCGCGGGAAAAAAGCGAATTTCGTTTGTCAAAGGGTCGCCGAAAAAAAGCGAATTTCATCAAAGGGCTGCAAAATTATACTAATTTCGTCAAAGGGTTGCGAAAGAAACATAAATTTCGTCAAAGGGTATTGGAAGAAATGCGAATTTCATCAAACGGCTACGGAAAACGCGAATTTTATCAATGGGCTGCGAAAACATGCGAATTTCTTTAGAGTTGTGGAAAAAACGCGAATTTCGTCAAAGAGTCGTGGAAGAAATGCGAATTTTATCAAAGAGTCGTGGAAAAAAGAAAGAAACAGATAAAAAAGAAAGAAACTTTAGAAAACAGCACACATACATACACCTATATTTATTATTATAGGTATAGTTTTTAATCTAAAATAATATACCGAACTAACTTTTGAAGAAAACGGGTTAACCCAAACTCAGGTTGCAGGAATCTACACTCAGCCTGAAATCGACCCGAATCGAAAACAGCTAACCCGACCTGCAACAAAAATAGTTATTGTCAGGAGGGAATCCCTGCTTCCCCCTCTGCTGTAACATTTCAGAAAATTTGCTTTGCATTTCAGAATTTCTTTTTTTTTTTTTTTTTACTAAGAAAAAAAAAAAAAAGAAATTTCTGATCAGGAGTTTTTATTTCTTACTGCGTTTTTAAATTTTAGTTTAAAATTGCAACAACAGATGGCGTTGCAAGCAATAGGTGCCCGATTTAACGGCTATTCTTTGCAGCACCATCTATCACTGCTATTGTAAAGTAAAATCAAGAATCGCAGTAAAAAATCTCCTGACATATTACATAACCCTCCTGCAAGTTTTTTTTTTATTGCTGTCACCATTTGCAAGTTACTGAATTTTAAAATCAGTCAGTCCATTTCAGGGCACCCGGTATGTTTTTTAATAAGTTTCATGGCATTCTTTACTGAATTACAACTCATCTTAGATATAAAGAAACAAGCAGTCTTATACCAAATTAGTATTTTTTGCATGATCCTGAAGATTAAAAAGTATTATTAAATAATTGTTTGGGCGTGCCCGTTATGGAGTTTTACTGTATATAGTTTTTATCTTCAAAAATATTTAGACTTTCTTTTCAAAATTCGGGTCGGCCCGAACCTTTCTCGCACGCAAGAGTGTAAACTCAATCCGAAACTGACCCAAACCCGAAATAATGTATGCCAATCTGCCCTACACCAACGTGCTAGAGCGCAGCTGAAAAGTAGAAGTCAACCCGACCCGCAGCAGAAAAGTAGAAGTCAACCGGACTCAAACCCGAATCGCAGCAAAAAATAGATATTAACCCGACCCGCAGCAAAAAGTAGAATTCAACCGGACCCAAACGCGACCCACAGCATAAAAGTATAAGTTAACCCGACCAGCAAAAAATAGAAGTCAACCGGACCCAAACCCGACCCGCAACATAGAGGTATAAGTTAAACCGGCCAGCAGCAAAAAATAGAAGTCAACCGGACCCAAACCCGACCCGCAGCAAAAAGTAGAAGTAACACGACCCAAACCCGACCCGCAGCAAAAAGTAGAAGTAACACGACCCGCAGTGATAAAATTAGCCCCGACCCACGCATCACATTGGAGTTTCCAAATTTCTAAAATCGCCCCCCCCTTGAGGACTCTCCAGATCCGCCCTTGATATATATATAAATGGTTATATATATATATATATATATATATGCTAGCACTTACTTCTAAGCAATTTTATTCATTCTAGATTTTCTTAACCCTTAAATGCATAGTGTAACTGAAGAGTTACATGATTTTTTTGCCATTTGGCGCTTTCTATTTGTCTTTTGGTGGACTATTATGTGTTTGTTTTTATTCTGATTTGTTATCGCGAGGAGGTTGCAACATCTTTTGTTGATACTGCTTTCAATGTGCTTGACTGGGGATTTTTCTCTAACTTTATAAGGTAGCCATTATTAATTCTGCAAACTATTAAAATCATTATATAAATTATTATATCGTTGAATAGTTCAGTTTAAATACTTTAAAGTGAGTATATAATTTGAAATTATCATTTTTCGAGCAATTTTTGTTATGTAACACAGGAGTGACATTATGACATTATGTCCAAAAGAAACATAAATAATTTTTTCCACTATTTTTCTAGTGGATAATTAACAAAATACACTCAAATATAATGTTTTCCGAACAAAGTAAAAAATGCATTAGAGGGTTAACAAGGGCAGTTGAAATCAACCACGAGAACTTCCGTTTTGAAAAAAATGGTATCAAATACATTAAAAAATGTACTGCTATTTAGATCACATGGCTTACTTCGCTCACACCTATCACCGTCTATATACATTAAACAAAAACATAATTTGCAGAACAAATTAAAAAAGAAAACAATTTATTTCCTGCATTGTTTAAGCCCGAGAAGGGACAGATATTAAAATGTTTCATTCAGTTAGCTCTACATTTAATGTTACATGTTTGTAACAAACAAGTTAAACCAATTGAATATTAAAAAATAAAAATAAAATTCAAACAATATGATACTTTAAACACCCTAAAAACTTGGATTCCGTTCAAATGAAAGCGAAATAAATCTTGGACTTTTTTTAAAGGTTTGTATTTTAGACGTGCCTTATGATTTTATGTACAGTCGTGGAAAAAAAAAGTAAACACCCCCTACTAACTCCTCAACAAATTGTCGTAGAAGAAAGTTACTAGTACCGAACGATTGGAAATAAAGTTTACTTTTAAATGATGTATATAAAATTTGCTTAGGGGGGCATCTACATATTAAAACGAACCATAACTTTGTTTTTTTCAATAGCAGTACCCAATTCTGACAGCATAAATCAACTCTACACCCTTCAATTAGCCTAAAAACGAATTTTTATACAATGCGTATCATAAGTTTCCGAGAAATTAATTATTTTAAAACGAGCGTATTTTAAGGGCTGTATCCAAATTGAAGTTCCGTACTGGATTGTTAACCGAGAGAGCCCCTTCCTTGATCAAGGCACCTTAAGCGCCACTCAAGGAGTCAATGAAGCGTGTTAGATTACAGTACAGCAGAACAAATTTCAAAATGCCTACTCACTTCCATCATAGACGGCCCCTTAAACCATCATTTTGCCGTTTATTAAGCATAATTTGAAAACTACTTGGAAGAAAAATGTGAAATTTTTGAATTTCCATAAAACAGGACTTAATAAATCTAAATCCATCAAAAAAATTGTAGGTTGCAATTCATAATTTTTTCGAATATTAATATAATAATTCATAATTCATATCATAAAATTATAAAAATTGCAAATTCAGCTTATTTATGTTTGGGTATATTAGTATTATTACTACAAAAAATTAGCACATTAGGAGCATAATTTCGGGAGATATAAATAAAAATATGAAAATGTAATTTAACATTAGAAGCACTAAATTTTGAATGTTTATAATTCAAAAACTTATCATTCAAATGACTTCAAATTTGGTGTCTAGGCATAGTTTAAACCGAAGATTTGAAATATCTCGTTAAAATTGGGTATTGCTATTGAAAAAAATGAAGTTTGGATTCGTTTTAATATGTAGATGACCCCCTAAGAAAATTTTATATACATCATTTAAAAGTAGACTTTATTTCCAATCGTTCGGTACCAGTAACTTTCTTCTACGATGATTTGCTAAGGAGTTAATAGGGGGTGTTTACTTTTTTTTTTCCACGACTGTACAATCATCATAAATATAATACAAAAATCTGACATACAAATATTTACAACTAATAAATGGAAAAAGCCTAAGATTTATTTCGCTTTCATTTGAACGGAATCCAAGTTTTTAGGGTGTTCAAAGTATCATATTGTTTGAATTTCATTTTTATTTTTTAATATTCAATTGGTTTAACTTATTTGTTACAAACATGTAACATTAAATGAAGAGCTAACTGAATGAAACATTTTAATATCTGTCCCTTCTCGGGCTTAAACAATGCAGGAAATAAATTGTTTTCTTTTTTAATTTGTTCTGCAAATTATGTTTTTGTTTAATATGTCAAGTTTTTTAATAACTACTGCATTCAGACAAACTCTCAGATGAACTCATTTCAAAATTAACGGAATGAACCACCATTATGGTTTGATTATCGCATCACAATTTGTGGTGTAATTTACCAATGATTAGTCCAAAATGGTTCATGAAAGCAATAATACAAATTGTCGTTGTTTGGACAAAAACTTCCAATCTGAGCATAAAAATCCAAAACTTACTTAAATTTAATTACCCCCATTTTCCACTTGGGAACGCTATGAATGCAGAAATAGTGTTATATCTTTAATGCTAATATTTAACAACAGTATAGCTATTATACAGTAAGACATAAAAAAAAGCCAGTTTTACTTTTAAAATATTTACCGTTTTTGCTCGCAGGGAACGATGTAAACCCAAAAGGAAATTGTTACCTAAGTTAAACTTCTGGTATTTATTTTGCTGCAACACCAGTAATTTCTGTGCCAGGCAAAAAAAGACAAAAAAAAAAAAAGACCTTGAGGGAAAATTTAAGATAAAAAATGCCATAGACATGACGTTAAAAGTCCCCATCTTTTTAAAATTTACAAATAATGGACCCCATCAGTGGTGACGTCAAAGGCCACTCAATTCCGCGTACCAACAATAAATTGCATCCAAATAAACCACAGATTTCAGAGACAAATAGGGAGGAAACGTGATGGTTCCGCATGAAGCTAAATATGTAACCTTGAAAACAATTAAAACCTGTCACAATTCGGTCCAAACAATTGAGTGTACATTTAAAAATCTCTCCCATTACAAATAATTCAACCCTGGTTCCCCATGCTCGTCTTGTTTGGGCCGAATGAT
This sequence comes from Maratus speciosus, assembly GCA_963932465.1. Classification (NCBI taxonomy): domain Eukaryota; kingdom Metazoa; phylum Arthropoda; class Arachnida; order Araneae; family Salticidae; genus Maratus; species Maratus speciosus. The sequence continues at coordinate 104,051,189 of OZ010786.1, read as the reverse complement.
TTCAGCGATATCTGGCTTCATATTGACGCCTTTTTGACGCATAGTGCATTTCTTATACACTCTTAACTTTCTGGATTTGTTTGGATCCAATTTGCGGTTCATACGCGCAGTTGAGTTGCCTGTGACGTCACACTGATGGGATCCATTATTTTTTATTTCTTGTTGATACAAAAAAGAAATTGCCTATGAACAATACATATATTACACAGCGAAAATGTCCGTGTGTAACACTGACGTAAATATTGACGATGAAACCGGCAAAATAAATTTCATTTATTTGAAAATTTATTAACATCTAAACGTCTGAAAAATTCAATTAATACGCCATCTTAAAACAATAGAAACAGTCCAGAATTGGTTTCCAGCTAATATTACTTAACGAAATTAAAACTTCATCTATAAATAAATAAAAAAAAAACATAAATAAATCACATAATTAACGTATTTTTAGTCGAACTACGCGCTCGTCTGTACGTAACTTATAGCCACGTTTAAAAATCAGTATCGGTAAAATTTATTTAATTTTTTTAACGTCATATTCACCTACTTTCTGTATTTACTCATATTAATGTTTCTTATATTACTTTTATTTCCACTATGACGCCATATTCATCTTATTTTTAATTCTTAAAATAAAATTATTTTAATTCCGTTTTTCACGTGGAAATATTTCAACTGAAAAGTAATTGCTGGAGACAAAACTTTATCACAGCATTTGAAATTTTTGCAACAATGAAGAAAAAATGTTACATTTTCTATTAAAAATGTCCGTTGATTCTCAATGAAAAAAGTGAAATTTGGAATTATTAAGAAAAATATTTGAATAATATACAAAAAAAATTGACCCTTGTTTCTCTCTGGGTTATAATTCACCCATATGGGAAGGTATTTTGCCATTCGTTTTGACCCTGACGTCAGGCAAACATTTTTAAACTTTAAATTTATAATATTATTAGAATTAGTAAAGATTAAAAAATGAGTGGCATCAGGGACAAAAAGGTGGGAAGAAAAAATGAAAAAGTTATCATCTCCATAGTCTTTTCTATGTTAAATTAACATTGAGAAGTGACACTGGAAATAAATAAGTATTGCGCTGCCGCGTAATACTTAAATTATATATATATTTTTTTTTTTTTTTTTTTTCAAAAATTACCCTCTGGACTCCCCTGTATTTTTTACATATGTTAGTGTCATTTACACTGAAAAGCGTGATACGATGTAAAGAATTCAATTTACAAACACAACATTGATAACAAAGACATAAAATGTTAACGCACAAGTGACCTGAATTCAGAATCGATGCAAATTTGGGCCAGATCGTGCAACTAAAGTAAAAGTGTATCATGGGTTTCGTGCAACAACAAATAGCCTCTTCTGAATCGAATAAATTGTTCGCACGGTTTAATGGAACATTTTAATCGTAAAAGTATATCGTATGTATGTTGTCCAGTGGAGATGCTATCTGTTGCCATGCTGTTAAGCAAAACAACTCATCTCTTTTCGTTTCTTTCCTCTTGCTTTTGAAGAGAGGTAAAAGACTTTTCATAAAATGCATTTGAGTGGATATAATGATTTATTTTGTAGTCAATTTTGAGTCTTACAGTGCATAGTTATTCAGTTTCAATTTTTAGTGCGAAAAAAATAAAATTTTCTTATTACTTTTTTTCTATTTAGTATTTCACGTTTTTCCTTTAAAGAAGCATCAGTGATTCATAATATATATAATTTTTCTCAAAATAATTATGTATGTGAACATACTTTGTCTAATAGTATCTGACGTTTCATTCAGTTAGTAAATAGCTGTTGTTCATTATATTACTTTCTTGCAATTAATATATTTTTAATAGTACTACTTTTATATTAGCCGGATGCAGGTGATAAACTCCCAAACACTCGTATTGTTCCTATCGCCATCATTCGTATTGCATTTATTTCATTTAAAAAATAAACCTTTCACTCATTCCCTTTAAAATACATAACTTTAAATTAAAACATATACATTTAAAATACATATGGGGCATTCTCACAATCTTTTGACTTTTATGTCCCTGAATAATAATTTTTATTTTAGTACATGTTCTTGTGTTTTTTTTTATTATTATTTCATATACTGCGGAACATCCCATTGCATGATTGCATAACAATATTAACGAGATAAATAAGTTTTGGACGATGTTGGGGGTTCAAATACCAGGAAAACTCCTATACCGTTCCGTGTCCCTGATGCTGATTTTTAAGTTTGGAGTTGTCTGGATAAAATTGTTTCAATAAAAAAATTTCGATGTAATTTTTTCCGAAACTGGAACTATTGTTTTATATAAATATGTAGCAAAAAATTAACCTGGACACATTTTTAGCGTTGTTATTATTTTTTTAACTCTGTTCCTGGGTTTTAGATTCCTTACCGTCCCTCTTCTAAAATTATACAGAAAATCACTTCAGATGCAGCCACAGAATTTTTTTCGAGTTTTTTCTCATGCAGAAGTATGCTAGAGAAAGAATATTTAAAATTCTTTGGTAGAAAATTTACTGCAGAATTTAAATCAGCATTTAAATATCAATTTCAAGCATCGTGGCTTTATTGGTAGTCTTACCGTTCCCAAGGTTTATTCCTGCACTTTTTGAGGCAAATTAATTCTTTTTATTATTATTACTTAATCCAATGTAAATAACTATTTCCAAAAATCAATTAACATTGTGGCTACCACTTAGTCTTAACATGATTTGCCTAAAATAGGTGGTAATTTTCATTACCGTTCCATCCTTACCGTCCCTTTTTTTTTCCCATTTCGTCCCTTTTTTCCTATATCACCCCCTTTTTTTACCTTACCGTCCCTTCTTTAATACCCCTTTAAGACAATGTTATACCAAAATTTTTTACTAAAAATACTACATTGTTATTATTTCTTATTTGAATGTCCTGTGGTTACTATGCAAATTCGTAAGTAAAAATTTAGAAGAAAATAAAAAGTTATAGTGGTAAAATGGTAAGGAAAATTAAACTCTCAAGTTTAACTTAAACCTCAGTTAAATAAAAAAAAATTTCGCTGCTGACCATTTTTTCTTTATTTTGAATCATTAAGGCATTCGTCAATCAGATTAAAACGTTATTTTAGGAAATTTAATTTCACCAGATTTTTATTTCCGAAAGTCAAAAGATTGTGAGAATTCTTCATATATGGTATACATTTTAAATATACCTTTTATACGTTTTATGGGGAGGTGGAGTAGAAAAACAGAGGACAATACATAATTATACCATGAACCAAGATATTTTATACCAGCATCAAAGCATTATTTCTAATTTACATACGCAAAAAATTAAAACTGCTATTGGCGAGAAAAAAAAAATATATGTGATTCTCCAATAAGTAATTTGTGTCCTTGGGGTTATATGCTATATTTTGGCATTTATATAGTTTTTTTTTTTTTTTTTTTAGCATAAAATGTATTTGCTCATGTCTTTCTACAATATCAAAAAGTATTTTCAAGACGGCAAATTTTGCTCCAATAGCATTTTAAACATTCAAATTGTCCTTTCTGTCCCTTGTCCCTTCCCCCATGCACTGATATTATGGAACAATTTAAGTTGAATGACAAGCTATTTTTGCAAATTTTACCACCTAAAATAAAAATTCATGCTCTGAAGTGTGTAATAAAGAATTTTGATTGAAAATTAAATTTAAAAAATATACAATAGAGCGCCGATTATCGGAACTCAAATTAACCGAACTTTCAATTATTCGAACATGCCTATTTCTCTCAAAAAATTTTTTTAATGATGATGAGATTGTGGATGAGATTTAAGATGAAAAAGAAATTGAAGAAATGAAAACGAATGCTCTGAAAATGACCCAGGTCCATCCTATAACGAAGCCTTTGAATGTTTGGAAACAGCTATGAAATGACTCGAACGGCAGAAGAACTCTGATCCTATTCTACTAACGTATTTAAGAAGAAATCGAGATATGGCAGCATTGGAAAGAACGTCTTCTTTAAAGCAAGCAACAATCGAAAGCTTTTTTTTGCTTAAATTATAATCTCTGGAGCTCAGAAAATGTTAAAAAGAAAAAAAGAAAATTTTAAATGATAAAAAGTAAACAAAACAAAACAAAACAAAACAAAACAAACAGTTTCTAAATACGCTAGCACTAATTGATGTAGCCAGTCCTAAACTTGGATAAAGTGTGAAGATTTTAGTATAGTCAGGAACATCCCTTAAATTGTCTGTCCATTTATCCGAACTAGAATCGGTCCCGACTTGTTCGGATAATCGGCACTCTACTGTATTTTGGGCCAGGGAAACCTTGTCCCTTATTTTTTATGACACTACTGCCGTATAAAACTGCTCGTATGAACACCAGGTGGCCAGGTAAAATTTCGTGAACAGGTGCATTTAGTAGAAGCACCCCCTTGATTGCTGAGAAAGTCACATGATTTAATTATCTGCAATTCAAAAAAGTTATAAGCTACAAAATAGATAGAAAGATAAGCACATGTTTATTACTTGTCCCAACTGTCCCGTACTTAAATATTCTTTATTATTATTTTTTTTTTCATTTTGTCATGATGTAGCATACATTTGCTTACTTCAAAATATTGCATTTCGATCTTACTAAGTTTAACTTACTATGAACATAGAAGCAATTTTCTTAATTTTGTCACTACTGTCCTTGTCATTTCTGTCCCGTTTCAATGAAATTACATCAGCTCACTACCCTGTTGAAATTTTACACAAACTTCATTAAAAATGTATACACCTGAGTTTTTATTTAAAATTACTTAACATATTTATTGAACTTATTTCTAGATAGTTTTTATTTAAATAGCTTTATGAAGAAATTTCTGATTCGAATCGAATATAGAGATTATAAAAATGGATCGTTTAGAGGGCGGTAGGTTAAAAAAAAAAAAAATGCTGTTTAAAGTTTATGCGGGATATTGTAAATTACTCACCACCTTATGTCTTATCTATTTCTAAAAAAAATTGCTTAAAATTTAACTTTTATTTTTCACTAATTCATAGAGTGAAATTACCCACTTATTGGCGAATCACCCGTATACTGTTGACAAGTATTGGTGAGATTTGCGCCAGGCTAACATAAAAATACCAAATATATATAAATAATATATATATATATATATTGGGGTTATTAAAATAATGTCAAAGAAATATTATTATTATTATGAAATTGGTAAGTAAAATTTAAAGTGCATTTTGGTTGGCTATCTTTGGAATTGTAAATTTGAACGTTTATGAGATACGCAAAATGAAACCTATTCCTTTTATTGGAGTTTAAATAGTTCAATTTCAAAGTACTTAATGCTAAACTTTTAGATTTACTTGATGATACCTCAATTAATTTCGCAAACCAAATTCTTGATGAGTCATCGGAAGAAGATTAGATTCATTTATAGGTAATACGAAATAATAATAAAAATTGTAAACGTATTAAATTTAAATAAAGTTTTTTTTAAGGTGTAGTTTTCCTATCTATATATTAAAGAAGCACAAAATTGAACTGAGGGAGAAAATATTCCTTTGACGTCGTCACGTAGACTTTGATACACTCTAATTTTGTAATTAACTTACCTTTTCACTCATAAAAACTCGAACTATAATGATTATATGGAAATGACGTCATTTTCCAGAAGCTTACAATCGTGAAGTTTTGTTTGTAAAGAAATTTTGTTTGTTAATGATTCAAAATTTTTAAAAATTAAATATTTAAAAAATGGATTTTATGTTTAAACAAGAATGAAAAATCATGCATCAAACATAGATTATGAAACACTTTCCAACATTTCCAGAATACTTTAACGAAACATCGCCGTTTTATAAGATAAAAAAGATACCTAACTAATCATTTTAGAAAACGTAGACATATTTGAAAACCATATTTCAGTAATCACTGCACATAACCGGAAAGGTACTCCAGCTCTTTTGTGTAGCTCTGTATATTATCTATAGATTTGTATATATTCTACATAGTATGCTAAAATTTAGTTTAGTTAAAAAACGAATAACACAATTGAAAATTCGCCTTTAGCAATTTCTATCGATAGACGAAAACATACTTCAATTATTTTTTTTGCAGCCCTATATATTACCTATAGATTTTACACACCACATATTAAGATTAAATTTAATTCAGGCAAAAGCATGCTTAAAACTACTGAAATAACACTTCAATGAATTGCTGCCCATAGGCCGCTATTTATCCAAGTCTTTCCATGACTCTATATATGATTTTATTTATATGCTACAAACATCTCTTATAAGGAAGGTCGCCTTACTTGGAATACTCAGAGTATTTTGAAAAAAAATACCAATTAAACTACTTGTATATGTAATAAAGGATCAATCAAATTTAGCGGCGGAATTACAGTAGAAAGTCTGTAAAAAAATAAAATACTTTCGAGTATGTGGCACGAAAAGACGAAAGCGTCGCGCGATTTGGCGAGCAGTACTTTTCCTTGGCAAAAGCAAACAACTTTAATGCACCTGAAAATTGTTTATTAATTGATTTTTAGAATGCGTGTAAAAAGTATTTAATGAATTTAAACATAAACAATGAGAGAGTTTAACAAATACATTTTTTTCATATTACATATTTATGTTGCTTGTTATTTAATTTTATTAATTAAAAAACAATTTCATATATAAAAAATACGTTCATATATTTAAGCGTATTCCAAAATAAAGGCAAGATTCATTTAATAGTTATTCATTTCAATATCAATGAATTCGTGGTTTCCATAGCAACAAAATTTAATCGACAGTGCTCAATTGGACTTAATTTTGAGATATTGAAAGAATTTTAATTTATTTTAATTTTGTTTTAATTCATAAAATTTGATATTTAACTTTCATTACAAATATATATATATATATATATATATATATATATATATACATGACAAAACTATAGTTAAATCAAACTAAAACTGACAAAACTAAAGTTATTTACATTATATTTATTTAAACAAGTTCAATAGGAAACATTTTTATCTTAAAGAGTATTCGACATTAAAAAGCATTTTTCGAAAATTCATTTCATCGCCAACCGATGATAAATCGCCAAATAAACGAAATTTTCATTATTTTTTATGAACGTTCTATCGAGGTTCCGCCAAACAATTTTTTATAAACATATATATCTACATGAGAAGAACACTCTGTAATTTTTTCATATTTTTCAGAATATGCCCATATGGAGACCTTCCTTGTTAGTACAAAATGTAGTTAAGCTTAAAAATGCATAACTCAAGTTAATATACGAATTTAAGCAATTGACGCTCATTGTCATTGATACTTACGCATTGTTTTGTATATCCCTGTATATAGTCTATATTATTTATACACACCGCGTAGTGTGCAAATATTTAGTTAAACTTAAAACGAATACTATAACAGAAAATGCACTCTCAGCAATCATCCCTAATAGACAATAGTACTTCGAATACTTTATTATATCCGAAATTTTTTACGCGTATCTGTAAATGAACGATAAATGCGATGCACATCCTATCCTATTCTATACTGAAAACATTTTGTAGTAAACGTCAGTAATGTATATCAATTTTATCACGTTTGAAATAATGCAAAATAATTAATACACTTTGCGAACAGTTATTCCCGGTACACCTTTATATAACCGAACTCTTCTCGTGACCCTGGTAAATGAATGATAAATGCTTTGTATCCCATATTCAATAGGCGGCATATTTTAATGCATCTCGGAAATTCGTCTCAATTTCATTATATTTGTAAAAGAGTAACCTCACTGAAATATGCCGAAAACAATTTTTCTTCATAGACCATAATATAACGGAATACTTTTGAGTAGGGGAGGTATTATACACTTTTTTTTTACTAATTTTTTACGACCCTTAGAAATCTATTTTTGAAGAAATTTCTCCTATTTTCTTATAAAGTGACCTGTTATTCATTTAGTAAAAATATTGTAAATTTAAAAAATAATCAATCCCCATTGCTAGGGAGGATTGATACACTAGCAAGGGAGATTTGATACATTGTTGTGTAAATTGAAAAAAAAACTGAAGACAACTCAATTTATGTGTCATCCAATTTTTTATGACAAATCTTGAAATATTTAAGTAAAATTTAAAAAGAAATGACATTGACATATTTTTGTTTCAGAAATGTTTTTTACAAAAATATTTAAACAATTCTTTTAACACACTTTTTAGAAAATAAATAATAATAATAATAATAAAAACTTAGAGATCTTGCTGCAAGGAAAAATGAAGTGAACATTGCTGATTTGCAAACAATTTAATATAAATTTAGCCCATTTAAGATTTCTTTAACCCTTTCAGGGTAAAGCATTTTCAATGCTAAAGTGTTGAATAAATGAATGGCACCGGTATTTACCAACAAATTTAATTGGAAATAAAAAAGGGCTATATTTCACTTTCATATTAAATGGAAAATATTTTACCAAACTTCTGGTGCCAATCTGGCGTTTGGGAGTTAAAATTAAGTGATTTCATAAACATATCACCACCCCTGAAATGGTTAAAAGAAAAACTAATAACTCTAACATTTTGGTAAGTAAAATCGGCTGGATTTAATGTTTTTTTTTAATTTGCCCTTCGTCAATTATTGTGCTGTCCTCTAAAAAAAACCCACTTTTTGAATTTTTCTCTGTGTAAAATTTAATAAAAAATACAAAACAATTTGAAGTAGCTACATTTTCACAGCTTGTTCTGACTACGATTTTAATGTGTAGTATTTTTGATTCTATCAATATATTACAAAATGGCAGCCAATTAAACAAGAATTTGAAAAAAACCCACTTTTTCCTAAAAATAACCCATGTTACCTAAAAAAAACCCACATGTAAAAACACTTCTAGAAATCAAAATATTAGACAGCAAAGTATTTCTTTCATTATTAATTATTTTTAAAACACAATTCTGTAAAAATATATATATATATATATATTAAAAGTAAATTGAAGGATTTACAAATGAAAAAATAAAATGTAATTTTTTGCTAAATTCTCCCCAAACTTTTCTAATTTCTTGATACATATCTTGAGTAAATTCCGTAGCATTTCCTACTATTGGTACATAGAAACATAAAATTTAAATTGGTATTCTTAGCTCTACATTTGTAAAAATCTAGAACCATTTAAAAAAAAATACTGAATAAAAACTAATAAATTTTAACTGAAGTTGGATTCGTTATTGTAATTTTTGTATGCTGTTTTTTAGGGCTTTGTTCATCTGATGAAACCCTATTCATTTCATTCCTCTGTTTGTCTGTCACAGAATCCGTTCTCGGAAACTGTATAAGTTAGAGACTTGAAATTTTACATACTTGTACCTGAATATCCAAAATCACGAAATTTTTAAAAAGTCTTATATTAATTTAATTAAATGACATTCGACCAGCTTTGTTATTTAGATTTTTAAAACAATCTTTAGTCTTTTTCGCCAGTTGTCATGTGACCCAAAATCACTTATAACTCGATAAGTAATTTATTTACCAAAAATTTAAAACTCATTTTGATTTCGAATCACTTGGTCAACCCTGTCAATTTTGTGCCTTTACGTTTAAAAATGAGGTGGTAAATGTGTCAAAATTTCATGCTTGTTGAACAGTGAACTTGAAAATCGCCTTAAGTAATAAAATTTGCATAAAAACAAAACAAAATAATGATTAAAATAAAATAAGCTTGTAAACATTAAAACAATATATGAAATACAAGTAAAGGATATCTTTGTGTATTTAAAAAAGAAATAAATAAATGGATGGGTTTTATTTTTGCAAGGACAAGGGGGGGGGGGGTATGACACACTTCAAATTCTTAGAAATACTAGAATATGCATTAAATTTGCATAATTTATTATTTTTTCATCTTTAAAAGGAATATTTAAAAGAAAGAATGTATTTTCTATCATTTATTTATATATAAAAAAGTGGATTTTTTTTAGTTCCCGCATGGGTTTTTTTTTACCTCTGCTTTCAAAAGGTCACAAACTGACCCAAACATAATATAATCAGCTGAAAATGGTACATTTTATTCACATATTAATGGTTAAACATAAAAACATCTAAAAATTGATGTACACCATTGTTAACATGTCGTATTATAACGAGAAAAACTGTGAAAATGAAGCTCTTTTTTTGCTAGAATTGTGTATTATTAGCTTATTTTTTTAAAAAACTAAATAAACACTTGGTAAGTAATTTTAAATAATTTTATTATTGTAAATGGCATATAAAAACAGGACAAAAAGAAAATTTTACTTCAGTGATTTTTTTTTTGAAGAAAATCTAGGGTGGGTTTTTTTTAGGATACATTTTCCTGCGGGTTTTTTTAAGAGGACAGCACAATATAGAAGCATCTTCCCTTTCAGGCCATTTAAACTTTTTTCCTTCTATACATGACGAATGAAGCCAACTAACCATCTACCATCGCACTGCTTTTCTATGTAACTTATATAATGTCTATGAATAGTCTCTTTGTTCTTTGCTTACTAATTTCAGTAGCTCTTGCTCTAAAACAATAATGAATATTACAGTCCTATATTAGTTTACAACTTAAAAAAAACTATTAAATTTCAAATATACAAGTGTATCATTTCTCCCTGGCACTAATGTATCATTTCTCCCCATCATGCCTTATTGGATTTTCAATCACTTTGTATAAATGCAGTTGAAAAATGCCAATATCAGGGTTTGTACAAGTCCTTGAATTTCCAGACTAGGAATTTCTTCAGTACCAGTATTTTCTTATAGAAAATGCATGCTGAAATAAGACGAAATTTCGCGCGTTTAAAGAAGATTTATTTTTCTATAAAAAAAATACTGATATTTGGCCTTGAAAATAAGGGTACCCGTACGAACCCTGCAATATGCTTTCTGGTAAAACTCACCCTAACAATAAACAACTTTACAAATTAAAAAAAAAATTACAAGATATTATCTTCACAATAGTAAGAGTTATGAAAGAAAATCAGTATTTAAAAAAATTTACATTGACATTCCAAAAATCTTCAAAATTAAAAGAAGAAAAAAACGTTGTCAGTTCTTCACTGCTAAGTCCAGCTAATGATGGCCTCTGCTAATAAAAGAAGACTTTACATCTGTTACAATGGCTGTTAATGCCATTTGTTGCGAAAAATTGTGAATGTATCAACCCTCCCCTACGTGTACTGTAAGTGCTACACATAACATATTCTATAGTAACCGTGAAACTCAATAATTTATTAAAGGTGATTATTTTTAAAATCTTCTAACTCTGTTAAAATGCACCGCAAATGGTTTTTCTGCATAGACCATAATGTAACGGAATACTTTTGTGTGCCCCTATAAATGAACTGCAAACGTTTAAGACACTTAATTTTCAATACCGAACATGCCATGGCATAGTTCAATAACGTATATCAATTAATTATCAATCCGATCACGTTCACACGAGTTAAAGACGGAGTACGTATAGACAGATGGACAAAACGAACACTTTTCAAGTATAAAAATAAAATAATAAAAAAATACTTTTCAAGTATGTTGGAAAGTGTTAAAAAGAGTTTTTTAGTTACAAGAAGCATTCGAAAGTGCGCCACACAATGACGCAAAACACCGGTTTTCCGGCAAAGATTCTGCAATTCATGTGCCATGTTTTCAAAAATTAATTTTTGAACACTGTTTACAACGTATTTTTGAGAGGAATCGAATGAGACTATTTGCAGATCGATACGACCAGTTTACGAGTTATAACTACTTTTCTGCCCATATTTGATAACTTAAACTCTTGGTTATTTCAGTGCACTAAATATATTTCCTTATAAAATATTTTAGTATCGATTCCTATGTAATTTTTATCCACAGAATCTAATGGAACCATCCGCAGATCAATACAAGTCTTTAGCCCGAGGAGCTCTTAAAGCTCCTTGCATTAGCTATTCTGTTATAACCTTTTTTCTGCGCACATTTGACAACTTCAGGAGACTATGATTACAGGTTGAAAGGCATGTAAAGCTGGAATCCGGGCTCTAAGCATATATTTGTTTGAAAAACCCGAATTTCACCTCAAAACTTGTATAATCCATAATATTATATCACCAAAATTGGCTAAAACTGAATTATTATTATTATTATTTTTTTTTTTAATGAACGCTAAATTTACCAACAATCGATCATTTGACCGTTAACACACTAAAACATTTCGATTCGAACCAGAAATTTCTTCATAAAATAAATAAAATAGAAATCTGACAGAAATAAGTTGCTTAAAAAAGTTGAATATTTTAACCCTTTATGTACTGAATTATGAAATCATGAAAATTTTATATTCTAAAACATTTTTCGTGAATTGTTTAAACTATATTAGAAGACTGGCATAATCATTTAGTAAATTTTAGAAGGATTTTAGAAGGATTGGAGGATTTGGAAGGATTAATTAAATTTGAATTTATAATGATTTTGTGCAATATTTATAACCCCACTCAAATCTCTTATTTTAAATATTTTTCTTAGTATTTTGTAGAATTAGGAAATGTAAAAATATAATGTTCTTACAATAGAAATATAGAAATATATCGGAATTGAAAAATCATCCCCCCTCCCCCCCAACGCCAAGAAAGCTGAAAAGATGCAAAGGCAAAACAAATCATCCTTTTAAAAATATTTTTATTTTGTGTAACCAATAATGCTTTTAGAACAAGATAAAGTAATGTATCTATAACTTATTCGAAACTGTTTTACTACTAATCTATCATTAAATGAATTTCATAACAAGTTATTTTAATGATACTTATAAGTACCGTCAGTAGATAAAGGGTTAAATAAAAATTCTGGCATGAAATATTTGTAAAACTTGAGTAAAATTCTCGGTATGTTCAGTGTTTAAAAATGAAAGAATGTGTTAAATAAAGCAGCTAAATAAATGAAAAATTAATTAAAAAGTTTAAAAAAGACAAAATACTATATGATTTATAGGATTGTTTCACATGATTCTTGTGGATTTTTGTTTGAGGAATCTAATCAAACCAGTCCCAGATTGATACGCGTCGGGATAATTGAGGGCCTTTAACAAAATGGGAGGATGACAAAAGAGAGTACGGAGGCCACAGTCGCAGTTAAACGCAACTTGTATAAATTAAACTATTTCTTGAATGTATGCAGATGAAAAAAATTGCCAAGATACGTCGCCTTCTAGTGGAGCTTTTAATGAAAGCTTCGACAATCCATTTTACTCGTTATTTTAAAATGTTAATATTGTATACCTTAATTTTCCATATAGTACTGTAATATTTGAGCGGATTAATTGTGGTTTTTGGTATATATAGGAGATAAATACCTTAAAAGTTTCAAAATTTTATAATAAAAGTACACGAAAACGAACAAAATTCGGCTAAAACTGACCATTTTCCAAAAAATGCCAACTTTTAGATCCCTTTGTATGAGCGCTTTTTTTTAACCCGGGAAAATTCAAGCAGGGCTTTATTCTTCAGTTATCAAGCAACGAAAACCCAGTTGAAACGGCGATTAAATAAAAAATTCGTCTTGGGATATTTTTGCCTCCTCGGCCCTACTGTGCGCCATGGGGCCCGCGAGCGCCGGGAAGCCAGATTGGTTTCCAGTTTTGCTACACACTCAGAAATTTGTTCACTGAAAATTGCTTGATTTCACACTAATTAAAATTGAATCGAAGTTGCTCTTGAAAATACAGCAGTTTTGATTCTGCTCGGTCAATTTGTGAAAATAATGTTCGCATTATCCGATGAGTTGTACGCTTTCAGCCATGTCTTTAATATTAATTGCAAATAGGCAGGGCCTGACAAATGCGGGGCCATGCGGGGCAGCTGCCCTGGGATCTCCCTTTATAGGGGTCCCATGGGATATGGGAATAATCAGGATTTTCATTAAAAGGAGCCAAATGGTTAAATTATACTAAAGTGATCAAAATTCATATATTTTCAAACACTTAGGAAAACAGTCCACCCCCCCCCCTCCCGCCCACCCACGCTGAAAAACGAATTATATCATTAGAAAACTAATTATTAAAGTTTTATTATAACAACTTAGTATTCTATTGTTTTTAAAAGAAATTCTTTATTGACGTTTACCTCGTAACGAGGCAAGTTAAAACCATTAATTATGAGCGATTGGGGACTTTTATTATAGACATCTTATAACATGCATAGATAAGCAAAGTAAAAATTTTCAAACAAACACTCCTGCCATGCCATCCAGTCCAGCATCATTTTTCTTCTATTTAAGTTGTGACCATCAGACCATCTTTTTTGTGATACCTTTTATACAGATGTGAATAGTAACAAAATTGCCCTCATTAATCAGATATACGTCCTAAGTAAAGACACGCATTAACGAAAGTCCTCTGTATTTGAACTAATGATTTTTATAACCAGATATGCGTCTTAAGTAAAGACACGCATTAACGAAAGCCTACTGTATTCGAACTAATGATTTTTATCCTCTGATAACTGGAAAAGAAACCTTTTTGTACAAATTTTACATACTCTAGATATACTCTACACACATTTTGGAGACATTTTAGCTTAACTACAATTATTGGTATAAATTTTACGAATATGCTTACCTGCAGTGGTGTAGCCGTAAAAAAAAGCAGAGGGCATACGCTCTAAGCAGAAGGTATACGCTCAAAGCAGAGGGTATACCTACAGTGTATATACTATAGCTTTTTCGAGAAAAAGAGGGTATACGGTGTTCCTTAAAAAAATACACTAGGTATACCAACGTATACCCTCCACTACATCCCTGCTTACCTGAACATTCAATCTTATAAAACAGATGCAATAAAAGTATCAAACTCAGGTACCTTATTACATAATATATAAGAGAAAAAAGAGAAAAAAATAAGAAGAATTTGTTTGTTAATTTTAAAATACCATTTTTTATGGTGGCGTGGGAATTTAACTATGCATATGCATTCAATTTTGCCGCGAACAGACTGTGCATCGAAGTGTACACAGGGACTGATTACGGCACAGACCAACTAAGCCATGTCCTTGGGCCCGCTGCTGATGAAAGGCCTTAAAATGATTAGAATAATTTAGAAACGAATCCATAAAAATGCCCTTTTCTGCAATTTTCTCAGAAACTAAAAAAATAAATAAATAAATAGTTAACTTAGAAACATATCGTACTGTTTAATAACTTCGAAATTTCCCCAAAGAAAAGTCTACCTATTGTTTTGATTTTGACGGGCCCTCGAAAATGTATGGGCCTTGGGACCCAGATACCCGTAATCGGGCTCTGAATGTACCATGAGATTTTTTTTGTTTGCTTGTTTAAGGGGGAAAAAAAGAGGTTGAAATCTTTTATTATTCAATTATTTGTTTATAGATTGCGACAACAGATGGCAGCACCACGATAAAGTAAAAAAAAAAAAAGGGAAAGCATGAAGATTCTACTTAGGACCGCGGGCCATGGGTGTGTGTGTGGTGGTCCACCGAGGGTATTTTTGTGGCCCGCCATGTCATTTCGAATATTGTAAAGCAAAATTTTTCGGTAAAAGCGAAAAAACATACATCTATAGTGATTTCATACACAAAGTACGATCATTATTCTTGAGTATCAATTTTTCTGAACTATAATTTTTGCTTTATTTAATCTCACAATTTTAGACCAATATTACTTTCCAGAAATAGTGCTAATTAAAAATAATTGCCTTACGTTGTGTGTAATTGAGAAGTCTCTGAATATGACTACCTATATTCTTACTTTTAAGATGAGTATCAGAAGTTTTGTTTTTTCTCCACTGGAACATGCATAATATTACCTTTCTTCCGAAAATTGTGCACACACACACAGGCATACACATTCATATGGTAATAGGAAAAAAAGAGGAAATCGGAATTTTTTACTCACAAGACTAAGAATTCCAAACTTATTTTTCAGTTTTTATCAATTTTTACTCGTGAAATCCGTATAGTTAAAATTTTGTTTTTTGTAAAAAAAAATTTTTTTTTTTCGATTCTGAATAACAACTTTATTTTATTTTAATAAAAAAGCATTTTCAGCAGCAATTAAGTATTTAACAACTGATACGTACAATTGTTAGGTTACACAAACGAATAAGCATATTTGAAAGTTTCGCTAGTCTTATTAGTAAATGTTTTCGATTATTTGTATTTTTTTGGGTTTCGTTCATCTGACG
Organism: Maratus speciosus; assembly: GCA_963932465.1. Classification (NCBI taxonomy): domain Eukaryota; kingdom Metazoa; phylum Arthropoda; class Arachnida; order Araneae; family Salticidae; genus Maratus; species Maratus speciosus. The sequence continues at coordinate 104,035,008 of OZ010786.1, read as the reverse complement.
AAACCGTATTGTCTGTCACAGAGCCCTTTCTCAGAAACTATATACAGTAAACTCTGCCTAAGGCGGAATAGGTTGGGACTGAGAAAATTTTCTGTGGTAGACAATATTTCGGCTTATGCAAAAAAGCTCCCACCTCCCCACCCCCCAAACCCCCCACCCAAAAAAAATCTCGATTTTTTATTATTTTTCATTGATTTTCCTGACTCGAAAATCGATTGAAAACTGAAGTTCTGAAAGATCCTTTGTCTTTATAGGTAAATAAGAAACGATATTCCATTTTTTAGTACTGCTGTAATACATGTGAATTGGAGGTTTATACACACAAAAAGTAATAAACTTGGAGAATGAGACAGAACGCTATAATTTTGAATTTGAGTACAACCTTAAAATATAATATATTGTACTTTAGAAAATATGTATTTTCATAAATTTGCATTCTACTAGAAATAATAACTTTTAAATGCAATTTTGTATAGGAAAAAATGTTATAAGCAAGAATTCCTAAAAATTTAAATAGTTTCTGCTCTTTTGAATTAACTTTTTCAAAGTGTTACGGAATTTAACTGACATGCACGACATTGAGTACTTGGCTTAACAGTTTTAAAGTTTCATAAACGAAATGCCTTTCATTTTTAAAATATCCTTTTTTCCGCCTTATGCAAAATTTTAGTTTTGGTGGGAACTTAAAATCATTTCCGTTTCCGCGTTAGACAGATTCCGCCTTATGCAGCATGAGTTAATGTAATTTTCAATGGTTTCGCCTGGACTTGAAGAATTTTCCGCGATAGACAGATTTCCGGCTTACACAGAGTCCGCCTTAGGCAGAATTTACTGTATGTTGGAGACTTGGAATTTTGGATACCTATAGCTGAACACCTCACATCAAACGACAGATCTTAAATTTTGAAAAAATCTTATATTTGCCCTTCTGGGCTCGAACTTGTGTATTTTAACCTTTTTTTTTTTTTTTCTAACTGAGCCCCTAATTAAGTTGAAGACTTGAAATTCTGAATACTTATAGATGAACACTTGCGATCACACGAATCATAAAAATTTCAAGAAGTCTTGTATTTACTTATATTTATCCCTCCGGTCTCTAACTTGTGTATTTTAAGCAATTTTTCTGACCTCCACCCTTTTCACCCGGGGGGCACTTTTCTAACTTTTGCCGACACCCCTTTGACCACTCTTTCATATTATGCACCTCACGTATTTTAGTTCCACGTTTTACCGCTAGGGGGCTCCTAACTATCTCGGGTGCTATGGGCCCGATCCCCTCGATTAATATATCTACGGATAGGTTGTAAAACGGAGTTTCGTTCGAATAGAGGTTTGTTTAAAATGGAGTGAGCTCCCTGGTTGCGAAATTTCGAGCTAACAGATTTTGCAAAAGGATAAAGTGTTTTGAAAGGAATATTGAACGAAACCCTCTGTGCGATCTGTGATCACTTACCACTTGTTTTTTTTTTTTTTTTTTTTTTTTTTTTTTTTTTTTTTTTTTTACATAACCATTAACATTGTAATAATGTTAGGATATTTCTTTCTCTGATTAGAAGGGGGGTGGGGGGGATGTTCATTTTCTCTATTTTAAAAGACAGCATCACCTACCTCTAGTTATGTTTTTTAAATCATTTGTATTTTTTATGAAGTAAATTGATATACTTATTCACGTTTAACCCATTAAGGACCACACCTTCTTATACTTGACACAAATTAAATAAAATTTTATTTTATACATATTAACGACTAATTATGAGAAAAAAAGTGATAGTATAATTTTTTATTTTTATGTGAGATATGATATGTTCCGAAAAGTACAAATAAACTACACTTTTGTCATATAAAAGTCTTTGAAGCATTTACTATATAGCGGTATACATTACATTTACTACACATAGTTATAGTTTGACTGCTACAATATCTGTATCTTGAATTGCTGAATTTTATTTTATTCTTTATATATAGTGCATCTATAAACATTATCCGAAATTTACGAATAAAATTTTTGAAAACATTCCGTACTATTCACGTTTCTAATTTTTTTACAACTGGGATCAATTAAATTTTATTTTCTTTGAAATGAAAGTTATATATACAATATGTGATAGTAAATTTGTTGAAAAAATATTCACAATAAAATAAATAACTATAAATATTTTTAAAAAAACTTAAACATGCTTTCATTAAACTTCACAAAAATGTAGAAAATATCAGTTTTTTTAAATGCACTAAAAAGTAGAAAAGTCTTGAAGAAAATCCTTAAACGCACGGGCTTTAAATTAAATTGCGATAAGCTCGATGATGGGAGATTAATGGATTTAAATGGGAATTTTGTCAAATTAGCCAGCTATCGCCAAGTTGGCTTCATATATGGCAAATTATTTCTGTTGCCAAATTTGGCGCTATTTCACCAAGTTGGCCAAAATTTGGTGATCATTCGCCAAGTTGGTTAAAATTTAGCGCTATTGCGGTAAACCTGTCATAAGTTATTTTCAACAAATACTCATTGTTGAAACTGATACTGATTTCAACATAAGAAATCAAACGTAACCATTAAGTAAATTTGCCCCCCTCAGGAATCGAATTTTAAAAAATCAATGTTCAATTCATATATTGCCCTCAGGAATACATATATATTTCAAATTTTAAAGTTCTATGTCAACAGGAAGTGAGTGAACAATGAATCACAAGATTTGACTGCCACACACAAACATAATTGTAAGTTAAAAGAAAGCATGTAGCAAAAAAAAATCACAAACATAATGTTGCGAAAACGCAACGTCAGTTTTCAATGGGTTAAATGTATTTTTTTATGTGACAGAAAATTTTGCTCTTTCTTTTAAAAAATTAGGCTATTCAACTAAAAAAGAAAGTGGCAACTCAACTTATTACCGCCGTAGTCACGGCCAACTCCAAGTATTGAAGAAGGACGTGCTGTAGACCACGGTCTATACTTTGTAAAACGGCCGTCCTACGGTTTCATGGAAGCAAAACAGGACATTTTTCAATATGGCTGGTAGTTCCTCTCTTAAATATACTGTAAAAAAAGACAAATGTTTAATAATCTACGAACATATCGCTCACCCACAAGAAAAGTGATACATCTCACAAAAATTCATTTTGTGTTTTATTACATAAATAGGGATGTCATAGTTTGCTACAGGCAAGTTATTATTCGTATCGTTGTACGGAAAATCTCTATATTACAATATGTGTCACTTTTCCAGTATGGGAAATGCGCAGTGGTGCAACAAGAAAAACGACACATCTCACAAAAAGTTTTCTCAGATTCGAGCAATTTATAAAATTCTTTATTGCCTTAGTAATAAAAATATGAAATTTTCCTTACTTGGCGAAATCTCGCTCTGTTGGTGATTAATATATTGTCAATTTATTAATAGTTGAGCCATAGATTAATAGTTACAACTTTACAATTTGTCAGGTAGGTAGTGATGTTGTCGAATGTCATTTTAGGAATGAATATGAGGGTCAATTCGGCGCAAATTTTTAGAGATAATATTTCTATTCAAAAATTCAAGTGTGCAGCCTTTTTCTTTCTTTTCAAATTTTTAACAAAAGTAAATTAAAACAGGAAAATGATATTTCTTATTTGCGTTCAGTAGCGCTGTTTACGCCCCAAACCCGATTTATGTAGATCCAAAATATATCAGCCATAGCTCACTTGTTTGGTAGATCACAATATTTATCTAAAGTGTATAATAAAAGAAATGTTATTATATTTGTATTCTTATAATTTTCGTGTCGTGGATGGGATTTAAATTGGAATGATAACAATATGAATATGTTTAATGAAAATTTCTAGATTATTATATTAAACAGTAGAAGCACCGAGAGAATAAAATTCTTCTCGGAGCCTGGCAAACACAACATCATACATAGGCAGCAATAGCAGTTCTAATAGAATACGTAAAAGAAAAGTTAAAGTTCAGTCGTAGATGAAGTCCACACAAGGATTACATATACACAGTAGAAGTAGAAACTAGGAGAGGCTAAACCGCAAATATTCAATATTCTGTTCTTTGTAGAAGCACTTCTCGAAGCTTTGAAAGAGAAAGTTGTATGTCTTGAAATGAGATCACAAAAAAAGTTTTAAGTTTTCTATCAGGTGTTACACACCTCAACACAAATAAAATATGTACTTGTATGTGGATGCATTAACAAGACATTGCTTCACGTGTTGACGGTGAAAATTTGGAATTAACTTTTTATTGTGATAACTGCGACTGTCAAAATAAAAATAAATATATTATTTCATTATCCATGCATGCTGTTAAGACACTAAACATCTATAAAATAACAATAAAATTCTTGATCTGTGGATACACGTAAAATGAGGGCAATGCTGTTCATTCGTTAATAGAGAAACAAACAATAATAATAATAATTACGTTCAAATTTACCTCCCTCAACAGGTGACACTGATTAGAACGCCGAAAGGACGGGGCGTCATTTTTTAGTGAATGAGTTAGTTCATTCTGTTTTTTTACGGTTTAAAACGATTGAGTGGCGAAATGGTGCGTGCTTAGAAATTATTTGAAAGATAATGAAGGAAACGTTGTTCAGTTTTCCAGAATCAAAATTTTAAGAATTTATAAGTCAATACCTTTTTCATTCAACGTAAAATGGGGGAGGGGGGAGAAAAGTCATTTCCCTTCCCTGGATTTTGAAATTTAAGTAATTAAATTTTCTTTTTTTCTTTCTTTTTTTTATGAAATGCGTAGTAAAAATTCATTCTTTTTCAACATTTTAAAATAAAATAAATAAAAGAAAATCCGTTAAGGAGGGGGGGGGGGGAGGCCCATTGCCAATTCATGAAGTATGAAATTTAATTAACGGAATTATATTATTTTCTCCGATTTTGACAAATATGGTAAAATTTATTTATTCCGTAATAGCTTAAAATTAAACAGAAACTAAGAATTTTCTGTTGGTGGAGAGATTCACCCCACCCCCCATATCTCACTCTTAGTAGTTAAATTCGGTCGAGTTTTTTTTATGTTTATGTATTTAAACTTTATAGTAAAGTCAGGTTCAAAACAGTGTTCTTTTTGTGTGTGGGGGGGGGGGGGGGAGGGGCGCTGTAGCCCGAGGACGGCATTCCCCTCCGGATTTTGAAATTTAATTTTAACTAAATTTTCTTTTTCTCTGATTAAACACATAATAAAATTTATTCCTTCGGCCAACTAAAATAATTAAACACTAAGAGAAAGACGAGAAACAGGTAAAATTAAAGAGACAAAATTACTTCTATACTGCTGTATTACTACAGACGCAAAATCTCATTATTTTAAAAGTTTATGATGACTATACTTAAACTATAGTATTTTTGAGGTTAATAGCACAGAGAATTTTTGAAATAAAGGACCACAAAATTACGCCACATTAGCCGCAGAATTTCTAAAGTATTTTAATAGTCGAGATTGCACTACAGAAAATCTATAGTTGACCATAGAAAAACATCAAAAATACTCCACTTCTATAGAAAAACTGCAGTTCATTTTTAGCTGGGTATCCTTATGACCAAGGTGGTTTTTGGAGTTTGAAATTAAAGCTAGAGGTAAAAAAGAGCTTTTACCTTTACATAAAGCGTATTCGAAACGCTTTCCTTTGAATAAGCGGAAGAAACAAGATCGCTTGTCTTTAATTGCTTCCAAGCATATTCCTCAAAGGTATGCACCTTTTTTTTTACATTATAACATTCACGATGAAGATAAAGAACTGTGTAGCAGCATCCATACATAAGTTTTTAAAATACCTTTCAGTTTGAGAAAGTCCTATAAAATACTGCAATATCTATTTTTAAAAGAACTAGGGGGCTCTGCCCCTTACGAGCTAAGTTCGCCAGCCCCCCGTTCAGACACCGCAAACTCTAAAAGTACGCTAATTTGATCGGCTTTAAAAAAATTTCAGAAGACCGAATTATAATTAAAAAAAAAAAACAGTGGCGATCTCTCTGTTAACAGACTGTTTTCGTCTTTGATAAAATCAGATCAGTGAAAAATTTGAAAATAAGCTAATATAAAATTAATTAAGTAAACAGAGTCTTTGTCTCACGGTATTTTTTAACAACGCTATAAGAAAGTTCTTTTTAATAAGACATTTTAAATGAATCATTTTAAATCTGGCGTAATTTTCACCAAAGTTTTCGTTTTCTTTCTAATATTCACCTGAAAATACTTATGTTGTTAGAAAGGAAATATTATTTGTTCTGCCTAGAATTCACAACAATAGTTTAAAAGATTATCTCAAAATATGAAATAAATGTCTCGCACAAATATATTTTTTAATTTAAACTGTTTGGCAATATTATTGTTTGGCCATTTTAAATAGGACGTAATTTCCTCCAGTTACGACTTGTTAATGAATTTATTATTTTACAATTTTCTTTCTCTTTTAAAATTCACGTGTAAATATAGTTTTTAGACATAATTTTCTATATTTTCCTGCTTTTAAAAGTAATCATTTAATTCTAATTTGAAAGTTTTTTTCTGTTTATAATAGTCCCGTGTAAATATTTTTTTAATTTGAACGAAATATTATTCTTTGTGCTGTTTAAAAAATTGGCAGCAATTTAAAATAATACCCTTTTCTAAAAGATGTAAAAAGTATTTCTCGAAATGCTGAAATTTTGAATATAAAATGAAAATAAATCTTCAAAAAATGAATCAAATTAAAAAAAATAAATGCAATCTGCACACCGCGAACTTCTAATGTATAAAATGATCTAAAAAGGATTAAATTCCTGTGTATAGTTTTTGCTCCTATAAAACTTTTTTAATGGAACGATTTTGACCAACTTTAACATTAAATATCTTTTCAAATAATTATTCGCTCTGAAAACTGTCTGGATCAGCCTGTTTATCAAACATTTCTCTATAATATCACCGATTTTCATATTTTTGTGTTCACTAGTTTTCTTAATATTAGCGAAGAAAGACCCCCCCCCCCCCCACGGTCACAAAAAATTCAAAAACAGCGGCGGTGACAGTGTTAGTTACTTTTTTTTAGAATAGAGAGATAACAAGTTTAAAAAAGAAAAGATAAAACCACTTATCTAGTTTTTCATTTTAAATTAAATATTTTAAAAAAATCTGTGATAATTATCTGTTATATTTTTGGTTTGAATAATTATTTTTCTTTCTCAAAAGTTTGAAGAACCTACAAAAGAAACGTAGTAATATGTTCATGCTTTCGGAAGAGATAACTCTGTAAACTGAAAAACATATTTGCTTTTGAATTAATACTAAACAGCAACCAATAATCGTATTTTTTGTTCTCCTAAGTAAGGTTCCTTTTTAAAATAATATAATTTATAAATAAATCAAAATGTTTTGAACTAATAAATAGTTATTTCTATTGAAGCATGAAAAATAAGTTAACTACTTCTTCTGTTTTTCAGTTGTTATAGAAAATACTGTAATGATGTAATTAAGTCTATGTGAGTTATTAATTTTATAATCAGTTCTTTTGATACTTACTTTGTATATTTATTTTGTAGTAACTATAATTTTGTATCGCTGAAATGGAATTGTAAGATTATAGTTGTATAATAGTTATAAAAAATTTTTGAAATATGCTTTTACTTTTAATTTAATTTCTTAGAAACCTTATTATGAATCTGTGGTTGCGATTCTTATATTGATGCAAAGTAATATTTTTGATAATGAATGATAATATATTAAAGTTAAAACATTGTCATTTAAAACAAGAACAAAAAATCATGCGTCCAGCATAGATTATGAAAACTTTCCAACGCAATCAGTATACTGTAACAAAACTTCACAGTTTATTAAGGTGAAATATCAAGTCTAAATAAACAATTTGAAAAACTCATACCGCATTTGAAAACCGAATTTCCGCTATTACAATCAAGTCGGAAAAATATCAGTTTATTATTATTATATATATATATATATATATATATTATGATATCTTTTCATTTTGAATGTCAACAATTCATTTTGAACTATTTCCTTATTAATAATGGCATCTTATATATTTTTTAAATATATAACCATGGTAGCTAAATGCTTCTAGCAATCTTTTAAATATTATACGCTTAGATCTCTGCTGCAATTGCGCATAATCTTTGTGTATTATCAATTTGATTTCTACTCTGTAGTTATCTTATACCTCTCTTAGGAAATTCCATTAAATTTTGCATTGTTATCATCGCAAAGATTCAATAAATGAATTTTACCAATATCGTAATATATATTATATGTATTTATGTTAAGTGTGATGGGGGAACTGTATTTGTTAATGTCATTTTATTCATTCATCATATATATATAACCATTAATTAAACATTACCGACCACCAACAAAAATTGTGATAGTATGAATTTACAACAATATAACAATAATTAATAAGGAAGAAAAAAAGAAGAATATGGATTTCGATAAAAATAATTGAAAAGCTTATATATTGAATTACGTTATCAAGAGTACAGAATTCAATTATATAAGCAAAATTAGTCGTTTTCTGTGAGAAAAAAACTAAAAGCTGAATTTTTTTTTTCTCCTGTACTCAAACGACCAATATAACCAAGAGAATAGTTTCAAATGAAAACAAAATAATATTAAATGTTATGAAATAGAAAAAGCAATACAACCTTTTAAATATTTAATTTATAGCAAGGAAAAATAGTAATATTACACAAAATACCTAATAAAATCCCAGTTATTTTATCCAAATACACATCAGCACATGGTATCCAAAAGCTCGATAAGTTTAAGGTGATTTTTACAGTTAAGTTAACACAGCTTTTAAAACTTAATGGATACAGTTAATCTATTTTGAAATACCGTGATAAATGCAATTAAAAAATATAAATATAAAATTATTACATAATAAGTAAAATACCTCTTAACACTTTTAAATTTTTATATTTCTTAACTAAAGTAAAAAATACTAAAACTATTAGTTTACAATATCGCATAACCAGCATTAAGCACCACCTTGTGTTAAAAATTGATATTACTTGAATCGAAGCATCAGACGGAATCCAATTTAAATTTTGGTGCTACCATCTATGATATTAATTTGAAACTATTATGAACAAAATGTCATAAGATTAAGCTATTATAAGCTAATTCTATCATAATATACTGCTATATCCCAACAAATCCTAATATAAAAATACCATATTATATTTCATTATTCATATAAATACTAAATAAATACAAATGTTAATAGATTGATTACAATATATTCTACTACCATACCCAATTAATCTATACGAAAAATTTAAATAATTTTTAAACAATAATAATATAATATAGCAATATGCTATAACACTAAATAAATTATATATAATAAATTATATATATAAAAAAATTAAATAAAAAAATTATAAGAAATACTTTTAAATATAAAAAATAATTTATTAATAAAATGAACAGGGAGAAGAAGAAACAAAATGGATGTTGATAGAATTATGTCAGAATCTTCATTTCCCAATTGCCTAATGATAACAAGTAAATTATTTGGTTTATTTTCATATTAACTATAAAAAACTAAAGAATATGAATTTGGGATTAACATTCACATAAAACCGATAATTAATCATTTAATACTAAGTTCAAAATTAAACAATATTAAAAAGTATAGAGGAATAATAAAAAACTAATAACCCAATTTTAATACAAACTATAATAACATTAATTATATCAAATAAACTTATTATGCATATTATACTCCATAAAGATGGTATACTATTAGAAATTAATATGATATTGTCCCGAGAAGACTAAAAATTAAAAACAAGTTAATTGTAACTTGATTAAATGTTAATTAAGCTAAATAAATTCAATATGAATTGAAATAAAAATTTAACGTCACCATATATATATAAAATATCGAATCAACCTCCACATAAAAAGTGTATTAGCAATGTAGTTATAATTCAAATCCCCATCAATTCTTTTTAATAAATTAACCATTGCGTATTATCCAGACAACAACACCCTCCTCCGTACTCTAACATCTACCCACCCAACCGTCCTATAATAATTTTTTATTATTTTACAATTTTTTTTTTATAAATATTTTCTTATTTTATAAGTTTTTTTTTTTTTTTTTTTTTTTGTAATTTTGTTTACGCATGTGTTAATTTGTTTTTTAAAAAGATCATGCAAGTACTAATTGTATATTAAAGAATATATGAATTTTTTTGGAAAACCTTGATTTAATGCATCGTAAATTAGTTTTTTAATATTATTATTAATTAGATGAGAAGAACATAAACATTTTATTCTATATAAATGGTTAAGTATTATATTTCGATATACAGAATTATGAAGACAAGATTTAAAATTTGTAAATGTATTAACTTTAAATTTAAATTCTTTACGTTTATCATATAGATCTGTTATTATTTTGTTGTCTTTTATTGTAATTTTAAGATCTAAGAAGTTGATTGTATTATTAGATAAGAGGTTTTCCGTTAATTCCAAATTAGTGGGATAATCTACTGGAAATTGAGAAATTTTAGTTTGATCAGTGGCAATTAAAATTATGTCATCAATATAACGATATAAATGTAGATTATTATTTTACGATAATTAAATCAATAAATTAATAAATTTAGCATCAAATCATAACTGTAACATTATACAAAATACAGATGGAACCCTATACAAGTAATACAAATTAAGCAAAATCCACTAATTCACTAGCACATTGCATACGATTAATCCATATAAACATATGAAAAACCACCAAATTTTGAAAAAATAACCTATTAAAGACAAAAGAAACAATTAACCAGCAAAATAATGTTGAATCATTAAAAGACGTATCGTAAACAAATAATAGATCAAATGGATAGATGTAGCCTTAAGCTTATATAGCATTTCACTTTTTCAAGGGTACATGAAATACCAATATAAGCAAAAGCATAGTCGATTTCTGTAATAGAATCCAGCATTAAGCTAAAAATTAGATTCCATATGTACCCAATCAACCACACGCCAAAAAGCATAAATTTACCATGACAGATAAATTGAATTAAAAAAATTGTTATATATATATTGAGCAGCCGTGATGGATTTGTATGTATACTACATAGTATACTAAAAGTTAGTTTAATGAAACCCATAGCACAGTTGAAAATTTGAATTCAGCCATTTCCATGAAATAACGGAAATGTACTTGAGAACTTTTGTGCAACCTTGTATATGATCTATAGAAATTATCCACACCAAGTAATATTTAAGTATTGCGCGGCAGCGCAATACTTATTTATTTCCAGTGTCACTTCTCAATGTTAATTTAACATAGAAAAGCCAATGGAGCTCATAACTTTTTCATTTTTTTCTTCCCACTTTTTTCTCCTTGATGTTACTCATTTTTTTATTCTTTACTAATTCTAATAATATTTTAAATTTAAAGTGTGAAAATGTTTGCTTGACGTGAGGATCAAAACGGATGATAAAATGACTTTGCATATGGGTGAATTTGAATTAAAACCCACAGAGTAACATGGGCTAATTTTTATTTACATTTTTCAAATATTTTTCTTATTAATTCCAAATTTCGCCTTTTTTCATTGAGAATCAATGGACGTTTTTCCAATAAAATTTAACTTTTTTTTTTCATTGTTGCCAATAATTCAAAAGCCGTAATAATAATTTGTCTATTTTTAGCTGAATGATTTTCACGTGAAAAATTACTGAAATATATATATATAACATATAATATATAGACTACACACAGACTATATACAGACTTTTTTAAAGTTTTGTATTTTACATGTATCTTATCATTTTATGTACAATTATCATAAAATAATACAAAATCTGCAATACATATTTACAACTGAAGAATGGAAAACGTCTAAGATTTATTTCGATTTCATTTGAAAAGGAATGTAAGTTTTTAGGGTGTTTAAAGTATCATGTTTTATGAATTTTATTTTTATTTTTTAATGTTCAATTGGTTTAACTTATTTGTTACAAAAATTTAACATTAAATGCAGAACGAATTGAATGAAATACCTTATATCTGTCCCTTCTCGGGCTTAAACAATCTAGGAAATATTTTTTTTTCTAATTTGTTCTTCAAATTAGGTTTTTGTTTAATTTAAATATATATGGGGCATTCTCACAATCCATTAACTTTCATGTCCCTGAATAATAATTTTTTATTTAATACACTTTTTTGTGGGGGTTTTTTTTTTCATATCCTTGGGAACATCCCAATGCATGATTTCACAACAATATTAACGAGATAAATAAGTTTTGGACGATGTTGGGGGTCCAAACACATGGAAAACTCATCTACCGTCCTGTGTCCCTGATGCTGATTTTGAAGTTTGGAGCTGTCTGGATAAAATTGTTTCAGTAAAATTAATTCGATGTAATTTTTTTCTGAAACTGGAACTATTGTTTTATATAAATATGTAGCTAAAAATTAACCTGCACACGTTTTTAGGGTTGATATTATTTTTTGAACTCTGTCCCTGGGTTTTAGATTTTTTACCATCCCTCTTCTAAAATGATACAGAAAATCTATTCAGATGCAGCGACGGAATTTTTTTCAAGTTTTTGCTCATGCAGAAGTATGCTAGAGAAAGAATATCTAAAATTCTTTGACAGGAAATTTACTGCAGAATATAAATAAGCATTTAAATATCAATTTCAAGCACCGTGGCTTTTTTGGTAGTCTTACCGTCCGCAAGGTTTAATCCTGCAATTTTCGAGGTAAATTAATTATTTTTTTTAATTTAATCCAATGTAAATAACTGTTTCTAAAAATCAATTAACATTTTCGTTACCACTTAGTCTTAACATGATCTGCCTAAAATAGGTGGTAAGTTTCCTTGCTGTTCCATCCTTACCGTCCCTTTTTTACCCAGTTTGTCCATTTTTTTCCCATTTAATTCCTTTTTTTCCCCATTTTGTCCCTTTTTTCCTATGCCATCCCCTTTTTTTTTACATTACCGTCCCTTCTTTAACACCCTTTAAGACAATGTTATACCAAAATTTTGCACTAAAAATACTACATTGTCATTATTTCTTATTTGACTGTCCTGTGGGTACTATGCAGATTCATTATAAGTAAAAAATTAGAAGAAAATAAAAAGTTATAGTGGTAAAATTGTAAGGAAAATTAAACTCGGAAGTTTAACTTAAACCTCAGTTAAATAAAAAAAATTTCGCTGCTGACCATTTTTTCTTTATTTTGAATCATTATAGCATTCGCCTATCAGATTAAAATGTTATTTTAGCAAGTTTAATTTAGCCAGATTTTTTTTCTCAAAAGTCAAAAGATTGTGAGAATGACCCATATATAGTTCAATTTAAAAACGTGTACCACAACTGCAAACGAACTTCCAGCAATTATTGTTCATAAACTTCAATAGTTCAATTTCTTCTCCAGCCAAATACTTTTGTGTGCCCCTGTAAACAAACGATATATTCTATGCACACCATATTTAACAGTAAATGCCATAGTACACCTCCGTGATATATGTGTAAATTTCAGCATGTTTAAAATAGTGTAATTAATATCATTAAAATACACCACAAACGATTTTCCCCCCTAGACCGTAATATAACAGAATTCTTTTGAGTGTCTCTGCAAATGAACCGTAAATGCTACAGATTTAATTTACAATACCAAACATGCCACTATGATACTCAATAACATCTAAGAATTTCATGGTAATCGTCCTGTATTTACGCGAGTTAGAACACGGACGGACATACACACAGACGGACAGACAGACTGTCAAACAGGCAGACAGACAAACCTAATTCATAAACACTTTTCAGCTTTGTTGAAAAGTGTTAAAAGTCCACATTTTTGCACGTAGCACTTTGAAAGGCGACTGAAATTTGACAAATTGTTCAACAAGAAAAGTGCCACAACTCAACAAAGGATTACATTTATTATAAATTTACTAAATTCACCCTATCTCTTTTATGTCTTGATACTTAAAGGTTTTACGCATTTTTTGTATATTTTTACAGCTGCATGCAGAGTTAAGTACTATCGTTTTATATTACATGAAAAAAAATGTGAAATTTCATTTGCCTCTCCTGTAAAATTTACTTTTGTTGAAATATCTTATGGGCAGACGAGGCTCATTTTCACTTAGATAGGGCTGTGAACACACAGAACTGCCTCATATGGGGTTTCGCCAATCCTCCTGCCGTGCAACAACAGCCGCGCTACATTCCCCATACGTCTCAGCATGGTGTGGATTCACGGTGAATTTCATTTTGGGCCAGTACTTTTTCGAGGGAGTCACAATGAACAGGTTTTTTAGGTGTACAGACACAAGTGACCGATACAGCAGAATCCTGGAGAATCATGTTGTCCTGGCTTTAAGGCAAAGAGGCTGTTTGGCCACAACAGTGTTTATGCAGCATGGAGCAAATGTGTTCTTACGGTGAAACGTATAAAGAATGCGATTCAAGCTAACCTCCTCGATGAATGTGTCATCTCACGTACTTTTCCAATTGCCTGGCCAGCAAGGTCACCAGATCTGATCTCTTGTGACTTTTGGCTGTGGGGTTTTCTCAAAGTTCGTATTTATTAAGGACGTGTAGCGGACTTAAAAGCTAGGATCATAGCCATGTCTCCCTCATTCCTGCTAATATGGTGCGTGCGGCCGTTGATAATGCGTTGGTACGCTTTCAGCATATTGGTGACCGACGAGGTATGCACATAGAGCACACAGATGTGTTAATAAATAAAATATTCCGTTATTCTTTGATTTTTGAACTGTTAGCTTTCTTTTTACGTCGCTAAAGCGCCACCTGGTGGCGAAATTACAAAGAAAAATTTTGTTACAAAAACCTCGACCGCATGATCTACATAACATATATTTGAAGTTTCATTCGGATCCGTTCTGTAGAACCGGAGCTATGAGCCTCTGACTACCGCCAGTTTACTTTTAACCAGCCCGTACTTTTGTACGAATGAAAAAAATTATAGCATGATTGCTGATACAATCCATTATTAATTAGTTTTATGTCTTAATTTTTAAAAATATATATTTTTTAAATATTTTCCGGCATTTCAGACACTAAAATGTACCTATGTGGTATTATTATTATTATGAAATTAAAAAACTATGAATTTAAGGGTTAAAAAATATCTCGAAACTACAATACCATAATACACCAGATCTATTGATCACATTTATTAAAACAAATTTCTTTTAGCATCGAGTAATTATTCGATTTCTTGGATACACATGAACATACCAGTCAAAGTTTTGACTCAGCAGAACTCCCGGTGATAATTTGGTATCGAAAATAAAATTCGATTGTGAAAGTGCAAGAAAGACGAAATTTACTTTTAGTAAGGAAAGGAGAATAAGATAGAGTCTTACCAAGTGGAGCAGCAATCTCCGAGAGGTTTATGGTAAACTACTGCATCGGGTCGGGTAACCCGACTTTGTTCTCTCTCACTCAACCTGACCGGTATTTTGACACGCAGTTCTGTTCGGGCTCATTTTTTGCAGGTTCCAGTTGATGAAAAACGATATTTGAATATGAATGAGTCTTTAGATGTTTATTTTCTACATAAAAGATAAAATTGATATTAGAGATATGATTAATATTAAAACCCTCATTTTTTCATTTTTGAAATTGTGTTTAAATTTTCTTTGATTTCTTGTTAGTCAGTTAAGAATCGCGAATTTCGTCGTCCAGGGGAGGAAAATCACAAATTTCATTGATCGGGCACGGAAAAATCGCGAGTTTTGTCAATCGGGATCGGAAAAATTGCGAATTTCATTGGTAGGGCACGAAAAATTCGCGGATTTTGTCGATGAAAGCGCGGAAAAATTGAAATTTTTGTTGACCGACAGCGAAAAATCGCGAATTTCGTCAATCAGGGGCGAAAAATCGAAAATTTTGTCAACAGGGCAAGGAAAAATCACGAGTTTTATCGATTGGGCACCGAAAAATTGCGAATGCCGTTGGTCGAGCACGAAAAAATCGCGAATTTTGTCAATCAGGCACGAAGAATCGTAAATTCAGTCCGCCGGGAAAAATATTGAATTTCGTCGATTAGGCGCGGAAAAAAAGCGAATTTTGTGATTGGGCGCGGAAAAATTGGGAATTTTGTCGATCAGTTTCGGAAAAAGTGCGAATTTTGTCGATCAGATGCGGAAAAATCGCGAATTTCATTGATCAAGCGTTGAAAAATCTCAAATTTCATTGATTGGCTCTTTCTCTCCTCTTCGTTCATAAAGTTCACATTTTTTTTCGGCACTAGCCACTTTCATGACTATGTTTGTTAAGCATTTATAATAAAACAAAATTTACTCCCCCGAATAAAGTCAAGGAATATTATCACTCCTTGAAAACAATCCTTGCTATATCTGTGTTATGCATACAAACGTAAACTGTTGATATACCGTTGCCAACTGAATAAGTTGACTCGGTAGGGGAACCTGGGGGTGTAATCCCCCCCCCCACCTGAAACCATATTTTTTATCTGATATAGGCGACAGATCACTTCCCCGAACTTCAATTCTCTCCATGTTACTGATGTGGCCCTCGACAACTCACAGACATTTTTGTAAGTGGCCCTTCTCCAAAAAAGGTTATGCACCCCTAATTTAAACTTTAGATGCTTTAACACGAATTAAAAAAGTAGGGAACTTTTTTGCCCATTTTTAGATCCAAGAGAGGAAATTCTTTGAGAAAATCCTGTACCACGCAGAACAGAAACAAATTTACCAACGGTAGATTTACGAGTCGAATGTTTGAAAAGAAAATCGTTCTGCCCTTTATTACTATATTTCACAAGCATTACTGAACCTTACATGATGTTTATATCTGATATCAAAGTAAAAATAAAGTAGGAACATCTCTCTGGGTTTTATTTTCTTTCAGTGCAGTAAAAACTCATACGATATTATCATGGAACAGAGAGAGTTAAAACGTGTGTGTGTGCAAGGGGGTGGTGTACAACATACATAAACATTTTCTTTACAAACTACAATCAAAATTCGCAATGCATTGATGCAAACAGTGGTGTCTGAATTTATCGCATTGTACGCAGTAAGAGAAAAGTTTGCTGTAGTAATCTATCTGAGGCACACATACTATTATTGTGCGGCACTAATAACAGTGTTTTGCAATTTCAAACAAAATTTTTAGCTTGCATTTCATATGTTCTATATATTATGGTGCGACAATTTATCTATATTAATGAAATATTTGTGTAAAGATTATTAAATGCAGAAAGAACTGAATTTACTAACAGATCAAAATCATATTACGCTACACTTTTTGATTTCATTCAATAAAATATTCCAGAATATTTTCCTTTACACTTTTAAATTATTATAACTTACTAATCTATGAATGTGACATGCATATATATGCTTGTGCAATTACTAAGCTATAAAATTACATGTAAACTAGGGGGCTCTGCCCCTGCAAGCTACGCTCGCCAACCCCCGTTCAGACACTGCAGAATCTGAAAATCTAAAAATCTAATGGGTTTTTAAAATATTAGAGAAGATTAAATTATACTGAAAAAGCTGTGCAGACCTCCCTGAAAACGGGTTTCCATTCAATTCCCTTTGATTGCAAAAATTTAACGGAGAATCAGTTGCTGTTAAGACATCCAATGGTTGTTTTCGTTTTTGATTAAAGAGGATCAGTTAAACATTTGAAAAGAAGCTAAAATAAAATGAATTAAGCATTCAGAGCCTTTGTCAACCGATATTTTAAAACAATCTCTATAACAATAGCCTAAATCATGTGTTTATCATAAACAGTTCCGGGCGAACACTTTGCTTTTTATACTCTAGGAGCCATTTTGATACTTTAATGTTATACAGGCACAGGTGATAAGTCGCCAAATATTATTCTATCCCTATCATTTCATCTATATTATAATAGTTCAAGTCATCAAATGCCATAAACAAATACGATCTGTTCCCTTCGCCTTTCATATGAAAGTTTGGAACAAATGTCATATACGCTTTATATTGGCGCGATCTGTTTCCAACGCCAATTTGGGGAACGCATCAACAGCATAAACAACAACATCCGGCTTACCATATCAAGCAAAATAACGATACTTTGACGCCAGTTAAGTACCCGTTGCGTATATGACATTGGAGTCAGAAAAAAATCGCGCCAATATGGGGCCGTATATGACATCTGTGCCGAAAGAAAAAAAGCCGGGTGCAAATCTCGCCAATATCTTTTTTTGAACTCGCCAGTTATCATTTTTTTATTGTTCGAGTGGTAAATTAAAACATTGATTTGAAGTTGAAATTAAATGTCATGGTTTGTTACATAATTTAATATTTCGCCAGATGTCATATACATTAGAGATCTGCACGGGCCCGGGCTTGGCCCGAGGCCCGTACCCGGCCCGGCCCGCGGGCCGGGCCGGGCCGGCGGAATGAAGGAGAATTTCAAAACGGGCCGGGCCGGGCCGGCAGAATTAGGACAATTTTTTCAACGGGCCGGGCCGGGCCGACAGACAAAATAAACGGGCCGGGCCGGGCCGGCAAAAAAATTAATCGGGCCTGTCGGCCCGATATAAGAATTTAAGGGAAGCAGATAAAATACGAGCCATTTTCAATGAATATGATTTTCTCGAGAAGTATAAATGTGCGTCACAAGCCGATGCGAGTTTAACAACATCAATACAGAAATGTAACATGTCCATCGTAGAGATCGGCATCGTAGAGTTACAAGATGTCTGATTCCGAGTTTAATTTTTTTTTCAGCAGACTCGTGCCGGGACGGAACTGGTCTTAATCGATCTCAGGATGTGTGGAACAGTCATTGTGTTTTGCAGTATTAATAGTGATAATGAACTTCTCTTAACAGTATCTTTGGAAATATACCTTAAGGTGGTTCTCATATTCACTGCTCAACAATGCGAAGCTTTCAGACACATTTTCTGACAAAATTTTTAACTATAAAGGCATAAAATTGACAGGCCTGCCTATTGAAGGCATTTGGAAACGAATAGCTTTTTCCATATTTGATAAATTACTTACAGAGATAACAGAGATTCCTGTCACGTGACTGTACGTTTTTCTCCTTTCCTGTGCTATCGCTTCCGGAAATTCGATTCAAAACGCTAACTTTGACAGTATTTTCACAAAGATATATTGCTTTTATCTATGAAAAAACGACATTTACATAGCTTCTGAATAAGAATACCTGCCAATCTTACGCGTTTCGAAAAGAAAAGAATTCATAAATGTGTCGAAATGTAGCTCCTTTGGATTTGAGAAAAGCCTTAAAAATGAGAGAAATATTTTCACAAATATACTTTTTATTATACAGCTTCAAAAGTTATCATGTTTTTAATCCTTTATTCTGAACTACATTAATCTTTTAATGAATCCTTATTTCCATTTTGAAATGTCTGTAGACACGATGACTAAAACACTGTAAGTAATCGTTAATGTTTACTATTGTGTGTTTTCTGTTTTGAGAACATCATAGTAATGTAAAATATACTGTAAAATATTCCCATAAATATGTATGTAGTATTCATTAAAAGAATTTTAATTGTATATTGAGAAAAAACGGATTTTTTTTTGTAGAAATTGTGTCGGGCCGGGCCGGGCCTGCTTTTACTGATTTTTGTACGGGCCGGGCCGGGCCGGGCCGAGAACTGTAAAAAAGCAAACGGGCCGGGCCGGGCTCGGGCCGAACTTCCAATTTTTACACCGGGCCGGGCCGGGCCAAGATAGCTTTCGTTCGGGCCGGGCCGGGCCCGGGCCTGGAAATTCCGGCCCGTGCAGACCTCTAATACATGCATGTTTGGCATGATTTTTTTTTTTTTTTTTTTTTTTTACAAAAATTTGGCGAAAGCCTCGTTTTTGAATACCAGTTACATATGTATTTTTGGTACTACTTAGTTATCCCGTCGACAAAAAATCTATCGCGAACTATAAGATTAAATGTCAATAATGCTTGATCGTAAATGTCACATTCACTTGACTTTTAGCAAGTTACACGTGTTTACGTCATGAAGTGATTTTTATTTCGACGTTTTATTTTTATATTTATTAATGTTATACTAATTTATTTGTTCTTTCGTTATTTAAAATAAAAATTTTGTCAATCTGTACAATTTGGCGATTTATATAATTCGCGAAATTGGGTGACGGAATAACTATTAAAAATTATTAGTATTCTTATATGCAGAGTATGATAGCTTTGAGTCGATTGATAATTAAATTAAGTACACATTAATAAGAAAGAAAGGAACGCATTATTTAGAAAAGAAACTTACGAAATGAATTTTAATAACATCAATATGGATAACAGAACAGCCATTTCATCTATTACATTTTCTATATAAGATACAACGAGTTTAGTTGTCTTTACTAATGACCAACTAATCAATGCATAATGTCATAAGTTCACGTGAGACAAAATATGAATTAACATAAAAACAAAAACTACATTTTAACACTTTCCCTTGTTAATTACATATTTAGTCTCTAGCCTGATAATCCCATTTGATCACACAATATCAGTAATCGAGTTTTGGCTGACGGGTTGGTCATAATATCTGCAATCTGTTTCTCAGTAGAAATTTGCTCTACAACTAACTTGCCTTCTAACAACTTCTCACGAACGAAGAAATACTTTATTTCTATATGTTTTGTTCTCCTGTGATATTCTGGATTATGGGCAAGTTTTACAGCTGCACTATTGTCTACTTGAAGAATAGGTATTTCTTTTAGTTGTACTATTCCTTCATACAATCTTCTGAGCCAAATAATTTCTTTAGTTGTTTCAGATGCTGCTATAACTTCAGCCTCTGTTGTTGAAGTAGCCACGATGGTTTGTCTTTGACTGCGCCACGAGATTGCACCTCCAGCATATATTATCACTGACCCAGATGTTGATCTTCCAGTTTTTATGCATCCTCCAAAATCTGCATCACTGTAACACTTTAATACCCTATTTGAATTTGTTGCGCGATAAGTAATACCAAAATTTCTTGTTTTTGATATGTAGCGAAAAACTCTCTTTACTCTCACTACATCTTCAGCAGATGGGTTTTCTAGCGTTCTTGATAAAATTCCTACGCTGTAAGCTAGATCTGGTCTCGTTCCTACCATTAGGTACATTAGAGCTCCAACTGCTTGTCTATACGGAAAAATAACTTTCTTAGATTCTTCAGTATTTTGCGATCTTGATTCTTTTAACATTGGTGTTGCTACTGGTTTGCAATTTTCAAATCCAAATCTCTTAAGAATTTTCTTGGCATATCCTTTTTGACTAATAGTAATATCTCCGTTTTTCTGATATTCAATTTCAAGCCCTAGAAAACAAGAAGCTTTTCCAGTAACTATCTTGAATCTGGCTTTTAACTTTTATATGAAGATTTCGCACTCTTGTTGATCATTTGCAGCAATTAATCCATCATCTACGTACAATGCTATAATTAACTTTTTGCCATTCTTCTCTCGAATGTATAGACATGGATCGGCATCACTCACTTTGAAATCAAATTTTAATAAAAATTGACCAAAACACTTATTCCAACAACGTGGAGCTTGTTTTAAACCATACAAACTTCGCTTGAGCTTGCATACTCTCTTTGTGCCATCTTCATATCCTTCTGGTTGTTGCATGTAGATTGTTTCTTCTAATTCTCCATACAAAAATGCTGTAGATACATCAAATTGTGATAAATACATTTTTTCTTCTGCTGCTATACTCAAAACGGCTCGTACTGTTTCTAATTTTGCTACTGGACTAAAAGTTTCAGTATAATCAATGCCTTGACGTTGGCTAAAACCTTTTATAACAAGCCTGGCTTTATATTTGTTAATACTGCCATCTGGATTTGTTTTGATTCTATAAACCCATTTGCATGGTATAGCTTTGGCACCTTCTGGTAAATTGACTAATTCCCAGGTCTCATTTTCTTTTAAAGATTTTATTTCATCCTTCATCGCTTCCTTCCAATTTGAACTTTCCTTGCTGTTGATTGCTTCTATGTATGTTTCAGGATTTTCATTTTCATAAATTAATGACTCAGCTTCCATTATACAATCATCAAACCGTGCAGGCTTTCGAATCTTGTCACGTTCTTTCAATTGCATATCATGTGATGGTTTAACTTCTTCATCACTATCAACATCGCTGTCATTTAAATCATCTTGCTTTTCATCTTCTTCAAGTTGTTCATCTTCATACTTTCCCTGATTAGAAAGATTACTTGTATTTTCTTGCTTATTGTCGTTGAATGGTAAATGAACTGAATTATCACATTTATTCAATTTTTCATGAAAAATGACATCTCTAGAAAAAATCATCCTGTTTTCTTCTTTAATCCAAATTCTGTAACGCTCATCAGAATCGTAGCCTACAGGATAACCTTTGATAGCTTTCTTCTCCATTTTTCTTCGCTTTTGTACAGGAATATGAGCATAACATGTAGAACCTATTACACGTAAATGCTTTACCCTAGGTTTCTTCTTGATCCACAATTCATAAGGACTAACTCCCTCTACTGAAGATTTTCCCGTTCTGTTTAGGATATATATCGCAGAAGATACTAGTTCGGCCCACATTGGATCCGGAAAACTAATTTCAGGATTCGAATGTGTGAATGTTCTTGCCATTTCTACAATTGTTCTGTTCTCTCTTTCACTTGATCCATTCTGTTGTGGCGTAGGTCTTTTTGTAATTCCTTCTTCACGTAGAATTGCTTCAATTTCTTTATTGTCAAATTCTCCACCATTATCGCTCAAAAATTCTTTAATTTTGTATCCCATAGTTTTGGCATGAGCAAGCATATGTTTTAACATAGTATTGACTTCTGACTTCTCTCTTATCATGTAACCATACCTAAACTTTGTGAAGCTATCTTTAAATACAACTAAGTATCGTTTCTTTTGAAAAGATTCAGGAAACGGGCCACAGACATCAGCCGAAATAAGCTCACCTGGTTCTTTTGCGTTCTTTCTGTTTCCAAAAGGTAATCGATGTGCTTTCCCATAAATGCATGGTTCACATAACTTATTTTCCAGTTGAACTTTGATTCCTAACTCTTTTTCAAGCTTTTGTTTGATGTGACATTTATCTTGATGACCCCATCTTTCATGATAAAGTTGTAATAAAGAATCGTTTTTCTCAGTATTGTTTATTTCTAAAATTTGGTTTGGCATGATTGGCTCAATTATTGCCTTAAACAAAGATCCAGATACATTGCGTGTTCCATATAGTACCACTTGATCATTTATCTTTAACAAACATTCAGTAGATGTCGATCGAAATTCACTGTCTTGATTTCTGTCTTGAGCAGCCAACACTGAAAATAAATTTTTGTTGACTTCGGGTACATACCAGACATCCTTCAGCTAAATTTCTTGACACTTTCTTCCAGAAAAAGATTTAAAACGAATAGTTCCTTTTCCGATTGCAGCCAATCTTTCCTTTCCAGCAGCCTTAATGCTACAAGGATTAAGAAATTGCGTGAAATCAGTAAAGTACTCTGAACAGTTCGTGATATGTTGAGTTGCTCCATTATCAATCCAAAAAGCTGTTGAATCTGCTTCCGAAGTATACGTTTCGACAGAAATAGACATCGCTGCACCACTGGCGGTTTTCTTTATATCATTAGTATTACTACTTGGAGACTTTTTGGCTGGTTTTCCATCGGAAATCCATTTTCTACAATTTCTTACCCAGTGACCTTTACGGTTACAGTAGTTACAAATGTCAGCTCTATATGACTTCTTGATAAATTTGGAATTTTTATCTTTATTCTGTTTTTCCAATCTTGAAGCTGCTAGTGCTTCCTGAACAGCAATATCGCCGTTTTCAACTTCGATGAAATTTCTCTCAAACATACAAAGTTGCTCTGTTAACTCATCAAATGTTTTGTCTTCATATTTAGACAACAGCATCCAGCTAGACTTAAAGGTTTCAAATTTGCGAGGCAAACTTTGCAATGCTTTACAAACTAACATTAAATCAGGTAACTTATTTACACCAATATCTTTAAGTCCGTTATTTAATTCACTCCAAATGGTTCTTAACTTAGCTATGTGAGTTGATACATCATCGCCTAACGCCCAGTTAAATGCGAAAAATTCTGTACATATCTTAAATAACTGATCTTTTGACGTATCTTCAAAATGATGCTTTAACGCTTCCCACATTTCGTGTGCTGTTTCTTTATCCATAATCTTTTGATAAACTACATCAGTTACGGTACTTGCTATCACGGATTTTACGTAACTGTTAGCTTTACGATACAAATCAGAACTTACTTTATGTTCCTTGATTTCTCTATCTTCAGCAGTGCTACTTAATGGTTCAGGTTTCTTTAATTTACCATCTATAACATCAAGTGCTCCTTCGTGATAATCAAGTAAATCTCTAATCTTGCGTTTCCATATTGGCCAGTCTACTACACCAGTCAATAACTTAACTTGCTTTGTTAAATCCATTTCTTCTTAAACTTTAATGCGATTTCAAAATCTTTTAATGATAATCTTCTCTACTAAAATAAACTAATGTTTTACTTCACTTGCTATGAGCAAAACCTAATTTATCTATATCTAACTCTAATCAATCAGGCTTGAGCTAACTAGCGCAATTCAAAGCGAAAAGAAACTTATTTAGAAAAGAAACTTACGAAATGAATTTTAATAACATCAATATGGATAACAGAACAGCCATTTCATCTATTACATTTTCTATATAAGATACAACGAGTTTAGTTGTCTTTACTAATGACCAACTAATCAATGCATAATGTCATAAGTTCACGTGAGACAAAATATGAATTTACATAAAAACAAAAACTACATTTTAACAATAACTACTACATTGTACCGTATTTTTTAATTATTTTCTATTATTTTCAAAAGGAAATAGCAAAAAAATAATTAACTACTATAGAACAAAATAATTTATATAAATTTAAAAAAGAAATAAAAGTAAATATACATTTATTATTAAATAAACAACAATAGCCGGGTTACCATGTCTATCAAAATAATGCCATTTGTGCGCCAATTAGGTACCCCGGTGCGTATATGACATCTGTGTCTAATATTTTTCTTTTCGTTTTGTTTTGTTTTTTAAAAAAAAAGATGTGAAAGCCATCAATTTAAATGTTTCATTTTTAAATGAAAGTTTTGTATTTAATAAAATGATAACGAAATACAAAAAAAAAAAAAAGCATTGTTCTTAGCATAGATTTAAAGGAGGCCAAATTAATTAACTGTCGCCAAATTAATTTAAAATAGTAGCCTTTTCTGAATTATGAAAAAAAAATTTCTGTTATGATTAAAATTTGAGTTGCCATCATTAGAAAAAATGTATTTAAAATTAAAATAAAATTAATATTTCGAAAACTAATTCGAATTTAAAAATTCTAATACCAGTTTTGAGATCTGTGGATCAACACGGAATTTTGGTGTTAATTTCATCGCAAAGTATTCCATATTTTAGGAGAAATCGCCGTGAAAGAAAATCAGTTGTTTAATCAGTCGATTCAAAGAATCGATACATTTCAGGCGTTTCATATATTCGTTTCATAAATTCGTTTCATTAGGATTTTATATATATAGGGTAGATATGTATACATAATTGCTTGTTATATAGTTAATCATTCCAATTCTAAATGGCAGCACTATCTATTTTACAAATTTTCTTTTTTATTCCCTCTCTCTCGTGGCTCATTTTACCTAGCTGTTTCAAGGGACATGGCGTTACACTTTGGATCCTGTTGCATCTTTGTCAATTTTATTTATTAGGGAGATTTTTCTGTTATTTATTAAGTTTTTGTCGAATTTTAAATTATTTCTTGGTTATTTTAATATATTTCAATCATCGTGGTTTTATTCGATATGTTATAAGCAGCTTAATATTGACATGTTAAAGCTTTATTCCGTCAATATACGACGAAATAACACATCTTTACTATGAATCATGCTTATGAAGCTCCTCTGAAGAATCCATAACACATTCATAGTTTTTATTTTTTTATTTTCACTCTCTTGTGTTTAATATGTTTTTTCATTTGTTTTCACAAAAGAAATATTATTTTGGTTATTTATGCCTGTAGGAGTTGAATTTAGATAGCATCATTTATTTCACTTATCACGTGCGGGATCAACAATAACAAATCAACGAACTCTCTAATGTTTATTATTGTCTATGATTTGAAAGCATGAAATATAAAAGTGAAATTCCAGAATCACGAGCATAATCACTTTGAAAATTAGAAAAGAGTTAGTCTCATATTTTACATTATTCATGAATCATTGGCATGATAGATGTCAATAAAGCAATTGACGCTATTAGGTCTATTTAGGCTGTTCTAGAGATATTGTATAAATTATATGTTTTAAATGTTAACCCTAGTATGTTTAAAAAAACTAGTTATAAAGCATTGTAAAATTGCCTTCAAGGAATTAAATTAAAGTTCGTGTGATTTCAGCATTCAGTTATTATTCGAATACTTCAATAAATTACGACTTTGTATATCAACTTCCTACATCATCATCATCAACAACAACAACCGTTTTCAATCCACTGCTGGATGTAGTGTAGGTATCCCCCAGACTTTTCCAATGTTTCCTGTCTAGTGCTTTAGTCATCCAATTAACACCGGCCACTTTACTGATTTCATTACACCTTCTTACTTGAGGTCGTCTTCTTGGTCGTTTTATATCTCTGGGATACCACTGTAGGGTATTTGTGCTCCATCTATTGTCTTTTCTTCTTGCAATGTGCCCAACCCATTTCCATTTTAGCCGTTTAATTCTTTCAATGATGTCAAAAACTTTCGTCTGACTTCTTATCCGGGTTATTCTCTTTCTGTCTCTTAAAGTTATACCTAGCATGTAGCATACATCTTTCCATACTTCCCTGTGTGGTTTGTAATCATTGTACCATCCTTTTTGTCAGCGTCCATGTTTCTGCTCCATAAGTTAGTACAGGCAAAACACATTAGTTAAACGCCTTTCTTTTCAAACAAAAAGGCATGTTACTCTTCAGAATAATGTTGTTCTTCCCAAAAGCACTCCATCCATTTCTTATTCTTCTACTGATTTCATTCATGATACCTATTATCCGATGATATTTCCTGTCCAAGGTACACATAACTTTGCACTTCTTTAATCTCAGTGTTGTTGCAGATGATTTTCTTTTTTTCGTGCAAATGAATTGAACATTACCTTAGTCTTTTCCAAATTTATTTTTAATCCCACATTAATGCTAGCTTCTACCATATCTTTCAGCATATTTTCAAATTGTTCCGGGCTTTTACTGAAAATTAAAATGTCGTCAGAGAATCGTAGATGACTTAAATATTCACCATTTATTCGAATCCCTTTGTACTTTGTTTTCCCAATCCAGCTTCTTGAAAATATTTTCTAAGACAGCAGTAAAAAGCTTAGGCGAAATAGTGTCTCCTTGTCTTACCCCTCTTCCAAGCTTGATCTTCGCATTTACTTTGTCTAACCGGATGGTTGCTGTTGCTTTCCTGTAAATCTTCTTTATGATGTTGATGTAAGGTTTGTCTATACCAATGTTTTCCAAAGTATCTACTACTGCTGATGTGTAGACAGAATCAAACGCTTTTTCATAATCAATAAATGAAAGGCAGAGAGGTAAATTATATTCCTTATGTTTTTCTATGAGTTCCCCTATCATTTGGATATGATCCATTGTACTGAATCCACTCCGGAATCCTGCTTGTTCTCTAGGTTGAGCTGAGTCCGGAGTTGATTTTCAAGTCTTGTCGTTAAAACTTTGGTGAAAACTTTTTATGCATAGCATTCGCTAAAATTGGCACAAAAATATTGTAATAAGCTATTTAAGGGGACACTACACTTTCAATGCATCAAATAATCGAAATTTCAGTTGTCATGATTAAAGAACACCATTTTAGTTTTGAACATTTTGACACCAAATTGACGCTTGGGCGATTTCATGATTCAAGATTACCACACAAAGAATGAAAGTATTTTCATACGTTTCCCTTAACATTAAAAAAGCCGAAAATTTTACTGAAGTTTTATAAAAAATATTTTACACCAGAAATTTTATTTAAAACTGTTTAACTTATTTATTTAACTTTATTTCTTCTTTGTGTCTTTTAAACTTATTTTATAAAGAAATTTCTGGTTCGAACCGAAATATATTCATATGGTAGGGGTCAAAATAACCCTTCACGGTCCTTCTAGTGTTAAATTCCAAAGCTTTGATCTTGGGGTACAAATTATGGTTACCAAGGTTCGCAATCACTAAATGAAAGAATCTTAAATTTTCATAATTCATAAATATAAAAATATGATAATTATCTGTAAAATAAACTAAAGACATCTCAACTAAAGATGTAACAACTAAAGACAACAAATAATCTGTAAAATAAACTAAGTAAAATAAACTTAGAGAATAAAAATGTTATGACCGAAAATTTATAAAAATTTCAATTTCTTCATATTGGTTTTGAAAATTTAATATTAAATACTTATTTACATAAAAGATTTCAATTCAGTCTATCGGAAATTGCAGTATTTATGACTTTCTGAAAATTTCATTTCATAAAGTGATTGCATAAAAATTCTGCGCATACTATGATAATTCTCATCCCGAAATAAAAGTCGTTAAAATATTTTAATTACAGAAAAATTTATAGAAATGTGTTGTGATAACATTCCATAGTCATAGTACATGCAAATAGTACTTATGTAGATACAAAGTTATAGAAATGTGTTGTGATAACATTCCATAGTCATAGTATATGCAAATAGTACTTACGTAGATACAAGTTTATAGAAATGTGTTGCGATAACATTCCATATACATAGTACATGCAAATAGTACTTACGTAGATACAAATTTATAGAAATGTGATAACATCTCATTGTCATAGTACATGCAAATAGTAGTTACGTAGATACAAATTTATAGAAATGTGTTGTGATAATATTCCATTGTCATAGTACATGCAAATAGTACTAACGTAGATACAAATTTATAGAAATATGTTGTGATAACATTCCATAGTCATAGTACATGCAAATAGTACTTACGTAGATACAAATTTATAGAAATGTGTTGTGATAACATTCCATAGTCATAGTACATGCAAATAGTACTTACGTAGATACAAATTTATAGAAATGTATTGTGATAACATTCCATAGTCATAGTACATGCCAATAATAGTTACGTAGATACAAATTTATAGAAATGTGTTGTGATAATATTCCATTGTCATCAGTAGCGCCAACTTTTGAAAAGTATTGGGTGGGCTCAAAAAAATTTGAGTAAAATACCATATACAATTTTTTTCCCAGTGTGTGTGTGCAGAAAAGGGTGGGGGAGGAGTGAATGACTAAAGATAATGATTGAGAACCCCAGAAGGTAAGGATACAAGAGACAAAATTTAGATTTGGAGTAAATTGAGTTCAACGTTGGTCAATAGTAAATGACTGAATTAAAATATGAAACTATTGCTTATTTCATAGCGGTCTTTGAAGTTTTATTTCAATAACTGCAAAAGAGAAATGGAGTACAATATTTAAAAAAAAATTAAGTAGAGATTAAAGAGGTTAAGTAGTTCAAAGAACTTAAGTAGTTGACCTCTAGAAGGCAGTACATAATTAGAAAATCATTTATATTTCTTTACCTCCAAACAAACAGCCTTATTTCCAGATAGCCTGTGTAGTTAGTTTAGTTTTTCAATTTTGTCACTCATACCCCTTCGCTTCTGGGGTATTCAATTAGAAGTCAAATTATGGTTTTTCTAAGTAATATGAAAAATTATTTTAATTAAATTATATTCTTACAAATTCTTCCTTATAAATACATTAATATTTATTATGAATAACATTGCTAACTATTAAAAATGCAAAAAAATTATTGTCTAATTTGTAACAATAAAAACTAAATGTCATTTTAGTCACCTTCATCGATTGAGCGAGACACTAAAACTCGTGGCAAAATATGCAGGAAATTTGTTTTGAAGAGAAATTTATTTTTATATCCTCTCAAAGGACTTTCAGTGCTCCTGTAAATCTAATGGTTGTCCTTACTGTTTTTCAAACACAATTATTTTGAGAATTTCAATAAAACCAAATTTTATTTCAACGGTTAAATAAATAAATTACGAAATCAATCAATGGAAATTGGGTGGGCAGAGAGATGAAATTATTGGGTGGGCTCGCGCCCCACGAGCCCATATTTGGCGCCATCATAATACATGCATATAGTACTTACGTAGATACAAATTTATAGAAATGTGTTGTGATAACATTCCATATTCATAGTACATGCAAATAGTACTTACGTAGATACAAATTTATAGAAATGTGATAACATCTCATTGCCATAGTACATGCAAATAGTAGTTACGTAGATACAAATTTATAGAAATGTGTTGTGATAATATTCCATTGTCATAGTACATGCAAATAGTACTAACGTAGATACAAATTTATAGAAATATGTTGTGATAACATTCCATAGTCATAGTACATGCAAATAGTACTTACGTAGATACAAATTTAAAGAAATGTGTTGTGATAACATTCCATTGTCATAGTAGATGCAGATAGTAATTACGTAGATACAAATTCATAGAAATGTGTTGTGATAATATTCCATTGTCATAGTACATGCAAATAGTACTTACGTAGATACAAATTTATAGAAATGTGCTGTGATAACATTCCATAGTCACAGTACATGCAAATAGTACTTACGTAGAATTTTATAGAAATGTGTAGTTGTGATAAAGGTCGTGTGATCGGTCGTCCTAGGATAATTTTGAAAAACAAAATTCCTGAAATATAAATTTTATGTCAAAATTTTCAAGATTAAAATAGCTTTTATTTAATATAAAATTTAAGAATTCGATTTTTTGATACGTTAAAAGTACACTCTCCCTACCCACAAGATAATAATATTTAAGTATTCAAATATCTATTCTGATGTTTTTTATTAAATGTAATTCCCATAAATCAAATATAGCTTCCCTTATGCAGAGTTTAAAAAACCTCGCATTTGATCTAATAACAAATGTAGTGCTAATTTGATTCGATTTGATTTGAAATCCACCGTAGTGGAGATTGCTTTGAGGCCTATAGCAACAGTGGCTGTCGCCTCGAATGATCCTTATTTATGCACAGAAATTGTAACAGAAAACAGACATAACAATTTTATTTCTCTACATTACATATATATATTACTTTGAAAACACAAACACAATTACATCCATGTCTTACCCAGGGACTCGAACCCGGACCCTCAGCGAGACACCAGCCTCCGCTTACTGACCACGCCACCGGGCGACATGTGGCGCTAAGCTTCAAATTTTTGAAGCTATAAACAAATGACGAAGACAACTATTTTATGATTTTAAAACAATATGTATAAATATTTTAAGTAGCTTGCCTAGTTTATAAAATCAAATTATTTCCCAATTTTACATATATAATATTTTACCTACACTATTACATAAATACTGTATTCAATGTTACACTATGCAAGTACCACTTACACTGTTCAATTAGTGAAAACTATTCCTCCAAATGTGATAATTCCATGTAATAATGGTATAAATAATAATGGTAATAATGAATGTAATAAACCAATGTGATAATTCCTGGTCTAATGACTTTTAGTAAGAAATGTAGAAGTTAGAGTCCATGATATTCTATCTTATGTTCACCAGTGTTCCTAAACTGTCAGTTTTTGAAGTACACTTCCAATTCCAAAAATGATCCAAATGTTGTTCCCCATCATGTCAAAAGCGACTTACTTCAAAATAGTTATTTTTGTAAAAATGAAAGTTGAATTTTTATACGGCTCCTGAGTTCTACACTCTCAGAAATACTTTCTTCAATTCACGGAAATATTCCTGGCAGCACTGCTACCGGTATGCAAGTTCACAAACACTCAACGTCCCAGCGCGCTTGACGCCAACCCCT
Source organism: Maratus speciosus (assembly GCA_963932465.1). NCBI lineage: Eukaryota > Metazoa > Arthropoda > Arachnida > Araneae > Salticidae > Maratus > Maratus speciosus. Next base: position 104,003,057 of record OZ010786.1, on the reverse strand, counting down.
GTAGCCAAGCGCTTTGGCGAAAAAATGAACTTACACTACGTGCATGGCTACATTCTCTTTCTAGTACTGTAGTTCGAAATTTGCATGTGCGAATATTTATATCCGCTTTATATGAATATTTTGGATATGCTTACAGAGTTCAAAGAGAGGTCCCCCCCCCCCTTTGCAGATTAATTCAGTCTAGGCAAGTTGTATTATTAATTATACTAACTCTAATACAGATGCTGTTATAATAAGATTACCGTTACAAAGTAAGGATGACGCTGAAAAATTTAAACTGCATGTTTCTAGCGTTATGAAGATATAATAGTTGAAACAGTAGTTGACATAACTCATCAAGATAGATCAACATACTTGAACAGTGTTTACGAACTCCGTTTGTCATAGAGGTCTGCACGGGCCGACATTTCCAGGACCCAGCCCGGCCGCTTTTTCAAGAAGGCTCACGTTTTGAGCACTTTATCGCCAGAGTAACGGTTGGCGCGGGGATGAATTCAATGCTACGCACCCTTTCTTGTTCCTGACGTCTTACGCGTAACGAACAGCAACCCCATTCCTTTGCTGAGAGCTTTTTGCTGAGAAGAGCTTTTTCGCATTAAAATGCTTTTAATTGCACAATATATATAACTCAAACATAAGTTATGTTTTTCAGTTCAATAATATTCATTTATTTCATTAATTCGCTATGTACGAAGAAATTGAGAACATATTTTATTTTTTAGGAAAAATAAAAACAGACGTAGAGGTTCTTTTGTGATAAATATAATTCTATTGATCATGTTTTTATGACACAATTGAACTTAGTTTTAATAGCATTACTACTGAATTTAGTTTTTTTTTTTTTTTTTTTTTTTTTTTTTTTTTTTTTTTTTATTAAGCAACATAATTGTGTGACGTGTTGATTGCATTAATAAAACATATTTTCAATGAAATAGTTCATTAAAAATTAAATGTTCTTAATTTAATTGCGATTAGACGTTTATAGGAAGTTGAAACTAAAATCAATTCGATTTTAATTAGATTGAACGATAAATCATAAATTATTTAGCTGTATCCTGCAATTAAATCAATCAGTTAAAGTAATTGCAAGTTGATGCATGCTATTAAATCAATTACTATTACATTTTAATGCTGTTAAATCTTTATCATTATTTGAGTATTTATGAAAAAAATATTGGTCTGCCCCTAGTGCACAAAATTAGAAATCTTTAAAATTCTTCAGTTTTTATTTTAAAATTTTTGCCACATTTTTAAATATTATTTCGTCCTAGTTGTTTTATTTGTTATTTTAAAATAGTCATTCGTCATATTTGAATAAATCATCTAAATTCTCTGGGATGAAATCCCCCCCCCCTTACACACACACACACACACTCCATTTTTCGTCATTCTGCACACATATTGCACTATTTATTAAGTTGAAGTGGCAATAAAATAATGATCAATCGTCTGAGGCAACCTCTCATTTCGAATTTTCTCTTCTCCTCACCCACCCCTCCACCCCACCCTGTCCTCCAGCGCACTATTTTTTGACCATTTAAAATTCATTATTGCGTTGCAGAAAAGATTAGTTAAAATTGTGTTTTGCTCTATCTGTTGATTTTTAAATAACAAATAAATAATTTACCATAAAAAAAGAGAAGGAAAGAAATAGAATGAAAGATTAAAAAAAAAAAAAAAAAAAAAAAAATCAGGATTAACCTTTTGTGCACACGCTTTCATTTTTTTTTTTAAATTCTTTACATTTTTTAAAAAATTTTCTGTCCTATTTATTATTTTGAAGTAACTATAAGTAAAGGACCCATTATTCAAATTCTGCCCCCCCCCCCGAAAAAAAGAAAAGCTTGTTTTTCTTTCACCCCCCCCCACCCCCCCCCCCCAAAAAATAAATAAAAAGTTAAATATTCCAAGTTTTTAATTTTTTGGTTTATTTTTCTATTTGTTAATTGATAAATTTAACTATTTAAATCTACAGCCCCTCACTATCATACATAGTTAAAAAAATTCTCTAGTGATTTTATTTGTTATTTTGAAGTAACAAAAGATGATCATTCAATATTCCTTCTCCCCCACCTCGCCTTAAGAATTTCATCTCACATTTAAAAAGCAATTTCTAAATATCCTGGTTGGGGGTGTGATTTTTTCCCCTGGTTTAGCCTATTTTCACTCGACTTTGGGTACTGTTTCTGCAGAATGATTTGGTATTAAATTAATTATATAAGTTCAACGCAGAAATTGTAGTAATTTTCTGCCACAGCTATTTTTTTAAATCTGTGCTTATATACGTCAAAATGCATTGAAACTGCATTAATTCATCATCCCCATAAATCCCTCTTTATATATAATCAAATATCTAGATTTATAAAGGAAATGAGTTTTTGTTTAACAGGTATTGAATTAATAATACTCAATTGAATGAAAATGTAGATTTTGGAGAGGATCAAGCATAATCAAAATTTTAGTCTATATCATCAGTAATGAAGGTCTTTGATAAAACAGAGTATAAGAGTTCGTAATACAATTTATTTCGAAGAAGATTTCTTTCTAGAACACATAATTGAAAATATTTCTTTAATTTAGGTAGGACTGTTATTCTAAAATATGCTAGTTTGACTTCCGCCATTTCGGTTCAAAGCAAAACATAAGACGACGATTGGCGTTAGAGCTGGCTGAACGTTCTCGCTTTCGCCAACTCGCCATAAGGCTGGTGCTGAAAACGTGAGCCTTCCTGAAAAAGCAGCCCGGCCCGACTCATAGAGAAAAAAAAATCGGCCCGGCCCGAGCCCAGCAAAGCCCGGAAAAAAGTTAAAATCTCGGCCCGGCCCGAGTGAACTTCTACAAAACATTGATTTTTACGTCGAATTGGTTAAAAGTTTGTCTCGTACGAGGAGTTCTGACCAAAAATATTTATCTTAACTTTTTTTTCATGTTTATAATCTTTATTTTTATAGAAGTGCAGCAGGCTGCGATATTTATTTCTTTAATGAATCTCTATTTCTTGTATGTAAATGTTTCAGTTATCATTAATATTATTAATCCATATTCCATTCCATATATAGAAGTGTTAAAAATCGGAAAAATGCTATACAGTAAAATCTTCTAAGATGGAATTGCATAGAAAAGGGAAAAAAAATGCGTTATAGACAAGTTCCCTTCTTAGCAAGTGTAAATGTATTCGATATTCTTTTCTTACTTATTAGTATATTAATTTTGCATGGGTCAACACGTTTTTCAGTTTAAAACAGTCATAGGCAGGTTCCTTTTCACACATTTTACTGTATTTCAATTTAGTTATATTTTAATATGCGTAGAAATCTACTATTCTTTAAAAAAAATAATTTTTAATGTTTAAGCGTAGAATAATGGCGATTCAAAAATGTATGCATTTTTTGCAAAAACTTTTGGGCCAGGCTTAATTTAACTGACCTTTAAACGGACCAGGCCACGCTGAGACAATGATTTTCATACGGGCTGGTTCAAAACTAGGACTGAAAATTTTGGGCCGTGAAGACTAGGAATGAAACCAGGCCCGGCTCTGTACAGAAAAATTAAGTTAGACCCGGACCGGCCCGAGCCTTCAGAAAAAAGTATGGCCCGAGTGCCGTGAATGAAAATCGGCCCGAGCCCGGCCCGTGCAGATCTCTAGTTTGTCATGTATATCTTTGGGGTTTACTATGGATGGAATGTTCGTTATGGAAAATAAATGTGTAGCATTTGTGGTTCGTTTACAGAGACATTCAAAATAATTCCGATTCGTACGGTCTGTAGTGGAAAAATCGTTTGCGGTGTATTTTATTTTTATTGATATTACACTACTTTAAACATATTGAAATTACTATATATGAGGTAAATTGAAAGGCGCTAAATGTAGAATAGGGTATGCATAGATTTTATCGTTCATTTATAGGGACAAGCAAAAGAATTTGCCTACAGTACTCCTTGAACAATAATTGCATCAGGGAGTACGTTTTCAATTGCGATACGCGTTTTTTAATTTAAATATACATATACTTTTTTTTATATTACTTGGTGTGTATAAATTTTATAGATTATGTACAGGGCTGTACAAAAGATTTCAAGAATATTTTCGTTTATTGATGGAAAGTTTAAAGGGGACTTTTCTTCAACTGTCTTAAGCGTTTAACTGAATTAACTTTTAGCGTACTATGTAGTATATGTACAGTCGTGGAAAAAAAAGTAAACACCCCCTACTAACTCCTCAACAAATTATCGTAGAAGAAAGTTACTGGTACCGAACGATTGGAAATAAAGTCTACTTTTAAATGATGTATATAAAATTTGCTTAGGGGGCCATCTACATATTAAAACAAATCTTAACTTTGTTTTTTCAATAGCAGCACACAATTCTGACAGCATAAATGAGCTCTACACCCTTCAATTAACCTAAAAACAAATTTTTATGCAATTCGTACCATAAGTTTCCGAGAAATTACTTATTTTAAAACGAGCGTATTTTAAGGACTGTATCCAAATTGAAGTTCGGTACTCGATCGTTTACCGAAAGAGCCCATTTCTTGATCAAGGCACCTTAAGCACCATTCAAGCAGTCAATGAAGCCTGCTAGTTTACAGGATAGCATAAGAAATTTCAAAATTCTATCATAGACCATATCTTAAACCATCATTTTGCCGTTTTTTAAGCATAATTTGAAAACTACTAGGAAGAAAAATGTGAAATTTTGGATTTCCATAAAGCAGAAATTAATAAATCTAAATCCATCAAAAAAATTCTAGGTTGCAATTCATAATTTTTTCGAATATTAATTTCATAATTGATATCATAAAATTATAAAAATTGCAAATTCAGCGTATTTATGTTTGGGTATATTAGTATTTTTGTTACACAAAAAATTAGCACATTAGGAGCATAATTTCAGGAGATATAAATAAAAATATGAAAATGTAATTTAACATTAGAAGCACTAAATTTTGAATGTTTATAATTCAGAAACTTATCATTCAAATGACTTGAAATTTGGTTTCTAGGCATAGTTTGAATCAAATATTCGAAATATCTCGTTAAAATTGGATATTACCATTGAAAAAAAAAAATGAAGTTTGGATTATTTTTAATTTGTAGATTGCCCCTTAAACAAATTTTATATACGTCATTTAAAAGTAGACTTTATTTCCAGTCGTTCGGTACCAGTAACTTTCGTCTACGATAATTTGTTGAGGAGTTAGTAGAGGGTGTTTACTTTTTTTTTCCCATGACTGTACAAATCTATAGATCATATACAGGGTTGAAAAGAAAAAAAAATCGGATATTTTTCAAACGGTTGAGGTAATTGCAGAAATTGGGTTTTCAAATTGTTTATTTAGATATCATCTTTCAGCTTAATAAACTGTAAAACTTCGTTACAGTATTCTTAATGTGTGGGAAAATGTTTCATAATCTATTCTGGACGCATGACTTTTCGTTCTTGTTTATTTTTTAATTATTTTTCCAAAATAATAAATTAATTTTTATACAATTTGTTAAGCACTGATAGTATGAAGTACATTCTAAAGGAATAATACAGATACAGAACTGTAAGAATACCACAAATTCAATAATGAGCATGGTTATACTTTTACTTTTTCATATTCATCATAATTAAGTTATACTTTTTAATTTTTAAAAATAAGTTCGATTGTAGTTCATAAAAAGGAGAGTAACTGAGAATTCCATTAATGGATACTGACCTTAAAATCTTTGAAATAAACGCAATTTTATAGATGGCAGTATATAAAATACAAAATTTTCTATTACTATGAAAAGAAATGTCAATTTTCTTCTTCCTGACTGGTTTAATCAAGATTGTCAACAATAACAACATTATAGCATACAAGGAAGAGTTATGAAAAAACAATTAATAAAAGCTAAATTTTTATTTCCTATTTTTTTATGAACCAAAACTTTGAGGGAGGGGGGTGTATGTCCATTATTGGATATTTTTAACCTGTTATCAATCATCAACAACGTATTTATCTTAGCGTACTCTCAACTAGTAACTAAAATAGTTGTAGTGAATTTTCATTTATTTATGGTGCTCATTTAAAGAAAGGCCAAAGTTATAGAGTGTGTCTATGAGATTAAATATTTCACTCGTTCACAATATATATACATGCATATTCAGCATATGCGTTGTTCAGGAGATGTTTGTTGTAATGTATTTAGTGTGCTGACACTAGATGGTAGCACATAGTAAGTATAAAACTCCATAAATAAATACTTTAGCATGGAAGAAGAAAGATCAGATTTATAGTGCATATACCTATAAGATTAAATACTTCACTTGTTCATAATGCATATATAATTATTCAGAAAATGAAATAAACAAATATTATTTTTCACTCATAATCTTGCAAGCATTCAATAAACAAGCAATACGCGGTCAAATGGACGAAATATTGAAGTCGGATTAGCTTCAAACATCCATGCGCGTCGAAGTTCATTTTCTCGCCAAAGCGCTTGGCTACAGAGGTTGGTGTCAAACGCGCTGGGGCATTGAGTGATTGTGAATTTGCTACCGGCATATATCCGAGAATTGAAAAAATTACCGTTCTTTTTTTCCCGTTCTAGAACAGAAAATTTCCGTAATCTGAGAAAAAGAAGTTTTTTTTAAAAAAATACATCTTTCGTTCTTCCGTGGATCCCCTTGGATTTGAACCCGGGACCGCGCGTTTCTAATCCAGTATTTTAACCACTCAGACAGTGAGCACTTGGTAGACGACGAGTTTAAAATGAAGATATGGGTTTCTTCACATGGGAGATTGTTAATTCTTGTTAAATTTCTTGTTCAAAAACGTCGGAAATTTAAATTTAATGGTTGTAAGAACATTTTTTTCGTTATGAAATAATGGTTTGTGTTTTAACACTTATAGAAAAATAGAGGATAAAAATTATTGCATATTAGATATATTTTTTATAACACATAATTTGATTGTTAGATGTAAAATATGAATATTAAAATTTTAATTAAATCCGAGAAGAAATGTTTGCCTTTTTGAATAAAATCGATTTTTTTTTAACTTGATTGAACTACTATATATTTTTTAAATGTATTCGTTTAGAATATAAATGATATGCGAATATTGCTACTTTATTAAATTCGGAAGCATTATTTTTGTTTGTTTGATTTTAAATAAATTAGAAATTGTAATTTATTGAATTTTCGGTTTTTCATTTAAAAAATAAATTCGAACTTTGGTATTAATACAGCCCATATGCATGCGTGCAAGGAATAAACGGAATTCCTCGCTCTTTTTCAGACTTCCGGGAAGAATTAACGGAAAAAGCATGTTTTCCAGGCGTAGAGAAATTATTTGTTTAAAAATGACAAATAATTTAGTGTTTAAAGACGAATTTTTTTGACATTGTATAAGTTGTACAATAGAACCTCTTTTAACCGAAATCCATTTTTAAAGCTTTTTTTTTTTTTTTTTTTTTAACTACCATATTCATTGTGTGAAAGCGGTCCTTTCCGAACTACGAGTACATATAAATATTTTCGATCCCCTTTGTTAGAGTTCCTTTGAATTTAACTTGAGCTCCCGTAATCCGCGGAGTGGAACGAAGAAAACTAATAAATTAACAATTCTGAAGCTTTTGAATGTTTTGCAAAAGGTTTGGCATAGCTGGAGTAGCAGAAAAAATACTGTGATACCGGCGAACTAATAATTTAAAAAAACTCCGTGATACAGCTTCAAAGCAAAGGCAATCGAAACTGCGATAAACAAAACGTTTTTTCAAACCCTTGTGATATATGTAAAAGGTACTTAATTTCAAAATTAAAATTCAGGTAAATTATTCTTGTTTCCTTTTTGCTATTGATTTATTTTTATTACGCACTTGTTACCGTAATACGAAATATTGCATATATTTCTCTTTAATCTTAAAATGGAAGCATTCTCGATTATCCGAAAATTTCGATTTTCCGAAAGAGGGTTGGTCCCAGTTACTTCGGATAATCGAGGTTCTACTGTAGTTAGAAAAACATTCTCTATATTCTAACAAGTAAAACAAAAAAAAAATTGTTTGATCATTTTGTTTGACCAAAATTAACAGAATCGTGATAACTTGAATTTTCTTAATTCCCAATGTTTCCCTGCACTAAAAGTGCGTCATTCCGTTTTTAGCACCAGAAAACGTTGAAAATTAATAAAACTGAAATTATCACAAGTGGGTTAGTTTGGGTCAAACAAAATGATCGAACAACTTCTTTTGTTTTACTTGTTAGGACATAGAGAACGTTTTTTGAACTCTTTTATTTAACCAACTTGATTTTTGTATGTAAAGAGGAAATTTTGTAATTAATTTTTAAGCCACTTCCTGACATACTAGAATTTTTAAAGTTACGTTCATAGGTGTGTTTCCGATGACAATACATTTCAATATTTTCAGAAATTAATTATAAGTTAACAAATTAATTTTAAAACATTTTTCTGTTAGCCGGCCCACAGGTGATTAATAGCCAAATACTCTTTAAGTTTACAATTGAATACGAGTTAGAATAACAGTGGATTTAATGATGTGCCAAAAAAGGCCAACTGGCTATGAAACTGCAACAACGAAATATTTAAAACTAAAAGTTGACACTAAAAGATGAAAAGTGTAATATATTTTCTAAAAAATACGCATTAAAAATTGTTTCATATTAATTAAATTAGGATTATACGTTCAGAAATCAATTTAGAAATACTAAAAATATACTTTAAATAGTGTTTCATATTTCTTTCCTGTTGCACTATCTTAACAAAGAGAAAACAGAGCAAAAATTAAATATTTTTTTTATAAATTCACTACTTCGCGTTTTTTGCTTTAAAAAAAGCAGTGAATTTTCCATTACCAAATTCGGTGTCTTCGTCAAATTAATGTATTCTAATGGAAATTTGGCGAGGGGGGGAAACATGAACGGCAGTTGGAATTTAGGTTTGATTTTCAAGATAAACATCGAATGCTTATTTCCATAACCAAGTTCTGTGTCCTCCTCAAATAAATGTATTCTAACAAAAATTTGGCGCGAGAGGGGGGTGGGGGGACATGAATAGCAGTTAGAATGTCGGCTTGATTTTCAAGATAAACATTGAATGCTTATAAAAGAGTGTTTTAAAAAAAACAATTTTTACTATTAATTTTTAAATAAAACTTGTAGAGCCTTGGGCCGTACAAAAATAAACTTGTGCAGTTGATTTTTAGTGTTACGGTGAATAGCATTTAAAACAACGTTGAAATTGGATGTATACCTAAAACTAACGATTTAGGATTCAGCTATCGGTCGCCGATAAGAACGGACACTTTATCACTTCATTACATGCTTACTTCATCGTTTCACTTCATTACATACGTGTAAAGATATTGCTCATATTCACTGAATCCATATACACATATCGGAGTTTTTGCTCTTTTAAATTTGAATAAATAACTTGGAAAGATTAGAAAAGGGGAGCCACGCAACCTCCCTCTCTCGATTTCGGTATTGTAAATGTTGACGATTTTGAACACAGTAGTAAAATTTACCTTTCTAAAGTAACTTAAAATAATTAAAATTTACGAAAAACATTATGATTAAGAATCATCTTTCAAATTCAAAAGTTGTCCAGGGCATTGGGACATTGTGTCGACACAATGTTTATTTATTTTTAAAAAAGATCGGTTTGTAGTACTCTTTTAAACACCTGGCTAGATTTTATAATGCCGGCGCCAATTCTCCCTACGTTAGTTGGTTGGTGTTATCTTAACACATTCGCGGCCGCTTGTTTTTGTCTTTGGAACAATTTTGCATATTGCATTCTTGCATATTGCATTATTTAATAAAAATATTGTATTAAAATGAATTTTATATGTAATAATAACTTTGTTTCTAATCGAAGTATTAATACCCATAGCACGCTGATTGTAAAAATAAGAATATTGTGCGTTTTTTTTTTTTTTTTTTTTTTTTTTTTTTTTTTAGGAATAACGTGGAATATAAAATGCGAAAGTACCGGCCGCGTGAGCTTATTTACAGATATCCAAAAGACGGAATTTGTATCGCGAAAAGGCGTTAACATTTGTCCTGGTGATTGTAATTGTTAATATGTCATTCCGTAAAGCTAATAACAATCATTTTTAATCCCTCGAAGTCATTATTTATTAGTTGCCAGATAATTCAACTGGCTTGATTTATTTAATCCCGGCTAAAATTCTTTTTGAACACGCGTTCATCTTCTAGTTCGTCGTATTTTCCAACTGAAATCGTTGGGAAAGCAAAGCAGCAAGCATTCTTTGACAACAACCTAACAAACTTACTGCCAAAACAAAAACAGAAACTTCATGACTGCTATTTATACGTCTGCTCCTCTTTTTCTCCTTGTATATTGTCCCGGCAAACTTGAGAACTCGCGCGGATTCCTGACCTTCCGAACGCAGAAAGAGAAATTCGAAAGTCGACTTGTGTGAATGTCTTCGCGAAAGTAGAAGTCAGTTTTCTGTTTTCTCCGATCATGGCATATCAACAAGTGGCTGTGGAATTGGTCAGGGATGGACCCTACACACCGTGGGGTTTTAGGATGACTGGTGGAGCGGACATTGGGACGCCGCTTGTAATACAAAAGGTGAGAAATTTAAATATTTGTATTACAATTGTTTTATAGTAAAAGATATCTTTTTTTTTTTTTTTTTTTTTTTTTTTTTTGTCGAACTCAGTAAGGGCGCCGACGGTTAAAAAGTGGGGGAGGAGGTGGCAAGGGGGAAGAGCTTTATTAAAGCTTAGGTTAACTGGACAATGTCCCTGGGCCCCCTGATTTTTGGAGGCCCCAAATCTGGTATGCAATTTTTGTAATATTTCTACGTTGGTCTTGTACTATCTGTACTTTTAGGGCAGAGTAAGATTAAGAACTGGAAAAGATATTTATCTAAACACACATTTACATATCCATATCTGTATTCAGGAACATAGAAAATGTTTAAAAAAAACTTGTGACAGACAGTATAAAAAGGAGGGGCCCGAGTGAATATTAGGCCCTAGTCCCCTCTTTGATGCTTGATATCGCCCTGGGAGAAAAGGGCCTGGATTCTGAATTAACTTTTCTTTTTCTCTTTATGATTATGAAAAAAAAAAAAAAACAGTAAAATTTATTCTTCCCAAGTGGCCTTCTTAACCTCTCTCATTATGGACAGTATTTATTTATTTATTTTACGTACATACGTTTAAAAACTATCTTACCCCTCCCGCCTATGATGAAAAAAAGAAAAAAAAACTGTGTCAATTGTCAATTTTCAAACAGACCGATAGAAGCTTCTGTTTTTAATCACTTCTTATTTGTTACAGATATTTGTTACACTTATTTGTTACATTTCTTATTTGATGAAGCGATTAAAAATAAATTTAACTTTAGGCGTTCGACATTTTACACCTGCATAATATTTAAACTGCTTGACTGAATGATTTCTTATTTGTATTCAAAGGTAAATTTACAGAAGAATCCAGATATAATTTCAAAATTAAGTGTTAGTGAAGTAAATTTTTAAGTTTGTTTCCATGTTAATATGTAGACGACCACGAAAAATAATTAAGTATAGCATTAATTAGTAGGCGTTAGTACTAATAGGCTGGTACCAATATACTTTTTATACTGTTATTTGCGGCACAGTTTTTTCTCTTTCATTTATCAAAATCATTATAATAACTCCCTTATTATTTATGCCATAATTATTACAGCAATTATTTTTAAGAGGATTTTAACATTTCTTTAGGCTGTACTTTGTTTTTGTGGTAAGCAATAGTGTAAATATAGCGTTGCGTAGGCAAATAACACATAAATAGAAAGCGATTCGCTTACAGACCCTGATCCAAAAACAACTACTTCCAAAATCTGTCTCGGTGAGTCAAATTTGTCTCGTATCTCAAGCTTTGATACACAATTTTGCGTGTGAAGGAAACTTTATAGAATGATAAATTTCGTAAATGATTTGTTGTCAAAAAAGAAAATGTATGAACGTATAAATTTAATATGTATTGCGAACGTTGCAGAAATATATCCTATTTATACCACATAGTTGTAATATAAACCAATAATTTTGCTGTAAATGACGCAGTTATGCAAAATTGCAAAATTAACTTTAAATTTACCTTAAATTACAAAATTAACTCGAATAGCTCTAAAGTAACTCGAACTTTAAAATACCTTCTAATGTTTGCGATTTTATTATTATTACTTTTTTTTTCATTATGATATTTTTTATATTGCGATTATATACAAACATCAGGTAAAAGTTATTTCGGCTACGACGATCATTTGTTTTAGCATGCGTTTCTAAAATTAATTTCATCAGATAAAAAGTTGCAAAACTATTTTTAAAATTTAAGTTTTTTTATAATTGAAAATATTAATTGGGGCCAAATTTTGCTACACTAAAAATTCTTTAAAAAATATTGTAGAAATGTTGTAAAAAATGGATTTAAAAAAATCGAATAAAATGTTTTCAAAATTGTAAAAAGTATTGCCTTTTCTATAATGGAAAATTATATTTTCTTAAAGACATACTTATAATGTTAGTACCCTTATATGCAGCAATGCTTGGAGACCCCCTCCTCCTGCCCGTTGAGTATTCTCCCTTCATTAGGTGATTTAATTACATCGAGTTCACTGAGTTGTTTAATTGCTTTATCTGGTGGAAAATATTCTAAGTTGAAAATTCTGTAGAGCGTGCCGAAATTCCACGCCGGAGATAAAAATCAAGCTTTCTAATTTAACGTATAAACCTTCATTAAAAAATGAATCTTATGCCAAAATTATTCTGAAACTCATATTTCTTGTGAAGTTCGAAATAAATATATTCTAGCTCATTTCATATATTGTCTTTTCTCTTGAAATCTCAGGAATTGCAAGCTTGGCCTTAAATAGTATATACATCTCCAGCTTCTAGCAATTAACACAACTTAAACAATTCAAATTTTATTTTTCATTCTTAAGAACTAATAAACCTAACATTTTTTTTCTTATAAAAATTGCTTTGAAATTCAGTGCAAAAAGAGAAAAAGAAATTAATTAAAATTAAAAACACAGCACTTAAATACCCCGGGGCGCCAACTGCTAGGGCTCCTATGAATGGTTTATATTACACATTTAATCATACCATTGATACTGACATTGAATTACTGACGGGTTAAAATCCTTATATCGCATCAGGCGCCGCAATCCTGTTGATGGGCTGTCACATCAATCCTTATTCTTATACTTCTTTTTTTTTTAAACCGCTGACCGGCCCCAACCTGCCTGGCCGAATGCCTAGCTTAGAGGTCTGCGTCTGCAGTGTTGAATTCAGACACTTTTCTCCGGGAGGGATTTCTGTGGCTCCAAGGAGAACATTATAGAATTCCGGGGGAAGGGGGGGATTGCACTTTTTGACCATTGAAAACGCAAAATCTCAAATCTTCCGGGGGAGACAACTGATTGCTCCGGGGGGATGTCCCCCCGGGCCATCGCCTGAATTCAACATTGTCTGCATGGGTCGAAGTTCCCAGGACCGGGCCGAATTAAAGCAATCTAGTCCGAGCTCGGTGTAAAATCTAAAAGTTTGTCCCGATCACGGCGTGTTTATAATTTTGCAGTTCACGGCCCGGTTCAACCCCCGAGTCGACTCAGTATCTACAAAAAATTCCATTTTTTTTTTCGTAAAATATAATTACGATTCTTTTAATGATTACCGCATACATATTTATGGGGAAGTTTTACGGTATATTTTAGATTACTATGTGTTGGCAAGCCATAGAAAACAGAATAGCAATATTAATGATCACTTAACCTCTTGGACTATTACATAAAAAAATACAATTTAAAAAAATGTAGTTTAGAATAAAAGAAAAAAAGATCGTTAAAAACTTCATAACTTTTGAAGCTGTATAATAAAAAAGGGGCATTTGTGAAAATATTTCTGTATAACTGATTAAAGTATATTTCTCTATTTTTACAAAACAAATTGCTTGTCCGACTCGTCTTGGGAACAATTAAGTCCAGTTTAAAAAAAAAACTAACAAAGGAAGGTCCCAATCCGGAAATTTAAATAACTATGAAATTTCTCATTTACTTAGGTTTTATAGAGGCCTTTGCTGTTGCTGTTATTGGACAAGTTTTTTTAAGGAAGAAAATTTTGCCATCGAAATATTTTACGACTTTATTTTTTAACTCATTAATCGTAAAAGATAGAGAAAAATTGTTAAGATAAAAATTACTTTTTTCATTACATTTATTGAATAACAAATAGCAGTTGTTTACAACATTAATAAAAATTAACAAAATATTTTAAAAAGATTATAATATACACTATTATAATATACACAATATACAATTCTTATCGTATTTTTAATGACAATAAAATATTTGATGTCTTGAGATATGACTCTTTCTCTCCCTCAGTTATTAATAAATTTTCAAAAATCTATAACTGAACAACATTTTTTAAATCTAAACATATAAGATATTTTATAATACTATACTTATCCTTATGAGCTAGATCAGTTATCATCAAAAGCTACATATTGTTTCCTCAGATTTAACTAATTATGATAACCATAAAAACATTTCTTTTTAGGTTTAAATTTCTCAACGTAAAAGAAAACTACATGAACCATTAGATGAAAAGTAGTAAATAATAATACTAATAAACACGTTGATAATATTGTAATAAAGAAATAAATCTATGACACTGACACATTGAAGCATAATGTAATATAAATTTTAACTAGTTAATAATTAAAATACATATTTTCAGTATTAAAATTAATTATCATAATTAATATTTCAAAATATTTTTAAAAGCATAGATATTCATCATATTTTTCTGACACATTTGTTCTTCAATTTATTTCTAACATACTTAATGAAAAACTTTCTAATCAATTTAAATACAAAAGTAATAATACTCAGCTAATAAGTAATTTATCTAATACTGTTATGAATAAAATCAAATTACAACATGCTATTAATAACAAAAGTAATACATTTCCAATAAAAAACTTCGGTGTTCGTAAAACTTATAAATACAAGGGGGTCGTACCCGGGCTTCCCGGGTTAAAGAATGTAGGTGAAAACATTTTTTTAAATTGAAAACTAATAATATTTTTATGTGCAATAAATTTTTTAGATTGCCCACTTTCATTAAAAAAGCATTTTTCATATGGAAAATACGAATTATATAATCAAATAAATTTTTGAAATTTATCAAAAGCGATATTTTCTTATTAGCCGCATGCTAAGAGTTATTGACCAAGGTTTTGCTACTTATGGCATCCTTTTATATTCTGATAATCTCAGAGCTTATACATGTCTGTTAAATTTGTGTTTTATTTATATTATTTTACTTATTTATTCATAGGGAAGTTTCTTTTTAATGGATATTAGCTATAAGAAAATGATGAACTCTTTATTTTGTGGGCAAACGGATTAATCTTTCATAATCGAGCTCCGCGCGATATACATAAATTAAAAAAATATTTCATGCTTTAAAATTGTTTTTAAAACCATAGACAATCAGTAAACTGAGATGAACTGTGCAAACAAATTCCATTTGAAAAGGAAAATCCTATTTGGTGATCTAAAAATTTAAATTGTTCGATTACAAATATGTTAGATTTGTGTTTTTACAATATTATTCTTTTATTTGTTTATAAAAGAAGTATTGATTTTGTTAATTAGTCTTTCACAAATATGTTAGATTGGTGTTTTTTTTAATATTATTCTTGTATTTGTTTATAAAGGAAGTATTAATTTCGTTATGCAAAAATAGTCAGAAACAAATGCTGAAAAATGTTTGTTGCTTTATGTGCAAAATGTTTATTATTATTATGTATTGAAACCGGCAAGTGATAAGATAAACTTAAAAAAAAAAGTCATGCTTAAAATTTATTTTAGAAAATATAATACATCAGTCAATTAAGATACAGTTTTTAAACAAATTGCATTTGAAAGTAATTTTTTTTCCCTACGCGACGAAAATTGAAAATGAACGATGGCCAGAAGATTAAAAAATTGCAGTAGCGAAAATTGACCGAAATTTCATCGTGAAGTGTTGCCATTCTCAAAATAAAGTCAGCGTTACGGACAGATACGTTTGTTCTTTATAATATAGACTAGAAAGGTAGCCCGTCAAAAATGACGGAAATTTAGATATAAAGATATATACAACTCATGTGCAAGAATATGAGTTTTCTCGCTTGTTCCGCAGTGATAGATGAAAATAACACATTTTAAGAACGAAACACTTTTATGAAAAAATGTGTACAGTAGAAGACCACTAATTTGCACAGTTTGGTTCCAAGTGTTATGCAGATTTGAGGCTTTTTGCGGTCATGTCTATTCAATCTTTGTTTACATTTTTTTAAATTCATATATTGGACAATTTAGATTGTTAAGCCTTAAAAATAAATAAATTTTACACTTGAAGTAAGGTAAAAACTATTAAATTATCGTATACGATTTCATGAAACGGTATTATATGGTATTATATGTGTGTGCTTCACGATCATGGTTACGACGTTGGCGAAATTGGCTGCAACTTGTCATAATCCTAATAGTGTGGGCCGCTTTAACAAAAAAGTAACCAGTTTTTAGCAAAATTTCTGATATAAAGTAGTTTTCAAAAACTTGTGTAAAATTGCAGGCCGTTCTCGTGTTATGTCAGTCCTAAGAATAATATTTCTAACACTGAAGAGTTTCCATGTATATATGAAATTTAGAAAAGCTTCTCCAATAGAAAGGTCTTGAAATGACATTGTAATTCCTGTAACTTCAAAGTTTAATCGGGCCCTGATGTTGTTTACTGAAATCTAATAAATACAGTTATTTTGAATATTACAACAGACTTAAACAGTTAAACTTATCTAACATAAACCCGCTGTTACTTCCCGATGTTGCTTTTTTACTATTAAGAAAGAAAATTATTTAAATTTTTCAAATCATGCATTTATAATTTTTTTCCGACTTTAATAACTAAATAATGAAAAAATATGCTTTTGTTCTGAGCTCATAAATATGACAATAAAATAATGTAACTAAGAGACATTGCAAAATTAAATCTTTGTGATTTCAAACCATAAACAAACCATACCGCCACCATTTTACCTACTATGATGTCATTAGAATATTGTCCATTGATTGTTGGAGAACTTACTTTGTGAGTGATTACCTCAATGATTTAATTTTTTTTTTTAAGTTTCACGATGAATGAATCACTTGTGTTTGTTTAGGTTTATGGAATGAGATATTAAGCTGTGAACCTAATTTCAACTAAAGTTATCCAAGGATATATGTATTTTTAATTGAAATAAAAAACAATGCTTTGATCTCAAAATAAGAAGTTTTAGATTGTATAATTGGTTATTTCTGTTAATTATTTATTTAGGTACTTTTCCATTATAGCGCATTTTTTAAAAAAGCTTGGCGCAATTCGGGCATCAGAAAGTGAGATATGTTGCCAAAATATATAAACAGCTATGAAAACAAATCTAATGAACTTTTATTTTTGTTTATATATGCACTTATATACATAAAAAAATCGTTTCTAAATATATATAACATTTTTTTATATACAAATTACGGCACAGATTTCAGATATGAACCGGGATACCTAACTGGCGCCAAAATGGTGTTATTTTGCTTGCTATGGTAACCCAGCTATTGTTTTTTATTTATTAATAAATTGTTTATTTACTTTTATTTTCTGTTTTTAATTATATAAACTGTTTTGTTCTATAGCTATTATTCAAACTTTTATTTATATATAGATATTTCCTTTACAAAATGATAGCAAATAATTTTAAAATATATAAGTAACTGGTATTCGAAAGCGAGATTTCTGCCAAATTGGCGTCAGAGAAAAATCACGCCAACCCCGATGCGTATGTGCAAAAATTACGTATGTGCATCTGTGCAAAAATTACGGCACAGATGTCATATTCGCCCCATATTGGCACGATTTTTTATCTGACGCCAATGTCATATACACACCGGGTACTTAACTCTCGCCAAAGTGTCGTTATTTTGCTTGATATGGTAACCCGGATGTTGTTGTTTATGCTGTTGATGTTTTCGCCAAATTGGCGTCGGAAAAAAAATCGCGCCAATATGGGGCGAATATGACATCTGTGCCAAAATTACTTCTGTTAAAAAATGGGTAAAAAAAATAATTAAAATATGGGTAAATAGCTTTTTTTACATTAAATAAAGGTACTTGTTAGTTATCCCGTCGACCAAATTACTGTCGCCAAATTGTAAGATTAAATGCCAATAATGGTTGACATTAAACATGATCACGTGTTTCTTACGTCATCAAGTGATTTTTAATTCGACGTTATATTTGTATTTTTATTAATGTTTTGCTAATTTAATTGATCTTTCGTTGTTTAAAATAAAAATTATGTCAATTTGTATAATTTGGCGAGTGGTTTGGCGATTTATATAATGTGGCGAAAATGGTCGACGGGATAGCTAACAACTACCCAAATAAATTGCATACATATGGAAAAAATTGCTTGTGAGTATGAAGCAGTAAATAGGTTGTCAGAAAATATGTTGGCAAACCTCTTTCTCGCCAAGCAACTTTTATCCGAAGTATTGTACATAAGCAATGATTGCTAGAAATGCATTTTTAATTATGATATGCGCTTTTATGTTTCACTACATTTATGCATACTATACTGTGCGTATAAATGCTACAGTTCATATGCAGGGCTACACAAAAGAATTCGTAAGGGTTACTGAGTATGAGAGTAAATTGCTTAAAGGTGGTTTTTAAAGGAATTATGCGTTTTTACGCTGAACTACATTTAGTTTACTAAGAAATGTTTGTAGAATATAGATAAAATTATATACAGGTTCACGCAAAGAATTGGATACATAACCGTCTATGGATGATAATATCTGGAAATGTGATTTCAGTAGTTTTAAGAGTAGTTTAAATTAAATTTAGGCTAAATAGTGGCATGTAATAACGATACTATTGGCTATGGACGGTAACTGCTGAAATCAATTTTTAAAATTTTTTATGCATCTTCTAAAATGTTTACTTAGTTATCTTATTTCCCAAAATAACGAAGTTTTGTTAAAGCTTTCAGGATGTGTTGGAAAGTGTTTCATATTCTATGCTTAACGCATGATTTTTCTTTCTTCTTTAGTCTTATTTTGCATTTATTTTATTCTTAATTTTTTAGTCTTATACTGCTTTATAGAAACTTTGGCACAGTTGTCATATACGCCAATTTGGCGAAAACATCAACAGCATAAACAACAACATCCGGGTTACCATATCAAGCAAAATAACGACACTTTGCCGCCAGTTACCCGTTGTGTATATGACATTGGCGTCAGAAAAAAATCGCGCCAATATATGACATCTGTGCCGAAACTTTAATATTTAATTTTTATGCTCTTCGCTCCACACCCCTTACATATAGTACAAACTATAATACAGATAGCGCAAAATAATAGACAATTTGGTACTTTTCCACTGTAGGAGCTTTAGCGTTTTTTTAAAAAAAGCTTGATGTAATTTGGGCATCAGAAAGTAAGATTTGGGTTCGTTTCCGTTATACGGATATTTTTGTAGCCAAGCGTAATAGATGTCGCAAAATGAAAATCACGTGAATTGGAGCATTTGAAAAAATAAAAGAAAAAACATTGTCGATACTAAAATGAGCATTTAAAAAATATAACATTTGAAAATTCCAGACTTTTAGGAACTATTTCATTAAATCACGATTATATACTTAAAATAAGTGAACAAATAACTGTTATAAAATAAAGCAATAAAATAAAACGCATATTAAACTGCTGTCATAAAATTAAAAATATCTTTTAGCATTTTGAAATAATTGGCGCATTAGCATACGTTTTGGCATGGTGTCCGTATAACGGAAAAATATCGATATTTGTTGTCAAATCATATAAACAGCTATGAAAACAAACTTGATGAGCGTTTTTGTTTGTTTTATACGTTTATTTTATATGTATATTATTGATGTTTTTATGTACAAATCACATCTGTTTCTTTATAAAATTAGAGAAACGACTTTTTTATATTAAATAGCGTGTATATATAAAATTAAACAGTGGATAGGTTCCCGGAAAATATGTTGCCAAATTTTTCTTTTTCGCCAAGGCACCTATACTGGAAAAGTACCTAAAGAACATTAAAATCGCGCAGTTAGAAGCTCACACAGTACAGCGTCGTCTATTGGCGGTTATTTTATTAGTAGCATCGGGAGGAAGATGTAAAGATGTACTTTAAATTCTCACTCATAGATTTTGAAAAATATCTTAAAAGAGCGGAGTTTAAATTAAATTTCGGTGACCTCCTTTATGAAAGATTAATAGTTTTAAATGGGAATTTCGCCAAATTAGCCAGCTATCACCAAGTTGGCTAACATTTGGCGCTACTGTGGTAACCCTGCATTAGTTTCTTTTCAACAATTATTCATTTCAATGAGGCGGTCCTACCGGAATCGTGAGGGACACACAGAGACTTGGATTTTATATAAATAGATTAATAGTTTTAAATGGGAATTTCGCCAAATTAGCCAGCTATCACCAAGTTGGCTAACATTTGGCGCTACTGTGGTAACCCTGCATTAGTTTCTTTTCAACAATTATTCATTTCAATGAGGCGGTCCTACCGGAATCGTGAGGGACACACAGAGACTTGGATTTTATATAAATAGATACTTAATCAGTAAAATATAATAAAGATTAGTTATTAGGATGTGGTTATCAATTGAGGCTCTTATGCTTGGTATTCCGGAATGAAAAACAGCAATTTTCACGTTCTCAAAATTTTCGTACGCACTTCTTATATCCATATTCATCATTGTTTTAAAAAATGTATTTTGTTTGATCATTAAAAAATCATTTTAATTCAAAACTTAAAGTCACGATTGTCAGCAACATCTTTTATGTGAACAGACGCACTCTTTACTTGAGATTCTAATCTCAATTTCGGAGAGTAAAAATTTCCGTAATTTATGTTTTTTAGACGCATTTGTGTTAAAATGTTTAGTTTTATCTAAGAAAATTACCGTTTCCTTTTAAATATGACTTCATTTTCACTTAAATAAGCATTTCGCCTAGCGTCTGAAACTTAGTATCAGTACACATGCAGAAGGAAAAACAATATAGAAAATTTATGAGCAATAATGCGTGTTTTCAAAAGCAATATATCATTTTCCGTTATTATGCCCCTAATATAATATTCCGCTCCTAAGGGGATTTTGCGAAACTAAACCCTACAACAATTTTTTATCAACAATTATGAATTTTTATCAGAAAATAGCATGAATAAAGATAAAAATACCTCCTTATTCCTCTCTTGTCTGCAGTAATGAAAGCTATCTAATTTTCACCATTTTGAAGAAATTTCATAAAATGTTTTTAAAATTAAACTATAAAAGTGGGGATATTAAAAAAAAAAGAAAACAGATAATGCGATCACTTCTACAAATGAAGAGCTTTCAGTTAAAAAAAAATATATTAGTAAAATTGGTCCAGCAGGTAGATCAGGGCAGATGACTAAAAAACACACTTGTGTTTTAAATATATAGATTATATAAAATTAGGAAAAATTAAATTAAGCAAATTATGTTATTTTGATAAAATTATAGTAGAATGTCCTAAAGAATAGCATTAAGATTTTATTATTCGAGAGAATTTAGGACAAAAACTTCAGGAACATATCATTTTAAACCACGAATTATTTCTTTGCTTGTCTAACTCGGCGAAGTAAATCCATCCAGGCGAGAATCATCAATTTCTGTAATATAAATCGCTATAATTTGCATGTCACCTCTCTTTTATAAAGACACTCTACATTTTTGTGAAACATTGCGTTTTATCAGTGTGTGATTTCGATTACATTATTTTCAAAAATGAAGCATTTTCACCTGGGAAGAACTTCAAAGCAGCTGGGCTGTGAAAATGATGCACTTCTGCAAAACATAATTCAGGTTTAAGAATTAAAATACATGCTTTTTTTGAAAATGACGTCATTTGCATCCGCTAAAGCAATCCACTTTTACAATACAGTCTTAAACTTCGTCTATAGAAAAGTGTGCATATGACGTCATTATCACAGAATAACAGACAATATTCTTTACATAGCCCATATTTTAATTTCAACTTTTTTTCAGGTTTTATGAGAAAATGGCAACGAAAAGATACAGTATCTCCTATTTTCGACTATTTTCCGCTTACTTTCAATGACTTTCAATAGAAATGGGGGTACTTTTGTTGCCAAGATAAGATAAATGGTATTAAAAAATACAAAAAAATTAATATCTCAAAAATAAATTGAGATACAGCTTTCAAACAAATTGCATTTAAAAGAGCATTTTTTTTCCTTATACGACGATGTAAAAATTTAAAATGTGCGCTGTTTAGAAGTTTAAAAATTTGCAATAGAGAAAATTATAAAACCAAAATTTTATTTCAAATTTCAAAGTGTTGCCATTCGCAAAATGACGTATGCGTTAAGCACAGATATGTTTGTCCTTTATAATATAGATAATCTTACTTTAGGACGTAAAAGATTTAATTATAATGCTTTTGAAAAACAATTAAACTCTTCACGTATTTTTCCTTGTTATTGTAATGGTCCATTGTATAAAAAAAAGTCCTTCCGGCCAGTGCCGGGAGGAAGAGGTAGCTTTCATAATCCTTATTTAAAAAAAGCCAACTTATATCATGCAAACACACGAAGCTCAATTTAGTGGAAACCGAATATAGAAGATTCAATTCTAATTTTTATCAATATAATGAATGAGAATTTCGCGAAATTAGTCAGCTTTATCCAAGTTGCTTTTCTTTAAAGTAACTTATATTTGGCTGCCAAATTCGGCAATTTCTTAAAGTGCCTGTCATTTTAAGACAACATGGTGGATGAGGCTAAGCAGTGACCTTGGTCGAGACCTTAGTAATTGCTGTGCACATGCTCACTCACATCGGAATCGGTTAATATATAGGAGTGCTGTCGCATGCAAAAAATCAGATTTTTCAAAATGTCACCCACAATAGAAATTGAAACTGCTATATCTGAGCCATTTTTTAAGGTAAAGACAAACAAAAAATGCTCCTGAATCCTTATATCAAGATCAAATACTTAAGAAAGAAACCTTTTTTAATTTCTAATTTTTTTGCACCTCACTTTAAATATATATATATTTTTTAATTTAATGGCCGCCATTTTGAAACAAGATGGCTGATGAATCTGGCCAGCGAACTTGGTCGAGGTGTTGATGTATACTGTCCACATGCTTTCTTACATCGAAATAGGCGAATACGTGTGTTATCGCGTGACAAATACAAGACCGTTTCAAAATGTTAGCCATGCTAGAAATTCAAAGTGCTATAAATCAACCCTTTTTTACGATATCAACAAAAGAACAAATTTTCAGAAACAAAAACTGCTCCGGAATCTTTGTATCAAGGCCAAACACATAAAAAAAATCTTTTTCATTTTCCAATTTTTTAACACCTCATTTTGAATTTTAAATTTAATTTTTTTTAAATGGCAACCCTTTTGAAACAAGATGGCGAATGAAGCTGGCCAACGAACTCGGTCGAGACATTGGTATGTACTATGTACAAACCAAGTTACATCCAAATAGGTTCATAAATACGCCTATTATCGCGTGACAAAAATCAGGTCGTTTTAAAATTTCAGCCACAAGAGAAATTCAAAATGCTATTACTCAGCCATTTTTTTTTAGATATAGACGAAAGAAAAACTGTTCCGGAATCTTTGTATTAAGGTCAAACACATACAAAAAAAATCTTTTTCATTTTCCAATTTTTTGGTATCTCATTTAATTTTTTTTATTTTTTAATTATTTAAATGGCCGCCATTTTGAAACAAGATGGCGGATGAAGCTGGCCAACGAACTCGGTCGAGATATTTGTATGTACTATGTACACACCAAGGTACATCCAAGTCGGTTCATAAATACGCCTGTTATTACGTGAGAAAAATCAGAACGTTTCAAAATGTCAGCCACGCTAGAAATTCAAAATGCTATAACTCAGCCATTTCTTAAGATATAGACGAAACAAAAACTGCTCCCGAATCTTTTTATCAAGGTCAAACACATAAGAAGAAAATATTTTTTCAATTTTCAATTTTTGGTACCACATTTCAAATTTAAATTTTTCTTAAATTTAAATGGCCGCCATTTTGAAACAAGATGGCGGATGAAGCTGGCCAACGAACCCGGTCGAGACATTGGTATGTACTATGTATAAACGAAGTTACATCCAAATCGGTTCATAAATACGCCTTTTATCGCGTGACAAAATTCAAGACGTTTCAAAATGTCAGCCACGCTAGAAATTCAAAATGCTATAACTCAGCCATTTTTTAAGATATAGACGAAACAAAAACTTCTCCGAAATCTTTGTATAAAGGTTAAATACATAAGAAAAAAATATTTTTCCATTTTCAATTTTTTGGTACCACATTTCAAATTTTAAATTTTTAAAAAAATTTTAAATGGCCGCCATTTTGAAACAAAATGGCGGATGAAGCTGGCCAACGAACTTGGTCGAGAGATTGGTATGCACTATGTACACACCGAATTACATCCAAAGCGGTTCATAAATACGCCTTTTATCGCGTGACAAAATTCAGGACGTTTCAAAATGTCAGCCACGCTAGAAATTCAAAATACTATAACTCAGCCATTTTTTAAGATATAGACGAAACAAAAACTGCTCCGGAATCTTTGTATAAAGGTCAAATACGTAAGAAAAAAATATTTTTCCATTTTTAATTTTTTGGTACCACATTTCAAGTTTTAAATTTTTTTTAAATTTTAAATGGCCGCCATTTTGAAACAAAACGGCGGATGAAGCTGGCCAACGAACTCGGTCAAGACATTGGTATGTACTATGTACACACCGAATTACATCGAAATCGGTTCATAATTACGGGAGTTACAGTGTGACATAGGTCAGATATATATATATATATATATATATATATATCAATTTTGAACGGAGGGTGGTTTCGGGGTCTGGGGGTCATGATCGATGAAAATATACCAAAATTTTTTGAAATCGCTTTCCTCCGAACGGCTGCAATAGGTAGCTTTTTTGTAAAGAAAGCTACCTAAAATATAAACACCACACATGGTCACTAGGGTGGTCACAAAAAATCAATTTTTGAATTTTTTGGGGGGGACCCCTCAAAAAGTTGCCAATTGACTAGAAAATGAGATTGGCTAAGTTTCAGCTCATTTGGATAATATTAACCCGTGCCTCATTGAGGTTTAAGTTTGAAAAAAACGTGATTTTTCGCAAAAAAATGCTGTTTTTCCTTCATGAAATGAATACAATTGAACCTAGAAACATAATGCAGGTCTCATTTTATATAAAAAAGTTTTGCTTTGAAGAACCACACACCATTTTTTTCTAAAAATGTATAGATTTAAAAATATGCACATTTTTCAGGACCAGACTTCACCTGAATCCTAAAAATTGACTTTTTATGAAAAAGCGAAAAAAAAATTTGTAACATTCCATTTCATCTGCTTTCCACCTTTTGTTTTTCTTTTTTTTCGTTTTGTGAAGTCCAATAAAGTGTTTGATTAAAAAATATTCCAAAGAAAAGGAAAAAAATCGAATTTTAAACTGAAAGAATTTTTAAAAAAAGGGAGGGCAAAGGAAGTATAGAAATGAGAGCAAATAATGTTCAATTGCATTTTATTATTAAAGTTGTGTTACAAGAAAGGAGGCATAATAAAAAAAAATAAATTATTTTCCCTTACAACTGTCACGTTAACCCTTTCCGGCACAGAAAAATTCTGTTCGTAAAAGGATGAAATGATTGTCTACCCCGGAATTTACAAACGACATTTTTAGAAATTTAAATCACATTACTTTAACCTTTCATTGTAAAAGCAAAATTTTATTAAAATATTCTTTATGCCGTTTGTAAGTTTGGAATTAAAATTAGGTGATCCCGGCGTGGGACACTGCGCCGGAAAGGATTGAAGTGTTAATGGTTTAGATAAGGTGGCTTATGTTGACTTTTTTTTTACCAAAGTATTATCTAAAAATGAAAATGCAACTTGATCCGAGTTGAGATACCAAAGGCGGTTTGTCATTTTAGCAAGTGCTTTGTCTGTAACCTATTTATCAAATTTTCTGTAGTGAACAAGTGATTTTATTATTTGCAGGTCTTGAATTGGGGGCTAAAGTGGCAGTGGAAGTATTGAAGCACGCTTTTGCATAAATATTGATTAAAAATAAGAAAAGATCTCTGATACCTTCTTTTTCTAAATTTGTTATTGAAAGATGATCCCTGAAATAATATATTTTAAGAGAATGAATGGTCTGTGCCTCCATCCACCTGACATGATTAAAAGTACAAGGTGCTTTGAAAAAAAGTCTTTTGCAGGAAGGAGTTCCATAAAAATTAAACAAAGTTGGATAAACTCTTTATAATCATCCCTGAGCTGTTAATTTTTAAGAGTTCCTGTAAGAAAATTTGAAATTTCTTCTGAATTAACAATTTATACCTAGTATTTCATCTTCAGTAACATTTGTATACTTACTCTGGTTTAATTTAGACCACCCAATCAGAATTGTTTTTTTTTAAATATCTGGCTGAGGGGCAGTGATTATGCCCATTTTACAATCAAGAACAGCTTTTAGGAAAATTTCTAAGTTATGCTGGCGGCATGGTAAATACAGAAGACTTTTCCTTTAACAATTGCTATAGAAAAATGCAGGTTAACTCTGAGGCGACCTCTGTTTACTGCAGTTGTATAAAAAAATATTGCCTGGATTTTACCAACTTCCTCCCACTCTTCAACTGCTGAAAATACAGCTTTCGCCTGAATTATTCCGATACTATTTTCAAGTTGAGGAACTCGTAGTAACTGTTCTTCATCCCCACAACTAATTAAAACTTTTATACACTCCACTTTTATACACTCCACTTTTATACACTTATGTTTTCCACCCCAGTGAAGAACAGTTCTCTCTAAACGGGAATTTTAAAATCTGTTTTTGATGAGCTCAGTTTTTTGTTTACGAAACGGTTATTTGCAGAGTCGATGTCTGTCGTTAGCTAGTGGATGTATTCTAAGTCTAGCAGCTTCTCTGGCGTTCAGTTCATTTTGCGAATATTATAAAATGAAATACATAAAACTTGACAATTACTTGGCTGCTTACTGTCGATGATTTGATGAGACATGTGGCCAATTTAAAAAATCTTACATTTCTGCCATCATATCAAGAGGGGGAAGGGGTTTTGCGGAATGTTTCGACAATTCTAAAAATAGATAACCATAACAGGTAATAAAAAGAGAAATTCAGAGTTTCAACTGCAACACAAATCGAGAAGCTCTTTCTTACTAGACACAGAACTAGATAACTAATAATCAATTATAATTCATGAAATATTTTTAAAGTTACAAAAATTGTTCACTTATTTTTGTCTATTAATAAAAATAATACAAAAAAATTATCAAAAGTAATAAAATTTTTAATTTGTCATTTTTTACCTACGTTTCAAAAATGCAGAGTTTGAGGGTATGGTTCACTAGATGTCCTGAAAAATACTAAATGTTCATTAAATATAAGTTTTCATGAGAGTAAAAGTTCAAGGCAACAACAGTTTCTATGAAATAAAACAAGAATCAGGTTTCTAAGACAAATATTTTTCACGTAAGGAAAGAAAAACGACAATTTTTTGCCAAAAATTGCAAATTTTCAAGAATTCATCCTCGATGAGGCGCGGGTTAATATTATTTATTTGAGCTGAAACTTTGCCAATCTCATTTTCTAACTAATTGGCAACTTTTAGGAGGGTCCCCCCGAAGAAAACGTTAAAAAAATTTTTCCCCATGTTGCTTGTGACCACCCTAATGGTCACATTATTACCGGCGACCTTCATGTTGTATAACAAAATAATGATAATAATAATAACAAAAACGAAAAATCATGCGTCCAGTATAGATTAAGTAATACGTTCCAACACATTCAGAATACTGTGACAAAATTTCAGTAAAATATGTTGTATAAATAAACAATTTGAAAAACTCATAACGCATTTGAAAATCCAATTTCTGCTAGTACAATCAACAGTCGGGAAAACATCAGTTTTTTTTTGTTGTTTTTTTTTTTGTTTTTTTCCCCAGAACTGTATATGATCTATATGGATTTGTATGTATACTACATAGTAGGCTAACAGTTTATTTTGTTTCTAAAATTTTCATTTTAGCCTTTTTTTTAAAATTAAATTGTGTTTATAGTTTTTATAAATATCTACACGTCAAGTCATCAACAAAGTGTTTAAATATTCATCTTGTAGTCATAAATGAAAGAAATAAAACTTAAATGTTTATTACTAACTTATAATACTGCGATGTATGCATAATGAAACAACATTAGCTTGATTTTTGACAAGGATCAAGTATCGCCAAAGAAAGGATCAAATATCCCTTTAAGTGAGGATACATGATCCTCCTTTTGAAAAATTGAAAAATGCAATTTTCTGAATTTAATTTGTTTTTTATACCAAGAAAAAATTATATTGTATAAGAAATGGACACATGATTATTTTGGTAAAAAAATTTCTTAAAAATGTCAAATGACAACTGAGAAAAAAATAAAAACAGAAAGTAGGGATCAAGTATCCTCAGTGTCCCCTACTGGCTGCTTTTCAGGTATGAAAAAATACTTTTTTTCTATCTGAGGGTTTTTTTTTTTTTTTACATTTATTAAATTTAATAATGTTTGAATATGAGTTTATATATATTTTGTTATTCATAATATTTTGTCCTTGAATGTTGAACTCTGAGTTAAATACAAAAAAGTAACTTTCAACTATCTTACATATTCTTTTATCTTTCAAAGTAGCCCAAAAAATCTTTGTTTTTTATTTACATGAATTTATTTAATTTGTGTATATATAGTCGTTTTCTACCACAATTTTCAAAAGGTAATATTTATTAACTCTTTATCGCCTTATTTAATTGCAAAGCTTCTGCTATTAAATAAGACAATTTTTCTATATTGAATTAGTGGTAATTTGTTGGCTCACGGACTTTTTCCTTAGAACCTACTAAAAGCAAATGTGTAGAATTTTAATGAATTTTAATGAAAATTTAAATGTGTAGAAATCTTATTAAATTAGTAAAGTTTTAGTCTCAGAATGTCCATAATTGACAGAACTTTAGCACATTAAGATTCAAAGAAAGCATATAGTTTAAAGAAATACTGTACTGATTGATGAGTTTGGACGCTAAATTTTGGCGTAATTAATGAAAATTTACATCAACAAATTTTTCAGAAGGACATGTTTTTACAAAATGGAATATATCAGTTAAAGTTTTTATTATTATTATTATTTTAATTCTTTTACCTCTTAAAGTTTTGCATGTAACGGTTTGCACAAAATAAAATCTAAAACTGACTACAACGATTAAAATCAATGCATTATAACTATATATATATATATCCTATTTCCCGTGAAAATTCACTAGGTTATCTGAAAAAAGAGTTATATATTGTACAGATTATATTACCTTAAACTGAGTAGTTATTTATATTTAAAAAAGATTGATGTATATATGTATATGTAATTTAAATATTTTTGATTATAAAAGAAAATTAAGCATTTTTTGGTTAGCCACAAAATAATTGAAATCTTATTACCTTGAAATTTTAAGAGACATAGAGCTGTTTAATCACCAAAATATTGATTTTTCGAAAAATTATATATGAAAGAACAATATAGTATTTTGTTGCATTTTAAAACATATTGCATAGAAATATTTCTATTATTACGTAAGTTATGACTAAAAAAATGTGCCCGTCATTTTCACTGCAAACAATGATTAAAATGACACTTTTAAAGTTATTTTTTCTCAAAAAGAAAAAAAGCCATTTTTTTTAAATTATTATTGCGCACAAGATTTATTTTACATTATTTAATATTTTTGCATGCAATCTTTACGAATTTAGATATTATAGCTACAACTTAAGATTGGATCTAAATTTGTGCATATTTTAGTAAAATTTCTATTTAAAATGTATTGTTGAAAGTATTGCATACATTAAGATTATCTGTTTTTGTTCCTAGAATTACAAACGAAATTTGGTTCAGTTTTAATATAATTCTTGCGTTACAGGTATTAGCGAGAACATAGCCAATAGTATTTATTTTGAAATTTGTTTATCTTGCTGAGATTCAGAACTGAACGTTGGCACTCTGCGACTCCTGTATGATTCCTTACATTTCCCCGTCTTAATGATCTTCGAGCTCAGGTCCTTTCCTAACGAAAGTACTTGATTAACCATTTCATCGACGAGGATTCGGCGAATCCGGAAAGTATGAAAAAGATTACATGAATAAAAATTAAACTTATAATGCGAAACTCGTCTTCAGGGGCAATATTCGACATCACAAGTAAAGTACGGTTAATTTCTGAAACAGAAATAGGAAGCAATGCTTGAATGCCTATTTCTCTTATTGCCCAATTAACCGTATCCAACAGATTTAGACATAATCAAGCCAGACATAACAAATATTAAGAGATGAAACATGTAAGTGAAAAACTTACTGTTTGGAAACGCGAAATAATTACGTCAGAGGTTGGCTAGAAAATAGGATTGCTTCGCGATACCGAATGGAATCGAAAAGCGATTACGCGGGGTGTTGGTGTGCGTAGCAAGCAGTGGGGCGGAGCCCCCTTAGTTAAAAACAAAAAAGACTAAATAAAATAAATAATATAAGACAGACTTGAATACAGTTTTACTAAAAACATTAAAAATACATTCAGTAAACGTTTCGTCAAGCAACCGCAAGGCCTCATCAGTACAATTTAACCATTCTAAAAACAAACAACAGAACAAATCAAGTACAATTAAAGTCATTTTTTTTAAATAAACAATATTCACCAGGAATAGAACTGGCTTCATTCAAAGTTGGCGACAAGGGCGCCATTTGAGGGGGGCGGGGGGGGCAATATCCCCCCCAAGGAATTTGACATTTCAGAAAATTTATCAACCATCAAATGCAGGGTGATTATTACCGAATAGTGATTTTGGCCAAATACCGAATATTTGGCCTGCAGGTAAACCGAACACCGAATATTCGGACAGCCGAATAGTAACTGTTAGGCCGAATACCGAATATTAGGCGAGCCGAATAGTATCTATTCGGCTGCCAAATACGTTTATATCTCAGTGTTTAACGTTAAAAAGTTAAATTTTAAACAATTTTATACTATAATATTTAGCACAGATACTTCCATTTTGACAAACAAGACTATTTTTATAAGTAAATTTTGTACTAAAAAAGTATGTTTTGAGTTATTATTTAAGAAGAGGATGGTTTAAAAAATTTTTAGATAACAAAATTTAAATTTCATGCCTTCTTCAATTAATTCAAAGAAATGAAAAGAATTCTCTTATATTAAACAAGAAGCGACATATCATTCCACTTCTTTCATCAAAAATGAAAGGTGTGCAGACCGTAGCAGAATTTTCATTTATAACTGAATAAAAATGAAGATATTTTAGCGAAATTTGCATCACATTAATTTGCTTGTATAGAATGTGATGATATCCTTGGAAGAGACTGGATTTTGGCCAATGGTACAGTATAAGTATTGTTAGATGCATTCTTAATAAAATAATGTCTAGCTCAGTGCTGTTTAGATATGAATGGTTGCTTTTTCCAGCACTTCTCATCATGTTATTATATTGCTCAGAAATTAAAGTAACTCTGTTGACAATATAGTTACAATACCTTCATTATTGTTAATGTAACAAAAGAACTTGGGGATACACTGTATTTCTGACTGAATAAGTGAATTGCGATCCTGATTTACTGGACAAAAAATTGCCTGTTTTTATGCTTATTATTACCCCTGAATTTTTTTTTTCATTTTGTTTAGAAACACCCTGTTTGCGAAAAAGCAAGAAACGGATTATTTACCAGACAATGCTCAGTAACTTGCATTTCTACATTTAATAATTCCCATGAACAAATGACATTAAGTGACATTTTTAAAACAACAAATAAATAATATAAAATCATTCTCTTTTATTTAAAGATTCTAATTATTCTGAATATCTTTATTAATTGACAATTAAAAGTAGAAGTTGTGTAACGTTTTAAAAAATATTTTAAAGAGGTTTTTTAAGTATTCGGTTTGGGCGAACACTTTGATATTCGGCCTAACCGAATAGTCGGTAGTATGGCCGAATACCAAATAGATACCGAATATTCAGTGCATCCCTAATCAAATGTCAGACTCAAACAAACATTAGAATATTGCTAAAACTCTAAAATAACTTATCATATTTGATTGGAATGAAAACATATGCATTAAATAAATGCTTATGCATAGGAATTAATAATTATCAAAAAAGTTTCCTTACTATTCGAACTACCTCAAGGTGAGACATATCTTTAATGAGTACTTTGGTTAATTTTAAAAATACTTGTGAGAATTTTTTTGATCAGTTGCTTCTCAGCTGTGTGCAAATTGATCATGGAATAACTCGTCAAAATCATTGACACAACAATCACAAGGATTTTCTTCTAGCCAATTCTCGAATAAGCGTAATGAAAATAATAACATTTAAATCCCACTGATGACGGTCTTGTGATGACTGAAAACGTTCTGGGTTTTTCTAATGTATTTTAAATAATCTTAAATTATATGCATGCACATGAAAGTAATTCTTGTGCATTTATTTGTGCATTTTATATGAATATTAATTATAAATTTTACTTTTTCTGTAGAAAAATGAAGATATATACATAGTATTCATTAATAACTTTTTTATCTGAAAAATATTTAGAAAAACTTCTTTAAAAAAAAAAAAAAAAAAAAAAAAAAAATAGGATTAACATGAAACCATCTCATAATAGTGAAAACACAATCCGAAACAATTAACTCTTTACCTTTACTTGCAGAAAATCACTAACAAAAATTTTCTTATACTTATAATCACAAAATTTGCAAATTCAAAATTTGCAAATTTCGTGACCTATTCATGTTGTTCGTTGGTTGATTATCTCATGACTGATTGAATTTCATGATTTTTTTCGCGATCGATTCACGGAATTCACGATTTTTTTCTGCAAGCATTATACGAATTGTATTTTTTTCGCGTGAGCACTTGTCGAAAATCACAATATTTTTCCGCGACCAACTGACGAAATTCGATATTTGTTTTCGCGATTTTTTTTTTTTTTTTTTTTTTTTTGACAAAATTCACGATTCCTTATTACTATCATTTATTGAAATTCCGGATTTTGTTTCTGCCACTAACTAATAATATTTGTGATTTTTTTGCGC
The DNA here is from genome assembly GCA_963932465.1 of Maratus speciosus. Classification (NCBI taxonomy): domain Eukaryota; kingdom Metazoa; phylum Arthropoda; class Arachnida; order Araneae; family Salticidae; genus Maratus; species Maratus speciosus. The sequence goes on along the minus strand of OZ010786.1, from coordinate 103,969,711 downwards.
GAGAGTTAGACAAAATTTTGGATCTTATTACGCGATTGTTCGACTAAATTTTCGTGATTTTTTTGTGCAATCTTTTGGCGAAATTCGTGATTTTCTTCGCAATCCTTTTATGAAATTTAAGATTTGTGTTTGTGCAACCATTTGACAAATTCTGTATTTCTTTTCGCGATCTCTGATGAAATTAGCCCTATTTTTCACGGTCGTTTGAAGAAATTAGCGATTTTTTAAGCGACCATTTTGGAGACATTTTTTTTCAAATTTTCCAAGATTCGCGATTTTTTTCTGCGACCCATTGACGAATTGATTTTGCGGATTTTGAAAGAAAGAAAAATTGCGGACTTTCACGAAAATTAAAAAAAAATGGGGAATAATCACATGCTTGTGAAAGAAGTTATGGAGACAAAAACACGTAGAACATTTTTTATTGTGCGGGATTTTCTTTTTGTGTGATTTGTGCAGTTCTGCAATTTTCCACGTTCCCTGTTCCTCAAAGAAAACCTTTCCTTCTTCTGCATTAGGAAACTCATGAAATGGCGCCCTTGTAAGTAAAATTTCGAAAGGGAGTAGAAATAAGCTCCATTTAAACAGGTCTCCGTCTTAGCAAATAGATGTTTTTTCAACGAAATTTGATTTTTTCCCCTTCTAGAAAGAAATCTGATATAGACAGGTTTCGTTTTCACAAGTTTTACTCTAATACATCTCTTCTCAGAGCTATACTATAGAGCGGATGGTTTAACAGTCAGTGAGGATACTTGTAAAAATGAAACCTGTCTATAATAGAATCCTGTCTAAAATGATAAAAGAAATCATGTCCAATATATTAAAATTTTACTTTCTAAGACGGAAACCTGTTTAAAACGAAATATTTCATTGGTTCTGAGTTTCCGTATTCAAAGTTTCTACTGTTATTGTAAGCATAAGTCAGTAAATGTTTCTCATACGGGGGGTGGGTGGGGTGGGGGGGATAGACTCCCTGGATCCTACCCTTAGCTATATAGAATCTCTCAATAAATGTTTGCCCCCCCCCCCCAAGAAAGTTCTGAAATGGCGCCCCTGGTTGGAGAACGTAATTAAGTAAACCAGCCTTCTAGCTGGAGCTCTAGTTAGTATTTTTCAATTACGTTCGCCAACTTTGAATGAAGCCTATTCCATTCCTGGTGAATATTGTTTGTTTTAAAAAAATAAGTTTAAATTTAACTATACTTGATTTGTTCTGTTGTTTGTTTTTACAATGTTTAAATTGTACTGATGAGTCCTTGCGGTTGCTTGGCGAAACATTTGCTGAATGTATATTTAATGTCTTTAGTAAAACTGTATTCAAGTCTGTCTTATTTTATTTAGTCTTTTAAGTTTCAAATTCGGACGTTAAATGTATGTATATGGCTAGTTAAAAAAAAAAAAAAAAAAAAAAAAATACAAAATGGCCACTTTGCCCGACTAGGCTGGGTAAAGTGACCAGCATAGGTAAATGAACAAATCTCATTGATTCAGGATTTGTATATTTAATCAACACAAGCTCAAGTAACACACATTAAGAATGGGTAGTGTTTTGTAATATTTTTAGTATTAAATCATTACAAGATAAAGTAAACAGTAATGAGTATCAATGTGACCAATGGAGGAATATAAGTGCCCCCAGCAGACATGCAAACTGCAAATGTCGAGAGTAAGCCTTTCTCTGTAGAAGTTATCGCCCCAACCTGTCTTCTACCTTTCAAAGAAAATACTTTTCAGCAATATTTTGTTACGAACAATGAATAAAAAATCGCTTTCTGGCAAAGTAGTTATCTGGGCACTTTGCCCGATCTCTCTGTGGCCACTTTGTCCGGAATGATGCATTACAAAAAATCCCTGCCGGCCCGGCCTACAGGCAGAGGTAGATTTCGAAGTCAAATATACTAATTTCACAAACAAAAACTAAACCTTATTAGAGATAAATCCACTTTAACAATTTTATCTGGCCGCTTTTGACGAGTTTTTATTTCATTTTTATATAATAGCTGGTTTTATGAGAATCATGTTAGGGCGGTATTAAAAAAAAATACTTTTTCATGCTCAACAACTCGAAATTTTCTGGCATAATTCCAGATCCATTTTTAATTTAAAAAAAAATATATATATGAAACTTGCTGACGTGATTTTTCAAGAGATTTATAACTTGCTATATAAACAATTATTTTCTCAGAAGGACAATATTTTTCGTTTCTAACACAATCGCTTCGGGAAATTCCGTTCAAAATGCCCATTTTGACATCGTTTTTGAAATATATTCTGCTTCTATCAAAAAATCGATCATTACGGTACATTATATAGTTTCTGAATAAGCGAATCTACCAATTAAATGCGTTTGAGAGCAAAAATGAATTTAAAAATGAGACAGAAAATAAGCAGTTTGGATTTGAATACACCCTTTCTAAGATGATTTTTTTCTTCAACCGCTATGTATTTTTAACTTGTTTTTGCTGTAAGAATTGGTCCTATCCAAAACTTGTCTATATAAATGTTGTAGACAATATTAAGAAGATATATGATAAATTCATGGGGATTTTATATCTTGAATTGACGGAGTTATGGATTTTTTTCTTCTTCAAACCCCCTTTTTGTTTTCGTTTTTAATTTTTTTTTGCGGTACGAATTGGTCCTATCAAAAACTTGTGAATATAAAAGTTGTAGATAATGTTGAGGAAATTTATAATAAAATTAATTGGATTTGATATCTTGAGAATTGATGAAGTTATGAATTTTTTTCTCCCAAAAACCCTATTTTTTGCGCCCCTTGAGCCCATTTTTAAGTTGATCAAAAATCTGTGATACATAAATTTTTGGCCCTATTTTTAGATGTAATAAAAACTTTAAACTGATTTGATATGTACAAAAATTAAGAAGTTATGGGGGGTTTTCTGTTTTCACAAAACCCCTCCCTATTTCCATCCACTTGGTCCGATTTTGCCCATTAACGAACTTGACCGAGATTTTATGCTTATTGATTTCATGTATCAGTTTGGAAGAGATTGGTGCAGAATTACGAAAGTTATCGCGTCCAGAAGAAAGTGATATAGATAGATAGATAGATAAATAGATAGATAGATAGATAAAGTTTTTTACTGAGGGGGGTTTTGGGTTCTATGGGTCATGATCGGTGTAGATCTGCAAAAATTTTTAGAAATTCCAGCATAGGAACGATCCCAATAGGTAGTATTTCATACGAAATCTACCTAACACTGTGACCTAGTATCTAATCTACATAACTTATCGTTTTCAAACACACATCATTTTAAAGGTTATTTCACACTGATCAAACAGCATAAGAGCAAATAATTATAACATTACATATTATTTAGCTATAATCAAGATATTGTACCACTTGTCAAAAATCAAAAATGTAAAAAAAAATAATAATAATAATAATAATAATAATAATAATAAATAAATAAAATGAGTTCAGAACTAGAAAACTGTTGCCTTCCGCTTCAAAGCCGCAGAAGTACTACAAGCATCTGTGACAATTTTTCGCCCAGTTCCTGCGTGGCACTTATACAGCGGAAAAAACTGAAATGGCTACTTTGCCCTCACTGGCCACTTTACTTGTCCTTCCCCTAATGCTTTAGTTAGATGCATTTAAAATGAAAATTTCCCTAATTGTTAGCATACAGGGTGATCAATTTAAAAGAGTACCCGTTGTTTTTTCTTATTACCCTTAAATCTGACGGATGTGGCAACTATTCTAACACTGAAGTATAATTGTTTGAACCTTAAAGGTATATATAAATATTATACAGACATACAAACAATAAATACAATAAACCCAACTGGAGTGAATAATTAGCCAGAGCCAGGAATCGAACCCGGGTCCACAGTATAATTATTATACAGTATAATTATACAGTATAATTATATATATACAGTATAATAATATTATACAGTATAATTATTATACTGTATTATAATTATACAGTATAATTATTCACTCCAGTTGGGTTTATTGTATTTATTGTTTGTATGTCTGTATAATATTTATATATACCTTTAACTGATGAATGCAGGCGTTATTTATGTGTGTATGTGTGTTTTAATATATATTGTAGTATGAGTGTTTTATTATAATTATCGTAGATCGATGTAATAGTAAAATCTATTCATCGTTGTCCGGTCATCCAAGGCTGTCGTATAGATGGCTGGTGACTTCCCCAACATGGTTTATTAGTGAGAAATTGCAGGCTCAGGCATCGGCCGGAGTAGCTCAGTGGTTAGAGCAGCAGTCTTGTATACTGTGAACCCGGGTTCGATTCCTGACTCTGGCTAATTATTCACTCCAGTTGGGTTTATTGTATTTATTGTTTGTATGTCTGTATAATATTTATATATACCTTTAACTGATGAATGCAGGCGTTATTTATGTGTGTATGTGTGTTTTAATATATATTGTAGTATGAGTGTTTTATTATGTTTGAACCTTGTTTAAGTGTGGGAGGCAATTTCCAACACTGTTGGACTGTTACAACTTTTTTTGTGAGGTAAGACAGAAATGGAGACGTACAATAATACTTAATCCTGTGATAATTTTACTTTTTAAAAACATAATTTAATCAAATTTTTTACATTATCTCCTTACAGCAAATGTTGAAAATGTTCGCCATCATTTTGAATGCAAACATGAAAACGTTGAACCAAGTATTTTGACACACTTCGCAACATTGTTGATGTTATTGACAAGATTTCTTCAGTTATGGTTTGTTTTAATTCATCGATGTTTAACTTTAAAAACTTTAAAGAAGCAGATGATTTACTCACATCATTTGCGCAGAATCGGATTAAAAATTACTAATGATGTTCACGCGAATTTGTGTTTAAAAAACGAGTTTTCGTATTTAGAAAGTAAAAAAAACGATACCCTCACATTAAATATAGACATATTAAATAAGTAATGATGTTGAAAGTCTTGCTACATATATTATAGATGTGGACAATACAAAAAACAATCGGGTACTCTTTTAAATTGAACAGTCTGTATATTTTATCTAAAGAATGTCATCGTAAATTTGTGAAAAATCTCTATTTTTATTTACTGATTAAATAAGCATTTAAAACGGCTCCAAAAATGATATAAGGCAGTTTTATATCTATACGTATATATATAATTCAATTAATTTTGAAGATACGGGTACGCAGTTTTTGTAATGATCTTGTTGCATCAAAAGGAAACTTTTCTAATTGATTAACTTTGTATAGGGGTTGTATAAAATTTAAAAAGTGTTAACTTTTTTGGCGATTCATGTTAATTTCATTTACACAATTTCCTTTCCTGTCTTATTTTGAACACTTTTGCAATTTACATTGCCTGCTTACCTCCAACAGGTACAAATTTAAAGTGCGTTTAAACTTTTTTGGAACACTCTGCATATTGTACAGTCGTGGATAAAAAAAAAAAGTAAGCACCCCCCCCCCCCCCAACAAACTCTGTAACTAATTATAATAAAAGAAAGTTACTGGTACCAAACAATTTGAAATAAAGTCTACTTTTAAATGATGTATATAAAATTTGCTTAAGTCGCCATCTACAAATAAAATCAGATCAAACTTTGTTTTTTCAATCGTAACACACAATTTCGACTGTATATTTTAAATATTTGGTTCAAACTATGCCCAGAAACAAAATGTTAAGTCATTTGGATGATAAATTTTTGAATTATAAACATTCAAAATTTAGAGCTTCTAAATTACATTTTCATACTTTTATTAATATCTCTTGAAATTCTAACGCGATAATTTTTTGAGTGTTATACTAAAAAAAAAAAAAAAAAAAAATAAAATAATAATAATAATGCACTGAATTTGTAATTTTAAAAATTTTATAATATGAATTATGAAATTCATATTTGAAAAAAATATGAATTGCAATCTACTATTTTTTTATATAGATTTATATTTATTGTGTCCTGCTTTATGCGAATTCTCAATTTAATTTTTTTCTTCCAAGTATTTTTCGCACTATGATTAAAAAAGATCAAAATGATGGTTTAAGGGGCCATCAGAAAAGCATAATTTGAAAAAATATATATTTTACTCATTTTTTTTTTTTTTTTTTTAACATTTGGTCTGGCAATAGTCGAAACATATTAAGCGAGTGAAGTGATCATATTGGCAAGAAATAATACATTAATAGAAGCGGCACAGTCATTCTGTAGCATTTCAATAATCGAGTACCGAACTTCAACTTGGATACAGCCCCTAAAATAGGCTCATTTTAAAATAATTCATTTCTCAAACTAATCGTACGAATTTCATGAAAATTTGTTTTTAGGTTAATTCAAGCGTTTAGAATTTATTTATTGTGTCAAACTTGGGTATATTATTACTGAAAAAAAAAAGTTTGGGTTCGTTTTGATATCTGATAGCTTCCTAACCAAATTTTATATACATCATTTAAAAGTAGACTTCCAATCGTTTGGTACCAGTAACTTTCTTCTACAATAATTTGTTGCATAGTAGGGGTGTTTACTTTTCATTAATTACTAATTGTTTTGCTTAAGAATTATCGTTAGAATTAGAATATTTTATCTGTGTCAAGAGAGACTTTTTACTGATGAGATCTAACAGAGCCAAAAGATTGACAACACTTCTTACGATATAAATTATACTAAATCAATTGTTTTTAACAAATTATTCAACACAAATTTAAAACAAAGATACTATGTGTATTTTGTGAAATATTTTTTAAGACTAAATCTCAGAGTTATAATGATGGGTTACTGCAATGATAAACAATCAAGGGTTATTTTCAATGTTAAGAAAAAGTCATTGACATTTTGCTGTACTTGGCTTCTATTCTAATACTAACAGTTTTAAATAGTATCCGAATTCATCAACAAAATAGCCCAGGAATTTTAGCAGCAGAGTTCAGCGCGCTAATGACACATTCTTGAAAGTGAATATTTTGGTATCGACACTGAACCAAATATATCTTTACTCTTGCTTTAAGTTAATTACTCTTCTACGAGAACTACGTAATTTCAGTATGCTCTAACTTAAGCTTTTATACTGTAAATCATTCTTTTAATTAATTTTATACATATAACTAGTTAAAAACTTAGTAATCACGTGTTTAATGGAATCTTAATATGTCCCCACTATCTCACACTGTTAAAAATCTGCAGCTGTAGCTGCATAGTCACTCCACTGCTTTTATAGACCCCTTGCATTGACGTCACGTTGCTATTAGCAACGACTGATACTATAGCTTCTGGAGCACACACGTGGAGCACAGAACTCCCCGTTTCCCGTTAAAAGCACGTGTTATCTTTCTCTTTAATTTAGAGCTACCTTATTTTAATTATTATAGTGCAAATAAGTCTAAAAAATCAAATGGAGAGCACCAAATTCGCCTTATATTTGGGCGCCATAGGAAGCGATTTCAGACATGTGACGTCATGTGCAACCTGTCTATAGAATATCTCTATTTTGACCAATGAAAATTCTCCATAATATAGTAAAGTAACCGTTTTCTCTAAAAGCGGTGGAGTGAGTCTGCAGCAAAAGCTGAAGTACAGCGCCTAGAAGATACTGTGTGGAAAACGGCTATTCCTATAATGCTTTAAAAAGTGCTAAAAACTTGTATCCCATAAATCTCCAACAATGCTCAGCGGCAATATGCTGATACGAGCGCCATCTCGTAACTCTTTTCAATATAAACACTGTGTTTTCAAAAATTATAGAATGTTAAATATCGGAAACTATAAATATAAGATATTTTGGTCTGTTATAAGCTAATTTAGTTAAGGAATGACGTGAAATAGGTTAAAGAGTCTCTTTTAGAATGACTATCGTTTTTAAATCACTACGATGGCGCTACGATCGACATCTTGTTATTCAGCATCATTGTACATTTATGGGATTAAATTTTTTAGCACTATTTTGTAGCCGTTTTCCACACTGTATCTTCTAGGCGCTGTAGCTGAAGATTTTTAACAGTGTACATATAAGGGAACTCAACGCTGATTATTTTGTCCAAAATCCTCTCGACCAATCAAATTTTTTATTGCTCGTATGTCGCCCCAGTGGCTGAGAGGTTCTGCTCTCGAAGCTGGTAGACGGGAGGTGCTGGGTTCGATCCCAATCGCGCCCGTCGGCCTAATCGTTCGGAGTTTTCGTGGTTTTCTTCGAACCTTGGATTTCCAAGCGTTAATACGGGTTAGGTTCCCTTAGAAAGACCCCCACGAAGGGCACTCCCCCTGGGCCTATATCCCTCGTGCAGATAATTGGCCGTCATAAATACAACCAACCAACCGTATGTCGCCACTTTCTTATTTATAAAGCAATCTAGATGTTCGCCGCTCACGATTTTGTCTCAAAGCCAATCATTTATTTTCCATATGCCGTGTCTCTCACATCTATAAAGACAATCTAATGCTCATCGTCCAGGTTTGAAATGCAGTAGGCAATAATATATTAAAATATTTGACATGTCCATATTTATAAAAGAAAGAACAAAAAACTATACATTAGGGATTGTGCTTATATAATGTTATCACTTTAGGGGAGGGGAGGGGGATCTGGTGTATGATATCATAAGATATCTGTAGGGGGAGGGGCGTTTGTCTTTTGATATCGTTATCGTTTTTCATCCAACCAAATTTTCTTTTTTTTATTTGAAATTTGTTCTTTACATCAAAATTTTCTCACTTTATTTGTAACTTGTTCTTTACATCCAAAAAGTCTGCAATCTTTTTTAGTCTGTTATTAATTTTTATGAAAATACAAAGTTATTATTAAAATTATTTAATTCCAAAATATGGAATACTTCAACGTTTGGAATTACTATTCTTTTGTCATATATGTATGCATATACATAATCCGCTGCTCGAGAAACCAGGTGCGAAGTATGTTTGAAATGATACTTGTGTTTGCCAGCAAAGAAAAGAGTAAAAATGTTGTGCACCTGCTTTGTTGATAAAAAGTTCTGCTTCACCCCCCCCCCCTTCCCCTTGCGGTGGCAAGTGCAAAAAGGCATTATTACTGTTGAATGCATTATGTAACAAAATTTGCTAAATACTTTTAAAAAGTAACTGTTTCTTTTTTAAGTTTTCTTTGATATCAATTATTTCATATATAAGAGTGATATTTTATAGACTTATTTTCATTTGAATAATTATGCAATTAATAAATGTATAACCATATCTGTATATCAATGCAAACAAAAGAAAAAAAATTGCAACAATCAAAAGAACTTTTAGACATTGATAACGATAGCACGTCGAGGAATGATAACGTATGATATCGTAAGGGGGGGGGGGGGGGGGGGATCTAAAAATACCAAAATGTTGATAACGTTATATATGTATAGCCCCTTATATGGTGAATTCTTTTAGCTTAAAACCTTCCCTGGTGTACTAGGATTATAATGCAAAAGTTTCATTTAAATCCGTTCTGTGGTTGTTGAGAAAATTTAGGACAACCATACATAACATACATAACGACCAAAAACAAAAAACTTCTTTTTTTTAAGTCGCTTAAAATAATAAAGATTTACTGAATATTTCAGATCCATAGATATGAACACTACTATGTGCACTATGCTATGCGTATTTACTTTATTTTATGCATACTTAATATGCATATTTACTTTACTTTACTTTCATCGTATACTTACTTATGCGAACTATGCGCACTTACTTTTAAAAATTGCTAGAAAAATATCTGGGACATTTTTGTTTGCAACCGACACAGGTTTATATTGTTGTCTAACAAAGGTTATTTAACTGATAAATGGTTGTCTTAAACTAGACTTTAAACGCTCATTAACATTGTTAATTTCAAATTCTGCATGCTTCAACCATTCTGTGAGTTGGTGGATTTATTCTTTATTGCACTGTATTTTTCAAGACATTTCAGAAACAGTGTAGCATTGAAAATTTAAGTATTTTGGAAATATTTTTCATAAGAAAAGACAATCTTGATTCTGAAATAATCTCAAAATATTTTTGTAAAATTACTGCCAGTTGTTTTTTGAAGATAAGCGAATGTTCTGAAGTCGTCGGTAAGTTGGAGGTTACAATGAAGTTTCGTAAACGTGTATACATAAGGAAAATTTTTAAATTTTTTTACAGTATGATGCACATACTTGCTTGAATCTAATGAAATGTTTAATGTAGAGTTTATAGCCTCAGTCTAGCACAGTAGTAGAACAATGAATGCCGTGATTATAACAATATTTAGGTAGGAAAGTCTTGCACTGTCGGGTTGTAACCGGAGCCTCCGAGATGGCGCTGCGTGCTTTTTACCGAACCCGAACCCTAAGTGAAAGAAAATCAATTTATATTTATTAAAATTCTGGAAAAGTAGTTTACAATAATATGTCTAATATCAGTTTTATCTTTTTTGTATACAGATGTATTCATTAATATTCAAATATATATATATATTTATTATTTTTTTTCATTAAAAAAAAATTCCAGGACTTTCTTTTGAAATGTCTAGTCTACTAGAACCCGACCCAAACCTTAAACTAAAGTCAACACGACACACGTGAAAAAAAATATCATCGACTCACCCAATCCGAACTGCGCGTCGGGTGGAGTTCGGCTACAATCGGGTAACCTGACACGATGCAGGACTCCAGGCAGAATCCTTGTTATTAATTTAAATATCCATTGCATTTACTCAAAACTGGATATAGCTATTACAATGTATTTATTTATTTATTTATTTTTAACAGAGCAAGTGTTGACCTTGAACAGGTTTTAACGCAACTTGTGCTTTACCAAACGTAACTCTTTTTTAAAATCTGCATGCAGCAAAAATCCTTTCTTGAAAATTGTCCAAAACCGTCCCGAGACAATGAGGCGATTGAGCAACACGAGCTGTCTAAAGGATTTTCAGGAAACGAATCTGGATCGGTGCCACTTTCTGAATTCCAGTTGCGCGGTGTTTGTTTGTTTCTTCCCTTCAAACCAAAGTGTGTATAAGTATATATATTTTTTTTTTCTATAACATTAAAACGAAACGTCTGAAATCACTTTTTCAACACCTCTTTTTTTTTCTGATATTCTAATTTTAAAATTTGATAAATAAATGAAAACTACGAAAATTCTTTCAGGTTTTCCGCTGCGCAACAAGACTTGTTTGGGGCTGTACATAAATAACGTTGTCAACATTTGGACCCCCTCCTCCCCTTTCTATATCAGATGTTATCATTCGTCGACCCCCCCCCCCCCTCCCTAATGATATCGTTATAAATGTATAAAAATTCTTTTATTTTTACATTTTATCTTTCTTTTTTATGCGTTTGCAATGTTATACAGATACGGTTATACATTTATTAGTCGCCTGCTTTATGGATTTCAATGAAAAGAAGAAGTCGATAAAGTATCAATATTATACATGAGATAAATTTTTATCAAATATCATCTAAAAGAGGTAGTTACTATTTAAAAGTATTTAATAATAGCTTATTCTTACATAATGCATTCAACAGTAACGTTGTCTTCTTGCTGTTGCCCCCTGCCCGGGAAGAGTAAAAGCAGAACATCTTATCAACAAAAAAGTGGACAACACTCTTTCACTTTCTTTACTGGTAAACGCACGTATAATTTCAAACAATTTTGCTCCTGGTTTCTCGATTATATGCTGCGCATATGGCAGAAAAACAGGAATGCCAAATGTTGGGGGGGGAGTATTCCATATTTTGGAATTAAATGAAATAAAATTTAATATTTTATTCCATTTATAAATTTATAATTTTATAAAATTTAATGGCTTTAATAATAGCTTTGTATTTTCATAAAAACATATAAGAATTAAAGCAGAGTAACTGGCGATTTTGATGTGAAGAAAAGTTACAGAAAAAAGAAATGTTTTGTTGTATCAAAAATGATAACGATATCAAAAGATAACCCCCCTAGAGATATCTTACGATATCAAGTACCAGATACCCCCTTTCCCCCTAAAGTGATAACGTTATATGTGCACAGCCAATTTGCAAGTTTTGTAAGCAATTTTAGCGATTCGGCGCGTTTTTGAAAATACTTTTACGTATTTTAGTAGTTTTTAAAATATGCACACGTACATTTCTACACTGTAAAGAAGACGTTTCTAGTTTTAGGAAAATTCAATGTATTCACGAAAGAAAGTATACAATAACCTCTTACAAGCTATTCGCTATTCCGAAAAGCTTTCTATAACTTTAGAAACCTCCGTATCGAATATATTTTCGATATTCATAGAAGCATTTATAAAAACAAAGTTTCTTTTGCTGCCTCTGATTTTTGTAAACGCTTCCGAGTAGTTTTTATTGTGTATTAATCAGTTTTCTCAATCTGGAATATAGCTTTTTCGGATGTTATCCGTTCTCAAATAAACATTTTCATGATTAACAAACATGTTATACAGACAAACATGATACATTAAGTGCATTAACATTAATATTAAAATTAAAATTAATGTAAAAATTCAAGTACGTAGAGGAAAATGCTTAATTGAGAATTGCTATCATTCCAAAAAAAAAAGATATTCCGGTTTAAGAAAACTAATTAATACACTGGAAAAACTACTGAGAACGTTTCCGAAAATTATTGGCGCAAAAGAAACTTGGAAACTATGTAATTGTTAATAGCAAAATGTTAAGCAAATAGCTCAAAACCAAAGGAGCTACTTTCTTAAAACTCGAAAATATATTGGTCTCTGAGGTATCTAAAGATAAAGAGCACTTTTCAGAACCATAGGTCTGGGAAGAAGCTATTGTATATTTTTGTTCGTTATACTATTATAGTATTGTATTTTCGTCGATTAAGAAATATTTAAGTATTTTTTTTTTTTTTTTTTTTTTTTTTTTTTTAGTGTATGATCAAGTAAGTCGATTTATCTTTTAGTGAACGATTTTTATGGTGCTTTTCATGAAATTAAGATTCCGATTCCCAGTAATATAAATAGTTTATTTTTTTTAAATAATTGTTAAGCAAACAGTCATTTTTTCTGTTTGCTTGCATATGGCCTAACATTTTATTTATTTTTGCTTAAGGCTTTTCTCAAAACCAAAGGAGCTACTTTCTGAATTATTTTCGAAATCATTTTTGTTCGGAAACGCATGAAAGCGGCACCTGTTCTTATTTCGAAACTATTATAATCGAATGGTGTTTTCTGTTTTAGTAAAAGTTGGCGTTTTGTACCAAATTTCCGTACATGACCTCTCGGGAAAGGAGAAAAATCTGACGTCACGTGATATCAATTGCTTATAACTCCATAAGTAGCTCATTTATTTAAAAAAATGGAAAACATAATTCGATTCCAAATCGATTGAATAGTCAGACTCGCAAGCGTCATGGTTTTGCTTTTAAAAATGAGCCCGTAAATGTGTCGGAAAATTTGTTGAGCTGGAGGAAAATATTTGTTCGAGAACTCCCTTAAACCAATTAATCTTTTCGAGACCTACGCTTTATAATTATAAGAACACACTTATAAGAAAAGTGTGAGAAAAAATGTTGCAAAAAATTCAAAATTGTAAAAGAATTGCGGTTTTAAAATGTCTTTTTTTTTTTTTTTAATTTTACTATACGAATTGCATTTTGTCTTGATTACATCGCTTTCCTTTATAAAACCATTTAATAATGTGTCAAAAAATTATTATAAAATATTAAAATTAAGAAAAAATAGTTCAAATGTTACCTAGTCTCTTGGGGGAGTTGGAAGGTTCTATACCCGCCATGTTAAATTAGTGTACCTTTTATCAGAAACTACCAAAGATATTAACTTGAAATTTTTTATATACACTAGGGAGCTCTGCTCCCTATGAGCTACGCTCGCCATCCCTCGTTCAGACACCGCAAACTCTTAATCATTTAATTCTAATTTAAAAGCTTTTTTTTATCTATTTATATTAGTCACATGTAAGTATTTTTTTTATTTGAAAGAAATATTATCCTTTGCGCTGTTTTTACAATTGGCAACAATTTAAAATAATAGCCTTTTATAAAATATGCAAAAATATCACTCGAAATGCTGAAAATTTGAATTTAAAATGAAAATAAACCCTCAAAAAATTAGTCAAATAAAAAAAAAATAAATGCAGTCTGCACAACGGGCGCGTCTAATGAATGTCTTTAGAAAAAATGATTAAATTCCCATGTTTAGTTTTTGCTCCTATAAAAAAATTTTAATGGAACGATTTTGACCAATTTTAACATTAAATATTTCTTAAAATTGTTTCAAATTATAATTTCTTGAAATTAGATTTAAAAACTGTCCGCATCAGCGTGTTTATCGAACGTTTCTCTATAATACTACCGATTTTCATATTATGCAGTAGTTTTCTAAATATTAACGAAGAAAGGCCCCCGGTCACAAAAAATTCATTTACAGTGGCGGTGACAAACATTAGTTACATTTTTTTTTTTTTTTTTTTTTTTTTTTTAGAATAGAGAGATAATATAAATATTTCCTAATAAAGTGGTGTAAACAAATATTATTTATAACAACATGTATAATCATCACTGTATTTATAAACATATTAAGCTAAATAATGCCATAAAAAGTAATAAAATATCCTTATTTAGATTGACGAACGTTTCATCGCACAAACGGCGACATTTTCAAAATCATTCATGATAGAAATATTTTCACAAAATTTAAAAAAACAAAATAAATTGGTAAACAATGTCACGAGACATCATGCATAATGAAAATCAGTGCAAACATAAAATAAAATGAAATTGGATATTTGTGAGCGTGGATTAATTTTTACTACTATTACTAAAATTGCATAGCATCTGTTTCCAAATTTTAGGTAAATTATGTAGTAATAATAGTAAAAATTAATCTATGCTCACAAATATCCTATTTCATTTTATTTTATGTTTGCACCTGATTTTCATTATGCATGATGCCTCGTGACATTGTTTACTAAGTTATTGTTTTTTAAATTTTGTGAAAATATTTCTGTCGTGAATGATTTTGAAAATGTCGGCCGTTTGTGCGATGAAACGTTCGTCAATCTAAATAAGGATATTTTATCACCTTTTTATGGCATTATTTAGCTTACGATATTCTTTACTTATTCTTTTTTTTAAATCTAGAACAAAAACCACTTTTAAGTAACAAAAAACTTTCATTTTTCCAAAAAAATACTTTTTAATAAAAGTTTTGTATGTATGTTAACAACAAAAGTCCACTTCAGATTGATCAGGAGTATGTGTAAAATATTCAGGCAAGATTAAAGACAATAATATGTAGTAGTTTCTATAAAAAGGTACATCGAAGTTCGATAAGAAACATTTAGGGAAAATTGAATTTAAAGTTTATGTATGTAAACGTTTATGTAGGTTGTAAACAAACTGAATTACTTAACACTTTATATCCTGAATTTTGAATTAAAAAAATTGCTTCACCCGAATAATTATTTACACTAATGTCTAAGATATCCAGAACAACATTATATAATAATAAATTGATTTTTCGAATTTTTTTTTAATTAAAACTGATTTAATAAATCAGTAGTTACAGATATTTCTGCAAAATATTTACAAGAATAATTAGATTAATGAACGAAAAATACTGTTATGGAAATCTCACAGTTCTTATAAGAAGAGAGTAAATAAATGTATTGTGATCCTATCTGTAACAGAGAAGTGTTTTGTAGTTGTAAATTTTTCGTAGAACATTTTTTTAAATACTAGGATAAAAGCAACACCTAGGTAGATGGTTGAGAAAATAACCCCATTAAAAATATTTAGCTTCGACTGTTTCACTGCGCTTTCTAATTAATATTGAGCAAATTATTTTGTATGAAAAGTGCAATCTACTTTTATTAAGAGACGAATTAAATAAATTTTACATTGAATTTTCTTTAATTGTACTTAAAAGTATCGTCAGAGGATATAAAGCGTTAAAAAATGTATTCTCGTTGTCGTAGAAACAAAAGTAATTTCCAAGTAATATACCATCCGAAAGGAGATAAATAAAGTGTTCAAAATACTTTTTAAAAAAATGAAAAAAATAATTTTTTCACGAATGTATCTTCTAAATAACCTTAAAAGTACAGTGGAACCCGGTTAAGACGCGTTTCAAGAAAGTGGTCAAAAGTCGCATATTAAGCGCGATCGCGTATTAAACGTGATTTGTATAATGTTGCAGGAAATGGGCTTATTTACACATTTAATCGTCTGAATGAACTTCAGAACTTTCATTTATACGTTTACGGTCGAAAATTGTGTCTTTTAGATATGGCCAGATTGAAATTTAATTGTATTCCACTTTAACTCATTCTTTCTTTTTATAGGACAAACTGCAATAATAACGGAAAATAAATATGGATTCCAACATGACTTTATTGTGGATTAATTCGTTGCAACCAAAAATAATTTTCCTATTACTCATTTTTTTAACAGAAAGAAAAAATAAATAAATCTTTGAAGCACAACCCAGTTTTTAAAATCATATTTGTATCATGAGTATCATTAAAATCTTTTCTTCATTATTAATATAATAAGAAAAACTATCCCCATAAAATATTGTTATAGCAAAAAATAAAGTAAACATAAAATAACTATCCAATCGCAGTCTTATTTAATCTTTACGAGTTCCAATTTCTTTTTTGCCTATAATATGCATTATAAAACACAGTAGCGATATAAAGTACATTTAAAACCTTTCTAAAAACACGTATGAACTTGTCTAATCATAATAATTTTTATGACGTATCTGAGTAACCTGAATTCGTCGATATCTCTTTACTGCAGTAATAACATACATGAAGCAAGAGTATAGGAGGTGGGATCAAAGAAGAATTGCATTGCTAATTTAGCGGGGTTTTTTAATTCAAATATCTACCACTATTTCCAATTAGTAATTTTAGTCTTAATTAATCTGTTGATAAATAAATTAAATACTATTCGGAAACAGTGTTTTTTATCTGAATAATAAAAATTCGCTAAATCGTTAACATTCGAGAAGAGAGAAGGAATTCGCATCTTGATCAATGAATTCGCGTCTTAAGCGTGATTTTTCTTCCCCTTAAAGAACCGACAATTTATCGCGTATTAAGCGGGATCGCGTCATAAGTGTTCGTGTATTAAACGTGATATTTTTACATTAGTCTTATGGGCGATATTCAAGGGATCGGAAAAAATCCGCGTATTAAGCGGGATCGCGTTTTAACCGTGAGCGTCTTAACGGGGTTCCACGTTATTTGTGTAATACAAATTTATAGCTCTCTCATCCTAAGAAAATATGTATGTTTATATGTATGTGCATGTCATCTAAACATTGGAAAAAACAATCGCTTCAGAAATGACTTTGCGTTGTTTGTAATTAATGTAAACGCAAGTAATGCCAAGTTTTGATTAGGGTAAGATAACGGGTTGTGTAAACCAAACGTTGGGAATAAATCACTACTGTTGGTCCAGATGTAGATGTAGACACACACATATATATATAAACTGGAAAGATGATTAACTCTACGATAAAATGTTTGTTTGATTAACATTAATTCACAAGAACATTTAAAATATTTATTCAGGCATATGAAGTGTCAACGGAAACTTAGACGAAAGTAAGTTTTCATAAGTTCTTACATATTCAATAAAGTCAAAGAAATCTACAAAAACATAAATATTCTTTTCTATAAAAGAATATCAAGTACTAAAATTATTCACAGAAAAAAATGGGTTCTCAAAATTCAGTAAAAAATACTCAATTTTAAATACGTCACATACTCAAAATAGCTCCGATCCAAATGTACTCAAAATTGAGAAACACGTGTATTCATTTTTGATTTCATGGATGTCTTCAAATATGAACCATTATGCATCGCTCACCGGAACTGCCCGTTTACTACATATTAAAGTAAATATCTACTGACATTTATTTCGCGCTTAAAATTATTAACAAAAAACATTTAATTGATTATTTAGTAATCAAAAATAGCAAAATTATGACCAAGATACCCAATCAAATATTTTTATGACAAGAGCCATTGTTTTCAGTCACTTGTAAATTATTTTAAAATACTGTGTATAATTTTATATCTACATTAATAAACATATTTGCCACCATGAATGAAATAAACGATTACAGAGTACAAAATTATCATTTAGCTTGTGTTTGATAGCATGTGGTGTTTCAAAACTGAGAAAGTATAGGTTTCTTTTTGATCCAAATATACTCAATTCGATATGAGCATACCGATATACTCATTTTTGAGTACTTCATTTTTTTCTGTGTTGTTTTCTTTCAAATGTTGAATAAATTTTCAACAGTACTAAGACTTTTTTTTTTTTTTTTTTTTTTTAATATAACGTACGGTTATGTCCGCCCAAATTTATTTGGCTGTGAAATTTTACTTTTTATTTTGAATTGACACTATTTCAATAAAAATGCATACATTTTTTAAATGGCTAGATATTTTTCTAGCTTTTGGACTAAAAAACTAATTATTGTGTCTCAATTGTTTTGATTAAGTCTACTATGAGTTATCGTACCCACTGCTCTTTTATCGAAAGCGAAACCCTCATCAACTGTGAAGTCACAATTTTTTTTATGCATCACTAAATAAAATGCAGTTTTCAACTTTAATATTTATATAATAATTTAAAGTAAATAAACTTCTAAGTCTTTGAATTCCTTAAAAATTAATTTTCTAAAAAGGCCTTAAATTTCACGAAACTCCTAAATTTGGATTCAGAATTATTAATTATTTCAAAATGTGTCGATTTCAAGAGTTATCACCGAGTTAAAAAAAAAAAAAAAAAAAAAAAAAACCTCGTATATTTAGAGTTTCAGATTCTGCTGATTGATCACAAATGTTTAACACGAAAGTAAAAATAGCTGTTAAGTGTAAAGCGATCCCTATGACATACACGCCTATGCAATGATACGTACAATAAATTTCTTTCTCTTTCTGTCTTAATTCAAATTACAACAGTTAAATAATTAGGACGTAACATTACTTTAAATCGCTAATGTTTAAGACTTTTTCGGTTTTTTCTTGTTTTTTTTTTTCTTGTCTTGTAAGAAATAAGAAGAGCTTTTAAAAATTCATTTACTCTAAATTATTATACACATATTTACGTTGAAAACTGTATTTTATTTAGTTTAATATTATTTATTATTTATTATTAGTATTTTATTTAGCTTGACAGCGACAGCTTATGGGAGTGAACGCTTTCGAAAAAAGAAGGTCAATCAGTGGACACAGTAAACTCGTCGTATACTTGACCAACAACAACTGAGGCAAACAAAATAGCTGTTTTAGTCTAAAAGCTAATCCAAAACATAGCCTTTTTTAATATGCATTTTTACTGAAATAGCATCAATTTAAACTAAGAAGTAAATTTTAAGCAAACTTTTTCATTACTTTAAAGTTACACAGGAAAACGAAATATCAATATTTCGAAAAAAGTCCTACATATGTCACTAGATAAATATGTGACAGATAAAAGCTACTTATTTAAACAAAGTTCCACTCGGTGACGTAGACTTTAAGAGTCCACTTCAGTCACGAGAAAAAAGGAAAACTGTAATGTTAAGCCTATGGGGGCGTTATTTTCAAGTATCTCATTTGAATTTTAATTTTTTGCATAGGATAGCTGAATAGGATCTGCAACTAGGCTAGTTTTTACTTTTTTGGTTTTGGTTATAGTTTTTTTTTATTATTATTATTAGAATAGCTTCAATTTCAGAACCGATTCCAACCGATTCTGAAAGTGAAACCTTTTTTTTTTTTTAATCTGAAACTAAAATCGAAAAAAGTAAAAACTAGCCCGTTTGTAAATCGTCCTCTGTTATCTTATACAAAAATAATCATTTAAAAATATTAAAATTTAAACGAGATACTTGAAAATAACGCTCCCATAGACTAAGGCGTCTCAGGACTCTCAAAATTCGAAAAAATGAAAACAAAGATCATTTTCAACATTTAAAATCTTAAAATGTATTTCAATTTAAGACACAATTTTAATTGGGATGAAAGATATAAGTATGTTCTTTCATTTCATGTATTTAAAAAATTGCAAGATGCAGAATTAGCATTTACAGGGGGGTCCAAGCTGTCAAACATTTGACGATCAGAAATCGGCATAACAGATTACGAGCAGGATTACAAAATAAATTTTGTAACTAGAATGAGTTGGGTTGGGTTGATTTTTGACGGCCGATTATCTACTCTTGGGATATAGGCCCTAGGGGGAGTGCCCTCCGTGGGGGTCTTTCTAAGGGAACCTAACCCGTATTTACGCATGGAAATCCAAGGTTTCGAAGAAAGCCACGAAAACTCCGAAACGGTTAGGCCGACGGGCGCGATTGGGTTCGAACCTAGCACCTTCTGTCTACCAGCTTCGAGAGCAGAACCTCTCAGTCACTGTAACTAGAATGAAAATTTTGGTTCCTACTTATAATAATTACCCCCTTATAATAAATAATACTACAGATTGTAATAAATACCCTGAACCTAAGTAAATTTGTATTTAAAGTATTTTTATATTTTTAACAAAGTTGTATTTAGTTAATGAAAAATTCAGAAAATTTCAACAGTATAATCGCCTAAAAAAAAAATTTTTTTTTTTTGAACGATAAAAAGGAACTTTTAGGTTCAGTTTATACAGACTAACATGAAGCATATGTTTTGAAAATTTCATGAAAAAATATTTAGAAGTTTTTGAAATATCGTGCGCGTTAATCCCCAAAACGTCATCTGGAGAAAAATGACTTCAAAGTTTCGGAATATTGAGCGAGTTTCAGCTATTGAGCGGGTATAATTCTATAATCCTTCTGTTCTAATGGGAATTTCAAATAAACAATTATATCAAAACGTTGAAAAAAGAGAGAAAAATAACAAGAGTTTAAAAAAGAGAGTAAAAAAAATTAAAATTTCGAAAATTTTAAAGTTTTAAGAGTCGTTTTTTTCCCGTGACTAGTGTGGCCTCTTATACAGCATAATCGTAATGTTTCTGCGAAATTGCATATTTACTGTCTGCAAAAATGCGACCAAATCTCGTTTGGGAAGCGTACTTCCCTAATATAATGAAAAAAATAATGAGTTTAGTATTTATTCCTAATTTATTAGAGATATTAAGAACAAACCAACGTTTTTGTACGTCCGTTTGTTTACCATTTATTCAGTAGTAAATAAAAAATAAGACTTTCAGGTTTGAGAAAGCACCACTTTGTGTTGGAGGGGAAATATCATACCGCAGTTATTATTATAATTATTTACCATTGTGTTCTGACTGTTTTGGGTTGTTTATTTGTTGGAAGTTTCCAGGGGTTCTGGATTTTTTTTTATACAAAGAACAACAAATTTAAAACCGATTTGTCTCAAGCTGAAATCAGCAGTAACAAGTTTTAAGTGAATTGGTACATTTTATTTTCCGCATTCTTGTTATTATTATTTCTGTTTTTAAGTTTTCAAGAATATTTCCTAAATTATGCTCAATGATATTTAAGAAAAAAAAGCATAATTTGAAATTATTTTAACCCATTTTCAGCCAAAGGTGCGTAAACGTACCATTTCAATTTTTTTTTTTTTTTTTTTTTTTTTTTTTTTATTAACACTGTGACGAATATTTTTCACTAATTTTATTTTTCTGCTATTTTTTAGGGTTCTGGAGACATCTATAAAATATCAGTAATTCAATTGGAATAAACACTTTCTGTTGAGAAAGTTTCAAAATACGCCAGTCTTTTAAAATTGAAACGGTTATTGACAAATTCGACTTTTTGAAAATGTATAATTATTCCACTTGAGATTAATCATATGTTTTTATAATGGATTAAAGTTGCAAGTTCTGTAAATAAAAAAATAATAAAACAAATGTCATAAAAAAAATATCGATTTTAAATTTAATGGTGCGTTTGCACATCATTAACCGAATGCATTTTATTTCTCAAATAAAACTATTTTGCATGCACGAAACTTTTTTTTTTTTTTTTTTGTCTTAATGAATGTAATTTAAGCATTGTTCAATGAAAATAACACCACATTTTATAAAATTTCTATGCTTGGCCTAAAATGGGTTAAACTGAGTTTGTGAAATGGTTCATCCGGCTGTTTTTTCTTTTCTTTCTTTTTTTTTTTTAAGTTTATAGGCGCATTTTGCTGTTATTAAAAACTTGATAATATGTTTCCGTTTTCAAATTTGTAATAAATGATTTTAAAAAGAAAAGTTTGTCGTGTCTTTAATCTTTTTTTAACCAATCCAAATTTGTTACAAAATAGTTTCAACACATGGACATTGTGTAGATTCAAATTCCGAAGGGTGACAAGTTACCACGATGCATCTCTAATGTTTTTCAAAAGTGAAAACGGGTGTGGCATTTAGTCATCCCAACCGACGTAGTAGGTTCTTGCCGACCCCCTCCCACACCCTTGCATTTCAACTTAGATTTTTTTTTAAACCTATAAACTGAAAGCTTTTGGTAACTATGATGTATTAAACTTTCAGCCCAATCCATTTAACATCAAACGAAATAGCACATGAAAACCTCAAAATATGGAACTTTGTCACTCCGGTTGACGATAAAAGCGAAAAATTCTACAAATTTAGATGCATAAAAAAAAAAAAAAAAAAAAAAAAAAAAAAAAACAATTGTTCAAATCTTTCCTCAGAAAAGGTATAAAAAATCCTCAATGTAATTTCATTTATTTTAAGCATATCAGCTGTCATGTGCTACTTCGAACTGATGAACCTCAAACTAATTTATATCGCTCTAATGCAAGTAAGAAACGTCCGCTTCACTTTATGAAAACAGAATTATTTATCCATTTTAACATGAAAAAGTCCTGTGTTAATTTTTTTAGTTACATTACTGAGCAGAAAGAAAAATCTCCAAGAACTAAAATTTTCAATAAAAATAAACGGATACGTTTTGAAAGCAATGCAGTAGAACCTCTTTTATCCGAAACTCTTTTAACCGAAACTCTCGGTTAACCGAAATCAATTTTTAAAGCTTTTTTTTCTTTTCTACTATCGCATTCCTTGTGTGCACATCCATTTTGAAAGTTTTTTTTTTTTTTAACTATCATATTCCTAGTGTGCAAGTGTTCCTTTCCGAACTACGAGTACATATAAATATTTTCGATCCCCTTTCTTAGAGTTTCTTTGAATTTAACTTGAGCTCCCGTAAGCTGCGATGTGGAACGAAGAAAACGACTAAATTAGCAATTCTGAAGCTTTTGAATATTTTTCAAAAGTTTTAGCACGTCTGGCGTAAAAGAAAGACTGTGATACTGGTGAACTAATAATATTAGAAAACTCAATGATAGAATTTCAAAGCAAAAACAATCGAAACTGTGACAAACAAAACATTTTTTCAAACCCTTGTGATATATGTAAAATCTACTTAATTTCAAAATTAAAATTCAGGTAATTTATTCTTGTTTCTACTTTGCTATTGCTTTATTTTTATTAAGCCCTTGTTACCATAATAAGAAATATTGCATATATTTCTCCTTAATCTTAAAATGGTCGCA
Source organism: Maratus speciosus (assembly GCA_963932465.1). Taxonomy (NCBI): domain Eukaryota; kingdom Metazoa; phylum Arthropoda; class Arachnida; order Araneae; family Salticidae; genus Maratus; species Maratus speciosus. The sequence continues at coordinate 103,946,259 of OZ010786.1, read as the reverse complement.
TTTCTCGATTATCCGAAAATTTCGATTTTCCGAAAGAGGGTCGATCCCAATTACTTCGGATAATCGAGGTTCTACTGTACTTACTTTTTAATTGGGATTATTTTGACACTTAGACAGTTTCTTAGTTTTTATTTTAGCATCCTAAATTGATTTACTTTGATGGATCTCTTTAAAAAAAAATTAAGTTCTTGAACATCTTTTAAATTTGTTCTGCTTTTTGTGCCTAAATCGCATTTTTTTTTTTTTTTTTTTTTTTACCGCAATTCTCCATTTAGTAAAATAATAATCTGACAGTCCCGGTACTGATATCTTCTGTTTACGCTTATTCATGGAAGAATTAGTAGGTGTACTAGGTGGCTTCGCCCGCTAACGGACCACTCCTATCATCGAGGCCTCTAATTTATACGTAATCTTGTAATATGAAATCTCGAATCGAACGAACCCTGAACCGGGTCCCCGCTGCCTACGGTCTTAAATGCCTACGCTGCAAAATCTCATAATATGAAACATTTCCAAAACACAAATCTCAGACCAAACGAACCTGAAATCGGGTCCCCGCTGCCTACGGCGCCGTATACCAGATGTACTGCGCATGCGCTGCAAAATCTGTTATTTCCATATTCCACCACCAGGTGGCGCACTCTATTATAATTAAACCTCTCTCCGAATGAAACTCCGTTTTATAATCTGTCTAATGATATATCACAAGAGGGGTGTCACCAAAAGTTAGAAAAGTGCCCCGGCAAATTGGGATGAGGAGAGACGGAACATGAAAGATAACATGAAAGAGTGGTCACAGTCCTTTCCTATGATATATCACATGAGGGGTTGGAAAATGCCCCCTCCCCACCCTGATTGTCATTCGATAGTGCCCCTGGCGACAAAAAGATGAAAATGGGTGCCGAAATTCGATTTAGAGAAATTACAATCTGGCAATCCCGGTACTGACATCGTCTGTCAACGATTATTCATGGCAGAATAAGTAGATTGTATTCATGTTTTTTCCGGTGCTGTACGTTACACTGGCACAGAGAACCCCTGAATCAAACACGTTGCTCGTTTTATCAAGGCTGAGCAACTTAACCTGTCGAGAATGCTTTCATTCTCGGTTAACAGGTAACTTGTTACAAGATCTTTTTTCTTCTGGCTAAACACCAGAGAATTATTTTTAAATTGCAGCTGTGGATGGGGTGCAAAAATTACAGCGGCAGAGGAAATGATTCATTTAGCGACTGAATGAAATCGCAGACGTTTTTAACAGATCAAATTCTGATGTTACACGATGGGACATTCAGAAGTTACATTTGGAAGATTGGAAAATTTTAAATATTTGACCTTGTTCGAAGACTTTTTTTTTTCTTTTTTTGTCGTGATAAATACGGTAAAGATTTCCTAGATATCTGCAAAAGTCCTGCAATCACAAGTGTAGTATGAAAAGAACTACGATAAAGATGGCATGTGCACATAGGACAGAGCGAGAGAGAGAGGCGGAAGATACATGTTACAAAAAATATATCTGTTATATAGTTTTGTAATTATGTGTCTAACATTACGAACTCGTGAATTGCGGCTTGAAGGCCGAGTAATGGACGATAGAGATGAGATAGGCTCAGCCCCAGTCCATGTAGAGGTCCGTGAGAACTCAAGGTGAATTTTATTTATTCCCAAATATAACAAATCGGAAATTGTACGTCAAACGTGGCAAATCAGGTGCTTTCGTACTATAAAAAGTTTTATAAATATTTAGATCTTGGTGCAATAGTTGTTGCACTCTTATGCAAAAATGCATGAATACAAAATCTATTACAATTATATATATTAAATTCGGTAATACGGAAATAACAGGGCTCCGTCTTAAATAGGATGTCATCACCATTACAACCTAGAATCATTACCTATCATGGAATATTATTGAATTAATTACGTATGACAGGATTTAATAGAATGAAGAACAGTTTTATTAATATCTTTTTAAGTTTTGATTCGATTTTCATAAAATTTGAAAGGACTCTATAAAATTCTGCAACGATTATACGTATTAAATTTCAAACCATTCGGTTGGGTAAATTTTGTGCTGTTATATGAGGACGGACGGACAGACCAGATGACAACTATAGGTGCTATGTATTTATATAATTACGAACGAACCTAAAAAAAAGTAAAAAACAAAAATTAGCTATTTGATAAACAAAAACGTAGTGTAAGTTTCTTAAAGTGTTTTACAATCTTTTAAAAATCAATTTGAAAAGGAACTGAACTGTTATTGATGGAATAGAAGGAAAAATATTTTATCTGCTTCTGAAGATTGTTCGATCAGCGTTAGTAACGTAAAAAAACCGTGGATACCCCTTCTCTAGCCTCGATTTTTGTAAGTCTTTTTGCAGAATTGCTGGAAAATAGAACTCATGTCTTTATGCCATACTCATACAATGCTATTTTAAACGAAAAAGAATTGTAAATTTTGCCAATTTTTACCAGTTGTTGCATAAAAACTACAAATTTGTGATTTTAAGCACATTTTTAGACACATTAAAATCATGAAACGCGGTCACGAGAGAGTATTTAGGATTATTCTTATTTTTATGTAAAAATATATTTTTTAATTAGGAAATTAACCTTGAAAAAGTTAAAAATGTTATTAACAATTTTCTATAGCGTACTGTTGGTATCGGACTTGGTATATGAAGACACAGATTTTTTGGGCTCGGGCGTGCTTGGATTATAAATCGTCAGACTCGGGCCCCGAAAAAAAGAGAACGAACTCATCTCTAGTGAGTACTACTGGAGAAGACATACAAAAAGGATTTCCCGTTTGTACTGTTTCTAGGTATAAAATTACTTCTCTCGACAATGTTGCTAAACAGTCTGCTTTAACAAGATGAAAAACAATGTTGATATATATGCTGTGTGAGGCTTTTTTGCTTTACTTTCGTTTGATTCTTCTCCGAATAACTCTTGGAAACTGTTACTTATTTCCAGCTAGTTTCTTGTGGGTTGATTGGCTCGTACAAAAAAAAGTTAAACTGACTAATCAAAGAAGATACATTTCCTAATGTCTATGAAAGAAAAATGCCCTGTTTAACCCCTTATACCGCGACGGTACTTTAAAGCATCATTTAAAAAATCCTGCCATAAAATTACATATATGAAAGGATAAAAATAAATAAATAAAAATAAACCCCTTTTTAAAAGATAAACCCTTTTTAGAATTCAAAATTGAAATTAAATTATTAAATCAGAAAAACCGACTTATTTTTCATAGGCTCTTAAAGCAAATAAATAAAAATGTTTTCTTCATCATAAAAATCTTCGACACTAATTGATATTTATTTAACAGATTTGGAAAAGAAATTACCCTTTGTTGACATAAGACAATCATTATAAAACATATTAAATTATCTTAAAATCCTTATAAAAGTAATAAGTCTCGCATGAACAAGGAAGTAAAGAATCATTATATTTATAGCATAAACAAACTGAGTTTTTCAGGCTATGCTAGATAATTTAAGATACAATTATAAACAACAAAGAAGTACAATAAATCAAAGTAAATATGTTGAGAATATAAAGGTAAATTAGTGTTAAAAGCAGAAAATTGATAAGAGTTAAATCATAATTAACTTTTGTCTGATTTGATAGTTCATACTATGATTACCTCATAAATAATATTTAACATTAAAATTACAATTAGCTCTTGGTTGTGCAATCATAAGTTCAGACTCTTGTCTCCATACAAAAACAGTTATAAAAAAGATAATGCACCAATCATGAAAGAATAAGCCTCCCATTTTTTACTCTACCCTCTGCTGGAAAAAGTAAAAACTAGCTGATGAGAAGCAGAGTGCAGGGGAAAGAGCTGTCAGATTATGATGTGATACTCTCTCTATTAACACACAGAAATTAAAGAGCTTTTGCTCCTTCCAGCTCCCCAGTCACTGGGCTTGACTTAATGTGAGACCATGTAACATGAAAGAAAATAAAGTCAGGTTCAGGACAAAACTGCCTCATCTTTTTGTGAAACCCACGACTACACTCAAATACAAGGAAAGGAGCAGGATCCCTTTCATTATCCTTTTTTCTATGCACATATAAAACGTACAGAAATGAATGAGGTACGTAAATACGAAAAGTTCCCAAACAGGTTTTTGACATAGTACACTAACATTTCGTTAAAACACATAGTTTGATTAAAATTTGCAGTTAATTAAAAATTAACGAAAAAACGTACCAGCAAATAATCTTAAAGATTGCGGCGTTAAAGCCTCGCGTAGGCTCACAAGTTTGTTTAAAACATCGATTGGTGCTAATACAATTTACGAATTACGATGAGTTATAGGTACAGTCGTAAAAAAAAAAAAGTAAACACCCCTACTAACTCCTCAACAAATTATCGTAGACGAAAGTTACTGGTACCGGACGATTGGAAATAAAGTCTACTTTTAAATGGTGTGTATAAAATTTGCTTAGGGGGCCATATACATATTAAAACGAATCCAAACTTCATTTTTTTCAATGGCAGTACCCAAATTTAACGAGATATTTCAAATCTTCGGTTCAAAATATGCCTAGAAACCAAATTTCAAGTCATTCGAATGATAAATTTTTGAATTATAGACATTCAAAATTTAGTACTTCTAATGTTAAATTACATTTTCATATTTTTATTTATATCTCCTGAAATTATGCTCCTAATGAGCTAATTTTTTGTGTAACAATAATACTAATATATTCAAACATAAATACGTTGAATTTGCAATTTTTATAATTTTATGATATGAATTATGAAATTAATATTCGAAAAAATTATGAATTGCAACCTACAATTGTTTTGATCGATTTAGATTTATTAAGTCCTGCTTTATGGAAATCCGAAATTTCACATTTTTCTTCCAAGTAGTTTTCAAATTATGCTTAAAAAACGGCAAAATGATGGTTTAAGATATGATAGTCTATGATAGAAGTGAGTAAATTTTGGAAATTTTTTCTGCTATCCTGTAATCAAACAGGTTTCATTGACGCTTAAACGTGCCTTCATCAAGAAGTCGGCTCTCTCGGATAACAATCGAGTTCGGAACTTCAATTTGGATACAGCCCTTAAAATACGCTCGTTTTAAAATAATTAATTTCTTGGAAACTTATGGCATGAATTGCATAAAAATTTGTTTATAGGCTAATTGAAAGGTGTAGAGTTCATTTATGCTGTCAGAATTGTGTACTGCCATGAAAAAAAAACAAAGTTATGGTTTGTTTTAATATGTAGATGGCCCTTTAAACAAATTTTATATACATCATTTAAAAGTAGACTTTATTTACAATCGTTCGGTACCAGTAACTTTCTTCTACGATAATTTGTTGAGAAGTTAGTAGGGGGTGTTTACTTTTTTTTTCTACGACTGTACTTTATTTTATCATGTTTCAAAAGTATTAGTTGTTGTAAAAAGCAGAAATATTTCTAAATGGTTATGTATTTTTCAATCATAACTGTTCATTATTTTTTTAAATGTTGAAAACAAGTGATGGGAAAATTTAATTCCGAAAAATTTCTGTATTTATATTTGTACATTTTCTAATTTTATAAATTGGAGGGTGTGAGGTACAGAGACGTTCTCTTTTTTTCAAGGCAAATAGAGATATTGCTGATAGACATTTTTTTTTTTTTTTTTTTTTTTTTTTTTTTTTTTTTGCTAATCGAAGAACATAGTTTAAAATTTTAAAGAAAGTATTTTAAAGGTGGTGGACATTGCTTTCAATACACTGGAGTAACCGATTTCTGAAGTCTCCCTCTACACATTCCAACATATTCACTGGAATTCGGGTTATTTCCTGCAGAATAAAATTATTTAGCTGAAGCAGGTTTATGCGGCGATGTTTAAACCTCTGCGTTGAGGTATCCCCATAAAAAAATAATAATAATAAATAAATAAAACTAAATAAATATCCGAGTGTTAGATCGGGCAAGTGCTCCGCCCACGGTGTTACATCAAATCTAGATGGACAGCAATTATTTGAAAAATAATCTTCGACCACAAACGCACGCTGCTCCCTCGTCTACCTCTTTTTTCTACTAAGGATACTAAACAGAAACTGCCGGGACTGCGACGTTCGTCCAGTCCACTACCAGTTTTCGACGAGGTCCCCTCTTTTCACCATGCGCCTCCAAAAAATTGGAATTTTTTGCGTCCCAACCTGTACTAAAAATAATACGTTAAAGAAATAATTTGAGTACAGATGTAAAAGCTCCACAAAAACTTATAATTTTTTTTATTATTATTATTATCATTTTAAAGGGCGAAATCTTTCGAAAAATTTTTTAATAACTAGCTGACCCGCCTGGCGTTGTCCGCGTCCATCGATTTTTCCAAACGAACCGCAAATGATTAAAACATCGATTAATATTAAAATTTTCAAAAAAACCAAACTCTCAAAATGAACTTCTGGTTGGATTACCGCTGCCTTCGTCATCGTAGACCGGGGATGATACTCACGCATCTCTAACCATTAAAAACCTCGATTCAAACGTATCGCTTTCAAAGTGAACCTCCTTGATGGGCGCCCACTGATTTCGGCAACGTTATATGCAGTGTGTTCCAAACAAACCACTTTCTGAACGAACCTCCGGCACCGTATAGAAGTCGTGCTGCACACGTGCCGGAAAATCTGAAGAGAATAGCAAACTGAGTTGAAAGAAACAAACTGCGTTGAAGTCCGAGATAAAATCCGAGATAAGAATGCCCTTGGTAGTGGAAAGTGGAACTAAAAACTGGAAGACAATCGAAAACCAAGTTGATTGAGCCAAATCCTGTTGAAATCGGGTCCATAGAACCCGAGATAATAATTCCCCCAACAGGCGGTGTACTAAAAACTGTAAGAGAATCGAATACCAAGTTGAATGAGCCAAACCCCATTGAAACCGAGCCCACACAACCCGAGATAAGAATGCGCCTCTGGCGGTGGAACTAAAAAATATAAGAGAATCGTAAACTAAGCTGAATGAATCAATTCCCGTTGAAATCGGGTCCATAGAACCGGGAAAATAATGCTCCGTTAATGTTCGAAACTGGTAGTAACTGAAGTCTATATTTAGGAAAACATGCTTTTAAATGTAAATAAATGGAAGAAACCCTCGTGGAAAAACTCTTAACTCATATCAAGAGACTATTGCCACCGAACACACTAATAATCTTCGATTAAGTTGATAAAATCCTTTTAAATTATGTTTTTAGTATTTGGAAACGTTTAATGGTTAATTTTTCTTCATATCCAAAATTAGATGAAATGGATATCTTCTTACTTCAGTTTTTAATAAATGCCCAATACTTGCAGTTTTTTTGCAAAAAAATTAAGTAAAATTACCGAACGATTAAAAAAATAATAATAATACGTATTTGGATGTAAAATTATTTTCTACATTTGCTCTGAAATTTTCGAATCGATATCTTGATTAGTTTTCTCTATTTTAGCCATTTCGTAAAAATTGTCATTATTTTTATTGTCATTCTTCAAAATTCTAGCTTCGATAGGAAATTCAAAGTTTCCCACGCACGGAGTGTTTTGATTGGACCGTCGCATTAGTTTCGCTGTAAGGGTCCAAATCTATTCAGTTTGATACTTTGGGGGAAAAAAATCTTTTTTAATTGGGCCATTTGATGAGTTTTTAATTAATATCTCGGCTAATTATCAGGAAATTAAAAATCTGAGCCTCAGATGCATCAAGACAATTTATACAATAAAATCCGTGAAAGCGGGATCGCTAAGAACCGAAACAAATTCCATTTTAAAGATTGTTTCCGCTTGTACATTTATAGTTGTGTGTTATTCCTTCCGTAGGGACTGCGAAATTTTTATGTTTGAGAAAGAATTCCGTTATAAACAAGTTCCGTTCCACACGTTTTACTAATCAAAGTACAATAAAACCTGCACAAACAAAATCGATAGGGATAAGAAAAACATTCCGTCTTAGACAGGCTTCTACCTTATCAGATAGATTTGTACGGTATTCCTTTAGGCAGAATAATAAAAAAATATTCCGTTATAAACATGTTTTCACAGGTTTTATATGGCATTGAGTTCTACTCCATGCAGACTAATGAATGGCATGGTATGAAAAGAAATTTAAAAGACTTTCTGCATTCTGAAAAATCGGAAATTTTGGGTCCCGCGGGACGGGTCTTGGAATTCTTGAAAATCGGGACACCTGGCAACACTACATACAGTGGTGGCCCAAATTGTGGACATTATTTAAATTTTCATCTTTTATAACTTTTAGTGCTTATAGAATATGTTAATTTCCACTTAAATACAAATGTTTATATATCAAATTCAAGGAAATTTAATGTAGAATTAAAAAAAAAAAAAGAAAAAAAAACAGAATTAAAATATCTGCAATACAATATAAAGTTACACTTACTTTAGTCTAAAATACAAACACAACTAGTCATGAATGCTGAAGTGTATTGTAATAAAAGCTTCCTAGCCAATCACAATGACAATTCTGAGATACCAATCAAATGCCAGTAACTAAACTGTAGTAGGTTTTGATTTGTAAAAAGAAATATTTGGCTGGAATGAATTTTGCAGAAGGGTGAATACTAGTGTAACTAAATAGAATGTTTTGTTTTTTATGCAAATAATTTAAAACAATGTCATCAACAACAAGAACTGACTGGACACATACAAAAAGAAGAAGAATTGTCATATTGAGAGAAGAGGGTCTCTCTTATGCTGAAATTGCAAGACAGGTTGGTGGATCAGTCACTTTATCTGGCGTACGAAAGTTGTGCTTACGTTATGAAGAAACTAAGTCAGTGATAAATAAGGCAAGATCAGGCCGAAAAAAAGGCACAAGTGCTTCTGACGATAGAAAAGTAAAAAGGTTATGACTCACGGATAGAAGAATTTCATCAGATGCTGTTAGATGTGAAATGAATGTAATGGGTATACTTCAGTTAGTTCAAGAACAATAAGGAGAAGATTAGCGGGTTTAGGCCTGAAATGTAGAATTCCGAGGAAAAAACAATTTTTAAATCTTCAGCAACGCAAGAAAAGAGTTCAGTGGGCAAAATAACACATTAATTGGTCAGAAAATCAGTGGAAGCAAATAATCTGGAGCGATGAGAATAAAATATCGCAATTTGGTAATTATGGACGAAAATATATGAGACGTAAAAGAACCCAACAAATGTCATGATTTGGGCCTATGTCTGCAGATGGTGTGTGCCGCATTGAAGTGATTGATGGAATTCTGAATGCAAAAAAATACACCGAAACTGTCCTGGAACCAAAATTGATACCTTCCATCAGGGATCTCTTCCCCAATAAAGCACCATTTATCTTTCAGCAGGATTCAGCTCCATGCCATACGGCAAAAATATGCAAAGAATGGTTTAAAAATAAAAGCATACAATTATTACCCTGGCCAGGAACAGCCCTGATCTGAAACCTTTAGAAAATTAGCGGCGACGTTTGAAAATCCTTGTACAAAAAAAAAAAAAAAGGCATCTATTTAATAAAGCGCAATTTATTGAAGCTATAATTGATTCTTGGCACCATGTGATTAAAAAGGATGAACTCCAAACACTAGTTATCTCAGCGAAATGACGCTGTGAAGCTGTAATAAAAAACAAGAGTTATCCTTACTAAATATTGAATGTGTAAGTGTAACTTTAAAATACAATGAAATCTAAGATAGATCTTATTTTTTGCAAGCGTAACTTTTTTTGTAATGCAGATATTTTAATTATGTGTTTATTTTTTTTATTTAAAAAAAGTTTTTTTTTATTAAAATCAACATTAAATTTCCTTGAATTTGATCTATAAACATTTGTATTTAAGTGAAATTTGTTATATTCTTAGAGTACACAAATTTATAAAACATGAACATTTCAAAAAATATCCACAATTTTCACTGAACTGTGAAAATTGAAAATAGCAACGGTCTGTGGGACCACTATCAGCAGTTAAAGGTTAAGTATAATACTTGAATTAATATTATTCATACCATATCGCCTTTCAAACTTTGTATTGAATAATTGGAAATATCAGTTACCTTTTAAATGATTTTATAAAGATGCCTTTGTGTAAGCAGCTGCCATTTTTAGTAAAGGATTTTTATTTCCTTTTTATTTGTTTGACTTGTCAATTGAAAGAGCTTTTTAACATCCTGCACGGTAATCTGGGTATATTTAAATGCGTTTATTTAACTTCGTTCTTCCGTTGCGTACAAATGTTGTAACTTTTCCTTTCTTTCTTTTTTAGCGACAGAGTTGCTTTTTGCTTGTAATCGCGAAAAACTTATAAATATAATTCCTACAGCCATTGTTATGCCGTGGATCAGCACTACGGAAGATTCCTCATTGATGATTTTATTTTTTTTTTTTTTAAAGTTGTTGCTTTATCTATTAGTAGGGGAGATTGGGTATGAAAGGGACATTTTGTCTTTATAAGCTTATAAAATGATGACATATAAAGATATCATTATCATGTTTGCGCCTAATTCTCGTCTAAAACCTTTGCTTTACTACTAGTAAAACCTCTTATCCTCAAATACAGTAATTTAAAGTCTGTACGCATTTTTATGAATTGGGAGAAATGTCCATTTTAACCCCATTGTAGGGGATGAAAGGGACACACATAAATAAAACTATTTTATGAACATGTTTTTCTTTTTATTTGCGATTATATTATTCAAAAATAATAGATAATAATACACAAATAAAAATAAAGTATATTGCAACATATGATAAAACAAAAGCAAGAAAAATAACTTTTATAGACCTATTTGATACAATACAACTTTAAATCAAAAAGTTTAAGAAAGATTGAGTTCTACCTGTTTCACCACCAGTTACGGATTTAGGTAACTTCATCTCAATATCATTAATATTCATGTCATTCATCTCAATAGTATCAGTAATTACAAAGTGGTTTTATTCTTTTTAGGTAGCTTTCATTACAAAAAGCTACCTATTGCAGCCGTTCGGAGGAAAGCGATTTCAAAAAATTTTGGTATATTTTCATCGATCATGACCCCCAGACCCCGAAACCACCCTCCGTTCAAAAGTTGATATATATATATATATATATATATATATATATCCATATATATATATATATATCTGACCTTTGTCATACTGTAACTCTCGAATTTATGAACCGATTTGGATGTAATTCGGTATGTACATAGTACATACCAATGTCTGGACCGAGTTCGTTGGCCAGCTTCATCCGCCATTTTGTTTCAAAATGGCGGCCATTTAAATTTTTTTTAAAAATTTTAAATTTGAAATGTGGTACCAAAGAATTGAGAAAGGAAAAATATTTTTTTCTTATGTATTTGACCTTTATACAAAGATTCCGGAGCAGTTTTTGTTTCGTCTATATCTTAAAAAATGGCTGAGTTATAGCATTTTGAATTTCTAGCGTGGCTGACATTTTGAAACGTCCTGAACTTTGTCACGCGATAAAAGGCGTATTTATGAACCGATTTGGATGTAACTTCGTTTGTACATAGTACATACCAATGTCTCGACCGAGTTCGTTGATCAGCTTCATCCACCATCTTGTTTAAAAATGGCAGCCATTTAAATTTTTAAGAATAATTTAAATTTGAAATGTGGTACCAAAAAATTGAAAATTGAAAAAATATTTTTTTCTTATGTATTTGACATTGATACAAAGATTCGGGAGCAGTTTTTGTTTCGTCTATATCTTAAAAAATGGCTGAGTTATAGCATTTTGCATTTCTGGAGTGGCTGACATTTTGAAACGTCCTGATATTTGTCACGTGATAACAGGCGTATTTATGAACCGATTTGGATGTACTTTGGTGTGTACATAGTACATACAAATATCTCGACCGAGTTCGTTGTCCAGCTTCATCCGCCATCTTGTTTCAAAATGGCAGCCATTTAAAAAAAATTTCAAAATTTAAAATTTAAAATGAGATACCAAAAAATTGGAAAATGAAAAAGATTTTTTTTGTATGTGTTTGACCTTAATACAAAGATTCCGGAACAGTTTTTGTTTCGTCTATATCTAAAAAAAATGGCTGAGTTATAGGATTTTGAATTTCTATTGTGGCTGACATTTTAAAACGACCTGATTTTTGTCACGCGATAACAAGCGTATTTATGAACCGATTACTTGGTCGGTACATAGTACATACCAATGTCTCGACCGAGTTCGTTGGCCAGCTTCATTCGCCATTTTGTTTCAAAAGGGTTGCCATTTAAAAAAAAAAAATAATTTAAAATTTAAAATGAGGTATTAAAAATTTGGAAAATGAAAAAGATTTTTTTATATGTTTGGCCTTGATACAAAGATTCCGGAGCAGATTTTGTTTCTGAAAATTTGTTCTTTTGTTTATATCTTAAAAAATGGTTGAATTTTAGCACTTTGAATTTCTAGTATGGCTAACATTTTGAAGCGATCTTGTATTTGTCACACGATAACACTCGTATTCGCCTGTTTCCATGTAAGAAGGCATGTGGATAGTATACATCAACATCTCAGCCAAATATAAGTTACTTTAAATAAAAGCAGCTTGGATAAAGCTGACTAATTTCGTGAAATTCTCATTCATAATGACTTAGTATTGATAAAAATTAGTATTGAATCTCCTATATTCGGTTTCCACTAAATTGAGCTTCGTGTGTTTGAATAATATAAGTTGGCTTTTTTAAAATAAGGAATTTGAAAGCTACTTTTTCCTCCCGGCACTGGCCGGAAGGACTTTTTTTTCCTGAAAAAATGTACTTCGAATTCATTCCGAATATTTTTCTGGAGTTTGTGGATAAAGTGCGACAGGAATGTCACCATAATTATTCCATTACCTTTCGCAAATTTTATTGTCTTAATATTTATATTGCTTTCATGATTATCAAATAAGAGAAGCGTGGGATCAGTTTTGGAACAACTAGAATATTAAATTAATGCTCAAATGCTTTTAAAAAATTCTGCTATCATCCGCTAACTGTGATGAGCAAAAGCCTTTGGGATGGGACAGCTCCGAGCATGAACTCTTTGTAATTCTTCCTTGGGAAAACGAATACTGTTGAATAGAGTTACCTGATGCAGAAACAAAAGTGTGACAAGTTTACCACGTTCGGCTGATGTTACGTGAGAAAATTGTTTTTACCAAGTTTTGCTACTATATTAGGTGGCTTCAGGGGCGTAGCTACAAAGATTTTTTCGGGGGGGGGGGGGGGGGATGAGGGTTTTCCCAACTTATAATTCAAAAATTTCCCAACGTGAAACAAATTGCTCTATTTCCCAACTAAAATGATATGTTCAATGTGTGTTTAATGATAATGATACTTATACGCGAAAAAAAAAGATCTTTCCAAAGAAAAGTGCTGAAACTAAAAACATAAAAATTATAATTATTGGTTCATTTAATGAAAGTTTTTGTTTTCCATTGTGTACGAGTCATAATCGTACTTCATATGAAAATAGCCTCATATTTTTAGATTTTTGAGAAAGTAACAAAGTTTTGGAGGAAATGTATTCGAAACACTATTGATGGACAACAGTAGAGAAATTCAGGTCTGGTAGATGTATGATATTTTCGTGATATTTTAGTTGCACAGAGAAACATAATGAGAAATTGAGTCTGGCTGCTTTTTGTATTTCTTTTGAAAGCTTAACTGTTTTACTATTACAGAACTCAGAAAAATAGTCAGCAAAACAATTTTTTTTTTTTTTTTTTTTTTTTAAGTGTTTCAAAAATCTATGATTTCCCAACTCTAAGCTCAAATTTCCCAAGTTCACATATATTGGGGGGGGAGGAGGCTCCCCCCCATAACCCCCCATCGCGACGCCTCTGGGTGGCTTGTACTCTATCCTTAAACCTGTTTCATCACAGTTATATACTATATTCCGTGTGAGTTTATACCGATTCATAACTAAAGGTTTTTAAAAAATATCAACATTAGCTTTGTTGAAACTTGTACTTCTTGTTAAACTAATGGCTATAGGTTTTATTAAAAGAAAGTAATGAATTTCGCTGATTAAAATCTTGGAACCAATCAATTCCAGTTTGCTTCTTTGTTTGCCAAGTCAGGGACATATTTGGAGAATTCAAAGAAATTGAATACTCACATGCACAATTGTCAAACCATAGTTCATATTGGATGGTTGGATCAAATATGAAGCTAACTCTTTTTATTGAGCTTCACTAAAAACTTTCCTATTACCAAATGGGCGTAGTGAATTCACCTGCTTGTGTATTCTTAAATTTTAGAACAAGTCTTTCTGAATAGGACTTTTCAATGCAGTAGGCTTTAGCTATTGATCTTACAAACACTCCTTTTTCCTCTACATCAGATACAGCATCCATCGTTTCTTCTTCAGTAATTCGATTTTTATCAATTTTCCTTTTATATTTTCGAAGGATATTGACTTTTTGATGATTTTTGGCAAAGGAAAAAATACCTACATTGTAGGTATATGTTATTGTAATACTTGCATATTTTTGTTCTACATGATAATGCATTCATTCTTTCTACATAAAAAACTAAAAACCATAACTAAAATTTCACGAAACGTAATTGATATTTTGTTGAAATAATCATAAACAACGAGGGATTGAAAGGGACATGTCCCTTTTAACCCCTCAGTTACTATTCCTTTCAACCCCATACCCATCTAGCGAAATTAAAAATGTATTCATGCACGATAGTATTTTAGCAAACAAAATATACTGGTATTCCCATAAACTGCATACTTTACAGTGCTAAATAACATAAATATTATAATGCTAAACACAATATTAATTTTTTAGAGAAAAAAAAAGAAAAGCAAAAGCAAAATTTACTTTTTTATATCTAAAACAGGTTTCGCTTTCGCCACCTACAACGCTACAATTGCTGACGTTAGTTATAAGGATTATTAAGACAGAACAAGTATCGCCATCGATTGAGCTAATATTGAAAATTTCCACATTTTATTCCTGAAATTTTGAGTGTCCCTTTCATCCCCAGTCTCCCCATTGTGTTGAATAGCGATCGGAACTGACTTCATTAGTATTTGCACAAGGTAATTTTGTGAGGAATGTTCTGTCACATTAAACGCAGGGACGTGCACAGATATTGAGAAATTCAGCACAGATATGGGATGGCCCCCCTTCAGATAACGTTTATGGGCCCTGCATGCCGTGTATATGCATATATTTAATATAAAATTGGCCTCTCACGGGAGTTTTTCGACTTAAGTCCTGGCACAATTATACCCCTTGTTCACCCCCCCCCTTCCAATCACAATTTTATTCAGTGTGACTGTTAAATTTTTATTTGTGCCTCTAACTGTAAATGCCTATAACTAAAGTTCAATTAGGTAGACTTTCTTAAAAATTTATCGCAGATAACTTCTTCAAATCATGCATGAATTTTAAAATTACATCAGTTAATAATAAATATTTTTTTTTTTTCCTCGAAAAGAAAATAATTAAAAATATAGTTACTGAAACATTCAAAAAATCATTAAAAAAAAATATTGGTACTTTATTTGGCGTAGATGATAAATAGCCAAATATTATTTCCATTGCCATCATTCATATTTCATTCATTTCATTTAAAATATAAACATTTCACTCATTTCATTTTCTAAAAAAACATAACTTTAATTTAAAATACATATATTACATTTATTTATACAAAAAGTTTTTTTAATGAGAAATAATGCCATAAACTAAACTATTTTATTTCAGCATCAAAACATTGTTTCTAATTTACACAAGCAAAAATTTAAACTGCTATTGTCAAGAAAGTAAAAATACTATTGGCGAGATTTGTATCCATCTAACATAAAAGTACCAAAATATTTTCTATTCTATCTTCTATAGTACATTCGAAATTTTAGTTAGTTTGGGAGAAACAGGTTAGTTATACAAGAATGTGAAGTTACAATTATCTATCTTTAATACATTTTATAAAAGGTGTACCTAAATTTGTAAAAGAAAAAAAATGTATTTTGAGAGAAAACGAAAAAAAGATCTACATGGAATGTGCGCGAACGAACTTAAAGGCTCTGTTTAGGAGTTAATACATTTCAAAATTATACAAATTGTTGTTTTCGAAATTGCCTGATTTTATTTTATTTTTTAAGCACAAAATTAAAAATTCAGAAATTTGAAGTATTTTGTGTCATCTCTGCTTTTAAATAATGCAATTATTTAAAACTTCTTGACATTTACTGTCATATAAATAGAGCATGTAATTCTAGCATGCATACCAAATATAAAATATATTAATAAATACGTAGCAGTTTTTAATTTTATACCTGTAATATAGAACTTTTGTATCGATGTTTTTTAATTAATATAATACAGGGTGTCTACAAAGTCTTATTAAAATTTCAAGCTTTTATTACATACTGAAAGAACAGATACATATATGGAAAGTAGTACAGTATTAGGAGTACATAGTGCCAGGTGGGGTAAAATAGGTAGGTTTTAAAAATAAATTTATAAAATATACAAATTATAATTTTCTGCAGTTTGTTTTGCCAAATTAGTGTGTTATCATTTTTCAGTGAATAACAAAATATTTGTTGCTATATTACTATACTTGGTAGCAATTTTAAAATTTATTCTGATATGAATTGCAGTAGATTAATTTTAACAGAATTATTCTAATTTGTAAATAAACAACTGATATGAATTGGTTGTAATCATCAGAAAAACTTTCGATTTAAAGTAAATAAAAACTTATTTTCAGCCTAGTTATTCATTGTATGGCATAAAACACTTATTCAGGATTAAATTTCTACATTTTTTATTAAAAAATAATGTGAAATTAATATTTTAGAGCAAAAAAAAAAAAAAAAAAAAAAAAACATGTGGGATAAAATAGTTATACTGTTAAACTTAGTAAACAAATAGAATTTTTTTTTAACTTTTTTTGATAATTTTATAAATTATTTTGTAACATTTGACATTAAAATAATATAGTGCTCTTAAACTATTTAATTTAATAAGTTTATTAATGTTAATTCAATTCGATAATTCAATAAGTAAAAATAAAACATGGAACTTTAAGCTTTATGCTTACTTTCTATCAATTGTTATAAGAGAAATTTTAAAAAGTAAAAAAAAAAAGAGAGAGAGAAATAGAAGCCCGAAATAATGACTAAAACATGGTTAAAAGTCTTACCAACAAAGTTATTGATTTATTTAGAAGAGGTTTTGTTTCTTTAGAAGAGGAAATTTTATGTCTAATTGAAATAGTAATAGTTGTAGACAAACTATCAGAAATAGATTTTAGGTCAGAGTTCTTGAACAAGACAGCAAATTAGACATTTCTAGTGATCACAATAATCGGGAATACATAGTTAAGTTCGCAAAAGAGAATGGGTGTCCTTATTTCGTTTCCTGAGGAAGATGACATGTTGGATGTATCAGAAAATGCAGCTCTGTCCTTTCTCATCCACTAATGAACCATAATCCAGACTATTAGCCTCCGAAATGCTATTTCTTTCTCCCAGCTTATTTTGTCTCCAATAAATAACGTTACCTTGTGTACGCTAGCCGTAAAACAAAAGCCGATGTTTCATTGTGCGATTAATTACTCTACAGCATTTTTTAAAACTTCTAGGCATCGCACATTTTCAATGTTTATACCGTCGTATTGGGGGAAAAAAGTACTTTTTAATGCAATTTGTTTGAAAACTGCATCTTCATTTGTTTTTGAAATATTGATTTTTTTGTAGTTTTTAGCGACATTTGTTTCATTTTGGCAACTCAAGTTCTCCATTTCTGTAGAAAGTAGAGAAAAAATTGTCGAAAAATAGCAATTATATCTTTTTGTTGCCATTTTCTCATAAAAATTGAACAAAAAAAAAATTAATTAAAATACGTGTTATTATGAGAAAAATATAAATGAAGGATTTATGATAGAACATGGAGCTATTAAAAACTATATTTAATTTTAAGTATCTATATTAATGCAAATGACGTCATTTTACATAAAATAAAAGCGTCTGCTTTAAGTCATAAAATTGAAATATGTTTTGCAATAGAGTCCCGATTATCCGAGTCCCGATTATCCGAGTCCCGATTATCCGAGTCCCGATTATTCGAGTCCCGCTTAACCGAATGATTTCCTTCTGATGGACTGGTGGCTTCTATTATTATGAAACAGCCATTATAAATGAAGCGTTAGGTGAAGATGAAAGAGCAGCCGTAAAAAGTTAGAACTCTGATTTTCTGGTCAGAATGGGACCAGAAGAAAATGTCCACCAGAAGAAAATGAAGTAATGGAAATGCCGGGGGCGACACTAAATTCTGAAAAAGCAGAATTCCTGTTCTCTAGTTTATCCACTTAAATCTGTTGTTTAATAATTTCAGAATTTTAAAGAATACTTTTAATCAGATTCGTGTGCAATTATTTATTTAATTAAAGAAATAAAAAGCTTTAAATAAATATACTTATTTTACCCAAGGCCTGTGGTAAAATAGTTAATTGACAATGTGTTTTAAAATAACATTATCAGTAATAATTTTCAATTTTAATGTTGAAATTGTCCTTGAAATGTTGAGAGCTATGTTCATTTGCACGTTCTATGTAATTTCTTTTTTGCAGATTAAAGTACTATATTTTGGTTAAACTAAGTAGGAATTTTAAGAAATGCTCTTTTTATAACTATTTTACCCCACCAGTCCCTAATGAAGTTTTTTTTTTCCCTATCAATTAATAAACCTCTATATGTGCACCTTTAGTTGCACGAAGCACATGAAGGCAATAATAATCGTCGACGTTGCAAAAAAAAAAAAAAATATATATATATATATATATTTTACTATTTATTTATTTTTTTTTTTATTTTTTTATTTATTTATTTATTTTGTTTAAATTTAGAAATGTATGGTTTAACGAGATTAACTTTTAACCGTTAACTATTATACATTTTCCATATTCTAACGGTGTTGATCCCCTTAAACCGTATATATATCTTTGCTGCACGTGTAAATTTTTTTTAGGATCTTTCAAATATTGTCTAGGGGGTAAGTTTAATTTATTTTTACAAGTATATTCAAATAATTTTCTTATATGTCAATCTATGTAGTTCTTATTTTATATTGTTTTTATACTTCTTGGTTTACGGTCGATTGGGTGCATAAAATAATTTAATTTTCAGCTTATAGCTTGATTATTTCACAATCGACTGTGTATTGCTTATATTTGTATTTCATGTACCCCTGATGAAGTGAAATACATTATAAGCTTCCTTCTACATTCATCCAACTGATCTTTTATTTGCTTTTTCATACGTTCAACTTTATTTAGCTCAATTTTTGCACCTTTTGTCTACAAATGGTAATTGCATCAAATTTGGTAAATTTTCATGTGTTTAAATGGTTAAATTGTACAAAAAGTTTATATATATATATATATATATATATATATACACTCTGGAAATTTATTTTTCCTCTTTGATGATAATAAATGGATTTCTTTTTATTACAATCATTTAAATAAGCCCAAGCATCCTCTATTGTAACAGCATTTTCCCCGGATAAATACTTCTCATAAAGAATTCTGCATCGTGTTCTATGTTCGGCGATATATAATGGAGAAAGACGATGTGTGATTGTGTTCTTTGGCCTTTTTAATATTCAAATTAATATTAATGATTTTGTTAACAGTTGACACTGAGAATTCTAACGATTTAGCTTTAGCAACGATCCTTTGACTTTGAGGATGTTTTTTTACCATAAAAGATCTCACCTTTGCAATATTCAGGTAATTACTTTTTGTTCTTGGAAGCATATTTGGAATACTTTTTCCACTTGAAGCCAGACATTCACATTCACTTTTTTTTTTCCTGTCTTATTGACAATATTACCTACTGTGTCTTTAGGTATAGAAAAAACACGCCTTTCACAGCGTTTTTTAATAACCGAATACGAATAATTCTCTTGGGAAAGTGCAGAAATATACAGCCTTCCATCCACTGGTTCTTTAAAAGCTCCATTTTCCATGTAAACAAAATTTTCAGTTGCCAGACCATAATTTATACGTTCAAAAACTTATTATCTGCAAAAAATAATTTCTCTATGCAGACGATTTTTTTTATATATACCATTTGGGAAAATGGTTATTGTCCTCGGTCAGGGTAGGAAATCAAAAACATATCTGAAGCGTTTTATTAGATGAATCCCGCATTTTATTCGTTTTCTGATTGGTCTATACAGTAATCTGTATTTTCCCTTTACTTTCAACAGAGATGGATACTTCTGTTGCCACGATGACAAAAAAATAACAAAAATTACAAAAAAAAATTAATAATTCAGAAACAAATTGAGATACAGCTTTCAAACAAATTTCAATTAAAAATGCATTTTTTTCTCTATACGACGATATAAAAAGTAATATTGTGGGATGTTTAGAAGTTTAAAAATGAAATTTCATTTAAAATTGGTCCAGGAATATTAATGTTTAATCCATGGCGTACGTAATGTATGACCAGTTCCGTAGAAGTTTAAAAATTTACAGTACCGAAAACTGTAAAACTGAAATTTCTTTTAAAATTTGTTCATGATGAGTCCAGGAAGGGCACACGACATTTCGGTCCCGAGACATTTCGGTCCCTGGCCACTTCGGTCCCAAGACATTTCGGTCCCAAGACATTTCGGTCCCAAGACATTTCGGTCCCGAGACATTTCTGTCCCTGGCTATTTCGGTCCCGAGTTATTTCGGTCTCTAGCCATTTCGGTCCCTTGCCATATCGGTCCCTTCTCCAGCAAGCTGAAATTTTGTGCACTTGAAATAGGTGACATCATTTTATAGGGACATTGTAGAGTTTTTTAAATGAAGGTCTTTAAATTTTAGTAACAGCCCACACAAATTTCGTATATTCATTTTAAAAAGCAGGGGGGTAGGGGATTGACATTTTCTATATTTTAGTGTAACATAAGTATAAGGTCCTGATAAATTAAAGCATTTATAACTCGATCTATAATTATCGCAAAACACTCATATTTTGTATGGTAAACGTAATCCTAATAAAAGGAAATACATTATCAGATTTTTAACTGAACCCCCTAAATTTTAGTGTAACCCGAATATAAGGACTCAAAAACGCAAAAAAATAACACACATCAAAATTGTCACAGCCCCCACAAATTTCCTATGATAATCGTAATCGTTTTAAAAAGCAGGGGGGGGGGGGCTCTGTTGACTTTCCCTATATTTTAGCGTATCATAAGTGTAAGGTCCTGATAAATTAAAACATTTATAACTCGATCTATAATTGTCGCAAAACACTCATATTTTGTACGGTAAACGTAATCTTTATAAAAGGAGGGACATTATCGGATTTTTTAACTGAACGCCCTAAAGTTTAGCGTAACCCGACTATAAGGGCACGAATACGCAAACACTTATAGCACAGATCAGAATTGTCGCAGCACACACAAACTTCCTATGATAATCGTAATCGTTATAAAAAAAAAAGCATGGGCGGGGGGGGGGGGGGGGGGATTTACTTTTTCTATATTTTAGAGTATCATAAGTATAAGGTCCTGATAAATTAAAACATTTATAACTCGATCTATAATTATCGCAAAACACTCATATTTTGTACGGTAAATGTAATCTTCATAAAAAGAGGGACATTATCGGATTTTTAACTGAACCCCCTAAATCTTAGTGTAACCCGAATACAAGGACTCGAAAACGCAAAAAATTATAACACAGATCAAAATTAAAATTGTCACAGCCCATACAAATTTCCTATGATAATCGTAATCGTTTTAAAAAGCAGGGGGGGGGGTGCTCTGTTGACTTTTTCTATATTTTAGTGTATCATAAGTATAAGTTCCTGATCAATTAAAACATTTGTAACTCGATCTATAATTATCGCAAAACACTCATATTTTGTAATATTTTTCTTGCTCTTTAATTATAATTAATTAATATCTTGCTTTTTGCGAATTGTAAACTATAACTGTGCTTAAAAAAAATTAAAATCTGCATCTGGGAAATAATGTCACCTAACACTGTTAAAAATTATATTTATGTTTTGTATAATGTTGCATTATTGTTATTGTTATTATTATTATGTTTAATTAATTAATTATTACTTAGACTTTATGCTTTTGACTGATTTTTCAAAAAATTTCTACTTTATTTTTTGAAAATAATAAATCAAAAATTTTCAGTAAAAACTTTAAGTGATGAATAATTGCTATTAATTAATTCTCAAAACAGTTAATAATTTTAGTATACAAATTAAATTAATATTTTATTAAATATATATTTTTTATTTTAATGTATCCTTAATTTATTAAATTAATAACATTATTAATATACATTAAAATTTTTACTTTAAAATAAACTCAATACATAATACATTTTATATTCCTTTTATCATTATATTTTATAATAGTTATAAACTGAAATTTATCCTTTACCTGTTTATTTTTATATTTAAAGTTACTGAAATGTAAAACTATTAATAAAAGTAATAACTAGGGGGCTCTGCCCCCTGCAAGCTACGCTCGCCAACCCCCGTTCAGACACCGCAGAATCTAAAAACATGCTAATCTGATGGGTTTTAAAAATATAAGAGAAGATTGAATGATACTGAAAAAACTGTGCAGATCTCACTGTAAATGGGTTTCCATTCAATTCCCTTTGATTGCAAAAATGTAAGGGTGAATCAGTTGCTGTTAAGACATCCAATGGTTATTTTCGTTTTTGATTAAAGAGGATCAAACATTTGAAAAGTAGCTAAAATAAAATGAATTAAGTATACAGAGTCTTTGTCTCCCGGTATTTTAAAACAATCTCTATAACAATAGCCTAAGTCATGTGACTGTCATCAACAGTTTCGGGCAGGAAACTTCGCTTTTTATACTCTAGGTGCCATTTTGGTACTTTAATGTTAGCCATGCGCAGGTGATAAGTCGCCAAATATTATTTTATTGCCATCATTTCATCTATATTATAATAGTTCAAGTCATCAACTGTCATAAACAAATACGGTCTGATCCCTTCGCCTTTCATATGAAACTTTGGCACCGATGTCATATACGATATTGGCGCGATTTTTTTCCGACGCCAATTTGGGGAACGCATCAACAGCATAAACAACAACATCCGGCTTACCATATCAAGCAAAATAACAATACTTTGGCGCCAGTTAAGTGCCCGTTGCGTATATGACATTGGCGTCAGAAAAAAAAAATCGCGCCAATATGGGTCCGTATATAATATCTGTGCCAAAAGTTTTCCATTTTGATTAAAAAATCAATTTTATTTTCGAATAAAACTACATAAAAGTTGTCATGGTCGCAAAGAATTCTTGGTACTGTTACGCTAGCCGGGTGCAAATCTCGCCAATAGCTTTTTTTCAAATTGACAGTTAGCATTTTTTTTTTTTCAAGTGGTAAATTAAAACATTGATTTGAAGTTGAAATTAAATGTCATGGTTTGATGCATTATTGGAAAGAGTTCCATATTGTGTGCTGGTTGGCGCGATTGGCGAATGAATCCAAAATGGCGCCAAAAAGCCATTTTATCGTCTTATAAAATTTTTCACGATGTCGGAAAAACATGGTCTTTAAATATTTGTAAACATACATATATATTTAATAAATGTTATATATGTCACATGTTAAAAAAAGTACGATGTTTATAAAGACAGTTTTATATATATTACGTATAGAGATATACCTTATACATACATAGTATATATACACCTATAAATAAATATTATGTACTTATATTTTATGTATTTATTATATGTATTATACATGTGAAATTAAAACAAAAGTTATATATTTTTCCGAAAAATATAGGCTAAATGCAAAAAAAAATACGCAAAAAACATATGAATAAAGTCCATTCCAGAAAAAAGCAACCCCAAAGGCTGAAGATCGCAATCACATCGATTCATTTAATGCCAAAAAAGCTCGCCAAAAAAACCCTCACACAATATGGAACTCTTCCCGCATTATTTGACATTTGGCCAGATGTCACAACCGCAGGTTTGGCGTGATTTTTTTTTCTTTTTTACAAAAATTTGACGAAAACCTCGCTTTCGAATACCAGTTACATATGCATTTTGTGTATTACTTAGTTATCCCGTCGACCAAAAATCTATCACCAAACTATACGATTAAATGTCAATAATGGTTGATCGTAAATGTCACATTCACTTGACTTTAAGTAAGTTACACATGTTTACGTCATCAAGTGATTTTCATTTCGACGTTTTATTTGTATATTTATTAATGTTATACTAATTTATTTGTTCTTTCGTTATTTAAAATAAAAATTATGTCGATTTGTATAATTTGGCGATTTATATAATTTGGCGAAATTGGTCGACGGAATAACTTAGTACCGTATCATAATATTAAAATATTTATTTGCTTAAAAGACGTTATAAAACACATTAAAAGTAAATTAAAAATCTATATTACAAATATATTTTATCTATATTTACAAAATATAGATTTTTAATTTAATTTTAATGTGTTTTTATAACGTCTTTTAAGCAAATAAATATTTTAATATTATGATGTGATTAGTAATGGACGTAATTTTGATTTACTACTCGCACTTATTTACGTAAGTAGCACCGTATTTTTTAATTATTTTCTATTATTTTCAAAAGGAAATAACAAAAAAAAAAATAATTAATAAGTATAGAACAAAATAATTTATATAATTTTAAAAAAGAAGTAAAAATAAATAAACATTTATTATTAAATAAACAACAATAGCCGGGTTACCATGTCAATCAAAATAATGCCATTTTGGCTCCAATCAGAATCTTTCGATTTGGCGAAAGATTGTTAAAGTAAATTGAATTATAAATAAAAATAGCACGATACATTTCTTAGCATATATTTAAGGTAGGCCAAACTGGTCGCCAAATTAATTTAAAATAACCTTTTCTGAAATTTGAAAAAAAAATATCTGTTCTTATTAAAATTTGAGTTGCCATCATTAGAAAAATGTACTTAAAATTAGGAAAAAATTAATATTTCGAAAACTAATTCGAATTTAAAAATTCTAATACCAGTTTTGAGATCTGCAGATCAATACGGATTTTTGGTGTTAATTTCATCGCAAAGTATTCCATATTTTAGGAGAAATAGCCGTGAAACTGAATTAGTCGTTTAATCAGTCGTTTCAAAGAATCGTTTCATAAATTCGTTTCATTAGGATTTTATATATATATAGGGTAGATAAAACTAAAATAATTTTTTTTTTTCTGTGAAAGTGGGAGGAAAAGGGTAATATAAAAAATAAATAAATAAACGACAAATACAAAAAAGCTTAGCTTTCTCAGTTAAAATTTGCAAATAAAATTAATTAAAATAATAGTTACATTATTACATAAAATTAAAAATAATAATCTTATTACAAAGAAATAGGCTCAAATTCAATAAAATTAGCTCACAAAAATCGTCTTCAAAGGGTGAGAAGTCTTAAAAAATTGCAAGCAATAATTATTTTTAAAAAAAAAATGAAGTGGTGGGTGGAGTTTTCTGAAAACAAAATATTTTTCATAGCACGCCTAGTTACATAAAATCATTATTGTTTTCCCAATGTTTATAATGGTAAAGTAACTTATTAAAACAAATTTATAAGATGCAACTTTGTATTTTAAAAATAATAAGAAAAATTAAATTTGTGCTTGAATAAATATATCTCATTTCTGAATTATTAAAGCAGAGGGTGTAGAGGGGTGATTTGAGGAAATATTTACATATAATAGCTTATAAGTGTCTAATTGAATTATTGAAGACATTTATGATTAATCTAATTGGAAGAAGGAAAATAAATAAGCACATTTTTAATTATTTAATTGATGATAATTTAAACGTTCTAAAAAATGTATGAAAACAACCAAAAAACATTTATGGCAGTTTATAGTATATATAAAATTCCTAATAATAATCCTTCTATATATAAAAAAAAGTTTTGATTTGGAAATGGACCAATGAAAATCTGCGTAGATCATCCGGGTATACTCCTACTAGATCGGCATCCATATTTTTTATGACCGGGGGTCTTTCTTCGTTATTATTAAGAAAACTGTTTCATACAAAAATATGAAAATCGGTGGTATTATAGAGACGTGTTGGATAAACACGCTGATGCAGACAGTTTTTAAATCGAATAATTATTTTAAGAGATATTTAATGTTAAAGATGGTCAAAATCGTTTCATCAAAAAAGTTTTATAGGAGAAAAACTATACATAGGAACTTAAAAATTTTTAGATCATTTTATACATTGGAAGTTCCAGATGTGCAGACTGCAATTATCTTTTTAATTTGACTCATTTTTTGAGGATTTATTTCCGTTTAAAATTCAAATTTTCAGCATTTCGAGAGATATTTTTTACACGAGCTGTTAATTCCCAAATTGGCTCAACCGAGCCCAGCAATCTGATTGGCTAAAACTGATATTTATATAGTAGAAAATTATGTTTATTTTCTTATGAAGTAGTGTAATGTAAAATAGAATGCAATTATAATGACTTAAATTGATTTATTTTGTTAAATTCAATCAAAATCACAGTAAAGTAATCCAAAATATTAATATTAACGAAGAATCAGATTGCTGAGATCGGATGAGCCAATTTGGGAATTAACGGCTCGTATTTTTTACACATTTTAGAAAAGGGCAATTATTTTAAACTGTTGCCAATTTTAAAAACAGCGCAAAGAATAATATTTCCTTCAAATAAAAAATTTATTTACACGTGGCTATTATAAACATAAAAAAACTTTCAATTTAGAATTAAGTGATTACGTGTTAAAAATCGGGAAAATATTGAAAATTACATCATAATAACTACAGTTACACGTGAATTTTAAAAGGGAAAGAAAATTTTTAAATATTAAGTTCATTATTATGCGTTAAAAGTCACAAATGAAGGAAATTACGTCATATTTAAAAAGGTCAAATAAATAAAAGTTTTTAAAATATATATATTCTAATAACACACTCAAAATATATATTAAACATTTAATTGCTAAAAATGGCGTCAAATGTTAATAAAATACATTAAAAGATCTTAATAATTTGACATGTTTCGATTGAATTTACTCAATCATCATCAGAAAAACAAATAAACACTAAGATGGAAAATGACAATAAACTATTACAAATGAAATTTTAAAATAAATAAATAAAAATCACGCGCGTAATATTTTAACATGTTTCACGTTGCCCTATTTTATTTTCAAATTATCTAACAATTCAATCCAAATATTTGGGATTTGACATGACAAGGAATCATTGCAGACCATTGAGTTTCTGACGTAAATTTCAATAGATTCTCTAATAAAAAGTTGCAAATAAAAATCTGACCTATAAATTAATCTACTTTCATTAAACAATATATTTATGTTTTCTATTTTATTTAACCTAGATAATGCGGTTTTACCTCTATTAAATTTTATGTCTGCAATGTGTTCTTTACACTTTGAATTTTCTCTGAGACATGCCAATATAATAATTTCTATAACCACCTTCTGAGATGTAAAGAACACATTGCAGACATAAAATTTAATAGAGGTAAAACCGCATTATCTAGGCTAAATAAAATAGAAAACATAAATATTTTGTTTAATGAAAGTAGATTAATTTATAGGTCAGACTTTTATTTGCAACTTTTTATTAGAGAATCTATTGAAATTTACGTCAGAAACTCAATGGTCTGCAATGATTCCTTGTCATTTCAAATCCTAAATATTTGGATTGAATTGTTAGATAATTTGAAAATAAAATAGGGCAACGTCAAACATGTTAAAATATTACGCGCGTGATTTTTATTTATTTATTTTAAAATTTCATTTGTAATAGTTTATTGTCATTTTCCATCTTAGTGTTTATTTGTTTTTCTGATGATGATTGAGTAAATTCAATCGAAACATGTCAAGTTATTAAGATCTTTTAATGTATTTCATTAACATTTGACGTAAATTTCAATAGATTCTCTAATAAAAAGTTGCAAATAAAAATCTGACCTATAAATTAATCTACTTTCATTAAACAAAATATTTATGTTTTCTATTTTATTTAGCCTAGATAATGCGGTTTTACCTCTATTAAATTTTATGTCTGCAATGTGTTCTTTACATCTCACTTTGAATTTTCTCTGAGTCATGCCAATATAATAATTTCTATAACCACCTTCTGAGATGTAAAGAACACATTGCAGACATAAAATTTAATAGAGGTAAAACCGCATTATCTAGGCTAAACAAAATAGAAAACATAAATATTTTGTTTAATGAAAGTAAATTAATTTATAGGTCAGATTTTTATTTGCAACTTTTTATTAGAGAATCTATTGAAATTTGCGTCAGAAACTCAATGGTCTGCAATGATTCCTTGTCATTTCAAATCCCAAATATTTGGATTGATTTGTTAGATAATTTGAAAATAAAATGGGGTAACGTGAAACATGTTAAAATATTACGCGCGTGATTTTTATTTATTTATTTTAAAATTTCATTTGTAATAGTTTATTGTCATTTTCCATCTTAGTGTTTATTTGTTTTTCTGATGATGATTGAGTAAATTCAATCGAAACATGTCAAATTATTAAGAACTTTTAATGTATTTTATTAGCATTTGACGTCTGTTTTAGCAATTAAATGTTTAATATATATTTTGAGTGTGTTTTTAGAATATATATTTTTGAAATATTTTTAATGGACGTATAAGAGGACTTCTGTTTATAATTTAATAAATAAAAGTTGGCAAAACACTTTAAATTAAAAAATATATTTGCACGAGACGTTGATTTCATATTTTGAGATAATCTTTTCAACTATTATCGTGAATTCTAAGACAGCGCAAATAATATTTCCTTTCTAACAACAAAAGAATTTTCATGTGAATATTAAAAAGAGAAAGGACACTTTGGTGAAAATTACGTCAGATTTAAAACAACACATTTAAAAGAACTTTCTCATAGCGGTGTTAAAAATTACCGAGAGACAAAGGCTCTGTGTACTTAATTCATTTTACATTAGCTTACTTTCAAATTTTTAACTAATTTTTAACACTTTCCAATAAAGTTGAAAAGTGTTATTGATTTCGGTTTGTCTGTTCGCGCTCTAACTCTGTAAATATTCTCGGATCGCACTGAAATTTTTGGTTATTGACGTTTAGCCTAGCACGAACCCTATTTCAAATTAAGTTTGTAGCATGTTTAGTTCATTTACGGGGACAGTCAAAAGTATTTCGTTACATTACGGCCAATGGGAAAAAATCATTTCAAAATGAATTTTAAAGATATTACACCCTTTCAAACATAATAAAAAAATATATGCATTTACGAAGTGCACTAAAATATGCAGAATATTCTGTAGCATATGCGGTGCAACGAATAGTTACTATTCATTTACAGGGCTACACAAAAGAATTCCATTACAAATGGTATAGGGGGAAATTGTTTGCGGCGTATTTTAATTATACAAATTCATTTATAATAAAATTGATATACGTCGGTGAGACTTACTTAAGTTATTTCATGTGTAATACGAAGTACATAGCATTTACAGGAACATACAAAACATTTCAGACAAGTATTTTCTATCCGAAATCCTGTATATTAGCGGCGATGGTAGGGAATGCATTTTTAATTATGATATGCGCTTTTAAGTTTCACTATATTTATGCATACTATATGGTGAGTGTAAATGTTATAGTTGATATACAGGGCTACGCAAAAGAATTCGTAAAGGTTACTGAGTATGACCGTAAATTGCTCAAAGGTGGGTTTAAAATGTGTTATGCTGAACTGCATGTAGTTTTCTATGAAATGTTTGTAGAATATAGATAAAATGATATACAGGGCCATGCAAAGAATTGGATACATGGCCGCCTATAGATGATAAATTCTGGAAATGCGATTTCAGTAGTTTTAAGAGTGATTTAGTTTGAATTAAAGTTTAGCTAAATAGTGGCGTGTAATAAAGGTACTAGGTAAACAACAGGGATGTACAAAAGTATTGAAGTATGTTTCCATCTATTAGTCTAAATTGCTGAAAGAGAAATTTCAACCTGTTATGCGTTTTCTTGATAAATTAATTTTTTTATTACAGTATATATATATCAGCCTACAGATCAAATATACGGCTGTTCGGAAGAATTGGAATAAATATTTGGCTATGGATGGTAACTGCTGAAATCAGTTTTTTAAATGTTTAGTTAGTTATCTTATTTACATTATTTTCCTAAATAACGAAGTTTTGTTAAAACTTTCAAGGAGTGTTGGAAAGTGTTTCATAATCTATGCCGTACGCATGATTTTTTTTCTTGTTTTTAATCAAAGACGAAAACAGCCATTATATCTCTTAGCAGCGGCTGATTTCGTCTTAAAAATCTCCAATCAAAGGAAAATGAATGAAAACCCGTTTACAGGGAGACCGTCGCTGTTTTTTTTAAAATTATAATTCAAACTTTTTAAGGCCGATGGAATTAGCATGCTTTTAGAATTTCGGGTGTCTGAACGGGGGTTGGCGAGCGTAGCTCGTAGGGGGCAGAGCCTCCTAGTAATAATAAATAATAAAACTTAAAAAATCCATTCGGTTAAATAATTATAGCAAAAAAAAAAGACAATGTCCCCTGTAAAATTATATCACATTGTTCAATCAAACAAATTTTCAGCTCGCTGTGATTTCGTAATCACGAGTTATAAAAGTT
Organism: Maratus speciosus; assembly: GCA_963932465.1. Taxonomy (NCBI): domain Eukaryota; kingdom Metazoa; phylum Arthropoda; class Arachnida; order Araneae; family Salticidae; genus Maratus; species Maratus speciosus. The sequence goes on along the minus strand of OZ010786.1, from coordinate 103,915,580 downwards.
TAAATTTATCGGACTGTTATATTCAGCTTTAGATAAAACTTGAGGGGGGGGGATACATTTTTTTTAAAGGGCCCAAATAATGTTGAAATTACAGCGTTTGGCGGGCCAACGACAATTAGAATCCGAGTTATAAGGTGATGAGCACCGAAATGGCAAGGGACCGAAATGGTCAAGGATCGAAATGGCCAAGGACCGAAATGGTCAGGGACTGAAATGGCCAGAGACCGAAATGTCTCGGGACCGAAATGTCTCGGGACCGAAATGGCGGGACCGAAACGTCCTGCTTCCGTCCAGGAATGTTAATGTTTAATCCATGGCGCACGTAATGTATTATCAACTCTGTGCGATTTTTTATGTCTTAAATTTTAGTCTTTGAAAAAATCATTTTCCAAATGGTCGTTATAATTTATTAAATTGCTTTTTTTTTTTTTTTTTTTTTTTTTTTTTTTTTTTTTTAATTAAAACAAACTTGTTGAAAAAATGTCAGAACAGCCTCTGAAGAGAAACTTTTTCTCTGCTCCCATGGCAACGAAGGACGCGCGATGCGCGCGCATCCTACCTTAGAATGGGACTTCGTTTTTGTTGTGGCTGGAACGATACGAAGCGATGTTGTGATTTTAAAAAGCATGATCGCTGTAATTTTTTACAGTTTGTTGATGAGGCTAAGCCTCCCTTATTTCGAAAAACCAGATCAAGTGTTTGATAATTCTTACTGTATATATGTATAGAACATGCATCTGTAAATATTCATTAAATATTTAAAGAAAAGAATCCAGAAAGCACCTCCTTCATTGATTTTGTGTTCGACTGTCTTTGAAATTTTCTTCATGGTGCATTATGCCGGGAAAGAAAGAAAAAAAAAGTATGTGTTGCCTTTTTAATGTCTTCAAAACACAAATAAGGATATAGAGGACAGCAGGTGATAAGAAGACAGCAAAGGTAAGATAAGTTTTTCATATTTTATTTCGAAATGTCGGATTTAGAAAAGTTGAAAAACAACCGTACAGTTTTGAGAACAGCAGTAACAAAGCTGATTAATAATATAGAAAATGTTATGAAGGATAGTCTAATAGATTTTGATAATTTAGAAGAATTATTTATTCAGTTAGATACTAAAGCAAAATTATTGAAGTCAGTTGACGAGAAAATTGAGCCCCTTTTAGGGTTAGACGACTATGAAACTGAAATCAATTCTGTTTATGATTAATATAAATAAAATATCAGTTTTTTTAACATTTGTAAACGGATAAAATATCAGTTGCAAAATTCCGGGTGAAGAAAAAATTAACCGAAAACAAAAAAATTGTTAATGTTGATTTAAATAACAGTCAAGATTTAAAATCGAATGTGATTAATGATGAAAACTCAGTTGTTATATTGCCAAAACTCAATATACAAAAATTCTATGGCGGCTGTACGCAATTTATTTCATTTTTTAATACCTTTAAAAATACAATTCACGAAAATAAATCGCTTTCGAAAATTGAAAAATTTCATTATTTGAAGAGTTATTTATCTGGAGCTGCGGCTAATGCTATAGAAGGTTTTGAAATATCAGAAGCTAATTATGACGCAGCATTGAAAGTTTTAGAATCGCGTTATGGTCAAAAAGACGTGATAATTAATCATCACCTGAACAAGCTTCTTAATTTATCCCCTGTTTATAAGGCTAACGAAATTCAAAAATTGAAAAAATTGCACAGTGATATAGAAATAAATGTTCGATGTTTGTCCACATTAGGACTCGAACCAGCAAATTATGGCTCCATGCTTATCGCCGTAATTTTAAAATTAATACCGGCAGAATTAGCTTTGGAATATAATAGACAAAATGTAGATAATTTAACACATTCAGATATACATAAATTATTAGATTTTCTGCACACTGAAATAAAAAGCAGAGAACACACATTTTTTTCGAGAATGAAAGCATTTGAAAATAATAAAACAAAAATCAAGAGTCAAACAACAAAATCTGAATTTAAATCTACTTGTGAATTTATGAACATTTCGAATGATAAATCGACTTCAGATAGGCAGCTGGCTCATTGCATTTTTTGCAACGATAGTAAACATTCATCTGATTTGTGTGAGGCTGTTGATGTAAACACTAAAAGAAATTTGTTGAAATCTCAAGGAAGATGTTACCTTTGCTTAGGCAGGAAACACGTTATCAAAAATTGTAACTCTAAAACTAGTTGCAAGAACTGTTCAGGCAGACATAATCAAACGATATGCCTAAAATCTAAATTAATAAAAGAAATAAACACACCCGAATTAAAAGGTAATGAAAATGAAGCTAGTGAAAAAGTAATTTCGGCTATTTCCTCTACAGAAAATAATAAAATTCTTCTACAAACTTGTTGTGTAAAAATAAAATCAAACGGAAAACGATCTCTAATTAGGTTACTTTTAGATTGTGGGAGCATGCGAACCTTTATATCTGAAGAAATAGCAAATAAATTGAAATTTGCAGGCAATAAGAAAAGAAAAATTGTTGGTTTTTACATTTGGAAATAAGAATCCCATTGAAAAAACCTTTGAAGTAGTTAAACTAACTATTGAAAATAAAAATGTACCTAATTCAAAATTAGATATAGAAGCGCTAGTCACCAATCAAATATCAGCTACTGAAATCCCCCCACCTGAAATCAATGATTTGATGAAAAGTAAACAATTTGAAAATTTAAGCCTTGCGGACACACCCACATCCAAAGAACCCATTACATTACTTATTATGACTATTATTATGAGATTGTTACTGGAAATATAAAACATTTGAATAAAAAATTAGTAGCTGTCGACACCATTTTTGGTTGGTGTCTACAGGGAAAAACAACTGACAGCTATACGCCCTTAGTATTTAATGTAATAGTAGAAAAAAATTTTATTTCTGAACAGATTGAAAAATTCTGGAATATCGAATCATCTAGCCTTTTTAATACTAAACAGGATTCAAATTTTTCGGAAAACAACGTTATGAAGCAGTTTGAGTCAGAAATTAAATACAATGATAAGCGATATATAGTTTGATTTCGGTGGAAGCTTGAAAGGGAATGTTTAAATGACAATCGGAAAATTGCAGAATATAGATTTTTTAAACTCAAACAAAGATTGATTAAAAACCCTGAATTATTTTTTGAGTATAAAGAGGTGTTGGCAGATTATTTGAAACAAGGTATTATTGAGTTAGTTACAGATCCTGAAGAAAAACAAAATGTAACTTTTTATTTACCTCATCGAGAAATAATTAGAACTGATAGGACAACGAGCAGATTACGCATAGTTTTCGATGCCTCTGCTCATGACACAGGCTCACTGTCTTTGAATAATTGCCTGCATGTAGGTCCAAATTTGTATCCTGAAATATTTGATGTTTTGTTACGGTTTAGATTTAATCCCATAGCTTTTACAACTGATATAAAACAAGCATTTCTACAAATAATTATAGATGAAAACGATCGTGATGTAACAAGATTTTTATTTTCACAAGATTTGTTTGATAATTCTAAACCCTTTGAAATTTATAGATTCACCAGAGTGTTATTTGGAATTAGTAGCAGTCCCTTTTTATTGGCTGCAACAATTAAACACCACTTGAAAAAATACACCGAACAATATCCAAACACAGTAAAATTTTTAAATGAAAATATCTACGTTGATGACGTTATAGGAAGTCATGAAAATATTGATCAAGCCCTATCCACGAGTTTACAATGTATTGATATATTTGAAAATGCAAGTATGCATTTACACAAATGGCATACGAACTCTTTACCACTTAGTGAACTATGGAAAGAAAATGGCATAACTTCAGAAGTTAATTCTGAAGCTTTTGGAGAACAAAATCTCCCTTGTAAAGTTTTAGGAATCGCTTGGAATAATTCCAAAGATTTACTTTATTTTGATGTTCGAGGTTTAGTTGATTTCGTTTCAAGAAGAATAGACACCAAAAGATTTATTCTACAAGTTTTAGGTAGGATTTTTGATCCACTTGGATTCCTAGGACCATTTACATTAAGACTAAAATGTATAATTCAACAAATTTGGAATTTGGGTCTAGATTGGGATGACACCTTACCCGAAGATTTACGTATACTTTGGAGTAGCTGGTGTAACGAACTCCCTCATTTGAAAAACTTTTCAGTACCCAGATGCTATTTTTCTGACATCACCAATTGGCATGATTATGACCTACAATTACATATTTTTGCCGATTCGAGCATGAAGGCTTATGGTACGGTTGCTTATTTACGTGTAGCAACAACCACCGAAAATGTTCGAACAGTTTTTGTTGCTTCGAAAAACAGGGTTGCTCCACTGAAAGCGCTTACCTTACCAAGGCTCGAATTGATGGCCGCACTGTTGTCGGCCAAGCTAAGTAGTAACATTTTGAAAGCTCTAAAATTGAATGTACCGACTTATTACTGGACGGATTCAAAAATATCCTATTTTTGGATAAAAGGATCCCCTAAAAAGTTTAAACCCTTTGTCAGAAACAGAATTGAAGAGATCCATAAATTGACTTCACCTGATAACTGGTATCATTGTCCTGGTACTACCAATCCAGCTGATATAGTTTCTCGAGGATCAAAAATCTCTAGGATAATCAATGATACAACTTGGTTACAGGGACCAGAATGGCTAAGTTTACCTCCTGAGTGTTGGCCAATATCAGAAAACAAAGAAATCGCTTACTCAGATGAATTAGAATACAAAAAAAATCCTAACGATGTTTTTCAGAGCGAGTGCTTAGTCAAAAAACTCGAAAATCCCATAAACATTTCAAAATATAGTAATTTAGAGAAACCTTTGAGAATTACCGTTTGGGTAAAGAAATTCATTATGAAGCTGAAAAAATCAACTGAAGTGCAAGACGTAGTAACAACCGAAGAATTACACGAAACTGAAAATTTTTTGATACAATCTGAACAAAAACAATTTTATAAGGAAGAAATAGAATCTCTAAAAAATAGTAAATCAGTGGATAAGACGTCATCCTTATCAAATTTGGCTCCCATTGTCCTGTTTACTTGCGGTGTGACTAGAGCCATTCACCTGGAACTCGCGTCTGATATGACAACAAATTCTTTTTTGATGGCATTCAGAAGATTCACAGTTAGACGAGGAAATCCTAAAATTATTTATTCTGACAACGCAAAAACCTTCAAAAAGGCCAAAGATGAACTCGAAATTTTATACAACATACTGACAGACAAAGTATTATTAAATTTTATTACAAAAGAGAGAATTATATGGAAGAATATTATAGAAAGAGCTGCATGGTGGGGAGGCTTCTATGAGCGACTAGTAAAGTCAGTCAAAGACTGTTTGAGAAAAGTAATTGGTAGAGCACTCTTAAGTTATGATGAATTAGCGACTCTGTTGACAGAGGTGGAAGCAGTTTTGAATATGCGACCACTGACGTATGTATATAGCGACAGCGATGAACCAGAACCTCTTACTCCAATGCACTTTTTAAATTTTGGAAAAGAACTTTCATTTCCTATCAATTTTTTTGAAATAATTGAAGATTTTTCAAAGAGATCAACACTCCTGAAAAGAAAAAAATATCAATCTTTACTATTGAAACAATTGTGGACCAAATGGAAAAAACAATATTTGATGGATTTGAAAACAGCCCATTCCTTGAAAAATCCTAATGCCCATACGCCACTGAAGGTGGGCGATTTTGTTTTAATTCAAGATGACGCAAAAAATAAGTTTCTTTGGAAACTTGGTAAGATTCAGACTGCCATTCCTGGAAGAGATGGCAATATTCGTTCATACGAAATAAAAACAGCGAGTGGGATCTTAAAAAGTCCTTCCGGCCAGTGCCGGGAGGAAGAGGTAGCTTTCATAATCCTTATTTAAAAAAAGCCAACTTATATCATGCAAACACACGAAGCTCAATTTAGTGGAAACCGAATATAGGAGATTCAATACTAATTTTTATCAATATAATGAATGAGAATTTCGCGAAATTAGTCAGCTTTATCCAAGCTGCTTTTCTTTAAAGTAACTTATATTTGGCTGCCAAATTCGGCAATTTCTTAAAGTGCCTGTCATTTTAAGACAACATGGTGGATGAGGCTAAGCAGTGAACTTGGTCGAGAACTTAGTAATTGCTGTGCACATGCTCACTCACATCGGAATCGGTTAATATATAGGAGTGCTGTCGCATGCAAAAAATCAGATTTTTCAAAATGTCACACACAATAGAAATTGAAACTGCTATATCTGAGCCATTTTTTAAGGTAAAGACAAACAAAAAATGCTCCTGAATCCTTATATCAAGATCAAATACTTAAGAAAGAAACCTTTTTCAATTTCTAATTTTTTTGCACCTCACTTTAAATATATATATATTTTTTAATTTAATGGCCGCCATTTTGAAACAAGATGGCTGATGAATCTGGCCAGCGAACTTGGTCGAGGTGTTGATGTATACTATCCACATGCCTTCTTACATCGAAATAGGCGAATACGCGTGTTATCGCGTGACAAATACAAGATCGTTTCAAAATGTTAGCCATGCTAGAAATTCAAAGAGCTATAAATCAACCATTTTTTAAGATATCAACAAAAGAACAAATTTTCAGAAACAAAAACTGCTCCGGAATCTTTGTATCAAGACCAAACACATAAAAAAAATCTTTTTCATTTTCCAATTTTTTAATACCTCATTTTGAATTTTAAATTTAATTTTTTTTAAATGGCAACCCTTTTGAAACAAAATGGCGAATGAAGCTGGCCAACGAACTCGGTCGAGACATTGGTATGTACTATGTACAGACCAAGTTACATCCAAATAGGTTCATAAATACGCCTGTTATCGCGTGACAAAAATCAGGTCGTTTTAAAATGTCAGCCACAAGAGAAATTCAAAATGCTATTACTCAGCCATTTTTTTTTAGATATAGACAAAAGAAAAACTGTTCCGGAATCTTTGTATTAAGGTCAAACACATACAAAAAAAATCTTTTTCATTTTCCAATTTTTTGGTATCTCATTTAAATTTTTTTATTTTTTAATTTTTTTAAATGGCCGCCATTTTGAAACAAGATGGCGGATGAAGCTGGCCAACGAACTCGGTCGAGATATTTGTATGTACTATGTACACACCAAGGTACATCCAAGTCGGTTCATAAATACGCCTGTTATTACGTGAGAAAAATCAGGACGTTTCAAAATGTCAGCCACGCTAGAAATTCAAAATGCTATAACTCAGCCATTTCTTAAGATATAGACGAAACAAAAACTGCTCCGAAATCTTTGTATAAAGGTCAAATACATAAGAAAAAAATATTTTTTCAATTTTCAATTTTTGGTACCACATTTCAAATTTAAATTTTTCTTAAAAATTTAAATGGCCGCCATTTTTAAACAATATGGCGGGTGAAGCTGGCCAACGAACCCGGTCGAGACATTGGTATGTACTATGTATAAACGAAGTTACATCCAAATCGGTTCATAAATACGCCTTTTATCGCGTGACAAAATTCAGGACGTTTCAAAATGTCAGCCACGCTAGAAATTCAAAATGCTATAACTCAGCCATTTTTTAAGATATAGACGAAACAAAAACTGCTCCGAAATCTTTGTATAAAGGTCAAATACATAAGAAAAAAATATTTTTCCATTTTAAATTTTTTGGTACCACATTTCAATTTTTACATTTTTTAAAAAATTTTAAATGGCCGCCATTTTGAAACAAAATGGCGGATGAAGCTGGCCAACGAACTCGGTCGAGAGATTGGTATGTACTATGTACACACCGAATTACATCCAAATCGGTTCATAAATACGCCTTTTATCGCGTGACAAAATTCAGGACGTTTCAAAATGTCAGCCACGCTAGAAATTCAAAATGCTATAACTCAGCCATTTTTTAAGATATAGACGAAACAAAAACTGCTCCGGAATCTTTGTATAAAGGTCAAATACATAAGAAAAAAATATTTTTCCATTTTTAATTTTTTGGTACCACATTTCAAGTTTTAAATTTTTTTAAAAAGTTTAAATGGCCGCCATTTTGAAACAAAACGGCGGATGAAGCTGGCCAACGAACTCGGTCGAGACATTGGTATGTACTATGTACACACCGAATTACATCGAAATCGGTTCATAATTACGGGAGTTACAGTGTGACATAGGTCAGATATATATATATATATATATATAGATATATATATATATATATATATATATATATATATATATATATATATATCAATTTTGAACGGAGGGTGGTTTCGGGGTCTGGGGGTCATGATCGATGAAAATATACCAAAATTTTTTGAAATCGCTTTCCTCCGAACGGCTGCAATAGGTAGCTTTTTTGTAAAGAAAGCTACCTAAAAGATCCATACAGCACTTATATCCCTTTGAAATACAAAATGACTAACAAATGACTTTTTATAAACATTCATAAACTTTTATAGACATTTATTTAGTTTGTTTTTTCTGCATTTAGGACTCTAAATATTTTCTTTCTCTTTTTTAATTTTTAGTCTTATTTATATATAGAATCTTTGAATTTTGGTAGTATAAGTAAGTATATGATTTAACTGAAAAAAAAATTGTGTGTGTTATTTAACTGTCATTATTTTTACTGTGTAATTTAAAGTGTTTTATTTAGAATTTATTGATATTTTGAATTTGACTAATTAAGTGATTAATTAGATATTGTTTGGATTCTTACATTTAGTATTTTGTATTCGAATTTTAAAAATTGTATTAGATTACTGAACCACTGATACGAAAAATTGAATTTTTATGATTTTATGATGGAATTTTGATTTGTGAACTCTAACAGTTCAGGTGGGGAGTGTGAAGAGAAACTTTTTCTCTGCTCCCATGGCAACGAAGGACTCGCGATGCGCACGCATCCTACCTTAGAATGCGACTTCGTTTTTGTTGTGGCTGGAACGATACGAAGCGATGTTGTGATTTTAAAAAGCATGATCGCTGTAATTTTTTACAGTTTGTTGATGAGGCTAAGCCTCCCTTATTTCGAAAAACCAGATCAAGTGTTTGATAATTCTTACTGTATATATGTATAGAACCATGCATCTGTAAATATTCATTAAATATTTAAAGAAAAGAATCCAGAAAGCACCTCCTTCATTGATTTTGTGTTCGACTGTCTTTGAAATTTTCTTCTCACTACTTTCCATGCATCTCTCTGTTCATTTGCGTTTGTAATAAAAACAAGAAATTTTAAAGAGATTTTTTGGACACCCTGTACATAGTTCGCAGTTCGCACCAAACTTTGAGATATGTCTGCTTTGACTTTAATCAACAAATTTACTTTTACACAGAGACAACCGTGATATCAGCTATCAAGAAATCATACGAAACGTGACAACTGCTAAAGCAAGAACTGTATAATCCGTTATCAAGGATGCAACGTCAAACTAAAAATAAATCAACTTGATAAAGATGTAATTCAAAGATTTAAATAGAATGCCCTCAGATATTTTCCACTTAATTAACTGCTCTTAAACTTTAAACAGGCGACACTGGACTGTCTTTTTAAACTGAAAGATACTATTTTTAAAACCCTGTCAGTCTGAGGGGGGAAATGCATATAATTCAACGTCTGTCTTCCGAAGGGGAAAAAAATTGCTAATACTTTCGATGTTGTTATATTGTAGAATACAAGTATTGCTGTAATGTTTCTACTAAGCTTTATAAATATAATATAAAAACTTATTTTTACATTATTGTATTTCACTCAACCTGGTTTTTGTATGTAAAGATGGGATTTTGCAAGCGATTTTTAAACCTCTTCCTATGATAGAATTATAAAAATTACGTTCACAGGTGTGTTTTCGATGTAAATACTGTTATAATTACCAACAGATTCTCTTACTGGGCGGCCCAGTAGCAGAAAATTCTCCAAGTGTCTGCGACAGATACTTCAGGGACAAAAAATAATCTGCAGGTAAAATATTTTTACAATTGAAGCATTAATTAATCAAACAATCACTTACCTTTAGCGTTTTTAGGCATTTTAATTAATAATAATCTGAAGTTTTTGTATTATTAAGTAATAAAGAGCTAAACATAATGAAGCAAAATAAAGGTTCGATGAAAAAGAATCTGCAAAAGAGAAAAGAAAATCTGCGACGCCCGTCTCCCGTCTCGAACTTTCTGCTACCGGGCGTGGGCGGAAACAAAAAGCTACATGCAAATTAATACAAGTCAAAGGGTTGCAAGCAGTGTTAAGTTTAATCACATTTTCTTTAATCGCAAGCTACATCTAACGACAACAACCGTGTACATAGGTAGAGTTGAGTTGTTGCTGGCTTTGGTATACAGGGTTGAGTTGTAACTTTTCTTTAATCGCAAGCTACATCTAACGACAACAACCGTGTACATAGGTAGAGTTGAGTTGTTGCTTGTTTTGGTATACAGGGTTGAGTTGTAACTTTTCTTTAATCGCAAGCTACATCTAATGACAACAACCGTGTACATAGGTAGAGTTGAGTCGTTGCTTGTTTTGGTATACAGGGTTGAGTTGTAACTCACCACAACAAACATTTTAATATTTTTTTAACTTAGTTATGAATTAATACATTAATGTTAAGGCTTTTTTCCGTTAGCCCGCCACAGACGATAAATCTCCCACTATTCTCTGTAGTGCGTATAATTGTATACGAATTGAAGCAACAATGAATTTAATGATGTGCCCATAAACGATCGCCAAAATAGTCCAAATGGCTGACATAAACTGCAACAACGAAACATTTCAATGGCTAAAAAGTAGAAAATAAATTATAAATAAAAAAAAGTGTGATATTTAAAAAAATACGCTTTTATCAATTATAATGTAGAGTAATTAATGTACGTTGAGAAATCAATTTAGAAATCCTAAAAAGATATTTTAAGTTAATGTTTCCTTCTTTTTCCTTGTTGTTGTTGTTGAAAAGACACAGATCAAAATTTATATATTTTTTAACCCCTTGCCTGTGGGAATATATTTGAAAAAAAAGTGCCAAAAATCGAAATCTTTTTTTCTCTTTAATTTTGTTCTGAACTGCAAAATTACAAAAATCCGACAAATGGCGCAAAACTGCCGAAATTTTCGCAGGAAAATATCGCTATCTACTGAAAAAATGTTAAATTACATATTATGCATTGGACGAACTTAGTTCGGCCTTCACGGAATTGAAACACTGAATTTTTTCTTGCCCGAACTCAAGTCGGGCATTCGAAAATTGGCGCGTTTGCGTTGCCCGAACTTGCGTTGTCCTTAGTTCGGGTATTGCAGGCAATGGGTTGATAAATTCACTTGCTTGCTCAAAAGTAAAGAAAGGCAGTAGATTTTCCATCAACCGAGTTCAGTGCTCACGCCAAATTAATGTAGTGTAACAGACCTTTTTGGAAAACATGGATTGCAATCACAAAGTTAGGCGTGATTTTCAAGATGAAATTTGAATTATTATTAAAAAAGAGTGTTTTAAAAAATGTAAAAAAGTGTTTTAAACTATTTTTACTTTCATACTTATTATTAAATAAATTATTGTTACGTCCTAAATCAAGAACAAAGTATACATGCAGATCTTGAACATATCTGGTTTAAAAAAAAAAAAAAAATACTTCAAAGTTAATGGCAAACGACAATGTGCACCTTCACAGCTAATAACTGAAATTAAACAGGTGGATAAGAGTAATCGCATATCGCACAAAGGGTCATTTAATATTCCTTTCAAAACATTTTATCCTTTAATTAATAAATTCAAATCGTTAATTTATAATTATTAAAACCTTAATCTTTTTCAATAAGAACATAGATGGCAGCGCCATTAAATTTATTTTCAAAATTATTACAATTGAGAGATTTTTTTTAAATCAAATTAAAAATATTCAAGAACTGCTTTCCAGATACTTGTAACAGTATAAGTTTGTATATTTGAAAAGCATATTTAATTACATAATTTAATTTTAGCTCAAAAAAAAAGAAAACCTTAAACTATCAAAAAAAAAAAAAAAAATGCGAAAGTTTTTTTTTATTTAAATCCATCAAACAATGAAATGCAGTCAATTAAAAATTTCGCAATTTCTCAAAAAAAGAATTTTTGAGATAAAAAAAATTAAAATATTTTACAACTTTTGACCTTAAATTAAAAAATATATAGATAAAAATTCTGCACAACTGAATCTATTAGATAACGCAATCTATTTCGGTGGGGGGGGGGGGGGGGGTAATTTTCAAACTCCAACGCCGAGCCGAGTGCCGAAGCGGGATCCTTTTGATTAGCAGGCAGATACGCTACCACGAACTGTCGAATCTGCGCAAAAAAGACTGAAATTAAAGTTCCAATTTGAAACCTAAATCGCAAAAATGGTCGAATGTCATTAAATTAATACATTTAATTAAAATAATAAAAGACGTTTTCAAAATGTTATGATTTGTCATGTGACCGGAGGTATTCAGCTATATAAGTATGCAAATTTTCTAGCCTCTTAACTTATACAGTTTCTGAGAACGAGCTCTGTGACGGACGGACAGAGTAGTGAGACGAATAGGGTTTGTCAGGTGAACGAAACCCTAAAAAGAACGACTCCTACCTTTGAATATTTTTATTAGGTGACGGACGTTACTATATTTAAAAGAAAAAAAAACTATTGCGCAGATTTTCATTGTAACGGAGGATACAAGAAAAGCTTGTAACAGCAGTTTAAATATAATTTTTGAAAAAATTATTATTTTTATTATAATAAAATTTAATTTACATACAAAGGAATTTCCAGAGAAAAAATATATTATTGAATGAATAGTACATTCATCACATTCAGAAAATAACGGCGGCTGCTAATAAAGGAAATTTGATGTAACACGTAGCGGAGATAAACCTTCGGTAAAAAAACACATAAAAAATCCATAAATCATCAGTCTTCTCCAAATATATATTTTGAATGCATTCTATTATGTCAATTAAAAAATTGAATGTATTCTGTCAAAAATTAACTATTATGTACCAAATAAAGCAATTTTTTTGTAGAATCATCCACATACATAAAGGGTATACATATATTATATTTACATACATAGGTAATATTTATACATTTTCCAAGGATTACTATACTTAGTATTATCGGTGATATTTTTCTGCGGTCACGCATAGACATGTGGTTAATACGAAGTATCTTATACATACATATTTTATTTGTTTGGATTATATGTGTTGATTTTCAGTAGACTATGAAAAAAGAAAGTTGCTGAGTACACATTAGCTAGAAAGAAAACACAAAACACCACAAAAAAATCATTTTGTCACATTAAGAAATTGTCGTCAACTGTATAATTGGACGAGTTTTTTTTTTTCTTTTCCATGACACATTTGAATTGATAGTTAAACTTCGTTGGATTGGATAGACTTCACATACTTAAATTATGATGATAAAAAACAATAAGAAAAGTGAAAAGGCTATCTTTTTTTCAATTTAAGTATTAATATAAGCAAAATGCACCATCACGGTGAAATATTAAACAAACAATAATAATAATAATAATAATAATATAATAAGGATAATAACAATAATAATAATAATAATTTTTTTAAAAAAAATAATAAATATTCTTCAAAAAAGTATTTATTTGTATTTATTTTTTAATTTATTAAAATTAAAATTTAATGAGATATCAAAACTTGATTATTTTTTACAGGCGAAAAGGAAGGTGTTGTTGTGATCTATAACGGCCGATTATTTACATTAGGGATATGGGCCCGAAGGGGATGCCCTTCGTGGGGGGTCTTTCAAAGGGATCCTAACCCGTATTTACACAAGGTTCGAAGAAAACCACGGTAAACTACGAACGATTAGGCCGACGAGCCGAACCCACACCTCCCGTCTACCAGCTTTGAGAGCGGAACTTCTCAGCTACTGGTGGGGCCCCGAGAAGGAAGGAGATTGATACATTCTTTGTTAGACTGAATTTTTGTGTAGATGAATTCCAAGGATTTTAACCATAATCGATTTCTATTCTTTAATATTCTTCATTCAGATATGGTGTTTCTACCCAATTATGATTTTGAGAGCAGAAAAAGAATTTCTTTTAACGTTTTTTAAAAAAACTTGTGATTGAAAACCGTTGTTAAAACGTGATTGAAAAGCATTGATCTAAATTATAAATATCACCAAAAAAGTGTTTGGGATATTGATATTCGCATTTGGGAGATATCCTACATACACACTTGTGAGTTCACCGCATTCATGTAATCAGAAGACAGGTAGGTTGATGTCATTTCAGGCTCCCTTTTCACAGCATTATATTCCGACTTCGTTATACATTATCTTAGATATTTTTTATAGTTATGGCTAATTATTACAGATAATTAATTTCACTGGTAATAACAAAACGCTTAATCATTATTGCGTTTAGATATTATTAAAACAATTATTATTATTGAACTGTAAATCAGCTAATCAGGCTATTGGACCAATTATTCCCAATCTCTTTTGGCCGGATCCCACTTAAGCATACTTAAAATCAGAATAATACCCTCCCTTGACATATAATTCTTGTATTTCAAAAGTAAACCCTTAACGCGATATAAACAAGCTGCTAAAGAACACACCATCCATGAGAGGGAGCAGGTGGGGAGGGGAGTGTAGTACTGAGGGAGAAGTAACTAAAAAATAATTAAATAACAATAGTAATTCAATAAGCGATATAAAAAACTAACAATACAAGTTAGAAATTATATAATAAAAAACTGAACTGCTTAAAAATGAAATAGTTTTGTTTCAGATTTTTTCCTATGTACTTTAGATCTTTTTAATTAGTACACAATTAAGTATAGGTACCTAATAAATAATACACTCATACATTCTGAATTTTTATTTTTTAAATTGTGCATGCCATAATGTATATTTATATACTGCCTCTTCATCGTCTGAATCATAAGACATTAACTATCATATTAATCAAATAACTACTCAAATTACCCTTTTAGAAATCATTTCCCTTTTATGTGGACGAAGTCTCAGGTTGGTAACCACTGAGCTAGATATTGGTTGCAACGATATTTTTTCTTGTTCCTTCTATATCCTTATAAATACATTTCACTTTTAAAAATGATTTAATCCTTTCAAAATACTAATATTATATCTCAATTGTGAGATAGAAGAAAAAAAGATGGACATTTTGTATGAAAATTAGAAAAAAAAATATGCAAGATTAACATTACCAATAATAATAATAATAATAATAATAATAATAATAATTAGTATTCCAACTCTGATGATGATCTGTGTAATTGTTCTACTTCATGTAAGAAAGCTATGTAACGTCTTATTCAGCTGATGTATTTTGGTTTTGTAAAAGTCATCAAGAACTTTCGCGGAAAGTCACAAATGCCAAGACTAACAGTCCCCAAACTGTCAAATCAAAGTTGTGTATCCGGAAGTGAACGCACAGTTTATGCGTGTCAGTAAACATCATGTATTAAGACTTTTTGAAAAAAAGTTAACTGAAAGACAGTGATTTATTACTAAAATATTTTTTTAATGAATTTATTTGTGATATTTGCTGAAAAACATGCACAGAACCAAGTAATTTTTTCAATGAAATTACAATAAATTCAAATAATTAAAAGCACGTACAGTGCAAGGAAAATATTATAATCATGATGAAAATAACATTATGGAAATGTTGGAATAGCTTTACATTTTGAGGTTCGATTCCATGAATCCGATTTTGTTATTTTTAAAATGATTCTATATGTATATGTGTATGCATGTAATACTGGTATTTCTTTATGTTTTTAGTTACCCAGAGTCCATTTTTTTTAAGTTTATGCCTGTATGTATGAATGAACACGATAGCGTTCAAACTTTTTTTTTTTCGATTGATGTATTTACTTTCGTACAAATCAGACTACTTTGCTTGATATCTAAATCACTTTAAAAGTATTTTTCAACCATTTTCTAACCAGAGAAAACCGATAAATATTTTATTTTTTAACACAATTATGCAATTAAATATTTTTATTGCTCACGTCCATCTTATGTTGATACATCAATCATGTTTCACCAGAATATGACTTACTATAGTAAAAGAAAATCTTAAAAAGTAAAGAAAAAGTACAGAAAATTAAGTATTGCATTTGGTTTTTTAAAAAAATGGCGAAATATCTACATTTAAAATAATTTAAAACTTCTATTAGGGGCTATCCATTAATTGCGTCACACTTCCAGAAGCGGAGATATGCACAAAGTGTGACAGGGTAGGGGAAGTATTTTATTATCGAATTAACCCTTAAATGCCGGGTGTTGTCTTTCGGCAACATACCCAATTTAGGCTTATAAATACTATTAGAATAATATTGAAGCTATAATGCCTAATGTTGCCAATAAAATACAGTCTGAAAATATTATTAAATCGATTTTCAACATGTAGATGGCAACACTTGTGCTGTTTAAGAATAAAGATAAATTTATTTTTTCAATTGTTGATACATGTTCTTTTTGTTTTGTTTGGAAGTTTGCGAAATAGCCTATTTTGTTCTGCAGTGAGCAAGTAAAATTTATTTCTTATCATAGTTCTCAAAATTCTTGTGTGTTTAATAGTATAGAATTTTATCAAGGAAAATTATTTTTTCAAATAAACACCAGTATTGTCGATTAGTAACAAACAGTTTTTCAACCGTAAACCATACTTAAAACAAAATATGATTTTTTAAAGTATTTTTCCCATGATTTATTTAAAAAAGAAAGCCGAAAAACATTATTTAAATGATTTTTGAAAACTCAGCCATTTAAGGGTTAAATATTTTTATTGTTCATGTTCATCCTATATTGATACAACAATCACCTTTCACGAAAGCATGACTTAATTTAATAAACTTTTTTTCCTTAAAAAAAAAAAAGAAAAAAAATTATAGTGAGTTTTATTAATATAATAAAAAGTAGAAATTTAGTATTACATTTTGTTAAAAAATAGCGAAATAGCTTCAATAACTTAAAACTCCTAATGGGGATCATCTATTAAATGCATCACACTTCCAGGTGGAGGCGGGTGCAGGCACAAAGTGTGACAGGGAACGGGGGCTGATTCTATTATTCAATTAAATATTTTCTTTGTTCACGTCCATGTTGATACAAGAATCATGTTTCACCAAAATGCGACTTAATTTGTTAAAACTTTTTTTTTCTTTTTTTAACAAAGAAAAAATAGTGAGTTTTATTGATCTGATAAAAAGTATAGAAATTTAAGTATTGCACTTCGTTAAAAAAAAAAAAAAATACAGAAATATCTGCATTTAAAATAACTTAAAACTTCTATTGGGGGTCATCCATTAAATGCGTCCCAGTTCCAGAAGTGGGGGGGGGGGGGTCCACAAAGTGTGATACAGTGGGGAATGGGGAAGGATTAAATATTTTTATTGTTCACGTTCATCTTATATTGATTCAACAATTATGTGTCACCAGAACGTGACTTAATTTAGTAAAACTTTCTTTTTCTTAAGGGTAAAAAAAAAAAAAGAAAGAAAAAATTACAGCAAGTTTTATTAATCTGAGAAAAGATTTAAGTATAGCATTTTGTTGAAAAAAATTGTCGAAAGGTCTACATTTAAAGTAACTTAAAACTTTTATTAGGTGTCATCCAATAATTGCGTCACACTTTCACAAGGGGTGCGGTCCCACAAAGCGTGACAGGGGACGGGAAAGGGATTACCGCATTGTGACGTCATATCTAAAATATTATAAGGTTTAGGTAGTCATTATTTAAAAGCTGAACTGGTGATTTCTTTGATGGGATACTCAGTAGCAGCGCTATTCCACTCCCTATAAATAAGTGACTGTTAATCACATCATAGAGGAGCTATAAAATAAAGTCTATCCATAGCACAATATTGTACTATAATAAAATTAAGATAGGATAAAGTGTCATTATGTAACAGGTGAACAGATGAAAGTTCAAGGGACTCCCCATTTGCGAAGCAAATCCACGCCCTGTAGATGAGTAAATGTCGAGCACATCATGAAAAAGACGTAGAAAAATGTATAACTGTAGTGCAAAAAACGATTATATGTTGATAAGGGTAAGAATAGTTTAGGATAGCAAAAAAGAATGTGAAATAGAGAAAAAACACACAGGACTGCAAGCAGCCAATTCGAAATAAGGAGGGCGGTGCTTCACTGAATTGTGAAGTCCGCAGTAGAAAATCGTAGGATAGTATAGAAAGGTTGTTCAGAAGTTCTAAACTGCCGGAAAAGTTAAGCAAAGCCTGTTTCCTTAAAAAAAAAAAAAAAAAAAAAAAAAAAAAAAAAAAAGAGGCACTTTTTAGTGACCATACATTTTAAAATTAGAAAAATGTAATTTTGAATAAAGGGTAGGATCCATAAGCGAACTTATGACTCGCTACTAGAAGAAAGCTCACTATTAACAGGCAATATTTCACTGAAGGCGCGAAGTTTAGATACGGGATATTTTTGCTTTGGATGTGTTCGAGGACTTTGTTGAGTTTGTTGGGAATTTCATGAAATGAACTTACATCTTGTTCTTGTTTGATTTTAAGTAAGATCTCAGCTATCGAAAGGATAGAATCCGATAATCCGTGTAATTCATAAAGCTGCTGAGTAGGAGGCGGAGCCTTAGTTATAGATGAATTTGATTGGGCGGATGGTGCGATGGTTTTAGAATCTGTTTTTGAGATTTCTTAAGAGAATTTTCATTTTATGGCGCAGCAGCGACTTTAGCATAGGATTTGCGAAATTGCGGTTTAAGAGGGAATTGCGAACAACCCTAGTAAGATGAAGAGTGTTTTAACCCCTTAACGCTCGAATTAAATTACGGTTGAATAATTCAAATTGCTTATTGGCACCACTTTTATGAAAAAGAAATATTCACCTTATTTAATGACAGTAAAAACGATACTAAAATATAGCCAATTTCACTATTTTATAAAACTGGTGAGAATAAAACAATTTGAGTAAAAGACACAGCCCGAGAATATCTCGGGAGCGAGAATTAAGGGGTTAAAGAGCAATTAGCGCATTTAGGAGGGAGGTTAGGGGCCTCAGTAGAGGCAGCTTTTTTCACATCACATTCTGGGGATAGGTGTGGCCTACCACATCCTACACATTTAGGATTTAAATGATAGTAAGCACTTACATGAGAAAACTTCTTGCAACGATAGCATTGCGCAACTTTCTTAGCCGGGTGAAATTTCTCAATTTCAACCCTAAGTTGTAGATAGAGTTAACTTTGAATATTTCGTATGACGTCACATTTTTGGGAAGTTCCATAAGGTCGAGAGGGGGGGGGGGTGAGGTGGCTTCCCGTCTCTACGACTTTTCATTTGACTGTTTTTAGAATAGAGAACTCTGAGAGAGTTTCTTTGACTTTTACTAATGGAAACATTTCACCCTTGTAAATGTAATCAGCAAAGTGTTCAGAAATTCGAGTAGATAAACCAAGATTATTTATTTATTTATTTATTTAGATATTCAATTAGCATTTCTCCAACATTTTGTATCTATTCCCTTTTGTTATGCTATTTCTGTAACCTTCCTTTTGAAATTTCACTAAAGTACTTAAACGGTGGAATGAATATGCCATTGCAGAATAATTTCCTTATATTGTATATAATTACCATTATAATTGGCGTAAAAGTATTATTAATACGAAAATTATATTAACGAGTCAGAGTAATGATGCATTTTTATGGCTCGTTCCAATTCTTTTTCTGGTATTTAATTACTTTGGCTAACACTGCATGAATTAGGAATGATTTCGAAAAAAAAAATTTCGATACTATTCGAAAAAAATGTTACTATTTTAACACGCTATGTGACGTGTGTAGAATAAAAATTAATTCATATACGGGTTTCACAAAAAAATTTGGATACATTGCGTTTACGAATTGCGGGTAATACATATTGTCTTATGCGTTTTCCATCAGAATTAAATTTTACTATGGTATGTGTGCATATAAAAATCTATGGATAATATACATAGACAGTGCTACATAAAGGAATTGGAATATATTACGGTATTCGATGGGCGATAATTGCTGAAACGATAATGTCTTTTCAACTGCCTTATGCATTTTCTAATTGGCTTATTAAGTTTTTGGTAGTGTTGAATAGGAGATTTTTCAACGGAGATTTTGTTCGTGATTTTTTTTTATTATTATTTGTTTATGCTTTTTATTTGTACGAAATGCTCCTGGTGTGGTTTTTGCCACTGAACAGTAATAACGATAACACGAAAAACACACATACACACATAAGAAGAAAAAACGGATCGCATTATAAACTACGGTCGATTACTCTTTAAATGAAAGGTAATTGTATATATGTATATATATATAATATATATAAACTTTCTGTATAATTAAACCATTGAAATATATGATATTGACCAAATATTATGAAATCACTATAATAAACAGCAGAGGCAGGATGCTAGTTAAATTATGTAGTCCTATGAAATGAATTATGAAACATTTAAATGTAAAAACAAAAGTATAGACACAGATGGAAGGTTATATTTTTAATCACGTCTTTAGGGGCAGAGGTTTTACAAATATAAGCAAAGACCAGTCGATTTCTATTGAGACACAAGCTTTAAGCTAAAAATTGTATCTCACTCTGCCCAATCGACTGTGGAACTAGAATAATAAAAGAAAACATTGAACATTAAATAACAAGAAAAGCTATGAAATGATATATAGAATTTTTTTATATATATGATAAAAAATAATTAATTTCATAAACAATTAACCCTATATAATTACAAAAGTTTTAACACTATTCCGAGTTGCACATGTTCAAATATTGTAGCTATATATATATATATATGTGTGTGTGTGTGTATATATTACCTTTTTATTAGCATAATTGTATGATAGCTATAGTTAAGAGATTTAGATGCCATAACGATAATCTTCGTTAAAAATTATAAGTCAATCTTGAAAAAGACAAGGATTTAAAAAAAAGAGGTAGAGGGTTCAAATCGGTCACATTTCTTGTTAAAGATTTGTTTATTTACTGAAAACAGTGAATAGATTTGCCATTTCTCATTCACTAGCTATACGATATGATAGCGAGTGGGTTTGAAATAGATTGCTTCCCATTGTCACTGGCAAATACACAGACTGAATCAGCAGAAGATCGAGAAGCTCAGAAACAAAACGATCAAACATTTTGGAATCATCCCAGGAGACAATGAATTGTTTCTGTCCATTCACTTTAGAGATGAGACGAGATCAGCTCGATCCCTTAAATCCAAACCCGAGCCCGAAAGGTGCTAATTTTTATTAACCCTAAAAAATAATGATTTTCTTCTTCTTCTTTTTTTTTTTTTAATGACCACGATTTTGACAAGTCAAAATTTTTTTAACCCTTTATATCCGAAATTATGAATTCATGAAAATTTCATCTTCTAAAGCATTTTTCGTGAATTTTTGAAGCTACATTAGAAAATTTATACAATCATTTGATAAATTCTAGATTGAATTTGCTAATTAAATTTGAATTTATAACTCCACTCAAGAGAATTAAGAAATGTATAAATATAATGCTCTTATAATAGAAATATTTCCCTCGCAATCTTTCAACGTCAAAAAAGCTGAAAAGATGCAATGAAAAAGAAATCATTCTTTTAAATATATTTTTCCTTTGTGCAACCAATAATGCTTTTGGAAGAAGATAAAGTAAAGTATCTATTACTCATTCTAAACTGTAGAACTACTAATCGATGCATTAAATGAATTTTATAACAAGTTACTTTAGTACTTTAAAATACCGTTGGAGCATAAAGAGTTAAAGTAACTGTTCCTAGAAGTTCCAGATAATGTCATAATCTTTCAGAATGTAATTCAAATGGATTTCAGATGAATGGGTCAGTGAGCAAAATGACAGCCCAATTGCAACTGGAAGTACACGCCCACTGGGACATACTCTCCGTCTAATAACATCAAATATTTCCGATTGCAAAAAGTCATGGAGCTTGTTTAAATTTCAATAAATATAGTGCAAAACGCCCTGAGTTGATATATTCGTCCTAGTTTTAGAAAAAACCCTCACTCGAAATAAATGCTTTTATTTTATTTACTTATTTATTTTTGTCAAAGATAATAAACGTCCCTTTAATTTTACAAGTAAATTAAGAGCCTAAGATGCTACATTTGCCACCAAAAAGTCGCCAAGAAAATGCGACCAATATAACTGATAAATATCTGGTTTTTCAGGGAATATCGCAAGTGCCGAGATGCTTGATCATTGAGTCTTTATTAGAGCTGAATTCGGACTGTGTTCCGAGAAGCCCTCCCGAGACCGTAACATTTTGTGTCATCATAGCCTACCTGGGTCCGATGCCGAAAGCGTGCAGTAGAAAATTGTTAATAACATTTTAAAATTGTTTTAAGAATTATTTTCTCATTAAAAAATCGCTTCTTGCATAGAAATGAGTATTAATCCTAAATACTAATTTATGACAACATTTCGATAGTTTCATACGCCTGAAATTTTTGTTTAAAATAGCAAATTTTTCATTTATACTCAACCACTACCGTCAATCTGTAAAACTGGCGTCTAAAGTCACGATCTTTATTCTTTTAAAATATCATTAGACGACTATCGCACAAAGACATGAGTTATGTTTCTAATAATTTTAGAAAAGAACTATAAACAGAAAGAGAGGATAGACAATGGATATCCCAAGGCTTCTTTATGTTAATAATACTGACCGTGTAAAGGCTACAGAATCAGATAGAATATTTCCCCTTATATCCTATCAATAACAAATCAGTTTCCTTTCAAACTGATTTTTAAAGGATAGTAAAACTGTCTAAGAACGTTAAATTACGAACGTTTTATTCTTCTTCTTGCTTCTCAATTACATGTTGTTTTCTAAGGGGGGGGGGGGGGGTATTTTGTTTTTTGTTTCTTATGTTTGTATGTTTTTTTAACTTGTGAATAAATAAAATTTTTCCTTCGATCCCCGTTGGTGTCGAATTCAATTTCGAGCTGAGCGCGACTCATCTCTACTCTTTACGTGAGATATCTACAAATGCTTAAGTGAAGAATGCTCATATCAAATCTACCTCTGGTTACATTAGATTTATTCAAAAAAGAAAATATTTGCAAGATACGATTAGAGAGGTTCCGAAAGAATTTTGTTTCCTTACATTCCGAATGGAGAGATTAAAAATACCTCTCGAAGGTTACATTAAATAAAGAAACGCCTTTCACAAATCCCTAGCTTAAGATAGATACATAAGCATCTTATCGAGAATGACTAAGGAATAATTCGCCCCCGCATGCATATTTCACGGTTTCTTTTCAAAGATTCATTCAAATGATATTTTTAAGAAGATATTTGCTTGCAGTATTATACTTACTCTTTTTACACCCTTTTTTAACACTTTCCAACAAAATTGAAAAGTGTTTATGCACACGGTTTCTTTTCAAAGATTCATTCAAATGATATTTTTAAGAAGATGTTTGCTTGCAGTATTATACTTACTCTTTTTACACCCTTTTCTAATACTTTCCAACAAAATTGAAAAGTGTTTATGCACACGGTTTGTCTGATCGTCTGTCCACGCTCTAACCCATGTAAATATACTCGGATTTTCACCGGGTCACCAAATTTAGGTCGCCGTAAAAAGTTAGAACTCTGATTTTCTGATCAGAATGGGGGGGAAAATGGCCATTTAAAAAAAATATATATATATATGGCCCATTTTTTTTCCAATTCTGACCAGAAAATCAAAGTTCTATCTTTTTACGGCTGCTCTTTCATCTTCACCTAACACTTCATTCATAATGACTGTTTCATAATAATGGAAGCCATCAGTCCATCAGAAGAAAAGGATCCATTCCAAAGGTATAAGTTCGAATAACTCGGATAATCGGGACTCTACTGTATCTATATTTATATACATATATTTTTTTGTCATCGGGGGCGACACTAAATTCTAAAAAAGCAGAATTCCTGTTTTCTAGTCAATTTATCTCTCAAGAAATAATACTTGTATGACACTCTGCCAGTATAAACTTATTCGATTTGAAAAGTCACTTTTAACTACGTAAGTTTATCTGGCTTGTATTTAACTGAACCTGGTTCTTAACACTTTCCAGCATAGCTGAAAAGTGTTTATGACTTCGGTTTGTCTGTCTGCCGTCTGCCCCTCCGTGCTCTAACTCGCGTAAATATACTTGGATTGCCATGCAATTGATATACGTTGCTGAGGTTTACCATAGCATGTTCGGTATTGAAAAGGAAGTGTGTAGCATTCATAATTCATTTACAGGGGCACAGGGCCGAAACTAGCCTTTTTTGCACTCGGGGCAAACATGGATTTTGGCGCCCCCCCTCTTCCGCAAAGTATATTTACAAAGAGAATTTTACTAATTTTCTAACAGCCGATTTATTTTAAAATTTAAAATATTTAATCATAAAATAGGTAATACTGAGCTACGTAACCTACAATGGTGGATCCAAGGGGAACGTCACGGTGGTCATGACCCCCTCTCTGAACACCAGCAAAAATAGTCTAAAGATCATTCTTTAAATGAAATATACAGTAGAGTCCGGATTATCCGAGTCCCGCTTAACCGAGTTTCCGCTTTAACAGAGTTATTTTCTTCTGATGGACTGATGGCTTCATTATTAAGAAACAGCCGTTATAAATGAAGTGTTAGGTGAAGATGAAAGAGCAGCCGTAAAAAGTTAGAGCTCTGATTTGTTATAATCCTTCATTTGACGCCCAGGCCACATGCCCCCTCTGCCCACCCCCTTAGTTTCGGCCCTGCAGGTGCACACAAAAGTATTCCGTTACATTATGATCTATTGGGAAAAATCATTTGTGGTGTTATTCTAATTGTGTTTACACAATTTTAAACATAATGAGATTTATATACATTATTGAGGGGAACTAGAAAATGGTTACTATAGAATATGTTATATGTAGCACTTACAGTATGCTTACAGGGAAACTCAAAAGTATTCCGCTATATTATGGTCTATGAAAGAAAGTCTTTTGCGGCGTATTTTAATGATGATACTCTGTTACAAACATGCTGAAATTGATATGAATTTTTGAGGTGTACTAAAACATGCTTTCTGTAGAATATGGTGTGAAAAGCATTTATTATTCATTTACAGGGTCACAGATAACAATTCGGTTATATAATGGTCTACGGGGAAAAACTGTCCGCAGCGTATTTTAATTATGTTGCACTATTTCAAACATGATGAAACTGATTACATTACTGAGGTTTAGTACAAGATGCTTGCAACTGATTATGATTTGCATCGCAATGATCTTTCATTTACAGGGACACATAAAAGATTTCGAATACAATATACTGTATCCGAATTATTGTCTTTTAGGGATGATTTCTGAAAGTGCGTTTTCGGTTATGATATGCATTTTAAGGTTAACTAAATTTTTGCATAGTAAGTGTTGTGTATAAATTACGCAGAACATATATAGGACTACACAAAAGAATTTGTAAAGCATTACTGAGAATGAACATGAATTGCTTAAAGGTGTTTTTGAATCTGAGTCATGCATTTTCAAGCCCAGCTACATTTAATATATTAAGATATGTTTCTAGCATTCAAATAAAATCATATACAGGGCTATGCAAAAAGCTGGATGCAAAAGCTATGCATAGTAATTCCTGGAGGTGTGGTTTCAGTAGTTTTAAGTGAGTTTTTACCTGAATTAAATTTCGCGTATAAAAATCTGTATTCTGTAGGTAATATATAGGGCTGTACAAAAGAATTCATGTACGTTTTCGTCTATTGCTAGAAATTGCTAAAAGGGAAACTGTGTTATGCTTTTTCTAACTAAACTAAATTTTAGCATACTACTTTTAGAATATACACAAACATATAGATCGCATGCAGAGCTGCACAAAAGAATTGGAGTACCTTTCCGGCTATGTGCACTAATTGTTCAAATCTGGTTTTAAAATGTGATATGCGTTTCTAAAATGTTTACTTAGGTATCTTATTTACCGAATTAAAGACCAGTGGCTGAGAGGTTCTGCTCTCGAAGCTGGTAGACGGGAGGTGCAGGGTTCGAATCCAATCGCGCCCGTCGGCCTAACCGTTTCGGAGTTTTCGTGGTTGTCTTCGAAACCGTGGATTCCCATGCGTAATTACGAGCTAGGTTCCCTTAGAAAGACCCCCACGCAGGGCACTCCCCCCCAGGGCCTATATCCCACGTGTTGATAATTGGCCGTGATAAATACAAACCAAACCAAACTTACCGAATTAAAGGGCTAAATTTTGTTTACGTATTCTGGAAGTGTTGGAAAAAGTTTCATAATCTATGCTTAACACATGATTTTTCTTTCTTGTTATATGTAAAGATGGGATTTTGCAATCGATTATTAACCAACTTCCTGATAGGCTAGAATTATACAAATTATGTACAATGGCAATACAACTTTTTACCCGACTGCCAGGAAGGGTTATGTGTTTCAAGCGTATCTGCGTGTGTGGATTTCTTTATACCCTCGAAACATCCCAATGGTTGGATGGATTTTAATGAATGAGGTCTCTGTCGATTCGTCTTAACCGTCCGATGGTTATAGTCTAGATTTTGTTTTTATAAATTCAAAATGGCGGCCATAAAATACAAAATGGCGGTAGACACGGAAAAAATTTGTACGCACCTTATTGAGTGGCATATTATTGGATAGGTCTTTCAAAATGAAGACAATGTTTCATTGACTATTTTATTTATAGTCAGAAGCTCCGTTTAAGTATTACACAACCTGGAAGGTAGGATCTCTAGCTTTGCTGCAATTCTAACCTTCATAGACATCTAAAAGCCTTATCAAAACAGTGTTTATAGATAGGAATTAACAATTAAACATAACTTAAAAGTCATCAATACAAGTAAATAAAAAACTATGGTAAGTAATATAAAAAATAGTTTCATATTGATGAGAAATAATTAATTAGTTCGCAGTCGGGTTTTTTGATTTTTTAAATTTAATTAATATTCTTAGAACTTAAGTATAAATTAACACATTAATTTTAAGATATTTTCAGTTAGCTCGCCACTGGTGATCAGTCGCCCAATATTCTCTATGTAACGCGTACAATTCTATGGCAGTTGAAAAAAACAACATATTTGATGGTGCGCCCATAAACGCTTTCCAAAATAGGCCAAATCGCTGTGAAACTGTAGCAATGAAACATTTTAAAGACTACAAAGTAGAAAATAAATTATAAATACAAAAAGAAGAGTGTAATATTTTTAAAAAAAAATCACTTCTATCATTTAATAGTTTCATGTTAATTAATTTACTATTATACGTTGAGAAATCAATATAGAAATCCTAAAAAGGTAGTTTAACGAATGTTCCTTTTTCTTTCAGGTCTATCTTAAAAAAGAAACTGGGTAAATATTTTTTTTTTTTATCATATTCACTTACTTGCGCTTTCTATCAAGCATAAAAAAAATCAGTGAATTTTCCATAATCGAGTTCGGTGCCAACGCAAAATTTATGTATTGTAACGGTCATTTTTGGGGAAAAGCACGATTTGTAGTAAAACAATGCGGCGTGATTTTCAAGATGAAGATTGAATGCTTAAGAATGTTTTCTTTTTTAAAACTATTTTTACTTTTATTTTCATAATACTTATTTTTCATCTGAATATTATTTTAGCGGAGATTGATTATTTTCTCGTGGGTAAAATCGTTCTAAACATAACGTAGCTAAAAAAAAAAAAAAGTTTAAAAACATCAAAATGTAACTTTTCTGTTTCAATATGTAGACTGAATAAAAGTTATTCGAAGTCGTAATCTGGAATCTGCATGTTTAATTCAAAATTTAATTTATAACATTTGCCAAAACACGCACCCTCGTTGTCACTTTGGAGAGCTTCCAATATCAAGCTTTATAAATTACGTCAGGTGAGCTTAACATGAAAGATTTGTTGGAGGTTGAAAAAAAACTTTAAAAATAATCTGACATTCTTCAACGAAATTCATTCACACTCCAGCACTTCCAGGTCTGTCATTCTCATGTTTGATGTGATTTATTATTATTATTATTTAATCCTGTTTTTCCTGTTTTTTCCTGTTATATTATTTAATTTGAAAACTGACTTAACCAGATTCCACAATTTTTAGATTTTCAAAGGAATAAAGTTAATAATTAAAAATCTTACGATACTCATCAGCGTACAGGTAAATAAAAACTATATTAAAAATACATTACAAATAATTCCCAACATTTCGTGCTCTTTCTAACGAGTTGTGATGTCGTGAATGTGAATGTGCTGTTGGAAACTTCGCTCCGAGGAGGTCAAGGACTCTCTCCCCTGAAGATGGCTCGTTAGAAAGAGCACGAAACGTTGGGAATTATTTGTAATGTATTTTTAATATAGTTTTTATTTACCTGTACGCTGATGAGTATCGTAAGATTTTTAATTATTAAATTTTGACAGCGTAAGTCCAAGTTTTTCTTATAGGAATAAAGTTGTTTAAAATATCCCTTCTGTAGTCTGAAAACTTAAATAGGTACTTTTATCTTAGCCCAGCGCAGGTGATAAATCGCCGAATATTGTTCCCATTGCCATTATTCGTATTGCATTCATTTTATTTGAAATATAATATTTTTTCACTCGTTTTATTTAACGCTTTCTGCATTTAAACTGGTTTTAGATGAACTTTTAAATCTGCAAATCTGCTAGAAATTTTAATTACCCAAATGTGTATTGCTACAAAAATTACTTGGGATGAGATGAAAATTTTGGGTAATGTGCTGAGCATAATGTCTTTTAAACAAATTATTACATAAATAATATAGTATTTGAAATAATAATAACAATAATAATAATAACATTAATAATAATAATAATAATAATAATAATAATAATAATAATAATAGCATTAATAAAAATAATAATAATAACATAATGCTCATTTACAAGTAAGTGGTCTTTCAATAAAAAGTTATAAACGCATATTTTGGATTTTAATAACATAGTTGTAATTTTATTAGTGCATATCTGCAAGCATATTTTGGCAGCTTTTAAATGCATTTAAGTGACTGTCTGGCAATAACATATTGACGCCAAAGAAATAAACACAGCGTACTTTCCTCAGAATGGTTAAACAATTCAAACTAAACATACGCATACAGTATTAAAAAAAAAAAAACATTTTATGTCGTTATGTAAAACTTTAATTCAGTAAAACTTCCACTATCTATCACCCTCGTGACTGTCAAGTTCTATCATCCGTCAATACTAGAAATAGTACATGTTGAAAAAAATTATTATAAATCGTTTTTTGTCTATTTTTTGAGCAACATTTTCAAAGTGGAAAATGGCTCTGTAAGCACGCCAGGGACGATAATGTATGTGAAGATAAGAAGACAGCTTCCAACTGGCCCTATTGTGGTAATTCTGCCATTAATACTTTTCAACAAATACTCATTTTTGAAGCTGATACTGGTTTCTCCATAGGAAATCAAACTATAATTGAGTAACCATTAAGTTTAAGTAGTGCTTTTGCGATGTATTCCGAAAACAAATGGAGCTTGGTTGAAGGCTCCCTTCCACCCACCCCCCACCCCCACCCTTAGTGGCCGAATTTTGAAAAATTCCGAAACACATGTTTACTTATACTATAGGCATGTCAAGTTTCAAGATTTTATTTCCATTGGTATATGAGATAGGATGATTTTTTATTTAGGGTTTCATTCATCTGACGAAACCCTATTCGTCTCGCTCCTCTGTCTGTCTGTCTGTCTGTCTGTCCGTCTATCCGTCTGTCACAGAGCCCGTTCTCAGAAACGATACATGTTGGAGATATGAAATTTTCGGTACTTATAGCTGAACAGCTCACATCTTACGACAAATGATAAAATTTTGAAAAAGTCGTACACTTAACCCTTTGGGCTCCCACATGTGTATTTTAAACAATTATTTCTAAGTGAGCCTCTAATTAGATTGGAGGCGTGAAATTTTGCATACTTATAGCTGAACATCTCACATCAAACGACAAATCATATAATTTTGAAAAAGTCGTATATTTAACCCTTTGGTGTCCCACATGTGTATTTTAAACAATTCTTTCTAAGTGAACCCCTAATTAGGTTGGAGGCGTGAAATTTTGCATACTTATAGCTGAACACCTCACATCAAACGACAAATCATAAAATTTTGAAAAAGTCTTACATTTAACCCTTTGTGCTCCCACATGTGTATTTTAAACAATTCTTTCTAAGTGAGCCCCTATTTAGGTTGGAGGCGTGAAATTTTGCATGCTTATAGCTAAACACCTCAGATCACACGTCAAATAATAAATTAAAAAAAAAATTATGTTTAACCCTTTCAACTCCAGTTTGTGTATTTTAAGCAATTCTTTCTAACTGAGCCCCTAATTAAATTGGAGATTTGAAATTTTGCATATAGCAGAACACCTGAGGCCAGGCGACAAATCATAAAATCTAGTAAAAGTCTTACGTTTAACCCTTTGAGCTACCACATATGTATTTGAAGCAATTCTTTCTAAGAGAGCCCCTAATTAAGTTGGAGACATGAAATTTTGTATATGTATAGCTGAATACCTCAGACCACACGACAAATCATAAAATTTTCAAAAAGTCTTACATTATTTACCCCTCCGGGCTCTAACTTGTGTATTTTAAGCAATTTTTCTAACCTCCGCCCTTTTAACCCGGTGAGAAATTTTCCAACTTTTGCCGACACCCCTTTGACCATTCTTTCATATTATGCACCATAGCCTTACATATTTTAGTTCCATTTTTTACCGCCAGGTGCGCCTACTTATCTCGGGTGCTATGGGCCCAATCCCCTCGACTAATATATCTATGGATAGTATGTAAAACGGATTTTCGTTCGGATAGAGGTTTGTTTAGAATCGAGTGCGCCCCCTGGTTGCGAAATGTAGAACTAACAGATTTTTCAAAAGGATAAAGTGTTTTGAAAGGAATATTAAACGAAACCCTTTGTGCGATCTGTGATCACACTTACCCACTTGTTTAATTTTAAATTTGCCCTCCGTTGCGCCCTTTAGGGATCGAATTTTAAAAAATCAATGTCCAATTCATGTATTACCCTCAGCGATACACATACATCCCAAATTGTAAAGCTCTGTGTGAACACAAAGTGTATGAAAAATGAGTAACAAGATTTGACTGCCACATACAAACAGAAATATAAGTTGAAAAAAAGCATGTAATTAAAATAATGAAATATAATTGAATTTTTCGAATCGCAGTGTAATGTACTACAGAAGACAGGGCTAATAAGAGAAGTAAATTTTCTCGTAAAATAAATTAGTTAAATATACAGGCTTTTGTTAATAGATAGCAGTAGCTGCATTACACAAGCACATCTCTTGAACTTTTCTTAGCAGGTTGTAAAGTGAGATACAAAACATCCCTAAACCTAACTGTGTGGAGAGATTTAATAAATATTTATTTTGATAAAGGATTAGCTTTGTTTTTAACAACATTACATCCGATTCTGAAACTTTTAATCAATGCCATTCTTTTGACATAATTATTTTGTGTTAATGATAAATAATTAATTTAGAATAAGCTCAAATGCAGTTCAAAATGGTATAAGGACTCGTGGAACATTTCCGATTGGCAGGGGTCGTATATTATATAGGGAAAATTTTATTGTTCCTTACCACTATTTTGAAAATGATATTTTCATCGTACCTTTCTATAGCATATGTTAAATAAAATGATCATGAAGGTTACTGATTAAAGTTTCTGGTAGGAACAATAAAATTTTCCCTAAATAATACGACCCCTGGATTTGGAGAATCCCAAAATGGATATATACGAAAGCTGTCATGTTATTGCATCTAATTTTTATGTTAAATGATACATTTTGTGTACATAAAACGAAATGTGCCTTATTTTTTTATATCTGTTAAAATTAGTATCATTTTACCAAATTAACTTTCAATAAAAACTTCACAAGGTAATAAAGACATCAATCAATTTTTCTTTAATTAGTTTTATAAAATTAGAAAGAAAATTAATTTTTTAAGGAAGAAAATTAATTTTTATTTGAGTTTCTAAAGTAAGATTTTCGCATTGACTTTATAACAATGATGATGTAACTCTTGCATAATTTGTTCGTGCCTTTTTATTTTGAATGAATGCCTAAATTAGAAGTGTGAAAGCAAAATGTATTATATTTTTATTATGTTTTGGCTAGCTTGTTTTTTGATTTACATTTTTGTTTAGTGTATATGAGGGGTTCACAACCATAGTAGACCAAGTCCATTTTGAAAAAAAAAATGGGATAGTCCATTTAGAAGGTGCATAAAATCTGTTTTATCTACTCCCATAGTGAACCAAGTCTGTTTTCACATGCTTTCTCATATTATGGTATCTGTTTACAGACTTGGTTCACTGTGGAAGTGAATAAAACAGATTTTATGCAACTTCTAAATGGACTATATCATTTATTTTATTTATTTATTTTTTTTTTAATGAACTTGATCTACTATGATTCCGAGCCCCTCATATAATATTCGAATTTGAGAGTTAAGGAGCTATGATAATACAAACATAAACAATTTACAATTCTAATATGGATTTCTGATACATTATGTTCTGATCCAATTTGATTTGCGAATATTGATTATGACACGAAATACTGTGCAAAAATTTAATCTTCTTTGCCATTTGCAGGCATTTATAATGGGGGAAGCCGAGAACTGTCTGTTATCCATCTATTCTTTTTTCAATCACAGTGACGGTTGTATGACTGACGTACAGGGCCGAAACTAGGGGGGGGGCAGAGGGGGCATGTGCCCCCGGCGCCAGAGCCAAGGGGCGCCAAGTGAAAGATTATACCTTTGGAATCGATCATTTTCTTCTGATGGACTGATGGCTTTCATTATTATGAAACAGCCATTATAAATGAAGTGTTAGGTGAAGATGAAAGAGCAGCCGTAAAAAGTTAGAACTCTGATTTTCTGGTCAGAACGAGGGAAAAAAAATGGCATTTTTTTTCCCATTCTGACCAGAAAATCAGAGTTCAAACTTTTTACGACTGCTCTTTCATCTTCACCTAACACTTCATTTATAATGGCTGTTTCATAATAATGAAAGCCATCCGTCCATCAGAAGAAAATAACTCGGTTAAAGCGGAAACACGGTTAAGCGGGACTCGGATAATCGGAATGCTACTGTATAAGCAAACACTGTAAATAGCCGGTAATACATGCGAATTCTTTTATGTGAACGAACTATAATTGCAACAAACGTCACATTCAATTTACGTAGTTCAGTATTACATATTTTATGATTACATATTTTAAATTTTAAAATAAGTCGGCCATTAGAAAATTAGTAAAATTCTCTTTGTAAATATACTTTGAAGAAGAAAGGGGGGGGGGGGCGCCAAAATTCATGTTTGCCCCGGGCGCAAAAAAAGGCTAATTTCGGCCCTGCTGACGTATATTCGAAGTTTTACAGTAATGTATTTTATATATAATACATATTATAAAGCAAACCTGTAGCGCTGCGATATATTGACGGTACAACACCTGAACCGTAAATTTAGCTTTTTCTGCAATCCTTTTAACTTCTAAATATCAAACAATTTCAATTTTTTTACCATCGAATAGGGAAAATAAATGTTTTTTTCAAATATAATTTATTTGAAAATTGGATCTCGATTTACGTATTTTTTTAGTTTTTTCAAATAATTTTCAAGCATGATTTTTTTTTATCTCTCTATCGCGCTCAGCCCGGTTACGAAAGTTTAACCCGTTTGCATTTAAAACAATATAAATAGCTCAAAATTTGTTTCCGTCTAATATTTCATAACGAAATTAAAACCATCAATATATAAATAAAACAGACATTTAATCGAACTACCCGCTTAAGCCATTGAAATTATCAGAATAAAAAAAAGTTGATAAAAAATAGCGAAATATTTTAAATTTTCTTCGTCTATTAACGTATGCGGCTAAAATGAAAGTATCGCTTTTAGTAAATTCCAAAACTTTACAATATATATATATGAATAAACATATATCGTTGGAAATGTCACATTCACCTTGAAAAATAGCGAAATAAAATCAAAGAAAAATTTGCTTAAAAGGTGAATTTTATATAAAAGATGTCACAATATAAAAGATATTATTCATATAGTATACTTTTTTAAAAACTTGAAAAGAGTTCACAATATTCGCGCCGAGCGCTTTCAATCAAAACCTTGATCATCTTCAGGGCCGCTTTGCATAACATCTTTTATATTGTGACATATTTTATATAAAATGCACCTTAAGCAAATTTTTCTTTGATTTTATTCCAAAACTTTATTTGAATACATTATGTTTATTTTTCATTTAAAAATTCTTTTTGGTGTTTTTAGTGGGGAATCTAAAAAAAAATACTATATTAGAAGAAAAAAAATCTATTAGAATTTTGAATTTAAAAGAATGGTTTTCACGTATATTCTGTAACCCATCCTGGGTTGAATCAACAAATATTAATAATAATAGAAGATTTTTGAAATAGCTTGTCTTTACAATTGAATTTTGTTCTTATTCCAGCATATATAAGTTTAAAATAGAATGTTTCTGCGTTTTCTGTGTAATGTGAACCACGTATTATGCAATAAGGTTAACCTTGAAGATTGCTTCGAACAATTCGATTTCGGTACGTCCTTTAACGAGAATTAAATTAATACTGCTGACAATTCATTAGATTGGTGACATCTTGTGAAAGCATCAACGCGGGAAAATTCTATGAACAAAAATCCTTTTGTTTCACTAACACTATAGCCGTGACACTTGACTTTTGGAGCATTTGTTCTACTGCCAATCCCTCGACCTCCTTTGTCCTCGAAAAGGATTATTTTATCCGTTTATTACGAGTTAAAGCTGTGAGACGCAATGTGTTAAAGATAAATTATCTTCAAATTAAGTAGAAGGTTCATCAATTTAGATATTTTAATCAACAATAAATTAAAATATTAATTAAATTAGAAAATTTTAATTTAGTAAAATTAGATTTTAATAATAATCAATTGACTCTTCAATTGACACTTAAATTAATAATACCCTTACAAAAATTCGTGTAGAATTCTAAAAATAAAAACTATAGAAAAAGTCTTATACAATCTTATAGAATTATGGCCCGTTTTTCTATAAGCTCATTTAACTAAAAGTTATAGAAATATCTGTAGAAGTTCAATAGGAATGCTTGTAGAGCTTCTGTAAAAATATCTATAGAAATTATATAGAGTTTCTATAAAAAATATTTGAATATAGTTTATAATTTATTCGCCAGCTGTTCTCAGCAGGTCACCCTCCCAAGTACTAAACGCGCTCGATGCTGCTTCTACTTCGGTGACTGATTTTGAACGGGTACTTCCAGCTCGGTACGTCCTTTGACAGTTTGACAGCTCTTATACTATTTCAACTTTGTTTCTTTTGTGATTTGCATCTCCAATTATTAAACCGGTGTGGAATTTACACCAGTTCTCAAGCTGTGTGAATTAGAAAACCGAAACCATTTGTAACTTAGAAAAACAGATTTAAGGATTGAAAAAATTTCCGTTAAAATAAAGAATTAATTAATTAATTAATTTATATACTTATTTATTTTATTGGTGGTGTTTAAAAAAATTAATGAATCATAAACAAACTAATTAATCATAATTTAAATCAATAGTTCGACTGGTATATTATTACATTAACGATTGAATCACAATCTATTAGAACGGAATTAAATCATAAAAAAATCTATGGAATGCTATTATATTAAACTAATGTATTACAAAATTATTTTTTTTTTCTAAAATATAGGTGTAAATAAATTAGTTCACATAAATTTTAAAAGACCAAAATATACATATTATGTATATTTAAAAAGAAAATCTATAGAATAATTAGTCTAT
Source organism: Maratus speciosus (assembly GCA_963932465.1). Lineage (NCBI taxonomy): Eukaryota > Metazoa > Arthropoda > Arachnida > Araneae > Salticidae > Maratus > Maratus speciosus. The sequence continues at coordinate 103,879,675 of OZ010786.1, read as the reverse complement.
AGAAATTCTATAAGGTTTATGTACTCTATAAAAATATCTTCTATAGAAAAAAACCTACAGAACTTCTATGAATTCTATAGAAACATTTTCTTTAGAAAAATTATTCTATACAACTTTTCAAAACTCAATAGAAATAATATTCTATAGAAAGGATATTCTATAGAAACAACTTCTTTAAAAAAGTAGTCTATAGAGCTCTTAAAACTCTATAGAAATAGTATTAAAAAGAAAGGCTATTCTATAGAAGCATTTTCTTTAGAAAAAGTAGTCTATAGAACTCTTCAAAACTACACTGCTCAAAAAAATTAGGGGAGCAAGCTAAAAAGTGAAGAGAACAGTGCAAGACAGCCGTGTATGGGAATAAAATGGATAGTTCACGTGTATCAATGCACAATACAGAAAAAAAAGACGCAAAAAAAAAAAAAAAAAATTGTAAGGGAGCTTTTATTCTTTGAAAAGATGTAAAGAACATGAAAAGGTGGTTTGGGGCAACAATTTGGTTACATGTAAATGATAAAAAAAAAGTATTGTTTAGAAAGGATGCAAGATTTTATAACCGCTGCAAATTTTATAACCACCAAACTGCAAAATGGCGGAACGTTGAACGCGCGTGGATGACAATAATCATTCACGCGACCACTCGAGGGTTAATGAAGTTTGATATGGTTGGACATTTATATGACGTTTTTGGAAGAAAGGAAAATCCATGCCACTGGCTACATTTAAGGAAAAGCACAGCAATTAACAATAATCTTTAATTTTTAAAAGCACATATTTAACTCATTAACGCCGGTTGGTACGAAAATCTGCCGTTTAAGTAATACGAAAATTTTAATGAAAACCAGTATTTTAGTAAGGAAATTTTCATATTACTTAGTCTCAAACTTTGAGAGATCAAATAAGTTAAAATTGCAATGTGAGAAAACTGGTGTCAACTTGTACCGAGGTATTAAAAATGTGTAAAAGAAACTCGTCATTAATGAGTTAATAGCTAAAAGCAAAATATAATTAAACACAAGGAAGGTAATTTTGTTTTAATTTAATAATCATTTTTTGTGCATTTTTACCGAATTTAATGATAACCTTGATTTAACGATGAGTTCCAAGAGACCCTTTGCAATCGTTAAATGAAGGTTCGTCTGTATTTTAAATCTTCTTCTTAGACGCAGAGCAACAGTATTTTTCTTTTCTGTGTATAACTTATAGGACCCAGGGACCGTATACAAAATTAAATTTCGCATTTTAATATGTCTATAATCCTTTGTAAAACAAATGTCAATTCTAAGAGCTATACTTAAGCGCAATGCAATATTTTTTTCCCCTGGTTATAACTGACAGAACCTATGGACCGTATAAAAAATTTAATTTCGCATTTTAATCTGTCTATAATCCTTTGTAAAACAAGTTTCAATTCTAAGAGCTGTACTTAGGCACAATGCAACATTTTTATTATTTTTTTTATGGATATAACTTATAGAACCTATGGACCATATAAAAAATTACATTTCGCATTTTAATATGTGTATATTCCCTTGTAAAACAAATGTCGGTTTTAAAAACTGTATTTGATTTCCATGTATTTTGTGCAATTTTTAAATGGAAGTATATATTTCTATCATGAGCAGTTTAAGGTATAAACGCCGAAACCCAATAAAGATACTATATGGTCTTGAATAATATCTTTTTTTTTTTTTTTTTTTTTTTTTTTTAATAAGATATTTCAACTTAAATGTATGCACTAAATCATGCATAAATAATATATTTTTTTTTTCTTGCTATCTTATTCTCGGCGAAATCCCGATAAAAAGAGCGAGATGAAATCTTATAAAATTGGATTCATGCAAACATGGGTTTGGCGTCTTCGCGATATCCATGCAACCCACGATAATGAGAATATTCAACCTTGAGAAAAAAGTTAACTTTATATCTTTATAGCTAAGAAATTAATACTCTTTAATCAATAAGATCTTTGTACCGGCAACTTCCTTAATTCTGTGTGGTCTTACACAGGGATTGTTGTTCTGAGAATTCTGTTTACAAAATCAGCGAACTGTGTAAAAGACACTGATTCCGCCAAGATAGCTTATTTTATAGATAAATGACTAAAAAATTATTTTTAGTCAGTCATTAGAAAGGTTTCTGTCATCATTCTGATGTATGTTTTTCCGTAAGCATGTGGTTTTTTAAAATATCTGGATTCAAGTACTGTACTTCCAAAAAATAAATTTAAAGCTTACTTAAATGCACAGTGTCTCCCAACACAGACACAAAAGAAAAAGAAAAAATAAAAAATCAGTTACTGAATAGAGATGTACTCTTTTGTCCTGTTTGTACTTTTTTTTATATATAAGATTATATATTGTATAAGATTAAGAATCATTGAAAAATATTTACCATACCATGCTAAAACTTCAAGCAATGCTTGAGGTTCTAGCGTGGCAAAAAGAGGAGATAATAAAAAATTAAGAGAATGTCTGGCTCTGCCATTTAGCGTTAAGTAAATAAAAAAGATAAGAAGAAAAAATGTTGGACCAACCAAAATCATATAAAAAGAAAAGCAATGAATTTAAAAATAATAACAGACAATGAAGTTATTATTGTAAATTTAGATTATTTATATGTTTCAAGCATGCGTGTTTAAAAATTATTTCATGCAAATGCTCATATTTCATCAAATATTTAACATATTTTCATTGTTTTATCTTTGTCAAATTTCCGGAGACTAGCATTGAATTTGGTCCATGCACGCTATAAACAAAAAAGCAGGGTTGGCAAGTTTCTTCCAAAATGGAAAAAACCGTGGAAAAAACCGGCCGGAAGAAATAGGTTTCTTCCAAGTGGAAGAAATGGAAGAAACTATTATTCTTTAAGAATTTACCATATAAGTTGCGACTTTGTAAGATACAATAAATGTCTTCTTCTTATAACCTTAGGTAAATTAATTCCATATGAGCTATATAAATTAAATTAATTATACATGCTAAATTAATAATTACATCAATTTTTTAGCCAAGATCACACCAGCCAGAGACACCCATCTAAACCTTTTCAACCATTGGCTACATAAACAAAAGAAATTTTATCCAAAATACACAAAATCAGTTACAAGTTATCCATTTCCATTTAACCAGCATATTTTAAAACTATTAAACTTTTGAAACTAGTATAGTAAGTAAATAGTAAGAATCTTTTACAAATGGTAAAATGAAAGTAATTCAAATAAAAGAGTGCTTTTAATTTACACCAGTTTTATTAAGGTAAGTAATTTACAATAATTACTGTATTAAAAAATTTCATTAAAATTCGCTTTTTAGGCGCGTTCGTAATTATATATATATATATATATGTAGCACCTATAGTCGTCGTTCAGTCCGTCCGTCCGTCCGTCCGCAAATAACAGAGCAAAAACTATCCAACCTAATGGTCTGAAATTTTAAATATATAATTGTTGCAATATTTTGTCGAGTCATTTCAAGTTTTATGAAAATTGGATGCATAGTTTAATTACAGGGACAGTCAAAAGCTTTCCGTTACATTACGGCCAATGAGAAAAAATTATTTCAAGTGCACATTTTAATGATGTTACAGCTCTTTCGAACAGAACGAAATTGATAAGCACTTATTGAAGCGCACTAAAATATACATTCAGTACAATATGCGGTGCAAAAAAATATTTATAAAAATATTTATAATATAATTATACTGGAAGAAACCAACAGAAAACAAAACAGATGCTCAAAATTAAAGTATGTTACTATGTAAAGGAATTAAATTCAAAGTATAATTATATGAAAACTAAATTGGAAAATTTAATTAATATTAAAAATATTTCCCCCCTAGCTATAGTACGAACGCACCTCATTTGCTGCGTTTGAGGTGTAATTTCCAACTTGTTCATTATTACAATGCAACATGGCATAAGAAAATAAAAGTTTTTTAGCTGTAGGATGCTGCAATCAGTTTCTCAACTTTGAATGAATGAATGCAAAACATAAAAAAAATTCTTTGAAGTCCTACAGAACTTCAGGAGTTTATAAAAGCATTTCAACATACCCATGGACATTTTTAGAATATTAGTCTTTTAAAATCAGCATTGAAATATGCATGCTGATGCTACTATAAATAATTACAAATTTATTTATTTACTGCGTTGCACAGTTTAAAATAATGCATTTTATCTGAAAAAGAATTTGTACGTATTTTTTTTCTCTTTTTATGTAAATGGCATAATTAATGAAAAAAAAAATTTCTCTACCTCTAAAGTTGTAAAATCCATCACCTGTAAATGTCTGCTGAACCTGAAGTTTGTTTTTAACAAATAACTTATTTTAACATAAATAATATTTTTAATATTAATTAAATTTTCCAATTTAGTTTTCATATAATTATACTGTGAATTTAATTCCTTTACATAGTAATATACTTTAATTTTGAGCATCTGTTTTGTTTTCTGTTGGTTTCTTCCATTCCTTCCAGTTTTTTCCATTTCTTCCAGTTTCTTCCGGTTTTTTCCAGTTTCTTCCACAGTCCTGGAAGAAACCCAACCCTGCAAAAAAGATGCAGAAATTTCTTAACGTGCTGTTCTTGGGCAAATAAACACAAATGTTGCACAAGTTCCACATACTTACGGTCATTTCGAGCATTTTGTTTTACAGGGTGATCACAAATATTAATTTCTTATTCGTTTTGTTGTGAGTCTTCTAATTGCCTTCGTGATCAAATCTTCGCTGAAAAATATTAAGTCAAACATGCTATTTATATTACCGAAGTTCCAAAAGAATTCGTCAAGTTTCTTTCTAGATATTAGTTTAAACGTCTAAAATCGAAAGTGTCCGGTGATTTTTGGCCGTATTTATTATAAAAAAAAATTAAAAATACAGTCGAACTTCGTTATCCCGACACTCTAATGGCCAGAAAAAGGTGTCATAAGCGGAGTGTCGTATTAATCAGAGTTGAAGAAAAATATATTTATAAAAAGCTGTATTTTTAATTAAGTTAAGGCAATTTTAAATTCATAACTGTTCTTGCAGTTTTAAGCAATAAAACATTATTATTAAACAAAATAAACGCAAAAACAAAATTGAAAAGAATAAAAATTAGATTTGTGATGACTTTTTTTTTATGGTTAAATGAAATATCGATGAATTAAGGTTTGCTTATCCCGAGATGTGCTTCCTACAATTCTTTTTTCAATTATTATACAATGAATTGTAATCAATATTCGTTGTTTCAGAAATGGATGTTAGACAATTTCTGTTCATTTCAATGCCATGCAACGTTTCGGTTTTAGTCGGACGAATGGCCACAAGAAAGCGCCGCCTGACCAGAACAAAAAGACCGCGAATAGACTGATACGTTTATCTGGAGCTTAAGTGGGTCATTCATAATGTGTGGGTTTAATTATTCAGATAAAGGATGGAAATAAAATTTCTCTTTTATATCAATGGGTATTTTAGACACTTTTGTGAAAAGTTTGGCTAAGACATTTCTTACTGCTTAATTTCCATGCTTATAAGATGGATTACGAAAAATGGACAATTTTTCTAAACCTGAGGGATATCCGGAGTTTATTTACATTAAAATCATATACAGAAAATCGGGACTTTGAAAAGCTGACGTGATAAGCGGAGTGACGTCAAAACCGCCGGGATGATGGGGTCCAACTGTAATTATAAAATGTATGTCACACAGAATGTAGCATTCTTGTCTGTAATTGAAATCTACATCAAAAAAAAATTACACTTTAATCTGACCAATAACATTAAATGAACGTTACGTTTATTCTTTTCTCTCTTTTATTTATTTGTTTTTTAGTGCGTTTGTAATTATATAAATACGTAGCACCTATAGTTGTCGTTTGGTCTGTCTGTCTGTCCGTCCGTCCGCATGTAACAGAACAAAAACACCCAACCGAATGGTATGAAATTTTAAATATATAATTGTTGCAAAATTTTGTCGAGTCATTTCAAATTTTATGAAAAGCGTATGCATAATTTAATTACAGGGACAGTCAAAATTTTTCCGTTACATTACCGACAGTGGGAAAAAATTATTTCAAGTCCATTTTAATGATGTTACAGCCTTTCGAACAGAATGAAATTGATATGCACTTATGAAGTGCACTGAAATATACATTCAGTACACTATGCGGTGCAAAAAATATTTATAAAACTAGTTATAGTACGAACGCACGTCATTTGCCACGTTGACGTGCAATTTCAAACTTGTTTTTTTTTCTTTTCAGATCTCTTTTGGTAGTCCATCTGATGGTGAACTCCAAAAAGGTGATATCGTTTTAAAAATCAAAGACAAAGATGCAACACGTCTTTCACATCAAAGTGCAACAGATCTGATCGTTAAAGCTGGAAGCACAATAAAATTGGTTGTAGCCAGGTGAGTATCAAAATTCTGACTTTTTTTTTCTGTGAAAATAAAATTTCAAATGGATAATTTCGTAGATTGGAAGCAATAGCAACAATAAATTAAAAAATCTTTCCGGGCTCTATACTGGGATGTGAAGATTTGATGGTTTTAAGATTTTACCTAATTTCACTCGAAAACGCGAAGGTAAAGTATGTAGAGCCTCATTTGAGAAAATATTTCCGGTTTTCGTCAATACCGAATTTAAATAAAAATTTTGCCAAATTAGTCAGCTGTAGTCAATTTTACTTCTTTATTTGTCGCCAAATTTGTCGATATTTCGCCAATTGTCGCCCGCTTGGCGAGAATTAGACATTAGCGGATATGTATGGGTATAAGAGTTGGAAAAATGGTTACAACAATGAAAAATAATTTGCGAGAAACCCCGCTCGCTAAATCTCATGAATTAATATCACAATATATATTCTAAACGAAAAGACAAAACATATATTAAAATATTTATTTGCTTAAAAGACGTTACTAAAAACGCATTAAAAGTATATTAAAGAACTATATTGACATGTTTCAACTCCTTCAGTGAGTCATCATCAGAATGTATAACAGAAATTACAAATACAATGCATATGAAAACCGGAAAAAAAATTATCGAATACAAACAAGTAAATATATAACGTCCCTACATTTTCGATATCACACATGTTCCTTCTATGTCGCGATTCCTCAAGTTGTCCAACCACTCGATCCAAATATTCGGGATGCGAAAAGATAAAGTATCGTTACAAACCTCTGAACTTCTTAAATAAATATTTTTTAATATACTTTTAATGTGTTTTTATTAACCGTCTTTAAAGCAAATAAATATTTTAATATATGTTTTGACTTTTCCGTTTGGAATATATATTGTGATATGGTTATTACTGGACGTAATTAAGACTTATTACTCTTATTTATACTTACATTTATATCATGAATTAATTCCTTATTTTTGTTTAATTTGATGTCTTGTGTGAAAATGTCATCCACACTGGAATTTCAAACTGCTATATCTCAGCTTTTTTTAAGATAAAGGCAAAACAAAAATTTCTCCGGAAGTCTCTTATCAAGACCTAACACTTAAACAAAAAATAAATTTGCATTTCAATTTTTTTTTTTTTTTTTTTTTTTTTTTTAGTTTGAAATCTTTAAGTGGCCTCTATTTTGAAACAATCTGGCGAATCAAGCTGGCCAACGAACCTGGTCGAGATCTTGGTAAGCTCAATACACATGCTTAAATACATACAGATCAGTTTATAAATACGAGTGCTATCTCATGACAAAGATTAGATATAACATACATATATAATATATATAAATCAACATTTGAACAGAGCGTGGTTTGGGGGTCTAGGGGTCATGATCGGTGAAAATATAACGACATTTTCCGGAATTGCTTTCCTTTGGTCGGCTGCTATTTGCAGTTCTTATTTTTTGTTATGGAAGCTACCTAAAAAATCCAAGAATGGAGTTAGTGCACGAGTATGACCACATACTTTTTTTTATCGACCAAAATTATCGACCATTATTTTTCTTTTCGACAGTTTTTGACTCACTATTTAATAACTAAGGACTGGTGCACTCCCCCTTTAATTTTGCGTCTTGTTCTCGCTGACAAATCTTTACTCCGTCAAAAGTATCTGGATTGGGATAGAGTTTAATAATCAGAAAGACTGGAAATTATGGAAATTTTATGAAATCTTTTGGCATTTTTATGTATTTAACAGAGGAACTGAAGCTTCCATTGATTACATTTTAGTCAGTTTTTATTATTATTATTTATTTTTTTTTTTTTTACTGCTAAAACAACTCACATTGTACGATTGCTACGGAACCAAATTCAGTTACCTTTAACTCTTTCAAGGGCGGTGGCTATAGGGTCTAGCCACCTAATTTTAATTCCAAAACTGACAAATCGCACCAAGAATATTTTAATAACATTTTGCTTTTGTAATGAAAGTGCAAAATAGCGGGGTTTTATTTTCTAAGTAATTCATTTGGATATTTTGGTGTCAGTCAATTATTTCATCATTTTACGAACAGAATTCTTCTGCCCCTGAAAGGTTTAAGTGAGTCCAAAATGCCAGAAAGCTCAGAGGAAAATGTGGCAAAACGTAGATTTTTTTCCTACAAGGCACTATTGAATGGGTATTTTTGAACTAAATTTTCTTTTCACAATATCGTGATGCTGTTATAATTTGCACTGAACTATTATACTACATGGAAAAATAGACGATAAATTATCGAATGTAAAGAAAATTAATCACAGAAGGAAGAGTATAGACTGCTATGTGTAGCTGGCATAAAACAGCCATTTCTCTACATCACATCATAAAAAATAAGAGGTGTTAGTGATCTGGCATTAAAAATTAAAATCTCATCTAGATGCAACCAGAAACGTGAGAAATTCGATAAATTTTGCTTATAAAAATATAAAGTGGGTGCAGAAATAAATTAAGGGTTGTCTAACAGTAAAACTGAAGTGGGTGCAGAAATAAATTAAGAAGTGTCTAACATTAAAAATGAAAAGCTCATCTAGGTTTAACCAGATACGTGAACGATAAATTTTGCTTATAAAAATACAAAGTGGGTGCAAAAATAACCAAAAATTACCGGTTTCATTATTTGCTCGTATTAAATATGTGATGCGGTCGTAGCAGAAAATGGACTTGAGAATCTTCAATCCGTATTAAGTAGTTCAGCAATATGAGATTGGCAATCAAAGTTACAAATTGTATAGTTATTTCTCATGAAAGCTCAAACGTATCACACTACTGAAGGTGTGTGTTTTCAATTGTTATGTGCACAAAAGATTGTAACTCTTGCCAACTCTTTTTCTTCCTCGGTATCAGAAAAAGAAAGTCAAGGGTTATTGACTCGGATCACTTCCTCGAATAGACATCATCAAGTTTCCTAGATAAACTGTTTTCAAACATGAGACGCGTCATTTTTTTAGGCATAGTTACCATCTTTGAGCTTTTTCATTTCAAAACATGTTTTGACAAAAATCATCCCACTTTTTTGCATAGTCTGCCCTGTTAGTTTTTATTCATTCGGATGAAGATTCCTTTTGTTGAGATTGGCAGCCAGCCACGTGTAGAATAATCTTAGCACGAAAATTTCCAGATTTTATTTACGCACCGGTTTCCGATTTTAAAATAGGCCATCACACAGATCTTAAACCGTTATTTGTTTCCATAAGCAGTTTCCTTTTGCAGACAAATGTCTGTTGCGTTTCGATGGTAAAACAGATTTGGAAAATTGTCATGTCCGAGGGCGATAACAAAAAACTTTTAAGAATTGTACGAGCAAATGTTTCATACGGAAAGGAAAATATAAAATAATTATAAAATTAAAAGAATCTAGTTGGATATGGCAATATCAAAACTTTCTTCTACCTGATATACGTTAATACTTATTGAAGAATGCAGCATAGCAGCACCACCGGTTAAGTGATTTACACCAAAATCTAACCAGCAACAACTTATGTCCACTTCTAACTGAATCTGAAGTTTGATGAAAATCCGTGCATTAGTTTTTGAGATAGAGCTATTGCGGAAATCATAAACAATTCTGTATATCAGCGCCAACTTTTGGGCGATTTACACCAAAAACTAATCAGGACCAATTTATATCAGAAACTAACTAAATCTTAAGTTTGATGAAAATTCATGCATGAGTTCTTAAGGTACAGCTATTGCGGAAAACGTGAAAAATGTAGCATAGCAGCGCCTTCTGTAGGGCAATTTACACCAAAAACTAAACAGCAGTAATTTATATCAGGGACTCACTGAATCTGAAGTTTTATGAAAATCCGAGAATTAGTTCTTGAGATATAATTATTGCGGAAATCGTGAAAAATGCAGGATAGAAGTGCCACCTGTTGGGCGATTTACACCAGATAATCAGCACCAATTTATATTAGGGACTAACTGAATCTAAAGTTTTACTAAATTCAGTCCATTAGTTTTTGAGGTAGAGCACTCACAAAATTTGTGTCACATACAGACACACAGACAGATGGACAGACTTACAGACAGAAATTTTGTAAAATGTTTTTCGGGATCTCTGACCCCTAAAACGTGTAAATACGTCGAAAATTTAATTATACATTCTCCTTGTAAAAATAGAAGAAAGTAAAAATATATTTTAAAACATTCTTTTAAAAGCATTCAATGTTTATTTTGAAAATTCCGCCTAATTTCAGGACTACAATTCATGATTTTTCTCCAAAATTTCCATTACAATACATTAATGTTACAGGGGAATTGTCAATTCATTGTGTAGGAAAAATAATGAAATTTTGGATTATTAAGCAAAATATTTGAATAAAATAATTAAACATAGCCTATGTTCATTTCCGGGTTGTAATCCATCTATATCCAAAGATACAAAAGTATTACTTCATCCGTTTAGATGCTGACTTCATTCAAACTTTCGGACACACAATGACATTTATAATATTATAAGGAATAAGGATAAGGCTAAGAACTAGCAAACCCCGCGGCTTTGCTCGCGTAACTGTGGAAATATGCCAAGTGATATCCATATGTCTAACTTTTATTTTAAAAAATTATACTTTTAGGAATAATTCAAAAATTACTATTTAAAACAGTTTAACTATACCTTATTATTGCACTGCATTAGGCAGAAATGAGACTTAAATTAATAAAAAGAACTAAAACTAAATAAATGATAATTTAGAAAATATTTTGAAGCTTTTGTGCTCATTTCATACACTCATTTCAGTATTCATTTGAAGTTTTGAATAAACCGTTCTTAGTACGCATTTACATCTAAAAAATAACCATAATCTCAAATTCCAAGCTTTTTGTCTATTGGTCTAACCACCTCTTTGGTGTCAGTGGCACTAACATAAAATGCCTATGTTGAAACACAAATTGTCACCATGAATTTGGCGACATTAATTTTGAAATTGGTTTGGTATTTCCTAATATTCCATAGAAATGGTAATTCAAAAAGTTTTTAAAGGCTTTTTTTAGAACATCTGTTGTTCCTCCTGCCAACCCGATGTGGTAGTGGTACTGGCATAAAATATAACCTCTGTGGAGTCGGACACAGTCACCATTGATTTGCAACCATTACTTTTGTAATCGGTTTGCTAATTTCCTGAGATTGCGTAATTTGGGACTTTATTTTAGTACACTTTTTGCCCCTTCCCTTCGCTTCACCTCTTTTATATTTCTAATTTATTTTCGACAGTTCTTAGAGGGCATTTATATGTTATAAGTAACAACCATGTCATATTTAAAGTTTCTAACCTTTTCAGTATCACAGAAATCGCAATTTAGGACGTTTTTTGCTCCTGCAAATTCCAGGTGGTAGTGACACCAGCTTGCAATAGAGCCTATGTTGAAGAAAAGGCTATCATGATCAATTTCCAACCACTACTTTTGAAATCGGTTTGCTACTTTCTGAGTTTGCGTAGAAATCGCCATTTAGAACGCTTTTCGCGCATTATCACCCTTCGTAAATTTCGATTTTTTTAAGAAATGTTCTTAAAGATCATTTGTGTCTTATAACTATCATTCTAAATTTCATGTTTCTAGGTATTTCAATAGCACAAAATTCGCATTTTTAGAGCTTTAACGCTCCTGCACCGCCTTTGGGGTAATGGCGCCGACATAAAATATAGCCTATATTGGAGCAAGGGCTATCCCATCATTTTGACATCATTATTTTTTAAATCGGTTCGTTACTTCCTGAGATTGCGTAGAAATCGCCATTTACAACGTTTTTTAAAACGCTTTTTGCGCATCTTCAACCCTTTAAATTTCGAATGTTTTAAGAAATATTGTTAGAGATAATTTATATCCTATAAGTAACTATCATTCCAAATTTCAAGTTTCTAGTCCCTTCAGTAACACAAAAATCGCATTTTAGGACGTTTTTTGCTCCTGCCTCCTCTTTGGGGTAGTGGCACCAACAAAAAATATAGCCTATGTTGGAGAAAGGGCTGTCACCATCATTTTGACAGCATTATTTTTTAAATCAGCTCGTTACTTCCTGAGATTGCATAGAAATCACCATTTAGAAAGTTTTTTAGAACTCTTTTTGCGCATTTTCACCCTTTAAATTTCGAATGTTTTAAGAAATGTTCTTAGAGATCATTTATATCTTATAAGTAATTACCATTCCAAATTTCATGTTTCTACGCCCTCAATAACACAAAAATCGCATTTTTAGAATGTTTTTTGCTCCTGCACTCCATTCGGGTTAGTGGCACGGTATTACAGCCTATGTTCTAAGTGGGACTAACACAATCATTTTGATACCAATACTTCTGAAATTGATTCGGTAGCTCCAGAGATTACCTCGAACAAACGCATAAACAAACAATTTTTACTGCCTTATAATATTAGTATAGACAAGGATGTTGTACCATAAGATGTAACTGTATAAAAGTCTATTCTGTCTATTTCTGACTCCTTTGTGTTGTTTCTTATATGTTACGGATTTACCAAAAAGCTAATTCTGCGCACGTATTAAACAACATTTTTCCATGGAACTAGGAACTAATGTTCTTGTGTAATTCTATGCATTTCCCCCCTTTTTCTTCTTTTCTGCGCAACAATCAGAATCCAGATGTTATGACATTTTTACTTTTTAGCATTTTTCGTTCCTTCAGGTCATTTTGTTTTATTATTAAGTTTTAAAAAACTTAATAATAATAGGCCTTTTTTAAGGTTCCGTACTAAAAAAGTAAAAACGGAACCATTATAAGATCACTCCTGTGTCTGTCTGTCTGTCACAGCCGTTTTACTCGTAAACTATGGAAAGTGGAAAGTTCAAATTGGGCGAAGTAATAAAAACTATTGACCCACATATTTACAGATTATTTAACATTCACAAATATATTTAGGGAAAATGTAGAGGGTTTAATTAAGTTACTTGAACAAAAAATCTTTTCCCTGCATATCGTGTGGGGTACCGTATGAAAGCATTCGTAACGCAAAAATACATTTCTTTTAAATTTACGTATTATATTTTTAGAGATATCGTCGAAAATGTAGGTCAAAAATATGTCTCCCTCCTTCTATTTTCGAATCTACTGAACCTAAAATATGAAAAACTTAGAGGTAGTAGACATTAATTTAAACCTTGCAGGAAAATTATAACGATTACCCAGGTCACATTGTTTTTGAGAAAATCGCATTTTTCCGTTGCACGCAAATTTCGATTGCGGGCATTTACCAAAGGTGCTGAGGAACGCCGGAGGTATCTATCGTAGCAGAAGTATAAAGTAAGTATATCGTAGCAGAAGTACTGATTTTTGAAAAAAATCTGGTAATTAGCCGAGATATTTATTCTTAAAGACACGGACGGTCTGGACATACATATTGACAGAGGAGGCGTACTCTATGTACCATCGGCTTTTAAAGCCTACATAAAAACTTTTAATGATATATTTGTGTAATGCAATGCCCAGTAGATATATAAAATAAATAAACGTCAAATTGTTAAAATGAGACTAATTTAATTGGAATTAATCGCATAAATACAATGGGATTCGCGACTAGTTTGCATTGAGAGGATCTCTCAATGCACATCCAATGTCTTTAAAAGATAATTAAAAACCTATCTGGAAAAACGCGGCACGGTCAAAGGCGGCGTTGCAAATTTGCGACGTTCTTTCGAAGCGCGCTTTGCACAATGTCAAGTTTAAACTTTGAACAAGGGTTTTGTTTTAGCTACTCTTTAAAAAGAAAAGATTATTATTACGCTGAATTTAGTTTTATGAAATGCCAAATGAAGTTTAAATATGCACTACTTTTATTGTCAACACCGAATTAAGTTCATCATAAACAGATAAGATTTTAAAAAAAAGAGTTATACAGAATAGTAATATCTGATATTATTTAGGATTCATATCTATTTGAACTTTTATGGTATACCCATTCGTACTTTTCTAGTATATACAGCTATACCCAGCCCTACGTTGTATAGTTTTTTTTTACAAAGTCTTATTATTCTTTTAGCAGCGATTTTTTTTTTAATAATACAGTTACTAATTAATATATTTATTGTACGGAACCCTCTTTGCGCGAGTAATACTCGCACATGACCGTTTATTTTTATTTAACATATCTTTTTTATAAAATACTAGGGGGCTCAGCCCCCTACGAGCTACGCTCGCCAACCCCCGTTCAGACACCGCAGACTCTAAAAGCACGCTAATTTGATTTGCTTTAAAAAGATTTCGAAAGATTGAATTATAACTTAAAAAACGGTGGCGATCTCCCTATAAACGGGTTTCTATTCATTTCTCTTTGATTGGGGAATTTGGCCAAATCAGCTGATACAATGGCTGCTTCCGTCTTTGATTAAATAACTTTAGTTAAACATTTCAAAATATAAAATGGATTAAGTAAACAGTGTCTTTGTCTCCCGGTATTTTTTAACAAAGCGAAAAGAAAGTTTTTTTTAAATAAGACATTTTAAATATATCGTTTATAATCTGACGTAATTTTCACCAAACTTTTCTTTCTCTTTTTAATAGTCACGTGAAAATACTTTTGTTATGAAATGAAATATTTAAGCTGTTCTAACAAAAATAGTTGAAAAATATCAAATAAATGTCTCGCGCAATTTTTTTAATTTAAACTGTTTTGCGATATTATTTTTTGTTCATTTTACGTAATAAGTGTAATGTGACGTAATTTCTCCTATTTAAGACTTCTCACGCATGTTAATGAATTTATTATTCTACAATATTCTTTCTCTTTTAAAATTAACGTTAAAATCAAATTGTTAATATAGTTTTTATGGCGTAATTTTCAATGAGTTCCTGTTTTTTATATTTTATGTTTACAATAGTCACGTGTAAATAAATTTTTAATTTGAAGCAAACATTGTTTGCGCTGTTTATACAGTTGGCAACAGTTGAAATTAATACCATATTGTAAATCTCTCTATTCTAAAAAAAAAAGTAACTACCGCTGTCACCGCCGCCGGTTTTGAATTTTTTGTGACCGGAGGTCTTCGTTAATATTAAGAAAAATAATGCATACAAAAATATGAAAATCGGTAGTATTATACAAAAATGTTTGATAAACACGCTGATGCAGACAGTTTTCAAATCGAAGAATTATTTTAAGAGATATTTAATGCTAAAGTTGGACAAAATCGTTCCACTAAAAAAGTTTTATAGGGACAAAAACTATACATCGGAATTTAATAATTTTTAGATCATTTTATACGTTATAATTTCCCGGTGTGCAGAATTAATTTATTTTTTTAATTTGACTCATTTTTCGAGGTTTCATTTCTATTTTAAATTCAAATTTTCAGCATTTCGAGAGATATTTTTTACTTATTTCAGAAAATTGTACTAATTTAACCTGTTGCCAACTGTATAAACAACGGAAACAATAATGCTTGCTTCAAATTAAAAATTTATTCACACGTGACTATTATAAACAGAAAAAAAACTTTCAAATTAGAATTAAATAATTACGTATAAAAAGCAGGAACTTATTGAAAATTACTTCATCTATAATTACACATGAATTTTAACAGAGAAAGGATATTGTAAAATAATAAATTTATTAACATGCGTTAGAAGTCTTAAATAGGAGAAATTACATCACATTTACGTCACATTACAGTTATTACATAAAATGAACACAAAATAATATTGCAAAACAGTATAAATTTAAAAATAGCGCGAGACATTTACTTGATATTTTGAGATGAACTTTTCAACTATTTTTTTTTTTTTTTTTTGGACAGCGCAAATAATATTTCATTTCTAATAAAAGCATTTTCACGTGAATATTAAAAAGGGAAAGAAAAGTTTGGTGAAAATTACGTCAGATTAAAAAGATATATTTAAAATGTCTTATTTAAAAGGACTTTCTTTTCGCTTTATTAAAAAATACCAGGAGACAAAGACTCTGTTTACTTAATTCATTTTATATTAGATGATTTTGAAATGCCATTGTATCTTTTAATAGCAGCTGATTTTTCCGTAAAATTCCCCAATCAAAGAGAAATGAATAGAAACCCGTTTATAGGGAGATCGCTTTTGTTTTTTTTTAATTATAATTCAATCTTCCAAAATCTTTTTAAAGCCGATCAAATTAGCGTGCTTTTAGAGACTGCAGTGTCTGAACGGGGGTTGGCGAGCGTAGCTCGTAGGGGGCCGAGCCCCCTAGTTATGTAAAAAATATCTCTCAAAATGCTGAAAATTTGAATTTAAAATAGAAATAAAACCTCAAAAAATAAGTCAAAATAAAAAAATTAATGCAATCTGCACTCCGGCAAATTCTAACGCATAAAATGATCTAAAAATGATTACACTGCCATGTATAGTTTTTGCTGCTATAAAACTTTTTTAATGGAACGATTTTATCCAACTTTAGCATTAAATATCTCTTAAAATAATTCTTCGATTTGAAAACTGTCTGCATCAGCGTGTTTATCAAACATTTCTCTATAATACCACCGATTTTCATATTTGTGTATGCAATATTTTTCTTAATATTAACGAAGAAAGACCTCCGGTCACAAAAAATTCAAAACCGGCGGCGGTGACAGCGGTAGTTACTTTTTTTTAGAATAGAGAGAAAATTTAAAAATTTTATAACGATTGTATTTTTTAACTGTAAAGCAAAAACCTGGAATTGCCAGAAAAGCAAAATACGTGTTTAAGAAAAATATTCGTTTTTTCAATTTTAAAGCTTTTCTATTTAATGTTTTTTACTTTACTTTTTTTCGGAGGGCGGTAGCCAAGTGCAACTTTACACTACTTTGATTCAATCTTTCAAAAATTGATAACATATGATTCATATCCCATACTGTAAAAACATTATGTAACGTTACGTCATTAAATTGGTAGCAACATGCTGCCTCCAATTTTATGGAGTAATTTAACTTATACCATGGTGTAATTTAAACTGACATAACTGGTGTAATAATACACATTAGTATAACTTAACACCAGTTATATCAGTTAAATTACTTAGTAAAATGGAGACAGCAAGGTTGCCAGCAATTTTATGGAGTACCGTTACATAATTTTTTTACAGTGCATGTTGCAAGCATCTAAAACTCTTTAAAAACGTTGTACATGAAGCGTACATAATTGTTTTACCTTCCACAGTAGGCTCTCTGACGTAAGTCTTAATTATTTTTAGGTGAAAATTATAACATTCAAACAATGAGAAATATTTTCAAGCAGAAAAAATATTGTGAGTGATTTTTTTTTTTTCAATTTCAAGGGAATTTTTCTGGATTTTTTCGGCTGAAGACTTTCGAACACTGGCAATAATTGTTTGACATGTTTCCTAGAGGAAGTTCCTGGTTGTACCATTGATTACCTCGTGAGATATGAATGTTGCAATATCTTTACTACTCGTTATGCGAACTACGAAGTCTGTTACTTGTCGATAGCGGAGTCTCGGGTACTTTACGAAGATTTTTCATTCATCGATATTAGAGTTACGAACTTCTCCTAATTTTCGATAATGAATGAATGAAGTTTTTATGATAGTGGTGATAATTTACTAAATGTATCGAAAATTGCAAGTTTAAAATATAATGAATGAGTTTAGTTAAATTTTAGCTTCTCTAACACATTTTCAGTTATAGTTATTCTTTTCTATACTTCTTATAATTTTCTATGCGTGAATCTAAGCCTATGAGAGAGATTATTTTTCTGTACTTGTGTAAAGTTTAGTAGGCATTGCGCGGTTGATTCTGTAATATAAAAGCATGGGCTAGCGTGGTTGAAATTCTTCTTAGACTTTGGCTTCCTTGATTTCAGTAAGTGGAACAGTCAAATTTCTTTGAATTATTCTAAACTTAATCAATAACCGTCAATGATTTAAATTAGTTTTGATTTTAAAAAGAGCATATTTTGTTACGTGCAGGTAGATAAGTAAACCTGTTGAATTGTGAGCTAGATATTCTTAAGATTTCAGTGAAGCTGCTTGCGCGGTTATTGACCACGTTAATAGTAATTTACTCTAAATTTGCATTGAGATTGGCAAATCATTAAATTTAACCCTTTCAGGGGCGGTGGTATGTTTATGAAACCACTTAATTTAAATTCCCAAACGCCACAATAGCGCCAAAATTTTTGTAAGATATTTTATATTTAATATGTATGTGAAATATAGCCTTCTTCTTATTTCCAATAAATTTGTTGGTAAATTGGGGCCAACCAATTATTTCATCTCTTTAGTACTGAAAATGCTTTGCCCCTGAAAGTGTTAAATGGAGTTTTATTTTTTATTTTTATTGCAAGATCAAGCCAGATTTTCTCATAAGATAAAATGACGTTGTTTGACTATCCATGGCTACCACTGGCGACTATTTTTTTTTATTTTGTTTTCCTACCACTTTTCCAAACAATCATAATCTACGTCGGAGATCAGTAGAACTCCACCACGAAAATGATTGTTTTTGAAAGAGTAGTATAAAAAATAATTATAAAATATATATTCGCAAGAGGCAGCTCTGTAACTAAATTTTGTACTTAATTATCTCTCAAGCTCACGCCAATGACACTGGGTTCGCGTTGCAATCTTAATCTTATTTCCATATTATAGGAGTATGGGAGGACACAACTTCGGTGGTATGCCGACTGGGGTGTCTTACGGAGCCGGACAAACCAATGGACCACAAAATCCTCTCTTCAAGCCTCTTCCAACAACAAATTTCGGAACCCAAAGGCAGAGGAGATGCTCCGCTGAATCCTACACCAGCACGGCCAGTAGCGATACAGAAAAAGAACTCATTGTAAACCAAGTAAGTACAGCTAAAATATTATTTAGAAATGAGTATTGTTACGAAATCTTCTATCTTTGACAAGGTAAAAGAAGATTCGTATATAATAAACACGAAGATTCCAAAAGGATGTCTCTTCTTTATACGGTGGAAATTCCAGAATCCTCAACCTTACATGAAAAAATAAATCCTCAATGAAGCTTTGAAACAACTGCGATTATCTGGATGTTTGTACTTCATATACAGTAGTGGCCATAATTGCGGATACTTTGAATTTGAATTTGAAATTTGAATGTTTTCAATTTTGAATGCTTCTAAAAACTGTTGCACTTCATGAAATCTAATGATTTATATATGAAATAAAAGAAAATTTAATGCTGAATTCAACACAATAAACATAGATCAAATATATGCAGCAAAAACTACATTTAGGATTAAAATACCCGTACTTGTTCCTGTCCTGTCAGTATTTCGGTGGCCATAGTTTCAATATTAGTATTTTCAGAAAACGACACAATAACATGAGGATTGAGGCGACCAAGGTTTGAAACTCTTCTTTTTTTTATTATAGGGTACCAAGAGACAATTACAGCCTCAATTAATTTTCTTCTTTTGGATGGACAATCATATGCACCATTTTGTTCAAACGGGACCATAAATGTTCTATGAGGTTCGGGTCTGGGTTGTTTCCGGGCCATCCCGGCACCTGCATGCCGTTCTCCAGGAAGCATTGTTTTCATATCCGTGCATTGTGGCAAGAAACTAGATCCTGCTGGTAAAAAAAATGGGCATTATCTGGAAAAAGATATCTGATAGAAATTTTGGTTGTAGGATGTTGTAAACATATTTTTTGCTATTCAGTGGGTCATCTATGACATGAAGGCGGCCTACAGCGTTTGTTGACATGCATTTCCAGATAATAACACTTGGAGGATTCTTTGTTATTGCTTGAATTCAGTCTGGATCTGCATCTTCTGCTTGCTCTCGTTTCTGCTGCTGCTTTTTATTTGCAATGATTTTTTTCGGGGAATCTTACATTTAAGCTAACCCCCGTTAGTTTTTTCCGTAAAGTTCTCGCACAGACAAAAAACACACATTTGCACTCCCTTCACTGCTAATGGCTGCAGATGACATCCGTCTGCTGCTAAGGCAAATTTGTTTTATTCTCCTATCATCAAAAGCTGTTAGGCACTTTTCTGGTCTTATCTTTATTATATATATATATATATATATATTGTGAATTCATGGTAAAATAAGGGGGGTAGGTGGCCAAATTCCTCCACGCTGGCCAGTGCAAAGTTATGTGTACCTTGGGCAAGAAATATCATCTGATAATAGTATCATGAATGAAATCAATAGAAGAATAAGAAATGGATGGAGTGCTTTTGGGAAGAACAATATTATTCTGAAGAGTAGCATGCCCCTGTGTTTGAAAAGAAAGGTATTTAACCAATGTGTTTTGCCTGTCCTAACTTATGGAGCAGAAACATGGACGCTAACAAAACGGATGGTACAAAGATTACAAACAACACAGAGAAGTATGGAAAGATGTATGCTATGTATAACTAGAAGAGACAGAAAAAGAATAACCTGGATAAGAAGTCAGACGAAAGTTTTTGACATCATTGAAAGAATTAAACGGCTAAAATGGAAATGGGCTGGGCACATCGCAAGAAGACAAGACAATAGATGGAGCACAAACACGCTACAGTGGTATCCCAGAGATGTAAAACGGCCAAGAAGACGACCTCAAGTAAGATGGAGTGATGAAATCAGAAAAGTAGCCGGTGTAAATTGGATGACTAAAGCACTAGACAGGAAACATTGGAAAAATCTGGGGGAGACCTACATCCAGCAGTGGATTGAAAACGGTTGATGATGATGATGATATATATATATATATATATATATATACATTGTGTTTCTTGATAGCGTGAACAAAGCTTTCTTACTCCTGATGTTGTCACATTTCCACAAACTTCTCTCGCAATTGCTGCATATGAAAGACTTTTTTCACATAACGCAACAATCCTGGTTCTGTTCCTGGTTGACTAGTCACCACTTTGCCTGGATCACCTTGGTTTTTTTACACTGTCAATAACACTAAACAATACTGACAAACATTCAAAAGTAGTTGCACTTCAGTAACCAACTTTATTAAGCAAAATAAAACAGCTAAACTGACCTTTTCTACCTTTGACCACGATCTTGCACCTTCTCATAAACGACAGCTAATCATTGGTCCTCAGAACGGCAATTCCGATTGGCAGGTAGTGGCTGTTACTAAGATCCGCTTTTTGAATCTCACACATTTGCGCTTCTTTGTCTGACTTAAAGTAGAATGGCTCTCCTTTTAATACCAATATTTAACGTCTGTTTATTGTTTTGAATTTAGTATTAAAATGCTTATCATTTGATATATGAACCATTGTACTTTGTAAAATTAAACAGTTTTTATAAACATTCAAATTAGAAAAGTGTCCGTAATTTTGGCCATCAGTGCAGTTTTAAATCGTCTTCATCCTTGTGTGTCGCCGGAATTGTTAACGACCCCGCAGCACTCTAGCCGTGATTGCTTATTAGCACAGAGTGAACTTTGTAAACCATGCTCTCTACAGTTCGATAATGAACCCAACTAATTATTAAGAATTGTACTACCATAAGAAAATTTTTAGTGTACAATAATGTATTGGCCTACCAGAAGTGAATTAATAACTGCTTAAAAATACTTCAACCTGTTTCAAATCACAAGTCTTTCCGATTCCAGTAGATACACATAACACACTGCCGACTGATTAGAAGGTTGTTGTAAGCCTTCTTCTGTGTACGTAGTTAATTTAAATGATATAAATTTTTAGTATATTTTTTTCATGTGCCTTGTGTATATTTTCATTGAATATAAAAGTTTAAATAACAATAGTATTTTGTAAATAGCTTACAAAAACTGACCAATAGTAACTACTAAGAAGAGGGAGCAATATTGTAAATGGCCCTGGGCATTCAAAGCCCACCTTTTGCCAATGGTTCAGATCCGCCAGACATTCCTAGATGTTTCAGGCCAATTTATCATGGACCTCACTTGGAGTTAATCTACATATTGTTTACACACTTTTACATGCATCACAGAAGATATTTTACAAAACATTTAATCATGTTTATTTGTCGTGGTTATTGCTCACATTTTGAATGCAGTAATATACTGAATTCTGTAAAAATACAAAGGCGAATCAAATATAAAGGAGAGTTTTTAATAATAGAAACCCTTTATATTTGTTGTCATGACCATTGTTATAAGTCGTTTATGGTTTAAAAATTCGTTTGCCATTGTTTTATTGTTCATAAGCTCATTTATTTAGTTGCTAGGGTTATGAAAAACACGAAGTGCCCACTGCGATTGCACAAAGTATAATTATTAACGTTCAACAAATGAAAAGGTCAGACTTATTGAAATATAGCACAGATTGAATGTAAAATTCAAAAATGACACCCTATCGAGGTCTCAATTATGCAAATTGCACAATCTGTTTTTAAAAAATCCATGAAGAAGGTGAAACAAGACGATCCAGCATAGAATGGCACAAATATGCTCCACAGAACAAAACCTCACAAAGTTCAGACTAATATAATTATTGGGACTTACAAGACATTGTGCGCGTCAATTTTCTTCCTCAACGATATAGATATAATGCAATATAGTACTGCGAATTTTGGGAAAAGATTGAAGCAGCAGATCTGTCTTAAAAACGCTTCATTCCAGTCCGAATGTTCTTATTCGCCGGGCCAATGCAAGCCCGCACACAACAGATATAACGAAACAAAAATTTCCCTCGATAGCTTTCAATTATCCTTCTTAGTCCGATCTTATCAAATTCGTACTAGCATTCGTTTGAGTCACCTTAAAGAAATGTTAAGAAGAGAAAGATTATCATCAGATGAAGAAGTCCAAGAATTTTTGTGCCGTTGACTTTATAACCGTCCTAATTCTTTTTATTATACAAGGATCAAAAAGCTTTCAATATGTTGAAAAAGTATGCTGATGTTGAAGAAAGCTATATATGAAATAACAATGGTACAATTTCGGTAAATAATAGTTTTTAAATAGTACATTTAAAAAGTCTTCTTTATATAGGATGTTTCTAAATGAATATCGGGGTTTTGACAATTTGAATTATCTATTACATAAAACTTAAAATTATGCTTAATACATAAAATGAAAGAGCAACTCAAACAGTTTGTTGGTACCTGTGCATGCGCATGCGCATGCAATGTTTCTACCGCCATCCGTTAGAAAGCGCTAGTAGCAAAAATGGCGACTAGTGAACAGAAAGCATTTTGTGTTCTGCAGTTTGCAAAGACCGAATCTGTTGTTACTGTGCAACGTGAGTTCCGGATTAAGTTCAAGTGTGATCCCCAAAGTGATAATAGCATCCGTAGATGGTATCATCAGTTTGAAAATACCGGCTCCCTTTGCAACAATTACCCCACAAACACTAATCAACGTTTGGGAAGAACTGAGCTATCGACTTGCTGTGTGCCGTGTGACGAAAGATGCTAACATTGAACACTTGTAAGCTTGTAGGTAAGACTGTTTGAGTTGTTCTCTTATTTTATGTATTAATTATAATTTTAAGTTTTATGTAATAGATACTACCAAGCGTTAAAACCCCGATATTAATTTAGAAACACCCTGTATTTGATCCCTCCTCATAAGTGAAGACTGGACCTACTTTCTATATTAATTTTCTGTTTTTAAATACCATAAAAAAATTTAACATTTTTTTCTTTTTTCCTTGTGTCTTTTTTTTTAAAGAAATGCAATTGTCGCTTGAATATACTTTTGTATTTCTTAAATATTATTACTGCAATAAAATGTCTTGAGCATATATGTTTTTTTAATTTCTCTACAGCCATTTCGAAGCAGCACCCTCATCCTTCCCGCAGCAAAGACGACGAAAGATATTCCTGTTGGTTCATATATGAGGTTCGATCCTCTATCGAAACGAACGAACACTTCACCTCTAGGACCCAGGGATCCATACATGCTATCAAGGGTAAGAACAGACTCACTTTTCTAGCATAATGTCCATTAATCAGAGTTTAATTTAACTCCATCTTAAGGAGTAATTAAATCTTCTTTAGTAGAAGTATATATACATCGGACGCCCAGAAAGTAAGTTCCATTGGTCAGTTTAAAAGATGCGAAAAGTAATTGAACAAAGCACTTTATTGTACATTGAAGTACAAACCTTGGGCTTTGTTTCAAGGGCTATGTTTCAACATAGTTGCCATCATATATTGTTTTTTTATGTAATATTTCAATTAAATTTTATCCCTTTCTTTCCTGTTTATTCAAAAAGTTCGTTACAGTTTTATGCTTTAAAAGTAACTTCTTTATTTCTCATGACCAAATACATCCTGTCATGTTTATTCATCAGCCGATATCCTATTTTCATTACCGCAGAAATAAGTAATAAAAAATTAAAAAGATTGAATCTTTTTCGGTACGCTATCTATTTAGTAGATGCCTGCAACGTACTTAAATATAACAAGATTTTTGACCTAATAATTTCCCATCCTATTCATTCGATAAATTCAACGCAGATGTATTTGTTTCGTGATTAATATAAACATTTTGTAGGTTTCATATCTGGTATTCTTTAGCTTAGATTTCGTAAGACGTTAGCATGGAATAACTCTGTAATCCCATCATTCTGCTTCTGCTTTTGCAACTTTTAAGAACTTGCAGGAGATGTGCGGCGGTAGGGATCGAACCGGAGAACCCACGGTCAGAAAGAGAGATCTTTCGTGCCGAGCAAAAGGTTAGCTAAATCGCTTCCTGCGAGAAACCCGTTTTTTACTGACCGCGCAAGATGGCGTCTCCACAGTACTCCATCCTCAGTGATAGTATGAGAGCTGTTGAACATTTTTGAGTAGGTATTTAAGGCACCCTGAAAATTTGTGCAACACTTCTTTTGTAATAGCTGAATACAAAATCGAATGTCTGGCTGAAGGATCGTGGCCCAAAACTGTGCCAGACACGTGTCAAGTGCCATTTTTTGACTACCCCAAAAAGGTATTTGAGGCACGCTGAGATTGAGACAGAATAATATTTATACTTAGAAAAAAATATTTTTTGAAAATGACAGACACTTTAGTCGGCACAAAAACTGCGCCAGACACGTGTCAAGTGCCATTTTTGGCACAATGACACTTGACACGTGTCTGGCACAGTTTTTGGGCCACGATCCTTCAGCCAGACATTCGATTTTGTATTCAGCCATTACAAAAGAAGTGTTGCACAAATTTTCAGGGTGCCTCAAATACCTTCCCTAAAATGTTTAACAGCTCTTGGACTATGAGAAAAACGTCTCGATGATGTTGGACGAGCGATGTGCACTCGTGTTACGGTGGCGGCTGCCAGAGTGATGCCGTCGCGTGGCCGAGCGCATGTGTATGCCCCCGGAGATGCGAGGCGTGACAGGCTTTGTGCTGTGAGATTTGTCATAGGCTTTTGCATGCTGTGAGCGCTTCAGAGACTTTGCTTGCTGCTTGTGTTCTGTGAGAGCTCCACAGGTTTTGCGTGTTGGGGATGTTTTCAGTGGTGCCATCTGTTGGTCTCGAGCGGAGATGGTGAAGTGCGTGTTCGTTTGTCCAAGGTCACCAATGCCGGAGATGTGCGGCAGTAAGGATCGAACCGGAGAACCCACGGCCAGAAAGCGAGATCTTTCGTGCCGAGCAAAAAGCTAGCTAAATCGCTTCCGGCGAGAAACTCGTTTGAAACTCGTTTTTTACTGACCGCGCAAGATGGCGTCGCCACAAACTCTTGTTTTTCGATGGACCACCCCTGCCAAACTGTTTTCATGAATCTTAAAAATAAAACATGTTCTTTATATGTAATATTTGCAGTTATTGTCCTACAGGATTCGAACTCATTTATGGATTTTGCGAGGAATCTGTAGTACTAACTATGTACGAACCGGCCTGATTCATCACCGATAATGTCTTCAATTGAAAGTCTGGGGTTTTTCCTTTATATACACTGAAGTACAAACCTTGGGCTATGTTTCAACATAATTGCAACACCTGTTGAAACATTCATATTACCGAGAAATCCTAATTTGTATCCCAGTGCCTGAGAACGATGCCGCTTTCGGTAACAGTAAAGTGTTAACATGTTGTCTGGTGTTATCGTCCACCTGAAATCTCTGTCCGGCTTGAAAAGTCCTTTCTCATGTGGAAAAATATTCCTCTCTTCCACAGCACGGATCCCTTCTCGCCTGAGATTGAGAGGTTGTCGCCGACTCCTTTCCGCATCAAGCAAACTGTTCCATACTTCGATAAACTGTCACATCCATTTCCGTATCATTGAGTCACTCATGATTTGTAACTATACATTTCAGAAATTCAACGTTGAATTTCACCTACCGGCACAACCAGTGTATTCAAAAACCGTATGACTAAAGCGCTCTTTACGCGGCGGTTGTTTTAATTTTCAAGAACATTACCGCATTTTACTAATACCAAGCTTCTGCACTGCTACCTTCTGTAACTTCTTATTTGTCGATGGGTCTAACTAATCGACTCCCATTCGCATTCTTGTGACTACAGAACAGTTGCCCGATAAATTACAAACACAACTTACTTTCTGGATACCCCATGTATGCAACGGCGTAATACTCGCAGAAGATGCAGCAAAATTTAATCCTGGACTTCCATTCACCTTATTTGTGAACAAAAAATATAGTAATTAGCAATTGATCCATATCTAAAAAAACTGTTAAAACAATTTTTTTAAGAAACACTTTACAAATTATTTTGTGACAATTTCTAAAAACTTCTATATTCATACAAAACTAGTATATTACCATGCAGTAATTACTAATTAATCCTTCTATGTTAGTTTAAAGCTAAAAGCGAGAGGAGTGTAGTCGTAAAATCGCCAGTACTGTATGATATGGCATAGTAATACCTTAAAACGAAAACTCATCGATCCTTACTTCGTGTATTGCTACTCCAATACTTTTTCTTATCATTTAAGTCAGTGATGAATTCAAGGAGTGGCTCATTAGTGGTATTCACTGGTATTCATTACACAGCCCTCGAGTTGGGTACATAACAAACAATCATTAATTTTGGCACAAATATTCCAAGTGGTAAATAAATCATACGAGTTGTAATCTTTCCTACTGAGAGAAAAAGTATCCAGGCCAGGCCTGGTTCGAATCCTGGCTTGGACACTTTTTCACTCAGTTGGAAAAATTACAACTTCAACTGATTTACCAATTGGAATATTTGTTTTAAAAGTTATGGGCCCACCGTGGCTGAGTGGTTAAGGCACCACACCGGTAATCGCTTGAGAGCGTAGGTCGGCTGCGGGTTCGACTCCCGCTGACTCCGTTGCACACTCTTTGTGGAGCTCCCGGTTGCAATTCTCTGTTGTTGTAAATTTCCTTGTGGCTATCTCGTCCTTGTATATTGACGATGACTTATAAGCGGACACCCGATGTCAAGCACACAAGTTAGATGTATTTGTTCAATAAATAAATTAATTAAAAATGTATGAAGGGTAGTTACGTACCCAAAGTTTACTTGGAGTTCCATTACCTGCGATATAATCTGCTGAGCTGTTTCATATAACACACCAGATCCCATTATCAAAAAGATTGGTTGGGTGAATTTTGTCTACCAGATTTGTTCAGGATAGCTCAGTTGGCATAATAAAAATATTATAAATACTACTATATACAGACATGCATTTTTTTAAAGCCCTCTCGATTGTTTTAAAATCTTCTATATTAAGAGCAAATATAATTTTTTTATATATATTATTTCCAATTATAATTGCAATATTAAGAGATATGAATGAAAAAAAGTAAATGCGACCCTCAAGCTCATTTCTCTACCAGATCTTGGGTATACAGAAATTTTAGTGAGAGCCGCTGGTCTTAAAGTACAATTTGCCGGAGAAAAATGTTTAAATTCAACACCGATTTAAACAACCTTATAGGGTGTAAACTAGAATTCTGTATGGGCTGCAAAAATGATTTTTATCAACCCGTTTGCTAATATGAACCAGAAACAATTTAACATAAAACAGACCCAAATCTAAAATGCTCATTTAATACTTTATTTAAATGCAGTTCAATATTTTAAAAAACTGTAATCCTATCTCTAATGTCGATTTTATTACTTATGAATTAAATGGACTGTATGTTACATAAAACAAATTTCGGAGACTGTGCGCTAATACCGCCATCCTGGATTGGAAGAAAGGGGAACCGTGTTTTATCATGAAATAAATAGGCCAGGAGGTGGCTGCACAAACCATCACCTGATCGCGTTGATGACTGAAATTCCTGGATTAGTTAAAACTCGATTCGCATATTAAAATGCAACCGGTCTGCCAAGTCATATCTTGGTAAAAAAAACGCCTACAAACCCGATTTTAGTGGTTGACTGATAGGTTTACCATTGTGTTTTCTTGATTCCAGTTCTCCATGTTTTCATACCTTTGGATGCAGGAAAACATAATGATAAACCTACCGATCAACCACGGTCTGCAGGTGGTTTCCACCAAGATATGACTTGACAGGCCAATTGCATTTTATTATGCTTATCGAGTTCTGTCTAATCCTGGAATTTTAGCCGTCAACTCGATGAGGTGATAGTCTGTGCATGTGCAATGGAGCCTCCTCCTGGTGTAAAAGACATGTGTGAGGAGAAGACATTTAGTGGGGAAAACGTACCTGCATGGTTTTTTCAGACAATGCCAATCTTGTTCGTCGAAAGCATTTAAAGAACAACTCTGGAATATCATATTCTATAAGCTTTTGGCGATATCGCCATTTCACAGGTTGCAGTAGATGTACGGTAAAATAGCAATTTGTCCTGAGAATGGTTCTTTTTTTTCCATAGTACGCAGTTTAAAGAATTTACCTGAAGTTTTGGAAGTTGCGACGGCCTCAATGAAGACCTCTTATTCAAAAGCTTACAGGAATATTTTCAGCAGCTGTACTGGAGCTGAGAAAAACGCATAATTGCAGAGGGGACGTTTGAAGGTGATTGTGTGAGACATGATTTAAATCATATCCGTTACGAAAGACAGTTTCCGAACTTTTTTTTTATCTTAATAGTACATGCCAGTATACATTTTCTTCGATAAGTGTTCTAGGTAAGAACTGCAATAAACCCTCAGGTTTCCTTAGACAAAAAAAATTCCGGGAAAATTTGGGGAATAAACCCGGAACTTTAGCAAATATTGGGAGTTTTGTGAGAATAAACAAAACCAGTCGTTATTTAATTGAAATTAGAGCAAATATATAGAATATGTAAAATATAGTATGTACAGGAAGCGCATAAACCAGGTTTAATGCATGTTTCGCTGTTCCTGCTCGTTACTGCTCATTTATCCTCTTCAAAAATTTTTGGAAAGGGGTTATATTAGCTTGGCACATTTGTAGTTATTTGGCCATTTCTTTTTTCATCATTTGCCTTTTTTTAACATTTTCCTGTGAAACAATTGACTTAAATTTTTTAAGAATAATATTAATGAATTAAAACTCCCATGATTTTTCAAAAATTTACTCCCAAAAAACCTGGTT
Source organism: Maratus speciosus (assembly GCA_963932465.1). Taxonomy (NCBI): domain Eukaryota; kingdom Metazoa; phylum Arthropoda; class Arachnida; order Araneae; family Salticidae; genus Maratus; species Maratus speciosus. The sequence continues at coordinate 103,849,907 of OZ010786.1, read as the reverse complement.
TATTCTCCCGATTAAACCAGGTTTTTTTATTGTTTTTTTACTGTTTGCAACGCTAGTTCTACCTTACCCGTGGCCCTAATTTTTCGCGCATTTCTTTATCGATGCTTTTTTGACAATAAAAGTAAAAAATAATTCAAAATATTTTATGTAAATTATTTTTAATGAAAAGTGATACATTTTAGTATTACATGGTGAAATTTAACAAAAAATAATAAACGACACAAACTTTGTGACCAATGAAATCCATTTCCTCGCAAGTTTTTTTATGTCCCTAATGTTTTGCGCATGTTCAAATGAGACGAAATCGGTAAGTCTTACCACTTCGTTGCTCCTCCTTTGGCAGCGTAAACATCTCTCACTCTTCTAGGCATAGTTGAAACTAATCGTTAGCACCCAGAAATTGGAATTTTTTGCCATTCTTCAAAAAAAATTCTTTTAAACTGCTGATTGTCACGTGGTTTCCTTTTTCGAACTTCCTTTTTTAAGTGCCGCCACAAAACCTCGATAGGATCAATGTTCGGAACCCAATCTAGCACACAGATATCATTTTGTTGAAGCCAGTCTTTTGTTGTCCTAGATGAATGCAGTTTCTCTAAGTATTGTTGAAAAAGATAACCCGACAAGTTTTTGAACTTACAGTAACAACTGATTCCGCAAAATGGCCCGATAACGTTGTACATTGTTAACCCCGTCATATGGCACCATTTGGTCGACGCCAGAAAAACCCAAACCTCCCCAAATCTGAGCATATGACGAAAACTTGCACTCTTGTTTGACGCATTTTGGGTTTAAAGCTTTTTTTTTTTTTTTTTTTTTGCCACACGACCCGACGACCGATATTTCCATACAGACTTGGAAAAGGGGATTGATCCGACCATATAACACTTTGCCATTGCTGGTCTGCCCATTTTAATTGGTACACAGCCCACAGAAAACGTTCCCTTTTTTTTAGCATGAGTTAACATCGGCTTACGTTTGCTTTTGTAAGATTTGAAGCCCATTTTATGCAATTTTTTGTAGCCATTTTACGAGTTACTGATCGCCCTATGCTGTCTTGCAATAGGGATGCGGCTTCTGTCATCGTTCCTGGTCTGCTGTTCAATACCACTCGACAAAGCATTCGATCTTCTCGAGCCGTTGTTGTTGATGGGCGACCGATACTGTTTCTTGACTATATATCTCTAGTTGCAACGACAGTTTCAAAACATAACGCACTGTTGATTCAGGAATCATCCAATCCCTGCCTATTTACCACATTAGACACCCACTATTTCGTTTTTCAATTATCATTTTACGCAAGTCTACCGATAATCTTTTACCACCCATTTTCTTCCTATTGATTGATTTCAAACCGTTCTTCTTTTAAACAACACATGCCATCAGTTCCGGATGCGATAATTTGCATAACTGGAGAAAATCAGCCAATTGCAATTGTCGAAAACTTTCTTTAAATGCACATGCGCAAAACAATAGGGCTTTCTATTTTTAAGAGGGAAAAGTTTTACATACCCAATTCTAAGTGCGCGACTTCTTTTATTTTTTTATTCGATGTAATTCATTTTAGACGATTGACATTTGAAGCATTTGAGAGTTAATTTTGACAAAATTAAGTTTGCTTTTTTTTTTTTTTAAACTTTACTTTTAAACTGGTGCGCAAAGAACTAGGGCCACGGGTAAGGTAGAATGAATTTGAGGCATGGTCTTTATTATAAACATTGTATTCAAATTTTAAGTAAGGAGATACATTGAATATATCAATTTATAGTAATACAAACTACTAAACAGGTACAAGAAGCTATATTAGAAGCTGCTCAGACCTCGTCTGGTTATTCAAGTCCAGGTCGGACTCCTACGCCAGATATGGGAATGCAGGACGGATCACAAGTAACCATCAAACAGTACAACTCCCCTATCAACATCTACTCAAATAAGGCTATAGTTGAAGCATTGGCTGATCAGACTATGCGCTCTAGGACGCCTACGTAAGTATAGATGATTTTCGTATTTAAGCGAATTATAAAAAGAAGCTTCTGTGTTTAGTTATATATGTATGTCCTCAATTTTCTCAACAACCATTGAACGGATTTGAATGTAATATTTTACGCTACAATTCTAGTACACAAGGTAGGTTTAAGATAAACATAACCATCATATTGTGGGAGAGGGGGGGGGGGTTGTTGTTGACGCATTAAATACTTTAACGTATGATATTCTATTCCGCATTAAATGTGAGTGATGCTGGCAATTAGTTTACCTTTATGAATGAGGGAGAGGCGATGACATACAGCATTAAAATTTCTTTTTCCGAAATGATTTTGGACAAGAACGTGACGAGATTGCCATCATCGCAAAGCTAGTGTGCTGTTGACTTGTCTCACTCGTTTAATAGAACTTTTCTAGGCGAGTAATGCCAAGTTCTGGAATGTAGATGCCCTATTTTGAACAAAAACTTCCCATTCAACATGATGTGCGCATGTCACCCACGGTTTTTATAAAGTCATTCTTCTAGTAACAACGTAGATTAAGTAAATCATAGATAAACATACAAGATAGGACATTTCCATTGCAATTACGATCGCAGCGCTTTTAGTGATAATAGGGAAAAAACAGAAACTTAGCATCATTGGAATATTTTTGTTATTGAGCGTCTACTTAATTGTGATCTTTCTTTTTAGGTAGATTTAGGAAGAAATACTACCTACTGCAGTCGTTACCATGGTGCGAATTTGAAAAATTCCTTCATAACTTTTCAATGTATGACCCCAGGAAACCAAAACTACCCCTACCTAAAAAGTTTATATATATGTATGTATGTACTAAATTTTGTCCGCACGATAAAAGTCACAATTATGCACAGATCGTCTTCAAACTCGCCAACCGCATTGAGATGGCTAATATCTCAGCGGGGATTGCAGATGAGAAAAATCGGTCCAAGGCAGTAGAAATGGAGGAGGGTTAAAATTTTTAAATACCGCCTTAACATGATTCTGATAAAACCAGCTCTTACAGAAAAATCCCTGCCGGCTCAGCCTGCAAGCGCAGATAGATTTAAAAGTCAAGTACTAATTTCACCAACGAAAACTAAATCAAGATTAGAGATTAACCCAGTTTAATAATTTTATTTGGCCGCTTTCGACGAGTCTTTTATTTCATTTTCCCTTTATTTGAGCAAAAAACGACATTTCTTTCTGTGTGTATTGCAGGGACCCGGAGCTGGAGCTGGAGCCCGGAGCCGGAGCGCTCCGGAGCTGTGTTTTCCCTGGAGCCGGAGCCGGAGCTGGAGCTCTAAATTTTCCCCTGCTCCAGGGCTCCTTTAGTTTTTAATATTCTTTTAAATTAATTTTTTTTTCAGTCTTTTAAATTTCCATGCTTAACATATTTTTATTACATCATTATTCAGTATTTTTTAGGTTTTTTTTAAAATCAGAGATAGAAAACTTTTCAAAACATGGTATCACTACTTTACTTCTACTTTCTACTTGAACTAGGTGACAACACTATTTGAAAAATATGGCCGCCTGTGGCCTACATGTGTAGTTGTACAATTTTGGTTGTTTGAAAAGTGTAGAAGAAATTTAAGATTCTTGTGTTTAAAATTCCACCAAACTTTTTATTTTAAAAGCAAAAGCTAAAAGATGTCATATTTTCTGAACAAGCATTTCAAGTTTGATGAGAAGAAAAATGTATTTTGTCAGATCTTTAATGAAGGTAAAGGAAGAAAGAATTTGTGAGCAAAAATTAAATGTGTAAATTAAAATCTGCAACTCAGAACTGTGAAGTCGGAGCCGAGTTGGAGCCGGAGCCGGAGCTGGAGCCATGGTATTTTATCTTGGAGCGGAGCTGGAGCTGGAGCATCAAAAATTGTTCGGCTCCGGGTCACTGGTGTATTGTTATTCTCCAATTTGTACTACGCCATTCGTGGAAAACCGCATGTAGACGCGATTATTTTACGCAAAGTTTTAAGTGTTTTAATTTTGTTCACAAGCAACTTTTTGGCCTTTTAATATTTTAAATATGTTTTCTCAATACTGATGCTTCAGCTTTTTTTTTTTTTTAATTTTTGAAATGCTCCTTGCTACTTAATTTTTTATCGAAATTCATAAAACTGATAAGGATGATTTCTGATATTGCTTAAAAAGAAACTGTGTATGCATTTTAAAATTAAACTCTATTAAGACACTTAAATTTGATTTTTAACTTATTATAAGGCATAATTTTGATGAAAATCAATATTGAATCCAGAAAAATATCTCTAAAAACTGTTTAAGGGATTAAAACATCGATACATAGATTTGTTTGTAATAGAGTTACGTGATTAAAATCCAAAATCAAGGGAATATCTCAAAAATTAAGACGCAAGGAGCATTTTAAAATTTCGCTTTAAAATTTAAATTTTTTTAAAAGATTTTAAAATTATAATAAGATTGGAAATTTGTTTTAGGGTGTTCTGTATACTTATGGTGAAATGTATGTATTTGCACAAAATTTCAAATCTGTATAATGACAATGAAAGGAATTTTTTTTAAATGTCCACCGTCCCCTTAAGAGCTGGTTTTATCAGAATCGTGTTAACCCCTTGAGGGGCACCGGTATATATTATATACCACCTACGATTAATGAAGTTTTACACCAGAAAACTTTTATTAAATTTTGCTTTTCTAACTTCGGTGGGAAAAAGCCGTAAAATTGCTTTTACTTATTTTGAAATAGAATTTTTCAAATATTCCGCTGTGAGTTCAACATTACAGGAACACAATCACTTGCCCCTCAAGGGGTTAATACAATAACTTTTCACTTTTTCCGCTTTTTATCGCTAATTAGATTATTTTTTTTCACAATCGGACACACATTTAAGGTTATATACATATAGTATATATATATATATATATATATTAAACAAAAACATAATTTGAAAAACAAATTAAAAAAACAAAATTTATTTCCTACATTGTTTAAGCCCGAGAAGGGACAGATATTAAGTTATTTCATTCAATTAGTTCTACATTTAATGTTAAATTTTTGTAACAAATTAGTTAAGCCAATTGAAGATTAAAAAATAAAAATAAAATTCATACAATATGACACTTAAAACACCCTAAAAAATTAGATTCCGTCCAAATGAAATCGAAATAAATCTTAGACTTCTTCCATTTTTAATTGAAAATATTTGTATTGCAGATTTTGTATTATGTTTATGACAATCGTGCATAAAATGATAAGATGCATGCAAAATGCAAAACTTAGAAAAAAGTCTAAGATTTATTTCGATTTCATCTGAACGGAATCTAATTTTTTAGGGTGTTTTAAGTATCATATACAGTAAAAAATAAAAAATAAAAGTTTTACTTAAATTTTTAAACCTTATTCTCTCCAAGGGGTGATGTAAACACATCAGAAAATTATTACCTAAGTTTAACTTGGGGTATAAATAGGAAAAATCATCTCGGAAAAAAAAATACATTTTAAAATTTAAGTTATGAAATTCCTCACTAAGTTCGCTACCTGCGTAAAAATAGCTATCCATTAGAAACTTTTTACTGAAATATAAACTTGACCAAAGCAAAAAATTATTTTGAAAATATTCTTTCTATTTCCACTATGGCGCCATATTCACCTTTTTAATTAAGGCATTTTACCATTCGTTTTGACCCTGACGTCAGGCAAACGTTTTTACACTTTAAATTTATAATATCATTAGAATAAGTAAAGAATAAAAAATGAATGGCATCGGGGACAAAAAGGTGGGGAAAAAATGAAAACGTTATGATCTCCATAGGCTTTTCCATGTTAAATTAACATTGAGAAGTGACACTGGAAATAAATAAGTATTGCGCTGCCGCGCAATACTTAAATATAGATAGATAGATAGATATGAAAGGTTACAACAATAAACTAGTTTTTAGCCAAACCAACCTCGCTAAAATAAAGCAATTAGCATGAGGCTCGATTATGGAAGTTATGGAATTTTGCCTGTTTTCACAAACCCCCTCCCTATTTCACACCCTTGGGCCGATTTTGCCCATTTGCAATCCCCGCCGAGGTATTAACCATCTCAAACTTTTTGGTGAATTTGAAGACGATCCATGCATAATTGCGACTTTTATCGTGCGGACAAAATTTAGTACATACATATATATATCATCATCATCATCAACCGTTTTCAATCCACTGCTGGATGTAGGTCTCCCCCAGATTTTTCCAATGTTTCCGGCCTAGTGAAATGAAATCGAAATAAATCTTAGACTACTTCCATTTTTAATTGAAAATATTTGTATTGCAGATTTTTCATTATGTTTACGACAATTGGGCATAAAATGATAAGATGCATGCAAAATACAAAACTTTAAAAAAAAGTCTAAGATTTATTTTGATTTCATTTCAACGGAATCTAATTTTTTAGGGTGCTTTAAGTATCATATTGTATGAATTTTATTTTTATTTTTTAATCTTCAATTGGCTTAACTAATTTGTTACAAAAATTTAACATTAAATGTAAAACTATTTGAATGAAATATCCTAATATCTGTCCCTTCTCAGGCTTAAACAATGTAGGAAATAAATTTTGTTTTTTTAATTTGTTCTTCAAATTATGTTTTTGGTTAATATGTCAAGTTTTTTAATAACTACTGCACTCAGACGAACGCGTTTCAAAATTAATGTAGAGTATCATCATCAGGCGTTGATGTATGCGGTATTGCATCACAATGTGGGATGCAGTTTACCAAAGTGTAATTCAAAATGTTTCACTACTGTAGTAATACAGGTTGCGGTAGTTTGGACAAAAACTTCCAATCTGAACGTAAAAAATCTATAATCAAAACATAAAAAATTAAATTAATTTAAATTTAGATACCCTATTTCCCACTCAGGAACGCTATGAATGTAAATGTAAATTGTGTTGAATCCTTACTGGTAATATTTAACAATATTATAGCTGTGATACCGGAAAAAATAAAAAATAAAAGTTTTACTTAAATTTTTAAACCCTATTGTCTCCCAAGGGGTGATGTAAACACATCAGAAAATTATTACCTAAGTTTAACTTGGCATATAAATAGTTCTCATCTCGGAAAAAAATACATTTTAAAATTTAAGTTATGTAATTCCCCACTAAGTTCGCTACCTTGCGTAAAAATAGCTATCTATTGGAAACTTTTTACTAAAATATAAACTTGACCAAAGCAAAAACTTATTCTGAAAATATCCTTTTTATTTCCACTGTGACGCCATATTCACCTTTTCAATTTTTGAAAAAAATCTAGCTCAATTTAATATTTCACGTGAAAATCTTTCAACTAAAAAGAAATAAATTATTATTACGGCTTTTGAAATTTTTGCAACAATGAAGTAAAAATGTTACATTTCCTATGAAAAATGTCCGTTGATTTTCAATGAAAAAAGTGAAGATTGGAATTATTAAGAAAAATATTTGAATAATGTAAAAATAAATTGGCCCATGTTTTTCTCTGGGTTATAATTCACCCATATGCAAAAGCATTTTACCATTCGTTTTGAACCTGACGTCAGGCAATCGTTTTTACACTTTAAATTTATAATATCATTAAAATTAGTAAAGAATAAAAAATGAGTGGCATCAGGGACAAAAAGGTGGGAAGAAAAAATGAAAAAGTTATTATCTCCATAGGCTTTTCCATGTTAAATTAACATTGAGAAGTGACACTGGAAATAAATAAGTATTGCGCTGCCGAGCAATACTTAAATATATATATATAAACTTTTTAGGTGGGGGTGTTTTTGTGTTCCTGGGGTCCTATAATGAAAAATTATGAAGGAATTTTTCTGATAAACATTTCCTTTGGAAAGGTACTTTGTGTTTCATTCGTTATCAGAAACTGCAATGAGATGAGCCTTTTTAGGTGCGTTCGTAATTATATAAATACGTAGCACCTATAGTCGTCGTTCAGTCCGTCTGTCTGTCCACATATAACAGAGCAAAAACTACCCAACCGAATGGCCTGAAATTTTAAATATATGATTGTTGCATAATTTTGTCGAGCCATTTAAAATTTTATGAAAATCGGATGTATAGTTTAATTACAGGGACAGTCAAAGGTTTTGCGTTACATAACGGGGAATGGGAAAAAATTATTGCAAGCGCATTTTAATGATGTTACAGACTATGCACTTATAAAGTGCAAAAAAATATACATTCAGTACAATATGGGGTGCAAAAAATAATTATAAAGCTAGTTATAGTACGAACGCACCTCATTTGCCACGTTTGACGAGCAATTTCCAACTTGTTTCTTTTTATCATTATTCAGCTTAGTATTATTTTTAGATGCAACCGATGATAGAAAAGGAACAATAAGAAATTATTTTAGTTGCCAGTGACGGATTAAATCACACTGATGTGAAGAAAATATTAATGAAAAAAAATTCTAAAAATGCAATTCTTGTAATAAAATTTGCAAAATTTAGTATATATATTTTTTAATTTAAGTATTGAAAAATTAAAGTAAATTTTAGAAAACTATTTTTCTTACAATTTTGAACTGCTTGTAACTTTTATTTTCTCTGTCATGTTTTTCTTATAACGTTAGAAACTGGATTTCCAAAAAGTTATTTAGATAAAGAAAAATGAATAAAATGTCATGGCATATGGTAAAAAAATACAGTTAGCATTTTTTTAGTTTTTGAAAATAAACTATTTACATCACTGAAAATCCGAGACTTAATTTGGCGAAATGCACCTTAAAAATCGTACACACAAAAAAAGTCGGAAAAGTGCACGTCAAGCGTGGCAAATGAAGTGCGTTCGTACTATATTTAGTTTTATAAATATTCAGATCTTGATGCAATAGCTGTTGCACTCTTATGCAAAAATGCATGTATACAAAAATTTTAGCGGTTATACGATATATATATATATATATTAAATTCAGTAATACGGAAATAATAGGACTCCACCTTAAATAGCAAGTCATCAACATGGCAACCTAGAATCATTGCCTATCATAGGATATCATTGAATTGATTACGTATGATAGGATTTAATACAACGAAGAAAACTTTTATTTAATACCTTTTTAAGTTTTGATTCGATTTTCATAAAATTTGAAATGTCACAAAATTCTGCAACGATTATATATATTAAATTAAAAACCATTCGGTTGGGTAGTTTTTGTGTTGTTATATGCGCACAGACGGACAGATAGACGGACGGACCAGACTATAGGTGCTACGTATTTATATAATTACGAACGCACCTAAAAAAGGGCAAGTTAATTGAAACGTATGTGTTGAAGTTTTAGCATTTGATCATATTGATGTATTTAATAAACACAAACTAAGAAAAATGAACTTAAAGACTCTGATACATTTAAAGAAAAAAAAATATGCTGTAAAAAGCCTTTTTTCCTCATATTTACAATCACCGGATCTTTACGTAATTTCACCATAATGTACTAGTAAAGTCTAAATACATTTTAAGCAAAAAATTGGAAAATTGATATTTTCGTCATTTGTAGCAAAAAGATATGTTCCTTTGCGTTAATTTAATTTAATATTTAGTTGGCTTATTGAGAAAGTTAGTTATTGAGAAAGTAACAGAGTTCTTTAAAAATGTTTTAATTTTCTTCTGTTTAAATTTTATTGCTTAATAAAATTATAAATTCTTAGCTTGCGAAAATGCTTCAATTGTAGAAAATGAGTTAAAATAAATACGAATTGAAAGGAATATTTTCAACCAGTTTTGTGTTTGATGCAAATTTCTTTCAACCTCCGAGAAGATGCTACTATTTTGAGCAGTGATGGTGTTAAAGAACAAACCTGAAATCGACTTGTAGGCAAAATTGTTTGGCTCTTTAACAATTACACCAAACAATGAAACGTGCACAAGTGACAACGTCTGTTAAAAATTCGTTTGAAGATGCCGAATCTATAAAGTAAAAGAGTAAAAGTAAAGAAAAATGTTATCATAAGAACAAAAAATCTGTACGTCCAGAAGCTAATTTTGGATAGAGTACTCGAGGTACAATGGTTCCCGAATGATGAATGCTGAAAATACACGGATCCCTATTTTCAAAAGGGGTCCCAAACTACAGCGTAAGCCGCATAAGGTATTTAAAAAATCCCTGCCGGCTCGGGCCTATAGGCGGAGGTAGATTTCGAAGTTAAGTACTAAATTCACCAACAAAACTTAAATCAAGATTAGAGATAAACCCAGTTCCTTCACTAAGAATGAGCTCTAGGGAGCTAAACATTTTGTGAAAATTCTAATATACACGAATACACACACGCATGTATATGGAATAGGTTTAAAAACGGCTAAAACAAATTCAGAGAACCTCAAAGTGTTAAAATATGTTAATATTTCCATAGTCGGGTTTTTATCATGTTTTAATACGTTTCTTCAAACTCACATGACGTAATATATTTACCTGCTGAGGTCCATTATATTTCCAATATAACGCAATATCTTTTTTTTTTTTTTTTTATTCGTCAAACTATTTATTTCATTTTAAGTTTTCATGCTGAAATCGTGCTCTAGAAAACTTATGACGTAATATTCAATTTGTTTTCAATTCGTCAAACTATTTATTTAATTTATTTTTTCACGCGAAAATCTTGCAATAGAAAAGCAATTGTTATGGTGAGAATTTTATTGTTTTTTTTTAATTGTTGACAACTGCTATAACAAAAAATATTTATTTTTTCCTGTCATTGTTGTGTAAGAGCTTGTTTTATCAGAATCTTTTTAAGACGGTATTCAAAATTTTTAACCCTCCCCATTTCCATTCCCTTGGGCCGATTTTTCCCATTTTCAATCCCCGCCGAGATATTAGCCATCTCAAAGTTGTTAGCGAGTTTGAAGACGATCCGTGCATAATTGCGACTTTTATCGTGCGGATAAAATTTAGTACATACATACACACACACACATATATATATATATATATATATATATATATATATATATAAACTTTTTAGGTGGGGGTGGTTTTGGGTTCCTGGGGTCATATAATGAAAAGTTATGAAGGAATTTTTCAAAAGTCGCACCATGGTTACGACTGCAATAGGTAGTATTTCTTACGAAATCTACCTAAAAATATATAAAGTGTAACAAAAAATTATATACTCTAAAGGGCAGGAATGGAGAAAATATCCACAAATGTCAGGTGGCTGAATATTTTCGGCACGGTGTTGATTAAGATTCTGAATGAAAATCAGTCAAACTTTCCACAATTCTCTACTCCATTTCGCTTTCACTCACATTAATACTAGACCTTCGTTCTCAGTAATTGTCCGTCTCCTTATGCTTATCTCTTTTTATTCTCCTACGATTTTCGATATGGATTCAATAATTTAATGAATTAAGATTACCATTCTAAGCAGTTATCATTCCAATCAATCTAATCCAAAACGTTGATGATAAATTTACGACAGTATGGAATTTAATTCCAGACTCGTTTAGCTGTTTGAAGAAATTGGCGTTTGAATTTTTGAAATATTTTCCTTCTGCTTATTGCCATAATTTGCTTACTAAAATGGATAGCATTAAAAACTGAAGTAGAAATTGCTTATTAAATGGTTCTAGTTTATCTGACACCATGTTAAAAATAAAATATCGCATATTTGACATGCAAGATGCAATAGCAGAATTCGCATTAATTTTTTAGTAACTTATAAAATGTAACTGTTAGTATAATTTTTACAGTATGTAGATACATTATGCTAACCCATACACCGGGTGTCCTGAAAAGGACTGACTGATTTTAAAATTCAATAACTTGTAAACGGTGACAGATATTTAAAAAATTCTTACAGGAGGGTTATGCATAAGGTCAAAAGTTTTTTTTACAGTGATTTTCAATTTTAGTTCGAATTACAAACAATAGATGGCATTGCGATCAATAGACGCTAAATTCAGGCTCGATTTTTGGTACTTCGTGGCCCGGAAAATACATTTCCATCTCCTTTTTCCGCATAGAACAAGAGAAAGGACCAAAAATCGAGCCTGTATTTAGCGACTATTGCTTACAGCGCCATCTATTGTTTGTAATTCGAACAAAAATCGAAAATCACTGTAATAAAACTTTTGACCATATGCATAAACCTCCTGCAAGAATTTTTTAAATATCTGTCACCGTTTGCAAGTTATTGAATTTTAAAATCAGTCAGTCCTTTTTGGGACACCCGGTATGTAACATATAGCACGTTCGAGACCAGTAGAGGAAGTCGCGACCCGTTCACTTCCCGGTATGTATCCGTACAGCCGGCTTTCAAATGTAAGGACTTCTGGGGTTGGCATCACTTGTGAGATAAATAAGACTCGGGAACCTCTCGTGGATCGAACTCATTTATTTCGCTGCGCATCTTACCGTCCGATTCGCAAGTCCGGTCGGAGGTCCTCGAGTTCGTTACGTGATGATTTTAGGAGCTACATCGCCATAGGCTTTGCGGATATCTCAAAAGTGCAAATTCTCCCGTTTTTAGCGCGGGTTTTAGCTAATAGCTGGGAGAAATAAGTTGAAACTGGTGTGAATTTATACGAACTATAATAACTTCTTAAAACACCATCAAAACCTTAAATGCGCTAGGCCTTTCGAAAGATCTGAGTCTTTTCACTTCTTTCTTTCTTGAGTCTTGCTGCTGCTTTCATAGTAGAAGCTTTTTGTGGAGAAAGACTCGGATCTTTCGAAAGCCCTAGACCATTTAAGGTTTTGATGGTGTTTTAAGACGTTATTTTAGTTCGTAATATCTTGGGGTTTATCATATTTTCCAGCAGAGGGCATCGTTGTAAATTTGGGAGGAACCTTTCTTTGATTGGTTGATTAGCTTTTGATTGATTGTACGGGCTCAGATGCCAGATCTGGGCTTGACCGGCCCGGGAATCAGCTAACCACAACTGAATGAGAATATTCCGAACGTCAGTATTTTTACTCTTAAAAGATCGCCCGAAAAAGATATCTGAAAGTAATAAGATGTATTGCTGGGAAACAAAGTTACAAGGGGTAAAACTGGTTTTAGAATGAGATTTAAAGTTAGGAGAAAGAAACTTCGGATTTTAATTTAAATTTTTGAAAATTAATTTGGAATTTTGAATTTTAAAAGGGTTTTTATCCTTTCATACACACATATATATATATATATATATATAATTAATAAAAAATGTATAAATTTTTTTCAAGTAATTTTGATTCATTGCTACACTTATCAACTTTTAAGCTTTTTTACTACAGTCCTCCCCACTTAATCGAGTTACGGATAATCGAATATCCCGCTTATTCGAATAGAATCCTCCGGAACCGGATTTATTCATATTGGTTCTATGTTACTTTTCCCCGCTTAAACCAAATACCTTTTACGAACTGTCCCCGCTTAATCGAATAACAACTGTATGATCTATGTTTGAAAATAGGCGCGGAAAGCACGTTTCAGCTGGAATTTCCTTCCACCTTTTGTCACTTTCGGTTCCTTTACGCTGAAAACAAATTTTTAGTTCTTCCTGTAATGATTTCGGCCAGTAGGTGTATAATGGACAGGTCAAATGATTTCTCCACCTTGATCTCCCCACTATCACTTCTTGCTGGCTTTAATGGCAATGCGCCGTCACTTCGAGACTCGAGATGGTAGTTATGATATTTTGCACTTATTCGAAAAATAATTCGATATTTACCCTTTTAAAATTCCACTTAAACAAACCACTTTAAGAGATTTTTTTAAGGCAGTATAAGTAACGTAAATTAGAAGTAGCAAAGTTTTGACCCAATTCAAACGAGCTGCATTTGTGATGTAAACCATATAAATGTATGTACTGACATTAAATTAATACGTATTTACTTTATATTAGCATTTGTATTTATTTTAGTTTATGTTATTCTATTAACTATTTGTCAGGCTGTTAATTAAATACACCGTAGATGGTTATTTGGCCTTTTTATTACGCATTAAATATTACAGTTATGATTCCCCTTTTAATCAAATACACCGCTTAATCGAATATTAATTCTGGAGCCGTCAATATTTGTTTAAACGGGGACGACTGTACCACTATTTTTAAACAGAAAATATTGCCTTATTTAATCGCAGGTTTTCTGTGAATATATAAGGCAAATTTTACTTTTCGCGATTACTGGTAGCAAAAAAGCGTAAAATTTTGTGGCTAATATGCCTTGTTTTTGATACACTGAATTGTTTTGATTTTTGGCACATTACTGTCACGTAAAATATTTTTTTGAAAAGTTTTGTCAAACGTGGATATGAAAAGGTTCGCCGTCCCTGCTAGGGCTCTCTATAAAGAAAAATGCCCCGAGTCAATATATCAGTCCCTCTGTACCTCAAACAATATGCACTGGCTCAGCGTCCCCCAAAACATGGATTCCAAATAAGTGGCCGTCATAAAATGGTGAGATATTGTTTTAGAATTTGATGCCCCGATTGAACTATAAACTTGTGTAAGTTGAGACATGAACTGGTAAAATTTAAATCATAAACTAGTAAAGTGTTGAAACGAGAGTTGGTAAAATGTTGAATCATAAATTGGTAAAATGGTGAACAACAAACTAAAAATATTGAACCATGTGAACCATAAAGTTATCTTGTGCATAAATAAAAGCTGATAAGACTTTTTTTTTAACTCTTTCAGAGGCAAAGTAATTCTTTTTCTGCAATCTTGAAAACTCCTAGAATTTACCAACAATTTTATTTGAAAATAAATAAATGAGTTTTTCTTTTTTCTTTTTTCCCATCTATACCTACAAAAGGCTTTGTCTTGACTGACAGACTGATTCACCAACGCACAGACGAAACTATTGAAACTACAACTCTTGGGTATATATTCGTAATACATAATAGGAATCCACTAAGAAAGAGTTTTTCGAAATTCAGCTACTAAGGGAGTTAAAGGGGATTTAGAAAGTTTTAGGTCATTTCGTCATATCTCCGCAACAATTTTAAGAAATAACATAATATGCAACGTAAAAAAACCTCTAAAAAAATTTTTTTATAAACCAAAAGAGGTGAAAGAGGGTGTTGAAGATCAAAACAAGGGATTCTTCCATAATCGGGTCTACGGTTAATTTTGGAGTAAAACTAATTTTAGTCTTGCAACCATTTTTGTCACTCTTATAATTTTTAAAGTGCATTGTTCCGGTATTGCGCATGTCTCTCGCCAACGTTGGCTAGGACCCGATTATGAAAAATTGACGAATAAGATGGCCATTGCTGATTTTTGGTTAGATATATTGTGCAAGCCTTTTTTCCAGGTGAATTTTTGTTTAGTCATTTTTTTTATTTCGAAAATTTAATTTCATAATTAATTTATGCTTTATAAATTGTTTTTGCACTTTTCGCGTTGCAGCGATCGTATTTAAATCTTTATACAAAATATAGTACATTTCCTGCTCTCCTCGAAAAAAACATTTTTTGAAAATAGAGATTTACAACACGAATCCATTTTTTGAAAATAGAGATTTACAACACGGATCGCCGAAATAACGATTCATGTCAAGGTATAACAGAATATAAAGTTTGATGAAATTCCGTGCATTAGTTCTCAAGCTATAACGAAAATTGTGCAAAATGCAGCATAGCAACACCACTGCGGTCGTGTTTATAGTACATTTATAAGCCAATAACAGTATTTTGTAAAAACGGACATTTCTTAAATTTTTCATTTAGTAAATGCAACTAATCAGGCCTTGTCAAAAATAAGAATTCCTAGTAGCTTGTGTGCTTCTTTATCAGTATTCTACATTAAATTTATTGGGCTTTGGAAGGAACAGTGCGAATTCAGGGGTTGACACAGGGGGAATTCCCCTCCCCCTTGTGAAGCATCGATATGCCTCCCAGATGGTTTGAAACTTTATGCTTTTTAATAGTCAAAAAGTGCAAATTACCCGAAAATCTATAACGCCATCCCCCCTCCTCCAAAGTCGCAGAAATCCCTCCCGGATAAAAATGTCTGAACTCAACACTGAATGAGAACAACGGAGGGAGGGAGTGCAAATTTTATTGCGCCCATGGGCTTATAAAACAGACCTGATGAAAAGTCACATTGAACAGTTATGAAGTACAGAAACAAATGTTTGTACGTATATGTTCAAATATTTTCTCTAGTTTAGTGTCATCAGTCAATCAGAATCACTTTGAATTGTTCTGCATTTTATTAACTATTTCGATGTTATTTATTATTGTTATTCGGCCCTAATTTTTTTTTTAATCTATACTATTTTAGAATTCAGCAAGCAGAGCTTCTGGAAACTAAAAAGATGGCAAATATAACGCAGTCTCCAACTTATCAATTAATTCATGAAGAAGAATGGAAAAGGGGTAAAGTACAAGAATTTGAACCTCCACCAGCTCATGTGTATGTCCCAGACGGAGGCAGGGATAGATCAGGAATTTCTCAGTCTTACAGCCTCAAGCACTTGATGCATGAGTTAAAAGGATTCTCCGATTTCTGATTGGCAACATCTGTGTAATACACCTTCCCGATTCTAAAAACTTTTAACTACTTAAAAGAGTTGTATTGGAACAAGGGAAGTAAACTCAAACGGCTTTCAATCACTTCAAATAGTTTAATAAATGTCAAAACAAAGTTTTAAGCGCTAAAATTAATCCCATAAATTTCAAACTATTTTCAATAGCTTAACAGCTCGTCAGTGCGAATGTCGAACATGGAAATTGTCCCCGTTTTACAGATATAGGGGCAAATAAGTTGATAGCAGTATCGACTAATCCGAAATAAACTAACTTTCGGAAACTGACCAATCCAACATTGCTGAAAAAATAATAAATTTGATTTCAAATCGACCAAAATAACTTTCAAAACCTCAACCCCTTAATAATTAGATTTTTCAGAAGTTTTCTATATTTATAAAAACTACAATAAAGTTATCAAGATTGAATTTGATATTCTCCCTGCTTGTGGTTGTTGGAAATCTTATAATAAAATATTTCGGTACTTTTATCTTAGCCGGGCACAAGTGATAAGATAAACGATCAAGTATTGTTCACATATCACATCGCTATCATTCCTATTCTATTAATTTAATTTAAAACACAAACCTTTCACTCATTTCCTTCAAAATGTATAACTTAATCTAAAATACACATAATATTATACATACATTTAAAATACACCACTTTCGCTCATTTCATCTCTATAATAATAGCCTAAGTCATGTGACTGTCATCAATAGTTCCGGGCTGACCGCTTCACTTTTTATATGCCAAACAGCCAATTTGGTAATTTAACGTTAGCCAGGCGCAGGTGATAAATCGCCAAGTATTGTTCCATCGCCATCACATCACCGGTATTATAATAGTCCATCTCATGCGACCATCAATTTTTCGTGAGGTAAATTAAAACAAAGCTTTGATGTTGAAATTAAATGTCATAGTTTTTGGTATTATTTATTACTTTTCTTCTTCTTCTTCTTCTTCTTTTTTTCTTTTAAGAAATGAGAAAATTGAGAGTCATAAATTTTAAGTATTTCAGTTTTAAATTAAAGTTATGCATTTTAAATAAAATGAGTGAAAGTATTATATTTTAAATGAAATTAATAAAATAAGAAAAAATACGACGGGTACAATGTTTGGCGATTTGTCACCTGCACTCGGCTAACATAAAAATACTGAGTTCATGATTTCTGTATCAGAATGTTCCGATTTGAGCAAGTTAATTCAATTATGAATAAAAGTAACATGATACAATGCTTAGCATAGATTTAAAGGATACCAAACTGGTCTCCAAGGGCGGCTAGTGTAAAATAAAGACAAAAAAGGAAGAAAATAATAAGAAATGTCCCAACAACAATACAATATAACAATATGTACAACAACAATGCCTTGATTCTAATTTACACACACGAAAATTAAAGCTCGAGGGGGGGGGGGGGGGGGATCCTATTGGCGAGATTTGCGCCCGGCAGTCTCGCCAAAGAAATATTTATCAATATTCCTTTTAAAGTTCTCTATCCTTTCTACGTTTCTTGTGCGATGTCTTTTGCAATTATCAACTGGCCAGCTCAAGCATGTTAGCTAATTTCGAAATGATCGTAACTGCTGTCTTTAAGAAAAGAGCAAGTCCCAAGTCCGCTATTTGCACTGACGACGACAGAAATTACGTAGTTGAAACTGGTCTGCAGTTTATGTGATTAACTTTGGTGCCCAAAACCTGATTTGATAATTATTATATTTTGCACCAAAACAAAACTTTCTTTATTTCAAATATTTGTTTTTATACATAAATTTTAAATTTTTAAAAAAGTTATTGATTTGTGTGTGTATATATTGTAAATATATAAAAAAAAAAGAATTTTTTTTCCAAAAGAAACTTAAGATTTTTTTTTTCACATACATTTGTGGATATGATGTTTTAAAACTCCGGTGCATTTTACTTATTACCTTGTAGATGTTTGTTATTTTTCAAATCGTTTAAATATGTTTAGTTTAATACATATCACTTTGAATTTTATCCTTGAAATCCCACTTAAAACTTTTATTCCTTTATATGCAATATCTTGCAATTTCTTATTAAACATTTTCAGTCCAATGCATATGAAATTCAACCTTAGCCTAGAACTTTGATAAACAAAACCTTTCCTTTTAGATCTAGGATTTTTTTTTCTTCTTTGAATATATATTTTCTATTCTTTACTTTAATGCTTTAGTTTAAAGATAAAAATCATTAAAATGGGAAGAAAAGTTTCTTTAAATACGATTTTTATTATTTATTTTCGTTTATATACGTCTAATTTTCCCATTTGAGAAAATTAAAGTTTAACAAAGTACAGCAAGTTCATTTCTTATTACTATTATTTTATCTATGTTCATTAAACAATGTTTAATAATTTGAAGAGTACGCCAGCTAATTTGTAGAAACATTAGTTTTTTTTTTTTTTTTTTTTTCTAGCTTTGTATGACTTTTAAAGTTGTGCCCTGCAAAAAATGTTTTTATTTTTTTATTTTATTTTTTTTTTTTTTTTTATAACTGAAACTTAATTTCAATTTTAAAAAATTAAACCATCTTTCTGTTATCAGTATTAATTTCTTTTAAAAGTTTCTATGGAAAATTTAATTTTTAATTGGTTTTTCAATTCGATATTCTTAACTGAGAACCTGTAAATCGTAACCATTTTTAACTAAAAATTAATGAGAAATTTCCTTAAGTAAGTTGATAAATCTAAAATTTCAGTCTGAAAAGCTTATTACATAACTGATCAATTCGGAAACATATGTTTGATAGAGTAAGCTATACTTTTTTACATCACTATTGTCAATTATTCTCCCGATCAATGTCGGCTTTACTATTAGACGAATCTAGGTCGCAAAGGGTCGCCATGCAAAAAATTTTACATTTTTAACACGTAAAATAACAATAATAATACATCGGATAATAGTACATAAAGGAAAATTTTAAGTTAAAAGATACATCATGATTAACAAGGGACATTTATTTTATATATAGATTATATATAATTTTGATTTTAAAGATTACTTAAAAAGTGTATTTATTTTGTTTTCAATGACTTTTTTTTTCCCGTTACAATTTTTCAAAGAAACTGAACAAGAGTAAATAATATTAAAACATTACTTTGAACATGAATTATATGCTTTTTATATGTGAAAATCGTGCCATATTCAGCAGGTCACGTGCATTTGCACTTAAAACTCGTTAACTTTAAGGCTTCTTCTGTTGAATATATCATGATATTTAAAATGAAACTTTCAGAAGGTTTAAATATTTTCAGAAACTTAACATCTGAAGTAAATTTTGTAATTAAACTAATGCACCACTTTATGATGTCGCATTCTGGTAGCGTATGATTTTAATTTCTGCTATAAGGAGAGCCAACGAAACTGTAGCGCCTAGAGCCGTCAAAATTCTAAAGCCAACCTTGCTCCTGACAAATAATTATTTTGATATGGACTGATATAATCAAAATATTTTCAATAAATCACTTCGATGAATATGCATATGTTCAAGCAGAAAACATTACTTGACGGAGGAACCTGCCTATATAATATTCATATTCATGAGTGTAATTTATAGAGTGTGTAAGTATCGTTATGAATGGGTTGTTATGAAATGATTCATACTTTCTGTACAGTAAATTATTTCAATAAATTATAAATTTGATTTTTGTCTTCAGTTTCTCTTTCTTCAAAATTTGATTTTATGTAAATGCAGTTGGGTGAAACAACTATTTTTTGCACTTATTTGTCCCTCGTCAAAAAAATGTATTAAATCAATCTTAAATCTATTAAATATATTTTTATTTATCCCAAGCATATAGCTAGATCATTAATATATGCTTTATTGGTCGAAAATTACGAAACAATACTTAATTTACTTGTGTTTTCATGATTACGTAAGAGGCGAAACAAAACTTACTGGGCACGATAAAATAGGAGACAAGTATACACGAGGATGAAACACCCAGTGATTTGCCAGGCGCGGATTCACGAGGGGGGGGGGGGGGACGATCGCCCCCAAAAAAATATAAATCCACCGCTTATCGCGAATTCCAATAAATGGTCGCCGAAAAAAAATCAATTTCGTCAATCAGAAAAATCGCCAAATTCATTAAAGGATCGCGCAAAAAACGCTAATTTCGTCAGAAAATCGGGGAAAAAACGCGCATTTCGTCAAAGGACTGCGAAAAAAACACAAATTTGTCAAAGGATCGCAGAAAAAATCGAATTTTGTCAAAAAGTCGCAGAAAAAATGCAAATTTCGTCAAAAAATCGCAGAAAAAACGCAAACTTCGCCAAAGAATTGCGGAAAAAACGCAAATTCCGTCAATCGTTCGCAGAAAAATCACCAAATTCGTCAAAGGATCGCGCAAAAAACCCCCAATTTCGTCAAAGAATCGCAGAAAAAACACGAATTTCGTCAAAAAAAATCACGAAAAAACGCGCATTTCGTCAAAGGACCGCGAAAAAAACGCAAATTTTGTCAAAGGATCGCAGAAAAAAGCTAATTTTGTCAAAGGATCACAGATAAAAAAGCAAATTTCGTCAAAAAATCGCAGAAAAAACGCGAATTTCGCCAAAGAATTGCGGGAAAAACGCAAATTCCGTCAAGAGATCTCGGAAAAAAGGCGAATTTCGTCAAAGGATCACGAAAAAAATACGCGAATTTCGCCAAAGAATCGCTGATAACACCAGAGCTGCGGAGTCGGAGTTGCTAAAAATATGCCGACTCCAAACATTTGTTGAACAGTTTGAAGTGAAATAAAAAATAAAACCAATTACGCTAAATTTTAAATTTATGAACTGAATTATTATTTTATTTTTTAACTCTATACATTAATAAATATTTAGTTATTTTTCAGTTTAATGACATGTTAATTTGTAAATATAAGGAAAAAGGGTAAATGTGATTTTTTTCCTACATCAGTCATTAAACTGATTCATTTACTTTCTTCTTCAGCTCATAGACGACACTATTGTACAGTAATTAAATTAAAGTGAGTTTTGAAAGGTTTTTGTTTTGTTTTATTTTTTGTAAATTAAGTCCAACTCAACACGAATCCCGTGTCGGTCTGACTACCCAACCCAATGAAGGAATCTATCTCAGACAAAAACAGATGTTTCAATTTAACCTCTGTCCATCCGTGTTCGGGTCCGGTCCAGAAATTTATATTTTAAGTCAGTCCGAAGCGAACCGGAAAGAAACCTGAACCATGAACCCGATCCGAAATGAAATAAAATCAAAATTTTATTGGAATTATGAAAAATAGTCATCTCTAACAGCATTTTTATCTTTTGTGTAGGAAAAGGAATATATATTTACTTATTCGACTTATAAGTTAAACGATATTATGGACTTTCTTTTGAAAAATCGGGTCAACCCGACCCGAACCTGCAATAATAATTATCAGACTGGCCCACAACGAAAATCATTTAGCGGCAACTCAATCCGAACCACCGTTCGAATCGGACCCTAAGGAATGCAACAATCTACTTCACATAACAATGGGTGTTTCACTTATCCTTTGTTCAACTTATACTGCCTTATTTTTCAGTAGGGCTTAGGGTAACTCCGGGAGAGTCGCCGCATACGGGATAGATGCCGCACCCCTTGTATTTCTTGTAATTATTGATAGATGGTCGTCAAACGCACAGTATAGGTGCGCAGTGAGATTATTTTAACCAGTGTAAATCGTGAATCCCATTTCGATGTTTACTTGTAGAAGTACAATCCTTAATTTGACGTAAGTGCATGATTTCACTGTCCAAATTTTTAAACATGTTATGTTTAAATACTTTTCATACACTAATTACTAAATGCATGCATGATTTTGAAGTCAAAACTAAGTGTAGCGTTTGTATAGAGTACTGTGTGTATGGTTACGCCATCCCCCTTAGCGATGGCAGGTAACTGTGATGGCCGACGTCTGCACCATGCAAAATGGATACATGCCGCAGTTTGTTTTGTACGGGATGTTTAAGTGTTATTAACTTTTCCTTTTTTTTTGCACAGGCTAACGATATTAGGCATGTTATCAAGTTTACTAAAACCAAAGGAGAAAAAGGGAAAAATAAAAAGTAAGAAGGGCAAGAAAGATGCAAGTCAAGATGATAATAATAAAAAATTGGATTACGCGTAACGCAGACGTTCTTTGCAAACTACTCCAAAAAAGAGGAAGTGTAATTGGCTTCGTTGCATCATGTGTTTAAATGTAGTTACATAAAGACTGTACTTTTTCGACACTTTTTCTGCATATTGTAGTCGGAAAAACAGGTCTCTTAACCCGTTCGGGACCATAGGTGCATATAAGCACCTTCATAAAGAGCTTACAAAATTTGTTTCTGTCACCAGTAAAAAAGAAAAGTAATATTTGCTTTGTTTAATTAGATCATTTTCATGATTATTTAAGAAAAGGTAACTTCCTTTAAAAAAGTGGTACCAATTGAATAAAATTTGTGTAAAAGTCACCAAACCCGAAAGGGTTAACAAATAAATTAAGTATACACAATTTTACTTTTTTTTCTTTTCCCTTTCTAATATATTGATGTTACGTTGTTGCTGAAATAATAATTAAAATTTAATGTAAAAAAAATAGGTCCATACTTTTAATAGTGAAAGTACGCAACAATTATTAATTTGAATCCACTAATACGTTTCATTGTACTCATTTAGTTTCATTTTCTTATTACATCGTTAATTATAGTACAGATATGAATATTTTTTTAAAACATTTCTATTTATAACTTCATTCTGTTCTTATTACAAGCGCGGCATAACTACCGCACAAGTGCGGCGCCTCAGCCTGAATGTACGGGTGACGCGCCACAGTGTAGTGTTTTAGGAAACAATTGTTAAAAAATATTAATAATTTGTTTTGTATTTTTTTTCGCAGTATACGCGTTGTATATTTAACATTAAATAGCACAGCATGATTTTTTTTTTTTTTATGTCAACCATGGGACTTTATACGCAGATTTAAAAGAATGTGCGACATAAATCCCGGAATTACCCTATTCATACAGAATTTTTCTGATTAAAACAAAAAACTGCAATTTTCTTCTTAAATATTTCTTACCCAAAACTTAGACGTTCTTCTATTCTAAGCCCCAACTAGGGTCTTCCAAAGGCCGGTGGCACCCGACCCGAATCTGAAATTTTTGCTGAAGGTCAACCCGAAACCCGACAAAAAGGAATTCGTCAACCAAATCCGAAAATGAAAAAAAAAAGTCCGTCAATCCTACCCTAATTCGAGATGAAAGAAAATTAGTTTATATTTTATAGAATAAACAATTATAAAAAAAAAAAAAGCCTACAATTTTATCTTTATTGTACAAAAATGAACTTAAATACACTCATTAATATTCAAATATATAGATTTTTCATTTGAAAAATATTCACTACATATTTTCTTTTGAAAAATCAGGTCAAATCAAAAGTGTCAAAACCTGACCCAAACAGGGGCGCCATTTGCCCCAAGGAATTTGATTCTTCAGAACATTTATCAACCATCAATTGTCAGACTCAAACA
Organism: Maratus speciosus; assembly: GCA_963932465.1. Classification (NCBI taxonomy): domain Eukaryota; kingdom Metazoa; phylum Arthropoda; class Arachnida; order Araneae; family Salticidae; genus Maratus; species Maratus speciosus. The sequence continues at coordinate 103,825,932 of OZ010786.1, read as the reverse complement.
AAAATTTAAAAATTGCTCACACCCTAAAATAATTTATCAGTTTTGATTGCAATAAAAACATATGCATTAAATAAGTGCTTTGCGCATAGAAATTAATAGTTATAAATAAATTTCCTATTCGAACTTTCTGAAGGTGAGACATATGTCGTACTTGGTTAATTTTTTAAATGCATGAGACATTTTCTTTTATCAATTGCTTCTCAGCTGTGTACAACTTGATCATAGGAATAGCCCCCTCATGGCTAGAAATTCAGAAGTAGAGTTTTTTAAGATAGTTTTTTTTTTGGGGGGGGGGGTGAAGGGGCGAATATAATTCAAGTTCTTAATTATCCGACTTTTTTACATTTTTGGATTATTAGTGTCACATTATATTTACTGCAATCATTGCAATGTTCCCAAATTATTTAATTATCTGCTTTATTAAATCATATTATATATGGTACACTGGTCTAAATTGTTAAACGCCTAGGAATGGAGTCTGCGCGCATCCGACAAAATAATTTCTTCAACCCAAAAACCGTAAGACTTCCACCAAATCCCAAAGTAAAAGAAAATTACTCCATATTTTAAAGCGTTTATAATAAAGTAGTCTATAGTTTTATCCCTTATGTACAGAAATGAGCGCTTGAATTATTACTATGGGCCACCATTAATAGTCAAATCAATAGTTTTTCATTTAAAAAATATCCAGGACTTCCTTGTTAAAAACCAGGTCATCCCGATTCCGACCGAAAGAGATAAAGCAGAATCCGAAAAGTGTACCTCGCTCGCAACGAAGAAAATACGTCAACCTATCCTGACGCAGGACTGTAATTTCATGTAAATACGAAAACCGCTAAAAAGATTTCATTGAAAGGCAAACCGACTCGAAATGAAAGAAAATGAATCCATATTTTAATACAATTATTGTAAAAGATTATACTAGTTACAATTATATCTTTAATATAAACTTCCCAAAAGTTTAGACAATCAATGAAATTTGCATTAACATAAAAAATAATAAGGTACAATTAAAATTCGTGTGATATGTAATAAATAAAAGCAGTTTTGCTGATATACACATATAAATTATGATCAAAGGTTTGAAATTATAAAATATACATTAAATTATATAAAAATGTGCTATCCCAAAAGTATAGACACCTGTAATTTTTTATGGGTTTTAAATTTATAAAAGTAACTAAAAACTTACTTTTAATATTTAATTGTATTGCCACGACACTTTATAACATCAAATACACGTTGTTCCATAGAATTAACTAAGCATTGCATTACAGAAGAAGGTATTTCATACCACGCTTTTTCAATTGCAATTTTTAAGTCATTTAAACATGTATATTGCTTTCGATTTTCATATATTTTATGAGATAAGATCCCCCATATGTTCTCCATGGGACTCAAATCTGGACTAAGTGCTGGCCAGTCAAAGAGTGTGATATTGTTTTGCCTAAACCATGTTTTCGATGATGTGGAAGTATGGATGGATGTTCCATCTTGTTGGAAAACACAGTGCGGTCCTGCTGGAAAATCCATAATTGGCAGTATATTGGTACGTAAAATATCTTGATAATCCTCTGTCTGATTCCATTTTTCTGTCTATAAATTCTAGAAATATTTGGCTGTTGAAAGAAAACCCTCCCCAGGCCATTACGGATCCTCCGCTTTGTTGCCTGCTGAAACAGTTCTTGAGTTTTTTTTCTTAGATCATGCCAGTAAAATTTATGACCTTCAGGGTCATTTCTTTTCATCGCTGAAGATGACAGAAATCCATTTTTCACCGTATGATATATGCTTTCTAGCCCACTTTAGACGTGCATCTTTATATCTCTGCTTTAAGCAAGGTTTTGCTGTCATTCCCCTGTAAACAATATTAGTTGAAGTTTTAATTCTTCTGTGTACAGTACTTTTTGAAATTCTGGAAATTGTTGCAATTTCACGCACAGATAAATTATCAACTGAAACCATTTTTAATAACATTCTATCATCACGTAATTTGGATTTGCTAGCAGGACTGCACTGTGTTTTCCAACAAGATGGAACATCCATCCATACTTCCACATCATCGAAAACATGGTTTAGGCAAAACAATATCACACTATTAGACTGCCCAGCACTCAGTCCAGATTTGAGTCCCATGAAGAACATATGGGGGATCTTATCTCATAAAATAAATGAAAATGGAAAGCAATATACATGTGTAAATGACTTAAAAATTGCAATTGACAAAGCGTGATATGAAATACCTCCTTCTGTAATGCAATGCTTTGTTAATTCTATGGAACAACGTGTATTTGATGTTATAAAGTGTCGTGGCAATACAATTAAATATTAAGAGTAAGTTTTTAGTTACTTTTATAAATGTAAAACCAAAAAAAATACAGGTGTCTATACTTTTGGAACAGTTCATTTTCATATAATTTAATGTATATGTTATAATTTCAAACCTTTGATCATAATTTATATGTGTATATCAGCAAAACTGCTTTTATTTATTACCTATATCACGATTTTTAATTGTGCCTTATTACTTTTTATGTTAATGCAAATTTTATTGATTGTCTAAACTTTTGGGACGCGGTGTATACTATTCATTAATGTTCCCATATGTAGCTTTTTCATCTGAAAAATATTCAAGATTTCTTTGAAAAATAATATTAACACGAACCCACCACAAAATGGTGAAAACGCAATCCGAAACAATTAACTCTTTACCTTACCTTTACTTGCAGAAAATCCCTAATGAACATTTTCTTATCGCTATAGATCACAAAAGTTGAAAATTTCGTGACCTATTCATGACATTCGTGGGCTGATTAGCTCATGACTGATTGAATTTCATCATTTTTTTTACGATCATCTGACGAAATTTGCGATTTTTTCCGCGATCGTTTCACGGAATTCACGATTTTTTTCTCCAGCTGTTATCAAAATTGGTTTTTTTTTTCGCGACGATTTGTCGAAATTCACAATCTTTTTCCGCGATCAACTGACGAAATTCCATATTTATTTCTGTGATCTTTTGACAAAATTCGCGATTCTTTTTCACGATCATTTGTTGAAATTCGTGATTATTTTTCTCCACCACCGGCTAATAACATTTGTAATTTTTTGCGCGATAGTTACACGAAATTTTGTATCTTATTTCACGATCGTTTGACAAAATTCCCCTCGATTGTTTGACTAAATTTTGTGATTTTTTGTGCAATCTTTTGACGAAATTCGCGATTTTTTTCGCAATCCTTTTACAAAATTTGATATTTCAGTTTGTACAATTATTTGACGAAATCTGCATTTGTTTTAGCGATCTCTGATGAAATTAGCAATATTTTCCACGGTCGCGTCGTTTGGAGAAATTAGCGATTTTTTTCCGCGATGATTTGTGAAATTTTTTTTTCAAAATTTGCAAAATTCGCGATTTTTTACTGTGACCCATTGACGAATTGATTTTGCGGAATTCGAAAGAAAAAAAATCGTTAGCTTTCACGAAAATTAAAAAAATTCTCAGAATAATCACATGTCCGTGAAAGAAGTTAAGGAGACAAAATCACACAGAGCATTTTCTATTGTGCGGGATTTTCCCATTTTCTGTGAAATTTGCGCGGTTTTACACGTTGTGCAATTCTGCACATTTCCTGTTCCTCAAAGAAAATTTTTCCTTGTCCTTTGCCAGGAAACTCTTGAAATAGCGCTCCTGTAGTAAAACCTGAAAAAAAGAAGTCGAAAGGGACTAGAAAAAGTTCCATTTCAGACAGGTGTATGTCTTAGCAAGTATAATTGTATGAGTTATTTCTTTTATCGAAATATGATTTTTTTTCCCATTTGTGAAAGAATTCTGTTATAGACAGGCTTCGTTTTCACAAGTTTTATTGTAATACATCTCTTTTCAGAGCTATACTACAGAGTGGATGGTTTAACAGTCTTTGAGGATACCTGTAAAAATGGAACCTATGATAGAATCCTGTCTAAAAAGAAATCATATTCAATATATACAAATTTTACCGGCTAAGACGAAAACCTGTTTAAAACGAAATATTTCATTGGTTCTTGAATTTCCGTATTCAAAGTTTTTAGTGTTTTTATAAGCATTATTTAGTTTACGTTTCTTGTTTGGGGGGGGGGGGGGGTGTTGACGCCCCTATCCTACCTTTAGCTATATATCTTCCCTCAAAAAAATCTTTGCCCCCCCCCCCAAACAAATTCTGAAATGGCGCCCCTGGACCCAAAGCATTTAAAGTCTATCTGATTCGGGCTAAATTTGGTTATCCTATCCCATGGAGGACCGTAATTCTAACCTACTGTAGAAAAAACGATTATTTCATGAATTTTGATAGGAAAGTGAAGAAACTCATTTCATATCGTAAAATGGCTGGCTTTTTCTTTTGTTTTTTTTGTAACTTATATTTTTAAAGAATTTTTTTCTCACTTTATTTCATGATTATTCCTTATTTGTCGATTCCCCCCCCCCCCCCATCTCCTCGAAACCGGCATTAATTTATTTAAGATTTTATTAGTATAGTGTAGATGTAGATAATAGCATTTACGTCTGTGAATGAAAGGCGATGACAACTTGCCAATCTTTCACATAAAGTCCGGCCGAAGCACAATTTTCTTTTACTCATTCTGTTCAAAGTTCAAATTGAAAATATCTTTTTTTCTTAAGCAGGCATATGTTCTTTTCGCGTAATTTGGTTTTAATTTGCAACTGACAAGATAGAAATCCTTTGTTTGTATATGTAACTTCTAATTATATTTAGGTAAGGGAATTTTTTTAATTGTAAAACAATTACTATTTTTATTTAATGTATTGCATATTCCGAATTAAAATTTATAAACGTCCATTATGATTATACGGCGGTTATAAAAATAAAATATTAGAAACTAGCATCCTTCGCCCGCTACGCTGATCGGTTTCTCTAAAAGAATCTTGAATCAAACGAAATATATCTAGTAATGATGAAAAACAAATTCTTAATATCTAATAAAGTATCCGTAAGTGTTATCTTATTTAGTAATCGACACCCTCTATAGCAGTAATGGACAACCCATAAAAAGTAATAAATATAATTGTTTTACTAATCGAAAGAAAATTTCGGCCGAAAATAGAAATATTACCGAAATTCGGTTTCTGTTTTGGTTTCGATCGATCCTAAATCTTAATTACTATTTTTTAACACTTTTTCAATTTGCATAATCTATATATCTCCAACAGGTACAAAATTAAAGCGCATTTCAATCTTTTTGAGAAACCCTGTGTGTATGCCGGAGTCGAAGTCGGAGTCGATTGTTTCAGAAATCTAGGAGTCGGAGTCGGTCATTTTTCCTACCGACTCCGCAGCCCTGGATAAAACGCATATTTAACGCCAGGAGGAGATTCCCCGAGGCGCGGCGATCGTCCAACCCCCCCCCCCCCCTCCCCCAAGATATAAATCCAACGCTTTTAACGGAAGTTTTCGCGAAACAGGCAGACAAGCTAACGAAAACACTTTTCGTGTGTCAATGGTAAACCTCACTGACGTTTCGGCAATTAATGAACTAAAAAGGATTATGTCCTGTCAAAAGGAATATGGTGCCATAATTTTTGACACTATGGGTTGAGGTGGGGGTCGATGCCACTTGCCACTTCGTGTACCTTTTGTTGAATTTCTACAACAGAAAATTGACACCAATATGCGGATCCCTTTAAAATGTGGAAACTTTTCCATCTTTTCAATGAAGCTGCACTTCTAATTTCTGTATAATATTTTTGCAGAGAGCTCTTTTGTTTGAGAAAAGAATGAGATTTGTAGCGAAAGAAACAAGAAAAAAAAAAGGACCTTTTAAAACTTCAAGCATCTTAATGTTTTCTGAAAAAGAAAAAAAAAACACTAATGTTTAAAAAAAAAACGTATTGCTAATGCCAACCACATTGGTGAATTTTAAGGGGTATTTGATGAATGAACAAAAAAGGAATATATGTTAGTCAGTTAAAAGCTAAAATGCATATGGTGTGTTAATTTCTTTAAAGCCAACTTGGTAAATCAATTCTTCCTTTATGTATTTACTTAATGAAAGGCCTTCTAGGTGATTTGAATAGAAAATGCCGCTCTACTGTCACCCACCATTCATTGTTTGGTTTACCATTTTTCGCTGTCTTTCTACCTCTTGTAGAGAAGCTATGGAAACAGACATGTGCCTCAGTATCAAATGTTAACCTTGATGGACTAATAATGAGTAGATTATGAAGAAGTATACGCACCGCTTAGATGACACATTTTGACTTTTCAAGGATGTTAAGTCCCCTTGAGATTTTTATTCAGTCCCTTTTTTGAATAAACCAATAAGATAAATAATTACCAGAGTAAAAATGAAAAGAACAAAAATGAGACATTTAATAAATAAATTCTATGGTAACATTTTTAATTTTTCGACACAATAAGTAACAATAAGCCATATTTTGAGGAGAGGAGGTTTATATAATAAGAAGGTTGGTTAACCGAGTGTGTCGATTAATTGAACATCGGATAATCGAGAGTCTATAGTAATTTTAAATAGCATTAAGTATTTCATATTCATATAATAATTAACTGCAAGGAATGCATTTAACCAATGGAAACTATGACTGTGTTGATCATATATCATTCGGTACCGCCCCCCCCCCCCCCCCAAAAAAAAACAAGTCTCTGGATCCACCCCTGTAACTGACACCTTAAGGGGCTACTTCAGTCACTTGGAAAGACTCGCTCGCTATGCTAATCCTATGGAAGAAATTTTTAAAGATATCTCGTTTGCATTTTAATATTTCTAAATCATTATTTTTGCATTGGATAGCTGAGATTGATCTCTACATCTGCTTTTTTTTACTTTTTCGATTTTGTTTGCAGATTTTTTTCAAGAGGATGCTTTCACTTTCGAAATCGGTTCAGAAAATGAAAGCGTCCTAATTAAAAATATTTGCAACCAAAATAGAAAAAGCAAAAAACGCCCTTTGTACAGATCGATCTCAGCTAGCCAATGCAAAAAGAATTGTTAAAAAATATTGAAATGCAAACGAGATAGCTTTAAAAATTTCTTCTATAGGATTAGAATTAGTGAGCGGGTCTTTTCAGGTGACTGAAGTAGCCTCTTAGGGAATCTTTATTGTTCACATCACTATTACAAAGTTTTAAAACTATTTTATACCTATATTTGTTTTTGAAAGCATAGTAAAGATACATTAAAAAATTATTGTTGACAAAAAAATTTTAAATTGTACTTTTTATTATTAAAAATTAGTATTTTCATAAATAGGGTCAATAACTCCAGTAACAGATACCATCCCTATTTTGAACAAGTTGGAAATTGCTCGTCAAACGTCGCAAATGACTCGTACTATAATTAGTTTTATAAATATTTTTTGCACCTCATATTGTAGTTAATGTATATTTTAGAACACTTCATAAGTGTATATTAATATCATTCTGTTCGAAAGGCTGTAACATCATTAAAATGCACTTGAAATAATTTTATCCCATTGGCCGTAATGTAATGGAAAAATTTGACTGTCCCTGTCATTAAACTATACATCCCATTTTCATAAAATTTGAAATGACTCGACAAAATTTTACAACAATTATATATTTAAAATTTCAGACCGTTCGAAAAGCTGTAAGATCATTAAAATGCACTTGCAATAATTTTTTCCCATTGGCCGTAATGTAACGGAAAATTTTTTACTGTCCCCGTAATTAAACTATACATCCGATTTTCATAAAATTTGAAATGACTCGACAAAATTTTACAACAATTATATATTTAAAATTTCAGACCATTCGAAAAGCTGTAAGATCATTAAAATGCACTTGCAATAATTTTTTCCCATTGGCCGTAATGTAACGGAAAATTTTTTACTGTCCCCGTAATTAAACTATACATCCGATTTTCATAAAATTTGAAATGACTCGACAAAATTTTACAACAATTACATATTTAAAATTTCAGACCATTCGATTGGGTAGTTTTTGCTCTGTTATATACGAACGGACAGACAGACAGACGGACTGAACGACAACTATAGGTGCTACGTTTTATATAATACGAACGCACCTAAAAACCATAACTGACACACGAGTTATAACAGTTAAGACAAATAAGTTACCACTAGATGACATTAGATAGCAGAATTTTACAAGAAAATGCTTATTTCAGTTAGATTTTTGCTGAAGTGTCAGTTATTGGTTTGTCAATTAAGTGGAGGTTTCACCCCATAATGAAGCGAAAAATGGTTTTAGAAGCAAACAAGTTAGAAATTACTCGTCAAACCTGACAAATGAGGTGCGTTCGTATTGTAACTAGTTTTATAAATATTTTTTGCACCGCATATTACACTGAATATATATTTTAGTGCACTTCATAGTGCATAGGCTGTAACATCACTAAAATGTACTTGCAATAATTTTTCCCTATTGGCCGTAATGTAACGGAAAACTTTTGACTGTCCATGTCATTAAACTATACATCCGATTTTCATAAAATTTGAAAGGACTCGACAAAATTTTGCAAAAATTATATATTCAAAATTTCAGACCATTTGGAAAGCTGTAACATCATCAAAATGTACTTGCAATAATTTTCCCCTATTGGCCGTAATGTAACGGAAAACTTTTGACTGTCTCTGTATTTAAATTTAAACTATACATCCGATTTCATAAAATTTGAAATGACTCGACAAAATTTTACAACAATTATATATTTAAAATTTCAGACCATTCGAAAAGCTGTAAGATCATTAAAATGCACTTACAATAATTTTTTCGTATTGGCCGTAATGTAATGGAAAATTTTTTACTGTCCCCGTAATTAAACTATGCATCCGATTTTCATAAAATTTGAAATGACTCGACAAAATTTTACAACAATTACATATTTAAAATTTCAGACCATTCGATTGGGTAGTTTTTGCTCTGTTATATACGGACGGACAGACAGACAGACGGACTGAACGACGACTATAGGTGCTACGTTTTATATAATACGATCGCACCTAAAAACCATAACTGACACACGAGTTATAACAGTTAAGACAAATAAGTTACCACTAGATGACATTAGATAGCAGAATTTTACAAGAAAATGCTTATTTCAGTTAGATTTTTGCTGAAGTGTCAGTTATTGGTTTGTCAATTAAGTGGAGGTTTCACCCTATAATGAAGCGAAAAATGGTTTTAGAAGCAAACAAGTTAGAAATTACTCGTCAAACCTGACAAATGAGGTGCGTTCGTATTGTAACTAGTTTTATAAATATTTTTTGCACCGCATATTACACTGAATATATATTTTAGTGCACTTCATAGTGCATAGGCTGTAACATCACTAAAATGTACTTGCAATAATTTTTCCCTATTGGCCGTAATGTAACGGAAAATTTTTTACTGTCCCTGTAATTAAACTATACATCCGATTTTCATAAAATTTGAAATGACTCGACAAAATTTTACAACAATTACATATTTAAAATTTCAGACCATTCGATTGGGTAGTTTTTGCTCTGTTATATACGGACGGACAGACAGACAGACGGACTGAACGACGACTATAGGTGCTACGTTTTATATAATACGAACGCACCTAAAAACCATAACTGACACACGAGTTATAACAGTTAAGACAAATAAGTTACCACTAGATGACATTAGATAGCAGAATTTTACAAGAAAATGCTTATTTCAGTTAGATTTTTGCTGAAGTGTCAGTTATTGGTTTGTCAATTAAGTGGAGGTTTCACCCTATAATGAAGCGAAAAATGGTTTTAGAAGCAAACAAGTTAGAAATTACTCGTCAAACCTGACAAATGAGGTGCGTTCGTATTGTAACTAGTTTTATAAATATTTTTTGCACCGCATATTACACTGAATATATATTTTAGTGCACTTCATAGTGCATAGGCTGTAACATCACTAAAATGTACTTGCAATAATTTTTCCCTATTGGCGGTAATGTAACGGAAAACTTTTGACTGTCCATGTCATTAAACTATACATCCGATTTTCATAAAATTTGAAAGGACTTGACAAAATTTTGCAAAAATTATATATTCAAAATTTCAGACCATTTGGAAAGCTGTAACATCATCAAAATGTACTTGCAATAATTTTCCCCTATTGGCCGTAATGTAACGGAAAACTTTTGACTGTCTCTGTATTTAAATTTAAACTATACATCCGATTTCCTAAAATTTGAAATGACTCGGCAAAATTTTGCAACAATTATATATTTAAAATTTCAGACCATTCGGTTGGTTAGTTTTTGCTCTGTTATATGCAGACGGACTTATAGGTGCTACGTATTTATATAATTACGAACGCATTTAAAAAGGGACTGCTGGATACCGTTTCTAAAACTTCATTTATTAATCTAGTAAACATTCCTCATAAACATTTAATTAATAATCCGTTTATTTTCCGAAAAGAAAATTCCCTGACTCGTCTTTGGTGAACAGGACGGTTGATTGGCTCATTTAATCATTTCAGGGGCAAAATACTTCTGTTTCTGTTACTAAAAGGTTGAAACGATTTGGTTGAAACACCGGCAATTACGAAAAGAAAAAAAAAATCTTCACGTATGTTATAAAAGCAAAATTTTATTCCAGAATTCAGGTGCATATTGTGGCATTTGGGGATTATAATTAAGTGATATATACAATATCCCACCGCCCTTAAAGCGGTTAAAACTTTCTGTAATTGCGATGTACAATTAACTACTTTGTAAAAAAATTCCAGAAAGCTGCCCTAATATATCAGAAACAACTGTAAAAATTCAAAGTAAGTTCATCCTTACCCAGGATTCCGAAAACATTTCTGTTATTTGGAGAAATTGTTTGCTTATAGATCGGGAGTAGTCTGCACAGACCATCACCTCATCGAATTGTCGGCTAAAATTTCAGGATTACACAGAACTCGATTAGCATATTAAAATGCAACTGATCTGCCAAGTCCTATCTTAGTGGAAATCACCTGCAGACCCGATTTTTGTGATTGATCGGTAGGTTTATCATTGTGTTTTCCTGCACCCAAAGCTATGAAAACATGAAGGACTGGGAGCAGGAAAACACAGTGGTAAACCTATCAGTCAAACACTAAAATCGGGTTTGCAGGCGTTTTCCACCAAGATATGACTTGATTTGACAAATAATTGTGAGCTCTCAGTGTTAAATTAATGATACCTACCTGCATATACTTAACTGCCAACTATTCCACTTTTTAGTTTATCACTCCTTCTGAACAGAAATCTTTCCCTAATTTTAATGTTAATTAATCGCAGAATTGTGCAATTAAATAAGGTAAGGATTATGATTCGGAAATAGTGTTAACACAAAAAAGGAATTGTTTGCAGCTATGCATATACGTGAAACCTCCTACAACGGTCACTCCGAACAACGGTGACCTCCTAATACAGGCCATGTTTTAGTGTTACTGAATCTCTTCCATAGAAATAACATTACACTAAACCTTCAAACAACGGCCACCCCACAGCATTATTTATTTTTTATTTTTTTAACATTATGTTTTAACTAAAACTGAGATTGCGAATATTGTAGAGGTGGATTTTCTTATTTGACGTCCTTACAAATCCTCTGCTAATCTCTAGCAATTACTTAACAAAACCTCGTTTGTAAATAGGTGTGGCGATGACAAAATTTAAGTGTGGTAAGCAGTAGTCATTTGTACTCTTTGCGAATCATGTGATGATTTTTCTTGTCTATGTGTAGCACGTGTTTTTCGCTAAAAGAATGAGTTCGAAGTGAAAATTTTTAACTTTAAGTGACAAATTGAAAGTTATTCAGGACAGCAAAAAAAGGTGTAAGTGCACGAACATTAACTGAAATGTACAGTTGCGGAAGGACCCAAAAAGATGAGAATCTGAAAAAAGGTTAATTTTATTTAGAAAAGACGTTTAAAGGTGTAAATTTGGAATCTTAAACTAAGCGTCGAAGAACTGGTTATGATGAGACTGATCAGTTGCTTTTGGAATGGCTTTTCAACTGTCAAGAGAAAAATCTCTTAATTTCTGGGCCAATGTTGTAGGAAAGTGCCCCACAACAGAGAAAGTGGGAAATTAAAAATTTTGCACTCACTCAAAATGATAACCAATTATACACTAAATCTGTGGAAATTATTATGCATTTAGAAAAGAGATATGCTTAAAAAAAAAAAAAACTGTGAATAAATGATTTCTTTAAGTGTTTAATAATAGTATATATGATACTATGTATTCTTTAACTGTAAAGTAACATAATTTTTGTGAGTTATTTTGATTTTAATGTAAGTCATTTTGAGCTTTTAAAATATGGAACCTCTGAATAACGGCAACCTCCGAAGTACGGTTACTTTATCATGCTACCAGTGGTGGCCGCTATTCAGAGGTTTCACTGTATATATATAATGAATGGGCAACTAGCAAAAACATTTATAAAAAAAATTTTCAGAAAATCTTATGCACTGTTTCATCTTCTATCTCCTTCGTGTGCGACACACTACGACACATATAATCGTTTTGATAGAAATGAATGCAGAAACTTGGAGATGGAAGGGAAAGGAAAAAGTGACTTAGGTTTCGGTTTTTCAGAATTGCTATTGCACTGAGCTCCAGAGCCCTGTATTTATGAGCTCCGGTTAATTCCAACCAATATTTAAATTTTTACTAAAAACAGAGAAGTACCAGAGCTAAGCTCCGGCACAAATTAAACCCTGTATAGTATACAGAAAACCATTATAAACCAAGACAAATTATCATTTACAGTTGTGAATATGCCAATCGAAAATGAAGTTTTATCCTTTATAAAAAAAAATAAAAATATTCAAAATATATTATATCAAGCAAGACGAGGAATGAAAAAGACGATAAAGCACTATATATCATAAGAATAATGGAAATACTTGAGGAATCAAGGCAGAATCCTCAGGCCCAAATTATCTTAAGTTCCTCAACTAACATGTACAATTTCATCCTTGTATTAGTCATAAAAAGCTAAAAAACGCAAAATCTGGGCTATCGTACACAGTAAATCCAGATAAAGGAAGCTAAAAGGCTTATTAAAGATATTATTTATAAATGTATATGGTTAGCAAATAAGAGAAAATTATTAAATTGTAAAATACTAAAAAAATACTTTTAAATTTTCAAATTTAATTATATTTTTTGAAAATTTAATTTATTAGATTTATTTAAAGATAATTTAATTTGGGGAAATGTTACAATGTAACAGTCCATAACAACTATATGGCATCATTCTTAAACAAGAATTACAACAACCGTATGAAAAACTTTTAAAAAAACAATCACTCTTAGTGAATTAAAATTTAAGTTATACAGTTCACATCAGTTTTATGTGATCCAAAACAAATTCATTCTGTTCTTTCTATATTTTTGTGGTGATCTTTAAGAAAGTTCTTTTATTTTTTTTTACTTTAATTATCTGATGCCAGTTTCTTGATGCCATTTTTCTGCTTCATTAACTTTTTTATAATTAATTAATTTGCTAGAATTTTAAGAATGTTTCATACACATCAATCAAATGAAAAGCAAATATAAAAATGTATAAATTTATATAACAGACGCAAAAGAATACAGCTATAAATGAGCTTATTTCCATTCATCACTGAAGCAATAAAAGATAAAAAGAAAAAATGTCAAACTGTCTTTGAAGTGTACATGATGGAACAAACTAAAAAACAATTACTACAAAGCAGCTTCATAAACTTTATTTCTTGATTCAAGCAAATGCATACAAATTTCTTGAAGAGCCAACTCTTGAGCATGTAACATAAAACTGTTCATGGGAAAAACAAGGTGATGCCAAGTTGACCCTATCTTTGACATCTTTATTTCAGTACTTCACTAAGAATGAGTTCTAGGGACCTAAACCTAAATTTTAATATACACGCATGCATATACAGTGAAACTCGTTTAAGATATGCCCGCTTAAGATACGATCCCGCTTAAGATACGAATTATCTTCGGTCCCTTGAAAAATGCCTATTAAACCTGTGTAAAATTACCCGCTTAATATACGTACGCATAAGATACGATCCCGCTTAATATACGAAGAAAATCTGTCCCTTGATGTCAAAAAACCCGCTTAATATACGAAATGATGCTCATGTAATCCGTTTATCACATGTTTTTAGGACAGAATACGTGCAATTGAATTGCGCTCGAGTTTCTCTTGCCGCCATCTCCCCCCCCCCCCCCTTCTGTTTTTCATTCGTATGAACGCAGTAGCGGTAGTTCGGAGTCCCTACGGAAGGTTCGGGGAAGTTCTCTTTTACGTTACAATCGTGTGACACGCGCAACTCCATACCGCACCTTCGAAACCTCAGTGCCAGTAACGCTATCGAAAGGACATTACGTAACTCTAGTCTTTTGTTTATCCGCAGAATAGTAATAGGAGCAAATAATAGATGAGCAACTTAAAGTAAAGAGAAAAGCACTTTCTTTGACTGAAAAATTGGATGTCTTAAGGATATACGAGGCCGAGAATGTGATAAGCATTCGTCTTTGCCAAATCTGTAGGAATACACGAGTCAACACTTCTAGCTCTATTAAAACATAGACAGAAACTGGAAAACAGGGCATCAGCCTGAATCTCTGGCAGAAAGAAAATTAGGGTGACCAAATTTGAAGAATTGGAGAAGATTTTATTTGAGTGGTTCACCCAAACCCGATCGACGAACATCACAAGTAACGGATCGTTGATTATGGAAAAGGCTTGCGAAATTGCTACACGTCTTGGAGAGGATTTCACGCCTAGTAACGGTTGGCTAGACATCTTCAGACAAAGTACGGTATAGTTTACAGGAAGGTATGGGGAGAGTCCACAGCTGTAAATATAGATGATGCCAATTGTTAGGAAAATAAGGTGCTCGCGCCGCTATTGAAAAAGAACCCAAGAGGCGATATTTACAATGTCGACGAGATGGGCCTTTTTTTTTAAATTAATGCCTGATAAAACAATGGCGTTTAAGGGTGAGAAATGTTCTGGAGGCATCGCTGTTCTCGTTAGATCAAATATGAGCGGTACGGATAAATTAAAACCTCTCGTCATCGGCAAGCCGCGGAATCCTCACTGCTTTAAAAATGCTAGAAATCTGCCCTGCGATTATGAAAGTCAAGGCAAACCATGGATGTCAAGTAATATATTCGTTAAGTGAAACCTCAAGTTCGATGAACGACTGAAAAAGGAGTTCAGGAAAGTATTGTATCTCGCCGACACTGTCACGCCCATCCTAAGGATTTCCCCGGTTTATAAAACATCGAACTAGTCTTTTTACTAACAAATGCGACTAGCGTGGTTCAACCCATGGATCAGGGCATAATTCATGTTTTCAATGCCTCATGTCTGCCTCATTTGTCAAAATTGACGATCAGGTTTAACAAGTGAAGTCCGTTCTATCGCGGATATAATGGCGGACGTCAAAATTTTCGATGAACCTTGGCCTTCAGAAGAAGCAGAAGACGAGGATGACGCGGATGAAGAAACGGATGTACCAGCCATACCATCATTAGTATCTGTAATGAGCTCGTTCTGCATACTTCAACTGTACGCCTCTTCGATGGATGCAGGTCTCCCCGTCGAAGTTTGTTTTTTTGTCACATAAACAAGGCAGAAATCTCACCCTACGTTGCACCAAATCAAGGTAAACGACTTTTTTTAACAAACTAAAATTACTTCACGCACTTTAATTTTGATAATGTATCAAATAATTATTATGAATTTTTTTTATTTTTCCTCTTTAAGTATGTAGTGTATTTTAGTTTCTGTTTTATAAAGATTAACAAAAATTTCGTTTTATTGTCTTTTCTTAATTTGGCAGAGAGTGCTGCATAAAGGCATTTTAATTTTGTTATTGAACGAACGGTGACTCAATAAAATTTTGGAGAAAAATAAAGTTATTCTTTATTTCAAAATCTTAAACTCAAATTTTCTAGAATATCTAAAAATTGTTAGAAATGGATAGAATGAGAGTTATAAATGACTAAAATACATTAATAACAATGTGCACTGGCTTTGTATGCATTATTATTACTCGAGAATCTATGAAATACGGATAAGATACGATCCCGCTTAAGATACAAAATGCTCTCGGTCCCTTGATTCGTATCTTAAACGAGTTTCACTGTATATAGAATAGATTTTAAAAGTATGAAAACAAATTCAGAGAACCTGAAAATGTTAAAATATGCCAATATTTCCATAATCGGGTTTTTATCATGTTTCAATAGGTTTATTCAAACTTGTACGACGTTATATGTTCACCTGCTGATGTCCATTGTATTTACAATATAACATAATATTAACTTTTTTTAAAAATTTGTCAAACTATTTATTTCATTTTCATGTGGAAATCTTACAATAGAAAAGTTATGACATAATATTCCCTTTTTTTTAAGTTCGGCAAACTATTTATTTCATTTTTCACGTGGAAATCTTGCCATAGAAAAGTAATTGTTATGATAAGAATTTTATTGTGGATTTTTAATTGTTGGCAACTGCTATGGCGAAAAATGTTTAAATTTGATAGGAAATTGCTGCTAAATGGGTGGTTTTTCATTAATTAAAAATTAACTATAAATTATTTTGATTCCGGATTACTTTAGTTGCTTTGGTTGTGTTTTAATACACATGTGCATAACATTTCACATTTCTGGCTTCCAAACTATGGATTTGTATAGAATTGCAGGCAGACAAATTTTCGTTTTTACATATTAGATATGTGCACCTTTAAGGCTGTGTAAAAATGTACTTTTAAGGGTATACTAATAACTTCAAAAAGACACATACTGCAACAAAATATTTTTATTTATGGTATAAAAAAATACATATTGGCACATCATATTCAATAACAAGAGTAAAATATACACATATCTTTATATTTCTTTTCTGTTCATCCAAAGTAAAAGCAGATCAAGGAAGACATATTATTCTGCAAATATAGAAAAAAAGTTAAAACAGTAATATTAGTTAATAGTTCAAACATTAGATTCAATATAAAGAATCCTCTCAAATATATCATGAGGACAACAGAAAAAAATGTATATTATAATTTCCTTACTAAAAATAACAAAAGAGTAATGGCACAAAGTCTGAAAATGGGCATGTTACAAAAACCAGACCTGCCAACCTTTGAAAATGAGAAATCCTAGCACACAAAATTTAAATTAATCTGGAGATTGATTGGTTGGTTTTTCACATTCGTAAAAGGAATAAGGTTTCCAACTTTCAACTCAATATAGTAAATTTTTTCCTCTGAAAATTTTTATATGATTTTTAGAGTTTATTTTCGTTTCGCAGCGTTTTTTTTTTTTTACATTTGTAAAAGGAGCCTGGTTCCAATTTTTTAGCTCAGTGCATTTAATTTTGACGGAATTCACGATTTTTTTTTCCCGCCGTGATTTCAGGATATTCACAATTTTTTCCCCACAATCGTAATTCCCATTTTCTTATCACAATTCTTTGTTGAAATCTGCACTTTTTACCATGAACTTTTGACGAAATTCGCATTTTTTACGCGATCCTTTGACGAATTTTGCGTTTATTTACCACGATCCTTTGACTAAATTAGTGTTTTCTTTCTGCGATCTTTCGGTGAAATTTGCGTTTTCTTACTAATCTTTCGATGAAATTTGCATTATCATACTGATCTTTTGAAGAAATTCGCATTTCTTTCTGCGATATTTTGACAACATTCATGTTTTTACCACGATCCTTTAACGAAATTTATTTTCTTCTGCGACCAATTGACAAAATTGATTTTTTTCTTTTTTTTTTTTTTTTTTACACGGTTATTTGTCGAAATTCGCGATAGTTTATCGCAAATCATGCGATTTTGCACACTGTTTCAAACCTTGCCCCTCAAGGAACCCCTCCAGAATTTTTAAAATGGCACCCTTGTTTCTAAGGGAGGTAATTGCTATATAAATATTTACAAAAACACGATTAGAGTGTTTTATGTTAAGAATTTTTTTTGCAGCCCAGATTTTTTTTTTTTTCTCATAAGCATTTTTTAATGTTCGAATTTTCGGACTAATGGCCATTTTTTTTAAACTTTCGAAAATGAATGCTTGGAAATTTCGGAACAGAATCAATCCTGAAAAATATGCTGCGCGGGATAAAAATCGCAACTAGAAACAAAAAATGTTTTTGTGTTTTTCGCAAAAAATCGTAGTTTAAGACCGATTTTTGTATCATCGTAATTTATAGCTCCAAATCGTAGAAACTACGATTTTTTCGTAGCAGTTGGCAGGTATGAAAAACATACAGGGTGGCTACTAAACACTGTTACAAATATTCAGTCATTTTATTTTACAAATATAAAATAGAAGATGATAACTACACTAACATGATGAACATCATAGATGAAGGTTTACTGGGAAATAATTTTACTCGAATTGACCGCCATCTTTATCGATTATCAAAGATAATATCTTATGCCATTGTTCGACTGCGGCACGAATCATTTTAAGAGGTAATCGGTACCATTCACGCAATATGGAAGCGTTGAGAGAGTCCAAACTTCTGTGTTTGTTGCTGTTTACTTTAGCCTCTAAAATCCCCCAGATGCAATAATCTAAAGGATTTAGATCCGGTGAAGAAGGTGGCCAATCTTCTTGCATGATAAAGTTCGAACAATTGACAGGGAGACAAGCCTGTGTTGATTTAACTCGGTGTGAAGGTGTAGAATCTTGCTGAAATGTCCAATTCTTTTTGGGATACAACCTGCCAGCATGTGGCAATAATTATATAGCCAATATGTCCTGTTTGTAATATACGCATTGATTTTTATCCCTTTATTGATGAACTTCAAAGGCAAATTTCCATTGTTTGACCCTGCACCCCAAAACCATTACAGAATTCTTGTTCTGAAAGCGTTTAACAGTTCCAAAGGTTTCAGGTATATCCTCGAGGGTTGCTGAATATCCGACATCATTTCTAGCATTCTAACACTGTTCAGTGCAAAATAGCTTCCCATCAGAAAATATTATTCTGTCAACACTTTTTCTACCATGCCACTTCATCCATTTCTTCCTTCTTTGTAATCTTATTATTATTTGTGGCGCAGTCAAAACTTGGATTTTTCTTTTGCGATGAGGGCAAAATAAACTCAGATCTTCATTCATAATAACTTGCATAGTTCTGCGACTCACGTTCTCTTCTGCAGACATTTTATTTGCAGAACATTGTAGATTTCTTCTCACCTTTTCACGAATTCTTTTGATGTACTCTACTGTGCGAACTGAGCGTGAACAATCAGACGTAGATCGATCTTTACATAGCTGTATCCAATAATCAAAATATAGTTCTATATTTAAATGTTCCATTAAAACCAAGGCATTTTAATTGCTTAAAGATTTTACTTGCGGAAAATCTGGGATCAAAGAGCTGTTTAATCATCATTCTTTTGACTTCCCTCTTTAAAATAATTTAAAATTTTTGCTTTATAACAAAATTTGTCTGCACTAATAGAAGATTGCCAAACGCTAAAATAGAGAAATAAATTGTTTTACCAAACGATTAAAATTAATTCGCATTTTTTGGAGTGTAACAGTATTTAGTAGCCACCCTGTAGTATGATCATTTACAAGACACAAAATGATAAAAAGTGTAAAAATACATTTTTGGAAGGTGGGGTAGAGAGAAATGGACTCTCAGACTATTAATAAATAGAAAATCTGAAAACTTTCAGAGGGGAATGAAACATTACGGAAAGAAAATGTTCTTTTAAGGTTGTTTCACAAAACAGAAAACGTGAAAACATTAGAAAGAGGGGAACATTCCAACTTGGGTCACCTCCTGAATACATCACTGGCTATATTTCATAATTCCACTCGGAATACTAAATAAATATTTTTACTCCAGCCTATCTATAGATAGCATCACTCTGAAATCCCATTAGAATGGTTCCCTTAACTTAGAAGATGATGAAGTTTGACAGCATTAAGTAGAAATAAAATACAAACATCACAGAATTTATTAAAAGACATTTATATAGCTAGTGTAACTTTGTGCTACTTTAAACAATTTTCACTGTTTCAAGATTATGAAGAAATGCATTTATTTCCATTTACTTCCAGTTAATGAACAGCTAAATATTCATCAACTGTAGAAGATATACAAATAATTGCAGTGTTAAATTAAAGTACAAATATGACACAGCAATAACAAATTTTTAATTTCGAAGCAGCAGGAAATTCTGTTTCTTTATGCATACAATAAAGGGCTACAGAAATCAGAAAAATGAAACAATCATCTTGCATATATCCTGGAATTTTATTGATTTTACCTTCATATTTTTACAAAATTAATAAGCAATATATATATACAGTAAAACCTCCCTAAAGCGACCACGTTCCGTTCCAATAAAAATGGGTCGCTCTGAGAGGTGGTCGCTTAATGGAGGTCATGTTTAAACCTAGATTTTAATTGTTGGAAAAAAGATAACAATTAATGTTACTAAAATTTATTTTTCACATTAGGAAAAAATATAATAATGTAAGTATCAAAGCAAAAGTTAATTACATAAGTTAATCACTGCAGAGTTTAAAAAATGAATACATTGACATTTGCTTTGATTTTACGGTTTTATCTTTTATAACTTTTATTTCCAAGTCCTTGCAAGGTTCAGCAAATAAAAGCAATTTTTTTTTTTTTTTTTTTTTTTTTTTTGGACGGGAGCAATTAATGACGATTTCATTAATTTATCTATTTCTTTGAGAGTTTCCTGACAGAATAGGACAGGGGAATTCATTGACCAACATTTTTAATTAGTCATCAGAGTTAAATTCATTGCCTAAAAAGGCACAAAGGGGTTTAAACACTTAAAAGTTAGCGGTATATAAAAAAAATTCTAAACTTAGTTTAGAAATTTGATAAATAATGCGTTCTGCGAAATTATTTTCCTAATAAAACCTTCTTCAAGCAACCAGGAAAAAATGGAATTTGTTTCGTTTTCCTCAAAAAAAAATTGATCGCTCATGGAGGGAGTTCAACTGGGATGGTCTCTGAATGGAGGTAAGATTAGTATTGAGCCTATGGGAATAAATTTCATCCCATGAAAATATGGTCGTTCAGGGAGGTGACTGTATGTATATATATATATATATATATATATATTTTTTTTTTTTTTTTTTTTTTTTTTTTTTCAATTACAAATAAGCCAAATAAAATTAATACACTAAATAAATATTGATTTTAAATACCCAGATTTAAAACATTTTAGAGTTAATGATAAGAAATTTGAAAAATAAAATTGCATTACATGCCTTATAGGATTATCATTGAAGAGGAGATTTTCAGATCAGACTGATGAAAAGCATTGGGTTTAACCAAACAGTCAGTTTTGTTACCCTTTGCAGATAACTGCTATTGCATAGATACATGATGGAATCAGTTTTCATGAATAAAATAAACCCATATTTGTCAATCTCCTATTAAACTTCCATACAAACTACAGTCGGACTGCTATTTAACGAAGTAGCTAAATCCTGAAAAAAAAGTTTGTTATATCGAAAATTCGTTAAATAGAGAGTCACTTTTTAAAATACTTTAAACTATATTCGAGGATGGAGTATCACAGTTGACGTTTATTCCAACAGAGCAAAAAATGTCCAGACCAGGAATCAAACCTGGATACTTGGCGTGTGGCGTGCCGTGCCAATGCCTTACCTGTTAGGCTATCCGGATGATAACTGGCTGACATAATTCACTCTTTTTTGTTGGACTTGGCTGCGAACTGCAGCACTAGTTCGCAACCAGCTTATAAAAAAATATTCGTTCCCTTCATTATACTTTAAACTACATAAAACGTAATTTAAGCCCATAAACACTAAATATAATTAAAAAAAGTAATTAGTCACACTTTTTTTTTATAAATTATATCTATTTGTTTTATTTATTTTACACATCAAAAAGAAAACTGCAAGGGAAATAAGAATGAAACAAAACATTGTCTGGAAATACATTGTATTTTCAGTTAAAAAAATAATTTTACGATTTTTTATTATGATAAAATCACGATTTTTTATTATGGTTGATAAGCAGTTTGGAGGAATACCAAATTTTAAAGCAGTATTCTTTTTCTTCATGCCTTTATCCACCTCATCAAGAATATATATTTTTTTTTTTCTTTGATGCTCAAGCACTTTCGCTTTGACATTTTTGAGCTACAAGAACCGAAATTATCAACACAATTGATCATGATCAACAATCTAGAAAACGGGAAACTATAGTTTAAGAACATGGAGCAGCTCCATTGAGGGTTAAAAGGGAATATTGAAAGTTTGCACTTCTTGAATGGAAAGCAAAGAATCACAGCATTTTTACTACTCTCGGTGAGTTAGGTGCCTGGTAAGACCTGTTCATGGTCATTGATCATCATAAAATGTGTTAAGAGAAAGAATAAGTTTGAAATGTCCAGTAATATTTTAAGAAATAGGGAGTAGAAAAAATTAGATCCCAAGGAAAAGTTCATTAAATAGAGAATGCACTTCGCTATTTGGAGGTTATTTTACGAAGAAATTTGCAAAATGTTCTTGGTTCCAAGTAAAAGTTCGCAAAATAGAGAAATTCGCAGAATAGAGGTTCGTTAAATAGAGGTTTGTTAAATAGAGGTCCGACTGTAAGTTAATTTGACACAAGTAAAACATGCTTTGAAGTTTATACAAAAAAAAAAAATAAATAAATAAATAAAAATAAGTTCTGCACATAAACATGAAATTAAATAAATAATGACACATTAAATAAAGTTTCTGGTTCAGAATGTGTTCAACTTGTGTCAAATTAACCCATTTTTTACTAATGTTTAGCAGGAGATTGGCAAGTATGTAAACCATTAAGTACCATTAAAAGAGGCAGACAAAAAACTGAGCTCAGCTTTTGTTTTCTTATATTTATAATCTGTTATATGAATATGCTTACAATAAATTATATAACAGACATTTGACACTAAAGTTTTAATTGTAATTGTAATCCGATGAAAAAGAAAACACATTTAATGGGTATTGGATGTTTTAGATTATAATTTATAGAGTAATTTATTCATTTCAAAAGTTATTTACAGCAAAAATAAAGCTAACACGATTTCACCTCATAACAGTGCAAAATAAAAGACATTTATTATTAACATAATCAGTTACCTTTTAAAATTTCAGAAATTATTCATATTCTTTATTTAAAGCTCTGCCAATAATAAGTCTTCTAATTTCACTGGTGCCCGCACCAATTTCATACAGTTTAGCATCACGTAACAGTCTACCAGTTGGGTAATCATTTATGTAGCCATTGCCACCTATATCAATGGAGATCAAAGTAACACTTAAGTGCAAAAGCTTTTAAATAATATTTGCAATAAACATGGATTATATAAACACTTATATAAATGAAATTTAGATAATAAAAGCTCACCTAGACACTGTATAGCATCCAAAGCCATCTGTGTTGCTTTTTCAGCACAATACAGAATAACACCTGCACAATCCTAATATAGTTTTAAAAGAAAAAGAAATATTTTAATTTTAAGTATGGTACTATTTTAAGTATAGAAGTACACATTTAAGCCAACTATGAATAAATAACTAATAACACTCTAACTGTCTATATAGCAACAAATACATGGGATAAAAATTCAGATTTTTAAGTGAGGGACGATTCTCCTCTAGCATTTGTAAATGGAGAAGTTCGCCGATAGCAGGGGGGAGGGGGGAGAGAAAGTAGCAATACTAATTGTTTTTTCTCTGCCTTTTAAACATATCACATAAAAGTTCTTCTTTCTCTCTCTCTCTCTCTCTTTTTAATAGCACATGTCACAAGTTTCTTCAACTCATGCATCTGGCAATTTTTTAGAAAATTTTTTTGATATCTGAATTAGATGATATATAAATTCTAATTACTTAATAAACCTAAATTTAAATTCCTTTGTGTGCTAAATCCATATTCACAAGTTAAAAACACTGAATATTCCAACCTTAAACATTTCAAAATTGTACAATAAACAAACTAACAAATAGGATTTTTCTTTAGAGATACAGCAATTTAAATTGATTGCAATAAAACAGCATACAAAATCATATAATTTTAATAAGCAGTAATGAATTCAAATATCCCTTTGTCAAGATGAGAAAAGATGTGCAAGAAATATAGCGCAGTATTATTTCCTCTTAGATCTTAAAATTTACTAAAACAAGTTTAGAATAAATACTAAAACATTTGTGTTGTGAACGGAGAAGGACTGAATTGTGCAAAGCCTTATTACCAAAACTTGCAACTTTTTTGTGACTGTGACTTACTTTTTAAAAAAAAAATTGTATAGATGCCATTGATTCCATATTTTGAATAGTAATATTTGCTTAATTTAATGATAGAAATTCTGTGATTAAATAAGACAAAAATACAATTCTGAAAATTCGTATTCAAAATCTGGAACCAGTGGTATCTATGTTTTCATGATTCATGACCTGACCATATAACTTCATTTGTAACTTTTTTGTGAGTTTCATAGTTTTTTAAATTGATGATGTCTCCCTCTCTTGCATTTTTCAAAGAGTGGATTTCACAAACCCTGCCCAAAATTTTAGTCCCTGAAACACATACATTTTTTTTTTTTAAATTCAGCCTTCCTCTTTTTTTTGATTGCAGCTTCAATTCTAATAATGAACTATACATGTAATCAACATAACAGTAAAATTAATCTTCTAGCCCCAGGCGATGTAGAAATTGTGTTTATTCATTTTGCACAATGTAGCAAGCTATTATCAGCTTACATTTACAATTCAGAATAGAATCCTAAATAAAATTTCAATTTCACAGCTTGACAAATCTATTTTTCTTTCAAATAGACATTGTGATTTAAGAATTTTTTTCCAAAATAGCAATGAGACCCTGAGTATGAGAAAATGTGAAATCTATTTGAATTTGGATTTCAAAAATCACTGTCTAATGTTTAGTTGTTGTCAAAAGTTATTTTAATTATAAAATCAGGATATTTTCCTTCTTTATGGAAACTTCACTATTCTAAAACAAGCCACAATGCATATAAAATTTATGTATCTGAACAAGATATTGTAACATTTAAGATATTGATTTTCTGAATACAGGGTGATCCCGAATTCATGGTACAAACTTTAAGAATTGGTATAGGACACTGCAACAATCATTTATCATATAGAAATGTATAGGCACAAGTGACATGTTGAGGCACAAATGCAGAAAAGAAACATGAAAGGAATGCTCATTGACAGAGTCTCTGGCATTCAAAATTGCATTAACCGTAATACATGCCTGGGAGCATCAATGGGGCAATTGGCGTACAGATCCAAAGATGCCAGGTATTTCATGCACACGTGCAGCAGCAATGGACATTTGAGCATCAAATTTCTCCTGGAGTCTCATTACTCCTAGAGCCCAATCCAGTGCATCCGAAAAGAGGCATCCAGGTAATTGCTCACAACAGTGCTGCAATGGGCTGGCACTCCACCATGCTGAAACCAGGGTCGCTTACAAAGGGTGATCAGAACATCTTGAAGTGGTTCTGACAAACCCTCTTCCACAAAAATATAATAACTACCTGCTTTGGCATACTGGACCGGTCTCTTGGCCAGTCCGATCACCCAATTTATCAAGCCTCAGTTACTTTTTATGGGAGCATCTGAAGAGTCTCGTTTATGTGACTCCAGTTGACTCAGATGATTATCTCGTTGCTTAAATATCCATAGCTTCTGCATGTGTGTGTGAAATACCTGGCATCTTTGGAAGTGTACGCCAATTGCTCCAGCGACGCTACCAAGCATGTATCTGCTGGTGGACTTAATTTCGAACAGTTATTGTAAACATTGCCCTTGTCAGTGATGTTGTCAATAAACACTTTGTTTTTCCTTTCATGTCTAATTTCCTGTGTTTGCAGCTCACTGCGTCCATACATACCGAATCAATAAATCATTGCTACAGTGCCCTGTACCAACCCTTAAAGTTTGTACCATCAATTCAGAATCACCCTGTATGTAACTTGAAAATTCAACATATAGTTTAAATTTATAATTCAGCAACTTATATACAAATATAAAAATACACATATACAAATTTAATGGAAATTCTCTTTCAAAACTTTAAATATTTTTTTCTGGAAATACTAGTGTTTTTTTTTAACTCTTTAGCATCAAGTCTTATTAAAATTTATCCAGTATAATTTTTTATAAAGGGTAATCTTAATCTGGTTCATCGGATTATACAACTTTCCCCCATAATTTTATAACTAAGCAACATAGAACGATATAACTCAAATTATCTCAGAAAAAATTATCTAACAATGCAAGTCTCATCAAAATTCGTCCAGTGGAACTTTTTTCAAAGGCTAATCTTTCATAATTGAGTTCATCTGATTATACATAGAAGAACTTTCCACCATAATTCTTTAAATAAGCAACGTAGAACAGTACGCAATGCACTAAAACCTACTCTGAAATATTATCTAATAGTCTAAGTCCCATCAAAATCCATTCAACAGAACTCTAGTTATAAACAGCTGGAATGAAATTGCCATTTGCATTTTATATACAGTAGAAGATCTTTATAAAGCAATTCTCTATATAACGCACAACTTCTCAGACGTAAGCAATGATTTTTGCAGTTAAAAAGCACCTGCATTTTCACATTGTAAAATATTGCTACTCTCTAGAGAACTAAATTTGATACATGAGTTCAACTTTATCTTCTAATTTAAGACCTTTTTATTGAAAAAAATGCTATATTACAATAAACATTTTTGAAAATGTTTAATATAAGGGATGGTTGTGTCAGTTATATTTGGATCATGTTAAGTAAATTTAACAATGTCTGACCTACATTATGCAAAAAATTATAATTTGGATAACTCTTGGTAACAAGGAGTGCAGTATAAAGATATTCTAAGGTATTTTGATATGTTTCAAACATATTTGGCCATGTTTACAAGGAATTTAATGATGTGATCCATATGATGCAAAATTCTATGTAACGCACAACCTTGTGTTTTGAGGTTTGGTTATAAAGATCTTCTACTGTACATAGAAGTAGATGACCCATCTACATGGTCAACCTAATGCAGAAACCCAAGTTCCCAAGCAAGCTGATTTTATCGACCCTAAAGGGATGTAAGATAGAGTAAACTTTGCCGAAATCTGGAGACGAACTTCAAACCTGCAGTGTTGCAGCACAACATGCTGATTATAGAGCTACCAGGTTTCTCTCATACATAATAACAACAATTAAATGTGTGAAAATTATAGACAAAATTATTCTCAAATTTTACTTTTAATATAATAATAATTCCTTAGAAAGACAAAGTTATAATTATTTCAACCACTCTTAAGAAAAATGTCAAATAGAACCTTGTCACTGGCAACAAATTACAAAAAAGAATGAAAACAAATGCAATTTAAACAAACAACAACAACAAAAAAAATTAAACGTAATCTAACGTAATGTAATGTCTATATAATTTAAATTAGTAACAAGTATGAGTTGTAAAATATGAATAATAAGTATGAAATACCTTAGAACTGACATTTCCTTTGTCAACAGATCTTGCAGTGTTATATAAATAGGACCTACAGGCATTAAGAGTAGTATACATATCAGCTAATTTTCCTTGAATAAGCTAAAAAGAATGAGTAGAATAAGTGTTTCAATTGGAAAAGACCACTACATTTATTACCTGTACAAAAATAAAAGAATGTATATGATAAGAAATAGATAAGAACAGAACAAGAGTACCTTCTTAAAAATATTTTAATATCTTAATAGATTGTTGCCATCCATATACATTTAACATTTGATTAAAACTGTTAGTGAACAGCACAATCCCAAGATATGGATTCACAATAATTAAAGAAAGGAAGTGATTATTTGTAGATACTGCAGTTACAAATGCAATATTATTTGTAGTTACTGAATGTAGAGAAATTATTTATAAGTTACTGCACATACAAATAATTAATGTTTTGCAGATACTCTCTAACATGATACTCATATTTTACATTACTTAACCAAATTATAAGCTTTGTTCAGAAGTTACTTAATAAAAAGAGTATTTTACATTTGTTATTTACTATCTTAATTTTCTTTTTGTTTTATGTTTGATTGTTAATTTTAGAAGAATTAAAAATAGTATTTTATGATATGTTTTTAACTACTGGCTTTGGTCTTTGAATTCTGTTTTTATTGCATTTACTTTTCAAAATAACATTAGATTAATGTATGTTTGATTTGATTGCCTTAGAGGGACTGCTCAGACAAGGAAACCACGTCTGTAGAGCGATCTTCTCCTCCCGGCCTCCTTTATTAAGTGTAGTATTAATTTGCCATAAAAAGTAGTTTCTTGAAATACATAATTATGCTGAATAACTTCTGAAAGGAAAAAATGCACTATTTTATTAAAACATGGAACAAAGTATTTAACCACAAATGCAGTAGAATAAATTTCACATAACTGAGTCATGTTACATGAATGTTGATGCAGTCATACTTAAAAGGATCACTTTACTTTTTAGATTCTCTGCGAGAGAGGTTGACAGCCTTGCAGGGGTCCAGTTTGGAAGAAATCAACTTCTGGATGTAATGATGTTCAATTTCATTGTACAAAGCCCTAGTAATGCTTTACTTTAGTTTAATCTTGGAGGCCTGTTTCTTATTAGAAATTTTATCATTCATTACAAGCCAAAAAGTTTGAATTGGATTAAGATCAGGACCATTCTCAGTAGGGATGCAACGGATATCCGGTAAATATCCAATATCCGGCATATCCGGCTGATTTTTCAATATCCGAAATACCGTCGGATATCCGAATCACAATCACCGGATATCCGACTTCTCTGTCGGATATCCGGCAGAGCGCAGCGAAGCGAATATATAAGGATAACAGAAATCTTTTCGCCCCAAACAATGCCGGACAATTTTGTTTATAAAGCAAAATATGAAAGTAAGTTCACTATTCATGAGTAAAAGGTAATTCTCAAAAGTTTAAAGAATTGCCAGCTTTCCTAACATTGATATTTGAACTCTTTATAATAAATTTAAGAATTTATGTTTACTTCTTTTAGAAAATTGTACCTTTACTTTCAGAATGTAAAACAAAATTTGAAGTTGTTTATTAAAGTATGACTTTATTAATTCTTTCTTTAAGTTTAACAATTAAACAGGCCTATTTTTAAAGTAGAGTAAGAAAGTATTGTAATAGAATTGTTTTCGATTTCCGGTTTTCGACGGATTTGGATGTTTTAGGGGTCAGATATCCCAAAACATGTTTATACAAAATGTCTGTCTGTCCGTGTGTCGCCTTCGTACCATCAAAAAGAGAATGAAGTTATGCGTAGAATTGAACCAAATTTTTTGTGAATGTTTTTGGCTATAGCCAGGCGGCCCTCTTTCAATATGGAAACATTCTACTAGAAGGGGGGGGGGGCACTGTAATCGCGATTTTTGTGCCATTTTCTTTATTGTACCATCGAAAAGTGTATAAAGTTATCCAGGTAATTGAACAAAATTTTTCGTATTTGTTTTTGGCTATGCCCAGCAGGTTCTCCTTTAAATTGGAAATATTATTCTACCAGAATGGGGCGCTGTAATAGCGATTTTATGCCACTTTCATTCTTATACCATCGAAAAGTGTATGAAGTTATGCATAGAATTGAACCAATTTTTGGGGGGTATGTTTTTGGCTATGGCCAGCAGGTCCTCCTTCAATTTGAAAATATGCTGCTGGAAGGGGGCGCTATAATACAGATTTTTGTGTTATTTTCATTATTTTACCATTGAAGCTAAGCATAGAATTGAACCAATTTTGTGTGTATATTTTTGACTATGGTCAGCAGTTTCTCCTTGAATTTGGAAATATTCCGCCAGAAGGTGGCACTGTAACAGAGATTTTTGTAAAATTTTCTCGATTTTTAGCAGTTTTTTTTTTATATTGTATATTGGCACCTCATGAAGCGAAGGGAACTTCACATCCTGCTAAGCTGGCTATTCACAAACAGCTGATGTACAACAGAATAACAAAAATATTATTGATTTTAATAAATATTGTGATCGAGATTAACTTATTCTTATTCTGATTAATTGACTGGAGCAGAAATTTTAGATCAAAATCAAAGTTGGTATAATATTGAACTAATAATATTGAAGTATTAATTAACATGTGGAACTACTTTTTGAAATATTAAATTAGAAGAAAGTTTAAAAGTAGTTAGTAGTTTAAAAGTATTAGAAGAAAGTTTTGGGATTGGCAAATCCAGCTAGTTATTTTTGTAACTTCATTATAAATATTTAAAATTAAAAGTAACTTTCTTTTTACTTATAAATATCAAAATAATTTAACTTAAAATAAAACTAAACGTGGCTTAGAGCAAAAACAATATTAAATAATTAAAACAGAAAAGGGGCATCAACTAAACTTATGTCTGGGGAAAATAACTCTTTAATCATGGGTATATTAGTAGATATTTTATGTTTAAATTATAAAAAGAAAGTATGTAGTATTTCCTTGTGAAAATACTCTACAATTATACTCATATTAATTGATTAAAATTTGTTGTACAAATTATCAACATTTCATTGTACAAATTAATTAATTATTTTGCAATTATCAATATAGTCAATCCCATATCCAGTAGCAATTATCAGCATTTCATTGTACAAATAAAAAAAATATTTTAATGTTTAAATTACATTTTTTATGCAATATTATTAATATACATTACAGGGCTTGAATGGTAGATACAGGGCTTGAATTTCGAGACGGGATCAGGGATGTAGTGGAGGGTATACGGTGGTATACGCCGTATACCCTCTGGATTTTTTTAAGGAACACCGTATATCCTCTGTTTCTCAAAAAAGCTATAGTATATACACTGTAGGGTATACCTCTGCCTTGAGCGTATACCCTCTGCTTAGAGGGTATGCTCTCTGCTTTTTTTACTACTACACCACTGGACGGGATGGCAGGATTCGTGCCCTAAAGATTATTATTGTGCCCTATTGTGGGTGGGCGGCTCCTGTTTCCAAAAAATCATTTTCCGAAGTTTCTTTGTAAAACGACGATCAAGTCTCAAAACCGACTGACAAATTTCGTGATATTTTCCACTATCGATTGGCAGATTTCACAGTTTCTTCTTACGACAAATTGACAAAATTCATGGTTGTTTTTCCACATCTGACTGAAAAATTTTGTGCTTTTTCACCAGGACCGACTGACGAATTTCACGATTTTTTCTAGAGACCGATCGGTGAATTTCATAATTTTTTTTTTCTCGAGATCAATTGACAAATATAGCAATTTTATTCTCTGACCGATAGGCAAATTTCCCTGTTTGTTCTTGCGACATACTGATGAAAGTAGCAATTGTTTTTCTGCATCCGATTGAAAATTTTCGCGTTTTCTCTGCGACCGGCTGAGGAATTTCACGGTATTTGCTTGTGACAGACTGGCAAATTTCACGATATTTTCCCATGATCGATTGACGAATTTTGTGATATATCCTCGCTGCCGATTTCCCACGAACTTCAGTTTTCTCCTTGCGACCGGTCGACAAATTTTTTTATTTGTTTTCACCATGATTGACGAAATCGGCGATATTTTTTTTATGGCCGATTTATGTATTTTGCGATGTTTTTTCCCTGTGCCCAAAATAGGAAATAACTAAAAGGGCAGTAATGGCCACCGGAGACTGAGCCCTACCAAATTGGCCAATAGAATAGTCAGCACTCAACAAAATGAGATTACACTTGTGGTGCACATGAAGAAAAAAAAAATTGATGAACTTAAAAAAAATGTTTAGAAATAACAAACTAGTTGATTCTTGCAATTCACAGAAATTAGGGCATGACTTTTTGAAATCAACCTTTTATCGTGTAATAGAAGAAGTCAATTGACTATTTCCTTTTCAAACTTTGGATACGGATTTAAAATTCCAATGCATAGAACATAGTTCAATTAACGAAAATACCAGGGATTAGAGTTTTGACTATAATTCCATTAAGGATATAATAAAACAAGTTTGTTCAGAAGTGACATGCAATCACCGTAGGATATTGACAATGGAATCACCGATATGCATTATTCATGCAAGTAAGTTAAAAATTAATGCACATCAGATTTTGCAAAGTTTTCTAAAATTTTTAACAGAGTATAACCATGTGTTTCTGATAATTTCTAAAGTTATAAAAGTTGGTCTGTGCTGTTTGCCAAAAGTGTAACTAGTGAAAGAGGCTAAATCATGCAAAATGGAGTAAAATCTAAATTAAGAAATTCATTTAGCAACCCAATTGTTAATTGCCCATAAAATTAAGTGAAAGTTGAAAAATAGACATGATATATATGAAACTTGATTCTGTTCCTTTGTTTTAATAAAAAAAAAAAAAAAAAAAAAAAAAAAAAACATTTTGGATAATTATCTTGAGTTTTTAATTTAAATTATTTCAATGGTATTTTGTCATATCTGTATAAACGTAATTCTTTAAGTGGCACATAAAAAATAAAGTTGTTTAAAAATATTTTTTTCCCTTTCTAACAGTTCAACTCCCCCGCATTTTTAAATGTTGGGTGGGAAACTCCCCTTCCTGGGGAAAACTTGAATTTCAAGCCCTGATATTCAAAGAGATATAGTTTTTGTAAATTATATTTCAATACATTTAAAATGTTTTAAGGATGTGTGAAACATGTTTGTAATTTATTGTTCTGAGATGGCGTTATATCTCTATATAATAAAACACAGTGTAACGCGTCCGGGGCGAACCTATCCTCGAGAAAAGCAATTATTGCAGCCATGTTAGGCATAAATATTCAAGAAACCGCAAGTCTGCCGATTGTTCAACGTATGGAAATATACACACAATCTGCTTTATATCACATCTATCCTTCGTTATTTTCTCTAAAACGTTCAAAATCTATCAAATTATATTGTTTTAAATTCTAAATAAAAAATAACGGATAACCAGCTACTTCCATATAAACAACGGATAACAAGAGTGCAAGATGAGTTTAACTTTGTTTTGGCGCCATCTTTCGGCAATCAATATAAATGAAAACTTTCGATATCGATTGAAATTAGAGATTCTTATAAGTAAAAAAAAAAAATGCAAACGTAATGATGTAATTCGAGATCAAATTTTTAAAGCTTCATTTATATAATTTTAAAATTTTATTCAATATAAATAAAATGAATATTATTTTTATTATGATGATGACTTTGATAGAATTTTAATTTAGTTTTATTTAGCTTAACGTTTATCTGCTTAATTTTCTTTAATTTTGTTTGTATTATAAATGTTTTTATATTTTTTCCCCCAGATGTAATGGAAATATAAGATGTTATGATTGCATTAATATGGCTGAAAATTATCTTTTCACTTATTAAATTATAATTTTGTTTGTTCAAATGTTATTATGTTAAAAATCGAAATTTTATCTGCATTGATATAATTAATATGTGTAGTACATAACATGGTATTGTGTATTCCTTACATTTTAATTACATTTGATGTAAAATATAAAATTTACTTACAATGCAAGTCAATTTCAAGTGGATATAAGCTAAGTTCTTAAAAAATGATAAAATTAAATTAAAATTTTACGAAAGAAATAATAATAATAACTTTTGATTTTATTTATACCAAATGAAATTTTAAAGTTATATAGCTGAAGATTTCAAAAATTTATCTTTAATTAAATCAATGTGTCCTGCGTATTTTCTATACAAAAGAAAAAGAAAAAACCCTACAAATTTTAACAAATGTTCCTTTGTTTATATTAATTGATGATAAATGACACCAAGTGCATACTTAGAAATGAAACGTAAAGCTCTATAGATGAGTAAAACCCGCTGACTTGATCCCACAGAGTTCTAATATAGTAACTCTATCTCTTAACTCTGTGCCTTGATCCACCCCTAAAGAAAAGCGGTGGGACATTCATTATTCAGATGCATTCATTTTTATAAAAATTATGTACTTAAAAAAATTTTTAAAAAATCTTTAACGCATTGAATATTTAATTTTAATATTTTGTGAAATCTTCAAGAATTGTATTTCACTTTGCTAATTATTGTTATTGTTGCAATAAATACTGCTGTTTGTTTTGTCTAATTGTTAACGCAGATCAACATTCCGTCATTTTTGACGGGGTTATACACTAGTAAAGAAATAATTCACCATATAACTAAAAACATATCTAGTGCCGGATATCCGAATCCGGCAGGCAAAGGAGCTTCGGATATCCGGTATCCGATATCCGGCAAAATCAATATCCGGTGCATCCCTAATTCTCAGGTCAGTCCACAGCTTTAATACCAGATTTTTCAGATAAGCGTGCACCTAAAATGGGAAAAATTGATTGGAAATTATTTTATTAATTTATGTTATGTTGTGGAGATAAAAACTTGCAAATTGTACAATAAAATCATTTATGAATAAATGATATTCTACTTACCAATTTCGTCGTATGATAGAATACTAAGTCTTGTTAAAAAATGCACTTTCCTGCACTTTAAAATTATTTTAAATAACTGATTTTAAAGACTCCTTTCAGATACCAGTGAAAACTGGTGTTAAGTAATAATTTGAGATGGGATGGCTAAAATTATTATTTCACATCAGTTTTAACTGGTATCTTAAAGGAGTGTTTAATATCAGTTATTTAAAATAATTTTAAAGTGCATTTTTTAACAAGACTTAGTACTGTGTCATATGGCGAAATTGGTAAGTAGAATTTAAGTTATTCATAAATGATTTTATTGTATAATTTGCAAGTTTTTATCTCCACAACTTAACATAAGTTAATAAAATAATTTCCCACCTATTTCCCCATTTTAGGTGCAGGCTTATCTGAAAAAAATCTGGCATTAAAGCTATGGACTGACCTGAGAATAGTCCTGATCTTAATCCAATTCAAACTTTTTGGCTTGTAATGATTGATAAAATTTCTAAAAAGAAACAGACTACCAATTATTAAACTAAAGGAAAGAATTATTATGATTTTGTACAATGAAATCGGACACCATTACATCCAGAAGTTGATTTCTTTCATATTGGACCCCTACAAGGCTGTGAATGCTGCTTGCAGAGAATCTAAAAAGTATTAAAGTGATCCTTTTACATATGGCCACATCAACATTTATGTAACATGACTCAATTATGTGAAATTTATTATTATCTACTGCATTTGTGGTTAAATACTTTGTTCCATGTTTTGATAAAATAGTGCATTTTTCTCTTTCAGAAGTTATTCCGCATAATTATGCATTTCACGAAACTAATTTTTATAGCAAATTAAAACTGTAAGTTTATTTTAATGTACCAACATTATCTTTCCATGAAACACAAACATAAAAGATATTATTTGCACACTTTTCCATTTTTTCACAGGTGATGCAGTTTTTTTTTCACACCACTGCAGGTTGCTAAAAACATTATGCCTCACAAAAACACTTTGCAAGACTACTTTTACGTAACTTCCATGTATTTCTAATTAAACTGTGCAGTATATCTAAATATTCTTTCTAGATTTTTTATTACATTGTGTTTTTTTCTCATAGAACATTTCTTTTTCTCCTTTGGGGACCTGCATTTTTTAATGACTGATACTGTTTCCAGTTTAGCCCACTTTTAACCCTATTTTTTTTCTCCATGCCTTTGGGTATGTAAAAAAAAATGGGGAATCGACCACAATCGGGGGTCATGATACATTGGCATGTTTTGCAGAACATTAACTGCAGATAAAAAATATTACTTTAATAAACATTGAATGCTTTATTTTTACTAAATTACTAGCATCTGTCACTAACACTTTGTATAGTCCTTGTTTATGATAGATTAGCTAAAGAATCTGAAAGATAATTCAACAGTCAACAGTAAAACCCCGGTTATCCAAAAAGCATGGGACCAAAGCATTTTGGGTTAACCAGGGTTCAATAGGGATTTTCAGGTAGCCGGGGTTCCATAGGAATTTTCAGGTAACCGGGGTTCCATAGGAATTTTCGAATAACCGGGAAGCTTATGGTGAAAACTTGTTTGATGAAAAGCTGTGATCGTAATTTAGAAGATATTGAAAGACAGATATTGAAGAATATTGAAAAACAAAAGAAAATCACAACATATTTTGTAAATGAGGTGTCGTACATGTTTACCTAATAAAATGCCCAAAATAACGCAATGGATCAAATAAGTAAGTTGACTCTGTTTATTTCATAAACAACATGCTTTTTTAACACTATTTCTACCAGTTTCCAATAACACCTTTCAAAGTTTTGATTTTTCTTATTTTGCTTCTAATTTTTAAAGCTAATAAGTATTAAAACAACTGTTCAATGTATTAAAAACAGGGTTTGTAAATATCATGATATTTTCGAAAATATCAAAAATATCCGATATTTTGATATATATCGGATATTTTCGATATATATCCGATATTTTCAAAATAGTCAACTTTGCTGATAATAAATATTTTCAAGCATAATATACATTAGAAACTAAAACATATTGCACTCAACATAAAAACTTAAACAATGTATTAAAAGAACATTTTTTTTTTTCCTTACTTAAAAAAATTGAAGGTCAACTAATTGAAAACCGAAACAATTTACTTTATGCACTTACATTAAAAGAAAGAAAGAAAAAAAAACGCTATAGGATTTAGTAACTATCAAGAAATCAGAAATTTAGAACAAAATTGAAGATCAACTAATTGAAAACCAAAACAATTTGCTTTATGCACTTGCATTAAAAAAAAAAAAAGAAAAAGCTATGGGATTGAGTATCAACTATCAAGAAATCAGAAATTTATAAAACAAAATTTTAAATACATAACATTGTTTTAACTTAAAATTTTTTATTCCCTAACATGCTGTACAATTTAAACTGAACTAAATCAATACCAGAACATATTCTTTTCTAATGAAGCTATATATATATATATGTAGAAATTTAATGCACATTTATTTTAACGAATAAGTGTACACTGTGGTCGGTGTCTAGAAGTAAAGTCCAGGCCGATTCTTGATGGAATCTTAAACTTTAATGCTCTTGATTATGTGGGTGAAGTATTTACAGATGGGGTATTTACATTTAGATTAAACATGATAACTATAACTGGCCGGCGACATTCTGCCTTGTCCCGGTATTCGGTCGAACAGCGACGTTTCAACACGTCTGCTCTCACGAGCAACCAACAGTCAACTCTATCTTTTCACAATAGTTTGTGTCAGTTCAGCAGTTTTTTTCGTTGACTCAGAGGTTGGGGTGGATCATCCCGAGCCTCATCTAAGAATGTGCTAGGCTTTGCAGTGCAGAGTTTAAACTCTGTCACCACAATTCGGCCTACCTGACAGGGCTGGGTCCTCCCAGTCACCCATCTCCTTTATATACCTGACTGGTACTGGACTACTTTTTCCAGAACGTATAATATACACACAAAAAATTCACAAACAATATTTAAAACAAAATAATAGTAAAATCAGCCACTAAATACTGATGATCAAAAGTTTTCAGTCCTTGACCAATATTTTTAGAGTTAGAAAAATAATAAAGTTTTTCTGCTTGTCACTTGGAAGCAGTTCTTTTCACAATTTGTTCATAATAGTAATAAAAAAAAGATATCAATAACACACAGTTTATAAAAAAAAAATTAAAAACACAAAAATCACTTAAAGCATAAATATTTCATCTTAGACAGTAGAAGTCAAAGGCTTCATGTGATCCGCAGCCGTTGAGGTCGTATTTGGACCCTCATGGTGTCCAACTTTGCTTACGTTGTAGCAATCGTTTCTTTTTACTGCAGTAATCTCATAGGGACCAAGAAACTTAGGCTTTAGTTTGGTACCTGTCCCAAACTGTGTTTTTTGAATGGCCACCAAATCACCGAGTTTATATGTATTGGTCTTTTTTTGCTTTTTGTTATATGTTTTCATGTTTTCCTGTTGTATTTTTAGTATGCTTTGCTTAGCTATTTCTCTATTCGAATTTCTTTCCGATATGAACGAATTTAATTCCTCATCCTCTAACATTGTTTTGATTTGCAGGTCAGTTTTCTGCTGCAATTTCGTTCCTGTCAGTAGTTCAAAAGGTGTAAATTTTGTACTCCTCGATACGGTACTATTCATGATATGTTGCACGGGCGCGACAAATTTGTACCATTTAGTGGGATCTTCTACGCTAAGTTTTGCTAAAATTGGGATAAGAATTCTGTGCATTCGCTCTGTTTGACCGTTTCCTCTAGGTATCCCTGTTGTTATGGGAATATGCTCTACGTTCTCTTCCTTACAATATTCCTCAAAATCAGCGGAGGTCAATGCTGGTCTTTTATCGGTTATAATTCGCGATGGATTTCCGAAAATATCATGTTGTCGGGTCAACTTATCAATGACTTCTTTAACGGCTGTAGTTTTAACGGGGTATAGCCAAACAAATTTAGTAAATGCGCCCACAACAGTAAAAATGTGATTGTAATTTTTATTTGTAGAAGGCATGGGACCAATGTGATCGATATGATAGGTCTCGAGGGGCATATTTTGTTTGGGGATCGGGTTTAACAGACCTTCTCCTTTTCCTTGCTTTTTATTGCAAAGTATACACTCTATGCAGTTGGCAATGACACTTTCAATTTGCTTTCTTAATTGGGGTATAAAATAATTTTCTTTTAAAATAATTTCAGTTTTAGCCACTGCGTAATGACCTTTGTTATGAACATCGCGTATTATTTCCTTTTGCATATTGGTAGGAATCATCAGAAGTTCTCTATCATTTACATATTTGTATACGATGTCGTTTCTTATAAAATATTCTGAACTTTCATTTTTTTCAATTAACTTTTTTATCGCTTGTATGTGTTCGTCTTCTCGTTGTGCATTCTTTATTTTTAATGTTAATTCATCATGCGATCGGGTAACTATTAGAGCTGTATTTCTACTCAATGCGTCTACATGTTTCATTTGGGATCCTGATCGGTGGGCAATTTCATAATCAAATTCCTATAAGAATAGAGCCCATCTGGCTACTTTTGGCGTAATGTCTTTTTTGTCTATTGTCTTTTGAAACGCGGAACAATCTGTCACAATTTTAAATTTCGTGCCTAATAAGTAGTTTCGGAATTTTTAACCGATTCTATTACCGCGAGTGTTTCCAATTCGTAACTTGAGTATTTTGCTTGAGTAGGTGTAGTTTTACGGCTCATATAATGAATAGGATGTAAGTTTTTGTTTTCATCTTCTTATAGTAGGACACTACCAAAACCTATGGCGCTTGCATCGGTGTGCAATTCTAGTCTAGCACCTCGTCGAAATGTATGCAATACTGGGGGGTTAACTAATTTTTCTTTAAGAGTCTCAAAAGCTTGTTTTTCGAGGATTTCAAATTTAAATGTATTTCCCGCTTTTAATAAATCACTTAAAGGTCTCGCTATAGTTGCATAATGTGGGATGTATTTTCTGAAATAAGAAGTTAAACCCAGAAAACTGTGTAATTGTTTAAGGGTGCGGGGTTGGTTCAGGAAAATTCTTTACTGCCAAAGTTTTGGCTTCCGAGGGCCTAGTAGTTCCGTTTTCAATAATATAGCCTAAAAATTCAATTTTCCGTTTAAGGAATTGGCATTTTGCAAAATTGAATTCAACCCCGTAATCCGATGCAACTTCTAGGACGCGTTTCAGTTTTAAAAGCACTTCTTCTTCAGTTTCCGCAAGTACTATGACATCGTCTAAGTAAATTAATATTCCTTTTCTTTAATTAACTGTTTAAAAACAGCTTGAATATATCTCTGAAAATTCTGCGGGCCAATCGATAATCCGAATGGAAGCTTTAAATATTCGTACTGGGAGTTATGCGTGACAAATGCTGTATATTTCCTACTCTCCTCTGCTATGTCTATATGAAAAAAACCATTTTTTAAATCCAATGTAGTGAAAACCTTCGCTTCCTCAATGTTATCTAAAACGTCCTCTATTCTTGGCAAAGGAAAATTATCTCTAATTATTTTTTTAATTGAGGGGTCTATAGTCAACACACAATCTCCAGGAATTATCTTTCTTTTTCGCTAACACAATAGGCGATGCATAATTAGAATTACTCTCCGTTATAATTCCCATTTCCAACCATTCTTGTATTTGTTTGTCTACAAATTCCTGTTCTGGATATGCTAATCTACGCGGTCGTTGCGCAATCGGAATATCATCACTTAATACTATATTTACTTTTAACTCCGTGTGCTTAACCTTGTTTGGCTTATAATTAGTGATCAATTCCGTTAACTCTTTCTTAATAGTGTTGTTTGTAATATGGTTTAGCTCAACTTCCTGAAAATTAATAGAATTAGCTGTCTCAGCTAAATAAATATATGTGGTTTTGGGTTTTCGCTGAGTCTAACTATGGGACAGAACACTGTTCACTTTCCAACAAACCATTTTTATCAGAGCTTAATTGCGTGTTTATTTTTTCACTAAAGTTACAAGCTGTTTCATTTTGATTAGTTTGCTCCTTTCTCACCAATTCAGCTGTCACAATCGTTTTTCCTATCGTGGAATTGTTTTGCTTCTCTGACCGCAACATCGCATGAAATTTGGGTGTGACATAGATGACGCGTCTGGTTTTTGTCATGACTGTTTCTCGTGGGAAAGCAGTTATGTAATTCACCCTAACGTCCTTCAATTTTTGTTTCCCTGTAATTTGCAATCCTTTTTCTGACATATTGAAATTTACCTGTTTCAAAAAGTTATTTCCTAAAATTATAGAATGGCTCAAATTTTTTACGACGTATAAATCTGCATTCACTGTGTAACCATCTATTTCAATTTTTACGGTCATAAATCCTGTGGGTGTAATTTGACTACCACCAATACCTGATAAAAACAAATCATTTTCATGCAATTTAGGGCATCCCAGGGCTGTATAAGTATCGTTGCTACACATATTGACGTCATTTCCTGTATCTATTAAAGCATCCATATTTTTCTCTAAAATCCCAACGCTTTTTATTAATTTATCAACCGGATTTGAGTTATTGCTTACGGCAGCATTTGCATTTTTAGGAGAATTATTTGTACACTGGTCAGACTTGTGGCCAGGAATTTTACACCTCCAGCAGACCGGACTTTCTTTTTTTCGGGGGCAATCCTAAAATGGTGGGAAAGGTCATTGCAATTGAAACAACGGATTTTTGTATTTA
The DNA here is from genome assembly GCA_963932465.1 of Maratus speciosus. Taxonomy (NCBI): domain Eukaryota; kingdom Metazoa; phylum Arthropoda; class Arachnida; order Araneae; family Salticidae; genus Maratus; species Maratus speciosus. The sequence goes on along the minus strand of OZ010786.1, from coordinate 103,784,752 downwards.
AATTCCTTTGGGGGGTAGGTGTGTAGTTTTTCTCATATGGTACACAACTAATGTCATTTCGATGGAACGCTCTATTATTTTCACTACCTTGACGTTTTCTAAATTCCGTGTTTGAGGGCTTAATTTCAGTTTTCCGTAAGTTAATTCTGGCGGTTTCAAAATCATCCAATTTATTGGTCAAATCTTCTACACTCGTAATTTTTGGCAATTCGTCACAAAAGTGTTCCTTCATTTCTAGGGACAATTTTCGCCTAATCTGGTCAATGATTAAAATATTTTTTAACTCTTCGAATGTTGATATGTGTAATCCCAATAACCATTCATTCAGAAAATTTGCGATTTCAAATGAGAAATCTTTCCATGACGCTGAATTTTGTTTTCTATGTAAAAAGAATTTTTGCCTGAATTGTTCTGGTGTAAGTTTGAAACATCTTAAAAGTATTTTCTTTACACAGTCGTAATCATTGAATAGTTCTTCACTTTCACGATTTACTAAACTAACAATATCGAGCGGTAACAGTGCCAACAGATATGTAACCCATTCATCTTTTCCTATCCCAAGACGCTTTGCTTGCCGTTCGAAAAGGGTTAAGTAAATGGTAATTTCTTCCTCATTATTATATCTATTTAGTAATTTTAGAGCATCGGAACCCTTTCCGGCGATTGTAGATATTGAATTATGCAATTGGGTATTTTGTGTATTTTCCAATTGTAATTTTTTCAATTCAAATTCACGATTTTCGATTTCTTTTTGTTGCAACAATTTCTCTTTCTCTTCCCTCTCGCTTATAATCCCCGCTAGCAAATTTTTTACTAAATCCTCATTATACCCTTCGGATTTTAAAATTAAATCAGTCAGTTGACTTTTATTAGCACCATCTGGAGGACTTAAACCTAACTCGATTACCGCAGTAACCAGATCGATCTTTTTAGACCTTATTAAGTGTGCCATAATTATATCTAACCAATTAACACATAAATAAAATATCTTAATATAAATCAATAATATATAAGCACCCGATAAATCAAATATATCTATATATATAATAATATTAACAGTTTTCTAAAACAGACTTACTTTGTACCAGATTTTTCCACAAAAAAAATAGATATATATATTTTCTTCACAATATAACAATACAAAAAAAAATAATTATTTAACACCTGTTTTATAAAAACTTGCTTCCCTCTAAATATTCTCACAGAATATATATTCCTTTCTTTTCACATAAAAAAATAACAAGATAAAAAAAATTATATTGTTAATACTTTTTTCTTTCAAAGAAGCAAAAAAAAAAAAACATGTATTTCTTAGGAAGCAAAAAAAAAAAACCCACCTTCCTATATTTCCTCTTTGCAGACACGTCTAAGCAAGTGCCTTATTTCTTTTATTAAAAAAAAAGTGCAGAACAAAAAAAAATCCACTTCTGCATAAATTACTAAATATTCTTTTTCTTCTGGCGTACACAACAGAAACTTACTGTACACCTTTTATTAGCACAATTCAAGCACTTATGGGGAAAAATAAAAAAAAACACTTCCCCATTTTATCACAAAAAAAGAAGAAGCTGAAATTGGGTCAACGTATATTTCTTCTCGCAGAGACTCGAAAATTTTGTCACCCTTTTTTATCAGCACTCAGAATTCACGATGATCACAAATGATTCATCTCACAGAACACGCGCTCACTTCTATCCTTCGATGAAATAAATACCCAGTTGAAAATCCGACTTTCTTCCTTCATTAACGGACTTTATCGATGCACAAGACAGAAACGACTTTTTGTCTTTCCTTCTGCATGAGAATTTTCCCTTTTTTTTTTCTCTTTCCAGCAATTCACAGAACATTCGATGAAAGCAACTTTTTTTCTTTTCTTTTTCAGAGAATTTCTTTAGGACATCAGATAATTTTTCACACAAGTTAAATTTCACTTTGCATGTAAATATCTCGGTCGACAGTCCCCAATCTGTAGAAATTTAATGAACATTTATTTTAACGAATAAGTGTACACTGTAGTTGGTGTCTAGAAGTAAAGTCCAGGCCAATTCTTGATGGAATCTTAAACTTTAATGCTCTTGATTATGTGGGTGAAGTATTTACAGATGGGGTATTTACATTTAGATTAAACATGATAACTATAACTGGCTGGCGACATTCTGCCTTGACCCGGTATTTGGTCGAACAGCGACGTTTCAACACGTCTGCTCTCACGAGCAACCAACAGTCAACTCTATCTTTTCACAATAGTTTGTGTCAGTTCAGCAGTTTTTTTCGTTGACTCAGAGGTTGGGGTGGATCATCCCGAGCCTCATCTAAGAATGTGCTAGGCTTTGCAGTGCAGAGTTCAAACTCTGTCACCACATATATATATATATATATATACGAGTATTTAAATTAGACAGTTTATTATTCAGTGTCTGTTCTGAATTAATAATGTCCCTCATAATCTACAGTTAAAAGTAAAAAATTCAAACATAAAGCTTGGAAAAGATATTTTTCTTCTTCAGCTAAAAAAGTCACTAAAATCTTTATTTACAGAACAACACAGTCAACATCAGTTAGAAATTTCATTTGCACTTTTTTGTCTGAAAATATCAAAAATATCTTGCACAGTGATATTTTGAAAATAAATATCAAATATAGAAAAATATTGAAAATAGCACATATCTTGATATTTTGAAAATAAATATCAAAATAATATGAAAATATCGAAAATATCAAAAATCTTGATATTTTCAAAATAAATATCGGATATATATCATGATATATATCGATTGATATATATCAATGAACCCTGATTGAAAATGATTGGGAATTGTTTTGATCTAAAACTTACAAATAAAATAGTAATCATAAATCAAAATAGGTGTCAAATAGGTTCAAAGGTGTCATTTGACATCGGTAAAAATAGTGTTGGCAACAAAATTTTTCACATTTAAAAAGGAATTTTAAGGATTTTAAGGTATTTCGGTTAAGCCGATTTTCGGATAACAGAGGTTTTACTGTATTTATATACAGGGTGTCTGAAATGTATTTTTACACTTTAAAAAAATAATTCATAAAACAAACAATGATATGTACTTACAGTTTTTTCATGTTCTTTAAAGAAAATATAAAGCTTGTTTTTAAATGTTTTATTCCATGATTTCAATGTGTGCACCATTAGTCGCACACAACACATCGAGTCTATATGAGGTTTCTAACCACATTCTATGAAGCATTACAGAATCAAAAGACTGGAAGGCCGCTGTAATTTGACTTTTCAGCTCATCAGTGTCACAAATTGGAAATTGATAAACAATGTTTTTCACGTATACCCATAAAAAGAAGTCCAAAAGTGTTATATCTGCAGATCTAGGTGGTCACGATATTGGACCTGCTCGAGGAGCCATCTAGTTTATTAACCACCGGTACAGTATGCTGTTTCTTTCTCCCAGCTTATTTTGCGTCATATCCAAAAAATAATGTTACCTTACAAAAGCTAGCCATAAAATCAAAGCAGTACGATTAAATACTCTATAGCAATTTTTTTAATTTCTAAGCATCGCACATTTTCGATTTTTATACCGCCGTATTCGGAAAAAAAAAGTTCTTTTAAATGCATTTTGTTTGAAAACTGTATCTCCATTTATTTTTGAAATTTTTTTTTTTTTTTTTTTTTTTTTTGTAGTTTTTAGAGCCATTTGCTTAATATTGGCAACGGAAGTACTCCGTTTCTGTAGAAAGTGAAACAAAAATAACAATTGTTGCCATTTTCCCATAAAAACTGAAAAAAAATTTAATTAAAATATGTGCTATTTTGAAAAAATATAAATGAAGAATTTCTGATAAAACACGGAGCTATTAGAGACTAAATTTAATTTTAAATATCTATATTAATAATACAAGCAAATGAAGCCCTGTGAATCTTTAGATAGCCAATTTTTTTGTCGAGTTTTTTGAAGACGAAATCTCTTTTTTTTTTGGATTTGTGTATTATTCAGTGATAGTGACGTCCTAAGCATACTTTACTGTAGATGTTGTTTAACACTGGATCACAAATGATGAATTCTTCAACGGATGTGGATGACGTCACTTTATGTAAAATAAAATTGCGTGTTATAAGTCTTAAAACTGAACTACAGTAGAATCCAGATTATCGGAGTTTCCGCTTTCACCGAGTTATTTTCTTCTGATGGACTGATGGCTTCCATTATTATGAAACAGTCATTATAAATGAAGTGTTAGGTGAAGATGAAAGAGCAGCCGTAAAAAGCTAGAACTCTGATTTTCTGGTCAGAATGGGGGGAAAAAAATGGCCATAATTTTTTTTTTTTTTCAAAAACAAATATGGCCATTTTTTTCCCCCATTCTGACAAGAAAATCAGAGTTCCAACTTTTTACGGCTGCTCTTTCATCTTCACCTAACACTTCATTTATAATGACTGTTTCATAATAATGGAAGCCATCAGCCCATCAGAAGAAAATGATCCATTCCATAGGTATAAGTTCGATTAACTCGGATAATCAGGACTCTTCTGTATCTATCATGGAAGACGTAGTATTTCGAGTGACGCAGCCTTAAGCCTAAAATCGTATCGTATCGTATCGTTAAAATCGTATCGTATCGTATCATAGAATTCGTAGATGGCGGAACTCATATATACAGCTAACTCGACATCAAAGAAAACGCAAAAAGCCGCCTTTTAATAACTCAGCAGATATATGTCTTATTGTTCTGAATTTTCTAGAACAGTCTTATATCTGCAGTCTAATCGTATACTGAAATTTTTGCATTTCTACGTGCAGTATATTTTGAGATCTAAATAGCCATTTTTAAAGTGAAAACGTTGGTATAATATCGAGGAAGTTCCTAATTTGAAAATCTCAAAAACGGTTCTAACGATTATTTTTAAATTAATACATAATATAAATGTGATTAAGGCGAGGTGAATAACACTTTTCTTTTTTCTGGGAAAACTCTCGTTCGTTAAATAATTCGATTTTTTTTTCTCTCGAAAATGACACGGGCGATTTTTTAAAAATCAAATAAATATGTTTCAGATGAACCAAATAACAATTTACTTGTTTCCAGCAAGACTCTTGTTCGTTTTATAATGCGCATGAAAAATCGGACTATATTTCTTCGCCATTCTATGGAAATTTCACTGAAAATGCATGACACTGAGTTCCCAAGTATATGAAATAAAAAAAACACAAAAAAGTGTATTAATATAAAAATTATTATTCAGGGACATGAAAGTCAAAAGATTGTGAGAATGCCCCATATAGCAAATTTTGTACGAAAATGCATGACACTGTATTCATACACATGCTTTCTTTTTAACCACTTTTGGGGAAAAAAATTTTGCCTTCTCACTGGCTGAGTGGCTAAGGGCCATCGTTTACTGACCTTAAGATAGGCAGTTCGATACTATCTGATACGTGTTTTCACATGTGAATGTTTTTTTTTTTTTTTTTTTTAAAGTCTGCTAGTTGACCATTATTCTCAGTTCCTTTGTAATTTTTTTAATTGCTATTAAGTTAAATAAAACTACAATTATAATGACGCCAATTTGATGATGATTATTTCTTGGCAATTTTTCAACAATAAAAATATTACCATAAATTTTATAAATATATTTAATTTCAATCACTTTACAAAAAATATACATTAATAATTATTATTTGAATATAAATCACACGATCAGAAACGTAAAAAAATAATTCATTTCAGCTCTTCTTTTTATAATATTTTTTATTATTATGACGGTCAATCAATATATAATCACTGACATCCATAATATTATTATTATTATAATTATTATTTTCCTTGCATAAAAGCTATTGTGATGTAATAATTCTTTTATAATAAATAATTTAGTTGAAATGTTTTATTTATAAATATCAATGAAGTTTGATAACCCCGAGACAATTCTTTGCAATATTTACAGTTTACATAATAAGCATATCAGAATTCTGGTGTCGCCATCTTTTGACGCAATTGCGTAGTATTATAGAGAAATGTTTGATAAAAATGTTGAAGTAGACAGTTTTTAAATCGAAGAATTATTTTAAGAGATATTTAATGTTAAATCTGGATAAAATTGTCTCATTAAAAAAGTCTCATAGGAAAAAAAAATATACATGGGAATTTAATCATTTTCATTCAATTTAATCATTCAATAGAAACTTGAAGTTTGCAGAGTGCACTTATTATTCTTGCCTAATTTTTTGACGGTTTATTTCAATTTTAAATTAAAATTTTCGGAATTTCCAGAGATATTTTTTACATATTTTAGAAAAGGTTCTTTTAAATTGTTGCCAAATGTTAAAACAGCGCAAAGAATAATATATCCTTTAAATTAAAAATTTATTCACACGTGACTATTATAAACAGAAAAAAATCCTTTTAAATTAGAATTAAATGATAACGTGTTAAAAGCAGGAAAATATTAAACATTACGTCATAAAAATTGTTTTTACACATGCTTACTTAAAATGAAAGAAAATTATAAAATAATCAATTATTTTCAAATTAGAATTAAATGATTACGCATTAAAAGAAGGAAAACATTGAAAATTACGTCATAAAAATTATATTTACACGTGAATATTAAAAGAAAAAGAAAATTTTTAAATAATAAATTCATTGATATGTGTTAAAAGTCGTAAATGGAGGAAATTACGTCATATTGGCCAAAGTGGCCAAAACAGTTTACAAAACACATTGCAAAACATATTGCAAAACAGTGTAAATTAAAAAATATATTTATATGAGAGATTTATTTCAAATTTCGAGATGATATTTTTAACTATAGTTGCTAATTTTAAGGTAGCGCAAATAATAATATTATCTTTCTAATAATAAAAATATTTTCAGTTGAGTGTTACAAAGAGAAAGGAAAGTTTGGTGAAAATTATGTCAGATTTAAAACGTTACATTTAAAATCTCTTATTTAAAATCATTTTCTTATAGCGTTGTTAAAAAATACCATAAAGCAAAGACTCTGTTGACTTAGTTCCTTTTATATTTGGTAATTTTCAAATGTTTAACTAATCTTATTTAATCAAGCAGGGAAACAGCAACTAACATCAGCTGATTCGGTTTTGAAATTTGAATGTAAATGGTTTCTTTGCGTCATTGTGTCCAAACTACATGAAATGTATGAAAAAGGATAGTTTGACGCAAATAAACCATTTACATAAATCTTACTCACAATTTTGAATAGCGTGACACAAAAGATAAATCAATTTATTGAAATAAATACATTTCAATGCATAGTATAGATTCAATGAAAGTGATATATTTAACAGTGAATTGGAAAATTAAAAGTATTGTGTAGATGTAAAAAAAATATTTTAACCAAGTCAAAAATAATTTAAATTGAATTTTAAAAAACAAACCTTTTAAAGTCACATCAAGGCGTCACTTAAATTTTATATCATATCTTTTAAAACACATATTTTGAATTTATGAGAGATGTAAATGATAAAGCAACAGCGAATAAAATTTTATGCAGCTTTTCATGTTGAACATAACTTTTGCACATGCGATTATAAATAAAACAAAAATAAAATGGTGAAATAAATACAAATATATTTTTTAAGAAATAGCATAACGTCACTCAAAATTTGATATCAGTATTTTTAAGTTCCATATTTAAAATTCTTAGAGCATAAGATAAAGTGCTGCGTCAGAAACTTTTAACCCGTCAAGGGTTTTTGCATTGATATTTATATACATATATTTTTTTGTCATCGGGGGCGACACTAAATTCTGAAAAAGCAGAATTCCTGTTTTCTAGTGTTTAATTATTTTTTAAGTGCAAAGATACATTTCAGACACTCTGTATTTCAGCTACCTTTATCCATGGGAAAAGGGCAAGAATAATTTTAATGAAGGGTTGAATAAAATAAATCGGTATTAAAGATCAATGTTATTTTGCTTAATCCATAAGTCATGTCACCCGATTTTTGTGTATTGTGAAGTATATGGATAGGAGTTCATGGGATCCAACAACAAGGATAAAGATTAAGTTGCATTAAAAAATTACCTTAGTTGTATTTGCATAGATTTAAAAAAAAAGTGTTTGATAACATTATGTATACAATTAGAATTTTCTATGGCTTTAAGTAAAACTGTTTTAAAATTAATTTCAGTTATAATTCATAGAAACTGTCTCTTCAAAAATGTATACCCAGTCCTTCACTGTATTCAATTCTGCAAAATTCCAGATAATGTACAACTAATTCTTGTGCACTGCCTTTTTTTTTTTCTGATAGCAGAAATGTAGAATACGAATAACACATTAGCAAATAATCATGTCTTTTTTTTTTTTTCTTTTAAGAGAGGGAGCAGGAGGGCATAACTATGAAAAACAGAAATAAAAATATATTCAAGAAAATTTAAAAAAATGTAAATAAAAGCATTAAATTCATTCTTAATTAGTATTTCTTGTAAAAATAACATTACCTGAAACTCTCCAATACGTTGGCCAAACTGTTTGCGTGTATGCACATAATCAAAGGTGATATCACAGCAAGCTTGCATTATTCTGTATGATAAATAATAATAATAATAAAAATAATATTGGTACAAGCTATTACACTTTTTAAGAACAACTTTTATTACTTTGGTTCAAACTTACCCCACAGGTCCAGCTGCTAATACAAGTCTCTCATAGTCTAAACCACCCATCAAAACATAAACACCCTTATTTTCAGCAGAAACTAAATTTTCAGCTATAAAAAGGAGTCAAAATAAGAATCTTTAAATTTAAATAAGACATTTTTTTTTTTCAAAAGATTTCACATTAAATGCATGTGAAAGTAAAATATAACATGGAACATCATAAATTTAGCCCAAATACTTTCACAAAAAGTGAGTAAACCTTGCACTTTAACATTTAAGGTAAATTATTCATTTGTCAATGAATAAAATAAAAATTTTGAATATATTCAAATCAATCATCCTATATATTGAAAAAGTTTCTTTTTTTTCCCTTTAATTATTATTAATTCAAATAACTACTTTTCATATTTGCATTAAAACATGATTTACTTTAGTTTCATTTTGGGTTTGGGTCAGGTTGCGGGTTGAAGTACTTCGGGTTTGGGTTCGGTTGCAGGTTGAAGTATTTTGGGTTTGGGTCAGGTGCAGATTGAAATATGTCGGGTTTGGGTCAGATTGCCAAAAATTATTTTGTCAGATTGACGATCAATGAATTTTTTTTTTTTTTTTTTTTTTTTTTTCTGGTCAGATTGTGGGTTGACTTCAAATGGAATTTTCAGGTTCTGGTCAGGTACAACCTGATTAGAGCCCTGCTTTGGGCTGGGTAACCCACTTTTACCTGAACCTGATCCATCCCATGGTTCAGTTTGGGTTGACGCTATATTTTTTGGTTGTGGGTTGAGTTGACTTCTACTTTTTTTAACTGTGGGTCAAGTTTGGGTCAGGTTGACTTTCATTGTTTTGGATTTGATCTCTGTTTCAAGTTGGGTTTTAACTCGTCAGTCAGGTTTGGGTTGACCTGATTTTTCAAAGAAATGTTCGAAATATTTTTCAAGTGAAAAGTCTATATACCCACACTTAATGTGTGTGTGTGCATGCCTTATCACGAATACAATACATGTGTTTTTGTGTACATCAAAAACGAAATGTTGGTAATATTTTTCATATTCAGAGAAAAGAAAAAGAGGGGCTTAACTGTACCACAAGGAAAGAATAATTTATAATCACATTTTTATATAAATTTTATTTCTTATGCAGTAAATTGAATAAATATACTCATTCATATATGTATTTATTTTCACTTGAAACTTAGTCCTGCTCAAAATTTTTGTGAAAATTTCAACAACATGACTTGTAAAAACCTGCATCTGACATGCAAGAAACATTTAGAGTGAGCTCAACCTGTAGAAAGAAAATTAGAGTCAACCCAACCCAAAAAAAGAAAATTAGGGACAACCCGAAGGATGCAGGATTCTATTCAATGATCCAAAAGTGTCCACTAGTCAGAGGTTTTACTATATTTGAATATTAGAAAATAAAGATATGTCCATTTTCTAGATGAAAGAAAAAATTGGTATTAGAGATAATTGTAGATTGCTTTTTATAACTGCATTTTAAACATGAATTAATTTCCTTTCATTTCGAGTTTGGATCAGGTAGGTTTGAGTCGGGTGTAGGTTGAAATATATCAGATTTGTGTCGCTGACACTTTTTTGTTGAGTTTGGGTTAGATTGCAGGTTGACTTCAAATGAAATTTGCGTGTTTGAATTTGGTACAACCTGACCCACGCAAGACTAAGCTGTTGCCAGCAGTGTATAGATCGTAAAGTTCTAAAAAGAGGTAGAGAAGGGGGGGAGGTGTATTTTTCTTTGAGGCGAAGAAAAAGCATTACAATGATTTTTTCCGTTGTGACAGATATGAAAAAATAATCAACAAAATGTAATATGCAGCTTATTAATAAGAAATTTTTCAATAAAGTTTTCTGAGTCTGCTGAATCTGCTAGACTTTCCTAGATATTCATTTTCCCTTTGTACTAAAACCTTACATGATAGAGAGAAAAGCTCAGTAATTTTTAACCATATCACAAAACATTAGAATCACCTAAAACGGTGCAGAAAAATGTAGAAAAGTGTAAGCATTGTTTAATGTTACCATAAAATAAAAAAAAAATTCAATTGTAGCAAAGTTTTTAAAAAATCTAGTGTTGCACAACATGTGTTAGATGTACAATTGGCAGTTTAAGGAATAATATTTTTTCTTTACTAATAAAAACCCTGAAGTATAAGAATAAATATATACATGAAAGAAAAATTACTTTTCTGCCCCCCCCCCCTCTCCTAAAACAAGATGAGACCACTTACCCAAACATAGAAAATGTGTTATCTTTCAATTGGGATCAATTAACTAAAATAATTGAAGAAATAATTAAGAAATTTAATTATCACAAGATTAATATGAAATATAAAGAAATTTTGCTTTGCTATTTAATTCTCATTTCATTAGAACTATGAAATCTTCACAGAAATTTTCTATAAACACTGCAGGGAGAAAATTAATAAATGGAAAACTAGTCACACGAGCATAGGATACTTGAGGTTGATATCCATTGTTGAGCCTTTGTACTTTTTCGATTTTTGTTACAGTTTTTTTTTTTTTTTTTTTTTTTTTTTTAATATAAGGATAGTTTCACTTTCAGAACTGATTCAAACCAGTTCCAAAAGTGATAGTTGAAAGTGTCCTCATATAAGAAAACTGTAACCAAAATCGAAAAAGTACAAACATACAATAATAGATATCGACCTCAGGTATCCCATGCAAAAAAAATTATTAAAAAATATGAAAATGCAAGCTAGAAATCTGAAAAGATATCTCCCATAGACTTAACATTAGCATTCTCATTTCTTCCCATGACTAGTGTAGCCTCTTAAAATTTATTAAACAAATAAAGTTAAATGAAAACTCAAAATTTTATTTATCTACTAAACATAAAGGCATATCTGCTGATGTCACAATCCATGAAAGCTTTAAATTTAAACTTTAAACACATCAAAACATTACCTTAATGCATTTTTTATTTTTATTTTTTAGAAATTGTAAAAGATAAAAATAAACCTTTATCCCTTTTATCTAAAAAAGAAGAAACAGGGAAAAAAAAAGCGGTTTTCAAAGGTGAGAAGAAAATGTAACAACTAATGATGAAAATCTAAAACGGTAACAAGTTTTGATTTTATATAATAATCACAATGTATGAGAATAAAGAATCACAGCCTGGTTTTCAAAAAACCAAAAGTAAACTAGTTTTAAATTTAACATTTAAACATATTTTCAAAAAAGAAGTACAGTTGAACCTCGTTAACATGAACACGCTTAACATGAATTACTTTTAACATAAATTATTCTCACAGTCCCCTATAAAAACGACTACAAAGATTTGATACTGATAACATGAATTACTGTTAACATGAACAAATTTTTGATTCCCCTTGAGGTTCATGTTAACGAGGTTCGACTGTATATAACTTTTATTAACATATATTTAAACATAATAATCTAACTAACAAAGAAAAATAAATTACACCTGATTGATACTTTTTTATTGTTTAAAAATCAGCTTTCACTTAAAAAAAAAAAAAAAAAAAAAAAAAAAAATGCTTGTACTAGAAAATAATTTTGAGTCAATTTTAAAATTCTGCTGCAAAACAGTTTAAGTTATTTCACTGTTAAAGTACTCTTTGTGTCTCTCATGCATGAATTATTTTAAATATGTTAAAAACACATTTGGCACTTAGAAAATCAATTTAAATTGAATATTGAAGAACAAATAATATTGAATTTTTTTAAATCTTACGTTTGACATAAAATTACAAAAAAACTTAGGATTTTTAATTAATATCTCAGTTAATTAAGAAAAATAAAAAATCTGATCTTCAGTTGCATTACAACTGCCTTGGACTATCCTCATCTAAATTTTCAGACCTCTATGTGCAGGGTTGTTATGATTTTACCCAACCCAAAAAACCCTAGTGGATTTTTTCTGAAAAAACCCAGGAAAAAATGGGTTTTTTTTCAAAATTTCAACTTTAAATTACATAGGTAATATATTTCTTAATATCAGTACACCACTCGTAAAGTTTATCACACTCCGCCCCGAGGGAAAAAATGTCTTCATTCTCCCAATGACAATTTTTAAAACAAACAATTGTAACTTAATTTTCTATACGTATGTGTAACTATCACAAACACAAAAACTTATTTTTCCCAATAAAAAAAAAAATACTTTGATATATAATAATGTTCTTGGAAATTCCTCCTCATTGTCCGGAAGTGTGAGAGGGAGAGGAGAAATACAACTCAAACCTCCCAAAGAAGTTACTCCAGTTTCAAAAGTAAAGGGATTTTAGAAAGGTGTGTGTGTGGGGGGGGGGGGGGGGGAGTATATATTGTTCTGTTCTTGAAAATTCCTCATCATTGTCCATTGAGTAAGTGGGAGAAGAATGCTTTGAAAAGGGAAAACCTATATAATGTGTTGCTATATAAATATACCAACACATTTTGGAATGCAAACAACTCAAAAAAAAAAAAAAAAAATCTTGCAATCCATCATTAATCAATATGTTTCAGAATTCAATTTTCAGAATGAATTTTTTCTAGAGAAAATATTTATTATATATAGGCAATCCCTTCAATTAAAATGAATAAAGATACTTTATCCTTAACAAAATAGTAGTTTAAAAGTTCTGATTTAAAGCACTAGTATTAGTATAGTATTTTAATGATAATTTCATTGTTAAAATTATTACTAATAATCAATTTACCTAAAAGCAAAGCATAATTTTAATTATTGTCATTGATTTATATATTTTTATAATCAATTAGTTACTTAAAATTGTAAGTACATTTTTTCCAAACATTCTGAACTGCCTCCCTTAACTTAAGAACTCTGATAAAACCCAAAAACCCCCAATAGAACGCACAAAACCCTGATAAAACCCAGTGGGTTGGATTTCTTCTGAAAAAACCCGGCATTTAACAACCCTGTCTATGTGTGTAGTTTTTCTTAGCCATTGCAGACACACATACACACAAACTCTTTTCTTTTATTAGTATAGAAACAGGAGTAGAACTAAAGTATGCACAGTTCATTGGGGGTTGTCTTTCAAGGAAACCTTGGTATCAGATTTCCATGTATGAGACTTAAACGCTAACAAAATCATCTATATTACAGACCAGGGCTCGAAATGGAAAAATCCACGAACCGGAATGCTATTCCAACACTGTTGACTAAAAACTTTTTTGAATTACAGACAAATTTATATCTAACCAGACAAAAACAATTTTTAAAATGCAGCACAGCAGTGCCACCTGTAGGGCAATTTACACAAAAAATTAAACAGCACTAATTTATATCAGGGACTAACTAAATCTGAAGTTTGATGAAAATTTGTGCATTTTTTCTTGAGTTAGAGCTATTGCGATAATCATGAATAATGCAGCATAACAGCGCCACCTATTGGGCGATTTTCACCAAATTGTAACCAGCACCTAATTATATCCTGGGCTAACTGAATCTGAAGTTTTATGAAAATCCGTGCAGTAGTTCCTGAGATATAGCTATTGCAGAAATCATGTAAAATGCCACATAGCAGCGCCACCTGTTGGGCAATTTTTACCAAAAATTAATTAAGACCAGTTTATATCAAGGTCTAACTGAATCTAAAGTTTTGTGAAATTCCGTGCATTAGTTCTTGAGATAGAGTGCCCACAAAATTTTTGTCACATACGGACTCACAGAATGAGAGTGACAGACAGACATTTTCTAAAAATGTTCAGGACATTCTAAAATGTATAAATCCGTCAAAAACCGGAAGTCGAAAATTTTCACCAATCCAATACTTTCTTCTTGTAAAGATAGAAGAAAGTAAAAATGCACTCAAGATTCTAAATAATTTTTTAAAAAGTTACAGAGAGCACAATAAGCTCTCTCTATATATATACAGTCGAACCGCGTTAATACGCGCCCTGCTTAATACGCGAATTTTCATCGGTCCCTTGAACAACGCCTATATTTTCCATTAAAAAAAAACCCCTTTTAATAAGCGAACAGTTAATACGCGAATCCGCTTACGATGCGAAATTTTATCAGTCCTTGGCAATAAAAACCTACTTTTAATACGCGAATGAGCTTGGTTTGAAACAGAGAAGGTTTTAGAGGGAATAATATCCCAAGCATTACATACGACAATTCTATAAACTAGGAATGCTTTTTTCTGTCCAAGTTTATTACATCCATGAATAGCTTTACTTAAATTATCAGTTATGAACTTCTTCTTTCTTAAAGGAGAAGTCTTTCCCGACGCTGATTACTATTTATAGTCAAACAGGCCAGAAAAAGAGAAGAGAAAATTTTACTGCTAACGATGTGAACCCCATGCTAACTTAGAGCTGTGCCGATTCGCTGTTTGGTCAGTGCTGTGATTAGGAAGGAAGAGGATTGTTTGTCGCTCCCGGCAGAATCTGATCTACGACATCCACGTGTGCTTTTAAAAGTTTAATCTAGTTTTTACGATAGCAAAAGGATCAAAACATTTGAACAAGGGCCCTCTGTGTACCTGAAAAGTTACAAATTAAAAATCAGTAGAATGCCCAGGCTGTCCTGAATAAGTCGGCGTTCTCGAAAGAAAAAGGCATACGGAATCAACTTTAAGGACTTTGTTGAAGATTAGGGATGTCATCGTTAACCATGCTGTTATTGGGGAAACAAGGAACAAGAAAATAAAAATCCCCAAGTTTGAGGGCATGGAGAAGGCCATCCACGAGTCGTTTGTTCACGATGCAAACTACGAATATCCCAATAAGCGGCATGCTAATCCAAAAAAAAAGCTTCTGAGGTTGCAGCAAAAATAGGATTAGATTAGATTTGATTTGACAGCCTAAGAGGGATTGTTCAGACAAGGAAACCAAGTCCGTAGAGAGAAAATGGGATTGTAGGATTTCAATACCTCAAATGAATGGATGCATCGATTTAAAGCTCGCCACGGAATAAAATTCAAGCAAGTGTGTGATGAATCAGCAGCTGTCAACGATGAAGACGTCGATTGTTGGAAAACATATGTGCTTCCGTAGTTTGCAAAAACTACTCAAGCCGTGATATTTACAACATGGATGAATTTGGGCGTTTTTTACAAAATGACATTGAACAAAACAATGGCTATAAATGGAGAAACATGTCCTAGGTGTAAACTAAGCAAACAGCGCCTTACTCTTCTTCTCGGTGTCAAATCTGATGGATCAGACAAGTTAGAACTTCTGGTCATAGGGAAATCACGCAACCTACGATGCTTTAAAAACGATCAAAAATCTTCCTTCCCTGTAAGAAAGTCAGTGCAGAGCTTGGACGACGGGCACCGTTTTTTAATACGTGTTCGTAATTTTGAACGGCATATCGGAAAAGAATCGCGCCATGTGTTATTGCTTGTGGACAACTGCCTGCGTATGCGGAAAATAACGAAGGCCTGAGGTATGTCCAAATTGAATTTTTCCTTCCAAATTCGAACAGTGTCACTCACCCAATGAACCAAGGAATCATTAACAGCGCCAAGGGAAATTACAAGACTCGCGTAGTACGACAATACCTTCATCAAATGGAACATGGCAACAGCCATTACTGCTAAAAGGGCCGTGCTATTACAATACTCGTCGTTCACATGCTTACTTATCATGAGAGAGTGTCACACCATGGACAATTGCAAATTGTTTTAGAAAAGGGGGTTTTGGAAGTAGTGAGGACATCATTTGTAAAGAGCCGACCTCGCACCCTGATGTTGGAGAACACTGGCTTGGTGAACATGAAACTGCAAGGGAAGATTTTGTTGATTTAGACACGTTCATTAATATTGACAAAGATCTAGTAACCTCCGAGCTCAGAAGTCTGGATGACATAAATTGCGACTTTTAAACCACATGAGGGGAAAGAAGAGAATGAACATGTGCCTTCTGCTCAATTTCCATTCTTCACAGTTAAGGAGGCGTTCAGTTTTCTCATACAGTTTGCATCGTCAGGGGCAGAAGGGGCCTCCACGAGTAGGCTTTACCATCAATTGAATAAGGAGAAGGCAGCTGACGTCACTGTTGGTCGAGATACTGTGGATCAGCAAGAAAAACCCGACCGTTCCTTATGACTCCTACTGTACGCATGAGCTCTGGAAATTTGGTTGGTCTACGTTTAGCAGGTCTATGATACGATTGGCTTACGTCACCAAGTTGATTCCTGAAATGATCGCTACAACAAAAATGTAGTGGTATATTGGTTGACGGAAGTGTTTGTTTGTAAATACAACCTTTCTTCTTGGTGCAACCGCATGTCACTTTGGCAAAGATATTTTTGTGTCATTATTGACTTTAATAACTTTTAACTTTTGGTTTTTTATATCGACATTTTAGTATTATCGACGCTGTTCACTATTTGTTCTGTATAGCTAACAAGGATTTTAATTTTATTAACATTAGTTTTAGTTTACATCATGGTTAGCACAAAGTTTTATGTTCGTTTTGTTAAATTTTATGTGACGTATATAATAAATGTAATTTTGAAAAGACTTATAGAATTTTTACTTAAGACAATAACTGTTATTTGAATTTCCAGATATCAAACGTTCCTGATTAATAAACGCACAGTGATAAAAACAAATAAAATGTCATTTTATGTCGTAAAAACGCTAAAAACTGTCATAAAGATCTGCTTTATCCATATAGGTTGTTATTATATGCACCACTGGTCAAAATTCATGAACTTCGGTTAATATGCGAATTTTGATCGGTCCCTTTATTCGCGTATTAACGGGGTTTGACTGTATATATATACAGTGGATGATCGGTTAACGAATACTTTCGTGAGATATTTTTGTGTTCGGATAACGAACACATATCTGGTTAACGAACACCTCAGAAAACAAAGCCAAGAAGAAGTAATGCTGTGTTTCAGATTTGCCGAGCTATATTTAATTGTATCTATTGTCAACTTAGAGAACATTTTAACAGTTGTATACTAATTAATTATGACCTAATTAATTCATGAGCTGCCGGGGATTTGGGTCCTACATTTTAGGTACTCCAAATTAGAATGAACAAATCAGAAACATCAATTTTTATATTTTGTATCCCTTTTTAAAGAAATATTTTTAATTTCAAATTAATAATTTTAATTGAAATTTAGTTCACACCTTATTAACAGGCTCTAGGCTCCACTTGAACTTTATTGGCAGTAAAAACAATCTTTTAGAGAACTAAGGAGTTTTTGAAAGATCAAAGTGGACAAATTGATATTATTTAATCTCATAGACAATGAATGTAATCCTAAAAGCTTTTATAAAGAGCATATAATTTTTTTAACACGACACGAACAAAGCATCAAAATGCGATCTGTTCACATTAAATAAAGACGCATATATACCCTATTATAAAGAGAATATTTTTATTATTTTTAATACATTATAAAGAATTTTTAAGAACGAATTAATTGAATTCCCATGCAAATCATTACAAAATCAATGATCAGTTAACGAACTATTTGGTTAGCGAACACTGTTTCGGAATGGATTAAGTTCGTTAACCGGTCACCCACTGTATATATATATATATATATATATGGATGGCAACTCTAAACATTATTGTTATTAACTCAGTTCCAATTTATTAATCCAGATCCAATCTCTTTTCTGTAATGTTTGCGTTATAAGGAGCTAAATTTTGTCATTTTAGGCTTGATGCCGACAAAGTTGGATGAAATAACGCATCTTCTATGAATGAACTCACAAGCTCCTCTGATGATTCTGTGAGTCATTCATAGTTTTTTATTTTACATACTGGTTTCATATGTTCATTTCTAAATCATCTTTAGAACTTTATCAATTTCTTCATATATTTGTGATTTCAAATTTATTATATATATATATATATATATATAACTGTAATAACATGTTTTAAAAATTGTACAAACCGGAACATTATTTACCATAATTTCATGAACAGGAACATCGTTCCGGTTTGCTTTGGTACATTTCGAGCCCTGTTACAGACAAAACAAATCAGAAAAAGGAATACAGAGTAACTAACCAGGAACTTTGCAGTCTTCAAAGACTAATTCTGCAGTAGGAGATCCTCTCATACCTAATTTGTCTAATTTTTTACCAATGCTGAATCCAGGCATTCCCTAAGAAAAAACAATATCTTTTCAGCAAAAAATCTATAAACTCATCAAAAAAATCAATATTCATAAAAAAAAGAAATTCATTAAAATAAAGAAACTAAACTAAAATTCAATAAATTAAAAAATAAAAAATTTGATTTGACTCTTTTTAATATACATCAATCTAAGTTTATCTGTATTTCTATGCTATATCAGCAAAGCATATTTTAGTCATAATGCTTGCCTTATTTGCGAACTGTTTATTTGTATGATATTGATACAAAGAGCTTTTCTTCATAATACATCAAACCCTTTCATCTTGAACAATAGCCTATAGGCACCATTAATTAGAAGCTAAAGAATACATTATGGATAGGACTGAGCGATGTAGAAATCTCTTAAATCGATTTATCATCCATCTAACATCGCGATTTAGTGCTAAATCGCGATTTAACACCGATTTTACATTTTGGAATCTGGAAGCCTATTTTTTAATTTTTAGTAACAAAATACGGTCTTTATGTGCCCCGTCCTGTATTATTTAGTATACTTAGCTTTTAATTTTTCAAATAATTTTGAAAAGGGGTATATTTTGCACATAAAAAAACTTTGAATGTCCCAAAACACTAGTTTTTTTCTCCAATTTAAAAATTAGTGACCTATTTTAATACATTTTATAAACTCATTCTTTAAGAAGTAATATAAAAGAAAATGATTTTTTTTTTTTTTTTGGTCTGACTTGTTATGCCTGCTACAATCTAAATTCCTTAGGGGGGGGGACTTCCCCCTAGCCCACCCAAATAGCACTTCATTGCTAACAACCTACACATACTTTTTTTTTTACAGGCACAGATTTAAAAAGTTATTGAGGTAAAACAGAAGCATATAAAAAGAATTCAATGTTGAATTTAACTATTCATCTATCATGATGAGAAAAGTAGTAAATAAATAAAAAATATATAAATAAATAAATAAAGAGGGGGCGGGGGGTAGATAGGGCAAATAAGGTGCAATTTTATATCTTTTTAACTTTTAGATTATAATAAGATTTGTAACATAAATACGGGCATTTATGTAGCGGATGGAGAAGGATTGAAAGTGTGAGCCTTGGAGCACATTACTGAGATTGCTGATTTTTTTTTCGCGGCCGTTGCCATCCTTTAAGATTAGTAATAAAATATAATCTTAAAATAATCTCTTTTTAATGATAACAAAATGTCAAAAAAGCAGAAAATCGCAGATCTGCAGAAAAATCTAATGAATGCCTCCTCCACCCCATCCCTCATTCTGCTGCAAAAATAAAGTTACTTGACTCATTACAGAACTTTATTAAAGTATTTTTAATTAATTACAAAATAGTAATAAATTAAAACTAAAATATTCTCATAATACCCAAACATATGAAAATTAATTTTTCATAAAAATAATGCATAAAAATATAAACTAAAAATGGATGAATTTGGATATAAATAGTGAATCAATTTCAGCAAGATACTCAATCCGCATGGCTGGCATTGAAATCGGATGTCAAACCTGATGCATGACTATTTTAAAATATTTTAATTAATTACAGAATAATAGAAAATAAAGAATATGTATTAAAATATTATCCAAACATGTGACAAATGAATGTTTCATTAAAAGAATGCATAAAAATAAAAACTGAAATTCGATGAATTTGGATTTTAAATATGAAGCTTTATTCTTTTTTTTTTTTTCAACCATAAATACTCAATCAATTTCAGGAAAAAAAAAATATTAGTAGTAAAAGAAAAATATTTTATGTGGATCACGGCCAAATAGTGATACCCAAAACAATGCATGACTATACTTTAAAATAATTTCATTAATTACAAAATAATAGAAAATAAAAAATAAATGTTAAAATATTACTAAAACATGTAAAAAATGAATTTTTCATCATAAAAATGGATAAAAATATAAACTGCAAGTCGATGAGTTTGGATTTTAAATATAAAACTTTATTATTATTATTTTTAATCTATAAATGTTGAATGAATTTCAAGAAAACAATCTTTTGAAATAATGCAGGATTCCATTTTAAAACATTTTAATTACAGAATATCGGAAAATAAAAAATACATATTGCAATATTACTCAAATATGTGAAAACTTAATTTTTCATCAAAAGATTGCATTAGCATATAAATTGAAATTCAATGAATTTGGATTTTATGATTTAAACATTACTTTACTTCTTTCAACTTTCCACTATATAAGTTCTTAATTTCTGAAAAATACACATTCCAATCTTGTAAACTCTGAATCTTATTTACAAAATAAATAAATAAATATCAATTTTTACTTAAATCATTGTTTTCTTAAATCGGAGAGGATTGAGGCTCGGTGTTTTTTTAAATCAGATCCTGCTAAATCGATTTAACACCAGCTTGCCTTGTTTTTCTTAAATGGTCTTTTTCTTAAACCAGAAAGCATTGAGGCTTGCAATGTTTACTTAAATCTGATCCTCCTAAATCATTTAACACCAGCTTGCCATGTAAGTCTAGATACATCAAAGTAGATAAATCGGTTTTCCGATGTTAGCTCTGAATCAGTATTTTGTTTTAAATCGATTTAAAACCAATGGCTAAATCGCGATTTAAGACAATGGCTAAATCGCGATTTAAGATAATGGCTAAATCGCAATTTAAGATAATGGCTAAATCGCGATTTAAGATAATGGCTAAATTGCGATTTAAGACATTAACTAAATCGTAATTTCCGATTTTAGCTTAAATCAATTTAAGACCAATGGTTAAATCGGATTTCCGATGTAAGCTTTAAATCGATTTAAGGCCCAGGCCTAATTATGGACATTGGAAAACTGCACCACATAAGCAGTGGGGGGATTCAAAAGATTCAACAACCGGAATTAGTTGTCAGGAAAAGTACAATGAAGCTAGTGTGACTGAAGGATGAATGAAACTGATATGAACACTGATGGCAAATAAAATACAAAATGTAAAGATATAGACTTCAGGATAAAAAAGAAAAGGAAGGAAGGGACCTGTTTTATATTAAGGTAATAGAGTTAATAAAATAAATTCATTTAACTAAGGAAACAGTTACACAAGAGTATGAATAAAAGTATATGCTTGTAGAGTGATAAGAATTGGGATTAGCATAAATCAGACAGTTACAGTATTTTTTATTTTAGCACACATTGTTGCACAAAGGAACAATTAAAGAGAGATTAGAATGTAAATTTATGACTTCCACATTACAAATGTCATTTTAACAACAGGTTTGCTAAATTCAACACAAAATTAGGTAGCAGTTCTACCAAGTTGGTGCAAACCAGCTGAATCCCACCACTGTGCATAAGGATTTTAGATTATTGTTGCAAAGTTAGGTACAGGATTTACAACTGAATAGTGCACAAAGAGTACTCTTTCAAAAATCAAAGATTTTTGCAAGTTATACTAGTATCTTTGTTTATGATGTAAAATATTTTGCTGAATTAACTTTGTTAGGAACCAAACAAATAAATATTATGTTTATCCCCCTAAGTATTACTTACCCCTTGTTTTTAATCTGGTAGATACGAAAACACGTATCAAGGATATTCTACTAGTATATATGCTTACCAACAGTTCTGCCAATGTATACAGTTATGTTTCACTATTAAAATGTCAATATAAAAATTGAACTAAAGCAAGTTTGAATTTTATGCTAGCAAAATATCAATTTAAAACAACTCATCTTTAGTGATTTTTCAATTCAGCAAAATAAATTCATATTCGGTTATAAAATGGTTACGAGAACTCAATATTTCAAACTTTTTAACATTTGATGAAAATATTTATTTTATTATGTTTGTACTGAAACAATTCATATATTTTTTAAACCCACTTTAGACCGAGAACTCTTTTTTGACAGATGGAATCAATAAAATGGCAATAAACAATTCAATAGCAATAAGCAATTCATTAAAAAACAAAAATTTACAAAACTTATGTAACTTATGTGTGAATTTGTTGTCAATATTATCAATTTTCATAAGAATATATTTACGGATATTATCACAATTAGGGGTAGATTATTTTATTTAAAGATATATGGACTATTTTATTATAAACAGCCCAACATTGGCATTTCCATCAAATTTTGACTTTTTTTAAAATTACTGAGTTGCCTTAAAGCACAAAATGAGCATTTTTAAGTCCGATACCAGGTTTTTTTTTTGCCTATGTAGTCTAAGGGGAAGAGGGGGGGGGACACAATCAAGATACTAGAATTATTAAGGCTAAAATATTTAGTAAGGTCAATTTAAATGATGTAGAAGATTTTATCTAAATAAAAAATTATACCATAGAAGCAATTTAAGAAAATTTATTGAATTATAATGTGTATAATTTCTAAAATTTGATCACAGAATTAAATCATTATTGCAAGACTTGCATCTATTCCCTCACAAAATTGGCATCGAACTCTTTCAAAGGACTTTTTACCTGAACTTCTCAAAAATTCTGAGTGTTTGCTTTTAGCACATTTTTGTGCACATCATAAGAAAAAAAGCAACTTTTATATTTGTATCTTTTTAAACATATATAAATAAATATCAAAAACATGATATACTACTAGGAGTAACATATACATACATATATAAATATATTTACTTTTTCAACAATAAAAGTGCTTATTCCATGTTGTGGTTTATCTGCAGATGGATTTGTTTTGGCATAAACAAAAAGAACATCTGCCTGGGTTGAATTTGTAATCCAAAATTTTGTTCCATTTAATACATAATAATCCCCTAAAAATAAAAAAACATTGAAACTTTAAGGTAATAGAATGAAGCAAATAAATAACAAATAATGAAACACATTATAATTACAAAAAGTAATAATCAGCAATATACAATTCAATGAAACTATTTATTTATACTGGAAACATTTTTAAGGAAATAATCACTTACAAAAATATTCCACCATAACATAACTGAGCTATATTTTTCTAAATGCTATTCTATATTAATAAAAAAAAAAAAAAGATTTTAATTGTGTGTTTGTCCACAATGGCTAGGAAATTCTACCGCAGGCAAAGGTCTGAAAATTCGGGTGAGGATAGTCCAAGTATGGTCCTGATGAATCTAAGATTCTCATTTTTCATTAATTAACTGAGAAATTAATTAAAAACCACAACGAACACTCATCAAAACGACATGTTTTCTCAAAATGGTATGTGGTGTTGGCTGTGAAAGATTGTAAGCAGCGAAAATCTGACAGCGGTTAATGGCTGTTTCTTTATGTGGCTTTCAGATCCCCTATCAGCTAAATTATTTGAAATATGGAAAAACTAAAATAACATGCTTAAATGTCATACTTTTTACTTTCAAACAGGGCAATCCATTTTAAAAATATATGAATTTATAAGAAAAAGTTCATATTTGTGTCCTTCACTCCCCCTTTTTTTAAGCCTGTGTCATAATGTTTAGAGATACAGTAAAGTACGCACTTAATACAGATACAGTTGGCTCTCGTTAATTCGAACTCGTCGGGACCACAAGAAATGTTCGAATTATCCAGAGTTTGAATTATGGAAAGTATGAGAGAAAACATGTTTAAAGGGGTACTATTACAAAGGAATTAATGTTATAGTATTTTTTTTTTTTTAATTTCGGATGTTATCGTTAGAATGACTTAATATTAAATTAAAAGATATAAATACATAAAATAATTAATAATATTAAAATAATATAAATAAAACATAAAAATTAATAATACACTATAGAACAACGGCATTTAAAATTACATTTTAATTGTACTATAATTTTCTTACCTGAAATTAGATGAACATTTAAGAAATTATTTACACTTATTTATCATCTCTATGAAAAAAATTATCAATTGTTGTTTGCTTAGTCCTATTCATTTTTGACTTTTTAGCCAGTTTTTCTATTTGTAACAAACAGTTAAGTTCTTTGTCTGATGACGGCTGCATCAGGATAAATGTACACAAACACTCAATTGATTGTGCAATTGACTTTTCTCTGTGTAAGGAAAGCACTTGGGACAAAGTAGCAGAAAAACCAGAATCCGATTCCATCTCCTCATTGCATTTTTCGTGAATTGTTTCAACAATTTCTTCCACAGTTAAGGGTCCAGATACTTCTAAACTATTGTCGGCTGCTACATACTCTGCGAACATAATATCGCATTGGAACTTTTCAGAAAAATTTGGAAATTCTATTTCTTCAAAAGCTCTGTCGTTTTCGTCATTTGCATTATAACCACTCTTTTTAGATGGATGGATAAATCCAGCATGTCGAAAGCATTTTTCTATTGTTTCAGGTTGTACGGCATCCCACGCCGCATATAAATTGTTGATGGCAGTGAGTAATGTTATGTCGTGGCTTTCTTTAAGGTCAATCGAAAATAAAATTTGTTCTAGAATCCTTTTACGATAATGAGTTTTTAAATTTTGAATTATTCCTTGGTCCATCGGTTGCAGTTGTGCTGTAGTATTAGAGGGTAAATATTCAATATTTATAGAGCTCAGTGTTGGTAGTTTACAATGACTCTGCACATTATCTAGCAGCAATAGAATTTTTCTGTTTTCACAAGAAAATTTTTTATCCAGTTCTTTTAACCAACTGATGCAGATCTCACGCGTCATCCAGGCTTTGGCATTTGCCACATAATCAACAGGCAGTGTTTTAACTTCTTTGAAGTAACGTGGATTAGTTGATTTACCAATAACTAACAATTTTAACTTCTCACTTCCATCCATATTGGCACCTACCATCACAGTTATCCTGTCTTTTCTAAGTTTATCACTTGTGCACGTTTCACCTTTAAATGTTAAAGTCTTATTAGGAAGAAGTTTATAAAACAACCCTGTTTCATCGGCATTAAACACGTCTTTCATTGCATAAGCAGAAATAAGTTCGGGTAGCTTTTCGCAGAATTCATTGCAAGCAGCGAGGTCTACAGCACCACTTTCACCACACACAGTTTTGTGTACGATGTTATTTAGCTGCTTAAAACGTGTCAGCCATCCTTCGCTGCAATTGATATTTTTAATACCCATGAGTAGTGCAAGTTCTTTCGCTTTAGCTGCCAGTATAGGTCCACTCAAAGGTACATTTCTTGCCAATGCATCTTTTGTCCATAACAGTAAAGCTTCCTCTAAATCCTCATGGGCTGCTGTTTTCATACGTTTTCATCCTTTAGCAAATCTTTCCTTTTCCCATGATTTCAGGATGAATTCTTTATTTTTCAAGTAAGTAGACAGCGTATTCTTTTTTATTCCATATTCTGCAGCAATTTCTGTCTTAGATTGGCCACATCCTACCTTTTTAATAATTTCCACTTTGGCTTCTAGAGTTAACGATTTATAACTTTCACATGGAGCCATATTTTAAAGAAACAAGACCTTTTACTTTCTCAAAAAACAATTTAGCAGTAAGTAAAACCATTGACTGAAAAATTCGATCCCCAGAGTGAAAGTAGAATGTAATGATAAAACAGGTTTCCCCTATCTTTAACAGATGTCCACTCAGTGAATTTCTTGGAATGTCACTGGGTCAAATGCTACAGAAGGGATTAGGAAAAGCACAATGGAAGAAGGGGAGGATGTGTCATTGATGGACAGACAGGGTGCACTAAGAAAGCGGATTTCAAATGCATGGAATTATTATACTAGTTCAGAACAATTCTGACAAAAATGAAAGAAAGAAAGTTATTTCAAGGATCGTGAGAAAGTAAGGAAAAATGAAAAACGGAATTCTCATTAGTTCAAATTAAACAAAGTCAAGAGAAAATGAGTTCGAATAAAGGAAAAGTTTTAACGTTATTCTGCCATTGAAAATTTCGGGACTTCATGTTTAGTTCGAATTAAGCGAAGATTCGATTTATCCGATTTCGAATTAACGAGAGACGACTGTACTTTCTTCTCTACAATGGTGCAATCTGTTTCGAAAAACATTAATATTGCATGTTATTATTATTATAGGTATAATTAAGGTTTCAGGCTCCGTCTCCTACATTTTTTTTTTTTTTTTTAGATAGGCACCCTTTTAGAGAAATGCAATTCTAAATTTACTATGATTTATGTTGTTTCTGCACTTTTTTACACAGAATTCCTGATTCATGGAGGCCGTATGGCTACCACCATGAGGTATACAATGCATTGTATAAGACATGTGTATATTGCTGCCACTACTACAGCAAGATAATATTGTTGCATGTTTCCAGCCATGGGAATAATTGCATCCTTGATTGTTTGACACCAAATGAGATGCATTCCTGCTTACTAAAAGGATTTACAGGCCTGGTGCAAATTAACTATAGAGAAAAGCAACAAAAATTGTCAGGTCTAAAACCAATCAAACATGATTCTTAAAAAAGACTTCGTATTCTTAGCACATGTTATTCATATTTATTCACATGTACTATTCATATATCCCATTTTCTATTTTTAAAAAAGAATTTCCCTTAAAGATAAATACATAGATATTAAATAATAATTAAAAAAAAATCCAGAAAAAAGTAAGTAATAAAGAATATTTAGTAACGTTCCAATCTTTGAATTAAGGAAAAGGCTATAGTTAACTTTGTTATTGAATAATTTGTAGTTGAAAATGGTGGCAGAGTATAAAGTTTTAGTAACATAATTCTATTAAAGACAACTAAAAATACAAAATAAAATAATTGTGGATTTTTATTTCACAGTGTGTAAGAAAATAATAATAACCAAGAAAGCACTGGCACTTTTATGAATATAATATTGCAGGTTATTTCCTAGTTCATGTGAATATCAAAAGCTTTAATTATATTCTAAAATTTATTTTAAATGTTTAATTTCCTGTATGCTATATTTGATCCTAAAACTGCAAAAACTTTAAAACATAAGAAAAGTAATAATCTTCATAAAAATTCTTTTTAAGATAAAATTCTCTCACATAGTATCTAAAATAATATAAGGCTTTTGTATTGTAGCTACACATAGTCATTTCAATGCCATGAATAATAATTAAAATGTGTACTATTTACAAACTATCTACATCTGAAAAATAAAATTACATGATTAAAAGTTTGATTTTACGAAAACACAATTTTTAATTTAAATATAGGCAATTCATGATATGAATCAAATTTTAACATGAAATATTTTGGTCTATTACCCAAATAAAAGTATAAAATACTAGTTAATTATGACAAAAAGTATTTTGAAATGTGATGAAAACATAATGTTATGAGCATAAAAATAAGGATACATATATTTATATATACCAGTTTTGTCTGCCCTAAGTTTCATAGAAACAACATCTGAACCAGATCCTGCTTCACTCATTGCTAAAGCTCCAATATGTTCTCCACTAAGAAGCTGAGAAGAAAATATATTATCTTAAATGCCAAGTAGTTATTAATTAATGTTAGGTAATGAATAAATAACATATTTTTAAAAATAATATATTAAAAATTCTAAATTATTAAATTAGAAAGGAATTGGGTAGGTGAGGTTCATTTTTGCTCACCTTCCCCACAATAGGGTTTTTTTAATTTATTCAATTTCTGAGATGTTTTGAGAGTTTTGATGTAACTTAAGATTATATATTTACTGTTTCCATGATTGATTTTTATTTGAAGACTCTTTAAATGTGTTATACAAGATCATAAACATAAGTTTACTTAGCAAATTATAAGGTATTTCAATCAGATCAATTTGATTGTGAAACACTCATAACATCATCAAAGTTTTTAGATCACACACTATCAAAGTCTGAGAGCTAATGTGCACGCAGGTTCTGTATGTACATAACGCAATAACTCTTGATAGAAATATCCAATTTATTTCAAATTTTGGATATAGTTTCATTCTGATAAGGTGTTTCCCTGATTAATTTTGGAGGTTTAATGGTTAAGTATAAAGGGGGGGGGGGGGGGAACAGGGGACTAATACCCCCATCCCTTAATTTAGATAAAAGGGTTTTCCATGCAGAATTATCCGATTTGCTTCAAATTTGGTATACCAGTTTATTCTGATAAGGCACTTCCCTGATTACATTTGGAAGTTTATTGGTTGAATATAAAGGGGGTGAAATCGAAATGGGGGAGCTAATCCCTCTCCCCTTAATTTAGCTAAATAGGTTTGTTTGTCGACTTCTTTATTTTTCGAAGTGCTTTATTCTTTGAAATAAGAGTATAATATACAATTAATGTGAATAGCCTGTGAGCTTAATGCCATCAGTTTAACTGAGCACTTTTACTTTTTATTTTTATATGTTAACATGTATATCAAAAAGACATTAAAAAAACTACAATGACATTATGGGTTTTGTATAAGACATTTAAACAATGTTCAAAGAAAAATCAATAAGAAGGAAAGTAAATACAGATACTAAATTATATTTAAACAGTCAAAACATTTTAGAAAAGGAGTAAACAATCAACCTGATCAAAGAGCCGAAAATGAGCCATCCACACCACTCTTTTATCTTATTTAATATTTTCATAAATACAGACATAAAAAATAAGTTTATTTAGTGTCTGACTTTCATTTGCTTTAAAAACAAGAGCAATGTCATTATTCATTAGTTTGAAAAAAGTGAAAATCTTTTACGCATTAACATTGATCAAAATTTTTAAAAAATCCAAAAGTATCTGTGAAATATCAAATTCTAAAATTTAAAGTTGTGGGAAAAGAAGTCCTTAGCTTTGAATTTAATTAAAATTAAACTTTTCTTGGTGAATAATTGCTTAAAAAATCTCATAAAAATGGCTATTTTTGATTAGAATGGCTATTTTTGATACTGTAGTAGATTTCATCTACTACAGTAGAGCGCCGATTATCCGAACAAGTCGGGACCGACCCTAGTTCGGATAAGCAAAAGTTCGGATAAATGGACAGACAATTTAAGGCATGTTTCTGACCATACTAAAACCTTCACACTTTATGCAGGCTTAGAACTGACAGCACCAGTTAATGCTGGTGTATTTAATTTAATTTAATTTTTTTTTTTTTAATCATTTAAAATTTTCTTTTTTCATCAACTTCTGAATGCCAGAGATTATAATTTAAGCAAAAAAGCTTTCTATTTTTGCTTGCTTCAAAGAAGACATTCTTTTCAATGCTGCCATATCTCGAATTCTTCTTAAATATGTTAGTTGAATAGGATCAGTGTTCTTCTGCCGTTCGAATGGTTTCATAGCTGTTTCCAAACATTCAAAAGCTGGGATGACCTTGGTCATTTTCAGAGCATTCGTTTTCATTTTTTTCAATTTTTTTTCTTTTTTTCGTTGATACTGCTCCCAACGATAAACTAATCGGGGATTCGATTTTGCATGCTAAATCTGAAGGGGAAAAAAATGAGAGAAACGTGGTATTTGGGTAATTGGAAGTTCAGTTTAAAAAACTTTTCGAGAGAAATAGGCTGTTTGGATAATTGGAAGTTCAGTTTTAAAAGAATTTCGAGAGAAATAGGCTTTTCGGATGATTGGGAGTTCGGTTAATTGGAGTTCCGATAATCGGCGCTCTACTGTATATAGTATCAATATTCTGGTTGTATGACATAGAAAAATAACTCCTTAAAAAAAATTCAGGATGTCATTTTAAAAAAGGAATATACAGATAACTTAAGGTTTGGATAATTTTAACTGGAACAGAAAGTATAACTCAATTCTTACTACTCATGTATTCATCCGTAAAACTCTCTTTTAGACACCTCCCCACATATACACACATTATTATGCATTTGACACGAAAGTTGTGCCGATACTATAACAAAAGTTGGCATAACTTTTCTATTAATTGGCTTATGTCTATTGACTAATTCTACATGTTTGTAAAACGACTCTTTCTCAATACAAAGATACTATTGAATATAATCTTCCTCACAAGTGACGTATCTGCACCGATGTTGAATCCAGCTTTTCAATCCTCTTTGAAAAATTCAGGTGCGTCTTGTTGTATTCACTTCTTCAAAACTACTTTCTCCTTGGCAGTGTCATCAAACCGTTTTCCCTGAAAACTCTTCCTCTATAAAAATTCTTCTTTTTTCATTGCAGATGATTAAATTAATGAATTCCAAGCAGAAATGGTCACAATAATAAATACCTGATTACTTTTCAAAGAGGATTTGAAAGTTAGGTTCAATGCTGGTGAAAATGCATTGCTTACGACAGAGATTATATTGCGTAGTACCTTTATATTGAGAAAGAGTTGTATAAGTTATACTACCGGCTTTTGCGTTACTTTTGGTACAACCTTTGTATTTTCTCACTCAAAATTCATAGTAAACTAAATTTCAAAAAACATTCATAGATAAAAATTTGTGAGTAAAAGAACAAATAAAAATATACATCAAAATAACATATGTAAAAGTAAAATGTAAAGTAATAACTCTGTTTTACACTTAAACTAGCTGATCCGCCTGGTGTTGCCTGGTCCCTTGATAATAACATTAGATATACCTAAAATTCAAAATCTGTTAGTTCCACTTTCCATTGCCAGGGGGCAAACTCTGTTCTAAACAAACCTCATTCAAATGAAACTCCTTGGGACTGGTAGCTACGCCAAGAACTTAATTTAAGAATTTACTGAAATTACTATTTGGAAAAAGTGGTAACCACAACTCATAAATTAGCTTTAAAACTGTGAGAGGTGATAATTAAGATATTAATGTAATTTGGAATTAGTTTCCAAAAGATATAAGTAATAGAAGTTATTAAGAAAGCGCTCAGTTAAACAAAATCAATGAAGGGTGGAGGAGAGATGCAAGTGCTGTTCAAAAAATGACTAATTTAGACTACTCAGTAATTTGTCAAAAATTGGGACTAGCAGCTGAGTCAAGAATATATTTTAAAGATTTTCAGAAATTTACTTTTAGACTGCAAGAGGTGATAATTAAGATGTCAATTTGCTTCCCCCCTCCTCCTCCTCTTCTAATGTTTGTGGATTGAAGATAGGATTAAATGCAAAATATTTTTTTTTCCATATAAAAATTGGTTTGCTGGTAAAATAAAAAGTTAATGGTAGATTTTTTTCGATTTTTCAAATTTCTGAAATATATTATTGTGCGAATATATGCCAATTTTCAAATCTCTACCTGAAATAGTTTTAAAATTTTTGATATACCTTATAATTTCTGACTGCAGTTTTTAATTATTCCAGTCCATTGTAGATTTTCTCTTTTATTTTCTTTTGTATAGAAAAGTAAATGGATAGACGTATCCCCAAGTAGGAAATAAATTCAATACGATCCCCTCAAAAGTCTGCATGCATCCTGATAAAAGAAAAGTAATCTTTTCATTAATGAGCTTTTTAATTAATACCTGAGAAAATTATGAACCGATTTTTTCGAAATTTTTAATTTAAGATTTGGAATTTATTTTTAAGTATGTATGCCTTGTATCAAATCGATAAATATAATAGTTTTCTTAATTTGAATGCGTTCGAAAAACTCTGACTGTCATATTCATCTGGCAACCGAGACTTACGGTAACGTCTTTTCAGCTCTGAACAATTGATGCAGGTGTTGTCAAAACCAGATGCATTTCCTTCGTTGTTTTGTGAAAGATGCACGATTCATGCTCCTTTAATGGGCTTTTTGATGAATTTTTAATTAATAACACGGCTAACTATAAAAAAAATTTTAATTCTTAGTCTCACGTGCATCACGACCTGTCTTGGACTATCCTCACTGAAATTATCAGACTTCTAGGTGTTCTAGACTTTGCTAGCCATTGCAGACACACACACAGAATAAAACTTGCTTTTGTATTAGTATAGCTAACTCTCTAAATAATCAATAAAAACAAAAATAAATAAATAACATACTTTTGGCAGATATTTGGCCTTCTGCTTTTCATTTCCATTTCTAGCAATTTGGTTAACACAAAGATTTGAATGTGCTCCATAACTCAAAGCTATTGCAGCAGATGCACGTGAAAGCTCTTCTAACACAATACAATGTTCCAGATACCCAACTTCCGCACCTCCATCTTTAGCTAAAATTACAGTGATATTTTCCTGATTATTAGCCTTATTGAAAAGGAACATATTTTCATTTTGGGACAATTAAAAACTTTAAGTTAGATATAAAAAATAAGTCAATCTTTGAATATTTTTTTTTAAGTATTAGTAGATTAAATATTAAATTGTATAAAGCACTTGATTGTTTTACATAGTTATATAAATTTATAACATAAATTCTTCATCAACCATGGGATGATTCTTTTTAGTTAAGTTATTCCATAAAAAAAAGCAAATGTATTACTAAGCATTTTTTTAAAATGTTCATTTAAAGTGCCTTACAAAAAATAGTATTGATTGATATAAGCATTCTTTTCTTTAGAGATGAAAATTGTCCTTTAATCAAAATAATAATAAAATAACATAATTTGTAAAAATAATGCTACATATTTCTGAATCAAATTTTAGTGTTCTTAAAATTTCTATTTTTCTAATATTTTCTCTTCAATAGTTTTAAAATGTATTTTTTCTAACATTTTGACGGGATTTATAAAAAAATTATCATGTACTATATTGAATCAAAAGTTACACTAACACAACAAAGGAGAGAGGCTAAAATCCTCCCGCAGGACTTAAAAATTGATAAGATCCATGCAAAATACTAACATGAATACATAATGTGTAGAAACCAAAATAAAAAAATTGTCAAAAGAAAACTTAATATATGATTGTTTCAAGTTTCATATTATGATACTCTTCCTCAATGTCAGATGAATGCAAGAGTGAGTGAGGAACAGGGGCTTACTTTTATTTTTGACCCAAACATTGAAGAAAGGTCTCTTTTTACAAAACCTTGAAACAGTTTAATTCTAAATTTATTTTGGCTAATTGTGTTTTTCTTCACATCAGTTTTTAGACGTAACATATTTACTAATAATTCTTTATAAATATGTAAAAGAAAGAAATTATTCATTTTATTAAATAATAATGATTTGAAAGCTTTCCTACTTGAAGATCTTAGCTGTGTCTTTGAAATTATAGTTAAAGAAAAAATTTCAAATGTGATGTTCCATCTTTTCAAATTTTTTTAAAAAATATACCAATTTTTCAATAGTTGAACCAACATTTTTCATATTTACAGGAAGTTTTAGGACTGATGGACTAAACCAATTAGAAATTGCCTTAGGCAGCTCAAGTGTTGAGGTCTTCTTTCCCATTGCTGTAAAAGACATAAGATTTTTCTCAGATATTCATAAACTAGATACAGATAAAATCCTAACTTTCAAAACTATATTTTAAATTAATTTTTAAACCTCAAGTTCTTAAATGTCATATTATAACAAAAAAATAAATAAAATAAAAAAGATCTCCAAAATGTGCATTTTAAGTCTTATATCCGACAAGATTGCCAGACTCTTGCTCACCAAATTAGCTCATTACTAGTGTATGGATATAGGGCGGAAGACACTCAGAATTACTCGGCTGATATTTTTAAGATAGAAAGGTAATGTCAAAATATCCTAAAAGTTTTAGACTTTTACCAAAATCAGTTATTGAGTAAAATAATGAATAGTAAGAAACAGTGACCTGGAGCCGAACAATTTTTGATGCTCCAGCTCCGCTCCTAGATAAAATACTGTGGCTCCAGCTCTGCTCAGACTTCACGCTTTTGAGTTGCAGATTTTAATTTACACATTTAATTTTTTGCTCACAAATTCTTTTTTCCTTTACCTTTTTTAAAGATCTGACAAAATGCATTTTTCTTCTCATCAAACTTGAAATATTGTTCAGAAGATATGACATCTTTCAGCTTTTGCTTTTAAAATAGAAAGTTTAGTGGAATTTTAAACACAAAAATCTTAAATTTCTTCTGCACTTTTCAAACAACCAAAATTGTACAACTGCACACATGTAAACAACAGGCAGCCATATTTTTCAAATAGGTTTGTCACCTCTCACCTAGCTCAAGTAGAAAGTAGAAGTAAAGTAGTGTTACCATGTTTTGAGAAGTTTTCCATCTCTAATTTTTTTTTTTTTTTTTAAACCCTAAAAAATGATATAATTAAAATACTGAGTAATGATGTAATTAAAATATTTTGAGCCTGGAAATTTAAAAGACTGAAAAAAAAAAGATTTAAAAGAATATTAAAAACTAAAGGAGCCCTGGAGCAGGGAAAAATTTAGAGCTCCAGCTCCAGGGAAAACATAGCTCCAGAGCGCTCCGGCTCCCAGCTCCAGCTCCGGGTCTCTGGTAAGAAATATATACATTTTTTTAATATTCAGAATTGTTTATCTAACATGGTTGTAAATTTTATATATTTTACAGCTTTAAAATTTTTTAGAACATGGTAGAGTCATATTACACCAAATTCACTGTTTCTCAGACAAGTATTACACATAGTTCTCAGTAGAGATGGGCAACATCGGTCCTTTTAAGGAATCGTTCCAACCGGAATCGTTCACCGAAAGGAACGAGTTCATTGGAGTCGTTCCTTTCGGAATCGTTCCGAAAAAAAGGAACGAATCCGACGAAAAGGAACGATTCCGAGAAAAAAGGAACGATTCCGAGAAAAAAGGAACGATTCCGAGAAAAAAAGAGCGATTCCGAGAAAAAAAGAACGATTTTGAAAAATAAAGGATTCCAACGGGAAAAAAACACTTCCGAGATAAAGAGAACCACATGCAATCCATAATATTTTTTACTAATTCATTTTCTTATGTACCCATCCATATTTTTACGCATCCAGTCGCCTTAATTTTGTAATGTTTTGGACAGATGATTTTGTTTTTAAGAATTCATTTCATTGATCAGTGTGTACAATTAATTTGAAGTTATTTCTAACTTTATGATTTATGGTATAAAGCATAATTCTTCTTGGAAATTTAAGGGCGGTGCAAGGTCTATTCGATTTTCAGTGTAATCATTGGTTTCTCTTGAAAATATGTCGTCAAATGACCGTCCATTTATATTATTATTTTATACAGTGTGTCTTTACTCTCAAAGATGTTCAGTGGCTAAGTCCTAAACCGTTAGTCATAGACCTATAGTTCCAATTGTGTGTTGTTGTGTGTTAAAACAAAAATGTTTTAAATAAGGTAAAAAATTATTCTGAAAGTCGTTTGGATCAATAAAAATATTTGTAAAAAAGTTACGAAATTTAATTTTTTATACGGTCCCCCGCCCTATAAGAGATATTTAGTAAAAATTTCCTGTTCTCTTAAAAGAAAGACAAAAGTAGTCCCATTCATCTAACACTAAAATTCATGAAGTTATACGAAACTTTGAAATGCAAGACTTATGCCACTTTTCTGCATCCGAATACACATGAGTTTAGCCATGCTTCTAGGGGTCGTAAACAAAGTGCTTAAAGTATTTGAAGGATTTATTTCATGTGTAGCTGCGCTTTGAAAGAAATCGTATTGCGACAGATTTTTGTAAGGATTTGAAGCTGTTTCTTTTCATAATTTTTTTTAACAAAAATTATGCTATTTTTATAAGCTTTTATTTAACCTATTAACCGCCAAAACTATAAGTAGGAATTTTCAAATTTCTTGTTGAAAGTCGCTTGTCACCACAAATTGAAACGATCGTATGTATGTCTTTCCAGTTCAAAATTTGTACTCGAAATTCAACTCACTTTAAAATATGCGATCGAGGTTAAATTTTACATATTGACGTAAATCAGATGACAATGTAATATTATTATGATTTTCAGTGCTTACCAATATGTACTTATTTTACAGGGTAACACAAAAAATTTCGGATAGATTACTGCCAACAAGTTTACTAAAAAGTTTTAGATTAGATAACGCAAGACTGCGATGGTTGTGTTTTTTTTATTTTTAAAATTATGTATTTTTAAAATTATGATTTTTATGTATTTTTTAGTGTTGAATCCGAAAATTATCTTCATTTTTAACCATCATGTCAGAATTTTTCGCAAATAGTAAATTTCAAAATAGTAAATTTCAAAATTGAAAAAATAGCTAATACTATAAAATAGAGTCAATGATTGTGTTTTTTAACTTTTACGATTGATTTGTATGTGCTTTTTAGCACTGAATGTAAAAATTACCTTCATATTTAACCATCATGTTAGATTTTTTTGTAAATGGTAAATTTCAAAGTTATAAAAATAGCGAAAATCTGATACTATAAAATGGATGTAAAACTTCTTTTATTCAATTTAATTTTATTTAATTCAAGAATTTATTCAATTTTTGGCTTATACTGGGATTCTTACAGCTAAACAGCTCGGGGATCCGATGATGTGGGAAGGGAAGAGGTTCAATTAAAACTTTGAACTTTTAAACTTTGAAATTTACAATTTGCGAAAAATCCTGACGTGGTGGTTAAAAATGAAGGTCATTTTCGGATTGAATAGTAAAAAATACATAAAAATCAATTATCAAAAGTTAAAGAAATAACAATCACGTCTATTTTATACTATCAGAATCAGATTTCCGAAAATTTTTCTCTTTTTAGCTTTCAAATTTACGATTTACAAAAATCTGTACTTTGTGATAAAAAATGAAGGCCATTTTTGTATTCAGTGTGTAAAGAATCGAGGCTGTTGCTTTTCGACATTTTATTTAACGAAAATTCTATTATTTTTTTCCCGTTATATGTTTAGTACAAGCTGTATATTTTGCATTAATATTTCAGAATGATTATAGATTTCAAATTTATAATGCAATGTTAATTTTACTATTAAATATTTTTTTTATATATCTGAAGATTATTTATATTTCTAGTAAATTTGTAAATGACCCCTATTTCGCAGCAAAAAATATGCTCCAAGTTTAAACAGCCATTACTTCGGTCAGTTTTAGTCGTAGAATAAATGGACTTTTATTTGTCTTACTTATAAGTGTAATAGGAAAGTTTTACTAACTATAACTTGAAGGACCGGGGGATCGTATAAAAAATTAAATTTTATAATTTTTCAAGAAATGATTCTATTGACCCAAATCACTTTTTAAATACTTCCTTACCCCCATTTAAAACATTTTTGTAATTGGAACTATATGGCTATGACTAACGTTTTGGGAATTAGCTATTGGACATCGTTGAGAGTGGACATCCTGTATAGGAAATTTTATTATTGCTCTGATATTTGTCACCAGGGTCTAGGAATTTTTAGTCTCATAGATTCCTCTTCAAAATCTACCTCTAGGTAATCTTAATTTCATTTTTCATTTGGATGGCCCTACTGGTTTGGATATGTAACTAGTTAAAGTAGATTACATTTTTGTTCCAGTGTCCGTACTTTCAATAACTTTATCCCCTTTATCGTCTTTCTCCTCAGCTCCCTAACTTTACGCACACAGGATATTTCGCATAATTCATCAACATTATTATCACCGCCTTCAGGATCTGGTTCAGAAGTGAAACGCCCTATTCTATAGCAATCATCTTGTAGTGCAATTCAGTGATATATATCAATTTTAATGCATTTGAAATAGCTTAATGTCGTTAAAATGCGCTGCAAAGGATTTTTTCCCGTTGACCATAATGTAACGAAATACTTTTGAGTGCCCCTGTAAATAAACTATTAATGCTACACTCTTCATATTGAATATCAAACATCCCATGGTGAACATCATTAACATATATCAATTGCATGGGAATCCGAATATATTTACTGGAGTTAGGTATATCACACACTGAGACCACAGAACGACACAAAGCGCAACATGAAGTGCAAAAACCGGTCGAAACAAAGAACGAAGTTGTTGCAAACTTGTTTTAAACCAGTTTTTCTGGCGAATTCAAGCGACATGTCTTATGTGTCGCCTTAGTGTGTGACTTGCCTTAGAGCGTGAACAGACGGTCTGAGGGACAGACAAACCGCATTCATAAACACTAACTTTATTGGAAAGAGTTAAAAAGTAAAGCACGTTTTTGCACACTGTCTTTCCTGAGTGACTGATGTATGTCTTGTATTTTACCCTAACATCGCTATTTGTGAACTGCTGTTAACTACGTAGAATTTCAATAAACTTACAACTCTTTTTGAATCTCCAATTTCACGAGAACCTACAGGAATTTCTCTAATTTCACACCCTCATCCGCCGTCACCCTCTCTCCACTTATACCATACAGAACCTCAGTTCAGTGTGAGTGAATTGCGATGCTAATATGTTTGTTTGGATTGGGATCTTTGGAGCTTCATAACTCATGAAGTCATTGAACACTTGTGTTACACGAAAGGGTAGAAGTTCCTTCAGATGATTTGTAAACAGATTCATTAGCAGCATGGCTATGGCTAGTGATATTTATAAGATAATATTATATATATTAATATTATAATATATATATATATATATATATATATATGTATATATAGTAATATATATGATTTTATTCATATATTTTATTCATATTATCTCCGCCAAAAGATATAGTGATTCGCTAAACTTCAAAGTTCTATTTCTTTAAATTTGAAATTTGCAAACATTTTAACTGAGAAACGGTTTATTGGTTTAATTAAATTAAACAAATTAAAAGTATGTCCATTATTATTACAGAGTGCAGTACTATATAAAGAACTATCCTTTTGACGATGTTTCGGCCGTTGAATGAAAGATATCTGTTGTAAACGTGTTATAGATAATACCAACCTTAATTTTTTGAGAATTTGACTATTTTTTATTCGGAGTTAAACTTTTTATTGTCAAAACTATTTAAAATAGATAAAACATTTTGTTAAATTCGAACTTTTCAGAAAACTTTATGTAATTTAAGAAAATAAATAAATAAATCTTCTAAGTGAAAAGAATAGCAATAAGAAAGGAAAATACATAAAATTTAGTATCGTATTTTCAGTAAGTTTTACCTCAATAAAAACGGAAGTTTGGTATTAGGCTTGAAACATTAAATTTAGTTTAGCATGAAGGGAGCCTTGATTTGATCGAAACTAAACTCAGATATGTATTATCCATCACCACAGTAACAGGCATTAATCGTGGCATTGATTTCGGGATTTACGAGTATCAATAACGATCAAGAAATCTGAATTATTGTAAGAAATTATTACGATAAACGATTTTTTTTCGTTTATTTTACGTTGAATTAAAACAAAGTCACAGTTATTTAAATTCTAATTATTTAGCAAGAAATAGAAGTAAAATAACAATTGAAAAAACTGTACAAAATCACAACGTGCATTCTTTGGAAACCAATAATTAAATTCGTATATTGTAAAACTTTTTAAATGCAATATTAACCTTCCGCATACCAGACCGGTGCAACAGACCCGATAGCTACATTCAAATTGATTTTTCACATTTAAAAAAATGAAAATTTTGTAAATATGTGACTTTTTCTGGAATGTTCTACTCAAAAGAATAGAACATACCAGAAAAAACCCATATTTACAGAAATTTCAGTTTTTAAAATAAATTAGAAATATCATTATAAATGTACCTGTTGGGGCCATTGAACCCCTCTGGTAGGCGGAGGGTTAACATAAATCTATTAAACCAAAACAAGTACCCAAACTGCAATATATGCAGCTTTATATATATATATATATATATGTCGCAGTGTTGGAGAAAGTCCAATAATCTATATGTAGCACGTGATTTTTCTTTCCCGTTTTTATACTCAAAACGGCCATTAAGAGAGCGAACCGCTGTTAAATTATTTCAATCCCACCCACCACTGTTACTGTTACCTTATTATTATTATTAGACATTATGCTTTTTGAAATATTCATTATCTTAAGAAAGAAAGAAACGTTTTACGAAAATTCCTTGTTCTAACAGATTTTACTCTATGTAATAAACCTCAATGTAAGTTGATTAAAACAACAATCTTAGGGAGTTTCGAGATTTTTTTAATCATCTTCTTCAGGAGAGAAAAACAAGACGCCAAACTGTGGAAATAAAGTGGTACTCGAGCGCTCGTAGCTGGTCATATATTTATTTTGACAAAGAGGATTCTCAAATTGAAATTATGTTTGAGGAAAAAACATGAAATAGTGAAATATGCATGAAAGTGCGTAACTCTACAATTATTAAAATAATTGAAAACCAGTTATTATTATCCTATTAAAATGCAATTTTTATGGCCTAGTGATATATTTCTTACATTATTCAAAACTGTTTATAGTCAGATTTAAAATAATATTTTTCACTAGTAATTAAACAAGCATTTTCTTTGTTTTTCTTAAGGCTGTTCTTAAGTGATCTGCTCAACAAGCGTAAAACGTTTTGACACATTTGCAAATTCATTTTTTAACGGAAAGATATAAAATTGGAATGTTTGACCATGGAAGTGATTTGGAATCGAACTGTGTTTTCCATCTTTTGATCAGTAAATTACCTATTGAGTTATAATCGATTTTGATCACGTGACAAACATGTTTTTCACTCATTTTAGAGAAATGATGCCTCTTTCGCGCGGAAATTCGGTTCAAAACGCCCACTTTGACACTATTTTCTGAAAGGCCTATTGCGTTCGAAAAAAAAAAAAAAAACCGGAAAAAACAGCTCGATTACATAGTTTCTGAACAGCAACACCTGCTCCTTTCATGCATTTCCGAATAAAAATAAATTAAAACTTTTGTCACAAATTAATTTTTTTGGATTTGAGAACAGCCTTAAGAATTCCTTTAGAAAAAATTCATTTCGTATGATACATTTACCAATTAGAAAATGTATTAGTGTATTAAAGTTACACATGGTGTTCCATTACCCTCGGGGTCAAGGTACTCAATCGGTAAAGCACGTAAAGTTTCTGGGTTCGAATCCCAACTCGGGCACTTTTTCACTCAGGTGTAAAAAATCCAATTCGTATAAAATATTTTTTTTTTATTTCTTTCATATTAATTTAGCACAAGAAGATGAAATAGTAATGTTTATTAAACGCCCTACTCCGCCTCGCACTTAAATTTCTTTTTTCTTTCATTCTTTACTTTTCTTTTTTTTTTTTTTTTTGAGGAGGGGCGGGGGATGGAGGGGCACACACATTAGAAGGATATTTTGGCAATAAAGTCAGCTTTAATAGAATCAAAATCTGTTATTTTGAAATAAAATAGCGTATTTTAATTTATTAAAACTGGCCAGTCTACAAGAAAAGAACCAATTCCCAAGGAATCGGTCCTTTTCGGAACGGTTCCTCGGATTCGGTCCTTTTTGGAACGGTTCCTCGGATTCGGTCCTTTTTGGAACGACTCCAGGAATCGGTCCTTTTCGGAGTCGGTACATTTTGGACCGATTCCGAGGAATCGTTCCGAAAAGGACCGAATCCGAGGAACCGTTCCGAAAAGGACCGATTCCGAGGAACCGTTCCGAAAAGTACCGAATCCGAGGAACCGTTCCAAAAAGGACCGAATCCGAGGAACCGTTCCGAAAAGGACCGAATCCGAGGAACCGTTCCAAAAAGGACCGAATCCGAGGAACCGGTCCAAAAAGGACCGATTCCGAGGAGTCGTTCCTTTTCGGATTCGTTCCGAAAAGGACCGATTCCTTTTTACAGAATGGAATCGTTCCTTCAGTTTCACTGCCGGAATCGTTCCTTTGGAGTCGTTCCTCAACAAATGACACATCTCTAGTTCTCAGCATTTTAATAAAATCATTTCTATTGTATATTAAGGTAATAAAAATAAGTTTTCTAAATCATTTAAATTATTTTATCAAGTCTAAAGACAGATTATAAATATAAAACATTCTGACGGCATCCTTAGACCTAAGGCAACAGATCACATCACACAAATTGCACAAGCTACACAATGGACCTGAGTAAAGCAGCCCCTCATCATATTGCTTATTTGAATACATTGCCTTTATTTTGAAGCAAGCTACAGTAAAGCATTGTTTATATGTTTCTCATTTATACATTGTTTCAGTGCAGTCCCGATACATCCCTATGTACTTTAATGTTGTAATGTTTCATTTATGCGACACATAACTTCAGTTATACATCGTTTCTCTCATGCCATAACCAATTTTATTAGAACATTTCCCACCAGCATTGTTCTTTTTTTCTTTTCTGCCAGCAATATTAAGCAGCTTAAAAGAAGAAGAAAGTAAAGAAGTTATCTCACCTTCTTTCAAGGATTCGTTGGACTGCACTGCCGTACTTAGAACCTTTTTTTTCTCCCAATACTAGTGACAAAACTTTCCAGGAACTTAACTCCATACATAATGCTTTGCCTAAATAAATCTGAATGTCAGATGACCATAAAAGATTATT
This sequence comes from Maratus speciosus, assembly GCA_963932465.1. Lineage (NCBI taxonomy): Eukaryota > Metazoa > Arthropoda > Arachnida > Araneae > Salticidae > Maratus > Maratus speciosus. The sequence goes on along the minus strand of OZ010786.1, from coordinate 103,741,934 downwards.
TTAATTAAAATCTGGTTGTACGTTCGATAATGGAATTTAAAAAGTGTAATTCAAGGTGTACCACAGATATATTGTTTGATAATTTCACTTTTATTTCTCAATTTTAGAAATGATTATTGAATATTTCTTTCAAAGATTTTTTCAATATATACAGCATCTTAAACTACCAAAAATGGTAGCAAAATTAAATTTGTATGATTGCAGCATTATATTTCTACAGTCAAAGATTTTACACATTAGGCGACTACAATTTCAAATGTATGTCTTTTTCAGTTATATGTCGTTTTAGAATGGTCCCTTGAAAGACGTATAATCGATGCTTTACTGTATTTATGGAAATACATTTTCTCTTTCATGAAAAATTCCATAAACAGAATTCAACAGGAAGCATTCTGCATTTAACATTAAAAATAAACAAACTGGATCCAGAAGAAAATTTACTCAGATTAAGTCCACAGCCAGGTAGTTAAAAATTTACATATAGTATCATAACAGGTATAAACATTTGAGTAATAAATTATACTAACCAGGTATAGTTAAACCATGCAGTCCCATGTCACCAAGTTTTTTAAAAAAATTCTAAAGAGGAAAAGGTTGAATAAAATACTTTTAAAATATCAATTAAATTCAAAAGCAATCTTTATGAGTTAATTAATGCTACAAGAAATGCATAGCAAATAATTAAAATTTCACATTAAGAATTTAAATAAATCATTGAGAAAATAAACTTATCAGAAAGGAATTCGTTATAGGAAAACAATAATTGGTACTTTTCGGTTAGCCAGGCGCCAGTGTTATATATACATATATATGTATATATACATGTATGTATATATACTTATATGTACATATATATATATATATATATATATTTGTGTATATATATCGATGTGTATATATACATACATGTATGTACATTTATATGTATATATAACACTGGCGCCCGGCTAACTGAAAAGTACCCAATAATTTATCTCATTAGAGATATGAAAACAAGCATACAAAATTCAGACTTATATTTTAAACTTACTTATGACTTATGTTTTGCCTATATAAGTCTGAAAAAAGGGTGTTTTTTAGCAACTCTTTTCTTTAATACGAATGAAGATTTTAGAGCATTTCAAAATTTTTTAATAAAAAATTATAGCTCGAGTTGTGTGGGTGGATGCTCCAGCATGCATGCTGTGACCTTCCAATAGGGCAGGATCCAATCAATCGCCAGAGTCGTTTGCAATCAATTTTCGTTAAGGATCATGAAAATAGATAATGATAATATTGTCTGAAGCTTCAACCATCTTGAGATCAAAAAGTTGGAAATCAACGAAGAGGAAATGATTTGAAAAAAAGATCTATTTCTGATCTTTCTGATTTTCTTGATCTTTCTGATCTTTACATATTTCTGATCTTTCTAGCACTTTCACGTGCTTCTAAAAGTATTTATTTTTTATAAAAATGGCTAAAAGTGGTCCAAGCTCCAATAAATTATATTGACTTTAATTAAAAAAAATATTAGCAAGATTAGTTAATAGATTTTGCGTCCTCATCCCACCCAGTTTGAAAAGTCATTTTGCATAAAATGCATTTATAGTGTTCCAAAATAGTGTTAAGCCTATGGACGCATTGCATTAAAGCACTAAATAATTACGAAAGGACTTTAAATTTGGCCAAATCGTTGTACACAGATAATCTACAGACTATAAAAAATAGAAAATGTAAAAAAACATAAATTGATTTTTTCAACTGAAAAGAAAGCAAATCCCCCCCTAATAACAATTTATTGGAATATATAAAATTCATTTCGGAAGGTGGTTTATGCTGTCTAGATTCCTTTACTTACAGTTAAATAAAAGAAACAGTTATGAACAAAAGTTAGCCCTTCAAAAAAATTTAACATCCTCCTCCCCTTCTGATTTAGCTGGCTGGTTATAGCGATGGAAAGGTCCAGGTGTTAAAAAAGGTAAGTAACAAGATGAAACTTCCAAGATATTCATGATTAAAGTTTTCTGAAGAAAACTAAAAACAAAACTACTGTGATTGCTTCCTCTAAAAGAGTTGATATGTTAAGTCTGAAGTTTCAAGTAATTCATGTATGACATTTTTTGTCTGATAAATTTTATTTTATAGGACTTATGTACAAAGAGTCCTTATGAAAATCCATACCTAAAATTTATCTTTAATTATTATGGCTTATATTGAATAAAAAAAGTCTTGTACTTTTAAGAAAGTTATCAGGATGCAATTAAACAATTCTACATGAAAATCAGAAATACTTAAAAAATGTCATTTACTGTATTTTACACCTGAACCCTTCGTATATCAAGCAAAATTTCCATTCTTTGTTTTAAGTCAATGTCTTTCGTATTCATTAATTATTTCTTTCTATTAATATAAGTAGGGATGCACTGAATAGTGATTTTGGCCGAATGCCGAATATTTGGCCTACAAGCGAACCAAATACCGAATATTCGGCTAGCCGAATAGTAACTATTTGGTCGAATACTGAATATTTGGCTTGTCGAATACTTTTATATTTCAAAGTTTAAAGGCATTAAAATGTTAAATTTCAAAACAGTTTTACATAATACAGTAGACTCCCTTAAATCTGCACAGATTGGAACCAGAGGTTGTGCGGATTTTAGAATTTTGCAGATTTTTGGTCATTGCTTTGTTTACATTTTTAAAACAGTAACTTGAATATAATAATGCAAACAAAGCTATAATGAATGCTTGCAATATAGTAAAATATCAAAATAATTAAGTAAAGTAAAAAACTAAGATGATAAAAGGTAAGATGATTTTAAAAATTATTAAAAGTAAAGGTCAATTAAATAATAATGTATAATTAAATATGTATAATAAAGATGAGATACATTTCCTTGGGTTATTTAATGAAATTTTCCTCATAAAGGTAACCTATTAATTCACATAAAAATCATAAAGTAAGGAAATTTTATTTAATCTTTAGCCAGTATTAATAACTACAAAAGCTTGATTAATACATAAATATATTGGGAAAAAAGATTGTGATTACCAGTGATATCAGCAATACCTCAATTTTTTTCACAAATAAATTTATATTTCCTTCATGAAAAACCACAAGTTCAATCATATTATCGAGAATTACATATTAAAATACATATGGAGTGGTATAAAGCTAAAAAATTCTATAATTTTGCCTCTACATCTGAACTGAAAATTTCATTGTTACAGCTCTGATAATGTGCGGAATTTAGATGATTGTGGATTTTAGGGTTGCAGATTTGAGGGAGTCTACTGTATTTAAAACAAACTTTCATTTTGATAATCAAGAGCTTTTTTCAAGTAAACTTTAGGCTAAAAAAAATCTGCTTTGAGTTATTTAAGAAGAGGATAGTTATAAAACTTTTTAATTAATAAAATTTTTAATTTCATGGCTTCTTCTCTGAATTGAAACAAATGAATAAAATTTTCTTAAATTCTAAAACAAACATTTTAAAATCAAAGAAAAATTGTGAAAAATTCGAAGAAAAATTGTACAGGATCATATATTATTTGTATGTCAGGAAGAGACTAAAGTAAAAGTAAATAAATAATACAATCAATTCAAATTTTATATGGTGGCAACTCAGCAAGAATAACTGTTCTACTCCTTTTTATTAAGCAATGAAGTTTTTAAATACATCCTAGTTCGGTGTCTGAAGTGGGCGATCATTTTCAGAGATTGTAAATGTTCTTAAAATCTTAGTAAGAAACAGATTATTTACTGGACAAAGTTCACAAACTTGCATATGTACATAATTAATTCCTATGAAAATCCTCATGATAAGTTAATTTTCTTAAATAATACTTAACAAACAGCAAATAAATAATGTAAAAACATTCTCTTTTATTTAAATATATGATTATGTTTCTGATTATTCTGAATACCTTTACAAGTTGACTGTTAAACGCATAAGTGGTATAAGGTTTTTAAAAATATGTTTTAAAAGTTTTTTTTTAAGTATTTGGTTAGTCGAGTATTTCTATATTCGGCCAAACCGAATATTCGGCAGGCCGAATAGTTTGCTATTTGTCAAGCCGAATATTCAGTATAGCGAATAGTTTGATATTCGGCCAAACCAAATATTCGGCAACACGGCCGAATATTCAGTGCATCCCTAAATATAAGTAAGGATGTAATCAGTAGAAAGAGTCAAAGAGGACAACTGTACTGAGCTCCAAGCTGTAAAAGACCAAACACATCAGGAACTACTTACAAAGATTTCATATATAATATATGCCAGAACAATATATTTGGGACAAGCAAGAGAGGCTCATAAGTGTATGCCTGTACCAGGCCTTACAGCTCCTCTCAATACTCTTGAAAACAAGCATCACATACTTTTTGTTGCATTTATAATTATATCAATTAATATATATTTTATATCAATAAAATTTATATTCAAACATAACAAACAACACATTCACATTCAAACGTAAGTATTATATAAATTCATTTGTGCTTTCAATTCTAAATTATCAAAACACTTGACCATAGAATCATTAAATTCAGAGTTTAGTTCACTCTCACCAGGTTGCTTCACCATGCCTACCTTTTGATTTTAAAAACGCCAATTCTTGTCTCCATCCAAAAAATAGCATCTTTCTTGACCTTCAGTTAAAGATACCCTTATTGCCTTTTGTATTAAAATATTTGTTTGCATAGTAAAAACTGACTCATTGCTTTATCTTGAAGAGAGTACCTGATTTTCAAATATTAAAAGTGAAAAGAATGCCTTTAAAAATCTAACAGATGCCCTTTCCTCACCAACAACACCCTAACTTTTTTCAAAACCAGGTCTGTTAAATCTTATTGTCAACTTGTTGTAATCAAGTGGATAGTAACTGACCAGTTAAACAGAAGAAATTATACTGATTAAAACAATACCACAGATATAGGAAAAAACACCTCTCCCACCCACACCCCATCAATTATAAAGATTCTTCAGTTAAACAAACACCAGTCCCAGTTTACGAAATGTGACAAACTGCTAGAAGATTTTTAGCAGACTCGGGCCATGACGGGACAAGGTTACATTTTCCCTACATACTCGGCCCCGGCCGAGCCATAACTGGATTTACTTATTTTCAGGACATGTCAGACGCAATTTGTTTTGTAAAAATAGTAATAGCGATAATGAATTTCAGAATGGTATAGAATATATTAATTGTTACAAATATTTAATTTTATGGTATATATTATTTATTTACAATTTCAATAATTTGATTAACATATTTTGTTATTGTCTTAAAATGACATATAAGCATAATATATGTTATTTAAATTTGAACTGTTGTATTCGATCTTTGTGTGCCATTCAAAGTAAAATTTAGAGATTTGTTTGATTTCAACTGTTATGCCTATCTAATATCTTCTAAATTTTCGGTTGCAATTTACATTAATATCAATATTTTAATTACATATGCAGCTTGGCTTTTATACATTTTGACATAATTAAATTTTACAGTACATAAAATTTAACGTATATGTTGTGTTTTTGTGTGAGTGTACTACATAGAATATCTGGCGGTGGGGATATGATAAAAATATTTTCAGTCTTGACCAAAACCGATTAATATTGGGGCAAAGTTCCACAGATATTTTGTAAGATTATTTTTGCGCTGTTTAAAACAAAAATTCTGTGTTTAAAAAAGGGTGAAATTTTCTACACTAAAATATTTTTCAAAGTTTGTCCCTGCAGTAATCAGGCCCTTGTCTTGGCTGTGACAGCTTACACCCATGATTCATCCAAAGAAATGAAATGAAAAAAAAAGATTGGTTTATATGCACATCATGTGCTTCAAGATCGAATAGCAATGTGTCAGTAGGTTGCAGTGCTGCCAATTAGTTTTTTTTTTAATTCAGATTGCTTGATTGCTACCACTTTTTAAAAATAGTAACATTTCCTTTATTTAACTCCTTAACAGTCGTTTAATATTTGGAAAAACCATCAAAAAAGTACCTATATTTTTATTACAGAAATTGAATAATTATAAGGTTTCTATATAAAATATGCAATTAGTTTTTTTTTAAGGCGAAAAAAAAAAGATGTTATAGAACAAATTCACATTTGGGGAGAAGCCATCATGCAAGAATTATGTGTTTTAATGTTTGTTTTACACCATACAAATTAATGCGAATAAGACCTTTATTTTTCACATCTTAGATCTTTATTTATCATCATCAAACAAATTTTTACAAATAATATTTGAAATAGTATAATATACATTAAATTTTGATTATTAATAATTTTTTTTAGTGTGATATATTTCGAAACATGCAATACAAAATCCAACATCACAAAAACCAAATCCAAACGCTAATATTCAAAGACTTCACACCGAAATGCCAGTTAATTTTTTCTGGTTTCAGAAGTTTTTCCAGCAATAAATCTCCAGCCCGGAAATATGATGGGCACAAGAAATAATGAACGACACCTCAGCCCATGATACTGACGGGAACGAGAATTAAGGGGTTAATGACAAATTTAATACAGCGACAATTACTATTTCAGAACAAGTGGTAGCAATCAGTCAATCTGAATGAAAGGAACCCAACCAACAGGCAACACTAGTACATTAGCCATCGCGGATTTCAGGAGTCCGAGTTGGACATTTTTTCCACCGATTCCACAGGCCTGGTTCACCAAATGCTAATTTACTACAACAAATAAAGAAAATAGTCATTTCATTCACAATATTTGAGTTACTTTATAGTTAATTAAAAATAAGTTCAATCATAAAAAAATTTAAAAAAATAATAATAAGTAAGAAGCAAATAATAAAAAGGAATAACTTACTCTAAACTCTGGAAAATCATTGTTTTTGTCAATGTCTTGGGCATATGGAGCAAGTTCTTTCTGGGCAAACTGAAACACTGTCTCTCTTAACTAAAAACATTTATTACAAATCATTAGACACAAAAGTTTAAATGATGACAAACAGAATTCATAAATGGTCATATAGTGGACGTGACAAATTTTCATCTTTTCTAAAAATCATGGCCCACAATAAACACAAAGTGCTACAATGTTATGGATGGGCCAACGTGCTTTGGTTTAGCTCTATAGTTATATATGAGGGGCTCACAACCATAGTAGAACAAGTCTATTTTGAAATGCACTTGATCTACCATGCTTGCGAGCCCCTCATATAATCTTATGAAGGTTTCAAACTTAGCTTGGCATACATTTAACTTTAACAGCAATTAAAGGCAATGCAAAACAATTTTATTATAGGTAATACATTTTACAAAACTCAGTGATTATTTTTTGCCCATGTCCATGCATATACGTATGCTGTCAATTTGAAAAATGAAATACCAGTTGCTTTGGATGGATCAAAATATATTCATGTTAATAAAAATTAAACTATTACAACTGTCCAACTCCAATGATGATTCTTGAAAAGAATCATTAAACTAAATCTACTTTCAAAAAGGACACTTGATATAGGTAACACTGATGCAAAGCAACTTTGGCTAACCAAATTTGGATGCTTTTATAACTCATTTGGTATCTGAGTTAATTGTAAGTGCTGTCAGTTTAAATTTCTATAAGGTTAAACTGACATCCGATGCAGCTAATCAGAATTTTATAATACATATATATACTAGCAAACCCTGTGGCTTTGCTCGCGTAACAGTGAAAATATGCCAAGTGAAATTCATATGTCTAACTTTTATTTAAAAAAATTATACTTTTAGGAATAATTCAAAAATTACTATTTAAAACACAGTTTAACTAAACCTCATTATTATACTGCATTAGGCAGAAATGAGACTTAAATTAATAAAAAGAACTAAAACTAAATAAATGATAATTCAGAAAATATTTTGAAGCTTTTATGGTCATTTTAGTATTCATTTGAAGTTTTGAATAAACCGTTCTTAGTGCGCATTTACATCTAAAAAATAACCATCATTTCAAATTCCAAGCTTCTTATCTATCGGTCTACCACCTCCCTGGTGGCAGTGGTACTAGCATAAAATGCCTATGCTGAAACACAAACTGTCACCATTCAATTGCCAACCATTAGTTTTTAAATCGGGTTGGTATTTCCTAATATTTTATAGAAATTATAATTCAGAACGTTTTTAAAGGCTTTTTTAGAACATTTGTTGTTCCTCCTGCCAACCTGATGTGGCTGTCGCACTGGCATAAAATACAGTATAGGATCCGTTATCCAGAATGTTTGGAACCCGAGATATTCTGGATAAGGGTTTTTTCCGTAATTCGGAACACTTTAATAAATGTTAAGAATAGTATAAAATAAACAAACATACAAAATATAGAAACAAAAAACTTATTTACACAAAATAAAAAAACCCTTCTAAATTACAATTCAAATTAGCATATAAGGGAGCAGAATCCTTTGATTTGGTTTTTTAGAACATTTTTATTAAGATTGGTTGCTTATAGTGTGTCTTTTGCAGTAACTGCTTCTGTATACTGCCATGATTTGCTGTTTGTGGGAGTAGCTGGTTTGTTGCATTCCACAAATCAGTTGTTCAATCGAAAAACATTAATAGCTCATTTGAAATCTTTTTTCCACCTCAAAGATGCTTGTCATCATCTTTACTTCCATTAGAAATATTCCTTGGCATTATGTCACAAATCTCACTGCCAGTCATCTGACCACTTACAGGAGTATCATCATCAGCAATTAGATAATCTTCACCTGGTTTTTGATCCAACAATTGAGTTTCTGAACATGAAAGTTCTGTAGCTTTGTCCAGCAAATCTGTAACAATTTCTTTCTCTTTTTAAATTTTAAAGTCTTCAACTTCATGCTCATTCACACCATTAAAAAATATTGCAGGTTTTTACATTTTTGAAAAGAAAAATATTTTTCAGTTATCATTTTGCATTCTGGATTTCAGAGCATTCTGGATATGGGGTTTCCGGATAACGGGTACCATACTGTATAACCTCTGTGGAATCAGAGACTGTCACCATTGATTCGCAACCAATGTAACACCATTGTAACAATGTATTACACCATTGCCTTAACACACAAATTTCTAAGCACACAATAATGTGAAGGAACGGAATAAAATGTGTGCTTTGGTAACAATGTCGAGCTTTGGTTTTCAACTGCAAACAGCTGATAAATTGAAAAATACTAATATTTTGAGAAAAGAAATATTTTTATTGCCTTTAAATGATTAATTACTTTATGAAATAAATCACAAGATGAATCCTTTAGATAAGTCATTATTATTTTAAGACACAAAGTTCTCCGAATATAAATCGTAACGGAAAAGCTTAAAATGTCTGCTTAAGAAACAATTTTGAATTTCTGATTATAACTATGGATTAGGGTACATAGAAATTTGTGTAAAATATGGAAAGATGGCCGCCAAGCCCATGATGCATAATTTTAAAACATTTGAATTTTCAGAAACACGTTATGATGTATTTAGTACAGGAGAAAAGGATTTCTATCAGCATATACGAAGTCACTCGACTTAAAAATGGTAAATTTTTCTGTGGAAAATGTTAAAAAATTACCATAATATAAGCTTGGAAATTTGATATCACACCATTTTTTAGCTACAACTTTCATCTTTTTCTTTTTTTTTTTTAGCTTGGCTTTTTTTTTACTTTTGAAAAGTTGTTTTTTAGTAGATAAGTAACTACCATTCCAAATTTCATGTTTCTAGGCCCTTCAATAACACAAAAATTGCATTTTTAGAACGTTTTTTGCTCCTGCACCCCCTTTGAGTTAGTGGCACGGACATAAGATATAACCTATGTTCTAAGTGGGACTAACACAATCATTTTGACACCAATACTTTTGAAATCGGTTCAGTAGCTTCAGAGATTACCTCGAACAAACACACAATTTTTACTTCTTTATAATATTAGTATATATATATATATATATACAGGGGTGGGGATTTTCTAGAAAATCTTACCAGCCAAGGATTTATTTCACCAGCCAGTAAAATACAACATACAGTTGAAAATTTTTATGACAAAATTACGCAACTCAAAAATAGTTGGTTACTATTACTATAATGCATATTTTCCCCCCTATAAAATAAGAAATATAAACAAGAGATGAAAGTTTAATACAAAGTAGAACTCTGTACCAAGTTTACATCACAGTAATTAGGAAAGTTAAAAAATATACTACTAAATATACCTCTATAGTTTGCAGTTAACAAAGACAACCTAAAATGTTACTCGCTATGTCAGAAAATTCACTCGCCAGTGGCGAGTAAAATGATACATTTCTCCACCCCTGTATATATATATATATACACACTTCAAAATAAATTGGGAGCTGAACTTTGTAACGAATTCGCTTTTAATCACTTAAAGAACATAAAAATCAGAAATCCCAGCTTGTAAAAATGACATAGGAATGTTGCACTTGAACTAAGGGGCTACTTCAGTCATGCAAAAAGGCCCGCTCGCTAAAGCTAATCCTATGAGAGAAATTTATAACGATATCTCAGTTGCATTTCAATATGATTAACATTAGAGAACGGATCTTTTCGCTTGACTGAAGCAAGCTTTTAACTCTAGAATACTGTTTCCCATATGGTTCACGGTTTAAATACCAAAGCAAAAAGTAAATAAAGCAAAGTGTCAAATCTGTATTTCCAGTTGTCATGGTGACAAAGTGCCCAGGATTTGTTGAACCCTGCATATGTAGATACAAAGAAATATGCCTATACAATAGACTCCCTCAAATCCACACATCATCCCAGATATAAATGATGAAAATTTCAATTCTGATGTAGGGGAAAAATTATACAATTTTTTAGTTTTATATAATTTCGTATGTATTTTAATATGTAATTCTCGATAATATGACTAAACTCGTGGTTTTTCATGAAGGAATTATAGATTTATTTCTGAAAAATTCAAGATATTGCTGTATAGGTGAAAATTAGCAGTCGCCACTCGCCACATGGCGATTAAAGTTGTAAAAGTGGCGATTAAAAAATCGTCATCGATCGCCAAGTGGCGATTAAAAAATTTTCATTGATTGCGAAGTAAAATACAACTTTTTTTAGGGAAATATGCATCTCTACTTTGATTTCATCTAAGTAGTGAACTGGTGAATTCTTTTTACTACCGGATGCAAACAGATTTCAAAGACTTTGCTGTATTTTCAATATTTGGACTTCTCACCGTGTGCTCTTCATTTAAATTATTTTTTAAAGAAATACAGTTTTATTCTGCAAAATATATCCATCAGCTTGGATTCCACATGCATTTCAAATAGTTTCTTCCTTTTTTTTCCCACTGGACGCAAATGGATTTTAAGGAGATCACAGTATCTTCAATATTTAGACTCCTGCCACGTGATCATCAGTTAGATTATTTTTCTTCAAGAAATACTGTTTAATCCAACAAAATACATTCACCAGCATAGACTTCACCTGTAGGTAATGTGTGTAGTGTGTTAATAAGATATTTACTTAAGTAAAATCCAGTATAACATTGTTTATTATTATTATATACACCTAGCTATTTGAATTTTGATTTAGTTATTTTTATATAAAGAAAATAATAGTAATTTGAGTAATAATTCTGTGTATGAACATGTACAATTGATCCATGAATAAACTCTAAAAAAATTAATGTAATAATAGGCTTTCTGATTGAATTTTGACTTCTTACTGATTGTTATCATGAATAATTGGCTGGTATAAACCTCTAATGTATGGAAAAATATGTTTATATATAAGTATAGTTCATCTAGATATTAAAGTTTGAAACATTATAGTCGGACATCTTAAAAAGTGGCCACTAAGTGTAAAAAGTGGCTAATAAAACTGAGTCTACCGGCCACTGGCTACTAACCAAATTTCCCAGTTTTCACCTATATATTGCTGATATCACTGGTCATCACAATCTTTCTACCAAATATATTTATGCATTAATCAAGCTGTTTTGGTTATTAAGCAGGGTTGTATCGGTTTTAACCACGGCGGTTTAAACTGTCCTGGTCAAAATCAATTTTGACCATTTTGACCACTGAAATTCACTATTCAATTTATTTACTACTAATAAAATATGTTTTACTAGCATATGTTAAAACTAAGTTAACATTTGTTAAAAATGTCATAATGTAAGTAACATAACACCAGCAAATACCAAATTAAAAAAGTCATAACATAAATAACACAACACCAAGATACAATACAAATGTTTTAATTTTTTTACAGCTCTTTTATGTTTTTATGCAATTTGTGTTGAATTTAAAAAACGATTACAAGTAACAAGTTTTGCGGTTGTCTCTAAACTTAGACGGTTTCGTAATTTATTTTGGATTATTCCAAATTTAGAAAACAATCTTTCTATTGATGACGAGCTGGCACAACAGTTCATTAGATGTAATGTGAATTCAACAAATTTTATATCAATGCCTTTAACCTTCTTCATTGCTGCCCACCAGACATCAGGCCCAATTGTATCTTTTACACTTTCAGAAAAATAGGATTTTGGATATGGTGAGGATTCTGCTTGAAACGCAATCACAAGAGGCAGAAAGGTAGGATCAATATTATCGTGTAACCACTGCCTTGCTATTTCCTGCTTCTCTTTATCAATACCTTTACCCATATATACAGGATTCAGCATATGAGCCAGAAAATGAACTGGGGTAACACTTTCATTAAATCGAGACTGTATCACTTTAGAATAAGTTTCAAGATCTTTCTCCTTTAGTAATCTTAACCATTCGTCACATGCATCAGATATAGTAGCATCTTCTTTTTGAAGTTTATCTAAAGCAAGAGAAATAGGCTTAAGTTGATTTTGTAAATGTTTTACTTCTTTGTATATGCCTACATTGTTAATGATTTTAACAATGTTATCATCAATATCATCTTCATGCTCATCTGCAATTTTCATGTAGAAATCTCTGTTTTTAATAAAAGTTGTCAAACATTCAATCTGACTGTTCCACCGTGTTTCCCCTGGAAGTTGGGGTTTAACAGATGCTTCATATTCAGATAGGTAACCTGAAGGTCGGTGGTTGTTTCTGAAATATTTCTGCACTTCAATAACATGCTTCATTATCGAACTAACTTTGTTTGTAATATCTTGTCCCACAAGATTCAAGTAATGTGCAGCACATCCATAAGAAATAAACAGTTCGTCTCTATATGCATTTTGAAAATCTTCTCTCATGCGTTTCATCTTGTTTTCATTGTCACTTACAAAACTTCTTACTTTACAAGCAAACTTGTTTTCTACCTCTTCTTTAGCATCAGTTGCTAGTTTTAAAACAATACTCGGCAGTTTTTTTAGATGCCCCTGTATCAACAGCTGAAAAAAAAAAAGATTTTTTCCCTGTTGATACGCAATTAACAATGACAGGACAATTATGGATGTTACTCCACTCATCTTGCATTAAAGTTACAGTTTTTCCATGAAGCTCATTTTGCATTGCGTCTATAGCTTCAGAGTGAACATTATCTAAAAGGTCACCAGCAAGTTTAACACGATTAGGTGGTTCATAACCAGGTCATAATTTGGAAATCATACTTTTAAACCATTCATTTCCAGCTGTGTGAAAAGGTATATTGCATGAGTAAAAATACTTTGCTATTTGCACATCAAGGTCTTTTTTTTTGTATTGCTGTTGTTGTTGTCACAAATCTTTCTATACTGGGTTGTTTTGTTTTACTTGGAACACTTGGAATCTGAAGGTGATCAGTAGTACTCATGCCAGTTTGTTCAGAATTAGATAAACAAATGCGCTTTGATTGTGAGAGGGGTCTATCGGCGTCATCTAGCAACTGCCCTTCAGCAGTTAACTTGTTATTTTCACATTTTTCTAGATGTTTTTTCAACCTTAATACTTTTGCACTTACAAGTTGACCACATCCTCTACATTTCTGACTTGTAGAATTTTCAGTTACTTCTTCATAAAAGCTCCAAACTGGATCTTTGTGCCTTCCTTTACTATTACTCATAACTTCACTGTATATTCCCACAATAAACAAATACTATAATACCAGAAATAAAATTCGCTTATACCAAGAACAGTTACAAAGAACAAAGGCTTATACCAAGAACAATTACAAAGAACAAAGAACTTTGTGGTTATGCAGTTGCAGTTAAAAAACATAAAAATTTAGTATAGTTAAAGAAAAATATGGTGATTGTAGTTAAAATTATTATAATTATAAACTAATAACAATTTTAATTGCAAACCACTATTATTATTGTTTGTTTTAATTTTAAGATTTATGTTTTTAACTACATGTTTTATGTTTTCAACTGCAACTTATGCTTTGTGTTTTTAACTGCCACTTATGCTTTGTGTTTTTAACTGCCACTTATGCTTTGTGTTTTTAACTGCAACTCATGTTTTATGTTTTTATACAATTGGTTTATATTTTTGCAATTGCATTGTCCATTTTCAGATTTAACTTTCTTATTGTATTGCATAAGCTTATTTTACTAATGAGCCTAATTAACTTGCCAGTGTATTTTTTTAACTGCACTGTTACTTTTATTACTTATTAAGTTACTTTTAATTGCAAAGAAAAATTAATTATTAAAATCAAGAGCATTTTTAACAGTTTTGACCATTTCTGGCCACTTTTGACCAATTTTGGACAGTTAAAACCACTTTTACCCAGTGTCCTGGTCAAAATCAGTTTTGACCGGTTAAAATTACAACCCTGTTATTGAGACTGGCTAACCCTAAAATAAAACTTCCTTACTTTATGATTTTGATGTAAAAGAGTAGACGACTTTTATGAGGAAAGTTTTATTGAATAATTCACGAAAATTGTATCTCATCTTTATAATGCAAATTTAATTATACATTATTACTTATTTACATGACCTTTGCTTTTAATAATTTAATCATTTTTAAAATTCTCACTTTTTATCATTTTAGTTTATTACTTACTTAATAATTTTAATATTTTTCTATATTTGCAAGCATTCGCTATAATTTTGATTGTATTATTACATTCAAATAACAGTTTAAAAAAGTAAACTAAACCGTGACCAGAAATCCGCACAACCTCTGGTCCCAAGC
This sequence comes from Maratus speciosus, assembly GCA_963932465.1. NCBI lineage: Eukaryota > Metazoa > Arthropoda > Arachnida > Araneae > Salticidae > Maratus > Maratus speciosus. The sequence goes on along the minus strand of OZ010786.1, from coordinate 103,726,895 downwards.
TATGCAGATTTGAGGGAGTCAACTGTACTTATCTAACATATTTTTAAAGACATGTGAGTATGAAAATATCAACATACAAAATTATTTTAAAAATTTCACAGAATGTTGAGTGCTCATATTGCATACATGTACTAGGGTAGATGTGACAGTAATGGACACCCCTTGATGTTTGTGGTTCATAAAAAAATAACTAATAAATATTTAGCTTTAATTATTTTTTTTTATAATTCCCCCTTGCATGTTTTCTAAAACTGGATTATTGTTGACACTTTTAATCAAACCAATCAGGAAGCAGAAAATAATGATTCAAAGTTTTTCTGTGAAAATCTTAATGAAGAGGCTAAGAGCTGGCTTCGTTTAATTAATTTATTATTTATTTTCTTGCAAAATTTGAATGTTTTTGTTTGAGTAGCAATAGAAAACTTTGAATTTTATATACTAATAGCAAATATTTTGAATTTACAAAATTTCATTTATTTTTAAGGTTTTAAGAGGGGGTGTCCATTACTGGGATGATTAATTAGTCATTTTCCAGTAATGGACACCCCATGTAAACATTGCTAAAAATGCAATTTCAGTAATGTTTATAGTGCATAAAATATTATGGCTTAACTGCAAACCTAAATAATCAAATAAAATGTAATAACACCAAAACTTTTATAAATAGCTGCTTTTAAGTTACTTTATGTGATTAATAAAATTTCAATATTTTATTCTTTTTTTTTTTGTTTTTATGTAATATACCTTGCATATTTTATAATGTGGCAATCATATCAGCCAGAAAGCAGAAAATATTGTTGAAGAGCACAGTCAAAGAGGGGCTCATAGGGCTTAATCCCTCTCTGTTTAAATAAAAACAATTAAGTTACAGAAGCTACCTATTAAAAATCTATTTTCTGCCTTCAATGTTTCCTTATTCACCTCTGACCTGACACATACACACACAAAAAGAAAAGTTATACTATTCAAAGCTATAGGTAATATTCATGAAACTAGTAAATCTGCAGATCAGTGGCCTCAAACATCAGTTCTACAGTTTTCAGGGTCGGGTTTTTGACACGACAGTGGTAAAAACCGCGTTTTTACGGTTTATTCTGTCAAAAACCTATCATTTGCGATTTTCCTCGAATTTATAGTGTAAATGTAGCATACAATACATTTGTAGATTAATTTTTCCTTGTTGTTCTTGTTATTACTATTCACAATTCCTTTATTAAATTTATTTAAAAGAAGAGCATTTCCTAAATGGGAAAAATTTAAAAATACAAGAGTAAAAGGAAAGAACAATATTTGTCATAATCTCCACTAATATAGATTCTACTAACTGCAATGAACATTAAATATTATATGATAATAAAAGGTTATTATAATTATTAAATAACATTCTACATAAATTTTTAATAAAATACATTAAAATGATTTTAGAGATGCAAAAATGCTGTTATATGGTATGACAATAGATGTCAAGCATGGACTGTGGCCATTGAATAAATTTGAATATTCTTAGATATAATATTTGCAAATGCATATCTTATGTATTTCATAAATGCAATTATTGTGATTTTCATTTTTACTTCAATAAGCAGAATCTTAAAATTTTAAATTAATAGTTTTTTATACAAACATGTAGGACCCGATTTCAGGTGAAAGCTCTTAGACTTAAAATTTAACACATAACAAAACAATATTTAAGAAAAATCATAATATAATGTCCTGTTCCTGTATACATTTTACTTAAAATTATTTAGGCATTATTTAAAGTGAATTGAAAGAAATAACACATTGCATGTTTTTATTACATACATATGAGTGTATGAGTAAAAATATTTTACCGTTAAAATTATTCTTAAAGTATTATTAAATTTAGAGAGATTCTTAAATGTTTTATTTATTTTTTAATGCAGTTAACTTTTTAATTAATGGATCTACATTTTTGCTTTAAAGTAACATTTAATTATTTTAAGGAAATAATTAAATTACTTAACAAAATAACAAATAATACATTACTTAACAAAAATATATAGTTAAAAATTGAGTTTTCACATGGTTTAAAGTTTAATATGGATTTGCAATTTTAATCTCTACAAGATTTAACTTTGAAGAACAAGTTTTATTCCTTTCTCCCAAAAGATGTATGTTTACTATTAAATCTCAACTATTAAAATATATTTTATTTCATTTATTTATATAAATCAAGTTTTGCTATATAGAAATAAAAATAATCAGTGAACAATTTTGATTTAACACTTAAAGAAATCTTACTTCTGAGAAAGCTATTTAGTTTTAAAGAGTGTAATAAATTCTGACGAAATTATACACATTTTTTAATCTTACACTTAAGGGTTATAGAATTTCTTTAAAAAATCTCATTTTTACAAAATATGCTAAATAGCTTAAGATTATTATAGAGATCTGCTAACAGAGATGTATATGTATTATTCTAATGCAATTCTTTTTTGTTTTTCTCGGATAGATACAACTTCACTTACTTCACCACATACCTCAGAGTCTTTTCGATATTGAATATTTCATGCAAAACAAATTAATACTAAAGACAGAATGAAAAAAAATAATGTAAAAACAAACTACTACTAAAAAATGGGTTTTTGACATGACGGTAAAAACCATGGTAAAAACCATCATGTGTCGAAAACTTGCCAACCAGTTTTATTTTGAAATGATTTTATTTAGCATTTAAAATATTCAACTCACAATATCATTTCTTTCATATTTGTAATATTAATTATTATAAATGATATATCAAGTAGTCTCTGGAAGATTAATTGTTAAAAATAGTGAGACAAAACTAAACACTAATATTCCAAAACTTTTTTTTTAATTACCTTTTAAATCCCCACTGTTTCAATAATTTGATAGCTTTAATTGCCTGATAGTATTTAGTATTTTAAACTATCCATCTAAAATAATTAAAACATCGATCTTCTGATAATTACAATATAATTGATGCAAACAGTAAAGGATTATCACAAATATTTTATTAATTGCTGGTATCCTAATTGTTAAATTTATTTGAAAATAACTATTTTGTTTCATTAGTATGTATTCATTAAATGCTGGTTCTAAATACAGTCATAAAAACAAATATTTATATTACTTTTTATGGGGTGTCCATTACTGCAACAGAGGGTGTCCACTAATGGGCCAGAGGGTGTCCATTACTGGACTTTGGGGTGTTTTGATATATTTCTGTTATTTAAAATTAAATTTCTATTCATATTGGGAAATGAGACTATAAGAATGGTTAAATATTGTTGATAGATTAAATATGATATTGAAAAAACTGGAATATAACTATTAATAAAAAAATAATTTTAAAAGAAATTCCTTAAGGGTGTCCATTACTGGCACATCTACCCTATATTTAAAACATAACAAAGAAGCAATGACTTGACGAAAAGTACTATTAGAAGTAATTGCACATTGCACATTTCACTCATATCTGAGAAAGAGTTTCCATCAGAAAATTTCCCTTCTAGTTTTAAGAATTAACTATACCAGAAGAGAAGGATTTGATTTCAAAATAACAATCAAAGATGAAGACACAAAGTTCAGATATCTCTGTGGCTAAACTTCTTAAGAGCTTTAAAAAAGCACAGAATAAACGCATTTTTTTTATAAAATTCAATAATAAGAAAGTTGAAAACTATGCAACTGACGAAGCTATAGAACCACATACAGCTTTAAAATATGCTACAACAAGTGGTAATTTTTGCCACGCTTCGTCAGCAATAATTACGCAATAACTTTTAAATAGAAAAATAAGTTATTTTATCAACAGAAAGTTACTAACAATAATTGAAACAAGAGTCAGTGAATTAGAAATAAGCATACTTAAAAAACATCAAGAAATAAATGACAGTAAGTAAAATTTTTTAGCTTTACCTGTTTTTGCTCACTGTTTAAACCACTAATATTATCATCAACAGGATAATGAGAAGCATAACGCTTTCCTGCATTATTAGAAATAATAGAGGTTATTCGAGTAACACTTTTGAATAACCTTAGACTATTCATATTTGCCAAATAAATCTTTTTCTCAGACAAGACTAAAAACAATAACAAAGCCCACGGCAATCAGCAATGTTTGGTTGGTTGGTTGGTTAAGGCTGCACTCGGACAGCTTAGATTTATATGACGACGAAGGGTGTGTTCAAGATGCACGCGGGCTACACGTGCGAGCTCAGGAGACAGGAACATGGAGTGGTTCCATATTATGGATGGAGTGTGATCAGGAACAGATCATGGATTTGATTAATTATGGTGCTAATACTATGTTCACACTGGATACCTTAATGGTGTTATTACACGAGGACTCAAAGACGCTTGGAATCCCAGGCGTCTAGCGAGAACAGCCGCCTCACGGCCCGTCTTTTCCAAGCATTTCATTGGCTGTTCCGGAAATGGCTTTTCTATTATCAGATTTCCAAGCATATGATTGGCTGTTACTGGCGACTCGCCTCGTTTCGGGCGTCAAAGCAGCGCCCCCTAGATTATTCAAGCCAGAGTACTGGAATCGTGACGTCACCTTAAGAGTCACGATTTTACTCAGCTTCTCCATAGAAAAGTATTGAGAATTGGCATGACTTCTATAAAAATGGATTATTTTCACAATGTTAAAGGTCTCTAATCGGTATGTATTGCTTTAATTTATAATCTGTAGAGTTTTATGATCATTTAGAGATATTATTTTATGGATTTCATGAATTTTTTATTAGTTAAATTTATTATTATTTCTTGCTCTATCATTTTCGTGCTACAGCTTCATGTGCGTGTTTAAGCCTAACGATAAATTGCTATATAGTTTCATGCTTTCATAAATAAACTTGTTGTATGGCTTTTGTCGATGCTATAGACTATTTATTTAATCAATCCATAGATCAAGTACGCTGTTAACAGTTTTTTTTTTCAGCCATAGAATTGTGTTAAATTGTGTATTCGATTAAAAATAGATCTGTATAAAAATAATTCGTGTATTTGCTTAACATGTAGCTTATGTTTACTTTTTAAATTCTTTCTAAGAATAAGAAAGTTTTGTAAGACAATCTTACGAAGTTAAATTTTTTCTTTTCAAAAATATTTTTAATTTCTCATTTTAATAAGCTTTAGTGGTTTTGTTTATTTCCCAATGTTTTTGCATTTTGACTTTCATTAATGTCTTTTTATGTTTTGATTAATTTTAAAGCTTAAGATAGCTAGTGCTCTTTAGATCATTATTTTTACTTTCTCATTTTAATAAGCTTTAGTGGTTTTATTTCCCAATGCTTTTGCATCTTGACTTACATTAATGTCTTTTATGTTTTGATTAATTTTAAAGCTTAAGATAGCTAGTGTTCTTCAGATGATTATTTTAACAGTAAAACATACACATTCTTTATTATAAAGTTATTTTTGAAATAGGTAGGTTTATGCTTGGGGGTTTTTTTATTTTATCAATATGCAACTTCCCTAATTTCTTTTAGTTCCTATAAGATGTATTCAGTCCTTCACAGAAAATTCATATTAAAAATATTTTATTAAACTTTTTAAAACAGTCAATTTTGCATTTTGCTGAAATATTTTAAATATGCTAACATCCAATACCTGTCTTCCCATTTTTTTCAAGTCAAATATATGTTATGAACAAAAAGTTTTACTTCAATGCAATCAAATAAGTACCAAATAAAAACAAGACTTTTTAAATTTTTTTTTTGTTGTTGTTTAAGTTTAAGAAATTATTTGCTAAATAAATCCTAGTTTGAATATATTTATAAATTTTTTAGAATTTATTAAAAATCTTTCATTGTAAATATAGGTTTAAAATTTTAGTTATCCCGCCAACCAATTTCGCCAAATTATATAAATCGCCAAACCACTCGCCAAATTATACACATTGACATAATTTTTATTTTAAATAATGAAAGAACAAATAAATTAGTAAAACATTAATAAAAATACAAATAAAACGTCAAATTAATGGTTTTATTGGCATTTAATCTTACAATTAATTAATGGCAACTATTATTGGCATTTAATCTTACAATTTGGCGACAGTAATTTGGTTGACGGGATAACTAAGAAGTACCAAAATTTATTGACTGAGTTTTAAACATTTATTTTTTATTTTCAGAATCTTAACATTATGGTCTTCACAAGTAAATGAGGATGTCTTCTCTTCGAACTACTTTGTGGCCAAAAATGTGTCGTAGAGTGAATGTTGAGTATATTTTACATCACATTCCTCAGTGACACTTCTCCGGCCTGCTTTTCTCTCGTAGAAATCCTTGTCAGTTGTCCAAGCAGAATGTCTTTGTCTTTTTACATCTCTTCATGATAATGTGTCCAATACTTTAGGTATGTCTTAAAATATTAATACATTTGTTATTTTTAATCTGAACTATTGTAGAAGTATCTCATGAAGTATAAGCTTTTAATTTTACTTGTTAACATGCTTAAAATGACTGTTTAGATCCCAATTTCTGTTTTACACTTGTCTTTTGTTTATTCATATTTATAACATTTTTTCTAAAATTTAAATTAATTGAATTCACATTACTCATTTATTAATTGTTTGTTATAAGATAGATTAAAACTATATACAAAAGTATTTACTTTTTTAATTAGTTCACAGATAAAGCTGAAGATTATATTTGATGTCTGAATCATCTTTTAATCCTGTTTTTATTTTTTATTCATTCGTTTATTTTAAGAGGTCAGAAAAAAAAATCTTAGGAGGATATGCTGGTTTAACATTTGTTTGTCTTAGTCATAATTTAGTTTTTCATTTATTATAAATCAAGTATAATTTAATTACTTGTGATTTGTCATTCATTAATTTACTTTACCAGTTAAACTATGATAAAAAATAGCAAGTACTGTTCCCTACTGTTTAACCCATTAACGACGGAATTATTTTTCTCTTTAAAATAGAAATTTCCTATTTCACACTGCTTTTTTAGAATAATAATTTTATTCTTAGTTTCTTTTATAAAAGTAGGCGAATATTTCTCTTCAGAATTACTGGTAAGGAAACAACAAACGCATTGACAGCTATGCTCTGACCATATGGTAACACTAGGCCTTTATGGGTTAATGTATAAATTTGTCTAATCAAAATGAATTTTAAATAGGAATATACCTAATCATTAATGGTACGTCATTTTCTTAAGTTTGAGAAGAGGTTTTTTATTTTATTATTATTATTTTTTTTTTTTTTACTTTTGTTTTAAGGATGTACAGATTGTTCATGAAATGGATTTAATACTTTAGATATTTTTTAGCTGAAATTCTTCATAATATTTTACTACTTAAAATATTTATTATACTTTCAATCTTAAATTGATATTTAATATGCAGGTTTATCCAGAAAAAAAAAAATGCTTTAACAAATCACTCCCTGTTATTCAAAACTAAAAAAGTTGAAATGAGCGGGAAAAATTTCTAAATTAAGATTTATTTTGAATCATTTTGTGATTAAAAACTTAAAATCTGACATCGCTTCTACTCCTAAAATGTAAATGCTCATATAGATTAAATATGAGAAATTTAAAAGGCAGCAGGAGCAAAATCTATATTAAAATTGCGATTTCTGAAATATTGCTAGGGCTAGAAACTTGAAGTTTAGCATGATGGTTACTTTTTAGATGTAAATGCTCATTGAAAATGGTTTTTAACTATTCAAAATTTGAAATTGAAATGAGCAAAGAATGTTGTAAAAAAATTTATATGGAATTATCAGGAATAGAAATTTGAAATTTTGGCATGGCTGTTTCTTTTAAGATAAATGCTCGCACAGGACATTTTTTAAAAATTCGAAATTTAAAAGGCAACAGGAGCAAAAAATGTTCTAAAATTGCAGTTCTTAGGAATTGCTTGTTTAAATGCTTGGTGTATTTAATGAATTTAAAGTTAATAAAAAAATAGTTCATTTATATTTACAGTTTCACCTGTTGGGTAAGTTTCAAGTATGTTTTAAAAGCAAATTAAGAAGAGGTTATAATATTTCAATATCAATGTGGCTTTCATGACTATAATACTCTTCTTTTATTGTTTTCAATACTATTAATTTCATTGTTGATTTAAGTACCCTAATTTCCTGCCTATAATCTGCGGATTATACGTTAAACTTTTTCTTGTAATGTGGATTACACACCGCCGCGGATCATCTGTGTTTTTTTCTTACACGATACCTTCCTAAATGTCAATAAATGTAATTTTTTAAGCAAATTTATAAATATCTTTCTTTAAATCAACAGATGGCGCCACCCGATTCATATTCATTGGGTGATGAGAATAATCGCTTTTGGATTCTGATTTTGATGGATTTAATTAAATTATTTTATTAAGTGTATCCGATTTTTAACGTTTATATAATAAATTATTTAGTATTGTTTATATTTTTGCCGTACAAGTTAGAGATGTAACATAATGAGTAAGTTTTTATTTTCATTATTATAATTTTTGAATAAATATTAAAAACAGTGCAACTTATTAAATCTGCTTTAATTTTCAAATGAAGTCCTTTGATTAAATTAAAACATCGGTACTTTTCGGTTAATCGGGCGCCAGTGTTATATATACATATATATAAATGTATGTATATATACATATATATATATGTGTGTATATATACAATATGTGTATATCTATATAAATGTATATTTACATATATGTATGTATATAAATATGTATATATAATAGTGGCGTCCGGCTAACCGAAAAGTACCAAAACATCTTTTCACTTCATATGTTTTTTATTTATTTTTTATCGGGAAATGTAATATTAGTGTATTCTGAGATAATGCTTGCTTGATTTCCAATATTTTTCTCGTAGTTCGGTAGATCATTGCAGATGTTAAAAGCATATAGACTCATTAAGACCGAATCATATTAAAATAAAAATACGACAAAAAAAACTAGTTTAAGGAATTTATATTTCATTTAAATAAATTATTAAGTATTGTTTATATTTTTGGCGTACAAGTTTGTGATGTAACATAATGGGTAAGTTTCTATTTTCATTATTATCATTTTTGAATAAACATTAAAATCAGTGCAACTTATTAAATCTGTGTTAATTTTTAAATGAAGACGTTTCATTAAGTTAAAATATCTTTTCATTTCATATGTTTTTATTTATTTTTTATTAGAAAATATAATATTAGTGTATTCTGGTATAATGCTTGCTTGATTTTCAATATTTTTTTCGTTGTTCGGTAAATGGCGCCATCACTGCAGATGTTAAAAGCATATCATATAGACTCATTAACCCCCTGACCGCCGAGCAAAAGGGCAAAATTGTAATGTTGTTTTCTCTGTAATTATTTTTAAATGTTAAAAAAAGTTTATTTTTCTAACACGATATAAATTTTATTTTTTTTTAGTCTTATAAGCCTTGAGAATATTAATCATAGCTTTATTTTTTAAAACTGGGTTATATCTGTAGAATTATATTAATTTAAATAATGCTGCTATTGCAGTGAAACCTACAGTTTAGTGAACGGATATATCAGTTCGCGGCGGTGAGGAGGTTAAGGGCGAATTATATTAAAATAAAAATAAGACGAAAAAAACTAGTTTAAGGAATTTAGATTTCATTTAAAAATATGTAATTAACTTATTTAATTATAATTTTTATACTAAGTTGTAATATAATCCTTTCAAATTTATTCTTACTTGTGTGTACTTAATAGAATTGCAAATATCTTTGTACTGAATTTTCTATTTTTTATTTATTTATTTATCAAGAGATATATTAAATACAAACATTAAAAATGAAAATATTTTACACTAGATTCAATATTTTGTCCTTTGTGGCTCAAACTTAGTCCTGTGGATCTTGTGAATTTTTTTAATGAAAATTTCACCTGCGGATTATACAATGTTTCCCCCCCAAAATATCATGAAATTGACACCTGCGGATTATAGGCAGGAAATTAGGGTATTCTTAATCAGACCTTAACTTTGAGTTTGAACCAATTTTAATCACATTAAATTTTGTTCAAAACTACATAATCATTAATTCATATATTTTAATTTGAATGTGCATAAAAAGCTTTGGGGCCTTTTCTGCTGTTTTCTGTCCTTTCCTGGAAAGACAAAATCTGTTCTGTTATTTATAATTATTTTAATTTATGTTGAAGCATCTAAAATGCCATTTTTTTAGGCATTCTTAGTATTTTTAGGGCACAGATGTCATATATGCCCCATATTGGCACGATTTGTTTCTGGCGGCAATGTCATATACACACCGGGTATTTAACTGGCACCAAAGTGTCGTTATTTTGCTTGATATGGTAACAAGGTTTTCGCCAAATTGGCGACGGAAAAAAATCGTGCCAATGACATCTGTACCATTTTTAGATGTCGTGTTTGTGCTACAGTGTTATATACATTTCACTTTATTCCAAATTAAGTTTGCGCTACAGTAGACTCCCTCAAATCCACACAGTTTGGGACTAGAGGTTGTGCGGATTTTAGAATTTTGCAGTTTTCTGGTCATTGATTTGTTTACATTTTTGAAACATTAATTTGGTTGGTAGTTAAGCAAGGGGAATTATAATGAATGCTTACAATAAAGTGAAACATTAAAATAAGTAAAGTATTAACATAATTTATTAGTTTAAAAGTAAGTAATTATTAAAATAATTATGGAAAATAAAAATTTAGAAAAATATTAAATTATTACTGATGCAATCGATTCAATAAGTCCTATGCTGCCATCTACTGGCAAAGTGATCGTAAGATCGATACGTCATCATATAGATACGCTAATTTATATAAAAATCAAAAGTAATGTAAATTTATTTTGTAATAAATCAGCTGTAACAGCCAAAAAAGAATTCAAAAAATTTAGTAAAAAAAAAAACACTGCGGTAGTCGCTGATTTCATCGTCATATTGAATTTTGTTCTTGCAATTTAACTGTAAATTTCATTGTTTACATCTGAAAAAATAAGCGAATTTTAGGGTCGCAGTTTTAAGGGAGTCTACTGTATATATTTCTACTATTAAAAGAAAATAAAGCTTTTGCATTGAGGAAAAGACTTATATAACTAGAGAAAATCTCCTAATTTTTTTCTTTAGAACTTGGAAAATTCGGCATTTTTTATATTATAGTGTTTTGTTCTTAATATTATATAACTAATACTGCTTTTTAGGGTTAACTGTTTGTCACGGAGAAAATTGATACACAGAATTCTTACACTGTTATTTCTAAACAAACTTTATGATCTATTTCTATAACTTTTGTAATAGAAATTTAGCACAAACTTTATTGTTTAGTTTGAAAATAGTCGGGTTTTTTTTTTTTTTTTTTTTTTGTAACATTTCTTCTGAGGCGAACATTCAATCGTACTGATAATATTAAATGTTTTATATTACTTTGTTATACTAAATTAAATTCTAAGGCTGACTCTGTGTAAGCCAGAAGAAATCTGTCTAACACGAACAATTTTCAAAGTCCTAGCGAACCCATAGCAAATAACATTAATTCATGCTCTGTAAGCTGGAATCTGCCTAACGTGGAAACAGAAAGGATATTAATTTAAGGTTCCACCAAACCCAAAATTTTGCATAAGGCGGAAAAAGTGATATTTAAAAAATGAAGTGCATTTGATTTATGAAACTTTAAAACTGATATATATAGATCAAATAGTCTTGAATATTTTAATTAAATTTCGTAATACATTAATAAAGTTAACTCAGAAGAATCATATTTAAATTTATGATAAAATATGGTAATTTTTTTACCGTATGTATTCAGTAAGACAATGTGACTTAAAGTATGGTACTGAAGAATGCTTGTTAAACCAAAAGAAAAAGCAAGCATCTATAAAATATTATTTTCCGACTTTACTTTGTTAAAGATGAGTATGTGATTGTATTTGTTAAAGTGAATATTTTTCATTAAATTCCAGAATTGAAGCAATATCCAGTTGATACTATTTATTTCAGTGTTCAAATAATGTTTTTCAAGAATATTAAAGAAAATAAATTTAATAAAAAGTTTAATTTCATCAAAAATTTAATTTTAAAGAAGAATACTAAAGGTTATGAACATAAAAATATATAAAACTAGTGCATTTTAAAAATTTTATTTATTTTTTTATTTTGGGAGAGTTGCATAAGGCGGAATATTGTCTACGGCAGAAAATTTCCTCGGTCTTGATTGACAGCACTATGTGAAGGGGGGGGGGGTGCAAAATTTATACTATCAACTCCAGAGTTTCCCCCAGACAGTTTCAGGATGGTGATGCACCCTGCCTGCTCTTAGGTTTACAAAATAGCACCCCTCTTGCCCCTCATTTAAAAAATTAGCTCCCTTGTTGCCCCCACTTGAAAAAAGTGCCTTTACTCCTTTGTTTATTAAAAGATTTACTTGCATAGTAAAAATTGACTCATTGCTGTCTTTAAAATAGTGTTCTGTCTATTAAATATTAAAAAGTAGTTTTAAAAATCAAAAGAATACTTTAAAAATTTCAAGAAATGCCCTTAAGAATCCAAAAGTGCCCTTTTCCCACAAGCAGCACCCTGCCCTTTTTTTTAACCTGGGGAAAACTCTGATCAACTCGTTTTTTTATTTATTTATTTTGGATATTGATTATTTTCGGAGATTTTTTTTTTCAAGGTTATTCTTTTTTCTATTTTTATTTGTAAAAAAAAACAAACAAAAAACATATGTAATATGCATCTTTGGAATTTTTGCCCAATGTAATTACGTACATTTTTATTTTCAAAGTTATTGCATTGTCCCCTACCCTAACTTTAAAAAGAAATTTCTGACTAAGGCTTGGAGGAAAATGACTTTTTCCATTTTAAGAACAAAAACAAAAGCATTTTAAGTTATGTGCAGTGCCAAAAATCTTAATAAGGAAAATGACTTTTAAACTAATAGCGTTTCCAAACTGAAGCTCTTTTTTGTGTGTATTTTGGCTAATTACAAAAGTATTTTCATGGTCTTTATTTTAAAGTGTTCAGAACTGATTATCGTTTATAAGTATATAGTTTTGTAAAATGATAATAATAAAATGTTAACACCCGTATGGTCCCGTAGCAGATTTGTTTTCTACTTCTGTTCATATATACTGGCGATTTTTGTAATAGACCGAAATTTAGCCGATACCTTTTTGCTGTTGGGAGTCATTCTGGATAAAATGTAAAATTGTAGGCAATTTTAAATTTAAACGCTGTTATATATATAATACTAACATACTTTAATCGAATTTATTACAAATTGAATATTGTTCTCATGGTTTTATAACTCGGAGATTTACACTTTTTCTTTATTTTAAAACAAAAATAAGTTTTTTCCTCTTCATATATTGTATTGATTAACATCAAATCAATGGTCAAGGAAAAAGAATAACAAATACATTTTTTTCTAAATAACATATTATTTAAATTTTCATAAATAAATTAATGACTAATCTGGCCCTTTTTACTCTTTTCTACGAATGACAAATAAAATTACCATAAAATAAGATAATGATTCTCAAACTGTGGGTTGTGACCCCTGGGAACCGTTATGTGGAAATAATGTTAGGGATTTTTCTTTTTTATTTCATCATGAATGCTGCACATTTATGAAGTCACTTTCATTTGTAAGTAGATATAATTGTCATGTATTGTTATTCTGATAAAGAGCAATCGAACAGTGTTTCCTCTTTTTCTATAAACGTATCAAATACCTCCGATAACAGAGTCAAATTTTTAATTTAATTTGATTTTTAGGGACTCATCAGGAAAGATTGTTATTCAGAAAGAATCGATTATAGTTTAAGATATACACCTTTTATAGGAAACTTAAAAACATTGATCGCTTCAGAATATAAATATTAATTTTTGTAAATTTCATTCAGTTTTTTATAAAAATGCCTAGTTGCAAACTATTTCTTTTTTAAGTTAACATGATTTCCGAATCATAATTCTTACCATATTTAATAGCATAATTCTGCGATTAATTAACATTAAGATTAGGCAAAGATTTCTATGCAGATAGATGAATTAATTTTTTTTATTTTGCTAAATAAATCCTTTAAAATTTGCAAATAATGTATAAAATATAAATATGTGGATTGAAGTGACAGCGTGAGGGTGGGAGAAGCTATGGTTGTTAGTACTGCAGAATATTAGGGCTCCGGTACTTTTTTTTTTGGTTAGAAATTAGGCATTGCTAACAAATGAAAATGGTTAGAAAAAATCTGTCTCTGTGGCGAAACATCACAATCTATAGCAAATAAATACAATTTTCTCTTATGTTATTTAGTTTTTCGGAATTTCTAAATTAAAATTAAACCCTTTTAAAATTGTTAGGTACACACGAAATATTTATTCAATAGAATTTATTTCTGTTTCAGCACTTTATCAAGTTTGTGACAACTGTCATAAAGAGAAAGAGGGGTGGGTGTGCCAAATTGAAACTTTGCCCCGGCGCAGTTTTCTCTTCACACGGCCCGGCTGATTGATTCCACATTAGACAGAGTTTGCTGTACTCCTGTTATCTTACTATTCTAATTACACTTTTTTAAGTGTCGCGACTTGCCTAACGTTGGAAACACTTGTTTGTGGCCCACAAGAATAAAAGGTTGAGTATGGCTGGTATAATGCAATCGTTAAATTTCATTATGAATGCATAAAAATGTATATGTAAAGTTGTATAAATGTATTTATTTAACTTACAGTTACTTAAGCTAATTTAATATGAAAAGTAGAAAATTTTTTCACATGAAGAGTACTTATCATAAAAATGTATTTAAAATATAAAAGAATATATAAAATAGTACTTTTTTCCCCAATACGACAGTATGAAAATTGAAAATGTGTGATGCTTAGAAGTCTAAAAAATTGCAGTAGAGTATTCAACCATACAATGATACATCTGCTTTGTTTTACGGCTGGCTTATACAATGGTAATTTATTTTTTAGAGACGACACTTTAATTAATGGCCGAAAGAATTACCATATGATACGTCGTCATTGAGATTGCAGGTTCGGCAAATTCAAATTATTTCATAGTGCATCGAAGAATAAAATCGTCTTCATAACTTAGTTCTAATATATATCAAATTCGTAACTTGAATAAGTAAACACACTCTACAGTTCAAATTAAACTTCTTTCTTAAAAAACGCTTTACTGTCTTAACACTTTGCTGTCTGCACGATTCGTAAATATTTATTCGCTTGGCTCCAGCAGCTCTAATTCGGATCACTTGACTTGTCACCGGAATATATCTTGAATGAAGAACTGCATCCCGTAATCGAATCACACATCATCCGAATGAGTATACCATATTTCGTAATTTTCGACAGATTGTAAACTTTAAAATTCAACCGTCCACGCAACGGTATCATTCCTTCATCAATTGAAATGTTTTGACTTAGATTAAAATTTTCTTTAAACTTTTTGGAAAAGTAATCAATTATGAATTGCACTTTGAAAAGCCGGTCGGCATTATTCGGTTTATTGTTGTTGTCAGAAAAATGTAAAAATGATAATATTTGTCTGAATCGGTTGCGGGACATCGTTTTGCGAAATATCGGTGTGTCTATCAACGGATTCGTTGACCAATAATCATCGATCCTTGCTTTTTTTACAATACCCATAAGGATAGCAAGCCCAAATCATTTTCTCAGTTTGAGTGCCGTAACATCCACAAATTTGGCATTTTTTTTATCCTGTTTCCTTTTATCGCAATTTTGACTGTGGTACTTGTTGGTTTCATTGCAAATATATTCAAATAAATCGTTTCCAATACATAATCCTGTGATATCCTCGATGCTCTGCGTATCCTTGGGAAATATGTTTGGACCCGGAGATCCTTCAAATTCATTATTGGTCCTCGGTAAATCAAACTCTGACCATTGTGCACTGTCTTCTTCGTCTGATTCATCCGAATCAGTTGGCAACCGTAGCATTCGCCGAATTCTTCTTGGAAATATTTCACTATCTTCCGACGATTCTGCTTCACTTTTTTGATTTTCAATGTCTTCCCAATCGGCCAAGTTGTTCGGAACGTCAGACAAGACGTCCGTGCATTCGTCATAAATATTTGTATCGTCTCCTCCGTCTGCCATGATAAAAGGGCACAAGAACTTATACAAATAAAAAACTTGATTGTTACTGAAACAAAGCACCAGCAGAAAGCAAAAGATACTAAAGTGCTGTCGCCGAACACTGAGCGATACTGTGCTCACGACATCACTGTGGTGTCGCCGGCCGTTGGCAGCTAATTTGTGCACGACACCACTGTGGTGTCACCAGCCGTTGACCGCTAGTTTGCGCACGTCACCACTGTGGTGTCGCCGGACGGCATAGAGTTAAAATATTAATATATGTATTTGGCACTAATGCACCATGATTGGCATTTACTTATTTTTTTTTATTATTTTTTTTTTTGAGGGGGGGAGGGGGAGCGGGGCATTTTGGTGAGAAATCCCCATTTTCGCGTATCTGTTAGGGCAAGCATGTAAAAATAGCATGTTAGTTTTACTTATTATGAAATTGCTTATTTTTATATAAAAACTCAAATTTTTATATAATAGTTAATACAACCTGTTTTACTTGGTTGCCTACATAGGAAAATCTCACAAAAATTGCTGGGTTGTCCAGGCATAAAATCGCCATTTTAGTACCAAAAAGATACTGTGCTGCATCTGAGAACCATATTTTTGTTATTTCTAATTAGATTTGTTTCCATAGCTATAGTAGGAAGATATCGTGAAGTATAAAATTTTATTTTTATACATTATTATGCTTAAATGATCATGTTTGAGCCCCAATTTCTATATTTTGCCCTCACCTTTAATATAATATGAATTTATTACATAAAAAATTGAGAACTTAGAAAAAATTTAGAAGACAAAAAAAAAAAAAAAAAAGACAGACAATATAAATACACATTACTTTTATTATAATCACACAATATTATATACATTTGTACATATGTTTTGTAATTCCTGATATCCAGAATGTAAAGCAATATTACAATATACACAATTATTAAGAATATAATAAAGTGTTGCAACAACATGTACATTTATGTGTTACATAAATTTTTAAAACATTATTTCATATGATTTACATCATGATGAGATGTTTTTGCAATACAAAAGAAAGTCTTTTGAAATTTCACAAATAAAAAAAAAATATTATTTTAAAGCATTAATATTTAGTATACACAAAAATTTAATAGTGCATCGGTAATATCATTGAACTGTGCATGATAACATAGTGTACATATTTATAGTATTACTTTTTTTATGAAATGATTTAATTTTTAATATAATAAATCAATTTAAACAAAGTCACTGATCATATCAGCTTCTAAAATTTATATTTTTAAAGCCTTAACAATGAAGCTCTCAAAATTTTTCATCGTAATAATGTAAAACTATTGTTTTAATTCACAATTATTTTTATTTTGAATAAAAATAAATATATATTGATACCTCTAATTTCCTTGAACTTTCATATGAGGATTACATTGCTGTATAATCATAATTTCAGTGAGTTACACATAAGAAATAAGATTAAGACACAAGAAATATGTACAGTACATATATTCTTTAGAAAGTGCCAATGACAAAATAATAAACACAACTTTTTGTTTTAAATCAAAAGAGAGATATAAATAATTCAATAAACAGATTTTTAATGACTCTTTATATGTTTGAAAACATTCTAATTATAGTAATAGATATACTTTGTTAAATAAAATATATTATAGTTAACTTTGATAAATGAAGATCAGAAAACTTCATATCATTATATAATATTAACTTAATAATCATTAATTTGAAGTTTTCTTCTTTGAATTTGTTTAATGAGACAGTTTAACTTTTCAACAGTTTTTTTTTATTTTAAAAAATATGGTTCAAATAGGGAACTCATTGTCTTTCAATGTTCAACTAAAAGTACATTTTAAGAAAAAATAAATAAATGAATATTTACTTAAAATTTTTATAGTTTAAGAAAATTTAATTTTTTTTTGAAATGTCTACTACTTTTTTAAATATTAATATTTTTACCCCTTTTTTTATTATTATTATTATTATTTTAGATTTTCAAATGTGTAGTGCACAAGACTGCATATGGATTTTTAGATTAATCTAATATATATAACATAATTTTTTTTACTGATATAGGGTATATGTGCCTGTAAATGACTTATTCCGACACGTTTTGACCAGTTCATTTATTTCTTTTTCTTGTATGAAACTGTCTAAAAAAGTGAATAGCGCTGCATTTGTGTGAAGATTGGATTTTTTAAAAAAAATCTTTACATACCTTATTATCAAATTCATAATGAACGAAAGCTAACAAATTGGCATTATTGGAAACGTCTAAACTCTGATCTACCTGTAATGTGAAATAAGGACTTTATACGTTCAATTCATTGGCTCTCAACATTTTTTCATAATTCGGAGATTCTGTTCTTAACAGTATCATTAGATGATGAAATTAAATATAGATATTTTATTTTAGATAAATAATTGAATAAAATGTTTGTAGTGTGGTACATGAAATTATACACTTCCCATTACTTTTAACACTTAAACTGTCTGAAACTACTTGATATATTACTTGTAGTAATCAGTATTGCAAATATGAAACTGGAGGTTGAATGATTTAAATACTAAATAAAATGATTTCAAAATAAAACTGCATAACTGATGTTTGAAGCCACTGATCTGCAGATTTACTAGTTTCATAATTAAATTACTACTATAAATTTAATATTATAGTATTTTTTTATGTACAGAATAGTTTTGTCAGAAATGAATAATCAAACATTTAAAACAGATTTTTTTTTCAACTTGTGTACTTAATAAATTGTCTTTAAATAAAGACATTTTTTAAGGCATATCTCCCATTTAAATAAATAAGAGAGAGTTTGAACCCAATGAGCCCCTCCTTTCCCTAGGCCCTTTAAGAATATTTTCTGCTTCTAATAGATTTGATTAATTGTCATATTATAAAATATTCAAGGAAAATATATATAAAAAATAATAATAATGGTTTAATTACAACATTAAAAAATTTATTAATCACATGAAATTAATTAAAAGCAGCTATTTATAAAAATTTTGTTCTTATTACATTCTGGTAAGTTCATTTCAAAGATTAAATTTAACTACTTAGCATTTCAGTTAAAATGAGATTTTATGCACTATGAACATTACTGAAATAGCACTTTAAGGCAGACGGACGTCTTTTTGCACACTTTTTTCCTTACGTATTATCCCTACACAATGCTGCTAGCATTGTGTAGGGATAATACATAAGGAGAAAAGCATGCAAAAAGACGTTCGTCTGACATTAGCCTTAGTAATGTCCATAACTGGAAGTTGACTAATTAAGCATTCCAATAATGGACACTGGTCTTAAAATGCTGAAAATAAATAACATTTTGTAAATAGCCATTAGTGTATAAAATTCAAAGATTTATATTACTACAAAAACATGCAAATTTTGCAAGAAAATCAATATATAAATTTATTTAAGTGAAGTCAGTTTTTAACATGTTCATTAAGATTTTCACTGAAAAACAATGGAACACCAAAACATCGTATTTACTGATTGGTTTGATTAAGAAGTCAACAATATCCCAGATTATAAAATGTGCAAGGAGGAGTTATGAAAAAAATATATAAAAGCAAAATTTTTATTGTTTATTTTTTTATAAACAAAAAACTTGGTGAGGTATCCGTTACTGGCACATCTACCCTATATAATGTAAAACAATGAAATCTAACACATCTTCATATAGTTTTATTTAAAAAAAATAATAATAACCTGAAGGCTAATTCCATGTGTAGATTTATCAGATATATAATTAAAAACATATACAAAAAAAATTAAATATCTATCTCAAATACAAAAAAATCCTTAGCATTTTTAAAACATGAAAGTGAAGAAAATATGAACATGGAGAAAAAGCCACTTAAAGATTTTATTTGTGTAGGGAATTGGAGTAGGTGTATTAACAAAATTTCGCGATATTATTGCTGTATGGGTAAAAATGAGGTGTCTAAATATTCACAATTAAACAGGCTTTCATTTAATATTTAAAAACAAAAATTGATTTTTTGATCAATGTTGAGGTAAACTGTCCCCATAATTAGATAAGAAAAAAAAAAAAAAAATCATAACCTTTATACATGAATATTGTAATTATTTTTACAAAGTACTTCAAATTATTTTTAATCCAAATTTACATGCAATTACAGAAAAATATTAAAATGTTCTAGTAGAAATGTTTCTATATAATAATAGAATAGAAACATTTAGAATAAACATTAGAAATGTTCATATAATGTAAATGAAACATTGCTATCAAATTTTAAACATAAAGAATATATACATACATTTAAAAAACTGACAGTTGAACAATAATAAATATACAGTTCACATACAAATAGATAAAAAAAAATCAAGGATACATGCATAAATTATACAGACTTGTTTAAGCTGAAATGGTGCTTTGTATCAGAAGCAGAAAAAATAATTTCGTAAAACTTATTCATTGTAATGATTAACATTACATTAACGTTTGAAGATATTGGATGCTAAAATAAATCTCTTATGAAATGTAATGAAAAACAGAAACATTCAGCTTAAAATGAAACTCAAGCATATTTACATTTAAATAGTGTTCTGTGCTAGAAAATGACAGTCTTTATATTAACACTTCTCACTGCATATATTGTAAATGTAAACTGATTATTTTATAATGAACCATATAAATTTTATATTATGAAGGACAGTACAAAACTTTGCAAGTTATGGTATAAAAGTATCTGCTTTGATTAACAGAATAAAACGACCCCCCCCCCCCCCCACACACACACACACACATTATATGAATTTTAAGGTTGAATGCAATAATATAAAAAAATTAAGTAATTTTACAAGCATAACATCTGAGTTGACAATTTTTTAAATAAAAATCAGGAAATTCAGCCTAAAACTATCCAAATTATTTCCACCAAATTATTAAATCAACTTCATAAACAACCTGTATTTTAAACCATATTTCTTATATAAAAAATAAAATAAAAAACTCTTTAACAATTAAATAAATGCTGAATAAGACTGCAGTAAAAAAAAATATGTATCTATCTATATATATATAATAAATAATGTAAATAAAAATATAAACAAATATGAATAATAATACTATAAATAAATATAAATAATGATATAAATAATACTATAAATAATAATATAAATAAATATAAATAATACTATAAAAATATAAATAATATTATAAATAAATATAAATTATACTATAAAAATATAAATAATAATATAAATAAATAATATAAATTTTATTGCACTAAAATGTTTAAATTAATTCTGCAATGTCTGTAATTTTCGTTTTTGGTTTTTATTAACTTGTTGCAGATCATTTTTTTTCTTCACATAGTTATTTAATAATATATTTGTTGTGCTAAATAAAATTTTCTGCTTAACACTATCTGAATTGTGTTGAGCACATGTGAAAATAGAGTGGAAAACTTCAGTTTTATTTAATTGTTTGGTTACTAAATTAACAAAATATGATCTTTGATTATCAATACGTAAAAATTTTTCCTCCAAACTTGATGATAAAATTTTGTTAATTAAATTATAACAATAATGCACAATTATTACAATTTCCAGTATTGGGTATTTCAAAGCACCCCTATCAGCAGAAGCAATTAACTTGTACAGATCATCATGGCAAACCAAATCTTTATCCAAAGACAATAGACCATGACAATCCGTACATTTTAAATGCTTGCATACTACATATACACAATAACCAGAAATAAATGTAATAAATTGGCATTACTGACTCGTCATCACCTACATCTAAATCTATATAATTAAAATCTGAATTGTCCTCTATGGTTATTTCCTCCATTTCATTCCATGGTAATGGAACATCAATTTTTTCGATTGAAATTTCCCCAAATTTTTTGGAAGATAATGATAAAGGTAAATATTTCTGTAATCGTAATTTTGACTCGCATTCAAAAATCTGACGAAGAGATACATTATACTGACTACCTGCTAAATATCTATATTTGCTGAATCTTTTTTCTAATGGATCAGTCTGAACCTTTCCACAAAGAAAATACTTAAATCCTAGTTCATTTATGCAGTAGTCAGCCATATTACGGAGTGCATTCGTAGTCTGTGTAATTGCTGCATGTGTGTCTTTAGTTAAAATTCCTGAAGTACAGTTACTTTTTTCCCAGATATCCAACCAATCTAAAAATGAATCAAGAAATTTGACATTTTCATCCTCTAAAGATGTTATCGGCTTCATAAGAATTTCTCTTTTGTGGTGCCCCTTATTTGGAGTTTTCACATTGACTATTTCCCACCACTTTGAAATTAAATCTATATAATTAGCTGTGTCATCAAAAAACTGGAGATTGTATTTGGGTCCCAATTCTTTAAGAGAATTGACAACCCTAGCATTAAATACCTTTAGTGCAAGTTTTACATTTTGTCTTTCAAAAGACGAAGGATGAAGTGATTTGAAAGTAAGTGAGTAATTGTAAGTCAAAAGCTTATTGCATTCTTTTTCATACAGTTTTTCTAAAGTGTCAAATGATGCTGTTTTTATGTTTATTTCGGGAATTGCATCAAAATCTGGATAAAACATGCATTTTCCAGCATTCTTCTGGTTAAGCCAATTATTCCTAACACATTTCAAAATATGGACCGAATCTATAACATAAAATAATGGCCTACCCCCACCCTTTGGATGTAAATATACAGGGCTGACCCTTCCATCCTTAGCAAAATAAGACATTGCCTTTCGATTGACAGAAAGATTGTCTGTAGTAACAGCAATAACGAAATAGCCAATGTCTTCGAGTCCCATAATAACTTTTTTAATCATTAAATGTAACTCTTCAGCATCTATTGTCTTTACTGGCAAAATATGAACAACATCTTTATGAGGTGAAAGTAAACTGCTAACCATGAAAACATGGGCACTTGATGCAGCAATGCTTGCATTGTATGCCATGCCCACAACGTTACCCCCCTTATAATCAAAAAAACGTTTAAGATGAATCTCATCTACTATCAATATAACAATATTTTCATGACTTTCGAGGGTATGAAACATACCTTTTGCATACATTAAAAAATTAGGATCAGATTGCTCATAAAGTGGATTTACATTTGATTTAGCACAAATATTTTGAATAGTTTTAGGATGAGGCAATATGATAGTTCCTGAACTTTTTATGAAATTATACCCATGCGTCGATATTGTATGAAAAATAACAGAAAAAATAGCCAACTCAGGGGAGTAGCGGCGCTTTGCTTTATCAGTAGCAATAAGTGTAACCTGCTCTGAAAGAAAATCGATGGCATTTTCATTCTCTGGAAAATAATTTTTCAGGTCATTTAGCGATTCTTGAGTAAGCTTTGATACAGATATACCATAATTTGTCTGCTTTCCAGTACTGATAGCCTCAACATAATCTAAAATTTTAAGTAGTTCCCTAAAATCACTTACATTTACTGGCAAAATGTTGCCTTCATATGCAGTCAATTCTGTGCTACCAAAAAAAATCGATGCCTCTAATTTATCATTTACTGTCACAGAACACTTAATAAATGGAGCATTCTCATGAGTTATCATAAGGAACATTGTGATTGTTCCTTTTTTCACTACAGTCCACAAAGAAGAGATATTTTGAGCATCCAAACACTTCAAAAAATCATCATAATTTGAAAATTGAAATTTTCTATTTTCAGCTTCAACATTAATTACACTTTGTTGCAGAGCTGAAGAAAGTTGTTCGTCTTCCCTCCGTCTTCGTTTTATTTCTGGATCCTCCCGAATTGATATATCTTTAGAGAGATATTTTGGCAAATCAGGAAAAATTGAAGGGACTGCATCCACTTTTAATCGGAATCTCTCAAGGGGAACAGTTATAACTTTCCCCGTCTTTTCATCAAAAATGCTTGTTTCTTTAATAATACTTCCTTCTGGAAAGTGACGCTCACAAACCTGAAATTCAAAATTACATATATAGAAGAAAGGAAATTTATCAAGCTCCCTAAACTTGCAGATTTAATAATGTAGTACTTTTGAAGAACTATAAAATTGAGGAATGAACACAGATGATAAGATTTAAAGGGGGGGGGGGGGGATTAATGAAAAGGGAGTGTACAAGATTGATCATTTGGTGGACAATACTATTAATTTTGGTTAAAAATTACAATTTTATTGAATTTTTATACACACTTCCTTGTAACTCATACATAGAAAAGACTTGCATAACATTGCAATCACAAATCAAATATAAAATTATTATGTTTTAATTTATTAAATCCTAAGTTCACATATCATGAAAACTATGTACAAAGGAGTACATGAATAATTAAACAATTTCTCTTTAACCAAGTTCTAAAAAAAAAAAAAAAAATACTAAATGCAAATACTAAAAGCAGATAATTCATACTGTTATAAATTGGAAGACAGAGGATGCATAAAAAGAAGACACGTTAAAGCAGAGAGACTGGCTTTTAGACAGGCCAAAAAAAGCTGGATGGCTTTTCTGGGTTTTAACCACTTAAAAAAAGCCGGCTTTAATTGATAAAGCTGCTTTTTATTTTTTTAAAGTTAGTTTGCAGCTAATTCATATTAAATTTGGATTAATTTATTTTTAATACACTTATAAATATATTCTACTAAGAAAATTATAAGTTTCTATTGAATTTATCAAATAAATAAGTCTTTATAACTGCTAGAAGGCAACTGTGAAGGCATTACATGCCTGAAAAAAAAAACAATATAAATATCAAAAGGAATATAAATTATACTCCAAAGTGGTGTTTTGAAATTCTATATTACATAGCTCTGAATATACAAGGGTGTATCAATAAGTTTTTGCCCTCACATAGAAATAATTGAGTGAAATTTATGAAATTGCTATACTGTATTAGTCCTTTTCTATATAGTCACCGTGCACAATAACACATTTCTGCAAACGGTACTTCAAAGAGAGGGGGGGGGGGGGATGTATTCCAGGAGGCATGAGAGTAGACCCAAAGGAGGACATTTTTTAAACATTTACTGGCCCCACATGTGACATATTGTTGAAAAGGCCCGTGACCACTTATTCATGCTATACTCCTCCCAAGCCCCTCCCCCAAATTTACACTCGGGGGACACTTTTCTAAATTTGGCGAACATCATTCATGCCCCCTGGAAGGAGAGGGGCAAATTTGGGAGGTGCATAGCATGAATGCAGAGCAATCTAAAAAAATGTTCTCCAAATAAAATTTGTTGAATTAAAATTTTGAAAAGTGTATTGCTATTTAAAAGAATGTACTGATTTTAACAGGTGTTTTTATTATGACTTTATGTATGATTTAGATTTTAAATGTTTATGAGAAATAAAATAAGACTTGTATATTAATAGCTCTTAAAATTAGTTAAGTAATAAAACATGTAATATAGTAACCACCTCTTTAATTTTATAAAGCAGTAAATATGGAAAAAAGGGTGGGATTAAAGGTCAGTGTAAACCAGATAAAGCAGTTGGTATAGCTCGTTTAAAATTTAGCTGACATATTTGCAATTCTGACTACAAATCACTAACAGCTCCATATTTGTGCGCCTTCATTATTGAGAAATTGGGTTATTTATTAAATTCTAAGTTAATTAAATGTCATTAAAACTAATTAGAAGCACTTAAAAATGTATAGTTCAAAATTAAAAGCCAATTTTGGCCAAAAAAAAGCCGGTTAAAACCAATAAAAGCCCCTGGTATGTCTATTTTAAATTTTAGCCAGCTTTTTTGCAACCCTGCTTTAAAGATGGTCATTGTGAACTAACTCATATAGCCATGCTTCTATGAAAATAAGTCTTTTTGATTTCTATTTAACTATTTTATTGATTTTGCTTCAGCAACATAAAATTTTCATAAAATTAAAGTAGCTTGATGGCATATAGCTATCAAAAGTTAAATTTAATTAAATAATTATTATTTGTTTTTGAAAAAAAAAAAAAAAGCTTTTTTAGCAAAAGAAAAATAAATATTTAAAAGTAGCAAGCCTTTTTTTATAAATTCATTAGCCTATTTTAATGCTTTCAACAACATTATTAAGTTCACTGATAAATCTTAATTTACAGAAAGTACATTTCAACCACTGAGCTCCATATACAACAGGAGATCTGTCTTTTTATTTCCCAACGTGATTTCCAGCAGTCAGTGTGGAAGGATACAGTAACGGTAATTTTAGTTTGCATCTATGGCAAAAAATACTGTTTATCAAATTTCCTTACATGATTAGAGAATCATTTAATAATTTCATAAATATAACTTAAGTAGAGAAACCCAAATTAGTAGATACAAATATAGGATAATAGTAAATGAGAGCACTAATATCTAACATTGAAAATGCAAACTAGTTTTTATTTTTGTCTTCCAAGCTTTTGACGCTGAGAACTCCTCTTATATGTGGAGCTCAGTGATTTCAACACAAGTAACTTTACATGTTATGTCTAATTCTAATTGATGAGGTATTAAAATTCAAAGAAAAAAAAAGAAAACTGTTTTGTCATTAATAGTAAAGCAATACAAACACTATTCAAAGAACAAACTCGAATAAACTAAATTACCCTCGAAGATGCTGTAACTATCAAGTTTTCCCGGGGTATTGCAGCAGTCCATTTTTTTAAGTTTTCCGGATGCTTGTTCTTATTTGGGAATGTAAATGTCTTGGCTGTAGGTTCACCAGGATAATTTACTCGACATCCAGGAACTACACAGTGATATGGCATGTTGTATTCTGTTAGAAACAATATACATTATTACATTTATTGATTTACAAGCAAGTAACATTAGCTTAAAATGAAATTGGATACTTTTCCATTAGTGGTGCACTGGATCAATTCTATGAACAAGTTACATTAACTGTTGTGTTGGGAGATAGGGATAGTTGGGAGATAATAAATAAAATTGCCTTATAAAATCCAATGTATAAATTATAAATAACATTGGTTTTGCAGATATGCAACACAGTGATACAAAGGCTTAAACGTGATTCACTGAACTCCACAGGTGCAAGATCTTCACGGCAGAAGTAACTAAATTAAAGAAGCAGTTAATTCAGATTTTTTAAAAAAAGTAAAAGAAATGCGAGCTTCTGGAAATCAAGTTTCATTATATAAAACTTTTTCTTTGGTCATACCAACTTTTTGAAGCTTCAGGATACAGGATACACTTATCATATGATTTTATAACAAAAACTAATAATCAGAATTACTTTGTCTTAAAAAATGTAATCATAGAGTGACCATAATTTATCAATTGCCAAATTGTTCAATCTTTCCAAAACCTATGACCAGTTTATTTATTTTTTTTAAATGTTCCACTAATAAAAAAATAATTTATAGGTGGCATTAAATAATTTGATTACACTTGTGGACATGAAATAAGTAGCTTACTGCATTTAACACTCTAATGCAACACATACAACTAATCTTGTACTAACAGAGAAGTATTGAAACTGTTTGCTTCTTCATACACACTAGCAGGGATGACTGAGCTCAGCTCGGTCAAAATTAACCTTGTGTTCAATTCGTTATTTTATTCTCATTGTATCATTCATTCTTGCTGTTTAGATACAATTGGCATGATCCTGAGACATAGTGACCCAAAATGACCCACTAACAGAATTTTTTTTAACATGCGACCTAACCAATACTCTTCTCGAACCCGAAAACGATAGAATACAAAATTTAGTCAAAACCGTTAAAGTCGTTTTATAGATAGAATTAACTTGACCCACAGTAACCCACTAATCTAAATTTATTGAACATTTGACCTATCCCAATGGCCTTCTCATGCTGATGTAATAAAAATTTTTGAGCTGTTTTTTAGATACAATTAGCTTGACCCACAGTGACCCACTAATCAAATTTTCTCGAACATGTTGCCTTAGCCCAATGGTCTTTTCATGCTCAGAAACGGTGTAATACAAAATTTTGTCAAAATGTTTTGAGCCTTTTTTTAGATACAATTAGCTTTTGATGTGAATTAATATTGAACCTTCATGAGGAAAGTTTTATAAAATTTTGTCAAAATGTTTTGAGCCTTTTTTTTAGATACAATTAGCTTTTGATGTGAATTAATATTGAACCTTCATGAGGAAAGTTTTATTGAATAATTCAAGAAAAATATATCTCATCTTTATTTATGCATAATTTATTATATATTATTTACTTGATCTTTATTTTTAATAATCATTTTTTAAATTATCTTACTTTTAATCCTTTTAGTTTATTACTTAATTATTTTAATATTTTACTATATTGCAAGCATTCATTATAATTTTGATTGCATTATTACATTCAAATTACTGTTTAAAAATGTAAAAAAAAACAAAGACCAGAAATCCGCAAAATTCTAAAATCTGCACAACCTCTGATCCCAAGCTTTGCGGATTTGAGGGAGTCTACTTTATAACTTAATATTAAATAAACTACTAAAAGTTTTAATTTTAAGTGTGACCAGGGTTTGGTGATATGTATCAAAAGATATATATCCAGTATTTATTTTCAAAAATAACATTGTGTGGTATAAATGAAGTTTTCTTCTGTTATTGACTGTCGTTCTACAGATAAAAAACTTTT
This sequence comes from Maratus speciosus, assembly GCA_963932465.1. Taxonomy (NCBI): domain Eukaryota; kingdom Metazoa; phylum Arthropoda; class Arachnida; order Araneae; family Salticidae; genus Maratus; species Maratus speciosus. The sequence goes on along the minus strand of OZ010786.1, from coordinate 103,698,241 downwards.
GCCTTTAAAAGAATTTTTTATTCCTCCCCCGACAACGATAACATCGGGGTGTAGCTACAAATATTTTTTTGGGGGGACATTTATAAAATTTCCCAACTTTAAACAAATTGCTTTACTTTCAAACTGAAATTATATGTTCAATGTGTGTTTAATGATACTTATATGTAAAAAATCTTTTCCAAAGAAAAACACAAACTAAAAACAAAAATTATAATTACTTGTTCATTTAATAAATGTTTAAATACACCTCTTTCATTTAAATAATTAAAATCAAAACTAAATTAATTTCTATTTTCCTATCTTGGAATCTTTGAGAATGAAAATATTATGATACACAGTTGCTAAATGAATAGTTAAGGAAGTAATTTCAAACAATACTGTAAATGTAAGATTTAAACCTAGAAAAATAACATATATTTAGAGAAAACCAGCATTAGCCTAAGGTTTGCAAATTTTTTGTCTTCTATTGTGTACAAGTCATAATTGCACTTCATTTGAAAATACCATCATGTTAGTTTGAGAAAGGAACAAAGTTTTGGAGGAAATAAAGGGAATAGATTAGAGACACTGCTGATGGACAACAGTAGGGAAATTAAGGTCTCGTAGATGTATGATATTTTTGTAGCACAGAGAAACACAATTGACAAATTGAGTCTGGCTGCTTTTGTCTTTCTTTTGATAATTTAACTTGTTTATTGGTACAGAACTCAGAAAAGTAGTTAGTAAAACAATAAAAATTTCATTTTTTTTTTCTTTTACCATTATTAAAAAATAAAAAAGTCCTTCAAGAATCTAGAATTTCCTAAGTTGACATATATTGGTGAGGGGGAGGCTCCCCTCTTCCCATCGCAACACCTCTGATAACATCTTTTCAAATCTATGTTTGAAGCTGGATTTTTAAACTTAAAATCGATAATTATATGGGTCAAAATTTATTTGAAACCACCAATGAAAGAAAACCTCCCAAAATGTACATATTCAATAAAAAATTTTCCCGTAAAAATATTTTGTTTTTCAAGACAAATGTTATCATTTTTAGAAACTTATCACTTACTGAAAGTAAAAATCAGCAGTGACCCAGCTACATTATATTTTTTTTTTTTTCAGAAACACAATTTTTTTATTAACATCATTATGGAGGTGAACTTTGTTACAGTTATGTTTGGGTAAGTGAGACAAAGCATAAAAAACTATTCTATTAGATATATAACTAAGGACCAATTTTATATAAGAATGCATAATGAATTTATTTGGAACGAATAATAATAATAAAAAAAAAAAAAAAAAAAAAAAAAAAAAAAAAAATCCATCATCTCGAATCTAGTGTTCAAAATTAGCAGTCATTTGTCGTCAAATGCAACTAAATTATTGCATTTGATGACTACAAAATTATTCTTGTTTGTGAAATTTGGCACCTATTTTTTTTAAAGATTTATTTAACAAATAGCAATATATATATATATATATTAGTCCACCTTTTAATTTCATGATGCATTATTATTATTTTTTTTTTTCTAAACAGTAAATTCAATAGTAACTAAAAACATTGGATAAAATTTTGTTTTGGATTTTCTATCAAGTTTTAATTTTGTTTTACATAATTTAGTGCACTTTTCTATTAATTTCTAAACATAGTAATAATTAAAAATGATTTATATCAGTTTTATAGTTTCTTCAGTTGTTATAATCATAGAGATTAAGAACTTCAATAATTTTAAATAAAAACAAGTATTTGTGCTTTTCTAAAAAGTAGCTTCCAATATAAGCTTAAAGTAAGGTTAAATGAATTTTAGAAATTACAACTAAAAATTTTAATTTGGAGCCTAAGATATTTACGGTATATAGTTGTCATTTGATGCCTACATTTTATTTCGCAATTTCTATCACTGTTCCTATCTGGAGCTTCTTTTCATCACCCATCTATTACATGTTATTCAGTTCTTCTCTTTTAAAGTTTTAAAATTCTTTGATTTACAGTCATTATAAATTCTTGTTAAGCATTTTTCTCTGAAATATACATTTTCAAAATTAAGAGTTTCATGGAGATGAGGAACATGCGCTAAATATTAACCTACATATTTTTTTTTTTTTTTTTTTTTTTTTTTGAGAATTTTTATTTTTTGTTCTTTAAATCAACATCTTTTGATATAATTACATAAGCATAATATCTTAGTGTTGATTTAGTCACCTTGAATTACAGTTCATGGATGTGAGAATCTCCAATAACCATGGTTGTTTTTTTATAAGAAAATCTAATACCCGAGTATAAAAACAAATTTCTGATTTATAATTTAACAACAGCAAATATACTAGGACTGACTAACTTCAGCATCATGAGAAATAAAATCAGATGTTTGCCATTTATTAACATGAAAATGCAACTTAATGTTCGGTTCATGGAAGTGAGAATTTTTTGTGACATTCCTTTCTATACTCAGAAAAAACAAAAATACAAAGAAAGTAACTATGCTCTTGAGATAGTAATAGCCAGAATAATTATTTAACTATATTTTTTTTTTCAATTAAATAAGTAATCAAACATTTTCCTTAATAACCTGTGTGTGTGACATGACACAGAGGCGAGATCTTGCATACTGTGTACTAAGAAATAAAAAATATAAACTATAAAAAATGTATGCAGACAACACATTTAGTCTTCTTTCACTTTCAATAAAAAACAAATTAATTCAAAAATTTTAATGTCAAATACTGAAAAAAGCTTTGTGACTGGAATAGTATACTTTTTGGAGAACGATTCACATAAGCTTTAAGATGAAATCTTTTAAAAACAAATTATTTTGCATTTAAAATTTTGTTGTATAAAACAATTTTCTTCATGCTAAATCCAATAATTTCATTTTTGTAAGTATAAAAAAATTGTTTTCAGTTTCTTGATCTTCAATTTTATTACTCAAAGGAAAAATACATTTAGAATGTTCCTTAATTAAGTGTTGATGCTAAGTGCAATATATTTTAGTTTCTAATTTATATAAAGTCTGGAAATGTTTTTAAAACATCAATAAGTGTGTAATGCAAAAAAGACCTGATAGTTGTATACCTGAAAACATACCTATTTAAAAAATCTTAGGTGTGACTATGATGCCTTTCGATATGATATTTATTACCTCATACAGAAATTAAATAGGATTTGAAAAGTTAAAACATTTAAGTTATCTGGATTCATGTTTTGTTGTTTGACAAAATGTTAATCCTCTGCTTACCAGACAGGTAAATTCAAAATGATTGATGATTTTCTCATGGAAAATACAGAAAATTAGTATATTTTGGAATCCAATATATTTTACATAGTACCTACTTAGTATATTTATAGTCTGGTAGAGTAGAAGTCAATTAGTATTATAGAGAAACAAGCATGTTTAATTCTTTACAATATTTAACTTATTAAAAATAAAAGAATGAAAAAAAAAAACTTTTATATCAGAACATAGCAACAGAAAATAATAATTCAAGACATACCTGAGGAGCTAATGTCATCGTAATGAAAATCAAAAGATGTCAAGACATGCATATACTTACGAAAATTTGAATATCATCAGTCATTATACATTACTTTAGGAAGTAGAGTCAACAGGCAGCAAGAGAGAAGAAAATTGGCCAGAGCAATGACACTGAGGAATGCGAAATGAAAAACACTCAACATCCACTCAGTGGCACAATGTTGGCCTCAAGAAGTGGTGGAAGAATTGTTACGATTATAGGAATAAGATTCTGAAAATAAATAATAAATACTTAAAACTAACCAGGCAAAGTTTTAAACATGTTTAGAATAAAAGATTATGAACACATGCTAAAGAATTATTAATAGATATTCATCAAGATACTACGCAGGCATTTATAAGAATCTAGTTACAACTAAACAATTATATATTACTTTAAAATCCCAATATAATACCATTTTAAATTCTCTGAAAAAATATTTAAAAGAATTTTATAAACAATAACAAAAACATACTTTATACAAAATCTGCGAATATATTGTGAATTACATGAAACTGCTAAATCCTATCACTATTAGAAATTAAAAGTATTCTTGGAAATAAATATTAATACGTGCGATTGACCTGCAAAATGTTTTTATTGAGACAAATTAAAAGTCAACATAGGCTACATGCTAACAAATCCAAAAATTGTTTAATATAGAAAACACCAATTTTCAATCGAATATGCACAAAACAAATCTGAAAGTGAATTCGATCAATTGACAAAATCGTTTAAAGTATCAAGTGAAGTAACAAAACAATTTTAGTTTAGAGAAAATGAAACTATATAGCAATTTCATGTTAGGCTTAACAACGCTCACCCAGCACTAGCACAAACATGACAGATAAAAAAAAATACAAATTTAAAATAATAATAATTTGATAAAATGTATGAAATTACATGTCTAAATGTTCGCAATACTCTAAAGATTATAAATAAAAGCAATACATACCGATTAGAGATTTGTAACAGAATTAAAATAATTCTTTTTATAGATGTTTGGTACTTCTGTAATGCTTTGCTATGGCCAAGCTCAGCAAAATCGTGACTCTTACGATGACGTCACGAGAAAATTTTATTGCACTACTCCGGCTTGAATAATCTAGGGGGCGCTGGGAAATTAATGGATCTACATTTTTGCTTTAAAGTAACATTTAATTATTTTAAGGAAATAATTAAATTACTTAACAAAATAACAAATAATACATTACTTAACAAAAATATATAGTTAAAAATTGAGTTTTCACATGGTTTAAAGTTTAATATGGATTTGCAATTTTAATCTCTACAAGATTTAACTTTGAAGAACAAGTTTTATTCCTTTCTCCCAAAAGATGTATGTTTACTATTAAATCTCAACTATTAAAATATATTTTATTTCATTTATTTATATAAATCAAGTTTTGCTATATAGAAATAAAAATAATCAGTGAACAATTTTGATTTAACACTTAAAGAAATCTTACTTCTGAGAAAGCTATTTAGTTTTAAAGAGTGTAATAAATTCTGACGAAATTATACACATTTTTTAATCTTACACTTAAGGGTTATAGAATTTCTTTAAAAAATCTCATTTTTACAAAATATGCTAAATAGCTTAAGATTATTATAGAGATCTGCTAACAGAGATGTATATGTATTATTCTAATGCAATTCTTTTTTGTTTTTCTCGGATAGATACAACTTCACTTACTTCACCACATACCTCAGAGTCTTTTCGATATTGAATATTTCATGCAAAACAAATTAATACTAAAGACAGAATGAAAAAAAATAATGTAAAAACAAACTACTACTAAAAAATGGGTTTTTGACATGACGGTAAAAACCATGGTAAAAACCATCATGTGTCGAAAACTTGCCAACCAGTTTTATTTTGAAATGATTTTATTTAGCATTTAAAATATTCAACTCACAATATCATTTCTTTCATATTTGTAATATTAATTATTATAAATGATATATCAAGTAGTCTCTGGAAGATTAATTGTTAAAAATAGTGAGACAAAACTAAACACTAATATTCCAAAACTTTTTTTTTTAATTACCTTTTAAATCCCCACTGTTTCAATAATTTGATAGCTTTAATTGCCTGATAGTATTTAGTATTTTAAACTATCCATCTAAAATAATTAAAACATCGATCTTCTGATAATTACAATATAATTGATGCAAACAGTAAAGGATTATCACAAATATTTTATTAATTGCTGGTATCCTAATTGTTAAATTTATTTGAAAATAACTATTTTGTTTCATTAGTATGTATTCATTAAATGCTGGTTCTAAATACAGTCATAAAAACAAATATTTATATTACTTTTTATGGGGTGTCCATTACTGCAACAGAGGGTGTCCACTAATGGGCCAGAGGGTGTCCATTACTGGACTTTGGGGTGTTTTGATATATTTCTGTTATTTAAAATTAAATTTCTATTCATATTGGGAAATGAGACTATAAGAATGGTTAAATATTGTTGATAGATTAAATATGATATTGAAAAAACTGGAATATAACTATTAATAAAAAAATAATTTTAAAAGAAATTCCTTAAGGGTGTCCATTACTGGCACATCTACCCTATATTTAAAACATAACAAAGAAGCAATGACTTGACGAAAAGTACTATTAGAAGTAATTGCACATTGCACATTTCACTCATATCTGAGAAAGAGTTTCCATCAGAAAATTTCCCTTCTAGTTTTAAGAATTAACTATACCAGAAGAGAAGGATTTGATTTCAAAATAACAATCAAAGATGAAGACACAAAGTTCAGATATCTCTGTGGCTAAACTTCTTAAGAGCTTTAAAAAAGCACAGAATAAACGCATTTTTTTATAAAATTCAATAATAAGAAAGTTGAAAACTATGCAACTGACGAAGCTATAGAACCACATACAGCTTTAAAATATGCTACAACAAGTGGTAATTTTTGCCACGCTTCGTCAGCAATAATTACGCAATAACTTTTAAATAGAAAAATAAGTTATTTTATCAACAGAAAGTTACTAACAATAATTGAAACAAGAGTCAGTGAATTAGAAATAAGCATACTTAAAAAACATCAAGAAATAAATGACAGTAAGTAAAATTTTTTAGCTTTACCTGTTTTTGCTCACTGTTTAAACCACTAATATTATCATCAACAGGATAATGAGAAGCATAACGCTTTCCTGCATTATTAGAAATAATAGAGGTTATTCGAGTAACACTTTTGAATAACCTTAGACTATTCATATTTGCCAAATAAATCTTTTTCTCAGACAAGACTAAAAACAATAACAAAGCCCACGGCAATCAGCAATGTTTGGTTGGTTGGTTGGTTAAGGCTGCACTCGGACAGCTTAGATTTATATGACGACGAAGGGTGTGTTCAAGATGCACGCGGGCTACACGTGCGAGCTCAGGAGACAGGAACATGGAGTGGTTCCATATTATGGATGGAGTGTGATCAGGAACAGATCATGGATTTGATTAATTATGGTGCTAATACTATGTTCACACTGGATACCTTAATGGTGTTATTACACGAGGACTCAAAGACGCTTGGAATCCCAGGCGTCTAGCGAGAACAGCCGCCTCACGGCCCGTCTTTTCCAAGCATTTCATTGGCTGTTCCGGAAATGGCTTTTCTATTATCAGATTTCCAAGCATATGATTGGCTGTTACTGGCGACTCGCCTCGTTTCGGGCGTCAAAGATGCTCCGACAGAAAAAAGACGCTCGCGCTCCAAGCAACTCCCCTGAAGCCATAGGAATACATGGAGACACCCGGAATCTGAAGCGTCTTTGACCCCTCGTGTAATAACACCATTAGATATCTAACAGTTACATGCAAACGAAACGCTTGCAAATGAACTGACTTGCAATAGGATGACGACATACTTGCAATGGGTCTGCAAATACTCATGCATTTGTAACGCTTGCAAGAAGTTACTCCTGTCTGCAAAATTGCTAAAAAGAGCATCGATTACAAACGATTTCGATGAATGAAAAGCCAATAGCAAGCAAGAAAGCTTATATCAAATACTAAAGGCATTTAAATCACAGCCAACGTGTTTTTTATTTATTTACAATCTTGCTTCGCTCAGCGGCTCAGCAATTTGATATTTTTACGTTTGCTTAGTTATTAATTTAGGCACAACTTCATACAATTTTTTTTTTTAATATGATGCTAGTACGCGCTTTTATTAAACGATTGATGCAACTTAGTATTTTTTTTTGTCTAAAATTCATTTTCCTTCTGATTCTCATTTAGTTGCTTACGTACACTTACATTGTTTGTTTTTTGTGTCTAGAAAAGTTTTGTTCTAATATAAATTTTATGTAAAATAAATAAATATATTTTTTTCAGTTTATCATTATGGCTTATAAAGCTTTCATTTTTTAAATTATGGTGTTGATAATAAAAATATTAGAAAATATTTAACTAATTTAATTATATGTACAGAATAAAATTTTTCTTACTATTCTAAATGAATATATTTTTTAGGCGTGTGTGTGTGGAGGGGGGAGGGGAGAGAACTGTTCAATAAACCAAAATAGTTAAAACATAGTCATTCACCTAATATCCTGTAGCGACAGAATGTTGTTTCTTTGTTTCTTTCAGTCAATAGTAAAAATATTGCTAACAAAAATAATTTCTTTAAAAAAGAAATTTTAATTATTTACATTATTTTAAATTTGTGATCGCATATGCAGATTTTGAATATTTTTATTAATTAAATACAATAAAAAATCTAGATTTTAATTTCACAGAAAAAAAAATACAGGTATAATTTATTTACATATGAATTAAAAATAGGAAGCTGAATTTTATTAACCATCAGTCAATTTTGTTCATATTGCTGTAGAAGGAGTGCTTTCAGGACAGATGGGGGGGGGGGGGGATCCGGATCAAACATAAACAAATTTGTGTTATTTTACAGTATTATATACCTACAGATAAAATGAATGAAACTTGGTAATGGATATAAAAATAAACTAAATGTATGCTAAACTGAGGACTGTTAAGTTAATCAATGAATTGAAACAATTTATAAAATAAATAGTACATTTTTTTTAGATGAATATATTAATTGAAAGCTGTATTTCAGTTTCTATGTTTAAAGTGCATATGTAGAATGAGAAAAATAGCAACATTTAAATGAATTTGCCATGCTTTATACTACATTTACATAAAATTCACTGTGATTTAAAAAATATTTATTGGATTAAAAATTACTGGGTAATTTTTAATAAAAAAATAATTGATTTAGATATTGGGGGGGGGGGGGGGGGGCTGGATAGCTTTTCTCAGATCATCTAAAAAGCTGATAAGATATATAAAAACTAATTCTATTGAGAGGAACTGGCTCTAAAAACTAACGTAAAGAAAAGCATAAGCAGAAAAAAAATTAGCATACAGCTATTTCGTCTTCTTAACAGCAAAGTATATGTAATGTTACTACTGCTGTTTCTCACTCTTTTATTTTGCCTGAGAATTGAAGATTGGTCTTCTTTAATGGAACAGCTGGATGCTAAATTTATTTGGGCTGCATGTGCTTTTCATTATGTTGGTTTGTACAAGTCATGTATTTAATAAAATATACTTTATAAACATATAAAGCAATGAAATTCTTCTTTTATGAGTAATAGCAGGAGCACAGACAGGATCTTTACCCAAGTGCCATTTTGATTTGAAACATTATTACTTATAAAATGATAAAATTTGTTGTTTTACATACTCATAATATAATTCATTGTAAATACATTTCATGTAAAAAGTGATAATGAAAAGCACAAGCAGCCAAAATTAATTTAGCATTTAAATATTTCAATGCTTTATTAAAGGAATCTCTTTTTTAATCTTCAGAGTAAAATAAAGCAGAATTAGAAGCAGCATTAACAATAACATAATACTTTGCTACTGTTTTTCTCGCTTTTTAGCTCACAGACTATCAAAGCCTGAGAGCTTATATGCTCGCCGGTTCTGTATGTATGTACGTAACGCGATAACTCGATAGAAATATCCGATTTGCTTTTAAAAAAATTTCTAGGTTCATTCTGATAAGGCGCTTCCCTGATTAGTTTTGGGGGTTTATTGTTTAAGGATAAAGGGGGAAAAGGAGGGCTAGTCCCTCCCCCCTTAATTTAGATAAATGGGTTTTTCATGTAGAATTGTTCGACTTGCTCCAAATTTGGTATACTGGTTTATTACGTTATGGAGCTTCCCTGATTAGATTTAGAGGATCATTAGTTAAGTATAAAGGGAGGAAAGGGCGGCTATAATTCCCCCTCCCTTAACTTAGATAAATGGGTTTTTCATGCAGAGTTATTCAATTTGCTCCAAATTTGGTATACCGGTTTATTATGTTAAGGAGCTGCCTTGGTTATATTTGGAGGTTTATTGGTTAAGTATAAAAGAGGGACTGAAGATAGTCCCCCTCCCTTAATCTAGATAAATGTTTTTTTTATACAGAATTATTCGATTTGCTTCAAATTTGATATACTAGTTTATTCCAATATGGTGCTTCCTTCATTTGATTTGGAGGTTCATTGGTTAAGTATGAAAGGGAGAAAAGTCCCCTCCCCTTAATTTAGATAAATCGGTTTTCATGCAGAATTGTCCAGTTTACTTTTTTTTTTCTAGGTTCATTCTGATAAGGAGCTTTTCTAATTAGATTTGAAGGTTCATTGGTTCACCATAAAGGGAGAAATGGGGGAGTTAATACCCCTTTAATTTAGCTAAATGGTTTTTCATGCAGAGTTATCTGATTTGCTTCAAATTTGGTATACCAGTTTATTATGTTAAAACGATTCCCTGATTAGATTTTGAGGTTCATTGGTTAAGTATAAAGGGGGAAACGGGGGCTAATCCCCTTCATTTATTTTTTGAGGGGCATTATTCTTTGAAATAAGAGTATAATATACAATTAGCATGAATATCCTGTGAGCTCAATGCCATCAGTTTAACTGGGAATTTTTCTTTTTATTCATTTATTTTGCATGAAAGAAAAGACTTCTATCATGAAGCACTGAAGTAGTCGTATGTTAATTTTCTTATCTATCAATGCTTTTCTTTTCATTGTTTTTCTATTAATTTTATCAGATTTAACTCTGTTTCACAGCTTAAGTAAATTTTAACTGATTAATTTTAATTAAATTTTCATTTTTAATTGAAAAACAATTAGGATTTCTTAATATAACTAATTTTCAGGCATGATTTAAAAAAAAATAATAATAATTTCCATATGACTCAACCGTAAACATTTATTTGTTACAACAATGTAAAGTAACAATTGCAGTAATATAAATAAAGATGCAAAATTAAGAAGAAAGTGACAGCTTTATCACAATTGCCAGCTCATTGCCCAAACTTGGTGAGAGCTCCTTTTTCATCCTCCTGAGTATTTTTGACTTGAATATTAATCAAATACTAAAGGGTAGAAAACAAAATAACATGTTTATTTGACAAACATATTTAAAAGTACAAAATAACTTTTTTGCGAACAATCCAATCCAGAGATTAAAAGAAAACTGCCAGAGCATGAAGATCTGAAAATAAAAATCATAAAAATCTTAAACATGCATTATATAAATTAAATTATATTATGAATGTGATAAAAATTCCAATTTACTGAAAATATTCTTAGTAGGGTCACCCGGGGTAAAATGGGTATAAAAAACAGCGTTTTTAATTTTAATGTTTCATAGTAGAAACATTATGAAATATAATCATGTTTTTGTTCAATATTTTTTACATTATGTATCTTAGGTCTAAATTAAACATAATTTTTGTTTCCTTTTTGTTTTAATTTTTGTGTAAAAGACTATACCTATTTTACTCCGGTGTATACCCATTTTACCCCGTGGTTCGGGGTAAAATGGGTATGCACCGGGGTAAAATGGGTATATGCTGGTAAAAGTTTAACTACATTATAATTAATGTGTAAACCATTTAAAATTTTTGTACCTTCATCCTCTCAGTCATATATATATAAACTGGGGCGAGGAGGGAGGGCAAAAACCCGCCACTTTCAGTTTGTTTACATGTTTTTCTTGACAAATAAAAACACTTATGAAACTAATAGAAATAAGATGCAAGTACCGACAAATCCTATCCTACACCCCTCCCACCCCAAACTGCTCCCAATTTTCACTACGTCAATTTATGCCCATGCTCTGAATGTTTCTGTCAGTGTTTCATTTTAAAAGTTTTTTTTTTAATTTAATGCAGTTCAAAATCAGATTGATATCAGCATGAGTATCTGTAGGAAAAAATGAGAAATTAAGTTAACTGAAATATATTTTTTTAATCAAAAGCAATTTATGAAGTTAACTAGCTATAACTGAATGAAAATTTATGTACAAAATGCATACTAGCAACGAATGGTGCAGCTTGGTTGAGATAGACTTCCTGACAATTCGGGATGCCTGCACATCAGCAATGTCGTCTTTCTCAGAGAAGACATAAAATAATCTGGCAGATGACTTTGTTGCAAACTTCACAGTGTATTCATCTTCATCAGGGATATCAATAATAAGACCTGTGAATTCTTGAACAGACTTCTTTACGCTGAATTTCACAAGGACCCAGTCACCAATCATTGGATTCACTGCAGCGATAACCTCTAACTTTCATTTAACTTCCATGGATTGCTTCGAGTCTTTTAACTGTTTGTTCTCTTTTAATTCACTCAATTTAATAATTTAGTATAGTTAGCACATGTGTTTTAATTTAATTTATGGCCAAAAATACGATACTTTGATTTAACGTGATTTTTGAGAAATTGTCTGTAAACAACGATTTTTAATGTTTACATTCCAATGTGTGGTGCGGATAACTGGTGTTCTCGATGAATTTATAGCCTAATTTCATATAACAAAGCATAATTTCAGTTTTAAACATAGGATCAATAAAAATTTGCTCTCAAAGGTCTTTCATTTTTGATCAATATTCATATGTTGACCTCAACTCGCACAAAAAAAAATCGCCTATGCCCATTTTACCCCATGTGACAAAAAATGGTATAAAATTTTTGTGAGTAAATAAATTTACTCATTTTTTGAGTTTTCTATTAGAAAAATCCTTCTTTAAAATCCAAACAGTTTATTTTTAAAATTCTTCCTGTATATTTTTTTGGAAAGAAGTTTATCATCCACTAAAAACACTTTGTTCTATCTTCTGAAAAACAAAATGGCTACCAAGCCCAGTATATATATTGCTAGTTTGTTTTTACCAAGTTTAAATATTGCCAGATATGTGAGCATTTCATTCATACTTTAAATTTTTCAAAAAAAATTTCTGGTAAAATAAAAAGAAATATATATAAAATATACCCATTTTACCCCGGGTCCCCCTAGCACCTCAAGCTCTTTATTTTGACCTCCAGATTTTTGATAAAACGTTGTTTTCTTTAAGTACAATAAGTGCTTTTTTCCTTACTTTTTAGTCTAATATTTCTTTCAAGTAATTTGATTTCCGAAGACAGTTTAATCACTTTCATTTTCTTTTAAACTGTATAATAAGATATGAAAGTGTTTGTTTAAAAGACTATTTTCTGGATTTTATTATTGAGTTTCATATAAAAACAATGTATTCTTACTTCTTTGTTTATCCTTTCATTATTTCAAATGATTTAATCCTTCCAGGCATACTGAAACTTAATTTGAATAGACTGTTTATGAAACTAAATTTCTTTATAAGGGAAAATAAATTTAAATAACATTAGTATCTTACTTATAAATGCTCGAAAAAAAGAGAATATCAAAGGTAAATTCTTTCTGCTATTCATTAATTATGTAAATAGGAGCATAAAATTATAGTAATAAATAAAAATAAGAAAATTTAAAAATATCTGTGCTATAAGATGATATTGCAAGAATAGCAGCATTATTATTGTGTAAACATATTTATTAAAAAAGAATGCTTGAACTGTGGGATTAACAACAATAATAATTTAAATGGAGATGATACCTTCACTATAAATTCTATTACTTTGGTACTTTGAAGAACACCCTCAAATTTATCAAACAACTTTATTTTTTGTATCAGAATTTATTTTTGAAAAGTATATATTTTAATTGCATTCAATTTATGTTAAAATAATGAAAGACTGAATAAATACAACTGTACTTTAAATATATGTGTATACATAACTAGGCAATATGTATTTATGTCAGACATAATTAAAAATAGAAGCAAAAAATTACTGAAAACACCTTACTTCAAAGAAAAAAGAAAAGTAGTAAAAATTGAAGTATTTACTTGCTTTAATAAAAAATCAAAGTCTCTAGACTTAAACGCAAAGAAAATCTTTAAGGTTTTAACATAGGAAGACTAGCTTTATACACAAAATTTGTTATTTAGTGATACAGCAAATTAGAAAAGATAAAATTTGAAAAATAGTTTCTTGTAATATTCACGCCATGTACTTTATTTATTAAACAACAAAAATATTAAATACACATGAATTACTTCCTTTTAATTTAGGTGCTGCAAATAACTAATTTTAGAATTCCTAATGCAATTCTAATGTGTAACACTTTTCAGATAAAGATATAAAATAAAAATACACTAAAAAAAAATTACTAATTTTTAACAGTTTTTCAAAAAATGTGCACATAAAATAACTTTCCAAATCCCAAATGAACTTAATTATCAAAATATTACCTTAATGTAAGCATGTTCATTGGCAACACAAACTGAAACTAGGGCCGCAGCAAGTGTGGTGTAGACGGAGTCTGCCACTTTAACGACAAACGCCATTGACTTTTGGCACTCTGCCAGGTTAGTTACCTCGTAGGTTATGGCAACTTAGAAAAGATAGGGTTGATAGCTAGTGTGATTTATCTTTCTTTTGGCAGAAAAATATTTTATGTTTATGTAGAATATATAGGCTAAGTTCGTTTTGTTGCAAATTTGCAAATAAAATGCTTTATTCAAATCCGAATAAACTAAACCGAGATTTTTTTTTTTTTTTTTTTTTAATGTCATTCACTCCCTGTTTTGTTTTGTTTTTAATCTTTTACGGCTAGGCTAATATATAAATTTAAAGCTGATGAAACCAGTATTTCATCACAAGGATACCTATTTACTGTGCTTAAATTGTAAATTATTAGTAGTAGTATTTTGTTGTCATGTATAATATACTTACAGTTCTTAGAATTATTCATATGTCCATGCTCATATTAGGATGCGACGCAATTTAATAGTAATAAAACTCTTATCAGATTATATTAAGTTTATTAAAAGTTGGTGTGTTATGAAACTGTCTGTATAAAAATAGTACTGTTTAACATATGAAGACTTGTTATTCATTAGCCGTCGTTTAAAAAAAATAAAAGAAATATTGTTAGTTAATTATACCCCCTTCCCTCCCCCCTTATTTTTTTAATAATATCACAATGAGAAAAAGTATTTTCAGTGTTGTTATATATGTTGGAGTTATTGAGATATGTAAGCAGGGCTCTACTAACAGGGAAAAATATGGTAGCCAGCCAAAAATTTCTGTGCTTTAGTAAAACAATTACTTTCTTCTCACTTTGTTAGATTTGGCTTTTCTTTTTATTTGGATTTTTTTTTTTTTTAAATACTAAAATTACTATTTTATGAATTAATTGAAAAAGTATAATCATGAGCAGAGTAATGCTATATCTTGAAACACTTTAACTCTTCAACTCAGTTAATAAATTAATTCAGAAAGTTATTATATAAAATTTCTCAACAAAACTTATAAAAATATAATTCAGAGAAAAAGAGGGTAATTTGGCAAGAAAATCAAAGTTTTCAATATTAATGTTTAGCTCTTTTAATGTAAAATAATTTATTGCATATTTGGCAACAAACAGAGGTTTCAAAGTGTAAAATTTTTATGAACAATGGGGGGGGGGGGGGGGACATAAAAAGTTGGTAGGAACATTAGCTGCTGCCATGAGTAGGCAGTATTTGAGGCACTCAATTTTCTCCCTTTTTTTATGCATTTAGACATTGATAATTAAGTATAGTCATCCTTAAAAGAAAAATATCTTACCATAGTAAGTGCCATTTAAATGCAAGTGAAAAAGAAAAGTACATTAGTTGAATAGTACTGATTTTATTCTCAATTAAATAAGTTGGGGAGGGGGGGGGGGGGGATTTAAATGAATATAAAAAAGAAATTCGATACAACTGAGAAATGTATAGCTGCTATGATTTTTAGCTACCAGTAATTGTGAAAGTCTTCATATTATTTAAATTTAATTGCAGATATCTACAATTAAATAAGGAAAAAATTTCCATACAAAATTAGTGGTGATCAAACATCATAGTAATTTGTCTCTATGCAAATGTGACATTTTTTAAAGTACAGTAGACTCCCTTAAATCTGCAACCCTAAAATCTGCACATTATCACAGATATAAACAATGAAACTTTCAATTCAGATGTAGTGGCAAAATTACAAAATTTGTTAGTTTTATATCATTCAATTTGTATTTTAATATATAATTCTCGTTAATATGACTAAAACATGTAGTTTTCAAGAAAGAAGTATAAATTTATTTTTGAAAAAAATGACGATATTGCTGATATCACTGGTAATCACAATCTTTTTACCAAATATATTTGTGTATTTAATCAATCTTTTTTAGTTATTAAGACTGGTTTTAAACTGAAATAAAACTTCCTTACTTTATGATTTTAGGTGAATTTATAGGTGTTGTTATGAGGTTATATAGGTGTTTTCATTGAAAAATTCACAGAAAATGTACCACATTTTTATTATGCATATTTAGTTATACATTATTAATTATTTACTTGATGTTTACCTTTAATAATTTAATCATTTTTTAAAATGTCTTACTTTTTATCATTTTAGTTTATTAATTTACTTAATTATTTTAATGTTTTACTCTATGGCAAGCATATTTATAATTTTGATTGCATTATTATATTCAAACTACTGTTTTAAAAAAGTAAACAAAACAATGACCAGAAATCTGCAAAATTGTAAAATCTGCATTGGTCCCAAGCTGTGCGGATTTGAGGCAATCTTCTGTAATATCATTAGTACTATTAAAGGTACTTGTATATTATCCCAAAACCACTTTCAATTAAAGAAAACTGTCCTCAAACAATGATTTAATTTTCATAATACTAGATGTCAAATATGATGTTGAATGCAATATTAGCACATGATGTATGTATTGCAATTTTATTTATTTTTTGGAAATGTCAATTTAGTTTTCTAATGAAGGTTACAATTTATTTGCTTTTTTGCTTGTTTTCTCTCACATTTTTGAAGAAAAAAATTATGATCCAAATTTTAATAATTTTCGGTCCTCATAATTTCAAGACGTTAACTAGACCAAGGACGGCGAACCTATGGTATGCGTGCCACTTTTGGCACGGCATTGCTGTGACTCTAAATGAAAACAAAGTGGGATCACACAAAATCCCGATTGATCTTTTCTAATTTCGATCAAATGTTTTTAACTGTGCCATATAATATTCCAATCTAATTAATTATAGTCTCAATTTTTTATTCGAACAAAGACGATATTTGAAAACTATTCTATAAGAATTGGCTATTAGAGATTAGTAATTTCTGATGGTAAAGTTATGGCAACTTTGAATTAATTTCAGAGCTATTCAAAGAAACTGAAGTTTGCTAGTGTAACAGTTTTTCTGCCTATCTATGCTTTGCTTTCGAATCACTCACTGTTTTCACAAATGAATAATATCAAACTAAAAAAAAAAAGCACTTGTCAGATAAATCTGGTTCAGTTTGCATTAAAATTAACCTGATATTAAGATGTGACAACAGAAATCAAATTACATCGCATTATTTCTTTTTTCTGAAATATATTTATTGCCATAATTATTATAGTGTAATATCTACAAGTATGTTCATCTTTTTTAAATCTTAATAGAAAATTTTAGACCATTATTTTTCTACCTACTAAATTTTTTTTGTGTTTTTTGTTGGACCGTCATGGTCATGTAAAATATTTTTTGTTCAAATTTGGCGCGTGTCAACAGAAAGGTTCGCCACCCTTGAACTAGACTGTAGCTACTAAATATTTTGGTACTTTTTGGTTAGCCGAGCATCAGTGTTATATATATATATATAGGGCAGATGTGCCAGTAATGGACACCCTTAAGGAATTTCTTTAAAAATTTATTTTTTTATTAATAGTTATAATTATTATATTCCAGTTTTTTCAATATTATATTAATCTATCAACAATATTTAACCATTCTTATAACCTCATTTCCCCATATGAATAGAAATTTAATTTTAAATAACAGAAATATATCAAAAGCCCAGTAGTGGACACCCTCTGGCCCAGTAATGGACACCCCATAAAAAGTAATAAATATAATTGTCTTTATGACTGTATTTAGAACCAGAGTTTAATGAATACATACTAAGGAAACAAAATAGTTATTTTTAAATAAATTTAACAATTAGGATACCAGTAATTAATAAAATATTTGTGATAATCATTTACTGTTTGCATCAATTATTGTAATTATCAGAAGATCGATGTTTTAATTATTTTAGATGGATAGTTTAAAATACTAAATATCAGACAATTACAGCTATCAAATTATTGAAACAGTGGGGGATTTTAAAGGTAATTAAAAAAAAAAAAAGTTTTTGAATATTAGTGTTTAGTTTTGTCTCACTATTTTTAACAATTAATCTTCCAGAGACTACTTGATATATCATTTATAATAATTAATATTGTAAATATGAAAGAAATGATATTGTGAGTTGAATATTTTAAATACTAAATAAAATAATTTCAAAATAAAACTGTAGAATTGATGTTTGAGGTCACTGATCTGCAGATTCAGTAGTTTCATGAATATTACCTATAACTTTCATTAATATTACAATTTTTTTCTTTTGTCTGAGATGAATAGAGAAGCATTTAAGACAGAAAATAGATTTTTAATAACTTCTATAACTTAATTGTTTTTATTTAAACAGGGAGGAATGAGCCCCTCTTTGACTGTGCTCTTAAACAATATTTTCTGTTTCCTGGCTGGTTTGATTGCCAGATTATAAAATATGCAAGGTACATCTACATAAAAAAAATAATAAATAAATAAAATAAAATATTGAAATTTTATTAATCCACATAAAATAACTTGAAAGCAGCTATTTATAAAAGTTTTAGTGCTATTACATTTTGGTAAGTATAATTTAAAAATTAAATTTGATTATTTAGGTTTGCAGTTAAGTCAAAATATTTTATGCACTATAAACATTACTGAAATTGCATTTTTAGCAATGTTTACATGGGGAGTCCATTACTGGAAAATGACTCATTAACCATCCCTTAATTAAATTATTCTGCTTCGTTTGCCTTGAAATCTTCTGGAGGGGGGGGGGGGGGGAGGGCATTTATGTATACTTTCAATTATGTGTTTTAATGTGATACTTTTTTTTTTTTTGCCTTCGGGAAGGCTAAGTCCTTAAAAGGACTTTTTTCTAGCCCGTTAAAGGGCTTTAAAAAAAAATAATAATAATAATTCTTCAATTAGAAAACAATCGATTGGAAGTATAATCACTCAACATTCAAATTCACTAGAGCTACTTTCGCTGTCATCCTGCAGATTTATTAAATTGTTGGGTGACTTCATTTTCATTTGTCAGGCCCAATTTGGCAAAATCTTCTTCCTGCAACTCTTCGGAATGCTTGACACAATTTTTCCAGTTTTCCACGGTAACATGAGAAAGAGCCTCCTCGAACTGTCGCCTTACATCCTTTATTTTAAATGTATTCTTTTTTGAAACTTTTCCTTTCACTTGAGCCATATAATTCATTAACTCAATTGGATTGTACTGGCAGTGATAAGGTGGAAGCCGCACTACCTCATGTCCCATTTCATATGCAAAAACATCCGATTCATACATTTTGTATTTTTCTTTGTGCATTTTAACGATACTTAACAATTCAGGAACAATGGTGTTTGAATCATGTATAATACCTTTCCTTTCCAACCAAGCTATAATATCTGATTTTCGCTTTTTTGTGGATGGAATTTTTTCTAAATGATTAGAATGATAGCTGGCATTGTCTATTACTATGACACTGGGTTCTTCAAGTCCTCTCAGTAAATTTACAAACCATTCTCTAAATACGTTGCTATTCATTTCGTGATGGTAATCTTTTGTAGAGCTTGACTCGCTTGACTGGAAAATTAAATCAGTTCCTTCGATAAAGCCATGCTGAGCTGATCTGGAATGACAGATGATCATCCTGGACCCTTTTCCCGTCGGTACTTTAAGACCACCAGAATTTTTTGAATCTTGCCGTACATGACTCTTTGAGTGATTTTGATTCACCCAAGGCCAAGTTTCACCTAAATATATAACTGGACGCAGTGGAGACTCTTTTCTGATATTGTACATTTTTCTAAGAAATTTAATGCGTGCAGCTACGATGTCATTTCTCTCCATCAAAATTTTTCTGCTGTCATTGCCCTTTTTATATTTGTAGACCATATCTGTTAATATGGTCCACACAGACTTTGCACATCCAGAGAAGTCTATTTTTTGTTCCAAAACTTTTTTTAAATTTTCGCAAGTTGATTTATTTCTGCTATCACAATATTCTTTAACAGTGCGACATACGACTTTTTTGTTAAAATCATCTAATACTGTTACACATTTTACGCGCGAAACTTTTTTTTTAGGCGATGAAAATGACAGATTTTCTAAGCTGGAGTCTGCAATAGTATTATTAGCTTCAGCACAGATCCTTCTAACTGTACGAAGAGATACGCCACATGCTTTAGAAGTAGCTTCTTGTGTCTGCATAAATATATCTTTGATTTTTGCATCAGGATTGGAAGCAACGAGCTCTTTAAAATAGTTGTACGCATTATAAATAACCATCTTCGATTGTTTTCTAATATCAGGACTGGCTGCCATAATTAAAAGAAAACAAAAGGTAGAGAAAATGGAAGAAAGCAATGTAATCAAACAAAGGATGGGGTAATACTGCTCAACAGGATCTCTCAAACGGTGTGGGGAAAAAGATGAGCAGTCAATCGGTCATGTGGCTGTAACCATAGTTACTAACCTTAGATAAGTATAGATCTTAGATAAGTATAGTAACCTTAGATAAGGACTGAGGAGTGACCAACGAAAGGGGGGGGGGGGGTTGTAAATGAAAAGTCAATTTTTTATTCGGCGACTATAGGTATTTTATAATATCTTTAAAATTAACTGAAATATGTCAAAAAATACTTTTTTTATTCAAAATTATCAATTTTTTTTATATTTGAGTACCTATAAAATAATTACATTATTGCATAGAGCTTGGATTCTAGTTCAGAACACAGTGAGTAACATGGAAAGCATTTTGAGAAAATTTCACTGAGGTATGTTTAAAACATTTTCACGTGCTGTTAATAAACTTTTCCTGCAGCATTAGTTCATATTGAAAGTAGATACCTTAATAATATATAATGTAAAATATTATGTTCTTTGGATGTCAATAGTAATATATGACATTATGTTTTGTCATGAATTTTAGCCTACTGGGCGTTTCTACCAAGATATGATCAGGCAGACCAAAAAAAAAATTTAATACTATATTTAACCTTTAATTTGACACCAATTTCATCTCGTAACACGATGATATAATCATTTTTGACGCCGCCATCCACTGTATAATGAAGAAAAATAAAGTTCTGTAACTTTTCGCCTTGAAATAAAAATAATTTACATTGAACTGAATTATAAGAACGTTCATCATATCTGAGAAACATCTTATTCTTGTAGTGTTTCGAACCCATATTCCCCGAGAACCAGAATACCTCTTTCTAGTGCCTTAGACCAGTTGGCCATTTGAAATTCGCGTAATGTCCCTCTGAAATGGAACCAGTTCAAAACTGGTTTCCTTCTCCGTTCAACGTCAAAAAAGCACTGTAAAAGTACTTTAAAGAAGGTTTAAGTTAAAAAAAAAAAAACTGTTTTTAAAGCATATCAGAGGTGTTTCCCAGAGTTCCATAATAAAGAGGCATGCTGTGCACGGAAAATGTTTTGCAAAATTCGGAACTTGGTGCGAAAAAAATTTGGGAAAGAAGAACATAATTTTTGTTTTTCAATCTTTTATTTAAATACAGTAAACTCCCGACTATCCGGCCTAATGTGGCAGAAGGGTAGGCCGTATAACAAAAATCCGGATAGGCCGGTGTTCTATAAAAATTTATTCACTTCCTGCCCTTTCTTCCATTATATTAAAAACGCATGTTACACATTTTTCGATAAATTTTATATATACAGTGCATACAATTTCAAAATAAGTAAAACATTAACGTAAAACGTGAGCCTAATTTGTAAAAAAAATAGTAAATCTTATTTTACTGTTTATTAATAAATGATTTCACAAATATGAAAATTTATGAATAAGATAAAAGTGAAAACTTAGTTTTTGAAAAAATTCTTGCTAGATGACTGCTTCTCCCTTTTAACCCTATCCACAACCCTCTTCGTTTATCACCCATTTCGTTAATCTTCAATAAATAAACACGATGCACACCAAAAGACTATACGAAAATAACCAGGATAAGCAGAAAATAACATCCGCACTTCTGAAAATAACACCCGTTGCACAACTGACGAAACAGGTTATGAAGCCTTACTCCCCCCCCCCCCCTCCCTTCAGGTCTGTCTCTGCTATTGCATTTGCAATCCCTTCTTGCTCTTTCCTGTCGTGAGTTAGCACTTTCCTACGGACTGGAACTTGCCTGTCTCGGCCGCTTGCAACATTTCTCCTTTTTTTACTAGGCCGGATAGTTGGGAGTTTACTGTACCAAAAAATTAAAAATATTCCCCAGTTTTATGTACGATTTATTTACTGTTCGCGCACAATTTAAAATCGGGGCTGTTTTTGTTCCGATTTTTCTGAAAATAATTTAAGGCATTCGGTTCCAAAAATTTAAAAAATTCGTCAGTCCGAAAGTTCGGATACGAAAAACCGGAAATTTTGACAAATGGTAGCCATAAAAAAATTCATTTCGTCAAGCGTTCGCAGAAAAATCTCAAATTTCGTCAAAGGATCACGGAAAAAACGCAAATTTCGTCAAATGATCGCGGAAAAAACGCAAATTTCGTTAAATGATCTCGTAAAAGACGCGAATTTCAACAATGGATCGCGGAAAAAACGCAAATTTCATCAAAGGGATGCGAAAAAACGAAAATTTCGACAAAAGACCGCAAAAAACGCGAATTTCGTCAAAGAACCGCGATAAAAACGCGACATTTCGTCAAATGATCTCGTGAAAAAATGCGAAATTTGTCAAGGGATCGCGAAAAAAAGCAAATTTCGTCAAAGGACAGCAAGAAAAACTCGAATTACGTCAAATGATTGAGGAAAATGCAAATTTCGTTAAAGGGTCTCGTAAGAGACGCGAATGTCAACAATGGATCGCGGAATAAACGCGAATTTCATCAAAGCATTGCGGAATAAACGCGGATTTCGTTAAAGGGTCGCGTAAAAAGCACGAGTTTCGTCAAAGGGTCCGCTTAAAACGCGATTTTCATCAAAGGGTCGCGGAAAAAACACAGTGTGGTCTCTAGGAAACAGCACACATACAAACATTTATAATTATTATAGATATAGTTTTTAATCCGAAATAATATACTACTGAACTAACTTTTGAAAAATCAGGTTAATCCGAACCCAATTTGCAGGAAAATACACTCTGCCTGAAATCCATTACAGGGATAGCCGATTTCCACACTATAGCGCCTAGAATTTATAGTTTGGAAATCGGCTATACCTTTAACACTTGAAAAAGCGCTAAAATATTGTATCCCTTAAATGTGCAACGATGCTATTGAAATATAAAAATCGCAGCGACATCTGCTGGATATTTGCTACAACTGTAAGATTTTGCTAGTCAATGTAATAGAGGTCTGCACGGGCCAACATTTCCTGTCCCGGGCCCGACTCAGAGGAAAGAAAATTTGGCCCGGCCCGGCCCGTACAAAAAAAATATTGGCCCGGTAAAAAAGTTGAAAGTTCGGCCCGGCCCGAAAAAAAGTTAAAATCTCGGCCCAAGTGAATTTCTACAAAACATTGATTTTTATGTCGATTTGGTTAAAAGTTTTTCTCGTACGAGGAGATCAAGCCAAAAATATTTATCTTAATTTTTCTTTTCATGCTCATAATCTTCAGTGCCGCAGGGTGCGATATTTATTTTTTTAATGAATCTATTTCTTGTATGTAAATGTTTCAGTTATCATTAATATTGTTAATCCATATTCCATGTATTAAAGTGTTAAATATCTGAAAAATGCTATACAGTAAAATCTAAGACTGAATTGCATTGAAAAATAAAAAAATGCGTTATAGATAAGTTCCCTTCTTAGCAAGTGTAAATGTATTATATATTATTTTCTTACGTAGTATGTCAATTTTGTTTGTTATTAATTTTTATAATTTTCTTACGTAGTATTAAGTATTATATTAATTTTACATGGATCAACACGTTTTTCAGTTTAAAACAAGATTCCGTCATAGACAGGTTCTTTCCTTACACGTTTCACTATATTTTAATAAGTGTAGAAATCTACTACTCTTTAAAAAGAATGAATTTGAATGTTTAATTGTAGAATAATGGCGATTTAAAAATGTATGCATTTTTTGACAAAAAATTTGTGCCAAACCTAATTGTACTGACCTTTGAATGGACCAGGCCATTTCGAGACAATGATTTTCATACTGAGTGGGTGAAAACTAGGAATGAAAATTTTTAGCAATGAAGATTAGGAATGAAACCAGTACCAGGGTATGTGCAGAAAAAATAAGTTAGGCCCGGCCCGGCCCGAACCTTCAGGAAAAAAGTAAGGCCCGAGCCAGGCCCGGCCCGAGACTTCAGAAAAAAGTAAGGCCCGGCCCGAGTGCCATGAATGAAAATAGGCCCGGGGGCCAGGCTTTGGGCCACGGGCCGGCCCGTGCAAATCTCTACAATGTAATACGAAAATCCCGCAGATGTCGCTGCGATCGACACTTGGGATTTTCGCAGTATCGTCGCACATTTAAGGGATAAAATTTTTTAGCATTGTTTGGATAGCATATTTCCACATTAGATATTCTAAGCGCTATAATTAGGGCTCCTATAACACTTTATAGGAGTATTATAGGAACCTTAGCTATAATGATAACAAGGTAGTTTGTCAGCAATATCTTAATCACGTGACTGCTAAGAAGGGAGGGAGTATCATGGTCTGGCCTCATTCATTGACTGTGGTCAAGCAAATGGATCTTATGCACGTGACCTGAGGTCGAGGCTAAAATTCGTTTGGTGGCGGTATTTAGCATAGCAATCTATGCAGTGTGAGTTATTAAGGCTTGTTTGTTAAAAATACCGCAAAACAATTCTTTGTTGTAGCAGCATATACTTAATATTTTGTAATATAAATTCAAAATGTTGTTCTGTATTCTAGAAAATTCCTTAAAAATAGAAAATTCCTAAAAAATGTAAGCACTCAACCTGGGTCAAGGCTAAAGTCGTCTGCTAGCGGTGTTTGCGCCTGCGCATACTGGCATTCTAGTGGTGCAGTGGCTAGAATAACAGATTAACATACCGCCAGCTCTGGCGAGGCTAACGAAAAAGACAGGCTACCGCGGTGGATCCGAATCTTCTTTTTTACAGACTGCTGGAGTCACGTGATGCTTGAATGCACCAATGAAGGTGTGCGAAAAGAGCATCACGTGACTCCAGCGGTCTGTAAAAAAAAGAAGAATCGGACCCACCGCGGTAGCCTGTCTTTCTCGTTAGCCTCGCAGCTCTGGCGTCTGACGTCATCTGAATAAGGCGCGAGGCTAACGAGAAAGACAGGCTACCGCGGTGGGTCCGATTCTTCTTTTTTTTACAGACCGCTGGAGTCACGTGATGCTCGAATGTACCAATGAAAGTGTGCTAAAAGAGCATCACGTGACTCCAGCGGTCTGTAAAAAAAGAAGAATCGGAGCCACCGCGGTAGCCTGTCTTTCTCGTTAGCCTCGAATAAGGCGCGTCCCACACCAGAGAGACGCGACAATAATCGTGAGACATGAGGCAAATTCTGCTGTTCAAACCGGTTTTTTCTTTGTTAACAGGGTGAAATTGTCGCATGCCTCAAGCTTTTCTGCCGCATGTCTCCCTGGTGTGTGGCGCACCAAAGGCCCATTGGTTGCTATGGTGAAATCAGCTAATTGCAATGACAAGATAGATCATCTAGGGAAATGCACTAAAAGTAAATTATCGACTTTGACAAGAATAGTTTTGTTGAAAAAATGACGATAGATCTACCTTTCAGAGTTGAAATTTCGCTAAAATGACCAGAATCTTCTAAATTTTGAAGTTCTGTAAACTTTACATTTGAGTCCCATTGTAAACTCTTGTCACCTTTTAAGTAACGTCCGATTGGTTTAAGAAAAGACTGCCCAAATTATTAGTCTCGATTAAGAATGCAATATGCTGATGATAAGATGTCTAAACGCAACGTACTGAATACCACGGAGTGGATCTTCTTTACACGGCCGGCGATCGGCACAAAACGATGAACGGCACAAAACGCCACTTTGTACCAATCATCGTGCAAAGATGATCTACTCCGCGTGATGTTTTAAACGTCATGAACTGGCCTTGTATGTCGTTGGTCACGGTCTAAGAAGCAGGGGTATAGCACCTAGAATACATAGTGTAGAAATCAGCCATCCCTGTAATACTTAAAAAAGCGCTAAAATATTGTATCCCTTAAATGTACAATAATACTGCTGCAATATGCAGATCGCAGCGACATCTGCAGGATATTTTCTACAACTGCAAGACATTGCTAGTCTATACAATGTAATACTAGTAATATGAAAATTCGGCAGATGTCGCTGCGATCGACACTTGGAATTTTAGCAGTATCGTCGCACATTTAAGGGATACAAATTTTTAGCACTGTTTGGATAGCATATTTCGACACTAGGTATTCTAGGCGCTCTAGCAGGGGAGCCGTTTGGGCAAGGCTAGGGGGATAAAATTTGATTGATCAAGACGATTTTGGACAAAAACTTGGCGAATTTACTATTAGTCACAAAAACCTACGTTATCAAGCACAAGAAAAAAAAACTATTTTATGGGAGAGTAGAAGTTGGGGAATATAATGATCCATATCTACCGGAAGTGAAGTGGTGTATAAGCTAAAAATTAACACCACCAATGGTTGACTCGTAGGTTTATCATTGTGTTTGTCCTATAACTATCGTCCATGTTTTCATACCTTTGTAGAACAAACATGTTAAATTTGAGCGATATCTCGCCAATTTTGGTTGTCCTTGGCGACCTTGCCTTTCCTGGCGTAGGTTGTGCACGCTTTCGCCAGTACACCGATGTAATTCATGTTGATATGGCGTGCGTTTGTTACCGTCCACTTTTTAAGCACTTTTTCTTTAATTAAAAGGCATAATCCAGATGGTTATTGAGTAACCAATTCTTTATTTAACATTACTATCAAAATCTCAATGATAAACCTACGAGTCAACCACTGGTGGTATTAATTTTTGGCTTATGCACCACTTCACTTCCAGCAGACAGGGATCATTATTAGATTTCCCTACTTCTACTCTTCCATAAAATAAAGGTTTTTTCTTGTGCTTGATAACATAGGTTTTTGTTAAGGCTTCTATAATCCGGGCTGACTCACGCCGTCATTTAATTGCCGGTAGAAGAAGAACGATTGGCTACGCCTCGTGGGCAACAATCGCTCATTGGTCTAAGTGGGAAACAAAATGCTTGACGATTTAGCCTGTTTTATAAGAGCCCTAGTTTTTGTGTTGTCAGCTCTTGGGCGATATCACTTACTTGAAAAGCTTGTCGTCATTCCCAAGTTAATGTTTGTTTGTCTAACTCGTTCAGATGAGTATCAGGACGTTCTGTACACCTGGGTTGCCATATTTTGGACAAAAACGTTAATCTAGGTTCTGTGCCTATGTCAGCATCTTTGGACATTTATGGAATAGCTGATTGCCACACTATATATATGTATGTATATTTCCTGGCTGACTTTTGTCTACGAATGGTGATGTTAATCAGTTTTTGGAATCGAGAGCGAGACGACATGATCCATTCGGATTGAAGCAGAATGTGCCATATATGGTGAGTACTACTTCTACCAATTAAAAATTTGCCATTGTACCATATGTCGACATTACCGTCGGATCCGAAGCTAACGAGAAACAGACTTCCACGACCAACGACATACAAGGCTAGTTAATGACCAGGGGTGTAGTGGAGGGTATACGCCGTATACCTTCTGGGTTTTTTTATGAAGCTCCGTATACCCTCTGTTTCTCATATAAAGCTACAGCGTATATCCTAGGCATGAAGTTGATGACTTTAGCGTATATACTCTGTTTTTTTACGACTACATCACGGTTCATGACGTAAAATGATGGGCACGCCGCTTTGTACCAACCATCGTGTAAAGATAATCTATTCTCTGTGTGACGTTTTAAAAAATCATAAACTGGCTCTGTATGTCGTTAGAGAAGGCTTTACGCCTCTCTTTTTTTTAGACTATTTGAATCACGTGATGCTCGAATACAGGAGCATAATTAGAGCACCACGTGGTTCTAGCGGTCTAACCAGCGCAAAACTAGATACCGGGCTTGCTCATTCATTATCATGACGCCAGAAGCTGTGGCTGGCCGCGACCAACGAAATACACAGTCAATTTATACGTTTAAAACGTAACATCGAGTGGATCGATTACACGGCGGTTGGTACAAAGCGGCGCTCCCGTCGTTGATAGGGATCAACCACCACTTGTAGCCCCATATTACAGCGTCTAGAATATATAGTGTAGAAATCGACTATCCCAGTGATACTTTTAAATGTCAAACGATGCTGAAATCCAATGAGTCGATCACAGCGACATCTGAAAGACATTTTCTAAAACCCCAAGACGATTTGGTCTAGACGCTGTTTTAATACGATGGTAGCTTTGAAATTTGAAAATATATCTCAGATGTCGCTGCGATCGGCTTCCTGGATTTCAGCATCATTGCACATTTAAGGGATACAACTTTTTAGCGCTGTTTGGATAGCAATTTCCACACTATAGAGCAGTTCACTTCACGTGACTTCTACCGTAGAACAATGAAAAAGCTGTAGGACACACAAATAGAAAAAAGCATTGCTAAAGGCAGCGATAGTTGTCCTACAGCAGCAGCAAAAACCTGTTCGTGACGTCACTTTGCACATCTCCGAGGCTAACGAGAAAGACAGGCTACCGCGGTGGGTCCGATTCTTTTTTTTTACAGACCGCTGGAGTCACGTGATGCTCGAATGCACCAATGAAGGTGTGCGAAAAGAGCATCACGTGACTCCAGCGGTCTGTAAAAAAAGAATCGGAGCCACCGCGGTAGCCTGTCTT
Organism: Maratus speciosus; assembly: GCA_963932465.1. Classification (NCBI taxonomy): domain Eukaryota; kingdom Metazoa; phylum Arthropoda; class Arachnida; order Araneae; family Salticidae; genus Maratus; species Maratus speciosus. Next base: position 103,669,339 of record OZ010786.1, on the reverse strand, counting down.
TCTCGTTAGCCTCGGCACATCTCTATATATTCTAGACGCTGTACCCATACAGCACAATAACGTCCTGAACACATACGATAAGCGTCATATATAGGATATAGCCTCGTCCATTGGACATAATACAATATCCCATCGTTATCCTGAGAACATCCGGTGGGAAACAAAAAGAGACACCTAATCACGCCCTGATGGACGCCATTTTCAGCCATTAATAGGATGACAGAAGGACGTGATAAAATGAATAGAATTGTGCATCCTCTGCTCGTCCAGCATGCGGTATTCATAGGGTCAGTAGCGGACGCTTTAAATAAAACTATTTAAAAAAATTAGCAGAGGGGAGGGTAATGGGCTTTACCCATGTGACGTCAAAGTAGGTATAGAAAAGAAAAACACCAATAAGCGTGCAGAATTTTTTAATGTTGCTTCTCCTTCGTCCAATAAACAGTCATTTTCGGAGGCTATATACCTACAAAGGCGTAGCTACAGCGTCTAGAATACATAGTGTGGAAACATGCTATCCAAACAACGCTAAAAATTTGCATCCTTTAAATGTGTGACGATACCGCTAAAATCCCAAGTGTCGATTGCAGCTACATCTGCGGGATTTTCATATCCTGCAGATGTCGCTGCGATCTTTATATTTCAGCAGCATCGTTGCACATTTAAGGGATACAATATTTTAGCACTTTTTTAAGTATTACAGGGATAGCCAATTTCCACACTATATATTCTAGGCGCTGTATCGTGGCTTTTGCCATTCCTGGGTAAGTCCATTGTACACTTAAAAATCTGCAGCATTTGCTGCATAGTCACTCTCTCGCTTTTATAGGAACATTCTCATTGGTCAGAATAGAGACATTCTATAAATGTGGTGGAGTGACTATGCAGCAAATGCTACATATTTTTAACAGTGTACCACGCTGGTTTTCCTAATAAACCGGGAGGCGGCAGTATGGACAATCACCTCATCGAGTTCACGGACTTAAAACTGGATTCGCATATTAAAACGCACTCGGTTTGCCGAGCCCTATCTTGGTGGGAAACCCGATTTTGGCAGTTGACCATTGTGCTTTCCAGCACGAAAACATGGAGCAGTAAAACACAATGGTAACCTACGAGTCAACCGATAAAATCAGGTTTTCAACCAAGATAGGACTCGGCCAACCGAGTGCGCTTTAATATGCGAATCCAGCTTTAAGTCCGTGAACTCGATGAGGTGATTGTTTGTCCTGCCACCTGCCGGTCTATAAGTGAGGCCTCGGATTTCTATTAATCTTATTAGACTGGGAGGCGGCTGCACAAATCATCACCTAATCGAGTAGATAGCTGAAATTCAAGTAGACAGAACTCAATTCGCATATTAAAATGCAACGGGTCTGCCAAGTCCTATCTCGATGAAAAACACTTGCAAATCGGATTCTAGTGGCAGATTGGAAGGTTCAACATTGTGTATTCTTGCAATCAAAAGTATCAAAACATGGAGGATTGGGAGCCCGGAAAACACAACGGTAAACCTACCAGCCCACTACTAAAATCGGGTTTGCAGGTGTTTTCCTACCAAGAAATTGACGGCAGTCTAGTTGCATTTTAATATGCGAATCAAATTCTGTCTAATACTGAAATTTCCGCCTTCAACTCGATGAGGTGATGGTCTGTGCAGTCGTCTCTCGGTCTAGACCTTAAACTGTGCAGCGGCTTACACTGAAACATTTCTATTAAAAAATAATGCTAGTCTGGGCAATTGCTGTCAGGTACCACTATTTTTAAAAGAAATATTGCAGTGTACACCAATGTGCAAGACAAAATTAAAAAAAATCCGAAGATCATTTAGAAAAGACAGGTGGGGGCAATTGCACCCCCCATTATTCGGATTTTTTAAATCTTATATATTTCTTTATTAAAAAAATATTTTGTTAGATTTCTTTCGATATGATTATGTTTCCTGTTGTTTTTCGCAAATATAGGAATTATCCCATATGAATATATTATAATAAAATTATTTATTTGAAAATAAGTCTGAAAAATGAATGTATGAAAAATACTAGTTCATTTCAAGCGAAAAATCATATATACAGGGTGTTTCTACGATCGTGGGACAAACTTGGAGAGGTGGTGTAGCTGGTTGAATCAAACATGCTTTATGTAGGAACGTGTGGTCAGAAATGAAAAGTTTTGGCGAAAAACAAGAAATGCAGAGGAAATGTAAACGAACGTTTTATTGACATAGCAATTAAAGTAAGTGCTCAAATGTGCCACTGGCAGCATCTAGCAAGTGAGTGGCGTACGTTTTCACAGATTCCAAGTGTTTCACGAACATTTGCAGCAACGATTGAAAGTCTTGAAATGAGAATGAGATCCTCATCAGAGTCAACTGGTATCGTCAAAGGGTACTTGCTAGATGTATGTATCTATGTTGGTGGTGCCACATTTGAGCACTTACTGCAATTATTATGTCAATAAAACACTTGTTTCAATTACATCCACATTTATTGTTTTTCGACAAAACTTTTAATTTCCGACCTTCCATTGCTTCTTTATGTGTATTTTACGTTCCCTTAAAGTTTGTCCCATGATCGTAGAAACATCCTGTTGTCAACATCCCTTTCTTCAACTAATAAGTAGGGTACGATGAATTATCATTATTATCACTGGATAGGATTCTAAGAATACTTGAAACGTTTCTATCGGGCAGCCACCCCCTTCTGTGAGTGTGGCGAGGTTGGCTCTCCAGAACATAGCTACTATCACTGCACACTTACCCAAGCCTGGCATATTAAACGCCCCCGCATCCTTCCCAAAAATTGGCTTTCCAATATTCTAACAAGACCCCTTCTTTTAGGCAAATTAATTAGAATTTATAAATTTCAAATGGAACTAACAAACCTCACCTCGTAGACCTGCATGGTGCTGCAACTTACCCACAACCTTGTGGCTACTCCTCCACAATTAACTGGACTTTTTGTGTGATCCAGCACACTCCACGCTCACCCATTCTGCTCACCCGCTCCTTGTCGCGAGGGAGCAGCCTGTGTTCCGGCGGGAGGAGCTTGTATTGTACATATTATTCTTTTATTCTTCTTCTTTTTTTTTTTTAACGAATCCCCGCGTGTCGGGGAGCACTCCGGGTGGGGCAAATAGAGTCTACATCGGACCCTTGAGGTCTGGTGATTCTGTCCCACTTAGGCAATAAATAAATAAATAAGTATCGCACATTATTTCTGATTTCATCATCAGACATCTACTTTCTAATGAAAATCTTATTTCGAAAAATATTAGAAAATGAATCGCCATCTAATTCAGTTTTCTCATAAGTTAGCATTGGATTTAATGATCATGCTGGAACCGTGGAGTGGCCTCTTAAGGCTATACTCAAATTCCCTGCTCAACAACACAAAACTGACATATTTTCAGATTCATTTTTAAACATAACAGCATGAAACTGGTGAACATTTAAGGGATTTGGAATCAAATAGCATTTTCCATTTTTTGATAAGTTACAAGCAATTGTTATATGATAGGTTTTTCTGCTTTCCCGCATTGGTGCAATGTTTGATCACAGTAGTAACAACTTATGTCAGCAATTCATTTCAAGACTAGCGACGTAAGTCGAGGTACATCTAGATAAGCAAAAAAGGGATAAGTAATAAAAATTCTCCAAAATCTAATAAACATATTCTATCATATTTGGAGATTATTGTTACATACATTTACAAGGGCGTAGGAACTGGGAGAGCTGTCGCTCCCCCTGGAATATTTCAGATGGGCTCAGTTCCCCCGGGAGAAATTCTCGCGCCACATCTGTTTATTTTTTAATTCAGCAATGTATCGTAAAGTATATTTTTTCTAGGAAATTCACACAATAAACAACAAAGAGAAGAGAGAGAGGGGGTGGTGAGCACACTTGTTTGTGCCTTCACCCTTTTTCTCATTGTTTACAACCCTCCCGATTTCCAGAAAAAAGGGGTCATATATAGGTCTACTACAAATTACCTGCTCCGATAACATATTTATAAAGAGGAGGCCTTTAAAATTGATTTGGAAGAGATTTGTAAAGAATTTGTAAGCAAAACAACAGAAAGCACTTTAATTTTTGGTAAATGGAAGTGGGAGAAGCCTTAAATTTGAATATTGTATTCAGGATCACACATAAATTAAGTTTCTATGTATCAAGTATAGCTATTAAAAAATATTTTAACTGGATTAACGAGTTGGTGATCTTTTGATATGCTTCTATTTTATACTTCTGTTTGTGAAACGTGCAGCACTATGAAGGAACCCCCCAAAATGAACGAAATGATCTGCGCCACTAGCTCTCTGCAATATGCCCCGGCTCCCCCTGTTTGTACAAAGTCCCTACGCCACTGTACATTTAACAATTTAACATTAGCAAAAAACGCTTTTGCAATACAAAAATTTGGAATAAATCAATGAATTGTTAACTTGCAATTTATTGTTCCTCTAGCTGCCTTGTTAGAGTCAGAGTATACGAAAAAATTTTTTGTAAAGAAGTTTGAACTGACAAATTTTTCTTTTTTACTTTTAGAAGCTCTTTTTAACAGCAGAGTGAATTTTCTAAGCTTTTTTTATTTGTTTCTCGCTATCACTTGACTGTCATGGGTAAGTTTCCCTTCATAGAACCAAAAGTCTTCAAAAAAGTTCATTAAGGGTGCTGATCACTTACAATCCCGTTTTCCGTTCTCCATGTAAACCTATGGGAATATTTTTTCTCACTTTTCTAAGGATATCTCGTGAAAAAATTAAGATTTTCGAATTTTGTTTTCTGTATGCAATTCTTAAAACTTGTCACTTTTCATCCTATTTTTCATTTTATATTAAAAATAATTTTAAATATTTGATTTTACGTAAAATACTCGGAGCATGACCAAAATAATTTCTACCTCTCATTAAATTGTAAATTATGGCAGTTCTATTAGGTCGTTTGGAAATTAAAAAAAAACACGAAAAAATGTACAGTTTCCAATTTATCCATTGATATAAAAATATTTCATTGAAATTAATTAGGGAGGGAGCTATAATTAAAACAAAACGCATATATTTCTATTCTGATGATTTCAGTGTCTTCCCCCTCGATATAATCCATCACTCCATGGGGAGCGACACCCCGTTGCGTTTGCTCGGACTCCGGAGTAATAAAAGTTGGGTTGGGGGAATAGTTAGAGGGGATAGAAATAGCTGAGAGAAGTTTTCAAAGTCAATTTAGCCACGTTTAGATTTTGCTTCCCTCAGAAAATTTTGAAGGGACTCGAAATTGAGAAAACATGACTCGAAACTGAGAAAACAGGAGACCCCAAATGTTATATTAAATTAATTCCATTCAAAAATTGTATATATATATGTGTTTGTGTGTATTTATAAGGGTTTCATGAAAATGTCTTTCATAACACATTAATTTTTCATGTACATAATACACCAGTAGTTTAAACCACATGATCACAATTCTTCAGTTTGTCCATTATTTTAGATGTATGTTTATTTTACATATTGAATTTGACTTGTATGCACAGCATAAAATATTAGTAACTTAAACTACAGCTAAAATTGAAAGAAGTATTTCGACAAAAGTAGCGTTCCGATGGATGCGGCGTTTACAATGGGTGCGGCGATTACGATATTTTTAAGCTTATTCAGGCCAATTTGAGGAGTGCGGCGTTTCTTCCATAAAATACAGTATTTCAAACTCAGTGTGCAGGAAGAAAAGGAAAGGAAGGGTAGGGAGGTAATGGGAGAGTAGAAAAATAAATAAATAAATAAATAAAAATGAGGAGTGAAGAGTTTTAAGAGTGTTTTTGCCTGAATTAAATTTCAACTTTTTATATTACGTGCATAAAAATGTATATGTAATATACAGGGCTGTACAAAAGAATTCAAGTACGTTTCTGCCTATTGGTAGTGAATTTTTAACTGTGTTATGCGTTTTCTTATTATACTAAATTTTAGCAGACTGTGTAGAATATGTACAAATATATAGATCATATACAGAGCTGCAGAGACGAATTAAAGTACCTTTTCGACTGTGGACGGTAATTGCTGATATCCGATTTTCAAATGCGCTATTTCTAAAACGTTTTCTTGGGTATCTTATTTACATTATTAAACGGCGAAGTCTTGATAAAGCATTTTGGAAGTGTTTGAAAGTGTTTTATAATCTATGCTTGGTGCATGATTTTTCTTTCTTATTATTTAAATATTTTTTTTTTTTTTTTTTTTTTTTTTTTTTTTTTTTTACGTATTAAAATTATACTTAGATATTTATTTTTTAATTGAATATATATATATATATATATAAAGTGTGTGTGATTTACAGAAATAAATTTTGATTAATTATTATGTATTCGCCGACCCTCCAGTTGTTGCCTTGGGCCGTGATAATTATTTCAAACATGCCAAAATCAGTGTTGAAGGATTTTATATTTTAAAACGAAAATCTTTACAAACGATCATCATGTTGGAGGACCCAGTGCCTTCGGCTGCGTACACGGGAGGTGCTATACAGCTCGCACACTGTATATGCTGCGTCAGGCTATCACAGTCAACTGTTTTCTTTTTTGTTTCCTTTTTGAGCATTTTAAAATTTTATGAAAGATGCAATATGTATGATTAAGTTATCTACTTATGTAAATAAGAAAAAAAATGTATTTTTTATGTATAATCAAAATGTATATGATATATGTAGATTTTGTAAATGAGTTTATTTTTTCAATGAGTTTAGTGTTCAAAGCATACATTTTTCATCTGTTACGCTCCATATATTTCCTTCTATATTTTGTTTCTTTTATTTTCTATCTGAAATTTTGCTGTTATATCATCGAGAAGTAAAAAAAAAATACGTAAATATCTTAGGGGCTGTACATATATAAGGATATCACTTTAGAGGGAGGGGGACTCTGGCATTTGATATCGTAATGTATCTGTAGGAGGAGGTGTCTTTTGATAATCTTTATCATTTTTTATCTAAGCATTTTTTTTTTCATCAAAATAGTCTTTTAACTTTTTGCCTAGTCTGCTATCTATTTTTATGAAAGTACAAAGTTGTTACTAAAACCATTAAATAATTATAAAATAATTTTATTCCAAAATATGGAATATCCCAACGTTTGGCATTCCTATTCTTCTGCCACATGAGCATAGAATGCGTTGTTAGAGTAACCAGATTCGAAATTATACTTGTTTTTTAACTCATAAAAAAATGGGAAGAATATTGGCCACTTGTTTTATTGATAAGAACTTATTTCTGCTTACTCTTTTCCCATACAGGGGGCAAGTGCAGGAAAATGCATTATGTAACAAAAAGCTATTATTAAACACTTTTATATAATATTTCCTTAAAATGTTTTTTGGTATAAAGCTATTTCATGTTTAATAGTATTTTATTGACTTTTCTTCATTCAAATCAGTAAAATATGTGAATAATAAATGTATAATATCGCTGCAAACGTATGAAAAGAAAAAGAAAGAAAAAATTGTAATAATAAAAAGAATTTTTAGACACTGATAACGATATCATTGGGGGAAGAGGAATAGAAGATTGATAACGTATGATATTGTAAAGGGAGGAAGGGGTCCACAATTCCCCTAAATTTGATAAAGTTATATATGTACAGGCCTTTACAAACAAATTCTTTTGTTGTAAAATTTGTTTATGAATTTGTGAAGTATTTTGAATAACACTTTTGCAGCTTGTATGTGGTAATATTACTATAAATTATTTAGTTTAAACTAAACTCGTAATATCTAATTATTATAATATAATATTATAATATAGTAGATTATTCCTGGTATTTTAATTGTGTGAAAAGCATTATACATACACACACACACACACACATATATATATATATATATATATACAGTGCGTGTAAAAACTATAAGGACAGCAAAAATTTTGGTAAATTGAAAATGCGACATGTGAAATGGTAATTTAATTTTGATCATAAAGTGGAAATACTAATATAAAAGTCAACAGAATGTATCTGTGTCCTTTTTATTGCAAAAAAATCATAATTATGCAAAAAAAAAAACGCTATTTTTGACTGTGAAAAACTTTAAGGACACCTGTATTTTTATTTTTTTTTATAGAAATGGTATATATAATTATTAGTAAGGATTGACCGAAACAGGTTTTTAATGTAAAACCGAAACCGAATTTTGGAGATCTTTCTATTTTCGACCGTAAACGAAAACGAATATGTCCAAAAACTTTTTTAAAGTAATTAAATTGTATGTATTATAGTAATTAATAAATACATAAATATATTATTAATTAATTACACGCACTTATTAAATATGCATAATAATTAATTAATTATGCGTATTTATGAAATATACATAATTATTAATTAATTATACTTGTGGCTCAAGTCTGTGTGCCTTAGATTCAAAACGTTTTTTTTTTTTTTTTTTTTTCATATAAAATAAAACGTAATTAATTCATCAACTACACAGAAAGATTTTCTAATTATACGAATTTCATTTAATAAAAAAAACACAAAATGGCGAAGCGTTTACATCAATAAAAGATGACATAAATGCACATTTTCATTCACAAATCTAAATAGAAGTGCGTCAAAATCACGCAATTGTTCAAGGACATTACTTGGGCCAACTTATCACGACTTTTATCAAGACTCAGATGCGCTATCTTGGTCATTTTTATGGTATGGTAATTTTCCTCCTCAAATTAGGACCCCTTTCTCCTTCATCTTCGTATAGGAGGCAAGACCCCCTTTTTGTATGCTCGATCTTATCTTCAATACGCTGTTAGTGTTGTCATCTGCAATAAAAACGAATTTATTGCTCTCTGACTATAATGCCAGAATTGGTAAAAGGAAAATTTTCCAGAAAGTACTGTTTACTTTCTTTTGCTAGCCTTTTTTGTTCTCAACTGCAAGTGTCACTACTTCAAACTTTCAATGTTTCTTTGCATTTACGACAGAAGACTCGACGCAGATGCTGGTGTGACTTTAGTAGATTGGAAAATCGCTTTACTCAGAAAGAATCTCAGTAATTAATTTCAGTTATATATCAATTTTCTTTAATTTTCTTTTTGAAGTTTATGGTATTAGTTTCCAAATAAATTATAGCCAATATGGCCCCTGACCGACGTTGGAGTAAAAAAGGACAGATGCATCTCTCTGCTCATCGTAAGAAAAATAGGGGACAGAATATAGTACGATGGATAAAAAATAAAAGGTAAGTTTGTCATATTATTTTCTTTCTGTATACTTCACATTATTTTTATACTTCATTCATTTCTGCTTTAGCAAGATGTATAGAAATTAATCAAAAATACCATGCATATTTTTATGCAGTTTTATTATTAATAACAGTAGCAGAACAATTAATTCTCATTTATGTACACATTTTAACTTGATTAGTTTATTCTAAAAATTTAATTTATTTAAAATATTATTAAATTGCTATTTAGTTATTTAATTTATATATTTATTAAAATAAAATCATCTTTCAATTTAAAAAAATGCTAATTTTGGACTGAAAAAACTTTAAAGTGTAATCTCCTACTGGTAATAATATAGAATTTCCATGTCAAAATTTTTAAAAACCAGTTAAATATATGTGCTTCACCAGGGAATCCAGTTGATCCATTTGTAAATGAAATACTACTGACTATTTAATGAACTAATGCTTTTGTTTTACATTTCACCATTTGTAAATTTTATTATATACATTATTTTATTATTTTGCTTTACAAATAAAATGACAATTTAATGATAATTATTGCAACTAAATTTAAGACATTCCATTTTTTGCAGAAATAAGGATTTAAAACACGTTGATAATAAAGACACCTACATCGCCGATACTGTTACAGAAACATCGTCTCCTGCCTTCTCTACTCCAAATCAAGCTTCGCAAAATTTAAATAGAAATAAACTCTCTGGTAGAAGAATTGTCGACATTTTCAATTTCATTCAGCAATTGCAATTTTTAAACAATCACTCTGTAATTGGTTGCTCCTTCAGTGACATGAGGATTATATCGGAAAAAAGAAAAGGTCTGAATTCTGGAATAAAATTCAGATGTGCAATGTGCAACTTTGAAAAAGTTATTTGGACAGACATTGCTCCAGATTCTTCCTCTCTCCAAATTAATACCGCAGCTGTCATTGGAATAACTGGCGTAGGTGCCGGATTTTCCAACTTGGAAGAATTTTTCAGCGCTATGGACATTCCTTGTATGTCGAAAAATACTTACGCTAAGCAGCACCAGATCGTATCTGATGCTTGGGAGAAATGCGCATCAAACGAAATGAAGGAGGCAGTAGACATGGAAAAAGAGCTGGCCATGCAAAGAGGAGACATAGATGCTAATGGTGTTCCTCTCCTAACAGTTATCGTGGATGGTACTTGGGCTAAAAGATCTTACAAGTCAAATTATGCATCTTTGTCGGGAGCGGTAAGTAAATTTATATTAAATTCATCTTTAGCAATTTAAAGCCTAGAATTCATTTTATCTTTACTGAATTTTATTTATTAATCATTTATTACAGTGACTGCTTATGCTATTATGTAGAATAATCCCAAAAGATTGAAATGTGCTTTGATGTTTTCCTGTTGTAGAAAAATAGGCAATAAGGATTTCAAAAATCTTCACAATAAAGTAAAATTAAAATTATCTTGATGAAGTACTCTCCTGCTAATTAATTATCAGAAAGTTACTTTTGAAACTTTATACGGTTCCTGAACTCCATAAGTTATATTTGGAAAAATTTGAGAAATAAAACAAGAAAAATTCCATTCTTCTTACGTCAAAAACTCACAAATGCTTTAACCCTTTATCTACTGACGGTACTTATAAGTACCATTAAAGTAACTGGTTATAAAATCCATTTAATACATCAATTAGCTGTAATACAGTTTAGAATAAGTTATAGATACATTACTTTATCTTGTTCCAAAAGCATTATGGGTTACACAAAACAAAAATATTTTTAAAAGGGTGATTTCCTTTGCATCTTTTCAGCTTTCTTAGCGTTGGGGGGGGGGGGGGGGGGGATTTTTCAATTCGGAAATATTTCTATTGTAAGAACATTCTATTTGTACATTTCCTAATTCTACAAAATACTAAGAAAAATACTTAAAATAAAAGATTTGAGCGGAGTTATAAATATGCAACAAAATCCCTATAATTTCAAATTTGATTCATCCTTCTAAATCCTTCAATCCATCTAAAATCTTTCTAAAATTTATTAAATGATTATGTCAATCTTCTAATGTTGTTTAAAAAATTCACGAAAAATGCTTTAGAAGATAAAATTTTCATGAATTCATAATTCAGTACATAAAGGGTTAAACTTTATGAAATTTAGGAACTTTATGGCACTAAAAATAGAAAAAAATTGCTGTCGGAAACATTTTTCATCGTTCTTATTCACTGATGAAAAGCTTCGAAATCTCACAGAATTCAAAGCGACATAACTCGGTGAATTTTGGACGTGGAAAATTGAAAAATTTACTATTGTACTTGACAAAGAATGGACATATTAATGATTCTTGGCAGGACAATTTTTAAATCTCAATCTTGATTCCTACCTTAGTTTGAACACTTTTGCAATTTACACTGTGTACGCATCTGCAACGAGTAATAAATTAAAGCGTATTTCACGTTTTTTTTCCTTTTCTTTTTGTACATCCTGTATTAGAGTTGTATACGGTGAAATACGGATCAAAGTCAAATGCATTTGTTTATAAATTTCATTTCGTTCATAATAATAGAACCATTAATTTGTATCTTTTATTATAATATACCAGTGCATCCGTACGAGGTTTTCTTACTGTTTTCTTCGTTACCAATTGATATTTTTGCATTAATTTTAATTGTGATTTTTAGAAAACATGTCTTATCAGGAATAATGTGGTATCAGAAATAATATATACAGACTAGGGGGCTCAGCCCCACACGAGCTACGTCTGCCAACCCCCGTTCAGGCTTCGCAAGCCTCTAAAAACATAGTTATGTGCCCTGTTTAAAGAATATTACCAGGTTACAGATTGAATGATATTTTTCCTATATCGACGACTATCTTCTGTAATCGGGTTGCCATGCTTTTCCCTTTGAATGGGGTATTTTTCTATTACCATTGTCTCATCCATCACTGTCGTAACAGCTGACAGCTGTTTTCGGGATTGATAAGTAAGATCAATAACAGATTTGAAAATCAGCTTGTATAAATGGTAGGTTAACATTCTTCCATTCCAGGTTACAAAATTCTGTCTACTTGGCGATAGCTTTCAGAACCATCGTACTGAAAAGAAATGTATTTAAAAATTTTACGCTTATATTTTATGTTTCAATTGAGTTTTAGATAGAACTGATATAGCTTATTCATGAATATGTATTTATCGAATAGTAATTCGTAAAAAATAAATAGAAATTATTTTGAGCATATATTAACCTATATTTATGCTGCATTAAGTGACTCGATGTATCAACAACTTTGCTAGCCGCACTATTTTTATACCATTTAATATAATGTGACGTAATCTTCACTTTTAAATGCATTTCTCATGTAATTATTTATTTATTTAAAGTTTTTTTTTACGTTTTAACATTCACGGGTACATATTTAATTTTGAAAAGCTTGGGAATACTATTATTTGAGTTTTTTAAATATGGCCTAATATTCACCATTAAAAAAATTTAACGCGTAATAATATAATTATTTTAGGCTCTTTAGATGTGACGATGCTTGACCATTTTACATAACAGCTTTAAATGAGTTTCGCGTCTAATAACTTCATTATTTTAAAGTTTTCGTACTTCTTTAATACATGTAAATATTTTGTCGTAATTTTCCCTATTTTCTGCTTTTAACACGTAATCATTTAATTCCTATTTTAAAAATTTCTTTTACTAATTTCCCCTTTTCAATTTCCATTTGAAAATGACGACAAAAAAAAAAAAAAAAAAAAAAAAAAAAAGTGATAATCCTCCAATTCTTTTTTTTACGTCTATGAAATTTATGCCAAAGTTGAAGATGACAGATGATTTTTCGTTTCTAAAATAAACTGATCCCTGTTGATCGAAATGGGAAAAAAAGTTTTTATTTTTTCAAATTTCCTGTAAAGCATAGTTCAATCACAATATTGTCTTCACTATCGATTGAAATAAAAGATAATTTCAATTTGAAAATGACAAAAAGAAAAAATCTAATATTCCCTATTAGTTTCCCTGTTTTCCCTCAAAAAAGGAGTCATTTAGTTGCCATCATTACAGAAATGTTATTAAAATTTGAAAAAAAAAATATCTCAGAAAATAATTAAATTTTAAAATGCTAATACTTTTGATCCCTGTGGATCAATGTGGATAATTGGTATTAATTTCACTGCCAAACGTTTCATATTTTAGGAGAAATAGCTGAGAAACGTAATCATTTAATCAGTATTTCACAAATTCGTTTCATTAAGATTATATATATATATGTGTGTGTGTGTGTATATATATCTACCCTATATATATAGGGTATATTTAATGATAATCTTAATTTTTTTACGAAATCCATTTTTTAGGCCTGTTCGTAATTAGATAAATACGCAGCACCTATAGTTGTTATCTGGTCCGTACGGTCTGTCTGTCCGTCTGTCCACGTCTAACAGCGCAAAAACTACATAACTGAATGGTTTGAAAATTAATAATAGAATCGTTGCAGAATTGTGTCGAGTCATTTCAAATTTTATGAAAATTGAATCAAAACTTAAAAAGATATTAATAAAAGTTTTCTGTATTAATTTCAAATTCTAAAAGATGTAATTAAAACTTTAAAACCAGTAAAAATACGGTTATTTCGACTGTTGACATGTTTCGACTCACACCGAATCATTTTCAAAACAAATAAATAAAGCTGTTCTAAATTTAATTATTAAAGGTACATATATATATTAAGACAGACTTGAATACAATTAATAAAATAATCCAACAGGACTGAAAAATTAGATGGGGCCAGGATTCGAACCTGGGTCCACAGCGAGCCGTGCTGTTGTTTTACCACTAAGCTACCCTGGCCGACATCCTAGCCCGGCAACTTCTCACTAATAAACCATGTTTCGGAGGAAAATTATGTGTGCTTTATTATTCTAAATTTGTACGGTCTATGACACGCCATCATTCAGTTTTCCACGTATTCTTTCATATTATGCACGTTATTTTTTATTTTATTTGGATGTTTATTTTATTTTTATTTTCATAACACTTGAGTAGCTGGAGCCATATTTTTGATAAGTGAAATGATGCTGCATCATTACATATTAAGTTCTTGAGTTAATTAATTCAATGATATCCCATGATAGTTAATGTATCTAGGTTGTCATGGTGATGACGTCCTATTTAATATGGTGTCCTAATATTTCCGTATTACTGAATTTAATATATAGAATCATTATAAATTTTGTATTCATGCATTTTTGCATAAGGGTGCAAAAGCTATTGCACCAAGATCTAAATATTTATAAAGCTAGTTATAGTACGAACGCACCTCATTTGCCCCATTTCAAGTACAATTTCTGACTTGTTTAAATTTAAGTTGTGTAATTTAAATTAATTACGGCTATTCACAAATGTGTTTTTCGATCACACTTGCTTCGTGATCTAAACTTGAATTTTCAAATGAAAAAATCTATATACTAGAATATTAATGAAAGTATACATGGTCATTATTATACAAAAAAATATAAAATTAATATTAGAGATATAATTGTAGACTATTTTTCCATTTCTATAATTGCATTAAAATATGAATTAATTTTCTTTCAATTCGGGTTCGAGATGAATATTTCATGTTCGTGTTGAAGTGTATCGGAATCGGATTGAGTTTCGGATTGATTATAAGCAGAAACTTCGGGTATACGTCGGATACAACCTGACCCCTGCAGGACTCCAATTTAAATCTGTACGATTTTCTGTATTTTGCTTAATGTATTACTTTCTTATTTATTTTTGAAAATGATAAGTCGTTGTTTTATTTTTACAGGCTGCCATAGTGGGATACCACACAAAAAAAGTTCTGCACTTAGGTGTCAGGAACAAGTATTGTTCAACATGCGCAGCTTGGAGTAAAAAAAATACTTCACCACCTGAACATAGATGTTTTAAAAATTGGTCCGGTACGTCATCCGCTATGGAGGCTGATATCATTGTAGAAGGTTTCCAACAGAGTGTACCCCTTTATGGCGTAAAGTTCTCTAAAATGATAGGCGATGGTGACAGCAATGTCTATAAAAAAATATTGGATTCTCGCCCGTACGATGATCTTACGGTAGACAAAATAGAATGTAAGAATCATCTATTGAGAAACTTTTGTTATAAATTAAAGGAGATTGCGCATAATAGTAAGTTGAAGTATACATACCTGCGGAAAATTGTAGGTAGCAACATATTACGCATGAGGCTGGCAGTTGCAAAAGCTTCACGATATCGCAGAAAGAATGATCCAAATAAATTACGTGAAGACATCATGAATTCACCATATCATGTATTTGGTGAACACAAAAATTGTGACTCCTACTTTTGTGAGGGCGAAAAAGATAATGAAAAAAATTACATCCCAGAACTGACAGAAAGCGGAATTTTACATAAAATCATGGAAGTGGTCAGCAATTTGTCTCTGCATTGCAAAAGTCTGCTCTATGATGCAAATAATAATGCGGTGGAAGAATTAAATGCAATAATTGCAAAACATATAGGAGGTAAGCGAATAAATTTTGCTCTTAGGGGTTCATATGAGGCACGGTGCAAGCTGTCTGTAGTGTCACACAACAGCCAGCAAAAGTACAGTAAAATTTGTCGCTTGCTGACTGAAAACAGTCCTGGATTGTACTGCAAGAGGAGAGAAGAGCGAATACGGAAGTTCAATAAAAAGAGGAATAACAAGAAGACAGTCAAAAAATTTAAACGAGCTCTTTTCCCAGATGCATCATATGGCCCTCACGCAGAAAAACCTGACATGCCGGAAGATCAATTTCAGGAAAGGAAAGACGCATTTTTACGCAATCTTGTGAAATCTCCGCAGGAGATAGAAGAATTGGAGAAGAAGACTCGGAGCCAAGCACAAAGTCCATTATGGATGGAAGAGCGTCGAAAGTTACTAACAGCATCAAATTTTGGCGCAGTATGCAATAAATTACCACATACAAGCTGCAAAAGTATCATAAAACGGACTTTATATTCCAATATAAATACGCGGGGAATGCAGTATGGTAAAATGCATGAAAGAGATGCAAAAGCAAACATTGAAACATCAGAAAACATCAAAATATTAGAATGCGGATTATTTGTCGATGAAGAACTTTATTTTTTAGGTGCAACACCAGATGGTATTATCGAAAACAGTGATTGCATCGTAGAAATAAAATGTCCATCATCGTGTGAAAATTTATATCCCAATGAGGCTATTCTAAAGCGAAAATTCACCTTTTGGAAAATTAATAAAGATAGAACAGCGGTCACAGAAGTAAATAAGAAACACCAGTATTTTTTTCAGATACAAGGACAGTTACATATAACAAAAAAAATGCATTGTCTTTTCGTGTTTTGGACCCCGAAGGGTATGAAAATAGAAAAAATCGAAAGGGATGACGAATTTTGGAAAAAAGAAATGGAGAATAAACTTAAAGAATTTTATTTTAGCTGTCTTTTGCCAGAACTAATAGATCCCCGCTACACGAGAACCATGCCAATAAGAGAATCAAAATGCATTTTAGATGCAATGGAAGCATATAAAAAGAAGAAAAGGAAATTCGAAGAAATATAAAAAAAAAAGTGGCTATTCCAAATTCAATTATACATGGTTCCACTCTCAACGATGTCCAATGGCTGATTCCTAAACCGTTAGTCATAAACATATAGTTCCAATTACAAAAATGTTTTAAATGATGTAAAGAAGCAAGCGATCTGGGTCAATAAAATATTTCTTAAAATATTTCGAAATATATATACGTTCTATAAGTGATATTTAGTAAAAACTTCCTGTTTCACTAAAAATAAAGTCAAAATAACTCATGAAACTCAACAAAAATATATGTTCATCTAACACTGAAATTGACCGAGTTATGAAACTTTGAAATTCATGACTTTTATGCTATTATGATTTGTAAAAAATCTTTACGTGGTGGTAAAAAAGGGAGAGTCAATTCCGGTTTCTTCGCTACAAAATACATACTGTCAATTATCAAAAGCTAAGGAACATAACACAACTCAAATTTTGCAACCTAATAGCATTTTATAATATGTATAATTTTGTAAAGAAATGAAGCTGTTGCTGTTCATAATCTTATTTAACAAAAATTCAGTTATTTTTTCCCCCTCTTATTTGTTTAGTATAAATTGTATATTTTGCATTAATATGTTGGAATGATTATAGATTTCAAATTTATATTGCAATTTTACTCTCAACTATTTTTTTTAATACAGCTGACGATATTTCTACTAAATTTGTGAATGACCGCTATTTCGCAGCAAAAAATATGCTCCAACTTTAAACAGATATTCGGTCAGTTTTAATCATGAAATAATGGCTTTTTTTTTTTTTTTTTTTTGGTCTTACTTGTCAGTGTAATATTAGAAAATTTTACTAAATATTACTTATAGGACCCGGGGCATGAGACAGTATAAAAAATAAAATTTCATATTTTAAAAAAAAATCTTTTTATTGACCGAAATCGCTTTTAAAATACTTCTTTACTTCATTTAAAACATTTTTGTAATTGGAACTATATGTCTATGACTAACGGTTTAGGAATCAGCCATTGGACACCGTTGAGAGTGAACAACCTGCGTCACGCTATCACAGTCAACTTTTTCTTTTTGGTTTCCTTTTTGAGCATTTTAAACACACACACATTTTACAATCACATAATTTAAAAAATGAATATTAATTGAAAATTTAAATATGCAGCGCAAACATATTATGTTTCTTGTTTTCACTTTCAGTTAATATTGTTATGGATATTTTTGGTGGAAGTAAGTCGAGGGATGGGTGGGAACTCAGCATGCACATTACACATTTTCATTCAATGATTTTTTTTGTCTCACTTGTACAATGTATTAATATTATACTCTGGCATTTTGTTTTTGTGAATCATATATATGTTGCTGCAGCTTTATTGCATTTATATTGAGTATTGTATCATTTAATTAAATAGATGACAATGACAGAATTAACTGAAAATTAATTATATGTATTGAGCTTAGCAATTTTGGATATTTGTTAATAATGTCAATTTTATTAAAAAAAATGATCAGAAAAAGAAAAAAAAAGAAAAGAAAAGAAATTGTTAAAATGTGTGGAAGACAGCTGTGAACCTTCCTAATGTATGAGAAAACTACTATGGTATATTTTGGGTAATTAATGTTTTTTAAATAATTTTCAGTGCTAAGTTTTAATCTACATAAAGGGGGAAAAAATGTGCTTTATTTAAATACTCTGTAAGAAAAAAGAAAGTTCGGGTAATATTTACATTCGGATGTAACTATATAAATACAGAAAATATTATATATAAACTATATAATAACTATATAAATACAGAAGTTTCTTTGTTTAATATAACAAAATTCTTATAAACTCAAGGCAAGGTTAACAAAGTTTTGGGGGAAAATATAAAAATAATAATTTTTTGAGGAAGCATTCCACATCTTTAATTAAAATTTACAATCACATAATTTAAAAAAACTAATATTATTTGAAAATTTAAATATGCAGAGCAAACATATTATGTTTTTACTTTCCTTTCAGTTAATATTGTTAGATATTTTTGGTGGGAGCAATGTTGAGTTGGGGGGGGGGGGGGGTACTTAGCATGCGCAATACTAATATTCATTTAATGATTTTTTTCCCTCATATCGATACATACTTAGCATGCGCAATACTAATATTCATTTAATGATTTTTTTCCCCTCATATCGATACATATTAATATTATACTTTGATATTTTGTCTTTGTGAATCGTATATACATTGATGTATGTTGTATCTATATTTAATATTGTATCCTTTGATTGAATAGAGAATTAAGGAAGATATCGTTACATGTATTGAAATTCGCAATTTTCAATATTCTTTAATAATGTTAATTTTATTAAAAGATGATCAAAATTAAATGAAATAACTTTCAAAATTCGAATTTATGGCCTTTAATTTGAGTTATTGGAAATCTTATATTATGCTTTTGTCAAATAAAGCTGTATTAAAAAACACTACTTGGAGTATTTTTTGTATAATTTATGTTCATTTTGCACTGTAGTTTAATTTCATTATATAAATACTTAAATACGTGCCAATATATTGAATAACTTCAGTAATCGGAGATATTTTGATAAAATTCTCTTACAACCTTTTATTTTTTTTCGCTTTTAGGTGGAGAGGGGGGGGGGGGGGTTACTACATTGAGAATTCAGCTTCTTTGTCTTACCCAGTGAGAAATACCGATAGCTGTATCTATTATCGTTTATAAAAACAGGTCCAAAATCTCAATGAAACATCGAATTTTAAAGTGTTCAATAAATTTGTGAAATATTTTTAAATATATCATATTGAAGAATGAATGTGTAACTCAGACTAAAATCTTCACTCTGTCCATATTTTCTTTACCTGATGATTTATAATAATATTTTTATCTATAAACAAACATTTAAAAAAAATACATATTACAGTAATTAATTATAATCAATTGTGCTTTGATTTTTCAGTAGTAAATTAATGTTGCTTTACATAAACAAAGGAAAAAAAATCACAAACACTGAATATTACGTAATTAAATTATGAAAACGAGTTACAGACAAGTTGATTTAATAATTATTTGTTTAAAATTCAGGATGGTTAAATTTGAAGGTAAACATGAACATATAATAAACATAATATAAAGTAAGGTGAAACATCAAAATCATTTTAGACAGGAGAATTACATTGAATCAATTTTTATTGTCATATTTAAATTTTTATCAAACCTTTTCTAAAATGTAGGCATTTATAAAAGTCGAAATTATTCAATTGAAACTTATTCCTTGATGGAATTCCCGGTTGCGTTGCTGTAATAATAATAATAATAACAGTAAAATTGTTCAATGTGATCTCGTGTATTATAAAAAGTGCAAAAGAAATTGTAGTATTTCCCTACTAACAAAAATAGCTGCTATGGGAGAACTTTCCGTTCCTACTGGCTCGTAAATTTTGTCAACAGATAGCCGATAATATCTCTTGGAGTTCACGGCTATTAAAAGTACACGCCTCTCTGACAGCTCGTAGGGGGGGTAGGAACAGTCTACTATATGAGCTGAACGCGATATTTTCCGCCAGTGACCAGCGCCCTTAAGGAATTTTTTTGTCCAGGCCAGATGACATAAATACGGGGTGACGTAAGTTGTAGCACTACTGTATATATAGTTTCTTAATAAGAAAGCCTTCCAATTTTGTCCTTGTCAAATAAAAGTAAATGAAAAAATGTGTAAGAAAATAGTTCCTTTGGATTTGCTTGCTAAAAAATCTTGCTATCCTTAATTTTGGTGAGCAATGGCAAATCTAGCACCTTTTTCTTTTTTTTTTTTTTTTTTGCAAAAGGTATTTAGGCATCCCCAGAATATTCTGGTATATTTGTATAAAGATCAAATGAAGAATTGTGAAAAGGCTTTTTACTACATCCATTTCCCTTTAAATACTTTTTCTTAATTTGTTTTTACATTTTCAAATTTTAACATAAGTATTGTATGTTGCAAATTAAAATATTTACTTTCATACAGCCATTTAAAAATGCGTCAAAAAATATTGTTAAATATTCAAATAAAAAAAATAGTTTAAAAAGCACAGAATTATCTTAATTTTGCAGTTCCATTACTAAAGACATGATTTTTTTTTTATATATAAATTTGAAAAGCTTAATGCATCTCAATTTATTTAACAAAATGTCCCAATACTAATGCTATATTAAATTGTTATTTTGTAATAAAAATTTGTTAAATCAAATAGCTGATGCTTCATAACATTACATTTTTGCTAAACAAATAGAAATTATCTAGCAGAAATGTATTAATTCATTTTAATTTAGTTCACAATATTGCAGGCAAAGAAGAAAAAAAACTTGGAGAAAAGAGGTGTCCTTTTTTATATATATATATAAATATCCTCTTCGGACCTGGAGTACCCTATAGGATACACATCTTTACCATTTTTTTCCCTGCATATAAATAATGATAAAAAAATGAGAATGGTGTGAATGGAATCTTAAAAGATAATCAAACTAAAGCAAAATAGCAATTTGTTTCTTATAGTGCTGTTTTCGACCATAAAATGGGATTTAAAAATGACTTGCAGCAAAAATGAGCGAAGTATACAAAAATGAAAAGTAAATCATTTTTTATATGTTAAAATACCAGATGTAAAGTCCATTAAAAATAAAAATTTATTAAATGCATAATTACTTCATATTTTTCATTATTTTTTCCATGCAAAACAAAAGAAAATATCCTAATAAATTGTCAAAAAATGTACTTATTGAGTCCAGCGTGTCTTATATGATATATCAAATTTTATGTACAAAAAATTAATTTTTTTTTTGCTTTTCAATCTTTCTTAGTTATCACTTTGAGAATATAAATTCATAACTGAAATAAAAAAATATATGAAAATAAACCCTGGGGTCTGAAGAGGATATACACAAGATAATTAAATGAACAAGTCTTATCAATAGATTGTATAAATCCTTTCATTCAAAATTTTAATTATTAAAATAAATGATATTCCCCTCTCCCAGGAATATTTTATAGATTTAGGATGAATTTAATATCCAAATGACAGTGTACACAAACAGCTTATCAGCTTTCAGTACAGAATTTACCCCCAGCCTTTCCCTTTTAGAATATACAAAGTAAAACTATATTAAAGAGTAAATCGGGATACTTATTTTTAAAACAAACTTAAAAAGTAAATCGGGAGATTTATTTTTAAAACAAACACTACAATAACTCAAAAGAAAATGAAAAATGTTTCTAATAAGTTTCCTTGTATGAGCTCTATATGTCTAATAAATTTCTCACATTGAAAATTTATATTTTATAATAAATGATGCTTCTGAAATTTTATTTAACGTTATTTTTACCAGCACATAGTTAATATTTTGTTGTAAAGTGTCTAATTTTCACACATTAGAAAATATTTTCAGACTCATTCATTCTAAATCTAAAATTCCTTAAAACATGAATTTCTTTTCCAAGCTACAAAAAGCAAATACAGAATTTCTAATTTTTATTTGGCTTTTGAAAATATATTTCAGTATTTTAAATGTTACAAATTATGCTGTATTATTTTATGATACAGTTATAATTTCACATGTTATATTATGTCTCTGCTGAAAAATTCTTTACAAGCCAAGCATCTGAAAGTAGAAAAAAAAAAAGATATTGCGTTAATAAATTCTGTCTATTTTAATGCATAGCTGGCAGATTTCTTGTTTATTTATTTTCAAATCAAGTGAACATATTTCAACCAGAAATTTTATTTAATGAATGAAAAGATAACTACTTACATAGAAAGAATGAATGAAAAAACTTTCTAGGTCAAAGTATGTATATTTGAAGGAACAATTTTGAAGTATGTATGTTTTGGAAAATGGAAGGTTGACAGATATGATAATGTGAGCATAAAATTCTTTAGTTTAATCAAACAGAAAATGTTTTTTATCAGCAGAACTTGTTGAAATCATTGTGAGATGAATAATAATTTGGGTAGACAAAATCATGAAGATAAACAATCATTGTGTTAAACAAAATAAAAAGCGTAATAATTCACTTCAAGGTGAAAAGTTTTTGTATAGAAAACAAACAAAAGCTGCCACCTATTGAGCCAAAATTTACAGGGTGTCTCATTTCAAGCACAGCCTAAATTTTCACTTTAGCAAAAACAAAGATATTGAAATGATACTTTCACAGGTTTACTTTTGGTGTTTTTAAAATTAAATAAGGATTAAAATTAGCAGAGATTAAAAAAGTGCACAGTGGGAACTTAGGCTTTACATCCTTAGACCTATTGAATTAAAAAGTTATAAAACCTGTAAATTAAATATTAAATTCAAACAACTATAAAGATAAATGTATGGTGGTGAAATAAATACAAGTATGTATAAAAACATGACTAACGTTTATTAAATCGAAAACATAAAAATGTAAAATAATAAATAAAATTTAATATATCAAAAACAATACTTTAAACTTCCATTAGCTATAATAAATTCCCATTGATTGACACAATTACTTGTATAATATAAAGCTTCCTAAAATCTATTTCACAAAGATAAACAATAAATTAAATGAATCAACCTCATGGCATTGGAAAATGACTGATGAAATATTATCATCAAGTGGCACAATACTCAAGTGTTCCACATGTCACATTTAAATTCTGCATTGTTATAAGAAAATGTAAACTTTGGGGGGAGAAATGTTTCTGAAATGTGCAGTATCGGAGACGACTTAAAGAAGTAATCCATTAATGTCAAAAAGTATATTCTCAGTTAGAACATCATAAACTGTAGATGTAGAAATAAACATTGGTTTTTACTCAACAACAGCTGCCAACAAGATGACTCGCAATCCATATTGTTTCTTACGAAACAAATTAAACAACAGAGTCCAGAGTTCTAAATTAAATTACCAGCAACTGTAATAAAAAATACTCATTGTCCACATTAAACGTAAAGAAAAATAACAAGATTTTTAATAAAACGAAGAACTGAAACAGAACTTTAAGTAACATCAGTCGTCAATACACTATACAATCTCCAAAACACCAATTTTTTGGTAAGACAATTGCATGAAAGAAACATCAGGTAAAGAAAGTGCAAAACAAATTATCTGCCGAACATCTCATAAGATTATTGGTGGCTCCATCAGGGCTGCACCTTTCTGCATCATGGAAAGATGTGTGGCGACCTATCAGTAGTCTTGTAAGGTAAATGACAATAACTTTGTCTTCCAGGCAGAGTTATTTGCTATCCTGACTGCTGTAAACAGAGTTATTCAAGATCTTAACTTCCATGAGTGACAGTCTATCTTACCTAGAGGATAAACATGCACCTAGGACAAACAATTCTTAAAACATTTATCCGAACTCAGTCCTATGTAACCACATTTAGCATTTACCTGGAAAGTATAAAAAAATATAGTTTTCACATGAAAAACTCTGCATTTTTTAATAGAACAATTGTAAACAATAATTAAAAGAAATAAATAAGTGCCTCCTCTTTTTATATCCGGGCTTGGACCGGCGTTGGCAGAGTAACACTCAAACATTCATTCACACACATACTTGCCAACTTTTTAAAAGAAAAAAGTAAAATATTGGGAAGAATATTTCATTTTTTAAGTACTTACAAATTGTTAAATGATACACAGGTGACCATTATAAAGATATTTCATATGAAAACTTGTGTAACACTCTTTAAGAAAAAAATTAAAAGACATAGCTTTTTACATTTAAATTTTGCTTTTTAAAGAAGAAATTAACAACAAATAGTGAAAATTAAATGATTTCTTGTAATGTCATTTGACAATGAAACATGAACTCATTTTTTAGTGATAAAACATTCAGCACTTAATATTATTAAAAGTAACTAGCTGGCTTTGTCTGCTAGCAGGCCCCTCCTTTCAAACAAATCTTTAATTTATACGTAAATCTCAAACCAAGTCACCACTACCTATGACATCATATAGCAAGCGTGTTGCACACACACTGCAAATAAATGTTTTTATCAAGGTCTCTGAACTCATATCAAATCTCACATTGAACGAACCTCAAACTGGGTTCCCAAATTATTATTATTAGCCAAAAATTATGCCCAATAGCGACTGTAACTGAAACCCATTTGTTGTTAAATGAATTGCAGTCTTGGTAAAAGATTAAATCAGGGAGCGTACATTTATTTAAATAAAAATCAAGGACTTAAGTACTTTCAAGGACCAAAACCAAAAAAATTTAAGGACCTACATGTTAAATATACTAATAAATTATACTATGCATTTTTGAATAAAAAGTTTAATTATAGTAAATACAAGTTTTAAACATTCAAATGGACAGAAACTGGAGGGGGGGGGGGGGGGGGGGGGAGGAGATTCAGCGTGTGGCAGTAGCAATTTAGAAAATTTTTAAATAACAAATACAGCAGAAGAAAAAACTAGTCAGATGTGTCAAACCCAAAACTTTCTTTTATCTCATACATCTTAATACTTCAAAATTCCCTATCACAGTGCCAAAATTAAATGACAATCTTTGCTCATCATGAGGATTCTAAATATATGAAATTCTGTGCATTAGTTTTTGAGATATGACTATTGCTAAAATAGCAGTATCGTGTAAATCCTGCAAAATGCAGCAGTCAGCTGTTGGGTGATTTACATCAAAACCTAATCAGCAACAGTTTATGTCAACGTCTAACTGAATCTGAAGTTTGATGAAAATCTGTGCATTAGTTTTTAAGAAGAGCTATTGCTAATTTTTAAATCATGAAAAATGCAGCACAGCAGCGCCACCTGTTGGGCGATTTACACCAAAAAATAATCAGCATCAACTTGTGTTAACGTCTAACTGAATCTGAAGTTAGATGAAAATTCGTGCATTAACTCTTGAGATAGCTAATAGAACTATTGCGGAAATTATAAAAAATACAGCATAGCAGCGCCACCTGTAGGGTGATTTACACCAAGACGTAATCAGCACCAATTCATATGAAGGACTATCTGAATCTGAAGTTTGAGGAAAATCCGTGCTTTAGCTCTTGAGATAGAGCTATTGTGAAAATCAAAAACTACTCAGCCCCAATTTATATCAAGGGCTAACTGAATATAAATCTTTTTTAAATTCTGTCCATTAGTTTGATACAGAACTCCCAGAAAATCTTTGTCACCTTCAGACATTTCGTAAAAACATGTTTTTCGGGATCTCATACCCCCTAAAACGTGTAAAACTGTTGAAAACCAGAAGTCAAAAATTTTTATAAATCCAATACTTTCTTCTTGTAAAGACTGAAGTAAGAAAAAGGGAAATCTAAAGATTCTAAACTTAGCATTTAGGAGGGGGGGAAAAGCAGGGATTGGGAGGAAATCCAAAAATTAGGAAGGGATAATTAAGATGATTAATTATATCGCCACTTCAAAATGTAGGGGAGAAGCAAAGTATTTTTTTTTTTTTTTGGGGGGGGGGGGGGGCGGTTGATTAGATGATTATTTATCGTTACTATAGAGTTACAACTAGGGCAGAAAAAAAAATATTAAATAGTTTCAATGGTTTTTAACTTTGTATACTTTTTACAGGGAAAGCAGAAAAAAATTAGGGAAGAGGAAGGATTTAGACGAACGATTATTTATTGTTGGAATAAAGAGACAAAACAGAACATTTAAAAAAAAAAATAAAAATTTGTAAGCTGGGGATGCCAAATGAACGAAGCAGAATTTTTTTCTTTTTTTTGGGGGGGGGGGGGTAAAAAAAGGTTGCTAAGATGATTGCTTAGTTATTCACCATTACTTAAGATCTACTATTGGAACAGAAAAAGAAAGACTAGATTTTATGTGGCAGGAAAGAATTAGAAGGGAGGGGAGATGGGAGGCAATTTCGATCTGTGAAACTTAAAAAAATAATTGTTGTTACAGTTAAAAAAAAAAAAAAAAAAAAAATAGAGAAATTAAATTAAAAAGGTTTCAAGACTTAAACTTGAGAGCAAATTAGGAGACGGGCAAATTTTATAGGTGGGAAGGATAGGAAGTGCATTAGATGATTAATTATTTATCATTACTAAAGATTTATAATTAAATCAGAAAAAAAATAAATTAAATTAAACAGTTTTAAAGACTAAATTTTGTGTGCAAGGAAAATGGGCGGCGATTTTGGATTCAAGAAAGTCTTCAAATGGTTAACTATTGTTATAATAAAATAACAAATATAGAAGGGGGAAAAAATAAACGAACACTTTAAATTTTTTTAAATTTTGTGAGTTGGGGGGGGGGTCAAAGGGGAGAAGCGAAATTTTTTTATTGGGGGTGGGGGAGTTTAACAGATGACTAATAATTTACCTTACTAAAAATTTACAAATAGCACAAAAAATTTTTTAATTAAACAGTTTAAAAGACTTTAAATTTTTATGTTTGGGAAGGGGGGAAGAGGAAATGTCAATTTTAGTGGGGGAAGTAGTAAAACTCTATGATCGATTACTTATTGGTACAATAAAGTAACAGATACAACAGAAAAGGTTTAAAAAAAGCAATAATTTTTAAGGTTTTCAACTTTATGAGCTTAATTTTTTTAGGGAGGGAGGGAGTTTATTAGATTACTTATTATTTATTTACCTAACTAAAAAATTACAAATGTGTAAAAAGCAAATAGAAAAAAATATTAAGCAGTTTTAAGACTTCTGTGTGCTCTTTAAGCGGGGGGAAGGGGAAAGGTAAAATGCCAATTTCTGGTGGGAAAAGAAGGGAGGAGAAATCTTCATGATCGATTATTTATTGTGACAATAAAATGACAAATGGAACAAAATTTTTTAAATTATAATTATTAAACAGTTTTTAAATTTTGAATACTGGAAAAGGGGGGGGGGGGGAGAGAAAAATGGAGAAGAAAAAATTTGGAGAGGGTGAAATTCAGATGAAATGAATGTGATAAAATGAACTGTTAATGAAATTTAGGTTTGACTATTTATTCACTTTAAAGTAACAAATAGAGTAGAAAAGCTTTACAAAAATTAAGTTTTAAAGATTTTAAACCTTGGTATTGTAGAAGGGGTAGCAAAAGGGGAAAATGTTATTTCGGAAGAAAGAAGAGATTAAGATTTACTTTTAAATCAGAAATTCAAAGAAATACAGAGTAAACAAGAGTAAAATTAAGCACTTTTTGTAGATTTTGCATGAAAATAAGTGCTTTTAAGGACTAAAAATTCCTTTTGAAATATATAAGCACTTTTAAGGACTTTCAAGGACCATACAAACCCTGTAAATTGTTTTTCGTTTCTTTGTTAATGAGACTGTAATTAGCTTATATATCTGGTAATTAGGGCAGAATTCTCTCGAAGCTGAAATCCCTGGGTATCCAGATTTTTTCCCGTGTTTTGATTCTTTTCCCATCTATATACTCCACCGGAGAAGAAAGTAGTTTCCATCACAAACAGTCAGCCAGCCAGACATTTACGAACATTAATAGTATTGATTCGAAAATAATTTATAATTTAAGTGGGAGATGGTATTTGGGGAAAATTTTGCAAAAAGGTGTAGAGATAGTCAAAAAACATAAATTTCACAGTTAAAATGCAAAAATGGCAAGTATGCACAGAAAATAGCTATCATTTACACTCAGGCATAGATAATATAGAATACATCAGCAATAAGGAAAATGAAAGAAATAAAAATAACTGATGACAAAGTATAACCATGTTTAAACAATATTTAGTAAGAGTTCAAACATTATACATTAGAATTGTAATATTAGGTTTTCAAAAATAAATTTTCTAAAAATTATGGGGTCAAAAGGATCATTTAAATTAAGATTTTGTATTTTTTGGTAAGCGTAATAGCATATAAAAACACCACAATTCATATTATCTTTTTGTAAAATATGTGGAGGATAATATATTGGCCATTTATGAACTGAACAAAATTGTTTAAGACATCATGCCAACTATCAATAACATAATTATAAGAAGAATCCCTACAATTCAAATGTAATGGGTCATAAAATTCAAATGTATGTTCTTTCAAATTAGCTACAATCAACACCCAATGTGATTTAAGACTAAATGGAATAAATAAATATTCTTTCGACCTGATACTATTCAAGTAAATTAGCATTCAGAACTTTAGAATGGAAAATTGAAAGTGTAATAAATGGACTAATAACCATATAATTATCACAACCATGTAATATTTTAAACAAAAATGCTTCTATTACAGCATCATATAGCCAAAAAACTTGTTTAAAAAATTGGAAATTTTAAAGTGTACAGGAACAAAAAACGTTCTGAAATTGCGATTTCTGTAGCATAGCTGTTATAGAAGCTTGTAATTTTTCATGGTGGTTACTTTTACGATATAATATGCTTGCTAAGAACAATTTCTAAGAAAATCAAAACTTTTAATACAGAAATTTTTGAATTATCGGTAGCAATATAATATTTCCTCTAATAAAAATAGGTACACAGATACTACTTAGCATATTTCAACAATTACGCGAATAGTAACAGAAAATCTATATAACATTTTATTTGGAAATAATCCCTGTGACATAAGAACAAAAAAATAAGGAAAACAATAAATAAATTAAAAGGTAACAAAAATCAGTTCTTACCTGAAACTATAAAGAATATCAATTCGAAAAACTGATTAATTAAACAAAATAATAGATTTTCAAAATGCTAAATTGCTATCAATAAACGTGAATGGGTATAGCACACGAGCGATAAGCAATTCAGCATATTATTACAAATGCATTACGCCAACGACGTGCCACTTTGGTTATTCGCTAGCCAAAACGAAAATATCGCCAAGTTAGTGACCTACGTCATCAATGACGTAGGTCACTAACCTGTGGGAGGCGTGGCCTGCGTTTGTCTCCATTCTGTAAAACTCGGTGTAGACGACATCTAGGTTTACAGCAACAGCAAGCTCAATGTATATTATTGGTTGTGAAGATCATAGTATCTGAAGATCTATCAAGTTACACTCGAAGACAGAAAATCGAAATAAACTCCTGCCTGCAAGTGTAGCCAGCTGTCATAAAAATTCAACACTATATCTTTCTTCCATCCTTCAGGAAGAGACTCAAGGGTGAAAGGTTCCATTCTCCCATTGGTTGAGAAGAAACAAGAATCCCGTGATTTACTTCTCAAGGTTACAAGACCTGATTATTGAGCAGTGGTAGACATTTCTTCCTAACAAATCAGAGGGCACATCTCATTTCACCACCAAAACAAATCGCCAAGTGTCACTTGAGATTATTTCAAGTATTATGTTGCAATCATATTAAATTTTGTTTGCGACATGTAAGGAATTTAAATTTATTTTTCATATAAAGTGATTCACGGAAAACAATGATATGGTATTTTTAAAAATATCTTTTTTTCCCTGCAAAAAATTGATAGAACTGACTTTCTTTTACGAAAGTAATCAATTTAAATATTTTAGACTTATTATTTTTAAATTACACATTACACATTATTCCTTTTGTATATACAGGTGTATGTAAATTAGACTTAAAAAACATATCCCATATTTTAAAAGTATAAAATTGATATTTATGCGAAAAGTAAAATTAATAATTTTTAATTTATAGCTTTGCATCAAGAGGAGAGAAGCTTAGGGGGTTAGACGCCCCCCCCCCCCCGAAATAATATCCTGGCTACGCATTTAATTACCTATGTGTTTTGACTGTAGTTATCTGTGCAAAGAACAGTAAACTCAAGCACTCCCCCTCCCCTTCCTTGATAGCTGATGTGTTTTAAAAAAATAATAAATATATAAAAAACAATTAATAAAAATACTCAGTCAAATTGTATGCATTTTTTTTTTCATGGCAGTTTGTATGCGTAAATATAAATAATTAAATGACCAAACTAGTATTCAAATAATCAAAATTGTCAGAAAGGGATTTAGATCATCTAAATTCTACTTTGCCCTTATAGTAATTTGCAATATTAATATCTATTTATTATTGCTGCAAAATAACAAATAGGGAAAAAAAAAAAAAAAAATCTAAAAATAAAGTGTTTCATAGATAGTGAATGAAAAAGGTCAAGCTAAAATAAATCATAGCTCACACTTGTAGTGAAATATAATGAAAAAATAAATTAAATAATAATGACAGATTTTTTTTTTTTTTTTTTTCACACACCCAAAAGAAGAAAAAAAAGTTGGAACCCAAAACAATAATATCTGAGCAATAACTACTAAAAACTATAAGAAGTTTTTATAATGTATTTTGTCGCATTAAATATTTCTAGTTAATGATTACTTGGACTTATAGCTTTAATTTAGTTTTCAAATATTTAGGGTGGTAATAGTGAAGGGGAAATTTATAATATTTTTTTAATAAAAATAATTTATCTTTTTGACTGAGTTTTCCAATAATATATATATAATATATATATATTGTTTTGAAAAGTAGTTTATTAGAATTTTTTAATAATAACAATTAAAATTTTTTTAGGAAATTTTAATAAAAAGTATTTAACAATTACAAATTGGTTTAAATAATTAATTACTTGTTAAGTTAATAATATTATTAATATGAATTCATAAATTAATAAAATTTTACTTTCAAATAAAATAAACTGAATATAGTTATGTATTCAGATATATTGTTAAATAATATAAGATAAAAATAAAAATATTTATATAAGTGTAAGAAATAACATTATATTTTCAAAAATATTCATTTTAAGAAATTGAAATAAATAGCTTATAAGTAATATGAGTTTAAAAATTAATTTCATTAACATTATTTTATACGTAATAAAAAATTACAAAGCATTTGATAATAAATGAATAAAGTTTTTCTGTATGAAAAATACTAATTAATTTTAAAAGAAAACTTTGAAAAATTAATTTTGCTAATTTAATATTTATCTGATACTAAAGTTATAAGGGAAAAAAATAATGTATGTAAGTTTAGGAGATATTATTATTTAATTACAATAAATGTTCACTTTAATTCATAAAAAAATAGCTTATATGAATTTTGAAATTTATTTAAAACTAAATTTTATTTTATAAAAATTAAATTTCAGTTTCATTTA
Source organism: Maratus speciosus (assembly GCA_963932465.1). Taxonomy (NCBI): domain Eukaryota; kingdom Metazoa; phylum Arthropoda; class Arachnida; order Araneae; family Salticidae; genus Maratus; species Maratus speciosus. Next base: position 103,637,552 of record OZ010786.1, on the reverse strand, counting down.
AAACTAAATTTTATTATATTTAATAACAATTAAAACTTAATTTAATCAAAATTTTATTTAATTATTTAATTGACAATTAAAAAAATTGTTGGAAATGAACGGATAATAAAAGTCGATAAATCTTTATTAACCAACTTAATAAAAATCGAAACAAAACACAAATAAAAAATATAAAAGTAACCGGGAGGATAGAACCCGCGTACTTGGGCTTACTAGACAAGCGCGTTAACCACTAGACAAGTTCGTCCACAGAAATCTTTCACCAAAATAGCATGAATTAACTAGGTACGATATTTCTCAAAGTGCTTGCATTTCATCGCCAAATCATACATGAGAAGCAAGCCAAGACCGGTTTCTGATCAACCAATGAGAGAATGGAACCTTTCACTCTTGAGTCGCTTCCATCCTTCATAACTCAGTCCTTTGAGTTACAGTAGTAGACTCCTATCTTCAGCGATAACAGCAGTACATTTTAAATTAATATTTTGATATTAAGTTCGTTTGGGATTAGAAAAGTTATATTAATTGTACATTTGTAGATAACAACCATATTAAAATGTTTTTTGTTTTTCAGTAAATAATTTCATTTTATACCACTAACTGAAGAGTTTCATATATTAAAAACTCATTAGGTATTCCAAAGCTAATAAGAGTTATCAATAACAACTAATTTAAAATGAAATGATTAAAATGAGTATAATGTTTTCATTGATTAAAAAGTTATGAATAACATTATGAATGTATTTAATTTTGCTGTTAAAATAAATAAATACTCTTTTAGTTTCATATACACATACAGTGAGAGCTCCCAGAAAGACATCCTCATTCAATGCTACTGATTTAAATCTGAGATACACATTGAAGTAACTTTTAATTCAATTTGAGTAAACTGTTTATTCAAAACAATTTATGATATTTCAGAAAAGATTTATTACAAGTGATGATAGATTTTACTTTGCAGATTGCTGCATTTTCAAATGTGCAAAATAAAATGAATACAAAGGAAATTTTTTTTCTACTAACATAAACAAAGATAATAGGATTTTATATTATACTATATTTAATAGATTTTATTCAGAATGCACACATAAAATTACTTCCTTTATATAAAAACTTAAATTATTATAGTAATTTCAAAATAATAATAATAAAATACTTGTACTAGAATACAATATATTGCTGAAACAATAATATATTATATAAATATATACATTTCAAAAGGTAATATTTTTTATTATGCCAGAAGTGGCTAATAATAATGAAGGTGATAGCTTAGCTAGAGATTTCATTACATATAAAAAAAACCCCTAAATTTAAGAAACGGCTTTTATTCAAAGCTCAAAAAGAAAAATTTGAAATAGTATATTGATCCAAATACATAAATGAAAACAATAACATAGTAAGCTTCATTTTCAAATATTCAGTAAATTAGAAATAGAAATCAAATGTAACAATGCAGCTGAAATATATATATAGATCAAATTTCACATTTGTGTCGAATCTTATAAAAGAAAATAATTTTTTTAACTTACTTGCATATCAGCTGAGAGGGCATTCGGTGCCGTCTATAAATCAGGCGTTAATTCGTCAATATGAAGCTGGGTAGCTTTTTTTTAATAGTCTGTATTTTTCCACAAATTGTAATACTCTTTCATCAAATAAATTTGATTTGTCTTTGGGAGTTCTTGTTATCTGTTGAAGATTTTCCGTCGTCGTTTCTCTTACAAATAATAATACATCCGCCATCTTTTCACCAACTTACCATTGCAATTGTGTTTTGCGGAAGGTCTGAAGCTTCTGCAAATTTTGCCAGAGTTACCAGACGAGTTGCAGACGATGCGTTACGCTTGCATGCATTTTTCGGTTGCAGACAGCTTTGCAACCGGAAGTGTTTCGTTTGCATGTAACTGTTAGGCCGCCGAACTCTCTGAGAGAGTTCCACAAACTCTCTCAGTGCGTTTCGACTTGCTTCGGCTAGATACAGGAACGATCACTCACTCTCGTTGGCTATGAAGCTTCGCTTTTACTGATTGGCTGTTGCGGCCGTTTTTTATTTTAAGCGCATGCGTATACTGTACTTTTGCTCGGATCACAGACACAGTGACGCTACTGAGATACACTAGACTCTAGGGAGAGTCCTAACTATCGTGCAGGCTACTCTCGTACCCAGAGCTTTATCAGTTCCTGTAAGAAAAACAAAACCACGTGACCAATGACGCAACATGAACGTCATACGCAGGAAATGCAGTTTTGCAAAATGGGAAAGATAGAGAGATATTTGTGAATAAATTATTTAGAGCCTTTAAATACATTACAAATCCTTTGTTTTTATTTGGGTTAAAACATACACAAGTAATCCAGAATCCACAGTTTTATAAACTATGGACATTGCAGCAGGTTTCATACATCTTTTCGTAAATAATACACAGCATTTTCTACAATGTATGCAACATCCACTTAAATATGAAATATCAGTAAGAAAATCTTAAAACAAAGTTTCCATTAATTTATGTGTTGTTGCCATTGCTTTTGTCAGAGATAAGAATTTCTATTTTGTGAATAAATTATTTAGAGCCTTTAAATATATAACAAATCCTTTGTTTTTATTAGGGTTAAAACATACACAAGTAATCCAGAATCCTTATCCACAGCTTTATAAACTATGAACATTGCAGTAGGTTTCGACCATCTTTTTGTAAATTATACATAGCATTTTCTACAATCTATGCAACATCTACATAAATATGAAATATCAGTAAGAAAACATTAAAACAAAGTTTCCATTAATTTATGTGTTGTTGTCATTGCTTTTGTCACAGATAAGAATTTCTATTTAACCCCGTTACATTTATGTATAGCCATTTCATTACATATTCCTTATGATTCATTTATTTTTAACTCATTTAACAAAAACTGTTTATAAAACTTTCTTCTGAAAATTGTGTATTATTAAAAAGTGTCAACAATCTGAATTTGTATTGAAATTTCTTTCTATACTAGTAGAAATCTTTAAAAAGAGCATGGAGCAATGATAGAACTGTAAATAGATTCTAGAAATATGATGCATAAAAAAAAAGTTTTCAGAACAAGCTGTCTGGTATTACTATAGTAAAATAGTGCACTTTTGTATAATTTAATACTGCTTCTTCAGTGTTATTGTCACAGCAATTTCAAAAGGTGTTGGTGTTGTTTTATGACAGCCAATTATCAACACAAGGAATATAGGCCCAAAGGTGGGGAGTGCCCTCTGTGGGGTCTTTCTAAAGGAACCTAACCCATATTTATACAAAGGATTCAAGGTTCGAAGTAAACCAAGGAAAAATCTGAACGATTGGGTTTGAACCCAGCACCTCCCGTCTACCAGCTTCGAGAGCAGAACCTCTCGGCTACTGGTGGGCCAGCAATTTCAAAAAGCAAAATATAAAATTAAGCATTGTTAATAACTTTATAAAGAAAATGTTCCAATCATATTTTTTTTTATAAAAATTAAATGCAGTATAAAATCTTTATAACGCAATTCTCCATATAACGCACAGCTTCTGAAATGTAAACAATGAATTTTACACTTAAGAAGAGCCTGCAATTTATATTGTAGAAATGTTGCTAGCTTCTAGAGGACTAAATTTCAAACGTTATTTCCTCTTTATCTATATAATTTAATTTTTTTTTTTTTGGAAATAAGTAATGTAATGTTTTTTTCGTCTGTATTTTGATAATGTTTGTAAGGTAATTTCACAATATATGAAATGATCTGTATTATGCAAAAATTTATAATCTGCACCAACTTTTTGTCCCGAAGAATGCAATATAAAGATCTTCTACCATACATTGATATGTTCCAGACCTATTTGACCATGTTTGCAAGGTAAGTTTCAATGATCTATATAATGCAAAATTCTATATGGTGCAAAGTCTTACGTTTTTAGGTTTGCGTTATAAAGATCCTCTACTTAATTTATTTACTTTGTATTTTTTACCTTTCAAAGAAAAACTGTAAAAAAACATTCTTTAATCATTTTTGTCTCAGTAAGCAATAGTGTAATGTAAGTGTTCATTAATAAAATAAACACTTAGTATTTCTCTATATCCTAATATCTCAAGAAGCTCAACTATAAAAATAATATTACTTTGTTATGGACACTATTTCTACAATTTAAACCCTTATGCTGCATAAGTAATAATTATTAGATGACAAGAAATCATTTATAGTAATAAATATTTGAATAGAAGAAAGGAAAAAAATAAACTCGTTGACTTTTTATTTCAAATTTTTAATACATAATAGTGGCAAATCACTGTCATTAATTTTGGAAAATGCTAAGTTGCATTTGTGTGTACATACACTAGAATGTTAAAATAGAAGTTTTTGAATATTAGTTCATGTCGTTATTTGATATGACAAGGATATAAACATTTAGAAAAGTTAAATGTGCACAGAAACGATTAAATACAAAAAAAATATAGATAGATTATACAAACTGATTTTCCCTCCCAAGCATTCTTTGATTATAACATGCAAAGTTTTCACTCAAATTTTTTAATGGATAATATTTATTATCAAATTGATGCAAGTTATAAATAAAACTAATAATCTGAAGCTGTCCAATGTTTCATTTTAAATGACTTTTTGCTTCTAAAAAGTAGTTTGGTTTCTGAATAATCATTACAAATTATACTTCATAACGTAGAATGCTGTTAAAAATTTTGAAGACTTATTTTCTTGTAGTAAAAACATTATTATTATACAGTTGACTCCCTAAAATCCACACATCATCAGAAATGTAAACAATGAAACTTTCAGTTCAAATGTAGGGGGAAAAAATTAAGAGTTTTTTTTTTTTTCTTATATCATTCCATATACATTTTCATATGTAATTCTTGTTCATATGATTGAGCTCATGCTTTTTCTTTAAGGAATATAGATTTATTTCTGAAAAAAAATTAAGGTTTTGCTGGATACTGGTGATCACAATTTCTTTTTTGGTTATTAAGTTTGGCTAAATCTGAAATAAAACTTCCCTATTTTATGATTTTGATGTGAATTAGTAGTGTATCTTTATGAGGCAAGTTTCAATGAATAATTAGAAAAAAAAATGCAAATCTTTATTATGCATTATTATTTACTTGACCTTTACTTTTAATAATTTAGCCATTTTTAAAATTATCTTAATTTTTATTATTTTACTTTATTACTTCATTTTTTTTACTTAATTATTTTACTCTAAAGCATTCATTATAATTTTGATTACAGTATTGCATTCAAATTACTGTTTAAAAAATGTAAACAAAGCGATGACCAGAAATCCACAAAATTCTAAAATCTGCACAACCTCTGGTCCCAAGCTGTGCGGATTTGAGGAAGTCTACTGTATTCAGGGTTGGATGGTATTTACCAGTGTTAACCATGGTTTTTACCGTCTTTGGAAAAACATGTTTTTACCACCTTTGAAAAACTTATTAGTTTGGCTGTTTTTGCTACTTTTTAAAAAATTTATCTATTAATTTTTCATTTTTCCAGGGATGAAAGTTTTCTGGGTATTTAATACCACTATAAAAATATTCACCTAATTTAGTTTCCGATTAGGTTAGTAAAAGAATGCTATACGAGAATAGTGGTTTTTAAGGAATATGAAAAGGCCCGGTAAACTTTCATCCCTGTTTTCCTACTACAAGAATTCAAAATTTTAAATATATTATTGTATAAATATACAATAATTCTTTAATAATTTATTTATCATATAACTATTATTATCAGAATTCGCATTACAATATTTATTATATTTATCTTAATGGTGACTAGTTTACAAATTTTTACTTAAAGATTATAAGTACACTTTTATCACACTTAATAAACCTTAATCGTTTTAATAAAAACCAAACACTTACAAATATTATCACATAATGTAGTTTGTACAAATGTTAGTACTGTTTACCAATCTGTGTCCTGCTGGAGTAGGGTCAGGTGGGGGAAAGTGGTGGTAATCTAAAAAAAATGCACTTTTTTCACAATAAATGTACATATTTTTACTTTTTTTTTCAATTAATACATAATTGGAGTTTGTGACAAATATTTCTATTAAGATTTGTAAATCGGGCAACAAGTTTACTGTTGTTTATCATCTTTTTTACATATATGTGCAGTTTGTTCTTAACACATGGTATTGATAAACTTTGTTCTTGATCCTTTCTCACTTGAAAAAATTAGTATATTTTGATACATTTCAGTAGAAGAACTTCTTAAAAACAGATTCATGCATCAAGGTAAGAGTTATTTTATTATTTCAATTTTTTATGATTTTTTTTCTGAGGTGAGGGAAAGTGGTGGTATAGTTAGGCTTAGCTCAATGTTGTATGATGATTCAATTTTAGACTGTAGATGTGATTAATTTTTAAAAATGGGCTGTAATAAAAGTATTAATCTAAAAAAAATAGGTTTTATTTATAAATTTTAATCTTAATATGATAATACAATTAAATTAAAAGCTATTTTTTACATAGGGTCAGGTGGGGGAAAGTGGTCCCATGCGGTAAAGTGGGGGTATATTGAAAAAAACCTATTTTCTCTTTTAAATTAAGATATTTTGTTAATTCTTTTTTAGAGACATATATTGAGATTATGGCAACTATTCTTATTTTAGTTTTAGAAACTGGAAACAAATTTAATGTTTACAAACTATCTTGTTTATGCTCATTGCATACCGTCAAAAAGTCGATCAGCTAAAATAATCGCCCAAGTGATAAAAATTGATACATTATATCACATAAAGCATTTGACTAAGTCACCAGGGGAACTATTAGACTTTTCTTGCTATTTGGTGGTGAAGATTATGTAGAGTTCAGCAATATATGCTACATACTGAGTGAACCTAATTTTGATAGCCATGGACATTATTTCTTTAATTAAATAATATCTGAAAAATATTTTTTTGTGTGCATTTGTACCTTTAAAAATAATTAAAATACATTTATTTCAGTGTATTTTTATTTAAAAAACAATATTTACACATTTTTATTTAAATATACACTAATTTTGGAACTACCCCCACTTTCCCCCACCATGGGGTAAAGTGGTGGTATCAAAACATGCTCTTTTAAATGTATCACTGTCAGAAAACAATCGAATAAAATTGAGTGGTTATGCTTCATATTTAATCTATATGAATCCAATGTATAGAAAATGCATCAAAAGTTTCATTAAAATAAATTTAATAGTATGATTTTAGGGCCTTTTCTAAAAAAAGCTCGATTTTACCCCCACTTTCCCCCACCTGACCCTACTCAACCTGCACCAGCAAATTCAATTTGAAGAGAGAGTTTATTCTATCCTTAGGTTTTTACCATTTTTTCCCAGGTTTTTACTGGTAAAAACCTAGTTTTTACGATGTCCTGGTAAAAACCAGTTTTTACCGGTAAAAAGACAACCCTGACTGTATTACAAAAAATAAGATATCAACTAATGTTTGAGAAAAAGTAATTAGTTACAATATAATTTCCTATTTTTCTTTTATACTCATCTCTATTTCCTTGCATAGGTATTTGCAAAGTCAACTAGCATTGCTGATAAGTAATACTTCATATCAATTTTACATCATTAAACATACATTGTTGAAAATATGTTCCTTCTGTTTGCTTTTCTGAAAACGTTTCATAATTTTAGAAAAGTAATCTAAATGTTAATGGAGAAAATATATGCTTTATGTGCCATTAAACATATTTCTTAAATGTGTTTATTACATTATACTGGAAAATATTAGATCTGTTTGTATGAGAATTTTTTTCATCTATCATCCAGCAGTTCAGAAATAAAACCACCAAAAGTTCAATAAACAAAAATTCTTGTATCTTAGCAATTGAAAAATAAATATTAAATTAAAATTCTGAAATCTTTCCTATTTATCCACAAATTTTATAAACTGATGTATTAAATCAAGAACTATATGTAGAGGAAAAAAGATGTTTCCTGTATTGTATTATCTTCTCTAGGGGATTTTTAGCTGACAATATCTATTGCAATTTTTCTATTAGGAAAAACAAAATAAATCTTCTATATGTTCTTAAGCATATGAGCAGCTTTTAAATAAAAAATGGTCAGGTATAACAATTTAAGTACAGTATGGAACATCAAATCTGAAATCAGAACTCTCTCTTACCAAAAAAAAAAGGAATTTTTCTCAAAAAAGAAAAGTTTAAAAAGGGACCTCAGGTGAAAATATTTCCTGTTGGCGTCAAAAGATGGTGCTACCTGCTTTAAAAAGTCTGGCAAGTGGAAAACAACCACTATAAAAAATATGGAGCGCTATGTGGAGAGGGGGTTTGCGTTCCTTGCTCCAGATAGCTGTAAACGCTAACTGGCGTTCCATACTGTATTTTTTATACTGAATATTTTATGTATTGTAGTACATTAGACTCCCTCAAATCTGCAACCCTAAAATCCACAAATGCCTGAAATCCACACATCATCGGAGATGTAAACAATGAAACTTACAGTTCAGATTTAAGGACAAAAATACAGGCTTTTATATATATATATATCGTTCCGTTTTATATTTTAATATGTTCTCATTAATGTGACTGAACGTATGCCTTTTTCATAAAGGAAGTATATATTTATTTCTTAAAAAATTCAAGATATTGCTGATATCACCGTCACTTGTGATCACAATCTTTTTGCCAAATATATTTATGTATTCCTCAAACCTTCTTGGTTATTAAGTGTAGTTAAATCTGGAATGAAGCTTCCTTATTTTAGGATTTTGATGTGAATTAGTAGGGTACCTTTATGAGGCAAGTTTCATTGAATAATTCAAGAAAAATGTATCTCATATTTATTATGCATATTTAATTATACATTATTATTTACATGACCTTCACTTATAATAATTTAATCTTTTTTTAAATTATATAACTTCTTGTTTTTGTTTATTAATTTACTTAATTATTTCAATATTTACTGTATTGCAGGCATTCATTTATAATTTTGATTGCATTATTACATTCAAATGACTGTTTAAAAAATGTAAACAAATCAATGGCCAGAAATCCGCAAAATTCTAAAATCCGTACAACATCTGGTCCCAAGCTGTGCGGATTTGAGGGAGTCTACTGTATAAAATATATGCATTAAAATATTACAGAAATAGTCTTTGAAAATATAATTTAATAAAAAAAAATTTTAAATATTAATTTTTTTGACGTTGAACTATTAAAATTATGCAATCTTTGATATTGCATATACAATGTGCTCTAATATAAAAAAAAAGATATTAAGGAAACGTTTCTGTAATTTTGAACACAGAGTTACATAAAAAAACAGCACCTCGCTAAAAAATCATCACCTTTAATGACATGGGGGGAGAATTAAAAAAAAAAAATCTGTATCCAATGTTCATATAAAAACTAATGTACACATAAAATAAATAGAAAATATCAGATAACTGATATTTTTTTTTGATTTTCAAAAGGGGGAGGGAGGGGGGAAATAATGCTTAATGATTTTACTATAAAGATGGGTACTTCCTGGTTACAGGGGCCCCTGCAATTGCAGTTATGAAATGGTTGCAATTATGAAAGCAAAGATCTTTGCTAGACATATATGCAACATATGTATATACTATATGCATAAACACTGATATATGAGTATATACATATGTGTGTGAATAAAAATATAAAATACTACATAGTGATTTATTATTTCAAATGTATATTTCTAAAAAAATTAAACTTTGTGAACTGAGGAGGGGAAAAAAGAGAAGAAGATTTTTTTTTTGGGGGGGGGGGGGGGGCATTATTAGATAACTGATTATTTACCTTACTAAAGATTTACAAATAGGACAAAAAAAAAAAAAAAATGACAAAGTTTTAAAGGCTTTAAATTTGTATTCTTGGTAAGAAGGTGAAACAATTTCGAGTGAGGATGGAAGAAAATTATATGATTGATTATTTATTGTTGCAATAAAGTAACAGATGGAGCAGAATTTTTTTAAAAAATTGCTTTAACAATTTTAAACTTGGGGTGAACTGAGGCCGAGGGGGGGGGGGGGCAGCAGAAGCAGAATGGAGAGTTTTTTTTTTTTCTTGGAGGGAGCTGGAGTTTATTAGATAACTTATTTATTTACTATGCTAAAGATTTACAAATTATAGTATTTTAAACTAATTAATAAATAATCACATCCTCAAGGTTGAGCTGGCCATGTAGATACTTATAGGCCGGGAGACGACTGCACAAACCATCACCTCATCGAGTTGACGGCTGAAATTCCAGGATTAGTTAAAATTCGATTTGCATATTAAAATGCAACTGGTCGGCCAAGTCATATCTTGGTGGAAGACACCTGCAAACCCGATTTTAGTAGTTATCTTATTTCCATTTGGGTTTTCCTGCTCCCAGTCCACCATGTCTTCATACCTTTAGGTGCAAGAAAACACCATGATAAACCTACCGATCAACGACTAAAATCAGGTCTGCAAGTGATTTCCACCAAGATATGACTTGGCAGACCAGTTGCATTTCAATATGCTAATCAAGTTCTGTCTAATCCTAGAGTTTCAGACACCAATTCGATGAGGTGATGGTCTGTGCAGCTGCCTCCAGGTCTATTAAGGCTGTTCTCAACTGCTCTGCTCAACAAGTGCAAAACGTTTTGACACATTGACAAATTCATTTTTTTAACGGAAAGATATAAAATTGGAAGGCCTGACTATGGAAGCGATTTGGAATCGAACTATGTTTTCCATTTTTTGATAAATATATTACCTATTGAGTTATAAGACATTTTGATCACGTGACAAACACGTTTTCCTCCCTTTGCTGACTGGTTTTTCTGCTTTCTTCAGGAACTTCAGTTCAAAACAACCACTTTGACACAATTTTCTGAAAGATCATTGCGTTTGCAAAAAAACTGAAAAAACAGTTCGATGACATAGTTTCTGAGCTACAACACATGCTAGTTTCATGCATTTCCGAGCAAAAATAAATTTAAACTTATGTCATAAAGTTGCCCTTTTGGATTTTAGAACAGCCTTAATTAATCTTTAATTTTATGCATAACAAACACCAGTTACATACACACACTACACATTTTTGACACTGTTCTGTTTTTATCAGAAACGTATAATTTGCTTACATGACAGGCTTTTGAAATACTTGTGATGCCATCTAGTGAGTAATATTCAAACTGAAAAATATTACACAAACAGTACACGTTTGCTAAGAAGGGCAAAGGAGAAAAGCTCTAATTTTGAGAAGTGGAAAGAGTCGATGGTCGATTATTTATCGTTACAATAAAGTAATAAAAACAGCAGAAACAGTTTTTAAAAAATTATATAGTTTTAAAAAATTGAAACTTTGCGTATTTTGGTGTTGGGGAAAGAGGGAAGCAAAATTTTGGAAGGAAGGAAATCTAAATGAATTTTTTTACGATTTTTACAAAAAAAAAAATCAAATTCACCGAAATGCAGAAGAGTTTCACTGCCGATTAACAAACAATAGGAGAGTAAAATGGTACTAGTGTATTATCCAGGCCAGATAGGTAGATCGCCAAAAATGGTTGACAATCTTCAATTTGATTTATCATAAAGGTGATACAAAACACTAATTTCGGTACTACTTAGCTATCCTGTCGACCTATTTCGCCAAATTATACAAACTGATATAATTTTTATTTTAAATAATGAAAGAACAAATAAATTAGTATAACATTAATAAAAATGCAAATAAAATGTCGAAATAAAAATCACTTGATGACATAAACACCTGTAACTTGCTTAAAATCAAGTGAATTTGACATTTACAATCAACCATTATTGTCATTTAATCTTATAGTTTGGCGATAGATTTCTGGTTGACAGGATAACTAAGTAGTACCCTAATTTCATATACATTTATTAAATACATAGCATCAAATTGATGGCTTTTAGCAATAAATGATATTAACATTGGCAGTTTTATTTCCAGTGGTTTGTTATGCCCACCAGAATGAACATAATATAAATATACTGTATTAATGAATATAATATATCTATGCTATAGCATTTATATAATTATACATATATAAATACTTCTGCCACTGCCTTTAATATGACTATTAACTTTGCAGTTAAAATAAACAAAGAAAAAAAAAAATAAAAATAAGGGTTAATTAATATTTTTAATGCCATAGTTGGCACAGTGAAGTACCAGCAAAATTAAAGACTTTTAGCAGATTTTTCAAACAAATAAGGACTTTCAAGGACCAAAAATTATTTTTAAAAATTTCAAGGGTTTTCAAGGACCATGTGAACCCTGAAAACTTCAAAACTACTTAATTACTATTTGAAATACACATATGCATTAACCCTGTCAGGGGCAAAGTACTTCTATTTGTAAAATGATTGAACGACATCAGAATTCACAAACAAATTTATTTGAAAATAAATAAACGCCTTTCTTCACATGCTTAATAAAAGGAAAAATTTTATTCCAAAATTCTAGTGCCAATATGGCACTTAGGAATTAAAATTACGTGGTCCGAAACTGAACCACTGCCTTTGAAGGGATTAAAATGATAAAAAAGGAACAGAAAATAACGTCAATTTTTAATAAATTAACTTTAAACGTATCTCGGGGGGGGGGGGGGTAATAACATTAACATTTGAATTGCGAGGCAAGAATTTTAACTACAATCACAGACCACTATCTAACAAATCAGTTACATTAAGTTATGCATAAAATAATACACTTATGGATAAAGGCAATCATTTCTTCAATATACAAGTCCTTAGTTGCTTTAAAAATTGCCAATAAATTCAATCAGAAAATTATTAAATACAGTTTGATATTTAGTTTTCAGAACATTCTTCCACAATAACAAGTTTATACAAAGTATAGATACCGATAATAAACCTGAAAATTTTGCTGCACTTACTATTCAAAGTAGACGAAATAATTTTACATCAAAGCCAGGGCAAACGAAGGAACTTTGCATTAATCCTAATTCAGCTAGCAGACATAATTAAGATAACTGAAAGATATATAACACTTCAATTATCATAACTAGACCAACTAGCTAAGAGTTCAAACAAATTTCACATAAATAAACAACCTACAGTTTCGTTTTTAACTTTCGCACATCAACAGCTGATTAGCGCAAAGCACACTGGGAAAATACAACAACAGCCGAGGTCGATAAACGCTGGTAACGAGAGTGCCTTGCACGGTAGTTAGGACTCTCCCTAGGGTCTAGTGCCATCAGGTGGCGAAATTCTAAAATGGAGGGCCAAAATCACAGTCAGGTGAAATACAGCCACCTCATTGGTCGTGTGGTCGCGTGGTTTTAAGAGAGATAAGGGTGAGGATCACCAAGTTGTTTCTCCATTTGAATTTTGAAAGGAGTGAGGGGAAAAGTAATTTTGAAGCCATTGTTACCTCATTTACAGTCATGCATTACTTACCTTATTATTTTGTTCGCTTTTATTTATAATAAACAATAGAAATAACTCAATTAAGATATTTTGATAACATTTTAGACAACGAGAGTGAATAATTTAGATTATAAGTTGCAACAATTTTTAAATGATGTGACATCACAAATATGCTTTAATAAAAATTTAGTTTTTATTGAAAAAATAATTTTAATATCATTTAAAAATTATCTATAAATTCCGTATGGTAAAAATCTCAATACATTTTCTTTTCTACCCCCCACCCCGCCATTTAAATCCATAAAATCACAAAAAATTAATATTATTCTAGAAAAAGTCAACAACTATTAAAAAAAAAAAAAAACCTTTTTCTAGACTTTAAAATGGAAACTTTAAATTAACAAAATTATATAAAAAAAATTGCACAAATAATTTTAAAAATACAGAATTTAATGTTTTAGCATTAAATGAAAAAAAAAAAACCTTAAAAATAATTCCAAAAACTTTTTTTTAAGTCGCTCCAGGCCCTCTGTCCATAAAATAAATATGGAAATAAAGAAAAATTTCTGTTATTAACCTTTTATGTCCGACGGTATATTAAAGTGCCATTAAAATAACTTGTTATAAAACTAATTTAATACATCGATTAGTAGTTATACTGTTTAGAATGAATTATAGATATTTTACTTTATCTTGTTCCAAAAAAACATTATTGGTAGCACAAAAGAAAAAAAAACAATAATTTCTTTTGCTTTTGCATCTTTTTCGGCTTTCTTGACGTTGTCAGATTGGGGGGGGGAGGCGAAAGCTTCTGTTCGGAAATATTCCTATTGTAAGAAGTTATGTTTGTATATTTTGTAATTCTACAAAATACTAAAAAAAAAAAAAAAAAAAAATTAAATAAAAGATTTGAGGGGAGTTACAAATATTGCACAAAATCCCTATAAATTCAATTTAATTAATTAATTTTGGCAAAATCCTTCTAAAATTTATTAAATGATTGTGTAAATCTTCTAATGTAGTTTCAAAAATTCACAAAATATGCTTTAGAGATGAAATTTTGATAAATTCATAATTTGGGACATAAAAGGTAAACATTCTTTTATAGATATTCAATGTTTATCTTAAAAATCAAGCCTAGTTTCACGACTGCTATTCAAGTCCACTACAATGTGTTAATTTGGCGTGGACCCCGATTATGGAAATTGCCTTCATTTAATTACGATTAGAAAAGCATGAACTTGTGCAAGTGCATTTATTTTAAAAATCACAATTTTCTCTGTTTTTTTTTTTGTTTTTTTTAACATATGCAAAAGGGATAAAAGCATAGTTTAAACAACCTTTCAAGATTTCTAAATTGTTTTTTGAAACATAAAATCATAAATAAATTAATTAATGATAAAAGTGCATTTAAAAATATATATTATATTCTTTATATTTTATTTTTTACATTTTAATATTTAAAATATTTCATTGTTGCAGTTTCACAGCTAATTGGCATATTTTAGCGTGCATGATTTAGCACATAATTAATTCCATTCTTCTCTTAACTCTTATACAATTATAACCATAAACAATATTTAGCAATTTATCACTTGGACCCTCCTTTGGGAAATATGTTATTAATTTATAATTAAATTCTCAAAATATTAAAATGTTATATTGTCATCGAAAACACACCTGCTTTCATAATTTTTATAACCTTAGCTTACCAGGAAGTGAGGGAAAAATCGATTTAAAAATTCCAGATTTAAATATATGAACCAGGAAACAAAATAACTTATTGTACGTACTATTACAAAATTGTTCATGTAGTATTTTTTGTTCTGTTTATTCTGAATGATTAAAATCGGTTTAAAAACTAACATCATTTTTTAAAATTATTTTCCATTAGGCAAAAATTTTTGAAAGTTTTTAGTATTCTAAGTTAGTTATTAAATTTTTCTATAGAAAAGTGCGAATATTTGTTTTATTTTGGATTTTAAAAGTAACATAAGGAAAAAAAAATGCAAGTTTCTTTTTTAATTTTCCTTAACGAAAAAAGTACTTCCATATTATTTAAAATTTTTAGAGCTTAAAATCGAAATCTTTCATTCACATTTTATAAAAAGTCATCAAAATATCTTGAGTTAATTTCGATGGCTTATTTTAAATGAAACAGAAAAAATTCGCTTCAATACGTGATTTTTTCTCGGAAAAGGGAGTATTCGACGTTTCCCCTAGCGCTAGAGATTGCTCTCTGAAAAGGACGCGACTCAATGACCAATGAGCTGCTCGGATTTCACCTGACTGTGATTTTGGCCCTCCATTTTAGAATTTCGCCATCAGGTGAGTTGAAGTATAATCGCGCCCTCCTGTTGCTTCCGAATGAGGCGGAGGTTTCCCGTCATGTCATGTGAGTGAGGCAGACACAATACATTGCACACTTAGAAGCTTCCACTAGAGTCAATCGACAAAAGCTCCGAAAATTAAAATAACTACACACAATTGTATTTTTAATTAATAATTTGCCCTTTTTTATCATTTCTTTAAAAAATTGTTTGACCTACCTTGATAGATTTGTATGTTACTATGTACACAGTTATTATTTTATGTTGTACGTTACTGTGTATATAAGGGTGGTCGCCCCGTTTTTTTTGCTTTTTAGGTAATAATTTGTGAAAGGAATGAGTATTTGAACAGGACATTTTCTGACTACAGGCCAGATGATGCATGGTTTCCTGGAAATCCTCTGGATCAGATAGGCAACGTACAATTCTATCATTATTATTATTTTTTTTTATATAGTTTTGTGTGTTATTATATACACAATTACTATTTTAACTGTTTGAAGAAAGTGGGAGAGTCTCATGCGCGTGAACTCTAATGGCATCTTTGTGCTGCTACAATTAAAATTTTCGACGGATGAACATAAAACTCGCCACCGAAATAGCTTTTTGAACTAGCATCTTTCGGGTAAACATATCTAACACAAATCAGGTTCTTGAGGAATACGGAAAAGTAATAATTGCCGAAAGTATATTTAAATGCTAATTTTTTCCACGAGCGGATTTTATGTATCATTTAGAACATGTGAGGTTTTGACGACTGCAGAATTTTCTCCATGTGTCAATGCAGTGAAACAGTCGTTGCATAAGCTATATAAAAATTCTGTCGGGATTTACAGCAAATCGATTTTCGTACTGTTGCAAGAATGTACATGGTTACGGTTGTCTTGCAGCGTGTAAGTTTTAAAATGCAAAGATTTTCTTAGAATGAGTTTCATAAAGTTTGTGCGCGTTCGCAACTCAGAAAACATTCGCAGTTGCATCGAATATATAAACAATGGTCGTGTATATTATCCATGGTGTAAGATTGTGCATGCCATAGCGTGCCAGGCCGGCAGCAAAATAAAGAGAAGTGAAGCAGAATAAATAATCTCACCTGAATAAAAATAGAGAAAGCCCTCTCTATACGATTCCGCGAGAGGCAGACGTATTACATTGTACGGTAATATGTTATTCCGACATTTACGCGAAAAAAGCTCTTTGACATGTGATGGGAAACGCGAGTATCGCAACCTCGTTATGCTGCTTACGGGCAGGAATAGTGTCGACTTGCCATCAGATGCGTTGAAGTATAATCGCGCCCTCCTCTTGCTTCCGAATGAGGCGGAGGTTTTCCGTCATGTCGTGTGCGTGAGGCAGACACAATTCATTGCACACTCAGAAGCTTCCACGAGAGTCAATCGGCAAAAGCTCCGAAAATTAAAATATTAATATTTTGAACTTTTTTATCTTTGCTTTAAAAATTTGTTTGCCCACCCTTAATACATTTGTATGTTACTGTGTACAGAGTTATTATTTTATGTTGTACGTTACTGTGTGTATGAGGGTGGTCGCCCCGTTTTTTTTTCGCTATTTAGGAAATAATTTCTAAAAGTAATGGGTGTTTGAACATGACATTTTTTAAGTACAGACCAGTGGATGCATGGTTTCCTGGAAATCCTGTGGTTTAGACAGGTAACGTACAATCCTATCATTCTTAATTTTTTTTCATATAGTTTTGTGTGTTACTATATACACAATTACTGTTTTAAATCTTTGAAAGAAATGAGCGAATATCATGCACGCCAACTCTAATGGTATCTTTGTGCTGCTACAATTAAAATTTTCGGCCGATGAACATCAAACTCGCCTCCGAAATAGCTTTTTGAGCTAGCATGTTTCGGTTAAACATATCTAACACAAATCACGTTCTTGAGGAATACGTTGTGAAATATTTTGCAACCCTCTCTCGCGGACCTCTCTTAGCCAGGCGGGCGCCGCGGAGGATCACGTGACCTTCGAGAGAATTGATATTTAAAAAACATTTTTTCTTTCTTGTTTCCTTTTTTAGTTTAGTTTTATTGTGAATGTGAATCTTGAACGCAGCAAATAATAAGCTGCGTATAGGTTTTTTTGTCATGGTCTTTATAGGAGAAAGGATGTTTTGATTTTGAAAAGGAAAATTTATTTTCGAATATTAAATCATGCTATTTTCTTGGCTTCTTTACAGAAGAATATAATTGCTGATATTTTAATATGATCATCTTGGGGCGCGTTCAGCACAGCCACCCCGAGTGGCACTTTCCACCCTGTTTACAGGGTGGTCGTTCAGAGACGAAATCACGTGATAAGGGCTACCCCGGGTTAGCGTTCAGGAAGGAAGAAAGTGTTACACCGAGTGGCTTTTTTCCACCCTCAAAGTTTTCTGGGGTGATTTGATCACGTGAGGGGTTTTTTGGGTTTGTTTATATTAGACTTGAATACATCTTGTATACAACTGATGTTGTTTAATCTTTATTTCCGTTTACCTGGTAGGTAAACGACAGAAAGTTCATGTAAGTTTTAATTCATCATTCATAAGTTTTAATTAACATGGGGAAATAAAAATTACGAAGTGTGCTGAGTAGAGCATTGTGAAAATGCATTTTTTTTTTGTGTGTGTGTGTGTGTGTAATGTAATAACATTTTTATATATATTTCCATCATTTGCATTACAAGATTTCATGATTAATTTTTCTTAACTTTAATTTTAATTAGTGAGAAACATAAAATCTCAAAAATATCCGAAATAATTTGAGAGATTATTTAATAGTCCACAGAATGAAAATTCACCTGACATGAAAATTCCAATTAAGCGATCATCATTATTGTTATTATTAACAAAAATTTTACTTTTTGAAATAGATATTTATGTAATATATATTATTGTTTCAGCAATATTATATTCTAGTACAAGTATTTTATTTATATTATTTTGAAATTACTATGCTAGTTTATTTTTTAATATATAAATGAAGTAATTTTATGTGTGCATTCTGAATAATCCTATTAAATATATCTTTGTTTATATTAGTAGAAAAAATTTGCTTCCTATTATTTTTGCTTTTCCATATTTACAAACGAAGTTTTTATCTTATGTAAATCTATCTTCTCTTGTAATAAATTTTTCACTTCTGAAATATCATAAATTGGGTTGAATAAACAGTTTACTCAGATTGAATTAAAGCTATTTCAATATGTAGCTCAGATTTAAATCAGTAGCACTGATATAATGTTCAAAATGTATTTCTAGGCAAGTAGCTCTCAATGTAATGAAACTAAAAGAGTATTTATTTATATTTTTACAGCAAAATTAAATATATTCATAATGTTATTCATAACTTTTTTTAATAAATGAAATATTATACTACTCATTACAATTAATACTTCATTTTAAATTAGTAGTTATCGATGACTCTCTTTTATTTTGGAATACTTAATGAGTTTATAATAGATGAAACTTTTCAGACACTGGCGTAAAATGAAATTATTTACTGAAAAATAAAGGACGCTTTAATATGGTTGTTATCTAAAAAATGTACAGTTAATATAACTTTCCTAATCTCAAATGAACTTAATATCAAAATATTAATTTAAAATGTATAACGTACTACAGTTACCACTGAAGATAGAAGTTGACTGTTGGAAGAAAATGGACTGAATAATGAAGAATGGAGGAAAGATATAGTGTGGAATTTTTATGACAGCTGGCTACACTTGGAGGCAGGAGTTTATTTCGATATTCTGTCTTCGAGTGTAACTTGCTAGTTCTTTAGATAATATGATCTTCCCAACCAACACTATAGTATTTTGAGCTTGCTGTTGGCCTAGATGTCATCTACACCACTGTTGCTGTTTCCCTGGTTTCATTTATCCTACAGTTTATATGTCACCAATGGATCTACATTTACAATAAATTAATATTATTAAGTTCATTTGGGATTTGCAAAATTATTTTACTTGTACATTTTTTGAATAATAACTCTATTAAAAAGTTATAAATTTTCATCAAGTGTATTTTTTGTTTAATACCTTTATCTGAAAAGTGTTGTTCATTAGGAATTCTAAAATTAGTAAGAGTTATTTGTAGCAACTGAATTTAAATAAAGTTATTCATAGGAGTTTAATATTTTCATTGTTTAATAAAGAAAGTACAATGTGTGCAAATTACAAGAAAGTATTTTTGTAGTTTTATCTTTTCTAACTCGTTGTATCACTAAATAGCAAATTTTATGCATAAAACTAGTCTTCCTATACTAAAATCTTTAAGATTTTTTCCACTTTTAAATCTTCAGAGACTGATTTTATATTAAAGAAGTAAATACTTCAATTTTTACTATTCATGTACTTTTTAAAAGTAAAGTTTATTATTTTAAGTAAGTAATCTTTGCTCTAATTTTATGCTGTCTACATAAGTACTTATTGATTAGGGTACAAATGTCATATTCGCCCCATATTGGCGCGATTTTTTTCTGTCGCCAATATCATATAGGCAACGGGTACTTAACTTGCGCCAAAGTGATTGATGTGGTAACCCGGATTATGTTGTTTATGCTGTTGATGTTTTCGCCAAATTGGCAACCGAAAAAAATCGTGCCAATATGGGGCGAATATGACATCTGTACCTTGATTAGTTATGTTTACATATATATTCAAAGTATAGTTGTATTTATTCAATCTTTCATTACTTTAAGATAAATTCAATGCATTTAAAATACATACTTAAAAAAAAAAAAAGAAGAAAGTTGTTTGACATGTGATGGTGTTCTCATAAGTTATAGAATTTCTAATAAAGAAATCACCTTTTGTTAACATTTATTATTTTTGTTAATCCCATAATTAAAAGAATTTTTGGTACTTTTCGGTTAGCCGGATGCCAATACATGTATGTGTTGTGAAGGTAATGCGTTCAAACTTATTGAATCGATTATCTTCACAACAGTAGGTATGTATATATACAATATACACTATATGGCCAAAGGTGACCGATCACTTGCGATTTTTGACGCTTTATTAAATATCTAGAAAAATACTTGAGGAATCAACCTGAAACTGCAGGTGTGTAAACAGTATAGTACAGAAAAATGTCCGGACCAAGATTCGAGCCCGGGACCTCCCTGGCTGAAGCCGCCAGTGCTCTGCCATCTGAGCTATCCCGGACGATTCTGGTCGAACTTTTTCACCCAGCTAACCTTGATGATTTCAGCATCTGGTCTGAAACGTGGTTCAGCTCAACAGAATAAATCATAGGTAATGGAACTCCAGAAATCGCTGGATACGAAATTACACTAGATTAATTTTAACACAATTATTCTAATTGGTAAACAAATCATATTAGATGTAAATTTCCAACTGGGCGAAAAATGTCCGGACCAGGATTCGAACCCGGGACCTCCCTGGCTGAAGCCGCCAGTGCTCTGCCATCTGAGCTATCCCGGACGATTCTGGTCGAACTTTTTCACCCAGCTAACCTTGATGATTTCAGCATCTGGTCTGAAACGTGGTTTAGCTCAACAGAATAAATCATAGGTAATGGAACTCCAGAAATCGCTGGATACGAAATTACACTAGATTAATTTTAACACAATTATTCTAATTGGTAAACAAATCATATTAGATGTAAATTTCCAACTGGGCGAAAAATGTTTACCAATTAGAATAATTGTGTTAAAATTAATCTAGTGTAATTTCGTATCCAGCGATTTCTGGAGTTCCATTACCTATGATTTATTCTGTTGAGCTGAACCACGTTTCAGACCAGATGCTGAAATCATCAAGGTTAGCTGGGTGAAAAAGTTCGACCAGAATCGTCCGGGATAGTTCAGATGGCAGAGCACTGGCGGCTTCAGCCAGGGAGGTACCGGGTTCGAATCCTGGTCCGGACATTTTTCGCCCAGTTGGAAATTTACATCTAATATGATTTGTTTACCAATTAGAATAATTGTGTTAAAATTAATCTAGAGTATAGTACAGGTCATATATTTCCGTGAAGATTTTTTCCCCAAAACCCCATTGGAGGGGGGGGGGGACCGTCAACAAATTGAAAAAGAATGAATATCTTTTGGATAACCCTGTAAAAACTAATGTAGCAAAAGTGTTCAAACTCGAGATTATTAATAAGTGTCTTATTGTAATAAACTGTGTTCATTTTTATGAGGATATCATTTATACTCGTCGAGAAATTAAGGTTTTTATAAAAACAGTCCCAAATTTCACCAAGTTTTTTGCTTATAATTTGCAGAGTTCTTAATATAAAAACAAGTTGGAAATTGCTCGTCAAACGTGGCAAATGAGGTGCGTTTGTACTATAACTAGTTTTAAAATTATTTTTTGCACCCCATATTGTACTGAATGTATAATTTTTTGCACTTCATAACGTGCATAGTCTGATACATCATTAAAATGCACTTCCAATAATTTTTTCGGAACACTTTTGACTGTCCCTGTAATTAAACTATACATCCGATTTTCCTAAAATTTGAAATAGCTCAAAAAAATTTTGCAACAATTATATCTTTAAAATTTCAGACCATTCGGAAGGCTGTAATATCATTAAAATGCACTTGCAATAATTTTTCCCATTGGCCGTAATGTAAAGAAAAACTTTTGGCTGTCCCTGTAATTAAACTATACATCCGATTTTCCTAAAATTTGAAATGGCTCGACAAAATTTTGCAACAATTATATCTTTAAAATTTCAGATCATTCGGAAGGCTCTAATACCATTAAAATCCACTTGCAATAATTTTTCCCATTGGCCGTAATGTAAAGAAAAACTTTTGACTGTCCCTGTAATTAAACTATACGTCCGATTTTCCTAAAATTTGAAATGGCTCGACAAAAGTTTGCAACAATTATATCTTTAAAATTTCAGATCATTCGGAAGGCTCTAATATCATTAAAATACACTTGCAATAATTTTTCCCATTGGCCGTAATGTAAAGAAAAACTTTTGACTGTCCCTGTAATTAAACTATACATCCGATTTTCATAAAATTTGAAATGGCTCGACAAAATTTTGCAACAATCACATATTTGAAATTTCAGATTATTCGGTTGGGTAGTTTTTGCTCTGTTACATGCGGACAGACGGACAGACAGACAGACGGACGGACGGACGGACTGAACGACGACTATAGGTGCTACGTATTTATATAATTACGAACGCACCTAAAAAGAGTTCTTTTCAGAAAATATGACAAACAGCATTGTACACAATACTCTGCAATCAGAATTATAAAATAATAAAAATTGGATGAAAAATGAGCATGTTTACTAAAAATTGTTTAACAGATAAGGGGTTGTATCAAATATCTGTTGATTAGTGCCAAGATAGCGTACACAATATTGCATGTACTACTATATTTGGATACAACCCCTCATCTTTTTGCTTCTTTTTGGAAACAATGGATTTCGAGCTTATTCTATCCACGATAATTTTCAGAATTTTCAAGCTATGATTTTGAGACTTTCACAAAAGTTGCTCGATATACTTAGCTAATACATTATGCATATTACATTTTGATTGCATTCGCGCATGTGCAGTGAAACATTTTTTAGTAAACCTGCTCATTTTTCATCCAATTTTTATTATTTTTTAATTCTCATTATAGAGTATTGTGTACAATGCTGTTTGTCATATTTTCTGAAAATAACTTTTTTTTTATATTAAGACCTCTGCAAATTATAAGCAAAAAACTTGGCGAAATTTGGGACTGATTTTATAAAAACCTTCATTTCTCTACTACTATACATGCTATCCTCATAAAAATGAACACAGTATATTACAATAAGACATTAATAATCTCGAGTTTGAACGCTTTTGCTACATTAGTTTTTACAGGGTTATCCAAAAGATATTTGTTCTTTTTCAGGAATTATCCTGAAGCTCCAGGTGTGTAAACAGAATAGTACAGGTCATAAATTTCAGTGAGGATTTTTTCCTGAACCCCATAGGGGACCGTCAACAAATTGAAAAAGAACGAATATCTTTTGGATAACCCTGTAAAAACTATTGTAGCAAAAGCGTTCAAACTGGAGATTATGATTAAGTGGCTTATTGTAATAAACTGTATTCATTTTTAGGAGGATAGCATGTATTCTCATAGAGATATTAATTTTTTATAAAAACAGTCCCGAATTTCGCAAAGTTTTCTGCTTCTAATAAGCTAAGTATATAGAGCAACTTATGTGAAAGTCTCAAAATCATAGTTTGAAAATTATCGTCGATAGAATAAGCTCGAAATCCGTTGTTCCCAAAAAGATGAGGGGTTGTATCAAATATCTGTTGACTAGTGCCAAGATAGCATACACAATATTGCATGTACTACGTTAACACAAAGAAGCTATTTATCTATTTTTATATACAAACAGAAGTAATTTGTATAAAAAAAAAGTTATATATATATACTATATGATTATATAGATAAATACATATATAAAAAAGAATAAAAGTTCACCAGGTTTGTTTATATAGCTATTTATGACATTTGGTAACAAATCTCATTTTCTGAAGCTTGAAATGCAGCAAGCATTAAAAAAAAAAAAAAAAAAAAAAAAAAAAAAAAAAAAAAAAAAAAAGAGCAAAAGCCAATATAACAGAAAAGGGTATAATCTTACAGTTTGGCAACAGTTTTTTGGTCAACGGGATAATCAAATAGTGCCCAGAAAAGTACCAATTTGGAAATTTAAATGTCAAACTAGAGTTATTAAGAATAGTGCGTCATTTATATTTCTAGTATAACAACTGCAGCAACACTATTTATTGCCTTTTGCAATTTTTTTTTTCATTTTTATCGATCTTCAGAGCTTTGGTAATGATATCTGATATCACAGATTCAGGGTGGTGGGTACTACTTACACCTTGCTTTCAGTGGCTCTGTATAAAAGTCTGGTACTTTTAGGTTAGCTGGGTACAAATTTTTTTTCTCACATTTTTTTCTCTCACCAATAGTAGTAGCTTTTAGTTTTCGTGTGTGAAGGTGTTATATTCTCGTTTGTGGTGCTATTTCTTTCTTGTATTTTAAATTAAATAAGTGAAAGCATATATTTTAAAGAAAAGTTGTGTGTTTTAAATAAAATGAGAGAAAGGTTTATATTTTAATTAAAATGAATGCAGTACGAATAATGATGGTGGTAATAATATTTGACTATTTAAAATTGCATCAATTCCTTTTTCTCGAAAATAATAAAAGGATAATAATATAGTTTAAATAAGATAGTATTTTTTCCATTGGTTTTTTTTTTGTTGTTGTTAAATATAAGAGTGTTCATAGACAATTTGCATGCAAAGTAGGTATCTTATTTAACATACTAGAGATATCCATTATTAATGTTTCTTTAAAATACATTTATTGGATATTTTGGTACTTTCTTGTTAAAGCAGCCCCCACTATTATAATTATGCCAAGGTCACAGTTAAAGTTTCGACAATCTCCTATATATGCCACATCGGTGTTGAATTCAGACACTTTCTCTGGGAGGGATGTCTATGGCTCCGGGTGAGGGGGGGGAGGCATTATAGAGTTCCAGGTGGCAGGGGGCATCTTATTGCTCTTGTGGGAGTGCCTCCCCCAGGCTACCTCCTGAATTCAACAATGTGCCATAGTGCCATATATATTTGACGATTCATCCTTAGGAATTGCTATATGAAGGAAGTACCTATATTTTTGTGGTAATAAAAGATGGGTGGAATTATTAATTCTGGGTAACTCTGATAATTAAATAAGTAAGAGAAGTCCTGAAATTTTTAGAAAATATGCCTCAGATCAAATTAACATTGATTGAACCAGAAATTTTACTTAATAAAGGAAAGCAAATATATAGGGGAAGACAGTGTACAATGAAACATTACTTGTAAAATCAGTCAAATTTGTCACAGAGAGTTACAGTTTATATACATGGTATACAACTATATGTTCCAGTTACTGATGTGATTTGGATACATTCACACTTCTACAACATTAGCAATAGAAGATTATTGGTTTTACACTACTGAAAGTAAGTTTCTTTACTAAAAGTAATTTTGTCTCTTTGTCGTTGTTGTTATATGTAATAATTATTTTTTCTATACATTGTTATCTTTGGATTGTTGTCTTCATATTTCCAAAACCAAAATAAATAAAAATAAATGTTAGAAGTTTGTAAATAAATTTTTACTTAGTAACCTCAGTGTGGGGGTACACTGAGGTTGAAACACTTGCAGACGGGGTACAATGAAACATGTTTCGTTATAGTAATAATACAGTAGTAAATAGAATATATTAGAAGTAAGAGTAAGATAACAGAAAAAAAGGAGTTTTGTTCTAACCACGCCAGTAAAAAATGCTTTTATTAAGCAATTAAAAAGTAAAAAGAGGAAAAAAGCTAAGAAGGAATTGTTTTCAAAACAAACTCTGCCTGCTACAGAGTCTGAAGAAGATTGTGATTCTCGTATGTATGTATCAAATATTTGAAAATTCATTTGATACAGTAGACTCCCTCAAATCCGCACAGCTTGGGACCAGAGGTTGTACAGATTTTAGAATTTTGCGGATTTCTGGTCATTGATTTGTTTACATTTTTGAAACATTAATTTGATTGGTAGTTCAGCAAGGGAAATTATAATGAATGCTTACAATAAACTAAAACATTAAAATAAGTAAAATATTAAAATAATTTATTAGTTTAAACATAAGTAATTATTAAAAGAATTATGCAAAATAAAAATATAGAAAAATATTAAATTATTACCGATGAAATCGATTCCAAAAGTCCTGTGCTGCCATCTACTGGTAAAGCGATCGTGAGATCGATACCTTATCATATAGATATTCTAATTTATATCAAAATCAAAAGTAATGTAAATTTATTTAGTAATAAATCGGCTGTAATAACCAAAAGAGAATGATTAACAAAAAATTTAGTAAAAAAAACATTGCGGTAGTCGCTGATTTCGGCGCCATCTTGAATTTTGTTCCGGCAACTTAACTGTAAATTTCATTGTTTACATCTGAAAAAATATGCGGATTTTAGGCGTTCACGGATTTAAGGGAGTCTACTGTATTAAAAAAGTTTTGAAATGGTGACGACGTGCAAACTGGAGGTCTGCATGGGCCCGTCAGAATAAAGGCAAATTTTCAAACAAGCTAGGCCAGCAGAATTAGGACAATTTTTTCAACGGGCCGGGCCGATAAAAAATTTAAATGGGCCTACCAGCTCGATATAAAAATTTAAACAAAGTTAATAAAATATGAGCCATTTTCAATGAATATGACTTTCGCAAGAATAAGTATAAATGTACGTCACAAGCCGATGCTAGTTTGACAACATGAATACAGAAATATAATGTCCAGCGTAGAGATCGGCATCTGACAGTTACTAGGTGTCTGAGGCTGGGCTTAATTTTTTCAGCAGACTCGTGCCACACAGATATCAGATTTTCATTTTTTTTCTACATAGTAGAGCCGGACCGAAACTGGACTTCATTTTTCTCAGGATGTGTAAGGCGGGCACCATGTATTGTAAAAAAAATTGGTACTTACGTATTAAAGCCACCGCAGCTATAATAAGTATATATATATACATAAATATACACATATATAGGTACTTATCAGTTAGCCAGGTGCCAGTATTATATATACGCATATATATATATGTATATAAATATATATTTATGTACATATATATGTGTATGAATACATATGTATATATATGTGTATGTATAACACTGGTGCCTGGCTAACCAAAAAGTACCCATATATATATATATATATACATAAATATACACATATATATAAGCTGCAGTGGCGTTAATACGTAAGTACCAAAAAATTACTTGCGATAATGAACTTCTCTTAACGGAATCTTTGGAAATACACCTTAAAGTTTCTCCCAAATTCAATGCTCAACAATGCAAGCTTTCTGACACATTTTTAACTGTAAAGGCATAAAATTGACAGGCCTGATTATTAAAGGGATTTGGAATCTAATAACGTTTTCCATTTTTGATAAATAAAATATGGTACTTCTTAGTCATCCCGTCGACCAAATTACTGTCGCCAAATTGTAAGATTAAATGCCAATAATGGTTGCCCTTAATTAATTAATTGTAAGATTAAATGCCAATAATGGCCAATAAAACCATTAATTCAATGTTTTATTTGCATTTTTTATTAATGTTTTACTAATTTATTTGTTCTTTCGTTATTTAAAATAAAAATTATGTCAATGTGTATAATTTGGCCAGTGGTTTGGCGGTTTATATAATTTGGCAAAATTGGTCGACGGGATAACTAAGAAGTACCTAAAATACTTATTGAGATATAAGAGATTCTTGTCACGTGACTGCAGGTTTTTCCCCTTTCCCATGCTATCGCTTCTGGAAAATTTGATTCAAAGCACTTACTTTGCCAGTACTTTCTCAAAGATGTATTGCTTTTATCAAAAAATGGATAATGCCCTTCTATTACATAGTTTCTGAATAAGAATACCTGCCAATCTTATGTGTTTCCGAAAAGAAGTAAATTCAGAAAGTAGCTCTTTTAGATTTGAGGAAAGCCTTAATAAATGACAGAGAAATATTTTCACAACACTAATTTTTATTATACTACAGCTTCAAAAGTTATGATGTTTTTAACCCTCCTTTTCTTCTAAGCCACATTAATTTTTTAATGAATACTTATTTGAATGTTGAAATGTCTAAGAATCGAAGTAATTGTTTATGTTGCTATTGTGCATTTTCTGTCTTGCGAACACATAAGAATTTTAAAATTTACTGTAAAATTATTTCATAAATATGTACAAAAAATAGGAACCAAGATATTATGTATATTCAAGCTAATTTGCTTCTCAATTAAGATATTTGCTCAGTTAAGATTCCCAATTAAAAACATGATTTACTTTCAATATTTATTATCCTGATATCCTTCAAGGACTGAAACTGAATATGATATTATAGATATAATGACAAATTAAAACTGAAATAAGCAAACATTTTTTCTTTTTTTTTTTAATTGAGCTTTCAAATTTGAGGTTTCAATATATTTTAAATGTTACAACTAATAGATAAGAATATTTAAATCTTTATTTAAATA
The DNA here is from genome assembly GCA_963932465.1 of Maratus speciosus. Classification (NCBI taxonomy): domain Eukaryota; kingdom Metazoa; phylum Arthropoda; class Arachnida; order Araneae; family Salticidae; genus Maratus; species Maratus speciosus. The sequence continues at coordinate 103,608,736 of OZ010786.1, read as the reverse complement.
TATTATTACAGACTTGTCCTTTAATATACACAATGAATAACAGATATAATGAAATGAATTAAAAAAATGCATATAAACAAATATTATTTATTGCAGCAATACATGCATGATGCATTTACTAAAAGTTGTTGAATTCCAGTTGAAAAAAGAAATCCTTATTTCAAGTGTCACGTTATGGCTAAGAAAGCATTCCAGATATAGATTTAGTTTCAAATTAAAATAAAACATCTATTAAATCATACTGCAGGGGACAAGTTTATCTGCGGTATAACAAAAATCTTGACTGTACTAGATGAAAATCACGAGTGCAAAACCAACAAAATTTTAATTTTTGAAATTCGATAATAACGCCACACTCAAATGTGCAAAATAAAAACAATAAATCACAAAACTCCTCAACGGAACGGCATGGATGATAATTTCATGAAATTTGCAATCATATCTTGATAAATTTGGCAATCCACTTTCCTTTAATTATTTCATTTTAAAAAGCACTATACTAACTAAATCGTGAGAATCTTAATAATAAATTTCGCCACATAACATTAAATCCGATGTGTAAATTGTAAATAAAACGCTATGTTTATTTCAGAAAATCAACGAACGTCTCAGCCATATATGTTTACTGTTTTGCTGTCTTGTCAAATAATGCTGCGTTTACACTATGGCTTATCAGGTCTACAAGGTCTGCGAGGTCTGCCAGGCGTGGGTTTAGCCGGGTTTAGGAGGGTCTGCGTGGTCTGCGAGGCTTGGTCTCTGTGGTCTAGGCCTTGGCTTTAAAATACTAGACCCAATCAGACTAGCGTCTCTTTCGTGCGCTATTCCCTACCTGAGCGATGGATAGCGGTTAAGTCCATTCTAAATGCAGGTGGGAAGGTTGGGAGAGCTCAGAAATTTGCTCCGCAAACCACGTGATGTTTGCGTCATCATTGTTTATGTTCATATTTACTACTCTGATTTCGGCGTTAAGATATGCAGCTTCTTAAAATCTTGTATATCGTCATTGACGACTGTTTTATTATTAAAAGCATCATAGATATAGGAAGGTGTATTCCTTATTCCAAGAAAAACATAATTTATAAGAGTTTAGAAAATGCACATTTAAATATTCATCCTCATCAAATAAAATCAGTTTTCCATCTTTTTAAATTTATATGCTCTAGTATTTTATTTTTGCAATTTTTCTGATCATAAAGATATAATTATATTTAGATGATGATAAAAAGGTATGAATGGTAAAATATTACTGTTAACTTTTATGCCGATCTAATTAATTTCATTAAAATCCTAATTATGTAAATATATACTTAATAATAAGCATTTCTTAAAGTGATAAAGGCTGTTGTTTTTAAAAAGTGCTTTTAAAGAAAAAATCAAATAAATATTAGTTATTTGTGATTATAATATTCCAATAATATTTATTTCAATTTATAGAGTATAACGTGGTTTTTTGTGAATAATACAAATAGCTATTTTATTTCTCTGTTAAGGTGATGATTTTAAAACTAATGTTAATATAATTATTGAATTAAATTAATAAATTAATTTATAGGGTTTGAAAAAAGTTGTAAATGCGAAATTTGGATAAAATTTTTAAATATATTTTAAAAAACAAAAGGTTTTTTTTTAAGCCCATATTGAAGAGCATATTGTAGTTGTTTTTTTATTTTTAACACACTCTTAAATAGTTATCAAAATTAATTTAAATAACTGCTAGCTTTTTTTCATTAAAAATATTTATTTTTGCAAATTATTAAAAACTTGTGAATGGTTATGAGAAATGTTTTGTGCATGAATTATACTATTTTTATATATAAAAAAAAAAAAGAAAAAAAATTATTTACATATTTAAGTAAGATTTACCTAAAGGTATTGGAAAGTAATTGCTAGCTCAAATTATTAGAATGTAACTGTCAATATTATTGTTTTATTTTTTCTCCTTTATTAAGCATAAATTTAAAATCTTATTATGAAAAATAAGATTCTAGAGAATCTTTAAACTTTTGTTATTTCTTAACAAGATGCAAGAAAAATGCATAAAAAAAACAAACTTCCCTGAATTCTTAAACAATAACTAAATATCATTTTTCAATGACTAGCCTTAAAATTTTCAGTATACACACATACACATATATTTAAATATAATTCAACATTTATTCGGTATTCAAACATATTATCACCCCCCCCCCCCCACATACACACACACACACACACCTCTATCTTTCATACCTTATAAATTGAATCACTAACTTAATTCAATTAGTATAGTATAAGAAATTTAATTCTCCAACAAAATATGGTTCCACACTGTCATGTTTTTGATTTCATGTCGATACAAGGCAGAATTAGAAATCCGTCTTTATCTTGATTTAAACTAGGTCTTAGCTGAAAATTTGCACTCTTTTTCTAAATGTTTTCATCATTTGAGCATTACTATATGGCAGAATAGACTTTAAAATCCGAAGGATCAAGAATTAAAATTAAAAATTCAGTTCTTAATTCACGAATTTACTATTTTCAGTATCTTAAGTTCAGATTAATAAAAGATTTTAAAAATAAAATTGAAATTTTAAAATAAAATTGAAAAGTAAAGTTTAAAAAAGAGAGAGGGAGAGGGGGGGGGGGGGGGAGGCGGAGGGGATATATTTTAATGCCAAATATTAAATTTATATGCTTTAACATTGAAGTTATATTTAAGTATATGTACTGCAATTTATATGCATAAATACTTTTATATCCTGAAAACCTAAAAAAAAAAAACCTTCTTCTTTATCTTGATTTAGGTCAAGCATCTGTTAGTATTAGCAAGTTTTATTTATTTGATATTTATTTCTTTTATTGTTTTTACTTTTAAAAAATTTATTTTAGATTTACTAGTTTATGATATCATACAATAAATTGAAAAAATTACGGCTATTCATAGAAAAATCATAATTAATTATTATTATTATTTAAGAATTCAAAGAAAAGTTTTTTTAATTCATTATTTTTACATCTTGTTAAGGAACAAGAAGGGTTTAATTTGAAGAACCCCTTAGAATCTTATTTTTCATAATAATATTTTGAATTTATACATAATAAAAGAGAAAGGGAGAGAGAAAAAAATAATATTAAGAATTACTTTCTAATAATTTCAGCTATCAATTATTTTCCAATATCTTCATCTAAATCTTACTTAAAGCTTGTATTATACTTATTGAATTAAATTAGTGAATTAATTTATAGGATTCTTTAAATGCTGCAAAATTTGTATTTAAATTTTTAAATATACTTAAAAAAAAATTATTTATATTTTTTTTTAAGTTCAAGTCTAAGAGTATGATTTTTTTTCCCATGTAAGGAACTCTTAAATAGCTATTTATCAAAAATAACTTAAATTTAATTGTGCCTTTTTCTGTTGTTGTTGTTGTTTTTACATTAGAAACAATTTTTCTGCACTAAATTATTAAAAACTTATGAATGACTATGAAAATTCTTTTGTATAAATATGTTTTTTTTATTTATGAAAATTTATTATTTATTTAAGTAAGATTTAGCTAAAGGTATTGGAAAGCAATTGATAGCTAAAATTAATGAAAAGTAATTGTTATTATTATTTTTTTTTTTGTCTCCCTTTCTCTTTCATTTAGTATAAATTCAAAATATTATTATGAAACATAAGATCCTAGGGGGTTCTTCAAATTAAATTTCTCTTGTTGATGCAAAGAAATACAAGATGCAAAAATTAGGAATTAAAAAAAGTTCTTCTTTAAATTCTTAAATAATAATAATAATTAAATAAGATTTTTCTATGATTAGCCATAATTTTTTCAATTTACTGCATAGCATCATAAACTAGTAAATCTGAAAAAAAAATTTTTTTAAGTAAAAAAATAAAAAATAAATAACAAATAAATAAAACATGCTATTATTAACAGATGCTAATCCTAAGTCAAGATACACACATACCGGGTGTCCCAAAAAGGACTGACTGATTTTAAAATTCAATAACTTGCAAACGGTGACAGATATTTAAAAAATTCTTGCAGGAGGTTTATGCATAAGGTCAAAAGTTTCATTACAGTGATTTTCGATTTTAGTTCAAATTACAAACAATAGATGGCGCTGTAAGCAATAGTCGCTAAATACAGGCTCGATTTTTGGTCCTTTTTCTTGTTCTATGCGAAAAAAGGAGATGGAAATGTATTATCCGGGCCACGAAGTACCAAAAATCGAGCCTGAATTTAGCGTCTATCGATCGCTACGCCATCTATTGTTTGTAATTCAAACTAAAATTGAAAATCACTGTAAAAAAACTTTTGACCTTATGCATAACCCTCCTGCAAGAATTTTTTAAATATCTGTCACCGTTTACAAGTTATTGAATTTTAAAATCAGTCAGTCCTTTTTGGGACACCCGGTATATTTTAATATAACTTCAATGTTAAAACATTTAAATTAAATATTTGGTATTAAAATATACCCCCCCCCCCCAAAAAAAAAAAAAAAAAGAAAAAAAAACCCTCTTTTTATTTATTTATTTTTATTTATTTTTTTTGTCACAGAAAGATCATATTATAATTTTTATTGTTATTATTATTTTAAGAATACAATGAAGAATATTTTTTATTCGTTGTTAAGAAGAAAAAAGAAATACAAAATTAATTAAAAACCTTTCTACATGTTATTTTTAGAAGAATAGTCAGTAGATGGCGCTCGTTTCTAGAGTGGGAGGAGCCTTCAGTTTGTTTATACCTAAGCGTTGTGCGATTTACCGCTGACCGCAGAATTCTGTCTACCCTTCCCACCTGCATTTAGAATGGACTTAACCGCTATCCATAGCTGTCGTAGGGAATAGCGCACGAAAGAGACGCTAGTACCCAATCAGCGTGCTTTATTTTTCTGTATTCCGCCATTTTATAAGATCGAAGAAGCAGACGACAGCTTATGATTTTAAAGATTATTTGAAATTAATAAGGGATTTACAAATTAAAGGTGCGTAATGGTTTTTCAGATATTTTTAACATTTATTTACATTGTTTCATAACTGTAGAAGTTTCTTTTATAAAGCTATACAATCGTAAGTTACTATTTTCATGTATTTATATACTACGCTACTAAAATTAATTTGTTAACTATGTTACTTTTTGTTGTTTATTTTCTAACATTTTAGTTAAAATAATGATAATTATTTTTGTATAAACATAACTTCTTTAAAAAACACACAAAACATTTATTTAGACAATCACATTACAGCAACTACGAATACACATCTCAAAACCCTAATAACCACAACAATATTATCGTCGAACATCTCACGTTTTTCGTCTGAACCAAAAAAAATAAATACATGGAGTCAGGAAAAAATGTCTATTGTCCAAGAGTTTATCTTATGAAAAAATAATTTAAATATTGTCATGTGACTTTACTTACAAATCCCTCCTTTCGCATGTCAATAATCCTCAGTAATTCCGAGACTTGTAATATGTTTTTTCATGACATCATAACTCAAATTCTTAGTCATTATATCTGCTTCCAGTTCAGACGAATTTACATATTTTGTTTCAATTTCTCCTTTCGCTCTTTCATCTTTTACAAAATGATATTTTCTACCTATATGTTTGTTGCGATTATTCACTCTTGGGTTTTTAATCCAATCAATTACAGATTGACTATCAGTACTGATTTCTATTGGACGCTTCACCATTTCTTCCTGGCTTAACTCTTCCAAGAGACCCATTAACCATTTTCCTTCACAAACAGCATCACATAAACTTAAAAGTTCAGATTCCATTGTAGAAAGCGCAACCAGTTTCTGTTTATTACTTTTCCATTCAATCAGTGATTCTCCTATCTTTACGATATATCCACCAAATGATTTTGAATCCCGTGTAGTACACCAGCTAGCATCAGAACAAAGTGATAATTGGCCCTTTTTATTTTTAATTCGAAGTTTGTAGTTTTTAGTGCCTTGAATGTACCGCAAAACTCTCTTCACTGCCTGTAAATGAATTTCTCTAGGATCTTTTGCATATTGAGACAAATTACTTAAAGTGAAAGCTAAATCTGGCCTTGTTCCTCTTACTAGATATCCTATACTTCCAAGCATTTCTAGATATAGTGTTTCATCAATTTTATTTTCATTTTCATATTCATCTAATTTTATTCCAGAAACACCAGGGGTTTTCACACTTTTACAATTTTCCATATCAAATCTTTCTAAGATTTTTTCTGCATACTTAGTTTGCCCTAGCAAAAATTCTCCATTATTTTCTTCAATATCAATACCAAGGAATTTAATGTTTTTCTTCAGCTCTTTAATTTTTGCTTCTTTATTCAATTTTTGTATCAATTTATTTATTAATTCTTCGGATTCACTAACGATTATTCCATCATCGACATATATTCCAACTGCAATAAATTTATTATCATTTTTATTAAAAAACACACATGGATCTGGTTTGCAGGGCTGTAACCCAATTTTATCAAATATATTAACTAATTTTTCATACCAGCATCTTCCTGCTTCTGGCAACCCATATAAATTTCCTGTTACCAATAATATTTTCCCTCCTTCAATTTGTAGACCTTCAGGCGGATTCATATAAATTGCAGTTTCTAGATCTGCATTCAGATATGCTGTTTCTACGTCGAAAAATCTAGTTTTGTAACCTTTCATCGCTGCGACTGCCAATAAAGTTCTAAATGATTCAGTTTTCATTACAGGACTATACGATTCTTGATAATTTGTTCCAAATTTAAGTCTTGATCCGTCGGCTACTAATCTTGCTTTATATTTTACATCTTCACCGTCTTCTTTTACAGTAAAAATCCATTTGCTTCTCAGTGCCTTCACATCTTTTGGTTTGTCAACGATTTTCCACGTTTTGTGTTCTTCTAATGAGTGTAATTCCTTTTTGATTGCTTCTATCCATTTATCCTTATCTCTAGAATTTAATACATCTTTGTAATTCTTTGGAACTTCCTCGTGCACTAGATTCGCTAAATACTTTGGATTGGGTTTCCTAATTCGTGATGATCTTCTAGGTTCTTCAAACAACTTATTTTCATTAGTTTCTTTTTCTTGCTGTTCCTTGTTTTCATCAATTATATGATTTACTTCAGATTCTTCTGTCGCAGAATCATTCAAATCATCTGACAACGCAATTGCTTCCTTTTTCTGATTTAACTCTTCTTCATTTTCATCGGAATTATTATCTTCTTGTTCATCTATTACATTTTTATTATTGGTAATGTTGATGTATTCAAATTCATCAGTCATTTCTTCCTTGTTAGCTATATCTTCATATCCCATTTTTTCTTCTATAAATACTACATCTCTGCTTTCACGTATTCTCTTTTCTTTTAAATCATACAATCTGTATGCTCGCCGATCTCTTGAATATCCGATAAACACTGCTGGTTTTGCTCTTACATCAAATTTATTTTTATTGATATCATCGTTGCGATAAAAAGCTTTACATCCAAATACTCTCATATGCTTTACTGTTGGTTTATTATTTGACCATAATTCTAATGGCGTTTTCTTTCTCGTAGCTGTTGGAGTAACATTATGTATATAAGCAGCTGTTGATACTGCTTCGGCCCAAAAGGATAAAGGTAGTTTTGCTTCTATCAGCAATGTTCTTGCAGTATTAATAACAGTCCGATTAGCCCTTTCTGCAATCCCGTTACTTTGTGGACTATGAATTGTGGTTCTTTCATTCTGTATGCCCTTCCTTTTGTAATAATTCACGAGCTCTTCATTAGTAAATTCACCACCATTATCTGATCTAACCGCTTTTACTTTCTTGCTGGTTTCATTTTCTCTTCTCTCTATTATATTTATAATTCTTTCTTTTGCTTCATCTTTAGTTCTTAAAAAATCTACAAAATATCTTCTACTATATTCATCTACTACCATTAGCATGTACTTACTCCCTCCCAATGAGTGTACTTTCATTGGTCCACATAAATCAACATGTAATCTTTCTAAAATGCGTGTTGTTCTTTCTATCACATGATTAAATGGTGTTCTTGTTAATTTCCCTTGAATACATATTTCACATTTTGTTTCTTCACCATTCATCTTTTCTAATCCCCTTACAAGATTTTCTCTCGACATTCTTTGTAAGTATACATAATTTATATGCCCAAGTCTTCTATGCCATAATTCTTTCTTTGATTCATTTCTGTCTTCATCTGTTTCTCGTACAGCTAAGTTTATTTTAAATGTATTATCTTCGAATGTTCCTTTAGCTATTAATTCGCCTGTATTCTTTTCATAAATGGCTGCTCCTTCATTATCAAATATCACATATTTTCCTTTTCTGACTAAACTTGGAACTGACATTAAATTTTCTCTTAAATTAGGTACGCAAAGAACTTCTGTAAGTTTTATTTTTGTTTCGCCACTTTTCTTATCGTAAGCCGTAACATGAACATTTCCACGATATTTCGCTTGTATTGATCGCTCGCTGTCAGCAGTTGCAATTTCTACATCTTCAGGTTTTCTTTCTACAACAATATCTTCTTTATGCGTCATATGCGAAGTGCAAGCTGAATCTAACATCCAGGTTATTTCCCTATTATTTTCAGATTCTTTACACTCATTTCTATTGAATTCATTTGACTGCAATGCATGTTCATTTGTAAAACATGTATATTCTTTTGCCTTCTTGTTTGAAACATTATTATTCTTATTATAATTCTTATTATTGCATGAGTATTCTCTTACATCTTGAACTTTATTACTATAATAATTTTGAAAATTTTTCTTAGGTGAATACTCCCTATCATTTCGCGAGTGTGTCATATTCGATTTACTATAACAATTCCGCGCTATATGATTTGGCTTTCCGCAAGCAAAACATAAAACCTTTTTCTTTTCATTAGCCCTAAATGCTTTAGACTCATTTTCTCGAAATTTATCATATTTTCTTTCATATCTCAACAAAGTTTCTCGCATTACTTCATAAGTTATATTTGGGTTTGATGATATCGCAGTTGTTACTTCGCTATATTTCTTTGGGAGCCCTTCTATAATAAATCCTATTAATTCGCATTCATCAATTTCTGTACCCAATTCTAATATTTCATTAGCTATCCCTTGAGCTCTTATCAAATATTCTTCTATTGTTTCTCTTTCGTTTTTCTTTATTCTCGCAAGATTAATTTTTAACTGAATTCTTCTCTGATTTTCAATTCCCGCATAACGCTTTTTCAGTAATTGCCATAAATCCTTAGCTTTTTTAATCCCTCTAACAGCCATCATTTGTTCTGCGGACAACGTCAATATAATTATACCGTAAACTTCATCATTCTTTTCTAACCATGTTTTATGCGCTTTCAAACTATCGGGATCCCCTTCATTTTTTACCGGTTCATCATTTTCAATAACATCAAATAAATGTTTTGATTTAATCAAAGCTTCAACTCGCATACTCCATAATGTATAATTTTTACTTGTTAACGGCTCTATTCTAGGAATTCCAAACATATTGGATTCACACATAATTAAAATACTTTATCTTCCAAACTATTTTTAAATGCATATAAAATTCTTACCTCTTAAATTTTTTCTATTGGCGGTTAGTCCAATGGAACAAATTCTTAACTTGTATTAGGCCTAGTTCATACAATTCATATTTATTTACTCTTCTTACTTGTACACTCAAAATATAAAATTCGCTTTAAAACCACGCTCTGCTACCAAATTGTTGTTTATTTTCTAACATTTTAGTTAAAATAATGATAATTATTTTAGTATAAACATAACTTCTTTAAAAAACACACAAAACATTTATTTAGACAATCACATTACAGCAACTACGAATACACATCTCAAAACCCTAATAACCACAACAATATTATCGTCGAACATCTCACGTTTTTCGTCTGAACCAAAAAAAATAAATACATGGAGTCAGGAAAAAATGTCTATTGTCCAAGAGTTTATCTTATGAAAAAATAATTTAAATATTGTCATGTGACTTTACTTACACTTTTTAATATTACCAAACTCTATAAATCGATGTATTCGTAAATTCTTTAATTAGCATCTTCCTGTATTTACATACAACGCTGCCTATGCATTTGTTAATAGATAATTATGTTCCTCATTTCCAAATTCTTTAAAATTAACCTGGTTTCATATGCATGAATTTAAAAACAAATTTGATAGTATATGAATATAAATTAATATAATACGTCGTCATTCTATTATAATGTACGGTAATGCCTTTTTTGTGAATAAATAGTTTCATTTCCTTCAGGTATTTATTTGATACTCTATTTCAATGCATTTTTAGTACTGACAATTTTTAAATTTATCCTAAAACTAGCAACAAATTTTTAACCATAGAATTAATTTTGAATTAACTCCAAAGTTTTCTCTATTATTTTTATATAATTGACTGATCATAGCAAACTCTGCATACATGATTTACATTATTATTAATCAGTTTTAAATGTGTTAATTTTTACAATGATAAGGTGCTATCTAAAGTAATATGAAGACTTTGAATTCTATTTAGCTTCTTATCCTCCCCCTAAAAAAATTCTAATGACATATAAAATTTAACTTTTTTTTGAATTATAAAGTTTTTGCTTGTAATTATTATTATTAATAATTTATAAACCATCCCTTATTCTTTTTAAAATTTTATCTTATATGTTTATCTTTCTGAAGTTTTCTTTAATAATTAATCAGTAGTAGTATATTAAAACTGTAAAATCTAGAACATGAATTTTTTCTCTCCACTTCCCCACAAGAGATGATTTACGATTGAAAAGTTCGTAAATTATTTTTTTTTCAGAAAGAGTTTGAAAAACTTTCAAACCTATAAAAGTTATACTAGAAGTAGAGATTAGAATCTGCTGGTGCCAAGATAAATACATATTTTACCAAGTTTGCTCTCAGGATATCGCAGGTGTGTAGTCTTCTATAATAAATGACTACCATTTGTGATCTTCTGCAAGAAAGTCGATTGTCTGATGCTCTTGGACTATGTGCTGTTTTGTTGTTTTCCCTTAAAATTCATCAATCAGGAACTGTCGTATAAATAACGTATTACTAACTTGTATGACTGACTGTAAGTATGTAGTTTTTTTATATATTTATTTTCTGTTGCTTAGAACAAGGGATTTTGAAATGCATTCTACATTGTTTTTATTAGTTTATTAGTCTTTTTTTTTTCTATTTATTTACATTGCAGGATGTTTTCAATGGGACATTTTCAACAGTTATGTGAATGTTTGTCGATTGCCTGTTGACCCGACTTTTACATGAGATTTGCATGCTTTTTTTGAAGATATGAATCTTCAATAATATTCGTGTATGATGATTGTAAGTAAGTCATTTTTCTCAAAAGTACATGTTCTGTATTTTATTTATCATTGTTTTATCTTTTATATATAACGTCATTTTTCTCAAAAAATCAACCTGTATCTAAGAAAATTTTATTCTCAATACAATATTTATTATTTAATTCCTTTTATTCTTTAATCAATGTTTTCTTCGCATTAGTTTTTTTAATTTATAAAATGGCGTTAAATGATCAATTAAAAAATGTAGTTTATGTAAACTATGTTTTATATAAACATCGAGTATATGAGTATTCTATTAGCGGGAAGCAGTTAACCTCTCCCTACCTCCCTATACACACTTTTTAAGGATTTGATATTGCAAAAAATGTGTCACTCAGACTTAAAAAGAATTCAGAAATTACACGAAAGCTAGAATAACTTATCAGATTTGTCTAAAAAATGATCACAGTAAGCAATTTAAGCACGGTAATTAATTAGTAATAATCTATATATTTGAGAATATGGTTATGTATATTGCTTCGTAGCTGTGAACTATAGGTCAAAACTGGGAAATTTCATTAGCGGCCACTGGTCGGTAGGACTAGTTTTTTAAGTGGCCACTTTTTTATTTAAAAATACTAAACAGTAAAGTTTCTATAACTATTGATCTAAAACTGAATAGCCCAAATAAATATGTTAATATAAATATATTAGAACCAAAAAAAGTAGAGTCCATGATGAAATGCAAAAAAATGTTAGTCTCTCCTTGTAAAAAAGTGGCCGCTGATAGACAATTTTGCACTAGCCACTTTTTCTCATTTACCGGCCCTGTGGCCGGTGGCTAGTGCTAATTTTGACCTTTACTGTGAACTATAATCAAATAATACCTCTTCCATTTCTAAAAAATTTTTTAAATGGTACACCGAGATAATTTTAATTTAATATCGCTTAATAATTATTAAACTGCATATATTTTATTTAATATTATTATTGAAATAATATAAAATGTATTATCTATGATAGTATCATGTTTATTTGTTTAATAATTATTAAGCTGCATATGTAATAATCTAATGTATTTGATTTAACTAATCTAAAATGTATTACTATTATTATCAATGTTGTTGTTGTTGTGATTTGGGTTGTTTATTTACAATTCTTTGAAGTGATATGAATTATTTATTTCATTAGTATAAGTTATTGAAATTATCAGGAGCATATGGTGTATTTTAGAATTTAATTAAAATGTGTCAACATTGTAATTTTTATAAAGCTCTGAGCTGGAAAATAAAATAAGTGATATTGTTTGTTTCGCTCAATCAATGTTTATAATTCACTGGGTCATTCGATGGTAACTTACGTTACATTTAGAACAGTTTACTTCAGTAATTTTAGTAATAAAAGACCAAAAAAAAAAAAAAAAAAATACTCACAATGCAAAGTTGACATGATTTGTTAATTAAACCTATTCAAAGATAAATTTAGATGATAATGGCCTAATTTTAGTGTTTTTTCTTGAACTCTGCCAGTTATATTTATTATGGTAACTGACATTACTGAAAAAGTAACGCAAGTTGCCATAAAAAATATAATTTTCATTTTCTAGGTAATTTTTATCCAAATTGGCCTTTGGATAGGTTTAATTAACAAATCATGTCAACTTTACATTTGAAAATTTTTTGGTGTTATATTACTGAAATTACCGCTGTAAATTGTTTTAAATTATAACGTAAGTTACCATGGAATGACCTTAGTATTCAACGACAATCAAAATTGGAATTAATACGTATCCGATTCCATAAAATGCTATAATTTGAAATAAGGCTTCTAAATTTTTGGGTCAAAGTTCATTAAACCAAAAAAAAAAAAAAAAAAAAAAAAAAATCTGAAGCCATGCTTTTATGATTTTTACGCTTTTAGATTTTGCTCACAGAATTTACATTTTTCGTATAATATATTTTGTAAGTAAGCTGCAGCTTCATACTTTATTTTAAATATGAATTAACTAAGAAATTGTGAGCATAGCAAGTAAGTTTAATTTTTTTTTTTAGCTCAAAAAATTAGTTTTGAGATGTTAATGATAATATTCATAGCTGCTGCTGAATCAGAATTTAGTTCAAAAGCGTTTTGAGAAATTTAAATGACCATAGGTATAAAATTTATCACTTGTATGGTTTGGTTATTTTATTTAGTTGTAATTAATGCAGTTTATAAATATAACATATGGAAAGTAATGATGTTCATTAGAAAACATATTGTGCATTAGCTGCGTTTGGTTGTCCCCGTCCTGCTTTTTTTGGAAAAATAACCTTTATGTATAGTGTGTAATATAAATAAGTGTGTTTTATTGAATTCTTCCACGTGTGGAAAGCATATTCTCTTATTTTTTCCATTTAAATTATTCTACACTGACTATTACTCATGCTGGTTAAGCTATTTAATACTTATATTTAACTTATGAGTATTTTTGGTACTTTTATGTTACTCGTGTACAAATCTGTCCAAAAATAGCTTTTTTTTTTTACACACATGAAAATTAGAAACAATATTTTGATGATATATTTTTTTTCTGCAATTGAATCGAAATGAGTGAAAGGCATGTATTTAAATGTGACATATGTATTAGAATGAAATGAGTGAATGGTTTATATTTAAAATTAAGTGAATGCAATGCGACTGACAAAGGAAAAATATTTGTTGATTTATCGCCTGTGCCGACTAACAGAAAAGTACCATATTTTAAAATTATTTTTTATATTACTATGCAAATCGTGAAATGAAGTTTTAATGTTATTAATAATTAATGTTTTTTTGATTTCGAGTTCGAAATTTTAAGTTTATTTATTAATTATACTATGTTAACTCTCATGGGAAGATGCTTGCAAACTAATATTAAACCAATGGCAACTTTACAAATTTCTCATTTGCTTTTGAATATTTTTAAATAATTTTTTTCTGTTTTGCGTAGGACATGTCTAATTGGGTATCTTTTTGCCCTTGATTTCAGGTGCAGTTTTTCAGAGGAAAATTTCAGTTTCTGAACTTGTTTAAAAATTAAGTGTCCTCAGAAGAAAAAAAACTGCAACCAAAGAAATAAAAAGTAAACATATTTGGTTAGACATCAAGTTCAGGTTACTCAGGCCAAAAAAAAAAAAAAAAAAAAAAAAAAAACTAAAGTATTGAAATGCAAATAAGAATTTTGAAAAGAACATTGCCGTTGGTTTAACACTTAGTTTCAGTGTTCTCGTGTTACTACTAGAGATGAGAGATATGGGCTTGGGCTACATTTTTGTACCATTCTTCGAGCTCGGGTGGGCCCGAACTCATTCATTCTGAAATTAACAATTTTATTTATTCTCATACAGAAAAAAATAAAACAACTTTTTTCCCCTTAAAAATTACTTATTCCATTTCAAGTCATTTTAATGTTATTTTTATCAGAATGAAAGGGAAACAGAAATAGTGTTTTTTAAGCTCTTTTTAGATGTTTGTAACTATATAAATCCGTAGCACCTATAGTCATCATCTGATTCGTCCATCTGACTGCATATAACAGTGCAAAAAATACCCAACCAATTGGTTTGAAATTTAATATATATATAATCGTTGCAGAATTTTGTCAAGTCATTTTAAATTTTAAGAAAATCAAATCAAGTTTTCTTCATTCTATTAAATCCTATCATACATAATTAATTCAATGATATCCCATGACATGTAATGATTCTAGGTTGCCATGTTGATTACGTCATATTTAAGATTCAATCCTATTATTTCCGTATTACTGAATTTAATATATAGAATCATAATAAATTTTGTATTCGTGCATTTTTGCATAAAACTGCAACAGCTATTGCACCAAGATCTGAATATTTATAAAACTAGTTATACAGTAGACTCCCTTAAATCCGCATATTTTTTTCAGATGTAAACAATGAAATTTACAGTTAAGTTGCAGGAACAAAATTCAAGATGGTGCCGAAATCAGCGACTACCGCAATTTTTTTTTTTAGTAAATTTTTTGTTAATCATTCTCTTTTGGTTATTACATTTGATTTATTACTAAATAAATTTACATTACTTTTGATTTTGATATAAATTAGCATATCTATATGATGACGTACCGATCCTACGATCGTTTTACCGATAGATGGCAGCATAGGACTTTTGAAATCGAATTGAATTGATTTTGTCAGTAGTAATTTAATATTTTTCTAATTATTTTAATAATTACTCACGTTTAAACTAATAAATTATTTTAATATTTTACTTATTTTAATGTTTCACTTTATTGTAAGCATTCATTATAATTTCCCTTGCTTAACTACCAATCAAATTAATGTTTCAAAAATATAAACAAATCAGTGACTAGAAATCCACAAAATTCTAAAATCCGCACAACCTCTGGTTCCAAGCTGTGCGGATTTGAGGGAGTCTACTGTAGTATGAACGCACGTCTCATTTGCCGTACAATTTCTAACTTGTTTAAATTTAGTATGAGTTTTGATTTCCCTGAAAGCAGTTCTGTCAGCCACACAATAAGTTTCTCTTATTTATGAGAAGTAAATATACAATACTCTATATACATTCTTGTAATATTTTTAGAAATTTTGATGTGTAAACAATAAAGGTTTCCCTTTTAATAGGATTACTTGCATTTTGTATGTCTTCAATCTACTGATATTCTTAGCAGTTTGAATTAGACTTATTTCTTTTTCTCTCACTAAATATTATTTACTAATTTATGTATTCTTTATTTCAATTAATGGACTGAAATTTACTTTCTTTCTTTTTTTTTTTTTTTTTTTTTTTTTTTTTTTAGGTATGTCAAGAACATGCTTTCTGGTTTTGATGCACTATTTATTACTTCTTAATTATTATACCAACTGAAAGTTATTAAATGATTATCTCGCTTCTTTCCAAAAAACTGTCTTAATAGTTCACAATTTAGCTAGTTACACAGTTTATTTTTACTTAATTTTTACTAATGCTTTATCTTCGTTTCAGATTGAAATATAAATACCTGTTTCTTCAGATCAATAAAGTTTTCTGCAAAACATTGTCATCATCATAGACCATTATGATACATATTAATATTGTTTCATTTATTATACGTAGTAATCATTATACTCAATAATAGATTTTGTTATGTAATAATATTTATAATATAAAGAAATTTTATTTTGTTTCTGTAACTTGTACTTTCAAATAAAAGAAATTTATTAAAAATTTGTTATCTTTTATTTCACTATATATTTTTATTATAAATGGTATTTCAGATATTTACTTGTTTTGTCTATCATATCATGTAAACCTTGATTTAAGAATTGTTTTTAATTAACTATTTATTTTTTATAAAAAAATTGCTAAGATAAAAAATGAGAAAAATACTTTCAACATGGTTGAAAAGTGTTTATGAATTCAGTTTGTCCACACTTGTAAATATACCGGGATTGCATTGTAATTATTAAATTCTAATGATGTTCGCTATAGAGGGTGCTATTTAAATGTGAAGTTATATAAATATAATGCATCAAAAAGTCTTATGGGGACAACAAGTGCTGAAAATGCATTTTTACTGAGTTACGTGTTTTTAAATGGCACATTTAGATATTTCATTTCATTGTATGAAAATATTAAATTTCTTAATAGCTACTTGGAGAATGTTTCATAATCTATGCCTAATTTTTCATAATTTGTGTATGTTCCTTATACCAGTGGTGCAGCCAGTATCCTTATTTGTAAGGGGTTTTGGAGAATTATTACTCCTTGTGTGATACAATATGTGACAAATAAAAACCAATGTAATGAAAAGCAAAAACAAACATAATAAGTTTAGCATTTATATGTTTAAAGGCTTCATAGAAAAGCTTCTTTAATCTTCTAAAGGAAAAAAAAAGAAGAGAGTGGGAAAGAAAAATAGCTGTAATATATATGTAGAACTTAGCACATTACCCTTACACATTAATAACACACTGATAATTACTCCTCATATTAGCCATATTGCTCTTAACTTTTGCTTTCATTAAATTTGTATTGAAATAGAGGTTCCTTTTATAAAACCTTGAAACAAATGATAAACATTTTATGCTTTTCTTTGATTTTTACACATTTTTATCTTAATATAAGGTATTTTCAATACAACTTATTAGTTTTTTAAATACTGTGGGAGGAATTTTGAAATGTCGCCTTCTTTTGCCGCTGCAGTGTTTATACAAATCTACATTTTTTGACCGATTTGCATGAAACTTAATATAAGGGCTGTGCATATATAAAACTATCATTTTAATGTGTGTGGGAGGGGGGGGCGAGGAAACCTGACGTTTGATTGTCATAAGATATTTTTGGGGAAAGTTTTTTTTTTTTTTTTTTATCCAAACGATATTTTTTGTTTTAGTGTTTTAATTTTTTCTTTACATCAAAACAGTCTTATACCTTTTTAAATAGTAAGTGCCCCTTTTAGATGTTAATTGATATACAGTTGTTTAAATGTTAAATCATATCTTTATGCAAACACAAACATATAAAAATAAAAAGGGTTTTTAAACATTGATGATGATTTCATTAAGGTGTGTGTGTGTGTGGGGGGGGGGGGGTTTGAGGAATAATAACGTATGATATTGTAAGTGATGGGGTGGGGACTAAAATTACCTAAATGTTGATAACATTATATATGTACAACACCATACAATAGTTTTAGAATGGGAGTAAAATTATTGCAAATTTAAAACAATTATCAGATTTCTCAGCCCTGTTTCCAACCATCTGCTATAGTTTATAATTTTTTAAAAAATGTTATTTAATTTTCTAATGTAACGTTTTCTTTCATATTGCCACAAAAAGAAAATGGGTATGAGCATTATTTTTATAAATCAATTAAAAATCAGACTCACTGTATTTTCACATGCAAAAATGGCATCATTTTGAACAGATAATGCACATTTTTCACATGTAAATTTTTAAGCCTTTACTATAAGTGTTACCATAGTACCTTTATTTAAATGTAACATCACGACTAAAAGTATATAGAAAATGGCGTAATTTTCATGTAATCATTGTAGATTTAATTTTCACAAGCGATAATGTAAGTTTCCATTTAAAAATATTGTTTTATCATCAGGTGAGGACACTTGCTCTTCTGAAATTAATGTCCATTATCTATAAAGTAAAAGCTTTATTTTCAAACTGTCCAAAAGTAAAATTTCACGAAATGTTACATTTAGTTCCTTTTTTTCCAGTATTGTCAGGGAAATGAACATTTAGTTCCTTTTTTTCCAGTATTGTCAGGGAAATGAAATATTTTCTGTTACATGTGTCAAAGAAATTCTGTATTGTCCCTTATAAAACAGTGGAAATTTACTATTATTGTGTCAAAGTAATTAATTTTTTCTTCATTGTGGTTTTAAAGATTTATTGCTCAGAAGGTAGTGTCACAGATGACAATAATATAAATGAGATAGGCAGTTAACTGTTGCACCAGAGAGTGGTGTTGCCATAGCAACATCATATGCTCTGCTGCAATGTGAAATGAGTGGTAACCTGATTACTGGTGATGTCTTCGATTAGGTTTTCCATCAGTGTTGGTATTCGTTTTACATTGTAGCAACATTAAAGCCAAACCATACATATAACAATTAAGAAAACAAAAGTAAGCTCCTTGCCATTTTTAAAATGAAGAATTGAAGCAGTTATCTCTTTTGTCAGTGGTCGACCCTGCCCTCCTGGGCCCTGTTTACAGTAATTTTTGAACACTTAAATCAAAAAGAAAAATCGTCCTTACCCTCCTGGACCCCTGTTTAAGGTAATTTCTGAACACTTAAGGGACAGTTTCCCTTTTCAACAATTTTCTTTATTTTAAATTTTAAATATGATTCAAATGGTGAACTCACTGAATTTCAATGTTCAACTAAAAGTACATTTTGAAAAAAAAAATTAACTGTATTTAATTAAAAATTTTTAAAAAGTTTATAAAAATTTGAATTTTTTAAAATCTTTACTACTTTTTTAAAAAAAAAATTGATATTTTTGCCCAATTTTAGATTTTTAAATGTTTACTACACAAACTTGCACATGGATTTTTAGACATATCTAATATTACATTTATTATGATTGTTTTACTGATATATATATATAGTGCAAAACGATGAAATCTAACACATCTTCATATACTTTTATTTTTTTTTTAATAACGAAAAACCTAAAGGCTAATTCCATGCGCAGATTTATCACATATATAATAAAGAACATGCACAAAAAAGCTTAAATCTCTATCTCAAATACAGAAAAAGCCTTAAAACATAAAAGTGAAGAAAATATGAAAATGGAGAAAAAGTCATTTAAAGTTTTAATTTGTGTGGGTAATTGCGCTGAGTGTTTTAACAAAATTTACAATACCTCGCGATATATTTACGGTATGGATAAAAATGAGGTGTAAAAATACTCACAATTAAACATGCTTTCATTTAATATTAAAAAAGAAAAATCAATTTTTTGACCAACTTTAAGGTAAACTGCCCCCTTAAATCAAAAGGAAATATAAATGTAAATTTTATTTTGTGGAAAGGAGGGATCGCACCCCTTCCCTAGACAACAACAACAAAAAAAATTAGATTCATTTTCTCTCTGTGTTTCATTATTTTAAACTGTTTGAAAAGAATAAATTTTGTTTTTTCAGTCGGAGAAAAAGAAAATTAGGGGGCAATTGCATTTTCTTGCTTCCCTTGTGGGCAATGAGCTTAGAAAAACGCGTAATTTTATTAATTTACACGTAATTAATGTCTGTGCAAAAGAAATTACGGCGCAAACAATTCTGACAAGTTCATTTCGACACGAATACGAATGTAAACAAACAAACACGACTGTCCCTCCCTTCCCCCAACCTGCAAATATACGCATGCGCAAGCCAAGTTCTTATGCCGTAGTGTGGACGCAATTTTTTCGATTCTTGGACCTGAAAGACCCAACAGACCTGACAGGCCACATAGTGTAAACGCAGCATAACCCTACCTCCTACCCCAAGCCGTTCAGCAACGAACCACCCCGAAGAACCCTGGCTTTCATTCGGGGTAAAAGGGCTGTAGCACCTCACGTGACAGGGTAGCCCTCTAGGGTGAAAGGGTGGCGTCGCTGAACGCAGCCTTGGATTCCCAGCGAGGAATAACAAATTATATTCAAATGTTTTCGTTGTATATACTGTATATATTTAAAAGTGTAAATAGAATAATCAAAGTTTTTTAATCTTCCTGTGATTACTTATACTGAGCAACACCTGAGCCACTTTCTTGTGAAATATGCTTAATTATTTTAATGTGATTTTACATGAATCGTGAAGTTTTCATCTAAGCTCTCCCAACTTTGATTTAAATTAAGAAAAACGTGAAATCTCTTGAAATTCATGAAGATTATTCTTTATTTTTTTGGTGCCGAAACCCGGGAAAAAAGGTAAGAAATACCTTTATTATTCTGCATGACTATTGACTCTTGATTTATTGAAAATAACGTTTTCTCATGATAATTTATTTTGAAAATTGAAATAAATTTTAAACATGGATAAGCCTTAAAAGTAAAAGAGCTACTGTTCGCGCAGCAGTTACAAAATTAATTACAAAATGTGATACATTATTATCTGTTGATATTGATAAAACTGATTGCGATTCTTTAATGGAATCGTTAGAGCTCGTAAATGAAAAGGAAGCTCTACTAAAGGAATTAGATTCCGAAATAGATGAGCTAATTCAGGAAAAAACTGAATATGAAAAAGAAGTAAAATCGGTAGAAGAATATTCTGAAAAAATATCAAGTTTGAAATTTTAAATTAAGATGAGGCTTAAAAAATGTAAAATCGAAACTGAACCAAAAGTTTTACTAGAATCAAGTAACGGTTCAAAAATCGGTAGTAAACCAGTTTCGGCAGTGAAGCTGCCTAAACTAAACATAGAAAAATTTTCTGGTGATGCAAGCCAGTTCTTAGAATTTTTTAATTTATTTACTGGTGCGATAGATTCAAACGAATCGTTATCAAAAATTGAAAAATTCCAATATCTTAAATCCTTGTTGTCTGGACCTGCATATAATATTGTAGCTGGTTTTGAACTAACAGATCAAAATTATTCTACGTGTTTAAAGTTGTTAGAAGAAAGGTATGGTAAGCGGGAAAATATCATAAACTGTTACATGAACAAAATCCTGAATCTTGAGCCAGTAAAATCCTCTAACAATGTTACTTCTTTAAGAAAGTTGTATGATAATATTGAAACTTGTATGAGAAATCTTGATACGTTAGGAGTAACATCAGGCTCCTACGGCCATTTATTACTACCCATATTATTAAGATTATTACCAGAAAATTTGATACTAGATTTCCATCGAAAACGTGAACCCGATAAGGACTGTGAAGTCACCGATTTAATAAATTTTATTAAAACGGAACTAAGATGCCGGGAAACTACTAATTTAGTAAATAATTCCCAAAGCAAGGCTTATGAAAATTCTAAAACTAAATATGAAAATTCTTTAAGTAAATATCAAAATTTTCCTCAAAAGAAAAATATGCCTTCAGCTGCTGCTTTAAATACATCTACAAAACAGTTTTGCATATTTTGCAAGTCTTCTGATCATGTAGGACTAAATTGTTCAAAATTCACTGATGAACAAAAACGATATAAATTAAAGAAAGAAGGTCGCTGTTACAAATGCTTTTACAAGTCACACTTATCTGCAAATTGTAGAACAAAAATTAATCCTTGTTCCAAATGTCGTAACAACACCCATAGTAATTTGTTTTGTTTAAAAGAAACAACAAAAGAAAATGCCGAAAAAGAAAAGAAAGGTGCAATTGTATCTATGATGTCAGAACAAAAATATAAACAAAATAAAGCAACATTATTGCAGACTTGTACAGTTTCTGTGTCTGCTGGTAAACAATGCTTGTTGGCTCGCGTTTTATGTGATAGTGGTTCAGAAAAATGCTTCGTGAAGAGATCTCTAGTACAAAAATTAAAATTGAAGACATTGCGAAGAGAAAATTTATTAATTTATCCTTTTGGGCGGAGACGCCCTTATGAATCTTGTTATGAGGTAGTTGCTCTTGAATTATCCAGTGTTGTGCAACCTATTAACTCGATAAAGATCGAAGCTCTTGTGGTTGATAATATAACTGGAGCTTCTGTGAAAATCCTAGAACCAGAACTTCTAGACATAATGAGAACAAGAGGCTTTAAGCCTGCTTGAACAGGAAATAAATATTTTGCTAGGGTCTGACTTTTTGTGGAAAATAGTAAAGGGAATCGAGGGAAAATTGACAAAAGAATTATACGTTGCAGAAACTATTTTCGGTCATACGGTGCAAGGGCAGATAGAGTCGAATGAAAAAGAAGTAGCTTGTTTGCGTGTTTCAGTTGAAAATATAAATACTCAGCTGAAAGCATTTTGTGATCTTGAAGCAATCGACATTGCTGAAAGCAATGAAAAGAACATTACTGATCATGAGGTAATAAAAGAATTTAAAGAAAATTTAAAATTCGTAAATGGGCGTTATGAAGCAAAATTATTGTGGAAAATTTCTCGTGAATTGCTTAGAAATAATCTTGAAGTAGCAAAGAAGCGGTTTTCCAGTTTAGAAAATAAATTCCTGAAAAATGATTGCTTATTTAACGAATATAACTCCATTTTGCTAGAGCAGTTTAATGAGGGTGTAATAGAATTGTGCACCGAGAAATATTCTAATAATACCTATTACATGCCACACAGACCTGTTATCCGTGACGATAAAACTACAACAAAATTGCGCATAGTCTATGATGCTTCTTCCAAATATGGTGATTCTCTATCATTAAACGAATGTTTGTATCATGTCCCTAGCTTGAATTCTAATGTTTTAGATGATGAAAACATTCCAGTTTCGAGTTCCGAACCCCCAAATACTTCCTTGAAAATTTTAGGATTGATCTGGAACAATACAGAAGATAAATTAGGACTAGAATTACGACCCTTGTTAGAAAAATTAAATAATGATTCTTCTACTAAACGCAATGTTTTGAAAATTGCAACTATGTTCTTTGATTCAACCGGATTTATCGCCCCTTTTGTTTCTGGTGAACTAGAAAATGATTGGCAAAATTGGCTTTCAGAAATCCCGGCTCTCGTTCACTTGAAAATCCCCTGGCAGTATTTTAGCAACCTGATCATGGAAAAGGAGCATCTCCAGTTGCATATTTTTCCTGATGCTAACCCTAATGTGTATGTTCCTGAATTTCTTTCCTTGTCCGAAGATCAGTGACCTAGCGTTAAAATTGTTGCTACACAATTACCTGATGTTTCTAAAGAGAAGTCTCGAAAATCAGCAACCATCTCTTGTGTTGTTCAAACAAATACATCTGATGAAATTCCCATTTTTAATCTTGAAAAGTATAGCTCCCTCAAGAAATTGTATCGAGTAACTGCATGGGTATTTAGATTTATTCCTAATATAAAATTGAAGGTAGAAAAAAGAGATTTTTCAGAATTATCAGCTGAGGAAATGTTACATGCTGAAAATTTTTGGTTAAAGCTGGTGCAGAAAAAAAGTTTCCCTGAAGTTATAAAATCCTTGAAATGTAACAAGAGTATCCCTAAAGAGTCGAATCTTCTTCAGTTAAATCCTATGTTGTCAGATGAAGATTTGCTGTTGGTACGAGGGCTGTTACAAAAGTCTGATTCTCCATTTTATGAAAAACATCCTGTTGAGAATCCTACAAAGCATAAACTTACTGAAATAAGCGTGAAAGATGCACATGAAAATGTTTTTCATTCAAGAGTGTCCAGTACATTAGTACAAGCTCGTGAAAAGCTTCCGATTTTAAGACAGGGCATAAAATCAGTCCTAAACAAACGTGCAATCTCCAACAAATTTAGCATTCGCCCTGGTCAACTGGTTATAGCAACTCTAGAACATATCTTGTGTTTACCTGCAACCAAGGAATCCTTAGTGAAGCGCTTCCGTTTGCGCGAGACTCTTCTGAATCATTTTTGGAAGCGCTTGAAAAATGAGTATCTTCTCAACTTACAATCTGCTCACTACACGGACAAGAATAAAACTTCTGACTTTGAAATATATGATATGATTTTCATGCATATGAACATGTATCAAGAACTTTCTGGAAGTTGGGTATTTGTGGGCAGAGATAAAAAAAATGACGTCTTATGAACTGAATGCAAATAATTCCATCATTAAGGGTGGGATTACGATGCCTCGCTCGACCGTATCTTACGCTCGATCGTAGGATAGGCGTTTCTTCGACCAGTCGTAACTGGTATTACGGTGCCTCGGCGCAAGTCCTCGTGCTTTGGCGTAAGTCCTCCTGCAGTCAGCCAATCACAGGCCGCAGTTACATTTGTTGTGGTTGCGCGCGCATCCACTTGTGTCTTAACTTACGGCTGCTTCCAAGCTGTCCTAAGATCGCGAGGCACCGTAATGCCGTTTACGTTTTGTTTCTATCGTAAGTCTCTAAGTTGATCTTAAGTGAGGCACCGTAATCCCAGCCTAAAAGACCTATTGATTTTGTGTATAATTTAGAACTGAAAAAAACTCTGAACTTTTTTATTAATAGAACTGAAAAAAAAAAAAACTTTGATATTATTAGAGACTCAAAAACTCTCATTGACATTTGACTTTTAGAAAAAAATCTTGAATTGTTTCTGTTATTGACTTTAAAAAACTTTTTATTTTTTTCACTTAAAAAAAAAAAAATGTTTCTTGTTTGATAATACTTCTAATTTTTAGTTTAATTTTGTTTGTGTTGAATATTCTAGAAAATGTTGTATAGATTTAAACTGTTCTTTCTATTTTTAGTACCACAAACCTATTCGCAAATTTTTAAAATTGTTTTATTATTTATTGAAGTCCAGTATGTAAGTATATATTTTGATTAGTATTGTATTTATGTATTAGTGTAACTGATGATTTTTTAGAATAATTTTTATTTCTATTTTAATTATTTGAATCCCCATTTTGATGAACCCTTGTTCATTGGGGGTGAGTTTGTGGAATATTTTGCAACCCTCTCTCGCGGGGCTCTCTTAGACAGGCGGGTGCCGCGAAGGATCACGTGACCTTCGAGAGAATTGATATTTAAAAAACAATTTTTTCTTTCTTGTTCCCTTTTTTAGTTTAGTTTTATTGTGAATGTGAATCTTGAACGCAGCAAGTAATAAGCTGCGTATAGGTTTTTTTGCCATGGTCTTTATAGGAGAAATGATGTTTTGATTTTGAAAAGGAAAATTTATTTTCGAATATTAAATCATGCTATTTTCTTGGCTTCTTTACAGAAGAATAAAATTGCTGATATTTTAATATGATTATCTTGGATTCCCAGCGAGGAATAATAAATTATATTCAAATGTTTTCGTTGTATATACTGTATATATTTAAAAGTGTAAATAGAATAATCAAAGTTTTTTAATCTTCCTGTGATTACTTATACTGAGCAACACCTGAGCCACTTTCTTGTGAAATATGCTTAATTATTTTAATGTGATTTTACATGAATCGTGAAGTTTTCATCTAAGCTCTCCCAACTTTGATTTAAATTAAGAAAAACGTGAAATCTCTTGAAATTCGTGAAGATTATTCTTTATACAAAGATCATAATAGCCGAAAAGATATTTAAATGCTAAATTTTTCCAAGAGCGGATTTTATATATCATTTAGAACATGTGTGGTTTAACGACTGCAGAAGTCTGCTCCATGCGCCAATACAGTGAAGGTGTTATTGCATAAGCTATATAAAAGTTCTGTCGGGATTTACAGCAAATCCATTTTAATACTGTTGCAAGAATGTACATGATTACGGTGAGATTATTGTCTTGTACCGTGTAAGTTTTAAAATGCAAACATTTTCTCCTGAATGAGTTTCATAAATTTTGTGCGCGTTCGCAGCTTAGAGAACATTCGCATTTGCATCGAATATATCAATAATGGTCACGTATATTGTCCATGGTGAAAGATTGTGCATGCTGTAGCGTACCAGGCCGGCAGCAAAATAAAGACATGTAAAGCAGAATAAATAATCTCACCAGAATAAAAATAGAGAAAGCCCTCTCTATACGATACCGCGAGAGGCAGACGCATTACATTGTACGGTAATATGTTACTCCAATAGGTACGCGAAAAAAGCTCTTTGACATGTGATGGGAAACGCGAATATCGCAACCTCGTTATGCTCCTTGCGGGCAGGAAAAGCGTCGACTTGCCTTCGGGTGAGTTGAAGTATAATCGCCCCCTCCTCTTGCTTCGGAATAAGGCGGAGGTTTCCCGTCACGTCATGTGAGTGAGGCAGACACAATACATTGCACACTAAGAAGCTTCCACGAGAGTCGATCGACAAAAGCTCCGAAAATTAAAATAGTAACACACAATTATATTTTTAATTAATATTTTGCCCTTTTTTATCATTCATTTACAAATCTATCAAGGGAGGGCAAACAAATTTTTATGTTACTGTGTACAAAGTTATTATTTTATGTTGTACGTTACTGTGTATATGAGGGTGGTCGACCCGTTTTTTTCGCTTTTAAAGGTAATAATTTATGAAAGGAATGGGTGTTTGAACCGGACATTTTCTTACTACAGGCCAGATGATGCATGGTTTCCTGGAAATCCTGTGGATTAGACAGGTAACGTACAATTCTATCATTATTAATTTTTTAATATAGTTTTGTGTGTATTATATACACAATTACTTTTTTAACTGTTTGAAAAAAGTGGGCGAATCTCATGCACGTGTACTCTAATGGCATCTTTGTGCTGCTACAATTAAAATTTTCGTCCGATGAACATCAAACTCGCCACCGAAATTGCTTTTTGAGCTAGCATGTTTCGGGTAAACATATCTAACACAAATCACGTTCTTGAGGAATACAGAAAAGTAATAACTGCCGAAAATATATTTAAATGCCAATTTTTTCCACGAGCGGATTTTATATATCATTTAGAACACGTGAGGTTTTGACGACTGCAGAAGTCTGCTCCATGCGCCAATGCAGTGAAACAGTCGTTGCATAAGCTATGTAAAAATTCTGTCGGGATTTACAGCAAATCGATTTTCGTACTGTTGCAAGAATGTACATGATTACGGTTGTCTTGCAGCGTGTAAGTTTTAAAATGCAAAGATTTTCTTCTGAATGAGTTTCATAAATTTTGTGCGCGTTCGCAACTCAGAAAACATTCGCTTTTGCATCGAATATATAAACAATGGTCGTGTATATTATCCATGGTGAAAGGTTGTGCATACTATAGCGTGCCAGGCCGGCAGCAAAACAAAGAGAAGTTAAGCAGAATAAATAATCTCACCAGAATAAAAATAGAGAAAGCCCTCTCTATATGATACCGCGAGAGGCAGACGCATTACATTGTACGGTAATATGTTACTCCGACAGGTACGCGATAAAAGCTCTTTGACATGTGATGGGAAACGCGAATATCGCAACCTCGTTATGCTCGTTGCGGGCAGGAACAGCGTCGACTTGCCATCAGGTGCGTTGAAGTATAATCAAAGATACTATACTCCATATTCTTTGGTATAATCGCACCCTCCTCTTGCTTCCGAACTCAGAGTAAAGATAAGAAGTAGAGGCCGAATCCCATTGTTATTTCGGTCAGAACTTGAAGCACACATGTTTCCGCTTTCATCGCCAAAAGGTTGTCTTTTTTGGTGGTGATCACCTTATTGGCAACTGTGGGATTTGATTTATGCGAGAGAAACGCCCGATGCAAGAAAGTTTCAGCGGGAACCAGAGGAGAAAAACCGGTTTGGCGCGTTTTCTCTGCCCACCATCACGTGACGGTGGGTAGTGATCCCGGCGTCAAGAAAGGGTTGCTATTTCTGAGTCCAGTTATATGAGAAGCCTATGCTTCCGAATGAGGCGGAGGTTTTCCGTCATGTCGTGTGCATGAGGCAGACACAATTCAGTGCACAATAAGAAGCTTCCACGAGAGTCAATCGGCAAAAGCTCTGAAAATTAAATTATTAATATTTTAAACTTTTTTATTTTTCCTTTAAAAATTTGTTTGCCCACCCTTGATAGATTTGTATGTTACTGTGTACACAGTTATTATTTTACGTTGTACGTTACTGTGTATATGAGGGTGGTCGCCCCGTTTTTTTCGCTTTTTAGGAAATAATTTATGAAAGGAATGCGTGTTTGAACCGGACATTTTTTAACTACAGGCCAGATGATGCACCGTTTCCTGGAAATCCTGTGGATTAGACAGGTAACGTACAATTCTATCATTATTAATTTTTTTATATAGTTTTGCGTGTTACTACACTGTAAAAAAAATTCCCTTACTTTACACCAAAAGGGTGGCAACTAAGTTGCCACCCCAAGTGTTGTAATGATTTGTAAAAGTGGCAACTTAGTTGCCACCATTTTTGGAGTAAAATCACGCTACTGCTTATCTGGTGTAAAGTCACATTACTGCTTATTTGTTTTGCACTTTAACAGCAACATAAAAAAACAATTTAAAGATTACATTTTAAATC
The DNA here is from genome assembly GCA_963932465.1 of Maratus speciosus. Lineage (NCBI taxonomy): Eukaryota > Metazoa > Arthropoda > Arachnida > Araneae > Salticidae > Maratus > Maratus speciosus. Next base: position 103,579,934 of record OZ010786.1, on the reverse strand, counting down.
TAATGCAACCATAATTTACAATAAATAGTTTCACGCAAAGAGGCTGCTAAACACTGTTTTAAGTGCGATAATTTTTTATCTCAATTAAACATTTATTTTAAACATTTTAGTTTTGGTAAACAACGAAATTTCCTCACAAATCAGTCATTCGTTACATCTGGACTTACGTCACGTGTACTTTACTCTTTTTTTTTTTAACTTAGCGTAGGCCTGACTGGTTTTCAAATAAATAGTCTAAGCAAATTAAAATAAACATACCATAAATACAACTAAACATTACAAATTGTACAAAAATCGGATACAGAGAGCTAAAAACCACCTACCTCTCAAGGCTAAAGAACAATTTTTATCACTTTTAAAATGCAAATTAAAAATACTTAACGGCATAATTAATTAATAAACACTACACCGCTAGACAGGTTGAAGTTTAAGCTTTTAAAAGATGTTAATAGTTAAGCCAGATGATAAGGTTTAAATAGTTAAAAAAGGTGCAAAACAAAGTAAACAAAACGCGTAACGCTATGGGAGGTCTGAGACAAAAAATGTTATACCAAATTTCATGAATTTTTTAAACATATCTAAACTCAACCCAGGAATACACGGTGGGTGGCGGAGCGAAGCCCGTACTTTATAGAACATAAAACAAGTATTAGTTTTCCAAAATAATTAATTAAAAGTTGAAAACAAGCAATGTTAAAATATGCCAACAACAGTAAAAATACTATGATCGTGGGCTAACTGGAAAATCGAAAAATGTCAACTTTTGAAACGCTCAGCAAATACACAAAAAGTGTTCAAAACTTTTAAAACTAGATAGAATCTTGAAGCTTAAGCTTTAAATGAGCTGAATATTACATTAGTTTTTCAGAAAAAGTTAATTTTTGTAGTTAAAAAAGCTTAAGAATATCGTTGTTTACGTAATGTATTTCCTATGGGAAAACGAAAGTCGTAATCCTAAAAACGATACTTTTTAAAATGGCTCACAAATAGTTAAAACTTATTGAAAACTTAAAATTCTTGGTTAAAAAATAATCTTTAATTTAGTTGAGTCGAACATTATTTTAAAGTTAACTAGCGGAATTCCTTGTATACTGAGCGTCTCAAAAGTGACAAAAATGCCAAAATTTGAAAATGGCACCAATACACTGTAAAAATAGGTTAACTTCATATACTCATAAAATTATAAATATAGCAGCTAGGAATACATAAAAGGTATAAAAATGTTGGGAAATGATTGTAGTATTAACGTTAAACAGGAATTTTTCAAAAATATGAAGTTAAACATAAGTTTTAAGTTCTTACCCTATTCCGAAGAAATTAGCCAAAGATGACGAGCTATGATGACGAGCATAGCTTTCAGTTATGAAGGAACCTTTCAGCTCGGGTACTGCAACATAATCTGGTTAACTGCTTTTTATTTAGTGATCATTACTGAGAAACATTTTCGAACAAAATCAGAGCCCTGGAACACAGCTATATAAACAGATTTCAAAATGGCGGACTGAATCATTATGTCGCTTTAAAACTTTACACCAGAACTGGTGTTTGGTTTCCACAATTTCTTTAAAAGATAAAAATTAAACCGTTTTGAGTGTATCATGACACTTTATTCGGTGTTTACACAAAACTTAGAGTATATTTAAACTGTTTTGAGTGTATCATGATGCTTTATTTAGAGTATATTTAATCCTCATTTGGCATTTCATTAACTCAAATTAAGCGTAACTATAGTCACTTTTTTTTACAGCGTGCCTTCAGGGCACTTTTTTTGAAAAATGTGAAACTTTTGTCAAACATGTGTTTTTATGTAAAATAGGGAATAAAATTATGAATCATAAGAATTTTTAATGGAATTTTGATTAACTTTTGAAATTTAGGCAATGTTTAGTCAAGTTTTAGTAAAGAATTGTGTTTATGCCAAACCTTCTATAATGAAATCTATTAAATATATTTCACTTTTCTTTTCAACAATATATTAGCAAACCACTTACCTGTGTTATGAAGAAAAAGATTTTCAATACCTCTAAAATTTACCAACATATGGGACATTCTCACAATCATTTGATTTTTGGGAAAAAAAATCTGGTGAAATTAATCTTGCTAAAATAACATTTCAATCTGATAGACGAATGCATTAATGATTCAAAATAAAGAAAAAATGGTCAGCAGCGAAAGAAAATTTATTTAACTGAGGTTGAAGTTAAACTTGCGAGTTTAATTTTCCTTACCATTTTACCACTATAACTTTTTATTTTCTTCTAAATTTTTACTTATAATGAATTTGCATAGTACCCACAGGACATTCAAATAAGAAATAATGACAATGTAGTATTTTTAGTACAAAATTTTGGTGTAACATTGTCTTAAAGGGGTGTTAAAGAAAGGACGGTAATGTAAATAAAGGGGATGGTATAGAAAAAAAGGGACGGTAAGGATGGAATAGCAAGGAAAATTACCACCTATTTTAGGCAGATCCAGGCTCGGACTGGCCCGCCGGCCCATCGGCCCGAGGGCCGGTGCGCCCTGGTCCAGGGAAAACTTCGCGCCCCTAAGTGCCTAAGCCGCTCCAATAATTTTTCACTGGTTGTAGACATACATTCTGATTAGCGTACTAAATTTCGAGAATTCGTTTAGCGAGTAACCAACAATCACTAGACTGACAGCACAAGAGAAGTATTTTTTATTATTATTATTATCGTAGCAATTTCAAGATCGGGAACCAAAAAGTCTTTGCATGCGATTGAAAGATAAAACATGCACCCAACGAGAGCTGTAGTAGCCATGGCGCCCTGGACTTAATTTCTTTCATCGCTTCTTTGAATATCTTTTAGATTTAAACCAAATATTTTGCATACTTTCAGTCCTTTTTCTTTTAGTACTTTGCGCCGGCCTCCTTTATAGCTGCCCCTGAATGTACCTATAACCGTGCTTTTTAAAAGCAACTTGAGTGAAAAAAAAAAAAGAGAGAAGTATATCAGAAGTCAAAAAACTTTTTGTATGAATTTTGTTGTTGATTGGAAAACACAATCTTTTTCTTTTCGGGGAATACAAAGTTGATGATACTTTTAGATTACAATCCTGCAAGCTGTGGGATCTCGCGGGCAGCGTTTTCTCGTTCACAAAATCTACCATTATTTTCGGATAGCAATTTCGCGCATAGTTTAGGAGTAATCAGTGAAAATACATAAAAAAAATACATATGCATCGAAATGAGAACCTTCTCAAAACACTCAAGTAGGGGAACTTAAATATTTCCCTTCCCTTGATCTATAAAAATGGCAAATCATGGGAAGAGTGTGATGAGAATAGTAAATTTACAAAATTATTTAAGCGATTTTAGACTAGCAAAGTGACTGTTTTAGGGTGTACTTTTTCTGTAGAAACTTTTTTATAAAGTGATATCAATTCAGCTCTTTATGGATGCATAAAGTCATTTTTTAAGGATAAAAAATACCAATTGTTTTCACAAGCAAGTATTATTTTCACATTCAAATAGCCCTATATTTCAGCATTCCAATACCCTGTAATATGTGGTAGTTTTATAAAAGAACAAAAGAAGCATGAGATTTAGTTTTCAAAATTTCTATTACCATACGGAGAGTATATTTTTGTTTTAAGCATAAATGTTTTATAAACGAAGTTTACACACTGAATGTTTCTTGTGTGTGTTGAAGGAGATACCTGCAGATACCACATTTAAAAATGCTACTTAGTTAATAATATTAACCGTAATAAAACAGTAGTAAATAAAAAGTAGTTGTTCTCAGATTGCAACAGAAATTAAATTTATGAGATTTTTAACTAACTTGATAACTAATTCATATTACATTAAGCCCTTAGCAGCACCGCGACAACTCTATTTGGCGCCTGGTGCGAAAAAAACTTGTTAGCTTTTCTAAAGAACCTCAGTGCATCAATGGTGATCAGAAAAAATATATGGTTACTCCTAACTAATTCTGCTAAAAATATTCGTAAAAAAATATGTAGGTACCAATCGACTGGAAATAATATCTACTAGTTATTGTTATGTATAAAATATGTTTCTGAAGTCATCTACTTATTAAGAATTGTACCAACTTTGAAATTTCAAACAATAACACTCATTTTTGACACCTTATTTGAGTTTCTTGGATCGAGACAGTCCGGAAAAAGGCATATTTTATATGCATTATCTTAAATCTTGATGGGGTTAGAAGAGTTTAAATTTGAGTATAGTAAAGCTAAATCCATTTGAGAAACTTAATTTTTATCTTCATAAAAATTATCTGATTGATTTTTTTATTAATTAATTAAAGATATACAGATTAATTAATTAATTATACAGATACAGATGCAGATTTATTAATTAATTAAAGTTATACCGATTCCCAAACTTATTCCAGACTTTTTTTTTTCTATTCAAACATTTTTCTTAGTTAGAAAGCTATTATTAAAGTCATATTAAAAAAATATATATAAGGAACAAACCACAATTGTTAAAACATCGATGTGTACAGCTCATTTGAATAATTAATTTTCAAGATATGGAGAAAATTTTTCTTTTCCATAATTTAAGGGGGTCATATTCCGCTATCAAAGGTACCACAGAAAAAATCGTAAAAACTTACCAGAAATATTTTGTAGGATTTTCTTTGATGTAAAATAAGTTTTTATTAAATTTATAATACTTGTAAAATTTTACTGGTGACTAATTGAGAGATTTTGGTACTTTTTCTTGTAAGATCTTCAATTTATTTTTGGAAATTTAGGGATAAACCCCTAACACATTTTGTTTTATAAATGTATTAAGTATTAAGAAAAGCATATAAACTATATCTCTCTCCTGGCTAGAAAGGAATTCAAATAGGGTGTCAAAAGTGGATGTTACCATTTGAAAAATCAACGTTCGTGTATTTTTTTATATGCAGACAGCCTCCAAAGAAAAATTTATGAAAAGCATTTAATAGTAAATATTATTCCTAATCAATTTGTATCCTATGACTTTTTTATACAGTCATTTTCAAGAAAATTGGTAGGGGTGATCACTTTTTTTTCCTGCAAGGTGTCTACAGGTAGAAGAAGAAAATGAGAAAGCTTTAGTCTTGATATCAGTAATCTACTACAAGGTAATCTGTGTTCAACTTGCTGGAGTTTTAGATGTTATATGATTTGTTTTACAAAATTGCTTAGTAGGAATTGCTTGTGTAGGATTGATGGAGCTTTAAACATGCACGAAGAATATAGCGAAGTCTTCTATCCAGAGTTAGAGATATAATTTAAGCCATTATCATTTACTTGGTGCTATGCGAGTGTGGCCTCGTCAAACCAGATACAACACAAGCAAGTAAAATTGACTTGATTCGCTAAAATTTTTGCGCCCTCTGAAAATCCAAGGTCTGCGCCCTTTACACTGACCCAGTCCGACCCTGGGCAGATCATGATAAGACAAAGTGGTAGACAAAATGTTCATTGATTTTTAGAAACAGTTATTTACATTGGATTAAATTTAAAAAAAATAATAATTTACCTCGAAAAGTGCAGGAATAAACCTTGCGGACGGTGAGACTACCAATAAAGCCTCGATGCTTGAAATTGATATTTAAATGCTGATTTAAATTCTACAATAAATTTCCTGCCAAAGAATTTTAGACATTATTTCTCTAGCATACTTCTGCATGAGAAAAAAACTTGAAAAAAATTCTGTGGCTTCATCTGAAGTGATTTTCTGTATAATTTTAGGGCTTAGATGTGTTTTTGGTCTGCAAAATTTCTCGAAAAAAAAAAAAAACTTGCCAAACGTGGCGATAAACTCACATTTCTAGTAACCCTGCCAAAACCTGCGCCAAATCTCGTTTCTGGCAACCCTTGGCACAGCTTCCGCGGAGCGATTCGAGGGAGAAATTTTTTTGCTCCTCTGATGTCATTTTATTACGCACCTGCGCTGTTTGCACTTTTTGACTTCTGCGCAACTGAGCGTCTTAATTCAAACTTGAATGGACTCTATTCAAGTGACGTCATACGCCAGAGCTGGCGGTATGATGATCTGTTATTCTAGTTACTGCACCGGCAGAATACCAGTATGCGCAGGCGCAAACACTGCTAGCAGACAACTTTAGCCTTGACCCAGGTTGAGTGCATACATTTTAACTGAAAATTTACAAACTTAAGGGATTTTCTCGCATACAGAACAACATTTTGAATTTAGATTACAATATATTAAGTATATGCTGCTGCATCAAAGAATTTTTTTGCGGTATTTTTAACAAACAAGCATTAATAACTCGCACTCCATAGACTGCTATGCTAAACACCGCCAGTAAATACCGCCAGCAGACGAATTTTAGCCTCGACCTCAGGTCGCGTGCATAAGGTCCATTATCTAACAGAACCTTTCTGGCGTTCATTTCTTCTGTGGCGTCACGTCAGCTATGGCTGATATAATTTTGCGAGATTCCTTGTATTTTTTTTTTTATTATTATTACTTTTTTGATGTATTTTTGATAATGGCTTCATGCCCATTTTATGTTCAGGTGGATTTATGATTCACAAAACGTGGAATCGATATTGATTGCAAAGATTGGCATATTGTTTTGACAGAGGCAGCTGAATGAATCTTCGGTTGTTTTTTACCGCACGCAAGGTGTATATATAGATTTTTTTCTTTAGAATCCAAATTATTCTACTCTGGTTTTTTTATTCTAACTTTCTGGTTTTATTCTTCAAAATTTCAAGGAATCTGCAAAATGTAAGTACTATTTTTGTTTTATTTGTATTTTTTCGTGCTAAAAATTGGTTTTCGAAAGTGATTGCAATTCTGAAGCATCAGCGAAATTCATTTTCAAATATGGCGATTACTTTAAATAGTTAAAAGCTTTTAAATTTATCTGCTAAAATTGTGTTTGTATGTATTTTTAATGAAATATATGTCGGCAAAATTTTTCTTCCTGAAAAATTTGTTGTTGAACGGGGGGTTCAGGGGGGCTGGCGCCCCTGACATAGAAATTATTAGTTTTAAATATTTATTTCCGTTGTTAAAAAAAAAAAAAACACGGATTTTCATGAGTATTTAAAGTGATCGCTAAATTTGAAAATAAATTTCTCTCCTGGTTTCAGTTTGGCGATCACTTTCGAAGACAACATTTTGGCGCGGAAAAAAATCGCCAAGCTTATGATGCAGACCACAGACACATCTGTTCCAGAGGGATGGTAAAAAATCTAAAACTTAGGGACAGAGTTTAAAAAATAATAACAACCCTAAAAATGTGTGCAGGCTAATTTTTAGCTACTTATTTATAAAAAACAATTGTTCCAGTTTCAGAAAAAAATTACATTGAATTATTTTTATTGAAAGAATTTTATCCAGACAGCTCCAAACTTAAAAATCAGCTTCAGGGACACGGGACGGTATAGGAGTTTTCCAGGTGTTTGGACCCCCAAAATCGTCCAAAACTTATTTCTCATTAATATTGTTGTGCAATTATGCAATGGGGTGTTCCCAAGTATATGAAATAACAAAAACACAAAAAAGTGTATTAATATAAAAATTATCATTCAGGGACATGAAAGTCAAAAGATTGTGAGAATGCCCCATATAGCAAATTTTGTATACAAAACATGATTTTTTGAAAAAAAAAAAAAAAAAAAAAAAAAGATGTGTATTTTTCAATAAACGTAGCCCTTAAATTAATTTATACAAACGTACAAGCTATATTTCGCTTCATAACATACTGTAAAGAAATGAACTTCTGTGTTTTCAGATGATGGGGGAAGAAGCCTTCCTAAAGAAAACTGGATACACCCAGGTGCATAGAAAGACTAGTAGACATTTTTCTCACGCTCTAGGACATTGTAAGTGATGATGGATTAGCCCTTAGGACGTAGCACGCCCTGATAAAGGACATGAGATACATCTAAGGGTTCGGAGTATAGACCACCCTGTTTAGGTCTCGCAAAGGAATTCGCTAATGCCTAAAGGCATTGACAGAGATGGATGTTGAAAGTTTTCTCACGGTGTCGGAGAGTGACCATTTTTTCGGAGGAAAAGAGAGGAGGGGATCAGTTTGGAGTCGGGAACTGGAGTGTGCGTTTGGCTCGCACGAACGAGGGAAAAAGAGATTTTTTCCCGGGCTGAAGGCACGAGAGGTGCCGAGGAAATTGAGCGAAGCGCTTGGAACTTGTATAGGACGGTGAGAGACCGTCCCGTAAAAGCCACCTGACCAACGAACTCGCTGCTGAATGAGATGTTCTAGAGTAAACTGTTTTACCAATTTGAATCTACAAGGACTCAGTGTTTTATATAATCATATAAGTCAACGACCTACGCATTTAATTTATTATTTTTGTTGTATTCTACGTATTCAAGATTTCAAAATAAAACTTTTGATTAATTTTGCATGGTAGAGAGATTTGTTCCCTTTCGCTACCGTTCAATTAAATTGATCGAGGAGCAAATTCTTAACAGCTGGTGGCAGCGGAAGATCATGTTGACCAGATGATGAGTAGAACAATAGGGGTCCTCAAAGAACATTTGTGAAGTGCAACGTTAATAGTGACAAGCATTGTGGTGATTTACAGAACTTGTTATCAAGTGCTATTAGTGGTGACAACGCCAAGGATTATTGGAAAGAAACATTTCTTAGAACTGACTGCCTTGTGTTTAAACTGTGTGTCTTGGGTCAAGCTAGAAAAACATTTCTGTGTGGATTACAAACCTCTGGAGCTAAAGGATTATCGTAGTGACGACGTTGATTGACAGTGCCTTCTATTCGGAACAGCTGGGTGGACGACAACGGATCCTGTCTTCAAAGGGGTGAGCTAACAAATTCTTTTATCTCAGTGGCATTCTGTTGAGTTTAATTTCCTTTTGCCGTAAGCTGGCTATTGTGTGTTAGTGGTTTATTGTGTGTGACACAAGAAACATCTCAGTAGATTTCAATGATAAAGGGCAGTTATTTTTTTTTCCTCTCAAAGGAAAAGTAATAATAAAGGATAGTCTTTCTGTTATTGGCATGTGAAAAAAAAAAGAGAAATGTTAATAATTTTTACTGTCAGGAAAATTTTAAGTGCGTTTATTCTGTTAATAACAAGTTTGGTTTAGGAAAATTTTGCTTGAGCTCTATTTAAAATTTAATATTTTAATGTTCTGGTTTTTCTTTCGGGAAAATGTATTTGTCGTGATCTGGCAAAGACGTTTAGTATGTGAAAATTTTGCGAGATGATGGGTTGCAGAAGTGAAACATAGTGCCATTTTTTTAATACAAGTTATAAAAAGGGGAAATTATATTTCTAACTGTTTTGTAAATGTATTACTGAATTATATTTTTTGTGTATGTATGTATTTTTTCTGTTTTAAATTTTGATCTGATATCCATGTAAATTAGGTTTTGGGGTTAATTTTTCAAAAATGTCAGAGTGGAAAAATTTCAAAAAGGTAGATTTGAGAATCCTGGCGGGTGAATTAGATGTTCAAATAGATGAGAGCGACACGATTGCAAAAATAGTTAGTAAAATAGAAGCGGCTGAAGATTTTGATAGAGATTCTGCATTGGCACAAGCCAAAAATATACTGCAAGATCGGGAAGCGCTTATAGCGGAGGAAAAGGAAAGAAAGAGATTAGAAAGGGAGGATCGGGACAAAGACAGGGCTTATGAACTCGAAAAGTTAAAATTATCGCAAGAAGCAGAGACGCGTAGCTTAACATCAAATCATGGTGCAGAGAAAAGCAATAAATTGCCCTTAAAATCCTTAATACATCGTTTCGATGAGAGTCGATCAGAAATATCTTTATTCTTAAATTTGTTTGAGAGGTAGGCAAAAAAATGTAATTTAGAAGATGATGAATTAGTGACAAATTTATTAGCGCTTCTACCGGTAAATGTGGCAGAATTAATCCTTAGAGAGCCATCACATTTGATTGATAATTATGATTATGTGAAAGGTAAATTGTTAGAAAGGTACAAATTAAATGCAGAATCGTATAGACTAAAATTTAATCAACACCAGAGGAATCCAAATAATCCGTGGCGTGATTTAATTTTCGAATTGAATAGCTATCTGGAGGGGTGGTTAAATTCTTTAAGAATCACTAATTTTGAGGAATTAAAGAAGCTTTAATAATGCAATAGCTGATCAAATTAAAAAAAGAGCCCCTCAAGAATTAAAGGATCATCTGATTGATGCCTGGTCAAATTTCACTGACCCAGAAGTTTTAGTGAAACGCTTAGATGAATTAGAGGTTGTGAAAAATTCCCAAAGGAAAACAGGAAATTCGAGAAATTTTTTTGATAAGAAATTCGAGAAAAATAGCTCGGGGATGGAGAATAAAAGTGCAGATAAAAGTTTCAATTGGAAGGACAAGAATATAGTGACAGATAGGGATCGTGTTTTCGAAAAAAGGAGGGTAAACAGGTGTTTCCTTTGTGATTCCACAACTCACCTTCGAGCCAATTGTCCGCAGTTAAAAAAGAAGGAGAAAGACACCGCTAAAATAAATCATGTGAGTAAAAGGTCGGATTATGAAGAAGGGTTCAAACCTTATCTTAGTAGAGCGAAAATAAATGGGCGTGATATTGTCACTCTAAGAGATACGGGTACCAATTATGATTTGTGTGGTGAGGAACACGTAAAAAAGGAACAATTGACCGGAGATTATATCTTCATGAAACAGCCCTTGGATTCTAAAATCTGCTGTTTACCTGTCGCTCACATAGAGATAGATTTTGATGGATTGGGTTCCCTAAAAACGGAAGTTGGGGTTGTAGACAAAGAAGCAGACTTGCATTATTATCTCTTATGGAATAAAACGCAAAAGATAACTGAATTAGCCCGAAAAAAGGTTAATGCAGTGAATGCGGTAATGACGAGATCGCAGGCAAAGAAAGACACTGTTAGTTTGATGGACGGAGCTAGTGTAAATACGAGTTGCGAAAGGGGAGAGGGGAAGCAGGTCGTGGATTTAGAATGTGAATCGGACGAGTTTGCAGAACAGTGCGAACAGGAGTTAGAGCACCTAACGGTAGATGAAACCTCGGGAAGTGTATTGTTACCTGCTGATTTAAATGACAAGTTCGGAAATTTAGCACGGATTAGTCGTGAGGAATTTAAAAAAGAACAGGATGTTGATCCTTCGTTAAAAGAAGTTAGGGAAAAAGCGAGAGCCAAGAAATCTCACTATGAAATTATGAATGACTTGGTGTTTAGGAAAACTTTTGACAATCGTGGTGGAGAGAGATTGCAGTTAGGCAGTTTGCAGCTCCTTCGAAATTCAGATTAGACGTTTTAGGAGCCTGTCATGAGGGGATTTCATCGCACTTTGGTGAAATGAAAACAAAGGATAAGGTTTTGCGTCATTACTTTTGGCCGAATGTAATAAAACACATAGAGAATTTTGTCAAAACATGTGATTCATGTCAGAGGATTGGAAAACCTAGGGATATAGTGAAAGCGCCGCTCAGACGTGTGCCGATTATTGGAGAGGTTTTTTTCGAAGTTATCAGCTGACATTGTGGGTCCCTTACCGAAGTCTGAAAAAGGGAATAGGTATATTTTAACAGTTATTTGTGTGGCATCCAGGTATCCGGAGGCTGTTGCGATATCTAATGTCCGATCGGAAATTATAATTGAAGCATTAATGTGGGTATTTAGCAGATTAGGATATCCCAGAGAGTTACAAACAGATCTCGGAAGATATTTTGTAAGCGAGTTAACAACCGCATTCTTAAAGAAATTTGGAGTTAAGTTAACTCACTCGTCGGTTTGTCGACCACAAAGTAATTTGGTTGAGCGATGGCATCGCTCAGTGAAAAGATTATTGAAAGTTTTGTGTGTTGAAAATGGCGCAAGTTGGGAGGGAAATTTGCCGTATGCGTTATTAGCCTTGCGGACGGTAACTCATGATTCTACGGGTTTTTCTCCAGCAGAGTTAGTACATGGAAAGAATTTACGAACTCCCGAATCATTGCTCTTTGAAAAGTGGACGGGAGGAGAGGAAGAGAATGAGTTAGTTACTGAATATGTATTTAATTTGGTTAATAGGCTAAAACACTGTCAGGAACTAGCAGTGGAAAATATGACCGAATCTCGTGAAAAAAGAAAGTTGTGGTATGACAAAACGGCGGTAGAACGGAAATTTAAGGTGGGTGACGAAGTGTTGGTTCTAGCTACCAACAAAAAGAACAAATTATCGGTATCGTGGATAGGTCCAGGGAAAATTCAGTCCCAAATCTCAGAGACAAATTATATTGTGAATGTTCCAGGTAGGCGCGAAAAGACTCAAATATATCACGTCAATCTCTTAAAACCATATTTGAAAAGAATTGAGTTAGTGAATTTTGTGGCGCAAGAGATAGATAAGGGCGAGGAAAATCAAGATTTGGACATAGCATTTCCAGAAGCGGGGGCTGAGATTTATGATTTTGACAATGTTATTAAAGACAGCAATTTGAGTACTAGATGTACGTCGGTGCAGATAGAGCAATTGAGAAATTTATTAGATAAATTTAAATCTTTATTTTCTAATGATCCGGGGCGCACTGACTTAATGAAGCATGACGTGGAACTATTAGAATATAAACCTGTAAAGATAAAACCTTACAGATCTTCGCCTAGACAAACTGAAATTTTGAGGAAAGAAATCAAAAGAATGTTAGAGTTAAAGATAATCGTTGAAGGGGAGTCAGATTTCGCTTCCCCGATGATTCTGGTAGAGGCCCCTGGGAAAGACGCTCGTCCTTGTATAGATTACCGAAAGTTAAATGAGATCACCCGGGCCAAATTTTTTCCCTTACCAAACATAGAGGATAGGGTAGAGAGAGTTGCTAATGCGAAGTATATAACAGTTTTGGATCTCACGAAAGGATATTGGCAAATTCCATTGACAGCTATGGCGCAAAGGTTGGCCGAATTTGTAACCAGTTTCGGTTCTTATATCCCCTGGTCATGCCTTTTGGAATATTAAACGCGTCCTATAGATTTTCGAAATTTATGGATAAAATGTTAAGAGGTTTAGAGGAATTTTGTTTACCTTACCTTGATGACATGGCCGTATTCTCGGAAACTTGGGAGGATCATTTGCAGCACCTAGAAAAAGTGCTCATGAGAGTAGAAGAAGCTAAGGTAAAGATTAAATTAGCTAAGTGCAAGTTTGCACAAAAAACGGTCAAATATCTGGGGCATGTGGTAGGCGACGGGAGACGCTCCCCGGCAGAAACTAAAATTCGTGCTACTTTAGATTTACCAACCCCTAAAAACAAAACTGATACGTCGATGCTTGGGTATGGCGGGTTACTACTCAAGGTACATAAAAGATTATGCAGTTATGGTGGAACCATTAACGCCCGCGCTTAAAGGTAAAAATAAAAGGGAAAAGGTAACATGGAGCAACGAAATGGAAAAGGCTTTTCGACTGTTGAAAACGAAACTTACGGAAGAACCCATTTTGTACGCTCCCAATTATTCTAAGGAATTTATCATACAAACGGATGCTTCTGAAAAGGGTATTGGGGTTATTTTAGCACAACGTGAGGGTTCAGAGGAACATCCCATAATTTACTTAAGTCGGAAATTTTCGGAAACAGAAAAAAGTTTTTGTGCGACGGAGAAGGAATGTGCAGCTATTATCTTTGCAATCAAGAAATTGCGTCACTATGTTGACGGCCAACTCTTTGCTATAGAACCCGATCACAATCCTTTAGTTTTTCTTAAACGAAATTCTGGGAATAATCCGAGGCTTTTACGATGGGCTCTCACACTGCAACCCTATCATTATGCAATAAAGCATAGACCAGGACGAGATATTGCACATGTTGATTATTTAAGTCTTGCGGAATAAACTCGTTAAATACTAAAAGCTAAAAGTACTATTGTACGAAAAAAAATAATAATTTCATTTGTTTATACTTTGTAAGCCAAGAAATAGTTGTTTTATTCTACATTTTTCATTTGGTAATTTTTTATCTTGTTGTTATGAGCATTAAAAATTAGAATGTAGTATTTAGGAGGGTTTTTTTTATAGGAAGAAAATTAAATAAAATTAAGTTTATTTTTAATTATTTTAGCATTATGATTTACATTTATACAATCAAATAAGGCAACGGATTCATTAAAAGCCTTTACAATGTAGCTGCAAGGGTGGTCTCAAATATTTTTCCAGATCTCGGGAGTAAAGGAGAGGTTTTCTTTTTTTTTTTTTGTAACACAAGTCTTCGGAATGTTGTACCAGCAGACACTGGGGTGAATGAACCGATTTGTGTAAGCAAGATGCAACATTAAAGTTGGGGGGCAGACGGTCTTTTGAGAATCAGCAGTTTACAGGGAGGTCTGGCCTGTGTTTTGTGATTATTTTTTTATTCCCCGCGAATTCTGGCATGCACATTTTTCCATAAATGTGTCAGGTTGCGTAGAAACGGCCGTTGTTGGTTTTTTTTTATTATTGGGGTGCAGGGTGGTCTTAAAATTGTTTTCTGGCGCTTCTTGTATTATGAATTTCAGTTAGATAGTTGTGGGCGCAGTGAAAACAAGGTTGTCTTGCACCAGCAGTGAGCGAATGCGGAGAGATTCTCAAGGTCCTGAATCGACTCTGATGCCTCTAGATATTTTCCTGGGGAGCGTAGATTTTTCTGCCGGCGAGCCTCATCCTAGACTTGCCAAGGGTCTTTACTAAGATTGGAGTATCCTGATACTGAACCTAACGCAAAAATTCTGCAAATGCTGACGTATGGTTGAGGTATAAAGATTACCGTAGAAAAACCTGTGGTAGAAGGAAACCTGTAGTAGAAGGAAGGAGCGTCCTTCATAGACGGCCCAGGGGTTTACGCAAAAGGAGTTCTCAGATGGGGGTTCAATTGATTCCTTTTCGGTGGTTTTCGGCTGGATTCCTGTAGTGTGTTCTGCCATCGACCGTACACCTCATTCCGCTAGTGCTGACCTGTGAACCAGGTTTAAAATTCTTAGTGGAAAACTTTGAATTTGAATTCATTTTGATTTGTGCCCGAAGGACCTATGCTTTATCTTCTGAATCCCAGAAATTCATCTTCATGGTAAGCCTATGCTTTAATTATTTTCTTTCACCGGTTTCTAAAGATGCTCCCAGGAGATTTTGATTTCAAATCACAAAGTTACTCAAAAATGGAACTGGTTTCTTAATTATTGCTGGTGTATACTAAAATATCTATTCCAGAACTTGAAATAATAATAATAATGAATAATATTATGCTTTTGTTATTAAACTGTTAAATGATTTTGTTATTAAATAAATATTTCCTATATAAAGGTTTGACTTCAGACAATTAACCTTGTTAATTTGAATGCTTTGATGCATTCTAAATACTTTGATAAATGAAATTCATTAAAATGCCATTGGGTGCTTGTTTAATATATAATTAAATAAAATTTCTAAGTTTTCACCTTTTCATTATAGATCTTTCTCTTTATTTGTTTGTCTGTCTAATTTAGTATTGTGATTGACCATAAAATTACAGCTAATTAATTTAAATCAACTGTTGAATAATCATAATCAATTTTATCATTTATAAATAGAATTCAAAAGGAGGGTAGTTTTCTTTACAAACTTTAAATGATATGATATAATAGCAATAAAAATAATAATAATAAGATTATTTTTAAGAATCTAAGAATGTAATTTGATTAAATTCTTAAAATTTAAAAGTAAATTTTATAAAGGCTAAAACCTCAAATGATTTTTGTAAATTAACCAGTTAAGATCTGTATTTTGCTCTAATATATTTTTTTTTATGTATATAACTTTAAGAATATAAATATTGAGATGGTATTGAAAATTTTGAATAACAATTATTAGGATTAAAAATATTATCTCAGGCAATTACAATTGTTTAGGCAGAGTGTCTTTAATAAAAGATATAAATTTAAAAAAATAAATAACTATAATTTTTATATTTCTATTATTGATGGTTTATATATAAAAGCAATTATATGGTTCAATAAATCAGTAATTTTTCTGAGATTCTTGATTAGGTAAAGTGAGTACATTACATGCCAAGGCCCCTGAACTTTACATTCAGGGGGGATCTTTACTGGGTTGTGGTCACTTTTATTATTATTGTTATCATTAAATTATTGTTAAAGAACACAACGCAAATTAAGGTATTCTTTTGGGAAGAAATTATGAATTCTTAAATACATATGGGTTCATTTTAGAGGTAAAAATTAATTTTTTTTTGTTGTTCAGTATTTTTTTTAGTATAAAATTTAATATCGGCCTTTTTATTTCTAATTGTATGAAAAACAATATAACAAAAATGATGCCGTGTCCAGTCCTTGGTAATTTACTCACTGAAATACGTATGTATATGTGATAATTATTGGATATTTATATAGAATTTACTGATAATTGTGATCCAATTGTGATTTAATTTATCAGGCTAATATATTTCACAATTTACTAATAAGAGAATGCTATTTATTTCTATACAGTATATATATCATATTTGAGTATTTAATTATGTATTTTCTAATTTGGTGCATTTATTATTATTATGGGTAGTAGTTTGGTATATAGTTACCGAAATTGTAAATTCCAGTATTAATTGGACCAGTGAGAGGTATTTTTTAGCAATCATAATTTATGCGTTTTTCTTTGCACTAGAAAAATTTTGTGTTATTGTTGTGTTTTATGTTGATGTAGCTAAAATTTTATTTACGTAAAATAAATTGTTGGTATTAAACTTCGCTATGGGGAGATCAAAAGATGGGGCTGAACAGTCAGCTACCCAAAATGGCCCAGTTGGGGGAGAGGATAAAGAGATGTCTGTAAATCAGAGAAGAGGGCTTTTGTTAGACAACTTAGCTCTCATCCCGATTTTTACAGGTCAAGACCCTCATTTCAATTTTTCTGATTTCTCCCAAAAATTTAAATCCTTTGCCGATTTCTTACAATGGCCTAAAGAAGATAGGCTATTCGCGATTCAGCAGCGATTAGCCGGTCCTGCATTGCAAACATTTTCAAATTTTAGAGATCAGATAAATGATATTGATTCCTTTTTCAAAGTATTAGGCGATGTTTATAATAAAGAAAAAGATCCCTCTGCACTTTTAGAGGATTTTTGGAATTACAAACAAACAGCAGGAATACCCGTTCCTCAATATTTAGCTATTTGTAAACAAAAAGCTAAAAATGCTGTTTTAGCGCAAAATCTACCAGTTGAAAGTCAAAAACAAACTGAGGAGCAATGGCTTTTGGCCATGCTAAAGAAAAATCTTCAACCACAAATTAGAAAGGGGATCATTGCACGAAATCCAACAACTTTAGAAGAACTTGAAAATATAGCAATTTTGGAGGAAAAAGCGTGGTTAGCAGTACAAGTTCCGCACGTTACTGTAGAAAATTCGGGTGAAATGGCTTGCGCGATCGCGCAAAAATCTTATTCTAAAAGGGAATATAACGATAATATAGCGGAAGAAATTAAAAAACTAAAAGATATTATTTCGGACCTTTCGGAGAAAGTTAAAAATTTAGATAAAAACACCTCACGTCCCGACAAATCTCATATTATTTGCCATTTTTGTGGTTTAAGTGGTCATTATCAATCCCATTGTTTTAGAAAAAATGCAAGAGAGCAATTAAATAATCAAGAGAGATCAAATGATAGAGGGTCGCTTTCGAGAAGAAACGGGGGTAGAAGAGCGAGTTTTCGCCGTTACGGTCATAGACACTATCGTAACGGGAGGCTTTCGGAAGGAAATCGTTTAGAAGGCAGTGAAATGGAAACCTCCGAGAAGGATCAGAGTTCAGCTTGCGAGAAGACTCCGAGCTCAGCTAGTGGATCTTTAAACGGTCCGGGATCTCTATGAGTCGGGCAGATGGAGATCGGGAGAAAAAGATAAACAGTGTGCCCGAGGATTTTCAGCCTGGTATTTTTAGTTCTTACCATAATAATGTGTGGCAGCGATTACCATTAGTTAAGATAAACTGTTTTAATCATGAATTCGTTGCTCTAATCGACACCGGTTCTAGTTGTAATTTAATAAATAACAGCATCTTAAGTAAGGCTAAAGCTACAAAATTAGATGATTTAAATATGGATATGAATACATTAGTGGGTGGCATGTTCAAGACAACTGGTAGAGTGAGTGTTAAATTCAACATGAAAAATCACGAATTCGAGGATAATTTTAAAGTAATGGAAGGGGAAATGTCCCCACATTTTCAAGTAATTTTAGGAGTTCCTTTTCTAACTAAATTTCAATTTAATATTGATTTTATGAGTAATAATTTAAGAAATGTAAGCACCGTCATTCCGATTTTACGTGATTATGAAAATTCGGTTAATGCTGTGCATGAAAAGCATTTTGAATTCCCGGCTTTTGCTAAGAAAAAATGTCAAATTCCGCCTTTGTCGGAAAAAATTATTGAAGTTAAAATTAGTAAAGCTCATAATTTTCAGACGGATAATGTGTTAATTTCCCCTTGTACCAATCACTTACCATCTTCCTTTTTAGTCAGCCACACTATTTGTAAAAACAATGATATTTCGCTCTTTGTGAAAGTGCTAAATATTAGTGATGTAGAAATGCACATTAATAAAAATACGAAATTAGGAATGGTCCAAGAATTAGTTTCCTCTTATAATACACAACCATCGGATTTCGTTGGTCATGTTAACAAGGATGAGATAGGAAATATGGACCACACCGACCTCAAATGGGACACAAAATTTGATCTTGAACATCTTGATAAAGATTTAAAAATGAGAGTAGAGAATTTTTTAAAGGAAAATTCAGATATGTTCGCAGCCTCGGTCTTAGACTTGCCCGGGTGCAGTTCAGTTTTACACGAAATTAAATTACAGGACAACATCCCTGTCAAGTCTCGTGCATACAGGGTTCCTTATAATTTACGTAAAGAAATGGACGATCAAATCAATATTCTTCTGGAATCTGAAATTCTAGTTCCCGCAAATTCTAACTATTCTAGTCCCGTTATGTTAGTTAAAAAGGCAGACGGCGGTTTTAGGCTAGCTGTGGACTTTCGTCGGCTTAATAAGAAATTAATCAAAGATACTTTTCCTATTCCTAACATTAATGAAACTATTGATTCTTTGGCAGGCGCCAAATATTTTACTTCTTTGGATTTAACAAGCGGATTTTTTCAGCAAATAATTCCGGAGGAACACCAGCACTACACCGCGATTACGACACACCGTGGTTCCTTTATGTTTCGAAGGTCACCTTTTGGACTTTCATCAAGTCCGAATGCGTTCCAGAGATTAATGAGTCTAGTCTTGGGAGACCTCACATATTTGAATATTTTAGTATACATTGACGATATTTGTATTGCCTCAAATGATATAGAATCTCATTTTGAGAAATTGAAACTTGTTTTTGACCGCCTCAGACAACATAATCTCAAATTAAAACCTTCGAAATGTCACTTTCTCAAAACGGAAATTACATTCCTGGGATTTCAAGTTTTGGATGGAAAAATTACACCAACCCGTAAAAATGTGGAGGTTGTTTCAAAATTTAAAACACCAAAGTCAAAAAGAGATGTCAGAGCCCTAATTGGGTGCGTTGGATTCTATAGAAAGTTTTTTTCGGATTTTTCACAACGCACCATAAATCTAACTAATTTAATGAAAGGTAAAGGCAAATTTATATGGAGTGATCAAGCGCAGGCCGAGTTTGAAGACTTAAAACAAACGCTTGCCAGTATCCCAAGTCTAAATTTACCCAATATGCAGAAAGAATTTATATTATATACTGATGCTTCTGGAACGGCTTTGGGTAGTGTTTTAGCACAACTAGATGACGAAAACTTTCCTAGACCTGTAGCCTTTGCCTCCAGAAAATTAAAGGAAGTTGAAACAAGATATTGCACTTCTGAAAGAGAATTATTGGCTCTAGTATGGGCCATGAATTATTTTAAGTGCTACCTCTTTAATAAAAAGTTCATTGTTTATACAGACCATGCCGCTTTAACACATGCATTAAAACTAAAGGATCCTACCTCGCGAATTGCACGGTGGCTGTGTGCGTTGGCGGATTTTGATTTTGAAACTAAATACATTAAAGGAAAGTGTAATTCGATAGCAGACTTTCTTTCGCGTTTTGTTCAGCACGAAATTAGTCCGGAAGCTCCGACGTCCTCAACGGAGGAGGTAAATTTCGTACACCACGCACTAGACAGTTCTGCCAGCTTAGTAAACGCAGAGCCTTTTCTACACGAAATAAGAGTAGCTCAGTCTCAAGATAAATTTTGTCAAAAGGTAACTATGCGTTTAACTAAGGGCCTAAAAACTTTTCCAAAAAATATGACTTTTTTTATACATAATGACATTTTAAAATGTAAGGATTTAAGAAAGAGGTCCAGTAGAGATAGACAGTCAAAAATTGTTTTACCGAAAGCGCTTGTGCCAAAAGTTTTTCATATGACACATACATCGTCAGTAGCGTGCCACGGTGGTTTTGTCAAAACTTTTGAAAGAATAAGATCGGTTTATTATTGGCAAGGTGTGTACGCAAATATTAAGCAGTTAGTTGCCTCATGTCAGTCATGCCTGGAATTTAGGGCTCACAAACCTAAGGCATTAGCGGATCTGCAAAAATTACCTACTCCTATAGGTCCAATGATTTGCGTGCATCTGGATATTTCGGGCCCATATAAACAGACGTACAATGGGAATAAATTCATTGTTTTATATGTTGATAGCTTTTCAAAATGGCCTGAAGCGTTCCCTGTCCCGAACATTACGTCTGATACTATTGCGGAAACGTTAGCGGAGTTCATATGCCGGCATGGTTGCCCAAGATACGTGGTAACCGATAGAGGAAAACAGTTGTTAAGTGAAGCGATAGAAAAGGTATATAAAAAGCTAGATATTAAACATACAAAGACCACTGCTTATCATCCTTCAAGCAATGCAAAAGTGGAACGATTACACTATTCGATATCTGGCTGCTTAGCACATTTAGTAAATGAGCTTCACAATGATTGGGATTCGAAGTTAAAGTTTGCATTATTAGCCATTAGATCGGCAGTACATGCGTCTACTGATGAAACTCCTTTTTTCATCTTAACCGGAAGGGATATTCGTCTGCCCTATAACAGTTTAATGGAGGAAGAAAAGTTCTCATATCAGGAATATTCTTCATATAGCGAAAATATTATTACTACGCTCCAATCCGTATTTCATCGGGTTAAAAACAATCTGGAGGCAGTGTCTTTAAAACAGCAGCTCTACAGAAGTCGTACTGCAGTTGACAAAAAATTGGAAATAGGAAGTCTTGTTATGAAATACACACCTCAAATCAAGCCAGGAATGTGTAAGAAATTTTCCAAATTAAACAGTGGACCATATAGAATTATTGATCAATATAAAAAAGTAAATTTTCAAATACAATCAATTCACGACCCCACAAAAACAGAATGGATACATTGTGACCGGATTTCTAAGATTCCGAATAAACCAGTCTTTCCTTCTCTTTTCTTCATAGAAAACGAAACTACGACGCCAGCTGTTCAGGATAAACAAACCCCGTTAGATTCCTTTCCTCACCCTACCCTTTTTAGCGACCCTCTCGAAGAATTTCGTTTGAGAAAGGCTAATAAACGAATCCTCCGTCACGAAAGCTTTGGGAAGGGGAGAATTGGAGTATCCAGTAATAAATATGTCTCTCATTTGACTGCGAACCAACATGATTATTATTTGCGATCTCGTACAAAGAGTTAATTTTAGGGGTGCATGGATATTTTAGGGAAGGCCAGTTTACGGTAAATTTATTTTTCAGTAGTTGTTATGTATAGGAACCTATGTAATTTTTTTTGTGTATAAATCCCTTTGCAGTTATGTTGGGGAGATTCTTACGTTTCTCTTATATATTTTTCTTTTTATTTATACTATATGTTTTGGTAGAAATTTTGTAACACTTTATTTTATTCTTATGCTATTCTTATATATAAATTCATGTTGTTGTTATAAAGCAACTTACTAACTGTTTCTTTTTATGTAACACTTTTTTTTCTCACCTTTCGGGTAAAAAAAAAAAAAAAAAAAAAAAAAAAAAAAATATGGGTGAAATAACACGTTTTTGATTAATATTTTTAAATAATTTTTTTATCATAAATTTGAGTACGTTATGGGTTTACGGTATGATACTGTCGGTTTTTATTTATCCCCTTTCTCTGTTCCAATTTATACTGGGAAAGTTTGTCAATCTTTATGATTGCATGTTGCGAAATTACTGCTTTCTGCATAAAAATAAATAAATAAATATAAATAAAAATAAAAGATACAAAGACTATACGTACAAATATAAAGGAAAACATTTCTTGTATTAGTATAAATTTTTTTTATTATTGACTGTTTATTTATTGGCAGTTTATGTATTGTATAAAATTTCATATTACCAAATGTACTATAATAGTCTTTTTATTGGTAAGATTGCTAAGATTTTTATATTGTTTGGTTCTTATTGTTTTATTATTTAAAATAGTAGGGATGATTTGAATAACTTTTTCCAATTTTGTGTTACGTTTTCTTTTATATATATCATAGACGCCAACATTGTAAAGACTGTATCAGGAGTAAACCAGTTAAATTTCAGGAGTTTTGGACACTCTTCAGGAGTAAAATGTTCACGTTTCAGGAGTCATTTCAGGAGTTGTACAAAGTTTTATACGAGCTATATTTTTTACAAATATTTTCAGTCTTCTTGCAGCTTTTGCATTTATCAACACAAACATAATTTAAATAAAGGTTACTTAATTTACTTTTACTATTAATGTATTAATAATTTTTTATAATAAATTTATAAAAATGGAATTTTTTTCTTTATCTCTACAGAGCAAAAAATCTGTGATTGATGTGACTGTGAAATCCCGCGACCAACAAAATTCGCGATTTTCCGCCGAGATTGACTGACGAAAATCGCGAATTTTTCGCCGCGACTGACGAACGAAAATCGCGAATTTTTCGCCGCGACTGACGAACGAAAATCGCGAATTTTTCGCCGCGACTGACGAACGAAAATCGCGAATTTTTCGCCGCGACTGACGAACGAAAATCGCAATATTTCGCCGCGACTGACGAACGAAAATCGCAATATTTCGCCGCGACTGACGAACGGAAATCGCAATATTTCGCCGCGACTTGCAGACGGAAATCGCAATATTTTGCCGCGACTTGCAGACGGAAATCGCAATATTTTGCCGCGACTTGCAGACGGAAATCGCAATATTTTGCCGCGACTTGCAGACGGAAATCGCAATATTTTGCCGCGACTTGCAGACGGAAATCGCAATATTTTGCCGCGACTTGCAGACGGAAATCGCAATATTTTGCCGCGACTTGCAGACGGAAATCGCAATATTTTGCCGCGACTTGCAGACGGAAATCGCAATATTTTGCCGCGACTTGCAGACGGAAATCGCAATATTTTGCCGCGACTTGCAGACGGAAATCGCAATATTTTGCCGCGACTTGCAGACGGAAATCGCAATATTTTGCCGCGACTTGCAGACGGAAATCGCAATATTTTGCCGCGACTTGCAGACGGAAATCGCAATATTTTGCCGCGACTTGCAGACGGAAATCGCAATATTTTGCCGCGACTTGCAGATGAAAATCGCGATGTTTTGCCGCGACTTGCAGACGAAAATCGCGATGTTTTGCCGCGACTTGCGGACGAAAATCGCAATGTTTTGCCGCGACTTGAGGACGAAAATCGCAATGTTTTGCCGCGACTTGAGGACGAAAATCGCAATGTTTTGCCGCGACTTGAGGACGAAAATCGCAATGTTTTGCCGCGACACGAGGACGAAAATCGCGATATTTTGCCACGACTTGAGGACGAAAATCGCGATGTTTTGCCGCGACAGGAGGACGAAAATCACGATGTTTTGCCGCGACTTGCAGACAAAAATCGCGTTGTTTTGCCGCGACTTGCAGACAAAAATCGCGTTGTTTTGCCGCGAACGACAGACGAAAACCGCAATGTTTTGCCGCGACTGACGAACAAAAATCGCGATTTTTTGCCGAGAACTCACTGACGGAAATCGCGATTTTTTGCCGCGACTGACTGACGAAAACAGCGATTTTTTGCCGCGACTTACTGACGAAAACAGCGATTTTTTGCCGCGACTTACTGACGAAAACAGCAATTTTTTACCGCGAATGACTAACGGAATTCGAGATTTTTCTTGCAGCTCAGCGAGTGATTGACAAAATTCCCTATTTTTATCATTGGCCGATTACCGGATTTCAGGATATTTTCCCCCCAACTGATTAACGCAATTCGCGATATTTTGCAGCGGCTGAGATTTTTTATCAACGACCTATTGTTGAATTTCACGATTATTTGCAGCGACTGATTGACAAAAATTGCAACTTTTTTTAATGATCGGTTGGCGAAATTTGCGATTTTCTGCCGCGAGCGATTGTAGAAATTGGCGGTTTTATCGATTAATAGACGATTTTCGCGATATACTTCAACGACCGATTGACGAAATTCGTGATTTTTTGCCACGATCGGTCGAAAAAATTCGCGATTTTTTTGCCTCAAATTTCCGTATTTTCTACCTTATTACCGTACTTCCGTATTTTATGCTACATTTCCGGAGAAACTCCGGAATTTCCGGAGACATTGGCATTTATGTATATATGTGTATATGTAATGTATTTGTTACACAAATTTGAGTACGTATGCTTTTTTTAAAGTGGAAATATATTATATGTTTATCTACATTCCTGTTAAAGAAACCAGTTCATCTATGTTAATTTTTTTTGCCGCCCAGAGCAGTTATTCTCTCGAGTCCGTTCCTTAAAGGTTGTTTTTGTGGAGTACGCTAGTTTTTTTTTCTTTTTTTTACCATTCTAATTTTTCGCTGTCAGTATTTAGCGTTTACGTCCCGTAGGTAGTTGCGAGGTTTGTTAGTTGCGTGTTTGGGACAGCAGGTGTCTAGGGGGGTGGACGCATCGCCCTGGAGAACTTCGTGGGTGAGTTGCTCTGTGGGGGTACTAATCGCAACGGGTTGATGTAGAACTTGTGAGATTGAAACCCGCCCAGCGCTGCTTACCGGCGGTCCTTCTTCATGTTTTACATGAATTCCTCGCTAGTAGAGTCTCATTATAAAATTTTTTCTCTACGTTCAAAAATTTTTCCTACAGAGGGGGATGTTGTTATGAGCATTAAAAATTAGAATGTAGTATTTAGGAGGGTTTTTTTTATAGGAAGAAAATTAAATAAAATTAAGTTTATTTTTAATTATTTTAGCATTATGATTTACATTTATACAATCAAATAAGGCAACGGATTCATTAAAAGCCTTTACAATGTAGCTGCAAGGGTGGTCTCAAATATTTTTCCAGATCTCGGGAGTAAAGGAGAGGTTTTCTTTTTTTTTTTGTAACACAAGTCTTCGGAATGTTGTACCAGCAGACACTGGGGTGAATGAACCGATTTGTGTAAGCAAGATGCAACATTAAAGTTGGGGGGCAGACGGTTTTTTGAGAATCAGCAGTTTACAGGGAGGTCTGGCCTGTGTTTTGTGATTATTTTTTTATTCCCCGCGAATTCTGGCATGCACATTTTTCCATAAATGTGTCAGGTTGCGTAGAAACGGCCGTTGTTGGTTTTTTTTTATTATTGGGGTGCAGGGTGGTCTTAAAATTGTTTTCTGGCGCTTCTTGTATTATGAATTTCAGTTAGATAGTTGTGGGCGCAGTGAAAACAAGGTTGTCTTGCACCAGCAGTGAGCGAATGCGGAGAGATTCTCAAGGTCCTGAATCGACTCTGATGCCTCTAGATATTTTCCTGGGGAGCGTAGATTTTTCTGCCGGCGAGCCTCATCCTAGACTTGCCAAGGGTCTTTACTAAGATTGGAGTATCCTGATACTGAACCTAACGCAAAAATTCTGCAAATGCTGACGTATGGTTGAGGTATAAAGATTACCGTAGAAAAACCTGTGGTAGAAGGAAACCTGTAGTAGAAGGAAGGAGCGTCCTTCATAGACGGCCCAGGGGTTTACGCAAAAGGAGTTCTCAGATGGGGGTTCAATTGATTCCTTTTCGGTGGTTTTCGGCTGGATTCCTGTAGCGTGTTCTGCCATCGACCGTACACCTCATTCCGCTAGTGCTGACCTGTGAACCAGGTTTAAAATTCTTAGTGGAAAACTTTGAATTTGAATTCATTTTGATTTGTGCCCGAAGGACCTATGCTTTATCTTCTGAATCCCAGAAATTCATCTTCATGGTAAGCCTATGCTTTAATTATTTTCTTTCACCGGTTTCTAAAGATGCTCCCAGGAGATTTTGATTTCAAATCACAAAGTTACTCAAAAATGGAACTGGTTTCTTAATTATTGCTGGTGTATACTAAAATATCTATTCCAGAACTTGAAATAATAATAATAATGAATAATATTATGCTTTTGTTATTAAACTGTTAAATGATTTTGTTATTAAATAAATATTTCCTATATAAAGGTTTGACTTCAGACAATTAACCTTGTTAATTTGAATGCTTTGATGCATTCTAAATACTTTGATAAATGAAATTCATTAAAATGCCATTGGGTGCTTGTTTAATATATAATTAAATAAAATTTCTAAGTTTTCACCTTTTCATTATAGATCTTTCTCTTTATTTGTTTGTCTGTCTAATTTAGTATTGTGATTGACCATAAAATTACAGCTAATTAATTTAAATCAACTGTTGAATAATCATAATCAATTTTATCATTTATAAATAGAATTCAAAAGGAGGGTAGTTTTCTTTACAAACTTTAAATGATATGATATAATAGCAATAAAAATAATAATAATAAGATTATTTTTAAGAATCTAAGAATGTAATTTGATTAAATTCTTAAAATTTAAAAGTAAATTTTATAAAGGCTAAAACCTCAAATGATTTTTGTAAATTAACCAGTTAAGATCTGTATTTTGCTCTAATATATTTTTTTTTATATATATAACTTTAAGAATATAAATATTGAGATGGTATTGAAAATTTTGAATAACAATTATTAGGATTAAAAATATTATCTCAGGCAATTACAATTGTTTAGGCAGAGTGTCTTTAATAAAAGATATAAATTTAAAAAAATAAATAACTATAATTTTTATATTTCTATTATTGATGGTTTATATATAAAAGCAATTATATGGTTCAATAAATCAGTAATTTTTCTGAGATTCTTGATTAGGTAAAGTGAGTACATTACATGCCAAGGCCCCTGAACTTTACATTCAGGGGGGATCTTTACTGGGTTGTGGTCACTTTTATTATTATTGTTATCATTAAATTATTGTTAAAGAACACAACGCAAATTAAGGTATTCTTTTGGGAAGAAATTATGAATTCTTAAATACATATGGGTTCATTTTAGAGGTAAAAATTAATTTTTTTTTGTTGTTCAGTATTTTTTTTAGTATAAAATTTAATATCGGCCTTTTTATTTCTAATTGTATGAAAAACAACATAACATTGTTATGTATATATATATGTATATTTTTTTTAGTGTAATGTATCAGAGCGCGCAATGATAATTGTATTTATTGCATCTGCCACTCTGAGATATTGGAATTTGTTGCGTTCATCCACTGGTCATAAGATTCTTCATTCAAGCCTGAAGAATAGTCTTTTAGAGGGGGGTGTTGTAAAGAAATGAACTTCTATGTTTTCAGATGATGGGGGAAGAAGTCTTCCTAAAGAAAACTGGATACACCCAGGTGCATAGAAAGACTAGTAGACATTTTTCTCACGCTCTAGGACATTGTAAGTGATGATGGATTAGCACTTAGGACGTAGCACACCCTGATAAAGGATATGAGATACATCTAAGGGTTCGGAGTATAGACCACCCTGTTTAGGTCTCGCAAAGGAATTCGCTAATGCCTAAAGGCATTGACAGAGATGGATGTTGAAAGTTTTCTCACGGTGTCGGAGAGTGACCATTTTTTCGGAGGAAAAGAGAGGGGGGGATCAGTTTGGAGTCGGGAAGCTTTTTCAAGAAGGCTCACATTTTCAGCACCAGCCTTGGCAAAAGCGAGAGCGTTCAACCAGCTCTAACACCAATCGTCGTCTTGTGTTTTGTTTTGAACCGAAATGGCGGAAGACGAACTAGCATATTTTAGTCCTGTCCTACCTAAATTAAAGAAATATTTTCAGTTATGTGTTCTAGATGAAAAGAAATCTTCTTCGAAAGAAATTGTATTACGAATTCTTATACTCTGTTTTATCGAAGGCCTTTATTACTTTTGATGATATAGACTAAAATTTTGATTATTTGATCCCCTCTTAAATCTAAATTTTCATTCAATTGAGCATTATTAATTCCATACCTCTTAAACAAAGACTCATTACCTTCAAATATTTAGATATTTGATTACATATAAAGATGGATTTATGGGGATCATGAATTAATGCAGTTTCAGTGCATTTTGATGTATATAAACACAGATTTTAAAAAATACCTGTGGCAGAAAATTACTATATTTTCTGCGATGAACTTATATAATTAATTTAATACCAAATTATTCTGCAGAAACAGCCCCCAAAGTCGAGTGAAAATAGGTCAAACCAAGAAAGAAAAAAAAAAAACCTTTCACACCCCCAAACAGGATGTTTAGAAATTGCCTTTTTAATGTGAGATGAAATTCTTAAGGGGAGGTGGGGTAGAAGGAAGATTGAATGACTATCTTTTGTTACTTCAAAGTAACAAATAAAATCATTAGAGAAATTTTTTAACTGTATATGATAGTGAGGGGCTATAGATTTAAATAGTTAAATTTATCAATTAACAAATAGAAAAAACAAACCAAAAAATTAAAAACTTGGAATATTTAACTTTTTTTGGGGGGGGGGGGGGGGGGGTGTGCAGAATTTGAATAATTGGTCTTTTATTTATAGTTACTTCAAAGTAATAAATAGGACAGAAAATTTAAAAAACTGTAAAGAATTAAAGAAAAAAAATTAAAGCGTGCGCACAAAAGGTTAATCCTTATTATTATTTTTAAAATCTTTCATTCCATTTGTTTCCTTATCTTTTTTATGGTAAATTATTTATTTGTTATTTAAAAACCAACAGATGGAGCAAAACAGTAAACTTTGTGCACTGTTGTGGATAAGCGAAGAAATAGTTAACATTTCAGACGCAATTTTAACTAATCTTTTCTGTAAAGCAACAATAAATTTTAAATGGGCAAAAAATAGTGTGATGGAGGAGAGGGGGGGGGGGGGGAAGAGAAAATTCGAAATGGGAGGTTGCCTCAGACGATTGAGCATTATTTTATCGCCACTTTAACTTAATAAATAGAGCAATATGTGTGCAGAATGACGAAATATAAAGTGTGTGTGTGTGTGTGGGGGGGGAGGGGGGAAGGATTTCATTCGAGAGAAGAATTTACATGATTTATTCAAATATGATGAATTATTATTTTTAAATAATAAATAAAACAACTGAGGCGAAATAATATTTAAAAATATGGCAAAAATTTTAAAATAAAAAACTGAAGAATTTTAAAGATTTTTAATTTTGTGCACTAGGGACAGACCAATGTCTTTTTCATAAAAACTCAAATAACGATAAAATTTTAACAATATTAAAATGTAATAGTAATTGATTTAATTCCATGCATCAACTTGCAATTATTTTAGCTGATAGATTTAATTGCAGAATACGGCTAAATAATTTATGCTTTATCGTTCAATCTAATTAGAATCGAATTGATTTTAGTTTAAACTTCCTATTAACTTCTAATCGCAATTAAATTAAAAACAATTAATTTTTAATGAATTATTTCAGTGAAAATGTGTTTAATTAATGCAATCAACACGTCACATAATTATGCCGCTTAATAATAAAAAAAAAACTAAATTAATTCAGTAATACTAATAAAACTATGTTCAATTGTGTCATAAAAACATGATCAATACAATTATATTTATTAAAGAAAATTTTTTCGTCTGTTTCTAAATACGTTCTCAATTTCTTCGAACATATAGCAAATTAATGAAATAAATGAATATTATAGAGCTGAAAAAAATAACTTATGTTTGAATTATATATATTTGTGCAATTAAAAGTTATTTTAATCCGAAAAAGATCTTTGTTTTAAGCAAGGTTCTAATTGCGAAGCACGGTGAAATAACATTTCGTCTAGCTTTTTACATTTGCAGAAAAAACAAATGAAAAAAAAAGCACATCTCTTCCTCTCAGCAAAGGAATGGAGTTGCTGTTCCCTACGCGTACGACGTCACGAACAAAAAAGGGTGCGTAGCGTTGAATTCATCCCCGCGCCAACCCTTACTCTGGCGATAAGGTGCTCAAAACGTGAGCCTTCTTGAAAAAGCAGTCGGGAACTGGAGTGTGCGTTTGGCTCGCACGAACGAGGGAAAAAGGGATTTTTTCCCGGGCTGAAGGCACGAGACGTGCCGAGGAAATTGAGCGAAGCGCTCGGAACTTGCATAGGACGGTGAGAGACCGTCCCGTAAAAGCCACCTGACCAACGAACTCGCTGGTGAATGAGATGTTCTAGAGTAAACTGTTTTACCAATTTGAATCTACAAGGACTCAGTGTTTTATATAATCATATAAGTCAACAACCTACGCATTTAATTTATTATTTTTGTTGTATTCTACGTATTCAAGATTTCAAAATAAAACTTTTGATTAATTTTGCATGGTAGAGAGATTTATTCCCCTTCGCTACCGTTCAATTAAATTGATCGAGGAGCAAATTCTTAACAATACCAATAGGTGTGCTGCAGAACCTTGTAACAAAATTTTATTTCAATATCTTAAAAACTTTTTAAGAAATGTTTTTCACAAATGTACACAATGAAAAAGGCAGTTTTCCAGAAAATGCAAATTAAGATTCTGATACAGTACAAAAAATTATGTATAAAGTTTACAACTTTAAAATCCACCATATTTGTAGTTGTTTATATATTTGTGTATTAAAATGTATTGTTTATCTTTCTGCATGCTGTTTAATTGGTCACTTCCGGTTTCAGAAAGCTCATTTAAGGTTTATGTTTTGGGATATAACTTTGCTTCTAATTATCGCTGAACCAGAAATAAGACATTTTTAGAATCCTAAATGTTTGAACTTTAATTTAAAATAATAATAATAATAATAATAATAAAAAAAAAAATCAAAAATTTTCACAAAAACAGCGATTTGAGGGGCACATACCTTAAAAGAAAACTCCCCCCCACCCCACCCGCTACAAGAAACTCTATAAATTGCACCCCTGCTTCTAAGGATAAGAATTTGTGATGTAACTATTTGAAGAAACACTATTCACTCATGATTAATATCCTTTAAGAGGGTTTTATGTTAAGAAGTTTGTTTTCTTCTCCAGATTCTTTTTCTGATGTTCGATTCTTTTAACAGATGGCCGATATTTAAAAATTTTTGGAACAGAATCACCCTTGGAATGGGAAGCAATAGCCCTGGAAATTTTACGAAACTCTTCTGTTATGGAAAACATGATGCAGACTTCTAATCAGAAACAAGGTTATCAGATTGAACATTTAAAAAATTATTCTTTCTTTTTTAGGCACAAAAAAGATGCCAGAACTATGTGCATATGCAAGTCGGTAGTGAAAGAAGAATGGTAAGCATTGCTCATAGGAATTTTACAAAAACCCTTCTATCATGGAAAACACATGCAGACTTATAATCCAGAAGCAAAGTTATTATGTCGAACATTTTAAGAAATTATTCTTTTCATTTAAAGCATAAGAAAAAGGCTAAAATTTTACTTTGAAAGTTGGTTTAGTCTAAGTGTTGAATTCTTCATTTTTATGATTACCTAATTTTCAAGTGACTGGCAGGTACAACAAATTATCCACATCCTTTCACCAGAGGTCTATCAAGACATTTCTCACAGGGTCCTGTTTTTGTGAAAAATCAAGACATAATTTTGTGAATTTGAAATAATCCTTATATTAAGGTTCTTGTTTATACATTTTTAAGAAGATATATGCATGTAAAATACACACATTTTCTTTATACATGTAAAAGTGATAGGTCAGATTTTACTTTTAAATGATATAATTTTCAAAAGGTTCAGTTTGTGGAGATGGAAAAGTTTTGTGAAAGTTCCTGTTTTGAGATGAAAGATTTTGTGAAGGGTCCGACCCAATTTCTTACTAAAAAGAACCCTGTTCATTTTCTTTTTTCATCAACTTAAATTTTATCCTTTTTCCAATAAAATTTACTATGAACACATAGAGAAATTTTTCATTTTTTTTCTAATATGCCCTTTTTGACGAAAATGAGAAATTCACTTTTTTTTTTTTTTTTTTATCAACCAATAGTAGTGCTGTAAAAGTAACGACTAAATGAATACCCGTATGATGTCGTTACTTTCAAACTCGCTACCCGTTAGAAAGTATTCGTTACTCGTTACTTTGGCTACTGTTCAAAAACCGGGTATGTACTACAAACCTGCAGCAAATCCAATTATATACTGCACATGAGTCTTTTGAAGAATTCGTTACTGTTTTAACGTAAAATATGTGCTGCCATCTGTAGGTAAAATTTACATTTAATTTTCTACGTTTTAATGAAAAAAGGCAAACAAAATTAAAAGACGATGCATAATTGAATATAACCTGTCTGAATTGTAGAATTTCTTACTTATGAAATAATGAATAATTGAAGAAAGCAATTAGGAAGAGTAAAAGTTTATCAAATTTATACTGAAACTATGAAATATAATTACACAAAGAAAATATTTTTACAAACAAATTTACTTACTAATTTTACACTAAAAGTATTTATGTATTATGAAAATTTAACTTCTGGAATAATTTGAAAATATTTAAATATATGTATATTTAATTTCTTACGTGGTCATTCTATCAAATGACATTGTATTTCAGTCACATTATTATTTCTGAAATTATTGATTTATATTTAAAAAAAAACCTTTTTTTCAAATATGAAATTTAAAAACATACCAACAAAAATATTTGGCACAGATGTCATATACGCACCACATTGGCGTGATTTTTTTCTGACGCCAATTTGGCGAAAATCTCGTTTTCGAATACCAGCTACATATATATATTTAAAAAAGGGAATAACAATAAATAAAAAAAGTTTAATTAATAACTATAGAACTAAACAATATATTAACAAATAAACAACATCCGGGTTACCATATTAAGCAAAATAATGGCACTTTGGTGCCAGTTAAGTACCCTGGTACTTTTATGACATTGGCGTCAGAAAAAAATTGCGGCAATGTGGTGCGCATATGATATCTGTGACAAATATTTTTACAAGCGCAAAAAAAAAAAAAAAAATTAGAAAACAGGAATTCTGCTTTTTCAGAATTTAGCGTCATGCCCGATGAAAAAAAATATATATGTATATAAATGTAGATAGTTCAGTTATAAGACTTAAAACACACGCTTTTATTTTATATAAAATGACGTTATCCGCATCCGCTGAAGAATTCCTTTCGTTATTTAAGAACTTCGACAAAAAAAAATTGGCTATCTCATGATTCATATGCTTTCATTTCTTTGTAATATTAATGTCGATACTTAAAATTGCTCAGTTTAAGTTCCATGTTTTATTAGAAGTCATTTGCTTATATTTTTTCAAAACAGCACGTATTTTAATTAAATTTTTTTTTTCAGTTTTTATGAGAAAATGGCTACAAAAAGTTATAATTGGTACTTTCCAACTATTTTTCCCTTACTTTTACTTTCTACAGAAATGGAGTACTTGAGTTACAAAAATTAAACAAATAGCATTAAAAACTACAAAAAAATTAATATCTCAAAAATAAATCGAGATGCAGTTTTCAAACAAATTGCATTTAAAAGTACTTTTTTTTCCCAATACGACGGTATAAAAACTGAAAATGTGCAATGCTTAGAAGTAAAAAAAAATTGTGGCAGAGATTATTCCGTACAATGATACCTCTGCTTTGTTTTATACACTGGCTGATACAACGGAGCGTGTTTTTTTTTGGAGACGACACTTTTATTAGCTTAGCTGGGAGAAAGAAATAGCATATCGGGGGCTAAAAAAATTAAAAGTTATCATAAAAACATTTTTACAAACAATCTAAAAACTCGTCTTCATCATAAAAATATTTTTTTTTTTTTTTTTTTTTTTTTTTTCAAATTTAAAACATAAATACACGTACAAAGATATTTTTATAAGATAAAGAATGCACTGAAAGCAAACCTGTAAATTTTAGAACAGAATTTCTTGAAAATTTTCAGAACATTAAAAAAAAATGTGTTTCATTTTAGTCTTTATCATCTTATCAACCAACAGTTTACGCCACTCGCATTACTATTTTAGAAATCTTTGATTTATGTTTAAAAATAATATTTTTTCCATTCTTTTTTATTTTAATGAAGCACGCCTTTCAGATAATATATAATCTGATTTTCAAAAAATTCTTTCAGATGGCACTAATGTAGACATCGCTGATAAATACTTTTTTGCTAAATCCGCAAGCTCAGAGTATAAAATAGCTATACTTCTTTTTCTTTCCATAATAAAGGAATCAACAAGCCCCTACGAAATCAAAATCATTTGAGATTTGAGAATAACTGATACTAACAGAATGATACGCATACACTGATACGGAAACAACTGACGCCGAAATATCAGAGTCCAAATACAAATTCGCATCTTTTACCGCATCCGGCTATCTGCTCCATTCATGAATTACACAAACGTAAGCAGCGTTTGAAGTTAGTTTCATTTTGTTTGGCTGCGTATTGACACAGTAACGACTAACGAGTCGTATTTCGAAGTACCGATTCGGTATTTCGTATCTTAGAGAATACCCGTTACTTAGTAACGAATATGTGCGGTTTGCTACAGCTCTAACCAATAGTTGTTTGTTATTTTATAATTCAATCTTATATTTTACACCCTTTATGGAGCAGACTTAAAGAAGTTTTTTTTAAAAATTGATTATAAAAAGTAAGGCCATCAATTTTTTTCTTTGAAATGCAGTGAAGAAAGAGAAGGGAAAGTTTTAGCGCTGGTTTCTTACATTTTTGACTATTTCTCAAAATTGTAATATGCTTTATAGTGAAAAATTAACTTTGAAGACAAATTTTGACATATCTAGAAGGGTTGGAATTTTATATTTATTAAGGATCAAGAAGTGCAATCTCCCCCCTACCAGATCTTTCCTGCAGAAAAGTGTTTGAATTTAACACTGACTTTAGGTATATATATGTTATTATCCCGGGTGGGTCAGCTCGTATATATACATTTATTTTTTATTTATCATTTTTTAATTTTTCTCCCTGAACTGAACTGCACAAGAATAACCTTAATACAATAGTCTAAATAAAATAAAGAAAGATGATTTTATATAAAGAACTACAAATTAAACAAATTCTACAAAAATACAGAAAAACATATTAAAAAAGAATTTTATTCAAATTCAAATCCAAAGTTATTGAAAAATAAAATAACAAGGTTTTACATAAATCAGTCTATTTCAAACTTTTTATAACATCTAGCTCTTTGATTTTTCACGTTCTTTTTCTTTCTTGGCTGCTTCATTCTTTGCTTCCTCTTCTTCATGCTTTTTTATGTACACTTCAACTTCAGAAGATGGCATAATACGGATGACAGTTTCATTGTTTACACGAGTCAAAGTTGCCATTTCCACTATTAGATGACATACAAATAAAGCATAAGAAATCGTGATGTAAAATGTAAAAATCATTACAATGATTTAAATAATATTTAGAACAATTTCTTTATTCGAACCCTTTTTCAAATTACACTGTCTACTCATCTCCAACAGATAAAAAAATAAAGCCTGTTTCAATCTTTTTGAGAACAATGTATCGGCATTCATATGTATCTGTGTGTGTGTGTGCATGTAAATAAATATATAGGGGGGGCACATGTGAACAATTTTTACATTTTTGACTATTTCTCAAAATTGTTGTGAGCTATTGAACCAAAAATAGATTTATATGAATATTTACACTTTCTTTTTTCTTTTGGTGAAACTTTTGGATGCATTTATCAAAAATTTCTAACTTATATCATCATTCCAAAAATTGTCTAAATTTGTTCACATGTGCCCCGGTGGAAGGGTAGTTGTGAACATACCTGGGGCACATGTGAACAGATGCATAAATAAGACAAAAATATTTTTTTGTGAATAAAAACTGCGTTAAAAACTAATTAGATGCCCTCTTTCTAGTTGTCTGAATAAATCAATAAATGTTTCAACATAGATACAAGAAATTTATTCATAAAATTATACACTAATATACCTACTCCTTTCGCGTCAAGCATAGCAAAACTGTGTTACTTAAAATAAGTTATTGAATAATTCTGTTATTGCGTTTTTACTTTTTTCTAAATGTTATGCAATGTATATAACAAAAATGTGCATCATGGTTTAAAAAATTGGTAAAATTCTGATATAAAAAGGGGGTGATTATCACAGTACTGCATATCACTTTTTTTGGCCAACTAAATTTTACTTTCATAAAATAAAATATCTTACAAATACTTTAATATGGACTAAGAAAAAATTAATACATTTAAAATTGGAAATCATTAAAGAATAACAAATAAACATATTAGATCTACGCCAGTCGGTGAAGTGACATCGAAGTATAGGGCAACCAAAAACTCTTGGATGCCTTATGCGCGCCTTTTTCTGGAGGTTATATTTAACCTCGTGCTTCCTGTTATATAATAACATCCTTTCCAATTAAAATTAATTTAAAAAACTATTTTAAAATATTTAAATTAAATCAATAAACTTCTTTACTTTCAAAATTTAAATTCTACCTTTAAATATTCATTAAATTTCATTAAGTTCGTTTTTCAGTTAAATTTCACTTAAAAACAATTTAATTTAATCGCCATAAAAGATCGTCAAAAATTATCAATAATAAAATAATAAATCTTAAAATTAATACTTTCTACCGTAATAGAATATTTTTATAATAATTTTCAAATCTAAAATTCATCATTTAAAGTCTTTTCATTCAAACACTTTTATTACTCTGTGTGGCATCGTCGATTTTAAATCAGCCAATCAACGACGTCCGTTCTAACGGCGGGTTTTTGTAGCGTCTGTTTTTGGGAATAGCATCGCTCTCTTCCTGCCTGGATTCTACGGTGAGCGGACGTATTCCGCTCTCGGCGGCTCCGCCTTTTTCTTTTTCATGGCATATCGGCGTCGGGCTAAACGGGTCCTTCGCTTGATATTGCCATTTTAATATCTCACTTAAAAATAACCTTAAACTTAAATCTTTCATTTAAGAAAATTTTGTAAGGGCATTGGCTGATTTGCTTCTCACAATATTGTTTTACATGAATCTGTTGTCACCGACGCGATGGAAAAGTATTGTCAAAATGAGATGAAAAAGGAAAACTTCAAGATGTGGATCAACGATCTTCATAACAATTGAAATATGTGTCGTTCTACGCCATCCATTCATTTTCTTGTGAATAAGCGATTGTGAAAATGTATTTGGATCTACCAGTGTATAATGTTTGAAAGATGCTATCAACAGGTATGAACTTTTTCAGTTTATCTGGGCGTGGTCCAACAGAATTTCCGAGATCGTTTTTCCTTTTCAATATTTAAATCTTGCAGTAGTCATACTGTTTATTTCGACAAGAAATGCAAAAAATTATTGTTTCTATGAACTAAAAAGCGAACTATGTGGTGGAACTTTTACAGCAGTAATCTATTAATTTGATTATTTTCATTAGAAGATCATAACGAATGACGATGTTGAAATGATCAGCATCAATCTATCTTCAATGTTGTTGAAGTAAAATTCTATGCACCTTTAATATTTTATAGAATAAAAATTTAAGTATATTCGAATATAATAATGAAACATTTTGATATTATAATTGTAAAAAACAGATGCATCTCGTTTACTCTCTTCTCTCCCCATTCCCCCCATTTAATTAAAATAATACTATAATAAAGAAAATTGTTTATTTAAATATATTTGTGTATTTTTCTGTGTTTTGATTTACGTGTCTCTGAATATTATCATAAAGTGCCAAATTAATTTACTACAATTATATACTAAAGAATTATTAATTATAAAGGTTCAAAAGTAAATATTTAACACTTGGCACAATTTAAATATGTTCAACATATACAATTTTCAAGCAAGAAGTTCTCTCTGTTCAGGTGAGTCTAAAGTTTATTATTTATATTTTACCATGAAGTTACCAGTTATATTTATTTACATTTCTCACATGCAATGTTTATCATTAACCACTAACGATCACTGGCCATATTTAATAGTAAACTCTCTCTTTTCCAATTCATATTAAAAATCTACATAATATATTTATTACTCCTAATTTTGATAAATTTAAATTCCTTAAATCCTTTCATCTTACATTTTATTTTTTTTTTTACCTAACACTTCCAACTCTGGAATAGCCCTCGGGACTCCACCAGAGCTTCCAAATTATACTTTTAGGCCATGCATTGTTTCGAAATTCATCCTTAGTTCTTTTTCATATTTAGTTGGAGGTTACGTGCGGCGGCGCTGCACGCCGCATTGGCACTCCTAAAGCAGCGCGATGTCATGTCATGTCATATTAGATTTTACAGAAAGCCACCACTTTTAAATAACTTCCAGTAAATTAAAACTGTGAAGTAATCCTAAAAAAATTGAATTTATAGCTCAATGTTTGACAAGAGTAATTAAACTTTAAACTTAAAAAAAAAGAAAAGAAAAATGCATTCACAGACTTACAAAATACATTAATAATCTAAAATTGAAAAATTGGACACTTATGAACTGTTCATATCTGCCACCATATGTTCTGTTCACAAGAGCCCCATCTACCAACTTAAGCCTACCTTATTAAAAAAAAAAAAAAAAAAAAAAAAAAAAGAGATATTTTTGTTGTTCTTTCACTAATATTAATTTTCACTAAGTCCGTGGATATTGACAGAACAAATAGTTTATTAAACGAAAACACTGCACAAACACAAAACAATTAATTTAAAGATAAATTTCTCACACAGATTACTTTTTTGTAACAACTTCACACAGAATAATTTTTACGTCTACACTCTTCTACCGTTCGCACGCAGACTGAGTGTGGCGGGGGAAAAGACTGGCAGTGCGCAGATATAATGCGCATAAAAAATGTTCGCTCGCCTTTAAACCCAACACACCCCTCCTGCGAGAGATACATTTTTTTCTCTCTTTAAACAATTCCAAAAAATACATATACATACAAAAATTACATACAATAATTACACATATCATAATAGTGAAATACTTTTCATAGAATATAACAACTTATCTTCATTTACACCTTTAGTAAGGAAATCAGAAATAATATGTTCACTTTGAACATATTCCAATGAAATAATACCTTCTGACAATAAATCACTGACAAAATGAAATCTTAAGTTCATGTGCCTAGATTTATTTGAGGATTTTGTACATTTAATCCACTGTATTGCTGCTTGACTATCAGTGCTTAAAATTATGGCATCTTTTATAAATTGGTTACAATTTAACTCAGACAATAAGTTTACAGTCCATATTATATCCTTACACATTTCTGAAATAGAAAATAATTCTGCTTCACATGTAGAAAGACTAACACTTTTTTGTTTACGACATTTCCAAGATACTAATGACTTTCCTAACAATACAACTCCCCCTGAAAAAGACTTTCCATTTTCTCCATTTCCCCAACTAGCATCTGAACTACTATTTAAATACCCAAATTCGTTGCTGTAAAATAATTTTTTGTCTTTTGTACCTTTTAAATACCTTAATACTCTTTTAGCCAAAATGTAATGCCTTTTCTCTGGTTTGTGATTAAATTGAGACAAATAAGTTGTGACAAATGATATATCAGGACGTGTTCTATTGGCTAAATATAAAAGTTCACCAATAATTTCCTGATACATAGTTATGCCAAGCAATTCATTTGTTGGAGGAAAACTTTTATCTTCACCTTTAACAATAGGTGTTTTCACAGATTTACAATTTTCTAAATTATGTTTTACCAACAATGATTCAATATATTCAACTTGTGACAGACTTATACCTTTTTCATGTTTTTCAATTTCTATACCTAAAAATTTAGAATTCTTATTTTTTCCCATAATAATTTTGCATTTTCTTCAGCTGCGAACTGTAGTGCCTGTTCATCAGATAATGATAGCTTTATCTATGCGACGGCATCGCTATTTTTTTTGTCCCATTCGGCAGAATCCTTCTCACTCAGCCCTTCTGCTTTTACTTCGGATATGACACTATCCAACCTTTTAAGGCTTAAAGCAGCTTTTATTTTAAAACTCCATATAAAACAATTAGTTCCGTTTAATTCGGGGACGTTTAACTTGTCCATGGTTTCTTTTAACAAAACTAATTTCGATTTAGAATATCAACCACGCTCTGCTACCATTTTGTTGTTCTTTCACTAATATTAATTTTCACTAAGTCTGTGGATATTGACAGAACAAATAGTTTATTAAACGAAAACACTGCACAAACACAAAACAATTAATTTAAAGATAAATTTCTCACACAGATTACTTTTTTGTAACAACTTCACACAGAATAATTTTTACGTCTACACTCTTTTACCGTTCGCATGCAGACTGAGTGTGGCGGGGGAAAAGACTGGCAGTGCGCAGATATAATGCGCATAAAAAATGCTCGCTCGCCTTTAAACCCAACAATTTTTAATTGAAATAAGGAAACAAAACTTTTTGTAGACTTACCTAATTAATGTCACTATAAAATGCAATGCTGATATTCTACTTTTAAAAATGTCATGAATGAATTTTTACTTTAACAACTTTAGAAGACTTTTTTACTTAACACCTTCTAAAACAAACAAATTACAATAACCAGAAATCAAAATGGCTCATTGTTCTGAAAATTTAGCCAAAAGATGGTACCAGTACTGTCATCTTTTTCTTTTTTTTATTATTTCAGATTAACTGAGTGAAATATGTACTGTTCACATGTGCCACCCTCTCCCCTATATGCATCCTGAAACTACAGATAAGAAAAAGGCACTGAAATTTAAAATGAATTTTGATCATTAACAATAAAATGCACAAAGAATTCTTGTAAATGTCCGAAGTATTATTAAAATACTAGAATTATTTTCCAAACTTCCATTATATACAGCAGCTTCTCTTACAAATCATCAGAAAATAGTTTTAAAGAAGCATCCTTGCAGGATATTTTAAATAAAGCCTGGAAAGACATTCTATCATATTTCAGATAGCTTTGTCTCTCAAACCCTGTTTGGAAATCGCAAAGCACAGTTTGTTGAATTTTGGGCACATTGCATCCTGTGATTGCCAATCTTTTAAATTACTTAATTGATAATTTTAAATCATACAAGTTCATATAACGATGTTAACCAAAATTCTAAATGAGGATGGCATGTAAAAATATAATACATTAATCATTATAAAAAATATTATAGTAAAGCTAATCGGCATACAGAACCCACAAAGAAAAAAAATATTGAAAAACATTAATAGTTTAATATTATAATATCATGAATATGAATCTTGTAAATTATTTGAATAAAACAAAAGAGGAAAAATTTAGTTTCAAAAAATGGAGGAGCAATATTAGTCAGAGTAAAAATTTACAAAAGGAATGTAAAGAAAAATGAATATGAAGAATATGAATATCACTTATACTGTGGAACTTTTCATCAGGGACAATATCCCACAAATATAAGCAAAACACAATTGATTTCTGATTGAGAAAAGCATGCATTGCATTTAAGAGCTATTTCTCAAATTTCCCAATCAACTGTGCAACCAGATTTACAAGTAAGTTAAATCAGAGAAAAATAACAAAAACAAAACAATTAAGTTCCATGAAATATAATGAAAAAATTAATACAACCGTGAAATAAATTATAGAATTAATAATTAAACAGAAAGAATTAACAGGCTGTATATTAACTATGTGAAATAATTTTAAATGTATTTAAATTATATGAATTAAAAAATGCAAAAATATATTTAATATATATCTTTAAAAAAAATAATTAGATTAAACAGTATACTGAAATAATGTAACATACTTTATACTAATAATTTTAATTAATGTTAGAAATTTCACTTAATGAAATTAAATAAATTTTAAATATTTATTATATTAAATCATACACACATATATATATACATATATACAAATTCAGTGTGCCTGATTTTTTTCAGAACCCCCCCCCCCCCCCCCCCCATATTTCTAAGTTCATTTGACTATTTAGACAATATATACAGTGAAAAATACTGTTAAAAATTATTTGCCTAAGCTCAGAAACAGCTGCTTAACTAATACTAAAATTATTTGCAGAGAATGTTTCTAGCTATAATCTGTAGGCTGTTGCATTTCAATAACTAACATAGTTTTTCAGAAAATAGGATTTAAAAAAAAAAAAGGAATTATCAACCAACCAATCTTTCAATACTCAAAAACCCGCAAACGCAAACTAATTGATCAAATTAAAAAAATTCTTAAAGCAATTGAAATGTCTAAGAGTTAAAAATGATAATTACTACTACTCTGACTTTTAGCTTATAATGTATATATTTTAATTTAAAAAGAAGACTGTTAAATTAAAACTGCTAGATTTTCGAGGTTATACTGTATGAAGATTTTGATATGTAAGGTCAAGTGGAACAAATCGGGTGAAAGTTTTCTGGTCTGAACTGAATATAATCTAATCCATGCAAGACTCTAGCGCAGAGCATATAAAGTCAAATTTCTTAAAATTCTTCAAAAGTCTTAACTTTATAAAGTCTTTTATATGCATATTGTCGAACAGGAAAAAGAAAATTACAAAAGAGTAGTACATTGTTCAACACTAAATGTTAGTTATAACATTCATATTTTATGGATATGTTTTTTTTTTGTTTTTTTTTTTTTTTTTTGGTGCTAACAATGCACACAGATTATAGGATATCACAAATGTAAGTGGTATATATGCATAAAACTATAAATATATTTAGCATGGACATGAAAGACAGACTGGATAAATTATATATGAGAATATAAATAAAACTAAGGTTTCGACTCAAGACAGAAATCGGGACAAAAGAGTTATACTAAAGTGTAGCTAAAGATATTTGAGGATGCGTATATTACACAATAAAATATTTTTTTTTTTTTTTTTTTTTTTTTAAACAGGTATATGATGCATTGTGACAGAATAAACAATTTGGCAAACACAGTTCTTCTTAAAGATTCCGATCTTCTCCCCCCCCCCCCCAAAAAAAAAAGACAACAAAACAATGAGCAGTTATTTGTAAATTATGTGTTTGATAGTTTTAATAATTAGAATTGTTGAAATAAATAACCAATTGGAAATTGCATTTGAGCATGTTTTGGGATTAAATTAAATGGAATTTGAATATTGTGAAGTCAATGCAATTATTTATTGCTGGATCTTAAATACATGACTAACTCTCTCTTTCAATTCTACAATCACAAAATATTTCTTAAATTTAAAACTTGTTAACCGGATGATAACTATCAAAATAATATAAAGTAAGTAGCACTTATTAACAGAATATAAGGCATGAAATAGAATTAAGATATTGATAATATTGGTTGGATATTTATACAATTGTATATTATTTGGTTTTATAAAATAAATTTTGCTAGTATAAATTTTATTTTCTTGGGAAAAAGTTAACAATTTCAATACATATTTTAGGAAATATAATAATTATACATACATTTATCAGCAGTCAACTTAGTTGTATCAAGAGTTTTACTCAAAACTTTAATAGCTAGGGATAAAGCATTTTCTAAAGTAGTTTCATCTTCTTTATACTCTTGTTTCAAAATAGACACAGCAGCCTAAAACAAAATTTCATACTCATTAAAAAGTATTAAGTAGTGACAACACGTCAGCTTTTGGGAGCAACTGCTTGTGTATGCAGTTAGTCTATAAAAATATAAATTACATATTATATATATTAGTTCAAGTTTACAGCTAAATTTAAAATAAAAATGCGAAGTATTTGCAATATTTATGATATTGCAGCCTTAACAATTGGTATTATGGTTGTAACGTGAGCTGTTAAAAACTGTTACAGAATGTTCTAATATTACAATGCAGTCACAGACAAGTCTATTCTGATTATCATCATTAGATAGCAATTTTGTACAATCATTTTATAAACTAATTGAAATTTTGTAAGAGTTCAAAACTATAACATGAAAAGGGAAAGTAGAAAATCAATTAACAACACAATTATTCTTTATTAATGCAGCACCAATAATAATATATAACTTAATATATTGTTAGGAATACATCATATCAGTATATAAAACTACTAGTTAACAACATAACTGATTGTGACCAAGAGGAAGACAATGCGCACAAATCTCTGTGCTTGATCTTTGAAAACAAGTGAAATATGCTTTTTTAGAAGATATGTTTGAGATCCTGACTTAAATAATCCTGAAATTATATGAAAGAAAAAGAGAAAAGGATACAACTAAAAAGTGATGGACAGATTAGAATTGATTTTGGGCATAACATTGGTGTTCTCTTATTGTCTATGGGAAAGTTTTTGCCAAAATTTGTCTTCAGGTTTAAAAATAATACATTTTGAAAAACAAAGAATTGTGCTAATTTTTGAATTAAAATCTTAATTTATTTGTTTGAAACTCAAGACATTTTAACAAGATATACATACAAGTTAAAAAAAAGTCTTTAAGTTACTACATGCTGTGCCAGATTTCT
Source organism: Maratus speciosus (assembly GCA_963932465.1). NCBI lineage: Eukaryota > Metazoa > Arthropoda > Arachnida > Araneae > Salticidae > Maratus > Maratus speciosus. The sequence continues at coordinate 103,535,212 of OZ010786.1, read as the reverse complement.
GCTTTATATAGGGTGGTCACACACCCACAAATAACTTATGTTAAAGTTTCCTTACACAGTGAAACTTGGATAATAAATTCAAACTTGTTTAATTTGAAATTCTGGATAATTAGAATTTTTGCTCGGTGCCTAGAATTCTATACTAAAATAACGTAAATAAATCATGGATATTTCGAATTTTATTTTGGATAATCCGAATCTTTCGTAGATTGTCCTTAAAATCGTTCGGTAAAAATTATTCCTGAGACTTTTTTCATTCAAGGTGCAAAATATTTTAACAGTTTTTCTAAGGCAAAGAAAGGCAATGGTTTGGAATGTCATTATGTGGGGATTTCCAAGGAATTTTCTGATCCAAGCAAAATCCTGCTAAACAAAATCTCAAGACTTGGCCACACCCCTTCAGCAGGAGAATCTATTTCACTGTATGATGAAAGGATCAAAGCAATTTGCAATGGGCGATTATCACAACTTGCTCTTTCTCCATAAGCGCAGCTAGATTTCTTTCGGTCTTACAGTCATTTGCACTTCCACATGCGTGGATGATTTAATGTGGTTGTAAGTTTTTGTGCTTGTGCTTTAAATATTGTTCATTAGAGCTGGATGATATCAGAAATTTAATATCACAATATATCAATGTGTTAATATCAATATTGGTGATACATTGTGATAACTACCTCAAAGTGTATAAGAACAGAAAAAATACCCAATTTCGAAAGATAAAAGGTAGGTTGCAGTAATTTGTGTAAAAACAGATGTAGAAAGCAACAAATAAATGTTTTATATCTATTTGCTCACACAGCATCCTTTAAATACACATTTAAACAAAATAGAAATATCTTAGAAAAAGGAACCAATGTTCGATATCTATAAATAATAAATAAAAATAAATCAAATTTCACAGTATTTATATCTTTCACTACATGAATGGAGCATTGAAACCTTTTGTGATATATGAGTCTTCAAATCACAATTGAAAATAGTTTTATACTAATTAATTTTTTTTTTAAATATAAATAATCATTTTAAAGAATTTCAAGACAGGATATAATGAATTCACCCTGGAAACCTTTATTTTACCGATAATACTATATAAAAAGAAAAGCTAAAATGAATGATCATTGAGCCTAGCATAGACATTTCTAACTAGGAAGCTCAGTTTAAAAGTAACCAATGAACGAACAGAGAAGCTTCACCAATGTAACGAAAAAAAAGCAGAAAGAAAAACTTTACCATTAGCAGACTCTGATTGGTTGTTCTACATCCGAGTTTTTCAGCTGCTACGGTATAATAAGTGATACTACACGAGTCCAGAATAATCAGCACATATTTTATTTGTTCATGTTTGTTATTGAAACATATCAATGTCATATGCCATGACATATCTAGCTATGCCTTGATATGTCTAGACCAATAGCAGCAGCAGAATTAAAATGTGGGTGATATCGACATTCATTATTCAGTAACGAACTGAGAATGAATGATTTGCGGTTGAAACAGAAGGATGTGTTGGGATATATTGGAATAGTTTGTATTAACGAAAGACAGATAATCACTGTAGGGGGATACTGTGCTTTGAAAGAAGCGGGGAATGGATGGCGCTAAAGAAACGATTGAATGTAGGGGATATTGCTTTAATGGTTCTGAATATTAAGTGCTTTTTTTTGGTGTTTGAAGTTGCGGTCGGTAAAAAAAATGTCCTTTGGATGCATGGGTTAGTGTAAAAGCCTAGGTATCGGTATTGTGATATATTCTTAGAGTCGGAACTCGGATATTGTTGCGATAATTAAAAAATATCAATATTTGATGATATATTCATAAATAATCCATCCCTATTGTTCATATGCTCTTATTATGGCACTGCCGAAAGCTAAAACTCCTTATAAGTCATTAAGTTTAGCTCAAAAGGTAGCAGTGATTAATGAAAAGGAAAAAGTCCTTAAAAAGAAATCAGAAATTGCTAAGGAATTTGGAATTCCATCCTACATATTATCAACATATTTGAAGAATAAAGATAAAATTTTGAGCAGCGAAAATGGCATTGGAAAAAACAGAAAAAGAACAAGAAGATCTGACAATCCAGATGTGGACGGTTGTGTTTTTAAGCGGTTTAAACACACACCAGATAAGAACATTCTAATTAGTGCCCTATTATGAGAGTCAAAGTAGAACGGTTTGCCACTGCATTAGGCATTCAAGATTTCAAAGCTAGCACAAGTTAGCTGAATGGTTTCAAAGATAGGAACGATATTCCTTTCAAAGCAGTGTGTGTTGAAAATGGTGCAGTGACTATTCAAGCAGGTGATGAATGGAAAAAACATTTTAAAAAAATTATTCAAGATAAGGAACCAAAAAATATTTTTAATGTCGATGAGACTGTACTTTTTTTTTATAAATGCACTTCAGATAAAACTCTTGCTTTCAAAGGAGAAACATGTATTGGCGAAAAACTAAGTAAAGAGCAAGTAACGTTGCTTGTTGGAGCAAATATGTATGAGTCTGAAAAGCTGCCATTATTAATCAGGGCTTGAATTTCAGGGCGGGATGGCGGGATTCGCGCCCAAAATTTTGAAATCCCGCACAAAAGAATATCGTGGGCAGGATCCTCCCGTCCAAAAAATCTTACCATTTTCCTGAAAATTTTGCATTTTGAAATTACGATCAACTTCCACAAACGCCTTGCGAATTTCCCGATATTTTTGCGTGACTGATTGACACATTTTGCGTTTTTTTTTTGTTGTTTTTTTACCGTGAAAGATCGTTGAAATTCACGAATTATTCAAGCAACCGATAGACAAATCATTATTTTTTTTCTCGAGATCGGTTGACAAGTCTCCGCGACCGATTGGCGAATTCAGAGGTGATTATGTTCCGAATTTTCTGAAAATTTAAGGCATTAAGTTCCGAAAATTATGAAAAATCGGTCATCAGTTCAACAGAAAAATATCGCGAATTTCGACAAATGATCATCGAAAAATTCAATTTCGTTAATCGTTCGAGGAAAAAAATCGCCCATTTCGTCGCAAAGGATTACGAAAATAACACAAATTTTGTCAAAGGATCGCGGAAAAACGTGAATTTCGTCAGATTGCGAAAAGAAACTCGAAATCCTTCAAAGGATCGCGAAAAAACACAAATTACATCAAAGGATAGCAAAAGGAACGCGGAAAAAATGCGAGTTTTGGCAAAGGATCGCGGAATAAACACGAATTTCATCAAAGGATCACGGAAAAATGCGAATTTTGTCAAAGGATAGCAGAAAAAATGCACGCTTCGTCAAACATTGCGGGGAAAATGCAGGTTTCGACAAAGGATCACGAAAACAGCGCACGTTTCGTCAAAGGATCGCGACAAAACGCGAATTTCATCAAAAGATCCCGAAAAAGATGCGAAGTTCGTCAAATAGCGAAAAAGACGCAAATTTCGTCAAATGATCGCGAAAAAACGTGAATTTCGTCAAAGGGCTGCAGAAAAAAAATGGGAATTTCATGAAAAAGTAGCGATAACACCGCTACGGTCTCTTTAGAAAACAGCACACACACAAATACCTATATTTATTATTATAGGTATAGTTTTTAATCTGCAATAATATACTGAACTAACTTTTGAAAAATTGGGTTTAACCCGAATCCAATTTACAGGAATCTACACTCAGCTTGAAATCAAACCAAACCAAAAAAAGTGTTTACTTGACCTGCAGCAAAAATAATTAGCGCCTGGAGAGGATTTCCCACTCCCTTCCCATCTCCTGCAGTAACCTTTCAGAAAATTTGCTCTGAATTTCAGGGGTTTTTTTTTTTTTTTTACTCAAAAACACCCGCGAATTTTACGGTTACTTTCTGTGACAGACTGACGAAATTCAGTTTTATGCCGCGCCTTATCGATGAATTTCGCGATTTTATACCGCGGCCAATCGACGAATTTCACGATATTCTTCCCTCGACCATTCGAGGAAATTCACGAATTTTTCCTACGCCCAATTGGCACATTTCACGATATTTTCTTCCTGTGACAGAAAAAGGAAAATATCCAAAAGGGTGCACCAAAAAATGTCTGTATTAATACAGACATGATAAAATAATTAATGTAAGTTTTTAAATATCATGTAAAATAACAGTGGATTTTAGATTTTTTTTCTCCCTCCCAAATAGCTCAACTCCCTTCCATTTATAAATGTTGGTAGGGAGACTCCCCTCCTAAGAAAAACTGAATTTCAAGCCCTGTTAATGATTGGCAAATCGGCCAATCCATGTTGTTTTAAAAATGTAAGTCTAAGCCTGTGTCCTACAACTCAAATACAAAGGCATGGATGACCTCTGAAATTTTTGAAAAATTGCTTTTAAATATGAACAAGAAATTTGAAAAACAAAAATGAAAGATTGTCCTTTTTATTGACAATTTGTGTGGCTTACAATAGCATCCCCAAAATGAAAAATGTGAAAGTCATTTTTTTCGGGCCAACATGACATCTGTGATTCAGCCAATGGACCAAGGAATCATTAAAAATCTTAAACACTTCCACAGGCGTCTGTTGGTTAAAAGCCTTCTCATTGGAGATTTTGACATTAAGAATCTCAATGTTCTTCATGCTTCACGAATGTATGAACAAGCATGGGTCAAGGTCAGTGGGAGAATGATTATGAAATGCTTTCATAAGGCGGGATTTGTAAAGAAAGAAACGGAAGGAGTAAATTTTGTGGAAAACTTTGATGACATTAAGCTGAGCTGGCTGCCAATAATTGGGAAGATGTAAAATCTGATCCATCAATCTATGTCAGAGTGGACCAAAATGTAACGACTTGTGTGGCGAGGCAACTAATGCAGACATTATTGCTCAACTGGCAGAGAACAACAAAGCTGAGGACGAACTATCTGGGGATGAAGAGAAAAAGGAAATACAAGAGAAGCCCCTACCTAGTTCGTCAGAAGCTATTGTGTATATATGCATGAACTTTGACCCTTTTTGAAGGTCAGTCTAATGTAGAAGAATCTATTTTTGTATCAATTCAGTGATGCCGCTGTACATGAAAAAACCTGGGTCCCAGGGACCCAGGATTTCCAAAAATCTGGGTCCCTTTTTTACAAAAGCGGGTCCCCCATCAATAATAATTTATATTTTAAAGGAATAAATGAAACTTGTTTATTTGGAAAAGATAAATGAAATGCATTAATTATTGTTTTAATAATAATTAAATAATGAATTAAAACCAGTATTATTTGCACTCAAATAAGATATTTTTTAAAAATATTAAGAGAAATTTTCTTTACTTTTTAAAAAGTAAAAATGCAAGATACAATTTTAATTGTAAAATAATGTTTATTTGAGAGTAGAAGATACTAAGTTCCACTAACAAGTATCACTAATGTTCGCATTTCTTTTAAAAAGGGGCAAGACGGGTTTATTGAAAGATATTTTTGCTGAAAAAAAAAGAATACTTATGTTAAGTAAAGGTGTACTTTTTGTTGAATGAATGGGTGCTTTCATTATACTTCCCATTGAATTATTTGTCAGCATAGATCTGTGTTGGAATTAGACATTTTCCTTGGAAGGGAAATTTACATCTAAATCATTAATAAGTATCAAATCCTAAATGTTCTGAAGGCGGAAGACATTTCAATGCAGTAAGAAGGAGGGGGGGGGGGGGGGGGGGTCAGTCACTGGTCCACCTACTGAATACGTTATCAAAGTACACTGAAATCATGCTGTATTTTTAAGAATCTCATTAAAAAAGAATTAAATCCCATTTTATGAATTTTCTACCTATAAGTTTAGTTTGCACATCTTTTTTGGTGTTTTGACTAAATTCACGTTTTTTCCACGTTACATTGACGAAATTTGCGTTTTTTTCGCGATCCTTTTGTCGAAATTCGCTATTTTTCGCAAGCATGTCACGAAAATTGTGTTTTTTCCGCGATACTTTGACAAAATTCGGCCTCATTCCGCGATTTTTTGACGAAATTCGCTATTATTTCGCGATCTTTTGACGAAACTATTTTGTGTCAGCCCTTTTACGAAAATAGCGTTTTTTCCGCGATATTTTGATGAAATTTGTGCTTTTTTCGCGATCCTTTGACGAAAATCAGCTGTTTTACGTTATTTTTTGACGACATTCGCTATTTTTAGGGGATCCTTTGACGAAATACGCTACTTTTTCGCGATCCTTTGACGAAAATCGGCTTTTTTCGCGATATTTTGATGAAATTTGCGCTTTTTTTGCGATCCTTTGACAAAATTCGGCTGTTTTCCGCGATTTTTTGACGAAATTCGCTATTTTTTCGCGATCTTTTAACGAAATACGCTAATTTGTCGCGGCCCTTTTACAAAAATAGCGTTTTTTTCTCAATATTTTGATGAAATTTGCACTTATTTCAGCTATATTTTGATGAAATTTGAGCTTATTTCTGCAATTTTTTGACGAAATACGCTATTTTTTCGCGATTCTTTGACGAAAATCGGCTTTTTTCCGCTATTTTTTGACGAAATTACGCGTCCCACGGGACGCGTAAGAGCTATTTTTTTGCGTCCCGTCTCCGATTTTTCGCGTAATTTACGCGCTATAGCGCGTCCGCGGCATCCCTGCAATTGATAGGTTGGAATCATATGCTATGACTGACAGATTACATTCAAAGAAGCAATAAAAAATATCTGACTTTTCTCTGAAAAGTGATGAATAATTAAGCTAGTAAAAAATGTTTGATTTAATGAAAAAAAATATAGCAGTATTTCTTAGAAAAAGTTTGTGTGTTAAATCTTTCATTGTGGAGTTAATCTTTTTTATTTGTCTCTTCTTTTTGAGAGAATATATGTAATTCGAATTTTTGGATATTTCGAACTTTTCTCTGGTCCCTTCAACTTCGAATTATTCAAGTTTAACTGCAGATAAATTGTTGGTATGCTATTTGAGAGGCAGGTTTTTGCAAGTTACGAGAAAAATTCTTTACTTCCACATGTTGCTTGTTCTTTTACCTCATCAGATTTTCAGTCACCTTATATTTTGGGGAACTTCTGCGTACAGCTGCATGCGAAGGTGTTTTCTGCTACTGTTTTATTTTTTGCAACTTGCATTATTAAAATTTTTCGGTAAATAAGTGGCGAATGCAATGGATTAGGCTTTTTTATTTATTGTGTTGAAATGTAATGTCATGAAAGGTCGTATGTGACTTTAGCTCTGCCTTATTTATAAAACCTGAAATTTCTTCTGCAACATGTTGCTATTTTAGATTATGATTCTTTCTTCTCATTTTTTTCTTATATTCTATGTTTTAAGTTAGGACGCTGAAGAAAATATGCCTGTTTTTGTTTTTAAATTGTTAAGTTATGAGATTCTTGAAACTTGAAGAATAAAGTTTTAGACTTCAAGACCTACGTTAACATCATGTTCAATCAAAAGAACATTGCTCAACTTTTATTTGAGAAATATCAATATGAGCCAAAAGTCGCAGTTACTGCGAGAGACAAGATTACAGCCAACAATCACATTTAACTCTTTGAACCAGGGATAAATTTTGAGTAAGAATAATTAAACATTTCCCTCATGACTAGGAATGTCGTCATAAAGCTCATTTAATCATTGGCACTCTATCAGTTTGTATTAGTTAAGTTCATCCCTATGTTCAAGTATGGATTTGCCAAAAAAGGCTACATTGATGAAGATGAAAATCATGTTATCCCTACAGACTACTGTTTTAAAAGTCAAGAAAGAAAGGCAAGCTGTTTTGCGTGCATCGTCAAGCCAGCTGAAGAAGCCTTTGCTCATTGTACTCACAGCGGGAAATATTTTTGCTTTTTCATTTTTTCAGATAGAGCAAAGTGTCAAAAATTGATTATCATCAACATATGGTAGTATAAGAGTCATAATTAAACTTAAATCATACTTATTTCTTTGATGGCAACTGATTTTCAATAAATGAAATAACACATATGCATTATCAAATTGCTAAGCTCAATGAGACATAAAAATTTCAGAGAGAAAAAAAAATGATGTTGACAAAAGTAACTAACTGAAATCCCTTTGAAACAAACGCTGATCTCTGAAATAGCGATTTTGATATGAGAGCCAACCAGAATGTGGGAAAACGGCTTGTTGGACGCATAGCCTATGAAAAAGGTTTTTACGCTTACATTGCGGCAAAAAATGATCTCCAAATGGCAACAGCAGATTGAGCCGGATAAACAGATGCTAGCACTTCCACGAACCGGGTCACATGCTATTGGAATTTCCGTTTACCATTCCTTAACATAGCTTCCAAATTACTTGTAGCTGGGAGGGAAGCATAACGGCGACATGTGAATTCGCGGAAACCAAAAGCGTGTGCCACTTTAAAGAGAGAAAAAGTTAGAATATAGTTTCTTGTTTTTTTGGCATAGTTGATGAGCAATTACACTGAAATTTTGCCAGAGGAATGAGAATAAATATCAAATCCAATAAATATGATTTGAAATCCGAATATTCTAATAAAGGTTATATAATTTTCATATTAAAAAATTTGTAAATATTGCTGTCAGGTTGATATCGCAATGCTAAAAAAATAAATACAAGTTTGTAGATTGCTGAAAGTGAATTAAATTATTGTTTAGTTTAATAAAAAGTGATAAATAATAAAGATTAATTTTAAATAGGAGAAATTATAGAGAATATTTATTTTACTTTTCGGGAAATTAATTTTAAATTGAATTTGATATTTTGTTTGCTTTAATAAAGCCCGGATGCAGAATCGGCGCAACGCTGTGACGCACGTCGCAGACTCTTAACAAGGTCTGTAGACTGTTTTTCAACTATAAACATTTAGAAAAACAAAAGTTTGCTAAAAATTATTTGCCATGTGCCATAATAATACGATCCGCCGCACATGCGATTGACGATTCCCTTTAAAATATAAATGATTCACGGACAAAATTCTGCACACGCGATCGTGAACCGCCCATTATTAATTGAGCCAATCCTCGTAGGGGTGATTTCTTAAGAAATTTTAAAAAATCGGTCATTAGTTCGAAAATTCGGACGTAAATATCACGAATTTCGACAAATGTTCGCCGAAAAAACAATTTCGTCAATCGTTTGCAGTTAAAGTAGCAAATTTCGTCAAAGGATAGCGAAAAAAATGTGAACTTCGTCAAAAAATTGAGAAGAAAAAAAGAAATTTTGTCATACGATCGTGAAAGAAACGTCGATTTCGTAAAAGGGCTGTGGAAAAATAGCTACTTTCGTCAAAGGATGGCGGAAAAATAGCAACTTTCGTCAAAGGATAGTGGAAAATGCGACTTACATCAAATGATCGCAGAGGAAACGTGAATTTCATCAAAGGGCTACGAAAAAATAGCAACTTTCGTCAAAGGATTGTGGAAAAAATGCGAATTTCGTCAAAGGATTGCGGAAAAAACACAAATTTCGCCAAAAGATCGCAAAGTTTTTCGAAGAATCGCTAAAAGAAATAAGAATTTCGTCAAAAGAACGTGGGAAATAGGCGAACATTTCGAATTTTTGTGTGAAAAAACGCAAATTTGGTCAAAAGATGGCGAAAATTTTGTCACAAGATTGAAAAAAAACATGCCAATTTCGTTAAAAAGCTGCAAAAAAATAGCAACTTTCTTCTAAGGATGGCGAGAAAACGCAAGCTTCGTCAAATGATCGGAGAAAAAAAAAAAAACGTGAATTCTGACAAATGATCGCGGTAAAAGCGCAAATTCTGTCAAAGGATCGCAGAAGGAACGTGAATTTCGTCAAAAGATCGCGAAAAAACACATTTATCGTCAGAAGATCGTGGAAAAAACGCGAATTTTTTTTTTTCAAAGAATTGCGGAAAAAACGTGAATTTCGTCAAAGGTTCAGGAGAAAAAACGCGAATATCGTCAAAAGATCGGGAGAAAAAACGCGAATTTCGCCAAAAGATCAGGAGAAAAAATGCGAATTTCGGCAAAAGATCACGAACATCGTCGAAAGATCGCAAAAAAAAAAAAAAAAACGCGAACATCGTTGAAAGATCGCAAAAAAAGAAACGCGAACATCGTCGAAATATCGTGGAAAAAATGCGAACATCGTCGAAATATCGCGGAAAAAATGCGAACATCGTCAAAATATCGCGGAAAAAATGCGAACATCGTCAAAAGGTCACGAAAAAAATGCGGTCATGACGAAAGATCGCGATAAAAAAACACGGACATCGTTGAAAGATCGCAAAAAAAAACAAAACTGCGAACATCGTTGAAAGGTCGGAAAAAAACCCAAACATCGCCCAAAGATCCCGAAAAAAGCGTGGACATCCTCGAAAGATCCCGAAAAAATGCGCATTTCGTTAAAGGATCGAGGGAAAAAAAGCGAATTCTGTCAATGCCGGAAAAATCTGCTGCCAACATTAATATTTTCACGATATTTTTTACAGCTGAATAGCAGGTTAAATATTAACTAGCCATGTTTTGAGTGTAAGCATGTTAAATTTTGAATTGCACAACTAGTTAAGATTGCTAGGTAAAACATTGCAATAGAATTATAGTATTTGCATGAATTACTCAAATTTGACTCTCTCAGAATTTCAATCTGCTCCAAAAATAGCTTTTATTGCTACAAAATTAGATTTTTGCTGCTCCAAAGTGGCTTTAGTGCACTTTCATTCCTGTATTATCACATCTATATATAATTTTTGATATTATTGCATTGTATCAATCTTTTCAAAAATTTCAGAAAATTGGTGTTCATATGTTATTTTGACTGTTATTCTGTTTTCTTAACTTCACAGAAATTTTGGCAAATTTTATGAAAGATTTTTCAGACAATGGTGTTAAAAACTTTGAGGACAAAGATAAATTATTTTTAAAAAGTATTTTCCTTTTATGTTAATCACAAATACTTGGGGTGTTTAAGTGCATGGGGGATTGGAAAGAAGGCATTTGTCCTTAAGTTCTGCAGACTGTTTTTAAAGTTTCTACTTGTGTTGAAGACAGCAGAAAAAAATTCTGCTGCTGGGTAATAAAGTATAAAAATTTATGTAAAATTATGCTAATTTTAAATGGGAAATGTTATGTAATGTTTTTATAACATAACATTGACTAACAGATCACTTAGATAACGGTGATAGCAATCTTAATTATAAAGTCAAAAATTAACTGAACTCCAATTAATTGGCACAAAACAACAGTAGATTAATTGAATACATTTATAGTGCTATAAATATTTAAACATATAAAAAATATAACTACTCATAGTTTAATTATTTTTAAAATATTTTAAAAAGTAATAATTATACAGTAAATTCTGTCTAAGGCGGACTCTGTATAAGCCGGAAATCTGTCTACCGCGGAAATTTTTTCAAGTCCCGGCGAACCCATAGAAAATTACATTAATTCATGCTTCATAAGGCGGAATCTGTCTGACGCGGAAACGGAAAGGATTTTAAGGTCCCACCGAAACCAAAATTTTGCATAAGGCGGAAAAAGGATAATTTAAAAATGAAAAGCGTTTTGTTTATTAAACTTTAAAACTGATAAGTCAAATAACTCAATGTCGAGCATGTTAGCTAAATTTCCGTAAGCTTTTAAAAAAGTTAATTCAAAAGAACAGAAACTTTAAATTTTAAGGAATTTATCTTATGCCATTTTTTCATATGCAAAATTGCATCTAAAAGTTAATATTTCTAGTAAAATGAACATTTATGAAAATGATTACGTATTTTCGAAAGTACAATATATTATACTTTAAGATTGTATTCAAAATTATAGCGTTCTTTCTCATTCTCGAAGTTTTTTTTTTTTTTTTTTTTTTTTTTTGGTGTGTATAAACTTCCAATATGAATGTATTACAGCAGTACTAAGAAATTGAACAAAGTTTCTCACTTATCTTTAAAAAGACAAAGGATCTTTCAGAATTTCAGTTTTCAACCGATTTTCGAGTCAGAAGAATCAATAAAAGATCGTCATCTTCCAGGGATTTTTTTTTTTTTTTTTTGGGGGGGGGGGGGGGGGGGGAGCTTTTTTGCATAAGCCGGAATATTGTCTACCACGGAAATTTTTCTCAGTCCCGACCGATTCCGCCTTAGACAGAGTTTACTGTATTTACTTAAGGGGACAGTTTACCTCAAAATTGATCAAAAAATCATTTTTCATTGTTAAATATGAAATGAAAGCCTATTTAATTGTGAATATTTTGACACTTCATTTTTACCCATACGGCAATTATGTTGCAAGCTATTGTAAATTTTGTTAATACGCCCAGCACAATTACCCACACAAATTTAAACTTTAAATGGCTTTTTCTCCACATTCATATTTCCTTCCCTTTCATGTTTTAAAAACGCTAAGTTTTTTTTTTTTTTTTTAATTTGAGACAGAGATTTAAACTTTTTTGTACATGTTCTTTATTATACAGGGTGATTCAGCTCGTCGGTGACAAACTTTAAGGATCGATAGAGCACACCTAGACGAACATTTTTGAATAGGGAATGTAGGGTCCCTGACGCGATGGTAAGGCGCTAGGCGCTTTCGAAAATTTGGGTGCCGAAATTCGAAACGTCATAAAAACTAGGGAAATGGTTAGATTTTCTTGCTTGTTGCGTCGAAATGATTCTGTTTGTTTAGACTTTCTTCAGTACCAATTTGATAAGCGTATCTCTTAAAACATGGATAGGGGGCGCTGCAGACTTTGGAGAGCTAGACAACAACTTTAAGCCCGTTATTTTGATAATTTAACACATGCTCGCCAAAGTTTATACTCTAACTTAAAGTTTGAACCCAAAAGTAGAGCCCTGCAAAAAGCGTAAGAGCCGGAATAAAATGTCAAAGTACAGGGTGGTCGAAACTCGAAGGCTCCTAGGAGATAAACAAACAGATTTCTTGACTTATGGCATGCATTTTCATGATTCTGTTTGCTGGGGCTCTCTGAAACTCAGTTGAACGGTACAAAAAGAAACATCGATAGGGGGCGCTTTGGGCAAAAAACATAATTCGTTGACATTTCGGACGCTAACTGGAAACGGGGCGCTACGATCAGTTAGAAACAAAACAAGAGAGTAATTTACTTATCATAAGAAGCTATTAAAACTGCAGTTTTTTTTTTTTTTTTAACAAACATAGCTGGTTTCAATCATGCACAATGCGTGCAATAAAATTTACATAAGGTGCTTTTTGCTGATTTATGCAAAAGATATCGTACCATATCGATATGCAAAAGATACGTAATGCGTAGACGACAACGCGAGATGACGTAGTTGTATGCGCAGACACGTCTTTTGAACGTGCGGTACCTACTTAAGCTTCGGGTTACTTGTCTGCAGATCGGTAGTAGGATGGAACGGTACACAAACTCTGAATTGGCTGACATGCATTTGGCGTATGGCGCTGCTGGTTGTAATGGACGAGCCGCTCAGCGGTTGTACGCCGAGCGTTACCCCAACAGGCAAATCCCCTGCCATGCCTTCTTCGCTCGAGTACACCAGAGGTTGTCCACAACGGGATCTTTCGACGGAGGCAGGCCTGAACGGGAGCGATCAGTGAGCACCCCCGACAACGAAGAGGCTGTGCTTAACCTGGTTGAGGACAACCCAGGTCTTAGCACGAGAGATATCGCCAGACATGTTGGCATTTCGCAAGCAACTGCGTGGCGCATCTTACGTTCCCGGAATCTGCACCCCTACCACATCCAGCGGGTGCAGTTGCTCAGAGAGCAGGATTTTGGCCCTCGAGTGGAATTCTCAAGATGGTACTTGGCGATGAGATCCAGGGATCCCCGTTTTGTAAACAGCATTTTGTTTACGGACGAGTCCACCTTCAGCCGGGAGGGAATGTGGAACGCCCACAACAGTCATGTGTGGTGTGATGAAAATCCACATGAAACCAGAAGCCGAGCAGCCCAGGAGCGTTTCTCAGTAAATGTGTGGGCCGGCATTCTGGGGGATTGCCTCATTGGCCCTTATTTGTTACCTGAACGGCTGACAGGTGGAAATTACCTGATTTTCCTGGATCAAGTGCTGCCGCAGCTTCTGGATGAGGCGCACGTACCCGAAGGTTCGCGTCGCCAGATGTGGTTCCAGCACGATGGAGCTCCGGCCCATTACACGAACGACGTGCGTCTCCATCTAAACGCAAGGTATGGCCAGCGGTGGATCGGGCGTGGGGGTCCAGTTCACTGGCCTGCCCGATCACCAGACCTCACCTGCTTGGATTTCTTCCTTTGGGGTTACCTGAAGGCCGAGGTATACCATACACCTGTCAGCAGTGCTGAAGAACTTGTGGCGCGCATTGTGGCAGCTGCAGGGCAGATCAGAGATACTCCTGGCATTGTTGGAAACACACACTCCTCAATGCGACGGAGGTGCGAAGCCTGCATCATGGCCCAAGGTCGAAATTTCGAGCATCTTCTGTAGTGTTATTTTTTGTAAATAAATTTCCAGTATCATTGATGTTTTTGGTCTAAATTTATTCAGAAGTGTTGAGCAGAGGTAGAAAATGTGTTTTCATTATTACTAACTGATCGTAGCGCCCCGTTTCCAGTTAGCGTCCGAAATGTCAACAAATTATGTTTTTTGCCCAAAGCGCCCCCTGTCGATGTTTCTTTTTGTACCGTTCAACTGAGTTTCAGAGAGCCCCAGCAAACAGAATCATGAAAATGCATGCCATAAGTCAAGAAATCTGTTTGTTTATCTCTTAGGAGCCTTCGAGTTTCGACCACCCTGTACTTTGACATTTTATTCCGGCTCTTACGCTTTTTGCAGGGCTCTACTTTTGGGTTCAAACTTTAAGTTAGAGTATAAACTTTGGCGAGCATGTGTTAAATTATCAAAATAACGGGCTTAAAGTTGTTGTCTAGCTCTCCAAAGTCTGCAGCGCCCCCTATCCATGTTTTAAGAGATACGCTTATCAAATTGGTACTGAAGAAAGTCTAAACAAACAGAATCATTTCGACGCAACAAGCAAGAAAATCTAACCATTTCCCTAGTTTTTATGACGTTTCGAATTTCGGCACCCAAATTTTCGAAAGCGCCTAGCGCCTTACCATCGCGTCAGGGACCCTACATTCCCTATTCAAAAATGTTCGTCTAGGTGTGCTCTATCGATCCTTAAAGTTTGTCACCGACGAGCTGAATCACCCTGTATGTGTGATAAATCTGCACATGGGATTAGGTTTCAGGTTTTTTGTTATCTTTAAAAAAATAAAAGTATATGAAGATGTGTTAGATTTCAACATTTTACACTATATATATCAGTAAAAAAGTATATTAAATGTTATAGGAGATGCATCTAAAAGTTAATGCTCTGTCTTGTGTAATACATATTTGAAAATCTAAACAACAAAAATTGGACAAAAATATCAATATTTAAAAAGGTAGTAGGGATTTTTAAAAATTAAAATTTTTGTAAACTTTTTTCAAAATTTATTTTTAGTTGAACATTGAAATGCAGTGAGTTCACCATTTGAATCATATTTTTAAAAATAAACAAAATTGTATAAAAAGTAAACTGCCCCCTTATGGGGAGTCTTCACTCACTTGAAAACACACATTCGCTAATGTTAAACCTATGGGCAGGTTGTTTTCGAATTTCTCGTTTAAATTTTAATATTTTCAAATGATTTTTTTTGCATAGGATAGCTGAGCTCGATCTCTAATATGGCTATTTTTTATTTTTTCGATTTCAGTTGCAGATTTTTTTAATAAAGGTGCTTTCACTTTCAGAACCTAACATTAGCGAACGGGTATTTTCAAATGAGTGAAGAGACCTCCCCCCCCCCCCCCCCCTCTCTCTTAAGATGGCACAGTACAGATCTTTTTTAAAAGTTAAACTTACAGCACTGTTGTTTCCAATGCAAGTTGCTTTCCATCCACCATAATTACCACTAGGATCAGATTGGTAAAGCTGAAAACCATAGTGTTTATCCCAACCCATGTACAAAATTGAAACACCAAATGGCCTTTTACCTACAATAAAAGTGAAGAAATCTATCATATAAAAATTCATAGCATTTTAAGAAAGAAAAGATATATATATTAATATCTGACATGAAAATAAAAATCCTTTCAAAATACTTTTAAGTATAAAGTCTATAAAATACCTCCATATTGTGTGTAAGCTTGTTTAAGATCACATAACCAGCTAACCAATCTTTCACAAGGTATTGATTCACCATAGTGCAGAAGATATCTAAAATCAAAGAACAGATAGACCTTAAATTTTATCAAACAATGGTAAAAAAGTAAAACTAAAAGTACAGCCAGCTAAAAAAAAAGGGGGGGAGGGCATATATTTAAATCACTAAACTATTTCAGAAATAAACTGAAATAACCTGGAAATGATGTCTTCTTACAATTTATGTGGGGAAAAAAAATAAGCTTAAGGGATTATCTTCATGCTAAAATTGCACCAAACTATGAAATTGTCAATATGAACACATAATTTTGACAGCATAATTGGTTTTATAAGTATACTTTACCTTCAGATACTAAACATGAAGTCATTTGGTCAAATAGTGGAAGAATTATGAAGTTTGAAAGTTTGAAATTCCTACTATTGAATTTCTTTTTAATTGTTGCAAAACAGACTGCAATACAGGTAGTTTTTTAAGCATAACTCAAATCTACTTGGCAGAATGAACAGTAATTTTGGAATCTCATATTTGAAACTTGAAATTGATTTCTATTAGAAAGAAAATCATAGGTCACATTAATATATATATTTTTTAAATTAATTTCGAAATAATAACAAATTGTAAACTATTAGATTTTTTAAATAGAAATAGATTTCTAGAAGCTTCAAAGGAAAATCTCAAAAACAGAATTTTGTTTTGGTCCATAGCGATTTTGCTTTCCCAGATTTTATCTCATATTCATTCCAGTGAATATAACATATAATCAAAAGTAAAACTACCATCATAAACATCTCAGCTAAAGGCCTTCAATGTGATGTTGTGTTTAATAAATGTACATTAAATTATTGTTTTGTATTATTTTAGTTTGTTTCTATGTTATTTAACATTTTTAATGTAATGAATTTAATATAAATGTATATATTAAATTCATAACATTAAAACATGTCGTTTTGAACGACATGGGCCACTGACAATTGTAAATATGATTTCCAATTAAAAAATCATTTTTGGTGATCTATCTTCTGGACAGTAAGCACCAAATTAATTGACATTTTAAAACTAGATTCATTAAATATCATGACATGAGTTGAGTTTGTTTGCATTTTACTTTGCCAAGAAAACGTTGTGAAGGAAGTTGAGTTGTACAGTAATTCACCTAACAGAATCATGCTAAACTTTGAATAGCTTACACACAGAAATTATTTTTTTATACCAGATTTCACTGCTAGAGAATTTGCTTTATGAATGATTACTTTCACAGTTTAATATTTTTATCACTCATAATGAATGAATCTCTTATGTCTATCTTTTTTTTATGGAATGAAATATTGAAGTGTCAACCTAATTTCAACTGAAGTTTTTTCAGAATATATACATATTTGAATGTAATTTATCTCTCAAACATTAATTTTTTTAAGCTATATTCTATAAAAATGAAACACAAGACTTATTCTATTATTACAGAGATTACTGGAAAACAAGAGGAAACAGAATATTCAAATCTGCATTCAATATATGAACCTGTTTAACATTTCTTGTTAGTTACATTCCATTAAAAATTTTCCTAAATACATACATCAGGGCATCTACAAAAATTGTAAAAAAAGGTTCACTGATTTCTTTGACTATCAAACTTTGATTTCCATTATTAACAATACACATACGGTAAATTTCACATACAGTCGAACCCGGTAATAGCGTCCTCAGTTATAACGTCAAATTCTGCAGTCCCCACCAAACTCCCATAGATACGAATGTTATAGTAACTTGGAAATAACGATATAATTTAAGCAGCGATCCCGGTTATTGCGTCAAAAAATATACATAAACTAATATATTTATTCTAAGAAAATGGGTGTAGTAGTATCACCACTTGGAATGAAACACGCTCAGCAATTATCATGTTATGCAGGAACAAATTCCTTTTTTCCTTGGAAAAATATAGTATTTTTTACTCATTATATAATTTATTATACAATTTATACAAACATTATCATTTTATAAGCTGTAAAATAGGGTAGTGTGCAAGCGTTTTTACTTATACCCCATGCTTCTGACCAGACCTCGGTTATAGCGTCACAATTATTGCGGTCCTTTGAATGACGCTATAACCGAGTTCGACTGTATGCTGTTTCCTTGTATAACACACTTATTCAGCTTGCTAATATCTCATTTGGGAGAAAAAACAAGAGAAAAACATAAAAAATGACTAACGATCATAAAGGTGATCAGAAAATTTCCCCATTTTCTGAAAAATTTTCAATTCTAAGACATTACATCTGTCGAGGGGATAGCTTAGATTAAGCTGGCCATCTGGTCAGGTTATGCTAATGTACCATTTAAGGTTTTCAAAAATGGGTAAATTGCCTTTTAATATAAATGCTATCTCCAGAAAATGAGGAAACCTGATCACCTTAATTTGTATTAAATATCAAAAACTTATACTATGTGCATCTTTTTAAAAATATTGGGAAAGACTAATTAGCATGTGAAAAATAGGATACAGGGGTCGATCCAGGCAAAATTCGGGGCCTATTTAGGGCTCCTTCACAAAATCCCTTTCTATAAAAACTTATTAATATTTTTATTTTGTTAGGCTTTAAAAAGTGTGATTTGTAAATAAAACCACTTCATCACAAATGAAAACTTTAGCAAAAGGTAGGGTGTAAAAAAAATCATGATTTTTTTTTTTTAAATTAAAAAAAAAAATCGGATTTTTTTTTACTTAAATCTGATTTTTACGATTCTTTTCCCATTGTTCAAATACTGAATAGCTACCAAGAGTTTTAGGCTTCCAAAACAATTAAACCACTAATTGCTAACATAATCTATGTTTTTACATTTTAATTAATAAAATTATAATTATTAGTTAGTAATTACAGGAATTATAAAAACTGCAAATTAGTAGTTTCATTAGGTAGCATCATACAATAATGTTATATGCATTAATATTGTAATAATTATGTAAAACTTTATAAATACTAATGATATTTAACATTTATTAAAATTATTAGTTGCATTTTATATTAAATAGTTAAGGCTACTTCAAATTAATAATTATTAAACAATAAACTCTCTAATTAGGAACATATTATACATTTTTAAGCTTTAATTATTAAAATGATAATAATGTAGCATTCATTTTAGAAAGAAAAGGGGACAGGATGCTAGTTCCAAAAAAGGGCACTATTTCATGAGGAAATATATTAGTAATGTGTTTAGTAATATATAAGGGGGAAAAAAAAGAATAATTTTTAGTATGATAAATAAAGTGTCCTTAATTTTTAATAATTTTATGAATAACAAATTGAAAAATACAATTAAATAAGACATTTTCATAATATCCTGTTTTTTGTAAAGAAATAAAGTTCTATTATTTTTGCAAGATCTTGGCCACATGAATTTAGAAATACTGTTGAATGGGGAAGTTTTTTGCAAGAAATCTCTGGTTATAACTACAGATAAATTTCAACTTTTTTAAAATTTTATTTTTATTTTTAGGCAGGGTGCATTTTGCCAATTTCAAAAGGGGCATGGTGTGGCACCATTAAAAAAAAAATGGACTAGAAGAAACAGTATAAGTATACAGAATTAATAAAAACTGCAAATAAGTAATTTCATTAGTTAGTAGCACAAACAACAAAACTAACAAATATTATTTGCAGCTCGTTTTGCATTTGTATTAAGGAATATTACTGTAAACCACCAAAATCTAAACTTACACACATGTATGTCTATGCTAACCAAAAAAATTATGAGAATGAGTTAAGCCCATTTATAAAGAATAAATAGAAGTTAGCCACTTATATCTGAAATCCTCAAAATATTTAAATAACAGCATTATTATTTCCTCTCAGTGTGGATTATTAACTTTCAGTGGTTCATTTTTTTTTTTTCTTTTTAAGACAAGTTTTGCTGCCTTTTCAATCCCTGATTAATTATTTTTATTTAGTATATATAAGTTACAAAATTAAAGCCTTTATTCAACCTATACCGAAGAAGCTCTTGCTGTGCTTAGCATTTTTATACCAATTATTTCTTTTCTCATATGCATTCATTTATAATTTAGCTGTTGAGCAGATGTCATTCTTTCATTCTTCTTTAACTAGAGATTGCCATTAATTACTATTTATTCTTTTACTTGTAGAAATGTATTACCCTTACTATGTGTATTTTATATAAAATAATGCATAAATTGATTATCTAAAGGAAGTTATGACATTGCAGATTATATTAGATTTAAATATCATTTTTAAATGAAACTGTTTTAATTTGGATAAAAACTTAAAAACAATGCTTTTTTACAAACTCAACTGGTTTTAATTTTTTACAATACTCATGAATTAAGCTTAGAAACAATTATTTAAAGCTCTTTTTTTGTTTATTCATAAGTCAAAATATCTGTAGAAACTTTCAAATTACGTTCATGTTAGATTTTAATACTTTTTTTGACATTTTAAACATAAATTTTTTTTTTTATTTAAATCAATGATTTTTTTTAAAAATCGGTTGATTAAAATCATGATTTTGATTGCTGATTTAAATCAACTGATTAAAATCGTTGACACCCTAGCAAAAGGATTTAAAGAAGTTTTTGTTAATAAATGCTTGGTTCAAATTTGAGTAACTGGATTTCAACTTTCGTTACAAAATGGGCCTTAAGGAAATTATTTTTATTTAGTATATATAAGTTACAAAATTAAAGCCTTTATTCAACCTATACCGAAGAAGCTCTTGCTGTGCTTAGCATTTTTATACCAATTATTTCTTTTCTCATATGCATTCATTTATAATTTAGCTGTTGAGCAGATGTCATTCTTTCATTCTTCTTTAACTAGAGATTGCCATTAATTACTATTTATTCTTTTACTTGTAGAAATGTATTACCCTTACTATGTGTATTTTATATAAAATAATGCATAAATTGATTATCTAAAGGAAGTTATGACATTGCAGGTTATATTAGATTTAAATATCATTTTTAAATGAAACTGTTTTAATTTGGATAAAAACTTAAAAACAATGCTTTTTTACAAACTCAACTGGTTTTAATTTTTTACAATACTCATGAATTAAGCTTAGAAACAATTATTTAAAGCTCTTTTTCTGTTTATTCATAAGTCAAAATATCTGTAGAAACTTTCAAATTACGTTCATGTTAGATTTTAATACTTTTTTTGACATTTTAAACATAAAATTTTTTTTTTATTTAAATCAATGATTTTTTTAAAAAATCAGTTGATTAAAATCATGATTTTGATTGCTGATTTAAATCAACTGATTAAAATCGTTGACACCCTAGCAAAAGGATTTAAAGAAGTTTTTGTTAATAAATGCTTGGTTCAAATTTGAGTAACTGGATTTCAACTTTCGTTACAAAATGGGCCTTAAGGAAAAAAAAACCTGCATCGATCCCTGGGATATATAAAATAGACAAATCAGTCTTGATGGTAAGGTGAAAATGTAAATATTTTCACATATAGACAAATTTCCCTGATTTTCGAGTATTTTTACAAATTTCCCAGACTTTTCCAGATAGATAAAACTCCCTGACTTTTCCATGATACCCTGATTTCCAGATTTTGTAGACGCCCTGTAACATATATTTTATTTATAATAAAGTATATATATATATATTACGATTAAAATAATAATAATCATCTACCTCTGTGCTATTTGTCTCAATTCATTTGTCAGTACATTCGCATCAGAGGTAATCCCAGCAACACTGCAAGCCATATCACTGTTGAAAAAATAAACAAATATTGTAAAATGAACAATTTAATATTACACATTGCAATGCTATCAACTTAAATTGTAGGTAATTTACTTGTTTTATTAATATACCTTTGTTTGAGTTAATCTCTTTGGGATGAAATTAAACCAAATTTGCATCCATGCTAACATGAAAACAGATCATAATTGATTGGTTTGTTGTATTGGGTTTTGTGTGCAAAATCCCTTTAGGGACATGCTGCGCCAAACAAAGAGTTAAGCAAATGACATCAAGAAAAAATAATAAAATGAGTTAAAATGGAAATAGAAAAGCCATCTGGATGGGAGTCGTCAAACAAGGGTACAAAACAATGTAAAATAGAAATCCAGTAGAACAAAGTAAAAAGGACATCTGGATGGAAATCCCATCCAGATGTCATAGGGAGTCGAACTTATGAAGCATATAAAAACTACATCTCAAAGCGTGTTTTAAAAAAAGTAAAGAGTACCTCATGATGTGTTTTCCCAATGAGGTTTGTCAAGATTGGTGATGATGTGTTAAAATAAATTCTATACAAGTGCCGGAGGCCCGGACAGTTAGTTAAAACATGAAGAATGGTCAGGTAATCAAAATGACAGCATGGACACATGGGTGCATCCTCCTGAAGTAAAAGGTGTTTATGAGGGATTCTAGAAATGTCCAATTCTCAGATGAGTCAGAATAACATCAGTTTTTCTTGGATAAATCGAAAGCCAGGTCATGATTGTTGGTTTAATATGACACAGTTTATTGTTGTTTTCTAAATCCCATTTCTCTTGCCAATTATTCTGAATAAAATGATTGATAACTAGTTTAACGCCTGAGAAAGGAACTTTATGATGTAGTGGATTAAGAGTACGTTTTGCCGCCTCATCTGCTTTTTCATTACCAGTAATACCCATGTGCCCAGGTACCCAGCAAAATAAAATATTATAGCCACATCTTGTCAATTATAAAAATCTAGGATGGATGAGACAAAAGGATGCTTTTAAAAAGATTTTATTGCGTCAATAGAACTATGTGAGCCAGTATAAATGATGAAGGATGAGCTGTGATGATGAGAAATGTGCAACATGACTCTCGCTATTGCAATCAGTTCAGCTGTAAACACAGAAGTAGACTAATGAAGCCGATAGCTGACAAAAGTGTTTTCACAGAAAACGCCACAACCAACAGTATCCCCACTCTAGGAGCCATCTGTATAAATGTCAGTGTAACTATTGAAATCTGCACAATGTGCAGCAAATAACTGTTGAAAAACAGCAAGAGACAATTTGTTTTTATCATATCCATTAAAAGGATGGAGAGAAGTAATATTAGGAGGCTTCCAAGGAGGGAGCACATGTGTTGGACATGGACTCACCTTCATATTCCTCAGAGGGCTATTGTCAATAATGCTTCTGATTCCGACTGCGAAAGATGGGATGCAAGATGGGCGATGCAGATAAAGCAAGTCATTGTCCTTATTTAAAATGTAGGATTGAAGTGGATGACCATGATGCGAAAGGAGACGGTAATACAGAATCAATGAGAGTTTTTCTCGAATATGATAGAGTGACGGTTCATTACAATCAACATACAAGCTTAAAACAGGGGATGTACGAAATGCACCAGAGCAAACACGAAGTGCACAGTGTCAAGTTTTTTAAGAACAGAATTACGCGCAGAACCATAGACCTGGCAGGTGAAGGCGATTAAATTTAAGTTATAGATTAAAAGTTAGCAGAGCAAAAATACACAATGGAAACTAAAGCTGTTAATCCCTAAATGTAAAAGTTTATGAAGTAATATGGTGGTGAAATAATTACAAGAAAATTTAAAAACAAACTAAAGTTTATTAAAAACCAAAAGGCAGAAATATATAGTTTAACTATAGCATTATACAATATCCAGACTTTATATATAAACATATTAAACTATTAAAACGGATTTAACAAAAGTAAAATAAAACAAACCCTCATGACATATGAAAAACAGGATCATCGAGTGGCCATACGATCTCGGAGCTTTCATGAAAAATATACATTCTTGTCAATACACCAAACACTACCTGTTTCTATCTAAATGACATCTGATTAAAGAGCAGCACGGAAAACATTTAGATATCTGGAGACAAAGATTTATTTTCATAACATCTGTCGACACGTTTCATGATGAATCACAATCCTTCGTTTCAGAACACACTTAAACAAAGTTTATCAGCAATTCCAGAGCTCATAATAAAACAATATGGCTCACTTAAAATGAATACGTGATCGGTGACAAAACGTTAAATGAAGAAATGTAGAAAACAGCTTTTATATGAAGATATATAAAATGAACTTAAATGTCAACATCAGACGCCATAATAACACGCTTTGAAATTCCTCCAACGAAACACTGTTGAAATGTTAAAGCAAAGGAAAGAGGTGAGAGGAAGAGGAGGTGAAGGGAAAAATATTACATCTTTACTTATATGAACCAGGTGAATGGAAAAACCAATCACGGAGCAGTAGATGAAGATTCTCGAAGGACATCGTGACGAAACGTCGTACGAACGATGTGCAGTGGTTTCAAACGAGCGACGCCATCTAGTGGCGGCTGTGAAACACTCGTCATTCGAAATGAATTCTATGCTCCTGATTGCCTGGAACGTGGATGGCTGAAAATCATAAGTCGGGAAATACGATAAATAAACAACTTAAAAAAGGATTTAAAGATAAGATGGCAGGAATATATGAACGGTAAGTGAAATAAAGAATAACCTTATTGTATTAATAAAAGATATTTTATATAGATAAATAAAGAAAAGTAGAATGAATGTATTACTTAATAAAGATAGAATGCAAAGTATATAGCAGAGTAAAAGTGAAATGTAGAGGAGATTTCCCGAGCAGTGTCAAGACAGGTAATAGGGTTTTACATATATCAGCAGGCATAGTCAATTTTAGAACGGATCACGTCTCAATAGATTTTAAGGAGAGAAGTACGATCTGCTCCCCAAGAAGTATTTGACAACACAACACCTTTAGTAAATTAAGAGATTTTTCACATTTTGTCCGTAATTGTAAAACATGTGATAAAAAGGTCAACTTACTATCAAATTGGAGGCCGAGAAAATGGACACTGTCCACAACAGGAATTTGAGTTGATCTAATAAAAATTTCAGGATCTGGATGCAGATTCCTATGTCTACAGAAATGCACACAAGAAGTTTTGTCATGAGATATAATAAAACCATTTTTGTTGGTCCAATTAAGAATATAGGCGATTGCAATTTGTAACTGTCTATCAATAAAAAAAATATCCTGTCCCATACACATGATGCGGAAATCATCAGCATATAAATCACCTTTCACAGAAGGTTGTAGTTGACTAAGAATGTTATTTATTTTTATAGCAAAGAGGGTGACACTCATAACACTGCCCTGCGGTAACCCTCTTCTTGTACATAGAAACTCGAAAGTATCCCCCCAATTCGAACTTGAAAAATTCAAATGGCGAGTTCTGAATAAAAATTGGGAGGTTACAATGAAAACCAAGTTTTAAAAGATCTCTAAGAATCCCACAACGCCGTGTTCTATCATAAGCTTTCGCCATACCAAAAAATACTGACATCAAATGGTTGCATTTAAGAAAGGCTGTTCGAATGTAATTTTCTAGATGGATCAGATTATCGATAGTAGACCTACCACGTCGAAACCCACTTTGAAATGCCGCAAGGCAATTGTTACTCTCTAAAATATGCACAAGGCGGCAATTGACCATTTTTTCTAAAAGTTTGCAAAGGCAACTAGAAAGTGCGATCGGCCTGTAATTATTTGGATTTGTAGCATCTTTACCTGGTCAGATCATAATTGAAATTAAATAAATAAATAAATAAATATATATATATATATATGAAACGATAGAAGCTAAGCTCCTTTTAAAAATTTTAAATCCCCGTTTTAAAAAATAGAAATTTAAATGTAGAAATTAAAATTAAAACTTTTAAAATGCTTTAGTAATTGTGTCTCAATTGATTGAATGAAGTTGCCCCTGTTAAGTCAATTTTTCAACATCGCATCTTATAACTTTCAAAGATTGTTTTGGCCCATTTCATAAGAATACTTTTGCTGAGGTAAGTGCAATTCTAAAGTCGTGCTGTATTCAATCGGCCGATCATGAGCCAAGGCCTTTCGCCTGGGCAATCAATCATTCAGCTAGCGACCAATTATATTTTAAATATGCCTCTTTTGACTTCAACGTCTCCTAGCAGGAATAATGCAAAATACCTCGTACTTATACCGCTGCACGGGCAGCAAGAGGGGCTTTTGACGATCTAAGTAATGCCTTAGGTCCACGCAACTTCGCTCTCCAGGTATCGCTTTGCGATACACCTAACTCCCGATCCTGATGTCCATCAAGAAGTAAAGTAGCAACTCTCATGTCAAAGGGGCCTGATTTCTCTCAAAAGGATGTACAGAAGATCAATAAATCAGGTCCCCGAAAAAACTGTCTTCCTTTAATCAGACACTCACTTAACCTGACTTTTAATAGCTCTCGGATCAACCATCACAGCCTGCGACTACAGAACTATGATAGAAACTCTGAGGAAGCGATCCGAAGTAGGCACGGACGTGTCTGCCGTCCGCACCCCTGCACCCATCCCATCGGCACGATCAACACCGAAACAGAGGAAACACAACGGGAGTAGCGCGAAATCATTACAGAAAAGTCGGCAGTACCGGCGCATTTACGCAGGACAAATCCTGAAATTCCAGCGAAAGATACGCGTTTGAAGCAAGAACACCATTGCGTATGTACTGTGTATTTAACCATTTTTTCTAGAAGTTTGCAAAGGCAACTAGAAAGTGCGATGGGCCTGTAATTATTTGGATTTGTAGCATCTTTACCTGGTCAGATCATAATTGAAATTAAATAAATAAATAAATAAATAAACATATATATATATATATGAAACGATAGAAGCTAAGGCCCTTTTTAAAATTTTAAATCCCCGTTTTAAAAAATAGAAATTTAAATGTAGAAATTCAACGATCGACGGTCGATCATCGGCATGATCGACACCGAAACAGAGGAAACACAACGGGAGTAGCGCGAAATCATTACAGAAAAGTCTGCAGTACCGGTGCATTTACGCAGGACAAATCCTGAAATCCCAGCGAAAGATACGCGTTTGAAGCAAGAACACCATTGCGTATGTACTGTGTATTTAACCACGCAATTGATCCCAGCACAAATCACGAGGTGTGCAACACTAAAGTCCCAAAACAATTGTGAAATATCATGTTTATGGCAGAATGACATCAGAGAAAATTGTGAGAAGGAATTTCTAAAAAAGACAGTGTTTCTCTCTTTCTCCGTGCCCCGTGTATAAAAGAAAAAAGAAAGTAAAAGCGGAAAAAACATTCATTTGCCAATAATCAATTAAGAAGAAAATGATCTGTTACTGAAAATCAGTTCTTTCTCCAGCCAACAAGCCAGTAAAACTTTGAAACAATCTTTTCAAGAAAGAAGAAAAGAAGAACCGCTATCAGCGAAAAAGTAGGTCACCAGTGATTCATCCACTAGAGATCGTGTTATCTAGATCAAAGTGAAGAGCTGTGTTGAAAAAGTTAGTTTTGGTTTCTTGAGGATTACAAAGATAAAAAAAAAACAAAAAAAAAAAAAACATAGTGATACATACGACATGGACATCAACGGATTTTATAGACAGGTGTTACGTGTATGATGTTTGTACTGCACGATTAGTTTTCTTTTGAATGTGTAAAAAGATAACAGGTAAGTGCTTTCTTTTATTAATTAGAGAAAGGAAACAAGTGAAAAGGAACCCGATAGTAGAGTCTTATTTTTTACTTTTAATAAGTAGTTTATGTAAAAACAATTTAAATTTTAATTTATTTGAAAATTATGATGTAAAAGAAATATTTAGCTTTGAGAGTACGACTTGGCTTATTTTTTAGTTATAAAAAGAAAAGAAGAGTTTTTCTTGAGTTAAAAATTGACTCTTTTTAGTAGTTTGTTATGTTAATAGTAAGAATAGCTGTTTATTTTAGTTATTTTTGTTATAAAAGAGAATAATTTGTTGAAAGGTGAACACTATTTAAATCTTTGGAATTTTAAAATTTTATTTCAAAGTTCGTTTTTTTTTTGTCTCAATTTGAAAAAAAAAAAAAAAAATGATATATTAAATTTGAATTTTATTTAGATTTCAGCCCAGTTTTTACAAATATTGTGTTGCAATTTTTTTTTGAAAAATATTCCATTTTTATTCTTATGTGTTTTAATTGTGCCTTATATTTTTGTGTAATCTTGTGATATTTTGTATTCCAACATGAGCATCACACCCCCTCCCGAGAAAGTAAATGACTTAGAAAACAAGTCAGAGGACTCTGAAAAAGAGAAAAATAAGCTTCCGAGTAATGATGGAATGCCACTTCAGAGTCCTGAAGAGAAAGATAGTCAGGAGTCCGGAGGTGCCCCACAGACACGTAATGTAACAACATTAGGTGAACAGACCTTGTCAGCACAAGCTGGGTCTGGTCACAATTCAGTAACTGCTGGCCCGAAAATGCCAATAGAACCTGATATCATTGCATTTTCACCAACATCGGGTATGAATTGGTTACCGTGGTTAGCCTATTTCGAGAGTATCTGTATAGAACAGGAAAAAGACGACTGATGGAAAATTAGGCACATACAGAAATACTTAAAGAACAGTGCACTTACTTTGTACATTAATAATTGTTTAAATGTGCTGCATTGGTCTGAATTTGTCACTTTGTTCAACGAACATTACGAAATTCCTGACACTCTTTCTCTAACTGATTTTTCTCGTACTAGATACAAAATTGGAGAGGACCTGAACGAATATTATCAAAAAAAGACTAAAATAGGGAGAACCTTAGGTGTAGAACAGAAACTTATCCTGGAAGGGCTAACGGAGGGCTTGCCGTTAGAAATGAAGTTAGTTATTGCAAGCAACCCCTCAATTACACATTCATGGCGTGAATTAGTGTTCAGAATTTGCAAACTGCAACTGGACAGAAAGGGAAATGAGAGCAAAGTTGACGCAAGCCAGCAAAACCCCAATCAATACTGACAGTGGCGACCCTCCCCCCCCCCCCCATATGAGACAGGACAGAATTATAACCGGCAGTGGAACTACAGAGTTCCCTATCAACACCCCCCATTCGACCTTTTGCATCTAATCAAACACGAGATCCCCAAAATACATTTAGACAGACGTCAAATGTACATCACCAGACCACTTTGCCACCCTCCCCATGCAAAGTTTGCCTTAATATAGGAATACCAAATGCGTATCATTGGGTGGGAGACACCACTTTTCAACAACAAGTCTTAGCAGTTCCAACCCTTAGTCCCAATGACTTGTGCAAACCCCAACAGAGATCATAGAGCTAATGAGTCATCCGAAAATATATCTAGTAATCAATGACGATTTCTTATGTCCGGACATATACAAAAAGAAAAAGCTAGCTATAAAAAATCAAGTAGAAATTGTCAAAAAGTTACTTGTGTAAAAAGTGAAGACTCACTACCTTGTTTGATCGATACAGGGAGTTCAATCAGTGTTATTCCTTGTCATTTAGCCCACAAACTTAACCTAAAAATATGTAAAGTTCAGCAGAGTATATCGGTCACACAAATACAAGGTGTTCTTGGTTTGAAAGAAAAATGCCTTGTTAGTTTGAAATTAGGATTTATCGCTAAGAATGTTGAACTTTTTATAATTAATAATCAGTTACCGTATGCTTTGATTGGGCTACCCCACTGTAAAATGTTTAAATTAAATATTGACTGTGTTAAAATGCAAATCACTCAAGAGAATAAGAGAGTATCTCTCATGGACAATATTTCAACAAATTCATCTCATCATACTTTACATTTATCAGAAACAGCCAACCAGAAATTGAAAATGCAGAGATATTCAAAGAAAATTTTGAGCCGGAGTTGTTCGGGACCACTGACCATGTGCAAAATGTGCAGTCTGCCAAGGAACAATTACCTGCTCTTCTAGCCAAATATGTCTGTATTTTTGCTAAAGATAAATATGATGTAGGAATGTAATGGAAAACTTTTGATTATCCCTGAAAATTTGAAATGACAAAATTTTGCAACAATTATATATTTAAAATTTCAGACCATTTGGTTCGGTATGCTCTTTTATATGCGAACGGCCAGACAGACGGACTGAACATCGACTATAAGTGCTATGTATTTATATAATTATGAATGCACCTAAAAAGATATTAATTTGTGCATATAAAGAAGAGTGTGTTTTGCTTAGCAAATAAGCAGATCTCCAAGAGAGGCTCAAGTCCTTAAAAAAAGATAATTTATTTTAAAGACAGTATTAAAATGTTGAGTTTTCTAGGAAGTTCTGTAATATATTGCTCTTACAGTTTAAGTTCTGTAAATAAGCTTATAAAATATGCAAATGCTTTAGTTAGTAAATTTAAATCCTCCATTAATTTTTACTAACTTCCTCCTCAAAAATTTATAACTGAATAAAGTCCACTCTATATAGGTACCTATATTTTATAAACAAAGAGCTTTAAAAATTATTTAAAAACTCACTCATAAAGTTTATAAATCTTTTCAGAGTTGAAAACTTCATCTAAGAGCTTATTAGTGTTTCTTCGTTCTGCAGCTAATACTATACCATCATTTGCAAGAATACCTAGGCAAGTTCCAGCATGCCCAATAGCTTCCATAGCATATTCCACTTGGTACAGCCTTCCTGAATTTAAACAGAAAAATATACAATATTTTTTCTTTACAACAACATTCAATCTTTAAAGTTTCATACACATTCAGAATATAACATTAAACAAGTATAGTTCTTTTTAAAAATGCATAATATAGCCTAATGTATGAATATGAATATCATAAATATATTAAAAGTGATGAAATATAGAAAGGATCACAGTTCAGTGCAATATTAGCAAAACATACTACCCTAGAACAAAACTGAAATAACTTCTAAAAAGTAAATAGTAATAAAATATTAAAGAGATAGAATTATATTCGTGATTCAACTTCAATAAAAAAAATCTGAACATATTTCTAAATTTATTTATTTGAAACTGAAGCAAAATAATGACATTCATGCAAAGAGGAAGTATGTCTATTTTTGTTAGCAACATCTTTGATTTTTTGTCTATGATGAGATGACAATTATATTGATGCATTCATTTAAATTATACTACAATTAATACACAAATACCAAACTTATGTTCCCTGGTTTGAAATAAGAAATATGGCATAGTATAATCATACAATGCATGCAATTAATCAGATATTAAAATATATTAATTTTTCATAAAAATAATGTGTCTAAAGAATAGAGTATGACAAGTCAGGTCCATAGACAGTAAGGCAATTACAGATCAATGTACCATTTTTAGTAGTTTATTTTTTACATCAAATATGTAATATATAAACAGTCGACACCGGTTATAACATACTTTCAGGGGTACTACTTACATTTCTCACTTCACAGTTCAATTTTAATGAGAAAATGACGCAAATAGAGAATTCTAATAATTCCCATTGTTTCCTCTTTTCTCCAATTTATCCATAAACATGGAGTAATTTAGTTATTATTACAGAAATGTCATTACAAGTTATTAACATCTCAGAAACTGCCAGAATTACAGAAATCTCATGAAAAATTACCAAAAAGAAAAACATCTCGGATCCTAATTCAAATTTAAAAATTCTGAGTTTTTATATGACATACTCGGATTCATACAGATAAGTGTTGTGAATTCTGTCATCCGATGTTTAATATTCTAGTAGGGATATAGAAGATATAAAACGTAAATTTAATTTAAAATTCCAATTATTTTTGTGGTAGATTTCCATTAATACCATAGAATCAGATTATTATTTTTTGGAAATAGTGGTAAGAAAAAGAATACAAAAAATAGATACAACTGGCAGCCCTATGTGAGGGGTTGAGCATATTACGGGCAAACTCTCAAAATCCTAGTTTCAAGAAACAGTTTAAAATACACATTTATCATTATTGTCCATTTGTATTCTAAACAGGTATGTAGTGGAGGTTATGCAGTGATATATGCCGTATACCTTCTGGAATTTTTTAAGGAACACCGCATACCCTCTGTTTCTCAAAAAAGCTATAGTATATTCACTGTAGGGCAGGGACGGCGAACCTATGGCACGTGTGCCACAGGTGGCACGCAGGAGATTCGGCATGGCATAGATTCATGTTTTAAATTAAAATATTGAAGGGCTCACGTGTAAAACAAGGTAAGGGTCATTCCATGCCAAATCACCCCAAAAAAATTCAAAATGTAACCCACCATCTCCGATTTGTCTGAAATTTTCAGAAAACACCATACTAATAAAGTTAGAAAAGCACATGAAATTTTAAATTGATGTGACTTATACATTTTTTTTAATGTGACCTTGAATGTGGGTGTAAGCAAAAAAATGTGCCGCCTTGTAGTGGAAGTCACAGGTGTGCTTTGAGCTGCAGAATTTTATTTCTCGGCTGCTACTTAAGATAGAAAGCTGAAAATTTTGCCACTTATAGTTCTTTCCATGTAGAATTCAGAAAAAAAATACTGTTTTAATGCTGCATCTTGTGTATATAATTAAAAAAATATTTATATTGACAGTTACTATATTTTGTATGAAAATTTTGAAAAATCAATTCTATAAAAGTGCATCTTCCAACCTGAACCTAATATTTTTTTTAAATGCTCCATATACCATGTTCTTTCAAATAAAGACAAAAAATCAGTGGTTGTTGCAATAATTTTTTTGGGGAAAAAAAAAAAGGCTAAACTTCTTTAAAGCATTGCATTTGAAATAATGTTATAAACAGTCAAAAATATTACACTAAATTAGCTAAATAGCTTCATTAAAACTCATTTCTTAAATTCTTGTTTGTAAAGGTTAAAATTCAATATTTGCTTTAGTAGCCAGTGGCCGGTACAGGCTGTATGTTTAGTAGCCACTACTGTCAAGTTAGTGGCCACTTATCGTAGTTTGTAGATTTAAATAGTTTTAAAAATAATGTTTTTAAAATATTAATGTAACGAAGACGTCTTTTAAAATATATAAAAACAAAACTATCCATAGTGTCAGTTTACTTACCCCAACAAAAACAATTAACAGTTATTACATTAAAAAAAAAGAGAGAATTTATCGAACGATGTCGTACAAGACCGAGGTCAAAGATTGGTTCACATCTCCAATACGTCACTACATAGCCCAAGATCAGAATTCTTTCTGAAAATAGGCCTAAAATATTTTCCGTTTGACGAAATTCGCAATTAATTTTTGAAATTGTTTTAAGAAATTTGCAATTATTTTACGCAATCTCCTGCTAAAATGCACAATTTTTTCGCCGATCGTTCGACAGAATTCACAATTTTTTTTCCGCAATCATTCGACGAAAGTGACGATTTTATTATGCGATCTCTTGATGAAATTCGCGATTTTTTCCACGATCAATCGACAAAATTCGCAACTTTATTTCCACGATCTTTCGACAAAATTCGCGATTTTATTCCGCGATCGTTTGACGAAATTTGCAGTTTTTTTCGCAAACTTTTGGCAAAATTTGCGATTTTTCGAGATCCTTTGACGAAATTTATGTTTTTCCGCGATCTTTAGACGAAATTTGCGGTTCTTTCGACGAAATTTGCGGGTTTTTTCGCTATCTTTTGACAAAATTTGTGGGTTTTCGCGATCGTTTGATGAAATTTGCGGTTTTTTTCACAATTTTTTAATGAAATTTGCATTTTTTGACGAAATTTATGGTTTTTCCGCGATTTTTTGACAAAACTTACCGTTTTTTGCGATCTTTTGACAAAATTTGCACCTTTTTCACGAACTTTTGACAAAATTTGCGGTTTTTCGCGATCTTTTGAGGAAAATTGCAGTTTTTTGCAACACTTTGATGAAATTTGCAGTTTTTATGCATTCCTTTCACGAAATTTGCGTTTTTTCCTCGATTTTTTGATGGAAATCGCGTCTTTTTTTGAGATTCTTATGAAATTCGCGTTTTTCCCGCGATTCTTTGACGGTTTTTTTGGGAATGATTGACGAAATTGATTTCTTTCGGCGACCATTTGTCGAAATTCATGATATTTTTATGTCTGAAATTTCATATTTATGACCGATTTTTTTTAATTTTCGGAACCAAATGCCTTCAATGTTAACATCACCGCGATTTTCTTTTTCTTTTACGATTCCGCGGAAATCGCTAATCGATTAAAAAATATAAAAAAATCGGAAAAGTGGCATTTCTGGCATGTACTATTACATGAAAAATAAAGATCGCCACTTTGGCGATCAGATGCACATCATAAAGTCACCAATTTTTTACATTTAGTCGCCCTGTGGCTGGTGGCGACCGGGAATTTTAACCTTTACTTGTTTGCATAGCTATCAAAATTTACTGTTATTGGTAAAATAAATACATAAATAAAAGTCTTGTTTACTCCAATTCTATATTTTCTTGACTACATATTTGGAACAGATTACTTCAATATTTTAAATTTTCAACACCAAAAACAAGCAGATTTTGATTTTACACATACCATGTTTAAAATAATAATAATAAATGATAATAATCAGTTTATTATTATTTTTTAAAAATTTGTTTTTAATAATTTTGAAACATTATTTGAACACAAAAATAAATATTACCAATATGAAATTGCTCAAATTCTGAAATTTAATAAAAATCATTTAATTTAATCAATACAATTACATACTTTATATTTCGCATGGTAGTTAAAAAAAAAAAATAATAATCCTTTATCAATGTTTGTTTTTTTCTTTCGGTTTGCCGTGCATTCTGCACTAGCACGCAAGTCTTATCGGTATTATTTTTTTAAATTTCTCTGAACAAGAAAAATAATTTTGAGGAACCTAATTCTTCTCGAACCGTCCTGTTTCAATTGCACCGCTGCCTCCAATGTTTTCAGAAGTGTGGTCATCCTCATTTGCTTTGTTCAGTTAGTCTTTTCAGGAAGTATTTCGAAGCAAAGTTTGGCAATCCATTTAACAGCCTCAAAAACACTGATGTTTTTTGTCAGGTCGGTGGCTGAAGAACAATTATCAAAAGATGCAATAATCGACCGCAACAGATATCTTTTGTAGTTGTTTTCAGCATTTTAATAACTCATTGATCCATTGGTTGTGTCACTGCAATGTATCTGACGGAAGAAATTGTAAATTTATATTCAACAGTTTGACATCGGCATGATAAGATGCATTATCGAGGTACAAATTTTATTTTTTAGTTTCGTCAATCATTCGTCTATTGAACTCCTTAAGCCACCCCTCCATTAAAACAATCAACAAACAGTATTTTTTCTGAGATCTCCAAGTCACAGGCAGTTTAACAATATTTACATTCTTGAAACATAACGACGTTTTCAATTTCCCAATCACTAACATAAGTGACTTATTTGGCACACATGATAAAATAGTACAATCTCATTGCAATGATATAAGTTCTTCTCTTGATATCTTTCAATCAGTAGATGAAAGTTTCCTTTCCATTCCCGAATTTCATGCTGTGGGACACCTTTCGGGTGTCAGCAAGCATGCTTCATGGCGATCTTGTGTAGATTATGGAAACTCATTAACCATTCACTGGAAGATTTAAAATCCTTTTTACCTATTTTTTCGCAATATAGTCCAGATGTGGGCAAAATTTTCACTCTACCAATCGAAAAACATTCAAAAGTTAATGCATTAATGTCTTCATCTTTCACAGTATGTTTCCTCTTTCTATTGAATGTTTTCAACTCTTTCTTTTTAAGCATCATAAATTTGAGTTTTACCACAATTAAACCTAATACAAAGATCTCCTACAGAATAATTATTTTTCTTTTAATTTGGTAACTTCGACATTATCCTGCCGCGATGGAATATTGAGTTTAGATTTTAGTGATGCGACGAAAAGTGGTTTGGCCGAATAACCGAATATTCGATCAAGTTACAGCCGAATATTCGGCCGCCGAATAATGAACTTATTTTTGCCTAAAAACAAAATATAGTATGCACTATATGCACAATTCTTGTATATTTCACAATTAAAATGTATTTTTTTCTTTTAAAAAATTATTTATATACAATTTTTTTATTTTTTAAAGCATTATTTTACTCTGAAAAAATATTCGGCTATGTTCGGCCTAAAAATTGCCTCAAAAATATAATTCAGACCCCCCCCCCCCCAAAAAAAAAAAAAAAATCTTAGCAAAAGTTCTTCATCAGGTACTGTCTAGTTACAGTACTAGGAAATATAAGTTTCATCTTTCAGATGAAATAAAATAAAAAATAAGAAATCTTAATATCTTAAGAAAAACCACTGATAGAAAGGATGAAAGGAATATCCTCTAAAATGGTGGAAAGAAATCATTGTAAAGCTCACAATTAACAAAATTTTTATTTATCTTTATTATTATTATTTTTTTCTTTGCTGTCAGCAGTGAAGCCTCTATAGAAAGTGCCCCTCAATGTGAAGAAGTAAAAGAAATTAGTAATTTTCTTTCCCAGCCACTACTAGAAAGACAACAGTGTCCTTTGGAGTGGTGGGCGAAAAATTCAGAATACTTTCCAAACCTTTCACAATTAGCCAACAAATACCTTTCTGCACCAGGAAGTACCATATATAGTGAGAGATTATTTTCAGAAGCAGGTAACATTTACAAAAAAAAAAAAAAAAAAAAGAAAAGAAATAGACTATCACCTGAGAATGCTGAATTATTTCTGTATTACAATCTACGTTTATTGAAAACCTTTTAACTGTTTTTTTAAGGCATTACAATGCTATTCTTGAAAAAAAATATCAAAACGTAAATGCATACTAATTAAAAGAATTTAGTATTTACATTACTTTCATTATTTAATAAGAAATAGTAACAGACTTAAAAAAAAATCACTTTAATTATATTTAACTTTTAAGCGTATTTTACTAAAAAAACCCGCCCCTTAAGTATTGCAACATATATGACTTAAATATCTTATACATATAATACATCCATATCTAATCAATCATATATTTATGTTCTTTATAATTCAAAATATTATTGAAAGAAATATTTTTTTATGTAATAAGGGTTAAATGTTAAACTTCCCATTATGATAAAAAAAAAAATTGAATTAGCTTGTACAACTGTATTAAAACAATTTTGAATAGATTAATTTTAAATTTAACAGATTATGTTAGCTTATTACAGATACTTTTTGTACTTACTGATACAGCATAAATTTTTTTTAACATGATTCCTGAATTAGCCTCTTATATAAAATGGGTAGATAAAACCCATTCGGAGTATGAAAGTTAATGGGAAAAAAGTGTTAGTTAATTTCAAATAAAATTTTCATTATTTATGATGAATTGAATATAAATTGTCAAATTAAAAAGTTATACTGTGTAAATATAAAAACATTTATTACAGTATTATTCGGCCAAGGCCGAATAATGGACTTGATATTCGGCAGACAGGCCGAATGGGCCGAATTTTCGGCTTCGGCCAAATATTCGTTGCATCTCTATTAGATTTTGAAGCCACTTTTACGATGCACTTACTAATATACTTAGACAAGATAAAACGACGAAGGACAAATAACCTGTACAGTGATAGAGTTTTCTGAACACGCGATTTATTGGAATGAAGCATACGTCAATCGAATAGCGCTTTACGTTTTCGATAAAAAGGTTGGATCTTGAGTTGTAATAAACTGCTCGACGATGACGATCTTTCATTGATTGTCCTGACTCTAAAATCCGTTGAAAACTGAAATTCTCAAAGTCTTTACAGATAAATGAGAAATGCTATTCAATTTCTTAGTACTGTTGCAATACCTGCAAATTTGAAGTTTATACTCAAACACACACACACACACACAAAATAACTACGGGAATAAGATAGTAAGATATCACTTTGAATTTGAGTAAAACCTTAAAACATAAATATATTGTACTTTAGAAAATACTTATTTTCATAAATGTGCATCCTTCTAAAAATAATAATTTTAACATGCAAATTTATATAGGATAAATGCTTATTTCATTTTTTAAATGAAAGAATTCCTTAAAATTTAAACAGTTTCTAGTTAAAAATAAACTTTTTAAAACTATTACGGAACTTAATTAAAATTCTTGGCATTGAGTATATAACGAACGTACATCAGTTTTTAAGTTTCATAAAAAGAATGCTTTTCATGTTTAAAATATCATTTTTTTCTGCCTTATGCAAAATTTTGGTGGGACCTTGAAAACATTTCAGTTTCCGCGTTAGACATATTCCGATTCATGTAACAAGAATTAATGTCATTTTCTATGGGTTCACCAGGACTTGAAAAATTTTCTGCGGTAGACAGATTTCCGGCTTGTGCAGAGTCTGTCTTAGACAGAATTTACTGTATTGAAGTAATATCCTCCAAATATGTAGTCAAAGAAATATAGAAATGTGGTAAACAAGACTTTTATTTATGTATTTATATTACCAATCATATGCAACTTCATATCAGAATATTTGTAAGTTATATTACTTGCAACTATTTCAACTTTGTAAGAATATTCTACTTTCAGTAGTTATAAATTTAGTTACTGATATATATATATATATATATATATATATAAAATATATATTAACTATTAAAGCATCCACTTATTATTATTATATTTTAAACATGGTATGTGTAAAATCAAAGTCTGTTTGTTTTCGGTGTATTTACTTGTTGAAAATTTAAAATATTGAAGTAATTTGTTCCAAATATGTAGTCAAGAAAATATAGAATTGGAGTAAACAAGACTTTTATTTATGTATTTATTTTACCAATACAATAAAACCTATGTAAGTTGACCATTTGCAGTGCCACACTTCAGTGGTCAACTTATAAAGGGTGATGATAATAAATTTAAATTTTTTTAACGTAACACCATATCATTTTTCCCCAAAAATATTTTATTTATTGATAGGGTTTTTAAATAATATTGTATTACCACGCATATTTCTTACACCTTATAAAAGAAAAGATTAACTACAAGAATGAATTAAAAGTTTTGTATCAATTATAAAATCAATTAGTATTACTACTAATTAAAAAAAAAACAGTCAATCAATATGCAGCCAATTAGCGATTTTTCAAACTATCTATATTATAAAGAACAAACATATCTGTGTGTAACGCACACGTCATTTTGTAAATGGCAACACTTTGAAATTTGAAATAAAATTTTGGTTTTGCAATTTTCTCTACTGCAAATTTTTAAACTTTTAAACATCGCACATTTTAAGTTTTTACACCGTCGTATAAGGAAAAAAATGCTCTTTTAAATGCAATTTGTTTGAAAGCCGTATCTCAATTTATTTTTGAGATATTAATTTTTTTTTGTAGTTTTTAATACCATTTTTCTTATTGTGGCAACAAAAGTACCCCATTTCTATTGAAAGTCATTGAAAGTAAACGGAAAATAGTCGAAAATAGGAGATACCGTATCTTTTTGTGGCCATTTTCTCATAAAGCCTGAAAAAAAAAGTTGAAATTAAAATATGAGCTACGTGAAGAATATTGTCTGTTATTCCGTGATAATGACGTCATATGTATACTTCTCTATAGACGAAGTTTAAGACTGGATTGTAAAAGTGGATTGATTTAGCGGATGCAAATGACATTATTTTATAAAAAAGCGTATATTTTAATTCTTAAACCTGAATTATGTTTTGTAAAAGTGCATCATTTTCTCAGCCCAGCTGCTTTGAAATTCTTCACAGGTGAAAATGCTTCACTTTTGAAAATAATGTAATCGAAATCACACACTGATAAAACGCAATGTTTTACAAAAATTTAGAGTGTCTTTATAAAAGAGAGGTGACATGCAAATAATAGCGACTTATATTACAGAAATTGATGATTCTCGCCTGGATGGATTTGCTTCGCCGAATTAGACAAACAAACAAATAATTCGTGGTTTAAAATAATATCATGTTCCTGAAGTTTTTGTCCAAAATTCTCTCGAAAAATAAGATTTTAATGCTTTTCTTTAGGTCATTCTACTACAATTTTATCAAAATAACATAATTTGCTTAATTTAATTTTTCCTAATTTTATATAATCTATATATTTAAAACACAAGTGTGTTTTTTAGTCATCTGCTCTGATCTTTCTGCTGAACCAATTTTACTAATATATATATATTTTTAAACTGAAAGCTCTTCATTTGTATATGTGATCACACTATCTGTTTTATTTTTTGATATCCCCACTTATATATTTTAATTTTAAAAGCATTTTATGAAATTTTTTTCAAAACGGTGAAAATTAGATAGCTTTTATTATTGCAGACAAGTGAGATATAAGGAGGTATTTTTATCTTTATTCATGCTATTTTCTGATAAAAATTCAAAATTGTTGATACAAATTGTTGTATAGGGTTTAGTGTCGCAAAATCCCATTAGGAGGATAATGGATAATATTATATTAGGGGCATAATAACGGAAAATGACATGCTGCTTTAGAAAACACGCATTTTTCCTCATAAATTTTCTATAATGTTTTTCATTCTGCATGTGTACTGATACTAAGTTTCAGACACTAGGCGAAATGCTTATTTAAGTGAAAATGAAGTCATATTTAAAAGAAAACGATCATTTTCTTAGATAAAACTAAACATTTTAACACAAATGCGCCTAAAAAACATAAATTACGGAAATTTTTAGACTCCGAAATTGAGATTAGAATCTCAAGTAAAGAGTGCGGCTGTTCACATAAAAGACGTTGCTGACAATTGTGAGTTCAAGTTTTGAGTTAAAATTATTTTTAAATGATCAAACAAAATACAACTTTTTTTTAAATGATGAATATGGATATGAGAAGTGCGTATGCAAATTTTGAGAAGATGAAAATTGCTGTTTTTTATTCCGAAATACCAAACATAAGAGCCTCAATTGATAACCACTTCTAATAACTGATTTTTATTATATTTTGCTGATTAAGTATCTATCTATATTATAAAGAACAAAAATATCAATTGCAATTCGTCCATCGTACATTTTCAATTTTCGTCGCATAGGATTTTTTTTTTTTTTTTTTCAAATGCAATTTGTTTAAAAACTGTATCTTAATTGACTGATGTATTATATTTTCTAAAATAATTTTTTAAGCATGATTTTTTAAAAGTTTATCTTATCACGTGCCGGTTTCAATACATAATAATAATAAACATTTTACACATAAAGCAACAAACATTTTTCCGCATTTGTTTCTGACTATTTTTGAGTAACGAAATTAATACTTCCTTTATAAACAAATAAAAGAATAATATTAAAAAAAAACCCACCAATCTAACATATTTGTGAAAGACAAATTAACGAAATTAATACTTCTTTTATAAACAAATAAAAGAATAATATTGAAAAAAAACCCCACAAATCTAACATATTTGTAATCGTACAATTTAAACTTTTAGATCACGAAATAGGATTTTTTTTTCAAATGGAATTTGTTTGCAAAGTTCATCTCAGTTTACTGATTGTCTATGGCTTAAAAAACAATTTTAGAGCATGAAATATTTTT
Organism: Maratus speciosus; assembly: GCA_963932465.1. Classification (NCBI taxonomy): domain Eukaryota; kingdom Metazoa; phylum Arthropoda; class Arachnida; order Araneae; family Salticidae; genus Maratus; species Maratus speciosus. Next base: position 103,493,809 of record OZ010786.1, on the reverse strand, counting down.
TAATTTATCTATACCGCGCGGAGCTCGATTACGAAAAATTAATCAGTTTGCCCTTAAAACAAAATAAAGAGTTCATCATTTTCTTACGGATAATATCCATTAAAAAAACTAGAATATAAAAGGATGCCATAAGTAGCAAAATCTTGGTCAAATAACTCTTAGCATGTGGCTAATAAAAAAATATCGCTTTTGATAAATTAAAAAAATTTATTTGATTGTATAATTTGTATTTTCCATATGAAAAATGCTTTTTTAATGTAAGTGGGCAATCTAAAAAATTTATTGCATATAAAAAAATTATTAGTTTCCAATAAAAAAAAAAAAAATGTCACCTATATTTTTTAACCCGGGAAGCCTGGGTACGATCCCCTAGTACTAGTAATTACACATAATTCATAAAAAATATATTAAAAAAAACACTTGTTTTTTTCACATGTTAAGGCACATATGCATTCTAAAATTTTGAAATTAAGTTTGTCATTTACATTATCTACTTGTCCAAGAAACACTCTGTTATTGTAGTTTGACGCTGATTTTTGGACTTTACAACAGCCCAATGTTCTGTACTACAACACAGTTTTAATGTAACTCATCATTATCGCAAATAATTTTCTTAACTAGGTTGTTACAATTGCCACAAACTATTGTAACTAGTAGTGGAAATATTTCTGCTTACCAACTAGCACCTAGGGTTATTGAAAGAAGGGAAGGAATGATAAGAGAAAGGGAAATAGGAGAAAGAAATCTAGAATCAAAGAATAGAGGGGAGAGGGGGACTGAAAAGCCAAATCCACAAGAGCAACAATGTAAGAATAGATAAGCCTTGAATTATACACCTATCACTACTAAAAGCATTTCCCAGGTTAATAACTATTTCACCCTTTTAGAAATTATAGTTTAAAAAAATAGAAAATTTCGTGGAAAGTTACTTTTTTTTTTATTCATGATTTGTTAGCTTTTTGGATGGTCAAGTTATAAAGGTTTTGATGGGCATTTTATAATAGTTCTAGTCAAATTTGAATCATTTCAGTGGTCAAGATACAAGATAGACAGGTGGTCAAGTTACAAAGGGTTTGTTTTAAAGTTTGGTATAGGATAAATTTGGTTGGACAACAAAGGTCAACATAGACAGGTGGTCAACTTACAAGGGTGGTCAACTTTACAGGTTTTACTGTAACAGTAAATTTTGATAGCTATGCAAACAAGAATTTAAGAAATGTGTTTTAATGAAGCTATTTAGCTAATTTAGTATAATATTTTCCTTGACTGTTTATAACTAGTGATGCAACGAATAGTGGTTTGGCCGAATAACCGAATACCGAATATTCGGCCAAGTTACAGCCGAATATTCGGCCGCCGAATAATGAATTTATTTTTGCCAAAAAACAAAATATAGTGTGCACTATATGCACAATTCTTGAATATGTCACAATTAAATGTATTGTTTTCTTTTAAAAAATTATTTATATACAAATTTTTTATTTTTTTAAAGCATTATTTTACTCTGAAAAAATATTCGGCCTGAAAATTGCCTCAATAATATAATTCAACCCCCCCCCCCCAAAAAAAAAAAAATAAAAAATTCTTAGCAAAAGTTCCTCATCAGGTAGTATTGTCTAGTTACATTTTAATACATATTATGTGTGTTGTCGTTACATTTTAAAATAATGACAAAATTTTAAAAGTACTAGGAAACATAAGTTTCAACTTTCAGATGAAAGAAAATAAAAAATAAGAAATCTTAATATCTTAAGAAAAACCACTGATAGAAAGAATGAAAGGAATATCCTCTAAAATGGTGGAAAGAAATCATTGTAGACTTTTATAAGGCTCACAATTAACAAAAACATTTTTATCATTTATTATTATCATTTTTTTTTCTTTGTTGTCAGCAGAGCAGATAGCACTAGAGTTCTTTATAGGTATAATTCAAAATATTATTGAAAGAAATATTTTTTTATGTAACAAGGGATAAATGTTAAACTTCCCATTATGATTTAAAAAAAAAAAAAAAAAAAAAAAAAATGAATTTGCTTGTACAGCTGTATTAAAACAATTTTGAATAGATTAATTTTAAATTTAACAGATTATGTTAGCTTATTACAAGCAGATACTTTTTGTACTACTGATACAGCATAAAATTTTTTTAAACATGATTCCTAAATTAGCCTCTTATATAAAAATGGGTAGATAAAACCCATTCGGGGTATGAAAGGTAACAGGGAAAAAAGTGTTAGTTAATTTCAAATAAAATTTTCATTATACATGATGAATATAAATTGTCAAATTAAAAAGTTATACTGTGTAAACATAAAAACATTTATTTAAAGTATTATTCGGCCAAGGCTGAATAATGGACTTAATATTCGGCCGAAGCCTAATATTCGACAGACAGGCCGAATGGGCCGAATATTCGTTGCATCTCTATTTATAACATTATTCAAAATGCAATGCTTTAAAGAAGTTTAGCTTTTTTTTTTCCCCCCAAAAATTATTACAGCAACCATTGATTTTTTTTTTTTTATTTGAAAGAACATGGTATATGGAGCATTTAAAAAATATTAGGTTCAGGTTGGAAGATGCACTTTTATAAAATTGATTTTTGAAAATTTTCATACAAAATATAGTAACTGTCAATATAAATATTTTTTTAATTACATACAAAAAGATCCGGCATTAAAACAATCCATGCATCCATGAATTTCACATGGAAAGAACTATAAGTGGCAAAATTTTCAGCTTTCTATCTTGAGTAGCAGCTGAGAAATAAAATTCCGTAGCTCAAAGTACACCCATGACTTCCACAACAAGGCGGCACATTTTTTTTTGCTGTACACCCACATTCAAGGTCACGTTAAAAAAAATGTATAAGTCACATAAATTTAAAATTTCATGTGCTTTTCTAACTTTATTAGTATGGTGTTTTCTGAAAATGTCAGACAAATCGGAGATGGTGGGTTACATGGCTGGGGTGATTTGGCATGGAATGACCCGTAATTAACAAAATTCAATTTTTGATACATTCAATTTTTAAGTTTTGTAAAGAGAAATACAAACAAAATTGTTATATTTTATCGTGTTGATAATCAGTGACCAACAGTATTGGCAAGAATTCAGATTACGGAATTTTTTTTTTCTTTTTCGAATTTTCCAGATTTTTTAAATTTTTTCTTTCTTTGTATCCCAAACACTACCTTCTTGCCAAATTTCATGTTTTTTAGAGCTACAGGATGTACCTCAGATTTTTGCTGATCGGTGAGTAGGGATGCACCGAATAGTGATTTTGGCCGAATGCCGAATATTCGGCCTACAGGTGAACCGAATACCGAATATTTGGCTAGCCGAATAATAATTGCTAGGCCGAATGCTGAATATTCGGCCAGCCAAATTGAAACTATTCGGCCGAATACCGAATATTCGGCTTATCGAATAATTTTATATTTCAAAGTTTAAAGGCATTAAAATGTTAACCTTTAAAACAGTTTTACATAATATTTAAAACAGAAACTTTCATTTTGATAATCAAGAGCTTTTTTTCAAGTAAACTTTATGCTGAAAAAAATCTACTTTGAGTTATTTAAGAAGAGGATAGTTATAAAACTTTTTTAATTAATAAAATTTTAAATTTCATGGCTTCTTCTGTGAATTAAAACAAATGAATAACATTTTTTTAAATTCTAAAACAAACATTTTAAAATCAAAGAGAAATTGTGAAAAAATTGGAAGAAAAATTGTACAGGATCATATATTATTTGTTTGTCAGGAAGAGACTAAAGTAAAGGTAAATAAATAATACAATCTATTCAAATTTTATAAGGTGGCAACTCAGCAAGAATAACTGTTCTACTCTCTTTTATTAAGCAAGGAAGTTTTTAAATACATCCTAGATTGGTGTCTGGAGTGGGCGATCATTTTCAGAAATTGTAAATGTTGCTCTTAAAATTTTAGCAAGAAACAGATTATTTACTGGACAATGTTCAGGAACTTGCATTTGTACATAATTAATTCCTATTAAAATCCTTGTGATTGGTTAATTTTCTTAAAGAATACTTAACAAACTACAAATAAATAATGTAAAAATATTCTCTTTTATTTAAATATATGATTTTGTTTCTAATTTTTCTGAATATCTTTATAAGTATTCGGATGGCCGAATAGTTTGTTATTTGGACAAGCCAAATATTCGGTACACCGAATAGTTTAATATTCGGCCAAACCGAATAGTTTAATATTCGGTAACATGGCCAAATACCGAATATTCGGTGCATTCCTATCGGTGAGTGAGTCAGTCAGTCAGTGTCAAAAAAGCAAAACTTTGAGTTCATATATTTTCTGAACTAGACAACATAGAAACGTGGAAATTTGAACATTTTGTTCAGTTTGAAGAGTACTTTTATAAAAACAAAGTTTCAAGTTCCTGGGAAACTCCAGCACAAAAATATGGTGGTGTCAAAAGTACCTTGAGTTGCTACCAGAAAAGGATGCTTACGGTTGTGCTTTCTCAACTTGGTAGGGACACTGCCGTGCCCCCAGATACAAACAAAACAGTTATGATAGCTTCCTGCAAAACAGCTGATTTGTTAAGAATGGAGCTTGTGTTAACTTATGTGCGACATTTTTTTACTAATAAATTTTATTTTATTGGAATTCAGATGTAAAAATTATTTAGTAAATATAATGTACATCAAGTAATATCTCTGTACTTTTAAAAAGTTGTCACGATGCAGTTAAAGAATTTTATAAAAAAAATCTATCAGAAAAAATGTCAGTTGCCATGCTTTACACCCCAGCCTTTCACATAGTGAAAATGCACAAATATTGCAGTATTATGAATTTAGACTTGCTGACCTTTTCTAAATTAGGTTAGTTGTCGCTATCATACAGATTGTAACTTTATAAATCCCAATCTAGCTCATTATTGGCTCAAAAGAATTTGAGATTATATGAGAATTAGGAGATAATAACAATCGGAAAATAATGACCATAAGCAAAAATGCCGATGGTGAAATTATGTTAACTTGGAATTTCGAATTCAATTCCATAGAAGAACTTTTTTTAAAGAAGCATATTTTGATTTTTTTTTTTTTTTTTTTTTTTTTTCGGAAATGAAAAGTACGAAAAACTCAAGTAGAAACCTGTTGTTAGGTGGCTCTAATACAGCTTGCATTCTCTTAAAGAAAAACTCAAATATGAACCTGATCTGAATTGTTTGGCATCTAAAAATGCTACAAATAGGATTTTTTAAATACTTAAGTAAATTACAAAATGTTACCCATATACTTTAAATCCTAAAATTAGTATGATAGTATCAGTATATAATCATTTTGCTACTTTGATCCACTATATTTTTTGGCACGTCATGTTCATTTAAAATATTTTTTGGAAAAAATTGGCACATGGATGTGAAAAGGTTCGCCGACCCTGCTGTAGGGTATACTGTCTGCCTTGAGCGTATACCCTCTGCTTTTTTTACAACTACACCACTGATTCTAAAGCAATTTTCAGGGTACTAGAGACAAAGTGGACTCTTATATGAGATTGCAACAGCTACTACAGTCTTGCACATCGTTTAAAAAAATAGGCATTTGTTAAGTTTGCCTCTGATGTCTGTCCTCGTAATATAATTTGAGGCCTTCTATTCTGAGAGTTATTGAACAAATGCCCAGATAGACCATTGTGATAATATGGTCCTGCTGCTGTATTTTAGACATTTGACTTGAATTTAAAATAAATTGAGCTAGCACTATTTGTGTACATAGGACACCCAAGTGGCTTAATCAGGCTTTGAGAGAGTGAGTCAATCTATGTGTTAAAAACACATATTACCCAACTGCCAAGAAGGATTATGTGTTTAACGCATATCTGGGTATGTGGATTTTTTTATACCCTCAAAACATCCCAACGGTTGGATGGATTGTAATGAATGAGGTATCAATTCGTCTTAACCGTCCGATGGTTATAGGCTAGGTTTTGTTTTATAAATTCAAAATGGCGGCCGTAAAATACAAAATGGCAGTAGAGACGAAAAAAAAATATTTACGCACCCTATTGAGTGGCATATCATTGGATAAGTCTTTCAAAATGAAGACGATGTTTCATCGACTATTTTACAGTCAGAAGCTCCATTTAAATATTACACAACCTGGAAGTTGTGTAGGTAAGATCTCTAGCTTTACTGCAGCTCTAACCTTCATAGACATCTATAGGCCTTATCAAACCAGTGTTTATAGATAGGAACTAATAGTTAAACACAACTTAAAAGTCATCAATACAAGTAAATAAAAAAAATAGGTAAGTAATATAAAAAATAGTTTTACATTGATGAGAAATAATTAGTTCGCTTTTTACGCAGTCGGGTCTTGATTTTTTAAATAAAATTTTTTTCCCCTTTAGTCATAACTGCAATAACTACATTGTAGGTAATAATATATCAGGTAATTCAAAATAGACGTTATGGCGATTACTTCTTAAAAAGTTGATTTTGATGATAGAAAGATACTTCCAATTACAAAAGTATACAAAACAAGTACAGCTTTAAGGTATGGCATTTACTTTGAAGAGGATGTAGTATACACATCAATTTAAGAAATTGATTCAACATGTATGTAGTAGGATTCAAAAGTTCCCGGACTGACTCTATAACTGTAAAAATATTACCAATTACATTGCTGAAACATATCTGCCTTTGAAATAAGACTCTTGCGCAACAATACACATTTGCCATCGCCTGTAAAGTTCATCGAAGCTCTTCTGGAGTCCATTTTTAGCCATGTCCTTTAATCCAGCCTGCAATGCACTTTTTACTTCATCTGAAGTTTGAAATCGACGACCATGCATGTTAAGCGAAGACCAAAAGGCAATTCGAATTGAAGTGGTGGGAGGCTTAATCTCGTCTGTTGACAAAGATCCTTCCCTACTCTGTAGCATTGTTACTGGAGACTGGAAATGGTGTTTTTTATACGATCCGCAATCCAAGAGAGCATCGGCAACTTGGAAATCACCACGGAAGAAGAAATTCTGCCAAGATCGCTCTAAAGGGAAGTTCATGTTAAAGGTATTCTTCGATATCCCGGGCATTGTGCATCTGGAATTTATCCCTGAAGGACGCACTGTCAACAAAGAACTCTATGTAGACATCCTGCGTTGTTTGCATGAGTTGTCCCCGAAGAAGAGGCCAAAATTGCGGGCTGAGCAGTCATGGGTGCTTTTGCATGACAATGTTTCTGCACACCGATCCCTAGCCGTCGGTGACTTCCTTACGAAAACAACTGTTTTGCCACATCTTCCTTACTCCCCTGATCTCTCAACCTGCGACTTTAGCCTGTTTCCTGAACTGCACGTCGCTTGCAGAGTCGTCAATTTCAATCTTCAGATGAAGCTAAAAGTGCATCGCAGGCTGAATTAAAGGACATGGTTAAAAATGGATTCCAGAAGTGCTTCGATGACCTTTACAGCCGATGGCAAAAGTGTGTTGTTGCATAAGGATCTTATTTCGAAGGCGGATGTGTTTCAGCAATGAAATTGATAATATTTTTACAGACTTTAAAAAGATTTTGGAAGATTGAATTATAATTTGAATCTGACAATTATAATCTGACGTAATTTTCACCAAACTTTTCTTTCTCTTTTTAATATTCACGTAAAAATACTTTTGTTAGAATTGAAATATTATGATCATCTTAAAATATCAAATGCCTCGCGCAATTTTTAAATTTAAACTGTTTTGCGATATTATTTTTTGTTATTTTACGTAATAAGTGTAATGTGACGTAAATTCTCCTATTTGAGACTTCTAATGCACGTTAATGAATTTATTATTTTAGAATATTCTTTCTCTTTTAAAATTCAGGTGTAAATATAGTTTTTATGACGTAATTTTCAAGGAGTTCCTGCTTTTTATATTTTCTGTTTATAATAGTCACGTGTAAAATAAATTTTTAATTTGAAGCAAACATTATTGTTTGCGCTGTTTATACAGTTGGCAACAGTTTAAATTAATACAATTTTCTAAAATATCTAAAAAATCTCTCGAAATGCTGAAAATTTGAATTTAAAATAGAAATAAAACTTCAAAAAATGAGTCAAATTAAAAAACTAAATGCAATCTGCACACCGGGAAATTCTGACCCATAAAATGATCTAAAAATGATTAAATTCCTATGTACAGTTTTTGCTCCAATAAAACTTTTTTAATGGAACAATTTTGTCCAACTTTGGCATTAAATATCTCTTAAAATAATTCTTCGATTTGAAAACTGTCTGCATGTTTATCAAACATTTCTCTATAATACTATCAATTTTCATATTTTTGTATGCAACAGTTTTTTTAATATTAATGAAGAAAGGTCATGCTTAAGCATTCAAATTGGATGCCGATCTGCCGGGAATATCTATGCAGATTTTCATTGGTCCATTTCTAAATCAAAACTTTTTTTTATATATAGAATCATTTGTAAAAGGAGCCTGGTTCCAATTTTTTAGCCCAGTGCAGTAAATTTTGACGAATTTCGGGATTTTTTCAGGATATTCACAATTTTTCCGCAATCGTAATTCACATTTTTCTATCACGATTCTTTGTTGAAGTCTGCACTTTTTACCATGAACTTTTGACGAAATTCGCATTTTTTACCACGATCCTTTGTCGAATTTTGTGTTTTTTTCTGCGATCCTTTTGACGAAATTAGTGTTTTCTTTCTGCGATCTTTCGGTGAAAATTTGCGATTTCTTACTGATCTGTCGAATGTCGATGAAATTTGCATTTTCTTACTGACCTCTTGATAAAATTCGTGGTGTCTTTCTGCGATATTTTGACAAAATTCACATAATTGAAACACAAAATCTCAAATCTTCTGTGTGTGTGGGGGGGGGGGGGACATTCCCTCCTGCCAGGCCACCCCTTGAAATCAATAGTACGTTTTTACCACGATCCTTTGACGAAATTTATTTTCTTCTGCGACCAATTGGCAAAGTTGATTTTTTTATACGGTCATTTGTCGAAATTCGCGATAGTTTATGGCAAATCGTGCGATTTTGCACACTATTCTATTTCAAACCTTGCCCCTCAAAGAATCCCCTCCCTCTCCTTCTTTCCAGAAATTCTTAAAATGGCATCTTGTTTCTAAGGAAGCGAATTCCTGTATAAATATTTACAGAAACACGATTCACTCGTGGTTAATATACATAAAGACAGTTTTTTATGTTAAGAAGTTTGTTTTGCAGCCCAGATTTTTTTTTTTTTCCATGAGCATTTTTTAATGTCCGAATTTTCGGACTAATGGCCAATTTTTTAAAACTTTCAAAAATGAATACTTTGAAATTTTGGAAATTTTGCAACACAATCACTCTTGAAAAATATGCTGTGAGGGATAAAAATCGCAACTAGAAACAAAAAATGCGTTTGTGTTTTTTGCAAAAAATCGTAGTTTAAGACCGATTTTCGTAGCATCGTAGTTGATAGGTCCAAATCGTAGCAACTACGATTCTTTCGTAGCAGTTGGCAGGTCTGAAATCGGTTAGTAGTGCCCAACGAATACTGCAATACTGAATAAATAAAATTTATTTTTTAAATGTAATATCATAGAATAATATATAATATAGATACTAAAATTTATGAAAAATTCCACTACTTTCATATTTAATGTGCATTAATTATTTTTAGTTTCTCAAAATCTTCTATCCTTTACAATATTTTAAATACACCTTTTTGTGTTCCTAGTTATTTTCAGGATTATTAAATTTATACATTCCCCAACAATTATATCAACTTTGCCTGTCAGAAATAAAGTGTAAATACTCACTTTTTTCTCACGAAGAAACATTTAAAAACAAATTAGAGTAAAACTATTATTATTTTATACAAAAGAAACATTATTTCGAATTGTCTAGAGAGCTCGGACCTTTAACTAAAACGAATTGGTGCGGGACCCTGGGCAATTGCCCCATTAGCCTAACAGTTGTGGCGGCCCTGGGTTTAATAATTCTTAAGCAATAATAAAATGATTTTGAATCAGAAACAGAATCACACACATAAACATGATTCACAACCATTTTTGGCAATGTATCTTCCTGGCACAGACTGTATGATATAACAATATTTTCTTATACAACTTAAAGAATAGTTACACAAAATTTAATATTTCAAGTGCATACCTTCAGGAGAAAATATAGTTGTTCTTGAATCATATCTTCGAGCCTATCATAGAAGTATAATTTTAATAAAAATAAAAAAATTGATAAATAAATATGCATTTGAAAATAATTAATATAACACTCTGAATTCCAAAATAGTCATTTTTAAAATAATAACATCCATACAAAAAGAAAGGAATAAGGAATGAAAGAAACTCTCAAAAACACTGCCATGTTCATTTCTAAGGACAAAGTGCACTTCAATCAACAACAGATTAAGGGCAGTTGGAAGGTCAAAACCTAAAATATATCAAATTTTCGATTTTTTAATATTTTGAATCTACCATTTCTCCTTTTTTATACTGATATATTACTTTTGTTTCTACGGCAACCAGAAGTTGGAAAATTTTTAGTAATTCTGTTTGTTTATCTACTTTACTACAAGTGCGTTTATTTACTTTAAACTCGATTTTCTCAAATTGTTGTTTTTTTAACTCCTATGTACCTTTCTGAAAACAAATTTACACACTATGCTTTGAAATTTTGCTTGAACATTCTATACATATGTTTAATCTGAGGTGAATTGTTTAAACTCATAAAAAGAACTTTTTTTATTATTATCATTATCTTTAAAAAAAGTGCATGTTTTTTAAAATTTGAATGTGGTTTCTACCAGGGTGGCAGAAAATGTTTCTACTCCCAACATTTCCCCCAATCCACATGAAAATTTCCCCAAAACTTAACTGTATGTTACAGGTGAATGTTGTATTACCGTATGTATAGAAAATTATTTATCCAATATTTCACAACGTATGTTCGAGTATTTATGGCAGGGGTGATTCTGAGTGAAAATTTTTTTTTGAAATTCACAGCAAATTTTCTGAAAGGTTGCAGCACAGTGGGAGGGAATCCACTCGCAGCACTAACTACTGTATTTTTTTTTCGCGGCCCTTTGTCGAAATTTGTGTTTTTTCGCTATCTTTTGACGAATTTTCCAGTTATTTTACGATCTTTTGCCGAGTTTTGCCGTTATTTCGCCTTCCTTTTGAAGAAATTTGTGGTTATTTTGCCCTCTTTGGACGAATTTCGATATTATTTTGCTCTTTTGACGAAATTTGCTGTTGTGTTGCCATCTTTTGATAAAATTTGCGGTTGTTTTGCGATCCTTTGATGAAATGTGTGGTTCTTTCGTGGTCTTTTGATGAAATTTGAGGTTATTTCCCCCTTTTTGACAAAATGTGCGGTTGTTTTGCGATCTTTTGACAAAATTTGCGATTTTTTTCGCATTCCTTTGATGAAATTTGCAGTTATTTCGCCATGTTTCGACGAAAATTTGCGATTATTTCACCTTTTTTGACGAAGTTCGCGGTTGTTTTGCGATCTTTTGACGAAATTTGCGGTGTTTTTCACATTTCACATTCCTTTCACGAAATTCACAGTTATTTTGCCATGTTTTGACGAAAATCGCGGTTTTTTCGCCCCTTTTGACGAAATTCGCAGTTGTTTTGCGATCATTTGACGATATTCGCAGTTGCTTTGAGATCTTTTGACAAAATTCGCAGTTGTTTTGTGATCTTTTGATGAAATTTGCATTTTTTTCCACATTTCTTTGACGAAATTCGTGGTTATTTCGCCATGTTTTGATGAAAATCACGGTTATTTCACCATGTTTCGACGAAAATCGCGGTTATTTCGCCCCTTTTGACGAAGTTTGCGGTTGTTTTGCAATGTTTTGACGAAATTCGTAGTTTTGCAATCTTTTGTGGAAATTTACAGTAGTTTTTTGATTTTTTGATGAAATTTGTGGTTGTTTTGCAATCTTTTGACAAAATTTGCGGTTCGTTCATGACTTTTGACGAAATTTGCATTTTTTCCCCGCAATTTTTTGACGAAATGTGCGTTTATTTCGCGATCTTTTGACAAAATTTGTGTTCATTTTGAGATCTTTTGACGAAACTTTCGTTTCTTTCGATGAAATTTGCGATTATTTTATGATCTTTTGACGAAATTTGAGGGTTTTTTGTGATTTTGTGACGAAATTCGCATTTTTCCCGTAATTCTTGATGAAAATTCGTGGTATTATTATGTCAGAATTTTCAAATTGATGACCGATTTTTTTTTTAATTTTCGGAACCGAATGCCTTAAATTTTCAGAAAATTTGGAACAGAATCACCCCTTATATACAGTACATATTATTCAGAGATCGATTTTGTGACGGTCGCCACATGAATCTTTTTATTTGTAGAGAAATTTTTCCATCTTAGGGACTTATGGAATTCGTTGTTATAATCGAATTCAATTGTATATGTTTCTGCAAAATTTCCCCAAGTGGTTAAAATTTCCCCCGATCCTAGATCGGACATATTCTACACCCCCTGGTTTCTACTTCAGTTTTTAAAAAAAATCTAAGATTTATTTAATTATAAATTTAACTTCAGATTATTAAGAATTGTTTATTTTATGCATAATAATTTTTTCAAATCCATAACTTAAGTAGTTTATGAGAAAAGGTACATTAATTTAACATGACAGGTATAGGGATTCCAACTGCCCTTAAACAAAAATATGTTTTACAATACAATGTGTTATATTATAATGGGTATAGTCCATGTCAATTCAGGTAGACAAAGAAAAAATCTTACCTACATAGTCTCAGAAGTTTTTGAATTGAACATATGTTAAAATTCAGGAAAAAATAAAATAACTGTATATTTTTGTTTTGCCCAAAAAAATTCCTGGCCCGAGATACAGGCCGCCAAAGATGGCACCCCGGGCACCATTTCCCATTTGCGATTTTTGATAAAAATTTTAAAGTACTTTAAAATAAACTTAGTACTTTATAATAAAAAAAACCGCAACAAAATATCTAGCACCATTCTAGAGATAGAGCACTTTAAAAATTTTATGGAAAATCTTGAATGAGAAATGGTGCTCATGATGCCATCCTTGGCAGCCTGTATCTCAGGCCAGGAATTTTTTTTAGACAAAACAAAAATATACAGGTATCTCATTTTTTCTTAAATTTTATCATATGTTCAATTCAAAAACTTCTGAGACTATGAAGGTAAATAATACCCCTGCCTGAGTTGATATGGATTCAACCAAATGGGATGTGGGTAAGAATTAGATTTAAATACAGCAAAGTTCTGCTTAAGATGAACCGGTACTATTTGTCCCGTCGACCAATTTCGCCAAATTATACAGATTGCCAAACTATTCAAATTATGCAAATTGACATAATTTTTATTTTATATAACAAAAGATCAAATAAATTAGTAAAACATTAGTAAAAATACAAATAAAATGTGCAGGGAAGAAATCGCCAAATATTGTTCTCTTTGCAATCATATCCATTTTATTTAGAATATACTAAAGCTTCCATATAAAATACATACTTTCAATTTAAAACACACACATTTAAAATACACGCTTTTTACACATTTAATTTATAATCCAAATAAATAAATACCATAAACCAAAACATTTTATTTTAAAAATAGCAAAGCATTGTTTCTAATTTACACACACACACACACACAAAAAAAAAAGCTGCTATTGGTGAAGGGGGAAAAAATGTGATATTTGTGCATGGCTAACTAACATAAAAGTAAAGTTATTTACATGGGTACAAGAACCCTATTAAAGGCAAGACTGAAAACTTTTCTGAGTATTTTATAAACCAATGGGGACGAGCTAGAAAATTTTTATTGTCTTACTTTATCCCTAAAAATGGATCTTTTACAATAAAAAAGAGAAGTTAAAAGTTTTGGCTAAAATTCCACACTTGGGTGCAATTGGCGATTTTTTTTCTTTTTTTATCAAAGTTAACATTTTGGTGAAAGAATTATTCTTTTTAAACAAAAAGTACTTTTAATGATAAATTTTTACATTTTCCAGCAAACAATATGTAACATTACACGTTATTTTTAAATGAAATCATCATTCCAACACTTTTTTTATCAGGAGTAAAGAACGTTTTTAAGAGAAATAGAAACACTTACCAATTCAGAAGTCAATGTGATTCATAAACTTCAGCTACAGAACAGAGTATAAGTGGCTGAAACTCACAATCTTAAAATTGCACACATTTCTCAATAACTCCAGTTTTAAATTTGTCAAAAATTACAGTTTTAAATTTGGCAATAACTACGGTTTTAATCTTCTAACCCAATACATTAAAATTTCTTTATATGGTCGGGAAAAGGTAGATTCACATTAATCATTAAACCGGTGACACAAGATATTTATAGGTCAAAATTAACAATTTTACCCACTGGCCAGTACACTGATTTTCTTCACTGGCCAGTAACAAAGTTATGTACGCTCCATACAAAATTGTGTTTTTTCTAACTATCAACAATGTAATTTACTAATATATATTACTTACCATTCGATATGATTACACTCAACTGAAAAATTTTATTTTTACTATTAACTGCAATGAAATAAATTCACAGGAAATTTTCAGAAAGGTTACAGCAGAAGGGGACCCCGCTCCCCCTCGGCTCTTAACTAATATGCATTTTTCTGTGACCATTTAACGAATTTTACGATCTTTTGACGAAATTCACGTTTTTTCATGACCTTTTGCAAAATCTGAGTTTTTTTGTGATCTTTTAACGAAATCTGCATTTTTTCCGCGATCTTTTCACAAAATTGTGGTTTTTTTTGTAATCTTTTAATGAAATTTGTGGGGTTTTTTCACCATTCTTTGAAAATATTTGCAATTTTTTTCAAGATTTATTGACGAAATTTGAATTTTTAGGCGATCTTTTGACGAAATTTGCATTTGTTCTGCGATCCTTGAACATGAAATTTGCATTTTTTCCCTGCGATCTTTTCTCGAAATTTGTGTTTTTTCCACGATTTTGTCATGACGTTTTCTCCACGATCTTTTCACGAATTTTGCGTTTTTTCCGTGATTTTTTTCACGAAATTTGTGTTTTTCTGCAATCTTTTCACGAAATTTGTGTTTTCCCGCGATACTTTGAAGAATTCTGTGATTCTTTTTCACGATTTTTTGTCGAAATTTGCATTTTTCCGTGATCTTTTCACGAAATTTGCGTTTTATCCGCGATATTTTCACAAAATTTGCATTTTTCCACGATACTTTGAAGAATTTTGTGATTATTAGTCGAAATTTGCGTTTTTTACGTGATCTAATCACGAAATTTGTGTTTTTTCCACGATTTTTGGACGAAATTTGCATTTTTCTACGATCTTGTCACAAAAGTTGCATTTTCTCCGTGATCTTTACATGAAATTTGTGTTTTTTACGTGGTCCTTGGGCGAAATTCACGTTTTTTCGCGATTCTTTGACGTAATTGGTGATTTTTTTCTAAGAACGATTGGCGAAATTGATTTTTTTCATCAACCATAACGAAATTAGCGATATTTTTATGTCTGAATTTTCGGACTGGTGAGTGGTTTTTTTTTTTTTTTTTTTTTCCGAAACGAATGCCTTAAATTTTCTGAAAATTTGAGACAGAATCAATCACCCCTGCTACTTTCTTTTCACGTTCGGGAGAATCGCCGATTTGGACACCATAAATTCCGAACGAATTTCACCCCTTTTCTCCCTGGCATCGATCTTTCAACTATTGCGTTTGGCGAGTGGTGCCCTGCCCATTGAGTTTGGCGAGTGAGGACAATAAAGTTAATTGCCACGTTTTAAGTGTTACTTGATGCCTGGCGAGTGCTAATTTTGTGCTATAAAGATATTCTTTAGTTTTATTAAAAAAAAACATTCAAAACAGATTAAATTAGCGGTTGAAACAAAGATCATGTGACATTTAGGGTTACATCAAAACACCAAAAAGAATTTGCCAAATGCACCTCCTTATGGAATTTTCCCCGAAGTTTTTGTTAGAAAATTATCTATTACTTTAATATATAAAGTATAATTTACTAGAAATCTTTCCAAGACTGATGAAATCAGTCCTGAAATTCTTGTATCCTTGATTCCTTTTTTAATTTGGAAGTTACTGTAACAAAAATGAAAATCTCTCAAACATAAATTTACCAACAAAAAACGGAACAGATGTCATAAGTTCCCCCCGGCCACCATCTTGGAATTCTTGGCGTGAAAACCCCTTTTCAGCCAAGTACTAAATGTCGCCAAGCACCGGTTTATACGCATGTTTGGTTTAACGAAAATAAAATGTAAATAATAAACAAAATTAGCTTAACAGGCAATCAGTAATCCTTGTATGAGCGCTTCGCGCACATTTACAGGAAAAAAAACATCGCCGAATTCAGCATTTTTCGCGATATAGCATTCTCAAAATTCAGCAGTTCTCGTCTCGTAGCAATCTCAAAATGTAAAAAACTCTTAAAGCAGCAAAATATACCTAAAAAACGAAACTCGCTGAAGTGGCAATCAGCAATAGTTGTATGAGCGCTTTGCGCTCATTTACAGAAAACTTCCCTTTCTTGTCAAAATTTCCTCATATTTCTTAATTACTTCAGCAAGAGCGTTTAAACGGACTACAGAAACTATAGTCAATGAAATACATCCAATAAATTTAACATAAAAATAAAAAGACAACCATAGAACACGATATCAAAATATATCGATACATCCACAAAATCTAAGCTTCTCAGGGGTTGCCAGAACACAACACATACGTCACACGGGGTTTCCATATCGAGTTTGTCATATCCGTAAACACCGCCAACATGCCAACAAAAAATCGCCAAACAATTCAAAACAACAACAGCTGAGGGAACATACGGCATCTATGCCCAAAAAACAAAATATTAAAGATCTACAGAAATGAAATAGGAGGAATTTCAAACTATCAAAACATGATTTCAGCTTTGCAAGTAAATGAGCATCACTGAGAGCATTGGTTACTTAGTTTAGCAATTGAATATTCTAAACTAAGTAACCAGTGCTGTTTATTATGCAGCATCTGCAAGAGTTAGTGGAATTCGCAGTTTTCTGTTATTTAACGAACATTAAGTTCAAACTGAAACGATAGATGGCAGCACACATCAGTGCACTGATTCTCTCTCCAGACTTTCTCAGAACTCTCGTGTGAACTCAGTTGATTGCCGGCTGCCGTCTAGTACGGACGTTAAAAGACTGTCTCGCAAAGCGTTTGTAGACGCACTTCTATCAATGTTTTAATAATGTAACATGTAATTTAATTTGTAAATATAGTTGTCAAAATATAATTTAGTTACTACTAAACGCATCTTTATTGAATTGAAGTACATCCAGCTATTTATTGAACTGATGGAGTTAGATTCCATAAAACGTGGAAGTGACGCGTAGTAGACACTTCAATTACATTGAGCATTGAACTTAGTTACATGAAAACTTAAAACAAGTTTTGAAAATTATAATAAGGAAACCAAATAATAGAAATCTTTTGAAACTATCGGAATTAATTTAATGCGTATAGAATTAAACAGAACAATCGAAGATTTAAAAGATATATATGTAATGTACTTTCTTAAACTTCGAATCCTAGTAAATTTTTATAAAAGATATTTTACAGGGTTCATACTCTATTTGAATAACACAATTCCCTGACTTTTCCAGGTTTTCCAGACCATATTTCCTACAATTCCCTGATCACAATTCACGACCTTTTTTAGAAATACGAATTACAACTCTAGATCTTAATGATTAAACTTATACAGCAAAAGAGAATACACTAGATTAATATTAACACAACATTCATTCATACGAGAATACATTCATACATTAATACGAGGGTGTATCAATAAGTTTTTGCCCTCACATAGAAATAATTGAATGAAATTGCTACATTGTATTCTATATATTCACTGTGTACAGTAACACATTTCTGCAAACGGTATTTCAAAGGGAGGGGAGGATCCCAGTAGCAGAAACAGTGCAGAACGGCAGCGGGCGCTGCAGATTATTTTAAACCTTGCAGATTAATCCACCAACTTATGCTGGTGTTAAAAAATAGCTGAAACTTGCTTTAAGTCGCTAGATTTATGGTACTTGCTGTATCCTTATATAGGGTAGATGCACCAGTTTTGGCCACTTTTAGAGAAAATTTGAAATAAAAATTTTACAGTTCTTGACCGATTGAAGCATATTAAATCATAATAACATCACTCTTTAATAAATTTAATTGTCTTTCTGTTAGCTATAATGACTTACTTCAGAATATTTTAGATTGTGAGTAATAACTCATCAAGTAATTTATTCCAATTTGTACCAGTTTTGGCCACCCCTACACCAGTTTTGGCCATCTCTATGCACCAGTTTTGGCCACTCCAATATCATGTAGTTTAACAAACATTTTAATTAGGGATGCAACGGATATCCGGCAAATATCCGATATCCGGCATATCCGGCTGATTTTTCAATATCCGAAATACCGTCGGATATCCGAATCACAATCACCAGATATCCGACTTCTCTGCCGGATATCCGGCAGAGCGCAGCGAAGTGAATATATAAGGATAACAGAAATATTTTGACCCCAAACAATGCCGAACAATTTTGTTTATAATGCAAAATATGAAAGTAAGTTCACTATACATGAGTAAAAGGTAATTCTCAAAAGTTTAAAGAATTGCCAGCTTTCCTAACATTGGTATTTGAACTCTTTATAATAAATTTAAGAATTTAGGTTTACTTCTTTCAGAAAATTGTAGCTTTACTTTCAGAATCCAAATAAAATTTGAAGTTTTTTATTAAAGTATGACTTTATTAATTTTCTTTCCTTTTTTAAGTTTAACAATTGAACAGGCCAATTTTTAGAAGAAAGTATTGTAATAGAAATTTTTTCGATTTCCGGTTTTCGACGGATTTAGATGTTTTAGAGGTCAGCCTCCTTCAATATGGAAACATTCCACTGGAAGGAGGGGGGCCACTTAATCGCGAGTTTTGTGCCTTTTTCATTATTGTACCACCGAAAAGTGCATGAAGTTATCCATATAATTGAACAAAATTTTTTGTAATTTTTTTTGGCTATGTCCAGCAGGTTCTCCTTTAAATTGGAAATATTCTGCCAAAATGGGGCGCTGTAATAGAGATTTTTGTGCCACTTTCATTCTTGTACCATTGAAAAGTGTATGAAGTTATGCATAGAATTGAACCAATTTTTGGGGGTATGTTTTTGGCTATGGCCAGCAGGTCCTCTTTCAATTTGAAAATATTCTGCTGGAAGGGGGCGCTATAATACGGATTTTTGTGTTATGTTCATTATTTTACCATTCAAAAATGTATGAAGCTAAGCATAGAATTGAACCAATTTTGTGTGTATATTTTTGGCTATGGCCAGCAGTTTCTCCTTGCATTTGGAAATATTCCGCCAGAAGGTGGCACTGTAACAGAGATTTTTGTAAATTTTTCTCGATTTTTCGCAGTTTTTCTTTTTGTGTGTGTGTGCTGTATATTGGCGGCTCATGAAGCGGAGGGAACTTCGCATCCTGCTAAGCTGGCTATTCACAAACAGCTGATGTACAACAGAATAACGAAAAAATTATTGATTTTAATGAATATCATGATCGAGATTAACTTATTCTTATTCTGATTGATTTTGATCTAAAATTTCTGCTCCAGTCAATTAAAGTTGGTATAATATTAAACTAATAATATTGAAGTATGGTAACATTTGGAACTACTTTTTGAAATATTAAGATGTATGAGATAGAAGAAAGTTTTGGGATTGGCAAATCCAACTAGTTATTTTTGTAACTTCCTTATAAATATTTAAAATTAAAAGTAATTTTCTTTTTACTTATAAATATCAAAATAATTTAACTTAAAATAAAACTAAACGTGACTTAGAGCAAAAACAATATTAAATAATTAAAACAGAAAAAGGGCATCAATTAAACCTATGTTTGGAGAAAATAACTCTTTAATCATGGGCATATTAGTAGATATTTTATGTTTAAATTATAAAAAGAAAGTATGTAGTATTTCTTTGTGAAAATACTCTACAATTATATGCATATTAATTGGTCAAAATTTACTATACAAATTATCAGCATTTTATTGTACAAATTAATTATTAGCAATTATCAATATAGTCAATCCCATATCCAAATCCAGTAGCAATTATCAGCATTTCATTGTACAAATAAACAGAATATTTTAATGTTTAAATTACATTTTTTATGCAATATTATTAATATACATTACAGGGCTTGAAGGGCAGATACAGGGCTTGAATTTCGAGACGGTATGGCAGGATTCGTGCCCTAAAGATTATTATTGTGTCCTATTTATTATGCCCTATTGTGGGCGGACGGCTCCTGTTTCCAAAAAATCATTTTCCGAAAATGTTTCTTTGTAAAACAACGATCAAGTCTCAGGACCGACCGACAAATTTCGTGATATTTTCTACTATCGATTAGCAGATTTCACAGGTTATTCTTACGACAGATTGACAAAATTCATAGTTGTTTTTCTGCATCTGACTGAAAAATTTTGTGCTTTTTCTCCATGACCGACTGACGAATGCCACGATTTTTTCTAGAGACTGATCGGTGAATTTCATAATTTTTTTTTTCTCGAGATCAATTGACAAATATAGCAATTTTATTCTTTGACCGATTGGCGAATTTCCCTGTTTGTTCTTGCGAAATACTGATGAAAATAACGATTGTTTTTTGCATCCGATTGAAAAATTTCGTGTTTTTTCTCTGCGACCGGCTGAGGAATTTCACGATATTTACTCTTGACAGACTGGCAAATTTCACTATATTTTTTCATGATCGATTGACGAATTTTGTGATATTTTCCCGCTGCTGATTTCCCACGAACTTCAGTTTTCTTCTTGCTACCGGTCGACAAATTTTGTTATTTATTTTCACCATAATTGACGAAATCGGCGATATTTTTTTTATGACCGATTTATGTATTTTGCAATGTTTTTTCCCTGTGCTCAAAATAGTAAATAACTAAAAGGGCAATAATGGCGACTGGAGACTGGGCCCTACCAAATGGGCCAATAGTCAGCACTAAACAAAATGAGATTACACTTGTAGCACACATGAAGAAAAAATTGCTGAACTTTAAAAAACATGTTTAGAAATAACAAACTAGTTGATTTTTGCAATTCACAGAAATTAGGACATGACTTTTAAAATTAACCTTTTATCGTGTAATAGAAGAAATCAATTGACTATTTCCTTTTCAAACTTTGGATATGGATTTAAAATTCCAATGCATTGCAATTCCATGCAAAAAAATCTGCAACCGAAATTGAAAAAGTAAAAAACAGCCGTATGAAAGATCGAGCTCAGCTATCTTATGCAAAAAGAATCTTTTAAAACTTTTCAAATTTAAACAATTTAAAAAAAAACCCTGCCCATTGGTTTAACTTTACGGAATGGCCATTTTCAAGTTAGTGAAGGGTCCCCTTATAAATATTCAACTGTGTGATGTGAATGAAAAAAAAAAAAAAATTAAATTTGGTAACAATATTATGATAGTGTTAGAAAGTGTTTTATAATGTATGATTTTTTGTTTTTGCTAAAATTTCCCATGGGTTAATATAGAATTTCATGATTTGAGAAGGGAAAACCAGTTTCACTGGAATGTCCCCTTAACAAAAGAAATTACTTTGAGGAAATAAATGTTTCTTAAAATCTTACAAAAATAAAGTATTTCTTAACAAAAATAAATAAATAGGAAGGATTCACAAGGAGTTTATTAAATATTATTAATTCATACTCAATAGATTGAAAAATTTCAATATAAGCATAACATTTATTCATTAATCTTTCAAGTACAGTAAAACTCCGGTTATCTGAAAAGCATGGAACCAAAACATTTTTGTTGACTGGAGTTCCATAAGAATTTTCAGATAAATGGGAAGCTTTCTTATTTACCCTACCAGATGCCACTACTCAGCCTTCTCTCCCCCCCCCCCCCCACCCCAAATCTATAATTGCAATGAAACAGATTTGAATAATGAAATATTGCCAAGCTACACATTAGCTTCTGGAGCAGAGAACGGCTCCTTGAGAAAATTAAGAGACATTACATGAAAAGGTTGATACAGTTTTTGATTGAAGGACTGAAGCAGAAGTTGTTGAAAATTTAAAACTTGTGGATATGAAGAAAGTTAACTACTGGTTAGATTCTTGATGGGAGTGAATGAAAGTGAATTAAAATTAAAACGTTAGTAACATTTTTATATAAGTTATGGCCTAACGTTGAGTTGCTAGTCTTT
This sequence comes from Maratus speciosus, assembly GCA_963932465.1. Lineage (NCBI taxonomy): Eukaryota > Metazoa > Arthropoda > Arachnida > Araneae > Salticidae > Maratus > Maratus speciosus. The sequence continues at coordinate 103,471,504 of OZ010786.1, read as the reverse complement.
GAAACACAGTTGCAGTCGGCAGAAACTGATGTCATTGGAATTGTGGACAGAAATGATGACAACATATACACTGAAGTGTTTTCTGACATGTTGAATGCATTTAAAATTCCATAGTTCAATTTTAACGAAAATACCAGGGATTACAGTTTTGACTATAATTTCATTAAGGATATACAGGCAAAGTTCTTTAATCCGCACAAGTTGGGACCAAAAGTTGTGCAGATTATGGAATATTGCGGATTATGGAGTATTATGGATTATATCTCATTTTCTTATTTCTGGACACTATTTTAATTCCATATTCAGTATAACATAAAAAGAAAAATATGAAATATAATAATTAATTTTTCTGGACACTATTTTAATTCCATATTCAGTGTAACATGAAAAGAAAAATGTGAAATATAATAATTCATTTAATATGCTATCTCAAAAAATGCATTTTTCAAATTCTTGCATTAAAAAATTGATTATATTCACTTTTATATTTAAATTTTTCAAATATTTCTTTTAAAAAATCATTTTTTGGATCAAGAATTTGTAAATTTGTTTAATTGTTTACATTCTTTAAGCAATGCGAATTATAGAAAATTGCGGATTATGGGTGTGCGGATTATAGATCCTTGACTGTAATAAAACAAGTTTGTTCAGAAGTGACATACAATCACCGTAGGATATCGACAATAGAATCACCAATATGCATTATTCATGCAAGTAAGTTAAAAAATAATGCACATCAAATTTTGCAAATTTTTCTAAAATTTTTTAACAGAGCATAACCATGCTTTTCTGATAATTTCTAAAGTTATAAAAGTTGGTCTGTGCTGTTTGTCAAAAGTGTAACTTGTGAAAGAGGCTAAAACATGCAAAATGGAATAAATTCTAAAATTTATTTAGCAACCCAATTGTTAATTGCCATAACATTAGGTGAAAGTTGAAAAATAGACATGGTATATATAAAACTTGATTCTGTTCCTTTGTTTTAATAAAAATAAACATTTTTGATAATAAATTATCTTGATTTGTTAATTTAAATTATTTCAAAGGTATTTTGTCATGTCTGTATAAATGTAATTCTTTAAGTGGCACATAAAAAATAATGGGGTTTAAAGATATTTTTTTTCCCTTTCCAACAGTTCAACTTCCCTGTATTTTTAAATGTTGGCTGGGAAACTCCCCTTCTGGGGAAAACTTGAATTTCAAGCTCTGATGTTCAAAGAGATATAGTTTTTGTAAATTATATTTCAATGCATTTAAAATGTTTTAATGATGTATGAAACATGTTTGTAATTTATTGTTCTGAGATGGTGTTATATAAAGAAATAATTCACCATATAACTAAAAACATATCTAGTGCCGGATATCAGAATCCGGCAGGCAAAGGAGCTTCGGATATCCGGTATCCGATATCCGGCAAAATCAATATCCGGCGCATCCCTAATTTTAATTGATAATAAGTAAAAATAAAGCATTTTTATGCAACATCTATTTTACCACACATATATTTGTTTGCTGTATTAAGAGAATTTTGCAAATTTCTTTATGAATTGATAAAAACATCAAGTAAAATGTATTACTTATGTTGATTTTAACTGAAAATTTCAATTAAAAAACAAAAAATATATTTAAATTTGATTCATAAAAGGGACAACAGTGCCTACAGGACATAAAGATTAACTATTTAATCAGTTTTATAATTATTCATGGATTGTAGATTGTTTAAAACACTTGAATCTTCATCAAAGAGTTATATTTCTTGAAAGCATTTTCTGATTTTGATTTGATTTTCATCAAAAAGTTATAAATCATCTTTTGATTTATATTAGCTTGTGCTTTATTTATGTACCCTGCTTCTTTGCAAGTTATTTTAGGGTATGATTTCAGGAGCGAATCATACCATTTCATGCCTGGTCTTCCATCTTGAAATGGAGTTTCTATCTTGCCGGCTACAATTTTCTGGACAGAATCTTAAAAGTTGTTCCATTTTTATAGGAAATAGTATTCTAATAATATTTAAAATCCACTTTTCTAATTGATTTTTAGCTTCAATTCCTAGTATCTAGATCTACTACTTGAGATTCAACATTATTAGAGAAAAGTGGTGTCCATTCTACAAACTTCTGATGTAAGCCAAGAACGGGTTACTCCAAAACTTTGCTAGCTTGTAGTGCTGGCATTACATTTTGAAAGGCCTGCCTTAATTTTACTTCCTATATTAGAGCAGTGTTCCCTCTAGGCCATTTTTTAAGAGCACAGAATCTCTTTTAAACTTGGTAAAATGAATCCTGTTCTTTTTAAATAATGTGAAATACATTCTTACTTGTATTTAGATGTCTCTAGTAAAGATTTTCACAATATTTAGTATTTCTAAATCCTTGTGCCTGAAATATTGCAAAAATTTTGGAATGTCTTACATTTCTTTAGGAAAAATACAAGCAATTAAATCATGCCATAATTTATTGAACGTTTTAATTATTGGTTGTAAAATCTTTCAAAATTTATGTTTTAGTTTATTTATCATATCTAAACAATTACATATCACCTCCCCTTTTGTTTTATCAAAACTAAACACAATACTATATTTTTTTAGTTTTTTATAGCAATGTCCTTCTTTCTAAAGTGAATTATCTATTGGATAGAGAATAACAAAATCTCTTTTATAGAACTGTCATTAGCCTTGCTTTTTTTAATTATTATTATTGAAGCCATTACTATATAAAACAAAACTAAATTGATTTTGATTTATCCAGATGTTCTTAAATTTATTAAATGGCTAAAATTCCCTCTATAATGATAATGAATCATGTGGCCAAAAGTGGAACATAATGTTGTACCCTTTTTGGCCACCCCCATGGCCATAACTGGTACATATAGCAAATTTAATTCACCAGTTTTGGCCACCCCCCATTAAACTGTTAAAATAATTAATTTAAATGTAAAATTGCAGTAGTGAGAAAGCTTACCTCATAAAACCTAATAGAAATTTGTTTCAGAACAAATAGAACCATATAAGTGCGTAATGTTGAAAGATTCTGAAAACTTGTCAGCTAAGCAAAAATCTTGAAACATGTAAGCACACACTACAGTTCCACACATTTATTTTTTTTTAAAGTCACATTTTATCAAAAAATAAACAAATGATATTGTAAATGATAAAAGAGAGTTTGCTTAAAGTGTAAGAATGCATATTATTTGTTAGCATCAATTCACAGGCTAAATATTGGAAAAATTGATCCAATGTGGCCAAAACTGGTACAGTGGCCAAAACTGGTGCATCTACCCTATTATATTTTCTTTATAAATGGAAATTTTGCTTACTTTAAGTGTTTTTGTCATTTCCTATGATAGTAGGCTTATTGGGTCGCACATAAATTTTAGTTTGCTGCAGACTGACGCAGAAAATTCTGCTTCTGGGAGGAGGATGTATTCCAAGAGGCACAATAGTAGGCCTAAAGGGGGAGATTTTTTCTAAATTTGCCGACCCTCACATGTGACATATTGTCGGAAAGGCCTAGACCACTTATTCATGCTATGCACCTCTCAAGCCTCTCCCTTCAAATTTGCCTTCCAGGAGGCACTCTTCTAAATTTTGCTGACATAATTCATGCCCGGGGGGGGGGGGGGGCAAATTTGGGAGGAGGGGCTCAGGAGTGCATAGCATGAATGAGTGGTAACAGGCCTTTCCAAGAATATGTCACATGTGAGGGTCGGCAAAGTTAGAAAAATGTTCTCCTTTGAGTCTACTATCGCGTCTTCTGGAGTACACCTCTTTTTGAAATGTGTTATTGTGCACGGTGACTATATAGAAAAGGACTAATACAATGCAGCAATTTCATAAATTTCACTCAATTATTTCTGTGTGAGGGAAAAACTTACTGATACACCTACGTAAGAATAAAACGCAAAATTGCCTCTGAAAATGAAAATAACCTATAAAATTGAAACTAAAAATTTATGTCTCAATTTTTTGTCTTTACACATTTTAATTTCAGCAACAGCTTTTCTTTTTTGCTTCCATCATAATTTTGTTTCTTTTTCTTATTTAAATATTTATGAAATCTCATCCTAACCACATTAAAATGACTCAACATTTCTTTCGCAGAGGTATCGCCTACTTGACGACAAATTTGTATAGCTAAAACATCTTTATGTTAAAAATATTAATTTAGCGAAAATTCTACTTGCTGGTGAAAACTTGGAACTTTTTTGGGGGACGGGCTTCAGAATTCGGGAGTCTTGACACACGATGGCGCACAAAAAAAAAGAAATCACTGACTTTTCCAGGTTTCAGAAAAAAAATGTAATTTTCCCTGACTTTTAGAGCACTTGTCATTTTTCCTGACAATTTCCTGTTTTACCGTCGCGTAAGAACGCTGTTTTAGATAAGGTTAAAAAAAAGAATGAAATCAAAGCGACAATGTTACTGCATGAAAATAATCCTAAATTCAGAATTATGATTAAATTTATATCTGCCGGATTTCATAATAATGATATAAAAATTATTAAATACGGCTGAAAGAGTAGGCAAACAATTGAAGAACTCCAACACTTTCTACCATGAAAACACGGGGTATGTAAGTGAAAGAAACATATCATATAGAAAAACATTTATAATATTACGAGATAAACAATACAGATTTAAAGATCCGAGACAAAAATTACCATAGTGCTTCCAAATTTTGTCAAAAATATACAAACAGAAATGCTTATTCACCCAGCCACAACAACAATCAACAATCGGAAAGTTGACAATGAACACGGTTATGGATCATAGAAAATAAGCCGGCGAATCGAAATTGCAGTGCAGCATGTACAATACCAAGCTTTTTAACTAGAATACAACAGCGCATGCTCATAAGATGCTCGTGAGAGCACTGTTGAAAAATTAAGCGTATGTTTCAGTGTTTATTTAATTGCTGCTAAATGCAAAACGATGCAAGTTCAAATCAAATAATAAAAAAAAACTAGACTTCTTTTTTGTCTTGTAATAAATATTAGTGAAGATTTTTGTTATATATTGACTGTTCGTGTGAAAGATGTTTAGTAATGTAATAGTTTTAAGTGTATATATGTAGCTATTTATTTTGCTTATTATACTTATTTTATACTTATCCTACAAGTTGAATTTCTTAAATTATTTCTTTTGACTCGGTTAAAAGTGTATACATTGTTTATTGGATACTTGTCTATTATCCCATCTATCATTTATATTTACAAAAAATAACTGTCGCTAAACAGTAAGATTAAATCCCAAAACTGCATAATCTTCGTCACATTCACTTGCCAACACATTAGTTACGCGTTCACGATTTTCGTTCGAATGCTTCGTCCCGAATACCGAAGATTGTCGGGAAATTTACCCTCCGAAAATTTGAAAAATACTTGATTTTTTTCGCCTTGCAAACTACGTCAATTTCTATTATCTTAGTTTTTAGGCCGTCCGATTTTTTCGGAATATCTTTCTAGAAGATTAGGCATTACTAAACATCTCGGAGTTAAGTATTCCAATCAAAATCAATCACTATGTACTCTTGCTTAAATCCAACTGTTTTTTACCCCTTTGATTGATATCTATTCATCTGACCAGACATAAATAATGCAGTAAGGTACAAAGGATTTTGCAACCGCCAAACCGTGTTCTTTTTTTAACAGATATTCACTTATCACAGTGTTTAACATTACATTGCTATTGTTTATCCGTTTGCAGATAGACTCATACCTTCTTTTTTAATGGCAGAATCCAAGTGAAATAGCAGTTAACTTATGGTCTACTTAAAAGAAATTTAAACTGGCTTATATATACAAAATGAATAAAACTGAAATACATAGATTGCGTGTCCGCGCTGCATTTTAAATCAAATATGCCATCACGCTGTTGTATTGCCATTAAATCCTACTGTGTAACGACAATTTTTAAAATAGAAAATGATAGGCAGGATAATAGACAAATACTGTTTATTGTATTTATTGTGTGGATAAGTAATTACACAAGTACTTCAGTTCATTGACATAGCATACGGGGAGCCAGGCAGAGAGGGTGTCTACAGAATCTGGAAATCATGGAAAAATCAGGGAGGTTTATCAATCTGGAAAAGTCAGGGAACTTTGTAAAAATACTGGAAAATCAGGGAAATTTGTCTATATGCGAAAATATTTGCATTTTCACCTTGCCAACGAGACTGATTCATCTATTTTATATACTATATTTTTTTCGCATGCTGATTAACTCTTTCCTAATATTTTAAAAAATATGCACATGGTATGAGTTTTTGATTATTTAATGCAAATTAAGGTAATCAGATGTCCTCATTTTCTGTAGATACTGCTTATATGGAAGTCAGTTTACCCATTTTTAAATGATACATTAGAATAAACCTGACCAGGTGGCCAGTTTAATCCTAGTAGCTATCCGGTCAGATTTAGATAAGTCTTAAAATTGAATATTTTTCAGAAAATGAGGAAATTTTCTGTTCACCCTATATCCATTGGCTTGTCTATGAAGTTGTTGGACTACATTTTGAGTTTGGATCTATAAAACTGTCAACCAATACTTAATGAATATTAGGCAATTTTTATGTTTTTCTCTTGTTTTTTCTCCCAAATGAGATATTAGCAAGCTGGATTTAAGTGTGTTATATGAGGAGTCGGCATACATAAAAAAAATACCGTATGTGTATTGTTAATAATAGAAATCAGGGAAGTCTGATAAATATAGTCAGGGAAATCATGGAAAAATCAGGGAACTTTATTTTTCAATTTCTGTAGACACCCTGGCAGACAAATGCCCCCAAGTGTTAATTTTTTAGAAGGTGCCAAAAAATTTTTGCATATAAAACTAATATAAAAATTGTAACAATTATAAAGAAGGCGCCGGAATATTTTGAATTTCCTCGGGTGCTCAGAACCCACCTTACACCATTGCTTCTATTTTAAATGAAATCTATCAGAATAAACAATGTGTGGTAGTATACTTGTTAGTTATCCTGTTGACCAAATTGCTGTCGCCAAATTGTAAGATTAAATGCCAATAATGGTTGATCGTAAATGTCACATTCAGTTGACAACACATGTTTACGCCATCAAGTGATTTTTATTTCGACGTTTATTTAAAATAAAAATTATGTCAATTTGCATAATTTGGCAAAACTGGTCGACGGGATAATTAACAAGTACCCAATGTGTTCAGTATGCAATTTTTTTTTTTTTTTACATTTTAATGTTCTGTTATTTTGAGGTGTATAATTAACTATCTTGTAAAATTTTAATGCATGCTGTATTTTGATGAAAATCTACAAAAGAGAGAGAAAGGATGGTTACCCTTTTTGTGAATTTAAAGTTTAAACTCCTGATTTACTCTCTTTAGGCATTCGTCTGACAAAATAGATATCATAGATTGGTGGCTTGTGCATTTTTATGTCAAGTAGGCCAGTTTTCACAAGTATTGAAGTATTCATTTATGCAGTTTAAATATATGGTACTTTTATCTTAGCTGGGTGCAAATGTCGCCAATAGCATATTTCTCTTTCTTGCCAATAAGCTTTTGTTTTTCACATGTATAAATTAGAAGCAATGCTCTGATTATGAAATAAAGCATTTTAGTTTATTGTATTATTTCTTCATATTATTATACAGTACAACCCAACAGCAGAATTTTTCTCTGCAGTCTGCAACACAAGTAGAAATTTTAAAAACAGTCTGCAGAACTTAAGGGCAATTGCCCTCTTTCCAATCCCTCATGCACTCACCCCCTCCCCCAGTATTTGTGATTAACATAAAAGGAAAGTACTTTTTTAAATAATTTACCCTTGTCCTCAAAAATTTTAACACCACTATCTGAAAAATCTTTCATAAAATTTGTCAAAATTTCTGTGAAATTAGAAAACAGAATATCAGTAAAAATAACCTATAAACACCAATTTCTAAAATTTTTGAAAAGATCGATACAATATGATAATATCAAAAGTTATATATAGATGTGATAATACAGGGATGAAAGTGCACTAAAGCCACTTTGAAGCAGCAAAAATCTAATTTTGTAGCAGTAAAATCCATTTTTGTAGCAGCAAAAATCTAATTTTGTAACAATAAAAACTGCTTTTTGAGCATACTGAAATTCTGAGAGAATCAAATTTGAGTAATTCATGCAAATAACTATAAGTAATTTTAATGCAATGTTTTATTTAGCAATCTTAGCTAGTTGTGCAATTCAAAATTTAACATGCTTTCACTCAAAACATGGCTAACTAATATTTAACCTGCCACTCAGCTGTGAAAAAATCTCGTGAAAACATCAATGTTGCAGCAAATTTTTCCTCGATTCTTTGACGAAATGTGTGTTTTTTTTCGCGAACTTTCGACGATGTCCGCATTTTTTTTATCAGGATCTTTTGACGATGTCTGCATTTTTTTTATTGGGATCTTTTGACGATGTCCGCATTTTTTTATCAGGATCTTTTGACGATGTCCGCATTTTTTTTATCAGGATCTTTTGACGATGTCCGCATTTTTTTTATCGGGATCTTTTGACGATGTCCGCATTTTTTTTATTGGGATCTTTTGACGATGTCCACATTTTTTTTATCCGGATCTTTTGACGATGTCCGCCTTTTTTGTGATCTTTCGCCGATGTCCGATTTTTTTTATCGCGATCTTTCAACGATGTTCACGTTTTTTTTGCGATCTTTTGGCGAAATTCGCATTTTTTCCGCCGATCCTTTAAAAAAAAATTCGTGTTTTTCCGCGATCTTTTGACGATATACGTGTTTTTTCACGATCTTTTAGCGAAATCCGCGTTTTTTAGCGATCTTTGCGCGAAATTAGCTTTTCCCCGCGATTTGTCGAAGAAATTCGCGTTTTTCCGCGTTTATTTGTCAAAATTAACGTTTTTTCCCGATCATTTGACGAAACTCGCGTTTTCCCGCCATCCTTTGTGGAAAGTTGCTATTTTTCGCAGCCCTTTAATGAAATTGGAATTTTTTTTCGATCTTGTTACGAAATTTTCGCCATCTCTTGGCGAAATTCGCCTATTTTCCACGATCTTTTGACGAAAATCTCATTTTTTAGCGATTCTTCGATAAACTCCGCGATCCTTTGACGAAATTTGTGTTTTTTCCGCGATCATTTGACGGAAGCTGCATTTTTCCGCAGCCTTTGACGAAAGTTGCTATTTTTCCGCAGCCTTTTGACGAAATTCACGTTTCCTTCTTGATCTTATGACAAAATTTCGTTTTTTCTTCGCGATCTTTTGACGAAATTCACGTTTTTTTCGCGATCCTTTGACGAAATTGGCTCTTTTAACTGCAAACGATTGACGAAATTGTTTTTTCGGCGAACATTTCTTGAAATTTGTGATATTTACTTTCGAATTTTCGGACTAATGACAGATTTTTTTTTTTTACTTCTGAGGAAATCACCCCTACGAGGATTGACTCATTTAATAATGGGTGTTTCACAATCGCGTGTCCAGAGTATTTTCTCAGTGAATTATTTATATTTTAAAGGGAATCGGAGCTTCGTCAATCGCATGTGGCGTGGATCATATTATTATGGCACATGGCAAATAATTTCTAGCAAACTTTTTTTTTTAATTTTAACAGTTGAAAAATAGTCTGCAGACCTTCTCAAGAGCCTGCGATGTGCGTTGCGCCAATTCTGCGCCCGGGCAGTACAGAATCATTTATCCGGAATGCTTGGGGTCAGATGTATTCCGGATAACTGGTTGTGCATTAAAGCAGCATCCATTTGATAAGTTTTGTAGAATATGTGTGGTTGTGACATTATTTCTGATTTTAAATTATTAGATTACTTGGATTAAAAATCAATGGAAGAAATATCAAAAGTTAACCAGAGTTTAAAAGAAGGTAATTTATGGGAATCCCTTGGGAACAAAAATTCTCCTGTTTCCTCTGCATAAAAATTAAAACATCTAAAATACGACTAAATATGTTTTCATTTCAAATACTAGATGTTATCATCAAATTATACAATTGTTTCAAGCAAAGCCTATGTCAAACTGGCAGTGTATGACACCTTTTTCTGCAAAGAATCTGAAATCAGTCTATCAGAAATATCATTCCGTATAACTGGTTTTCCGGTTAACTGGTTTCCGGATAAATGGTTCCATACTATAATTATTTTGTATTTTAAAGGAAATGAGAGCACTAATTTGTAACAATTTAAGAAAAGTATTTTAATTGTATATTTAAAATTAAAGTTATGTATTTTAAACAAAAGGAGTGAAAGGTTTATATTTTAAATGTAATGGAGGCAATACAAATGATTGCAATAGTAACAATATTTGGCGATTTATCACCCGCCCCTGGCTAACATAAAAGTACCAATAAAAGCTTCTTATTGGCGAGAAAGAAAAATATTGACAGAATTTGTGGCTGTCTAACATAAAAATAAAAGTACAAAAAATATTTGTAATTTAACTCAAATTTGATAAAAATACTTTTGTCTTTTTAAAATCTCTATATTTTTCTAACATTGAATTCAGCTGTTTCTTTCAAACAATAGGAAAAAAAAGTGTCTATCCACAGTTATTTTTCAGGGGACAAGAGAGTCAAAGATTTTCTCTGAAATTTATTGTAGAAGGGCAGTTGGGATACTATGCCATGTTTTGCATACAAGAATTTATCTTTCTTACTGTTAATCATGGACACAAGACCAATGATGTAGTGTAGGGTATACGGAAGTATATGCAGCATTCGAAATTCTTGGTGGTCCGTTTTCAATCGAACCACTAATTTGAAAAATTTAGTGGTCTGCAAGGACCAGTAACTTTTTCCCCCTCTCTCACAGGTAAACTTAAATTTTCCCGTCCCTGAGAAAACTGCAACCAAACGCAAATCACAGAATTATGTTTTATTTAAATAAAAAATGTATTAAACCTTAGTCAGTTGAAATAAAATATCTAATTAATAATTTTATAGTTTTTCTTTATGACTGTTTATTTAATTTTTAATAAATTATAATTTTGCATCTTATTATGCTGAAAATTTCGGATAACTGCAAAGGAAGTTTGGTTCAAATTCTAGGGGGGGAGGGGGGGACTCAAAGGGTTAAACAGACTTAATAGAATTTTATGTATCGTGCCAGTGATGATGACTGCAGACCAGTAAATTCTCATTCATGCTTACTGGTTCCTGGGACCAGTGACTTTTTTTTTTTAAATCAATTTTACCACTGGGTATACGCTGTATACATTCTGGATTTTTTAAGAAGTTCCATGTACCCTCTGCTTCTTAAAAATACAACTACAGCTTATACTCGAGACATGACGTTCTCCCTCTGCCTCTAGCGTGTACCCTTTGGTTTCTTTACAACACTGCACAAGACTGTCAGTCTTGGAGAGATTTTCGACTGATGGTAATAGAAAGTTATGCTTTATATCTTTAAATGGAATAGGTGTGTTTGTAGTCTGCAGAAAAAAGGTAAAAATAAACCTGTGAATAAAAGAAAAAAATTTGGCAATGAACTGTTTGTAGCAACTCAGATTTATGTCAATAGCTTGCTGTATTGTTTTGGGAGGGTTATAAAATTTTGCAATCTTGTTTTGCATACTTTTTTTTTTTCAGATCTTGTATATAGATATTTTTACATTGAATTCTTTAAAATTAGAAGTATTCCTTTTTTTTTAAATTAGGGGTCATCCATTAATGATGTCACGCTTGGAAGGGGGGGGGGGGAGGGTGTTCGTGAAATTGTGACATTTTGTGACGAGGGGGTAAGATGAAGTGTGACATCACATTTTTATTAAAATAATAGCATTTAAAATCAGCAGATTAAATTTTGAAATTATCAGAATTTGAGAATTGTTGCAATCTTTCTTCTTATATTGATAATTAAGCAATATATATTAAAATGTTAATTTTGAACAATATATATTTATATCTATAGAGAATTATTTCATACATTTACTATTGCTTGAATTCCGACTTATAAATATTAGATGCCATTGAAATCTCAATCTGATGAATCATAATTTACAAAATCACGTTTGTCAGAACTGTTAGTACTTTCAGAATCGGAGCTGACAATAAAATAAATACAGTAAAACTCCACTAATCCGAACTAATAGCGACTGGTGCCTGTTCGGATTACAAAAAATTCGGATTACCCGAAATTCTGATAAAAGTAGAAAAGAAAAAGATGTGTGCTAAAAAATGTAAGTTAATAAGTGTACTCAGTAATAAACATCCTCTAATTCGGCATTACCTTTGGAAAAAACAATATTCCTTGTTTAATCACTCGTAGTATTTATAATAATCCAATAGAACTTCAGAATGAGAAATTGCGTAACAACGCATTGCAAACGGCTGAAAGTCACGAATCTATAAAGCTCAGCTACCACCTCGGCGAGGGGGGAAGAAAAAAACATTTCTGTAGATAATTTGCGAAATCAAACTGATGAAAGGAAAATTAATTTTTTATCTGAATTAATACTTTTTGCATTTTAGAAAATTTTTTTATAGTGACTGGCAAACAAACTGATATGCGAGACTTTTTTCTTCTACGAGTAGGCCTACTTTATATTCGTGTACATATTTTGTATGTACTTTTACATTATTGAGTAATTTTTGTTTTATTCTATGCAAGCTGTTTAAAGAATAAAAAACATGCTTTACTGCCATTTTTTGTTTAATTCTAACTTCTACACGTTTTTCCCAACATTCATCCTGTAATCCAGAAAATTTCGTAGTAAAAAGTACTTTTTTTGTTTTTAGTACTATATTACAATCTTTTCAGTTAATCTGTTCAAGTATAATTTTCGAAAATGAAATTGGTTTGGATTAACCAAAATTTTGGATTAGGTTCTACTGTACTGTCTAATTTCTCTTTTACAATGTAATAATTCCCCAGTATTCATTCTCAATTTTTTCTACATTCTGGCAGTTCTCGCACAAATTATTGGTGCGAAACTTATTTAATTGCAACCTTTTGTTCTATGAAATGAAAGGGAGGGGTTATTTTTTCCCACCAGTTTCAACTAGCATACCTTCCATAAAATAGACTCTTCTAAAAGAAGGTGTTTCCCAAGTCTCAACTCGTAATGGACCAATAATATCTCTTCAAAAACTAAATTGTCAGTTTAAGATTCCATACCTTTTAACGTTGGTCATTTTCATCTCATCTACACAATGAATAAACGTGACTAGGTACGTGCACCGGCCACTGCTGGCCACAACACGGTGCCCTCCAAAAAAACTGCCACGGCACCCACTGCAAGGAGGTCTCCACGAGACCGGACTAGTCATTCGGACCTGCACTGCTATGTCTCATTAAGTAGGCCATCCAGGGTTTGCACAGACTCCTTAGACTCTTTGGAAACTCCTTAGAAATGAAAACATTCCCAAGTAGTATTTAGAACTACTTAGATAAGCAAACCACTACTTAGAAACTCCTTATATTCTTTTGCGGCTTCGGACGCAAGTGATATTGCTGCCGAGGGGGAAAAATCGTGATTGAAAAACGCACGGTAAATCCTTTGTGCACGTCATTCATCTGAAGCACAACATTGATTGGGTAGGGTAATCTTAGTAGCAGGGCTCCCACTAGGTACGTTTTCAATTATTAGGTCTGTAAAGTCCGTTTTTTGACACTGTTAGCTGACCTTTATTTTAAATTTTATCGGTGTTTGGCGTTTAGCCAAGAATCTCGGAAAAATCGCGTTTTTTGCAAATATGTTCCAAAAAAATAACGTCAAATTTCGTCAATCGATCGCGGAAAAAATTCATAAATTTTGTCAAAGGATCGTGAAAAAACGCGAATTTCTCCAACAGATCGCGGGAACACTCTGATTTTTTAAAAAGATGTGAATTTCTTAAAAGACAGCAAAAAAACGCGAATTTACTCAACGGATCACGAAAAAACGCGAATTTCGTTAAAGATCGAGAAAAAAGCAGATTTCCTCAAAAGATCTCGAAAAACAAGCAAAAAACGCGAATATCCCCCAGAAGATCGCGAATTTCGTCCAAGGATCGCGAAAAACACGTGAATTTCGTCAAAGGACCGCGAAAAACACGCGGTTTCCATCAAAAGATCACGAAAAAAAAGTCAGATTCGTTAAACAATTGAAATAAAACGCGAATTCCATTAAAAGATCGCGAAAAAAATCGAATTTTCTCGTAAGGTCGCAAAAAAAACGCGAATTTCTCCCAGCAGATCGCGAAAGAAACGCGAATTTCTCCCAGAAGATCGTGAAAAAAACGCGAATTTCATCATAAGATTGCGAATTCGTCAAAATTTCACTTTCAAAGAAAGCGATTACCGCTGTTCTAAAAGAATAAATTCAAAACTTGTTATATTTTTTCTTGTATGTTGCACTTAGCATTCTTTTTTTTTTTTTCCTTTTAAAATTTTCTTTAAGATGTATCATGTATGTGATATACATAATAAGTGTTTGGGGTTTGACTAATCTCTATTTATATGACCTAGGGGTGATTCTAGTGCTAATTTTCCGAAAATGTAAGGCATTTATTTCTGAAAATTTAAAAAAATCGGTCACCAATCCGAAAATTCGGACATATGGTCGCCGAAGAAAATAAATTTTGTCAATCGTTTACACAAAAATCGCCAATTTCGTCTAAGGATCGCGGGGAAAACGCAAATTTCGTCAAAGGATCGCGAAAAAACGCAAATTTCATCAAAAAATCGCGAAAAAACACAAATTTCATCAAAAGATCGCGAAAAACCTACAAATTTCGTCGACAGATCGCGATAAAACGGCAAATTTCGTCAAAAAATTGCGAAAAATTGACAAATTTCGTCATAAGATCGCGAAAAAAACACAAATTTCGTCAAAAGAGCGCATAAAAACCCACAAATTTCGTCAAAAGATCGTGAAAAACCTCGCAAATTTCGTCAAAAGATCGCAAAAAAACGCGGATTTCGTCAAAGAACCACGGAGAAAACGCATAGCTAGTGTCGGGAGTGGAATCCCCCCCCCCCCTTTGGTGTAACTTTTCAGACTTGCTGTGAATTTCAGAATTTTTTTTTTTACTCAGAATCACCCCTGTGACATGACCATTGGTCACTGCCTAAAAAAGTAGAATGTCAATTTTGTATTTAAACTTACGGAATCAATAAGCAATATATTGTGAATACTGTGCAATTTTAGCATTCACAATTAGATTCTAATAGTGTAAAATTTGTTTTTGAAATGTTTTTCTCTCCAAATTGGGCATTAAAAATTGGAGTGTGCATACCACATAACGATGCAGCACATAAAAACATCGACAAAAAAAATGGCAAATCCTTAAAATTTTTTGGACTCCTTGGATTTTTTGGGTACTCCTTGGATTTTTTCTTCCCAACTCTGTATGAACCCTGGGCATCCCAAGCAGGATTGTCCTGCTTTAGTCTCCCCTGGAGCATTGCACAAAACGGGGAACCACGGACCAACACTCACGTTGGTCAAATGACGATCTCCCGAAGTTATACAATGAATAAAGATAAGGTATATCAAACCTTATTTCAAGCATATATTAAAGCCTATCCAAGCAAAAAAAAGGCAAGATTGTCAGAAATGTGTTGTGGAAGTGTGGAATTTGATAAAAAAGTCCAATAATATGGAAAACGAGGCGGCCTTGCAAATTAAAAAAAAATACGAAGCACTCGCATTAAAAAAAATAAAGGAGCTTTAATATTATTTTGGGCAAAACAACCTATGGTGAAAAAAAATCACCAAGCATCCGCCTCAGTAGCTGGGAAAGCTGATGTTAAATTTGAAGAAGACGTAAAAAAAAAATTTTAGAAGTAACTGATTGTTACATTTTCAATATTTCAGATTATTAATTTATCGTCTGCATTATTTCTCTATTTTAATTTAAATATTTAAGTTCAAAAACAACTTTAAAAACGTATTAAGTAAATAAATAAAAAGCATTCTAAATAATTTATATTCCGTTAATAATCCTATAATTAATAATTATTCAAAGTAATAAATATTATAATATGCAATTAAATATAATTCTAATAGTGTACGGATCTTTTAAAATATAAACATTACGGAAAATCGTTTGTTAAAGTAACTTGCAATGCTTTTCTTACAATCGCTAACTTCCGAAAATATAAATTTAAAAAGTTATTTAATATTAATTATTCTATTCCAAAACTATGTTTATTGGATGCTACTATTTATTTCTAAGCGTTTGCCAAAATTTCATTAATTTTAAACCGTAATTTAGCGAGATATCCGCATTACAAAATTTAATCACTTCTGTCAGTTTTAAAAGACGCGCGATCCATTTTTTTTCCCCGACGCAGTTAGACATTTTTTATCTTTCTTCCTCGCAGAAAAGGACGTCGTGACGTCACTCTATCCTCCATCTTGTTTTGGTATCACGGCGTGACATCGCTGGTACTCAGGAATGCAGGGGGAATGCAACTTCGATTACGATACAAATCGTTATCGATATTTCGATTGCGATGAAAATCGCTGTCGTGATGACTCAGATGTGCACGTGCCGGTCGCTGATTGGCGAATTTAAGTTGAGCGTCAGTTTCAACGTTCTTTTTGAGCCATCTGGATTTTATCTCTCTCAGTTTGTCAAAATGTAGCGGTGTGTTTGCACGTACGTCTGAGGCCTCAGCCTCAAACGGAGAAAATGATGGCGAAGTACAGCACTCCTATCCGAACCTAAGAGGATAGTTTCCATATTCCACAGATGTAATAGCATGCTGATGCTCCTTCCATAAATAGATCTTCTATCATCTCAACAATCTTCCGATTATTTTGACTTAAGATTCATCTGAACGACGATATCTCAAATCTTCAATCAATAATCAACCAGAAGCTGAAGTATTGTTAAATATATCCCAATCAGCTGAGCCAAGCAGACATCGGCCAATATCTGTAATGTTCCTGTTAAACTTATATAAAAGAACTGTATAAAATTCGTAATCATCGCTGCAACAAAATTGACGATTATCTTCCTAATTTATCTGTGTAAAATTCGTAACCATATATGCATCGAAGTCCAAGATCAATGTGTGGACTATTCCTGTTGCCGTGATATAAGTGAACCGTTTCCAATACAATCTATGTTTTCGAACTGATTTCTTTTTGACAATAATCCGAACTGTTACACTTTAGAGACATTTTCAAAATAACCGCGGAAAATATCTGATTGAAATATATATTAATTGATTTATGTCTTGTATTCATCTTAATAATGGAAAATACGAAGTTGCTTGGCCAAGTATGGTTATGTGTTGGTAAAGAAAATTAAATTCATGTTAACTGTACATATTTGTCTGTTTACTTCAAATGGGTGAGTCTCTTTTATTTTTATTTTTCAGCCTCCGCTCCGGATGTTTTTATGGCAACATTTTCTAAATTAATTATTTCGAATATTTAACTTTAATTCTTAATATTTTCATTGGTTGCCAATTCATTTTAATTTTCAGACAACCACTACGGCGATCCACGGCCACACAAATAAATATAGCACTGATGAAGACATCCCCCCACAAGAGCAGCCTGCAAAGAAAGCAAAGGTCCAAGAGGAACTTAAGCTAGAATTGGATGTGATAAACAGCGATTTAGTTGGTTATTATAAAAGAAAATCAAGTAAAATGTTGACTGAAAAACAAGAAACAGAATTAAAAGAAAATGAAGCGAAAAAACGAAAAGTGGAAGCAGAATTGAAGAAGAAAATCAATGACCAAAAGAAACAAAAAAAGTGCAGAGAAGAAAAAAATAGATGAACTATGTGAAGCACATCCACATGTAAAGAAAGCCTTGAAAATTCGAGAGAAGTGTGGCAGGCCGAGATTGGAAGTAGATCAACCAGAGTTATTAAAAGCAATTGTTGACATTGCGATTCATGGATCAGCTGCACATGAAAAAAGACAGAGTGACGTCTATCGCAGTATAAAAACGTTGGACGAACTAACCGCTCAGCTAAAACTGAATGGATTTTCAGTATCAAGAAGTGGATTATATCTTCGTCTTTTGCCAAAAAGAAGCTCGACCCTTGAAGGAAAACGACATGTTGTTACAGCATCTGTCAAATTAATTCGTGCTCAGAATGATTCCCACCTGAAGCATATAGATGGGCAGTTCTGTGTGGCAAACATTAAACGATTAGAGGAACTGTCATCATTTCTTGGGCCAATAGAAGTTTGTTTTATTAACCAGGACGACAAGGCAAGAGTGCCAATTGGCTTAACCACAGCTAACAAACAGTCCCCTTTGATTATGCACGTGGAATACAAGGTTTCACTTCCAGACCATGATTGGGTTGTTGCGACGAGACATAAGTTGATCCCATCAGTTTATGCCGGAATAGATATCTAAAAAGATGGACTTGGTCGAATAGAAGCTGTTGGATATTCTGGTCCTACGTATGTAGCCATTCGTTCAGGGAAACACGCAACGTCAACTGCTTATTCTCATGGATTAGATTTTGAAAGACTTCTGGAATTACCAGAATTTGATAAAATAATGAAATTCGACAATGCAGTCAAACCAGGGGCGTAGCTACAAATATTTTTTTCAGGTGGGGGGAGATAATTATAAATTTCCCAACTTATAATTCAAAAATTTCCCAACTTGAAACAAATTGCTCTAGTTTCCAACTGAGATAATATGTGCAATATGTGTTTAATGATAATGATACTTACACGTAAAAAAAAATTGTTTCCAAAGAAAAGTACTGAAACTAAAGACATAAAACAGACATGTTACTTTTCCGCGAAAACGCGGAATTCCGCTTTTTCGGCAGTGAATTTTATTATCTCTGGGATCGATGCAAATATGCATTAAAATTTGTTGACATTTTTAATAGAGGGGGGGGATTAGCGGGAATGGATGTAATACAACAAAAACGCGAGTATGAACCGCGCCAAATTGAGCAAATTTCTTCAACCGATCACGGGAAAATGCAAATTTCTTCAAAGAATTGCAGGAAAAGCGCAAATTTCTTCAAAGGATCGCAGGAAAAAATGCGACTTCCACCAAAGGTTCGCTGGAAAAACGCGATTTTCGTCACAGGATTGCAGAAAAAAGCATATTTTGCCAAAGGATCTTGTAAAATATGCGAATTTCGGTGAAAGATCGTGCAAAATACGCAAATTTTGGCGAAAGATCGTGTAATAGCAAATTTCTTTGAAAGGTCGTGGAAAAAACGCGAAATTCGTCGAAGGATCGCGAAAAATGCGATTTTTGTCAGATGATAAAATAAATGTGAATTTTGTTAAAAGATCGTGGAAAATGTGTGAATTTTGTTAAAAGATCGTGGAAAATGTGTGAATTTTGTTAAAAGATCGTGGAAAATGTGTGAATTTTTGCGAAAGATCGTGGAAAATGCACGAATTTTTGCAAAAGATCGTGGAAAATGCACGAATTTTTGCAAAAGATCGTGGAAAATGCACGAATTTTTGCAAAAGATCGTGGAAAATGCACGAATTTTTGCAAAAGATCGTGGAAAATGCACGAATTTTTGCAAAAGATCGTGGAAAATGTGCAATTTTTTGCGAAAGATCGTGGAAAATGTGCGATATTTGGCGAAAGATCATGGAAAAGGCGTGTTTTTTGGCAAAAGATCGTGGAAAACATGCTATTTTTGACGAAAGATCGTGGTAAATGCGTGAATTTCTTCGAAATATTGCAGAAAAAACACGATTTTGGCGAAAGATCGTGAGAAAAAAACACGAATTTCTTCGAAAGATTGCAGAAAAATGCGATTTTCGTCAAGTGGTCGGGGAAAAACGCTAATTTCGTCAATGTATCGCAGAAAAAGCGTAAATTTCATCTGAACGCTGCGGAAAAATGTGAATTTCGTCAAAATTCCATGAGGCCGTGAAAGTTCAGCTTTTTTTTTTGCTGAGCCTGTACCATGTCTGATAAAAATTATAATTATTGGTTCATTTAATGAAAGTTTTTCTCTTCTATTGTGTACCAGTCATAATCATACTTCATATGAAAATAACCTCATGACATAGTTGTTTTTGTGGTTGATGGAGGCCCCGATGAAAATCCAAGATATCAGAAAACTATTCAAGTTGAAGTGCATCATTTCCTGCAGAACAATCTTGATGCACTATTTATTGCAGCTAATGCTACTGGGCGAAGTGCCTTTAATAGGGTAGAAAGAAGAATGCCCCCATTAAGTAAAGAGTTGTCCGGGCTCATTCTGCCTCATGAACACTATGGGAGTCATCTTGATGCTCAGGGGAACACAATCAATCCTAAGTTGGAAGAAAAGAATTTTGAATATGCCCCGGAAAGAGTTTGGCAGAAGTATGGTCGGCTGTTGTTTTAGACAATTATCCTACTGTAGCTGAGTATATTTCGGCTGAAAACTCAGAGCTAAACCAGGAGAGATTGGAAAAGGTGAATAATAAATGGTTTTCTACACATATATGTACAAGCCAGTATCTCACCCAAATAGTCAAATGTTTTGATGTGAATTGCTGCAAAAAAGTACAGAGCTCGTTTTTCAATATTGTTCCATCAAGATTTTTGCCAACGCCTATTCCAGTGTGTCAGACAGTGGAAGGTCTTAAAGCACCGATTAATCGAGCTGACTCAAAAGATTATAAATTCCCATCACTCTTTGCGGCACAAATTTTGAAAGCAGATGAACTTCTTCCCAGATCAGTGGGGAGTGGTTACAAAGTGCTGCCATATGACCTCTATTGTCCTTCAGTGCAAAGTGTGCTTCTTACTCGCGTTTGCAAGCATTGTGGTTTGTATTTTGCATCCAATGTCATGTTGAAGAAACACATAATTGGTGTACATAAAATCAGTGGAAAGTGTCAACCAGAGATTGGCAGAGTTAGACCGCTTCAAATAGCTGCGTGCAGACAACAAGAACTCATGGTTGTAACTGCTTTCACTGAAAGTGTGGAATTTGCAGATTGGGTGGATGAAGACGATATTGACAGAGGGCTCACTATCCCCGAGGATGTGAGCGATGTCAAAATGCCTGTGCACTCGATGGGCGAGCATACATCTCCATGGGAGGAAGAGTCGTAATAGTAAATTATTCAGAGTAATTTCTATTTTATGATTTAGTATATAATTTCATAAATGTTCATATTAATGTGACAAATGAAATGTGATGGATATTCCATTTAAGTAAAACTAATATTGAGGTTTCTTTTTAAAAATCAATCTGTTTTAAAGTATTTTGTGTTCATAAAGCAAAGATAGGATTTAAAGACAAATATATTAAATTCCATTTCAAATTTCCAAAATACTACTGATTTTAATTGCTCTTTCATATTAATATTTTATTACTATTGTATATTAAATATGTTTTTGTTGTAAACCTTAATCTTATTTCATACAAAATAAATACACGAATCATTTTTATTGTTATGCTCACAAATGTCATTAAAACACATAGTTAAAGTATAGCGCCTAGCATATCGTTAAAGTTTAAAAATAAAATTTGAAATATGATCTATATAACGTAGTGCTTTGTTTCTGAACTGCAAGTATATGTTTATGTAATATAGCTGACATGTGACAAGGGGGGGGGGGGGGGTGGATGGTGAAGTGTGACACTTTGTGACAAAGGGGGGGAGGGGGGTCAAAAATATTGAAAAAAAAGTGTGACATCATTTATGGATCGCCCCTTATTATTATTAATCTGGTACTCATAGCTTACTTTAAAATTTTGTCTGCATAATGTAAGTAATATCTTAGTATTATTTCTTATTAATTGAATTTTATGATCTGACTTTCTATATTTAGATGCTAAATTTATTAAAATCAAATCTTACTTTTGCAATTTTTAGTATTTCTTTAATTTGCATTTATTTTTGTATGTTAATTTGCTGAAAATGTCGTTATTGAAATTTATCATAATTATGAAACTACAAAGAATTTTTGTTTTGAAATATGGCAGTCACTTTCAAAACTTAAAACATTAACTTTTTTAAAGTGCTGATAAAATCACTAGGTGGGTAATTCCATTCGAAAAATTGTAAAAAAGTTGGTAATCAATCCGAAAATTTTAACATAAAAAAATTATCATCAAAGGATCGTGATGCAAATCTAAAAAACTGCAAATTTCGTGAAAGAAACTGAAAAAAAAAAAATGAAAAAATTTTCAAAAGATCGCGAAAAAACACAAATTTCATCTAAGCATCGTGAAAAGAAAACCCCACGAATTTTGTCGAAGGATCGCAGAAAAAAATGCAAATTTCGTCAAAGGCCCATTGAAAAAATGCTATGGTCTCTTTAGGAAACAGCACACACACAAACATTTATGTTTATTATTAAAGGTATAGTTTTAAATCTTAAACAATATACTGAACTAACTTTTGAAAAATCATGTTAACCTGAACCCAACTAACAGGAATTTACACTCAGCCTGAAATTGACCCAAATTGAAAAAAGAGTTAACCCAAGCTGCAGCAAAAATAATTAGCTACGGGAGGTATTTCTCTCTCTCCCCTCCCTCTACCTCTGCTGTAACCTTTCAGAAAATTTGCTGTAATTTTCAGAATTTTTTTTTTTTTTTTTACTCGGAATCACCTCTGAAAATCACCTTAGTTTTGAAAGTAACCACCATATTGGTTTCAATAAAAATAAGATAATTTTCCCCTTTAATCGATGCTATTCATCCCTTATAAGAGAAACCATAGAGATTGTAACACATAAAAATTCAGTATGTAACAATGCCACATCATTTAACTTACCAAAATTTTGGGTTGAATGTGGTAATAAACATCTAAGTAAAAATAAAATTAAATGAAATAATATGTCTAATCCGAGAGAGTACTTGAAAAACTAAATGGTGGCATTTCAAATCATTACATTGTAGATTGTGCAATTGTAGAATATTCTTATTTGTTATGATAATGGCTTTGGTAGCACCGAGACATGTAAACAGTTTATTAAAATCCTTTTTTTACTATGTTTATAGTTTTTAATACCTTTTAGTAATTAATGAAGTATAAACACTTATATTATTATGTTGTGTTAGTTGTTGAAGTTTAGTGTTTTACATTATATTCCTTAAGAAAATATTTATCCGTATAACTTTAGTTGATTTTCTAAAATTTATTTATGTTGACTTTATTTATTTTTACAGCAAACTGGTGGTGGGGATCGTGCTGGAACTGACAAAGAGAAAAAAAGGAAAGAAAGTATTGTTGATTTATCAAAGTATTTAGAAAAACATATCAGAGTAAAATTTCAAGGTGGAAGAGAAGGTATTTTTCCTATTTATAATACTTTTGAGTCTTTTTATTTTAATGAAATTTATAAAAATAAATAATAATTTGAAGAATTCTGCTAATTCACGGTTAGAATCAAATGCCAATATCTGGTTTCTTCCTGTAAGAACATATCTGAATAATTCCAGAGCTACAATTGTAATGAGTGGGACCCAAAAATATTCACCTTTTGGCACTAATTTTTCTACATTGTGGGCTAATTGCATTATGTTGCTGTCGCTGAATTCATCTGTGACACATATCAACACTATTTTTTTTTCTGATTCCACGGACATCACAAATATATATATATTTTTTAAAGTAGAAACTGAAAATTTGCAAATCTGCAGAAATGTGGTATCATATTTTAAATTATGGACAAAAAAAAGAGTGAAATGATGGTGAAGAATCAAAAAAGTACACCGGTAACCTGCAGAACCATATGTTTTTCAAAAAATCATCATCAACATTACCCTCAATCCTCTCATTTTACACAACAACATTGAGGGTGACCTATCACCCAATTCTAAGGCTAATGTCAGACGAATGTCTCTTTGCACACTTTTTTCCCTACATATCATCCCTACACAATGCCGCTAGCATTGTGTAGAGATGACATTAGCCTAAATCCTCAAGCAATGTCTTTACTCTCTCTGAAACCTCAAATTCTAATAATAGCTGCGATTTAGGAGCACTATACACTTCTGGCAGTGTACAAAGAGTATATGAAGCAAATGATAATGTTTTGCCATTCAATGAGGCCACCAAATGATCAGATTTAGTTTGTTCTATGGTGATATTGCTAATCTAAAACTAGCTTCCAGCTGTAAAAAAGGCAACTTTGCATTATTAGGCCAGAAATTAGGTACTTTTACCGACACTCTACTATCGCGGTCCACATTTGGACCACGGAAGGCCAAAGCCTGGACCGGCAAAAATTTTCAATTTGAATAAAGGATTTATTGATACGGTCAAACTCGCTTATAGCGAGTGCGTAGGGACCGAGATAGTTGCTCGTAAAAAATTACAAAAATTCCTGCGTTCATACTTTATTTATTTTTTATTTCTGTGCAGTACAAAAGAAGTTGGTTAATTTGCTTTTAACTGTCTTATTGTCTCTTTCTTGTTCTATTGTTCTTCGGAAAATACTCGTGGCCCGAAAAACATCGTCATTTGCACCCCTGGCTTCAAAAAAGTTTGAAGTTTTTCTACGCGCTCATTTTCGGTTGACTTCGGAATGTTAAAGGAATTTTTCCAAGAAACGATTATCTGAGCTGGAGAGGTGGAACTCAATAGAAAATTTATGAATCACAAAAATATTTCTCGCTATAACCGGGTTTGCTCGTTAAAAGCGAGTTATGCTTCCATAGACTTAACATTGCACCAACCAAGTTTTTATGATTTCCTCGTTAAATCAGGGCTCGTTATAAGCGAGTTCGACTGTATTTACATATAACAGATACGTTTGAGCAATAGCTTTATCAATGTTTCTTATATTTTACAAGTAATTGCGCGATTAATTTAATTTTTTTTCAAAAGTATTCAGACCCCACTTAAAATTACTTGCCTGCCCCTGCTCTACTACACCCAGTATTTTTACTTCCAAACTCATTAGATTCATTTGGAATATCGTCAGGCATCCTTTACAGTAACAAAAAATAAATATCAACAGAAATATAAAAATTTTGAACAAAACCAAATATTGACTCAAGATGTAAAACAATTTAAAATAATCAACATCCTTGAAGGATAAATGCTACAAGAAATAAACAATTCAAAGTCACATGTATTCATTTATGAAAACATAACATTACAGCTTTACTGAGGAGTACTTTTCGTTTTCAGAGAGATTATTCCAAACCTTCCATGCTCAGCTTCAAATGTGTAAAAGGGTCACCAGTTTGTGACAGAAAGATGTGCTGGGACTTGTTAAAAAAGTCTAATATTCTTTTAATTAAAACTTTAAAACAAAATATTTACAAAACAATATGCTTAGAAC
Source organism: Maratus speciosus (assembly GCA_963932465.1). Lineage (NCBI taxonomy): Eukaryota > Metazoa > Arthropoda > Arachnida > Araneae > Salticidae > Maratus > Maratus speciosus. The sequence goes on along the minus strand of OZ010786.1, from coordinate 103,446,327 downwards.
ATTAAATATTCATGGCACCAGCTACATTATAAAATTCAAATGTACACACCATCTTAAGCATCGAAAAACGACAGACAAGAGATGTTTTCTTCCTTCATTCTAATCAAAACTTGGTGAGAATTATCCAATCACAAAGCAGCGCTTCTCCTAAGGAAAAGAACTTTGATGTCACATCAAATGTAATTTGAGCTGCTGTTTGGAAAGGTGCCAGCATTTAATGATGCTCAGAAAATCGGTTTTAAAAATAGATAATTTCTGCTGTGATAATAAAGACTATCAAACAATAAAAGTTTACTGTCTTTCAATTTGCCACAATGGAAATAAATTATTGCTTTTTATGCAATCTGTACTATATTTATGTGTGTATGATTAATAGGTATTGTAAAAACATTTTACCTACTCTAGATATAATTGAAAATGTGCAAGTTGTGTGTAAACTAATTTTATCATTGCATTTTTAACTGTTATTAATTTTATCACTTGTTATATCTATATTTTTATTATATTATTTGTTGTATATTTTATAGCTTCTGGTATTTTGAAGGGATATGATCCTTTATTAAACCTTGTGCTTGATAACACTACAGAATTTCTCAGAGGTATGTACTCTTTTTTCACTTTACATATTAAAAAATTGCTTTTTATTTTCATCTGTTTTCAGACATTAAAAATAATTTTTGTTTGCTTTAGACCAGCCATTATTCAACCTTTTTTTCTCTCGGCTGCAAACGCAATTTTCCATGCTTAAGCAGCCACAATACACTTACAAAAGGGTAAAAATACAACAAAAAACCCCCCAGTAATTAAAATAGCAAGAAAACACAAGTAATATAACAATGCAATTTAAGAAAGTTAATATTATCAGTTGGGTTCAACAATTGTCGCAAAAGAAATGTTACCAAACAATTTTAAAACCACTAGATTTCTATTGCAAATACTGTAGGAATGTATCGCGAAATTTGCTGGTTGGGAAAAGTGCTGCAAAATGTTTTTGGTGTACATTTTTTCTGTGACAAATGTTCAATCTTAAAAAGCAGTACAGTAATACCTCGACTTACGTCAGCAATTCATTCCAAGACTAAGTTGTAAAATGAAGGAAGTTGAGGTACATTTAGATAAGCAACAAATAATAAGTAATAAAAATTCTCCAAAACCTAATGAGCATATTCTATTGTATTTAGGGCTTATGTTACATACAGTTAACATTTGAAAAAAAAAAAAAAAAAAAGCATTTGAAATACAAGAATTTTTGGAATAAATCAATAAGTTGTTAACTTGCAATTTATTGGTCTTCTAGCTGTCCTGTTTGAGTTTTGAGAATGTGAAAAAAATCTCACCGACAAATTTTTTTTATTTTTTTCTCTTAGATGCTCTTTGTAACAGCAGAGTGAGATTTTTAAGCTTTTTCTAGAGATTTTTCTTATTTGTTTTGTTTGTTACAATCATGTGACTGTCACAGGAAAGTTTTCCTTCATTGAACGAAAAGTCTTCAAAAAAGTTCAAAGTCCGTCTTAATTAATTTTTTTTTCCAGGCCAGATGACATAAATCAGGATACTACTGTATTAGCTATATAACAAGTAGAAAATGTAATAATAAAACTATGCAGAATTTCTAAGTTTTAAAGGGAAAAAAAATCAGATTTTGTCTAATAAAAAATCTTTTGCTTGATGAAAAACTTTTTTTTTTAATTGTAGAAATATATCAGGGTTCCCAACATCAGGGAAAGTCATGGAAATTTCAAAATATATAAGAAAAGTTGGGGAATTTGCAAATATTTTCTAAAAAGTCATGGAAAAGTGTTGGAGAAAAAATGAAAAAGGGCATGAAATTCACCAAATAGTCTCAGGAGAAAATCACGAAGTTCATCAAACGATCGCCAAAAAAAAATTAGAGTAGTTTGTAGAACGATTGCAGAAAAAAATCATTAATTTTGATAAAAGATTGCAAAAATAAGTGGCAAATTTAGTTGTATGCCCGTTTTGAGTCAGGGAAAGTCTGGGAATTTTTTGAGATTTGGTCAGAGAAAGTCAGGGGATTTACCAGTCAAGTTTTGCTGGGAACCCTGTATGTACACTGTAAAAAAAAACTCTCAAATTGACAGAAAAAAACTGCCAATTTTGGCGCCAATGGAGAACAGTTTAACTTACAGAAAATATCTGTAATTTGCCATTAAAACATTTTTTTCGTGTAACAAATATAGCTTTTTTCTGTAAAAATTACAAAATCAACTTTTTTTTACAGTTAAAAAGTGTTTTTCTTTAAAACATTTTTTTTTCTGTAAAAATTACAGATTTATTTTACAGTTTAGGGCAAAGTTATTGTAATTTAGAATGATGTTTCAATGATGTTAAAGATTAAATCACTGTAGAAAAAAATAGGGCTATATGAAAAAAGAACTTTTGACTAAGAAAACAGCTTTTAAGATGTTTTAACATAATTTTAGGTTAATTATAAATAACAGAACAGATTTTATTTTCCCATGAAAATATATAAAACGATGGAGATCTTAAATAACTATTTCAAAATCATGTGTGAAAATTTCCTTTTTTTTATTTTCCTTTTACCAATTATTATAGTACATGATTAGCATCATCTATTTAGAAACATTCGTAGATTTACGATGCCTTTTTAACTCTATTCAAATAAATTTGAAATAGAGTATTCTTCTCAAGAGTAGTGAGTAAAACTTTCAAAATTATTTGCCGTCTGACAGCGATTCTTAGAAAGCATTCCCAATACTGTATTTCAAGCACTTCCAAAATGTAGGTAATTTTACAAACAAAATTTGTTTTTTCAAAATTATGTTTGAAGCCAAATTTCAGATTACTTTAATACTGCTGCTATGAACTTCAAAAATAAATATTTTAAAAGGTAAGCTTTCGTATTTGTTTTTTTTATGATACAAAATTTTAAGTATCATACATTAAAAGATATACAAACCACTTTAAAATATAGTAATTAGAACAAAACTAAGAAGGATATGTAAGTTTTCTACTTTGAAAAAGATATCTGAAAGATATAAAATTTCTACATTATGATTTTTAGGAACTATGAAATTAGTTGAATAGAACTTTAACTGTATATCTGTGCTAACAAAAAAAGATGTTTGTGTGTATGTGGAAATCTATCACATGTTGCAACATTTCATTTTTGCTTTTAAATATATCGCAATTTCATTCTCTACTCCACTGAACGGGAAAAAAAAGTATTTTCAAATAAAGTTTCAGTGAAAACTACGACATCATTTACCAATTTTTTTATGATATTTTAAAATAATTTTCTAATCTAACAATGTGTAATGTAACAAAACAATAAACGTTTCTACTATAAATTAACATTTTCAGTAACATAAATATGTCAAATATATAAAGCTTTTAAATCTGTCAGACTTATCACAACCGGTTATAGTCCAAGTATCGCGAGATTTTCTTTTCCTGGTTACAGAGTTGCAAGTCTGTGTAACAGACAATATTTTTAATTAAATACAAAACCTACATCAGTTTTTTACTATTTCAGGCTCCAAATGGTCCCTCCCCCCCCCCCCCCCCCCCCCTCCAAAGTCCCCTTTTATGCATTTTGGTACCCCTAGTCCCCTTTCTGTTGCTTACTAATGTGGAAAAATCGCCGCAAAAATCACTAAACACAAAACCACTAACTCAAAAAACTAAAAATCACAAAATCTCAAATATTTCATTTTACTATAGTATGCTAAAACATTGTAACTGGAATTATTTCATGGATGTCAAAAAATTGCCGCACAATGTGAAAATATATTAAATTATGCATTAAAAATCTCATTAAAAATCACTAAAAATTCAAAAGTTACACAGGACAAAATTTTACTACATTAAGCTAGAAGTTTGAAACCGAATTTCAAAAATTCTCCACAAAAGGTAAAAAAGAAAAAAAAATAATTCAAAAATTGCTATAGGAATTTAATTTTATTGAATAAAAGACAAAATTTAATAAATTCTGTGAAAAGATTTTGAAACTGGAATCCTTTTACAAATGTCAAAAAATCTCATAAAAAATTAAAATATCGTTGTTTGAATTCTGATTAAGCTTTATTGAAAAGAGCACAACATTTACTAAATTGGGCTAAAAAATTGAAACTATACCCCATTTACTAGTGTGAAAAGTCAGTGCATAAAAATCGCTAAAAATTCAAAAAATCAGAGAAGTCAAAATAGTAATATAGTAGGGATAAAACATTGTCTCTGGAATTTTTTCACAAATGGGGAAAAAATACTTGTGGGATGTGATTTTTAATCGCTAACAATTGAAACCAGAGGATGCAATCGTGGAAAGACAAAATTTACTACATTAGGTTAAAAGTTTAAAACTGAATTCCTTTTATAAATGTCAACAAATCACTGCAAAATGCTAAAAAAAACACTGTAATAATTGCAAAAAATTTAAAAATCACTGTGTACAAATTCCAAATAAACTTTATTGTAAAGAGGACAAAATTTACTACATTCTACTAAAAAATTTAAACCAGATTCCTTTTTACTTTCTTCTATCTTTACAAGAAGAAAGTATTGGATTCGTGAAAATTTTCGACTTCCGGTTTTCGACGGATTTACACGTTTTAGAATGCCCAGAACACGATTTGATGGTTTTTAGAAAATGTCTGTCTGTGAGTCTCTCTGTCACTCTGTCTGTGAGTCTGTATGTGACAAAAATTTTGTGGGCGCTCTATCTCAAGAACTAATGCACAGAATTTCACAAAACTTATTATTTAGTTATACCTTGATATAAACTAGACCTGATTAGTTTTTGGTGAAAATCGCCCAACAGGTGGCGCTGCTATGCGGCATTTTTCACGATTTCTACAATAGCTATATCTCAAGAACTACTGCACGGATTTTCATAAAACTTCAGATTCAGTTAGTCCAGGATATAGTTTGGTGCTGATTACTTTTTTGTGAAAATCGCCCAACAGGTGGCGCTGCTATGCTGCATTATTCATGATTATCGCAATAGCTCTAACTCAAGAAAAAATGCACGAATTTTCTTCAAACTTCAGATTTCGTTAGTCCTTGATATAAATTAGTGCTGTTTAATTTTTGGTGTAAATCGCCCAACAGGGGGCGCTGCTGTGCTGCATTTTCACGATTTTCGCAAGAGCTGTATCTCAAGAACTATTGCACGGATTTTCATCAAACTTCAGATTTAGTTAGTCCTTGACATGAATTGACGTGTAAATTAGTGCTGTTTAATTTTTGGTGTAAGTCGCTCAACAGGTGGCGCTGCTATGCTGTATTTTTTGCGATTTCCGCAATAGCTTTATCTCAAGAACTAACGCTTAGATATTCAACAAACTTCAGATTCAGGTATACCTTGATATCATTTAGTGCTGTTTATTTTTAGTGTAAATCGCTCAACAGGTGGCGCTGCTATGCTACATTTTTCAGAATTCCTGCTGTAGCTCTATCTCAAGAACTAATGCACGAATTTTCATCAAACTTCAAATTCAGATATACTTTGATATGAATTGGTGCTAAATTCATGTAATTTCTTGTACTATTTAAATGATTTAATTGACGTGATTTATATAGAAGAAAGTTTTGTGATGGCCACAACATACTAGTTACAAATTAGAAAAATTGCCATAAAACACGAAAAAAGGCTAAAAATTACATTTAAAAAAACTACCCTAAAAAGTCAAAAATTGTCTTTGATGTGCATAACTTTAGACATACCTATAGCTACCTTCCTGCCAAATCTTATAGTTCTATGCGCAGCGATCTCGTCAGCACAAAGACACATGGACAAACCTCTATCTTTATTATATTAATTTTTAATAGAATTATTCAGTTGGTAAATAAATCATATCAGTTGTAAATTTCCAAATGGGGGAAAAAAAATTCAGGCCAGGGTTCGAACCAGGGATGTCTTGGCGAGGAGCCGCCAATGCTCTACCTACTGAGTAATCCCGGACGAATCTTAAAAACTAATTCACTCAGCTAACCCTAATATTGCCATACTATGCTTTTTCCGATGAACATTATAGCTTATTTCAGCTTTTATTGGGTTGTACAAAGGAACTAAATTTTATGTTTGAGATTAATAATTAACAATATCTAATCAATAGTTAATCTAATTTTAATACTCAACGGGAGGTGCTGCTATGCTGTGCTTTTTTATTCACTGATCACTGTTACTCTTTGTTAGATTTGAAGAAATGCACTATACTTTGTAATTGCTAGTGTGCAACTCTGTTAACAATTGATTTGATATTTTCTTAGATGCATTAATTTTTAGTGTATATTTCATTGCAAATCAATTTTTGTTGTTATAAATATTAAGGGGAGATATGGGTGAAATTCTTTGAAAAAATTTATATTTTTTTTACTGGCTTAAATTTTTTTTTAACCTTCCTAAATCCATTGGTATGCCCAGTTTTTTTTTCTGACCATTAGAAATAATTGTAAAAATTCAAGGGAAGACAAGACTGGGATGCCACGCCCACTCACATTAATTTTACTCTAGCATTTTATACTCATTTATTATATGTAACTGAACTACTTTATCCAAGTGTTTATATATACATTAATTCGTGTGTTTGATAAAACTGTGCAAGAACTTCACACAAGTTAGAAGTGTCTAAGTTTTGTAGCTTTTCGAAAAGTTGTACTTTTCAGCTAAAAACCCCATTAACTCCTAAAGTGCTTGAGCAATTTCGATCAAAATTTTTTTGTTTGTAGAGTATAAATATGTGGCAGACAGTTTAAAAATTTTTTAGTTAGTTTCAGAAAAAAAAAAAAAAAAAATCTGAAAATTGCCTTTGCTCTAAAATAAGAAGTTTTAGTTGCAGAAAAAAAAAAAAAAAACTGTGCTATAAGCCTTGAGCATTATCCAGGGAATAAGGATTCAAAATTTCATCAAAATCATCCTGGTAGTTTCCGAGGAAACAGATCTTTAAGCTTTAAGCTTGCATTTTTCCCCTATGATTGCACCCATTCTTGTCTTCCCTCAAAAACACTTTTCAGCTTTGTCCATTTTGTAGCACAAAGTGCAAGTTAAAAAAAATACAAGTCACAGTTCAACACAAAACAAAATACAAAAAGTTGATGTCATTTGATTGAACAATAAGAAGATTTTAAAAAGGTGTACAAGTATTTGACTGACTATCGACACTCCCAATGTCTGTTTTGTCGATACATAATCAGAAAACTCAATCTGTCATTCGCAAAGAGTGGGAATTGTGAATATCTATGTTTTATGGATCTCCTGAAAAATCATACTTTTCACGTAAAAATCCCATTATCTCATAAAGTACTCAGGCGATTTTGATATATATACAGTAAAACTCGGATATAACGCTCACCGCTTAAAACGCTTTCCCTATTTTTACGCTCATTTGTCCCGATCCCTTGAACCATACCCATAAGAACAATGTAAAAATTCATTGCTTTTAACGCTCCCCGCTTTTAACGCTTTCCCGCTTTTAACGCTTTCCCGCTTTTAACGCGCTTTTTATTGGACCTTTGAACAAAGAAATCCCGGATATTACGCTTTGGTGCTTTGGTTTGCATCCGAAGTTTTCATTTTCTCGCCCGTACACACAGAGAGAGAGAAAGTGGGGATACGTGGAATTGGCAGCCAGCCAACGCCCAAAGACTATGTTAAAAAAAAAAATCAGCCAGTACTGCGGGTTTTTTCTCATTGGATCAGAGATTAAAAAGAATTTATTCTGTCCATCACAGTAGCACCTGTCTGTCTCTTACTTCATACAAATTGTTCCCGCTTTTTTCATTTACACGTAAGTAAGCAGTATCGCTGGCGACTCCAATTAGAGGCAACATGGAATCTAAGAGTATGAAAAGAAAGGCGCTGACAATTTCAAAAAAATTAGAAATTCTAAAAAATTATGACAAAAAATCCCCTATTGTGAGCCAAAAAGATTTTGTGTTATCTATGAATATCGCACCGTCGTCTCTTCGGACACTTCTTCAAAACAGAAAACATATTGAAAAAAATGCTGCTATTGGTGGCTCAAAGAAAAAGAGAGTGAAAACAGGAAAATATGAAGATTTAGAAAAAGTTATGTACGAGTGGTTTCTTGAATCTAGACACTCTAACATACCTGTCAGCGGATCCATAGTTAAAGAAAAAGCTCAGAGGTAGCTCAAAAGCTAAGAATTGAAGATTTTACTCCATCTAATGGGTGGTTAGACCGATTTCGAACCCGCCACGGGATTGTGTACAAGAAGATTTGCGGAGAATCCGCTGCCGTGAACACAGAAAATGCAGAATTTTGGAAAAAGAACAATCTTCCAAGGCTTATCAAAAACTATGCCAGTTGTGATATTTATAACGCCAACGAATTTGGCTTACTTTTTAAAGCGATGCCTGATAAATCCTTAACGTTAAAAGATGAGCAGTGCCATGGAGGGAAGCTCAGTAAAGAACTTGTTACTATGCTTGTTTGTTCCAACGCCGATGGGAGCGACAAACGCAAGCTTCTAGTGATTGGAAAATCGGCCAAACCTCGCTGTTTCAAGAACATCAAACGACTGCCCTGTGACTATGCACATCAACGTAAGGCTTGGATGACGGGTCTCCAGTTCATTAAATATGTTTCTGATTTTGATGTCGAGATGCGGAAGCAAAATAGGCATGTCATACTATTCGTAGACAATTGCGCAGCGCATCCCCAAGAAATACCAGATATTACAAACGTCTCTCTGGAATTTTTACCTGCAAACACCACAAGCGTACTTCAACCGATGGATCAAGGGATCATAAAGGTTTTAAAACAACATTATCGCAAACGTATAGTGAAACGATTTCTACATGAAATGGAAAATAAAAGTAATCGATCTTCTGTAACTCTCCTCGACGCCATGAACTACCTCAGCGCTGCTTGGGATGCAATCGAACCTAAAATAATTCCAAATTGCTTTAAAAAGGCAGGCTTCATAACAGACGCCAACTATAATATGGATGCAGCTGAAGAGTGGTCGGATCCTATAGACGACGAGGACTGGCAAGCTGTTTGCGAGCATCTTGCAGAAAACGCACACAGCTTTCAGAGCTATCTTAACATTGATAAAGACGTTATCACAAGCAACGTTAGGAGCATTGACGACATTATAGGAGACACTGTACAGGATGCCGCAGAAGAAGAGGACCCTGATGAAGTTGCTGATGGCGATGTTCAAGAGCGCATCCCAACGATAGCTGAAGTAATGGAAGCTTTTAGCACTATCCGCCTATACACTGCTTCAGTAGATACCGCCGCTTCACATGAAGATATATTAAGACATATAAACAAAGCAGAAAACGCTCTTTTGTGTGGCCGTTCGTCCACCCGTCAGACGAAACTCGATGAGTTTTTCTCTAAAACAGAATAAACAGTAAGTGAAAGTTTATAGTCCTCATATTGGTGCTCAAGAATACTAATGTTACATTTTTTTTAAAACAAAATATTATTATTAGTTTCTTTCATAATTTTATTTTATGTTTAATATAAGGATAAAGGTTCCTATTAGAAATGTTAAATATATTTTGTAGCTTTTAATGTTAACAATTCTTTTACTTATTCTGATTTGAAATACTAATACACTTTGTAAACACTATGTAAATTTGTGGTATTTAAAATGAAGGAAACGTTTTTGTACCTATGCTGTGGAGTTTCTATTTTAAATAATACACGAAAATGATTCCCCGCATTATTTAAAGCAGAGAATCTAATATTCTCAATTTTAAAATGTCGAAAACTTTCTCCCGCATTTAACGCTTTCCCGCTTTTAACGCTCTTCTAGCCCGGTCCCCCGAAAGAGCGTTATATCCGAGTTTTACTGTATATATATTTTTTTTATTTATTTTTTTTTTTTTTTGTGGTAGAGTATAAATATAAGATGACAGCATACATATGTGGCAGACAGTTTTTAAAAAATTTAATAAAATTTCTGAAAAATTGCCATTGCTCTAAAATAAAAAGTTTTAGTCTTAGAGAAAAACTGTCTGCCATAAGTCTTGAGCATAATCCAGTGAATAAGAATTCCAAATTTCATCAAAATCGGCCGGGTAGTTTCCGAGAAAACAGGTCTTAAAGCTTGCATATTTCCCATAGGATTGCATCCAGTCTTGTCTTCCCTTAATAAAGCATCAATTTAAATTAAAAGCTCCTTTAAGGAGAATTATCTATGTGAGTACTGAATATTAGAATACTTTCTATCTTCTTGCAGTAGAATATTTAGCTGAGTATACTTTTCAGTGACCTATCTGTATAAAGATAACCAATTAACATATTTTGGGGATAATTTTTAAAAATTTGCTTGCATATTTAGGAAAACTCGGTGGAGTATTTTTAGACATGGTCCCCAAAGTCCCCCTTTTTAATATAAATGGTCCCCCCAAAGTCCCCTTTCCCTCTTTTGGGAGACTAAAATGTGTTGGGAGCCCTGCTATTTTCATTCATAGTTTCCAGCACAACGTGACTTAGAATCTGTTAAGAATTTTGTCCTTCCTTAATGTACCTTGCCAGATGTTCCAAACCTTGGCCTTTAATTTATACAATCTACTATTTAGAGGTATAAAAACATACAAATAATGTGTGTGTTGGGGATTGAAAAAATGTTCTTTAAATAGAGTTATCTGGTATGGAGATTCTATTGCAGTTTGCAAATTTCACTATTATATGTAGTAGTATATAAAAATATTAGTAGTATAATATTTAGTAAAATGTTAGATGTTACATTTAAAAATACTATGTGTTACAGATTTAAACTCTGTGATTGTAATAATTCATATTTGTTTTTCTGTATTCTGCTTGCCTTTTCATATAAATATATTCTTGTGAAAAGGTTTATTATTATTTTTTTTTTTTTTAAATAGCAATTATAAATTTATTTTATGGCTGTATGTAAATGTATAATTTTTATGCAGATCCTGATGATGCCTATAAACTTACGGAAGATAGGAGGTCACTTGGTCTTGTCGTATGCCGAGGTACTGCAGTTGTTGTGATATGTCCTACTGAAGGAATGGAATCTATTCCAAATCCTTTTATACAACATGAAAGTTGATCTGATTTTTTATCTACAATCCATTGTCATAATGACATTGTATATTTAATCCATTATCCTTGATCATTTGTAATAAATATCATTTATTACATATTCTTTTAGTATGATATTCATTCTGTGTCATGTTTGGAACAGTTCGTGCAGTGATAACTTTTGTCAAAGGCGAGAATAAGAAAATTATATATGCAGTAGACTCCCTTAAATCCACGAATGCCTGAAATCTGCATATTTTTTCAGATATAAACTGTCAAACTTAGTGTTAAGTTGCAAGAACAAAATTCAAACACAATCACAACTTAAAAAAAAAAAAAAAAAAAAAAAAATTGTTAATCTTGCATTTTTGGCTATTACAGTGATTAATTACTAAATAAAAATACTTTGATTTTGATGTAAATTAGCGTATCTATAGCAAAAAATTCATCATGTTGTAGGTCCTGCACAATATTCGCAATTTTAAACTATAACCGAATTGTTTATTTTTCTTGCATTCGTTTCCCTGTGTTTCAATTTTCATTATTATTTTGTCAATATTACATACACATTTTAATATTGATTCTGGTTAATAAGACTGAATTCAAGGCTTTTTGTGAAGAAAATATGAATTTATTTCTAAAAAAATCAAGATGCCGCTAATATCAATGGCAATCACAATCTTTTTTCCTAAGACATTTTTGAATCAATCAAGCTATTCTGTTTACTAAATCTGGATAAACATGACATAAAATTTCGTTATTTTAAGGTTGTAGTGTAAATTATATTCTTATCTAAGATAAAAATACGTTGCAACAGTAACTGTTGAAGTCATATTGTTTATGTTCACTTTTTTGCATTTGTTCTGGTTTTAATCTGTAATGATTTTTTTATTTTTTCATGATTCCGTATGTAATTCTGCCTAATATGGTTGATTCCAATATTTCTAATAATGAAAAAAAAAAAAAAATTAAAAGAAAACAGTTTAGAATTGACAATAATCCAAAAAGTAGTTGTTTCATAAAATGTTTGATTCTGGTTTTAAAGCTAAATTTTTATTATTTTATATAATTATTAATTATTTTAATAATTTACTTTATTGTAAGCATTCATTATAATTTCCAATGCTTAACTACATTCAAATTACTGCTTTAAAAATGTAAACAAAACAGTGACCAGAAATCCGCACAACCTCTGGTTTAGAGTTGTATTGGTTATAATTCCTTTTTGATTAACTGCATCAACTTTTTAAATGCTAGATATGCAGGTCACAGGTCTTTGTACATTTTCTATTAGATATTATAATACCATTTTAGGTAGATTTCGTATGAAATACTACCTATTACATTCTCCCCTATCTTGGAATTTCGGAAAAATTTTTGCAGATCTACACCGATCATGAACCTTAGAACCCAAAGCCATCACCAGTAAAAAAACTTTATATGTATCACTTTTTTATGGATACAATAACTTCCATAATTCTGCACAAATCTTTTCCAAACTGTTACATAAAATCAAAGGGCATAAAACTAAGAAAAACCCATAACTTAATTATAATACATATTAAATCACTTTAAAGTTATTATTACTTCTAAGAAAAGAGCCAAAAAATTATGTATGACAGATTTTTGATAAAATTAAAAATGGGCTCTAGGGGCGAAAAAATTAGGGTTTTGCAGAGAAAAAAATTCATAACTTCGTCAATTCTCAAGATATCAAATCTAATTATTTGTTATAAATTAATATTATCTACAACTTTTCTATTGACAAGTTTTTGATAGGACCAATTCTAACTGCAAATAAAAATTAAAAACAAAAACAAAAAGAGGGTGTTGAAGTAAAAAATCCATAACTTTGTCAATTTACAAGATATCAAATCCGAATGAATTTATTATATATCTTCTTAACATTATCTGCTACTTTTATATTGACAAGTTTCTGATAGGACCAATTCTTACAGCAAAAACAAATTAAGAATACATGGAGGTTGAAGAAAAAAATATCGTATTAAGGATGTACTCTAATCCAAACTGCTTATTTTCTGACTCATTTTTAATTTCATTTTTGCTTTCAAACGTATCCAATTGGTAGGTTCTCTTATTCAGAAACTATATAATGACTCATAATGGAAAATTTTTTGATAGAAGCAGAATATATTTCAAAAAATGATGTCAAAGTGGGCATTTTGAACTAAATTTCTCAAAGCGATGGTGTTGGAAACGAAAACTAGTCCTATGGTTCTACTGAAAAAATAATTGTTTATAAATCAAGTTCTAATTAATTGAATGAAAAAAAAAAAAACATAGGTCGATTATAAATCTCTTAAAAAATCACGTCAGCAAGTTTCGTATTTTTCCTTTTAAAAATGAATTTGAAGATGTGTCAGAAAATTTTGAGTTGTTGAGCGTGGAAAAATATTTTTTGAATACTGCCTTAAAATGATTCTGATTAGATATGTAAATTTTCCAGAAAAATTGAAGAGGCAGAAAAAATCTGGTTTTTTCCGGATTTTTTCGGAAAAGTTGGAAAAATTTATTTTTTACAAATGGTTTTTCCCAAATAAATTATAGTTTCCGAGAAAATATTAAATAATAAGCATTTTCTTTTATTTATCCACACTAAAAGAAAGTTATTTCACTTTATATGACTATATTACAAAAGAAAAAAAAAGGGCAAAGCCTGCTTTAAAAAAAAACTAGTGTTTCAGTCTCAGAATTTTCACAATAACATTCACGCTTTATTTAACGCTGTTATTTATTATATCATGTCTCTGTTGAAATGGTTTTTTTTTTTTCAGTTACATTTGTTTAATTACCAGTAGAGCTATTCTAAAAACCTCATAATTTTCAGACAGTATCCCTGCAGTTTGAAATCAAATGTCTTATACATCCCATCTTCATAGTATTGATTTTTATGTATATAAATGATGCTAGTTTAACAGGGATGCCGCGGACGCGCTACAGCGCGTAAATTACGCGAAAAATCGGAGACGGGACGCAAAAAAATAGCTCTTACGCGTCCCGTGGGACGCGTAATTTCGTCAAAAAATCGCGGAGAAAAAGCCGATTTTCGTCTAAGAATCGCGAAAAAAGCGCAAATCTCATCAAAATACCGCGCAAAAACAGCGATTTTTGTAAAAGGGCCGCGAAAAAATAGTGTATTTCGTCAAAGGATTGCGAAAAAAAAAGCGAATTTCGTCAAAAAATCGCGGAAATAAGCGCAAATTTCATCAAAATATTGCGAAAAAACGCGATTTTCGTAAAAGGGCCGCGACAAATTAGCGTATTTCGTTAAAAGATTGCGAAAAAATAGCTAATTTCGTCAAAAAATCTCGGGAAAAAGCCGAATTTTGTCAAAGGATCGTGAAACAAGCGCAAATCTCATCAAAATATCGCGCAAAACAGCGATTTTCGTAAAAGGGCCGCGAAAAAAAAGCGTATTTCGTCAAAGGGTCGCGGAAATAAGCTCAAATTTCATCAAAATATAGCGAAAAAACGCGATTTTCGTAAAAGAACCGCTACAAATTAGCGTATTTCGTTAAAAGATCGCGAAAAAATAGCGAATTTCGTCAAAAAATCGTGGAAAAAAGCCGAATTTTGTCAAAGGATCGCGAAAAATGCGCAAATTTCATCAAAAGATCGCGGAAAAGCCGATTTTCGTCAAAGGATCGCGAAAAAAAAACACAAATTTCATCAAAATATCGCGGAAAAAAAGGCTATTTCCGTAAAAGGGCTGAGACAAAACAGTGTTTCGTCAAAAGATCGCGAAAAAATAGCGAAATAAAGCCGAATTTTGTTAAAGTATCGCGAAAAAAACACGATTTTCGTGACAGGCTCGCGAAAAAATAGCGAATTTTGACAAAAGAATCGCGGAAAAAACGCGAATTTCGTCAAAATAACGCGGAAAAAACGTGAATTTAGTCAAAGCACCAAAAAAGATGTGCAAACTAAACTTATAGGTAGAAAATTCATAAAATGGGATTTAATTTTTTTATGAGATTCTTAACAATACAGAATGATTTCAGTGTACTTTGATAATGTATTCAGTAGGTGGACCAGTAAAAAATCCCCTCCCCCCTTTTTCTTACTGCATTGAAATGTCTCCCACCTTCAGAACATTTAGGATTTGATGTTTATTAATGATTCAGATGTAAATTTCCCTTCCAAGAAAAATATCTGATTCCAACACAGATCTATGCTGACAAATAATTCAATGAGAAGTATAATGAAAGCACCCATTCAATTCATTCAACAAAAAGTACACCTTTACTTAACATAAGTATTCTTTTTTTCAGCAAAAATATCTTTTTCAATAAACCTGTCTTTGCCCCTTTTTAAAAGAAATGCGAACATGAGTGATACTTGTTAGTGGAACTTGGTATCTTCTACTCTCAAATAAGCATTATTTTACAATTAAAATTGTATTTTGCAGTTTTACTTTTAAAAAAGTAAAGAAAATTTCTCTTAATATTTTTTAAAAATATCTTATGAGTGCAAATAATACTGGTTTTAATTCATTATTTAATTATTATTAAAACAATAATTAATGCATTTCATTTATCTTTTCCAAATAAACAAGTTTCATTTATTCCTTTAAAATATAAATTATTATTGATGGGGACCCGCTTTTGTAAAAAAGGGACCCAGATTTTTGGAAATCCTGGGTCCCGAGGACCCAGGTTTTATCAAGTACAGCGGCATCACTGTTTAAAGAAACAAATTGTTGCAGTTCTGTTATTGTTATACATATTAGTATTCAAATCTTCCATTGTTTAAAAAATAGTAATTTTTGCAATATTACATTTTTCTTTCTCACAGTTATACAGGGTGTTTCAAAAATAATCATCCGATTTGAAATGCGTATATGATAAAAAATAGTGAACATAGATACTAAGATTAATTTTATATTATGTAGCTAATCATACATTTTTTTTACATACCAAATTAAAGGTGCTCAATATGTCCACCTTTGGATACACGGCATATGTCTGTACGATATTCAAATTCGCCCCAAACTTTTGCGAGCATGTCTGGATACACGACTTCGATGGCTGCTGTTATGCGTACCTTCAATTCAACTAATGTAGCAGGAAGGGGAGGTACATAAACGTGGTCTTTTAAAAAACCCCACAAGAAGAAATCGCACACTGAGATGTCTGGCGATCTGGGAGGTGATAGATGCTTAACTGCATCGTCAACTCCCGCACGGCCGATCCATCGTTGAGGAATTCAGTTATTCAAAAAATTTCGAACGTCCAAGCTCCAGTGTGGTGGTGCCCCATCTTGTTGGAAATGAAATCATCAGAATCGGTTTCTAACTGCGGGAAAAGCCAGTATGCTGAACAGATTTCACGGACTCTCACTTCGCGAAGCGTAAGACACAAAACGATTTCTGTTGTGCAGTCACCATCTTAACAAACACTGAAGTGGTGGGCAAAGGAAGAGCACTAGCGCCACCTGTTGATAACTACATAAAACTTATGATTCTCCTCTTTCTATCTATACATTATTCATTTGAAACGGATGAAAATTTGAACAGTTATGATTTTTTAAAATCTGATGATTGTTTTTGAAACATGCTGTACTTTTAGTTTCCAATCAAAATATATATTTAGTTTTGGTATAGCTTTCTATTCTAAATTCAAACCAAGTATAAAAAAGTTTTGGTTTAGTTTTACAGTCTAAAGTCAAACTAAAACTAAGTTTTAGTTTAAGTTTGGATTACACAGGTCTGCAAATAAAAAACTGCTTAGGATTTAAAAAAATTTCAATCACATCAGTTTTCCTTGCAAAACTTATGTCTTTAGTTTAATTAAAGCATAAAATTTCTCTTTTTAACCTGAAATCTGGTATCCTATTCTCGAGTAGAAAACCATATCCAATAATGATTCCATATACTAATTTCATATTTCTTTCAATGACACTCAAGAGATATGAACTCAAGTTGCATCAAATTTTTAAAAATTCAAATCTGTAATATCCGACATCTCATATTATATGATTTACTTTGAAATAAGGTTTAGTGTCACAAATTTGCTTTATTTGGGATTTTTTTTTCTTCTGTTACTCTTTTTAAGAGTGTACGAGGGAACCCTAAGAATGGTCTTACGTCTCTTGAAATAAATTCTTTCAGAAAAAAAAATTGTGTCAGCTGAAGGAAAAAGATTATAATTTGAAATGCAGTAGAAAATACCTTTGAAAAATGATTTAAGAGTATGCCTATCTGGAGATTTTATCTTACGCAGAAAATATTCTATCTTTAAAAAGTCATACTCAGATATTTCTTTAAATGATAATGTGACAAATTAAGATATACCAGGGTTCCCAGCATCATGGAAAGTCAGGGAAAATCTGGAAAGTCATGGAATTTCAAAGTAGTCAGGGAAATTTCAAAATATATAGGAAAAGTCAGGGAATTTACAAATATTTTCTAAAAAGTCTTGGAGAAAAAATGAAAAATGATGCGAAATTTATCAAATAGTCTTGGGGGGGGGGGGGGGAAATCGCTAATTTTGACAAAGGAGTGCAAAAATAAGTAGCAAATTTTGCCATATGCCTGTTGGTCAGGGAAAGTCAGGGAATTTGCCAGTCATGTTTTGCTGGGAACCATGTATACTTTTACACAGTATCAGTTCCTTTCTCTGTACAATTTTTAATTGGCTGTTGTCTATTTCCTGTAACTTCCTGCACTGCTATTCATCAATAAATCTATACCTCGAATCCGCTTTTCCTCCAATATGGGAAAATTCCATAATTCTTTGCTGTGATGACGGTATGCTAAATGTTACCGAAACTAGTGTTAAAAGGGTGTTTCATCTGCTTATAAATGTTAATGCATATTAAAGATAAGTATATAAAAAAAGATTATAAGAATTTTATTTAAAATAATTTTCCTTTCCTTTATTCGGACTATTTTGTTTGTGATAGTAAATAAATTAAAAATTATATGTAATTATTTCTCATGCAATGATAGATAATCCGTCATCATAATTTTAGTGTGCCGTACAAATTTAATACTAGGTTTAAGTGCGCCGTGAAGTAAAAAAGGTTGAGAAATGTTGATTTAGACATTTTGACTGACGAAGTAAAGTTTTATTTTTTAGAAAAACGATGTGAACTTAATATTTTTTTATTAGTTACTAATGACAGAATACATATATATTTTTTCAAGTTAACAGAAAATTTAGGTGAAAGCTTGGAATTTTCTTAGGGTTTTTTTTTTTTTTTTTTTTCTATTCTAAAAAAATGCGAATTAGTTTTTTTGACAACAATGATTTTGTGTAATTATTGCCAATGGGGAAAGTGAACCGAAACATTAGCTGAAAATGATTTTTATGTTTTTAAACACTGAATTCTTTTTAATTTAGTTATTTCAGTGACTGACGAAGTAACGTTTCATTTTCTAGAAAAAGTAGTGTGAGTTGAATATATTTTTTAACATGTTAGTTCTTTTTAGAATTTTTTTATTTTTTGAATAAGAAAAAACACTTACTTACTTTGTCAATTAGTATAGTTAAGTTATCAATTTTTTTTCTAAGATCGACACAGAATTCATCGATTTTCAAGACAAGAATTACTGGATAAGCATAGTCAATATTGTCGTTGACATGCCGCATAGACTATAAAGATGTTAAGTGAAAACGTTAACGTACTCAACTTTTTTTTTTAGAAATGCCTTTAGAATTACTCTGAGGTTTCGAACTCATAACCATTGGCTCATCATGCTAACCACTGGGCCACATGTGTCCCGTTGTTTTAGCACATAAATATGCTTTTATTTTTAAGTTTTATAGCTACATTTTGATATATTTCTTTAATCTAAAAGAATGCTAACTAGTTTTAATCAATAGTTTTGTCTCATGTCTCCTACGAGACAAGTGGTTTCTATATCTATACTAATAATATATATACACTAGCAGGGATGACTGAGCTTAGCTCGGTCAAAATTAGTTTTGTGTTCAATTCAATATTTTATTCTCATTGTTAGCCCGGTGGTTAGAGAGTTGAATTCGGAAATAATTAGGGGAAAGCCGGAAATTGTTTTAACCCCTTCAGTTTAGGTCTAGAATGAATATACTACGTTTTCTCCCTCGTAATAGGTGAGTGTTAGGAATTATACATTGATTTATAGTCAAAAAACATGTTTTTTTTAAATACCATAACACTATCTCGAAATCACTAACTTTTTCAAAAACATTGTGAATACAAATGTTGTAGAACTTAAAATTCTGAATAAAATGAGTACCTACACTTAATACTTTTGTTGAATATTAAGGTCACAATTCTACTTTAAAGTTTTAGCACCGTGGTCAGGGGGTTGAACTCAGAATTAATTAGGGGAAAACTGGAAATCATTTTAATCCCTTTCAGATTAGGTTTAAAATGAATATTCTATGTTTTCCCCCTCGTACCAAGTGAGCGTTAGGAAATATGTACATATTTACATTCAAAAAGCATGTTTTTCCTTAATATTTTTAACAATATCTCAAAATAGTTAATTCTATCAAAAACATTGTCAGTGCAAATGTTGTAGAGCTTAAAATTCTGATTAAAATGAGCACATACATTAGTAATTTTGTTCAAAATTAAGGTCGCAATTCGAATTTCAAAATTTTGCCTTAATCGCTAAGCAAGAGCTTGAAGTCCGGAGAGACAAAGTTACCTAAGAATATCTCAAAACAGCTAAGTGTGTCAAAAATATTGTCAGTACAGATGTTGTAGAGCATAAAATTCTGAATAAAATGAGTACCCACATTAATATTTTTGTTCAAAATTAAGGTCGCAATTCCATTTCAAAATTTTGCCTTAATTGCTAATCAAGAGCTTCAAGATAGGAGCGACCAGATTATCTTAACAATATCTCAAAAGAGCTAACTATATCAAAAAATTACCAAAACAGATGTTGTAGAGCTTAAAATTTTGAATACAATGAATATTCACATTAATATTTTTGTTCAAAATTAAGGTCGCAATTTCAGATATTGTTAAAAATATTTAAAAAAAACGTGTTTTTCGAATGTAAATGTGTACATATTTCCTAACGCTCACTTAGTACGAAGGGGAAAATATAGAATATTCATTTTATATCTAATCTGAAGGAATTAAAACGATTTCCAGTTTTCCCCTAATTAATTCTGAGTTCAACCCTCTGACCACGAGGCTAAAACTTGAAAGTAGAATTGTGACCTTAATATTCAACAAAAGTATTAAGTGTAGGTACTCATTTTATTCAGAATTTTAAGTTCTACAACATTTGTATTGACAATGTTTTTGAAAAAGTTAGTGATTTCGAGATAGTGTTATGGTATTTAGAAAAAACGTGTTTTTTGACTATAAATCAATGTATAATTCCTAACGCTCACCTAGTACAGATGGCAAAACGTAGCATATTCATTCTAGACATAAACTGAAGGGATTAAAACAATTTCCAGCTTTCCCCTAATTATTTCCGAATTGGGTCTTTTTTTGCCCCCCTATCAGTGGGCTATGTATCATTCTTGCTGTTTCGATTCAATTGGCATGATCCTGAGATATAATAACCCACTAACCGAATTTTTTCAAACATGCGACCCAACCAATGCTCTTCTCGAACCCGAAAACGATAGAATACAAAATTTAGTCAGAATCGTTAAAGTCGTTTTATAGATAAAATTAGCTTGACCTATGGTCACCCAAAAGGGACCCACTAATCTAAATTTATCGAACATATGACTTATCCCAATGGCCTTCTTGTGCTGGGAAACGATGTAATAAAAAATTTTGTCAAAATCCTTTGAGCCGTTTTTTAGATAAAATTAGCTTGACCCAAAAATGAACCACTAATCGAATTTTCTCGAACATGTGACTTAGTCCAATGGTCTTCTCATGCTCAGAAACGATATAATACAAAATTTTGTCAATGTTTTGAGCCGTTTTTAGATGCAATTAGCTTCACTCACAGTGACCCAAAAATGACTCACTAATCGAATTTTCTCGAACATGTGACTTAGTCCAATGGTCTTCTTATGCTCAGAAACGATATAATACAAAATTTTGTCAGTGTTTTGAGCCGTTTTTTAGATGCAATTCATAGGCGTAACCAGCCTTTTGAACGGGGGGGGGGGGGGGGGTGCCCAGACCTTTTAACCTGAATATATTGTATACAAACAATATCTTATATTATAGTAAAACCTTCTAAAACGGACCCCATGAAACCAGCCGAATTTCCGTTTTAGACAGGTTTTCCTCTTAGAATTCATAATTGTGTGGTGTTTTTTTTTAAAAAAGGGCTCAAACGCGATTTTTGTTTGCGTGAGGTTCTGTGAGAAGGGGTTGAAAACATCACAACTAAACTTAATGGTAAAAAAAAAGATTTATTTATGTAAATCTCCTTGCAGCAGTGAAGTAAGGCAGCAACTAAGTGTGGTCACAAGTGTAAAACCTTTTGGCACCCTAACTTCTTATAAAGATTAAAAAAGGCCTTTAATTCTGCTGGAAACGTCTATAGGCACAGGGGCATTGCATGAGACCTAACATTATCTATGTCAAAGTCTTGTAGATGAAATTTTGTCGGATGATAATTCTCAGATAATACATGATGTACACCAGTACATAGTACATACCCACGAAAGTTTTTCAGAATGTGACCCCATGACTTCTTAGGGATCACCGGGGGGGGGGGGGGGGGGACCCAAGAAATTTTGGAAGAAAGTGCATCATACAAATAATTATTATAATATTATAAATAATTACAATATTCATTAATAATTCATATTTTTACCTCAAAATGTGCCCAATGTATTAGGTAAAGCAGGTCATGATATAATACAGTAAACGCTCGATTTTACGAACTCGAGTGGACTCGCATAATGTGTTCGTAAATGGGAATAACATTAGTTCAATGGGATGCTGGTCGGGACTAGTACATCAGTTCCTAAAAACAAATAATTCGTAAAAAATAGGTTCGCAAAATCGAGCATCTACTGTATACACTAAATTTTGTCAAGATGATAAAAATTATATTATCATGATGCGACTGTAATAATAAAGATAGGTGCTTGTCTGTCTTTGGGTGTGTGTGTGTACGCGTGCGCGCTGAACTCAGAAAAAACAATGCAGTCTTCACAATCGCAAGATTTGAGAGGAAAGTACCCGTACCCGTTTACCTGAAGTCATGCATATCGAAGACAATTTCTGGAATTTTTCAATTAATTTTGTATGCGAATTTTTTAAATTAGTAAAAAAGAATCTGATTTAATATATTTTATCTAGTAAACTTTGTCTTCTGTTCAATAAAGTTTTTTCGAGATTCTTACAGCGATTTTTCAATTTATTTGTAACAATTTTTTAATGTTATTTTTAAAGGGTTTTTCTTCGCATTCCTAAAAGGAATCCGGTTTAAATATTTTACCCAATTAGTTAATTTCGTTCCCAGCAGTTTTTTAATCTTTTCCGAATTTTTAATGCGATTTTTAGCGGGGTTTCTTGCACTTTGAGGCGATTTTTTTTACTTTTTTTGAAACACAAAATACTCTCCGGTAATTTTTGCAATTGCCGCGATTAAATTAAACTTGGAAGAATGTCAAATCAGTTCTTATAAGAAAGCTGAAAATTTAATTTGGCTCGAAATGAAAAAAAATCGCGATAATTAGGATTCGTTTGTGCCGAGACGGAAGTGTTCGTAGCTTGGTCGGGGGTACGTTGCCGAAGGCAGCCCCCCTCCCCAAAATCCTAGATTTCTTTAATTCTATGTTCGTTAAAAAAAAAAAAAAGCAACCACCGAAACTCCACTTGTAATGAAGTTTTCTTTGAGGGTCAAGGGTTGAAATAACGTCATTCGCGGGATCGCGCAATTTGTGCACGGAAAAGGAAAGTCCTGCATAATAAAAAATGCTGTGCAGTATTTCTGCCCTCAAAATTCTTTCACAGATCTGTGATTCTTCAGTGAGTATTTAAAATTTGTTTTTGAAGTCCGCGATTTTTATTTCTTTTGTGGAACTTCTCAAAATCAATTCGTCACTCGGTCCCGGAGAAATTTGAGAATTTCTTCAAACAATCGTGAAAAATATCGGGAATTTCGATAAAAGAGTGCAGAAAGAAATCGCGAATTTCGTCAAAGATTTCGCAAAAAATCACGAATTTCGATAAATGATTTACGAGAAAATGTTGCAAATTTCGCCAAAAAGTCGCGGAAAAGAGTAGAGGATTTTGATAATTGGTACGGAAAGATATCGAGAACTTTCCGGATCGCTCGCGCAAAACTATCGCGAATTTCGACAAATGACCCCTGTAACAGTTTCGTGAATAGATAGCAAAAAAAAATTCGTCAAATGATCTCGGTGAAAACGAGAATTTCGTCAAAGGATCGCAGAAAGAAAATGTGAATTTCGTGAAAAGATCGTGGAAAGAAAAAGTGAATTTCGTCAAAAGATCGTGGAAAGAAAATACGAATTTCATCGAAGGATGGTGCTACAGAAATCCCAATTTCGTCAAAATATCGCGGTAAAAAATGCGAATTTCGTCAAAGGATCGCGGTGAAAAACACAAATTTTGTCAAAGGTTAGTGGTGAAAAGTGCGGATTTCGACAAAAAATCGCGTAGAAAGACGTGAGTTTCGTCAAAAGATTTGGGGGAAAATTGTAAATATCATGAAATGATCGCAGAATAAAATCGCGAATTTCGTCAAAATTTACTGCGCTGGGCTAAATGATTGAAACCAGGTCCTTTTCCTAGTTTCAAAAGAACTCCACGAAACGAAAAAATCGCATAAAAATTTTCAGAAGAAAAAAATTATCATATTGACTTGAAAGACTGCAACAATCTTCCTTTTACGAATGTCAAAATATGGTCGCGAAACACGAAATTCATCCAACCAACCAACTCCAGATTAATTTTAATTTTCTGTGCTATTATTTCTCATTTTCAAAGGAGGCAGGGCCTGTGCACCCCCACCTATCCCCCGGCTAATCGCATTTTACAATTACTGTTTCACATCTGCATTCCCTTTCAAATTTTTTTGCTTCTTTCTAGACTTTAGACCGCGAAATCAAAGCGATAAATAATTTCTGCTTCTATCCTCGTCAAGAACTTGCGTTAATTTCTCATGAAATTGCAGAAACATGCAATAGAAAGAAAGGTGTTAAAAAAATCTCAAACAAAAAAAGAGTTTTGTTCAGATTCTTGTAAATATTCTAGTTTTAAAAAAAAATAAAGAACATAATTTAAAAAAAAGAACATGGAATTCTTTTTTTTTATCACTGTTCAAAACTTAGGCTGTTAGTTTTCTGAACTAATCTGCTAAATTAATTAAACCGCTTTTACTTCTTCTTCTTTTTTTTTTCTTTTTTTTTCTTTTTTTTTTTTTTTTTTTTTTTTTTTTTTGTAGATTTCGATTTTTTTTTAAATAGCTGTGCTTGAGTCTGCGCAAGCGGGGGTGTGCCCGGGCACCCAGGGCACCCCCCTGGTTACGCCTATGCAATTAGCTTCACTCACAGTGACCCAAAAATGACCCACTAATCGAATTTTCTCGAACTTGTAACTTAGCCTAATGGTCTTCTCATGCTCAGAAACGATATAATACAAAATTTTGTCAAAATGTTTTGAGCCGTTACAGTGACACAAAAATGACCCACTAATCCAATTTTCTCGAACATGTGACTTAGTCCAATGGTCTTCTCATGCTCAGAAACGATATAATACAAAATGTTTTCAGCCGTTTTTAGATACAACTAGCTTGACCCACAGTGACCGAAAAATGACCCACTAATCGAATTTCCTCGAACATGTGACTTAGCCCAATGGTCTTCTCATGCCCAGATACGGTATAATACAAAATTTCGTCAAAATTGTTTGAGTCGTTTTTTAGATACAATTACTTGATCCACGGAGACCCAAAAATGACCCACAAATCGAATTTTCTCGAACATGCGACTTAGTCCAATAGTCTTCTCATGACCAGAAACGGTATAATACAGTAGCGCTCAAAAGTATTTTGACAACCTTATATTCTTTCTTATTTTACTTAATATGAAAATATATTCCTCTATAATTGAAAACACTATGACTGCAGTTGTTCAAATGTATCAAGTTTCATCTTGTTTGTATACATTCGGCGCCACCGAAGAAATATGACTCCTCCTTAGCTCAAAAGTATTTTTACAATTAGTTTGCATTTAATTGTTGAAGGCGTCAGTGGTGCTATAGCTTCGATTTGTGTTTATATTGACTTATTGTTATTATTTGTAAATGCCGAAACGTAAAGAATATCCCAGTGATTCTTGAAAAGCCATTGTAAATACACTTAAGAAAGGTAGACTGCAAACAGAATTTGCACGTTCTTTTAACGTGTCTCGGCAACATATTACAGGGTTGCAAGTGCTGCGCATATCTGCGCAAAAATGTTTTTCCTTAAATTTGCGCCAAAACGTACTAAGTACGATTTCGTCGATCCGAGAAACAATGAAAAATTCCATATTTAACTTTTTTCAGACCGCTGATTTCGTCAAAAAATTTAAAAAACGCGAAAAAATTATGGCGAATTTCGTCAAAAGATCGCGAAAAACACGAGAATTTTGTCAAAAAATCGCGAAGAGCGTGCGAATTTTATCAAAAGATCCCGAAAAACACGCCATATTCGTCAAAGGATCACGAAAAATTGGGAATTTTGTCACAAAATCGTTAATTTCGTCAAAAAAACAAACAAAACGCGTTCAAAAGATCACGCAAAAATGCGAATTTCGTCAAAAGATTACGAAACAAACAGCAAATTTCGTCAAAATACCGCTAAAAACACGCAAATTTCGTCAAAAGATCGCAAAAAATACACGAATTCTGTCAAAAGATCGCGAAAAAACGTGAATTTTGTCAAAGGATCTCCAGTTTATTGAAAAAACGAACAAAATGCGATTAAAAACCCCCCGTAAATTTCTTCAAAAGATCGGGAAAAACGCAAGTTTTGTCAGAAAATCGCGAAAATTATGCGATTTTAATCAGAAGACTGCGAAAAAACGCAAATTTTGTCAAAAAATCGCGAAAAACATATGAATTTTCTCACAAAATCGTTAATTTCGTCAAAGACAAACAAAACGCGGTCAAAAGATCCCGAAAAAACTCTAATTTCGTCAAAACATCGCAAAAAAAACGCGAATTTCCTCAAAAGATCGCGAAGAAACAGAAAGTTTCGTCTAAATACCGCTAAAAACACGCAAATTTCGTCGAAAGATCGCGAAAAATACGTGAATTTTGTCAAAGGATCGCTTGATTTTTGAAAAAACGAACAAAACGCTGTTAAAAAAAACCCGTAAATTTCTTCAAAAAAGCGCAAGTTTTGTCATAAAAACACGAATTTCGCCAAAAGATCGCAAAAAGTATGCGGATTTCTCAAAAGATCGCAAAAATATGTGAACTTAGTCAAATGATCGCGAAAAATAAGCAAATTTCTTCAAAAGATCACGAAAAGCACTTGAATTTTGGTTAAAGATAGGACAAAACACTCAACTTTTGGTAAGAGATATTAAAAAACACTCAAATTTTGGTAAGAGATCGTGAAATCACGCGAATTTGTCAAAGAATCGCAAAAGCACGCTAACTTCGTGAAATGATTGAGGAGATTTTGTGTTTAATTTTATTTTGTGATTTACTGAAATAGGTCCCTAAAGGTTCCTTTTTATATAAAATATATGGTCTTTTCTGGTCCCCGACCCCCTTTTTTTTAAATGGTTCCCTTTTACCATTTTTTACTACAAAAGTTGAATGGGAGTCCTGTATATTGTATTCATATGCTTTTTTTAATTAGTTAAAATTACTGCTCCAAAATAATATTTTTTAAAGCCAAATAAACAGATTTTTTTCCTTCCTGCTGCCAATTTTTCATTATTGCACTATGTACCCAATTGTCGTTTATAATGTACAGAGTTAGCAAAATGTGTGGAGAAATTTTATCTGAGTAATTATTCTTTCAATGTCAAAATATTTTCAAGATGGGAGTTTATTAGCATTAGAATTTCAACGTGTTCCAAAAATAGCTTTTATTGCTACAAAATTAGATTTTTGATGCTACAAAAATGGATTTTACTACTACAAAATCAGATTTTTGCTGCTCCAAAAATGGATTTTAATGCTACAAAATGGCTTTAGTGCACTTTCATCCCTGTTATTATTACATGGAATAAAGTTTTTAATAAATTGAAATACATCAAAAATAAGCCTCGAACTGGTCATCCGAAAAAAAAAAACTTGCAATGTTGACTGTATTATAAAAATATCTGCAAGGGATTGTCGTAAGTCTGCTGTAATAATAAAAAATGAATTGAAAGAAAATTACGGCATAGACATACACGTTTCAACCGTCAAACGACGCCTAAGCCTCTATGGTTTACATGGCAGAAGACCAGCAAAAAAACGTTTGTTGTCTACTAATAATAGGAAAGCTAGAGTTCAAAACGGCATAAATCGGGGAGAAGTGTAAAATGGTGTAATGTTTTGTGGAGCAATGAAGGGAAGTTTAATTTAGTATCATCTAATGGAATCAAGTACATTCGACGTCTTAAAAACAAAAAATATGATGTTCGAAACCAAATACCCATCGTCAAACATGAAGGCGGCAATGTGATGGCTTGGAGTTGTTTTTCACCCAGCGGAGTTGAACCCTTAGTTCGAATTGACGGGAATATGGATCGGTTCATGTATGCTGATACATTAGACTCATATGCTACCGTTCCGTACGCTAAAAAAACATGCCTACTCAGTGGTATTTTCAGCAAGGTAATGACTAGAAACACAAATCCAAGTACGTAAGTGATTTTATGAAACAGAAAAGTCAAGGTTCTGGAGTGGCCAAGTCAAAGTCCGGATTTGAATACCGTAGAGCAGAGGTTCCCAAAGTGTGCTCCGCGGAGCCCTTGGGGCTCCGCCTATACTTTTCAGGGGCTCCGCAGCGTTTCAGGTAAATAAATAAAACATGAAAGAAATTAGCATATTGCAAGGGAAATTTTTTCGAAAGTATATAGGAATCAGGGGCGTGCCTAGCGGGGGGGTGTTGGGGGTGTAACACCCCCCCCCCCCCCACTTATTTGGAAGAGTTGGTAAAATTTAGAATAGTCGGAAAGTTAAGAACACACCCTGCAAAAAGTCCCCTCTCCCGTCCTAGAGCGGAGGTGATAGATAGAGAGAGAGAATCGCGTTTCTGAGAATTTGAGACTTTCATGAAAGGAAGGGGGAGGGGAGGTTGTTGCAATCTCTATTGTAAGATTTCCCATGTAGCATCTTTAATTGCTCCCTTCTGCTATGGACTGAATCTTAGAATTTGGTGACCTCTTGGCTCTGGATTTGGCGCTAGTTATTTGAGGTTGCTGCATTTAAAAGATGAAGTCATGGACACAGAAGAAGAGCGATTTGCAAAAGTTTGTTTTTGTCGCATGATGTCGGATAATTCAGTGAAAATTTTATGCACACACTGTGATCGCGTACACATACATTTCATAGCAAAAAATTAATTTATGTCGCCATACAAGAAAATTTCATCCAAATGAAAACATCGGCCTCCAAAAAGGAAAACGGATTCAATGTACAATATGTAGATATTTCTGCATTTCTATTAGAGGCCTGCATAGTCATATTCAAACAGATCATCCAGATGTAAAATTATCTTTTGAAAAGGCTCCTGTATAGACCCCCCCCCCCCCCCAAAAAAAAAGCCAGTTTTATTCTTCAAATTGTCATAGACACATGAATTTTGTAGACAGGTACATCTGGAATAGTAATCATACTTAAAGTACGTGTTACTCTTTTTGTGAGTGGGTGGGGACGACCGACCATCTTTAAACCTCATTCGTTGAAAATTCCAAAATCAGAGCATTTAAGCATCATCACTCTTCAGGTTGGTTCTAACTGTGTCCAAAATTTTTAGTGTCTATGACTATTTGAAGACTCAAAGAAAAATATTATTTTTTGTCGCAGGGAGGGGGGGGGGGGGGGGTAGACCATGTTCTCTTGAAATTTTCAATAAAAGAGTACTTAATCTTTCTTGAATCTTTCAAGAAAGGAATACTTTTGCATGATTATTATTTAGCTCTGCTTCCTCTTGAATTCGGTTCAAAACGCCGACTTTGACAGTATTTTCTGAAAGCCTTTAACAAATATATATATATATATATATATATATATATATATATATATATATATATATATATATATATATAATAATGGAAAACGTATTTCGATCAGTTGGAATATCCCTTTCCCAAGCTCGTGCACAGTCTTACGACACCGTGTCATCTATGTCCGGCTGCATTTTAGGCTGTCAGTCAAAACTTTCAGAAATAGCTGGTAGATCTATTTTATACATACCCTGCCTCGCGCATAAAGTGAATTTATGTGTTGAACATGCGTGCGAGGAAAGCAATATAATAAAATTGTCCTACGACAGTATTCAGGATCTCTATAACTTCTTTTCACTGAATACAAAGCGATTCGACATACTGAGAGAGAAAATGAAAGTTTTTCAGAAAGAGTCTTAACTTGAAATCTTTTCGAAGCAAGATGGACTATGCGAGCGGATTCAGTCAGAGCTATTTTATCGTCCTATGATGCCCTCATTCATACTCTGCAAATTATTTCTGAAGACATGAAGGTTGACAAGGATGCTCGAGCTAAGGCGGCAGGGTTAAGAAGCAAAATGATGTCATACGATTTCATAGTTTTCTTCACTTGCAATGAAAACAATTGTGTTTAAGACCAAGTTAGCAACAGAGCAATTGCAACGAGAAGACCTGAACATTTTAGAGGGAACCGACATAATGCAGAAAACTTACGAAAGGATTCAGAAACTCCGGAATGATGACGTTGCGAGCTGACAACATCTGCGAGACACATGGAATAAATCAAGATTATGAGTTCAATTTGCGGCACAGGCGACGGAGGCCTCCATCGAAGATCGACGATAATCCTAGAACTGCAGCTCTATTTACACGAGAGAATTATTTTAAAGCAGAAATTTTGAAGGTGGTAGATCGGCTTACAACTGCATTTGGAGACATTCATAAGTTGGTATTTGAGAAAGTTAAACCACTGAGCTGTCTCCTTCCATCTAGGATCAAGCATAGCTCTACCGAGGACATTTCTAAACTATGTCAATTATTCCCTGATGATCTCAAAGATGTAGATAACTTGGAATGCGAAATTGATCTCATGTCCTCAGAAATAGCTAGTTCTGAATCGTATACAATTGGCGCAGCAGCGCAAAAACTTGTGGGGAAGGCTCATTTGTATCCTAACCTTTCTTTGGCCTACAAGTTGGCCTTAATTATTCCAGTAACTGTGTCAAGTAATGAAAGAAGTTTCAGCAGGTTAAAGTTAGTAAAAAATTACTTGCGTTCTACCATGTCGGAAGAGCGACTGGACGAACTAATGCTATTAACCTGTG
This sequence comes from Maratus speciosus, assembly GCA_963932465.1. Lineage (NCBI taxonomy): Eukaryota > Metazoa > Arthropoda > Arachnida > Araneae > Salticidae > Maratus > Maratus speciosus. The sequence continues at coordinate 103,415,919 of OZ010786.1, read as the reverse complement.
AAACAGACATAACTGACATGTTGGATTTAGACAGTGTAGCTGGAAAATGGGCTATTCTGAAGGATAGGCGGGTGATAATTTAAAAATGTAGAAGGATAATTTTTAGTCTCTTATACTAATAGTATATATCTTATTTTTAGCAAGCAAGATTTGTCTTTTTTATGTATTTTAAAATTTATACACTTACATTACACAACAGCATGCGGTTTTATTTATAGAAACATAAATTCCGAAGTACTTCAACATTCTTAAATTGTTACTGTTGAGAACTGGTTAATGTACGGTACATCCGTACACATTTCCTTTTAAATCGTAAGCAGAATCCTAATTAATAACAGGATTCTCAACCTACTTATATAGTAGAGGGGGGGGGGGGGCTATCACAAAGCCTTTCTCATCGCCGATCTTGCAGTCGGCAAAATTCAGTTCACACCCCCCCACTAAAACAGCCTTCGGCACGCCCCTGATAGGAATTTTTGTGTGTATGTGTCAAAAATAAATACATCACTGGGAAAAATAAAGTTGAAAAATACTACATTGATATACTATACTATGCTATAAAAAGTTGAAAAATACTATATATTTTGTATTATAAAAATTTGCATTGTACATATATCTATTTTCTGTATAATATTTTTGGTTTAAACTACTTTATTTTATGTTTCTGCATTTAATGTGTTTTGAAAATTCGATTCAAAATAAGTTACTAGAAATAGTAATCTGAATCGAATGCACAACGCGAAATGAAAGAGCAAAGGTGCTCCAGTGCTGTTATCTCTGCTTGTCGAACAAAAGGGAGAACAGTTTTGTCCTTTGGAGCTCCGCCTATTCATATGTTTATATTGTGTGTGAATTTACATTTGTATATATTGTGTATATATATTTCTATTTTTTATATAACTTTAATTTCTATAATCTGTTTATGTTATTTGTATATACTGTTTTTCATAGTAAAACAATGTTTGTTGATTAAAACGCTTCTTTTTTGTAACATCTTGTATCATTTAATAAACCACTCATTAGACCAGGGCCGTAACCAGCGAGTAATGTCAGGAGGGGCCCTGAAATATTTTTGTGGGGCTAACATCTTTTAACAATCCATATCTCTTGTGCAAACAAAATACAGTAAAATCAGCTAAAATGGAACTGTCTATAAAGGAACCATTTATAATGTAACTTGTTGATAACGGAATTTTTTATAGCGAAATTTTTAAACAGAAAAAAATCGTTATCCGGTGAAAAGAATACAAAACAAATTAGGAGCACTGTACCTGCTGAGACGAAAACCTATCTAAAATAGAATTTTTCTGCATCTTGTAAGGATTTGTCTTAGCAGGTTTTACTGTATATAGTGCGAAAACATAGATTGCATACGATACCTCATTAAAAAAAAATCATTAAAATTTCAATAAAGAAAAAAATCTTGCATTTCACACTGGTTTCGTGAATTTCCAATTCTCAAAACCTATTACCTTCTTGACTTTATTGAGCATGTAGTATGCAAAAATATTTCCGATTACATTCACAATTGATATAATAAGAAGAAATTATTTACTGGTGTTAAAATAAGATTTAAACAATTGGTTACTTAACAAAAGTAGAATGGAAAAAAATCGAGCATTGAGCACTGATTTGGATTGTAGTTTATAATTTATTATATTACAGTAATTCAAACCATTCAAAAGTAATCTATCTATATTATAAAGGACAAACATATCTGTGCGTAACGCATACGTCATTTTGCGAATGGCAACACTTTGAAATTTGAAATAAAATTTTGGTTTTGCATTTTCTCTACTGCAAATTTTTAAACTTCTATGCATCACACATTTTAACTTTTTACACCGTCGTATAAGGAAAAAAATTCTCTTTTAAATACCATTTGTATGAAAGCTGTATCTCAATTTGTTTTTGAGATATTAATTTTTTTGTAGTTTTTAATACAAATTTTGTAATTGTGGCAACTGAAGTATTCCATTTATATTGAAAGTAAAGGGAAAATATTCATGGTTTATTATTTTTATTCATTATATCTTTATTGATGTCATTTTCACATTACAAATAAAAGTAACTTTTTTATAATTTTTGAACAGAAAATGATGTCAGACATTAAATAAAACACGCATTCTTCTTCATAAATCAGCTACATTTTAATATTTTTACATTACGCTGATAAATGAGTTTGAGGCGCTCGGCAAAATGATTCATTGAGTAAAAATGATATATTTAAAACAAAACGATCTTTTTTTTTTTTTTTTTTTTTTTTTTTTTGATAAAACTAAATATTTGACCAATACTATAAATAGCGAATACTATGACAACTAAAGTCAAATTTCTGAATTTTTTTTTCGCGGTACTAAGATTAGAACTTAAGGTTTGTGCGAATGTTCACATGAAAAGTTGTATCGGACAAACGTGACTTTAACTTTGGAAATGCATTCATTAATAATCTATTCTTTTGCGCGTTAAAATACTTTCGAATTGTGAATTTGAGTGGTTGCGTATGTAAATTACGAGAATGTGAAAATAACGTACAGTTTAGATTTTATGGAGGAAAATTTTATGATGTGACAAAGCGAAATCCTTTTTACTGATTTTTCATCCCGTAAAAACAAACATAAGAGCTCCATCAATAACTCCATCATAAAATACTCATCTTGATTACGTAATCTAATACAGTTTAATTTTTCAATAATTTAAGCAGTTGAAGTTTGTAGAAATAATATTTTGGTAATTTTGGGTTTAAAATATTATTTGTTTTAAGAGTTAGACAACCAATGTAAGATGATTTTTTTGTCGTAATTATTTTTGTAGGTTTATTATAATTTCGATCTGACAGTTCCTTTCAAACATTTTAGTACGTCGAATTTCGACGGGTTGCAACTCGTATTATTAAAAGAAAGATGGTTTGTGTGCCGGGGATGGCTAGTAATACCTACCACACGTAGAGGCCTGAAAATGTAGGTGAGGATAGTCCAAAGCAAGTTCTGATGCACCTGAGGCTATAATTTTTCATTTTTTGTTAATTAGCCGATATATTATTTAAAAACTATGACAAACATCCCAAAATGGCATGGAACATTGCAGTGTGATAGCGGAAATGCCGTTCCACAGTTTTAAAAGTTGGGAAGAACAGATTAATCATACTTTTTTCCGTATTTCGGCTGAACGAATCGATATACGAAAAAGATAAAATATACACTCTGTATTATCGCAATTTTATCTTTCTAAAGGTGCAATTCATTTAAAAAATATTAATATTAACGCTTTCAAAAACATTCTTTTGAAGCGTCGTTTTTTGCGCCTCTCTAACCCCACCCAGACAACGCAATGTTTCGGGTTTTTTTTTTTTTTTTTTTTTTTTAATTGTTTAAAATCTGCATCCGCGCTTTGGATCAAAATACGAAAAAAACAAATACTGCTTATTTAGCATTCATTTTTCTTACTAACAGTTCATTCCGTTTGAAAATATAATAATATTAATCTTTCAAAATAATTCTTTTCCGAAAGTCACTTCAGCGATTTTTGCTTTTTCTGCATACTTTAAAACTCTGCAAGGGCTTCGAAAAACAAAATACAAACATACCCATTTTTTTCTTAAGCATACATTTAGTTTTAAAAAGACATCTCCGGTAATTGCTTTGAAATTTTAATATACAATATCCACCATCATTTAAGCTAATGATAAATGAGGTATTATGAGATTTAGGGGGTGGGGTGGGGGAAATCACTTTGAAAAGAAAATACCATAGGTTTAACATTGCACACTCTTATTAGGTAAACTTATTTATGCGCTAATCCTCTAAAATTTTAATACCGAAAACCAAGTTTTTAGCTGTTGTTCAAGTAAAATTGCGATTTAGAAATATTGAGATTTAAGGGTAAAATAGTTAGTTTGAAAATAAATTCAGTTTAAAATTTTTAGCCCTAATATAATACATTTTCTGTTCGACGATTTTTGAAGTTTTTTGCAATTTTTAGCAATTTTTTTGCCTTTCGCGAAAATTTTTTGACACAAGGGAATTTGGTTTCAAACATTTAGCCTAATATAGTGTATTTTGTCTTCCGCGATTTTTAATGTTTTTTCGCGTTTCGCGCCAATTTCTTAACATTCGGGAAAGATTTCCAGTTAGAATGTTTTGTTCATTGAACTAAATTTTGTAATGTGCTATTCTTGAATTTTTGGTGATTTTTTGTACAATTTTTTGTGGGTATTTTTTATTATTATTTGCGGAGATTTTTCCGTATTAGTAAAAGAAATCCAGTTTTAATCTTTTAGCTAAATATAGTAAATTATGTCCTTTTTTCTATAAAGTTTATTTGGAATCATTACAGCAATTTTACAATTTTTCGTGATTTTTGGAGTTTTTAAAGTTTTGCGGCGATTTTTTTGGCATTCGTAAAAGAAATCCTGTTTTCATTTTTAACCCAATAAAGTAAATTTTTTCCTCTGCAATTATTGAAATTTTAGAGATTTTTACTGCAACTTTTAGCGATTTTTCCACATTAATGAGAAAAATCCGGTATAGAGAGAGAAAAAAAAAGAAAAGAAAAAAAATGAGAATGCTTACATGTATTTCCTGACTTAAAAAAAAGGCACCTATCATAATTTTCGGTGAAAGCCGCCCTTTTTCGAAACTAGTGAACAGTTTTCATTAAATGTAGGTGAATATTATTCGCGTTTCCTCCAGTTATAAGGTTCTCAAAAAATATTTTTCTCTCATGTGGCAACGAGAATGTTCTTGACACATTCAAGAACTAACTTTCTTTCCCACTTGTCTAAAAATTCATAAGTTCTCACATTATACACCTAAGAATCGAATAGCGTTCTCCATTTTCCTATACATTTCGTACATCTTGAGTTACAGCCAATTGCTACAGGATGACTACCATTATGTCGTTGTCATGACATGAAAACTAGCCTAAAGCGTTGTTAAAATATGCCATTATTTTCTTATAGCGTAAAACACTATTCGATTCCTTAAAGGCTGATTACCTACAAATTTTATACTTTTAGCAATAAATAATTTTCGCGAATATGTCAGAAAATAGCTGTTTAGATTTCAAAATAACTTTATAAAATGTGAAACGCAGTTCAATTCTTTGAGCGTGGATAACCATATCTGTAAATTTCATACTTTTATCGGTAACGTAAATGTATCAGAATTCTGATACAAATTCTGATCCAAGCGCGACAGTCATAGTTCCTCTTTAAAACCGCCCCACCAGTGGCCGAGAGGTTCTGCTCTCAAAGCTAGTAGACGAGAGGTGCTGGTTTCGATTCCAATCACGCCCGTCGGCCTAATCGTTCGGAGTTTTCCGTGGTTTTCTTCGAATTTTGGATTTCCTTGCTTTCTCTTAGAAAGACGCCAGAGCACCCCCTCCCCTCCCCTTTGGGCCCATATCCCAAGTGTAGGTAATTGACCGTCATAAAACACACCAACAACAGCTCTTTAAAAAAGAGGAACTAAGAATTTTGCACATACAATCTATATTACTTCTACTACACTATCTACATATATTTGCTAAAATAAAAGAGGCTCTTTTAATTTAGTTACTCGTTAATAATAAATTTTATATTGTTTTTGAAAACATAAAAAAATATGTCCAGTAAAACCTCCCTAAAGCGACCACGTTCCGTTCCAATAAAAATTGGTCGCTCTGAGAGGTGGTCTCTTAATGGAGGTTATGTTTAAATCTAGATTTTAATTGTTGAAAAAAGATAACAATGTTACTAACATTTATCTTTCACATTAAGAAAAAATATAAAAATTTAAGTATCAAAACAAAAGCTAATTACAGTAAAACCTCCTTAAAGCGACCACGTTCCGATCCAATAAAAATTGGTCACTCCGAGAGGTGGTCTCTTAATGGAGGTTATGTTTAAACCTAGATTTTAATTGTTGAAAAAAGATAACAATGTTACTAACATTTATCTTTCACATTAAGAAAAAATATAAAAATTTAAGTATCAAAACATAAGTTAATTACTACAAAGTTAAAAAAATGAATACGGTTTTATCTTTTATAACTTATCCAACCAAGTCCTTTCGAAGTTCAGTAAATAAATGCTTTTTTTTTGGGGGGGGGGGAGCAATAAATAATGAAGATTTCATTAATTTGTATCTATTATTATCTATTTCTTTGAGAGTTTTCTGACAGAATAGGGCAAGGGAGTTTATTGACCGTCATTCTTAATTTGTCATCAGAATTAAATTCATTGCCTAAAAAAGGCATAAAGGGGTTTAAACACTTAAAAGTTACCGGAATAATAATAAAAAAAAATCTAAATTTAGTTTAGAAGTTTGATGAATAATGCGCTCTCCGGAATTATTTTTCTAATAAAACCCTCTTCAAGCGACCAGGAGAAAACGGAATTTGTTTCATTTTCTTCAAACAAATTGGTCGCTCATGAAGGGAGTTCAACTGGGATGGTCTCTGAATGGAGGTAAAATTAGTATTGAGCCTATAGGAATAAATTTCGTTCCATGAAAAAAAATAGTCGTTCTGAGAGGTGGTTGGTTAATGGAGGTGGTCACACAGGGAGGTTTCACTGTAGTCACTTAAATTTCAAAATCAATGGAGGGGAAGAGATTCCCCCCCCCCCCTCTCCTCATTTTGGTGGCGTCCACGATAAAAGCTGAAAAATATAGGTGGGGTTATTGCATGCATAATTTGCCCTTATTCTCTATCAGGCGTGACTTCCAGTTTTTATAAAAATTACTTCTTCAAAAACAAATGAAAAATGTATAATTCGTATTAATTTATTTATTTCAAATTTTCGTTGGAACATTTGATTTTTGATTACGCCGCTCTATTTCTGACTCCATGTCACGGGAGAATGAGAAGGAAGTACCCAACTCAACTCTGAGACCGTGTGTTTACGTTTTAACCGCCATTCGGAAAATTAGCGGGACTAATCGTCACGTTGTTATTGTATTTTTTTCTTTTTGCAGGGAGTTTTTCAACAGTATAGTAGTCGAATTTTAACTAATTTTTAAGTTGATATATATATATATAGCGTAAGAGGGCTGTATTACACTTCTTTTTAATATTAATATTGATATTCGGCACTTTGTATTCGCTACGCATTCGACAAGAATCATGTTCGGTAAAAAATATCGCCACATTAATTTAGAAATGCTGTGGTATGGGGAAAACTTTTTATAAGAAATTTTCGTGTACAACTAAAGATAAATTTCACTATTTTTTTAAATAATAGCGAAAAATATATTCATATATTTCCATTATGTTTAAAAGTGAAAGACTGATTTTACTCCTAAATAATTAAACTTGTAAAAAGTTCAGTTTGGAGGTGGGAAAATTTTGTGAAGGATCTTGTTTGCAGGTGAAAAGTTTGATGAAGGTTCCTTGTTTTGAGGTGATAAAATTTTGTGAAGGGTCCTTTAAAGGACCCAAGTTAATAGATCCATGTATTGGAATACAAATTTTACTAGTAAGTACCTGATTTAGTTTCCTTTATAAATTGAGCAGCTATAATCTTTTTAGGAACATAACTGCTTGATTAATGCACAGTGAAGGTGTAATGTCTCTTGCAAATCATTTAGCAGGGCTCAATATCTTTGGCTGCAATATTCGACTCATAAAAATAATTGGTACTTTTCGGTTAGCTGTTTGCCAGTGTTATATATACATACATATATTGCATATATGTGTACATATATATACACATATATATGTATATATAACACTGGCGCCCAGCTAACCGAAAAGTACCAAATAATTAAAAGAATTTTTATATATTGTAGATTAATTTATTATGTAAAATATGAAATATGGAAAAAATAAGGTACTTTTCGATTAGCCGGGCGCTAGTGTTATATATTACAATATATATGTATATATAACACTGGTGCCCGGCTAACCAAAAATAATTTTACATGTGTATAATTATTTTAAATAAAGTAATTTTTTCATGAAAAAACAGTTACAAATTTAAAGCAATATTTTTTTCAGATGAGTGCAGAATTTTTGCAATTTTTTCCCGCAACCAACTGATGAATTTTGCAATATTTTATTTCTACCAATTTGCATTTAAATGTTGCATTTTTTCTTGCACCCAATTGGTAAACTTGTGAGGTTTTTCTTTTTCTTATTTTTTTTTTTTTTTCATGTGATCGCTGGGTGAATTAAGCAATTTTTTCCCTGCTACAACTGAAGAAGAATGTGATTTTTTCATCGTAAACTGACTGGTGAATTTATATAATTATGCATTCTTTTTTGTTTACATTGATGTTCAATAATTATTATTCAACGATAATATTCAATTGTCACTTAATGTGATTAATTTAGCGATTTTTCGCTAATTTTCTGCATTCCATTTTTTTTTGCAACCGAATGAAGAATCTCATGATTTTTTTCTCACGATTGATTGTCCGCTACGTTTCATTATTTTTTCCATAGCAGATTGACAAATTTCACAATATTTTAAAGCAACACACTGAAGAATTTCTTTTTTTTTTTTTTTTTTTCCCCCAATGACCCAATAGCAGAAAATTCTCCAAGTGTCTGTGACAGATCTTTCAGGGACTGAAAATAATCTGCAGGTAAAATGTTACAAATGAACCTTTAATTAATTAATCATTTACTTTTAATGTTTTTAAGCATTTTACTCATTTTTATTAATAATAAACTTAAGTTTTAGTAATAAATAATAAAGAACTAAACATAATATAAAGTTGGAAAAAGATCCAATGGAAAAAAATATCTGCAAAAGGGAAAAGAAAATCTGCGGCGCACGTCACCCGTCAGGAACTTTCTGCTACCGGGCCCAATGATTACTGGTGAATTTCTCAGATTTTTTTTTTTTCCCCCTGATGACTGAATGAAGAATTTTGCAATTTTTTCTTGTAACCAATTGACGAATTTTGGGGTATTTTACTTGTACTGATTGGCAAATATTGCATTTTTTCTTGCGAGCAACTAGCGGAACTGAATATATATATACATAACAGTCAGTTTATGAATTTTGTCGATCCCCCCCCCCCTCCCTTACCTAAGCTGATCAACAGATCTCGTTTTTTCTGATAAAAAGTTGATAAATTTCCATATTTTCCCCCCACAACTTACTAACAAAACATTTTTTTTTCATGCGATCAATGGATGAATTAAATAATTTTTTCCCCCCATGACAATCAAAGAACTGTGTGATTTTTTTTAACCCTTTACTGACTGATAAATTTCTTGGGGTTTTTTCTTTTTCATATGACCAGTTGACAAGTTTATGATGCTTCCCCCTGACCTAATGATGAAACTTAATGTTTAAAAATTAGCAAAATTCTTCATTTGATTACGGGAGAAAGAAATTGTGACATTCGTCTGTTGCTTGAGAGGACAATTGACAAATTTCAATCAGTCGTGGGAAAATATCAAAAAATTCTGTTGAGAAATGGGAACATTAAACAAGCCAGTTCCAAATATTGTTTTTTTTTTTTTTTTCTGTTTCTTTACAAGGTACAAGTGTGTCCTTTATTAAAAAAATCTGTGCCTGATGGGCACTGACCCGTTTTTTCTACAGTAAACTTCTAGAAAAAAGGGCACTCGTATGCAGCGATGTAAACGTAAAAAAAAAAAAAAACAGAGTGTATATTCAGAGTTTCTCCCATGTTTAAAAAAGGGCAGGGTGCTTCTTGTAGGAAAAGGGCACTTTTGGATTCCGAAAGGCATGTTTTGGATTTTTAAGGACACTTTTTTTAATTTTTAAAGGCATCCTTTTGATTTTTAAAATTACTTTTAATATTTAATAGACAGGACGCTATTTTAAAGACAGCAATGAGGCAATTTTTACTATGCAAGTAAATTTTTTAATAAAGAAAGGAGTAAAGGCACTTTTTTCAGCTGGGGGCAACAAGGGTGCTAATGTTTTCCATCAGGGGTAAGAGGGCTGCTGTTTTGTAAACCTAAGGGCAGGCAGGGTGCAGCACCCTCCTGACACTGTCTACGGGAAACTCTGGTATACCTTAGAGTGTATATACAATAACTTTTTTGAGAAACGGAAGTTAAGCAGTGTTACTGAAAAAGAACCAGAAGGTATAAGACATTTACCTCTGTATACCCTCCACTTCTGACAGCAAATTTTTTCTCTCTTTTTTGCGAACGATAATATTTTTTTCTGCTACCGATCGACGAATTTCGCATTCTACTCGTGACAGATCAGTGAAAATTGTGATATTTTTTCACAGTCGAATGATAAACTGTGTCTTTTTTTCAACTGATTGGCCAAATCTCGAGGGGTTTTTTTAGTATGGCTGATCGACGAATTTCCATTTTTTCTCTGATCTACTGACGAATTTCGCTTTTTTTTTTTTTTTTACCGGTGACTGATTTTTAAATTTTGCTATATTTCTCTTGAACCAGTAAGTATATCTTGAGGCCGATTGGAGAGAGTTTTTTTCCGCTACTGATGTACGAATTTTGCAGTTTCTTCCGTCGATCTACTGACGAATTCCGCGATTTTTTTTTTAGCCACGACCGATTTGCAATTTTCTGGATTTTTTCTTTTAACACAGGTGAATTTTGAGACTTTTTCTTGCGACCGATTAGAGAAGATCGTGGGTTTTTTCTGGCGGTGCACTGACGAAGTTTTTTACCTGCAACTGATTAGCAAAAATCATGGATTTTTTCTCGCAACTGTTCGTCGAATTTTGTATGTTTTTCCACAACAGGCTGAAGAATTTCATGGTTTGTTCTCCATGACTGATGAACTGTACGAGTTTTTCTCGTGACCCATTGATGAATTTCACAATCTTTTTAATAAAGATGAAAATAAGGAATTTTGCTTAGTAGCCACTGGCCGGTAGGTTGACTTTATTTAGTAGGCAGTTACTAGCGAGTGAGAATAATTTCTTTAGTAGCCAGTAAGTACATTTATGTCAGTGAATATTTAATTTATGGGTATATTTTAGGTATGTTTATCCACTGAGTAGCAGGTATGATTCAAAATTGAAAAAATAGGTTTAAAAAATCTGAAATTTGCAGCAAATTTTCTGAAATGTAAAGGGAGGGTTGGTAGGGGATCCCTCCTGGTACTAATTATGCATTTTTTCCAGATACTTTGACGAAATTCACGCTTTTTCCGGATCTATTGGCAATGTTTTCGTTTCTTTGGCGTTCCTTTGACAAAATGTGCGTTTTTTTCACGATCTTTTGACAAAATTCACATTCGTTTTCGCAATTCTTTGGCAAAATTCTCGGGGTTTTTTTTTTTTCGAAATTCTCATCCCCCCCCCCCCCCCCCGGCGATCCTTTAACTAAATTTGTGTTTTTTGACGATCTATTGACGAATTTTGTGTTTTTGCCATGATCCATTGACGATATTTGTGTTTTTTCTTTGCTCTATTGATGATATTTGCGTATTTTCGCGATTCTTTGACGAAATTTTGGATTTTCAGAGATCGTTTGATGAAATGTGTGGGTTTTTTGCGATTCTTTGACGAAATTGGTTTTTTTTTTTTTCTGCGATGTATTGACGATATTTGTGTTTTTTTTCCGCAATCCACTGACCATATTTGCATTTATTCCAGAATCCTTTGACGAAATTTCGGATTCTTTGCGATCCTTTGATGAAATTCGGGTTTTTCCACGATCCTTTGACGAAATGTGCTGTTTTTATTGTGATTTTTTGACAAAATTCTCGCTTTTTTGCGATTCTTTGATACAATTCGCTTTTTTGGTGATCGTTTCATGAAATTTACATTTTTTTTTTTCGTAATCCTCTGACGAAATGTGTGTTTTTTCGCGATCTTTTGACAAAATTCACATTTTTTTCTTTCCCAATTCTTTTACGAAATTCCTTTTGGAAAATCTTGCGTTTGGCTGGTACTTTCCATATTTTTAATCGTCAGTTTTTCACATTTACTCGTTGAGTGGCGACTGGCGATTGCTTATTTTCATCTTTACTTTTTAAATGAACGATTAAAGAATTTGGTGATTTTTTTTCTAACCAATGAGTGACAAATTTTGCGATTTTTCCTACATTGAATGGTGAATTTTCTTGAAAATGAAAATTTGAAATGTTCTGCAGTGAAATCCGTTGTTCTGCGATGTACGTCGCATTTATAAGCATATTCTGCTTTGGGGGATTTCATTATCTCTTACTTTTCGGACTTTTTTTGAAATTGCAGCATTTTCATCGGAGGTTTCCCGATAAATATTATTTGTAATATATAAAAATTTCAAAGGGTGGGGGGGGGGGCACAATACTAAAGCCCAAAGTGAGGCACTTTTCTAACTTTTACCAACACCTGTCCCTATCGTGTAACATACAGTTGGAACGGCCTGTGACCACTTATTCATGTTATACACATCCGATATCCATGCTGCCACTTTGCTCCCCCCTGGGAGGGGCACTTTTCTAAATTTTGCCGGCACCTCTCATGTGACATATCGTTCAAAAGGTCTGTGACCACTTATTCATGTTATGCCCCACCCCCCACTTTGCCCCACCGGGGGGGGGCACTTTTCAAAATTTTGCTGACACCCCTCATGTCGCATATTGTTGGAAAGGCCTATGACCACTTATTTATGTTATGCACCTCTAATGCCCCTCCCCCCACTTTGCCCCCCCCTCGGGGGCACTTTTCTAAATTTTGCCGACACCCGTCATGTGACATATCGTTCAAAAGGTCTGTGACCCCTTAATCATGTTATGCACCTCTAATGCTCCCCCCCCCCACTTTGCCCCCCGGGGGGGCACTTTTCTAAATTTTACTGACATCCCTGATGTGACATATCGTTCAAAAGGCCTATGACCACATATTCATGTTATGCACCTCTAATGCCCCTCCCCCCACTTTGCCCCCCCCCCTCGGGGGCACTTTTCTAAATTTTGCCGACACCCGTCATGTGACATATCGTTCAAAAGGTCTGTGACCCCTTATTCATGTTATGCACCTCTAATGCTCCCCCCCACTTTGCCCCCCGGGGGGGCACTTTTCTAAATTTTACTGACATCCCTGATGTGACATATCGTTCAAAAGGCCTATGACCTCTTATTCATGTTATGACCCTCCACCCACTTTGCCCCCCCCCGGGGGGGGGGGGCACTTTTCTAAATTTTGCTGACACCCCTCATGTCACATATTGTTGGAAAGACCTGTGACCACTTATTCATGTTATGCACCTCTATTGCCCCTCCCCCCACTTTGCCCCCCCTCGGGGGCATTTTTCTAAATTTTGCCACCCGTCATGTGACATATCGTTCAAAAGGCCTTTGACCACTTATTCATGTTATGCACCTCTAATGCCCCTGCCCCCTACTTTGCCCCCCCGGGGGGCACTTTTCTAAATTTTGCTGACACATCATGTGACATATCGTTCGAAAGTCCTGTTACCACTTATTCATGTTACGCACCTCCGATGCTTTCCCCCCTTAGTTTTTTTATTAATATGTTTAGTTTATTAATATGTATCAAATCAATGTCGAACTGGATATGTAATCATTATTATGTATTGATCTGATGCGAATTTGCACAGAAGGCTGTCCGCATGCAGGTGCAACGATATAATGTAAAGAGAAGATACAGCTTTTATACCTAATGGAAAACTCCAGATATTTCTGCCAAAATCGGTGAAGGGAAATAACAGGTTTTTTACCTGAAGGAAAACAGCAGGTATTTGGAACTCAGAAGGTTAAGGGAAAATACATGTTTTTTACCTAAAGGTAAGCTGAAGGTAATTTTAGTTCCAAATACCTTCAGTTTCCCTGAAGATTTTTTTTTAAGGTTTCTTGCTGACTTTTTTACCTGGGAAATTAGCTGATTTAAACTTGAAAACAGATTTAAATTTAATACCCATTACTTAAATGAAGAGATTTTTGTCAAATCATACTGTTTCGCTTAATGTTTAATTGTTATTAGAAAAATAAAAAATAAAAGTTTCCAAAGTCATGAACAAAAGAAAAAAAATAGTTAAGTTAAAAAACAAACAACCAGGAATAAGACTCCTCAGATTTCCTAATTTACCCCAGCCGCACATGATCTGCCAAAACCCATGACAAGAATCAATTAATGGCATCCATACTATGTTTTTTCTTATTCCATTTGTATAAATTGACAGTCTTATATTTTTATCTCAGCGATATCTCATCGTTAACTAAATCTACTGTCAACTAAACACATAGTCAAGATGCAAACGACTATGAGAGCACGTTTTTAGCACAATTCATTAATTACCGATGAGCTCGAATAACACATGTCTATTTCCGTTCTTGCGGACGAGAACGAGAGCCATCATTAACAAGATTCAAAAGATTGTTTACTATACACCAAAACATGTGGTGGGTGACTGGTCTAATTGGTGGTGATCTGGACTCTAATTTTTCAGAAGGCCTATTTAGCTTGCATTTCGAGAATTTTATCGCAAGATAACAAAACAAAACTAACACGCTTCTGAATAAAAAAAAAAATTGCCGCATTCGATTCAAGGCAGTTTAAAGATCAAAATGTTTTCCTTGCAAATATTTTTTTTCAGTTTAGTTGAAATATATATGTGGTTGAAAAAAATTAAAAAATAGTGAAATTATTAGAGGGAGCTTGAGAGGAAGCTAGAGGGGGCTCGAGAGGAAGCTAGGGGGGGGGTCAGCCCACCTCGCCCCCATCTGGTTACGGGCCTGCATTAGACTCATTTAATATTTGTATACGTTGTGTATGTAGTTTTCTTTTTTTCTTTATGTGACATTAATTCGTTTAATCAGTTTATTTCATTTTATTAATTCGTAGTTATTTAAATTTTCTATGCTGTTTTACATAATATTTATAGCATGTTTTACATATGCTGTTTTACAAATTACATTTTAAAGCAATGTATGTTGCTGAAAACGCATTTTTGTTATACCTTGTATCACTTAACAACTCCTCTTTAAAATTTTGTTTTAATTGGTCTTGGCATTGGCTAAGATTCTTATACTATGATGTCCCTTTTTGCTATCAAAAATAAGTCTGTAGCAATTAAAAAAATATACTGTTTTTTAACATTTGCCATCACACAAACAGGCTAAACTTTTGCTCCGCTCCACCTCTTGCTTAGACTATTCGTCAATAAGTAACCGCCGTGATATAAATTTAATCCCACCCATATATCCCGTTTTGTTAGTTAGTAAAGTTTTTTTTTACTAGTTGCAGTTCTTTTAACATGTATAGTTTTTAACCGTATAACTATTTGCAGGCAAACACAATGGTGAAAGAAAGTTTTTTCAAAACTTTAATTAATTGCTAAATACTTCAAATAAAACATCCAAAAAAAGTGAACGATGCTGCACCTAACAATACAGGATATAGATTTTGCCAAGCCCACTTGAACATTAAAACGATGATCAGCTTCTAAATGTATGTTTAAAAAATGGTTCAAAAGAAGAAGCTCAGAGGCAATTCAATTTCGTTACATGTTTAGAAGGACTAGAAACGCAAAAAACGAAAAAAGAATCCGTAATCACATGATTCTATCACGGGTGGACGGGACTAGCGAAAAAGTGTTATAATTACTCATGGGCAACTCGGCCCACACATTTTCTTTATTTTCGCTAGTAGCTTATTGGGATTATACAGAAGTCTCTTTTTGTAAACGAAAACTGTATAAATTACCCTTTTTTTCTGTGTGTGTGTGTTTTTGCCATAAATAATAATAGTTTCACCGAACGTCACTCGGGTAAGAAGAGTTTGTTTTCTTCGTTACTAACAGCTTTTAGAAACCACAAATTTTTAAATATAATTTTTTTTTTTTGTATTTGACGAACATACCAGACAGATAGTTTAACACAAAAAGTGGTTTCTAGTCCTTATTTGTAATTTATTGTGTCCAATAATAGTAATAATAAATAAAACTTTTAAGGGGTTAAAGAAAATTTTATTTTCAAAATTTCTAGTACGAATTCAGAATTTCTGTATCAAGAAAATGGCCAAACTGGGAACCTTGATCCCATGTTGGGAACTACTGGTTCAGTCTCTTATAAGCAGATCTTTCTATGTTCCATAGGCATAAAAACATTAATTTGTAAACCATAGAGTGCCGTGGGGTTAAGGGGCTCCGCCTTAGAAATTCTTCCCAGAAAGGGCTCCGCGAGCTCAAAAGTTTGGGAACCACTGCCGTAGAGCATCTGTGGAAGGAGTTAGATCGTAGAGTAAGATGCAAAAATTATTCAAATGAGGCTTTATACGAAGCTCTTAAAAATGAGTGGAACCTAATTACTTTAGATCGAATACAAAAGTTAGTCGACTCGATGCCTGCGCGTTGTAAGGCTGTCATAAAGGTCAGAGGATATGCTACTAAATATTGACTGACTCATTACTATATGTGAAAATAATTTTTTTTATGTCAAAATACTTTTGATTTATCATTTTCCTTGGGTTTCGCGTTATTTTCCGTCAAATGACAGTTAATTTACTAAAATTCTGTAAAACATTGCATACGATTAAATAAAATAAATGATTGATTTTTGTATTTTATTATTGTTTTTAATTAAGTCAATTATTGTCTGTCAAAATACTTTTGGCGCTACTGTGCAAAATTTTGTCAAAATCGTTTGTTTCGTTTTTTAGATACAATTAGCTTGACCCAGTGACCCATTAATCGATTTTTCTCGAACATGTGGCCCAATGGTCATCTCATGCTCAGAAGCGGTTTATTACAAAATGTTTTGAGCCCTTTTTTAGATTCAATTAGCTTGACACCTGACCCATTGTGACCCAAAATGACCCACTAATGAATTTTCTTGAACATGCGACCTAGCCCAATGGTATTCTCGTTCCCGAAAACGATAGAAAGCAAAATTTCGTCAAAATCGTTACAGCCGTTTTCTAGATAAACTTAGCTTGACCCAAAAGCACCCACTAATCTAATTTTCTCTAACATGTAATCTAGCCCATTGATCTTCTCGTAATCCAAAACTGTAGATTACAAAATTTAGTCAAAATCGTTAGAGCCGTTTTTAGATAAAATTTGCTAGACTCGAAGTGACCCACTAATTGAAATTTCTCGAGCATGTGACCATGCCCAATAGTTTTCTCGTGCCCAAAAACGGTTGGATGTAAAATTTAGTCAAAAACGATTGAGTCGTTTTTTAGATATAATTAGCTTGACCATAACCCAAAATGACCCCCTAATCGAATTTCCTCGAACACATGACCTAGCCCAATGGTCTTCTCGCGCCCGAAAATGGTAAAATACAAAATTTAGTCAAAATCGTTAGAGCCATTTTTAAGATAAAATTTACTTACACACGCAATTTTTGCTCGTATTATAGTTTAAGATATATCTACTGAAAGTTTGTTCTGTTTATAACCATGCACTTGTGCTTTCAACGATGTTTTTTGCTGGTATTGCGTGAATTAGTATTTTGCTGAATGTGCAAACGACTTTTAACTTAGACATTTCAATGATTGCCGAAGTAAAGTTTTATTTTCTAGAAAAAATGGTTTGACTTAATATATATATATATATATATATATATATATATATATATATATATATATTATTACTTATTAAATAAGTGAAAACTTCCTCGTTTCAAATTAAAGTTAGTCATGTAAACTATTGCTTAATTTTTTAGAAAGAAAAAATGTAAGAATTGTGTCAAGTAAATTCCTTAATTTCATATATTATCAACATACAAATATATATATATATATATTTACTTTTAATAAAACATGTCTCACACATTTTTTAAACCTTTTTTTCAGTTGTTTTATAAACAAATAATTATACATTCATATGATTAAACTAATTTCAGTTAGTTTATTTTGAAACCAACACAATATTTTTATTCAAATCAAGTTTTTTTTTTTTTACAAAATCCATTAAGTTTTTTTTATTAATAAATGTTTAACGGTTAACTAATTACACTTTTATTAAGTGATAAATGTTTCTTTTTTCATTATATTTGAAAATACTTTCACAATGATTGATTTTGTTGTAACGCAAAAAAACCTCAGAATGCTTTAATTAAAAATAAACTTCAACAACTAAAAAGAAACCATTGTTAACAATTATTCATTAGATAACATTAGATTTCTTTTTGAAAAGACAAGTCAAAACTGTTTCAAACAACACATATCATTTTAAACTTTCTTGCTAAAAATTTTAGTTAATTATTGAGAATATTTTTTCAGAAAGAAAAAAAAAATCAGCAATAAAACAAGTTTTCACCGTTTACTTTTTCTTTCAAAGAATTTTAAGAAACTCAAATAAAATATTTTTAGCACAACAGAATTTTTTTTAACTTACTTTAATAAAACTGAAGTCGCATATACTTCATAAACAACAGCTTGTGAATGATTTTCACACAACGCAAATTCCCAATAAATGACTTGCAGTTGTTTCAATGCCGTGGGGTGATATAATTCTGTTTCACATAGATGATATTTTTTAACAAATCATGTTTTCAAGTAAAGAAATTTTCAACGAATGAGAATCTCTTGAAATTTCGTCACTATTTACCTCCGCCTGCAAGCTTTTAAAAAGTGATTTACTAACCGGTATGAAATTATCAAAATTGTTATCACTCTGTCCTGAGGCATCTAACGAAATCTATGTACAAGGGAGAATGGAATTTCCTGGGAGTTTTCCCAAATAAAAATTGTCATTTCCTTTCATAAGGATTTTTGATTAAGAACAGTAAATGAATTTCAAATTTTTTTTCAGAGATTTGATTTTGAATATGAGTTTTTTCTTTCTTTGAAAAATTCTTAAAACAATTTTACTTTTTCTGCTTAAATTTAAGGTGTTTGAAATCTTTGAGTCATTTTGATAAATATTAATGAAAAATTAATATTTTTTAACCATGTTAGTTTTAAATAATTTTAATTCAATTAAAAAAACAATGGTTAGTTTTCAGGGGGAAAAAATAGAAACAAGGTTTTTTTAGCTGTTCACAAATCCAAAAGGGCAATTTTTTTATATAAATTTTCATTTTTGTTTGGAAACTGAAAAGTTTACCACATTCATTCTAAAAGTTTATAAAAGTCTTGACGATTCTCTTTCAGATTTCTTTCTTATATAGTTACTTTTTCGAAAGAACACTCGTGAATTTCTTAAAAAATGTATTAACAAGAAGAAAATATATATTTCGATCACTTGTTTGTTATAATCTCAGCTAAATATGTAATAATTCTATTTTTTTAGGTGTGCTTAGTGAAATGAGACTTTCTTGTTCAACCCACAAATGATAAACAAGTCCTCTTTTTTTTTTAATTACACATAAAACTTAGAGGGAATTTGTTTTTCGTAGTGCAATCACTTTTTTTATGTCTGAGAGGGTAAAAATGATTGACATCTTGTAGCTATCGAAGCATAAGTAATGAAAAGTTTTTTACAACAAAGGTATCTAAATTCAGACTATGAAATGCCATCTTTCATGTCATTCGTGAAATTAACATAATTTCAGACATAAGGAGACACTAGTTCATTCGTTTAAGTTAGAAAAAATACTGTTGTTACTTTTGTGATGAAATTAGGAATTTTACATGTTTTTTGTTAGAGTTGTTACAATGAGAAGGGATATTTAAAAAAAATTAACAATTTTAACAGTGATATTAACGTTTTACGAGCGATGTAATAGAAAACAAAAGTGGTTTTCATAGAATTTCTGGAAGAAAAGATATATTACGTTGATGTAAAAACATTGTTTTTTTTAACTAACTGTCAATATTTTTGAAATATCTTAATTTTCTCATGAAAGCGAAAAAGAATGTTTCAGAATATGTCTCTCACCATGGTTAAACATCTCAGAGTTTCGTTAAACATGTTCGAACATAACTTTGGACAGGATTTAACATTTTCGAAAATGGTTAAACATACCCGAACTTATCTTTGAGCATATTCGAACATGGTTAAACATATCCGAACTTATCTTTGAGCATATCGGAACATGGTTAAACAGGTCTGAACATATTTTTGAACGTCTCCGAACATGGTTAATCATGTTTGTGCATGTCTTTGAACACAGCTAAGCATGCCTTAAAATATCTCTCTGAGTTAAAACATGAGTGAAGAAAGTAAGGTACTTTTCGGTTAGCCGGGCGCCAGTATTATGTATACATGTATATGTCTATATACATCTATATATACATATGTATACATAAACAAGTCCTCTTTTTTAGATTGCACATAAAACTTAGAGAGAATTTGTTTTTCGTAGTGCAATCACTGCTTTGTTTTCTAAGAGGGTAAAAATTATTGACGATTGACGTCTTGTAGCTATCGATGCATAAGAAATAAAACGTTTTTTACAACAAAGGTATCTAAATTCAGACTATGAAATGCAATCTCTCATGCCATTCATGAAATTAACATGATTTCAGACATAGGGAGACACTAGTTCATTCGTTTAAGTTAGAAAAAATACTGTTGTTACTTTTGTGATGTGGTGAAATTAGGAATTTTACATGTTTTTTGTTAGACTTTTTACAATGAGAAGAGATAGGTTTTAAAATCTAACCATTTTAACAGTGATATTAATTTCTCACGAGCGATGTAATAGAAAATAAAAGTGGTTTTCATAGTATTTCTGGAAGAAAAGGTATATTACGTTGATGTAAAAACATTGTTTTTTTTTTAACTAACTGTTAATATTTTTTAAATAACTTAATTTTCTCATGAGAGTGAAAAAGAATGTTTCAGAACATGTCTCTGACCATGGTTAAACATATCTTTAAGCCTGATTAAACATTTCAGAGTTTGGTAAAACATGTTCGAGCATAACTTTGCAGATGGGGGAGCCTCCCCCCAATATATGTGAACTTGGGAAATTTGAGCTTAGAGTTGGAAAATTATAGATTTTTGAAACACTTTTTCTTGTTTTTAAATAAAAAAGTAAAAAGAAAAATAATTTTTTATTGTTTTGCTGACTACCTTTCTGAGTTAAAAGCAAAAAGCAGCCAGATTCAATTTCTCATTATGTTTCTATGTGCTATGAAAATATCATACATCTACCAGGCCGAAATTTCTCTACTTTTGTTCTTTAACAGTATCTCTAATACATTTCCTCCAAAACATTGTTCTTTTCTCAAAAATCTAAAAATATGAGGCTATTTTCATATGAAGTACGATTATGACTCGTACACAATTGAGGACAATAACTTTCATTAAATTAACCAATAATTATAAATTTTATGTTTTTAGTTTCAGCATTTTTCTTTGGAAAGATTTTTTTGCGTATAAGTATCACTATTATTAAACACACATTGAACATATTTTAGTTTAGAGCATCATTCATATCATTTAGAGTAGGGGTGCACAACCTTTTTAAGAGAAGAGCCACTTACACAAATTTCTGAGATGTCGAGGGCCACTTCAGTAACACGGAGAGAATTCTATTTTGGGCAGAAGATCTGTGGCCTATAATCAGATAAAAATATTGTTTCAGAGTGGGGTGGGGGGTTTTACCCCTCTAGGTTTCCCTACCCAGTCAACATATCAATTCAGTTGGCAAGAATATATCAACAATTTACGTTTGTATATATAGCAATGATTATTTCGAAGGAGTGATAATATTCCTTGACATTATTCGTGGAGTAAATTTTGTTTTATTAAAAGTGCTAAAAATAAAAATAGCGACGAAAGTGGCTAGTGCCGAAAAAAGTGTGAACTTTAATTTTTCCGCGCCTGAGCAACGAAATTTGCGATTTTTCCGCACCAGATCGACGAAATTCGCTATCTTTCCGCGCTTGATCGGCGAAATGGACCTTATGCACGCGACCTGAGTTCGAGGCTAAAATTCGTCTGCTGGCGGTATTTACTGGCGGTGTTTAGCATAGCAGTCTATGGAGTGTGAGTTATTAATGCTTGTTTGCTAAAAATACCGCAAAAAAATTCTTTGATGCAGCAGCATATACTTAATATATTGTAATCTAAATTCAAAATGTTGTTCTGTATACGAGAACATTCCTCAAGTTTGCAAATTTTCAGTGAAAATGTATGCACTCAACCTGGGTCAAGGCTAAAGTCGTCTGCTAGCGGTGTTTGCGCCTGCGCGTACTGGTATTCTGCCGGTGCAGTAACTAGAATAACAGATCATCATACCGCCAGCTCTGGCGTCTGACGTCACCTGAATAGGGTCCATTCACTATTTTTCAGCTGCCGACCAACGAAATTCGCGATTTTTCGGAGACCGACCGACGAAATTCGCGATTTTTCTGTGTCCAATCAACGAAATCCGCGATTCTTAACTGACTGACGAAACTTGCATTTTTTTCTCTCGGCAAATTGACGAAATTCGCGATTTTTTCTCACGGTAAACTGACGAAACTCGCGATTTTTCCGCAGCCGATCATCGAAATTTTTAATTTTTCCTCGCATCGTCCAGAAAATTCGCGATTTTTCCATGCTTGGATCAACGAAATTTGCGATTTTTCCTCGCCTGATCGACATCGAGAAAATTCGCGAATTTTTCGTACCCGACCAATGAAAATCGCGATTTTTCGAAGCTCGATCGACAACACTCGCGTTTTGCCGTGGCCGATCGACGAAATTCGCGATTCTTAACTGACTCTGACGAAATTTGGATTTTTCCGCACCCGATCGACAAAATTCACGATTTTTAACTGACACTGATGGCATTTGAAATTTTTCCCGAAGCAGATTGACGAAATTCGCGATAAACAGAGGAAACACGCGATTTTAGGCAGCCGATCAACAAAATTTCAAAATTTTCATTTCCTAATGGACAAAACTCGCGTTTTTTCCGCACTCGAGCAACGAAATTCGTGATTTTTAACTCACTGACGAAATTTGCAATTTTTTTCCTTGGCAAATTGACGAAATTCGCGATTTTTTCTCGCGACTGACTAAACTTGCGATTTTTCCGCAGCCGATCAACAAAACTTGCAATTTTTCATCACCAACAAATTTCACTATTTTTTCGTGCCAGATAAACGAAATTTGCATTTTTTGCGAGCCTGCTCGACAAAATTCGCGATTTTTCCAAGCCCGACCAGCAAAATTCGCGATTTTTCTGAGCTTGATTGACAAAACTCCCGATTTTTGCGTTCCCGATCGGCGAAATTTGCAATTTTTTCCGCGCCTCATCGACAAAATTCGCGATTTTTCAGTGCTTTACCAACGAAATGTGCGATTTTTCCGCGCCTGATCAACCAAATTCGCGATTTATTGCGTACGATTAACCAAATTCGTGAGTTTTCCGAGCTTCATCGACAAAAATCGCTATTTTTCTGCACCCGATCATAGAAATTCGCGATTCTTAACTGAAAATTTCAACTTTTACCCGGCTAATTGACGATTTTTTCCAGCGACCTATGGACAAAAATTGCAATTTTTTCCAGTTATAAATTGACGAAGTTCGCGGGCCACACGTTAACTTATCGTGGGCCACAGGTTGTGCATCCCTAATTTAGAGCAATTTGTTTCACGTTGGGAAAATTTTGAACTCCCCCCCCCCCCGGAATTTTTTTTTGCAGCTACGCCCCTGAACTTTGAACATGGTTTAACAAAACATATTTGAACATGGCAAAAACATATCCGAACTTATCTTTGAGCATATCCGAACATGGTTAAACAGGTCTGAACATATGTCTGAACGTCTCCAAATATAGTTAATCATGCTTGTACATGTCTCTGAACATAGGCTAAGCATGCCTTAAAATATCTCTCTGAGTTAAAACATGAGTGAAGAAAGTAATATTTTTAAAAAGAATCTTTATAAAAAATTTCTAACAACTTAAAATTATTCAATAAAGGAAGAAAGTGAAACTACCCAACAAACACAGAACTTTCGGGCCACTGATGGGTTCGTTAGCCTTGGCCGAAAGTGTTCGATGCTGGCCCGCTATCATTGAAAGTTACTGTCGCGTAATCAACCGAACTCAATGGTTTTCAACAACTTTATCATATATATTTTATTTTATTTCTTTATACTATTTTGAAGTTGTTGGCAACAATAGTTTTGTGTTTTGGTAGAATTTTTTTTGTATTCCAAAGATGTTGCTGATGAATAAATATATTTAAAAAGATAAAGTCAAGCTAATTTTAATAATTATAGGTCTCTATAAAATAAGGTAAATAGTAGTATTTTTTAACGAAACGTGTAAATGTTATAGTTTTTTTCAATTTGAATAGAGACATCTATTTTATGGTTATTATTTTCGCACTTTTATTGAACTCTCAATCAAGTAAAGAACCTCGAATGCCGGTGTGCATATTACTTATCTGACATTTATTGGCGTCCGCAGACAAGACTTGTTGAGAAAGTGATGGCTTTAAGTTTAAGTGATAATGTGAAATTAAGAGGAACTGTTAGAAGTGGTTTTACAAAACAACTAAATTCCATAAAAGAAGAATTAAAAGAAGATACGCCGGATAAGAAAAAATTACAGATTTCTTTATCGATGTTAGAAGATAAACACAAACAGTTGATCGAGCTTAACTATAAAAATTTTCTTCAGAAAATAGAAAACAACGCAGACGATTTGGATGGAGAATCTGAAGTAGCTGATAGTTATGAGCGACAATTTCTTGAAACACAGGTTAGTGTTTATGAATTAATTAATGTATCTACAAATGATATAGATAATAGTTCTAGTATTAGTGAAGCTAATATTAAAAGGAAGTTTAAACTTCCGAAACTTGAACTGTATAAATTTGATGGTGAAATAAAAAACTGGTTACAATTCTGGTGCCAGTTCGAAAAAATACATGAAGATTCGGATATAGTTCCGTCTGATAAATTTCAATATCTTATTCAGGCTAAAGTAAAAGGCTCTAGAGCCAGAGAAATCGTAAGAATCGTTTCCGCCAACAGGCGATAATTATGCCAAGGTAATTCACAGTTTGAAATCTAGATTTGGTAGGGAAGATCTGTTAGTAGAAGTATATATCCGAGAGTTATTAAAATTAGTTTTGAAGAATTCGTCTTCACGAAATAACTCTAGTTCCATGTGTTCACTCTATGATAGTTTAGAATCCCATATTAGAGCTCTTGAAACTTAATGTCACTGTCACCACAGAAAAGTGTGCCTCTATGTTATACCCCTTAGTAGAATCATGCATGCCAGAAGAATTTTTAAGGGCATGGCAAAGAAGTTCTAAGTTTATAGTGTTATGTTGTAAAAGCTTTACATAACATTCCCCCTTCTTAAATTTACATAAATTTAATTTTGTATATTTTGTTAATTTTAATAATCTACTTCCATTTACCATCTTTCAATTTTGACAGCAAATTTTACTTATTTTTTAAATATTAAAATTCTAAAATCTTTATTTTTAATTATTTTATTTTGGAATAACGTTTATTGAATTCTAATATTTTTTCTCATTGCTCTGGTAAAATTTCAGCTCAATTGAATTTCAACTTTACCAGATAAGTACGAAAATATATTCGAATCTTTTCTCTCTTTTAAAAGACGCGCACTCTTGCGTTTTGAGTTTTGACGGCCATGTTTTTTCTTTTCTAACAGCTCTTCTTGAGATGGCTTGGGGACGCGAGAGGGTTATTGAACTCCCGAGTTTAGGAATTCGTAGGGGATCTTACTTCGTGGAGAACGGGGATTGGACGTCTGTTTTCCCAACTGCCGAAAATCGTCTTGAAAAATCATTTTTGAGGGAGTTTAATTTGAAATCCCGTGCCATATAGACGTATCCCATCTTTTCTCTTCGCCGTAGGGCGTGGGCCCGGCGAGCGTAACAAATAACGTTGTGGATTAATTCAATTTCGCTTTAATTTCTTTGAGTGTCGCGCAATATAAAAATAACAATAAAGAATGATCAGAGTGTAACATTGTATATCCTGAAGTTTTTTTTAGAAGCACTCCGATTTCTCTTTGATCTTCTCTTTGTAGTTATTTTAATGGGTTCAACGCATCCTTACTTTAAAATAGTTTGGTTGGATGAAGAATAATCATTTGATTTTACCGTGATGGCAATTATTTCGTCAGAGTTATGACAATTGCCGTATTTTGAATCATGTCTCCCCTTCTCTAAAAAAATGCCTTATCTGACTCAGCGTATCTTAACCTTCAAGTGAAATAATCAGATGTGCATCCTCTTTAAAAGCTCACCATTATACCTATCTGACTCATCATCCATTGGATTGCTATAATCATCGTATAGAATTTCTATTTGACATTGTACTTGAAAGGTCATATTATGGAAATTGAACAATTAGTAACTCGAATTTTTGGATTTTAAATTATTTGGAAAATGAAACTATTAACGGTGAAACAGTATTTGAACTATCCGAGAACTTTTGGGAACTAACGTTAAAATAAAAATATAATATATCTGGAATGTGTCATCAACCCCCTTTAATTAAAATATCTGTGTTATTTAAAATCAAGTAGCTGTCAAGAGAATTTCAAGAATAATAGTGATTGTATCTTACATTTATGCCTTTAGTTGATATTTAAAAGATCCGGATCTAAAAGTGTTTATGATATAATTAATGTGTTTGCTCATAATAAATTTAATTGTGCAATTTACAGTCTTTTTCTTTGGGTGTGTAAGTATCATTTTATCTTCATGGGGTGAGTAATAATTTTCCTTATTTACGTTTAAAGAATTTCTTTTTCAGATTTAATTTTAATTTAATTACGACGCAGATCACTTTACCACTATACGTACGGCCATAGTGTGATTTCAGGGAATGTGAATTGAATTTGTTTCGATCAGATTTAAATATTTCTTTTCGAATTTTCGTTTCAATTTACATATCCCGGAATCTCACTTAACATTAATGGCGCCGCGACTTCAGAGATAATTTCTGGTATTATTGCATCATGGTTTTTCAATAATTTTTTCTTTATTTTCTCTAGTAAGCATTTACGATGACGTAAAAATTTAGCGATTTCGCTTTCAAACTTTTAACATTTTAAAACTTTTTGCATATTTTTTTTCTATCTTATAAACTCCTATAAATAAATTATTAAATAAATATTTTTATAAATAAATGACTTTTAAAATATTCTTATAATGCTTTATTATGATTCTTTTTGCAATTAACTTCTTTAAAAATTACGTTTTTCAAGTACATAAACATTAAAAATTTTTAATTACTTCAACATTTTTTTTTATTTCTACGTTTTCTCTCTCATGTGCAGATAAATTTGTTTTATATATATTTTACCACATATATTACTTTAAAAATACAATTTTTATATATGCAATTCTTTTTGAATTTGACCATATTTTATTTCAAACACATAATTTATATTATTGATAAAATGAAATTTTATGTTGATTTGATATACAAGATAAAATTTTGATAAATACTTCCTTTAAAATTAAGATGGTACAATTTTCTGTGACGGTTTTCTTTTAAACAATTTATTTCACAGTGTTATAATGTTTTTATAAAAATTAAAAGTGATGTTATTTATAAAAATATAGTGACATTTTTAATATTATGAAATCTAAATAATTTTATGCTATAATGCATTAATGAAATTTTTAGAATAATTATATAAAAATTTAATATCAATGATTTATTATATTTAAATATTATAAAGTTTGACAAGTTTATGTCATACAATTGTGTTTATACTTATTGTTGAATAATTTTAAGAAACGCATAATTTTTGGCTCAAATATTTCTTTTATTCAATTGCAATGGATTTTTTTTTATCATCAAGATTCAAAATTTTTATTCATTATTAACTTTCATATCTCATTGTCAAGATTAAAAATTTTTATTCATTATTAACTTTCATATCTCATTGGAATATTAAGTAGTATTACATGTACATATATCATGCAGTGAGTATCAGAGTTCATCAGCGCAATGTGAATTCTATTACTTGCTGTCTGATACGGCATCTTAATGCCACTCTTCACACATTTTTTTTTTATTACTGTCAATTTTGGATGTTTTCATTGTGGATTAATTTAGTCGACTAGGGGGCTCTGCCCCCTACGAGCTACGCTCGTCAACCCCCGTACAGACACCGCAGACTCTAACAGCACGCTAATTTGATCGCCTTTAAAAAGATTTCGGAAGATTGAATTATAATTTGAATCTGACAATTTTTAATCTGACGTAATTTTCACCAAACATTTCTTTCTCTTTTTAAAATTCACGTCAAAATACTTTTGTTAGAAATGAAATATTATGATCATCTTAAAATGTCAAGTAAATGTCTCGTGCAATTTTTAAATTAAAACTGTTTTGCAATATTATTTTTTGTTCATTTTACGTAATAAGTGTAATATGACGTAAATTCTCCTATTTAGGACTTCTAACGCATGTTGCTGAATTTATTATTTTACAATATTCTTTCTCATTTAAAATTCACGTGTAACTATAGTTTTTATAACGTAATTTTCAATGAGTTCCTGCTTTTTATATTTTTTGTTTATAATAGTCACGTGTAAAATAAATTTTTAATTTGAAGCAAACATTACTGTTTGCGCTGTTTATACTGCTGGCAACAGTTTAAATTAATACAATTTTCTAAAATTTGTAAAAAATATCTCTCGAAATGCTGAAAATTTGAATTTAAAATAGAAATAAAACCTCGAAAAATTATTCAAATTAAAAAACTAACTGCAATCTGCACACCGGGAAATTCTGACGCATAAAATGATCTAAAAATGATTAAATTCCTATGTACAGTTTTTGCTCCTATAAAACTTTTTTAATGGAACGATTTTGTCCATCTTTGGCATTAAATATCTCTTAAAATAATTCTTCGATTTGAAAACTGTCTGCATCAGCGTGTTTATCGAACATTTCTCTATAATACTACCGATTTTCATATTTTTGTATGCAACAGTTTTTTTAATATTAACGAAGAAAGACCTCCGGTCACAAAAAATTCAAAACCGGCGGCGGCGGTGACAGCGGTAGTTACTTTTTTTTAGAATAGAGAGATTAGTATCAGTATTCCATGCACTGCGGGCGGCGCAACAGTGTGCTAGGCGTACATGGTACATTGTGGTCTATTGGTACTATTTGCTGAGTTTTTCTACTTGACATTCACCTAGAATTGGTTTTTAAATATATATAATAATATTGCTCACATAAAACTTAGAAATAATTACCTTTCAAGTTTATCAAAAAATAAAAATAAAAAAATTATAATAATAATAATCATAATAATAATTTTTTTTTTACTCTTTCAAATTGCAAATAAGCTATTTTCTTTTAAAAAACAATCTGATTGGTAATTTGAGAATTATTAAATAAAGAAATTATTTATACCAGTAACATTCTATTATAAATACAATTTTATATGTTGCTAGACATGAAATTTATTCTCCTGTTAGGTTTTAGAAATTTATAATTATCTCATAGCATTCCCAATTCTACAGTGCTTTTTATACCCCTTAAAATATTTATTTTTTTACATACTATAGCATTTATTTTACCCCCAGCCCCCGATGTTTAAAGGTATCTTTGGTTATCTCTGATACTTTCACTGGTTAGAGCTGTCACCAAGGTTTTTGTCGATTTTCCTGTGCATAGACCCAATATTATTTTTTTTTCATTTTATTTGGAAGAATGTGGGACTTCCAACTGTTACGGGGACAAGTTAACAAGATCTTGCTCTTGAGATTAGCCAATTTTTGGTTCCCAGACAGTTGTGATGCTCTACGTGCATTTTTCTGTACCCAATAGATAAATTTGTAATTGCTTATTTTGTCAGTAGCTTATATTTATCATGGAGCAGTCCATTTTATTTTATTATTTTGGTATTTGCTGGGAGACCAAAGTATTTTTACTTGCCGGCTTCCATAGGGGTCGGATCACAAAAGAAAATAGCTTTCTTTCCCTCCTCCGGTTAGTCTCGTGCGATAATTTATAAACTCTGATAAGATACCACTTATTTTTACAATATTGGCTTTTTATGCTATAGTCAAAATTTAATCTTTTCTATGTTATTTCAATTTATAATAGACTTTTTCGCACTGTGAGAATTATTTAACTTCTTGCTGAGGATATCAAAACATTAAATTTTTATTCATTTAAAAAGGGTACCCTATAACTCTTAACTATAATTATAACCTATAATATAAATTGAAAAAAAATGATATAAAAAAATAAGAAAGTGATAAAAAGAAATGAAATAAAAAGAAATATGAAATGAAAAATATATAAAGAAAATGAAATATATAAAAATAAGAAATAAATATAAAGGCTTACCTTGATTTCAATTTTTTTCTATTTCTTTTTTATTTTCTCCCAGGCTAACTCATCCAGTTAGGTAAATTCTTTCGGTTTGTAGTTAGTACGGACTACTTGTAGTTACTATGAATTGGGCAGAAAATAATTTATTTTTGGTGTCAACCAATGCCGCAATGATTTATATTTTTGTTTTTGAGTTGCTGACGAGTAACTCTATCCATAAATTTTGGAACAATTTATTTGTTTTTGTGGGCATTTGGTTATTTTTTTAACACACATTGTATGAATGGAATGAGTGAAAAATATGCATATATATATATATATATATATATATATAAATATAAATGATAACATATGTAAAAAACATATGAAAAATGTGTGTAAACACATATTGGAAATCGGTAGTCTTTAGGGCATTGTGTGTCACCAATACTATGGAGAAATTTCTCTACGTTTTTTGGTTGACAAACACATTGCTTAGATTTCATCTTAGGAATTTTTTTTACGTTTTGTATACTCCTCAGCACTTAACGTTTATACATTTGATATTCAATGAATTATTAAAAAAAAAAATAATAATAATAATTAGATAAAATTATTTATAATAAAAAGAGCATAAATAAATTGAAAATTTTCATATCTGCATATGTTAATCAATATTTGATACAAAATCAACATTACTATTGCTATTAAGTTATTTTGTGAAAATGTTTCATGCTCTTAATATAAGAATCATCTATTAGCTTAGTAGACTTTATAAACAAAATAAAAAATAAAATAAATAAAAATTTCTCTGTATTTTTCTGAAAAATTTTAAGAGATTTATAACAGATAAACTTACCTTTTGATGTCCTAAATATTCTTTTGCATCCAATACTTTTTTGAAGGCTTCAGAAATTCCTTGGAATTTATAATTTTTATTTTGCACTGATGTATGACAATTTAACTTTCATTGTGTTATTAATTTAAGTGAAAGACTGATGTCTTACTTTACTAATGATATTATTTTTACTTGGAACAGAAGCGACAAATTTCAATATATTGGTTTTTTATATTTATGTGGTAAAACATTATAAATAATTGTTTCTATATCACTATGGTTGACATAGAAATACAGTTATGCTACTGTCAGTTATGAAATATTGGTAAAATTGTTAACTATTACTTTGGTTCACTTTTATTTTGCTTTATTTGTATACTGGTGATCTGCACATGAGAGTCATAGGTTTTCGTGTTCTATTTCACAACTCACCCCTATAATATGTATATCCTGCATCTGTTGAAATGTTTTGTGTTTTGCAGAGAAATAACTGTTTGTACCTATAGTTTTATTTCATAATACATTTCATTGACATTTAATATATGTTGATTCACACCGTCACTGTTATGTACTATATATATGTTGTATTTTATGCACTATGCTTAAATTTGTTTTTAGGTGCTGTTTTTATAGCTTGTTCCTTCTTAAATCCAAATTTTGTCGGTTTTAAAACTTCTGCAGCTATAATTTAAATTTTTAATTTCTCTTTTTGTGAGGTTATATTTATTATGCAAATCACATGATTTTCCTCGTTTCAATTTAAAAAAATGTTTGCAATACTTTTGGTTTTAAATAGCCGTTGACTAAACATTTTTTTTACTATTTTTTTTTAATGCAGCGGAGATAAAATGTTATATTGTAAAAGCTTTACATAACATTCCCCCTTCTTAAATTTACATAAATTTAATTTTGTATATTTTGTTAACTTTAATAATCTACTTCCATTTACCATCTTTCAATGTGGCCGCCCCTCCGGGTGGTTCCGACCCGACCCCTTGAGTGGGGGAGGTGACAGGAAGCTCGGCAGAGTTCGTTGTGTACGAATGCGAGGGGGCCGGATGGGGACGATTCGCCACCTCCTCGAGAGGCTCATCTCCAACAGGCGTTGAGCACGGTGGCCACGGTTAACGGACGTTGTGCATGGGTTGCAGGACCTTCGGGTTCGAATTCTTTCGGCAGCCCCCGGCGCCCAGGTTCTCTGGGTAATGCCGGATAGCGACGCTCCATAGGTCGATCCCGGTGCCGGTCTAAGGGCCGGACGGTGTCGCCGGGCAAAGACTAGCTAAGGCGATAGGACCCCATCCACCAATTGACTAAGAGGGAGCCTGAAGTATGAGTGAGGGCTTTGTAGTGGAAAGTCCTCGGTGCTCGCTAGTGACGACGGGGCTCGCGGGAACGCCATGCAGGGACTCCCGGAGCAACCGAAGGGCGAGGGTTTCGGACAGCGCCCAGGTTACTTTATGACTTGGGTGGCTCATCCCTCCGAGGACCTCAGCTGGAGCAGTTGGGAGCCGACCCTACGGGTGGTGGGGTTTGGCGGTGCCCCCGTTGACCAAGGAGCGGTCGTGTGGGGATGCCAGTATGGTTCTGGTTGCTCCATGTCGTGCCGTGACCCATGGGAGGGGGTCGGCCGGCAGGTCCACCATCGAACACTACTCCCGCAGGGAAACGGGCCGGAGGCTCGCCGGTAACGCGGCGGCTCATCGTGCCTCGGGTGAACTCTTGGTCCGATCCAGGTCCTCCGTGTCTATGCGGTACCGGAGTTTTCCTCGCCTG
The DNA here is from genome assembly GCA_963932465.1 of Maratus speciosus. NCBI lineage: Eukaryota > Metazoa > Arthropoda > Arachnida > Araneae > Salticidae > Maratus > Maratus speciosus. The sequence continues at coordinate 103,383,241 of OZ010786.1, read as the reverse complement.
GTGATGAGGACCTAGAGGTGTCTCCACCTAACTTTCGAACGCACTAACAAAAGTAGCGGTCGGTCACTGCACGGGGTCAGGGGCCTTCGGGCCTGGGTACCCTCGACGGCCGTGAGGTAAGGTAGTGACGGGCGGGCTTCTGTCGGCCTCCACTGGCTTCTCTGTCCTAGGATGGGGTCGAGTCGGTAAGGGCTGGCGGGACTCCGTTCCGTCCGACCCCCTAGCGAGGCGGAGTCTATTCCGTCTAGGTGGAGCTTTCCGTGCCCGCCTGGGGTCGCTAACGGCACCTAGTCTGGGCCAACTGGTTCCCGGCGTGATCCACGAGGGGTTCCGTCGGTTGAGCCGGGTGGCTTGGGCGAAAAGCCAGGAGCTGGGTGGCTTTACGGCCGGAGAGATTTTCCCCGTCCTCCCTGGTTTTCAAGTCAGGGGCTCTTCAATAACTTTCTTATCGGCTGGCCCACAAAAATCTCTCTGCCGGAAAATGGTATCTGATTTTGGGGGCCTTCCGTAAATTAAATTCGGGTCGGGAAGCCTCGGTTCAGTCCGTGGGCCCAGCGTCTTTATAGGCGTCTGGTTCCTGCGATGGCTTGCGGGGTCTACCGGCTCGAGTAACCAAGTTTAGGGACCACTTGGTTTTTCTAGCTGGGTGGTGAGGACTATCGTAGCGATTGTTCACCAACTTGGGAATAGCCGGCGTGACGTGCGCTGGGCGGTGCGTCGGCCTGACCGGAGTTTGCGTGGGGTTCCGTTCTGTTGGAGCTTGACTGGCGGCGACCTTCGGGACGCGCCGCGGGGCTTGCTTCACGGGTGGTTCCTTGCGTAGACAAATGGGCCTGAAAAAGGCCTAGGACCGGAAGATGAACCCCTCATCTTACCATCTTTCAATTTTGACAGCAAATTTGACTAAGTTTTAAATATTAAATCCTAAATCTTTATTCTTAATTATTTCATTTAAAATTACATTTATTATATTCTATTATCTTTTTCCATTTCTCTGATAGACTTTCATAACAATTGCTGAAATCGTTTGCCAGAGAAACGAAATTATAACTCCTACACTTTCCCTTATTTTTAATTGCCTTGCATTTACTTGGTACCCCAAAAGTAGCAACTTTTAAGAAGGTTTTGTCCCTTATCTCAAAACAGACAGGAAATTCCTTTTGACGTCACGAGAACTCCCACGATGCGAACATTCCTTCTTTTCCCGCTCGTGAGAGTGTTGCCATTCCACGGTAATTATTCCGCCACTAAAACATTTTCCCCCTGTTCACGTTCGATAGATCGTTCTCTTGGATTCAATGCATCGTCTTTTGGAATATTCTGATTGGCTGACGTTGCCGAGATCGTTTCCAGATTTCGGCAGGCATTTCAAAAATAATTCAGTTGAATTTTTCGGACGAGACATCATCTATTTGTAGCTACAGAGTTCCCTTTTTTCGCCGTTAGACCAAGCGGCCTAACGGGCGTTTCTCATCCATATGAATGTTTATCTTAAATGTTTCTTGATATGTCAATAATACTTGAACTGAATGTACTTCATGAATATTTTAGAGCTTTCACACTTTGATCTACATCGCTGAATCTGCAAGAATCATGTCAGATGGTGATAAACTACATTTAAACCGCAACCACTTGAGAAATTCACGAAGTCTGTCCCCCACCTTCGATCCTACTGCTCTCTTCTAAAGAAATTTGGTAATATTACCCATGATACAACGATCCGTTACTGATTCTTTACTACTCCTCACAATTCGTAATGATAACCAGAAAGTAACTTTGTGAAGTCTTTCGTTGAACCTTCAATATGGATTCCCATAAAGAAATATGATGATTAACTTTTAATCGATATTTTAATTTTTTTTTACATTACGTGATCAATATTCATCCATCCATTCTTCAGACGGTTACATTTGTCACATCTACCATTAAAACATCCCTTTTATGTGTCATGATTATTTCAGAAACTCTACTTGGAAATAACAACTTTTCACGCTTATATAAATATAATACCAAGATAATCAAACATCGATTAAAGCATAATTGAAGAAAATAAAGTGATTCATTTTTCGATAAATATGTATATTTAGATGGTACAAAATAATATTTAAAAATATTCCTAATTTTATTATGTCATACCGGATCCGGAAATAAAATGCTCAATAATGTTTAATAAATAATATTATGTTTAAATCGCTCTTATTATTTAGTGTTGTGTGCTATTTCTCTTGATGTGCATCTAATGGGGTGAGTAATTATTTTGTTTTTATCTTCTAGTTTATTTAAATTTATTTACATCGCGATCACTTAACCACTATACGTACGGTCATAGTGTGATTTCAGGGAATGTGAATTGAATTTGTTTCGATCAGATTTGAATATTTCTTTTCGAATTTTCGTTTCAATTTACATATCCCGGAATCTCACTTAACATATAGATGGCGCGGAACCTAAAAATAGGTTAGATAATATGATGGAATTCTTAAAATCTGAAGTAGAGTCGGAAGAAAGAATTAATTTAGCCTTATCTGGATTTGAACTAAAACCTAAGATTAAAAAACAGGGTATTTCAGTAGAAGACCGAATATCTACCGCTGCTGGTTTGTTATCCACCAGTCCAGCGTTCGTTAAAAGTTGTGTTTTTTGTAACGGACAGCACGAAAGTTTTAACTGCTTTAACGCGCAGAAAATAAATTTGGTTAATAAACAGAAGATTTTAAAACAAAAGGGTTGTTGCTTTAAATGTTTTAAACGAGGGCACTGCTCAAATAAGTGTATCGCATTCATAAGATGTTTAGTTTGTAATAAAGAACATGCTACACTGATGTATCCAGAAATATTCTCAAATAAAAGCGTTTCGAGAGGTCATATTGATAAAAGGGATAAAAAAGAAGAGAAAACAGAGCCATATACACAGAGAACATCTGAACAGAATGCTGTTAATTTATCGAGTTTATCCCACAATCCAAAGGTAATTTTGCAAACTTTGGTACTGAAATTAAAAGGGTCTCATTCATGTTCATATGTTCGAGCGTTGATCGATACAGGTTCAGAGAAGTCTTATATTTTAAAACGCACTGCTGAAAATATGGATTACGAACCATTGAGAGAAGAACTAGTTACCCATTCTTTGTTTGGGGGAAAGAAAACTAGTAGAACCAAGCATATGTGTTACAAAATACATTTAGAAAGTTTAGATGGAAAATTTCTTTGTAATTTTGATGTTCTGGATGAACCTGTTATTTGCGAAAATATTCATTCGGTACAGAAAGGTCCTTGGATAGATGAACTAAAAGATATGAAAATTTGCATAAGTGATATAGACGAAAAACCAGGACCAATCGAAGTTTTAATCGGTGCCGACGTTGCCGGAAGATTATTAACTGGGTGCAAAAGAAAATTATCCTGCAATTTAGTTGCAATTGAAACATATCTAGGTTGGACACTGATGGGTAAAGTTCCGATTAATGACGTCCATGAAAAGTCTGATGCAATGGTTTTAACATCTTTATTTTCGAAAGAATTTTCTATAACAGACCTGTGGAGTCTTGATGCAATCGGTATAACTGATCCTGTAATCCAGAAGTCCCAAGAAGAGAAGGAACGTGAATCAAAAATCCGTTTCTTGGACTCAGTTACTGTAAATTACGAAGGACGTTACGAAGTCTCTCTCCCATGGGCTGAAGAACGTCTTCCTATTTCTAGTAATGAAAATATAGCATTAAAGAGATTAGAAACCATGACTAAAAGACTTGATTCCGATAATTTGTTTACATCCTATAACGAAGTTTTTAATGACTGGTCGACTTTGGGCATAATTGAAGAAGTTTCTGTGAATTTAAAGGTAGACACTGTGCATTACTTACCTCATAGACCAGTGCTCAAAGAGAACAGCACGACGAAAGTTCGTCCAGTTTTTGACGCATCTGCGAGAGAAAAGTCATCCCCGTCCTTAAATCAATGTTTGGAATGTGGGCCGAACTTAATGAAGCTTATTCCCGATATTCTCCTTAGATTCCGTGAACAAAAATACGGTGTTATAGCGGATATAGAAAAAGCTTTTCTACAAATAAGCATCAGACCAGAATGCAGGGATTTATTAAGATTTTTTTGGTGGAGTGATGAAGATGAAAGAAAATTGAAAATACTTCGTCATGCACGATTAATTTTTGGCTTAAAATGCAGTCCTTTCATTTTAGCAGTCATTATTGAATTTCATTTACTGAAATACGCTGATAATCCTTGTTATGACAAAGAAATGATAACGAAACTTCTTCATAGTTTTTATGTTGACAATGTTGTTACGAGTTTTTCTAATAAAGACAGATTGGTACAATTTATACAGGAAGCTACAAATGTAATGGAGGAAGGTAAATTCAATTTGAGGGGTTGGCAATATTCTGATGATAATGTCGAGCCTACAATTTCACCTGTACTTGGTCTATTTTGGGACCGACAAAATGATACTTTAGCTCTTAATTTGGGCTGGCTAGAGAATTTTGAGCTAGGAAAGATTACAAAACGAACCATTCTCTCCATTGCACTCAAGGTGTTTGATCCAATTGGATTGGCAAGTCCAGTTTTCTTGTTTCCGAAGGTTTTATTACAGAGAATGTGGAAAGATGGAATTTCGTGGGACGAAGAGGTTGATGATAATATAAGAAAGGAATTCTCCAGCTGGTTTAGCGACCTTAGCTACCTGAAACAAATATTTGTACGAAGATGGTTTTGTGTTGATGCAAACTATGAAACTCTTAGTATGCATACTCTCTGTGATGCAAGTCAACACGCTTATGCCGCCATAAAATTCGTCAGAATAAGTACTGCTGACGGAGTCGAAATACATCTATTAGCTGCTAAATCCAGAGTTGCACCGGTCAAAATAATTACCATCCCACGTCTTGAATTAATTGCTGCCATGGTGGGAGCTAGACTATGTGCTTCAGTCATGAAAGGACTCCTGTGGGAAAATGTAAAATTGTATTTTTGGACAGACTCCTCTACGGTATTGAGTTGGATACAAAGAGAAGAATCTTGGACTGTTTTCGTAAGCAATCGAGTAAAAGAGATTAGAAAAATAACAGATCCAAACTCATGGAAACACGTACCCGGAACTAAAAACCCAGCTGATCTTCCATCCAGAGGATGTTCTGCGAAACATCTAATGAAAATAAAATGGTGGGAGGGCCCAAGTTGGCTTAAGGAAACTGAAGATAAATGGCCCTCGTCTAATATAGTCGCTGATGAAAATGCCATTGCCCAAGAAAAGGGGAAGTCAAAAATGCCTGTTGAGGAAAAATCAGTAAAATGTTTAACGAACCAGACAACATTTTGTGAGTGGTGCAATTCACCTAAACATGAGAAGAATAGTCTTTGTAAGTACCATGGATTTGAGTGGTATTTCAGGTTTTTCTCAAATTATGATAAAATTATTCGTCTGGTGGCTTGGATTCACAGGTTCATTCATAATTGTAAGATAACCAAAATCTCGAGGTTGAATGGAGAATTATCCCTTCAAGAAATAAATGCAGCTGAAAAAGTAATTGTGAGACTTATTCAGGAAGAATCTTTCACTTCAGAAAACAAAAGTAAATTAGACACTTTGGATGTTTATAAAGACGAACACGGTCTCCTCAGATTGAAGACAAAAATTGTGTACAGAAAAGATGCTGAAGATTTTCGACGTCCAATGATTTTACCTTCAGATCATCCTGTTGTCAGAAGAATTATCATGACAGAGCATAGAAAAAATTCCCATGCTGGATCGCAAATATTACTAAATATTTTGAGAGAACACTATTGGATCTTGAATGCGAGGAAAACGATCAGATCCGTGATATCGAAATGCGTTATTTGCATACGACAAAAAAGAATTTCTCTAAACGCTCCTGTTGCAGCACTTCCCGAAAATCGAATTAAAGATGCAGCAGTTTTTGAAATCACAGGATTCGACTTGGCTGGGCCTTTATACCTTAAAGGAGGTTCGAAAGCATGGGTTTGTTTGTATACCTGTGCGATATACCGAACTGTGCATCTTGAACTTTTGTCATCTTTGTCGACAGAAGTATTTCTACAGAGTTTTCGGAGATTTATAGCAAGAAGAGGAAGACCCTCCACGGTTTATTGTGATAACGGTTCTAACTTTGTTGGAGCTTCAAATGCACTTAAAGAGGTTGACTGGAATAAAGTCGTTCAGTATAGTACTACCAGGAAAATAGAGTGGTTTTTCAACCCGCCGACAGCCTCATGGTGGGGAGGATTTTGAGAAAGATTAGTTGGTGTTCTGAAATCTATTCTTAGAAGAGTCTTAGGAAAGTCTAGTGTTTCTTATGATGAAATGACAACCATTCTATGCGATACAGAATCAATAATTAATTCTCGACCTCTTACTTATATTTCTGAAAGCAATGGTGAACTTGTCCCGCTGTATCCTGCTTTGTTCATTCAAGATGTAAAGCAAATGGGCACACCAGATTTTGATGTTGTGGATAAAAACAAGTTGAATAGAAAACTCAAATACCGACAAAAACTAATATCTGATCTGCGAAACAGATTTCGTTCTGAATATTTGGGATTATTGATCCAACGTCCTCAATATAAGAAATGTAAAGAACAAATTCAACTTGGTGACGTCGTGTTAATTGGCAGAGATAATACCAAACGTATGGATTGGCCTTTAGGACGCGTCATAGAACTTATTCCCGGAAAAGATGGTGTCACCAGATTAGTCCGTCTACAAACATCAACATCAGAAGTTTTACGGCCTATTCAGCGAATTTATCCCCTAGAAGTATCTTCAACGTGGTCTGAGGAACGAAAAGAATTCTATTCATTTCCGACTATTCAGACTGTGTCTAAAGTTGAACCTGTAAAGCGTACACGATGTGGGCGGATAGTCAAGGTGCCTCAAAAGCTAGATTTGTAATGTAAAAACTTTTTGTGGTCAGTTGAGTTGCCTCTCACCAACTCAAGGTGGGAGGATGTCGCGTAATCAACCGAACTCAATGGTTTTCAGCAACTTTATCATATATTTTTTATTTTATTTCTTTATACTATTTTGAAGTTGTTGGCAACAATAGTTTTGTGTTTTGGTAGAATTTTTTTTGTATTCCAAAGATGTTGCTGATGAATAAATATATTTAAAAAGATAAAGTCAAGCGAATTTTAATAATTATAGGTCTCTATAGAATAAGGTAAATATAGTATTTTTTAACGAAACGTGTAAACGTTATAGTTTTTTTCAATTTGAATAGAGACATCTATTTTATGGTTATTATTTTCGCACTTTTATTGAACTCTCAATCAAGTAAAGAACCGTGAATGCCGGTGTGCATATTAGTTATCTGACAGTTACGGGTCCGTAAAAAAGTGTCACGCTGGACACAATAAGGCCACAAGAAAATTGGCCGTAAATACTAGAAGTTGCCCACAATCGTGCCACTAATTTTTCACTAAAAATGATACATAGCCTCAAACTGGCCACATTTATTCTTTTAATGGTCACTAAAAATAATGGATAGCCAGAAGCTCGCCTTAGTCCAGCCATTTGTGTTTGCAAGAATTAAATTTAGCCCAAAGCTGCCCGCAAAAATGCCACTGTCATGCCATAAAGATTATTTAAGCATAAATTCAAAATTTGTTGCATAAAAAATACTTGTTGAAAAAATGTTTAAACGATAAAGTGTTTTTACATGAACAACTAATATATTATTAATCATTTAGTTACACTTCTAAAAAATTACAAATTTATTTATCTTGAATATTTTTAAAAATTTCCAAAATACAATACTTGACATAGTGAATTTATTAATTTGTTTATTTATTCAATTATGCATTTAAAAAATATACATGTGATGCCATTTTTAAATAATTTCATTTCATATACATTTTAACCCTTAAATGCCTGATTTTTCAAAAATCATTGTAATAATGTTTTTCGGCTTTCATTTTTTAAATAAATCATGAGAAAAATACTTTAAAAAATCATATTTTGTTTTAAGTATGGTTTACGGCTAAAAAACAGTTTGTTATTAATCGGCAATACTGGTCTTTAATTGAAAAAATAATTTTCCTTGATAAAATTCTATAACATTAAACACACAAGAATTTTAGGAACTATAATAAGAAATAAATTTTACTTGTTTACTGCAGAACAAAATAGGGTATTTCGCAAGCTGCCAAACAAAACAAAAAGAACAAGCAGCAACAATTGAAAAAATAAATCTATCTTTATTCTTAAACAGCACAATTGCCATATGCAAGTGTTGCCATATACATGTTGAAAATCGATTTAATAATATTTTCAGAATGTATTTTATTGGCGACATTAGGCATTATAGCTTCACTATTATTCTAACAGTATTTTAGAGCCTAAATTGGGTATGTTGCCGAAAAGCAACACCCGGCATTTAAGGGTTAAAAATAATAATTGAAAAAAAAAAATAATAATTAATTCACTATGCAAAGCACTGCTTTTCGAAAATCTTCGAAAAAGTTCAAGATAAGTAAATTTATAATTTTTTTTAGAAATGTACCTAAATAATTATTAATATATTGTTTTTCATGCAAAAACACTTAATCATTTAAATAAACTGCCAAAAACTATTTTTATAGAACAAATTTTGAATTTACGCCTAAACAATTTATATAATCTTAATATATGTGTTTTTAAATTTACATTTAATTATGTGTTTTATATTAAAAGAATGTGTTTGTGAATATATATACATTACTTTCATTTTATCTGGTTTTTAAACTTATTAATAAGCCTGTTATCAGTATATGTTTGTTTATTAAAGCAAATCATAATCTAAAACACAATGAATATTTTTGCATCATTTAAATATTTCAAAATTTTGCATTTAGATTTTTCCTTCACAGCTTAAGAGGCTACCTCACTCACGCGAAAACACCCGCTCTCTAATGTTTATCCTAAGGGGGAAATTTTTAAAAAATATCTCGTTTGAATTTAATATTTTATAATATTTTTTGCATTGGTAGCTGAGGTCTGCCTCTATAAAGATAGGCTTTTTTTTACTAGGATACTTTAGTCACTAAACAAAATCGAAAAAGTTAAAAAAGTTTTTGTAAAGGTCAATCTCAGGTATCCAATGCGAAAAAAGAAAAAAAAAATCAAATGCGAACGAAATATTTAAAATAATTCTTTCCATAGGATTAACATTAGCAAGCGTATGTTTTCGCGTATGAGTGATCTAGCACCAATAGTCAAACTTTACAACAATATGTTACTTTAATCTTTCAAAAACTATGAAAATTATTCGCAGTAATTTAAAATTTCATCACTATTTTAGCAATTTTTTCTAAAAAAAAATGCATATTTTATCTTTATAGTAAAAATAAACTTTACTTAAATTAAACTATTCCAGCTTTCGCAAAATTTTTTGTTACATACATGATCAGAAACTGACAATCATTACTTCGAAAAGGTGATAAAATTCGAAACTTTGAGAGAAAAAATAGTAAAATACCCTCACTATTTCATAATTTACACAAAATTTTAATATAATGGAGAATCGGTGAATTACGTAATATATATTTATTAAATTAGAATATAATAAAATTAATTAAAAAGTACTTGTGATTTCATAAAAGCTAATATATTTTTATATTTTCTTATCAAACAATCCTAAAAATATAGAGTGATGCAAAAAAACAAATTTACTTATTTTCTGTCCGATATTTTTTAATCATACGCACTGTATCGAAAATATTATAAAGCGAATATCATTCTGCGTTTGATAAAATTACTTGTGGAATTATAATAATTGTATATAACTATTTTACACCCTACAACACTTTAATATTAAATGATGCAAAACAAATATCAGAATATAATCATATAATACTTTAATAAATCAACTAGTACTATAGACTTTTAAAGACTTACAAACAGATCATGTTCTGTAAACAACCTTTCTTCTGCATTCGCTGAATGCAAACTAAACTACAGAGGTAGTACCGCAGACTTCTAAAATAAGATATCTGTTATATTAGAAGTCTGTGGGGCGGGCTGCTGGATTCAATGTATCAGAATAGGGAGTTAGCCCTAGAGGTCTGCATGGGCCGGAATTTCCAGGCCCGGGCCCGGCCCGAACGAAAGCTATGTTGGCCCGGCCCGGTATAAAAATGGAAAGTTCGGCCTGGCCCGTTTGCATTTTTACAATTCTCGGCCGCCCCGTACAAAAATCACTGAAAACAGGCCCGGCCCGACACAATTTCTACAAATAAAATCCGTTTTTTCTCAACATACAATTAAGATTCTTTTAATGAATACTACATACATATTTATGGGAACATTTACAGTATATTTTAGATTACTATGATGTTCGCAAAACAGAAAACACACAATAGTAAACATTAACGATTACTTACAGTGTTTTAGTCATCATGTCTACAGACATTTCAAAATTCAAATAACGATTCATTAAAAGATTAATGTAGTTCAGAATAAAAGATTAAAAACATGTTAACTTTTGAAGCTGTATAATAAAAAGTAGATTTGTCAAAATATTTTTCTCATTTTTAAGGCTTTTCTCAAATCTAAAGGAGCTACATTTCGACACATTTATGAATTCATTTCTTTTCGGAAACGCGTAAGATTGGCAGGTATTCTTATTCAGAAGCTATGTAAATGTCGATTTTTTTTCATAGTTAAAAGCAATATATCTTTCTGAAAATACTGCCAAATTAGCGTTTTGAATCGAATTTTCGGAAGCGATAGCACAGGAAAGGAGAAGAACGTACAGTCACGTGACAAGAATCTCTGTTATCTCTGAAAGTAATTTATCAAATATGGAAAAAGCTATTCGTTTCCAAATGCCTTCTGTCAATTTTATGCCTTTATAGTTAAAAATGAGTCAGAGAATGTGTCTGAAAGTTTCGCATTGTTCAGCAGTGAATATGAGAACCACCTTAAGGTATATCTCCAAAGATACTGTTAAGTTCATTTTCACTACTAATACTACAAAACACAATGACTGTCCTACACATCCTGAGATCGATTAAGACCAGTTCCGTCCCGGCACGAGTCTGCTGAAAAAAATTAAACTCGGAATCAGACATCTTGTAACTGCACGATGCCGATCTCTACGACGGACATGTTACATTTCTGTATTGATGTTGATAAACTCGCATCGGCTCGTGACGCACATTTATACGTCTCGTGAAAATCATATTCATTGAAAATGGTTCGTATTTTATCTGCTTCGCTTGAATTCTTATATCGGGCCAATAGGCCTAATGAATTTTTTTTATCGGCCCGGCCCGGCCTTGCAGGCCCGTTCAATTTTTCCGCCGGCCCGCGGGCCGGGCCGGGTTCGGGCCTCGGGCCAAGCCCGAGCCCGTGCAGACCTCTAGTTAGCCCTCCGTTCTATTGTCGAGCTCAGTGATCAACTGAAAGATATATAACACTTCAATTATCATAACTAGACCAACTAGCTAAGAGTTCAAACAAATTTCACATAAATAAACAACCTACAGTTTCGTTTTTAACTTTCGCACATCAACAGCTGATTAGCGCAAAGCACACTGGGAAAATACAACAACAGCCGAGGTCGATAAACGCTGGTAACGAGAGTGCCTTGCACGGTAGTTAGGACTCTCCCTAGGGTCTAGTCCTGATGGCAAGTCGACGGAAGCGACTCAAGAGTGAAAGGTTCCATTCTCCCATTGGTTGATCAGAAACCGGTATTGGCTTGCTTCTCAGGGATGATTTGGCGATGAAATACAAGCACTTTGAGAAATATCGTACCTAGTTAATTCATGCTATTTTGGAGAGAGCTTTACGTGGACGATCTTGTCCATTGGTTAACGCGCTTATCTAGCAAACTCAAGTGGGCAGGTTCTAACCTCCCTGTTACTTTTATATTTGTGATTTGTTTCGATTTTTATTAAGTTAGTTAATAAAGATTTATCGACTTTTACTATCCGTTCAATTCCAATTTTTTAATGGACAATTAGATAATTAAATAAAATTTTGATTAAATTAAGTTTTAATTGTTATTAAATAAAATAAAATTTAGTTTTGAATAAAATTGAAATTTAATTTTTATTAAATAAAATTTAGTTTTAAATAAATTTCAAAATTCATATAAGCTATTTCTTTATGAATTAAAGCGAACATTTATTGTAATTCAATAATAATATCTCCTAAACTTACATACATTATTTTTTTCCCTTATAATTTTAGTATCAGATAAATATTAAATTAGCAAAATTAATTTATCAAAGTTTTCTTTTAAAATTTTAGTATTATTCATACAGAAAAACTTTATTAATTTATTATCAAATGCTTTGTAATTTTTATGATGTATAAAACACTGTTTATGAAATTAATTTTTAAAACTCATATTACTTATAAGCTATTTATTTCAATTCCTTAAAATGAATATTTTTGAAAATATAATGTTATTTCTTGCACTTATATAAAGTATTTTTATTTTTATGTTATATTATTTAACAATATATCTGAATACATAACTATATTCTGTTTATTTTATTTGAAAGTAAAATTTTATTAATTTATGAATTTATATTAATAATATTATTAACTTAATAAGTAATTAATTATTTAAATCAATTTGTAATAGTTAATTGTTAAATTCTTTTTATTAAAATTTGCTAAAATTTTTTTAATTGTTTTTATTAAAAAATTCTAATGACTACATATACTACTTCATAACTACATTCAGTTTATTTTATTTGAAAGTAAAATTTTATTAATTTATGAATTTATATTAATAATATTATTAATTTAATAAGTAATTAATTATTTAAATCAATTTGTAATAGTTAATTGCCAAATACTTTTTTTTTTTAATTTGCTAAAAAATTTTAATTGTTTTTATTAAAAAAATCTAATAAACTACTTTCAAAACAATATATATATTATATATATATTATTTGAAAACTCAGTCAGAAACATAAATTATTTTAATTAAAAAAATTATTATAAATTTCCCCTTCACTATTACCCCCCCCCCCCTAAATATTTGAAAACTAAGTTAAAGGCACCAAGTAATCATTACCTAGAAATATTTAATGCAACAAAATACATTATAAAAACTTCTTATAGTTTTTGGTAGTTATTGCTCAGATATTATTCTTTTTGGTTCCAACTTTTTTTTTCTTTTGGGTGTGTAAAGAAAAAAAAAAAAAAAAAAAAAAATCTCTCATTATTATTTCATTTTTTTTTCATTATATTTCACTACAAGTGTGAACTATAATTTATTTTAGCTTGACTTTTTTCATTCACTATCTATGAAACACTTTATTTTTAGATTTTTTTTTTCAGTAATAATAAATAGATATTAATATCCTAAATTACTATACGGCCAAGGTAGAATTTAGATGATCTAAATCCCTTTCTGACAATTTTGATTATTTGAGTACTAGTTTGGCCATTTAATTAATAATATTTACGCACACAAAATGGCATGAGAAAAAAATGCATAAAATTTGACTGAGTATTTTTATTAATTGTTTTTTATATATTTACTATTTTTAAAAAACACATCAGCTATCAAGGAAGGGGAGGGGGGGGGGTGAGTTTACTGTTGCTTTGCACACATAATTACAGTCAAAACACATAGGTAATTAAATGCAGTTGCGTAGCCAAGATATTATTTCGGGGGGGGGGGGGGGGGGGGGAGTCTAATCCCTTAAGCTTCTGTCCTCCTGATGCAAAACTATAAATCAAAAAACTATTAATTTTACTTTTCGTATAAATATCAATTTTATACTTTTAAAATATGGGCTATGTTATTATATTATTATTTTTTTTTTTTTTAAGTTTAAATTTACATACACCTGTATATACAAAAGTAAAATATAAGTAATGTGTAATTTAAAAATAAGTTACAAAATAATGTCTAAAATATTTGATTTGATTACTTTTTTAAAAGAAAGTCAGTTTTATCAATTTTTTGCAGGTAAAAAAGGATATTTTTAAAAATACCATATCATTGTTTTCCGTGAATCACTTTATATGAGAAATAAATTAAAATTCCTTACATGTCGCAAAGAAAATTTAATATGATTGCAACTTAATACTTGAAATAATCTCAAGTGACACTTGGCGATTTGTTTTGGTGGTGAAATGCAATGTGCCCTCTGATTTGTTAGGAAGAAGTGCCTACCACTGCTCAATTATCAGGACTTGTAACCTTGAGAAGTAATCGCGGGATTCCTGTTTCTTCTCAACCAATGGGAGAATGGAACCTTTCACCCTTGAGTCTCTTCCCAAGTCGACGCTGTTCCTGCCAGGAGCATAACGAGGTTGCGATACTCGCATTTCCCATCATATGCAAAGCTGACTTTACAACGTCGTTTAGTAACGTCGGCTATGATCATATGCCAGGAAGCTTTTTTAGCGTACCTGTTGGAGTAACATATTACCGTACAATGTAATGCGTCTGCCTCTCACGGTATCGTATAGAGAGAGCGTTCTCTATTTTTATTCTGGTGAGATTTTTTATTCTGATTAACTTCTCTTTGTTTTGCTGCCGGCCTGGCACGCTATAGCATGCACAATCTTTCACCATGGATAATATACGCGAACATTATTGATATATTCGATGCAGATGCGAATGTTTTCTAAGTTGCGAACGCGCACAAAATTTATGAAACTCATTCAGGAGAAAATGTTTGCATTTTAATACTTACACGGTACAAGACAATAATCTCACCGTAATCATGTACATTCTTGCAACAGTATTAAAATGGATTTGCTGTAAATCCCGACAGAACTTTTATATAGCTTATGCAATAACACCTTCACTGTATTGGCGCATGGAGCAGACTTCTGCAGTCGTTAAACCACACATGTTCTAAATGATATATAAAATCCGCTCGTGAAAAATTTAGCATTTAAATATCTTTTCGGCTATTATGATCTTTACATATTCCTCAAGAATGTGATTTGTGTTAGATATGTTTACCCGAAACATGCCAGCTCAAAAAGCTATTTCGGTGGCGCGTTTGATTTTTATCGGTCGAAAATTTTAATTGTAGCAGCACAAAGCTGCCATTAGAGTTGACGTGCATGAGATTCGCTCACTTCTTTCAAACAGTTAAAATAGTAATTGTGTATATAGTAGCACACAAAACTATATGAAAAAAAATAATAATGATAGAATTGTACGTTACCTATCTAATCCACATGATTTCCAGGAAACCATGCATCCACTGACCTGTAGTTAGAAAATTTCCGGTTCAAACACCCATTCCTTTCGTAAATTATTACCTAAAAAGCGAAAAAAACGGGGCGACAACCCTCATATACACAGTAACGTACAACATAATATAATAACTGTGTACACAGTAACATACAAATCTATCAAGGGATGGCAAAAAATTTTTAAAGGAATGATAAAAAGGGGCAAAATATTAATTAAAATTACAATTGTGTGTTACTATTTTAATTTTCGGAGCTTTTGTCGATATACTCTTGTGGAAGCTTCTTAGTGTGCAATGTATCGTGTATGCCTCACTCACATGACATGATGGGAAACCCCCGCCTTATTTCGAAGCAAAATGAAGGCCCGATTATACTTCTACTCACCTGAAGGCAAGTCGACGCTGTTCCTGCCCGCAAGGTGCATAACGAGGTTGCGATACTCGAGTTTCCCATCACATGTCAAAGAGCTTTTATCGCGTACCTATCGGAGTAACATATTACCATACAATGTAATGCGTCTGCCTCTCGCGGTATCGGCTTTCTCTATTTTTATTCTGCTGAGGCTGAGATGATTTATTCTGTTTTACATGTCTTTATTTTGCTGCCGGCCGGGTACGCTATAGCATGCACAATCTTTAACCATGGACAATATACACGACCATTGTTTATATATTCGATGCAAATGTGAAAGTTTTCTGAGTTGCGAACGCGCACAAAATTTATGAAACTCATTCAGGAGAAAATGTTTGCATTTTAAAACACACGGTGCAAGGCAACCGTAATCATGTACATTCTTGCAACAGTACGAAAATCGATTTGCTGTAAATCCCGACAGAATTTTTATATAGCTTATGCAACGACGCTTTCACTGTATTGGCGCATGAAGCAGACTTCTGCAATCGTCAAAACCTCACATGTTCTAAATGATATATAAAATCCGCTCGCGGAAAAATTTAGCTTTTAAATATCTTTTCGGCGATTATGATCTTTACGTATTCCTCAAGAACTTAATTTGTGTTAGATATGTTTAACCGAAACATGCTAGCTTAAAAAGCTATTTCGGTGGCGAGTTTGATGTTCATCGGTCGAAAATTTTTATTGTAGCAGCAGAAAGATGCCATTAGAATTCACGTGCATGAGATT
Source organism: Maratus speciosus (assembly GCA_963932465.1). NCBI lineage: Eukaryota > Metazoa > Arthropoda > Arachnida > Araneae > Salticidae > Maratus > Maratus speciosus. The sequence goes on along the minus strand of OZ010786.1, from coordinate 103,366,905 downwards.
CGCTCACTTCTTTCAAACAGTTAAAATATTAATTGTGTATATAGTAACACACAAAACTATATGAAAAAAAATTAAGAATGATAGGATTGTACGTTACTTGCCTAATCCACAGGATTTCCAGGAAACCATGCATGCACTGGCCTGTAGTTAGAAAATGTCATGTTCAAACAACCATTACTTTCATAAATTATTTCCTAAAAAGCGAAAAAAACAGGGCGACCACCCTCATATGCACAGTAACGTACAACATAAAATAATAACTGTGTACACAGTAACATACAAATCTATCAAGGGTGGGCAAACAAATTTTTAAAGGAAAGATAAAATGTTCAAAATATTAATATTTTAATTTTCGGAGCTTTTGCCGATTGACTCTCGTGGAAGCTTCTCAGTGTGTAATGAATTGTGTCTGCCTCACGCACACGACATGACGGAAAACCTCCGCCTCATTCGGAAGCAAGAGCAGGGGCGCCATTTGAGGGGGGCTGGGGGGGCCATGCTCCCCCCCCCCAAGGAATTTGATATTTTAGAAAATTTATCTGTCATCGTAGGTCAGACTCAAAAGAATTTAAAAAAACTATTCAAAACCTAAAATAGCTTGTCAAATTTTATTGCAATAAAAACACGTTTAAGTAAACACTTTAGGTACATAAACTAATAATTATATATAAAAAAAAAATTCTAATTTGCCAATTTATCTATTTTTTCCAAGTTTAACTTGCAAATTTCGCAATTTTTTTCTGCGGTCAATTGACGAATTGATTTTGCGTTGCTCTGCAAAAAAAAAAAAAAAAAAATAAGCAAATAAATAAAATAGCATGATCTTCCCTTGAAAATTAAACAAGAGAGAAAAATCGTGTGTTAAGCATAGATTATGAAACACTTTCCAACACATCAAGAATGCTTTAGCAAAACTTAGCCTTTCAAAAAGGTAAATAATATATCTAATTAAACATTTTAGAAAACATAAGGACTTTTTCCTAGAAATCCGCACAAACTTTACAATTATGTAAAATAGCAAAGGAAACCGAATCAGGTGAAACTTGCGCTTGAAGTGTTGTGCTATGGTATATAAGAGCATGGCCATTAGCCAAGAGATCATTAAATAATCTGTGTTTTCCGAGAATAGAGCCACAAGAGGAGTGTCTATGTATTATTGTGTACAAGTTTTACGAAAGCAATATTAATCAAGGAGCAAGTCTGGAGCAAGAACTGGGATCGGGTAGGAAGGCAAAAAAAAAAAAAAAATCTCCAAGCCAGAGTTGGAGCAGTTGAAAGGACTGTTTGACGAAAACGACCGAGTATTAATCCATCCCATGCCTTCAAAATACAGTGTTTCACCTAACCACCAACAAAAGACAATCACTAAGAACCTGAACATCAAATATTACAAGAAATGGTCATAACAGAACGAACAGAAAAACAAATGGTTGTCGTGAAAACGAAGTGTGGTCACTTGTTCAGAAAATTCTCTGATAGAATATTCATCTTTGATGACGGTGATGGCTCATATTTTAAGCTCAAGCACTCCACGTTTAACTATAACGGTGGCTATTATACATCTGACGTCTCCACGACCCAATATATCTTTAAATTTTCTACTCAAGCGAATTCCAAGACAAGATCCTCGTATGGATTGCAATGAGTCCGAAAGGTTTGAGTCGTCCGTTCATCCGAAAGTCTGGGTTCGCTGTCAATGGGCAACGACATTTGAACAAGGGCATTCGCCATCTTCTTATCCCCTACATCTGTAGCAACTACAATGACGGTGATTACGGTATCTGGCCAGACTTGGATAGCAGTCATCTCTGCAAAATCGTTCTCAGCCATTTCCGCCAGCAAAACATCACTTTCATAAAGAAGTCTGACAACCTGGTTAGCGTTCCTCAAATTTGACCAATTGAGCGGTTCTGAAAGTATCTGAAGTCAAAAGTGTATGCCAAAGGCTAGAAAGCAGGTAACATCCAGAAATTGATCAATCGAATCAAGTATTGTTTGAAAATTATGAACTTAAATTTTGTACAATGTCTAGCAAGTACCACCAAAAGTAAAATCGATAATGTCAAACGAAACGGTTTAATTGAAATCCGATAACAGTTTTACAGAGAAATGTGGTTATTGAAGTCACCTTACAGTGCCCATTTGAGTTCTTTATCTCGTTTTTTAATAACTTTCAAGTCAAGAAAAGTTTGTGCAGATTTCTAGGAAACAGTCCTTATACCACAATTAAAAAACCATATTTCAATAATTACCGCCCATAACCGTAAAAGTAATCCAGTTCTTTTGTGAAGCTCTGTATATGATCTATAAATTTGTACATATGCTACACAGTGTGCTTAAATTGTGATTAGTAAGAAAATGCATAACACAGTAAAAAATTCCCCTTCAGCAGTTTCTACCGATAGGGGGAAACGTACTTAAATTCTTTTGTACAGCCCTGTATATGACATACAGATTTTAATACATGCCATATATTAATGCTGAAATTTAATTCAAGCAATGCTTAAGCTACTTAAATTACGCTTCCATGAGTTAATATCCATAGGCGATTATACATCCAGTTCTTTGCATAGTCCTGTATATAATTTTATTTATATGCAGCAAATTTACCTTAGTATATTATACTAAATGTAGTTGAGCTTGAAAGACAACTTGAAGCTGCATAACTCAAATTAAAAATAACATCTTTAAGCAATTCCTGCTCTTTCTCAATAATGCTTACGAATTTTTCTGTGTATCTTACGAATTTAAAAATTGCTCTGTATATGTTCTATAGAATTTATGCACACCATGTAGTATTCAAAAATTTAGTTAAACTAAAAATCCATACCATAAGTGAAAACGGACTTGCAGCAATCATTCCTAATAGCCAAACTTCGCATACAGATTTGTTCCCGAAATATTTTATGTGTCCCTGTAAATGAATGATAAATGCAATCCCCATCTTATTTTACTGCAAGTATTTTGTTGTTAGCTTCAGTAATGTATATCAGTTTCATCATGTTTGAAATAGTGCAACATAATTGAAGTACGCTGCGAACAGTTTTTACCCGTAGACCATCATATAATCGAAATCTTTTGCATAACCTTGTAAATGAGTGATGAATGCTTCGCACCCCATATTCTACTGAAAGTATGTATTAGCACTAGAGATGGGACGGACTCAACCCGGACCTGTCACGGGTTTGATTTTTATACCAGCCTTCGGGCTCGGCCCATTCTTTCTCAAATTGGCAATTTTATTTATTCTCGTACTCCTATAGAAACAAAAAATAACTTTTTTACCCCTTAAAAATTAATTATCCCATTGCAAGTCTTTTTAATGCTATTTTGATCAGGAGGAAAGAGAAATAGATTTTTTCTTTTTTTTTTTTTTTTCTTTTTTAAGTATTTGTCGAACATTATTTTGAAAGAAAACTTGTGATATTTGATGATTTATGTCTGTAGTTTAACGCGAGTAACGACCTGTTGATGTTGGCAGCAATCAGAATATGGCGCCATTAGGATACTGTTTAATTGGAATGTTTATTTATTATTACTTTTTTCAGAGATCTAACGCGAAATAAATATTTTCTTTTACGTCAATCAGCATTAGCCTAAGATTTGCAAATTTTTAGTCTCCTATTGTCTGTGATTGTAATCGCTCTTTATATGAAAATAATGTTGGTGATTTTATTCATGCTTCTTGAAGTCTGCTCATTCTGTGGCTCTGTTCTTCATATTCATACAATCACTTTCATACGTAAGTAGATAAAATTGGCATGTGTTGTTATTCCCGATTGAAAGTAATCAAGCAGCGTTTCCTCTTTTTCTATAAAAGCATCGGATCTTTTCGGTAACGGTGTCAAATTTATAATTTAAACTGATTTTCAAAGCCATGATAAATGCGAAAGATGTACACCTTTTATAGATAACAGAAAACGCTGTTCGATTCTTCGTCATATAAATCATAATTTCTGCAAATTTCATTAATTTATACATAAAATGCTCTTCGTTATTGTGTCCATCAGAGATACCTACTTGTTGCGGGAGAAAAATTTAAAAATCTTTTTAAGGAAGTATATTTCTATTTGACACTAAACGTCTCTTTTGATAAGATTTAATGTAAATTTCATAAAATTAATTATGTGCTAGAGATTAACAGTTGTTAAAAAATGAGATCTATTACATTTAGAAGAGCTTTTAAATATGCATTTTTGTTAAACCTTTTTTTTTCGTGCATACTTTCGGTATCGGAATCGGGCTCTGATGGCACAAACTTTTTCGGATTCGGATTTAAAATTGTTGGCCCCGGGCTCTGAAAAATGAGCCCGAACTCATCTCCAATTAGCACATCTCAGAAATTTTTATCAATTTCATTATGTTTGTAAAGGAGTAACATTATTAAAATACGTCACAAATATTCTTTCTTCATAGACTATAATATAACGGAATACTTGTGAGTTCTTCTGGACGCGAATTGTAAGTGCTAAACATAACATTACATGTAGTAGTCATCTTTTAGTACACTTCAATAATGTATATAAATGTTATTATGTTTAAATACTGTAATACAACAATATTAAAATATACCGCAAATGATTTTACCCGATAGACCATAATCAAACGGAATACTTTTGAGTCCTCCTGTAAATGAACTATGAATGATACACACTTCATTTTGAATACCGAACATTCCATTGTAAACATTAATAACATATATCAATTACGTGTTAATCCGAGTATATTTACGTGAGTTAGAGCATGACCAGACGGGCAGACAAACCCAATTCACTTTTCAAGTGCATTGGAAAGTGTTAAAAATATTTCTTGAAGAATCCCATGCTTATGAAAATGTTAAGAATGGCATGCTATTTCAAACCCTTCCCCTCAAACAAAATCTTGCCTCCTCTCCCCACTCTAAGAAACTTATTAAATGGCTCCCTGTCCTGCCCGTAAAGCCTGCAAAGTAAAAAAAAAAAAAAAAATCTCCGTTTTAGACAGGTACCCTTCTTAGCAAGTATAATTATATAGTGCTTTCTTCACAGAAACTTAAATTTTTTTTCCGTTTGCGAAACAATTCATTTTTTGACCCGTTTCGTATTCGCAAGTTTTACAATAAATGTAATATACCTATACTCTTCAGAGGTATACTATAGAAAGGATGTTTTAAATGCCTTTAACAATACTTGTAAAAAGGAAAACTGTCTATAATAGAATACTGTCTTAAACGGAAAAAATGTTAGTGACTATCTTGAAATTATACTTGCTAAGATAAAAAAAACCCTGCTTAAAACGGAATTTTTCATAGGTTTTCGTTTTGATGGGAGAGAGTACAGGCTCCCCCCCCCCCCCACCCTTGACTATGCCACTGTCCTCAAAAACAGCTTTGCCCCCCCCCCCCCCCAAGAAAATTCTGAAATGGCGCCCCTGAGCAAGAGGATGGCGCGATTATACTTCAACGCACCTGATGGCAAGTCGACGCTGTTCCTGCCCGCAACGAGCATAACGAGGTTGCGATATTCGCGTTTCCCATCACATGTGAAAGAGCTTTTTTCGCGTACCTGTCGGAGTAACATATTACAGTACAATATAATGCGTCTGCCTCTCGCGGTATCGTATAGAGATGGCTTTCTCTATTTTTATTCTGGTGAGATTATTTATTCTGCTTAACTTCTCTTTGTTTTGCTGCCGGCCTGGCACGCTATAGCATGCACAATCTTTCACCATGGATAATATACACGACCATTGTTTATATATTCGATGCAACTTCGAATGTTTTCTGAGTTGCGAACGCGCACAAAATTTATGAAAGTCATTCAGAAGAAAATCTTTGCATTTTAAAACTTACACGCTGCAAGACAACCGTAATCATGTACATTCTTGCAACAGTACGAAAATCGATTTGCTGTAAATCCCGACAGAGTTTTTATATAGATTATGCAACGATGCTTTCGCTGTATTGGCACATGGAGCAGACTTCTGCAGTCGTCAAAACCTCACATGTTCTAAATGATATATAAAATCCGCTCTTGGAAAAATTTAGCATTTAAATATATTTTAGGCAATTATTATTTTTCCGTTTTCCTCAAAAACGTGATTTGAGTTAGATATGTTTACCCGTAACATGTTAGCTCAAAAAGCTATTTCGGTGGCGAGTTTGATGTTCATCGGCCGAAAATTTTAAGTGTAGCAGCACAAAGATGCCATTAGAGTTGACGTGCATGAGATTCGCTCACTTCTTTCAAACAGTTAAAATAGTTATTGTGTATATAGTAACACACAAAACTATATAAAAAAAATTAATAATGATAGAATTGTACGTTACCTGTTTAATCGACAGGATTTCTAAGAAACCATTCATCCACTGCCCTGTAGTTAGAAAATGTCCGGTTCAAACACCCATTCCTTTCATAAATTATTACCTAAAAAGCGAAAAAAACGGGGCGACTACCCTCATATACACACTAACGTACAACATTGTAACTGTGTACACAGTAACTTACAAATCTATCAAGGGAGGGCAAACAAATTTTTGAATAAATGATAAAAAAGGGCAAAATATTAATTAAAAATACAATTGTGTGTTACCATTTTAATTTTCGTAGCTTTTGTCGATTGACTCTCGTGGAATCTTCTTAGTGTGCAATGTATTGTGTCTGCCTCACTCACAAGACATGATGCGGGAAACCTCCGCCTCATTCGGAAGCAAGAGGAGGGTGCGATTATACTTCAACTCACCTGATGGCAAGTCGACGTTGTTTCTGCTGCAAGGAGCATAACAAGGTTGCGATATTTGCGTTTCCCATCACACCAGGGCCGTAGCGACCGCCCCCCCCCATACGCCCCATTGGGGGGGGGGGGGTGAGTAAAGTCAGGGCCCCAGTAGTGAGCTATTGTACCTTTTAGCAGAATTTTTTTTTTAACTTTTAAAATTATTTTTTATGTATTTTTAATAACATTTTATTTTGTTTTATCGAAATTCATTTTTTTTTTTTTGTCAAAGATCTTGATCAGATTTAGAAATAGAAAACAGATATGTGCTTTTCTCCTATATCCACCATTCTTTATAAAAGTTTTTGAAGGCTGTAAGTTCTACTTAAAAAATAAAATGGCATTTTAGTATTTTTGGGGTGCGCCTATCAATGGGCGAAAAAGGTGAATGCAAAGGTTCCAAACTTCTTTATTACTTCCTCCAACCAAAACAGATATGCGCTTTTTTTCTACAGCAACCATTCTTTTTAAAGGGGCCCAGATGAAAGAAATTTTGCAGGCTCTAAATTCTTTTTGAATTGTCTTTTTTAGGGCCCCCCAATAAAAGTGAGGAAAAGTTGCAACTCAAGATTCAAAACTTTCAGGCCCCGTTTTTATTACTCAACTGTTTTAAAAATATGCTTTTTAATCTCGCTGGGGGCCCCAACAAGGTTCAAAGCTTTCTTAATACTATTACTTCTTTTGACCAAAACAGATATGCGCTTTCTTTCTATAGCCAGTATTCTCATTAAAGGTTTCTATAAGAAAGAAATTTTGCAGGCTCTAAATTCTTTTTGAATTGTCTTTTTTAGGGCCCCCTATAAACGGGAGGAAAAGTTGGAGCCCAAGATTAAAAACTTTTAAGCCCATTTTTTTCTTCAAATTTTTAAAAATTATGCTTTTTAATCTCACTCACCCAATACGTTTCAAAACTTCGTTATACTATTACTTCCTTCAACCAAATGTGCTTCCTTTCTATAGTCATTATTCTTTTTAAAGGTACCCAGATGAAAGAAATTTTCTCGCTCTTAATACTTTTTAAATTGTCTTTTTGGGGGGGCCCCCAATAAAAGGGAGGAAAAGTTGCAACTCAAGATTCAAAACTTTCAGGCACCGTTTTTAGGTGCGTTCGTAATTATATAAATACGTAGCACCTATAGTCGTCGTTCAGTCCGTCCGTCTGTCCGCATGTAACAGAGCAAAAACTACCCAACCGAATGGTCTGAAATTTCAAATATATGATTGTTGCAAAATTTTGTCGAGCCATTTCAAATTTTAGGAAAATCGGATGTATAGTTTAATTACAGGGACAGTCAAAAGTTTTTCTTTAGATTACGGCCAATGGGAAAAATTATTGCAAGTGCATTTTAATGATATTAGAGCCTTCCGAATGATCTGAAATTTTAAAGATATAATTGTTGCAAAATTTTGTCGAGCCATTTCAAATTTTAGGAAAATCGGATGTATAGTTTAATTACAGGGACAGTCAAAAGTTTTTCTTTACATTACGGCCAATGGGAAAAATTATTGCAAGTGCATTTTAATGATATTAGAGCCGTCCGAATGATCTGAAATTTTAAAGATATAATTGTTGCAAAATTTTGTCGAGCCATTTCAAATTTTAGGAAAATCGGATGTATAGTTTAATTACAGGGACAGTCAAAAGTTTTTCTTTACATTACGGCCAATGGGAAAAATTATTGCAAGTGCATTTTAATGATATTAGAGCCTTCCGAATGATCTGAAATTTTAAAGATATAATTGTTGCAAAATTTTGTCGAGCCATTTCAAATTTTAGGAAAATCGGATGTATAGTTTAATTACAGGGACAGTCAAAAGTGTTCCGTTACATTACGGCCAATGGGAAAAATTATTGCAAGTGCATTTTAATGATATTAGAGCCTTCCGAATGATCTGAAATTTTAAAGATATAATTGTTGCAAAATTTTGTCGAGCCATTTCAAATTTTAGGAAAATCGGATGTATAGTTTAATTACAGGGACAGTCAAAAGTTTTTCTTTACATTACGGCCAATGGGAAAAATTATGGCAAGTGCATTTTAATGATATTAGAGCCTTCCGAATGATCTGAAATTTTAAAGATATAATTGTTGCAAAATTTTGTCGAGCCATTTCAAATTTTAGGAAAATCGGATGTATAGTTTAATTACAGGGACAGTCAAAAGTTTTTCTTTACATTACGGCCAATGGGAAAAATTATTGCAAGTGCATTTTAATGATATTAGAGCCTTCCGAATGATCTGAAATTTTAAAGATATAATTGTTGCAAAATTTTGTCAAGCCATTTCAAATTTTAGGAAAATCGGATGTATAGTTTAATTACAGGGACAGTCAAAAGTTTTTCTTTACATTACGGCCAATGGGAAAAATTATTGCAAGTGCATTTTAATGATATTACAGCCTTCCGAATGGTCTGAAATTTTAAAGATATAGTTGTTGCAAAATTTTGTTGAGCTATTTCAAATTTTAGGAAAATCGGATGTATAGTTTAATTACAGGGACAGTCAAAAGTGTTCCGTTACATTACGGGAATGGGAAAAAATTATTGGAAGTGCATTTTAATGATGTATCAGACTATGCACTTTATGAAGTGCAAAAAATTATACATTCAGTACAATATGGGGTGCAAAAAAATAATTATAAAACTAGTTATAGTACGAACGCACCTCATTTGCCACGTTTGACGAGCAATTTCCAACTTGTTATTACTCAAATGTTTTAAAAATATGCTTTTTAATCTCGTTGAGTGCCACAACAAGGTTCAAAGCTTTCTTAATACTATTACTTCTTTTGACCAAAACAGATATGCGCTTTCTTTCTATAGCCAGTATTCCCTTTAAAGGTTTCTATAAGAAAGAAATTTTGCAGGCTCTAAATTCTTTTTGAATTGTCTTTTTTAGGGCCCCCTATAAACGGGAGGCAAAGTTGGAGCCCAACATTAAAAACTTTTAGGCCTCTTTTTTTATTGAAATGTTTAAAAAACATGCTTTTTAAACTCGTTGGGAGCCCCAATAAGTTTCAAAACTTCCTTAATACTAATAGTTCCTTCAAACAAATGTGCTTTCTTTCTATAGCCAGCATTCTCTTTAAAGGTTGCCAGGTGAAAGAAATGTGAGGCTCTAAATTCTTTTGAATTATGCCTTTTTTAGGGCCCCCTATAAACGTGAGGAAAAGTTGGAGCCTAAGTTTCAAAACTTTTAGGCCACATCTTTTTATTCAAATGTTTTAAAAATATGCTTTTTAATCTCGTTGGGGGCCCCAATAAGATTAAAAGCTTCCTTAATACTATTACTTCTTTTGGCCAAAACAGATATGCACTTTCTTTCTATAGCCAGTAGTTTTAAAGGTGCCCAGATGAAAGAAATTTTGCAGGCTGTAAATTCTTTTTGAATTGTCTTTTTTAAGGCCCCCTATAAACGTGAGGAAAAGTTGAAGCCCAAGATTCAAAACTTTTAGGCCCCATTTTTATTATTCAAATGTTTTTAAAATATGTTTTTTAATCTCCTTGGGGGCCCCAATAAGTTTCAAAACTTGCTTAATACTATTACTTCCTTCAACCAAATGTGCTTTCTTTCTACACTCACGATTCTTTTTAAAGGTGCCCAGGTGAAAGAAAATTTGCAGGCTCTAAATACTTTTTAATTGACTTTTTGGGGGGCCCCTATAAAAGTGAAGAAAAGTTGGAACTCAAGATTCAAAACTTTTAGGCCCAATTTTTATCATTCAAATGTTTTTAAAATATGCTTTTTAATCTCGTTGGGGACCCCAATAAGGTTAAAAACTTTCTTAATACTACTACTTCTTTTAACCAAAACAGACATGCCCTTTTTTCCTATAGCTACCATTCTTTTTAAAGGGGCCCAGATGAAAGAAATCTTGCAGGCTCTAAATACTTTATAAATTTTCTTTTTTGGGGCTACTCTTAAAAGTGAGCAAAATTCGGAACTCAAGATTCAAAACTTTTAAGCCTCATTTTTTTTTTTTTTCAGATGTTCAAAAAATATATGCTTCTTAATCTCGTTGGGGACCCCAATAAGCAGGCATATATGTGCGTTGCATATGCCACCTATCTCCTTATGTTCGACCTGTTTCGTTTTTAACATTTCATTTCTCTTGTCTCGATAAATTACTTATGTTAACTATACATAAATTATATTGTGTATTTATTTAATCTACTAGCACAGCTTCGCCTGCCCCGCTGATTGCTTTTTTTAAAAAAAGAACCTATTTTTTGGAGTTCTTCATTTGGGGCCTTCACTGCCTTCCGCAGCGTAAACCTGCTCCGGATATTCCCGCCCCGATCTTGAATCAAACAATCATTAAATTATTGTAAATTTTTTTTCGATAAAAGTCATAGTCTCCATATAAAAGTGAAATTTTCCATCACCGTAGCTCACGTTCCTACAGGAACCAATTTGTTATCTTTCCACTTCAGCTTAATTATGATAGCAGCAAAATCTACTGGATAATTCTTCGGTTTCAGAAAAAAAATGTAAAAAAACTCCGCAAAACGCAAAAAAGTGTAAAAATCTTATAAAAAATTGGGCAAAAATTCAAAAATCGCTGAGAGAAAATTGATTATATCGAGCCAAAAGATTGAAACTGGACTGTTAAAAAATCGTCGTGAAAGACAAAAATACGCTAAAAATCACATAAAATGTTCGTAAAAAATTCAGAAATTTCTATGGATATATTTTCTATATTGAGCTAAAAGACCCGATTCCTTTTAGGGATGTCATCACATAAAAATCATCACATAAAAATCACATAAAAAAATTCGCGAAATATTTAAAAATCGAAGAAGACTACTTTACTATATTCGACTAAAATGGACAGATGGAATGGAAATGGATTGCTTTTATGAATGTGGGGAGAAAAGCACGAAACTCGAAAAAATACAAAAAATAGCGTAAAAAATTAAATGAAAAAAATTCGAATCAAAAAATTTAAAAACCTGTTTCGAGGTGCATAACTTCAGGCATACAGGTAACCTTCCTGTCAAATTTTGTCCTGAACAGAAACATCTGGTCAGACAAAGAAAAATCTGGACAGACAAACATCTGTCTTTATTATTATCTACAAGAAAACCCGCCTTCGTTGCCCATCACAGAAAGGTACCTTCTATCCGAAGGTATTTTTTTTCTTCTTAAATTTCAACTTGGGTGACAATTTTAAACTGGAGAAAACCGGAATGTATGAAAACGACATCCCAAAAGTAACTTTTTTAAAATTAGTAAATCTGTACATTTATATGTATTTAATAAAAGGTACCAATGCGAGCAGGAAAAAAATTGTTATAAGTGAATATTTTCTGCTTAAAGAAAATCTGTCTGGGCCTCGCGGATGGCATTGTCAAACTGAAGAGAAAACTGAAAATACGAAAACGATTTCCATATTTTTTATTTATTTATTTTGTTTATGAGCAATACTTAGCGGTTTATAACATTTGTAAAAGGAATTCAGTTTCAAACTTTTTTGCCAAATTTTATCCTCTGCTGTTTTTTAAATTTTCGAGAATTTTTGTGATTTTTAGCTTTTTTTCACTTTTCTGGTAGTTTTTTTAATATTCGTAAAAAGAATAAACCCGGTTTCAATCTTTTAGCCCAATATAAGTAAAGTTTGATCTCTATGAACTTCGAATTTTTTTATGCAATTTTTGGCGTTCTTTCGCGTTCTTCGGCGATTTTTTTTGACATTTTTTCCCTAATTGGAAGAATTCTCAGTTAAATTTTGCAAGTCCTTTGATTAAATTCACGTTGAAAGAATATCAAATCTGTCCCTGTAGCGATGGGAACGAAATGTTGTAAATTTGAATTTAATCTGGATCGAAAAAAAAAAAAAAATACAATAATTCAAGGCTCGTATTATTCGAGATCGGAGCGGACATAGCCCCTATGGGTGTACGTTGTCGAAAGCAGTACAGCCCAACTACAAATTCGTTCTATTTGAAGTTCGTTTTGGAAAATCCGACCAGCGAAACTTCGCTGGTGTTGTTATAAAATGGAACTCGGTTGGAAAATTAAATATAGATATTTCTCTAAAATCTGAGAGGGGGGGGGGGGGGCGAAAAATATGTTTGGAGGGGGGGGGGGGGGGCTCTGAAGACCTTGCTACGGCCCTGCACATCAAAGAGCTTTTTTCGCGTGCCTGTCGGAATAACATATTACCGTACAATGTAATGCGTTTTCCTCTCGCGGTATCGTTTACGTTTAGAGAGAGCTTGCTCTATTTTTATTCTTCTGAGATGATTTATTTTGCTTTTGTCTTTGTTTTGCTGCCAGCCTGTCACGCACTAGCATGCACAATATTTCACCCGGGCCCGGGTATATTGGGCCCGGGGCAGCTGCCCCGCATGCCCCTGCATTAGTCGGGCCCTGTTTATAAATAGAGTTTTTTGTTGATTTTTTTTTTTTAAGTTTTCATTGGTCAAAATGGATTTCAAAACTTTATATTTATATTGGATCTGTTAAAATTTAGACTTTTCTACTACAAACTATTTTAATTTTGCGAAATTTCATCAGTTGACCTACTATATGAAATAGTGCTCTACGTTATAAGATAAAGGAATTTACACATCTGCTTCTATACATTTATTTTTAATGCTATACATTTTACCAACCTATGCGTATATTCATCTACATACACTTACATTACCAGTATCAAAATTATGAAAATCGGAGCAGTCGCTCAAAAGGGATATAGTCACATACATTAATAAATGCACTCAATCGAATTGTATAACTTTTTTTTTAAATATAATTTAAAAGGATTGCCTCCATTTACTTACTTGTCAAGATTTTCATGAGCTTCTTCCAGAGTTTTCCTCAATGTTACTCTCATACCATTCACTACACAAAGAAAAGTGAGGACTTAAATTTGCAATCAATAAATATCGACCGTTGTTGCTTGATTTTGTAAATTGCAATTGTTAGCATGCGAAAATGTATCGATAACTTAAACAAATGATTTCAATTGTTGTGCAGTTTACTCGCTCATGATTATTTTACATTGTTATACTTGACGGAGCTTCATTTGTATGTCAGCATTAAAATTCTCCAGTTCATGTGAAGATTTTCACGGTGGAGATCATCTCCCTACAAAATAACCACACAAAAATAGCAATATTCACTGCTTTTTTGGAGAGTTTTATTCGCGAAATTGTTTTGCTATGTATGGAAAAAAAAAGAGCTTTTTAATTTTAAAATAAAAACATATCTCAACATTTGGCCGACGACGTAAAATAGCGTTCTACGATATAAGATAAACGAATTTATATATATGCATCTATATGCGGCTGTTTTATGTGCTGTTCATCTACAGGGTGTCCCCAAAAGGACCACCTATTTTTAAAAATAAATAATTAACAAACGAATAGAGTTATTAAAAAAATTCTTGCGGGAAACGAAGATGTGAAGTCTGGAATTTTGTTTAGAACTCTTTATTATAGTAGTTCAAAATCTGACCGACAGATGGCGCTACAGCACATTTTGGTGGTTATATGAACAAAAGGAGGATGCGTGAAGACCAGACAGAAGTAGACATGGTCGATGAAAGTTCAGTAGTAACCATTTCAAGGGAAACAGTAGTTGTCGTGGCGTAAATTCTTCACAATGGTGCATTCGTTGGCGATATAGCCACCAAAATATACTATAGCGCCATCTGTCGGTCATAATTTGAACTATTATAATAAAAAGTTCTAAACAAAATTCCAGACTTCACACATCCGTTTCCTGCAAGAATTTTTTTAATAACTCTATTCGTTTGTTAATTATTCATTTTTAAAAATAGGTGGTCCTTTTTGGGACACCCTGTATATAGGATGCTACATATGAGCGCTACCTACAGTGGGGTGCAAAATGATAAGGAATGATACAAAAACAAAGAAATCAATTCGCGTTTGCTATGCAAATGCGCAAATCTTTGCGTTAAAATGAACATGATATTACAATTAATATTAAAGTAATCGTTTACAAAAATTGTATATATATATATTTTTAATCTGTTTTAAAATATTTTGCTAAATTTACGCAAGAGCAAAATGATAAGAACGCAGTAAATATTTCTAAAACCGAGGAAAGTGATTAGCGGGTATTTTCGCATATCATATTAAATCGCATTTAAAAGAGATTCTGAACACATTCGTCTGGTTCGCAAAACATTTGGATTCCAGGGTAAGGCAAAATTCTTTGTGACTTCGCAAGAGGGCAAATTCTAGCTTATAACAACGCTGGAATGTCACTTCAAAGAATTGAAGATAAAATTAAACGTTCAAAGACAGTCATTAGGTGCGTTCGTAATTATATAAATACGTAGCACCTATAGTCGTCGTTCAGTCCTTCTGTCTGTCCGTCCGTCTGTCTGTCCGTCCGCATATAACAGAGCAAAAACTACCCCACCGAATGGTCTGAAATTTTAAATACATAATTGTTGCAAAATTTTGTCAAGCCATTTCAAATTTTATGAAAATCGGATGTATAGTTTAATTACAGGGACAGTCAAAAGTTTTCCGTTGCATTACGGCCAACAGGAAAAAATTATTGCAAGTGCATTTTAATGATGTTACAACCTTCTGAATGGTCTGAAATTTTAAGTATATAATTGTTGTAAAATTTTGTCGAGTCATTTCAAATTTTATGAAAATCGGATGTATAGTTTAATTACAGGGACAGTCAAAAGTGTTCCGCTACATTTTGGGGAATAGGAAAAGAATTATTGCAAGTGCATTTTAATGATGTTACAGACTATGCACTTATGAAGTGCAAAAAAACATACATTCAGTACAATATGGGATGCAAAATATATTTATAAAACTAGTTATAGTACGAACGCACCTCATTTGCCACGTTTGACGAGCGATTTCCAACTTGTTTTTAATTTCTTACAGAATCCAACTATTTATGTTACTACCAGTGTTGTAGTTGGAAAAAAATATTTGTGGTAACCACCTTTTCATAGAGTAGATGTTGATGCTACCGGATTTTTGCTAAGCCAAAATCCAATTTAAAACATTCACAGTTTTTTTGCTGCAGTATTACGTTACTGCATAGCTACCTATTTCTGAGATTTTTTCTTACCACTAAAACTTGCTAGTAAATTTTGCCTAATTCAATCGCCCAAATCTAACAATTATCAACGATTAAATATGGCAGAAATTTGTATTAAATTTTAGAGCTAACAAAACCGTATAAACTGGCAGCTATGGGATTGTATTAGTGTCACGAAAATTACATGTGTAGCCCCTTCTTTCTGCTCAAAGTATTAAATATATTTTTTTCAATCGAATTTATACCTTTGGAATGGATCATTTTCTTCTAATGGGCTGATGGCTTCTATTATTATGAAACAGCCATTATAAATGAAGTGTTAGGTGAAGATGAAAGAGCAGTCGTAAAAAGTTAGAACTCTGATTTTCTCGTCAGAATGGGAAAAAAAAAATGGCCATAATTTTTTTTGAAGAAAATAACTCGGTTAAAGCGGCTTATGAATATAAGTGAAACGGATCTTCTTAAAACTAGCATAAATTACCATTTCGCTTAAAAGAACAAAAATTGTGCTCGTTCGCTATATATATATATTTTACGGTAACAATGGGAACGGCGTTCTCATGCGCTCCCACCCAACTACAGCACTGGTTACTACAAAATCTTCAGGGAGGTCAGAAATTCTTTCGAAACGATCCGGAAATTTGATTGTTAGCAGGGTTCCAAGTAAAAGACTACCATGGACAGCAAGGGAAATTGGACGCCATATAAAGACGTTTGCATCAGTATCTACCGTACGAAAAACAATAAAAATGTCGGGAGTTCTGTAAAATGTAAAACCACGTTGGTGTTCGTTTTTTACATCTGGCAATAAAAAAACTTGCATTCCGTTTGAAGAGAAACACATGAAGCAGCAAACGAATTCGTGTAAAATTATCTTCAGAGCTGAAAATAAGTTTAATTTCGATATTTGGAATGGTATTCATTCATATTGGCATGGCCTTGAAAAGGAAAAAGAAGTATTTTCCACGCATCAATTAGGGGGAGGTTCCTAATGGTTTGGGCTGCCTTTTTCTAAAAAGGTAAGCTTAGAATTGCTTTTCTAGACGGATAAACAAAATATACATACCTATATTCACATGATAGAATTCCATTTGCTGAACCTGGGTGAAGAAAAAGACACTAACGCTCGTATTCACCAACTACTTCGACCCCGAGTTATGCCGATAACCTCGATTGAACGCTCAAACGGTATGCACCTTTAATCCTGATTGGACATCTCCTTGATAATGTCAAATCAAATGTTATCGTGAATTTCATTTGAGCGTTCGACTGAGGTTTTCGAGTTCGAGGTAGATGGTGAATGCGAGCATTAGAAGTGGTTTGAAGATAACTAAGACTCTCAAAAACCTGATTGGTCAGGCAAGGGTCCAAACCTAGATACCATGAACAATGTTTGAGGTATTATGGGTGCAATATCTAACGAAAAATGGTCAAATTGTGTAGTATAACTCGAAAACAGAATTAAAATCTGGAATTTGAGAGATATAACGTGTTTTGTAACCTTGAGGAATTTGAAACTATATAAACTTTATGCTACAATGTTGCATTGAAATTATTAAACACTAAAGAAACCCAATTGGCATGTAATATTTCTATAATTTAGAAAAATCAGTTCCGTTCTTATCATTTTGCTCCCAGTGCATATCGAGTAAAAATGCAACGCATTATATTATATTTATAACAATTATTTTAGAACTTTTTCTTTATGTTTATATTGACTATTTAGCTTGATAAATTAAATTTATATAGTTTATATGTGGATTAATATAATTATATTTTTTATTTAGACTATTACGTGACTGTTCCTATCATTTTGCATCCCGGTGTACACATGACAAAACTTAACTTTGCGCCGATTTTCATTTTTCCAATGATATCAACCACTTTTGATACTCTGAGTACCTTGAATCAAATCAAAGCAGAAAAAAAAAATATATATTAAAAATTAAAGTGAATATATGGAAATATTTCAATTTTGATCTACAAATAGAGTTATTGTAATATTTTATTTGTTTTTATTGGTCAAAACGAATTTCAAAACTTAATGTTTACACTGGATCTGTAAAATTTTAGACTTTTCAACTACAAACGATTTTAATTTTTCGAAATTTCAACAGTTGGCCTAGTATATGGAATAGTGTTCTACGTTATAGGGTAAATGAATCTACTTCTATGCATTTATTTTTGATACTACATTTACCAATCTACGGATATGCATCTACTTACACTTACATTACTCAGTATCAAAATTATGAAAATCGGAGCAGCTGCCCAAAAGTGATATATCCACATACATTAAAAAATGTACTCAATCGAATTGTATAACCTTTTTTTATATCATTTAAAAATGATAACAAGAACGAAAAATCATGCTTACAGCATAGATTATGAAACACTTTCCAACACATTCAGAATACTATAACAAAAACTAATAAGGAAGGTCTCCATACGGGCATACTCAGAAAAATCTGAAAAAATTGCAGAATGTTCTTCTCATATGGATATATATGTTTATAAAAAATTTTTGGCGGAACCCCGATACAGCGTCCGTAAAAAAATAACTAAATTTTCGTTTATTTGGCGATGAAAAAGAAACGCTTTTATGTAGGAAAAAACTTGAATTTGTTTATTAAGTTTAATTTAAATAACTTTAGTTTTGTCATTTTTAATTTGTTTTAACTATAGTTTTGTCATTTTTAGTTTTTTTAACTATAGTTTGTCATATATATTTATATGTATTTATAATAAAATTTAAATATCATATTTTACGATTTAAAACAAAATTTAAATTGATTTGAATTATTTCAAGCTCAAAATAAGGCAGATAAAACACTGTCGATTTGATTTTGTTGCTATGGAAACGGCTTCGTCTTCGATATGGAAACGTATTATGGCAATCAGCTGACTATAACTTAAAACAGATATTTGTAACTTGCAAAGCATACAAAATATTTTTACCGTGATAAAATTCAATAACTACAGCAACAAGCAACATATATATGTAATATTAAAAATATATAATAACCTCTTTCATTGATTAAGTTTAAATTCATTAAAAACCGTGCATTCTAAAAAACAATTAATAAACAATTTTCAGATGCATTAAAATCGTTTGCTTTTGGCAAGGAAAAATCCTGCTCGCCATATCGCGTGTCACTTTCGTATTTTCGCGCCAAATATTCGAAAGTATTTTATTTTTTTACAGACTTTCTACTGAAATTCCGCCGTTAAATTTGACCGATCCGTTATTACATACATGAGTAGTTTCACTAGCATTTTGTTCAACATATTCTGAGTATGCCCTGTAAGGAGACCTTCCTTGTAAGGTGAAAGATTATGTCTAAATGAATAATTTGGAAAACGCATAACGCATTTGAAAACCCGATTTCTGCTATTACCATGAATAGTCATTAAAATATAAGATTTTTTTGTGCAACCCTGTATATGATCTACAGATATCTATGCATACTACTTAGTATGCTAAAAGTTAGTTCAGTTAAACGCATAGCACAGTTGAAAATTTCCACTCAGGAATTTCCGCCAACAAACGGATGTTGTTGAGAACTTTTGTGCGACCCTGTATATGATCTATAGAATTTATACACATCAAGTAATATTAAAAAAAATAAATTTA
The DNA here is from genome assembly GCA_963932465.1 of Maratus speciosus. Classification (NCBI taxonomy): domain Eukaryota; kingdom Metazoa; phylum Arthropoda; class Arachnida; order Araneae; family Salticidae; genus Maratus; species Maratus speciosus. The sequence goes on along the minus strand of OZ010786.1, from coordinate 103,347,475 downwards.
AAAACGCATACCACAACTCACGCGCTATTCCAGCAATTATTGTTCGTATTCTTCAAGAATTCAGTCATTGTTTATTTTCTTTTATAGCCAAATTTTTTTGTGTGACCCTGGAAATGAACGATACGTTCTATGCACACCATATTCTATAGCAAGAACCTTATAGTATACCCCAGTAATGTATATCAATTTCAATATGTTTAAATTACTGTAATATCATTAAAATACACGGCAAACGATTTAGACCATAATGCAAGGGAATTGTTTCGAGCGGACTAGAAAATGAAATGAAAATACTACACATTTCAATTCCTATACTGAACATGCCATAGTAAACCTCAATAATATATATCATATATTTCGTGGCAATCGGACTATATTTATGCGACTACGGACAGACAAACCGAATTCCTAAACACTTTCAACTATGTTGGATAGTGTTAAAAAGTAAGGAATAAACTTAATTCATACTTTTAACAAACAAAATGTTGGAAAATGTAGTTACATACTAGAAATAAATGTATATTGAAAATAAAACTCTGATTGCCCCCATTTACTTACTTGTCAAGATTTTCATGAGCTTCTCCAGAGTTTTCCTCAATGTTACTCTCATGCTCACTTATACAAAGAAAAATGGGGACCGAAATTCGTTGATCAATAAATTTTGACCATTGTTGCTTGATTTTTTACATTTCTTTGTTAACTTATACAAAAATGTATTGTCAACTTAAATAAATGGTTTCAATTGTTGTGCAGTTTACTCTCATGATTATGTTGCATTTTTATAACTGTCGGAGCTTCATTCTTATGGTCAGCATTAAAAATTTTCGGTTCGTATGAAGATTTGCACGTGAGAGATCGCCCTCCAAAAGAACCACAAAAAAGAAAAAAAAAGTAATATTTGCTGCGTTTTTAGAAAGTTTTATTTGAGGAACAGTTTGGCTATGTATGATTTTTTTAACACGATGGGTGCCACCATACAGATTTGCCAGTTTGGCCTCCATGTTTATCCAGAAATTTAGTGTTCATACCAGAAATAAAGAATAATATCTTACGTTTTATTTAATAAAAGACATTTAGCGATAACATAAAGTAAAATATCTTCTTTCGAAATTTCCGGTATCAATTTAAAATATCTGATCACCTTCGCTGCCGATCCCGAGCCAGCGCGTGATGTCATCACGCACTGGCACGGGATCGGCAGCGAAAGTGTTAAATAAAAACATATCTCAACAGTTGGCCGACGCCGAAGATATTAAATAACGTTTTACGTTATAAGATTTACGAATTTACATGTCTGCGCCTATACGGCTGTTTCGGGCACCGTCTCCATATGATTCTGGAGCCCCTCGGGATTGCATAACAACTCTATATAGCGAAAGCTGAGTTCCCGAAAAATAAGTCTCAAAGTTTAAGTTTAGAATCGGGTAAATTTTCTCATTTGGAAAGCTGCTCAATAAGTGGCTGGTTTCTAGAATGTGAGTAATTGAGCATTTTGGAGTTCAAATCCCAGTCAGACTTTTTTTTTGTAACGAAAATTTTTATCAATTATTTTCGAACTGTAATCGAAAAAATATGTACAACAATGGATCTTTTTGGTGGTTCTATGTTCTATAGGCCCTATTTCAAGAGGAATGCGTTCATTCAACTAAGATTACGATTCAGCTTCTTTCTGCATGATGAAAGTTTATGTTAGATTTTTGTTACCACCATTTTCTAACATTAACGGCGTTTTCTTTTCTGTGTTTCTATGGGCTCGATTTCAATGGAAATTGGTTTATTCAACTTAGCTTAGGATTGTTTTACAGATTTTAATCCCACCTTCACCAACAGGGTGCACATTCTTATCTCGTGTTCTATGGGCCCTGTTACTATGGGTATGGGCTCATTCAACTTGGTTTTCGATTGTCTCCGGTGCATGCGGAGCACTCCCGGTATACGCTGCCTTATGCAGAGTGGATCCAGGTCACAGGCTCATTCGGAAAGAGGTTTGTTAAGAACACACCAGACGACTAGACGCTGCCGAAGTCATTGTTATTCCGAAAACTTACTTCATTTGAAACACTCTATGCTGCTGAAGGCAGTGGCGCCACCAAAACTAGGTTCATTTCAAAGATTTTCCGAAGATAAAAAATCATACAAACTAGAGTTTTGTCTAAGGTTATCATAATGGCAGCGGATCAGCTAGTTATAAAATAAAAACAAATCCAGCAGTTAACCGACGGTAAAAAAAAGTGTTCTATGTTATAAGATAAACGAGTTTAGTCGTCTGCGTCTATATGGCTGTTTCGGGCGCTTCGGATACCATCTACATTTGATGCTAGAGAACCTACAACGTGCTAAGATGTAAATTTTCTAATGATGCTACACATGAGTGCCATCTACGTATGAAGAATTAATATTGCACCGAATTTTCATTTTTCAAATGATATTAACCCCTTTTGATACTTTGAGTACCTTGAATCAAATCATCCCAGAAAAATAAAAAATTCTAAAAATTAAATGGATATATGGAAATATGGTAATTTTTTTCTACAACTTATGTTATTGTAATTTTTTTTTTTGTTGTTGTTTCCATGTGTCAAAACGGATTTCAAAACTTGATGTTTATATTGGATCTCTAAAAATTTTGACTTTTCTAACGCAAAAGACTTTAATTGTGTGGAATTTCAACTGTTGGCCTACCACATAAAAAACATTTTACGTTATAAGTTATACGAATTTTCACGGTGGGAGATTGATCTCCATACAAATAAACCACAAAAAAGGAAAAATATACACTGCTAGGGCTGGATTATTTACCAATATATCGACAAATATTGATATTTTTTAAATATCGCAAAAACAATATCTAAACCTTGACTCTATTGATATATCCGAATAAAATAACAATGTTTTGAGTTCACTGGAATTTTGAACATGAGCCTCGAAAAAAGAGCGTAGAATATCTCAAAACCAAGTAAAATAATAAAGTTTTGTTCACACCGCCACAGCCCCGAAAAACATAGCCCAATATTCCATTACAATGCTTTCACCCTCCATCCATTCCAAACCAGAAAATCTACCTCGATTATCTTTCTTTCCGCGGATTATCTCTAGAAATATCCCAATTATTGCAATATTCCTTCGCTGAAAACTTCGAGTTTATTCCACTGCTTGGCTGCGCAGTACTGAATAAAACTTTCCACTTTCTTCTCTCGCCATTGTCATTGGTCCACACATATTGATATAGCTATTGATATGTCATGAATAATCAAACGAGCTCTGATTATTGCTGAGTTACAGTTGCTACAAAATATAGCTGGTTATCATTGAGATCATAGCCCAAACAGCTGCGATGATCGACTTGCGAGCAACGAATCAGAGTACTTATAGCTGAACACTTGCGATCACACGACAAATCATAAAAATTCAAAAAGTCTTATATTTACACCTCCGGTCTCTAACTTAAATATTTTAAGCAATTTTTCTAACTCATCTCCTAATTAAGTTGGAGACTTGAAATTTTGCATACATATAGCTTAACACTTGCGAACACACAACAAAGCATAAAAAATTCAAAAAGTCTTATATTTACCCCTCCGGTCTCTAACTTGTGTATTTTAAGCAATTTTTCCGATCGCTTTTAAGCATTGTTCAGAACGGTGTCACATTTATAAAAATACAGCATAAATTTTACTTATTCAACATAAAAATTTCAAAAATGTTGATACCACTATTCTCGAATAGTAATTTCAGCAAATATCTTAAATTCTTACTTAAGACCATTTTTAAACTGTAGCGTTCTCTACCGTTTTGTGTGCGTTTTTTTGACGGCGTGATGAGATAAATATTACTTATTCAATATAAAAAATTTCATAAGTGTTGATACCATTATTTTAGAATAGTAATTTCAGCAAATATCATAAATTGGTGTTTAAGACCGCCACCCCCTCGACTAATGTGTCTATGGATAAGTTGTAGAAAGGAGTTTCGTTCAGATACACTTTTGTTAAGAATAGAGTGCGCTCCTTGGTGGTAGAATGAGGAACTAACAGACTGCGATTTTATTTAAATTAGGAAATCTAACAAGGCGACCTGTTTGAAACTTTAAGATAGTTTATAACATAGAATAAAAAGTTTTAAAAATAATGACACGAGAAATTTCTGGTGGGGGGGAGGGGCCTTAAATTTTTAAACCTTAGCGTTTTTTACCGTTTTATGCGCGGTTTTGACGGAGTCCTGAGATAAATGCTACTTGTTCAATATAAAAATTTCATAAGTGTTAATACCACTATTTTCGAATAGTAATTTCAGAAAATATCTTAAATTGTTGTTTAAGACCGTCACCCTCTCGACTAATATATCTACGGATAGGTTATTAAACGGAGTTTCGTTCAGATACAGTTTTGTTAAGAATGGAGTGCGCTCCCTGATGGTGGAATGTGGAACTAAAAAAAACGCGATTTTATTTAAATCAGAAAATCTAACACGGCGATCTGTTTGCAACTTTAAGATAGTTTATAACACATAATAGAAAGTTTTAAAAATAATAGGGCGAGAAATTTCAGGGGGGAGGGGGCGGAGGGCAGCAATTTTTTTTTTTACTTTAGCGTTTTTAACCGTTTTATGTGTGGTTTTTAAAGATTTAATAATTATAAATCATCAATTTGGCTTTATTAATTAAAGAATAAAGTGTTTTGAAAGGAATATTAAACGAAACCATCTGTGCTGTCTGTGTTCACACTTACCTATTTATTGTTTCTCATCAAGTTGGGGAAAAGTCAAGGTCGAAGCATTCGTTTACTGTGATGATCCGTTGCTTTAAAAAAAAATTTCCCAGTTTGTAACGTCTGCTATGCTATTGAATGCACTACTTATTCATATTGTGTATTGATATTCTTTCTTCTATGTCGTTTGTTGTATTTTCGTTAGAGCGAAGTTTTCTGGAATGAATTTAACATATCCTGTCTTGATATTTTAACTTCAAAGGAATATTTATCAAAAAACTAAATTTAAATTAGTATAAAACTATTCCGAAATGTTATTTGAATATTTATATTTTTAAAAACAGGTTTCGATGTTGTTTATTTGTAGTAAATAGGTATTAAAATATAAATACAATGAGTTTTTTCGATTAAGAATGCATTCATTCCTTAGAGAAAGATTGAAAAACAACATGTCTGCTGCATCTATCATCACTGAAACCTACTCAATTACAAGTAGGCCTGGGCCTTAAATCGATTTAACTCTTAAATCGATTTAAAGCTTACATCGGAAACCCGATTTAACCATTGGTCTTAAATCGATTTAAGCTAAAATCGGAAATCGCAATTTAGCTAATGTCAAATCGCGATTTAGCCATTATCTTAAATCGCGATTTAGCCATTGTCTTAAATCGCGATTTAGCCATTGGCTTTAAATCTATTTAAAACAAAATACTGATTCAGAGCTAACATCGGAAAACCGATTTATCTACTTTGATGTATCTACCACTTACATGCCAAGCTGGTGTTAAATCGATTTAGGAGGATCCGATTTAAGCAAACTTCGTAAGCCTCAATGCTTTCCGATTTAAGACAAACAAGGCAAGCTGGTGTTAAATCGATTTAGGACGATCAGATTTAAGCAAACATCGCAAGCCTCCATGCTTTCCGATTTAAGAAAAAGACGATTTAATGAAAACAAGGCAAGCTGGTGTTTTAAATCGATTTAGCAGGATCCAATTTAAAAAAACGATGATTTAAGTAAGAATTGATATTTATTTATTTATTTTGTAAACAAGATTCAGAGTTTACGAGATTGGAATGTGTATAAGAACTTATATAGTGGAAAGTTGAAAGGGAAAAGTAATGTTTAAATCTTAAAATCCAATTTCAATTTATATGCTAATGCAATCTTTTGATGATAAATTAAGTTTTCACATATTTGAGTAATATTGCAATATGTATTTTTTACTTTCCAATATTCTGTAATTAATTAAAATGTTTTAAAGTAGAATCCTGCATTGTTTCAAAAAATTGTTTTCCTGAAATTCATTCAGCATTTATATGATTAAAAATAATAATAATAAAGTTTTATATTTAAAATCCAAACTCATCGACTTGCAGTTTATACTTTTATGCATTCTTATGATGAAAAATTCATCTTTTACATGTTTTAGTAATATTTTAACATTTATTTTTTATTTTCTATTATTTTGCAATTTATGAAATTATTTTAAAGGTATAGTTATGCATTGTTTTGTGTATCACTATTTGGCCATGATCCACATGAAATATTTTTCTTTTACTACTAATATTTTTTTCCTGAAATTGATTGAGTATTTATGGTTGGAAAAAAAAGAATAAAGTTTCATATTTAAAATCCAAATTCATCGAATTTCAGTTTTTATTTTTATGCATCCTTTTAATGAAAAATTCATTTTTCACATGTTTGAGTAATATTTTAATACATATTCTTTATTTTTTATTATTCTGTAATTAATTAAAATATTTTAAAATAGTCATGCATCAGATTTGACATCCGATTTCAATGCCAGTCACATGGATTGAGTATCTTGCTGAAATTGATTCACTATTTATATCCAAATTCATCCATTTTTAGTTTATATTTTTATGCATTATTTTCATGAAAAATTAATTTTCATATGTTTAGGTATTATGGGAATATTTTAGTTTTAGTTTATTATTTTGTAATTAATTAAAAATACTTTAATAAAGTTCTGTAATGAGTCAAGTAACTTTATTTTTACAGCAGAATGAGGGAGGGCTGGAGGAGGCATTCATTAGATTTTTCTGCAGATCTGCGATTTTTTGCTTTTTTGACATTTTGTTATTAAAAAGAGATATATTTTAAGATTATATTTTATTACTAATCTTAAAGGATGGCAACAACCACGAAAAAAATCAGCAATTTCAGTGATGTGCTCCAAGGGTCACACTTTCAATCCTTCTCCATCCGCTATATAAATGTCAGCATTTATGTTAAACAAATCGTATTTTAGTCTAAAAGTTAAAAAGATATAAAATTGCACCTTATTTCTCATATCTCCCCCCCCCTTTTTTTTACTACTTTTCTCATCATGGTAAATGAATAGTTAAATTCATCATTGAAGTCTTTTAATATGCTTCTGTTTTACCTCAGTAACTTTTTAAATCTGTCTGTAAAAAAAAAAAAAAAAAAAAAAAAAAGTGTATTTAGGCTGTTAGCAATGAAGTGCTATTTGAGTGGGCTAGGGGAAGCTCCCCCCCCCCCCCCCTTTAAGGAATTTTAGATTGTAGCATGCATAACAAGTCAGACAAAAAAAAAATCATTTTCTTTTATATTACTTCTTATAGAATGAGTTTATAAAATGTATTACAATAGGTCACTAGATTTTAAAATGGAAAAAAAAAAACAAAAAAAAAAACTAGTGTTTGGGGACATTCAAAGCTTTTTTATGTGTAAAATATACCTCTTTTCAAAATTATTTGACAAATTAAAAGCTAAGTATACTAAATAATACAGGAGGGGGGGGGGCACATAAAGATCATATTTTGTTACTAAAAATTAAAAAATAGGCTTCCATATTCTAAAATGTAAAATCGGTGTTAAATCGCGATTTAGCACTAAATCGCGATGTTGGATGGATGATAAATCGATTTAAGAAATTTCTACATCGCCCAGTCCTAATTACAAGTATATTAACATGACGTAGCACTAAATTAATTTTAGTTTTTGATTGCCCAGGACTTGGGCGCTGGCTCATGATCGGCCAACGGGTTGCCGCAAGACTTACAAATTGCACTTACTCAGCAAAAGTATTCTTATGAAATGGGCCAAAACGATCTTTGAAAGTTATAAGATGCGATGCGGGAAAACTGATTTAACAGGGGCAACTTCATTCAATCAATTGAGACACAATTACTAAAGCATTTTAAAAGTTTTAATTTGAATATCTAAATTTAAATTTCTGTTTTTTAAAACGGGGATTTCAAATTTTAAAAGGGGCAAAAGGGGAATTTTAAAAAGGGGCTTAGCTTTTCTCGTTTCATATCCCCCCCCCCCCACTAAAATAAGAGCCACAGGGCTCGCCTGAAAGACCTGTGGGTCTTATCTCGTGAATTTAACCCAGGGTGTTTTTTTTTCATCGGTTTTAGATTCTTATTTTCTCCAGCTCTCGAGTCAAGTGGACCTATTTTTACATTTATATATCAAGTTTACATAAAAATATTGGTTACACTAAAACATGGGAATTTTTTCAATGGTGCTGCAGCAAAATAATAATGGGACAGTCTCGAGACATATCTGGATTATAAAATTTAAAAAAATTGTCATAAAACAACAGCGTTTTTGATGTTCCCTTTTCTTTCCAGTTTTTGTTTTAAAGTCCTTAGTACAGTTCATTGGGAAACATCTTTTTGTGTGAAATTGCAAATTGCAACCATAAAATATATAATATTCTAAAATATTCGAAGATAAATATACTGAAAACTATACAACATATTCAAATGTAAACAATATTCACAAATACAAAACATTCAAAAATATAAAATATTCAATAATACAAAATGTTCAGAAATATAAAATATGCACTAATACTATCAACACAAATATATTGTCTATCAAAATGCAATTTGGAAAATATGCATTTCTAAAAATACTGAATTTTCACACTGAGATAAAATAAAAGTAAAATACACTATAATACTAATAACAACAAACACATTTCTTCTTATTCTACCTTTCTGGTTCGGTAGGGACTTTACTACTTTTTTGATGCAGCCAAGGGTTATCTTTATGAAAAACAAACTAAGTTGTCTAAAAAGGAAAACTATAGCTAAAAAAATGCAAATATACGCATGCTATAATTTTAACCATGCCCAGGGTCAGTGTGACATGGGTTTTCATACTCTGAGGAGAATATCACGCCCAGTTGGGTTACACGCCCAGCTGGGTCCTCGTCCAAATGTTACGAGCAAGGGGGACGATAGGAGAGCAAAAAATAAAAAAAATTGAAAGATGAAAGAGATAGCTGGGGTTTATTCATGGTTGAGTTTAAGATTTTAAAGAGGGTGGTAGTATCTTAACTTGGAGGAATGGACAATTTCGGAATTTCTCTTAAAATGTGGACTGGGTTTATCAATTTCAAAGGATACCTCAGAAAATTGTTTTAAAATAGTGTATGGGCCAGAATATGGCGAAGTCAGTTTACGGGTATTAGGGTAATGAAATTCTTCATACATCACAATGTCACCAACTTTAAACTTTACAGGAAGGAAACGAGCATCATAACGGACTTTATTCTTTTTATGGTAAGCAATTGTTCTCTCTTTAGCCAGTTTTCTAGCTTCCTCCATCGGGGGATAATAACTATTATTTGGTAAAGGAGGATCATATGGTAATTTTCCTAACAATAAATAACTAGGGGTGAATTGGGTTACAGAATGAGGAGTATTATTATACTCATATAAGACTTCATCTAAACGCTTAGTCCAGGGTATTTTCTTGGTTGTGGAATTGACTTTACATTTTAATCTAGTGACAATAGTCTGATTTAGACGTTCAATTTCCCATTCGTTTCTGGGTGATGGCTGCTCGTCAGTCTGTGGTTTACATTGTAAGTACGAAGAAATCTCTTGAACCTGGAAGCTGTAAATGCTCCATTTCTGTCGGTTAACAATCTATCTGGTACTTGTATCTGAAATAATTGTTTCAAAATGTTTGTATAAGTTTCGGTGGTTACACTTTTTGAAGGAAAACCCCACATATAGCGAGTTGCATGGTCAACGACTAAATGCAAATATTTTTTGTAGAATTGTAATAATTAAATCCGCCAACAGAGTCTACTGCCAAACATTTAAAAGGTATATCTGTTGGGGGCATTAATTGCAATAAGCCAAATCTTTTTTGCCTACATTTTTTGTTTATCTGACAAGTCTGACAGTGTTTTACAAAATTTTCAATGTCCTGATTAATGTTAGGCCAATAATACTGCGGAAAGATTAAATTTATCATCTTATAAATTCCAGGGTGGCCAAATTGTGTGTGGGTTTTTTCTAAGAGGGGTAGACGTAAAGCCATGGGGACCACAATCTTATACAAACTTTTCTTTTTAATTACAACAACATCATTTATCTCAGTGTACTTTTTACCATCAGCTGTTACATTTTCTTTTTTCTGATTGTCTGTTACTTCATTCAAGTCAAGGAGATGTATAATATGGGGTAAATTTTCTGAAACAGGCTGTCTAGAGAGCATATCAGCTTCAACATTAGTGGAGCCTTTTTGGTTTTTAATTTCATAGTCAAACATACTAACTTTTAGGGACCAGCGGAAAAGACGTCCTCTTAAATTTTTAACACTTTTGAGCCAGGTAAGTGCCGCATGGTCGGTATGTATGACAAATTTTTGACCGTGTAAATATTGGTAAAATTTATCTAAAGCATCCACAATCGCCAAACATTCTAACTCAGTAATTGCATAATTTTTTTCATAATCACGAAGATTTCTAGAGTGATATGCTATAGGATGTAATGTTCCTTTTTCATCAACTTGTTTCACAACACATCCCACTCCATGACTTGATGCATCTACAAACAAATGACAAGGTGTTTTGGGATCAAACAACTTTAATATAGGTTTTTCAATTAAAGCATTTTTTAACTTTTCGAAAGAATTTTGACAATTTTGGTCCCATACATAGGGGACATTTTTCTTCAACAAATTGTTGAGAGGGTATCGAATGTTAGCATACTTTGGAATAAATTTGTGATAAACATTTATAGATCCCAAAAAACGTTGTAATTCCTTTACATTCGTAGGTGGTGTTAATTTCTTAATTGTCTCTATATTAGGGTTGTCAGGTGTGATACAACAATTCGAGACTTCATATCCTAGAAAATTAATTTTGGATTTAACAAAATTACACTTTGACAATTTGAGTTTAAGGTTTTCTTGGACACAGGTATTAAATAATGTCTCTAAATGACACAAATGTTCCTCTTCATTTTGGGAGAATACAATAACATCATCAAAGTAACTATAGGCAAAGTCAATTTTGTATTTATTAAGGATTCTTCTGAGGGTACGGTTAAACCAAGTAGGCGCGTTTTTCCATTCGAACGGTAAACGATTCTACTCATATAATCCAAAGGTGGTGGCAAATGCCAGTTTCTCAGTATCTCAAGGGTGGATAGGCATGTGCCAATATCCACTGGCCAAATCAAGAGTGGAAAAAAACTTTAACATGCGCCAATTTATCTAACAGGGTGTCTATTCTAGGTAAGGGTTCTGCATCTGTTTTTGTAATGGCATTTAATTTCCGAAAGTCGATACATAACCGGGTTTTCTTCCCTTCTTCACATTTATACACCAAGTTACGGGTGATGAATAAGGGGAATAACTTTCTTTAATGATACCGGCACGCAATAAATTCTGAATTTGGTCTTTAATTTCCTTTTCTTCCTTAGGGGAAGTGCGATATGCTCTTAAAGAAACGGGGAGGTCTGAGGTTAATTGTATTCTCTGGGGTTCAATGTTTACACAGCCTACATCATATTTATCTTTAGCGAAAATACAGACATATTTGGCTAGAAGAGCAGGTAATTGTTCCTTGACAGACTGTACATTTTGCACATGGTCAGTGGTCCCGAACAACTCCGGCTCAAAATTTTCTTCGAATATCTCCTTTTTTCTATAGGTCTCTGATAAATGTAAAGTATGATGAGATGAATTTGTTGAAATATTGTCCATGAGAGGTACTCTCTTATTCTCTTGAGTGATTTGCATTTTAACACAGTCAATATTTAATTTAAACAGTTTACAGTGGGGTAGTCCAATCAAAGCATAAAGTGACTGATTATTAATTATAAAAAGTTCAACATTCTTAGAGATACATCCTAATTTCAAACTAACAAGGCATTTTTCTTTCAAAGCAAGAACACCTTGTGTTTGTGTGACCAATATACTCTGCTGAACTTTACATATTTTTAGGTTAAGTTTGTGGGCTAAATGACAAGGAATCACACTGATTGAACTCCCTGTATAGATCAAACAAGGTAGTGAGTCTTCACTTTTTACATCAGTAATTTTTTGACAATTTCTATTTGATTTTTTATAGCTAGCTTTTTCTTTTTGTATATGTCCGGACATAAGAAAACGTCATTGATTACTAGATATATTTTCGGATGACTCATTAGCTCTATGATCTGGGTTGGAGTTTGCACCAGTCATTTTGGGACTAGGGGTTGGAACTGCTAAGACTTGTTGTCGAAAAGGGCAGTCTCCCACCCAATGATACGCATTTGGTATTCCTATATTAAGGCAAACTTTGCATGGGTAGTGTGGCAAAGTGGTCTGGTGATGTACATTTGGTCTCGGTTGAACATTTGACGTCGGTCTAAATGTATTTTGGGGATTTCGTGTTTGATTAGATGCAAAAGGTCGAATCGGGGGTTTTGATAGGGAACTCTGTAGTTCCACTGCCGGTTATAATTCTGTCCTGTCTCATATGGGGGGCGAAAGGGTCGCCATTGTCGGTATTGATTGGGGTTTTGCGGGCTTGCGTCAACTTTGCTCTCATTTCCCTTTCTGTCCAGTTGCAGCTTGCAAATCCTGAACACTAATTCACGCCATGAATGTGTAGTTGAGGGGTTGCTTGCAATAACTAACTTCTGCATTTCTAACGGCAAGCCCTCCGTTAATCCTTCCAGGATAATTTTCTGGTCTAACCCTAAGGTTCTCCCGATTTTAGTCTTTTCTGATAGTATTCGTTCAGGTCCTCTCCAATTTTGTATCTGATACGGGAAAAATCAGTTAAAGAAAGAGTGTCAGGAATTTCGTATTGTTCATTGAACAAAGTGACAAATTCAGACCAATGTAGCACATTCAGACATTTATTAATATACAACGTAAGTGCACTGTCTTTTAAGTACTTCTGTATGTGCCTAATTTTCCAGAAGTCGTCTTTTTCCTGTTCTATACAGACACTCTCGAAATAGGCTAACTAAGCTGCCCAAACCATATGCGCTGTAGGCGAAAACGCAATAATATCAGGATCTATGGACATTTTCGAGCTAGCGGTTACTGAGTTGTGACCAGACCCAGCTTGAGGTGACAGGGTCTGTTCACCTAATGTTGTTACATTATGTGACTGTGTGGCAACCCCGGACTTCTGACTATCTTTCTCTTCAGGACTCTGAACTAGTGTTCCATCATTACTCAGAAGCTGATTTTTCTCTTTCTCAGAGTCCTCTGACTTATCTTCTAAGTTATTCTTTTCAGGAGGGGGTGTGACACTCACGTTAGAATACAAAATATCACAAGATTACACAAAAATATAAGGCACAATTAAAACACATAAAAATAAAAATATAATATTTTTCAAAAAATTGCAACACAATATTTGTAAAAAATGGGCTTAAATCTAAATGAAATTCAAATTTGATACATCATTTTTTTTTCAAATTGAGATAAAAAAAACGAACTTTGAAATAAAATTTTAAACTTCCAAAGATTTAAATACTGTATAAATTTCAGAAAATTATCCTCTTTTCTAACAAAAATAACTAAAATAAACAGCTATTCTTACTATTAACATAAAAAACTACTAAAAAGAGTCAATTTTTAACTCAAGAAAAACTCTTCTTTTCTTTTTTTTTCTCTTTCTTTTTTAATTCAAAAATAGATTAAATTTCTTACCTTCACAAATCCATTCAAGCACAGCCTTACATACCCACAAACAAAACAACAAAAAATGATCTTCATAAAAATTTCAACGAGCTCAAAATTAAATTTACTCCCTGAAAAAGAAATCATTTTCTCTTTTTCTTCTTAACACAAATCAGTGAGTTATCTGCCGGTAGAAAAATTTGGTTCTTCACTATGTCTTTTCTTTTTTATTTTTCTACTCCTTTAGAAACTAACACAGCTGTTCACTTTGATCTAGATAAGACCTCTCTTGGATGAATCACTGGTGACCTACTTTCTCCTATGATAGCGTTTCTTGTTTTCTTCTCTTTCGATAACTGTTCATGGAAGGAATGAGGCGAGGATTCTTTCTTTTTGGATTTAATGATCGTCAATTAACGTGATTAAAAGAAGGATGCATGATTTTCTGTCTGTCATCGAAAAGATTGGTTTTTCTTTTTATGACCAGATTTTTCTTCCTCTTAATTAATCGCTAGGGAAAGACTGTTTTTTCCGTTTTCTTTTTCACTCATGGAAGGAAGAAAAAAGGATTTGTTAAATGTCCTTTTTAGAGATTTCTTTCGTCCTTTTGCCACTTTTTAGGACTATTGTTACACACCTCCTGATATTCGTGCTGGAACTTTGGGATTTGACCCGCGTAAATGCACCGTACTGCCGGCCTACCGACTTTTAATGTAATGATTTCACGCTACTCCCGTTGTTTTTCCTCTGTTTCAGTGTAGATCGTGCCGATGGGTGCCGGGGCGCGGACAACCGACCCGTCCGTGCCGACGTAGGATTGCTCCCTTTGAGTTTCTATCGTAGTTCTGTAGTCGCAGGCCGTGAGTGGTATCCGTGAATTAAGGAAAGATTAAATGAGTAGTTGTTTCAATAAAGACACAGCTTTTTCGGGGACCTGATTTATTCATCTTCTGTACATCCTTTTGAGAGAAATCAGGCCCCTTTGACATGAGAGCTGATGGTTTAACCCTTTATGGACAGGGAAACTTAGGTGGGTCGCAAAGCGATCCCTGGAGAGCCAAGTGACGTGGAGTTAGTGCATTCTTTTGATGGTAAAAAGCCTCTCTTGCCACCTGTGCAGCCGTATAAGTACGTGGTATTTTGCATTCTTCCTGCTAGGGGACGTTGAAGTCAAGGGCGGATCTGGAGAGTCCTCAAGGGGGGGCGATTTTAGAAATTTGGAAACTCCAATCTGATGCGCGGGTCCGGGCTAAATTTTTCACTGCGGGTCGTGTTACTTCTACTTTTTGCTGTGGGTCGGGTTTGGGTCCGGTTGACTTCTATTTTTTGCTGCTGGTTGCATTAACTTATACTTTTTTGCTGTGGGTCGCGTTTGGGTCTGGTTGATTTCTATTTTTTGCTGTGGGTCGGGTTAACTTCTATTTTTTTGCTATGGGCCAGGTTAACTTCTACTTTTTAGATGCGGGTCGGGTTTGGGCCCGGTTGACTTCTACTTTTCTGCTACAGGTCGGGTTGACTAATACTTTTTAGCTGCGCCTAGCGCGTTGGGTTTGGGGCAGATTGATATACATTATATCCGGTTTGGGTCAGTTTCGGATTGGGTTTTCACTACTGCGACTTGCGAGAAGGGTTCGGGTTGACCCATTTTTTTTTTTTTTTTTAAAGAAACTCTAAGTATTTTTGAAGATAAAAACTATATGCAGTAAAATCTTCATAACAGACACGTCCAAATAATTAA
This sequence comes from Maratus speciosus, assembly GCA_963932465.1. NCBI lineage: Eukaryota > Metazoa > Arthropoda > Arachnida > Araneae > Salticidae > Maratus > Maratus speciosus. The sequence goes on along the minus strand of OZ010786.1, from coordinate 103,332,108 downwards.
TTAGGAATACTTTTTAATCTTCAGAATTATGTACAAAATACTAATTTGGTATAAGACTGCTTGTCTCTTTATATCTAAGGTGAGTTGTAATTCAGTAAAGAATGCTTTGAAACTTATTTAAAGACATACCGGGTGTCCTTAAATGGATTTTAAAATTTAGTACTTTTCGAATGGTGACTTTAAAAAAATCTTGCAGGAGGGTTATGTAAGATGTCATGAGATTTTTTACTGTGATTCATGATTTTACTGTATAATAGCACCGATAGATGGCGCTGTAAACAATGGTCGTTAAGCCTACCTCCTCCGGGAACCGATTTAGCACCTCTTGCTTCCAGCACCATCTTCGTTGCTATTTTAAACTAAAATCAAGAATCGCAGTTAAAAAAATTATCAGGGGTAGAATAAAAAAGAAAAAAAAATCTGAAATTGAAAGAAAATTTTCTGAAAGGTTATAGCAGATGGGGGGATTCCCTTCTGGCCCTAATTATTTTTGTTGCAGGTCGGGTTAGCTGTTTTGGATTCGGATCGATTTCAGGCTGAGTGTAGATTCCTGCAAGCTGGGTTTGGGTTAACTTGTTTTTTTTTTTTTCAAAAATTAGTTCAGTATATTATTTCAAGTTAAAAATTATACCTATAATAATAAACGTATGTAAGTGTGTTGTCTTCTAAAGAGACCACTGCATTTGTACCACGACTCTTTGATGAAATTCGCTAGTCTTCCACCCTTTGATGAAATTTGCGTTTCTTCTGCAACCCTTTGACGAAATTAGTGTAATTTTGCAGACCTTTGGTAAAATTCGCGTTTTTTTCCGTGACCCTTCTACAAAATTCGCGTTTTTTCAGCGATCCTTTGACTAAATTCGCGTTTTTATAGCGATTCTTTGACTTAATTCATTTTTTTCCCCACGATTCTATGAAGGAATTCGTGTTTTCTCCACGATCCTTTGACGAAATTCGCGGGTTTTTTTTTCGCGGCTATTTGAAAAAATTTGCGTTTACTCCGCGATCCTTTAACGAAATTCGAGTTCTTTTCCGCTGCCTTTTGAAGAAATTCGCGTTTTCTGTGATCATTTGAAGAATTTCGCATGTTTTCCGTGGCTCCCTGACCAAATTCGCGTTTTTTCTGTGATCATTCGGCGAAATTGAAGTTATTTTCTGCGAACAATTGACGAAATAGATTTTTTATGGAGACCATTTATCAAAATTTGCGATTATTTGTATGTCCGAATTTTCGGATAGGTGAATTTTCTAAATTTTTGGAGCCGAATGCCTTAACCCTGGAGCTGCGTATTATTATTATTATTATTATTATTATTTTATCAAAATAGGTTAAAAAATTGCGCGTATTTTTTATTACACATTTCAAATCTGCACACATTTTAGAGTAAAATATGTCCCAAAATCTTTGTGAAACAGGTTTTTTTTTTAATAGAATTAGATCATAAAAAAAAGATTTGCTGCGGAAATTGCGGGTTGCGCAAATTTTGCCACTTTTACGTTGGCCGTGGAAATCGCGGGTTGCGCAGCGAGAGGGTTAAATTTTCGGAAAATTTGGAACATAATCACCCCTGTTCCCGACTTCTATAACCCCCCTGCAAGTATTTTTTTAATATCTGTCACCATTTGCAATTTATTGAATTTTAAAATCAGTCAGTCCATTTTAGGACACCCAGTATATTCAGCACTTATGGGATGATGGCTGAAATTAAGCATTTAAAAAAAAGAGTTTAGCTGGCTTCGATATGTCAGTTAGAGGTTTACCTGGGCTGAAGTTATCAGGCCCAAGCACAGGTCCAACCCACATAAAAAAATATAACTATTCGCCCCGCCCGTTATAAAAGCTAAAAAATTAACTCCAGCCCTGCCTGCATTTTGCAATTAAAATTATTCATAAAGTACACTTGCTTATGCTCATATTTTAATTTCAGATTATGTTCGAAATTCATGAATACAGAAAAACAACAATATTAATTACTATAACGATGACTATTTAGGCAATTATGTACGTAAACACTACGTAAAAATATGACTTAGACAATTACATTCAAATAAAAATCCAGTAAGATAATCAGTTTAAAATAAAAGAAACGGTTGATAAAAGAAAATCATAATTTTAAAGCTCTACAAAGTAAAAAAGTAAATTTTAAAAAATGCATCTCTGTAACTTATCAAATCAAATTAAATTTCTAAAGATTTCTCTAAACAAATGTACAAAACAAATATAATTTTTACGAATGACAAATAAGCAAGATTGCAGGTCAACTTGGGCTCGGGAGGAAGAATTTAGATGAGTGCACAGGTCGTGGTCGGGCCAATAATGCTTATCATACGGGCTGAAACGGACCAAATGTATTAGCTTTTATTCCGGGCCGAGCCCCGACCTGGAAATTTTGGCCAGTGCCGGCCTCTAGGAAAAATGAAGTCCAGGCCAGGCTCGATCTGGAGGAAAAAGAAGTCTGAACCGACCCGAATCTGCAGAAAAAATTAAGATCCGGACACGACTCGACTCTAACAGAGAAAAGACCCAGCCCGAGTTTCGTGGATTTAAACTGGCGCAACCCGGGTCGGGTCGGACCAACTTGGGCTCGGGAAGAAGAATTTAGAGGAATGCACGGGTCGTGGTCGGGCAGATAATGCGTATCATATGGGCTGACACGGACCGAATGTTTAACTTTTATTCCGGGCCGAGCCCCGACCTGGAAATTTTGGCCAGTGCAGACCTCTAGGAAAAATGAAGTCCAGGCCAGGCTCGATCTCGAGGAAAAACAAGTCTGGCCCGACCCGAATCTGCAGAAAAAATTAAGATCCGGGCACGACCCGACTCTAACAGAGAAAAGACCTGAGCCAGCCCGAGTCTCGTTGATTTAAACTGGCGCAACCCGGGTCGGATCGGACCAACTTGGGCTCGGGAGGAAGAATTTATAGGAGTGCTCGGGTCGTGGTCGGGCCAATAATGCTTATCATATGGGCTGACATAGACCGAATGTTTAGCTTTTATTCCGGGCCGAGCCCCGACCTGGAAATTTGGCCAGTGCAGATCTCTAGGAAAAATGAAATCCAGGCCAGGCTCGATCTGGAGGAAAAAGAAGTCTGGCCCGACCCGAATCTGCAGAAAAAATTAAGATCAGGGCACGACCCGGTTCTAAAAGAGAAAAGACCTGACCCAGCCCGAGTCTCGTGTATTTAAACTGGCGCGACCCGGGTCGGGTCGGACCAACTTGGGCTCGGGAAGAAGAATTTAGAGGAATGCACGGGTCGTGGTCGGGCAAATAATGCTTATCATACGGGCTGACACGGACCGAATGTTTAGCTTTTATTCTGGGCCGAGCCCCGACCTGGAAATTTTGGCCAGTGCAGACCTCTAGGAAAAATGAAGTCCAGGCCAGGCTCGATCTCGAGGAAAAAGAAGTCTGGCCCGACACGAATCTGCAGAAAAAATTAAGATCAGGGCTCGACCCGACTCTAAAAGAGAAAAGACCTGATCCAGCCCGAGTCTCGTGAATTTAAACTGGCGCGGGAAGAATTTAGAGGAGTGCACGGGTCGTGGTCGGGCCAATAATGCTTATCATACGGGCTGACATGGACCGAATGCTTAGCTTTTATTCCGGGTCGAACCCCGAACTGTAACTTTTGGCCATTGCAGACCTTTAGGAAAAATGAAGTCCAGGCCAGGCTCAATCTGGAGGAAAAAGAAGTCTGGTCCGACCCGAATCTGCAGAAAAAATTAAGATCAGTGCACGACCCGACTCTAAAAGAGAAAAGACCTGACCCAGTCTGAGTCTCGTGGATTTAAAGTGGCGCGACCCGGGTCGGGTCGCGCTGGGCTCGAGCTCCGCCCCAAGTCATTTCCCGTGAGGATGCATAATGTCGCTTTACAAATCCTTTATTAGCCCAAGGGGGGGGCGATCGCCCCTTCGCCCCCCCTTAGATCCGCCATTGGTTGAAGTCAAAGGAGGCGTATTTAAAATATAATTGGTCGTTAGCTGAATGATTGATTGCCCAGGACTTGGGCGCTGGCTCATGATCGGCAAACGGGTCGCCGTAAGACTTACAAATTGCACTTACTCAGCAAAAGTATTCTTATGAAATGGGCCAAAACGATCTTTGAAAGTTATAAGATGCGATGCGGGAAAACTGACTTAACAGGGCAACTTCATTCAATCAATTGAGACCCAATTACTAAAGCATTTTAAAAGTTTTAATTTGAATTTCTAAATTTAAATTTCTGTTTTTTTAAAACGAAGATTTCAAATTTTAAAAGGGGCAAAAGGGGAATTTTAAAAAGGGGCTTAGCTTTTCTCGTTTCATATATATATATATATATATATATATATATTAAATAATATTCTCAGTTATACGCGAAGTAATTAAATAGTTAAAATGTTATTGATAGAAATAATCCATAAAGTAGGAAGAAAAGGAAACATACTTTTTTAAAAGAAAAATACTATGCAACAAATGGTATAAGTGCAAACAGATATCAAACATTGGTTTCTTTTTCTAAAATATTTCTACTTTGCATAGATATATGTACATATTTTAATGATGCTCTGTGAACATATATAGGTATAAAACATTGATTCTTTGCTTTCTACATATGTTGATACTTAAATTGCTGCTACTGTGCCATTTTTTTCGAAGTTAGCAATATCTCTATTCTTACACAGTTTAAGGTAGTTATCGCGATATATCACCAATATCGATATTAACCCGTTGATATATCACGATATTAAATTTCTGATATCGTTCAGCCCTGTACACTGCGTTATTTGGCAAGCTTTATATGCGGGAAAGTTATGTGGGGTATTGTAATTTTTTTTTTTTTTTTTAGTTTCATGTGTCAACATGGATTTCAGAACTTGATCTTGACATTGATTGGATCTTTAAAAATTTAGACTTTTCTACTACAATTGATTTTAATTTCGCAAAATCTCAACAAGTTGCCCTACGATATAAAGTTGTGTTCTACGTTATAACATAAAGGAAATTACACAGCTGTGTCGATATGTTTAATCTTAATGCTGCATTTACCTGTCTACGAATATGCGTTTACATATGCATACTTTCGTCATCAGTGTGAGAATTTTGGAAATCTGAACACCTGTTCAATAGTTATTTGTTATTTGTTGACATACATTAAACAGATTTGTTAACATTATTTTTTTTTATGAACGCGAAGCGTTCATACTTCCGTAAATTTGAAATGAATTATTCAATGTTTAGTCTGACGTACTTTAAAATATTAAATGACGCCATGGTTTTTTGTGAAAGTTGTTGAGAAATGAAAATTTTAATCATTAAATCGTTACTCTGATTTGGAAAGGTACTTTAAAAATTTCACATTTTTCAAAAAATTTATGTTGAAATCGTTTGTTTTATTTTGTATCTCATAAAAATCAACTTTCTTGTGTTTTCTAATGCGTTTTTATTTATAAATGTTGTATTTCCCATGATTCCAGGATGATGACGTAGTAAAAAAACAGTCTGGAAGCATTCAGGAAAGTGGACCAATCACGTTAGTTTTCAGGTTCCCGGATTTTAGGTTGCGGGGTGTTTGGCGCTTGTCAGAAAAGTCGCCAAATGGGGTGTCTCGGCTGTTCTGGGTATCTGCCAAGTTTTGTTATTAAAAAAAGTGCTAATAAATGAACGCCTTTGAGAATGTAATGATACTTTATTAACAGTTAAAAATAAAATTCCAATTATAAAATCTTCTGACATATTAATAAAAAAGAGAGTTTTTTGTTAATAAATGGACGTAAATTCCTTTAACAAAGTTGACGAATTTATTTTAACAGAAAACAAACTAATTTTTCCAGAACCAATACCAGATATATATAATCAAATTAAAAACTTTGAAATAAAGTATGATTCTGACGGAGAGGTTTATATCTATAAGAATTTGAATAGATTTTTAAAACAACGGTATAACTCGCGTTTAAGTAGATTTAACTTAATGAAAAGAAAATACAATCTAAATTTTACAACGGAATCAGAAGAAATTATTGAAAAATTTGTAGATTTTGTCAGTTATAGAAAATTGATAAGTTATTTGTTTATTTTAAAAAGAAAATTTGTGAATATTTTAATATTCCTCATAACTTATCAGTGAAATTATCAGATATATTTTCCCATTTAACTTCATAACGAAATTCTCTTATAAAATTTTCAGATAATTTTTGATATTCAGATGTTAATTCCCAATGTACTTCAACATAAAATATCTTATAAAATCTTCAGATAATGTTTGATATTGTGATATTTTTTTCCAATCAACAAAACCTTTTAATGTATCCATTTAAATAGATTTATTTTTTAATAGAGACTTAAGATTTAGTCAAAGAATTAGCCATATCAATTTGTTTCTTTTTCATATTCAAAATTGTGTGCTTGTTTACTTCCATAATAAAATAAAATATATACTCTTTATTAGGCACATTTCTTAATTTGTGATTAAAACTTATTTTAAAACTATCTATAGATGTATAATGTTCATGATGAGATAAATCGAAGCACATAATAGGATAAAGTTCACCAAATTTTAAATAATCTACTAATGGTGCTGTGTCTAAATCATTTCTCGTTAGTTCAAGAAATGCTTCAAAAGCTCGATTCTATTCTTTATTTGTGAAATCCATAACGTATTTTTCAAGAGGTTTTGGTATTCCGTTAACGGTATAACCGCATTCAGCCATATCTAAATTATCAAATAGTAGATTATTTTTCTTAAAATTATCCGTTTTTTCCAAGTATTGAGGTATAACATACAACCTTAAAACTTCATCAGACGTGGTAGGTATAAAATATGTACCACTTTTGTCTTTATCAATTTTATTCGTTCTAAGAATTTCATAATGATTCCAGTATATATCTGTATTTTCTTCAGATAAATTTAATTTACTATATAATTTTTCTGCAGTACTTTTTAATGTATAATGGGCTAAAAACAGAGATAAATCTTCAAATTCTACCTTATAATCAGGATTTGCCACGTCTGTATATAACATACTTTCGCTGTTGTTTCTTTCAAATTCTATTCTTATATCAAAACCTGTTAATAATTTCGGATATTCTTTAACAAAATCAAAAATATGTTTTAAAGGTATCCACATTGTAACTGTTTGGCTGTTTTTTGTTAACTGATATCGTTTATCAAATCCTTCATTATAATTTACATTTTCGATGACTTCTAACTTATTTGTTAATTCATTTACAGGAGTAGTTGCTGTAATTGTTCTATCACTTTGAACAGTACATTTTTTTCTATCAGCAGTATCTTTTGTGTCAAAATAACAAAACATATTAGTCGGTTGTGATGTGACATATTGCGGTGTATATTCTCCGAGTCTCACAATATGTTGAATGATGTTGAAATAATTGTCTACGTGTTCGACAGGTATTTTACCTATTGTAAGTTTTTTTTACTTTTAAACGGATTTAAACCACAAATTCCAGTAACATTGTCGGTACCTATAGAAGTTCCATCGCTTTTAAAAATTTTCCATTTTAATTGAACAAAAGAATCTGAAAGTAATATTTTTTGACTTTTATGATTAATATAAAATTCGAATTTTGTAGCAGTTTTTAAATCAATGTTAGGTAATCTTAATCCAGTCAGTTCTTTACTCTCTATATTATCATCGTAAAAATAAAATGTATCTCTCAAGTCCTAAATCTTTTCCATTTATTTAGGAAAAAATTTTAAGCCCGATCCTTTCTTAGATAATATTTTATTCACTTTTTCACGAATTTCATCAAAATTATCAATTATTTTGTCGGTTTGTAAGGCTGGTTTTTCGGAAGAGAGCGACTGTCGCTTCTTATATAACCTACGTTCGTTCATTTATTTACAAAAGAAAATATTAAATCGTAAATTTTTTGTAATTTTCACTTTCAACTGCTGTGATAAACGCATATTTAACCTTTCTGTTTCTTAAATTTAACAATTTTCCGTCTTCATCTCTGATACTCAATGTAATTCTCTGAATACCTTTTTGGTCTTTCACGTTATAAAATATCGGTTTATCAAATTTTTGAACAATTTTGTTACCAGGCCTCTTAGTGTTTATAAATGTATGAATTACAGAAATTGACTTAATATTATTGATTTGCATACCATCTATTATATCACAGTGAACATATATATCATCCGATTTATATTCTATGTTGGCTAAATATTCAGCTACGTGCAACGTTTCTTTATATATTTTTGCTTCAAAACCTAAAACTTTATGAAAATTACCTTCAGTTAAATCAATTTTATAATTTTCTCCCAAATAGATTGCTAATTTCTTTTCTTCTTCTATTTCACCAAATTGAATAGGAGAAATATATTCTATAATTTTTTCTTTATTTTTAGACGCGCTGCGAGAGTTATCGAAAAATATTTTTTTAATTCGAATATTTAGTCTTTCTAACGGATAAAAACCATCTGAAATAACTAAATCGTTCCATTCATAACCATTCCAATACTTAAATTTGTTGTTCTGATAGAGTTCAGAAATATTGTCCCATGACACTTCCATATAAAATTCTTGTAAAGCAATCTTTTTTAAATTTTTAATCACATTTCTTTTTTATTCCTTGTCTTTGCGCTCCTATGATATCATTTTCTCTGCAATGCATCGCTTTCCTTCGTTGAATCGCGGCTTTAAGAGGCTACTTCAGTCAAGTGAGAAGACCCATTCGCTAATGCTAATCCTATGGAAGAAATTTATAACGATATCTCGGTTGCATTTCAATATTTTTAAATGATTTTTTTTGCATTGGATAGCTGAGATCAAACTGTACAAAGGCCGTTTTTTACATTTTCTATTTTGTTCACAGATATTTTTAATGAGCCGCTTTCATTTTCGGAACCGGTTTTGAAACTGAAAGCATCCTCATAAAAAAAAATTGTAATCAAAATCGAAAAAGTAAAAAACGGCCTGCATACAGATTGATCTCAGCTATCCAATGCAAAAAAAATCATTTAAAAATATTGAAATGCAACCGAGATATCGTTATAAATTTCTTCCATAGGATTAGCTTTAGCGAACGGGTCTTTTCGTTTGACTGAAGTAGCCTCTTAACACAGCATTTTATTTTCCACCGCGCCTGAACTTCGCATTTTTGTGCAATGCGCATGCGTCACATCGCTTTTCATTTGTCTGTTCTATTTTTGGCTTTTTGCTCCTCAGCGGCCCACGGCATAAAAAGGGTGTGTCTTCGCTACGCGAATGAACTGTATTTTCGCTTTTCATCGGAGTTCACTTTTGTCTCTTTTTTATTATGCGCGCTGTACATATCGCATCATTTTAATTTAACTAACAGATATAAAGCTATTGTGGTGGAAGTTTTGTAGTCCCTGTTTGCATAGAATTTCAAAAGAATTTAAGAAAATTTTATAGTGTATTTTTGACAATGTAATTGTCCTTTTTACTTACCCATCATACGTAGTATAGGGTCTTGTAATCGTTTATATAGATATCGTATATAGGTCTTGTAATCGTTTTATAAATCGAAATTTTTTTTGACGGATTTACACGTTTCAGACACTGGAGATTCCGAAAAACATATTTTTAGAACAAATTTTTTGCCGTCCGTCTGTATGTGTGTGTGTGTGTGTGTGTGTGTGTGTGTGCCTTTAAACGCTCTATCTCCCGAACAAATTGAGATAGAGACTTGAAATTCGGTGTGTACTTAGGAAGTAACAATGGGAAGAAGCCTATTGAATATAAGTAACCTCGATTATCCGGAACTATTTTTTCGGACTTTCGAAATATTCGTTCTGATAAAAGGTATACAAAAATTTTCGAAATTGTTTATTTGAAGGAGTGAATATAAAAAACAATAAAAAAACATAAATTTTGCATCATTAATGAACTCGATCAGATAATTAGTTGCCGAGATATTTGTAATTTTATTTTTCACACTCTTCGATTTTTCATGACCCTGTATTTCATCCAAATTTCAATTCAAAAATATATTTTAATTGGAAATAAGACGCTTAATCCGACGCAGTAAACTGTTAGTTAATATTATTATAATTTTTCGAGTTATAAGGATGTTTCTTTTACGCAATTTGGTTCTACACGATTATCCCGCCAACCAAAAAACTATAGCCAAACTATAAGATTAGATGCCAATAATGGCTTATCGTAAATGTCAAGCACTTAATGCATCTCCATATCTATAAGGGGGTTTACCATAGGAGGGATCCTGTGCTGTCGCCAAATACCGCCAAGTTTGTCGGCAATTTGCCGACCAAAATTAGTCGCCAAAAGTGAAGCCAAATTGGTGGCATCTCTAATATTTCGCCAAATTCCCATAGACTTCCATTGTAAACCTATATTTATTTATTTATTGAACAACAAACATACGACTTGTGTGCTTGACGTGAGAGCCCGCTTATAAGTCGGAGACAAGATAGCACAAGGAAATATTACAACACAAGAGAAATACACCCTGGGAGTTCCACACAAATAGTGTGTGCAATGGAATCAGCGGGAATCGAACCCACAATCTCTTACGCTCGCAAGCGATTAGCAGACTGGTGCTTTGACCATTCAGCCACAAAGACCCTTGTAAACCAATAATATTTACTTGCTTACAGAAAGTCAACAAATTGAAATATTTTAATGCAACAAAAGTAATATTAGCTTAAGGGATTATGTTAGTTATATTTAAGGGAGTCTAAGTAAATTAAACTATGAATAAAGTAACATGATACAATACTTAGCATGTATCACATGTTTTATTTCCATATTTTATATTATTTATATCCATGAAGGGTAAGTATTACGGTGGCCCCCAACGACTAGTTAGAGTTCGGGCCGAGTGCCTGATTCGAAAAGCCGAATCCACCGTTCTATAATTACGATGTTCTTCTAAAGTGTTGTCTCAATCTATTAAAAGTTTTATTTCAATCGCCAATACTATTTAATTTTACTCATCTCAGTTTGGACCTTTCTAATATCAAGCCAGTCTCTAAAGAATAAATGTACCCAGCCAGAATTAGTGCAGCATCTAATGTCATTGAGTTAAAAGGATAATTCTCTTCGAGAATATTACGTGTTTCACAATGTACGGTGACCCATTTGCCTCTCACCTCTCTCTTCTCCATATGTTGAATAAAGCTGGATTTCATATCAGATTTCACGAATATGTCAAAAGTAACTGTTTGAAATAGATTTGAGCCTTAGCTAAAGCAAACAACTGTACGTGCTGTGCTCTTACTTCTTAGATTCTTTCAGGGGAATTGCCATATGATCAATTCCACCTTCTCTGAGCCGTCCAAATACAACCCCCTTCCAGTCATTTCCACTTCTTTACACTTTCTTTCAAGGGCGGATCTGGAGAGTCCTCAAGGGGGGGGGGGGGGGCGATTTTAGAAATTTGGAGACTCCAATCTGATGCGCAGGTCGAGGCAAGTTTTATCACTGCGGGTCGTGTTGCTTCCACTTTTTGTCGTGGATCGGGTTTGGGTCTGGTTGAATTCTACTTTTTCCTGCGGGTCGCGTTTGGGTCCGGTTGACTTCTACTTTTCTGGTGCGAGTCGGGTTCACCTTTACTTTATAGTTGCGCTCTAGCGCGTTGAGTTTGGGGCAGATTGGCATACATTATTTCGGGTTCGAGTCAGTTTCGGATTGGGTTTTCACTCTTGCGAGAAGGGTTTGGGCTGACCCGAATTTTGAAAAGAAAGTCTTGAAGATAAATCTATATATAGTAAAAACTCCATTACGGGTACGCCCAAACAATTATTTAATAATACTTTTTAATCTTCAGGATTAGGTAAAAAATAACAATTTGGTATAAGGCTGCTTGTCTCTTTATATCTAAGGTGAGTTGTAATTCAGTAAAGAATACTTTGAAACTTATTAAAAAACATACCGGGTGGCCTAAAATGGACTGACTGATTTTAAAATTCAGTAACTTGCAAATAATGACAGCAATTAAAAAAAAAATTGCAGGAGGGTTATATAAGATGTCAGGAGATTTTTTACTGAGATTCTTTACAATAGCAGCGGTAGATGGCACTGCAAACAATAGTCGTTATATCGAGCACCGATTTAGCACCTATTGCTTGCAGCGCCATCTGTCGTTTCTTTTTTAAACTAAAATTAAAAATCGCAGTAAAAAAAAAATCCTGATCAGAGATAATTCTCACAAGGAAGGTCTCCTTACAGGGCATACTCAGAATATGTTGAAAAAAATGCTAGTGAAATTACTCATGTATGTAATAAGGGATCAGTCAAATTTAACGGCGGAATTTCAGTAGAAAGTCTGTAAAAAAATAAAATACTTTCGAATATTTGGCGCGAAAATACGAAAGTGACACGCGATTTGGCGAGCAGGATTTTTCCTCACCAAAAGCAAACGATTTTAATGCATCTGAAAATTGTTTATTAATTGTTTTTTAGAATGCACGGTTTTTAATGAATTCAAGCTTAATCAATTAAAGAGGTTATATATATTTTTTATATTACATATATATGGTGCTTGTTGCTGTAGTTATTTAATTTCATCACTGTAAAAATATTTCCTATGTTTTGCAAATTGCAAATATCTATTTTAAGTTATAGTCAGCTGTCATTTGATTTAACATTTCCATATCGAAGACGAAGTCGTTTCCATAGCAACAAAATCAAGACAGTGTTCTATCTGCCTTATTTTTGAGCATGAAATAACTTAAATCAATTTAAATTTTGTTTTAAATCGTAAAATATGATATTTAAATTTTATTATAAATACATATAAATATATATCACAAACAATAGTTAAAACAAACTAAAAATGGCAAAACTATTGTTAAAACAAATTAAAAATGACAAAACAAAAGTTATTTAAATTAAACTTGTATAAACCAATTCAACATAAAACCGTATTTTTTTTCATCGCCAACCGGTGATAAATAAACGAAAATTTCGTTATTTTTTTACGGTCGTTGTATCGGGGTTCCGCGAAAAAAAATTTATAAACGTATATATCCATATGAGAAGAACATTCTGTAATTTTTTCAGATTTTTCTGAGTATGCCCGTATGGAGACCTTCCTTGTCAGTAAAAAAAAAAAAAAAAAACTGAAATTCAAAGGAAATTTTCTGAAATGTTACAGCAGAGGGGGGGGGGGGATTCCCTTCTGGCACTAATTATTTTTGTTGCAGGTCTGGTTAGCTGTTTTCGATTCGGGTCGATTTCAGGCTGAGTGTAGATTCATTCAAGCTGGGTTTGGGTTAACCCGTTTTCTTCAAAGGTTAGTTCTGTATATTATTTCAGATTAAAAACTATACCTATAATAATAAACATAGGTGTATGTATGTGTGCTGTTTTCTAAAGAGACTACTTTTTTCCCACGACTCTTTAATAAAATTTGCATTCTTACACGACTCTTTGACTGACTAAATTTGCGTCTTTTCTGCAACTCTTTGACAAAATTCGCATGTTTTCACAGCTGCTCTTTGATAAATTTCGCGTTTTTCCATGGCCCTTTGATAAAATTCGCATTTCTTCTATTACCTTTTGACGAAATTTACGTTTCTTTCGCAACCCTTTGACGAAATTAGTGTAATTTTGCAGCCCTTTGATAAAATTCGCTTTTTTCCGGCGACCCTTTGACAAAATTCTCGTGTTTTCAGCGATCCCTTGGTGAAAATCGCGTTTTCTCCGCGATCCTTCGACGAAATTTGAGTTTTTTGTGACCCTTTGACGAAATTCGCGTTTCTTTCATAAAATTTGCATTTTTCGCGATTCTTTAACGAAATTTGCGTTTTTTCGCGGTTATTTGACAGAATTCGCTTTTTCTCTGCAATCCTTTGACGAAATTCGCGTTTGCCGTGATCCTTTGAAGATTTTCGCATTTTTTATGTGGCCCTTTGACCAAATTCGGTTTTTTTCCGCGATTCTTTGGCGAAATTTGAAGTTATTTTCTGCAAACGATTGACGAAATAGATTTTTTATGGGGACCATTTGTCAAAATTCGCAATTATTTTTATGTCCAAATTTTCGGATTGGTGAATTTTTTAAATAAAATTGACTGAATGCCTTAACCCTCTCGCTGCGTATATATGCACACATATTTAAAAAAAAATTGAAGTTGGTTTCGATCTGTCGGTTAGAGGTTTACCCGGGCTGAAATTTCCAGATTCAGACCCACGTCTAACCCACACACACACAGAAAAAATTATTGGCCCTGCCGGTATAAAAGCTAAAAAATCGACTCCAGCCCAGTCTGCATTTTGCAATTAAAATTATTCATAAAGCACTCTTACTTATGCTCATATTTTATTTTAGATTATGTTTGAAATTCATGAATAAGGAAAAACATTAATATTAATGACTATTTAGGCAATTATGTACATAAACACTACTTAAAAATCATTACTTAGACAAATACATTAAAATGAAAATCCAGTAAAAAAATCACTTTAGAATGAAAGAAACGTATGATAAAAGAAAATCACAATTTTAAAGCTCTAGAAAGAAAAAAAGTAGATTTTTACAAATGCATCTCTGTAACTTATCAAATCAAATTAAATTTTTAAAGATTTCCTTAAAAAAATGCACAACATAAATATAATTTTTACGAATAACAAATAAGGAAAATGCCAGACCCACTTGGGCTCGGGGAGAAGAATTTAGAGAAGTGAACGGATCACGGTCGGGTCAATACTGCTTATCATACGGGCTGACACGTACCGAATGTTTAGCTTTTATTCCAGGACGGGCCCCGACCTGGAAATTTTGGCCAGGAAGAATGAAGTCCAGGCCAGGCTCGACCTGGAAGAAAAAGAAGTCTGGCCCGACCCGAATTTGCAGAAAAATTTAAGATCAGGCAGTGATGGAACAGCTGCGCCAATTGCTCCAAATGCGCCAAATCGATAATGCTGCGCATTTCTGCGCCAAAACGATCATTTTTCAACAAAATTGCGCCCAACTGCGCCAATTCGATAATAATTCTTGAGCCAAATCAGTCATTTTCCACTCAAATTACGCCAAAAGATTGTGAAAACCATGCGAATTTGGTCAAAAGATCGCGAAAAACACGCGATGTTTGTCAAACGACCACGAAAAAAACCGTCAATTTTAACAAAGGATCGCTAATTTCGTCAAAAAACGAACAAAACGCCGTCAAAAGATAGCGAAAAACGTGATTTCGTTAAAAGATCTCGAATAAAATGCAAATTTTGTCGAAAGATGGCGAAAAACACGTGAATTTCGTTCGCGAATTCACACACACACACACACACACACAAAAAAAAAAAAAAAAAAAACCGCGAATTTTGCCAAAGGATAGCTTCGTCAAAAAACGAACAAAATACGGTCAAAAGATCGTGAAAAAACGCTACGTTCGTTAAAATATAGCGAAAAAACCCCGCAAATTTCGTCAAAAGGTCGAAAAAAAACACGCAAATTTTGTCAAAAGATCGCGAAAAACACGCGAATTTTGTTAAAGGATCGCAAAAAAACGTGAATTTTGTCAAAAGTTCGCTAATTATGTCATAAACGAACAAAAAGAGGTCAAAAGATTGTGAAAAAACACGAATTTCGTTAAAAGATAGAGGAAAAAACCGCAAATTTCATCAAAAGGTCGCAAAAAACCGCACATTTTGTCAAAAGATCGCGAAAAATCGCAAATTTCGTCAAAAGATTTCGAAAAACACGCTAATTTCATCAAAAGATAGCGAAAAACATGTTGATTTCAACAAAGGGTCCGAATAATGCGAATTTGGTCAAACGATTGCGAACAATACGCAAATTTGGTCAAAAGATTGCGAACAATATGCATATTTGGTCAAAAGATCGCAAAAAACACGCAAATTTCGTCAAAGGATTGGAAAAAACGCGAATGTTTTGAAATAGTCATATGGGAAAACACGAATTTCGTCAAAGAATTGCAGGAAAAACGCTAATTTCGTCAAAGAATCGCAGGAAAAACGCGAATTTCTTAAAAGAATTGCAGAAGAAACGCGAATTTCGTCAAAGAATTGCAAAAAAAGAAAAACGTGAATTTCGTCAAAGAATACCAAAATGACATTTTGATGCTCCAAAACATTTATTTTCTGCTCCAAAATGAGCATTTTTGCTCCTCCAAAATAGTTATTTTCTGCTCCAAAGTGGCTTTTTGCTGCTCCAAAATAGTTACTTTCTGCTCCAAAATGAGCGTTTTTGCTGCTCCAAAATGAGCGTTTTTGCTGCTCCAAAATAGTTACTTTCTGCTCCAAAATGAGCGTTTTTGCTGCTCCAAAATGGCTTTTTGCTGCTCCAAAATGAGGCCCATGCTGTTCCATCACTGGATCAGGGCACGGCCCGGCTCTAAAAGAGAGAAGACCTTACCCAGGCCGAGTCTCGTGGATTTAAACTGGGGCGACCCGGGTCGGGTCGCGGCGGTCTCGAGCTTCGCCCCAAGTCATTTCCCGTGAGGATACATAATGCTTTTTTGCAAACCTTTTATTTGCCCAAGGGGGGGGGCGATCGCCCCCTCGCCCCCCCCCCCCCATCCTTAGATCCGCCATTGCTTTCTTTCGACTATCAAGGGTGGTCAACAAATACGAGTACTAAGATAAGGGAAGAATTGTATTTCTAAGAATCGAGTTACACTTATTCATGTGACACTTACACATGTGAAAATTGTTTTCGTTAGGGAATATGGGTAGTAACGTTCCTAAAATTAAATGTCTTACGCAGATCTTGATCTTTTAAGTTAAAAATAACTTATTTTGGAATTTAACGTTTAAAATTAAATGCTTGTATAATTACTTGCTACTACTAATTGTTTTTATTTTTTTATGGACGGCCGACGGCGCCCTACTATTTCAGTTATTGGAGGGTGAGGCTCTCTTCTTCCTTCCCTGAGGGTACATCCCTGATTATGGACAAGTTAACCCCTGACCGCCGAGAAAAAAAGGTCCAAAAATTATAGAAAAAACAGTTTTACAAACTGTTTTTTCTATAATTTTTTAATATGCTGAAAAAGGATTTTTTTTCCACCGTTGTATAAAAATGTCATGTAAAAATGTCAAGAATAGAAAAAATAAGAAATGACAGAATCAAGGAAATGATGAAAATAAAGGGAACCATATTCGATAATGTATAAAAAAAAAGCAATTAATCTGGTATGGTCATGTCAAAAGAATGAATGATGAAAGACTACCCAAAATCACATTCAATTATGAAACAAACAAAAAAAGGAAACGGGGAAGACCACGAAAGAACTGGGTGGATATTTCAAAGGCAATGAGGGATATAAAGGTCTGGACGAGAAATGGACCCTTGACCGGAAAAAATGGAAAAAGACTCTTGTAGATTCTTCGGATGACGGCGTCTGACGTCATAAATCGAGTTTGTATATATATATATATATATATATATATGTTATGTAAAAATTTTTACTTTTACTATTCATTTAAATTATTCTAAATTGCCGGCCTATTCATTATTTCCCTTTTTTTAATACGCTCTATTATTTATTTCTAATTAAATTCCTATAAGCTTAAAACGCGTATCTTAATAATAGATTTATTCCAAAACGTAATCTAAACTTTTAATCCCTTCATTAATTTTTATCGTCTACCAAACTGTAAAGTTCTGAACGCAGTTATTTATTTTTCGAATGTTTATCAAAGCCATTTTTACATTTTTATTCTATTTCATCTCATTTTCCCGTCCGCGAGGAGACAGCCTTTTCACATCAAAATTCTTCCATCAGCGGCGTCGGGATTCTTTCCTGTGACGTTTCTTGATCGCTCTCCATTAGCTGAGTGTCGGATCCCAGTTTCACTTCAAAGCTCGTTCGTGATTTTGGTTGAGTTAGCCTGAAGTTTCCATTTCAATCGGATTTCCTCTGCGCAGCCTAATAAATAGTACGAACATGAGCTCAGAACAAGATTTTTGTGCTGTTTGATTGTTTACATAACCTGTTACCCGGTGTCCTAAGCCACGTAGAATAATCATTTCGTGAATTAACATCCATTTCGCATGAGTAACTAGTTTATGCTCGAGTGGAATGCTCTGATTTCTCATCCTGTGGGAATTGTTTAGTGTTGGTATGTTCTGATGGAATAAACAGTTTTCCTATGACTACGTTTCCATGTGTTTAATTGGGAAAACCCCCGATTTCTTCATACGCCTTTTTTCACCACTCACGCGGCCTAACCTGCCTTGTCTTCATCATGAATAAATAAGTTTTGATTGGACTCTACAAATATTAACATCGCTCTACAGCTGTTAAAAATTATCAGAGTTTTCACCTCCACTAGCAATGCTTGTGCTAAGTGGTAGGATTGCTATACAACATCACCAACGGCTGATTAAAATGTGGTACGAATCCAGTAATATGAAATAAAAAGCACTACGTGATATTTCGACTTAACCTATTAAATTGTTTCGTAATAAGAAGCCGGCATAGGATAATGTCGACCTACTCTACTCTACACTTCTAAAAGGAGACCTTTAAAAAAAAAAGTGTCCCTGGGATTGTGAAATCATTCGAAACCTTCGATGACACCTGGTAACCACGATTTGATATTCTGCATTTTACCCTGAATGTGCGTCTATATAGAAGAAAAACATTTTGTTTTCTTTAATAAAAGTTATAGGAAAGAAAGAAAAGTACGATGTCTGTAAACAACCCAAGGTCGTAAGTTTTGAAAGATTTATTATTTATTTATTTATTTATTTTATATTTCACCATATTTCCTTAGTTACATTTGTTGTATTACTGTTATTATTTATTAGAAAAGAAAATATTTACATTTGTTTTTTTATTTAAAGTTTATTTACATTATTTATTATGATTATACAATGAATCCATGTATAAATGAGTTGTCCCTTTTTTATGTTAATGCGATCGGGATTTGTTAAAAACTCTAGTGATAAAATGAGTGAAAGTGAAGTAAATATCATCTCTTTTGACCCAGGGTCAGAGATGGATATACAATCCTGGATGAAACATTTTGATCAAGCATGCAATTCTGATAAAAAAGATGAAAAATGGAAAATGCAAAATATCTCTAAATTTTTGAAGGGAGAAGCTTTAAAAGTGTTCATTAATGAGTATCTAGAGTGTACTGCTTTCAGTAAGATAGTTAAACTCTTTCAGAAAAGTTTATAAAAGTACAAGTTCCTAGATTTTCTGATTTTGCTTCTATGAAGCTAAATGATCTTAATGAATTAGAGAGTTATTTCAGAAAAAAGATTGAGATTGGTAGACAACTTCATTTATGTGAAACCATCATAGTCCAAGGTTTGACGGATGGTTTGAAGCCAGAATATCAGAATTATATGATTATTAACTCTCCAGAGAGCACCATAGATTGGTACAGAATGGCTAAACAACTAGTAGTCATTCCCACCTCTCATGTAAACAACCATAATGTTAGGGATAATTCTCAAAATCATGGATCTTTCCAGTTTAATAACCAGGCTCCTAGACATTGGGTTCGGCCAAACCAGAATTTTCAAAGAACAAATTCTAATTTTCGGCCACAAAACCCTCTTAATGCTCAAAATTCTAGATTTGTTAGCCCTATATTACCTACTACTCATTTTCAAAATAAGTATCCTGGTCGACCATGTCGAATGTGTATGAATAGGGGTATACGGGATGCTTTCCACTGGGAGAGGACTTGTATTTTTAATGCTGAACCTATGCCATCTTATGTTCCTCCTCCTAGTCAGCAACAACAACCTAGTCATAATATATGACATTTCATTGTTAATGGATTGAGTGCTTATTTTAAATAGTGTAAATTTCATTTATTGTTTAAAGCTGTATATTTAAAAAATATATAACTGTGATATACTTAAGTTTCTATGTTTTTATTGAGTAGAATTTCTGGTTAAGATTAGTTTTTCCCAATTTCTTATAATTTAACTAAATTCAGCGGGAAAAATGGGATTGAGCGAATCTTTTACTGGGATTTTGACAAAAAAAAGTATATAATTTTAATTATTCCTAAGGACCAGTAAAAACTTGTTTCCCTATCAAATTCTTAACAAATTATCTCCTGTAAATGTTCGAATTGATAGGCGAAGTCAAAATAGAAATACGGAAGTTGTCCATGTATCTAAATTGTGCCCCCACTTTTCACCAGATCAATTAAAATTATCCCATGAGAATTCACAACAAACTAATGTTAAAGCCCTGGCCTAATATTAAATAGTCATAAATTAATAAAAAGTAACTAAATAAATTATAATTAATCAATCAATGCTTTTCTACATAACAGTGTGTTCTCGAAGGATCCACGAGAACATTGCTGCTGAAGTTTTACTTGAATTAGTTGTTTACGCGGGCGTAAATTAGTTGATTTGAGTTAAAGATTTCTTATATTGAATTGAATTAGATTAGAATATTAAATAAATTTTAAATTTATATGTAAACTATGAATAAATGTTAACTGGATTAAAAAAATATATATATATATATACATTATTGAACTATAATTATTAATACTAAAACATTATAGAATTTATGCGAATAATTGTTGGTTATGCAAGTGTCCTGGATTTCAAACCCAACTTGTTTTTCTCTTGCTTATTTATTTATTTATTTATTTTTTACTGATTGCGTAACCATGCAGGAAATGAACGAAATATTTCGACTCATATCGAAAAACACCTGTTAAGATTTTGTTTCAATGATATTGCTGGAGAATTTCAGAATTTTTTTTTATTTTTTTTATTTTGACTTGGTATAATTTCATTTCTTAAGCGTCGTTTACACGGAGCGAGTTTACTAGCTACAAGCCGGCGAATTCACTAGCTGCTAATAAACTCGCCCCGTGTAAACACGTTGGCTAGCGAACTATCTGGCAGCTCAGCGAGTGCGAAAAAAGTTGAAAGCCCGGCTACTTTTTTCGCTACTCGCTGGCGTGTCAGTTCTCTGGCTAGTAAACTCGCTGTGTGTAAACGTTGTTGCTAGTGAAATCGCTGCGGCTGCGAGTATTCGGTGGTTCGGGGTTTTGTAAATGTAAACAATGTCGACTGAAGCAGTTCGTGTCGGCGTGAATGAACAAAATATATTTTTCGAATAAACTTAACAATTAGGATACCAATAATTAAAATATTTTTGAGAATTATTCACTGTTTGAAATAACTACCGTAATTATCACAAGGTGAATATTTTAATTATTTTAGATAGATAGTTGAAAATACTAATGTCGGGGAATTGCAGTTATCAAATTATTGAGACTGTACAGGGTTTAGAGGGCAATGATTAAAAAAAAAAAAAAATCGAAAAAAATTTTTTTTGGCGTATTAGTGAATAGATTCGTATATTTTCCACTATTTTTCTCAGTTAAACTACCTGAAAGTACTTTTAGTAATTAGTATTACAAATATGATAGGAATGATACTGAGGGTTGAATGTTTTAAATACTAAATAAAATAATTTCAAAATAAAACTGCAGAACTATGATCGAGTTTGAGGCTACTGATCTGCAGATTTACTAGTTCAGCTATTACCATAGATTTTATTAATATTACAATCATTTTTTGTGAGAGATGAATAAGTAAAAATGTTTAAGACAGATAATAATAGATTTTTAACAACTTCAGTAACTTAATTTTTTTTTTTAATTTAATATTTCTAACTGAGCGAAAAAATGTCCAGGCCAGGAATCGAACACAGATCATTGGCTTACAGGGCTAATGCTCTACCGTTTAAGCTAACTGGGCCGACAACCGGTGAGCATACCTACAAGCCAAGGATCTGTGTTCGATTCCTGGGCTGGGCATTTTTTCGCTCAGTTGGAAATATTCAATTCGTATGATAGCTTTAGCAATCAGTTTGATTGTGTTAAAATAATAGTTTACCGTAATTTCCCGCGTACCCGCTACGGCTTCGTTAAGACTTTTCAGACCGGAAATTTTATTGAAAAAAAGAAGTCAAATAAGTGACAAGCAGAAGCAAGTCACATTTTATTTAAAATAAACTCTGAAAGGAAATTGAGTTATGCGAGGTGCGGCAGATGGACGCGAAATTACGCGCTTTAGTTTTTATTTAAATGGGGAGAGGCTGAGCCCTATGAGCCTCTCTTTTCCACATGCCCTTAAACAATATGCTTTACTTCCTGGTTTGTTTCATTGATTGGCAGATAAACTAAACAGGGCAGAGTTATTAAAAAATTATGTGATTAAAATATTGAAAATTTTATTAACCACATGAAATTAATTAAAAGCAGCACTATTTATAAAATTTTGGTGTTCCTATTAAACATCAGTGAAATTGCAGTTTTAGCAACGATTACATGGGGTGTCCATTACTGAAAATAGACTAATTAAACGTTGCAATAATGGACACGGGACTTAAAACCTTAAAAATTAATGAAATTTTATAAATGATCATTAGAATATAAAATTCAAATTTCATCTTTTAATTTCGTATTGAAGTAATCTGTGTGTTTTATTTTTTATAACACTCTTGATATACTTTTAAAAACTCGGCAATATCATTTGCGTTCCACTTCAATTTTCCAAGGACACACACACACATTAAAAAAAAAAAAAAAACAGACAGGAAAACTCGGCACTTAATATAAAAACAAACACTGTTTTCAGAAAAAAACATAAAAGAAAGCTTTAGAACGCAGCAAGTGACGCAATAGCGAGTTGGATACTGAGCGAGCAAACAAGTTCGTGTGTAAACGATCACTATCTCGCTAGCTGACTCGCTCGCTACTTTTCTCGCCGGCTTGTAGCTAGTAAACTAGCTCCGTGTAAACGAGCCTTTATTGAATCTAGTATTGATAGGAGATTACTTTTTATGCTATGTAACTTTTTACCCAGCCAATATCATTGAGTGCAATAATCTCTTATTATGATTTACTGAAGTCATGAATTAAAATATGACTTTGAAATTATTGATGAGAAATTTCAGTTATTGTTATTATTGAATTAAATTTACTATTGCTAGATCTTGTATGATAGAAAGTATAGATAAATTTATTATTGAATATTGAGATAAAAGAGAGGTAATAAAGAAAAATAAGTGTTATGAATCAATGAAGTCAATATATGAGATATCTGAGAATACTCATAAATTAAATATTGTAATAACATCTGAACATAATGAAAGTAAAATACTTACTAGAGAATTTATGGAAAAGTGGTAATAGTATGGTACCGCTATTATCATAACAATACAATACTATAGAGTGCATATGGTACTAGATTTTTTGACCGTTTTTCTTGTCAAAAATAAGCAATAATTGAATTTCAATGGACTATAGCATAGTATCAGGACAATATAATCATCCCAGTTAAAAAACTGTAGGAGATTGATACTCAGTTGAAATTTTTGTACATAAGTTTTTAATTTATTATATTCATGTTCTACCTTTTATTTATATAACTTGTGAATTGTATGGAAAATTTCTACGTTATGGAGTTTAAGTTATAGAGATTAAACTAATGTTCAATCGTGATGTGGAAAGAAGGTAAATTCCTAAGAAAACTCCTAAACAATTCTAATATTGTCAATATCTGTTAATATTGTAAGTAATATGTTGTTAGCAAAACAAGAGGAGATTATTTAGAATATAATTTACTCCATGTTGGAGAAATATTTATATTATCACTGTAATTTTATAAAACAATTCCCACAGTTTCGTGTTTAAGCAGTAACTTATTGATTTGGTTTTTGACAGAATTGGAGAAAAATTTCAGACTACCAGGTAACACTATTGTAATCCGAGTTCATGCTTTTCCCCAATGAACTTGTGGGTCACGGAGCCACCAGTTCACCGGGTTTTTTTTTGGGAGGGGGATATTGTTATATAAAAATTTTTACTTTTACTATTCATTTAAATTATTCTAAATTGCCGGCCTATTCATTATTTCCTTTTTTTTTTAATACGCTCTATTATTTATTTCTAATTAAATTCCTATAAGTTTAAAACGCGTATCTTAATAATAGATTTATTCCGAAACGTAATCTAAACTTTTAATCACTTCATTAATTTTTATCGTCTACCAAACTGTAAAGTTCTGAATGCAGTTATTTATTTTTCGAATGTTTATCAAAGCCATTTTTACATTTTTATTCTATTTCATCTCATTTTCCCGCCCACTAGGAGACAGCCTTTTCACATCAAAATCCTTCCATCAGCGGCGTCGGGTTTCTTTCCTGTGACGTTTCTTGATCGCTCTCCATTGGCTGAGTGTCGGATCCCAGTTTCACTTCGAAGCTCGTTCGTGATTTTGGTTGGGTTAGTCTGAAGTTTCCATTTCAATCGGATTTCCTCTGCGCATCCTAATAAATAGTTCGAGCATGAGCTCAGAACAAGATTTTTGTGCTGTTTGATTGTTTACATAACCTGTTATCCGGTGTCCTAAACCATGTAGAATAATCATTTCGTGAATTAACATCTATTTCGCCTGAGTAACTAGTTTATGCTCGAGTGGAATGCTCTGATTTCTCATCCTGTGGGAATTGTTTAGTGTTGGTATGTTCTGATGGAATAAACAGTTTTCCTATGACTACGTTTCCATGTGTTTAATTGGGAAAACCCCCGGTTTCTTCATACGCCTTTTTTCACCACTCACGCGGCCTAACCTGCCTTGTCTTCATCATGAATAAATAAGTTTTGATTGGACTCTACAAATATTAACATCGCTCTACAGCTGCTAAAAATTAACAGAGTTGACACCTCCACTAGCAATGCTTGTGCTAAGTGGTAGGATTGCTATACAACATCACCAACGGCTGATTAAAATGTGGTACGAATCCAGTAATATGAAATAAAAAGCACTACGTGATATTTCGACGCAACCTATTAAATTGTTTCGTAATATATATATATATATATATATAGGTATAAAAATGTTTCTTTAAGTACAGGCATGTAAGGGGCTGTACTTATATTACGTTATCAACTTTTTGATAATTTTGGACCCCCTCCCCCCCTTACGATATCATACGTTATCATCTCTCGACCACCCCCCCCCCCCCCCCTCCGACAGTGATATCGTTATCAATGTCTTTTAGACATTGAGAATCAAGATCCAATCCAAGAATCAAAATAATTTTTAATTCTTTTGATTCTTGGAGTGATATACAAATATCGTTACGTTTATTTTTTGCATACTTCATTGATTCAAAATGAAGAGAAGTCAATAAAATATCATTTTATATATGAAATAACTTTATATCAAATTAAATAACACTTTAAAGAAATAGTTACTATTTAAAAGAATTTAATAATAGCTTTTGGTTACATGGTGCATTCAATAGTAATAATGTCTTCTTGCACTTGACCCCGCACGGTGGGGGAGGGGGAGGGGGAGCAAACAGAACATCTTATCAACAAAGCAGACGGAGAAACTTCTTTCTTTTTATTTACTAATAAACACAAAGTATCATTTCAAACGTACTTCGCATATGATTTCTCAAACAGCAGACTAATATATGCATACACATATGACAGAAGTATAGGAATTCCAAACGTTGGGGTATTACATATTTTGGAATTAAATAATTTTATAATCATTTAAAGATTTTAAAAATAACTTTGTATTTTCATAAAAATAGATAACAGACTAAAAAAAGATAATATACTATCTTGATGTAAAGACCAAGTTACAAAAAAAAAAAAAAAAAAAAAAAAAATTGGTTGGATGAAAAATGATATCGATATCAAAAGACAAATCCCCCCCCCCCCCTATCGATATCTTATGATATCATGTGCCAGATCCCCCCTCCCCCCTAAAATGATAACGTTATATATGCACAGCCCCTAAGTCTTGAGTGTATGAATCATAACTTAATTTTTTAAAACAGGATTATATTATATCTGTAGAATTATATTTATTTAAATACTGCTTCTATTGCTGATAAACTTACAGCGTAGTGAACGGATATATCAGTTAGCGGCGGTGAGAAGGTTAAAAATACATGCAATGCACTGTGCTTGCTCGGGAATTTTCATGAAGCGAAAATTTACATCTTTTCTCAACCACCAGATCGCATATGATCAGAATTGTGCTTGAATAGAGCACGGGTACGGTTACAAGTAAACTGTCATTTTCACCGTTTGAGTGGCAGAAACTTCGTCGTTCTTCATTTGTCGTCATTTAAATCGGTATCAATCTTCTCGATATAATGCCTTTTTAATCTATCCGCGATTATTTTCCATAAAATATACCCTTTTATGACTATGTTAAGTCTTTATCTAACGCTTCCCTCCAACATGCAATGTTTATTGTTAATTTATATAATATAAAAATCCTACTGCATTTGTGGCATTCTAGTGATAATAAATCTGTAATGAATCATGTAAATTAAGCTCCTCCCATCAAAATTTACGTTTCTTCCCTTTAGAACCCCTATCATATGCAGTTTCATACCTTTAAAACTTTTTATTTAAATAAAATCTGCCTTATTTCTTTCTCACTAATCTCAATAAATAAATAATCATCTAGCTTACCCCTACCCCCAACTACCTAAATATACGCTTCCACCCTTAGAGCCCCTCCCCCCTCCCCGCAGCATACAAATAAGTTTAAAATATTTTTAAATCTTTGCTTTTATATAAAGAAAAATCTTCAACACTATTTGTTTCTTTCCAGAGACAAAAGATAATCAATCATATAAATTATCCCCCTTACCGACGAAAAATTTTCTTCCCCCTTTGCTGGACCTACAGCTGGCAGAGTTTTAATTTATTTAAATTCTTTATTTAACCTTTATGAGTTAATCGCGCCTTTTATTCATCTTTCGATGGAGTGGTCTCACAGACCGCTTCACAGTAGTTATGTGATAATTTCTGTCACATAAGTTAATGATTAAAAAAATAAACTGCAATATAATCTGCTCACCAATAAAAACAAGACTTACCCTATACTACGAATGATGGGTAAGTAATAAATATGTAATGATCTAAATTGTTAATCTAATTTTTTCATTTTACGTTCCCCCCTTTGATCCCCAGGATACAAAGGAGTTTAAAGAATTAAAAATTTATTTTTATATAAAAAAAATCTTTTTTACTATTTATTGCTCTCTAGTCTCAATAAATAATCAGTCATGTAAATTATCCCCTATACCTGAAATTTCCGCTCCTCCGTTTGCCTCCTCCAGCATACATATTGTCAAATATCTAAAAATCTCTATTTAAAAAAAAAAGCCACACTCGTTGCTCACTAATAAAAATAAATAAATAAACATCTAAATTACCCTGTAACATCTCTGTAACATTTTACTTTTCCCCCTTTGTCACCCCTCAATATACCAAGAAGTCAATTTTTTTTTTAAATCTTTATTTTTACACAAAAAACTTTTCTATTTATTGTTCTCTAGTCGCAATAAATAATGGATCATATAACTTATCGCCTATCCCTGAAATTTCCACTCCCCCATCCCTTTGCCCCCTCCAGTATACAGATTGTCAAATATTTAAAAATCTTTATTTTAAAAAATTACAACATTCGTTGCTCACCAATAAAAATAAATAAAACATCATCTAAATTACCCCCTAACATACCATAATTTACGCTTCCCTCTTTTACTCCCCACATACAAATATATTTGTAAGGGGGAGAAGCATAAATTGTGGTTTGTTAGATTTTAAACTTGTACAAGTTTAAAATATTTAAGTTATATATATATATACCGGGTGTCCCAAAAATGACTGATGGATTTTAAAATTCAATAACTTGCAAACGGTGACAGATATTTAAAAAATTCTTGCAGGAGGGTTATGTAAGATGTCAGGAGTTTTTTTACTGTGATTCTTGATTTTAGTTCGAATTTCAAACAATAGATGGCGCTGACAGCAATTGACGCTCAGTCAAGGCCGAAACGGACTTTACCCACGAATGGGAACAGGCACGCCTCTGCGGGGGAAAAACCCTCCGTAAAAGACTGTTTATTGGACGAAGGGGGAGCAGTGTTGAAATGTTCTTCACGCCTATTGGTGTTTTTCGTCTTTTTACCCGCGTCTGACGTCACATGGGTAAAGTCGAGGCTATCGAGAAAGACAGGCTACCGCGGTGGGTCCGATTCTTCTTTTTTTACAGACCGCTGGAGTCACGTGATGCTCTTTTCGCACACCTTCATTGGTGCATTCGAACATCACGTGACTCCAGCGGTCTGTAAAAAAGGAAGAATCGGACCCACCGCGGTAGCCTGTCTTTCTCGTTAGCCTCGGGTAAAGTCCACTGGCGTCAATCAACACTGATGCGAAGGAAGGAGATTAAGGCTATGGAGTGGGTATCATTCGCCAGTAGAATCTTGCTCTTATGCTGCGTTTACACTATGGCTTATCAGGTCTACAAGGTCTGCGAGGTCTGCCAGGCGTGGGTTTAGCCTGGTTTAGGAGGGTCTGCGTGGTCTGCGAGGCTTGGTCTCTGTGGTCTAGGCCTTGGCTTTAAAATACTAGACCCAACCAATCAGCGTGCTTCATTTTTCTGTATTCCGCCATTTTAAAAGATTGAAGAAGCAGACGACAGCTTATGATTTTAAAGATTATTTGAAATTTATAAGGGATTTACAAATTAAAGGTACGCAATGGTTTTTCAGATGTTTTTTAACATTTCTTTACATTGTTTCATAACTGTAGAAGTTTCTTTTATAAAGCTATACAATCGTAAGTTACTATTTTCATGTATTTACATACTACGCTACTAAAATTAATTTGTTAACTATGTTACTTTTTAATATTACCAAACTCTGTAAAACGATGTATTCGTAAATTCTTTAATTTGCATCTTCCTGTATTTACATACAACGCTGCCTATGCATTTGTTAATAGATAATTATGTTCCTCATTTCCAAATTCTTTAAAATTAACCTGGTTTCATATGCATGAATTTAAAACAAATTTGATAGTATATGAATACAAATTAATATAATACGGTCGTCATTCTATTATAATGTACGGTAATCCCGTTTTTGTGAATAAATAGTTTCATTTCCTTCAGGAATTTATTTGATATTCTATTTCAATGCATTTTTAGTACTGACAATTTTTTAATTTATCCTAAAACTAGCAACAAATTTTTAACCATAGAATTAATTTTGAATTAACTCCAAAGTTTTCTCTATTATTTTTATATAATTGACTGATCATAGCAAACTCTGCATACATGATTTACATTATTATTAATCAGTTTTAAATGTGTTAATTTTTACAATGATGCGGTACTATCTAAAAAGTAATATGAAGACTTTGAATTGTATTTAGCTTCTTATCCTCCCCCTAAAAAAATTCTAATGACATATAAAATTTAACTTTTTTTAAATTGAACAAACTTGTTTTTAAATAAAGTTTTTACTTGTAATTATTATTAATAATTTATAAACCATCCCTTA
This sequence comes from Maratus speciosus, assembly GCA_963932465.1. Classification (NCBI taxonomy): domain Eukaryota; kingdom Metazoa; phylum Arthropoda; class Arachnida; order Araneae; family Salticidae; genus Maratus; species Maratus speciosus. Next base: position 103,302,822 of record OZ010786.1, on the reverse strand, counting down.
TTCTTTTTAAAATTTTATCTTATATGTTTATCTTTCTGTAGTTTTCTTTAATAATTAATCAGTAGTAGTAGGTATATTAAAACTGTAAAATCTGGAACATGAATTTTTTCTCTCCACTTCCCCACAAGAGATGATTTACGATTGAAAAGTTCGTAAATTATTTTTTTTTTTTTTTATCAGAAAGAGTTTGAAAAACTTTCAAACCTATAAAAGTTATACTTGAAGTAGAGATTAGAATCTGCTGGTGCCAAGATAAATACATATTTTACCAAGTTTGCTCTCAGGATATCGCAGGTGTGTAGTCTTCTATAATAAGTGACTACCATTTGTGATCTTCTGCAAGAAAGTGGATTGTCTGATGCTCTTGGACTATGTGCTGTTTTGTTGTTTTCTACTTAAAATTCATCAATCAGGAACTCTCGTATAAATAAAGTATTACTAACTTGTATGACTGACTGTAAGTATGTAGTTTTTTTATATATTTATTTTCTGTTGCTTAGAACGAGAGATTTTGAAATGCATTCTACATTGTTTTTGTTGTTTTTATTAGTTTATTATACTCTTTTTTTTTCTATTCATTTACATTGCAGGATGTTTTCAATGGGACATTTTCAACAGTTATGTGAATGTTTGTTGATTGCCTGTTGACCCGACTTTTACATGAGATTTGCATGCTTTTTTTGAAGATATGAATCTTCAATAATATTCGTGTATGATGATTGTAAGTAAGTCATTTTTCTCAAAAGTACATGTTCTGTATTTTATTTATCATTGTTTTATCTTTTATATATAACGTCATTTTTCTCACAAAATCAATCTGTATCTAAGAAAACTTTATTCTCAATACAATATTTATTATTTAATTCCTTTTATTCTTTAATCAATGTTTTCTTCGCATTAGTTTTTTTAATTTATAAAATGGCATTAAATGATCAATTAAAAAAATGTAGTTTATGTAAATATGTAAACTATGTTTTATATAAACATCGAGTATATGAGTATTCTGTTAGTGGGAAGCAGTTAACCTCTACCTCCCTCCCTATACACACTTTTCAAGGATTTGATATTGCAAAAATGTGTCGCTCAGACTTAAAAAAATTCTGAAATTACACGAAAGCTAGAATAACTTATCAGATTTGTCTAAAATAAGATCACAGTGTTAAATAAGCAGTTTAAGCACAGTAATTAATTAGTAATCTATATATATAAAAGAAAGTCTGAATTTTGTATTAATCAACACGCAGCCCAAACTACTGAACCTAAAATCTTGAAAATTGGGGTAAAAATAGTTCTTATGACATTGAGTGCCGCTAAGAAAGGATTTTTCAAAATTCCACCCCTAAGGGGGGTAAAAAAGAGAACGAACTTAAAAATTCCTTAAAAATCTGATTGTATAGCTATTTTTCAATTGATAACATATTTTGGTGTGTTTTTATATGCTGAATCGAATGGTACTAACTAAATTCTTTTAAACCCAATAGTTCGCGAGATATTTCATATTTTTCAAATTTGGCGATGTCTTTGGCGCCAAAACCTCAAATTTTCAAGTTATAATTTCTAAAAACTCATTTTCTTTATTCTGTTACTATAGCAAGGGAATAAATTCAATTGAATATTTTTTTAATCAATTCTTTTGGTTTAATAATTAAAACAACTATGTCAGTTAGGGAAAAAAATTACAAACGCCTCAAAAACTAAAACTAAAAAAAAGAAAAAAAACTGTTGTACTTTTTCGTTCTACCAACATGCCAAGATGTATGATATCGGGCCATTTATTTCAACCCTAACTGAGCAAACGATTTTTACTGCAAACGATTTTTACTGCAAACCGTGCCAAATATTAACACTTGCTATTTATTGAACGTGAATATTTTTTATGAGTATTATTCCATCGTAATCCCGTAAAACTTTTTAATTTGTTATTTTTTGAATAGAAAATATTTATTATTAATTATAACTTATTTATTACTGATACTGACATAGATTTTACTATTTTGCAGTTATCTAATGTGGAGGAACCTACAATAAAATTATTTTAGAAGTTAGGAATTATACATATAAAAATGTTTGTTCATAAAACCATGAATGGCTTCATTCAAAGAATGAAATGTTTACTGTAGTGTGAGAAATACGTATTACGTACGCCACGCTGCAGTAGTAAAAGACATTTACAATTTGAAGACTGCAGTTTAAATTGACTATATTCTATTACTTGCAAAATATTTATTTATGCTTTTATTTTAAGTACTTATTTTTATTGATTTAAAAAACTGGTGGGTTAAAGTATGTAATTTTCAAAAGTTATATTTTTTAAATGCTCATTTTTTTATCAACATTTTTTTTTTTTTTTTTCAAATGTTTCATTTCATTTTATAGACAATGACATTATTTATATTTTGCCTGAGTAAATTACAAAATACTCTTTGATGTTGAAATAAAAATTTTTGGTTTAAGGTATTTTTTTTTCTCTTTTTTTCTTTTCATCCTTTTAAATGAAATTAGTTAGACATATATTTTAAATGTGTGTATTTTAAAAGAAATGAGCAAAAGACATGTATGAATTAATGATGTCGATAAAACAAGAGTTTTTTTTTTTTTTTTTTCATGGTTATAATATAGTGTGACGAAATGTACACCCGCAGCAGTTTTTTCCGCACGGGCTGTCCATTGCTATAGTGACGTATATATTTTAAGAAATTAACAATTGTAATCTGAGAAACTAGCCGCCCTTGGCGACCAGTTTGGTCTCCCTTAAAATTTATATTTGGGAAAGCATGCTAAGCATTGTATCGTGTTACTTTTATTCATAATTTAATTTACTTGAATGTTGAACTCCCTTAAATATAATTAATATAATCCCTTAAGCTAATATTAGTTTTTGTTGCATTAAAATATCTCAATCTGTTGATTTTCTGTAAACAAGTAAACCCTATTGGTTTACAATGGAAGTCTCTGGAAATTTGGCGAAATATTAGAGATATCGATAAGTTGGCGTCACTTTAGGCGATATATCTCCAAGTTAGCAACAAACTTGGCGGCATTTTGCGACAGAACAGGGGGTCCCTATGGTAACCCCCCTTATAGGTATGGGGATGCATTAAATGCTGTTCAATGACTAGAAAATGAAGATACAAAAAGAGATAAACATAGGAGTCAAAATAATAAGAAAACAATGGTTGTTTTAAAACTGTTTTATAACTATTCAATGTTTATATTAAAAATCACACCCAATTTTTTGACCGAAATTCGTTTTTTTTTTTTTTTTTTTTTTTTTTTTTTTCCGTTACGGTACATTAATTTAGCGTGGGCTTAGAACACGATTATGACTACTTCACTGCTTTTTCTGATGCTTGGTAAAAAAAGCAAGCAGATGAATTTATTAAATGATATATAATTTTTACTCTGTTTCTTTTTAAAGTTAGGACAGCAGGAAAGAAAAAATGAAACATTATGTGATCTTTTTTTAGGATTTCTAAATGTATTACTTAGCATATAATCCAAAATTAATTAATTTATAATTGATAAAAATATATTTTTTAAAAAATATTACATTCTTCATTTTTAATTTATTTTCAGTATTTTTTATCTTAAAATGTTTCATTGTTGCAGTTTTAATCATTTGGCATTGGCGAGTGTTCATTGGCGCATAATTAAATCTATTGTTGTTTCAACTCGCATAAAATTGTACGAGGTACAGATAATATTTGGTGAGTTATCACTTGAGATAGGCTAACAGTAAAATGCCTTAAAATTAATGTATTGATGTATAATTAATTTTTTCTAATATTAAAGAGTTGCATTATCATTATTGACCTATAAACACACGTGTGAACATAATGTTTATAATTCTAACATACCAAAAAGTGAATTAAAAATCAATTAGTGATTGCAAAATTCCATCTTTACATATAAAAACTAGGTTAACTTAAATTTTAAAAAAAAAAGTGCAAAATTAGAATTACTGATTGGGAAATAGTAAAAAAGACAGGCAATCGACCAAAATAGGTAGTTATGAAAGTGGGAGAATTTACCGTAGCGAAGCGCGGGTACTCAGCTAGTAATGTATATATTTGAGAATATGGTTATGTATATTGCTTCGTAGCTGTGAACTATGATCAAATGATATCTCTTCCATTTCTAATTCCTTTTTCTTCCATTTGGTACACCTGGATAATTTTAATTTAATATCAGCTTAATAATTATTAATATACTATTAATTATTAATATATTTTATTTAATATTGAAATAATATAAAATGTATTATCTGTGATAGTATCATGGTTTTTATTTGTTTAATAATTATTAAGCTGCATATGTAATAATCTAATGTATTTGATTTAATATTTGTTAATGTTGAACTAATCTAAAATGTATTATTATTAATGTTGTTGTTGTTGTGATTTGGGTTGTTTATTTACAATTCTTTGAAGTGATATGAATTATTTATTTCATTAGTATAAGTTATTGAAATTATCAGGAGCATATGGTGTATTTTAGAATTTAATTAAAATGTGTCAACATTGTAATTAATTTTTATAAAGCTCTGAGCTTCAAAATAAAATAAGTGATATTGTTTGTTTCGCTCAATCAATGTTTATAATTCACTGGGTCATTCAATGGTAACTTACGTTACATTTAGAACAGTTTACTTCAGTAATTTTAGTAATAAAAGACAAAAGAAAAAAAAAATATTAACAATGCAAAGTTGACATGATTTGTTAATTAAACCTATTCAAAGATAAATTTAGATGATAATGGCCTAATTTTAGTGTTTTTTCTTAAACTCTGCCAGTTATATTTATTATGGTAACTGACATTACTGAAAAAGTAACGTAAGTTGCCATAAAAAATGTAATTTTCATTTTCTAGGTAATTTTTATCCAAATTCGCCTTTGGATAGGTTTAATTAACAAATCATGTCAACTTAACATTTGAAAATTTTTTGGTGTTATATTACTGAAATTACTGCTGTAAATTGTTTTAAATTATAACGTAAGTTACCATGGAATGACCTTAGTATTCAACGACAATCAAAATTGGAATTAATACGTATCCGGTGTCATAAAATGCTATAATTTGAAATAAGTCTTCTAAATTTTTGGGTCAAAATTCATTAAACAAAAAAAATATATATATATGAAGCCATGCTTTTATGATTTTTACGCTTTTAGATTTCGCTCACAAAATTTACATTTTTCCTATAATATATTTTGTAAGTAAGCTGCAGCTTCATACTTTATTTTAAATATGAATTAACTAAGAAATTGTGAGCATAGCAAGTAAAAGTTTTTTAAATGTTTTTTTTTTTAGCTCAAAAGATTAGTTTTGAGATGTTAATGATAATATTCATAGCTGCTGAATCAGAATTTAGTTCAAAAGCGTTTTGAGAAATTTAAATGACCATAGGTATAAAATTTATCACTTGTATGGTTTGGTTATTTTATTTAGTTGTAATTAATGCAGTTTATAAATATAACATATGGAAAGTAATGATGTTTATTAGTAAAACATATTGCGCATTAGCTGCGTTTGGTTGTCCCCCCCCCCCCCCTGCTTTTTTTGGAAAAATAACCTTTATGTATAGTGCGTAATATAAATAAGTGTGTTTTATTGAATTCTTCTACGTGTGGAAAGCATATTCTCTTATTTTTTCTATTTAAATTATTCTACACTGACTATTACTCATGCTGGTTAAGCTATTTAATACTTATATTTAACTTCTGAGTATTTTTGGTACTTTTATGTCACTCGTGTACAAATCTTTCCAATAACACTTTTTTTTTTACACACATGAAAATTAGAAACAATATTTTGATGATATATTTTTTTTCTGCAATTGAATCAAAATGAGTGAAAGGCATGTATTTAAATGCGACATATGTATTAGAATGAAATGAGTGAATGGTTTATATTTAAAATTAAGTGAATGCAATGCAAATGATGACAAAGGAAAAATATTTGTTGATTTATCACCTGTGCCGACTAACAGAAAAGTACCATATTTTTAAATTATTTTTTATATTACTATGCAAATCGTGAAATGAAGTGTTTTAATGTTATTAATAATTAATGTTATTTTGATTCTGGGTTCGAAATTTTAAGTTTATTTATTAATTATACTATGTTAACTCTCATGGAAAGATGCTTGCAAACTAATATTAAACCAATGGTAACTTTACAAATTTATCATTTGCTTTTGAATATTTTTAAATAATTTTTTCTGTTTTGCGTGGGACATGTCTAATTGGGTATCTTTTTGTCCTTGATTTCAGGTGCAGTTTTTCAGAGGAAAATTTCAGTTTCAGAACTTGTTTCAAAATTAAAAGTGCCCTCAGAAGAAAAAAAAACTGCAACCAAAGAAATAAAAAGTAAACATATTTGGTTAGACATCAGGTTCAGGTTGCCCAGGCCAAAAAAAAAAAAAAACCAAAGTATTGAAATGCAAATAAGAATTTTGAAAAGAACATTGCCGTTGGTTTAACATTTAGTTTCAGTGTTCTTGTGTTACTACTAGAGATGAGAGATATGGCCTTGGGCTCGATTTTTGTACCATTCTTCGAGCTCGGGTGGGCCCGAACTCATTCATTCTGAAATTAACAATTTTATTTATTCTCATACAGAAAAAAATAAAACAACTTTTTCCCTTAAAAATTACTTATTCCATTTCAAGTCATTTTAATGTTATTTTTATCAGAATGAAAGGGAAACAGAAATAGTGTTTTTTAAGCTCTTTTTAGATGTGTTTGTAACTGTATAAATACGAAGCACCTATAGTCTTCATCTGGTTTGTCCATCTGTCCGCATATAACAGCGCAAAAAATACCCAACCAAATGGTTTGAAATTTAATATATATATATAATTGTTGCAGAATTTTGTCAAGTCATTTCAAATTTTAAGAAAATCAAATCAAAACTTAAAAAGATATTAATAAAAGTTTTCTTCATTCTATTAAATCCTACCGTAATAATTAATTCAGTGATATCCCATGACATGTAATGATTCTAGGTTGCCATGTTGATTACGTCATATTTAAGATGGAATCCTATTATTTCCATATTACCTCCTTTTTTTTAGGTATGTCAAGAACATGCTTTTTGGTTTTGATGCACTATTTATTACTTCTTAATTATTATACCAACTGAAAGTTATTAAATGATTATCTCGCTTCTTTCCAAAAAACTGTCTTAATAGTTCACAATTTAGCTAGTTACACAGTTTATTTTTACTCAATTTTTACTAATGCATTATCTTCCTTTCAGATTGAAATATAAATACCTTTTTCTTCAGATCAATAAAGTTTTCTGCAAAACATTGTCATCATCATAGACCATTATGATACATATTAATATTGTTTCATTTATTATACGTAGTAATCATTATATTCAATAATATTTATAATATAAAGAAATTTTATTTTGTTTCTGTAACTTGTACTTTCAAATAAAAGAAATTTATTAAAGATTTGTTGTCTTTTATTTGACTATATACTTTATTATAAATGGTATTTCAGGTATTTGCTTGTTTTGTCTATCATGTAAACCTTGATTTAAGAATTGTTTTTAATTAACTATTTATTTTTTATAAAAAAAAAATGGCTAAGATATAAAATGAGAAAAACACTTTCAACATGGTTGAAAAGTATTTATGAATTCAGCTTGTCACACTTGTAAATATACTGTGATTGCATTGTAATTATTAAATGCTAATGATGTTCGCTATAGAGGGTGCTATTTAAATGTGAAATTCAATAAATATAATGCATCAAAAAATGTTATGGGGCAACAAGTGCTGAAAATGCATTTTTACTGAGTTACGTGTTTTTAAATGGCACATTTAGATATTTCATTTCATTGTATGAAAATATTAAATTTCTTAATAGCTTGTTGGAGAGTATTTCATAATCTATGCCTAATTTTTCATAATTTGTGTATATTCCTTATACCAGTGGTGCAACCAGTATCCTTATTTGTAAGGGGTTTTGGAGAATTATTACTCCTTGTGGGATACAATATGTGACAAATAAAAACCAATGTAATGAAAAGCAAACATAATAAGTTTAGCATTTATGTGTTTAAAGGTTTCATAGAAAAGCTTCTTTATAATATAAGGTATTTTCAATACAACTTATTAGTTTTTTAAATACTGTGGGAGGAATTTTGAAATGTCACCTTCTTTTGCTGCTGCAGTGTTTATACAAATTAAGGGCTGTGCATATATTAAATTATCATTTTAATGTGTGTGGGAGGGGGGGGGGGGGACCTGACGTTTGATTGTCATAAGATATTTTTGGGGAAAGTTTTTTTTTTTTTTAATCCAAACGATATTTTTTGTTTTAGTGCTTTAATTTTTTCTTTACATCAAAATAGTCTTATACCTTTTTAAATAGTAAGTGTAGTTAGATGTTAATTGATATACAGTTGTTTAAATGTAAAATCATATCTTTATGCAAACACAAACATATAAAAATAAAAAGGATTTTTAAACATTGATGATGATTTCATTAAGGTGTGTGTGTGTGTATGGGGGGGGGGGTGTCGAGGAATGATAACGTATGATATTGTAAGTGATGGGGTGGGGACTAAAATTACCTAAATGTTGATAACATTATATATGTACAACACCATACAATAGTTTTAGAACGGGAGTAAAATTATTGCAAATTTAAAACAATTATCAGATTTCTCAGCCCTATTTTCAACCATCTGCTATAGTTTATAATTTTTAAAAAATGTTATTTAATTTTCTAATGCAACTTTTTCTTTTATATTGCCACAAAAAGAAAATGGGTATGAGCATTATTTTTATAAATCAATTAAAAATCAGACTCACTGTATTTTCACATGCAAAAATGGCATCATTTTGAACAGATAATGCATATTTTTCATATATAAATTTTTAAGCCTTTACTATAAGTGTTACCATAGTACCTTTATTTAAATGTAACATCACGACTAAAAGTATATAGAAAATGGCGTCATTTTCATGTAATCATTGTAGATTTAATTTTCACAAGCGATAATGTAAGTTTCCATTTAAAAATATTGTTTTATCATCAGGTGAGGACAATAATTTCTCTTCTGAAATTAATGTCCATTATCTATAAAGTAAAAGCTTTATTTTCAAACTGTCCAAAAGTAAAATTTCATGAAATGTTACATTTAGTTCCTTTTTTTTCCAGTTACATGTGCCAAAGAAATTCTGTATTCTCCCTTATAAAACAGCGGGAATTTACTATTATTGTGTCAAAGTAATTAATTTTTTCCTCATTGTCGTTTTAAAGATTTATTGCTCAGAAGTTAGTGTCACAGATGATAATAATATAAATAATGAGACAGGCAGTTAACTGTTGCACCAGAGAGTGGTGTTGCCGTAGCAACATCATACGCTCTGCTGCAATGTGAAATGAGTGGTAACCTGATTACTGGTGATGTCTTCGATTAGGTTTTCCATCAGTGTTGGTATTCATTTCACATTGTAGCAACATAATGTCAACATTAAAGCCAAACCATACATATAACAATTAAGAAAACAAAACTAAGCTCCTACTGTCATTTTTTAAATGAAGAATTGAAGCAGTTATCTCTTTTGTCAGGGGGTCGTCCCTACCCTCCTGGACCCCTGTTTAAGGTAATTTCTGAACACTTAAGGGACAGTTTCCCTTTTCAACAATTTTCTTTATTTTAAATATGATTCAAATGGTGAACTCACTGAATTTCAATGTTCAACTAAAAGTACATTTTGAAAAAATTTTATAAAAATTTGAATTTTTTTAAATCTCTATTACTTTTTAAAAAAATTGATATTTTTGCCTTTTTTTTTTTTTTTTTTTTTTTTTTTTTTTTTTAGATTTTCAAATGTGTACTACACAAACTTGCACATGGATTTTTAGACATATCTAATATTACATTTATTATGATTTTTTTACTGATATATATATAGTGCAAAACGATGAAATCTAACATATCTTCATATACTTTTTTTTTTTTTTTTTTTTTTTTTTTTAAATAACAAAAAACCTAAATGCTAATTCCATGCGCAGATTTATCACATATGTAATAAAGAACATGCACCAAAAAAAAAAAGGTTAAAAATCTCTATCTCAAATACAGAAAAAGCCTTAAAACATGAAAGTGAAGAAAATATGAAAATGGAGAAAAAGCATTTAAAGTTTTAATTTGTGTGATAATTGCGCTGAGTGTTTTAACAAAATTTACAATACCTTGCGATATATTTACGGTATGGATAAAAATGAGGTATCAAAATATTCACAATTAAACAGGCTTTCATTTAATATTAAAAATGAAAAATCAATTTTTTGACCAATTTTAAGGTAAACTGCCCCCTTAAATCAAAGGGAAAAATAAATGTAAATTTTATTTTGTGGAAAGGAGGGATCGTACCCCTTTCCCAGACAACAACAACAAAAAAAAGATTCTTTTTCTCTCTGTGTTTCATTATTTTAAACTGTTTGAAAAGAATAAATTTTATTTTTTTCAGAGTCAGAGAAAAAGAAAATTAGGGGGCAATTGCATTTTCTTTCTTCCCTTGTGGGCAATGAGCTTAGAAAAACGCGTAATTTTTATTAATTTACACGTAATTAATGTCTGTGCAAAAGAAATTACGGCGCAAACAATTCTGACACGTTCATTTCGATACGAATACGAACGTAAACAAACAAACACGACTGTCCCTCCCTTCCCCCAACCTGCAAATATACGCATGCGCAAGCCAAGTTCTTATGCCGTAGTGTGGACGCAATTTTTTCGATTCTTGGACCTGAAAGACCCAACAGACCTGACAGGCCACATAGTGTAAACGCAGCATAAGGGCCCGATTCTGAACTCATTCGATATGATTTCAATGGGGTGCGTTGTTGCCATGGAAAAAACAAATTCTTCGATAGTGGAAATACAGCGTTAACAACTGGGCATGAATTTAAGAAGTAGTATTCAAGTTAGCAGGCGATTTTACACTGATGAAGTTTTATTTTCCTGGATTAAATTACTTTTTATGGTCCGATTTAAAAAGTATTTTATGATCGTATTTTAAAACTAGGTGAAAAGATTTAGTACATTTTATTGTTGTTAAGAATTTCATAACTTTTATTATATTCTAATAAATTTTAGATCTTTAAAGGGATCTCAGGACAAAACTCTTAAAATTGGAAAAAATGAAAAAAAAAAGAGATCATTTTCAACCTTTAATATTTTAAAATGCATATGATTTAAAAACACAAATTTAATTGTGTTGAAAGATATAAGTATTTTCTTTCGTTTCATGTATTTTAAAAAAGTCAAGTTGCAGAATTAGTATTTATAGGGGGCTCCAAACTGTCAGATATTTGTCGAGCAGAAAATTGGTATGACAGCTTACGCTCAGGATTACAAAATGAATTTTGTCACTAAAATTACTTTTTTTGTGCCTAATTATACTTTAGATTACAATAATTATCCCGAACCTAAATAAATTTGTATTTAAAGCATTTTTACATTTTTAATACAAAGTTGTATTTAGCTAATACAAAATTTTGAGAATTTCAACAGTATAATCACCTAAAAAAGTATTTTTTTGAACAGTAAAAAGGAAATTTTAGGTTCAGTTTATACAGACTGAAACATATTTTTTTTAAATTTCATGAAAAAATATTCATAAGTTTTTGAGATATCCTGCTCGTTATGCCCAAAAACGTCATTTGGAGAAAAATGAGTTCAAATCTTCGGAAATGCCGCTTCAGCTATTGCGTGGGTATAATTCTAAAAATCCCTGCCGGCCCGACCTACAGGCGGAGGTAAATTTCGAAGTTAAGTATACTAATTTCACCAAAAAAACTAAATCATGATTAGAGATAAACACACTTCAATAATTTTATCTGGTCGCTTTTGACAAGTTTTTATTTCATTTTTATATAATAGCTGGTTTTATCAGAATCATGTTAAGGCGGTGTTAAAAAAAATACATTTCCATGCTCAACAACTCGAAATTTTCTGGCACATTTTCAGATTCGTTTTTAATAGAAAAAATATTAAACTTGCTGACGTGATTTTTAAAGAGATTTAAAAGCGACCTGTGTTTTTATTTTTCGTTCAATTAATTAAAACTTGATTTATAAACAATTATTTTCTCAGTAGGACAACATTTTTCGTTTCTAACACAATCGCTTCGAGAAATTCTGTTCAAAATGCCCACTTTGACATCATTTTTTGAAATATATTCTGCCTCTATCAAAAAATCGGTCATTACGGTACATTATATAGTTTCTGAATAAGAGAATCTACCAATTGGATGCGTCTGAGAGCAAAAATGAATTTAAAAATGAGTAAGAAAATAAACAGTTTGGATTTGAATACACGCTTAATAAGATGATTTTGTTTTCTTCAACCGCTATGTATTTTTAATTTGTTTTTGCTGTAAGAATTGGTCCTATTAAAAACTTGTGTGTATAAATGCTGCAGACAATATTAACAAGATATATGATAAAATCATGGGGATTTTATATATTGTGAATTGACGGATTTATGAATTTTTTTCTACTTCAACCCCTTTCACCTTTTTGTTTTCGTTTTTTATTTTTTATTTTATTTTATTTTTTGCGGTACGAATTGGTCCTATCAAAAACTTGTGAATATAAAAGTTGTAGATAATGTTAAGGAGATTTATAATAAAATTAATTGGATTTGATATCTGGAGAATTGACGAAGTTATGAATTTTTTTTCTCCCAAAAACCCTATTTCTTGCGCCCCTTGAGTCCTTTTTTATTTTTATCAAAAATCTATGATACATAAATTTTTGACCCTATTTTTAGAAGTAATAAAAACTTTAAACTAATTTGATCTGTAGAAAAATTAGGGTTTTTTTTTTCGGTTTTCACAAAACCCCTTCCTATTTCCATCATTTTGGTCCGATTTTGCCCATTAACAAACTTGGCTGAGATTTTATGCCCTTGATTTTATGTATCAGTTTGGAAGAGATTTGGGCAGAATTTTGAATATATACATATATATAGATAGATAAAGTTTTCTACTGAGGGTGGTTTTGGGTTCTAGGGGAAATGATCGGTGTAGATAATTTTTCAGAAATTCCAACATAGAGAATGTAATAAGTAGTATTTCGTACGAAATCTACCTAAAAACCATAACTTCCGTTCTAATCGGAATTTCAAGGATATAATTATGTCAAAATGTTCAGAAAAGATAGTAGTTTAACATCTAAAAAAAATTAAAATTTCGAAAATTTGAAGCTTTAAAAGTCCTGAGACCCCTTAAGAAAGTTCGTCAATAGGTTTTTATGAATGTTGGATAATAATCGTGAAAATGGTTAATAGTGTATCGTTGTTCAAAATAACTATTTAAAAACAAATATTAGAAGTTACATTGTTTAGCCCTTTTCAACGGGGTATTATATCGTTACATTAAAATTAAAAAAAAAAAATAAAATAAATGCTAGTTAATTAAAAAAAAAATGTTGACAGTTTGATATTAAAATATTGTACTACATGCTGCTTCATCTTGATGTTTGATAAAATAAAACTAGTAAATATTTTTTATCTACATCCGTTTTAAATTGTAAAAATGTGTTAAAAGAATTCTTGGAGTTTGAATTTTTACGCTTTGGCAACTCTTTCTACACACAAATGCTAATATACATATATTTTTAATAATAAAGATATCAATGATATATAATGTGATAAACTAAGCTCAAATTAAATTTGACAAGTGTCTAAAACTTAGTAGTACTTAAACTATTGAAGGCCACAAACAAATTTGTATTGAAATTTTTATCTTGATATAAATTAAGACCTATTTCTAATACATTTGTTGGAATGCAATTGTAATTTTAAAGCTCTTTAGTGTATATATATTTTAAAAAAATTCATGAATCGTAATAATCAGGGCTTGGCAAATGTGATCGCCACTTGCAACCAATATTTTTTACTCGACGACCAAGATTTTTAATTTGGCGGTTTTTGTAGTGTTAACAGGGATGTAGTGGAGGGTATACGGGGGTATACGCCGTATACCTTCTGGATTTTTTAAAGGAACACCGTATACCCTCTGTTTCTCAAGAAAGCTATAGTATATACACTCTAGGGTATACGCTCTGCCTTGAGCGTATACCCTCTGCTTAGAGCGTTTACCCTCTGTTAATTTTACGACTACACCACTGAGTATTAACGAAAGAAAAAAGTGTAAACGGCATTTTCCATATCATAAACAGAAAACGACATTCTCTGCTCTGCTGCTCTAGCCAGCTAACATGTCATGTCATGTGATTAGAATGTGGGGAGAGGGTGGGTCGTTCTTACGGGTTGATACAACAATCAGAATATTGATTCAATACAACAATCTAACGATTGATTTAATACAACAATCTAAGGATTGATTTAATACAACAATGAAATCGCTAAGGATAAGTACCCCCCACCCCCCCCCCCCCCTGCTCCAAAAAAATGTCCTTCTGATTTTCAGTGGAATTTTTTCCCATTTACTATGGATGATAATTCAAACACTAAACAAGTATAATTATAGAATAATCTTCATTAAATAAAGTTATTATTCTAATATTTAAAATTCTCTCTCAATCGCCCCCCCCCCCGGCCACTACTACCAAATTTCCCTGAAAAACTGTAAACTGAACCTTCTTGCAAAAAACATTGGTAAACAACCCGTAAGAACGACCCACCCTCTCCCCACATTCTAATCACATGACATGACATGCTAGATGGCTAGAGCAACAAAGAATGCCGTTTTCTGTGCATGATATGGAAAATGCCGTTTACACTTTGTTCTTTCGTTAATACTACAAAAACCGCCAGATTAAAAATCGTGGTCGTCGAGTAAAAAATATTGGTTGCAAGTGGCGACCGCATTTGCCAAGCCCTGATTATTACGATTCATGATTTTTTGAAAAATATATATAAACTAAAAAGTTTTAAAATTGCAGTTGCATTCCAACATCTGCTATTAGAAATACGGTTTTAATTTATATAAAGATAAAAATTTCAATGAAAATTTGTTTGTGACCTTCAATAATTTAAGTACTACTAACATTTAGACTTTTGTCAAGCTTAATTTGAACTTAGCTTATCACATTAGATATCACTGAAATCTTTAATATTAAAAAATAAATGCATATTAACATTTGTGTGTAGAAAGAGTTGCCAAACCGTAAAAATTCTAACTCCAAGAATTCTTTTAACACATTTTTACAATTTAAATAGTAGATGTAGCATGGGCGTACCCAAGGGGGGGGGGGGGGGCTGATGGGGCTACAGCCCCACCCGAAAATTTCGAAAATGATATGAAAAAGTGCTGATTTTTCGTCTTTCTTTTTTGGAAAAATTTTTAATTTTTTTCAATCATACAGCGGACTAGCCATTCTTATTAGTCCCATATTAGCCCACATTGACAACAAAGAAGAGAAAGAGGGCAGATGGGGGTACAGACCCCCCCCCCCCCTCCTCCCGAAATAGTCGAAAAATTAAATGAAAAAGTAATTTTTCTTTACTTTTAAAAGATAAATCTGTATTTTTTCCTTCTATCATATAGCAAAATAGGCATTCTCGTTCACACCATATTAGTCGACATTGACTTCACAGCATACCCAAAGATGGGGAGGGGGCTGATGGAATTTCAGCCCCCTCCTCTCGAAATGGTCAAAAATGAAATGATGAAATAGTGCTGATTTTTTTCTGTCTGTTTGAGATAAATTTGCATTTTCTTCCCTATCATTCAACAGACTAGCCGCTCCCTTCGCTGTAGTTCCATATTAATGTACAGTGACACTACATTATACCCAAAAATGTGGAAGGGGGCTAATGGGGTTACAGCCCTCTCCCCAAAAAATCGAACATGAAATAAAAAAGTGCTGATATTTTCCTTTTTATTTGAGATAAATTTGTATTTTCCCCCTATCATTCCACAGACTAGCCGCTCTCTTCTCTTTAGTTCCATACTAGTGCACAGTGGTACCACATTATACCAAAGAGGTGAAAGGGGCTAATGGGGTGCCCCCTTCCTAAATAGTCGAAAATGAAATGAAAAAAGGCTGATTTTTTTCTTCTTGTTTGAGATAAACTTGTAATTTTTCTTCTGCCATACAGCGAAATAGCCATTCTCGTTAACCCCATATTAGTCCACATTGACATCACAGCATACCGAAAGAAGGGAAGGCGGCTAATGGGCTTACAGCCCCCTCCTCCGGAAATAGTCGAAAATGAAAAAAGAAGTGTTGCCTTTTTTTCTTTCTCTTTGAGATAAATTGTTATTTTTTTCCCTCCTATCATTCAACCGACTAGCCACATTCTTCTGTTTGGTTCCATATTAGTGCACAGTGATACCACATTATTATGCCGAAAGAAGTGAAAGGGGGTGGTGGGCTACAGACTTCTCCCAAAATAGTCGAAAATGAAATGAAAAAAATGCTGATTTTTTTTCTTTTTGTTTGAGATAAATTTGTAATGCAATTCTTTTCTGCAATACAACAAACTAGACTTTCTGGCTAGTCTCATATCAGCGCACAGTTATACCACAGTATACCAATGAAAGGAAGGGGTCTGATGGGGTTATATGCCCCCTTTTGAAGTAATCAAAAATGAAATTAAAAAAACTCCTGTTTTTTTTTCTTTCTTTTGAGAGAAAATTTAATTTTTTTTCTGTGATGCAGCTATTCTGGTTAGTCCCATACATTAGTGCACAGTGATGCCCCAGCACAGCATACACCCAAAGAAGTCGATGGCGACGCGGTTATGAGGTTATAGCTCCATTCCACCTCCGAAGAGATCGCAGTGAAATGAAAAAAGGGCTGATATTCCTTCTTTTTCAGATAAATTTGTTTTATTTTCTGGCATGCCACGAATTTGTTTTTTCGTTAATCCAATATCCTCCTCAATCCTGCGACCAAATTTACTTGAAACCACAAAATCAATTTTCAAATGACTGAAAAATAGCTCCTCCATCCCTGTTTTACTGGATAAATGAAAACGTATATTCTCAGTTCAAGAGACCTACAAGTGAATTCGACAAATCTAAAAGTAGTTTAATTTAACGAGTCTTTTAATTTCTCTCACAGTCGGCGGGCGCTAAGATTGTCAATGTGGAAGTATGTTAATGCACAGTAACACCACAGCTAATTTCAAGTCGATTTCGGCTAAATCGGAAATCCGGTGCGGAAGAGACTGTAAAAGTAGCTTATTAACTTTCATTTTTCAGTCGCATTTCCATGCCAAAAATTTGTGTTTTTTCCACGGTTTTTTGACAAAATTTGCGTTTTCTCCGCGGTCCCTTGAAGAAATTCGCGTTTTTCAGCGGCTTTTTGCTGAAATTCGCGTTTTTTTTACGAACTCCTTCGTCGAAATTTGCGTTTTTTCCGCGGATCTGTGACAAACTTCACGTTTTTTTTCGTGATCCTGTCGAAATTTGTGTTTTTTTCCACGGCTTTTTGACGAAATTTGCATTTCTTGGTGGGTTTTTGGTGAAATTAGAGTTTTTTTTCGCGGATTTTTGCCGAAATTCAGGTTTTTTTTTTTTTTTACTAAATTCTTCTTCAAATTTGCGTTTTTTCCGCGGCTTTTTGAGAAAACTCGCGTTTTTTTCTCGTCTTTTTGATGAAACTTCCGTTTTTTCTGCGGCTCTTTGACGAAATTCGCGTTTTCATTGACGAAAGTAGCGTTTTTTCGCGGTTGTTTGACGAAATTCGTCTTTTTTCCGCAGTCTTTTGACGTATTTCACCTTTTTCTGTGACCCTGCTTTTTCTCTTTTTTTGCGATCCTTTAACGAAATTCGCGTTTTTTCCGCTTCCCTTTGACGGAATACGTGTTTTTTTTTCTTTTTTTTTAGCAATCCTTTGTCGAAATTTGCGTTTTTTCTCCAGCCCTTTGACGAAATTCGCGTTTTTCTGAAGTCATTTGACGAAATTCGCGGTTTTTTATGCAATCCTTCGTCGAAATTTGCGTTTTTCGCGGATTTTTGACAAATTTCGCATTTTTCCTCGTCTTTTTGATGAAATTTGCATTTTCCTGCGGCCTTTTGACGAAATTCACGTTTTCCCATGTCCCTTTGACGAAATTCGCGTTTTTTACGATCCTTTACGAAATTAGCTTTTTTTTTCGCAGTTCTTTGACGGAATGCGTGTTTTAAGTGTTTTTTCTAAATTCGCGTTTTTTCCGCGACCTTTCATGAAATTTGCTTTTTTACAAGGCTTTTTGACTAAATTCGCTTTTTTCCGCAGCCTTTTGACGAAATTCACGTTTTTCTGTGGCCCTTTTTTGTGATCCCCCTTTCTCTTCTTTTTGCGATCCATTAACGAAATTCGCGTTTTTTCCACCTCCCTTTGACAGAATGCGTGTTTTTTTTAGAGATCCTTTGTCGAAATTTGCGTTTTTTCTGCGGCCCTTTGACGAAATTTGCGTTTTTTTCTGTGGTCATTTGCCGAAATTCACGTTTGTTTTTTTTATTCAATCCTTCGTCGAAATTTTTTTTTCCACGGCTTTTGACGAAATTTGCGTTTTTTTTCTCGTCTTTTTGATGAAATTTGCGTTTTTCTGCGGCCTTTTGACGAAATTCAGATTTTTCCATGTCCCTTTGACGAAATTCGCGATTTTTCCGCTTCCCTTTGATGGGATGCGTGTTTTTTTTAGCGATAATTTGACGAAATTTGCGTTTTTTCTGCGGCTCTATGACGAAATTCGCGTTCTTTCTGTGGTCATTTGACGAAATTCGCGCTTTTTCTGTGGCCATTTGACGAATTTAGCGTTTTTTGCAATCATTCGTCTAAATTTGCGTTTTTCTGTGGCTTTTTGACGAAAGTAGCGTTTTTTCTCATCTTTTTGATGAAATTTGCGTTTTTCTGCGCCCTTTTGACGAAATTAATGTTTTTCCATGTCCCTTTGACGAAATTAGCTTTTTTGAGATCATTTACGAAATTAGCTTTTTCGCAGCCCTTTGACGGAACGCGTGTTTTTAGCGATAATTTTTCAAAATTCGCATTTTTCCCGCAAACTTTTGATGAAATTCGCATTTTTTCTTCGGCCTTATGACGAAATTCGGGTTTTTTCTGTGCTCATTTGACGAAATTAGCGTTTCCTCGGGGATCATTTGACGATATTCGCATTTACTCCGCGAGCATTTGACGTAAATCGCGTTTTCTCCGCTATCATTTGACAGAATTTGACTTTTTTTTCGCGATCCTTTGACAAACTTCGCATTTTGTGCGTGGGCCTATGACAAAATTTCGGTGTTTTCCTTTTCGGATCCTTTTAAGAAATTGAAGATTTTTTTTCCGCGAATGATTGACGAAATTGATTTTTTTCGACGACCATTTGTCAAAAATTTTTTTGTCCAAATTTTCGGACTGATGACCGAATATTTCAACTTTTCAGAAACTGCGGAACAAAGTCACCCCTGCCCCTTCGCTTTCCCGGCCTTATTGGCAAAAATGATTTCTGTTTATAACACAATTCAACGTATTTCGTAAGATTTAGAACATTATGGAAATTTAAGTCAGCGCCCCCCCCCCCCCGAAATAAAATCCTGGGTACGCCACTGAGATGTAGATAAAAAATATTTACTAGTTTTATTTTATCAAACATCAAGATGAAGCTGCATGTAGTACAATATTTTAATATCAAACTGTCAAACAAAATTTTTAATTAACTAGCATTCATTTTATTTTTTTAATTTTACTGTAACGATATAATACCCCTATTCAAAAGGGTTAAACAAGGTAAATTCTAATATTTGTTTTTAAGTAGTTATTTTGAACAACAATATAAACCATTTTTACGATTATTATCCAACATTCATAAAAACCTACTCATGAACTTCCTTAAAAGATCTAAAATTTATTAGAATGTAATAAAAGTTATGAAATTTTTAACAACAAAAAATTCTAAATCTCTTCACCTAGTTTTAAAATACGATGCATAAAGTATTCTTTTAATCAGACCATAAAAAGTAATTTAATCCGGGAAAATAAAACTTCATTAATGTAAAATCGCCTGCAAACTCGAATACTAATTCTTAAATTCATGCCCAGTTCTTAACGCTGTATTTCCACTATCGAAGAATCTGTTGTTTCCATGGCAACAACGCCCCAGGTAGCACAGCGATATCGGCCAATATCGGTATACCGATATTGCATGGCAAACTTTTTTTCCAATATTGGCCTATATCGGCACCCAATACCGACCGATGTCGGGACCCAATACCGGCCGATATCGGAGAACGCCGGACCGGCCGATATCGGGACCCAATACCGGCCGATATCGGTGAGCGCCGGACCGGCC
The DNA here is from genome assembly GCA_963932465.1 of Maratus speciosus. Classification (NCBI taxonomy): domain Eukaryota; kingdom Metazoa; phylum Arthropoda; class Arachnida; order Araneae; family Salticidae; genus Maratus; species Maratus speciosus. Next base: position 103,282,539 of record OZ010786.1, on the reverse strand, counting down.
AATATCGGGGAACGCCGGACCGGCCGATATTGGTTAAAACTGGATTCGACACTATAAAATAGCAAAGCTTTCTTTTTTCAATATAGAGAGATATTGATTACCTGTCTTGACATAGTATTGGTAATAAATATCTCTTTATATTAGTGAAAAAAAGTTTGACATTTTATATTGATGAATCCAGGTTTGAAAACATATGCATATAAATATATATATTTTAACTATTTCAAACATTTTTTTTTTTGCTATGATAGAAATATATATTTATATATTGTTTATATGGAAAATTATAGCTAAGTTCACTGCCATGATAATGTAAAAAATATTTAAAAGGAAAATTTTTCATGATTATGTTGAAAGTGATGGCTCTGAAATAACCCAAAAATTTTGGGGAATTTTTTTTCTTTTATGAAAAGGTATCTTTTTACGAAAATTCAAATACCATTAATAAAATAATTTATTCAAATATTTTATACATTCTGATGTTTTTTTAATTTTTTCTTTTCATGTTCAGTATTTTACGTAAAAATATTGTGTAAAATTAATAATTAAATTATACTTCTCTCATTAAAAGTGTCATATGCAAAATTATATCTATAATACCAATTTATGGAAATGGTAAAGTTGAAAAGTGTTATATTGTATTATTTGAATAAAATAACTTTTATTACCATATAAGCAATCTTGATAACTTTTTTTAATATAATCAATAAAAATATTCAACATATTAAAATTAAAACAAATATTTAACTGAAATGATTTATTCTTTTCTGCCTTTACCATAAATATAGATGTTCAAATTTGTTTAACTGTATTGATGTATAAACTTTGCAAAAAAAAAAAAAAACTAGTAAAAGTTAGTCAAAAACAATTTATGTTAAGGGGACACAGTACTCTTTAAACTACTTTTTCAATTTTGAATAATACCGTAATATCTGTAGTGACATATTTAATACTATAAAGCAAATTAAATTTCATGTAATTTAAAAAAAAAAAAAAAAATCTGGCCTATTTCTATTTAACTAAAATTTAAATTAAAAAAAAATATATTTTTAAATCCCAGCTGATTTTTTAAATATCTATTTTTCGTTTCAAATTTTTTCCCCACATTCCTTAGATTATACTACACAAAACTGTGCCATGGATTTTTAGATGTATGGGATATTACATTTAATATAAATCTTTTTCATTTTTTGTATAATAAAAAATCAAGGAAATTCAACAAACTCATAATTGAAATTACAGAAATTTCTGAAGCAAAAAATATTCATATTTAAAAAAGTAGTAGGGATTTTTAAAAAGTTAAAAATTATTCAAAAAATTTAAAATTTAGTTAAATAGGCATTTCTGTAAGATTAAAAAAAATAATAATTATATTTGCATTATAGTATTAAACATAATGCCATATTACAATACTATTGAAAACTGAAAAATAGTTTAAAAGGTACTGTGTCCTCTTAAGTTACATATGCAAAATTCTACCTTTGTTGTTTTTCCAAACTTAACTTTTATTAATTATTCCAACCCAATTAACTCAGAAGAAAATTTATATTTTATGTGTATGGCCATCATCCTGAATCAGAGTAGGAACTTACCGATTCTATAGTGTTGGAAGATGAATACTCTCTTTCTTATGTTCACTCTACATTCTGGTGGTTTCTTTTTTTTTTTCTTTCCAATGTTCAACGTTCTACATTGAAACATTAACTTTTTGAAAAACCCATAAGTAAATGCTACTTTCCTCATTAAAAATTCATATGCAAAATTATGTCCGTAATACCAATTTGTGGTTATAGTGAGGTTGAAAAATTGAATATTTAAAAAAATCAATTTATCATAAGCAGATTTCCATATTTTATTTTCACATAATCAATAAACACTTAACCATTATAAAAAAAAAATAATAAAAATAACGTAGTTGAAATGATTTTTTTTTTTTTTTTGTCTTTACAATAAACGTAACATAGTATTTATATGCAGTAGAAGATTTTTATAATGCAAACCAAAAGATGCAACATTTTGCATTATATAGGTCATCTCGCACAACATTAAAACTTACCTTGTAAATACGGCAATATACAAAACAATCTCAGTAGATATTTATATTGCATTCCTTAGGACCAAAAGTTGTGCAGGTTAAAAAATTTTTGCATAATATTGATCATTTCGCATATTGTTAAATCACCTATAAAAATTATACAAACATGCTGGGACAAAATCATCTCATTACTCAATCCCAAAATTTTTACATTTAATAATAGCAATATTTTCATTTAAAAAAAATCTGAATTAAGGAGATAAAGAAGAAATAATGCTTGAAATTTAATCCTCTAACAGGTGTCAATATTTTTGCAATACGGATTACAGGTGCTTCTAAAGTACAAAATTCATTGCTTACATCTCAGGAGCTGTGCATTATATAGGATTATAAAGATCTTCTACTGTATAAATAAAATGTTACCCCCTCTCTCTGCCACACCTGAAAAAAAAAATTGGTACTTTTTGGTTAGCCAGGCACCAGTGTTATATTTACATACACATATATGTACATATATGTGCGTGCGTGTGTACATATATATGTATGTAAATATAACACTGGTGCCCGGCTAACTGAAAAATGCAAGCAAAATTTAATTGAAAAAAGTAAATCCACCTGTTGTTTTTTTATTTATTTAACCAACTTTATTTTAGTTACTCCTACATTAAAAATTAGTAAAACATTAATTTATATTTTATCTTTATACTCCCTTCATTCTGAATGAGAGTCTGAAGTATACTACTGGGGGATAAATACTTCGATGGAATTTTTTCATTAAATAAACACAATTGCCAGCAAATATTGAGGCAAATATTTATATTACAAGTTTTAATGGCAGTGTAAAATTGAGAGAGCAACTGAAATGATCATTTAAAAGAATAAAAAAATATGTTACAAACAATGTCATTAAACTAAGCGGAAAAATCTATTCTGGAACTAAAATTTTAATAGTAAGTTTATTATTTCTATTTGTAATATATTCATATGAAGTAAAAATAAAATCTTTCTATTTTTAATGTACATACGTATATTCAAAAAATGTATATTATTTTATATTTTCAAAGAAAATTTAGCAACAAAAAAGCTCTTATTTGTAAAAAAAAAAAAAAAAAAAAAAACAATTTTTACAGAAAAATGTTTTTTTTTTTTTTCCAACACTTCAGTCTTTCTAGAAATTATACATCCCTACAAAAAGTAGACTAACATGACATTAAGGCTATCTAAATTCCATTTCAGAATTTACAATACCTACTTAAGTTTATGTAAGCAGAAAGAAATTGTGACTGATAGAAGGTAGAAACTTTTTTAAATATATTTCAGGACATTTCCCCACCCCCCAAAAAAATTAATAGATAAAAAACACTTTGAAAATATCAGAAATTATATAAAGGACAAAATAGCTATTTTCTTTATATGTTTTCTCTTTTGAGTCAGGGAGGGAGGTGGGAGGTGTGAAGCTATAAAATACATTTTAGAAATTGAAATTGATAGATTCTCTCAATTGCACATAAGTAAGGCATTTGAAATAATTAGAAATCTAAAAACTTAGCATTTAAATATCATGATAATTTATATTTCGTTAAAAATTCTAATTTTAGATAGATTTTATATGAGTCAATTTTTATCAACTGTTTTTCTCTAAGATAAAATTTACAAGGTGATTTTAAAAGTTTGTAAATTTATTTTATAAATTGTATTTTATTGAAATATCTTAAACATTGGATACTAGTTTTAAAAATGATAATATAAACATTAGAAGTCAATTCTTAGAATTTAAATAAAAACTTACCATGTATAACAAATAAAATTTATTAATCACAAAAAAGAATTAAATGTTTTTTTATTTACAAACTATTATTAATCATATTTATTATTTAACAAAAATTTTTTCGACAAATCATCTATTTCTTGTTAGTCATCTTCTTCTCATTTGAAAAGTGTTTCCATCCCTGTCGTCAAATTCTGCAAGCACCTTTCCAATGCAGCTAGAGATAGCAGTGGTTTCTGTTCCTTCAAACTTCATTTCCACACTAGCTAGAAAAGTACAATGAACCAAAATCACAATCAGACCAAGTACATTTTTGCTATAACAATTTATAATTTGCTATAGCTTTTTTTTTTTTTTAATTTCATAAACAAATTTTAAATGGGAGATTTGAATTTATTCACCAAAATTTCAGCTTGAAAATGAAATATTTTTACTTTACTATATTAATACAGTAGACTCCCTCAAATCCGCACAGCTTGGGACCAGAGGTTGTGCGGATTTTTGGTCATTGCTTTCTTTGTTTATATTTTTAAACAGTAATTTGAATGTAATAATGCAATCGAAATTATAATAATAATGCATAATTGAATATACATAATAAAGATTATATACATTTTTCTTCAATTATTCAAACAAACTTGCCTCACAAAGGTACCCTACTAATTCATATCAAAATCATAAAATAAAAAAGTTTTATTTCAGGTTTAAGCAGACTTAATAACCAAAAAAGCTTGATTAATACATAAATATATTTGGTAAAAAGATTGCAATTACCAGTGATATCAGCGATATCTTGAATTTTTCAGAAATAAATTTATACTATTTCCTTCATGAACAAGCAAGAGTTCAGTCACATTAACAAGAATTACATATTAAAATACACATGGAATTATATAAAAATAAAAAAGTCTGTAATTTTGTCCCTACATCTGAAGTGAAAGTTCTATTGTTTACATATTCGATGATGTGCGGATTTGAGGAAGTCTACTGTATCCAATAGTTAGTGCTAAAATCACACAGTACTCACAACTTTATTGTTTAATGGTTTTATAAATCAGAAAACAAAATTGCAAACCAACTACTTAACTTACAAACTGCAAACTTACAATATTAAAATTTTACCTGTTTTTTTTTTTTCTCTTACAAAATTTGAACATAATATTCAAAAATGCATTTTCGAATTAAAGTGAATTTTCAAAACAAACTCTTTCCGTAAATAATAAAAATAGTTTCTAAAAGAGTACACTTTTATAAGCATTCAATGTTTATCTTGAGAATCACACCTAATTTCATGACTACAATTTATGTCGTTAAAAAAAAAAAATCCGTTACAATGCATTAATTTTACAAAGAGCCCAACTATTGAAAAATCACTGCTTTGATGTATTACTTGATAAATAGCACGAATACGTGAATTTATTTAAAATATAATATTTGTTCTACTTATCTTTTAAAATATAGTAGGAAACAGGGGAAAAAATTATTATTTAAACTGTTATACAGGATTTCTAAACTATTTTTTTTAACATATAATCATAAATTAATTACTATATGTACTCGCATGTAAATAAACACCAAAATTTTAAAGGAATGAAAATCATTCCATTTTATTATCAGTATTTTGGAATAGTTTTCATTGTCCTATTTGATTGCAGAATTCATATTAATCTTCCTTGATTAAAATTAAATTAAAACCAAGATTACTATCGTTATATCTATTGTTGTTGTCTATTATTAAATATTGTTATTCAAACGGATGGACATGTTATCTCTCAAATTTTGGGGTTGACTAATATGACAGTATATACAGTAATAAATTATAAACAAGGATTTTTTTTGAAAGAAATATTAAAATTAAATTAATAAAATAAATTATTATTAATAATTAAAAATAATCAATAAAAATTAGGAAACTTAAAAAATAAAAAGCTATTTTCTTCATATTTTTTAATTTTTATTGTTCCAAATACTTCACTGTTACAGTTTTACAGCCACTAAACATATTTTGATGTAAATGGTTTGGTGCATAATTAACTTGTTTTTGTAAATCATAAATAGTTGTAATAATAAAGATTATTTTGAGATTTATCACCTGCGGCTAGGTACGACAAAAATGCCTTAAAATCAATTTATAATGAAGTTCTAAAAATATTAAAATGGCATACTGTCATTGGAAATACACAGGCATAATTTTTATAATTCTAGAATATCAAGAAAAGAGTGAAAAATCAATTACAAAATTCCTTCTTTACATATAAAAACAAAGTTAAATAAAAGAGTGTAAAAATACAATATTGACTACAATATAGAGACCCATGCTATGTGCGTTAACACTCAATCTTACACCATTTTTGAGGGCATCTCCAACAGACAGCACAGAGGCAGAAGCCCCTCTGTCCCTATGGGCCCACACAAACCAGGAAATATATGTATGAATGATTAAAAAACTGACATGTTTCAATATAATACAGTAGACTCCTTCAAATCCGCACAGCTTGAGACCAGAAGTTGTGCGGATTTCTGGCCATTGCTTTGTTTACATTTTTTAAACAGTAATTTTAATGCAGTAATGCAATCAAAATTATAATGAATGATTGTGATATTGTAAAATATTAAAATAAGTAAAGTAATAAACTAAAAGGATAAAAAGTAAGGTAATTTAAAAACTGATTAAAATATTAAAAGTAAAGTTCAAGTAAATAATTAATGCATATTTGAATATGCACAAAAAAAATGAAATCATTTTCCTTCAATTATTCAATTTGAAGGAGTCTACTGTATTAACAAACTTTATTTTATACACAAAAAGCATTTTACACTTTTAATTCTTCAATACCAGTTGACAAATTTTTTCTTCTTGTAATTATTACTTAATCACTAAAATTGGAGGTTGCATAAGAAAAAAAATTCCAAGGGTCAATGCAAGGTTTTTCTTCTTTTGGCCCGTTTAATGTGAAACAAAATTTTTGTGAAAAATAACATTACATAATAGAAGACGAATTCAAATTAACCCAAATTCAATGATGAACTTATTACATTTAGTTTGCCCAAGAGGAATTTAACAGGTAGAAATAGTTTATTCAAAAACCTTAAATTTTTGGGAAATTTGCATTTTTAATTGTTTCCTAATAGACATCAGATAAATAATAGTGCTTTAACACAGCCATTATAAAATTCATGACAAGAGTTCCATAACATGTGCAATGTGCCAGAAAACTTTGAAAGTTATTTTGGGCGATGTGGTTGTTGCAATCTTTTGGCGCTTGGTAAGATGATTTGGTAAATTTAAAAATAAAATATTACAAATAATATTAATAAAATATAATAAAAATAAAAATTTGGTAAGATGCTAAAACAGACTTTTGACAACATTGCTTACTTTTTTGCCAGTCGCATCAAGTGGCACAAGATAGGGAACTCTTCCCAAATGGTTAAATTTCTGTATATGACTTAAATAAGAACACATTATGCAAATTAAAGATAAACAAAATACTAAGAAGTTTAAAGATTTTTAACTGTATTGATGGTAGGAAGAAGCATTATACAGAATCTTGAAATCTTAACCCCCCCCCCCCACACACACACACACAGAGATAATTTATCAGTAGAAATCTTTAAAAAAAAATCACAAATGATTAAACTTAAATAAGAAGAATCAGCTTTAACAATGTATCATATTTTTATTTTTGGATGGAATAAAAAATAAACCAATAAATAAATAAATAACAAAGAAAATATAAAAAGTATAAATAACCTTTGATTGTAATTGTTTGATGACTGATTTTGAATCTTTTAACGATTTTTATATTTGGAAAATTATGTTTAAAGTAGCAAGTATGACAAAACAAAAACAAAAAATTCTATACTCTCCCTTATAAGGGAAGAAAAAAAATTTCTCACACTTGAATTAGGATATCTGAAATATTTATTCCGAATTCTGATAAAAAGGACCTCAAGGTTATATAAATTGCTCACAACTTTAATTGTACTTGTGCCATTTAAGTAAGTAAATCGTTTCAGTTACGTACAATAAAAAAAGAAAATCACGTTTTAATATAAATAATTACTTCAAGAATAAAGTAAACGGACAATTTAATTATATATAAACAATGAAAAAGTGTTTTGGTGTTACTTAAACGGTTAAATAATATACTGACTCAAACACTACCAAAAATTCATATGCATTGTTTACAATCATTAGTGACGAAAATCTATTTGTATAATATACATTGCGAGACAAGTATAAATATGATATGAACAGAAAATACACACTACACAAGAATATGGATAACTAATCAAGTAATAATACCAATGTGAACAGAAAACAATATTTAAAAAACAAGTTTGAATATATGAAATGAGTCTGATTATATGTTTTCAATAAACAAACATTATATGAAATATAAAGAGCACTTACCCGTTTCACATAAACATGTGACTTTCGGATTTCAAGAATGACACACCTCACTTTTCCATACTACCATCACAATAAATATTCTCGTTTTTAATCTGCAACAGCCATGAAGGTGGAGTAGATATACGGCGAGAAAGCGAGAAACACGGCGGCCATGTTGGGAACTTGTCCTTGAGCGTGTTCAGAGGTGCACTTTGCGCCGCGCGCGCGCTCAGAAGTTTATGCCATGGAGTAGGTCTTATCGAAGAAAGGAATTTTAACATAATTCAATTATTTCATTATTTTTATGGTTCAAAAAAGGTAAAACCAACGACTATATTTCTTCATCCTTCCAAAACATGGTTTTCGTAACAGGAATACATGCCTATGTTCACTCAGATAAAATCTAAAATAGTCAGGAAAAACATCACGTGACCTTCTTTATCTACTTTAGCCCATTTAGCATTTAAAATTAGTTAACCAACCGCACGCAAACTCCGCGTGCGGTTGTTGAATTGTGTGGCGACACACAACAAAAAAATTGTGTGGGCGATTTGATCACGTGATTGTGCGTTTTCTGCTTATGTGTTATTGGTTGTGCTTTGTTTGGTAGGTTGATTGATACAATTTAAGAATTCAACTGGTGAACTAAAAATTTTAACTTTTTAACAATTTTCTTTTTATTTATTTAAAAATGATTTATCAGTTGATTTATATCTTCTGTGATAAATAGAATGCTGTTAGTAAACCAAGATTCTGATATCAACATATGAGATTTGTTTGTAATCTACTATACTGGATGGATTTCAATGGAATTTGCACTGTTAGTTAGACAGTTTTTCAGAGTAGGTTTTAATATATATATTTCTTATTTTATGATTGCATATTTTAATACCGTGTGGATAACAGACCAAAATACATCATAAAACATGAGAAATAAATGGCATTCAAAATTCTGTTAGTATAAGCAAAATACTTACTTATACTTTCAGTAAAAAATTTATAAACATTCTAATCATACTTTATTCATTACAAACTAGGCAGCAGACCTATATATTTTATCTCTTTAAAAAATATATGTACAGATATTTTTAGTTAAAATAATTTACAACTATTACATTTTATTTTTATAATGTTCAAAGTAGAATATGATTTCTAGCCTAGTCTGGATAAAAATTCACTCGTAAAGTACTCAAAAAAAAAAAAAAAAAAAAAAAAAAAAGGAATTATTCTACGTGCAAAAGGATATTTTCGCACAATATATATTATTTTTTCATTTGGATTTGCTTAATGTTTATATCATTATACATATACATACTACATATATAATCACTTAGAAACGAAACTTTGAATATTTAAAAGGCGTTCAGATCTAAAACTTTCATCTCGAAATACCTCATTTTCTCACATTTAAATGAGTATTTTATTATTATAATAAAAATACACGTGCCTCTGTATAACAAAAATAAAAAATATATCTTCATCAAAAATATCTTATTCATTATGAAAAATATAAAACAACCAATAAACAAAACAAAAAAAAAAATTGTGACACAATGTGGGACGGGAGGGATTCGAACCCACAATCCCTAGTTTCGAGTTCACTGCCTTATCCATTCGACCATCCAGCACACGTTCCTTTTGCAACAAAATATCTTTATAATTAGCACCTTAATTAATCAAATCCATGATCTGTTCCTGAACATACTACGTTTTATTCCATACATGATATGGACCCACTCCATGTTCCTGTCTCCTGAGCTCGCGCGCGTAACGCGCGTGCTTCTTGAACACACTCCTTCTCTTGTATTTGATTGGTTGGCTGGCTGGTACATCCTTGTGCATCATTGCTACCGATAACCGATATAACCCGATATCGGGCGATGTTGGTCAATGTGAGTTTTTCCACATGGATTTACAGAACTTAAAATGTTATTATAATTGTTTCCTGTTTTCTACCTTCCTAAAAAAAGTACAATATGTGAATAAAAAATTTAAATATTCATGATTTCAGAAGTTTTAATGATACAAATCCAACATTGGACAACATCGATCAATACTGGCCAATGTCGGTAAACATGACCGGTTTTTGCCGATGCACACCAAGATTGGCCGATATTGGGCAGTATCGGGCCGATACTGCTGTGCTACCTGGGGCACTCCATTGAAATCATATCGAATGAGTTCAGAATCGGGCCCTAATTAGAGCAAGATTCTACTGGCGAATGAGACCCACTTCATAGCCTTAATCTCCTTCCATCGCATTAGTGTTGATTGACGTCAGTTTCTGTCTCGACTGAGCGTCAATCGCTGTCAGCGCCATCTATTGTTTGAAATTCGAACTAAAATCAAGAATCACAGTAAAAAAATTCCTGACATCTTACATAACTCTCCTGCAAGAATTTGTGAAATATCTATCACCGTTTGCAAGTTATTGAATTTGAATTTTAAAATCCATCAGTCATTTTTGGGACACCCGGTATATCTACTAAAAAACAACTTTTCAAAAGTAAAAAAAAAAAGCCAAGCAAAAAAAAAAAAAAAAAAAAAAAAAAAAAAAAGGGGAAAGTTGTGGCTAAAAAATAGTGTGATATCAAATTTCCAAGCTTATATTATGGTACTTATTTAACATTTTTTTATTAAAAATTTACCATACGTAAGTCGAGTAACTAAGTATGCGTTGATAGAAAGCCTTTTCTCCTTTACTAAATACATCATAACGTGTTTCTGAAAATTATTTTTTTTTAAATTATGCATGATGGGCTTGGCGGCCATCTTTCTATATTTTACACAAATTTCTAAGCACACAAGTACATAGTTAAGATCGGAAATTCGAAATTGTTGCTAAAGCAAACATTTTATGCTTTTAATTTATGGAAATGAGTGCCTGGAAATTTGTGTCTTAAAATAAAGTTGATATTTAAGTTATATATATATATATCAGTGGCGTGGCGTGAAAATTTTCGGTGGTCATCGCAATTATTTAAGTTTGTGGTGAAAAATTATTAACTCTAAAGTTCAATGGTTGAATGTTCAAAAAAGAAACTTTAAATCTTACCTTCACTTATACATGAACTCCAAATGTTCTGCTAAAACTGGATCGTAGAGTTTTAAAAGCTTATTAAGAGTTTTAAAATATTGCTTGGTCATCGCCGCATCCAGCGATGACCGGACGCCACGCCACTGATATATATATATGTATCAATCTCCTGCTCTATTTGTTGCTCTGTAGTAACAATAAATAAATAATCAGTATTATAAATAATCCCTGAAGTTTCCGTTTCCCCGCCTTCCCGCATTCAAAATTTAAAATCTCAAAACCCTTTTTTAAAAGAAAAATCGTATATTCGTTGATGTCTAGTAACAATAAATATTTCCTCTCACTAAATTTTCAGCCCCCCCCCCATCTCTTCCGCCATAGCACACTGTTTAAAATTTTCAATATTTTAATTAAAAAAATATTTGAAAAAGTACAAAGAAAAAAGATACTAGGATAGGGATGGTTTTTGCCACCCAAACAGCCCAATAGCTAAAGTAAGGCTTAAACGTGAACTTTATCGCCATCTGTCGGTTCTTTTAATCACTAATTTCAAATTTTTGATGGGATATAAAGAAAAACTGTCATTGAATAAGTATTGAACAGAATTTTGGAAAAATATAATTAAAATGCATATATTCTAATAAATATACATATTGGATATATTTTTTTAGGTGTGAGCTAAAAGTTTTCAGATAGTTTTCAACAGGACCAATCAGGAACTGTATAACTTTTCGTCCCAAAAGTAAACAGAAAACTTCAGAGTTTTCACACTGACAGCTGCTTTTGATTGGTGGATTAAACATTCCTTGATGGCTTGTGTTTAATGTTGAATATGCGGTCAGGTGAATTGTGCTCTCCTGTCTGGATGAATTGATTAACTATTTTTTTTTTCTTCAGGGCAAAATTATAATAGACTGTTGGCACTGTATGGTTATTTGTTGTATTACTATAAAACATTGTTTACATTTAATCTGGTAAGAAAGTTAGCTTTTTTTTTTTCTTTTCTGTGTTTAACTATGCTAGTGTATACTGTGTACAAATAATTGTAAATTTGATTATTATAATTAATTTATTTTCTTGACGATTGTGTAATTATATTTTTAAATGTTTATACTTATGTGTGATGGAAAATTTTACTTTTAATAAATTTTAGTAAAAAATATTGTTTTTCTCTGTAATAAAATCGGAACAACCTGTTGAAAGTTTTGTTTACATCCAGAATGAAACATTAAAACACCTTAAAAAAGTTCATTATCGTTTTTTCGAAAATAATAATAAATTATTGAATTTTTAATGTAGTAATATGTTTTGTATTTCAGTATATGCGTTTGTATTTTGAAATTATTAACATTTTCTAAAAATTAAAGAGAGTTACTAAAATAAACTCCGGTACAGACTATCTCTTTTTTTCTAACTTTTATAATTCTTACAAAAATATGTGATTTAGATAAATATAATACATTATATATTTACTTTATTTGTTCGTTTTGATTTATATTTATAATATATTTTTCAACAAGAATTGATGATTATATAAGAAAGAAAACTTCCATAAAAGTTTACATTTTTTTTTTTTTATTATTATAATAACAGTATTAATAAATTAATATGGAGTCGTATAAAGAATTACTGTACTTTCACGTTGGTTTTTAAAATCAGTATTAAGTTCTGTTAAAAAATGGGTGGGGGGCACAATATTTTAGACTGTTACTATTTTTAAAAATTATTACAATTAGCTAAATTTCAAATTAAGTTATCACAAACATTATTAAAAACAATTAAAGTTAAAATATTAAAATCAACTATTTTGTCCATGATAGTTTGAAAAAATTCATCTGTAGTTTTTCAGCTAAGTTTTTCTTATTTTACAATAAAAAGATATCTTAAAAGGGGCTGTGTATTAAAATAATTTGATTATATACTATTTTATGAAATCTTGGTTAATTTTTGCTCTTAATGCAGCCTACACTCTGTAAAACCACCACACTGTATGATCCAAAGAAATTTGGGGTACTGATGTCATATTCGCCTCATATTGGCACGATTTTTTTCTGTCTCCAATATCATATAGGCAACAGGTACTTAACTTGCGCCAAAGTGTCGTTATTTTGCTTGATGTGGTAACCCGGATTATGTTGTTTATGCTGTTGATGTTTTCGCCAAATTAGCAACCGAAAAAAATCGCGCCAATATGGGGCGAATATGACATCTGTGCCCAATTTGGCACATTTAATATCATTATTGTAACTCTCAGTGGTGTATTCAGGGGGCGGACTGATGGGGCTCCAGCCCCTTCCAAAATTTGTAGAAAATATCAACATTAATTACAAAAGTTAAGCAAAATATAATAAAACCTGCTAAGATGAAAATCAAAAGGAATCTGAAAAAAATTCAGTTTTAGACAGGTTTTCATCTTTGAAAGTGTGTCATTTCACAGAGACTATGAAATAGCCATTTCAGCAAAGTTTCCCTTATACACAGGCTCTCTTTACACACATTTTATTGTGTAAAATGTGATATGTGGTGATTAAAAGTGCATTATTAATTTTAGTTTAAAAAACATTAATAAGGCTTATACTTGCCATTTATCAGTTGAAAATCTGGGATTTAAGGCAATGCATAGATTGAGACATCTTCTCAGTATAAATTGCAAAGCCTTGAACCTTTATATTTAATTTACGTTATAGAATTGTTATTCAGCTCGTTACAGCCCTGTGATGTGTTATTTTATTTCCATAGCATTACAAAATATGTATTGGCAAAAAATTTTGTTATAGGGTTGTATAAATTTTTCATTAGAAAGCTTTATTTATATTTAAAATGCATTATAAATCTAATTGAGTGATTCTGAATCTTGAATACACAAAAAGCTTCCTATCAACGACAATTTATGATTAAAAAGAATTCAGAAAATACTGTCAAATTTGGCAGTTTAAGCCGATTTTCAGGCCATGGCAGTCTCAGAAAAGTCATCATCAGGGACTTGCTATTCCAAATGTATCCCATTTATGAGAAAATGAAAAACGCTATTCAATATACTTTAGTAGGTATTGCATATGTCATGCATGTATGCTCCAAAATGAGTCCTAGAATGTGTTGAAGGAGATGGAAGGGGTAGAGTGAGAACGCTCTTAAATAATTTTAAATTTGCTGTTTACTTCGGTTTTATTTACTATTTATTGAAATGCATTTTGCCAATTTCAAAAGGGGCAGTGTGTGGCACCCTTAAAGAAATGGGCTTGAAGAAACTGAGTAATTATGGAATTAATAAAAACAGCAAATAAGTAATTTCATTAGTTAGTAGCACATATAACAAAACTAACAAATATTTGCAGCTTGTTTTGCATTTGTGCCTAGAAAGTTACTCTTAATCACCAAAATCTAAACTGACACACATGTATGTGTATGCTAACCAAAAAAATTATGAAAATGAGTTAAACCCATTCATATACACTACACATACCTAGAAAAAATATAAGGATTGCCAGTTACATCTGAAATCTTCAACATATTTATATAACAGCATTATTACCTCTTAGTTGGGAATTATTCGCTTTTCAATGGTTCACTTTTTTTTTTTCTTTTAAAAGTTTTGCTGCCTTTCCAATCCCTAATCTTTTTTTATTTAGTATATATGAATTACAAAGTTAAAAAAAAAAAAAATATTCAATCTATACTGAAGATCTTGCTGTGCTTAACCTTTTTATACGAATTAGTTAGTTATTTTTCTCTTATGCATTCATTTACAATTTAGCTGCTGAACAGATATCGCTCTTTCATCCTTCTTTGACTCAAGATTGCTATTAATTTAGGTACTTTTCGGTTAGCCGGGCACCAGTGTTATATATACCTATATTTGTAGATTAAACATGTATGTATATATGCATATATACATATGTATGTGAATATATACAATATATGTATATATACATATATGTATGTATATATGCATATATACATATGTATGTGAATATATACAATATATGTATATATACATATATACTTGTATATATACATATATACTTGTATATATACATATATGTATGTATATATCTACCCTATATATATAAAATCCTAATGAAACGAATATATGAAACGCCTGAAATGTATCAATTCTTTGAATCGACCGATTAAACAACTGATTTTGTTTCACGGCGATTTCTCCTAAAATATGAAATACTTTGCGATGAAATTAACACCAAAAATCCGTGTTGATCCAGAGATCTCAAAACTGGTATTAGAATTTTTAAATTCGAATTAGTTTTTGAAATATTAATTTTTTTCTAATTTTAAATGCATTTTTTCTAATGATGGCAACTCAAATTTTAATCATAACAGAATTTTTTTTTTCATAATTCTGTAAAGGTTACTATTTTAAATTAATTTGGCGACAGTTGGGCCTCCTTTAAATCTATGCTAAGAACAATGCTTTTTTTCTATTTCGTTATCATTTTATCAAATACAAAACTTTCATTTAAAAATGAAACATTTAAATTGATGGCTTTCACTTCTTTCTTTTTAAAAAAAAAAAAACGAAAAGAAAAATATTAGACACAGATGTCATATACGCACCGGGGTACCTAATTGGTGCACAAATGGCATTATTTTGATAGACATGGTAACCCGGCTATTGTTGTTTATTTAATAATAAATGTATATTTACTTTTATTTCTTTTCTAAATTTATATAAATTATTTTGTTCTATAGTAATTAATTATTTTTTTGCTATTTCCTTTTGAAAATAATAGAAAATAATTAAAAAATACGGTACAATGTAGTAGTTATTCCGTCACCCAATTTTGCAAATTATATAAATCGCCAAACCACTCGCCAAATTGTACAGATTGACAAAATTTTTATTTTAAATAACAAAAGAACAAATAAATTAGTATAACATTAATAAATATAAAAATAAAACGTCAAAATAAAAATCACTTGATCACGTAAACACATGTAACTTGCTAAAAGTCAAGTGAATGTGACATTTACGATCAAGCATTATTGACATTTAATCTTATAGTTCGCGATAGATTTTTTGTTGACGGGAAAACTAAGTAGTACCAAAAATACATTTGTAACTGGTATTCGAAAACGAGGCTTTCGCCAAATTTTCATAAAAAAAAAAAAAAAAAAAAAATCATGCCAAACATATGACATCTGGCCAAATATTAAATTATGTAACAAACCATGACATTTAATTTCAACTTCAAATCAATGTTTTAATTTACCACTCGAACAATAAAAAAAATGCTAACTGGCGAGTTGAAAAAAAGATATTGGCGAGATTTGCAGCCGGCTTTTTTTTCTTTCGGCACAGATGTCATATACGACCCCATATTGGCGCGATTTTTTTCTGACGCCAATCTGATATACGCAACGGGTACTGAACTGGCGCCAAAGTATCGATACTTTGCTTGATATGGTAAGCCGGATGTTGTTGTTTATCCTGTTGATGCGTTCCCCAAATTGGCGTTGGAAAAAAATCGCGGCAATATGACATTTGTTCCAAACTTTCATATGAAAGGCGAAGGGATCAGATCGTATTTGTTTATGGCATTTGATGACTTGAACTATTATAATATTGATGAAATGATGGGGATAGAATAATATTTGGCGACTTATCACCTGTGCCTGGGTAACATTAAAGTATCAAAATGGTACATAGAGTATAAAAAGCAAAGTGTTCAGCCCGGAACTGTTGATGATTGTCACATGATTTAGGCTATTGTTATAGATATTGTTTTAAAATATCGGTTGACAAAGACTCTTAATTCATTTTATTTTAGCTTCTTTTCAAATGTTTAACTGATCCTCTTTAATCAAAACCGAAAACAACCATTGGATGTCTTAACAGCAACTGATTCTCCATTAAATTTTTGCAATCAAAGGGAATTGAATGGAAACCCGTTTACAGGGAGATCTGCACAGCTTTTTCAGTATAATTTAATCTTCTCTAATATTTTTAAAACCCATTAGATATTTAGATTTTCAGATTCTGCGGTGTCTGAACGGGGGTTGGCGAGCGTAGCTTGCAGGGGGAAGAGCCCCCTAGTGCATATATAAAACTGATGCCCGGCTAACCGAAAAGTACCTTAATTTATTATTACAAAAGTAGAATGAGAAACTAAAGCACTGACTATTTATTCTTTTATTTGCAGAAATTTAATACACTTGCTATATTTATTTTATATAAAATAATGTATAAATTGATTACCTAAAGGAAATGATGGCATTGCAAATTATATTAGATTTAAATATCATTTTTAAATGAAACTGTTTTACATTGGATAAAAACAATGCTTTTTACAAACTTAACTGTTTTTAATTTTTTACAATACTCAGGAATTAAGCTTAGAAACGAATATTTAAAGCTCTGTTTTTGTTTATTCATAAGTCAAAATACCTATAAAAACTTTCAAATTATGTTCATCTTAGATTTTAAAACTTTTTGTTGACATTTTAAACATTTAGAAATTTTTTGATTTAATCAATGATTTAAAAAAAAAAAAAATCGGTTGATTAAAATTGCGATTTAATCGCCAATTTAAATCAACTGATTAAAATCGTTGACACCCTACATATGAAGGTATATTTCATGGATATAAGACTCATTGAGCGTGTTCAGAGGTGCACTTTGCGCCGCGCGCGTGCTCAGAAGTTTGTGCCATGGAGTAGGTGTTATCGAAGAAAGGAATTTTAACATAATTCAATTATTTCATTATTTTTATGGTTCAAAAAAGGTAAAACCAACGACTATATTTCTTTATTCTTCCAAAACATGGTTTTCGTAACAGGAATACATGCCTATGTTCACTCAGATAAAATCTAAAATAGTCGGGAAAAACATCACGTGACCTTCTTTATCTACTTTAGCCCATTTGGCATTTAAAATTAGTTAACCAACCGCACGCAAACTCCGCGCGAGCTGCTCAAAAAAATTGTGTGGGCGATTTGATCACGTGATTGTGCGTTTTCTGCTTATGTGTTATTGGTTGTGCTTTGTTTGGTAGGTTGATTGATACAATTTAAGAATTCAACTGGTGATCTAAAAATTTTAACTTTTTAACAATTTTCTTTTTATTTATTTAAAAATGATTTATCAGTTGATTTATATCTTCCGTGATAAATAAAATGCTGTTAGTAAACCAAGATTGTGATATCAACATATGAGATTTGTTTGTAATCTACTATACTGGATGGATTTCAATGGAATTTGCACTGTTAGTTAGACAGTTTTTCAGAGAAGGTTTTAATATATATATTTCTTATTTTATGATCGCACATTTCAATACCGTGTGGATAACAGACCAAAATACATCATAAAACATGAGAAATAAATGGCATTCAAAATTCTGTTAGTATAAGCAAAATACTTATTTATACTTTCAGTAGAAAATTTATAAACATTCTGATCACACTTTATTCACTACAAAACTAGACAGCAGACCTATATATTTTATCTCTTTAAAAAATATATGTACAGGTATTTTTAGTTAAAATAATCTACAACTATTACATTTTATTTTTATAATGTTCAAAGTAAAATATGATTTCCAGCCTAGTCTCGATAAAAATTCACTCGTAAAGTACTCAAAAAAAAAAAAAAAAAAAAAAAATCAAGGAATTATCCTTGCTTAATGTTTATATCATTATACATATACATACTTAGAAACGAAACTTTGAATATTTAAAAGGTGTTCAGATGTAAAACTTTCATCTCGAAATACCTCATTTTCTCACATTTAAATAAGTATTTTATTATTATAATAAAAATACACGTGCCTCTGTATAATAAAAATTAAAAATATATCTTCATCAAAAATATCTTATTCATTATGAAAAATATAAAACAACCAATAAACAAAACAAAAAAAAATTGTGACACAATGTGGGATCGGAAGGATTCGAACCCAGAATCCCTGGTCTCGAGTTCACTGCCTTATCCATTCGGCCATCTAGCACGCATTGCTTCCGTATCAAAATATCTTTATAATTAGCACCTTAATTAATCAAATCCATGATCTGTTCCTGAACACACTTCGTGTCTACCTGTACACTACCTGAACACACTACATCCATGATATGGACCCACTCCATGTTCCTGACTCCTGAGCTCGCGCGCGCTGCGCGCGTGCTTCTTGAACACACTCTTTATTTTCCCCTATAAGGGAAAATATCTATATTTCGTATTTAATGTGTACTGATAATTTGTGGCACAAAGTTTTATGTATGGAATTTTACCGTTAGAAATACCCTGAATCTTTGATATGTATACGTATGTGGCTTTCCATATGCCTCTGATGCATAATATTAGATATTAATATTCATTTTTAAACTGAATCTTTGACTATCTCTACAGATTATTTGTTTTGAATTTATGTGTTCCTTGCTATTGGTATATTTCACTTTCCCAAGCTTAAATAAATTTTAATTCAGGGTTGGCAAGTTTTTGCCATAGGCGGAAAAAACCTGGTTAAAACCGCCCCGGCAAAAATAGGTTTTTGTCAAAGTGGTGGCAAAAAAAGGCTGTCCATTTAATTTTTTTCTCAGAAAAAGAGAAAAAAAATTCATGAAAGAAAAAAGAAACTTAATATTTAAATAAAAGATCAATACTCTAAATTTATTTTTGAATTCTTAAGTTAAATAAGTACTATAATTATGCATTTTATGAAAGAATACTAACTTTTATAACAAAATTATAAGTGAAAAAAGAATACTAATTTTATATAAATAAATGGAAAACTTGATTATTTATTCATGCTTATACAATTATTAATGATTATATTCACATAATAGAACCGTGGAGGCTCTAAATGAGCAAAGCATTTATGTTTATATGTGTTAGAAATTCAAATAAGCAATTATATTCTAAATTTAATTTTTTAATGTAAAATTATATTTAATAGTGGTGTACCGAGTAGTACTTTGGCCGAGTAGCCGAGCACCGAGTACTCGGCCACTGACTACTCGGCCGAGTACCGAATACCGAGTAGTTGCGTAATAAGAAAGAAAAAACATTGATGTGCACATAATGTGAGCTTGTGTGTACATATATATAAATATACCTGTGGTACATACCGGGTGTCCCAAAAAGGACTGACTGATTTTAAAATTCAATAACTTGCAAACGGTGACAGATATTTAAAAAATTCTTGCAGGAGGGTTATGCATAAAGTCAAAAGTTTTATTACAGTGATTTTCGATTTTAGTTCGAATTACAAACAATAGATGGCGCTGTAAGCAATAGTCGCTAAATACAGGCTCGATTTCTGGTCCTTTCTCTTGTTCCATGCTGAAAAAGGAGATGGAAATGTATTATCCGGGCCACGAAGTACCAAAAATCGAGCCTGAATTCAGCGTCTATTGATCGCAGCGCCATCTATTGTTTGTAATTCGAACTAAAATTGAAAATCACTGTAATAAAACTTTTGACCTTATGCATAACCCTCCTGCAAGAATTTTTTAAATATCTGTCACCGTTTGCAAGTTATTGAATTTTAAAATCAGTCAGTCCTTTTTGGGACACCCGGTATATATAATGAATATATATATAGTATATATAAATTAAATAATTAAATTTGAAATGTATTTGTGCACCTTTTAAAGACAATTTTTGACAATTCAGAACAGTAGCAAAAAAAAGGAGAATTGACACATAACAAGTTCAATTATTAACCAATATAAAATTTAAATATTCTACAACCCTCCAATTTATTCCGATATCTGAAATCTGTCTATCAAAAATAAAAATGTTAATTGGTTACTGCAACAATTCATTGAATAATCCAAAACATTTCATATTTATTTTGTAACTGTACCTTATTTTCGTTTGATTAAAAATAAAAAGAGAGGAACAAAAAGAGATACAGGCTTTCTTAACAGAAGACTTATGTAAAACTGACACTCCATTTGCATGGTGGTGGTGGGGGGGGGGGGGGAATTTCCGATTATGTGCAACCTTGCAAAAAAAATTCTTATGTGCACCTTTAACCACTGTTTATTCTGAACGTATATTTTCAGAGGCAGGAAAATTTATAGTAGTAAAAGAAATGCCCTGTCTACTGATAATGTAGAACGTTTGGTATTTTTGCACCATAATTTGAAATATAATAAATTTAATTATTAATTTTTTTATTACATTTATTGTATTTTCAGTTTCTTTATCCAAAATAATAGCCTTTTCTGTTTTCCTATACATTTAAAAATAACTTATTTTTATTTGTATAAATATGAAACTAAATTTTAATCTGGAATTATTTTAGGAGGGTTTTTGTTCTTAACTTTTAGTATAGAGTAGCCTCCCGCTTAACCGGCCTAAACGGAACCGGGGGTTAGCCAATTAAGAGAAAAAACAGTTAAACTGGAGAATTTAAAAAATGTAAATAAATAACTGCATATTTAATTAATTAAAAGTGTAGGATGCATTTAATTTTTTAATTTGTAGTACATATTTTCTATAATTTGTGAAATTAATACTAATAGTAAGTAATTTAATAGTAATAAAAGTTATCACTAATAACAAATAATGAACAATATTCAATACAAATTAAATTGTTGAAAATCTTGTCACATACCAAGAAGCTGAAATTATTCTACATTATGTAAATTTGAGTTAATTAACCATAAAGAAATGAGAACCGAAATTTTCCTTTATGAATTTTGCCAGATGTTGGGAAAAAAAGCCGGCCGGTTAAAGCAGAGTTCCGATTAAGAGGAAGGCTACTGTATTTTGTAGACATATTGTTAAATACCGAGTAAATAGTTTTATGAATTATTACATATATTATACAT
Organism: Maratus speciosus; assembly: GCA_963932465.1. NCBI lineage: Eukaryota > Metazoa > Arthropoda > Arachnida > Araneae > Salticidae > Maratus > Maratus speciosus. Next base: position 103,260,512 of record OZ010786.1, on the reverse strand, counting down.
TGATATTCGAATAACTTTTTACAGATCAGTTTTAAATTCATAAGCTTAAAAAATGAAATTCTTACAACTACTCGGTATTGGCCGAGTACTCGGCCAAAATTTCGCCGAGTACCGAGTACTCGGCAAATTGGCCGAGTAGGCCGAATACCGAGTATTTACCGAGTACTCGGTACGGCTCTAAAGCAGAACACTTAAATTTCAAATAATTCAGCGATATCTCCACCATAACCTAATTTTTGCTGTTTTAGCATAGCATAAGAATAAACTAGTTTAGAAAGAGTATTTGTTGACAGTTTATTTCAAATTTTAGTTTGCACAAATGAAAAATTTCAAAAAAAATCTTTCGATAATAGATAGAAAATGGATATAATGGCAAGCAAGAAAATGGGCTACAGGCTACTTACTGAAAGTAAAGAATGTAACTTTTTGTCCCTTTCTTAGATTGTAAGACGGAGGGAAAAAAATTCTAGTTTCCTAACAAGGCATAACAGAGAGTTTTTTCAATATATAATTTTCAATTTAATTATTTTTTTATCTGTAACAGGCTAGTTTCATTAGATAAATAATTATTAATTAGTGCTAAAGACTTAACTATTTACATATTTTTAAGACTCGTTACATAAAATAAAAGTAGCAAAGTCATAAAACCTTTTGATAATTAAAAAAATACTAATGGTTGACAAAATATTATACTCAAGAAAAAAAAAATTAGATATCCGATTTTTAATCTGGCTATTAAATTCCTAAGTATTAGACTCAATCCCTCCTATTTTATAAAGATTTAAAATATGTAAAATTATTTAATTATATTTATTAATTAGCAAATTAAATAAAAGTATTAAATGATATGTTATTAAATTTAATTGTTTATACCATTATTATCCTTATTAGCTTAGATTTAATTACACATTAAAGACAAATAAGAATTTGCCATTTTTGCCGGTTTTTTCCATTTTTGCCCTGGTTTTTTCCAGTTTTTGCCACTGTCCTGGCAAAAATGCCAAACCTGTTTTAATTCTGTGTACTTACATATTATCTGGGCCAGGTAAATAGATCGCCAAAAATGGTTGTCAATGTCAATTGTCAATATGTTTATCGTTGCCAATTGGCAATCTTGTTCAGAATGGTAATTTATACAGAAAATCATTAAAAAAGATAAATAATGATACTTAAAAGCAAACTTAAGTGATACAAAACAGTAATTTAATATACATTTATTAAATACATAACATCAAATCGGTGGGACTTTTAGCAATAAATAATATTGCCAATAGTAGTTTTATTTCCAGTGGTTTGTTATGCCCACCAGAATGAATATAATATAAATGCTATGTAACATAAATATACTGTATCAATGAATTATCAGAGTTTCCCCTAGACAGTTTCAGGAGGGTGCTGCGCCCTTCCTGCCCTTTGATTTGCAAAATAGCATCCTCCTCACCCCTCATGCAAAAAATTAGCATCCTTCTTTTCTTACCCCTTATCCAGAAAATTAGCCCTTATTCTTTTTGTTTTAAAAAATGTGTTTACATGGTAAAAACTTCCTCATTGTTGTCTTGAAAAGAATAAAAACTTTTTTTCTACCATTTTTCCACCAACAGCACCCTGCCCCCTTTTAAACCTGAGGGAAACACTAGAATATATTATATCTAAATCTTTGCTATATCGTATTATATATAGTCAAACCTTGCTAACTCAAACCCTGATTTTGCGAATTTTTTTTATATCTCGGAGAAAAAAAAATTCCCTTCAAATTTCCTATACATGCAATGTTAAACAAGTGGGTGAGTGTGATCACAGATCGCACAGAGGCTTTCGTTTAATATTCCTTTCAAAACAATTTATCTTTTAGCAAAATCCGTTAGTTCCACATTTTGCTACCAGGAGTGCATTCTATTCTAAACAAAACTCTGTTTCACATCCGTAGATATATTAGTCCAGGGAATCAGGCCCATAGCACCCAAGATAGGTAGGCACTCCCTGGCAATATAAAGTGGAACTAAAATATGTAAGGCTATGGTGCATAATATGAAAGAGTGGTCAAAGGGCTGTGCTATGATATATCTCGTGAGGGGTGTTCGCAGAATTTAGAAAAATGTCCCCAGGTGAAAAAAGGGAAGGTTAGAAAAATTGCTTAAAATACGCAAGTTAGAGGCCGGAAAGATGAATAATATAAGACTTTTTGAAAATTTTATGATTTTTCATGTGGTCGCAAGTGTTCTGCTATAAGTATGGAAAATTTCAAGTCTCCAACGTAATTAGATGCTAAGTTAGAAAAATTGCTTAAAATACACAAATTAGAGATCAGAGGGGTAAATAAGCCTTTTGAAATTTTTATGATTTGTTGTGTGATAGCAAGTGTTCAGCTGTAAGCAGGGTAGGGATCAGTGGTGTAGTCGTAAAAAAAGCAGAGGGTATACGTTCTAAGCAGAGGGTATACGCTCAAGGCAGAGGGTATACCCTAGTGTATATATACTACAGGTTTTTTGAGAAACAGAGGGTATACGGTGTTCCTTAAAAAAGTCCAGAGGGTATACGGCGTATACCCCCGTATACCCTCCACTACATCCCTGGTAGGGATGTAATGGAGGGTATATGGAGGTATACGCTGTATACCTTCTTAATTTTTTTTCAGAAACACCTTGTACCCTCTGTTTCTCAAAAAGCTATTGTATATACACTTTAAGGTATATACCCTCTGCCTTGAGCGTTACCTTAGAGTGCATATACAATAGCTTTTTGAGAAACAGCCTTGAGCCCTCTGCCTTGAGCGTATACCCTCTGCTTAGAGCATGAACCCTCTGTTTTTTTTACTACATCACTGTTATGTAAAATTTCAAGTCTCCAACTTAATTAAGGCCTGAGTTAGAAAAAAAAATGCTTAAAATACACAAGTTAGAGCCCAGAGGGGTAAATATAAGACTTTTTCAAAATTTTATGATTTGTCGTTTGATGTGATGTGTTCAGCTACAAGTATGCAAAATTTCAAGTCTCCAACATGTGTAGTTTCTGATAACGGGCCCTGTGACAGATGGACAGACAGAGGAGTGAGACGAATGGGGTTTCATCAGATGAACAAAACCCTAAAAATACTTGGTTTGATGAATTTTTTTGGCTCATCCCTCAATAACTTGAATTTTTTTCTATAGTGTAGAAATTTTTTTTCTAAAACAAAAAAATAGTCCAAAAAATAGGAATTTTTAAAGAATAGAAAAACTATATTCATGAATTACAGTGGTAAACTTTGCATAAACTTTAAAATGAAGAGATATAAAAACGCCAGTAATACAATGAAATCTCTTGAACCCCTAAGATGAGAGTTGAAATTCTTGTTTCATTGTTTCTTTATCTCTTTTCAGTCAGTTGCCATTGCATATGCAGTGACCATCTATCCTTTCTTTGTCCTTTTATTCTCCATGGTTATTTTCTTAAAGGGGTTGAGTGGTTTTAAGTAAGCCGGAAATGGTAGTAATGAACAAGAATCAAGAGGTAGGTGGCTTGTAAGAAGAATGTAGGATTTCTAATCATTGCAACAAGGGGTGAAAGAAATGTGTGCATGCCCTATTGATGTCCTGAAAAGTTTCTTTTCTTGGTTATTTCAGAAAAAATTAGAAAATTTGTAGGTGAGATCTTCTGCGAGTCATCTGTTCAAAATGCCTAACAAACGAAAATTGAATACGTTTTCTATTGAAGTGAAGAAACAAATCATTAACGAAGTTGAAAAAAAAATCAAAAAAGAAAAAGGAAATTGCTAAGGAGTTTGGGATTCCAAGCCACACATTGTCTATTAGAACAACAACAGCTAAAAACGGAACTAAAAATATACTAATGCTGTCTGCTCTAAACATTTTATTTAAACTAAATAAAACTATCAGTTTTATATTAAGGGAAAATGGGCCAACTCTCTATTTTAATACTGAAACTATTACTTTAAATAACACTCCAACACTTCTTCCACCTGCCTTAAAGAAAATTAATCAAAGTACAATTGTAGCCGGCATCGTTCTTAAAAAAGAAATAATGAAACAGTCACAAATAAATTAACGCAAATGGTCATATATTCAAACTAGGTGTATTAAATATCAGTTAGTTTACTATATACAAAGGGGACTTGCATAAAACTTCGCCCCATATATATTTTTACCTTCACATTTTCATATTTCTACAAATTTCACAGAACAGCAAACATACTACGAAAAACCGCGAACTAGCAATATTCCAGTACATACATAAAACATGATTCCTGGGCTTATCATGCCATCTATCGGCTGGAAATCAAAATAATATACTAATAATAACATAATTAATTAATATCAAGAAATAAATTAATGGAATATCAATAATAACTAAATTCACACTGAAAATAGAAATTAAGAAGCCTTAATAATACAATTTACACGCATATACAAAAGATATAAAGAAAGATATAAGAAATATATAAGAAATAAATAAGAAATAAACTCAAAATTGAAAGATTTGCAAAATATAGTCTCGAACAGTTTTAGTGCTGCCATCTTTTGGCAACATGTGAAAAAACAAAGAAAATAGTCATTTCACAACATTGTCAAAAATTTTAAAAAATAAAGCAACTATCCTACAAAAGTTCAAGGACGGCTCAAGAAGCAAAAGAAGTTAAAAACCAGCCAATATCCCATGAAGAAGTGCCTTATGATGGGGATTACACAATGTAGAACTCAAAACATCCCTCTAGTCTAGATGGACTTGAAATCAAAGAAAAAGCTGAATCTTTTGCAAAAAAAATTAGGCCACTTAAACTTCAAAGGAAGTAATGATTGGTTGGAAAATTTCAAAAAACGTAATAACATTTCATTTTTGAAAATTTGTTGTGAAAGTGCTTGTGTAAGCAAGGAAGTTTGTAAAGAATGTAGGAAGAAAATAAGCTTGATCATAATGGATTACGACGAAAAAGATGTGTTTAGTGCGGATGAAACTGAACTCTTTTTTAGATGCACTCCAGATAAAACCATGCATATAAAGGGTGAAGCATGTCATGGAGGCAGGAGAAGTAAAGAGCATGTCACTGTGTGGTTTTTTGCAAATATGAACAGAACAGAGAAATTAAAACCGCTGATGATTGGGAAATCGAAAAATCCAAGATGTTTCACAGGCATAAAATTATTTCCTTTGGCTTATGAAGCTAACCGTAAAGCTTGGATGACATCTAACATTTTTGAAAGCTGGCTTAAAAATTTAAATAAAAATATGAAAACAGAAAAGGGGAAAATTGTGCTTTTCATCGATAACTGTGATGTGCACAATACCATCATACCTAAAATGGAAAGCATAAAAATTGAATTTCTCCCCCCCCCCCAAACACTACCTCCAAACTTCAACCACTTGATCAGGATATCATCCAAAGTTTTAAAGTAAAGTATCGTCATCATGTGGTTAAAAAAATGTTGTCTGAAATGGAAGATGTCGTCGCCATCTGGTGTTAATGTTCTACAAGCTATGTGAATGGCTGACAAAGCATGGAACATTGTGTTTTCTTCTATGATAATAAATAGCTTTAAAAAAGTTGGATTCATTGAAAATCACGAAAGTAGTCAAACAATTAACATCGATAATGCAGATGAAAACTGCACTGAAAATGATTGGGACAGATTGACAGGACTCATGAAGCTCAATAACATGGAATTTAATGACTTGATTGACGTAGATGATGCAGTAACAGTGTGCGGTCAGCAGGGTTCTCGCTGGCTTTTCACCAACATTGGTGAATAAGAAATAAAAAACAGTAGCCAAATGAAAACAAATGTTAGCAAAATAGATTCTTCGTGAAACACCGAAAAATCTATTTTTAACCCCTTACTGTATACTTTATTTTAATTGCTTAAAAAATAGAAATTCGACTATCCACAACAGAAATTATTAAAAATAAGTACATTCTAAATGTCTCCTAAATGTGTAAATGTTACAGACATTCTTTTAACTATCTAAATAAAAATTCAAAACAGCTATCTTTGATTTATTGTTGTAAAAATATACACTAAAATTTGCTATGAAATTTCAACTCTAACCCATAAAAAAAATTGATAACTGGCCAATGATACTTTGCATACAAATAATACACAGTACAGTAAATGGCAAATGCAATGCTGCATTCCAGCAAAACTTTTCTCTATTTGGCGCTTGATGAGAGTGATTTTGTTTGTGATTTTACCGGTGCATAGACAGGGAATAACTGGCAACAGAGAAATACCTATCATATAATCCTGCCTGTGTCTTTGATTGTTGCTAAGCAGAATTATTGTTGAGTCAATATCTCTATAACTAGAGTAATGTAAATGGCACAGTGCGATTGAAGATGAAAAGGGACAATAATGTGGATAAGAATCTCGACTATATTACCACACACACGAAAAAGATCAGAAATTGAGCACTCGCAATTTGGCGAGTCTGATTGCTCATTTGCTCACCAAATGAAGCATTTTGGCGCAATGGCGAGCAGCAGCGAGAATCCGGATGATCTGTGGCGTAGCTGATGCAGTAACAGTGTGCGGTCAGTGAGAAGACAATGATACCATCGATCATATGAAAACTTCTTGTGAAGCAGAAAAAGAGGATGAAGAAGTTACCACCAAATGTGACAAACAAACAAGCACTTTCTGCAGTGGGCACTTTGTTTGAGGAGATATGTTGAGTTGAGTGTCAGCTAAATATGTCAGAGGACACACATTTAAAGTTATTGTTCACTTAGAAAGTGTTACAGATAAAATTTCTTACTCATCTCTGAAGCAAACAAAACAATTGAATCTTTTTTTCAAATAACATTGTTAAAAGTGTTTATTAGTACAGTCGAACCTCTATTTAACGAATTCGCTAAATCCCTGAAAAAAGTTCGTTATATGGAAAATTCGTTAAATAGAGATTCACCTTTTAAAATACTTTAAACTACATAAAACAGATTTTAAATTCATAAACACTAAATATTTTTACTAATAGTAATTAATCACATTTTTAAAAATAAATTATATCGATTTGTTTTATTTATTTTACCCACCAATATCCATCATCAATTCATTTTTTCTATGTGTTTAAATCTTTGAAATCTGGAAGGAAAACAAAACATTGTCCAGGAATACACTGTATTTTCTGTTTAAAGTAAATAGTTTTACATTAAAATTAACGAATTTTAATGACATTATCGTATTTATTATTACTATAACAAATAATTTTAACCATACATTAACATATGCTTCCTTAAATTTAATTTCTGAAAAACTGTTAATTTTGCCTGAGTTTTTTATTTAAAAAGGTGCTTTCTCTCATAATACGTCTCGCATCTTTGCAATGCACCAAAAACCCCTTCATGCGTATTTTCTTCTAACTATAATTCGCTTCGGATTGTTTCAAATGATTTTAGCATTTCATCATACGAAGTTTAGTTAATTCCTGCATAATGACCATTTCCATCACCATCATATTCGTCTTCATCGCAATTCATTGCTGTATTGTTTTTATTTTTCACACTGTCGAAAATATCCAATTCGGATAGTGTTTCCAAGCTATCAATTTCAGAATTAAGCGAAATTGAATCATCAATCCACACATCATGGTTAATTTCTTCTTTTTTTCTCACTATATCCACATTTTTTAAAGTTACTCTAAGGGATTATCGTCTTCGTCCTCCGTACTTACCGAATTCTCACTGCTGACAAAGAAGGCACTTGGTAAAACCAGTTCAAGTCCATTGAACATCATAAAATGTGTTTAAAGAAAGAATAAGTTTGAAATGTCCAGAAATATTTTGAGAAATGGGAAGAGAAAAAATTTTTGATAACAAGAAAAAGTTCGTTAAATAGAGAATGCACTTCGCTATTTGGAGGTTATTTTACAAAGAAATTCGCAAAATATTCTTGGTTCCAAGGAAAAGTTCGCAAAATAGAGAAATTCGCAAAATAGAGGTTCGTTAAATAGAGGTTCGACTGTATAAAAATGGATTACTTTTTAAAAAGGTATGTTAAACGTCTTTCCCTTCAAGTTAGAGATATTGAAGTTCGACTGTAGTTACACATACCTACATAAATACTTCTGCCACTGCCTTCAATGTGCCAACTGTATAATGTTAACTATGTACTTAAAATGAAGAAAAAAAAATGATGGTTACTGTGATTACTAATTTTCGGTGCCATTGTTGGCGCAGTGAATTTGACCTGGTGTAGATAGTATGTGTATCTAATTCTGTAATGCTTTTGTTTTCCAGTTAATATGCCAAATAAAGATCGACTGAAAATTCGTTTTTGGCCCAAAGTCAGAGTTTCATCGAAAATTCGTTTTCAGTGAAAATGCTGCCAAAATTCATCTTGCCTGAAACTATCTGTATTGCAAAAATCTTTTCTTCTTTTGGAAATTTTCAATATTATTCATTGATTTGAACTGTATTGGCTCAAATGACACATTCTTGATTTATTGCTAAGAATTTCACTGTTTATAATTGAAGACCTGAGTGGAAGAAGATGTTATGTAACAAAAATTAGAATTCGAGAAAATGGAAGTGAAAGTTTTTTGTTGTAATTTAGTTGTGAATTATTTATTTGATTCTTAGTAGCATATGTTTGAATGTTAATACATGATATTAAACTCTTCTAGAAAAGAATATTAACATTTAATTATTAAATGTATTAGAAATTGTATTCACCATTTAAATTGTTCAGTATAAAAATATTAAATATTAAAAGTTACTGTCTCATGTCTTCAATACTAAAAAGAATTTTAGTTTTACCATATGATATAATACCCCATAACTCTTTCATCCATAAAATAAAACAATTTTGAGAAAATGTATCATAACATATTCTTCCACTAAACTCTTCAATTATCAGTCATGATTGACTCAAGACGTGAGTGCAAATTATAAATCAAGTAATCCATATATGACTAAACTCTGAAGACTCTTTTCATGGGCTCATTAAATCTGCAGACTTAACAGTAATAGGAAATTTTTTGTTTGAAACCACAGAAGTGTTTTGAATACTCTTTCAGAAAGTTCTAGTATAGCATTATGATCATTTACAAAAAATCATTATAAAAGATAAATTGAGGTATGTGTAACTGAAGCATTTTTTAATTAGATGAACTTTGTATAGTTAGAAAATCATTCTGTGTTGTTGATGAATTAATTACATTTTATTCCTTCTGTCAAAATTAAGTTTAGAATTATAGTTCATAATGTACGGGGGAAAATAAAGGGAGTCTTATGTAAACTGAATCGATTATTTCTGATTTAGAAATCGAATGTTTCTACAATTTTTGTTTCCAAAAAATAGTTTTGATGGTCATTTTGTAATATTTAAATGTAAGATCTTTTCTTTATGCGTCCTAATCTACTCAATAGCATAATAAAATCACCTCAAAATAGACATATTTGGAGACTTTTAAACCTACTGGCTGGGTAATCATTCATCATTGTGTCCACTGCCAATTGACTAAATAGCAAACACAATTTGGCACTATAAAGTATTTTTTGTAATAGTCTTTTAATAGTATTCACATTCAATTTAAAACTGTAATATTACTAACATCCTTCATATTTGACTCAAACCTATTTTGCAGACCAGATTACGAAAGTTTAATTAACCTTATATTTTCACCAGCCAGACTTTCTCTGCTTAAATCTTTTGTAATTGGGATTGTTTAAATTTTTTTTTTTTTATAGGTTATGAACTACAATTGCTAGGGAACTGATAAAAGAAATATGTATCATGTCATAAGTAAAAGGGTAAAACAAAATGTTTTATAATATTCAAACCAATCAAGATGTTTTATAATATTCAAACCAATCAAGATGTTTTATAATAATATTCGAAACAATGTATAAAATTCCATCAAATATTATACACCTATCTAATTTTAAAAATTTGATAAATGTATTAACAAAATTTCAAATTAATCAGAATAATTTAAGATCTCCTTTGGAAAATTTTAGCATCCATAATTTTTCATTTAAATTCATTAATCAAATGCACCATTTTCTTTTTAACAAATGGAAAATTTAAAATTGTCTGAATTCCCATAGAAAAGCATTCTGAAAAAACATTTACAAGCTCTCACACACAGTATGGTATGGAGAATATTTTAAAAAGAAATCTCTGGGATCAACTAGAAGTGATTTCACTACTTAAGAAAGACAGAGCAGAATTTTGCTGGTATTAAAAAGCACAGGATGCTGCACCACAGTGATGTAGTCATAAAAAACCCTCCCAGAGGATATACGTTATAGGCACAGGGTGAGGGTATATGTACTAAAGTCATGAACGTCATGCCTAGGGTAATATGCTATATCTTTATTTGAGAAACGGAGGGTATATGGAGCTTCTGACAAAAACACAGAAGGTATATATATGGCATGTACCTGTGTATGTATACCCTCCACTACACTCCTGCTGCACCCTATAAAAAAGTCCTAGAGCTAATGCTAGAGGTATAGAATGCATATGTCCCTTAATTTTGAGTACTTGTTGTTCCTAAATTGCTATTTGGAAATAATAGTGCTCTAAAATCAACATATGGACACTTGTTGCAAAGTAGAGTTAATAAATGTATATTTTGATGAAAGTTAATTATAATAATTTGTTTTGATATAAAATATTAAGTGTAATATACATAATGTTTATTAAGCAGTACTGTTACAAAAAAATTTCTCATGATTGTAAAGCTTCTCATACTTCTTTCTTTCATGCTACTGCATGCTACTGCTTTCATTCTACTGCAAAGTAAAAAGCGCACTTTTTGCTTTTATCGTGCAATCTGATTAAAATGTACATGTTCTCATTTCTTGATACAATTCAGATGTTTCCATGTATTAATTTAGTTTGCTTCTGTATTATTTAGCATTTTAAATAATGGTTGGCAATTGAGAATTGTAAATATGACTGCTGATTAGAAATTGTGAAGAAACATATTGGAGAAGATCCATTAGTGAATTTGAATGGGAATATCGCCAAATTAGTCAGTTACAGCCAAGTTGGCTTCATTTATGACAACTTATTTTGGTCGCCAGATTTGGCGGTATTTCACCAAATGGCGCCAAGTCTGGCGACAACTTGGCGATAACGCATATGAATACATAGCTTTATGCTTATGAATGAAAAACCGGTTACAACAATGAAAGATAATTTGCGAAAAATCCTTTATTTTATTGGTTTTTGTTGAATTACTAAAAAAGTACTCAACCAATTTCGATGAAACGGAAGTTGTACCAATTCGAGAGTATCCTCTTTCAATTAAAACCAAAATCACATAAATCGGACAAAAAGTTCCGGAGCAATCGGTGAACATACATAAAAAAAAAAAAAAAAAACCATACATACGCATCGAATTGATAACCTCCTCCTTTTTTCGAAGTCGGTAACAAATAACAAAATTTTATCACAGAGCAAGAAGTAATAAGTGTTCATAGACTACAAAAAAAAAAAAAAAAAGAAAAAGAAAAAGACAACAAAACAAAACAAACTACCATTGGTTGTGCCAATGTTTAAAATAATGAATAATCAGTAAAATGTGTATTGTATGAAATTTAAATTTTCTTTAATCTTAGTTATTAAATATACCATACCAAAATGCTGCATTGTTTTTTTTTTTTCCATTGTAATTTTTGTACAGTTGTTCCTAATTTATAGTCAGACTTCAAAAAATAAAATGTAAATAAAGGGATGATATATAATGTGCAAAAATGTATACACAAAACCGCTGGTCTCTAAGTGTGTGGATTTCACTGAGTTGGCTGTATTAAAATAAAAAAAAATTAGAGTTTTTTTTTTTTTTTGTAAAGTAGGGGAGACTAGGGTACAGTGGTCCACTTTTGCAGTTAACATTTTTTCCCTCTTTAACAGAGAGACCAATCTATCTGAAAATATTTGTGAATATTCTTTAAACCTTCCTACATGCCCCATAATTTTTGCAGAATATAGTTCCCAGTACATTTTGCAAAAAAAAAAAAAAAAAAAAAAAAAATGTACACCCGTAAAGTGGACCAGTGTGCCCCGGAAGCGGGGTACACTGGTCCACCCACTGGAGCACAGTGGTCCACTATTAGTTATTGTCTAAAATACAATATAAATCTATTTATAATTAATCTAATTCTTTTTTATTTCCTCTTTACCTCCAAAATAAGAATATAATACAAATTTGCAAGTTGCATTTTGAAACAAAAAACATAAAACTAAAGAATTATCAAAAAAATTATTATATTTTGAAAATAACAATATAAGATACAGGAGTGATTGCAAATAAGTTATCAATTAAGTACAAAAAAAAAAAAAAAAAAAAAAAAAAAAAAAAAAAATCAGCAAACATTAAGACAAATATGATGATGAAAAATTTATTAGAAGCTCAAAACAGTCATAAAAAATAGTTCATTATGAGCTAACCATGTGCTCTGAAGCTATAAATAACCAATCCAGTGAGGTCATCTATTACTTATTAGGCTACAGTTATATTTTTCAAAGGCAGTAAATACAAAACAAAATATTTCTGTATATGTTAACTCTATACTGCATGATTTTCATTTCTCTCCTTCTCTTCCCCCACACCCAAAAAAAAAAACAAAAAAAAAAAAACAAAACAAACAAAAACAAAAACAAAACTAAAACAACTGCTATATTGAACAAGAAAACTTATTTTTAAAATCACATGTGAACTGTTATCCATAATTTAGGAGAAAACTAAAGTGTCAGTTGGCTCCATTATAATCTGAACAACATATAACATGAAATTTAAAGTGTGCCAAATGGCTACTCTATGCATTGTAGGGTTAAATAAATTGTCATTTTTCTTTGTTTACTTTATTTTATTGTTAAATAACTATTTTAAAACAATATTTCTGTATAGAGAATAAGCAATTATTAAATATTTTAAAAATTCTTCGTTACAGGAGCAGTATTCATTGCGGACCACTGTACCCCAGCAGTGGGCGGTCCACTGTACCCCATGTTGAAGTTCAATACATACTCATAAAAATATTATTTAAAGTTTTCTTTTAAGCACATAAACTTTTAAATTAAATAAAGATCAGTGCCTTACCTTTCAAAAAAGTTGTTTTATCTTATTTATCCATAACCTTTAATTACTCAGTAAAAAAAAGTATGATGATGAAAAATTTTACTTTTAGGAGCTCAAAACAACTAGTCAGGATAAAAGGGTTAATTCTGAGCTAACGATGTGTTCTGAAGGCTATAAGTAATCAATCCAGTGCTGTTATCAATTAGCCTAAAAGAAAATCTTTAAAAATTTCAAAATAAGTAAAATATAAGGGGTGGTCCACTGTGTACTTAGGACCACTGTTCCCTGGTCTCCCCTACATAAAATTTTACTAGGCAGAGCAGGATTTTAAAAAATAAAATAATCAGGGTTTGTTGATATATATCATGATATATTTCTTGATATATATCCGATATTTATTTTTAAAATATCAAGATTTTTGATATTTTCGATATTTTCAAATTCTTTACATTTATTTTCAAAATATCAAGATGTTTGATAGTTTGTATATTGATATTTATTTTCAAAATATCACTGTACAAAGTAATTTTGATATTTTTACATTCAAACCAAGTGTAAATGAAATTTTCACCTGTTATTGACTGTGTCATTCTGTAGATAATGAACTTTTGCCTCTGGCAGTGACTTTTTTAGGAAAAGAAGAAAACAAATCTTTTCCAAGCTTTATGTTTCAAACTTTTATTTTTAAATGTAGAACTAATAATTATATTAGACAGTCAATTCAGAACAGCCATTGAAAGATAAAATGTAATTTTGATAATCATTTATGTACAGCCAGTGTTCATTGATATATATCAAAGGGTATTTATTTTCAAATATTCAAATTTATTTTCCAATATTTATTTTCAAAATATCAAGATCTTTAATATTTCATATTACTTGATATTTATTTTCAATATATCAAGATGTTTCATATTTTCTGCATTTGATATTTATTTTCAAAATATGAATGTGCGCAAGATATTTTTGATATTTTCAGTCATAATTTGTAATATTTCAGTGTAAATGAAATAAATTTTCAACTGTTATTGACTGTGATTCTGTAGATAAAGAACTTGTCTCTTCTGGATGTGACTTTTTTAGCCAAAAAAGAAAACAAATATGTTTTTCAAACTTTAGATTTGAAGCATTTTTTTTTAAAATGTTGAACTAATAATTATGTGGGACATAATTAATTCAGAACAACCATTGAAAGATAAACTGACTAATTTAAATAAGCAATTATATACAGCTTCATTAGAAAATAATCTTTTTTCAAGTTTTGGTTCAGTTGAGTTTGAACTATACAGCATGTTAGGAAATATGAAATAAAACATTTTATACTTACATTTATGTTAAAATTTTTCAATTAAAAAACTTTTTTTGTATTTAAAATTTTGTTTTGAAAATATCTGATTTTTTTATACTGAATCCTATAGTTAGTTTTTTTATAAGTGTAGAAATCAAATTGTTACTGTTTTTAATTATTTCATCTTCAATTTTGTTCTAAGTGAAAAAAAAAAGAAAAGAAGAAAAGAAAAATGCATTTTTATATTATTTTTTGATTAAGTTTTCATGTTAAGTGCAATATATTTTAATTTCTAATCTATATTACGAAAACATTTATTATCAGCAGTAAGTTGGCTGCTTTGAAAATATCGGATATATATCAAAATATCGGATATTTTTGAAAATATCATGATATTTACGAACCCTGAAAATAATCATAAACATCTGTTAGCAAGTTTATTTAATTATCTATAGTGATTTTCCTCTTCCCTTCAGTGATGACTGTAATGTGCCAACACCATGAATACAACTCCAAAAAGTGCACCAGTATATGTAAGTATTCTTACTGTTTATATTTTATGTTTCTCAGTCTCATAACAGTAATAATTGAAAAATTTATTGTTTAAGTCCTAAAGAAACTACAAATTTGCTTCATATGTGTTTAAATGTGTGATATTTGTTTTAAATTACAAATTGCTGCATCCAATACTGAATCACTCTCCATGAATTTCTTATGCCATTCATGAAGAGATGGATGTGGGCACAAGAAATTAATTCATAGAGACCGGCTCATTATTGGATAAAGCAAAGAGTGGACCAAAAGAGCATAAGATGGCAGGGTTGCAAAAAAGCCGGCTAAAATTAAAAAAAGCCATGCCGGTGGCTTTTATTGGTTTTAACTGGCTTTTTTTGGCCAAAATTGGCTTTTATACAATGAAGCATTTTAATTATAAATGACACATTTTTATGTGTTTTTTAATTTGTTTTAAAGACATTTAGTTGAGGTAGAAATCAATATAACCCAATATTTATCAATAATGAAGACATTAATATTGGAATAAAAGGTCATACCAATTGCTTTGTCTGGTTTACACTGACCTTAACAATCTTTTTTTTTAAATTTTTATTGCTTTATATAATTAAAAGGGACAATGGTTGCTTAGTTATATATTTTATTAACTAATTTTAAGGGATATTAATAATACAAGGTATGATCCATGTCAATTCAGGCAGCCAAAGAAAAAATCTTACCTTCATAGTCTCAGAAGTTTTTGAATTGAACATATGTTAAAATTCAATAAAAAATAAGATACTTGTATATTTTGGTTTTGCCCAAAATAATTCCTGGCCCGAGATACAGGCTGCCAAAGATGGCATCCCGGGCACCATTTCCAATTCGCCATTTTCGATAAAAATTTTAAAGTGCTCTATCTCTAGAACGGTGCAAGATATTTTGTTGCAGTATTTTTTATTTTAAAGATAATATTCTTCTGTTTAAAATGATATACCCAATTTTGAAAAATGTATTCAACTTTTCTTGTGGCAACCTTTTGAAAAAAAAAAGTTTTTTTCAAAAAAAATTTTTTTTTCGAAAATGCCAATCTTAAAAACTTTGATTTTTTTGCTGTTGATCAAATACCATTAGGAACTATCTTCACTGTAAAGGAGAACTTCCACTTTTGAGTTTAACACATTTTATAAACATTTAAAAAATTCAGAGAATTTTACAGGAACTGTATATATACAGTTCCAGTAAAAGTCACTGAATTTTTGCTTATTTGTATCATATTTGTAAGGATAAGCCTACTATATATTCTAAACAAGTTAGAAATTGCAATATCAAATGTGGCAAATGAGGTGCATGCATAGTATTAACTACTTTTATAAATATTCAGATCTTGGTGCAATAAGTGTTACACTTTTGGGCAAAAAGGCATGAATACAAAATTTACTATAATTCCATATATTAAATTCAGTAATACAGAAGTAATATGAATCCATCTTAAAAGGACTTAATCGCCATGGCAACCTAGAATCATTGCCTATCATGGTATATCATTGAATCAATTATGTATTATAGGATTTTTAAATAGAATGAAGAAAACTTTTATTAATGTCTTTTATGTTTTAATTTGATTTTCATAGCATTTGAAGTGATACATACTTTATTGCAGAGGTATACAAAAAATTACTTTTTGTGTCATAGAAAGTGCATAGTGTTTACAGGGACACACAAAAGATTTTGGATACTTTACCTTATTGGAAATACTGTACATTAGCGATGATTGCTAGAGGTGCATTTTTAGTTGCGATATGAGTTTTTAAGTTTAATTAAATATTTTCATATTACGTTGTGTGTATAAAGGCTGTAGATCATATACAGGGCTACACAAAAGAAATCGTAAGGGTACTGTTGGAAGTACATTTTTAGTTGTGATTGAGTTTTTAAGTTTAACTAAATTTTTCCATATTACGTTGTGTGCATAAATGCTGTAGATCATATACAGGGCTACACAAAAGAAATTTAAGGGTTTACTATGAATGAAAGTAGCTTAAAGGTGATTTTTAAATGAGTTATGCATTTTTACACTGAACTACATTTAGTATACTAAGATATGTTTGGAGAATATAGATAAAATGATATACAGGTCCACGCAAAGAATTAGATTCATGGCCATCTATGGATGATAATCTCTGGAAGTGTGATTTCACTGGTTTTAAGGATGTTTTAATCTTAATTAAATATTAGCTAAATAGTGGCATGTATATAAAGATAGTAGGTAAAATACAGGGTTGTATGAAAGTATTCAAGTATGCTTCGGTCTATTGACATAAATTTCTAAAAGTCAAATTCCGACCTATTTATGTGTTTTTAACAATTTCCAACATAGTTGAAAGTCTTTATGGATTCGATTTGTCTGCCCATCTGTCTGAACTCTAACTTGTATTAATATAATTTGTATTGCTGTGTAATTGATATATGTTATTGAGATTGTTTTACTATGTTCGGTATTGAAAATAAAGTATGTATCACTTCAAATGCTATGAAAATCAAATTAAAACATAAAAGACATTAATAAAAGTTTTCTTCATTCTATTTAAAAATCCTATAATACATAATTAATTCAATCATATACCATGATAGATAATGATTCTAGGTTGCCATGGCGATTAAGTCCTTTTAAGATGAATTCATATTACTTCCGTATTACTGAATTTAATATGTAGAATATAATAAATTTTGTATTCATGCCTTTTTTGCGCAAGAGTGTAACTTATTGCACCAAGATATGAATATTTATAAAACTAGTTATAGTATGCACGCACCTCATTTGCCACATTTGATATTACAATTTCTAACTTGTTTAGGATATATAGTAGGCTTATCCTTACAAATATGATACAAATAAGCAAAAATTCAGTGACTTTTACTGGAACTGTATATATACAGTTCCTGTAAACTTCTCTGAATTTTTAAAATGTTTCTAAAATTTGTTAAACTCAAAAGTGGAAGTTCTCCTTTACAGTGAAGGTAGTTCCCAATGGTATTGATCAACAGCAAAAAAATCAAAATTTTTAGGATTGGCATTTCCAAAAAAAAATTTTTTTTTGAAAAAAAATTTTTTTTTTCAAAAGGCTGCCACAAGAAAAGTTGAATACATTTTTCAAAATTGGGTATATCATTTTAAACAGAAGAGTATTATCTTTAAAATAAAATAAACCACAACAAAATATCTTGCACCGTTCTAGAGATAGAGCACTTTAAAATTTTTATCGAAAATCGCGAATGAGAAAGGATGCCGGGGATGTCATCTTTGGCGGCCTGTATCTCGGGCCAGAAATTTTTTTGGGCAAAATGAAAATATACAAGTATCTTACTTTTTCTTAAATTTTAACATATGTTCAATTCAAAAACTTCTGAGACTATGAAGGTAACCCCCCTGCCTGAGTTGATATGGATTCAGCCACAAGTATTATTTTATTTCTCATAAACATTTATTTAAAATTGCACATAAAGTCATTTAATAAAAACATTTCTCTATATTAAAGCAGTATTATGAATAACATATGCATTAATTTATATGCACTATTTTAAATAGTAAGTAGCTTTTCAAAATTCTAATTCAACAAGTTTAATTTGGAGAATTTTTTTTAATTGTTCTCTTTATTTTATGCACTTACATGTACTAAAATTTCCTTTCTGATTTCTCTTTCAACATTGTTCATTCTACGATTTTAATCTGTCCATATGGACATATCTGGAATAAGTTACATAACAGCTTAGTAGCAGAAAGACTTTTTACATATATCATTTTTATAAGTATTTTTTATATAATGATTGCTTATTTACTTATTATTGCTCAAGTATTATATAAGATAATTTCAGTTATTAAATAAATATAAGCTATTTAGTTTTGTTTTAATCAATTTTAAAAGTAAATATCAGATGTAAGAATGTTTCTATTTTAATGTGTGACATTTTCTTATTCTTTCATATAGACTTTAAAATGTGTGGTATGTGTAGAGCCATGATAAAGAATTCCAAACCAATACTTTAGAGTTTAATTTAATGTATTCTTCTGAATATTCATAATTTTTTTTCAGTCATAATGCTTTCACAGTTGTATTCTAGCAGTTATAAGGTCTTATTTATTTGACGAAATTTAATAGAAGTTAATATTTTTTTCATAGAAAATATTTATAAGTGTATTAAAAATAAATTAATCCAAAGTTTATATGAATTATCTATAAACCACCTTTTTGAAAAATAAAAGCCGGCTTTTTTCAATTAAAGCCGGCTTTTTTTGGCCTGGCTAAAAGCCGGCAACCCTGTAAGATGGAAATGTTGATGATTATTGCCCTGATGTGCTTCATGAAGGTGATGATGCACATATAGAGGTCCATTAACTGATGTAAAAAATCTTCACTATATACATACTCTTAATATTGTACGTCTTTGCATACATATATGTTTCTGTTCATTTGTGTTTGTAATAAGAGCTTGAAATTGCAAAGAGACTTTGTGAACATCCTGTAGATATATATCTCTTTTGTTTTTAATCTCATCCTATTTTAAAAGTCCAAAATATTTCTTATAATAATTACAGAATCGAAAACTGATTAACCAATACTTTTTTTTAAATAAGCTCACTAAATTTGGCATATTTAGAAATCAAACAATCCAGAACCAGGTTCATTGGTCCATGCTTTAATTTGGCTTTGATATCTAAAAGAAAATCGTGTTTTTTTTTTTTTTGTTTTTTTTTACCACATTTTCAATTTAATAATAGACTTAAAATGTTGAGAATAACAATTTAGAATATTGTTCGGTTTTTTTTTCTTATTTAGATGGTTTTATTTAACTCATTGATGGCCATAAAATCAGACTTTATTATGCCAGTTTTCTATTTTATTTTAAATAAATTTCTTGTCAAGAATCGATGAGTTATGCAGACCAAAATTGCATGTGTCTGTTCTTTATGAAATGAGTCTTTTCTGATAAAACAACTTTTTCAGACAGATTTTCTGCTTTACGTCATTTTTGTTTACAAAGTGAAATTAAAGGTGCAGCTACTATTAACATGCAAGAAAAGTTTTCTTGTTTTTGCAGTTCCTCACCAGTGGTGTACACGTAAAAAATAAATAAATAGAGAGTATATGTTCTAAGCAGAGTGTATGCACTCAAGGCAGAGGGTATACCCTAGTGTATATATATATATTTTAGCTTTCTTGAGAAATAGAGGGTATACGGTGTTCCTTTAAAAAATCCAGAGGGTACTATACGGCATATATCCCCGTATACCCTCCACTACATCCTTGTTCCTCACAGTAATGTCCAAGTTTAAGTCAGGCATATATTCACTTTAGTTTGGCAAAACCAAATTGCATTCTGATCATCTGTCTCAGATAATAATTTAAAATTTCTTTTTTTTTTTTTAAACTCGTGTGATTTTACAATCAAAGTACAAAAAAGTGGCAAGTTTGGATGGTAGCATAAAATGTAGAATAAGATTTAGAATTTCATAAAACAATTGTGATTATTAATTTTAGGCAAATAAAAGTAAAAAAAATATTTTTTTTTAATCTCTCTTTTATAAGCATTCAATATTTATCTTGAAAGTCATATCTAATTTCATGATTGTAATTCATTATTTTTCCCAAACAATTTCTGATGAAATCTGTGAATAAGCACCAAACCAAAAAATTTACCCCTTTGATTTACACGTAGACATCAAGAGGATGAAAAATTACCATAGAGCATGAGGTCATAAATCATGTATTTAATCAAAAGTACAGGGTGTTCTACCCTAAGTCAATTTGGGTTGATGATAATAATTTTCAGAAAACTGAAGTATATTATAATAAAACTTTTAATAGATATTCTCACTTTTGTTGTAAATATGATAATTAAAAAAAATGGCAGAATTTTCCATTATACACACCAGCAGTATGCACTTGATGCTCCACATTTTGGACTGTGATGACCAGTTCATATGCTATCATCGATTGCTTAGGTACCCTCTTTCTTCAGAACTTTTCATAATGTTATAACATTTCACACAAAACAAGGTACATATCGTTGCATTTTCATTGCAATGTTTTTATTTTTCTCAAAATTAATATTGTCAACCCAAGTTCAGTTAGGATGAAATACCTTGTATTTGTGATTCAATAAGTGGTTTGCAACCGCTTGTTCTATGGCAATTTTTCATCCTTTTGATGCCTGGATATCACCTCTCTGAATTTGTTGGTCGAAATCAGCAATACCTGGTATATACTACCGTCCTATTAGAATTTCTGTATTGCACTTTTTGTTTTATTTAAGCATCGATTATCTGTCATTAAATAAAACAAAAAATACTACCGTATTCTCTCACATTAGCCGGCATGCCGAAAAAAATCAAGGTACACCAGCATGCCGGAAAAACTTGTATTTACCGTCATGCCGGAAAATATGAGGTTTCGCTACTGGAGGACGGGCGGCTTATTTATTTTGGTTTTTCTAACAACATTTTTCATTTTAAGGTAAAAAATCAATACTTATTTTTCTCTCTGTCTCTCTCTCTATATATATATTCCTTTATATTTATTTGAGCTATTTATATATATATATAGCATATTTATATATAGCTGAGCCGCCCGTCATTGCCCGGGTCCGTAATAATATGCTAAAATGAACCTGAAATTTGTACTGCAAAATCTCATAAAAAGGCACAGTCCCGAACCGAACGAACCTTGAAACGGGTCCCCACTGCCTACAGTACCATTTAGCAAGCGTTCTGCTCATGCACTGCAAAATCTTGCCAAAAAATAAAATAAAATTCTCTAACCTTTTAGTTCCACATTCCACCACTAGGGGGTGGACTATATTCTTAATAAAACTGTTTTTGAACGAAAACGAAACTCCGTTAAACAACCTACATGTAGATGTATTAGTCAAGGGGGTGGCGGACTTAAGCAAGAATTTAAGATATTTGTTGAAATTACTATTCAAAAATAGTAGTATGTACACTTTTGAAATTTTATATTAAATTTTAAATAAGTAATACTTATCCCAGGACTCCGCATCTAAAACGGTAGAAAACAGAACGGATTTAAATATTGGATCTCGACCCCTAAAAATTTTTTACTAGAAAGGGATTTAAGATATTTGTGGAAATTACTATCCTCACTTTTTCCGGCATGCCGGGAAAGACCAGGTACTAATATTCAAAAATCTGGTCTCCCTCGAATTTTGCGGCATGCCGGCTAATGCGGGGGAATACGGTATACAGAAATTCTAAAAGGATAATAGTAATTTTTTTAAAAGAAAAAAGGGACTAAGTTGGTAACACTGTTGAGGAGAGTTCCTATGTGATAGAGCATTCGTTTACACACTCAGCTTTTAGTCAGAGGAGCAGTTAGGTGCTGCAGTACAAGTTTAAGCTTGGTTTAGTTAACTCAAAAAGAAAGAAATTTAATTGCCACTTTCCTGTGGTAGTCCAGGGGAAATGTACCAAAAAAGAGGGTTACCTTGCAAAAGGTCGGGTAGAAGAATTTTTTTTTTTTCTGAATTGTTTATAATGATGCCAACATGGAAAAACCAAGTTTTCTAACAAAATTTCTTAAAGCTAAATTTTCTGTGGCCAAAAAACAAGAAAATTTTGGGACCTTTTTTGGTTTTTTTAAAATATTTCGCGACCCGTTGCCGTAGCATTATTTGTCAATTACAATATTAAAGAAGATAAAATTCTCTACAACTTTCACATTTACAACTTTTTTATACACTCAATAGCAAGCACAATATGCTATTTCAAAAATAGGACAATAGGGCAAAACTGTGAAATATGCAGTTCTGCCCCGATTATTCAAATGTTTCCCACGGATTTAATCATGTATGTCAACTTCTACATATTAATAGCAGTAAATTATGTGTTTCATGGCTAAAAATAGCCTTTTTGCATCAGTGGCAAGCATGAATTTTGGCGCCCCCTCCCCCCCCTTTAAAAAAGAAAATTTACCACAGGAATTTTAATAAATCTCCAATAGCCGGATTTTTAAAATTTTAAGTGTGTAAGCAATAAATACGTAATGCTGAACTACGTAATCAGTTTTGCCAAATATTGATTCATTAAAACCTTGAAAACCGTACCGAAAGGAACCGAAATATATTCTGCTTTAAACAGGTTTCCATCTTAGCAGGTATAATTGTTCATATTCTTTCCATTGAAAAAATATATACTTTTTCTTTAAAGACCGAATTTCATATATACAGATTTCATTTTCAAAAATTTTACAGTAGTTGTCGTATTGAGGCATTTAAAATCAGTTATATGAATTATGGGACTAAATTAGTCACACAAAGACATTCACAAGGTAATATTAAACCTATGGGAGCGTTCTTGACAAATATTTCGCTCGCATTTTGTTACTTTTAAATATTTTTTTTCATGGGATACCTGAGATCAATATCTAATGTTGTGCTTTTGTACTTTTACGGGTTTAGTTGCTTTTTTTTTTTTTTTTTAAATATATTCGGACATTTTGATTTTTGGAAAACTGTTTGGAACCCGTTCTAAAATTTAAAGTTTTGAGCTATAAAGCAATTAATAGGTAATCTTAAAGTTTTACATATTTTTGCATGCTAAAATGATATAA
This sequence comes from Maratus speciosus, assembly GCA_963932465.1. Lineage (NCBI taxonomy): Eukaryota > Metazoa > Arthropoda > Arachnida > Araneae > Salticidae > Maratus > Maratus speciosus. Next base: position 103,237,082 of record OZ010786.1, on the reverse strand, counting down.
TCTCTTGTTATATTTATTGATATAAGTGGAAAAAAATTGACAATATGTTTTAAAACTAATCTTTTAAATATTTTTATATAAAACTAGTGATCTCAAATATTTTATTAACAGAATTTATTAATTTTACAAGATATAAATCCATAACATTAGTTAGTGAAATAATCTGGTGTCATTTTTATTGTTACTATTTTATAAGGTAAAAATATTTCTTTCATAAATTATATTTATCTTTTGAGTCCCCCCTTTTATATGGAACTACAATTCAATGTTTGCTATCTTTAAAACATTAAAACATATGTTAACAATAATTGGTAAATAAAACATACCATTGTAGTGGGGAATAAAATAAGATTTTTCAAATTTTCATACCTGGGTGATTTTCAAAAAAATTTTACTCTCCTTTCACATTTGCACAGAAAAATAGTTAAGTATCATAATTTTAATTATTGCATTTTAACTATCATATTTTTTAATGATAATTTACAGATATATTCTTATTTATAAAAAAAATTAAAAATAAGAAATATATTCTTTTGTAGTCGAAATGTCATTACCGTAGGTACCAACAAGCAATTTATTAGGTAAAGATTTTCTATTTAAAACAGGTGGTTATAATTCTTTTATATTTTTTTATTTATTAAGATTCTACTAATTAAAAAAAGTATTTATTTTCATTAATTAAACTTATCTATAATTCTTAATAATTTTTTTAAACCGTGTTACAAGAAAGAGTGTCATTGCCATGCATCTGACAAAAAGTTCCTCAGGATTTTTTTAGAGAACAGCACAGGCCTTTTTATCAAGGCAAAAGTACTCCTTAAAAGTCAACTTGTTATCAGGTTTAGATGAATAGAGTAAATAGTTTTATAGTTTCAATAAAACAAGCAAAGACTGAATGTTTTGGTGAGTATTCTTTTGTAAGTCATTACTGTACCCAATTCTAATTGATAATTAAATGAACTTTTATTTCTTAATCTGCTTTTATTATATGAGAAATAGAAAATCATTGTATGGGCCAGAATATATAATGGCTGCCATTTATGTCTGGGGGAAAAATAAAAATATTTTGCTTAATTTGTCATTACCATGCTCACTTATGTCATTATAACAAGTGCATTAAAATTAAAAAAATTGTTTTAAAATGCTAAATCAGTAATTTGGTCTCTGCTGATGCTTGTATATTAATGTTTATGAGGTAGATAATTATTTACAAACAATTAAAAGTTTCTGATTATTTCTAAAAATTTGATGTTGTTATTCCAAAACATGGACAGATTTTGAAAATGACCCATCTATTCCATTGATACCTGGAAAAATACGTATGCATTATAAAAATTATTAAAATTAAGCAAGAAACCTTTTTTAATCGAAACTATCGTGCCAATAAGTTACTATATATTGAAAAATTCTTTTAAACAATGCTTTGAAGTTAACATTGTATACACTTAAAGTTACAGTATAAATATGAAAATTGTCTGATTCATCTACACTCTGCTCTACTTTTAAAATTATATAAATTTATTGCATATAAAATGTCTGTTGAGATGAAAATAAAGACGTGAGTGTGCAAATAATAGATAATTTACTGCTACCAATTTTTAGAAGTCGACATACACAATTAAATCCGCAGGGAACATTTGAATAATTGCGCCAAAACTACGTTTTTCATGTTTTTTAAGAAAATTGGAAAAATTGTCCCATCTTTGAAATTGCATACTGCGCTTGCAATTGAGTGTATAGAAAAGTTGTAAATATGAAAGTTGTAGATAATTTTATCTTCTTTATTATTGTAATTGACAAATAATATGCTACGGCAATGAGTCTCAAGATATTTCCAAAAAATCAAAAAATGTCCCAAAATTTTGTTATTTTTCGGCCAGAGAAAATTTAGCCTTAAGAAATTTTGTTAGAAAACTTGGTTTTTCCATGTTGGCATCATTATAAACAATTTAGAGAAAAAAAAATCTTCTACCCGACCTTTTGCAAGGTAAAATGTACATTTCCCCTGGACTATGGCACTGTTTCAAAAACTTATGGTTATTTGTTTCTATTTGATATTAATTTGATAAATATTAAATCAGTCATGTGGTTGATTTGAAAACAGTTAATTGCCTGAATTATTTTTTAATGAATTGTAGCAACTCTGTACTTAAAATAGTAACTTTTTATTTGATTTTTGTTTTACTTTTTTTTCCGTCAGTTAATGGCAATTAATTTAAAAAAGTGGAGGTCACTAAATAAATTTCCTAATTTTTAATTTTATGAAGTATATATATATTTTCTCATACATATTTGATTTTACATTTGTGAAAATGAACTTTGTGTCTGTTTTTCTTTTAGGGTGGAGGACCAATTGTTATTGAGCTTTACTCTAACTATGCTCAAGAGCAAGGAAATTATTATTTTGTGTTTAAAGGCTCTAAAATAAGACATGTAACTTTTGCAGCCCCTTATTTGAATAGTGGAACTTTACAACTCAGATCTACCATACCAGGTAATTTTTAAAAAATAATTTAGCTATTAAAATGAACGATGCATGGCAAAATAATTAAAAGAAACTTTAACTGAAGAGTGTCTCTCCTGAAACTCCTTGCATTTTGCATGCATATTAAAATTTTATGCTGCATTTCATCTATATTTTCTATCTTTTTAAAATTAGATAAAAAGAAGTACAGTACAAAGTCTAAAGTTTGGAATACTTGGGACTTTACTAAGTTCGAACTTCAGATTTTTCCGAACTTTGGGTTATCAAAAATATTGCTTTTCCAATAAAAAGAAAATTCACTGCTTAAAAAGGCAGAATATATATAGGTTCGTATATTAAAAATTGCATATAACAACTATTAATGCTAAATTAAACAATCATTTTCATTAAATAAATCAAACATTTATTTAAGGCTGTTCTCAAATCTAAAACTACAACTTTATGACATAAGTTTTAAATTTATTTTTGTTCGGAGATGCATGAAACTAGCAGGTGTTGTTGTACAGAAACTATATAATCTGTGTTTTCCATTTTTTTTTTTTTTTTCAAACGCAATAGATTTTTCAGACAATAGTGTTGAAGTGGGTGTTTTGAACCAAATTCTTGCGCGAAAGAAGAATAACCATTCAAGGAAGGGTGAAAAACACCTTTGCCACGAGATCAAAATCGCTTATAACTCAGTAGGTAATTTATTTATCAAAAAATGGAAAACACAGTTTGATTCGAAATCGCTTCCATAGTTAGGCCTTCCAATTTTATATCTTTCTGTTAAAAAATGAATTTGTAAATGTGTCAAAATGTTTTGTGCTTGTTGAGCAGAGCAGTTGGTAACTTTCTTAATTATTGAACATTTTAGTTAATGTGGGCTGCTTTATTAACTAAGGTATATCATTAATAAGTTTTTTTTTAATTCTGTACATAGACTTGAGTTAAGATTCAGTAATAAAGCTTCTTTGCTGTAGACGTTATTTTGTTTTTTCACTTCTTTCTTGAAAACTGCTGCTGGAAAGTCCGAACTTTGGACAATTCTGAACTTTAGACTTTGTACTGTAGTATGCATTCCTGGCAGCGCCATTTGCACTCCAGTGAATCTGCAAGGGAGATATTTAGTATATGTACTTATAGCCTGAAATACAAAGTTTTTAAAACACTTCTTAATGTGACAGAGATAAATGTAGAGAATATTCATAGCTAATTGTTAGAATGATTAAAAGAACTGTTTCTTTTTTTGTTTAAAAATTAAATAATAAAAACACATACTATATGCAACCAGGGCTCGAAATGTACTGGAACTGTATTCCGATTCATGAAATTATGACAAATATTGTTTCAGTTCATGAAGTTATTGTAAATATCGTTCCAGTTCATGCAATTATTAAAACATATTTTTACAGTTCCTTAATATTATTTCCATTCCGGTTGAGGTTAATCTAAAAAAAAAAAGTGGATAGAATGTGCGGTAACTCACTTTGAAATTTTAATTAAAGTAATGTTTTTGTTCTATTTTAGTTAATATTTATATCAAATGATGACTTAAGTTTTTTCATTACTTTGATGTGCTAGCTCAAAAGATTAAAATATTCATAGTTACAATAAATTACTATTCTCTATCTTTTGTTTTTAAGAAAGAAATGTCCACTTCTTGTGAGCCGATCCCTTGATTTTTTTAATGATGTATTAAATATATTTTCCCTGGAAATATTAATACAATTAAATTTAAATGTATCAAATTCTGTGTTATTCTGAGTTAAAATGCTAAGAATAAAATTGTATCCCATGTATATCATTAACTTAAGTACAATGAAAAATATTTTTCATTCTTTTAAGAAAAAGAGCTTTCTTTTTTAATTTAAAGTAATACTTACAAGAGAGTTAAGTTAAAATAGGTTAAAAGTCAATTATTGGCTGAGACCATATTAACCCCTTGAGGGGCAAGCAGTTGCGTTTGTGTAATTCTGAATTCCAACCGGACATTTAGAAAATTTTTATTTCAAAATAAGGAAAAGCAATTTTTACAACTTTTTTCCACCAAAGTTAGAAAAATAAAATTTCATAAAATTTTTCTGGTGCAAATCTTCATTAATCGTAGGTGGGATAAAATATATCCCTCCGCCCCCTCAAGGAGTTAAAACAATTTTTTTATATGATTTTCATATGTATAGTTTATGCTATTGTAGTTAAGATTTTTTGAACCAAAGAGTAGGAACTATTTGTCCAATATTTTGCTCTAAATCTGCATAAATTTCATTTCATTATATTTAGCCATTTTTTTTCTCCCTATAAAAATATACATTATATAAATTGAAAAAAAAAAAAATAGAGAATGCAAGTTATAAGCCTAATTCTAAATGTTGCAGAATAAAGCTATTTCACCTGAATAATCTGTGAATAATTTGCTATCTTTCCGTTTCACTTTTGATGTTCCTAGGAACTCTTTACATATTTATTTTTATGAACACCTTTTTCCTCTTTCACTGCATTTGTCTTAAATATAGATTTGCAAAGATCTATCTTGGAAAAATATGAGTGAAAATGGGCTTAGCGATTGTAACAGTATTGAGAAACATGCTTTGTAATTGAATGGAAATGCCATTATAACATTGCAATAAAGATACTCTTTATCTTTTTTATTGAGTGTAAACTTGCTTACATGGAAATACAGTGCTCTTCACGATAATTCAAACTTCGAACTAATAATATAAAATCCCCAAAACTTCGAATAGGACGAATATTAAGCTTAGTCCATTTATTCAAACTTGTTTTAACCCTTTATGCCACAAATTATGAATAAAATACTCTTTAAAGTTTTGTTATATTACATTATAAAAGCAAAACAGATTATTTATGCAATAATAATATAAAGTTAAAAAACAATTTGTTCATTAGATGTAATAGACTTAATCTCTACTTTTAAGTACTGTTGGGTCTATATTGTTGAAAATGTTTCACAAATTTAAATATCAGAAAATGGTACAAACATTGTATTGCACTTTTTAAAATAAAATTTGTAAGAAACTTAAAATAATTGGTACTTTTCCAGTATAGGAGCCTTGATGCTTTTTTTAAAAAGGTTGGTGCAATTCGTATTTCAGAAAGTGAGATTTGTTTCCAAATGATATAAACAGTTATGAAAACAAACCTGATGAGCTTTTATGCTTGTTTATATATATATTTATGCATATATAAACATTATATATTGTTCTTTATATACAATTTACTTCTGTTTGTATATAAAATTAGATAAATGGCTTCTTTATAGTAAATAAATTATATAAATATTGAAAACATTGTTTGTGTATATGAAACATTGCCAGAAAATACATTGCCAAATTTCCTTTTCTCCAAGGCTCCTATACTGGAAAAGTACCAAGTTTCATGCTTTTCATCACCAATATACTTTTTATTAAAATTCCAAATATCCACAAATGGTCCAATTTGAAAGCAAGGATTTTGACATATGCTCTGGGAAGACATTTTGGACAAAAAAATTTGAAAACATATGGTAACAGCTTCAGAAATTTTTAATCTGGTTGACGTTAATGTTGATATATCATCGAAGTAGGATCAACATAAACAAGATTTAAAATTTTTTTGCAATGAACAAGGCTCAAATATTCAATTTTCTTTTATAATAAGTATGAATTATTTGAACTCTCACAATAACTAGCTTTTATCTAATTTCACCTCTATTAAAGTGTTAAAAAACAAATCTAAAATAAGACCTAAAGATCTATAAGATCTAAAATATAACCTTGCTTTCTGATGGATTTGAACAAGTTACAGACATTAAGAAAACACTTCATGTCTTACTGTATGATATTTCATTAATCAATTATACTTTTTAGTTCTCGCTAAACTCTGTATATTTAGGGATAGTAAAGAAATATAAACATATATGTAAATAAATAAAATAAGACAAAATGCAATATTCCACCTTTATCCAATCTTAAACTACATAATATGAACTTTTAAAAGTTTACCGTTTACTTAAAAGGTGACAAATAATAATAATACAGATGTTACAAGTTTAACAATATACATTTTATTTAAATTTCAGAGTACTTTCGGTCTGCAATCCTGCAGCCATTGTCAGGGAATATTTTCATTAATTGCTGTTCCATTCATTCAAATACGCCACTTTGTTTGAAATGGGAGAGTCTATAATTCTTAGGGTAGTTGGGAGTCGAAGTAGTTCTGCTTCGGATTAAACTTGTGTAGGGGAAAATAGCATACACATTTAAAACAAAGTGACATATTAAAAATGAATGGAATGGCAGTTAAATATTTTCAACATTCACAAACATTATTTAAATATATATATTACACTGTATATTATCGCAATTAATTCTCAAGCTAAATTTTTATTGGGGTAATTTAGCATTATTATCCATCTTTTCACAAGTCTTTGCGGTAAATAATGGCATTACATTTCAAGTGACTTTTAAATAGGTAGCAAAACTATGAGTAACCCTTCCCGTCTATTGCTCAACTTTTTTGTAATTATCACAGAATGTTATGAATTATAAAAACTACTTTTCTAACTACTCAGCAAAAATACTTCTTCAGAAGTAAACATTCGACTCATCAATATGCTTATCGTACATCACGCCAAATGTTAATCAATGTGTTCATATAAACTTCCAGAAACTAATTCGAAGACTATTCAAAACAGACAGGCATGTGTTTCCCTGTTGCAAATTTCTGATCTGTGGTTTAAACCTGACAGCTTGAAATCTGGAGAAATGTATTTTAAGTATTTTGAAAATACAAAATACTTTGAAAAAGCATTTTGAAATACATTACCAAAATACTTTTGCTTCATCAGCTTAAAATACAAAGTACAAATGTATTTTGAAAATGTATTTCAAATACATGCATTTTCAATACTGCCCAACTCTGCTTACTATACATAAAATTAATTTAATTATGCATTATTACTTACATTATATTTATGAAACACTGATCAGTGGTGCTTTGTTTGGTTGGAACAATCAAACATTCAATGTTTTTAGCAAGAGAGTAATACTGATTGTACAGTTTCTGTTCTGCAGTCCGATTCTCTACTCTAGTATCCTTCTGAGTACAGTGGCGGTCAAAAGTTTCTGGCCAGCATAAATGTTTTGGTTAATTTGTAAGTATATCCATATGAAGAGGAATCTCAAAGTGATATTTATACACTTTATTGACATAACAGTTAAGAACTTATTTATGGAATAAAAATTAAATATTAATACATTTAATTGATAAAATTAATTGCAAAAGAAAATGCATGTTCTCAAAAGTTTCTGTCCACTTTGGCAAGTTTGGAAAAAAATGGTGTTATAAAAGAAAATAAAAGTGATCAACAACATTTACAATTAGTATTTTGTATTCATACATTTAGCAATAAGTACTGCAGCGCAGCAACGTGGCATCGATTCAATGAACAGTTGTAGATCATCAATGTTAAGTTTTGTCCACGGTTCTTGCAATTTTTGTGAAAATGCTGCTAAATTGGAATATTTATAATTCCACACACGTTTTCAAGTTAGTTTCAAAGATTTTCTATTATATTCAGATCGGATGATTGGGCTGTTCGTTTCAAAAGCGAAGTTTTTTTGTGCGAAAGCCACTGCTTGACGAGCTTGGATGTATGCTTTTGGTCGTTTTCATGATGAAACAAATAGTTGCGACCACAATTTTTCCTCCAATAAGGCAGCAAATGATCTTGCAAGATATCCTTATGCACTGCACTGCTCATCTTGCCGCGGATTTCAAATAACGGACAGGCGCATTTTCCAGAAAATGCTCCCCACAGCATAACGTGTCCTCAGCCGTGCTTCATTGTAGGAATAATGTATCTCGCACCTTATCTTTTGTTTTTAGGTCATCGGTTGTAATGTTTTTTATCACTCACAAAAAGATTGAACGTCGATTCACCTGAAAATAGTACTTTTTTCCGGTTTTCACTTGTCCAGTCTTTATATTCCTTGGCAAACACCAGTCGGGCCCTCTGAATTTTTTTACTTATGGAAGGTTTTTTAACACCGACTGTTCCATAAAGTTCTACGTCACATAAGCGTCTTGACACTGTAGATAGACTTGTTTCAGCAATAACCATAACACCATAATTCGCTGTTAACACCATAAATGGCGTGGAATTGCAGCAGCATTTTTAAGCGGGTCATCAACTGCTTTTCTTCTGATAATTCTGTCCACAAGAATAGTCGTTTTCCAGTGTCCTCCAGACCGAGGCAAGTTCCGAAGGTCATAACCATCTTTATATATTTTTTAAATATCGTTTACAGCAAATTTTCCGATCGACAACTTTGCCGCAATCTCACGAGAGTATTGTCCCTTTAGCGACAAACAAATCACTCATTTAGGAACAATAAATTGTTAAACTTTTCATTTTTGAATTTCAAATACATTATTCACCTTGATTAATTAACAAACATGACCAAAAAAACACATTAGCGATAGCAAAAACTAATGAATGACGAGTGGCTGGAAACTTTTGCACGCGCGAATTTTGAATTCCTCCCCTTTGCATCAAGTATCTTAAGTAACCAATCAAAATGATCACGTGGTCAGAGGTAAGTTGCTTATTCCTAACTTTTGGAGCAGTTGAACTTCTTCTTCGCTAAAACATTCCGCCAAACAAATCAAAAAATCTAACTGGCCAGAAACTTTTGACCGCCACTGTATATGAAGAGCTTTGCGTGCATCAGCAGCAGTGGGTGGGAGATCTGACTTTTCGGCTACATCGGAATCTTCATCTTCACTATCTGGTCTGCTTGAAACTTGCAAAGACAAGAACTGCTCCACTGTTTCTGTGTCGGATATTTCACTGGAGGTTGGGAAATTTTCGTCAGTTTCAACATATTGAAGGAAATCCTTGTCAAATTCTTTCTTACCTTCAGAGATGGTGGCCATTTTGTTGTAACCCTTCGGATTTAAATCCGCAAGCCAAAAAGCAGTTTTTTATTGTGCCTTATGTCACACTGTCCCAAGACATTTTAATGTAATGCATTGCATCCTGCAGATTGATAGATTTTTCTATGGAACTTACAGAAGAAGACTCAAATGAATCGCATACTTTGATTTTTGTTACTGCTTTTTTGGCGGTTTCCTACTTCCTCCAATCACAAAAGGGATTTTCTTGATGGTCCCTGTCGTGTTGCACGTCAGAAGAACGGTTACATATTGTTTAATTTTCTTGCATCCTTCACTGGACTCTGTTTTGAACATATGAGTGTGCTCTAGTAAAATATAAAGCATAATTCTCTAAAATTTCACTCTTTTCTTTCAAGCTTAAATCCTTTCGCTTAGACATCGTACTCGTTTGTGGTTTCAAATGAAACAAAACTGAACTAAATTCTCTTTTAAAAATTACAGAAAGAAAAAAAAAATAAGCCACGTGATCACTGCAACAACAATTTTTGAAATTTACCACTGCACTAATAATCTTTGAAAGAATGCATTTGTTTATGCTCTAACCCATACATCCTACACCTTACCCCATTCCTCTTTAATCCCCCTTTTCCTAATGCACTAATCTTCTACGAAATCTGAGGGGTAAAATTGCTTGTTAGCACACATGATGGGCATGTTTGTTGCTAAGCAGGTGCGACTCTCTGGAATATGGGCTGTAATTCTTTTGTTTTGTTTACATTTAATATGAAAAATAAAGCAAAAACAAAAATTTTTAGTCAGGATTAAACATTGTTTTGCTTGCCTACTACATTTTTCTACTGAAGAATTTTTTTGAGTTTATTAACTGGCGATGCTGATTTTATTAAGTGGTAGTGTTAACAGAAGTTTGTATTGATTTGATTCCGATCCTCACAATTAGCTCATATTAAGCGGCTGATTTTATTAAGTGGCGGGCACTGTATTAAAAAAAAAATTTCAATCCCATTTCTTGTGTTTGCATGCTAAAAGGATATCTTAGAGTTCTGATGGGCTTCCCACCATTTCCAGCCTAAAGATTTTTTTGAACTTTATAGTCCAGTTTCAGACTTCCCTAATCACATTTATAGTGATTTTTTTTTAGCATATTTAAAAAATTTTAAATAACCTGAAGCTCAAAGGGTTAAGCATTACATATTACTGTTGAACCTTGATTATCCAAGGTAATTGAGGCTGCCACCATTTTGGGTAGTGAAAAGTTTAATTAAATACATGCTAAAATTAATCGTACAATTTTATTTTATGTTAAAAATATTCATAAAAGAAAGTGATATGAACAAACTCCATGAAATTTATGCAAATTTTGAAAATTTGTGAAATGACCTGCACGCATTTCACAAAAGTATTTTACAAAATTAAATTTTAATTAGACATTAATTAACAAAATTTATTTTTTTATAATGATAGCTTTATAACTATTCTATTAGCAGCAGCAAAATTAATTTCAACAAGATGTTTTCCTTTTTAATAGTACTGATAATTGAAAAGACAGATATTGTTACACAGACATTATTTATCATGTTATAATACTGATTTGAATTTCCTCAGAAAGATTAATTAACTAAGATTAATTAAGAACTGGTTTATTTTATTAATGGTAAAAGAAACTGTATGACATTTTCCAAGTTCTTTCTTTGAATTGATTCCTGGTTCATTCAACAGAGCCCTTACTTGATACAGGGCCTGCGCTAGTCATTCACCAAATGCAGGTAAATCATAAAAATTGCAAAAAAACTTTATTTTGATGAAAGTTTTTCATGACTAAGATTTTTTTTAATTTTGTATTGTTAAAATGGCCTGATAAAAATAAAGTACCATATGTTTTGGTATGTAACACACACTTGTGAATCATGAAAGTTGATCAAAATTTATAGGTGCATGTTATATGCTGGGTATAAAAGTGTAAATGTAAGAATTAAGCATAAGAGTTGTGATTTCCATATTCATGAACAAGTGATTATTTGAATAAATGAGATTCCAAATGCTTTGTGGAGATTTAAACAGATAAGCAGTAGCATATGTTCTCACTTTGCATTTGCTTATTTTCTTTATGTTTGTAACTAGTTATTGTACTTTTTAATTGTTTGTATTGTATTTTCATGCTACCTATTTGGTGGAGGTTGCTTTTCAAAGAAGGGAGTGCACTTAGTATGTCCAATATACTTAAACATAGAAAAAATATATTCTTAAATCGTAGGTGTGTATTATATGATGGAATATTTGGTAAATCTTGTCTTTCTTAAATCACAACATAAATGGAAATGCTGGGCAACTTCTCAGAAACAACAATGCAGTAAAAAATCTTAGAGATTTGATTCTTACCTATAGTGAATGTTTAGGCATGTAAGATTTTAGTCTAATGCAATTTTATTAATTGGTATATTTAGAAAAAAAGACGTTTACCAGTATTTAGATGTAACTGAACAGCTTTTTATTCTGTTAATTAAAGGCATCTTTTATAAATAATTAAGAATTTGTTTATGTGTACGGTTTTAATTAGCAAATTGTTTAATTTATATTATGATGGATTAGTTTTAAAATATATTTTGGTCTAATTTTAATTTTAGTCCATGACTTACAAATGTTAGTCTAAAAGTTGAAGCTTACTTTCTATATGTTAATGGTAGCTTTGGCTGATATTTATAAAATTTGACTAATGATCTCCCACTTTAGCTAATTTGTTGGCTAATAATGTAAAACTTCTAGTGCAGGGCTTGTACTAGATATTTTGTACTACTTTGATGTTATTGTTATTATAGCAAATCAATTTCAAATTATGACATTGTTTGTTGTTTCAATTTAGTTTTTTTTTGTTTCCTTCATTTACTTTTATTCCATCAAACTATCTTTTTTATGATATCTTTCTCTTCACTATAATTCTTTTTTGCAAAAAGTTCAGTCTAGCTCTATTTTGTTTTGTTTAAAAATTTTGAAAGCTACAAGTATGAAAATTACAGACTATGTCATTCATGCAAAAACTATGTCATTTGTTATTATTTTTTTCTTTTTCTGAAATATTTCTTTTTACTTTTTCTAAAAATAACTGACTATAAAAATAATTATAATAAATAAATAAAAAAAAAACTTTAATTAAAATTTTCTGTGTCTAGAAGGCGACATTTCGGTCCCGAGACATTTTGGTCTCTGGCCATTTCGGTCCTTAGCCAAATTTCGGCCCCTTGTCATTTCGGTGCCCACCACCTTATAATTCGGATTCTAATTTTTGTGAGCCTGCCAAACGCTGTAATTTCAACATTATTTGGACACTTTTTTAATTTATCAACCCCCCCCCCCCTCCCAACCAAATTTTATAAAAAATCTGAGTATAACAGTCCGATAAATTTAAACTTTTATAACTGGTGATAATGAAATCACAGCGAGCCTAAAATTTGTTTAAATGAACAATGTGATATAATTTTACAGGGGACATTGTCGTTTATTATTTCACAGAATGGATTTTTTAGTTTTATTATTTATTATTAATATTAGGTATTTTATATATGTTATAAACTGCCATAAATGTTTTTTGGTTGTTTTCATACATTTTTTTAGAACCTTTAAATTATCATTTATTAAATAATTAAAAAACTGTGCATATTTTTTTTTCTTCTTCCAGTTACATTAATAATAAATGCCTTTAATAATTCAATTAGACACTAAGTTATTATATGTATATATATTCTCAAATTTCCCCTCTACACCCTCTCCTCTAATAATTCAGAAATGAGATATATTTATTGAAGCACAAATATATATATTTTTAATTATTATTCTTACGAGTTGGAACCCGTCGAAATTCGACGAACTAAAATGTTAGAAAGGAACTGTCAGATCGAATTTATAATAAACCTACAAAAATAATTACAATAAAAAAAATCATCTAACATTGGTTCTCTCACTCTTAAAACAAATAATATTTTTAACCTAAAATTACCAAAATATTATTTCCACAAACTTCAACTGCTTAAATTATTGAAAAATTAAACTCTATTAGAATACGTAATCAAGATGAGTAATTATGATAAAGTTATCGATTGAGACTTTTATGTTTGTTTTTATGGGATGCAAAATCAGTAAAAAGGATTTCGCTTTGTCACATCATAAAATTTTCCCCCATGAAATCTAAATTGTACATTATTTTCACATTCCCATAATTTACATACGCACCACTCAAATTCACAATTTGAAAGTATTTTAACCCACAATAGATTATTAATGAAAGTATTTCCAAACTTAAAGTCACATTTGTCCGATTCAAATTTTCATGTGAACATTCACACAAACTTTAAGTTCTAATCTCAATACCCGCGGAAAAAAAAAAAAAAAAAAAAAAAACTCAGAAATTTGCCTTTAATTGTCATAGTATTGGCCATTTAGTATTGGACGAATATTTAGTTTTATCAAAATAAATGATCGTTTTGTTTTAAATATGACATCATTTTTACTCACTGAATCATTTTGCCTAGCGTCTCAAACTCAGTATCAGCGTAATGTAAAAATATTGAAATGTAACTGATTTATGAAGAAGAATGCGTGTTTTTTTTAAATGTCTGACATAACTTTCTGTTCAAAAATTATAAAAAAGTTACTTTTATTTGTATTGTGAAAATGGCATCAATAAGGATATAATAAATAAAAATAATAAACCGTGACTAATTTCCCTTTACTTTCAATATAAATGGAGTACTTCAGTTGCCACGATTACAAAATTTATATTAAAAACTAAAAAAAAATTAATATCTCAAAAATTAATTGAGATACAGCTTTCAAACAAATTGCATTTAAAAGAGCATTTTTTCCGTATACGGCGGTGTTAAAATTTAAAATGTGCGATGTTTAGAAGTTTAAAAATTTGACGTAGATATAATTGCAAAACCGAAATTTTATTTCAAATTTCAAAGTGTTGCCATTCGCAAAATGACGTATGCGTTACGCACAGATATGTTTGTCCTTTATAATATAGATAGTACAAAGTTGTATCTTATAAATTTGTTTTCAAAAATTACTTTACCATTATAAACACTAGGGGGTCGTACCCGGGCTTCCCGGGTTACAGAATATAGGTGAAGACATTTTTTTTTTAAATTGAAAACTAATAATTTTTTTATATGCAATAAATTTTTTAGATTGCCCACTTACATTAAAAAAGCATTTTTAATATGAAAAATACGAATTATACAAATCTAATAAATTTTTGAAATTTATTAAAAGCGACATTTTCTTATTAGCCGCATGCTAAGAGACCAAGATTTTGCTACTTACGGCATCCTTTAATATTCTAATAATTTCAGACCTTACATGCCTGTTAAATTTGTATTTTATTTATATTATTTTATATATTCATATGGAAGTTTTATTTTATTTTTTTTATTTTTTTAATGGACATTAGCTGTAAGAATGTGATGAACTCTTTATTTTGTTTTAAGGGCAAACGGATTAATCTTTCGTAATCGAGCTCAGCGTGCTATAGATAAATTAAAAAATATTTCATGCTTTAAAATTATTTTTAAAACCATGGACAATCAGTAAAGTGAGATGAACTTTGCAAACAAATTCCATTTAAAAAAAAAAAATCCTATTTGGTGATCTAAAAATTTAAATTTTACGATTACAAATATATTAGATTTGTGTTTTTTCAACATTATTCTTTTATTTGTTTTTAAAAGAAGTATTAATTTCGTTAATTTGTCTTTCACAAATATGTTAGATTGGTGGTTTTTTAATATTATTCTTTTATTTGTTTATAAAGGAAGTATTAATTTTGTTATGAAAAAATAGTCAGAAACAAATGCTGAACAATGTTTGTTATGTATTGAAACCGGCACGTTATAAGATAAACTTAAACAAAAGTCATGATTCAAAATTATTTTAGAAAACATAATACATCAGTCAATTAAGATACAGTTTTTAAACAAATTGTATTTTAAAGTAAATTATTTCCTATGCGACGAAAATTGAAAATGTATGATGGTCAGAAGATTTAAAAAATGCAGTAGCGGAAATTTCAAAACCGAAATTTGATCATGAAGTATTGCCATTCTCAAAATGACGTCAGTGTTATGCACAGATACATTTGTTCGTTATAATATAGATAGATAATCAATAAAATTGTGGTTATTAATTGAGGATCTTATGCTTGGTATTCTGGAATGAAAAACAGCAATTTTCACCTTCTCAAAGTTTGCATACGCACTTCTCATATCCATATTCATCATTTTTAAAATAATTGTATTTTGTTTGATCATTTTAAAATCATTTTAACTCAAAACTTGAATCATGATTGTCAGCAACATCTTTTATGTGAACAGACGCACTCTTTACTTGAGATTCTAATCTCAATTCCGGAGAATAAAAATTTCCGTAATTTATGTTTTTTAGACGCATTTGTGTTAAAATGTTTAGTTTTATCTAAGAAAATGATTGTTTTCTTTAAAATATGACTTCATTTTCACTTAAATAAGCATTTCGCCTAGTGTCTGAAACTTAGTATCACTACACATGCAGAAGGAAAAACAATATAGATATTTTATGAGGAAAAATTCGTGTTTTCAAAAGCATTAAGTCATTTTCCGTTATTATGCCCCTAATATAATATTATTCTCCTAATGGTATTTTGCGCCACTAAACCCTATAAAACAATTTTGAATTTTTATCAGAAAATGGCATGAATAAAGATAAAAATACCTCATTATTTCTATCTTGTCTGTAATAATGAAAGCTATCTAATTTTCACCATTTTGAAGAAATTTCATAAAATGCTTTTAAAATTAAAATATAAAAGTGGGGATACTTAAAAAAAAAAAAAAAAAGATAGTGCGATCACATCTACAAATGAACAGCTTTCAAAAAAAAAAAAAAGTAAAATTGGTTCAGCAGAAAGATCAGGGCAGATGACTAAAAAACACACTTGTATTTCAAATATATAGGTTATATAAAATTATGAAAAATTAAATTAAGCAAATTATGTTATTTTGATAAAATTATAGTAGAATGTCCTAAAGAATAGCATTAAAATTTTATTATTCAAGAGAATTTTGTACAAAAACTTCAGGAACATGATATTATTTTAAACCTCGAATTATTTGTTCGCTTGTCTAACTCGGCGAAGAAAATCCATCCAGGCGAGAATCATCAATTTCTATAATATAATTATAAATCGCTATTATTTGCATGTCACCTCTCTTTTATAAAGGCACTCTAAATTTTCGTAAAAAAAAAAAAAAAAAAAATATTGCGTTTTATCAGTGTGTGATTTCGATTACATTATTTCACCTGTGAAGAATTTCAAAGTAGCTGGGCTGTGAAAATGACGCACTTCTACAAAACATAATTTAGGTTTAAGAATTAAATTACACGCTTTTTTATAAAATGACGTCCTTTACACCCGCTAAAGTTATCCACTTTTATAATCCAGTCGAAAACTTCGTCTATAGAAAAGTATGCATATGACGTCATTATCACGAAATAACAGACAATATTCTTGACATAACCCGTATATTAATTTCAACTTTGTTTTCAGGTTTTATGAGAAAATGGCAACAAAAGATACAGTATCTCCTGTTTTCGACTATTTTCCGTTTACTTTCAATAGAAATGGGTTACTTTTGTTGCCACGATTAGAAAAATGGTATTTAAAACTACAAAAAAATTTATATCTCAAAAATAAATATAGACATAGCTTTCAAACAAATTGCATTTAAAAGAGTATTTCCTTCCTCATACAACGGTGTAAAAATTTAAAATGTGCGACGTTTAGAAGTTTAAAAATTTGCAGTAGAGAAAATTGCAAAACCAAAATTTTATTTCAAATTTCAAAGTGTTGCCATTCGCAAAATGACGTATGCGTTACGCACAGATATGTTTGTCCTTTATAATATAGATTGGCAAAAACAATAGTGATTTGGTAATTAGGCATGCTATGAAAAATATTTTGTTTTCAGAAAACTCCACTCACCACTTCAATTTTTTTTTTATAATAATTGCTTGCATTTTTTTTAGCAGTCTTCTCACCCTTGAAGACGATTTTTGTGAGCTAATTTTATTGAAACTGGGCCTATTTCTTTGTAATTAAGATGATTATTTTTAATTTTATGTAATAATGTAACTATTATTTTAATTAATTTTATTTTCAATTTTCAATTGACAAAACTAAGGTTTTTTGTATTTGTATTTTTTTTTTTTTTTTATATTACCTTTTTTCCTGCAAATTTCTCAGAAAAAAATTAATAATTTTTTATTTTAGTTTTATTATTAATTATATTAATAGTTTTAAATTTCGGTAATTTTAAATATAAAATATAATGATACATTGAATATAAAATATATTATGTATTGTGTTTATTTTAACCCTTTATGTACTGAATTATGACTTCATGAATCTTCTAAAGCATTTTTTCGTGAATTGGTTAAACTACATTAGAAGATTTACATAATCATTTAATAAATTTTAGAAGAATTTTGGTAGGATTGCAGGATTTAGAAGGATTAATTAAATTTGGATGTATAGGGATTTTGTGAGATATTTATAACCTCACTCAGATCTTTTATTTTAAATAGTTTTCTTAGTATTTTGTAGAATTGGGAAATGTACAAATATAATGTTATTACAATAGAAATATAGAAATATTTCCGAAATAAAAATGTAGCCCCCCCCCCCCCCCCCAACGCCAAGAATAAGATAAAGTAATGTATCTATAACTTATTCTAAACTGTATTACAACTAATCGATGTATTAAATGAATTTTATAACACATTCTTTTAATGGTACTTATAAGTACTGCCAGTAGATAAAGGGTTAAAGTAAAAATATGTAATGTATATTAATAATGTTATTAATTTCATAAATTAAGGATACATTAAACTAAATAAGTATATTTAATAAAAAATGAATTTAATTTTTATACTAAAATTACTGTTTTTAGAATTAGTAATTAATAACAATTATTCATCAATTAAAGTTTTTGTTCAAAATTTTTGATTTATTATTTCCAAAAAATAAAATAGAATTTTTCTGAAAAATCAGTCAAAAACATAAAATCTTAGTAATAATTAATTAATTAATAATACAAAATAAAAAAAATAATAATTCAACATTGTTCAAATATGTAAAAATGATTTTTAGCAGTGTTAGGTGACATTAATGTCCAGATGCAGATTTTAATTTTTTTAAGCATAGTTACAGTTTATAATTCGCAAAAGGCAAGATATTATTAATTAATTATAATTAAAGAGCTAGAAAAATATTATAAACTAGCTAATAAATAAATAAACAACATATTTATCTTTAGAATCCTTATCATTTTTATACATCCTAATGAAGTTAATAACGTTGTTATAGTAACCGAAAATTAAAAAATATATATTTGCATTTACACTATAATAACTATTATATAATTGATGTAATAGTTTTTAAACAAGTAATTGATAAATTAGTTATATAAGCAATTAATAATTAAGATAATTTTGAATTGTTATTAATAAATATGTTTAATAAAAACAGTTTAATTTGTGAAATTTTTTGTATTTAACTATATAGCTATGAAAGTTTTCAATTTTTCTAATATGATATTAATGAATTAATAAAATACAGTATGATATTAAACAAATAACAAATCAAAATCCAATGCCGGGATTTAAAAAAAAAAAAAAAAAAATGGTGTTGGTACATAATTTGAAATACTAATAAAGTACCAGCTAAATACTATTATCCCCCTATTATTAGTGAAAATTCTGCATGCCAATCAATTGTCAACGGCCATCTTAACAATTGGTCATCTTTATAGAAATGTCAGATACAAATCCCCTATTTCATACAATAGCCTTTTCACTCCCAAGTTCAAACGTGGATGGACTTCCCACGTAATTGCTTTCATTCTTTGAAGAAATATGAATGTTTTGAAAAGAAGAGCATTTCTGGATGTTTTTTTATTTTTCTGACTCTGTTATCTTGATTTCAGGAGTAACTGAAAAGTCATTCTGCATAAATTTAGCACATATGTTACGATTACCATACGAAATTTTTGTGGTCTGTAATAATTTGGATCCGAGTTTATAAGTTTGTGTTTTTGAGCCCTTCTATTCGGGTTATACTAAAATTTAGGGAGTTCAGTTAAAACATCTGATAATGTCCTCCCTCTTATAAAGATTACGTTTACCATACAAAATATGAGTGTTTTGCGATAATTATAGATCGAGTTTATAAAAGTTTTAATTTATCAGGACCTTATACTTAAGAGACACTAAAATATAGGAAAAGTCAACAGAATCCCCACCCCCTTTGTTTTTTAAAACGATTACGATTACCATACGAAATTTGTGTGGGCTTGTAATAGTTTGGATCCGAGTTGTACGTGTTTGCGGTTTTCGTTATACTAAACTTTTAAGGCCTTCAGTTAAAACACAGTCTACAATGTTCCCTATAAAATTATGTCCCATATTTCACGTGCACAAAATTTCAGCTTGCTGGAGAAGAGACCGAAATGGCTAGGGACCGAAATGTCTTGGGACCGAAATGGTCACGGACCGAAACGTCCTGTTTCCGTCTAGTGGTGTGTCTGTTCACAAAATTTCTTTTCTCCCCTTTTTACTTTTTTCTATCTTTACAAGAAGAAAGAATTAGATTCGTGAAAATTTTTGACTTCTGGTTTTCGATGGATTTATACATTTCAGAAGGTCCTGAACACGATTTGATGGTTTTTAGAAAATGTCTGTCTGTCACTCTGTGAGTCTGTATGTTACAAAAATTTTGTGGGCGCTTTATCTCAAAAACTAATGCACGGAATTTCACAAAACTTTAGATTCAGTTAATCCTTGATATGAATTGATGCTGATTACACTTTGGTGCAAATCGCTCAACAGGTGGCGCTGCTATGCTTCATACTTCACGATTTCCGCAATAGCTCTGTCTCAAGAACTAATGCACGAATTTTCATCAAACTTTAGATTCAGACCTTGATAAATATTGATGCTGATTATGTTTTGGTGTAACTCGCCCAACAGGTGGCGCTTCTATGCTGCATTTTTCACGATTTCCGCAATAGCTCTATCGCATGAACTAAAGCACGAATTTTCATCTAATTTCAGATTCAGTTAGAAGTTGACACATGTTGTTGCTGGTTAAGTATTCATGTCAATCGCCCAATAGGTGGCGCTGCTATGCTGGATTTTCCACGGTTTTTGCAATAGCTCCATCTCAAAAACGAATGCAATGATTTTCATTAAACTTCAAATTCCGTTATACGTTGACATAAGTTGTTGCTGATTAGGTTTTGGTGTAAATCATCAAAAGGTGGCGCTGCATTTTGCATGGTTTAAGGCTGTTCTTAACTGCTCTGCTCAACAAGCGCAAAACGTTTTGACACATTTACAAATTCATTTTTTAACGGAAAGATATAAAACTGGAAAGACTGGCCATGGAAGCGATTTGGAATTGAGCTGTTTTTTCCATTTTTTGATCCATCAATTACTTATTGAGTTACAAGTGTTTTTGATCACGTGACAAACACGTTTTTCGCCCTTTGAGTATGGAAAAAAATTGTCTTGTGACAAATAGAACTCATTATTTTCAACGACTACAGTTTAGATAGGATTTAAGTTCATTGGCAATACAATCTATTTAAATCAAAATATTATTTCTTATTTAATAGTGGTTGAGGTTAGCTTTGCGAAAGCTTTGAGCTCAAAAGGAAATTTGTTTTTCAGAAAGTTTAGTAGAACCTTTTAAAAATGAAATTTGTATTTTTTATTTGAAAAATTTCAGAGTTGGAATTGGGGGAAAAAAGTAATATTTTATAAATTAATATATGGATTTTGGAGCCCCTGGGCAAAGTCCCGATTTGCCCATGCGATAATTAAGGCCGGTACTTCTGTGATATGTTTTAATTACACGGACTGTGAGTGTATGTTTCCGTGTTGTAAGTGATGAACAAAAATTGTATAGTTGTTTAATAATACACATGGAAAATGTTTCATATATATATATGGGGCATTCTCACAATCTTTTGACTTTCATGTCCCTGAATAATAATTTTTATTTTAATACACTTTTTGGTGTTTTTTTTTTTTTTTTTTTTTCATATACTGGGGAACATCCCATTGCATGATTGCATAACAATATTAACGAGACAAATAAGTTTTGGACGATGTTGGGGGGTCCAAATACTAGGAAAACTATACCGTGTACCTGATGCTGATTTTTAAGTTTGGAGCTGTCTGTATAAAATTGTTTCAATAAAAGTAATTCGATGTAATTTTTTTTCCGAAACTGGGACAATTGTTTTATATAAATATGTAGCAAAAAATTAACCTGCACACATTTTTACGGTTGATATTATTTTTTGAACTCTGTCCCTGGGTTTTAGATTCCTTACCATCCCTCTTGCTAAATTTATACAGAAAATCACTTAAGATGCAGCCACAGATTTTTTTTCAAGTTTTTTCTCATGCAGAAGTACGCTAGAGAAAGAATGTCTAAAATTCTTTGACAGGAAATTACTGCAGAATTTAAATCAGCATTTAAATATCAGTTTCAAGATTGTGGCTTTATTATTGGTAGTTTTACCGTCCCCAAGCTTTATTTCTGCGCTTTTCGAGGTAAATTAATAATAATAAAAAAAATTAATTTAATGCAATGTTAACAACTGTTTCTAAAAATCAATAAACATTGTGGCTATCACTTAGTCTTAACATGATTTGCCTAAAATAGGTGGTAATTCGTCCCTTTTTTCCTATACCGTCCCCTTTTTTTACCTTACCGTCCCTTTTTTAATACCCCTTTAAGACAATGTTATACCAAAAATGTGTACTAAAAATACTACATTGTTATTATTTCTTATTTGAATGTCCTGTGGGTACTATGCAAATTCATTATAAGTAAAAATTTCGAAGAAAATAAAAAGTTTTAGTGGTAAAATGGTATGGAAAATTAAACTTTCAAAGTTTAATTTTCCATAACATAAGTTTAACATAAACCTCAGTTAAATAAGAAAAATTTCGCTGCTGACCATTTTTTCTTTATTTTGAGTCATTAAGGCATTCGTCTATCAGATTAAAATGTTATTTTAGCAAGTTTAATTTCGCCAGATTCCCCCCCCCCCCCCCTCCAAAAGTCAAAAGATTGTGAGAATGCCCCATATACTATATATATATATATATATATATATATGCAGGATTTGAGTTTAAGCATCGTTTATTTTCTTTATGACGTGCATGATCAGCAAATTAACTGACGCTCTGGTATTTTTATTATCTATGATTTGAAAGCATAAGTAATGAAAATACACGAGATCAAGGTTTGGAGATATTCAAAATTACAAAAGAGTCGGTCTATTAATTTATATTGTTCCTGAAGCATCGGCGTATGAAATTCCAAGGAAGGCACTGTTAGGCCTAATCGGATTGTTCGAAAAAAAGTACAGTGATACCTCCCTGTGCGACCACCTCCCTGAACGACCACTTTTTCATGGAACGAAATTCATTCCCGTAGGCTCAATACTAATTTTACCTCCATTTAGAGACCATCCCAGTTGAACTCCCTCCATGAGCGACCGATTTCTTTGAAGAAAATGAAACAAATTCCACTTTATCCTGGTCGCTTGAAGAAGTTAGAAAAATATTTCCGAAGAGCGCATTATTCATCAAACATCTAAACTAAGTTTAGAATTTTTTCCCGGTAACTTTTAAGTGCTTAAACCCCTTTGTGCCTTTTTAGACAATGAATTTAACTCTGATGACATTAAGAATGACGGTCGATAAACTCCCCTTCCTTATTCTGTCAGGAAACTCTCAAAGAATTAGATAAATTAATGAAATCGTCATTATTTGTTCCCGTCCAAAACAAATTGCATTTATTTACTGAATTTCGAAATGACTTGGAAATGAAAGTTATAAAAGATAACCGTAAAATCAAAGCAAATATCAATGTATTCATTTTTTAAACTCTGCAGTAATTAACTTTTGTTTTTATATTTAAATTTTCCTATTTTTTCCTAATGTGAAAAATAAATTTTTAATATAATCGTTACCTTTTTCAACAATTAAAATTTAAAGATGACCTTCATTAAGAGACCACCTCTCGGAGCGACCAATTTTTATTGGAAAGGAACGTGGTCGCTTTAAGGAGGTTTTACTGTATATTATAGGTTTTAAGTGAGAAATGTAATGTATTTGAAGAAGCTATCAACGAAGTGGTGTAAAATTATTTTTTATAGAAGTCGTCAATAAATGAACATTTTACATATAATCGTCCTACAAATTTTGGGGCTCGGTGCCGGGATCTTAAGCAACTAGTAATAGTAGTGGAATAAATAATCGGAATCTTATGCAACTAGCAGCGGAATAAGTAGTCAAATATGAATCAAAACGAAACTGTTGTAAATCGCCAATGCCAAAGGTTAGATTGTGGATTACAAGGCAAGCGTAAAAACTGTGATTGTATTTATTCAAGTACAATATTGAAAGATAGCATGAGAATCCTAAACAAGGCTAAGAGAATTGATATAACAAATCTTTGCGAGGAATGCGGGATTGAACAACCAAAAAAAACCGCCAATCCCTGTACAAATAAAGCTAATTAAAAGCTGGGAGGATTACGACGAAGATTTTATAAAGGACCGCTTAGAAGTAATTATGACAGCTAGAAAAGAAAAAGCTGAGCTTGAAGAGAAGGCTAGAAAAGAAAAAGCTGAGCTTGAAGAGAAGAAACTACAGGCACAAGCGCAATCGGAACTGTAAGAAATGAAATGGCAATTGCAGATAGAAGAGAAGAAATTACAAGCAGAGATCAAAGAAAAGAATCTGGAAATGGAAGAGAGAAAATGGAGAGTAAAATTGGAAGAAGAAGGATCGCTAAAGCGAGTTTGAGATTAAGAAAATACAACTACAGTCAAATTAAAGACAACACATCGATGTGAACCCAAGGACAAATCCAGGTAAGCAATATGAATTGCTTAGATTATTAACAAAATATGATAGTACGAATGATATTAGCTATATTTGGCTATGTACGAAAGGTAAATGGCTCAAACGGGTATTGATAAAAAAGAGTGGGTAACTATTTAATTAATCTAATGTGATTAATATAATAACTAGGGAAAGTGTACCCGAAATGCATGATTATGATTACATAAAAAGTATTCTTTTAAAATGCTATTACTATCGCCAGAAGAGTTCAGGCTGAAATTTTTCTCACTTAAAAAGGAGCCATCGGCTAATTGGCGCGATTTCGCTTATGAGATCAAGGTGTACTTCCAACAATAGATTGACGGTCTTCAAATAAATAACTTTGAGGAATTATCCGAATTAATTGTAATAGTTAATCAAATTAGGCATAATTTACCTGCGGAAACAAAGACACATTTTGAAGCGGAATTGTTAGTAATAAAAAAGATAGACGACTTAGTTAACAAATTAGATACTATTTTGAAATACTTCTTTCAATTTGGGCAGTAGTTTTAATTATTAATATTTTATGTCGTGCATACAATCCAAATTCAATAATATTCAAATTCAATATGTAGATATACTACATACACATAAAATAAAGGACAAACTGACGAATTGTGATCATGTGGATGAAACTGATCTATTACATGAAAAATTAATTTGTTAAGAAAGGTATTTTTGAGAAACACTTTTTAAAAATTATATATATACTAGGGGGCTCTGCCCCCTGCAATCTACGCTCGCCAACCCCCGTTCAGACACCACAGAATCTAAAAACACGCTAATCTGATGGGTTTTAAAAATATTAGAGAAGATTGAGTTATACTGAAAAAAGCTGTGCAGATCATCTCCCTGTAAACGGGTTTCCATTCAATTCCCTTTGATTGCAAAAATTTAAGGGCGAATCAGTTGCTGTTAAGACATGCTATGGTTGCTTTCGTTTTTGATTAAAGAGGATCAGTTAAACATTTGAAAATAAGCTAAAATAAAACTAAGTATACAGAGTCTTTGTCTCCCGGTATTTTAAAACAATCTCTATAACAATACATTATATATATTAGGCAGGCACAGGTGATAAGTCGCCAAATATTATTCTATCGCCATCATTTCATCTATATTATAATAGTTCAAGTCATCAACTGCCATAAACAAATACGGTCTGATCCCTTTGGGTTTCCCTGGGCGGCCATCCTCGCCTTTCTTATGAAAGTTTGGCACAGATGTCATATACGCCCCATATTGGCGCAATTTTTTTCCGACGCCAATTTGGGGAACGCATCAACAGCATAAACAACAACATCCGGCTTACCTTATCAAGCAAAATAACGATACTTTGGCGCTAGTTAAGAACCCGTTCCGTATAAGACATTGGCGTCAGAAAAAAAATCGCGCCAATATGGGGCCGTAAGTTTTCCATTTTGATTAAAAAATCAAATTTTTTTTTCGAATAAAACTACATAAAAGTTGCCATGGTCGCAAATAATTCTTGGTACTGTAACGCTAGCCGGATGCAAATCTCGCCAATAGCTTTTTTTCAACTCACCAGTTAGCATTTTTTTTTCCGAGTGGTAATATTTGGCCAGATGTCATATACGCACCACAGGTTTGGCGTAATTTTTTTTTTTTACGAAAATTTGGCGAAAACCTCGTTTTCAAATACCAGTTACATATGTATTTTTGGTATTACTTAGTTATCCCGCCGACCAAAAATCTATCGCCAAACTATAAGATTAAATGTCAATAATGGTTGATCGTAAATGTCACATTCACTTGACTTTAAGCAAGTTACACGTGTTTACGTCATCAAGTCATTTTTATTTCGACGTTTTATTTGTACATTTATTAATGTTATACTAATTTATTTGTTCTTTCGTTATTTAAAATAAAAATTATGTCAATTTGTATAATTTGGCGAGTGGATTGGCGATTTATATAATTTGGCGAAATGGTCGACGGAATAACTAAGTAGTACCGTATTTTTTAATTATTTTCTATTATTTTCTAACGGAAATATAAAAAAAAAAAAATTTAATAACTATAGAACAAAATAATTTATATAATTTTAAAAAAGAAATAAAAGTAAATAAACATTTATTATTAAATAAACAACAATAGTCGGGTTATCATGGCAATCACAATAATGCCATTTTGGCGCAAATTAGGTACCCCGGTGCGTAGATAACATCTGTGCCTAATTTTTTCTTTTCGTTTTGTTTAAAAAAAAAAAAAAGAAAGAAGTGAAAGCCATCAATTTTAAATGAAAGTTGTGTATTTTAAATAAAAAGGAATGAAAGGATTATATTTTAAATGAAATTAATGAAATATAAAAAAAAAATGCGACGGGAAAAATGTTTGGCGAATTATCACCTGCGTCTCGCTAACATAAAAATACCGTCAGAATTGATTTCTCTATCAGAATCTTTCGATTTGGCGAAAGATTGTTCAAGTAAATTGAATTATGAATAAAAGTAGCATGATACATTTCTTAGCATACATTTAAGGGAGGCCAATCTGGTCGCCAAATTAGTTTAAAATAATAACCTTTTCTGAAATATGAAAAAAAAAATATATCTGTTATGATTAAAATTTGAGTTGCCATCATTAGAAAAATGTGTTTAAAATTACAAAAAAATTAATATTTCGAAAACTAATTCTAATTTAAAAATTCTAATACCAGTTTTGAGATCTACGGATCAATACTGATTTTTGGTGTTAATTTCATCACAAAGTATTCCATATTTTAGGAGAAATCGCCGTGAAACATAAATCAGTTGTTTAATCAGTCGTTTCAAAGAATCGTTACATAAATTCGTTTCATTTCAGCCGTTTCATATATCCGTTTCATAAATTCGTTTCATTAGTATTTTATATATATAGGGTAGATATATAAATGAGTTAATAAACTGAAAAAACAATTGGATAGAATTTTGGAATGGAATCAGTACAAAAATTTGGGGGCTTCTGTTTTTTTTTCTCAATTTCGGGCCCATCAAAATTTTCTAAGGGAAGCACGTGCTTCTCGTTCCTATTCGGTAATCAGGGCCTGTCAATAACAATTCAATTCCCTTTCAATCTGATTTTTCAGGGATGGCAAAACCCATTAGGAAACTTAGACTTAATTCTTGTTTCCCAAATAGCAGTTTTTTTCCCCGTTTTTTCAATTTGTAAATAAATAAAATTTTCACTTAAGCCTGAGCTCGAAGTCTGGTACAAAAAATCGAGTCGGAGTACATCTCGAGCTCTAGGGCTCGTCTCATCCCTAGTATAAACCCGTGTAGAACTCTAATTTGAATAATAATAGAGTTGTTAGAAAAACATGAAGAAGAAACAGTTACCTGAAGTCTGTTTTTGTTTCTTAAAAATTAGAAACTTATTGTCTCAGTTGTTTAAAATAGTGAAAACGCATCATTTTAGTAAAACTGCGTATTTTTGTTTTCTTTGCATTTTGCTTTTACTTTTATCTTTCGGTGAAAAACGAGATCTTTTTTTAAAAGCAGCTTTTCACCAGAAATCTGTCATTTTAGATTTGTAGGTCAGGACTGAATGCTTTTGTCTTCCAGTTGGAGGAAGTAGGTCAGGCGCGAACTTATTGTCACTTTCACTTATTTTTTAAATGGACTTCCCTTGCTTTTGAATCTACTTGGTTATAGCGGACCTTTTCTAACCTGTGTCTAATTTTAAAGAATACGTTTTTTGTTCTTGTTTTTTTTTTCTTATTCATACTTTTGCGATATTTTGTTACATAACCTAGTTTTTGTTTAGTTGCAGTTGCATGTTGGAGTGAAATTTATTTTATTGATTACTTCTCGCTTTTTGTTACTTCTGTCCGACTCTTTTTAATTTTTAAATTTATTTTGGTGAAATAAATGTCAAGGTGGCCAACTGTCTTAGTGGGACTTTCTTACTGGGGTATTTTATGTTAAGAAAAAAATATTATGTTTTTGTTGATTAGAAGAATGGCACCCTTCAAAATTCAACAAATTTCAGAACAAGTCTTGAACGATTTGCATTGGCGCGTACGTAGGGAAGTGCTGGGGGAGAATCCGCCACCCTTCAAAATATTTGAAATATAAACATATATTTGAATATAAACGTAAAATGAGCTAAACTAAGAATATTTTGCTATAACTTCCCGTGCAAGAAAAATTTTAAACGTCAGTTTAAAAAGCAATACAAAAATTTAACAATTAAGAAATATTAAAGAATTGAAAAATTTCATTCTTTTTTTTTTCGGTCAAGTGCCCTTGCCCCCTGCCCTCCCCCCTTTAAAATAAATGTGAAACACGTGAACGTAAAAAGAAAAAAAACATAATTGAAATTGTCTTCCATGGGGCTTTTGACGAAAAATTCTTAGTTTCTCTTTCTCTTAGTATTTAATTATTCGAAAGTCATTTATGAAGGATAAATTTTATTAGCACCTTTTATTTTTAAGCAATTAAAAATAAAGAAAGTAATTAATTAAATTTCAAAATCCAGGGCAGGGCAATGGCCCTTGCCAGTAAGATTTTTGCTAAAGGTTTGGGTTTTTGCCTTTGCCAATAAGACCGGCACCTATACTAAGCGAATGTACCAACTAGGTACTAACAAGGTTACTACATGTACCACTAACTCGCTCCTGAAAAAAGTTCTTCGTACTTGTTCATTCGTTTTATTTTAATTAGTGTAGTAACATTAAAAATACTTGAGTCTTTCATTTGTGCCATCTTTTAATTATAGAGTATGGCGGGCGAACAAACCAATGTTTATGGTCCAGCTAGACACACATTCTTTTTATTTATTTGTTTTTATCATAAGCTTTCTCATATCCTTGTTAAGAGTTTCTTAAGAAACTAGATTGTGTAAAATACAAATTGGAGTGTTGATTGTCGACGTTTTTATTTTATTTTTCCTTTCATGCGCGTGAAAATTAAAAGACCTTGTTGATAGGATAGCTGAAATTTATGTATTTTGAGATTCATGTACAGCGAGTTAGCTGCTGATATTTTCTCTTTTCCAATTTCTTCTTTATTTCCCCGTCCCCATCTCAGTGTGTGAAACAGAGTAGAGTCCTTATTACAGTGATCACTAAAATAGTCAGTTACTAACGCATTCGAATTTATTGTATTTTGAGGTTCATTAGAGAAACTGAGACAAATTCTTTTTTCTTTTCTTTTGTGCACGTGAAGCAAAGCAGGTTCTCAGTTACAGTACAATAATTACTGAAATTATCAAATGGACAGTTTTCATCCGTTTATTTTGAAGTTAATCCATTTCATTTTGTACCAAATCAGCATTTGGTATTTGGTATTAAACATATAAAAAAGAATTGAATTTTTATATTTTTAATTATTTTGTATTTTGATTAAAAACACATTAATTACATTTTGATTACTGATTTATTTTTTATTACATTTTGATATGAATTACCCGTACTTCAGTTATATGTAGTGTTCTGTAGTTCTGTTACTGTCATTGTCTTCAAGATATACATCTGCTTTAAGTTTCTTAAAAAATCCAAAAAACACAAAAGCGAAACTAGAGGGTGTGCCAGTCTTTTATTTTAATATTTTCATCTCCCTTGACAACAGACCAGATAATAGGATTTTGCGAAGGTGCGGTCTTGAGAAAGCGGAAGCATAGGGAACTGAACATATCATGGCCGAACCTGATCATTGGATAGCACACTACTCGCGGGAGTGGTGTTGTAGTTGAGAAGGTCATGCACACCACCACCTGACGGTTCTTGTTTCAGGTTTTTGAGATTTTTAAATTTTAGTTTTGACGTGATCACCGGTAGGCTGATATTAGTTGCATGGTCTATGTTTTTTACAGCGGGGTTTGTGTTTTTACCGGTACAGTCTATTTTTTTACCAGGATATGTTATGTCAAAAAACCTGGTTTTTATAGGTAAAAATCTAAGGGGGGGGGGACGAAAGGATAAAAAATAATAACCTCTATATATTTATATATAAATATTAGCTTATTTTTTTATGATTGATGAATATCCTTTCCATATTAAAATAATTGAGTTATAATTATATAATACATTAATTTAACTTTTAATATTATAGTAATTATTAAGCCCCATTAACTGATTCATGCATGCAAGCGCCAATAGGCAAAGAGCTTAACTTTTACCTGGTAAATGTTAGTAGTTCGAAATACATAAATTTTATTAGATTATTATTGTTATTATTACTTTTCAGAACATGAAGAAAAAAGTTTTTACTTATAAAACATCAAAAACTAACCTTTGTCACCACTGATTATATATATATATATATATATATATATATATATTTTTTTTAATTTAGATACATTCATAAAGAATTTAGAAATGGACTTTGTGTGAAAAAAAAAAAAAAAGTTTTATTATGATAAAACTGTCCTTAAACAGGATTTTTACTACAAGAAGAGTATTTTTAAAAATGTCATTATGGATGATAAATTCTCTGTTCATTATGGTAAAAAAAAAAAAAAAAAAAGATAAATGCACTTTTATAGAAATAACATCAAATGAGCACAATATTTAAAAAATGAAAGTTTTTCAAAAGATAAGACAAAGCAGGGGAAAAAACACATTTTCCCGAAGACCGTAAAAACCATTATGCGCCACCCTGTTTTCCAGACATTTGTTTTAAGACTATTCTCAAATCCAAACTCATTATATTCTGACGCACATGCAGTACGAAATCTTTTTCATTCTATGTGCATAACATTTTTGGTGTATATGATATACAAAGCTTCGTATTCGTATACATATTTTTGACTTGTTACTTATTGAAATGCTTTTTCAATGAAATTGTGCTTTTTCCTGCTGAGCTAACTTCCAGGGATGTAGCGGAGGCGGAGGGATCCGGTGGTATACGCCGTATAACTTCTGAATAACTCCGTATAACCTCCGTAGCTATGGCGTATACGGTAGACCGGGGCTTGTTGGACCATTTTTTCAACAATATTTTTTATGTTTTATTTTATTAAAATTTTATAACCCTACTGCATTCAAATTTTTGCATTAAAGCAAAAGTTAAGGTAAAAAGAACTTCAGTTATTACCATCCATATACCATATTAGGAATAAAATAATTTTGAAAATATACTCTCAAAATACATATTTCAAGAATCAAAACATATATTCAGGTGTAAACGAGAATAAAAATTGATAAACTGGGAAAACATGTATTTTGATTCAAAAACATCTTTTTAACTGTTGGAAAACAATTTATTAGTTTAACATTACCTGCATTTTAGTAGAAATTTTGAAAAAGAAAATTATATACATATGGTTTATTTTTACAAAAAGTTTACATGTGTGTGTGTGTGTGTGGGGGGGGGGGGGGGGGGCAGGCAAAATGTAATACCATATTACATTAAAAACTTTGAGTTCCGCAACCCTTTAAGGAAAATAAATTATAATTTAAAGTTTGGTACAGTACGATATCTTCTAAAACAATTTATTATATTAGTTCTAGGTTTATACATTTTTCCCCCTTTTTTTATCAATTTTATTTCAATTTGAACTGACGCTGCAATCTTCGAAAATATTTTGTAGATCGAGCATTAATTTGTGCAGTTGTCCGTCCATTCTTTCATCTTTTACCGGAAATAGGCTTACTTCCTCTGGTCAAATAATTATTGTTCCGAAAATTTCCTATAAATTCTTTTATGAGCTGACTGCAATTTTGTTTTCTTTTCAGAGGGATTGGAATTTCTTTTCCTATTCTTTTTTTTTTTCTCGCCTTGCTAGATTTCGTATGTAATTCATATGTTATGTTACACTAGTGATTTTCAACCGGTGCAACACACTGGTCGGAAAAATTCCTTTTATTTTGTAGGGAACTACAACTACTTGTTTTAAAAACTTGCTGCTATGAACTATTTTTCAAAAGTATTCCATATTTCGATACTTTCGGATTTTATCAAACGATTCAATCTGTACTTGAAATTGAAGACGCGGGTTAATTAATGCAGCGGGCCCCTCGTTAGTCGTGTCTGCCGATATGCAATCAACACACAGGACTTTAAAGCATCAAGAAAGATAACGTACGTACCAAAAATATATTGTGTTAGTCTCCAAATGTCAGTTTACACAAATATTACAATTTTCTTAGCGAAATTAAGCAGAGATACGTAATACAATAAACATTTATACCTAGTAAACATAAAAATGTAGTTAAACTACAGCTTATTTATTTTTATTTTTTTAAGATACCTGAAAACAAGGAACTATATCTGAACAAGAGATGCAATGAGAGCTAACTATTGTACATAACATATTTATGCATAATCAATCATACATTGCATAAATTTTATTTATGTGTCGCTGATATTCGAAAATTGTTGCAGAACACAGTTTGCACTAAAAAGAAAAGCCTATGATCATGTGATTTGAAGAATGACACGTTTTAAACACTTTCCAACTTAGTTGAAAAATTTCTTATGAATTCGGTTTGACTGTCAGCACTCTAACTCTCGTAAATATTTTCTGATTGCCATGCGATGGATATATGGGATTGAAGTTTACCATGGAATGTTCGGTATGGAAAATGAAGTGCATAGCATATATAGTTCGTTTACAGGGTCACTCAAAAGTATTCCATGGGGAAAAATCGTTTGCAGGGTATTTAATGATGTTATACAATTTTAACTTATATTGAAATTGATGTACATCACTAGATGCACTACAGGAGACTTACTATATAATCTGGTGTGCGTAGCATTTATCGTTCATTTACAGGGACACACAAAATTATTTGGTTACAGAACGGTCCATGGGTGATAACTGCAGGGCTCCCAAATGGCCCCATTTCCCCCATCCCACAAAGTCTCTTTTTTAAAAAAGGCCCCTTTAGTACCCTTTTATGCATTTTGGTCTCCCTTAGTCCCCTTTTCAGTGAATGAAAAAATCACCGCAAACTAAAAAAAAAATTCTAAAAATCGCTAAAAGCTCAAAAATTGGTAGGGGCCAACATTTTTTTTACATTATACTAAAGTGTTGTAACTGATTTTCTTCTACGGAATGAAAAAATCACCATGGAATATGGGCAAATTTTAAGAAATCTCATTAAAATCCTAAAAATTAAAAAATCGCAAACACAAAAGTTACTATATTAAGCTGCTGCTTGTCCAGTCTTCAAACACAGATCTTTGTGTCCCCCCCCCCCCCCCCAAAAAAAAACAAAACAAAAAAAACAAAAAAAAACACGTCAAATCGAGAGAAGCATTGAATTAGGAGGAGAAGAAAGATTTAAACTAAAAAAAATTAATTTAAAGATCACAACTCTGAATCATTTGTTGAATTAAGAATTAAAATATTTCTTCCTTTCTCATTATTTTTAATACCATTTAAAAAGTGAGTATTAACTTTTTTTCTTACGGATAAAGTTGATATAATTTTCAGGGAATGCATAAATTTAGTGAAAGTAACTGTGAACGTAAAAAATAATTTATTGTAAAGTATAGAAGATTTTTCGAAATCGAAAATAATTATGCATATCACATGTGAAATTAGTGGTATTTTGTTACATTTATTATCTATATTATATGAGGACGTGAGTTTCAAAACTCGCCTTATCAACATTTTTTAAAATCGAGTTTTCTCTATAAATTTATTCTATTTAAAAACTTGCATTGAAAAAACACAACAAACAGTCTGCAAAAAAATTAGTTTTATCTTGTATTTCAGCCCTTGTAAAATCTTGATCTACTATGAAAACCAATGGACGCAGTTAAAGGTTTTTCGCGATTTCCCCAGATTTGATTTTCTGGATAAGGCGAGTTTTGAAACTCATGTCGTCATATATTATTCTATGATGTATATAATTTTTCAGTATACATTAGGCCCCATTAACTCCTTTTATAGGGCCCTGTGCAATATTGAGCTGGCCCTGCTAACTGTTTGTTACCTCATAAAAAGCAAAATCCTTTTTAGTGTTCTTCGAAACAATACGAAATTGTCAGAATTCTCCTATTTATCATCCACAAAAAAAAAAAAAAAAAGGTAGGAGAGACTTCTCTATTATTACCAGGGTTCGCAAAAACCCGGGTTTTTCTGAAAAAAACCCAACCCACATGGGTTTTTTCGGGTTTTTTCATGAAAAACCCAATTTTCCCCGGGGAAAATCGGGTTTTTTCAAAAGTATAATACATGCGTAATTACATTATTGTATACTATATTTTTTATATATTATATACACTATACATAAAAAAATACATTGTTCTCTTATATACAATATAATTGTAATGCTATTTTACAAGTTATAAATTGTACAAATTATATGAATTTAAATTAATTAAATGCCAGTGTTTCTCACAAATTAATTTTAAATATAATAGAAGATATAAAATTGTTAATTTTCTTTAAATCAAATAATGAATAGAATATTAAAATTTAAAATATATAAGTAGGAAGAAAAAAAGGGGTAAACTAGTCGGATGTGCCAATCCCAAAAGTTTCTTCTAACTCATACATGTTAATAATTCAAAATTCGCTATCACAGTGCCAAAATTAAATGGCAATTTATGCCCATCATGAGGATTGTAAAATATAGATTTGTTGAATTGGATGCATTTAACAAGGAGATATAAGTATTGTTGTTCAATTTACAACAAAACCTGATCAGTAAAAATTTACGTCAACATCTAACTGAATCTGAAGCTTGATGAAAATCCATGCATTATTAGTTCTTGAGGTAAAGCTGTTGCAAAAAGTGAGATAAATGCAGCACAACAGCCCCGCTTGGGCGATATACACCAAAAACTAATCAGCACCAGTTTATATCAAGGTTTAACTGAATCTAAATTTTTATTCAAATCCGTACATTAGTTCTTGAGATTAGAGTTATTGCTGAAATCGCGAAAAATGCAGCATAGCAGCACTACCTGTTGGGCGAGATGCACCAAAATTCAATAAGCAACAACTTAACTTGTAACTGAATCTGAAGTTTTATGAAAATCTGTGCATTAGTTCTTGAGATAAAGCTATTGCAAAAATTGAGATAAATGCAGCATAGCAGCGCCACCTGTTGGGCAGTATACACCAAAAACTAATCAGCACCAGTTTACATCAAGGTCTAACCCAGTTTTGTGTTAGTAAAAGTTTTGTGAAATTCTGTGCATTAGTTCTTGAGATAGAGCACCCACAAAATTTTTCAAAATTTTTTTCACATACAGACAGTCATTTTCTAAAAACTATCAAATTGTCTTCAGGACCTTTTTAAAACATATAAATCAATCATGAACTGGAAGTCAACATTTTCACGAATCCAATACTTTCTTCTTGTAAAGATAGAAGAAAGTAAAAATACATATTTTTTATTTCCATGAATATAGTTGATTTGAATTTTTTATATAAAGACATACCTATAATTATGTACTATGTATGTTGCCTACTAGGTTCTATGTTAGTAAAGTATTTCAATGTGCTGAAATACATTTTTATTTGTATGTAATGGCTTTTATATATTAATATTTTTTCAAAATTAACTGAAATGACTTAAATTCATTAAATTATATGTTGTTTAAATTTTTAAATTATATCTGAAAATTGAAAAAACCCACTTTATGGGTTTTTCAGTGGGCTTTTTCAAGTGGGCCCATTCTGAAAAAACCCACCGGGTTTTTTCGAACTGGGCCCAGCTTTGCGAACCCTAATTATTACCCACTTTCCATTTATCAAGTATGGACTTGTCTTAGCCAGACCTGTTACTCACATGACCAGTTTTTGAAACCGGAAGTTAAAAAATTATCGCAAACTGGAAAAAAGAAACTGCATAAAAAAATTTAAAAAATGCGGTACCACTTCTGGATAAATTGTATTCAAAGTATGACAAAATTTATTAAACTGGGCTAAGATATTGAAACTGGATTCCTTTTAAGAATTAAAAAAATGCATAAAAATTCGAAAATTGCTGTACAAATTCTGAAGAAACTTCATTAAAAGGAGGACAACATTTACTATATTGGGCTAAAATATTGAAACCGGATTCCTTTTACTAATGTGGAAAAAATCGCTGCAGAACACACATATATACGTACCAAAAAAAAAAAAAAAAAAAAAAAAAAAAAGGTTAAAATTTGTTAAAAATTGAAATCTGACGACGCAATCATATTAGGACAAAATTTATTACATTAAGGCTAAAAGTTTGAAATTGTATTTCTTTTATGAATGTCAAAAAATTGTCACAGAATGCAAAAAAGGGCTGAAATTCGCATTAAAATTTTGTGAAAGATTTTTTAAATGTTGCACAAATTTCCAATGAATTTTATTGAAAAGAGGGAAAAAAATATCACATTAGGCTAAAAAGTAAAAATCTCATAAAAAAATTTAATAAAAAAAATCCAAAAACTAATTTAGATATACACTATACAGGTGGAATCTTCCTGCCAAATCTTGTAGCTCTACGTGCAACAATCTCTTTAGTACACAAACTTTTACATTTATTATTATAGATGTGTTCAATTTTGATGGAGAAGTAAATCCAATCTATTAAAGGAACTCTTAATTACAATGTCTTGTTTCTTTTTCCCCTTTAGGATCTCTTCAGTATATATTTCTATATTCTTAAAAAAAAAAAAAAAAAAAAAAAAGTAACTAACTCTTGTCACCGCCACTGCAGTTATGAGCATTGGTAGTACTCATATTATACAAAAATGATTGACAAACGCGCTGGTGCAGACAGTTTTTAAATTGAAGAATCCTTTAGAGATATTCAATGTTAAATTTGGTCAAAATCATTCCATTAAAAAAGTTTTATAGCTGAACAAAAGCTATGCATAGGAATTTAATCCTTTTTGCTACGGATATACATTACAAGCCTGTGGTATGCAGACTGCATTTATTTTATTTTATTTTTTGATTGATTTTTTTTTCAAATTTTTATTTAAATTTTCCTCATTTTAATAGATGTTTTTATTCATATTTAGAAAAAGTTATTATTTTAAATTGTTGCCAATCGTAAAAACAGCGCAAAAGTACTATTTTCTTTTAATTAAAAATGTATTCGCATGTGACTATTAAAAATAGAAATAAAACTTTAAAATAAGAATTCAATGATCACAGGGGTGCAGAAAATGTTTCTACTCCCAACATTTCCCCCAATCCACATGAAAATTTTCCAAAATTTTACGGCACGTTATAGGTAAATACTGTATTACCGTAGGTATACAGAATTTATTTTTCCAATATTTCTCAACTTATGCACGAGTATATAGCCACAGGGGCAATTCTGAGTGAAAAAAAAAATTCTGAAATTCACAGCAAATTTTCTGAAAGGTTACAGCAGAGTGGGGGAAATCCCTCCCAGTACTCTGTTTTTTTCGCGACTCTATGACGAAATTTCCGTTTTTAGCGATCTTTTGACGAGTTTTGCTGTTATTTCGCTCTCTTTTAGCGAAATTCGCGATTCTTTCGTGATCTTTTGACGAAATTCGCTGTTTTTTCGCTATCTTTTGACGAAATGAGCGGTTGTTTCGCGATCTTTTGACGAAATGCGCGGTTGCTTCGCGATCTTTTGACGAAATGCGCGGTTATTTCACGCACTCTCAGAAATGAATACTCAGATTTCACGAAATTTTCTTTGTTTTTGACGAAATAGTTTCCTGGAAAATGCTCCGAGCGAACATTTCGTCAAATTGATGAAATTAGTTTCTTCACTTGCTTGACGATATAAATTTCGTCAATAGTTTCGTCAAAAGAGGGCTGGTGGCGCCATCTCTCAATCAGTTTGGAATTTCCAATATTTGACAGGGGGAAAGAAAAAAAAATCACATCTCTCTTTCCCCGGCGTGATTCGAACTCACGACCTTTCGTATGGGAGATCGCTGTTCTGCCAACCTGGCTGCTGGGGAGTTGAAAGTGTCTGCTTTTAGACTGATATAATGAATTCTACTTCGTATTTTATTTTTATAACGTAGATTGCAATTTTATCGGGCTGCTATATTTTCTGAAAGTTTTAAGGAAAGCTAATTTATTTTTATGGTTTTCTCGTATCAATGAATAATTATAATATGGCTTGATTAAATAATTTACAACTGAAATTTTCTTTGATCAATGGATGATTAGAATATGGTCTGGTTAATTTGTTGCTCA
Organism: Maratus speciosus; assembly: GCA_963932465.1. Lineage (NCBI taxonomy): Eukaryota > Metazoa > Arthropoda > Arachnida > Araneae > Salticidae > Maratus > Maratus speciosus. Next base: position 103,198,639 of record OZ010786.1, on the reverse strand, counting down.
CAAATAATGAATTGTGAAGTGCATATTGCGTGAGATTTTATCACTTTGAGTAGGAAGATAAGATTTTAACACTTTACTGTTTATAAAGAGGAGAGGGATCAATTATGTTTATTTTTAATTTGATTGAAAATATAATATACTTCTTAAAAAAAAAAAAAGGATATCCTAGAAGTTTGAAATTTTATTGACCTAATTTTCTTATTGAATGGTTTTGAAAAACACAGGAAATTTATTCTTTTCGAATTAAAACATAACGAACGACAGCATATAAATAAAATAATAATAATATTAATAAGCATTCCTAAAAATTCTAACAGCTAAAAAAATAACTAATGAAGAAACAATAACTACCTATATTTCAGTATTTTCTGAAAAGCACTAAGTGCTGTTTTAAAATAAATTATTACAGGACTAACACAAACAAGCAAATATCTGTTTGCTAAAATCGTAGGATTTGAGGAAATGTTCCTTAAAATGCATTGAGTCTGACCGTGATTGAGGCAAAACTTTCGTCAAATATTTGAGGGTTTACGTTTCGTTAAAAGTCACGTGATGTTAATAGGAAATGATCGTCAAAAACGACGAAATACAGCTCGAGGATTTCTGAATCGTCAAAAGGGAGAGTTTTATTTCTGAGAGTGCGATCTTTTGACGAAATGCGCGGTTGTTTCGCGATTTTTTGACGAAATGTGCTGTTTCGCGATCTTTTGACGAAATGCGCGGTTGTTTCGCGATCTCTTGACGAAATGTGCGACTGTTTCGCGATCTCTTGACGAAATTTGTGGTTGTTTCGCGATCTCTTGACGAAATTTGTGGTGGTTTCGCGATCTCTTGACGAAATTTGCGTTCATTTCGCGATCTTTTGACGAAATTTGCGTTCATTTCGAGTTTTGACGAAATTTGCGTTCTTTTGACGAAATTCGCGGTTATTTCGTACCTGTTAACGAAATTTGCGGTTTTGCGATCTTTTGGGTTGTTTCGCGATCTTTTGAAGAAACTTGCGTTCATTTCGCGATCTTTTGGCGAAATTTGCGGGTTTTTCGCGTTCCTTTGACGAAATTTGCGGTTGTTTCGCGATCTTTTGACGAAATTTGCGTTTATTTCGCGATCTCTTGACGAAATTTGTGGTTGTTTTGCGATCTCTTGACGAAATTTGCATTCATTTCGCGATCTTTTGACGAAATTAGCGGGTTTTCGCGCGTTCCTTTGACGAAATTTTATTGATTGATGATTTTTTATTTCGCCCCTTTTGATGCAATTCGCGGTTGTTTTGCAATCTTTTTACGAAATTTGCGGGTTTTTTCGCGATCTTTTGACGAAATGTGCGTTTATTTCGCGATCTTTTGGTGAAACTTGCGGTTCTTTCGTGATCTTTTGACGAAATTTGCGGTTATTGTGCGATCTTTTAACGAAATTCAAGGGTTTTTTCCCGTTTCTTTGACTAAATTTGCGATCTTGTGACGATCTTTTTTCCGTAATTCTTGGACAAAATTCGCGGTATTTTTATGTCCGACTTTTCAGATCGATGACCGATTATTTTTAAATTTTCGGAAAATTCGGAACAGAATCACACCTGGTATATACGGTACATATTATTCTCAGAACGATTTTGTGAACGTCGCCATACGAATCTTTTTATTTGTAGTGAAATTTTTCTATCGCAGGGAATTATGGAATTCGTTGTTAAAATCGAAATTAATTGTATATATTTCTGAAAAATTTCCCCAGGTGGTTAAAATTTCCCCCGATCCTAGATCGTCGGATCGGACATATTCTGCACCCCTGAATGATCACGTTTTAAAAGAAGGAAAATATTTAAAATTTAGTTACAAAAACTGTATTTACACGGGAATATTAAAAAAGAAAGAAAGCTTTTTAAATTAACATTAATATGGGCTAGTTAAAAGCAGTAAGTAGCGGAAATTACATCACATTTATAATGCACAAATAATAATATTGCCAAACAGTTTAAATAAAAAAATATATTTACACCGTATTTTGTGGTGATCTTTTTAACTATTGTTGCCAATTCTAAGACAGCGCAAATAATAATTCTTCTTTTCAAACAACAAATGTATTTTTATGTGAACGTTCAAGGGAGAAATAAAATTTTGGTGAAAATTACATCTGATTTAAAACGATATATTTAAAATGTGTTATTTAAGACAATTTTCTTATAACGTTGTTAAAAAAAATTCCAAAAGTCAACGACTCTGTTTGAGTTGTTCATTTTATAAAGGCTGATTTTCAAATGCTGTTTACTGATCTTATTTAATCAATCACGTAAACAGCCATTAAATGTCTGTACAGCAGCTGATTATACCTTAAAATCCCTCAGTGAAGTGGAAATGAATGGAAATCTGTTTACAGTGAGATCATTACTGGTTGTTTAATTATTATTCAAATCTTTCATAATCTTTTTAAAGTGGATCAAATTAGTGTGTTTTTAGAGTATGCGGTGTATGAACGGGATTTGTCGAGCGTAGCTTGTAGGTGGCAGAGCCCCCTAGTTTATCAGAAGAAAGTATTGGAATCATGTAAATATTTTCCATTTTTTGATGGATTTACTTGTAATTTACCTGAATACGATTTGACTATTTTTTTTTAAATCTCTCTCTATTTGTGATACAAAATTTGTAGCTACTCTATCTCAAAACTAAAGCATGGAATTTCATCAGATGCCATTTTTAATCAGATTTTAGCACACATAGGTGCTGATTAGGTTTTGGTGTATTTGGCCCAACAGGTGGCATTGCTATGTTACATTTTTCACAATTTACATGATAATTATACCTTAGCATTGTTATTGTGAAATTCCATCAAACCACATTCATTTAATCCTTGACATAAATTGGTACTGATTAGATTTTGGTGTATTTCTTGACAGGTGGCAAGCACTTCTGGGTTGCAATTTTAATGATTTCTGTGAAAGCCAGATCGCAGCATGTTTGGGATTAAATTTCACCAGATTTGATATGTAAGATGATTATGAATAACTGATGATTCAATATTGGTTTTGATCACTCCTCACGAGGGTTTGTCATACTTTTCCGATGAACATTATAGCTTATCCTAGCTTCTATTGTGTAGAAAGAAACTAAGTTTTATGTTTGAGGAAAATAATTAATAATGTATACATTAATCTAATTTTAAATTTTAATATTAAGCAGAAGTCGCTATTATGATGTGCTCTTTTTATTCACTGATCACTGTTAATTTTTACCTTTAAAGAGAATTATCAAGGTCAATGCCGAAATATTGAATACTTTCTATATTCTTGCAGTAGGATATTTAAATGTGTTTCTATAAAACTGTGTACATTGTTTAATGACATCTTATAAAGATTACCATCTAACATATTATATGGGGTAATTAAAAAAAAATACATGCATATTGTGGAAAATTGGTGCAATGTTTTTACTCGTAATCCTTTTTTAGTCTCCTTTTTTAATAAAAATAGTCCCCCGAAGTCCCCTTTTTAAATAAAAATGGTCCCCCAAAGTCCCCTTTTTAAATAAAAATGGTCCTCCAAAGTCCCCTTTTTAAATAAAAATGGTCCCCTTTCCCCCTTTTTGAGGACTAAAATGTGTTGGGAGCCTTGTAACTGTTGAAATTGCGGTATCGCTTATAATATGCGTTTTTAAGTTTAACTATTTTTTTTGCATCTTACTTGGCGTATGTAAGTTCTGTAGATCGTATACAGGGCTGCACAAAACAGTTGAAGTACTTTTCCACTTATTGACGGAAATTGCTGAATTGGAATTTTTCACCGTATTATGCGTTTTCTCAGTAAACTAAATTTTTGAATACTATGTGGTATATATACAAACCTGTAGATCATATACTGCTGCTGCACAGAATAATTCAGATATGGATTTATATTTTCGACCCGTATATACAAATCTATAGATCATATACAACATAAAAGAACTGGACTACTTTTCCGGCAATAGATGGTAATTGCTAAAAGTGGGTTTTCAAATGTATTATGAGTTTTCCAAATTGTTTACTTAGACATCCTCTTTCATCTTACTAAACGATGAAGTTTTGTTACAGTTTTCTGAATGTGTTGGAAAATGTTTCATAACCTCTGTTTGACACATGATTTTTCTTTCTTGTCTTTCTTAAGGTAGCGACAAAAGTGCTCGCTTACAAATCTCTGATTTTGTGTATCGCTCTATTCGCTACTTCACATTTTTCAGAACGTAGCGCTGTAATCTATAAAGTACTAGAAAAAATAATGTTACTGTAGTTCCGCTGCTTGCGATCACTGCACTGGTGTATATTGATTTATTTTGTGATAAGATATTGTGCAATAATGTAGCACTTCTTGTAAATATTATTTTAGTTTTTGAATACGAAATCTCAAAAATATTCTCACATCTTCTGGTAAAATGAATGCTTCCTATGAAATAGTTGTTGCTCTAGAAAGAACTGAAATAGAAAATAGTGGGCTAATAATTTTTAAGAATATATTATCCCACTTATATTGCTTTTCTGGTGTTTTTAAGAGACTGGGTACTTTATCGACCTTATTTTGAATCGTTGTTTTACATATTTTTTTTTCGCTTTATTGATAAATGTTTTAAAGTGATTAATCGAAAGCTCCGATTACTTCATTGTGATCTTTTTTCGCATTTTCTGTTTACTCAAAAATAAATTAATAAAACATTTTCTGTGCATTCTAATTAATAAAACATTTTCTGTGCATTCTAATTTGTAAATGTATATAACAGTCTAACAACACCTGAAAAGAAAATAAATTTTCCAAAGTATAAATTTTTTTGTAAATGCACTATTTGCGTGGTAAACAAAATTTTCTTTTAGATAAAGTCCCATGGCAATGAAATCTGACTATTTTTACTCTACATTAAATCTCTTCAAGGGAAGTGAAATATCTAATACCGCTGGACAGTTTTCCGTAAACGGTTAAATGATCCAAAAATACGATAGTCACATTTCTGTATTCAATATATACAAGTTGTGCAAACAATCAAAAGCTTGTCCTTGAAAATTCATTTTATTTTAAAGAGCGCATTTTACCTACTTTTGTCTCATTTCCGAAATGCTTTCTCCGCTTGTAATTCTGTGAAAAAAACTGTTCATTCATTGAAAAAACTTGTGGAGCGTTAAATTAGTTTTAGACGCATGGTTAACTTCAGCAGACTTTCTCCCTCTCTCCCTTAAATAATGTGTGTGAATTTAGATGTAGATATGCATGGTTTCGTAGATGGAAGTTTTCATTCTGCGAAAACAGTACCTATGCAAGTGAAATTTCTCTTTTATTCCGAAATTTAAAACACTGTCTTGAATATGTACTTCTCTTCTCCGGATTTTAAAACTGAAAGAAGGAAGTAATTCTGTAGGTGTTTTAAAATAACAATCTTATTATGCCGCACAGTGGAGTACTTGAAGCAAAATTCTGACCAAAATTATTTTTCATGTGTTTTAGAGTTAAAATCATTGCTGTTGACTTTCTATTAGTAAATACACTTAATGTTGTATGCGCATAAAAGTATACATTTAATAAAAGAAAAAACAAATATAAAATACAAAGTTTACTTAACTTTTTACTGTTCATAAAAGGAAAGTAATTGTTGATAGGGTTGTTTTACTTACAAGTAATGTTTAATTAAATGTGGTTAATCTAAACTATATCTAAAATTTTAATTATTTATATCAACCAATGTATTAATATAGTATTTACATTTAGTATTTACCTGATTTCAGCCTCTAAAGTTGTGTTGTAGTATAGAGATTCTGGTTTTTGAGTATTATTAAGAGATTAACAAAACAATTTTTATTTAAAAATTGCAACGATATGCGAAAGATTTTATTGGCCTTCAAAACCATAAGCAATACGACTATACTTCCAAAATGGTCCGGCAAACACCGGCACACATTTAAAAAGCTGTATATCTAAATAAATATTATATTAGAGCTAAAAAGGCTTAAAAAGAACACATTTTTAATTATTTTTTTTAGTATATTCAAAATAAAACTATTGAGTTCAAAACTTCATGAAGCCGCAAAAAATATACATTTAAACACATTAACAAAGTTGAAACGTAACAATGAAGCTCGTCTTCTCGCAAAGAAATCTCCTCTTCAACTGAGGATAGGAGCCGTCGGATATGACTCATGCTTCTGAAATAGACATAGATCGATGCAAATGTTAATTAGTTAATCAATGCAAATGTTAATCAGCTATTAGAAAAATATGCTTTTTACAATTGTTGAGAAAATTTTGCATTTTTTGCAAGGTTTTGGGGTCAAATACTCCACTGTACGCCGTGCAGACAATTGTAAAAAAAAAAAAAAAAAAGAAAAATTGTCCTGTAGATGAACCGGGACGATTTTACATAAGTCTGATGTGCTTAATTTAAAATGTATGATGAGATTACTTCTTTCACACCTACTTTTTACGGAATAATATGCTCAAATTTTAAACGATGTTGTGTTATTCCATAATAAACATCTCAACTTTTTTTTTCAGAAATTATAAGGTAAAGAAAATATTATTTACTATAAAAATACTTTAAAATGTTTTTTAGTTTTTTTTAAGTACAGTATAGCTTGTTGAAAAGAACAGGACTAGGTTTAAAGTACAGGGTAGCCTAACCGCGGTCCTGGGGGTTTTTGGAGATCCAAATTTAGTACATCTCCCTCCCTTTTTTTTTTTTTTTTTTTTTTTTTTTTTTTGGCAATATAATAAAATATTATTAATCTTCGCTATATGATTGCTGTGTGATGTATGTTTTATGCTAAGTATTAATATTTTACTTCTCATTATGAGATTTAATGAGTTGAATTTTTTAATCAGTTTTTGATTCTCTACTGATTATAATCAATCAGGGTTGGCAGTTATTTACCGGTATTGTACCATAAATTTTACCGTCTTTAGAAAAACATGTTTATAATCTAAATAATTATAAGAAAAAAGAAATACTTCGATTTATTTTTAAACTTGTAGTTTTAAAGAATTTCTTAATAGTATATCGAACATTTAACTGAAATAAGGACATGTCTTTTAAAAATAATTTGGAAAATTACCACAATTTGTAAGCGACTATTTACTCCCTATTTCTAGTGTAATGTCATCCTAAAGATAACAACTTGCAATGTTAATTTTTCACGATGAGCTTTTTCAGTTTCAGTTCAGTGATCGTTTTCTGTAAAATGCTTCCAGAAATTCACCATAGTGATATTTTAAACTGATTTCCCATTTCGAACGGTTTATATATTTTTAAATGTTTCTATTATTTAAGTATTGCGCGGCAGCGCAATACTTATTTATTTCCAGTGTCACTTCTCAATGTTAATTTAACATAGAAAAGCCTATGGAGATCATAATTTTTTCATTTTTTCTTCCCACCTTTATGTCCCTGATGCCATTCATTTTTAATTTTTTGCTAATTCTAATAATATTATAAATTCAAAGTGTAAAAACATTTGCCAGACGTCAGGATCAAAACGGATCATAAAATGCCTTTGCATATAGGTGGATTATAATCTAGAGAGTAACATGGGCTAATTTTTATTTACATTATTCAAATATTTTTCTTAATTCCAAATTTCGCTTTTTTCATTGAGAATCAACGGACATTTTCTAATAAAATTTAACATTTTCCCTTCATTGTTGTAAATAATTCAAAAGCCGTAATAATAATTTGCCTATTTTTAGTTGAATGATTTTCACGTGAAACATGAAACTAAAGAAACTGAAATAGTTTTTTTTTTTTTTTTTAAGAATTAAAAAGAAGATGAATATGACGTCATAGTGGGAGAAAAAATGACATTTTCAAGCAGATTTTTTAAGTTCAGATTGTAATTTTTTGACCAAACTACAACAACCTGCATTACTGCATTGGTGAAACATTTTGAATTATACATAGGTAAATTGCATCACAAATTGTGATGCGATATCGCACAAATCAAAGCCTGATTATGATACCCTCCATTAATTTTGAAATGTGTTTGTCTGAACGCAGTAGTTATTAAAAAAAACTTGACATATTAAACAAAAACCTAATTTGCAGAACAAATTAAAAAAAAAAAAAAAATTATTTCCTAAATTGTTTAAGCCCGAGAAGGGACAGATATTAAGATACTTCATTCAATTCGTTCTACATTTAATGTTAAATTTTTGTAACAAATAAGCTAAACCAATTGAACATTAAAAAATAAAAATGAAATTCATACAATATAATACTTTAAACACCTATATACTTAGATTCCGTTCAAATGAAATCGAAATAAATCTTGGACTTTTTCCATTTTTAAGTTGTAAATATTTGTACTGCAGATTTTGCATTATGTTTATGACGATTGTACATAATATGATAAGGTACATGCAAAATACAAAACTTGAAAAAAAGTCTTAAGATTTATTTCGATTTCATTTGAACGGAATCTAAGTATATAGGTGTTTAAAGCATTATATTGTATGAATTTCATTTTTATTTTTTAATGTTCAATTGGTTTAGCTTATTTGTTAAAAAAATTTAACATTAAATGTAGAACGAATTGAATGAAATATCTTAATATCTGCCCCTTCTCGGGCTTAAACAATTTAGGAAATAATAATAATATTTTTTTTTTAATTTGTTCTGCAAATTAGGTTTTTGTTTAATAATTATACGATGGGTTAGTTGTCTGTTGGATGGAACATCCGCGCTCTAACTTTCTTAAAAACATTCAAATCGCGTCGAGCAGTGGCGTATCTAGACTTATCATTTCGGAGGGGGCTGAGATACAGTAAAAGTTTCTAAGATGATATCACAAGGAACCGCAATTTTCCACTTTAAACAGGTTTTTGTCATAGCAGGTAATACAAACATACCTGCTAAGATGAAATCGCATAATATCGGGAAAATTTTCGTTTTAGGCAGGATTTCGTCTTAGCAAGTATAATTCCACAGTTATACTGCATTTTTATAAACGGATTATTGAAAACTGTCAGTATCTATTACGGTATACAAACGGTATCTCAATAAATAGTAAATAAAATCGAAGTAAACAGCAAATTTAAAATTATTTAGCGTTCTTACCCTACCGCATTTAAGTAAATTATTCATAGGCTTTGAAATTCATACTAAAAAGATATCTCAATTTAATCCCTTATATCTTCTCACTACTTTAAAACACAGGCTTCCAAACAGATAAATAGCAAGTAATAAAAATGAATAATGTACTTTTAATCATCCTATATCATGTTTTATACAATGAAACGTATGTGAAAAGAGCCTGTGTGTAACAGAAAATTCGCAGAAATGGGAAATTTCATTTGTCTCTGCGAAATAACACACTTTCTAAGATAATTTCCAACACACTTAATTACCATATTTAAAACGGAATATTTTTGTTGTTGTTGTTCGATTTGAATCTCATCTTAACAGTTTTCTTTAGATTTTGCTAAACTTTCGTAATTAAACGTGATTTTTCTATAAATTTCGGAGGGGGCTGCAGCCTCATCAGCCCAACCCTTGAATACGCCACTGGCGTCGAGCATGGTCACACGGTCGATGTGACGTAAAGCATTTTCCATTTTAAATTTGATTTTCATTTCATACATAGCTTTTAAAAGCCTGAATAAAATTATTCAAGATATTGGTGCATATTATCGATTATTTAAAAAAATAATTACAGCATTTAATAGGGGAAGGAAATTCCGATGTTCTACGTTTATCTACTAGATGGCGGCACCATCACTTTTTCTCCCTACCTGTGATAATTTTCTTCTTAGTTAAGTCCAAATCTCAGATTTATTTATTCTGTACTCTTTTTCTTATTTTAATCTTTTTTCTTAGCCGTGACGCTATTTCCTGTTTCGGATTTATTTCTTTATTGTGTTGTCTTTCTTTCTTTTCGGCCCGATAGGCGACGTCTCTGTCTTTCAGAGCAGGTACAAGGGGACCGACTGCTTATTAAATCATGCTTATGTTCTCTCCTGTTACTATTTGGATACAAGGATAAAGCTGTTTAATGTTGTTTTATAACAATTTACCCCTTCCTTTATACTGCTACTGAAATTTATTATTGAATACGAATATTTCCTTCCAACTACTTTCCTTGATTTTTTGTGTTGGGAGCATCATTGTTACCTGTTCTGTGCTAATTTTAAATAATATAAATCTCTTGTTATTTATATTTGCGCTGCAGTTAATTGATAGCTGCTTTTAGTTAAGTAATTTATCTTTGTATAAACTTTTTTATTTTATCTGGTTCCTTTTTTTTCTTCTACTGAGAGGAGAGATGCGCCCAAACTGCGGCCACTTTCGCGCCCCTCTAAGCCAATCCAGTATTTTTTTAATTATTATTATTTGGCTGTGCACGTACATTCCAATTTGTGAACTAAATTTCAAGAATACATTTATTGTTCCTCATCATCAATTAATAGACAGAACAAGAGAGAAATTTTTAATATCGCAAGGGGGGAAAGAAAAAATGAAGGTACATCGGAGGAATTTGAAGAATCGGACACCAAAGCGGAAACGTTTGCAAACGATTGGGGGGGAGGGGGGCGATGAAAACGCACTGCCCCAACAATTAAAACTATATATTTTTTTAAAAGGTAAAAATAATGGAAGTTAAAAATGTTTTATGTGGATTTTGTTGTTGGGAAAATATTCTCTTGCTTTTTAGGTAATTTCCTCGAAAAGCAAAAGGCTGGATAACACTTCTCTCAGTTATGTAAACTGAAATAATTTTCTTCCTCTCTAGTTATGATAAGAGTTTTGAAAATCGTATGAATAGTGTGTTGAGGAGGTTAAATTTACTCGAATATTTTAGGGATTTTAGGCTACTAAAGCGATTATATATATTGTACATTTTTCTGTTGAAACGTTTTGTAGTGCAATATCAATTTAGCATTTTAAGAATGTGTAGACAGTCATCTTCCTTAAGGAGACAAAATACCTCTTCTCTTTCCGACTCTCTGAATCCCAAATGTTGCAAGTGCAATAAGTATTATTTTCACATAAATATTGCCATGATAATAGTCATGGTATTGCCGCATAGAAATGCCACTGTAGAAAGAGGCTTTATTATAAATTCATGGTGCTTAATTGAAAATTCGTAACAAGATATCCGAATTGCATAAAGACTTGGGTTGTCCAAGTCATCTGTCAGAAATGTAACAATTTTGAAATTCCAAAGAAACTCATTGATCATTTTAAAAATGCACGTTCAATGTTAGCTGATGCTATAAATTTAAAAGAAAAAGATTTAATATTTCAAAAACAACAACAATCCCCCCACCATTTCCTCCTTAGTGTTGTCTTAATTAATATGAACTCTAAATTAACAATTCGAAAAAGACTGACGCCATAACAGGGAAAAGGGCATCAGTCAAGTGTCATACAATCTGTTACATAGGGGGAAGGGAGAGGTTAAATAACTACAAAATTTGCGTAAAGTACTTAATGGATGACCCACCGCCCCCTGAATACTAGGCCTGAGCGGCTATACAAAAATGGAGGCTGCCGAAGTCGGATTTTTCTTAACGTATGTACGGTCCCTTAAATTTAGACACCAGTATTTTATAAAAGATTTCTTTGACTTGTTTAATCTCGGAAAAATAAAGCGGAAAAAACTTTTAAAAATTATTGGTACCAAAATTCAAGGGGCAGTACACACGCTAAAAAAAATCCACGTTCGGCAGCCACCATTTTTGTGTCAGCGCTCAGGCCTAGTATTCAAGGGGCGGTGGATGACCCTTTTTAAGTAAAGAGAGAACTAGAAAGAACCAAATTTTATGTAGAAAGTTTTCGCTGACTTTTTTGATTTTTTTTCTTAATCGTTTGATTTTTAGTGGGAAAAAATTCACTACCAAAGGAAAATTCTAAAATAGTTTTCTAACCCAAAATTAGATTATTTTTCTCTTAAAAAAAAAAAAAAAAAAAAAAAAAAAAATCTTTATTCGAACAAAAAAAAAAAAAAAAAAAAAAAAAAAAAAAATGCCATCCGTTTTCTTGTTTTGCGTGCGTGCAACCACTGTGTATGATTGATTGCACTGAAAAGCATTATAATTGTTCTTTGTTGGGAGACATTGTATGTCTATGCTTAAACTTCATTTTATCATTCGGATTTTGTTCTGTGTGTTTGAACTTCTAAGAGTAAACACATTAACGCTTTATTATTCATGTGTGCACGCCAAGCTTGACAAAAAAATAATAATTAAATAATTAAAAAAAAACAAAAGTAGGTTTTTAAATCAGTTTCTTTGTGTGTTTAAATATTTTTTTTTAATATAATTTTTCATTACATATACACGTAAGTTTGTTGATAAAAATAAATATTGTTAAAGTAATAGGTATTATGTGTGTTGATAAAAATAAATATTGTTAATGTAATATGTATTATGTGTGTTGATAAAAATAAATATTGTTAAAGTAATAGGTGTTATGTGTGTAATAATTAATACTTAGCTGAAAATAATTTAAATTAAAAATAATTACAATTTATTATATCGAAATTTCAAATAATTTACTTTTTTAGACATTAGTAATAGATAACGACTTATGTTCGAAGAGAACCACGGTATTTTGAATCTAATGTAAATAATAGTACTACGTCTGAACATATTCATTACTATAAAAGATCATTTAGATCACAGACAATTAATTACAAGTGTATAAAATGTTAAAACATTTTAAAAAGGACGTTTCAGATTCCATAGAATCCCTCATCAGCAAATTTCAACGCAAAAGACATAAAAAGTTGTAAAATATCAAATTACAGAAAACATTGCATCAAACACCCAAGGTGAAAGTTGTAAATATATTAACACTGAGTACAGTAGACCCCTGAAATGCACACTGCTTGGGACTAGAGGTTGTGCGGATTTTAGAGTTTTGTGGATTGCTGGTCATTGATTTGTTTACATTTTTTCAAACACAATTTGAATGTAATAATGCAATCAAAAATATAATGAATGCTTACGACATAGTAGAATATTAAAATAATTAAGTAAAGTAATAAACCAAAGTAAAAAAATTAAGATGATTTAATAAATGTTTAAATTATTGTAAATAACAATGTATAATTAGATATGCACCATAAAGATACATTTTTCTTGAATTTTTCTATGCAACTTGCTCATAAATGTACCCTACTAATTCACATCAAAATCATAAAAGTTTTATTTCAGGTTTAGCCTGACTTAATAACCAAAAAACCTTGATTAATACATAAATATATTTGGTAATAAGATTGTGATTACCAAAGATATGAACAATATCTTGAATTTTTTCCAAAATAAATTCGCACTTACTTCATAAAAGCATGAGTTCAGTCAAGTTAATGAGAATTACGTTTAAAATTGCGTACAGAATGATATAAAAATTAAAAAGTTTGTAATTTTGACCCTACGTTTGAACTGAAAGTTTCATTGTTTACATCTGTGATGATGTACGGATTTGACGGAGTCTACTGTATTCGCTTGGAATCGATCTAACTTCGTTAATAGTTAAATCGGTAATTTTGATGTACAATGCTTTTAAGAAAGTCCGACTTTTATAATTGCTGCAGTTCGATGTGATTACAAAAGATTTCGCAAAATTTGGGAAATGGTCAATCTTTAAATCATGGCACACAATTTTGGAATTTAAATTTTTATTTTCGAATGCATGCCATGGTCAAAATTCCAAGATTGTGGACCATTCCTTAAAGACTGACCATTTCCCAAATTTTGCGAAATCTTTTGTAATCAAATCGAACTGTACTATAAGAAGTCGAACTTTTGTTAGATGCATCGTACACTAAAACTGCCTCGATTTCAAGTGAATCCCAGTGTTAATATAATTATAACTTTCACCTTGTTTGTTTGATGTGATGTTTTTTTGTGAGTTGATTTTTTACAACTTTTTATGGGTTTTACGTTGAAATTTGTCGATGAGAGATTCTATGGAATTCGGAACGTCCTTTTTAAAATGTTTTTACTATTTTTAACACTTTATATAACTTTTAATTGTGTGTGATCTCAGTGATCTTTTATATCGTGAATCTCTTTATCAAGAATTCAAATAAATATTTCCTTTACTTTTATGAATATAATTGATTTTCTCATAGTTATCTCAAAACATTTTTCTTCAAATCTTTGCTATCTGGAAATTTTTTATTTTCTGATAGATCACAAACGAGAATTATGATCTTTTTTTGGTTTAACTCAAATATTCCAAAGAAAAGTATCCGAAAGTGCCTTTCATAAAAAAAATACTGATTTAGCAATAGAGTTTTTACCCTTTCTTTCTAAAAGTTCTGTATATAGTAATATATCCTATTAGTATCGAAAAGTCTTTCATAATCTATTCCTGGTGCATGATTTTTCGTTCTAGTTGTGATATCATGTTAAAATTTAAAAAATGAAAGTACATTGCCATATACTTGGCAGAAAGCGCCTTTTCACGTTTGTTTTTTTAAATTGTTGAAATTAGTAAGAAAGTTTATTAATACGTGCATTTTTAATAAAAATTGTTTCGCGTCTGTGTTGAATTTTTTTTTTTTTTTTTTATGTAACTTTTTGTCTGATTAAAAAATATGTGCACAATTCTTTTAAAATAAAATCCTCTTAAGTTATAAAATAAAAAATGGAGAAAATATTTTGAAAGATGCAACGTGTGGAGTACGTTAAATATTTTTAAACAGTAAAAATGTCTGTAAAACTTTATTTTCAGAAAATTGATTTTTTTTCCAAATATTTATTGAGTTCAGGTTACAGAAAACTTCTTCGAAAAAATTCGTGTTAAAATAACATAAATAGAGAAAAATAATTTTTAAGTTCACCGCCCCCATATGCTATAAAAATGAAAAAAAAAAAAAAAAAGTGAATGCAAACTTTTCCCACCCCTCACCCCTCCGATAATATCATGATTATGCGTGTTGCTAGTAATCTTGGAAACACGAATAAATAAGTTTAACTTTTAGTCATACTACCTAATGACATATTTATATACAAAGAGAAACTGTTTCCACAGTACCCCCATTTTCGCATTTCTTCGTTCCGTATTTAATTGCGCTGAGAAAACTAAATGGTGTTTTAGACCCTGCTGAAAGTCATTGTGGTTCACTGACATGTTGAAAAATGGTTGGACATCACTGGTTAAATGCTGATGCTACCTGCGTGACATTTCACGCTGATCACGATTCAGGCCCTAATTTACTGGGATGGGTAGATGAAGTCGGGTATGACGACCATCATTTTCAATTTGTTGGCAAAAATTATGAACGAATTTATATGCCGGAGATAATAAATAGAAAGCATGTGCCACATTTATGAACATGTT
Organism: Maratus speciosus; assembly: GCA_963932465.1. Classification (NCBI taxonomy): domain Eukaryota; kingdom Metazoa; phylum Arthropoda; class Arachnida; order Araneae; family Salticidae; genus Maratus; species Maratus speciosus. Next base: position 103,183,355 of record OZ010786.1, on the reverse strand, counting down.
TATAAAAATTGCAATTTTCTGTTTTGTTTTGGTGAGGCTTTTTTTATTATTATTTTGTTGGGAAATGTTTTTATTCTCTTTTTGTGCTTTCGCCGGTACAGGTGGTTCACCTTCCATAATGAGTTTAATTATGTATTGTTATTGTGCGTGTGAGACATTCGACATGATATCTTTTTCAGGAACATCTTCAAGTATTCAGAGTGTCTTGGTTAGACTAATAATTGCGATGCCTTTAGCACATTAACGTATTTGTTTTCCTAAGTACAGCGAAACCTCCTTAACCCTTTGGACCCGACGATTGTGATGGTTGAACACTTTAAAGGGCGGTAGTCACAAAGGTTGTCACTTAATTTTAATTCCAAACGGCACCCAAAATATTTTAATAAATTTTGCTTTTGTAATGAACGTGAAGGAAAGCAAGTATTTATTTTCTAAGATTTTTTTTTTTTTTTTTTTGTAAATGGTCTAAATGATCTAAAAAAATGGTTTTTTTTTTGTAACTGGTATGAATCCCTCATTTCACTATTTTACAAACAGAATTACTCTACGCCTGAAAGTGTTAAGCGGTGTGACGATATATGCATTCGCATATTTATGTGCATAATATTAAAACTCATTACTTTCTTCTATCTTCAATAGAACAAAGTATTGTAATCGGAATTTTTTTCGACATATAGTTTTCAACGGATTTACACGTTTGAGGGGTCAGATATGCCAAAAAACATGTTTACAGCAAGCGTCTGTCTGTCCGTGTGTCTCTCACCATTGTACCATCAAAAGTGCATGAAGTTATGCATAGAATTGAACTAAATTTTCTTTTTTTTTTTTTTAGTTTTTGGCTATGGCAAGCAAGTTCTTCCTTAATTTGGAAACATTTCGCAGGTAGGGGGCGCTGTAGTAGCGATTTTTGTGCGATTTTGAATATTGTACCATCAAAAAGTGTATGAAGTTATGCAAAAAATCGAACTAAATTTTTTTTTTAAGTTTTTGGCTATAAAAAGCAGGTCCTCTCTTAATTTGTAAAAAATCGGCCGGAAGGAGGCGCTGTAATAGCGATTTTGAATATTGTACCATCGAAAAGTGTATGAAGTTATGCATAGAATTGAACTAAATTAAAAAAAAAAAGTTTTTGGCTATAAAAAGAAGGTCCTCTCTTAATTTGGAAAAAATCGGCCGGAAGGGCGTTGTAATAGCGATTTTTGTGCGACTTTGATTATTGTACCATCGAAAAGTGTATGAAGTTATCCATAGAATTGAACCAGAAAAAATTTTTAAGTTCATGGCTATGGCAAGCAGGTCCTTCCTTAATTTGAAAAAAAATCGCCGGTAGGGGGCGCTGTAATAGCGGTTTTTTGTGCCATTTTGAATATTGTACCATCGGAAAGTCTATGAAGTTATGCATAAAATTGAACCAAATTTTTTGTGTATGTTTTTGGTGATGGCACGAAGGTCCTCCCTGAATTTGGAAAAATTTCGCCGTAAGGAGGCGCTAAAATTGCGATTTCTGTACCATTTTTATTGTACCATCGAAAAGTGTATGAAGTTATGCATAGAATTGTACCAAATTTTTTGTGTATGTTTCTGGCTATGGCAAGCAAGTTCTCCCTGAATTTGAAAAAAATCTACCGGAAGGGGGCGCTGTAATAGCGATGTCCGTGCCATTTTCATTATTATACCATCGAAAACTGTATAAAATTATGCATAGAATTGAACCAAATTTTTTGTGTATGTGTAAGGCTATGGTTAGTAGGTCCTCCCTGAATTTGAAAAAAATTCGCCAGAAGGGGGCGCTATTAATTGCGATGTCAGTGCCATTTTCATTATTGTACCATCGAAAAGTGTATGAAGTTATGCAGAGAATTGAAGCAAATTTTTTGTGTATGTTTCTGGCTATGGCAAGCAAGCTGTTTTCGTTTTTGATTAAATAAGATTAGTAAAACATTTCAAAATCAGCTAATATAAAATGAACTAAGTCAACAGAGTCTTCGCTTCCAGGTATTCTTTAACAATGCTATAAGGAAATGATTTTAAATATAAATGATTTTAAATGTAATGTTTTAAATCTGACGTAATTTTCACCAAACTTTTCTTTCTTTTTGTCATATTCACGCAAAAATATTTTTATCGTTAGAAAGGAAATATTATTTGCGCTGTCTTAGAATTAGCAACAATAGCTAAAAGGATTATCTCGAAATATAAAATAAATCGCTGGTATACGTGTAAATACATCTTTTTTTTGTTTTTTTAATTTTAACTATTTGGCATTTTTTTATCCATTTTAAATCTGACGTAATTTCTTCCATTTACGAATTTTAACGCATATTAATGAATTTATTATTTTACAATTTTCTTTCTCTTTTAAAATTCACGTATAAACATAGTTTTTATGCTGTAATTTTCAATATTTTCCTGCTTTTAATACGTAATCATTTAATTCTAATTTGAAAAATTTTTTTTTCCTTATTTATAGTAGTCACGTGCAAATAAATTTATTTGAAGGAAATATTATTCTTTGCGGTGTTTTTACATTTGGCAACAATTTAAATTATAATACCCTTTTCTAAAATATGTAAAAAATATCTCTCGAAATGCTGAAAAATTGAATTTAAAATGGAAATAAATCATCAAAGTTAGTGAAATTAAAAAAAAAAAAAACAACCAGTCTGTATACATCTGGAACTTCTGATGTATTATCCTTAGAAAAAAGGATTAAATTCCTATGTATAGTTTTTGCTCCTATAAAACTTTTTTAATGGAACGATTTTAACATTAAATGTCTCTTAAAATAATTATTTGATTCAAAAACTGTTTGCATCAGCGTGTTTATCAAACATTTCTCTATAATGCCACCCATTTTCATATTTTTGTATGCAGTAGTTTTCTTAATATTAACGAAGAAAGACCCCCCGGTCACAAAAAATTCATTTACAGCGGCGGTGACAGCGTTAGTTACTGTTTTTTGGAATAGAGAAATAAATAAAATAAAATTATAGTTATTAGACTTTCTTTAGTTTTTACATGTCACCGCGGTTAAAAAATTTTTGACAGCGGCGGTGTAGTCCAGGGAAAATGTACATTTTACCTTGCAAAAGATTTTTTTTTAAAAATTGTTTATATTGATGCCAATATGGAAAAACCAAGTTTTCTAACAACATTTCTTAAGGCTAAATTTTCTGTGGCAAAAAAATAAAATTTTGGGACTTTAATTTTTTTTTTTTTTTTAATATCTCGAGATTCGTTTGCTGTAGCATATTATTTGTCAATTACAACATTAAAGGGACAAAATTCTTTACAACATTTTCATACACTCAATAGTAAGCGCCATTTCAAAAATAAGACAATTTTTTTCAATTTTCTTAAAAACGGTGAAAAACGTAGTTTTGCCCCGATTATTCAAATGTTCCCCGCGGATTTAATCGTGTATGTCGACTTCTAGCAATTGATAGCAGTAAATTATCTATTATTTTCACATTCACGTCTTCATTTTCATCTCAACAAACATTTTACATTCAATAAATTTATATAATTTTAAAAGTAGGGCAGAGTGTAGATGAATGAGACAATTTCCATATTTAGACAGTAACTTTAAGTGCATACAATGTTAACTTCAAAGCATTGTTTAAAAGAATACTTCAATATTTAGTAACTTATTTTCACATTAGTTTCAATTAAGAAAGAATTCTATTTTAATTTTAATAATTTAGTAATTTTTATAATTTTTATAATGGGTACATATTTTTCAAGATATCAATGGGATAGGTATGAAAATTTGCAAAAAACATATTTTATTCCACACTACAATGGTATATTTTATTTACTAATTATTGATAACATATGTTTTAATGTTTTAAATATAGCAAACATTGGATTGTAGTTCCATATAAAATGGGGGACCCAAAAAATAAATATCTTTTATGTAAGAAATACTTTTACCTTATGAAATAGCTACAATAAAAACGACAACAGATTATTTAACTAACTAATGTTATGCATTTTTCTCTTGTAAAATTTTAAAATTTTGTCAATAAAATATTTGAGATCACTGCTTTCATAAAACTATTTAAAAGATTAGTTTTAAAAAATATTGTCAATATTTTTTCCACTTATATCAATAAACTTATATCAACAAGAGATTATATCATTTTAGTATGCAAAAATATCTAAAACTTTCAAGATTAATCTATTAATTGCTTTAAAGCTCAAACAGAAAAACTTACTTTGGTTGTTGAAAAATATACTTTGTGGAATATTCTAATCTTCTGTAACATGTACTGTTTTGAAACTATACCTGTTTAATTATCTCAGTGATACCATTTATCAAATGAAATACCAATTTATTTATGATTGTAGACCGGATAAACATTTTTTGTTTTCGCATTGATCACCTGTTTTATTCAACTCCGCTTTTCCAACACAAAGGTACGCAATATGACTGCATAAACTAAATGGAAAAAATGTATTTTAATAATAATAATTTCTACAGGCTATTTAAAAATATTTTTTTTCTTTTTGATGGCACTGTTGTAGGATTATTAGCATTCTGTTTCGACGGAATATCATTATCCTGAATAAAGCAGATATCTGGATCATCTAGACAGGTATAAAGCCTGATACTTTCCATTCATCAGCATTTACATTACACACAAGGCTGTATTACATTTCATGTATCCCATTAAGAAAAGAAAAAGAAAAAATTTAAAAGTAATAAAATAGCGAAATATGTGTCAAGAATGCTCCCATATGTTTAATATTACCTTGCGAATGTCTTCGTGTGACTAATTTAGTATCATAATTCATATAACTGTGACTTTAAACGCCTCAATACTACAACTACCGTAAAATCTTTAAAAAATGAAATCTGTATATACGGAATCCTGTCTTTAAAGAAAAAATTATATATTTTCAAGATAGGGAATATGAACAATTATACCTGCTAAGATGGAAACCTGTTTAAATCGAAATAATTTCGATTCGGTTTTCAAGGTTTTAATGAATCAATATTTGGCAAAGCTGATTACGTAGTTCACATTACGTATTTAATGATTACACACCTAAAATTTTCAAAATCCGGCTATTAGAGATTTATTAAAATTCTCGTGGTAAATTTTCTTGTTAAGCGTGTGTGTGTGGGGGGGGGGGGGGGGGGATCCATGTTTGCCACAGACGGAAAAAAGGCTAGTTTTGGCCTCGAAACATTTAATTTACTGATACCAATATATAGAAGCTAGCATACACGATTAAATCCGGGGGAAACGTTTGAATAATCGGGGCAGAACTAAGTTTTTCACGGTTTTTAAGAAAATTGAAAAAATTGTCCTATTTTTGAAATGGCGAACTGCGCTTGCTATTGAGTGTATAAAAAAGTTGTAAATATGAAAGTTGTAGAGAATTTTATCCTTTTTAATATTGTAATTGACAAATAATATGTTACGGCAACAAGTCTCGAGATATTTAAAAAATATATAAAAAAGTCTCAAAATTTTGTTCTTTTTTGGCCACAGAAAATTTAGCTTTGAGAAATTTTGTTAGAAAACTTGATTTTTCTATGTTGGCATCATTATAAACAATTCAGAAAAAAAAAAAAAATCTTTTACCCGACCTTTTGCAAAGTAACCCCCTTTTTTTGGTACATTTCCCCTGGACTAGTGGCAGCATTAGTTACTTTTCTTTAGAATAGAGAGAGAAAATGTGTGAAAATTTCGACGAAATACATAAAAAATTGAATGTTTCGTCGCGGTTTTGACCCTCCAGATTGCACATTTAGAGGTTCCGACAAACCAAAAATATGTTCTATAAGCTGAAATCTTCTTCTAATCGATGGTGTAATCAGTTTTAAAATATCTCAATTTTAACCCTTTCAAATACACATGCGAACGCAGGTTACTACGCGCCTAACGGGGACGATATTTTTACGCTAAAAGTAAATAAACGTCCGCATTTTAACACAATCTTTTTAGAGCATCTCAATATATCACATTTACATCACCTACGAAAATTTTGAAACATTCTGACGGGTAGAAATATTTTTTACCAAATAAAATATGTGAAATTTCGACGAAATCACTAAAAACCTGAGTGTTTCGTCGCGGTTTCGCTCGCTTTCGGTGCGCACAGACTCCAAAAATCGAATTACGCAGAAAATAAAATACCAAATAGCATATACTTTCAATTCAATATTTTTTCATTTAAAAATATAAATTCAGATAAAATGAAGTCTTAAGATATAAAATCATACAAATTTGAAGTTAATTTAAGGTCATTAACCACGGGCCCTAGCAACGCCGGGCAGGTCCGATAGCCTATATCATATATTTACTTGATTACGAAATTAATATTACCCTCCATTAAGATTTTATTAAAGGAATACTTTCTTCTGTCCAAAAACGCTGATGTTGGCGATTGAGCAGCAGCAACAAGTGCGTTTTTATCATTTCAATCGCACGATCGAAACAATTGTATGAATTACCAACATTTTTATTGTTACAAAGCTTTTTTTTTTTCATACCGTAGAAAAAAGAACTTCTTTTAAGAGGCCTTGAAATGGCGGTATGCTAGCTAAATTTATTCCGAATGTTTGTATTTTACTCTACGATGATTTTTTTACACATTACAGTTTGCAAATAATGTTCTTATGATAATCTAACAAATGCATTTTTAAAATGAGCTTAATCGATTTGGGAGCCACCATGAAAGGCTAGGCGAAAATCGCTATAGGCCCACGCTATAGAATACAATACTATACGTCATTTCAAAGTAATGAATCTATAAATTTGATAATTTTTGACTTAAAATAAATCTGTCGCTAGGCATCCGCTACTTTCTTTTCACTCTATTCTGGTGAATACTTTATAAGGCTACTGTACTATTAGCTGTTCCTTCATCGACTTCCCCCTTTTAAAATCCTGGAGATGTGAAACCCTTGTTTTATCAATGTGTGCTTGGATCATGTCCAAAGAGTTCTGTCCAAAAAGTAAGGGAAAGCTCTTTCCCTGTTCAATCTACTTATTTCCTCCTGACAATTCACGTCTAAAAGCTTTGAGAGATCTGAGTAAAAAGCGAATAGAGTTTCGGGTAAATGGTGGCTGGTTTTCTCCCTTTTATTTTATTCTCTTATAAAGTTTAAAACTTTCCGATACAAAACGTTTACTCTTTTCCTTCAAAATATCGAAAATTTCTGACTCTTTTCCTTTCATGATAAATAGTAGTGGATTATTAGCCCCCGGTACGGTATGCTATTTCTTTCTCCCAGCTTAATTAGTGTATTCCAAAAAATAACGTTACCTTACAGAAGCCAGCCGTAAAACAAAGCATACGATTAAATACTCTATAGCAATTTTTTAAACTTCTAAGCATTGCACATTTTCGATTTTTATGCCGTCGTATTGGGAAAAAAAATGTTCTTTTAAATGCATTTTGTTTGAAAGCTGTATCTCTATTTATTTTTGAGATATTAATTTTTTTGTAGTTTTTAGCACCATTTGTTTAATTTTGGCAACTCAAGTACTCCATTTATGTAGAAAGTAAAGGGTAAATGGTTGAAAAATAGCAATTATATCTTTTTGTTGCCATTTTCTCATAACAACCGAAAGAAAATGTAATTAATATACGTGCTATTTTGAAAAAAATATAAAGGAATGATTTCTGTTAAAACAATGGAGCTATTTTATAAACTATACTTAATTTTAAGTATCTATGAATCATTAGATAGCCGTTTTTCTTTTGTCGATTTTCTTGAATGACGGCACTTTTTGTTGCATTTGTGCATTATTTCTCGATAGTGATGTGCTATGCATGCTTTACTGTAGGTGTTTAAGAGTAGATCGTAAATGTGGAATTCTTAAGCGGATGCTAATGACGTCTTTTTACATAAAATAAAACGTGTGCTTTAAGTCTTAAAATTGAAATATGTTTTGAACTGCAGTAGAGTCCCGCTTAACTGAGTTATTTTCTTCTGATGGACTGGTGGCTTCTATTATTATGAAACAGCCATTATAAATGAAGCGTTAGGTGAAGATGAAAGAGCAGTCGTAAAAAGTTAGAACTCTGATTTTCTGGTCAGAATGGGGAAAAAAAAATGGCCATAATTTTTTTTTGGCCATTTTCCCCCCATTCTGACCAGAAAATCAGAGTTCTAACTTTTTACGACTGCTCTTTCATCTTCACCTAACACTTCATGGCTGTTTCATAATAATAGAAGCCAGTCCATTAGAAGAAAATGAAGTAATGGGAATGCCGGGGGCGAAACTAAATTCTGAAAAAGCAGAATTCCTGTTCTCTAGTTATTTTTTTCCTTTCACATTCTTATCAAGTTTAAACCAAAAGACGGAGCTTTTCAACGATATGTATTCGATTTTCTTTTAATCCGAACCTATAGATAGTTCGAAATATTGACCAGTCAGTAGAAAAAGTCTTAGAAGCAGATTAGCAGATTTTGCGTGTATGTGTGATCAGTCGTTGATGGAGATGTCGATTGAATTTCATTTGTTTCAGAACTTTTTCTTTTTGTTGATTTTTATTACGCATTTTCTTTGCACTTTCGCCAAAATGATTTTTAAAAGATATAATTTTGTCATATTCGAATTGAATTTGTAAGTCGTAGCATATTTAGTTCATAGCTAATTCAAACAATAACTTTTTATTTGAATTCAACATGTTTTAAATTCACTCTGAAAAAAAATCTTAATATTATCGAAATAGGTTTTATTTGTGACAAACTTTTATGAATGATCAGTATCCCATCTAGTGTTTATATTCATCTAATTTTGACTGAATTTCTCTATTCTAAAAAACGCAATTAACGCTTCTGCTGCTGCTATCGCTGATGAATTTGAATTATTGTGACCGGGGTTCTTTCACGGCTTATATATGTATATAAAAAAAAAGGAAAGAAAAGAAAAGAGAACTGCCAGTTTTATGTAGAAATGTATGATAAGTATGCTAAACCAGACAGTTTTTAAGTCGAGGAATTATTTTAAGCGTTATTTAATGTTGAAGTCTGTCAAAATAGTTTGGTTAAAGAGCTTTATCGGATCAAAAATTATGCATAGCAATTTAAACGTCTTTTGCAGGTACATGCAAGACTAGATTGCGGTATGCAGTGTCCAATAAAGAGTCTCCTAATAGGGTTCCATGTCAAAGCTACGCATTTTGGATGCCATGTTTTGGTGCAAAATTAACTTCATTCGTGTTACCGGGGGAGAATTTTCATGGAAAAAGTTAAATCTTATATAAATTATAATTTTGATTACATCCTTTTAAAAAATTATACATTTTTTTTAATAATAGTAATAATTTATGTTTTTCTATATAATTGAATGTGAGTGTGTGTGTGTGTACCGTCGTACATAGTATGTATACAGTCGACAAAAGAAAAAAAAAAAAGACGCCCCATACATTTTAAGCTCCAAATTGTCCCAGTAAAATAACGGAAATAGCCACTCGACTGGAAATAATCCCTTCTTTCAATTTATGTTATAAAAGCAGGTTTAGAATATCGTCTTCATTGTGAAATTGTACCGAACTCTGAAATTTTCAATACGAATACCTAATTTTGACGTCATATTTGGCTTTTTCGGTAAATTTTACCCCAGGATACCAAATTAAAAGTTATTCCGTCAACTACCGGGTGTCCCAAAAAGGACTGACTGATTTTAAAATTCAATAACTTCCAAACGGTGACAGATATTAAAAAAATTCTTGCAGGAGGGTTATGCATAAAGTCAAAAGTTTTTTTACAGTGATTTTCGATTTTAGTTCGAATTACAAGCAATAGATGGCGCTGTAAGCAATACTCGCTAAATACAGGCTCGATTTTGGGTCCTTTCTGTTGTTCCATGCAGAAAAAGGAGATGGAAATGTATTATCCGGGCCACGAAGTACCAAAAATCGATCCTGAATTGAGCCTCTATTGATCGCAGCGCCATCTATTGTTTGTAATTCGAACTAAAATCGAAAATCACTGTAAAAAAACTTTTGACTTTATGTATAACCCTCCTGCAAGAATTTTTTTAATATCTGTCACCGTTTGGAAGTTATTGAATTTTAAAATCAGTCAGTCCTTTTTGGGACACCCGGTAGTTTAGAAATTATGAAAGTTTAAATTTTGGACTCTTAATGTTATATATTCATTTGTAATAGTTGCAAGACAGATTCCATTGTGGGTAGTTTTTAAGCATAACTCAAAAATTACATGACGTAATGAGCTGTGATTTTGGATTTGCATATTTGAAGCTTCTAGAAATTGATATGTTAAAATATGTAGCATACGATTAACAGTTTTTCCAAAAATGTATTTCGAAAATGTATATATGTTTAAATTAATTTTCGGATAAAAATATAAGCTGTAATTTATATTTTTTTGTTTTTGTTTAACGTGAATAGGTTTCTAGGAGCTTCAAATATGCAAATTAAAAATTACAGCTTATTCCGCCAAGATATTTTTGTGTTATGCCTAAAAAATACACGCATTGCAATTTGTTTTGCGTGGCCGAATGGCTTCCCGTTTGGTATTCTAAAGAAAAATTTACCGAAAAACTCAAATATTATGTCAAAATTAAGTGTTCCTCTTGAAAATTTCAAAGTTTGGTACAATTTCTGTATGAAGACGACATCCTAAGCTTATTTTTTTAAACATAAATTTAAATAAACAATTAAATTTAAAAAATCAAAAAACCCGACTGCGTAAAAAGCGAACTAATTAATTATTTCTCATCAATGTGAAACTATTTTTTCCTTCAATTCCTACTATTAGCTGACACTCTCGCTATATATATCTTGTTCAAATTTTCAATCGTTAATAAAATACTTATTGTTCATCCAATCAAGCTCAAATAATTTTTTTTGAACTTGTAGTGGATGACACTGGATGTTAATCGAGTTTTTTTCAAATATTAATTCATTAATTAAATTAAATTAATTAATTTTCAATAATCGAGAAAGCCCTCTTCTTGATCAAGATATTTTAAGACCGAGAGAGCCCTCTTATTGACCTAAGTAGGAATTGACTTAAAAAATATTTTTTTTTTATATAACTTGTTTATATTACTTACCTATTTTTTTTTTTATTTATTTACTTGTATTGATGACTTTTAAGTTATGTTTAACTGTTAGTTCCTATCTATAAAGTTTATAGATAGGACCATCATAGACCTCGTCAAATCAGTGTTTATAGTATAAACACTGATTTGACGAGGTCTATGATGGTTAGAGTTGCAGTAAAGCTAGAGATCCACAATACATACACAACTTCCAGGTTGTATGACATTTTAACGGAGCTTCTGACTGTAAAATAGTCAATGAAACATCGTCTTCATTTTAAAATACCTATCCAATGATATGCTACTCAATAGGGTGCGTATTTTTTTTTTTTCGTCTCTACCGCCAATTTGTATTTTACGGCCGCTATTTTGAATTTATAAAAACAAAACCTAGCCTATAACCTCTGGCCTGCAGGCAATACAGGCACACAGAACAAAACATCCTCTAGTACTGCAAATCAAACTAAAACTTAAGAATCTCCTACATCGTATCTCACTAGGTCACGTCTCGGCTCACAAAGGTATCTTTGGCAATGAACTAGAAGACAACCTAGCGAAGAAGGCCACACAGAAAGAAACAATAGACACACACCTCCCAGTGCCCCAGTCATACGTCAAAAGGGTCCTTAGAGCAAGGATACTGACGCGATGGCAGGAGCACTGGGATACTTCAAAAAAGGGCAGGCACACATATAAGCTAATTCCTAAAGTTTCTCTCACACTATATAACTTAACACCCTACACCACTAGCTTCTTAACAGGACATGGCCCTTTCATGGCATATCTGGACCGCTTCAAAATAAGATCCACTGCCACTTGCGTCTGCGGTGAAGATGGCACTATAAGTCACCCGTACTACAGTTGTAGTACACATACAGTCTCACGCAACGCTGGCACTTGAGGCGTCCAGACATACTGCCAGTCAATTGGCTCCAAAACGTCCTTTCCCGCACCCTCTTACTCAACAAATTAAAACACATTCACAATTTCCTTACATACTTAACAAACTTAACGTAAGCCCTGGTTCAGCTTATCCAGTCTCACTGCTACCATATCAAGCTTCAAACAGCACCAGAATCCAGTCCTCTTTGTAGGCCCCAGTAAATTCTCCTATCCATCAATGTGTGGTTTCCTACGATCGCAAGAGCCTCTGCTCGTGCTTCTGACCATTCCATCAACAGATACATCTCCAATGGACGCTTGAGTATTTGCTCGTGCTATCTTACTTGTGCCACGCAATTCATTCTTTTCCCTTCCTGCCGCCCCTTGTCGCGAGAGGGGTTCATCCCCCGGCGGCCAGGATCAGTGATGTTTTTTATGATTATTATTATTATTATTATTATTATTATTATTATTATTATTTTAAACTTTTAATGTTTTTATACTCCCGCCCTCTGTCGCGAGTAGGCGTTTTCCTGGCGGGAAGGCATTCGCCTAATTTTTGTAAACCCACTTTGTTCTTTTTAAAATAAATTCTGGGTTCTGTGGTCGGTGGTGCATAGACGCCCTTGGCGGGTGAGCGTCGCCCTTTGAGCCTTTTGTGTTTGTCCGTCTGCTTACGGCCGGACAGGGCTGGACTCACTAACGAGCCCCAACGTGTCGGGGAACATACCGGGAGAGACGTTAAGCTCTAAGGTGCAGGCCTAGCCGGCCCTGAGCAGTCTATCTTAGGCTGCCAAACCCTCGGGCCGTTAAGACGAATTGATAGACACCTCATTCATTAAAATCCATCCAGCCATTGGGATGTTTCAAGGGTATAAAGAAATCCACATAAACAGATACGCGTGAAACACATAACCCTTCTTTTCAGTCGGGTAAAAAGAGACATAATTTTCAGTCGAATGACTATTTCCGTTTGAGATTAAAATGGATTTTTTAAATTAAAATGCGGTCCCCCCTCCCCCTCTTTCTTTTTAGCCCCCGGTATGCTATTTCTTTCTCTCAGCTAATAAAGTGTCATCTCCAAAAAATAACTTTCCGTTGTATAAGCCAGCCGTAAAACGAAGCTGAGGTATCGTTGTACGGAATAATCTCAACGGCAATTTTTTTAAGCTTCTAAGCATCGCACATTTTCAATTTTTATACCGTCATGTATTGGGAAATAAAAGTACTTTTAAATACAATTTGTTTGAGAACTGCACCTCAATTTATTTTTGAGATATTATTTTTTTTTTTGTAGTTTTTAACGCCATTTGTTTAATTTTGGCAACTCAAGTACTCCATTTCTGTAGAAAGTAAAGGAAAAATAGCTGGAAAATAGCAATTATATCTTTTTATTACCATTTTCTCATAAAAACTGAAAAAATTGTACTTAAAAATACGTGCTATTTTGAAAAAATGTAAATGAATGATGTCTGATAAAACATGGAGCTATTATAATCTAAATTTAATTTTAAGTATCTATATTAATATTACAAACAAATGAAGGCATATGAGTCATGAGATAGCCGATTTTTTTTTTTTTTTTTCCTGGATTTGTGTATTATTCTGACATAGTGACGTCCTATGCATACTTTATTGTAGATGTTGTTTATGACTGGATCGTAAATGAGGAATTCTTCCGCGGGTGCGGATGACGTCGTTTTCTATAAAATAAAATCGCATGTTTTAAGTCTTAAAACTGAACTACAGTAGATTTCCGCTTAACCGAGTTTCCCCTTTAACCGAGTTATTTTCTTCTGATGAACTGATGGCTTCTATTATTGTGAAACAGCCATTATAAATAAAGTGTTAGGTGAAGATGAAAGAGCAGTCGTAAAAAGTTAGAAATCTGATTTTCTGGTCAGAATGGGAAAAAAATGCATTTTTTTCTCCCACCTTTTTTTTTTTTTTTTTTTTTTTGTGTGTGTGTGTGTGTGTGTGTGTGTGTGTGTGTGTTGACTGGATTTGCCAATTAAATGAATATCTTCAGGTCAAAATTTCATTAAATTAATAGCTAATTCGCATTACAGAAAAATCGAATTTTGATTTTTCTGAGTAGTGATTTTTCTGATAACTCTTAGTTAGTTATTTAATGCATGAAAGCGACAGATTCTATTAACCAGTGTTTCGTATAAACGGCATATGTTGCATTATTTTCTTTATGTTAAAGTTTGACACCTTGAAATGTTAGTACATTATTTTTTTTATATATAAATTTTCAGAATGCGCACATGGAAAGATTCTCTATCCCTGGTGTAGGGGTTCCATTTTGACTTTGGTACATCGCATTTGAAGTACCCAACTGTTCATGGCTTTTGAGATGATAGTCATGCCATTTGCTCTGTGATCATCTTGCTACAAACATGTAGAGTAGATCTTGTTTCTGGTCTCAGGCTCACCCGGGGGCGATACTGTTTTACCCTCCTAACTTTAATAAAAGCCTCAATTGTCGATTGCATTAATTAGATTTTCTATTGAATCTCTCTCTTATGGCCTGAGTTGTTTATAATCTTACACAATGTATTTACGCATTTGTTCAACTAAATATTGTATGACCGAAAACTAATAATTAATTTAACTTATACAGCCATTTTTTAATTCACTACCTCTAAAATAATAAATTAGTGTCATATAAATCATATATCATATAAATATATAGATATATATATAACCATTAAAAACATTTACAAATTACACAAAGAAACAAAGTAAAAAAATAATTAAAGGAATAAAATGGAAATTTGTAGAACCAAGGTCTTCAGCCCCCAAATACCTAGGTATTACAAATAAAGTGTTTTCGTATTAGCCATAAAAAAGCTAAATAATACGAGCTACCAACACACAATAAACCCAGAAAAAATTGGAAAGACAGTTATATGAAAAAATAAATACGGATGTAAATGGTTTAAAAACAAAAACATATTACCACATTGAGATCCTCTGTAACCAGCAATGAGGTACAATAAAAATAAGGGTAAGATTATATGCAACTGGTGCCAAAAAAAGTTTTTTAAGGGATAATGGACCATGGAGTAATAATGCATAGTATAGTCAGGTACAAACTGCAAAATATTGGACGAGCTTCCTCTGTAGTACATCTAAAAATGAATTCCACTTTGTCCAAGGAATAACTGATAGTGCTGTCATCTGTTAAGTTTATTATTAAAATAAATTGTTTTGGAATAAAAAGTAATATATGTAATTAATTTGTAAATATTATATAATGGTTATATATAAATTATTATTATTGTTGTTCGTTATATACAATTTACTTCTGTTTGTATGTAAAAATAGATAAATAGCTTCTTTATGTTAAATAAATTGCATAAATATTGAAAAAATTGCTTGTGCATGTGAAACAGTGAAAAAGTTGCCTGAAAGTATATTGCCAAATTTATTTCTCTCTCCTTTTCTCTATCTAGCCAAGGCCCTTATACTGGAAAAGTACACTAAATTCCATCTTTAGAAATATGAAACGATTTTTAAAAATATCGTGTAAAACGACATTCGATATTTGCATATATGTAAAGTTCTGCAAATTGTGTTAAACACGTCTCTATTGCACATTTAAATATGTACATTAGTATATTATTTTTAAGAAGCCTTTTCTTTTCACTGTTTTTAAATTACAATAAATTTAAATACAGTAAACTCTCGAATATCCGGCTTAATGTGGCGAAAGGGTAGGCCGGATAACAAAAAAGCCGGATAGGCCGGAGTTTTACAAATATTTACTAATTTCGCGCCTTCCCCCTGCCATGATATTTAAAACATGTTACACATATTAAGATAAATTTTATATATACATTACATACAGTTTCAAAATAAGCAAAACATTAACATAAAACGTAATCCTAATTCTTAAAAAAATGAGTAAATCTTATTTTGCTGTTTATTAATAAAGGATTGCACAAATATGAAAAGTTGTGCATAAGATAAGAGTCAAAACTTGCAGTTTTTAGATTTTGAAAAAGTCCTTAATAGAGGACTGCTTCTTCCTGCTAGCCCTCTTCCGCGACGTAATGTCCCTCCATTTATGCAAGTAAATGATATCAGATGACGCCTATTCCTGCTGTCTAATGTACTGCAGTTCTGCCTCAATCGTCTTAAACCTTTGAGAATGTGGGATGAGATTTTTCCTGCAATCTTTTTAATCTTTTCTTTCTGATATTTCTCCCTCTACAGTATCGTTATCAATTAATTCATTAGCTTCGTCGTTTGTCATCCATTCTGTAATGTCTTCTGCATTGACATCGTCAGAGCTCGGTATATTTTTCAGCAACAATAGAAGCTTATCGTTCTCATCTCCCATTGCAATTTCCCACACGGGTTTATGTCCAACTTTTTAGTCCAAAGCAGCGATGACAGCGATGACCACCTCGGGAACTCAGCTTTCGCTTTAGAGTGTTATGTTCCAAGATCTTGCAATTACAATGTTTGGAATTCCTTCCCATGCTTTTTGGCCGCTTGCAACATTCCTCATTTTTTTACTAGGCCGGATAGTCGGGAGTTTACTGTATTGTTTTTTGGTAATGTGCTTTTTTTCCTAGAGGAAAGATTTATTAGAAATTCAGTATCTCGATCAGCATTTAGTACATATATTTCTATGCATATTTCGTCATAGTTCTCTAATTCTTCTAACAGTATTTTTAAAATTCAGTCATAATATTTCTTGTTGGATTCTTTTCAGACGTACGAAAAGCAAAATACTCTTTGCTGTGGAAATTTAGTTGTATTATTTTTTTCAAAGGATTTTCGAAGCAGAGGAAGTTTAAATCCTCTTTACTGGCTGGTTTTGGTTAAACACGCATATTCCTAGAAATCCCAGCCGGAATTATGTTTAACTTTCTACTGCTTCTTGGCTAATACAGGAAATATGGAAGAGATTACGATCTGTCTGTTCCAATACTTTTTTTTTTCCTTCTAGCGCGACACGTCTAAAATTTAACTATACTTAAAAAAAAAAATCCCAACTGAATTTTCTTATGCATGTATTCCTTTTTTTTCCATGTTGTTTATATTAATCTTGTTCTACTCTTTTGATATTCGCCCGCAAGAAAGAGGAGAAAGGAAGGGGACAGCAAATGCTTCCCTCTGAATATTCAACTAAATAAATTCCCTTGGTGTCCGATGACTATGAAAAAGGAGCTAAGACTGTTTCGTGAGGAGACCCTCGGCAATGTCCCCTGAACCCCGACGTAAAAAAACATTTTTTTTAAGCTTATGTACTGGGAAATTGCGAAATGTCGGAGTCGCCTCCTAATGGAAAAGAAGATAAACTGTCTCAATTCTTCCTTTGGGATTTGTATATATAACATATATATACACGGAAAAAACTGTTTTGTTGAAACAACTAAATTTTGGTTAATATAGCTCCAACCAAATATTTTAGTTGGAATGATCAAATTTTTAATTAGATTAACCAAATGATTTTGTTAATTCAACAAATCATTTGGTTAGTCCAACCAAAATTTCGTCATTCTAACCAAAATATTTGGTTGGAGCTATATTAACCAAAATTTAGTTGTTTCAACAAAACAGTTTTTTCCATGTATGTATATGTATATATATATATATATATATATATATATTAGAGGTCTGCACGGGCCGGAATCTCCAGGCCCGGCCCGAACGAAAGCTATCTTGACCGGCCCGTACAAAAATCAGTGAAAACAGGCCCGGCCCGGCCCGACGCAATTTCTACAGAAAAAAAAAATCCGTTTTTTCTCGACATACAATTAAAATTCTTTTAATGAATACTACATACATATTTATGGGAACATTTTACAGTATATTTTACATTACTATGATGTTCGCAAAACAGAAAACACACAATAGTAAACATTAACGATTACTTACAGTGTTTTAGTCATCGTGTCTACAGACATTTCAAAATGGAATTAAGGATTCATTAAAAGATTAATGTAGTTCAGAATAAAGGATTTAAAACATGATAACTTTTGAAGCTGTATAATAAGAAGTAGATTTGCGAAAATATTTCTCTCATTTTTAAGGCTTTTCTCAAATCCAAAGGAGCTACATTTCGACACATTTATGAATTCTTTTCTTTTCGGAAAGGCGTAAGATTGGCAGGTTTTCTTATTCAGAAGTTATGTAAATGTCTTTTTTTCATAGATAAAAGCAATATATCTTTCTGAAAATATTGTCAAAGTTAGCGTTTTGAATCGAATTTCCGGAAGCGATAGCACAGGAAAGGCGAAAAACGTACAGTCACGTGACAGGAATCTCTGTTATCTCTGAAAGTAATGTATCAAATATGGAAAAAGCTGTTCGTTTCCAAATGCCTTCAATAGGCAGGCCTGTCAATTTTATGCCTCTGTAGTTAAAAATTTTGTCAGAAAATGTGTCTCAAAGCTTCTCATTGTTGAGCAGTGAATATGAAAACCACCTTAAGTTATATATCCAAAGATACTGTTAAGAGAAGTTCATTATCACTATTAATACTAACACAATGACTGTTCTACACATCCTGATATCGATTAAGACCAGTTCCGTCCCGGCACGAGTCTGCTGAAAGAAAATTAAACTCGGAATCAGACATCTTGTAACTGTACGATGCCGATCTGTACGATGGACATGTTACATTTCTGTATTGATGTTGTTAAAATCGCATCGGCTCGTGACGCACATTTACACTTCTCGAGAAAATCATATTCATTGAAAATGGCTCGTATTTTATCTGCTTCGCTGAAATTCTTATATCAGGACCGATTAATTTTTTTGCCGGCCCGGCCCGTTTGAAAATTCGCCTTCATTCGAAAATTCGCCGCCCAGACGGGTACGGGCCTCAGGCCAAGCCCGGGCCCGTGCAGACCTCTAGTATACATATATATATGTATATATGTATATATATATATATATATATATATATATTTCCATTTCTGTATTCACCTGTTTAAAAAAAAATAATAATAACGTTGTATATTCTAATGCAAAAAATCCCTGCCGACTCGGCCTACAGGCGCAGGTAGATTTCGAAGTTTTACTAATTTCATTAACAAAAACTAAATCATGATTAGAGATAAACCCACTTTAACAATTTTATCTGGCCGTTTTTGATGAGTTTTTAATTTCATTTTTATATAATAGCTGATTTTATCAGGATCATGTTAAGGCGGTATATATATATATATATATATATATATATATATATATATATGTAAAATGCTTTTCCATGCTCAACAACTCAATTTTCGGGCACATTTTCAGATTCATTTTTAAAACATGAAACTTGCTGACGTGATTTTTGAAGAAATTTATAAGCGACCTGTGTTTTTATTTTTCGTTCAATTAATTAGAACTTGTTTATAAACAATTATTTTCTCAGCAGGACGGTATTTTTCGTTTCTAACACAATCGCTTCGAAAAATTTGGATCAAAACGCCCAATTTGACTTCATTTTTTTAAAATATATTCTGCCTCTATCAAAAAATAGACCATTACGGTACATTATATAGTTTCTGTATGAGAGAACCTACCAATTGGAGGCGTTTGAAAACAAAAATGAATTCAACAAGTTGGAAATTGCTCGTCAAACGTGGCAAATGTGCGTTCGTACTGTAACTAGTTCTATAAATATTTTTTGCACCGCATATTGTACTGAATGTATATTTTAGTGCACTTCATAAAGGCATATCAATTTCATTCTGTTCGAAAGGCTGTAACATCATTAAAATGCAGTTGCAATATTCTTTTCCCATTGGCCGTAATGTAACGGAAAACTTTTGACTGGCCCTGTAATTAAACTATGTATCCGATTTTCATAAAATTTGAAATGACCCGACAAAATATTGCAACTATACATTTAAAATTTCAGACCGTTCGGTTGGGTAGTTTTTGCTCTGTTATATGCGGACAGACGGACTGAAAGACAACTATAGGTGCTACGTATTTATATAATTACGAGCGCACCTAAAAATGAGTCAGAAAATAAGCAGTTTGATTTGAGTACACCCTTAATACGATGATTTTTTTCTACTACTGCTATGTAATTTTAATTGTTTTTTGCTGTAAGAGTTGGTCCTATCAAAAACTTGTCAATATGAAAGTTGTAGATAATATTAAGTAGATATAAAATAAATTCATGCGGATTTTATATCTTGTGAATTGACGATGTAATGGATTTTTTTCTTCTTCACCCCCCCCCCCCTCCCTTTTTTTTAATTTTCGTTTTTAATTATTTTTTTTGCGGTACGAATTGGTCCTATCAAAAACTTGTCAATATAAAAGCTGTAAATAATATTAAGAAGATTTACAATAAATTTAATTGGATAATCTTGAGAACTGACGAAGTTATGAATTTTTTTCTCCCCAAAACCCTATATTTTTTCGCCCCTTAAACCCATTTTTACTTTCTTCTATCTTTACGAGTACAAGAAGAAAGTATTGGATTCGTAAAAATTTTTGACTTCCGGTTTTCGACGGATTTACACGTTTTAGAGGTCAGAGATTCCGAAAAACATGTTTTTACAAAATGTCTGTCTGACTGTGAGTCTGTCTGTATGTATGTGACAAATTTTGTGGGCGCTCTCTCTCAAGAACTAATGCACGGAATTTGATAAAAAATTATATTCAAGTAGTCCCTAACATAAATTGGTGCTGATTAGTTTTTGGTGTAAAACGCCCAACAGGTGGCGCTGCTATGCTGCAGTGTTCGCTATTTCTGCAATAACTCTATCTCAAGAACTAATGCACGGATTTTCATCAAACTTCAGATTCAGTTATTTCTTGATATGAATCGGTGCTGGTAACGTTTTGGTGTAAATCGCCCAACAGATGGCGCTGCTATGCTACAATTTGCAGCATTTACACGATTTTCGTAATAGCTCTATCTCAAGAAATAATGCACGGATTTTCATCAAACTTCAGATTAAGTTAGTGTTTAACGTGAATTGACGTTTTGTACCTTTTGGTGTAAATCGCTCAACAGGTGGCGCTGCTATGCTGCATTTTTTGTGATTTCTGTAATAGCTCTATCTCAAGAACTAATGCTTGGGTTTTCAACAAATTTCAGATTCAGGTATACCTGGATATGGATTAGTGCTGTTTATGTTTTGGTGTAAATCGCTCAAAAGGTGGCGCTGCTATGCTGCATTTTTTGTGATTTCCGCAATAGCTCTATTTCAAGAACTAATGCTTGAATTTTCAACAAACTTCAGATTACGGTATACCTTGATATGAATTAGTGCTGTTTATGTTTTGGTGCAAATCGCTCAACAGGTGGTGATGCTATGCTGAATTTTTCAGAAATTCCCTTATAGCTCTGTCTCAATAACTAATGCACGAATTTTCATCAAACTTCAAATTCAGATATACTTTGATATGAATTGGTGCTAAATTGATGTAATTGCTTGTACTATTTAAATTATTTAATTGACGTGATTTATATAGAAGAAAGTTTTGTGATGGCCACAACATACTAGTTTAATTTTATCAAAAATCTGCCATACATAACTTTTTGGTCCTTTTTTTAGAAGTAATAATAACTTTAAACTGATTCGATATGTATTATAATTAAGAAGTCATGGGGTTTCTTCGTTTTTCACAGAACGCCTCCCTATTTCCACCCCGTTGGTCCGATTTTGCGTATTAACGAACTTGACTGAGATTTTATGCACTTGATTTTATGCATTAGTTTGGAAGAGATTTGTGCAGAATTATGGAATTTATCGTGTCCATAAAAAGGTTATATATAAAGTTTTTTACTGATAGTGGTTTTGAGTTCTAGGGGTCATGATCGGTGTAAATCTGCAAAAAATTTTCAGAAATTCCAACATAGGGGAGAATGTAATAGGTAGTAGTATTTCATACGGAATCTACCTAAAAATCTTAGTTTAGCGTATATAATGTTTATAGTCTCCACTAAAAAACGCGGTATTTTAAGTGAACTACAGGCATATGTGTTGAGAAACTTTCTATTATTTTTTATTATATCTATAAAAGTAATAATCAATTACATATATTTAACAGCTTACAACAACGAAATTTTTTCTAGGTTGTTATAGATTGTAGAAAATGACAGTACACAAACAACTCAACTTTTAATTAAACTATTTACTAAAAAAAAGGTCTTTTTGAAAACATTCTAAAATACTTTATTTTTCTGAAAGTTTCATTGTTGAGTTATGCAGGTTAATGGATAAACATGAAAATTGGAATAATTCTTGCAAAAAACAGCAAAATGTAAAGATAATAATCTTTAGCAACAAAGATTTAAAAAAAAAAAAAAAAAAAAAAAAAAAAGTTAAAAAATCAATAAAGACATTTTTTTAATTTATTTATATATTTTTTATTATTTTGAAACACATGTTAGAAATTGAAATAAATAAAAATAATATTACATTTTTAAAAAT
The DNA here is from genome assembly GCA_963932465.1 of Maratus speciosus. Lineage (NCBI taxonomy): Eukaryota > Metazoa > Arthropoda > Arachnida > Araneae > Salticidae > Maratus > Maratus speciosus. Next base: position 103,161,025 of record OZ010786.1, on the reverse strand, counting down.
ATTTTTTATTTACTTTATTTCATTTATTTCCTTTATATTTCGCGATATATATATATTTCTAAAATAATAATATATGAATGAGGTATAAAGCATTTTCTATGGAAAGTACAACTGCAGAAAATTTGTTAATAAAATTATTATATGTTGCATTAATGATAAATTCAAAATTACCGTATTTTATGGAAGAAAGGCGGCATCCGTCGTATGCGCCGAACTCCTAAAATCTGGTTTAAATGAGCTTAAAAATACCGTGAACATGTGGGAACGCTACTTTCGTCGACAACGTTTCATTGATCTAACTTTGTTCGAAGTTTTCTGAACAGTGTAAGATGCCTCATTTTTAATAACTTCAGAGTCTAACATTTTATTTAAAATATGTAAATCAAGTTTAAAATTTTTTTTATGTATTTTTAAAAGGAGACGTCAGTTGATAAAACTATCCAGAGTGCGGGACGCGAGCCCCTCTCCTTAGGTGCTCCACATTCTTTTAACCCCTTTGGTACGAGCGACTCGTATACGTGCCGCGTAGGGTGCTCAGAATCAGTGATTATTCTCACCAATAAATTTTTATTGTACGTTTTGTCTTATTTAATCCGAGCATTTTCCCGATTCAATTAGGAAAAAAATTCTGTTTTGAAAAACCGGTGATAAAAGATTAAAAATTCAGTAAAAAATGCTCGTCCCGAAAGGGTTAAGTGGTCTGCGCAACTTTGCATGCTTTTTATGTCGTATCCACTTTAGACCTTCTTTAGTTCCTATTCGAAGCCCTCAAAATACCAGTCGTCAGTATCCGAGTAGAAGAGTTATTTGTACATTTCTTTGTCCGCCTGTTCGGTATCATCATCGGAAATGTCACAGTTTTCGCTATGGGCGAAGGCAGAAAGTTTCGCGTTGTTGAGCAGGGGATTTGAGAACAGACTTAAGGGGTCTCAGGACTCTTAAAATTGGAAAAAAGGAAAAATAAAGACCATTTTCAACATTTAATATCTTACAATGTATTTTATTTTAGGATACAATTTTAATTGGAATAAAAGATATAAGTATGTTCTTTCATTTCCTGTATTTAAAAAATTATAAGACGCATAATTAGCATTTACAGGGGACTCCAAACTGTTAGACATTTGATGAGCAAAAAATCGGCATAAGAGCTTACGCGCACGATTACAAATAAGTATTGCAAGTGGAATGAAAATTTTGGTGCCTACTTATACTTCAGATTGTAATAATTACCCTGAACCTAAATAAATTTGTATTTAAAGCTTTTTTATATTTTTAATACAAAGTTATATTGAGCTAATGCAAAATTAAGAAAATTTCAACAGTATAATCACCTAAAAAATATATTGTTTTGAACAATAAAAAGGAAATTTTAAGTTCAGTTTATACAGACTAATATGAAATATATATTTTGAAAATTTCATGAAAAAATATTCATAAGTTTTTGAGATATCGTGCGCGTTATGTCCAAAAACGTCATTTGGAGAAAAATGGCTTCAAAGTTTCCGAAACGATGCTTCAGCTATTGAACGTGTATAAATGTAAAAGCCATAACTTCAGCTCTAATGGGAATTTCAAGGAAACAATTATATCAAAATGTTCAGAAAAGACAGGAGTTTAACATCTAAAAAAAAATTAAAATTTCGAAAATTTTAAAGCTTTAAGAGTCCTGAGACCCCTTAAGGAATTTTTATTTTATCTAAATTTTGAGCAAAAACAACAACAACAAAAAAGTAAACACCGCACTCGGGGGAAAAAATAACATCCAAACTCGTAAACGCTGCGGCGTTTCATCCATAAAATACGGCATTAAAATAAAAATTTCCAAATTTTCTTTCCTTAGTGTACTTTCCAATTAAATTAATATCTTTGAGCCAAACTTGGATTAAATTAATAGCTAATTCGAATATACAGAGAAATCGAATTTTGATTTTTGTTCTTAGTTAGTTATTTAATGCATGAAAGCGACTGATTCTGTTAACCTGTGTTTCGTATAAACGGCATATGTTGCAATATTTTCTTTATGTGAAAGTTTGATACGTTACAATGCGAGTACATATTGTTTTCAAATTTTTGGCAAACCGCACGTGAAAAGGTTCGCCATTACTGATGCAAGGTTTCCAATTGGTTGAAGACAAAGTTCTTTAAATTTAGGCACTTTCTATAAGAATTATTCTAATATTTTATTAGTGTAATTTTAATTTTGAATAAAAGAAATTTAACAGGATATTGGCAAAACGTATCAACCATTAAAAGGAAAATTAGTAGATGAAATTATATTAAAGCTACTTAAATAGAAAAATAGTTTGTATCTCTCTATCCTAAAAAAAAAGTAACTAACGCTGTAACCGCCGCTGCTTTTGACTTTTTTGTGACCGGAGGTCTTTCTTAGTTAATATTAAGAAAAATACTGCATACAAAAAGGTGCAAATCGGTGGTATTACAGAGAAATATTTGATGAACACGCTGATGCAGGCAGTTTTCTAATCGAAGAATTATTTTAGGAGGTATTTAACGTTAAAGTTGGTCCGTTAAAGTGGTTAATCGTTCCATTAAAAAAGTTCTATAGGAGCAAAAACTATACATAGGAATTTAATAATTTTTAGATAATTTTATACATTAAAAGTTCCCGGTGTGCGGGCTGCATTTATTTTTTTTTAATTTGATTCATTTTTTTGAGGCTTTAGTTCCATTTTAAATTCAGTTTTTCAGCATTTCGAGAGATATTTTTCACATATTTTAGTAAAGGTGTTATTTTAAATTGTTGCCAATTTTAAAAACAGTACAAATAATAATATTTCTTTCAAATTAAAAATTTATTTACGCGTGGCTATTATAAACAGAAAAAACTTTCAAATTAGAATTAAATTATTACGTGTTAAAAGCAGGAAAATATTGAAAATTACGTCTAAGAACTATATTTACACTTGAATTTTAAAAGAGAAAAAATATTTTAAAATAAAAAATTCATTATTATGCGTTAACAGTCGTAAATGGAGGAAATTACTTCATATTTAAAACGTCCAAATAATAATGCAAAACAGTTTAAAATTAAAAATATATTTGCGCGAGACATTTATTTCACATTTTGAGATAATCTTTCCAACTATTGTTGTGAATGCTAAGACAGCGCAAATAATATTTCTTTTCTAACAACAAAAGTACTCTCACGTGCATATTAATAAGAGAAAGAAAACTTTGATGGAAATTACGTCAGATTTAAAACGATACATTTAAAATGACTTATTTAAAAGAACTCTCTTATAGCGTTGTTAAAAAATACCGGAGACAATGACTCTGTTTACTTAATTTAATTCATTTTACATTAGTTTATTTTCAAATTGTTAAATAATTATTTTTTTTTTTCAAATCAAAGACGAAAACAGCCATTGTATCTGTTAACAGCAGCTGATTTCGTCTTAAAAATCCCCAATAATTAAAAAAAAAAAAAAAAAAAAAGAATGGAAACTCGTTTACACAAAGATAGCCACTGTTTTTTAAAATTTTAATTCAATCTTTTTAAAGCCGATCAAATTAGCGTGCTTTTAGAATCTGGGGTGTCAGAACAGGGATTGGCGAGCGTATAGCTCGTGGGGACAGAACCCCCTAGTTATTAAAAAAATTCAAACATAGATTGATACTTTTCTTTTACTTGGTTTTTATATAAATCAATAAATACAATATGATAAAATTTATCTATGTAAAAAAAAAAAAAAGTCTTATATCTGCCATTTAAAAAATCCGCGGTGATTTAGTGTCGTAATAATTTTCATCGCATACAAGAGCCTATGGACGTCCTTGGGGGAAAAAAAATCTAGGAAGGTGGAAGAATTATGGGATGGATGTGCCTGTAACCCGTAGCCCAAGTTGCTTTTATTTATTTTTAAATGGAGAATATAAACATGAAATAAGCTAAACTGAGAACTTTTTGTTAGAACTCTTCGTGCAAGACAATTTTAAACATACCAGTAATAAAAAGCAATACAAAAAAAAAAAAAAAAAAAAAAAAAAAAAAATATATCAAGAAATATTAATTATTCAAAAATAAATTTCTACCAGCATTTTTTTTCTTCAAAATGAAGAATCCTTTCTTTCGTTAGGGGAGGGGAGTGTCGGGGGTGGTGGGGGGTGTCGGAGTCCCCCCGCCGGAACCTCATGTCTAAGATAAATTTGAAACGGATGAACTTAAACGAATAATTGAATTTGAAATTTTCTTCTACGTGGTGTTGAGGTGGGCAGAGCCCCCCCTCACGAATTTTTTTTTTTTTTTTTTTTTTTTTTTTTTTTTTTAGTTTTTCTTTCTCTTGGTGTTTAATTTTCTTTTAATATCTCTTACGAATAATAAATTTTACTATTTTATTTTTTCAAAATCGTCAGAGGTTTAAAAAAAAAAAAAAAAAAAAAGTTAATTACATTTCCAAAATTTAGGAAGGGTCAATGCACCCCCCCCCCCCCCCCTTTCTCCTGTCGGTGTCTATGAAGAGCCCCATTTATAAACTCTGTTATGTATTTCTGCTCTACAACTATAAGATCATACTTATAGAAGAAAACCCCTTGGAACCTCACTCGGAACTCGGCTAGGCGGGGTTTTGTGACGTTTGTTCTACCGCTTGCGACTTCAGAAAGCCGCTTCCAGCATGAGTGGCCATAGTTTCACAGCACGGCACACATACACACACACACACACCTGCTCTTTCTCTCTGCCAGGTTGTCAGTTTACTTTGGTTGTTGAGACTTCCTCTACTTCTCTCAAAAGGATATTACCTGTGCGTGAACTCCTTGCTTTTGCTATGTTGTTGTGATCTTGTGTTTGGATGTAAATTTGCTTGTTGGATTGTGGTTATTTTTCATTATTTGGTGGTTTTCGAAGGAGAAAAATAAATATCTGCCCCGTCAAGGGAATTTCAACGAGCGAAAATTTTACTGGTAAGCTTTGAATTAGTTAAAGTTTTTAAATTTATGACATGCAGTTAATTATATGCACTGAGTTGCCGTTCTCTGTAACGCACGATATTTTTCAGTATATCGGCCATGCCAGTGCCAACGATTATTATTATTTCGGTACTGCTATTTTCAGACAATAATTTTGGTGGTAGTTTTCTTTACTTTTCTCCGTCACATATTCTAGAAAAATATTCTACAAAGATTACTGTGTAGAAATAGTGGTACAAATAATCTATAAAAAAAGGGTAGGCTCCAGGTTAACCCCTGATACATTAAAAAATACTGCGCAATTCTGTGTGTACAGGCAAGCGAGCACTTGTTCTAGACTAGTGGTTCCCAACCTTTTTTAAACCACGCCCCGCCTAAGCACCTCTAAAATGATGATGTCACACTTCTTCTCTATATGGCATATCATTCTTATTATTTGAAAAGAGACTTTCATACTTGGCATTAATTTGAAAGCATTAGTACATTTGATAATTGATTAGTACTTCATTAACAATAAGTGGAAAATTTTGGACAACGAGATCGCTCTATGAATAATTACAATATATAAAAAGTACATTTCTCTATTATAATCGTTATCAATTTTAATTTAGTCCTTTTCTTTTCCCATGCACTTCTCTGTTGTCCGTTAGCGGGATTTCCCTTCTGTATTATTTCTAGTTGACGGCCGAGTATAAACTGATATTAAAATTTATGTCATAATGTGTACTTATATACTGTATATGATGCCTGTACCAGAGCCATTAAAATATCACCCACTTCCCTCTGTGATGTCCGTTTGGGATATTAATTTCATAAGTTTGGTAGTAATACTTCGTTTAGATATTTCAAATATTTTCAAGTTACAGGCGTTCAGTACAGCCACTTTTAGATATAGCATTTTTTCAATGTGTAAAAAATTCTTCGTGTGGCATATTGCAGAGAGAATAATCTCATTCAATAGATACTAAACGTAAAAATTGTACAAAAATATTAAAATACAACCAAAACCAGAAAAGTTATGAATTTTTTTTTTAAATATAAAAAGTTAACTTTTCGTATCATTGTATTAATATCATCAATTTTGTCAATATAATTATTCCGGTTATTATTGTATTTTGAACTATTGTATGAAAACGTTTTCAAAGTTTAATTAAAAAAAAATATTTTTTCAATTTATTTAAAAAATCTGCAGGTATTACTTTTATTTTTATTCTACAATATTACTTTTCATAAAGAACAGGGTATGAATTACAAATCTGGAATCTCACTCCCCCACCTTAAAAATCAAACTGCCCCCCCCCCCCCCCCTCTTCTAGGACGTACGTCCCACGTTTTGAACCACTCCTCTATTCCTGAAAATTTGCGAATACAAAAGCGATTTGCTGACAGTAAAATTGAGATTCCACTTTCAATAAATAAGAGTTATTTTTAAGAGATCAATTAACCCTCTCATGCATAATCGAATCACAATAATGTTGTACTGAAAAAACAACCCTCAGAGAACTGCGCATTTATTATTACAGTTTTCCCCCACTTAATCGGGTCACGGATAATCGAATACCCCGCTTTTTCGAATAGAATCCTCCGGAACCGAATTTATTCCTATTGGTTCTATGTTATTTTCCTCCGCTTATACCAAATACCTTTTACGATCGTCTCCGCTTAATCGAATAACAACTCTGTGACCGATGTTTGAAAATAGGCACGGAAAGCACGTTTCAGTTGGAATTTCCTTACAACTTTTGTCATTTTCGGTTCCTTTACGCTGAAAACAAATTTTCAGTTCTTCCTGCAATGATTTCGGCCGGCAAGTGTATAATGGACAGTAGGGCTGGACGATATCAGAAATTTAATATCGCAATATATCAACGAGTTAATATCGATATTACTGATATATCGCGATAACTACTGTAGAGATCTGCATGGTCCAGCCGTGGCCCGAAGCCCGGCACTGCCCGTGGACCGGGCCTATTTTCGTTTATGGCACTTGGGCCGGGCCCGGCCATACTTCTCTCTGAAGGCTCGGGCCTTGTCTCCCTCCACTCTTTTTGGGCAGGGCCGGGCCCGGGCCATATCTATTTCTGAAAGCTGGGGACGGGCCGGACCTAACTTTTTTTCTGTACAGAGTCGGGACTGGTTTCATTCCTAATCTTCACGGCCCAAAATTTTCATTTCTAGTTTTGACCCGGCCCGTATGAAAATCATCGTCTCAGCGTGGTCTGGCCCATTCAAAGGTCAGTAAAATTAGGCCTGGCCCAAAACTTTTTACAAAAAATGTATACACTTTTAAATCGCCATTATTTTACACTTAAACATTAAAATTTATTCTTTTTAAAGAATAGTAGATTTCTTTGCTTATTAAAATATAGCTGAATTAAAATATAGTAAAACGTGTGAAAAAGAATCTTCCTATGACGAAACCCTGTTTTAAACTGAAAAACGTGTTTATCCATGCAAAATTAATATACTAATACGTAAGAAAAGAATATATAAAACATTTACTCTTGCTAAGAAGGGAACTTGTCTACAGCGCATTTTTTTTCTATGCAATTCCGTCTTAGAAGATTTTACTGTATAGTATTTTTCAGATTTATAACACTTCAATACATGGAATATGGATTAACAATATTAATGATAACTAACACATTTGCATACACGAAACAGAGATTCATTAAAAAATAAATATCCACCCTGCGGTACTTCTCTAAAAATGAAGATTATAAACACGAAAAAAACCTTAAGATAAATATTTTTGGTCAGAACTCCTCGTATGAGACAAATTTTTTTTCGGGCCGGGCCGAGATTTTAACTTTTTTCCGGTCTGGGGCGGGCTCGGGCCGAACTTTTAATTTTTGTATCGGGTCTGGCTGGGCCAAATTTTTTTTATGAGTCGGGCCTGGCCCGGGCCTGGGAATGTCGGCCTGTGCTACCTTAAACTGTGTTACTCTAAACTACCTTAAACTGTGTAAGAATAGAAATATTGCTAATTTCGAAAACAAAAATGGTACAGTAGTAGCAATTTAAGTACCAACAGATGTAGAAAGCTACGAATCAATGTTTTATACCTATATATGTCCACACAGCATCATTAAAATATGTATACTTATCTATGCAAAATAGAAATATTTTAGGGGAAGAAACCAATGTTTGATATTTGTTTGCACTTACACCATTTGTTGCATTATATTTTTCTTTAAAAATAGTATGTTTTCTTCTCTTCCTACTTTATGGATTATTTATTAATAACATTTTAACTATTTAATAAATTATAACTGAGTTATACTGCGTATAACTGAGAATATTGTAAAAAAAAAATTAAAATAAAATATTCTTAAATTTAGAGAGTGACGATTTTAATAATTAAAATAAGTAAAAGCAGGGGAAAAACTAAAATTAATTTAATGCCACATATCATGCTAATATGCTTGTAATTAAGTAGGTTTCAGGGGATGATAAATACAGCAGACATGTTGCTTTTCAATCTTTCTCTAAGGAATGAATGGATTCTTAATCGAAAACATTCACTGTATTCATATTTTCTTACCTATTTACTACAAGAAAACAACATCGAAACCTTTTTTTTTTAAATATAAATATTCAAATCAAATTTCGGAATAGTTTTATACTAATTTAAATTTATTTTTTGATAAATATGCCTTTTAAGCTAAAATGCAAGACAGGATATGTTAAATTCATGAGAGAAAACTTCGCCCTAATGAAAATACAACAAACGACACTAAAGAAAGAATATCAATACACAATATGAATACGCATTGTATTCAGTAGCAGAGTAGACATTAGAGTCTGGGAAGCTCTTTTTAAAAGCAACGAATCATCACAGTGAACGACTGCTTTGTCCTTGACTTTTCCCCCAACTTGACTAGAGAAAAAAAGTAAAGTTTACAATTAGCGGGCTCTAATTGGTCGCTCGCAAGCGGATCATCCCAGCTGTTCGGCTAAGTACTCAACGATTACCAGCTATTCTGTATCAACTGGAACTCAGCAATAATCAGAGCTCGTTTGGTTATTCGTGACATATCAATAGCTGTAGTTATATCAATGTGTGTGGATCAGTCATAACGGCGAGAGGGCGAGAGAAAAGAAGTACGATATGTGTTATTCAGTATTACGTAGACAGGCAGTTCACTGAGGGAAGATTGGAATAATTGGAATAGGTCTAGAGATAATCAACGTAAAGAAAGATAATCGAGGTAGATTTTCTGTTTTGGAGAGGATAGAGGGAGAAAGCATTGTAATGGAATACTGGGTTATGCTTTTCGGGGCTGTGGCGGTGTGCGCAAAACATTATTTTATTTGGTTTTGAGATATTCTACGCTCTTTTTTCGAGGCTCATGTTCAAAATTCCAGTGAGCTCAAAACATTGTTATTTTATTTTGATATATCAATGGAGTCAAGGTTTAGATATTGTTATTGCAACATTTAAAAAATATCAATATTTGTCGATATATTGATAAATAATCCAGCCCTAATGGACAGGTCAAATGATTTCCCCACCATCACTTCTTGCTGTTAATCAGGCTTTAATGGCAATGCGCCGTCACTTCGAGACTCGAGATGGTAGTTGTGATATTTTACAGTCATTCGAAAAATAACTCGATATTTACTCCTTTAAAATTCCACTTAAACAAACCACTTTAACTGATAGTAGCGTAAATTAGAAATAGCAAAGTTTTGACCAAATTCAAACGAGCTGCATTAAGGGTGTTCTCAAATCCAAAAGGCCAACTTTCTGACATATGTTTTAATTTATTTTTGTCCGAAAATGCATGAAACTAACTGAAGTTGTTGTTCAGAAACTATGTCATCGAGCTGTTTTTTCCTTTTTTTTTGCAAACACAATAGATCTTTCAGAAAATAGTGTCAAAGTGGACGTTTTGAACCGAGTTTCCGCGCGAACGGAGAATAAGCACTCAAGAGCGGGCGAAAAACGTGTTTGTCACGTGATCAAAAACACTTAACTCAATAAGTAATTGATGGATCAAAAAATGGAAAAAACAGTTCAATTCCAAATCGCTTCCATGGCCAGTCTTTCCAGTTTTATATTTTTCCGTTAAAAAATGAATTTGTAAATGTGTCAAAACGTTTTGCGCTTGTTGAGCAGAGCAATTAAAAACAGTCTTAAGTGTGATGTAAATCATATAAATGTACTGACATTAAATTAATACCAATTTACTTTATATTAGCATTTGTATTTATTTTAGTTTATAAGTTATGCTATTAACAATTTATTATGATGTTAATTAAATATACCGTAGATGGTTATTTTGCCTTTTTATTACGCATTAAATATTACAGTTATGAATCCCCCGTTTAATCAAATATCCCGCTTAATCGAATATTATTACTGGAACCGCCAATATTCGTTTAAACGGGGACGACTGTATTTGTATTTTATCACATATAAACCTCATATGAAGTTTAACAATGCTTATTAAATAAAGCAATAGAATGCAAAAACATTTTCTTTTTACGTATTCAACTGTGAAAATCCGCCTTTGAGAAGTTTGTTTCTGCTCTTTGATCTAAAAAAAAAAAGGGGGATCTAGTTTCTCTTAATGTTTGCTAATGTATAGAATGTTTAAAACCACGTTTCTTTTAAAATTCACATGAGGTTAATTTTGTAATAAATGTAAGATTTTTTAACGTTGTTTATTTTAATAATCCATTTTAAATCTATTTCAAATGCAAAATATGTTTTTTACGCATTTAAAAATAATTCATGCATCAGAAGGACTGTGCCTGGAGGTAGTAATAACATTTCGCAAATCGTTGTTCGCTTTACCTCTCTGCTCCTTGTCTATTAATTGCTGTTTTACCGCATTTTACTTTCTTTAGGAAGAAATAAAATTGTTTTAATTATATTATGTAAATTATATAAAGTAGAAATATTTACATCGAAATGTCAACTATTTTATATTTTTAATCAAGATATATAGTTATAACTGTGATGTTTAAAAAGAAAAAAATGAAAATAATCTAAAATTGCATTAATTTAAATCGTATTTATTTAGATATAACGAAAAATATATGTTATTTCGATTTAGCATAGTAATTGTACTTTTAGCTTTTCATTTATACAGGTATGTGTTTTAAGTGGGGAATGTTTAAATTACAAATTAATACCATATATTGTCATACGTAGACCTCCAGTTCAGGCCCAGGACTGGTATTTAAATTTTGGACATTTTCTTGTGAAATTTTCTGAAATCTAACCAAAAAATAACAGATGCAGTTTAGTTGTTTTCTTGTGTCTCAAAATAGGAAATCCCCCCACCCCCCCGTCCCGCTCAGAATTTTTTTAATCTATCAATTTCAATCCGTTCAGTAATTAATGCGTTTTTCTGTCTGTTTGTTTACTTTCTCCACTGATCTGTATAATCCTAAAATTTAAAGAGCGACTTCACCATTTGGTGGACGTAAGCTTTTATTTGTGTGCCCTGTATTTTGAATAACAATTTGAATATAAATTAGCCTCTAATTTAGCCTCCCGTGAAATGTTTCATGTGTATATTCATGGCGTGCGATAGTAAATTAATTTGTTTAATGGGAGGTTATACTTCTTTGGGTAAAATTTTTCGATATAGAAATATATATATAACCATTATGTAATTATAATTCATCATCTATATCCATTTAATAAAATAAAATTAATAAATTTAGCATCAGTACATTACACTGACATTACACAAAATAAAAATGGAACCTATGGCTTGTAACATAAAATCAAGTACAATATCACTAATTCACTAGCATATTGCGGACGGATTAATCCATTTAAAACATATGAAAAACTATTAAATTTGATGCAATAACCAATTAAAGAAAAAAAAATACAAATAACCAGCGAAATAATGTTGAACCCTTAAAAGACGTATAATAAACAAATAAAAGATCAATTGGATGGATGTATCAGGAAGCTCATATTGCATTTCACTTCATCAGAGGTACATAAAATACAAATATAAGCAATACATAGTCAATTTCTGTAAAAGAATCCAGCTATAAGCTAAAAATTGAATTCCTTTATGTACCCAATCGACTATAAACCAAAAAATATAAATTTACCATATAAATTGAATGGAATAAATAATTAATCAATGCAAGATCCGTAATAATGAACAACATGCACAAAATTGGAATATGTAAATTGAAAACTTACAATGTAAGAGAATTTCTATGACCATATCAGAATCGCAAACATGTATCCCTTTTAACACAGAGAAAATCCCGCCTTTAATTCTTGCCCTAAAGCAGTTTTGTGATATTTTAATTCCTTACAGTCCTTTTTGCTCATTGAACGTAACGCTATTGTAAAATTTTAAATTTACTTTTCTTGAAATCTTGTCTTTCATTCTGGGCGGCCATTTTTCTCGAAGATTAGTGGGCCGATTTCATTCATTTTTTATTTAAAAGAAAGCTAATCATTTTTGCTGGAGCTTATACCACCGAAAGATATAATTTAAGTATGTTTTAGAGCTCACAAAAAAAAAAAAAAAAAAAAAGGGGGGGGGGATGGGGTGGAAAGTGAACTTTATTTTGTTCAAATACCACCATTTTATCAAAAATCAATTTTTAACACTTTCCAACAAAGTTGAAAAGTGTTTATGCATTCGGTTTGTCTGTCCGTCTGTCCACGCTCTAATTCCCGTAAATATTCTCGGATTTTCATGCAATTGATAAACCTTATTCAGAGTCACCTAGGCATGTTTGGTATTGTATATCAAGTACGTGGGATTAATAGTGCATTTACAGGGTCACCCAAAAGAATTCCATTACATTATAGTATATGGAGAAAAATCGTTTGCAGAGTATTTTAATGACATTGCGGTATTTCAAATGCAATGAAACTGATATAAATCACTGAATTTCACTACAAGATGATTACGATAGAATAGGGCAATCATAGAATTTGGGTTGAATCCATATCAACTCAGGCAGGAGGGGGTTACCTTCATAGTCTCAGAAGTTTTTGAATTGAACATATGTTAAAATTTAAGAAAAAGTAAGATACCTGTATACAGTAAACTCTATCTAAGGCGGGACCAAGAAAAATTTCCGCAGTAGACAATATTCCGCCTTAGACAAATTTTACTCTATGTCTATGGATTCGCATGGACTTGGAAATCTTTCCGAGTTAGACAGATTTCCGTCTTAGACAGAGTCCGCCTTACAGAGAGTTTACTGTATTTTTGTTTTGTCCAAAAAAATTCCTGGCCCGAGATACAGGCCGCCAAAGATGACATCCCCGGTACCATTTCCCATTCGCGATTTTCGATAAAAAAATTTAAAGTGCTTTATCTCTAGAACGGTGCAAGATATGTTGTTGCGGTTTTTTTTTTTTTTTTTTTTTTTTTTTAAACATAATATTCTTTTGTTTAAAATGATATACCCAATTTTGAAATATGTATTCAACTTTTCTTGTGGCAGCCTTTTGATTTTTTTTTTTTTTCAAAAATGCCAATCCCAAAAATTTTGATTTTTTTTGCTGTTGATCAATACCATAGGGAACTACCTTCACTGTAAAGGAGAACTTCCACTTTTGAGTTTAACAAGTTTTAGAAACATTTAAAAATTCAGAGAATTTTACAGGAACTGTATATATACAGTTCCAGTAAGAGTCACTGAATTTTTGCTTATTTATATCATATTTGTAAGAGTAAGCCTACTATATATCTTAAGCAAGTTGGAAATTGCAATATCAAATGTGGCAAATGAGGTGCGTCCGTACTATAACTATTTTTATAAATATTCAGATCTTGGTGCAATAAGTGTTACACTCTTGAGCAAAAAGGCCTGAATAGAAAATTTATTATGATTCTATATATTAAATTCAGTAATACGGAAGTAATATGAATCCATCTTAAAAAGGACTTAATCACAATGGCAATCTAGAATCATTACCTATCATGGTATATTATTGAATTAATTGTGTATTATAGGATTTTTAAGTAGAATGAAGAAAACTTTTATTAATATCTTTTTAAGTTTTAATTCAATTTTCATAACAGTTGAAGTAATACATACTTTATTTTCATTACCGAACATTGCATAGTAAAACAATCTCAATAACATATATCAATAACACAACAATACAACCATATTAAATGCAAGTTAGAGTTCAGACAGACGGGCAGACAAACTAAATTCCATAAAGACTTTCAACTATGTTGGAAAGTGTTAAAAACACATAAATAGGTTGGAATTTGACTTTTAGAAATTTATATCCATAGACGGAAGCATACTTGAATACTTTCACACAACCCTGTACTTTACCTACTATCTTTATGCATGCCACTATTTAGCTAATATTTAATTAAGACTAAAACACACTTAAAACTAGTGAAATCACACTTCCAGAGTTTATCATCCATAGTCAGCCATATATCTAATTCTTTGCGTAGACCTGTACATCATTTTATCTATATTCTACAAACATATCTTAGTATACTAAATGGAGTTCAGCGTAAAAATGCATAACTCATTCAAAAATCACATTTTAAATACTTTCGTTAATACTCGGTAACTTTTATGATTTCTTTTATGTACTCTGTATATGATCTAATGCATTTATACACACAACATAATATGGAAAAATTTAGTTAAATTTAAAAACCCATATCGCAACTAAAAAAGCACTTCTAGCAATCATCGCTAATATTCAGTATTTCGTATACAGTAAAGTATCCGAAATCTCTTGTGTGTCTCTGTAAATACTATGCACTTTCTGTTACACTGGAAGTAACTTGTTGTAAACCTCAGCAACATATATCAATTTCATTATATGTGAAAGCGTTTAGCGTAATTAAAATATGCCGCAAACAATATTCCCCTTATACCATTATCCAACGGAATTCTTTTGTGTGGATCTGTAAATGAATAATTAATATTCTTTGCACCACATATTTTACAGAATGTATATTTTGGTACACTTCATTTAAGCACATAGTTAAGATATTTTGTTTCTATGTTTTGTTTTATTTGTTTTATGCTTCCATTCACCAAACTTTTTAGACACACCTTGTATAACTTGTCAAAATCAAAAGTGGAAGTTTTCCTTTACAGGGAAGGTAGTACTCAATGATATTAATCAACAGCAAAAAAATCAAAAATTTTGGGATTGGCATTTTTGAAAAAAAATATATATATATATATATATATTTGATAAAAAGAAAAAAAAATCAAAAGGCTGCCACAGGAAAAGTTAAATACATATTTCAAAATTGAATATATCATATTTCAAATGAAAATCAAATTTCAAATTATTTTTGCTTAAAAGGCGCAAAGACCAACTTAGTGAAAAAGATTCCATGCCGGGAATCGAACCCGGGTCATCAGTATAGCGCACTGACGTTCTACCGCTAAACCACATGGAACGATACCCAGCCTGGAACTTCTCACTATTACAAGTTGGCAAGGCTACAAACGCAGCACAAGATGGAATATTTTCCGTGAGCCACCAACAATGGGGAAAACACAGACATTTAATTAAATCCAGCATCGATGAATCTATATTAATATTTGGAAATTTTTCCAGAGAGAAACATTCGCCTTGAATACAATATTTCAAATGAAAATCAAATTTCAAATTATTTTTGCTTAAAAGGCGCAAAGACCAACTTAGTGAAAAAGATTCCATGCCGGGAATCGAACCCGGGTCATCAGTATAGCGCACTGACGTTCTACCGCTAAACCACATGGAACGATACCCAGCCTGGAACTTCTCACTATTACAAGTTGGCAAGGCTACAAACGCAGCACAAGATGGAATATTTTCCGTGAGCCACCAACATGGGGCATACACAGACACTTAATTAAATCCAGCATCGATGAATCTATATTAATACAGTCAAACCTCGTTAACATGAACACGCTTAACGTGAATTACTTTTAACATGAATTGTTTTCACAGTCCCCTATAAGAACGAATACAAAGATTTGATACTGATAACATGAATTACTGTTAACATGAACAAAATTTTGGTTCCCCTTGTGGTTCATGTTAACGGGGTTCGACTGTATTTGGAAAATTTTCCAGAGAGAAACATTCGCCTTGAATACAATATTTCAAATGAAAATCAAATTTCAAATTATTTTTGCTTGCCAGATGCTGGCCAAAAAAAAATGGCCTCCCCCCCCCCCCCCCCCCATTCTGACCAGAAAATCAGTGTTCTAACTTTTTACGGCTGCTCTTTCATCGTTACCTAACACTTCATTTATAATGGCTGTTTCATAATAACAAAAGCCATCAGTCCATCAGAAGAAAGTAACTCGGTTAAAGCGAAAACTCAGTTAAGCGGGACTCTACTGTATTTAGAGTCCTCGAGTTCACTTCTCTACCAGATTTCGGCTCATACAGAAGTTTTGGTGTGTTCCACCGATCTATAGGTTTAAATATGTTCAGAAATTTATTAGTCCCAATTTTGATTTTTCTCGTAGAATTTAGCTTGTAAAATTTCACAAAATTCATGCTTCACATGCCTTTTTGCTTCCACTCCTGTTTATAAAATATTTCCTCCTTTCGTCAGTTGCTCAAGGAAATGTCTTGCAACTAACGATGTGTGCTTCGAGAAATATTTCATCGATTTATTGAGAAAATATTTCATCGAATAATGAAATAGTTGTGAATTAATTTCATTTTTTATTATTTTGTTCACGAAAACAACTTTAGCTACCTTAAAGGGTTTATGGGATTTTTTCGGCTTGAAAAATAAACATATTTTATGAAATTGGTTTTGGTGTCTGTAGAAACGAGGTAAAAAATATGTAGGTTTTTAATTGTGTGCTATAAACTCATTTCTTACTTAAACATTACGGCAAGAAAATGCTACTTAGTCGTCTGCTACAAAGTAAATAATTAAAAAATATTTTGTTGAAGATTTAAAAAAAAAAAAAAAAAAAAAAAAAAAAAAAAAAAAAAAAAATCTGCCGTCGTTTGTTTTGATTCCCGTTCAGCCACAACTTTGAGAACCTCAGTGAGAAAAATAAACTAAGACCTACCGCCACCCCCCCACCTCACCCCGCGTGTAATGCAATTTTCACTACTGTTTTCTTTTTACGTTCATTAGTTTAATACGTTGAGTGCCACGATGACTGACACTGAAGCGCTGAAATTTACAATGTTTAAAGTAATTTTTAAGAAAGTATAATCCTGTAATAAATAAAAGGTAGGTAAATTTTAAATATTTGTTCAGTAATTCTTCTATATACAAAAAAAAAGTAATGCTAAGGAAATGGACCAATGAAAATCTGCGTAGATACCGCGAAACGCATCTGATTGGTCAGAACTGTCTGACGCTATAAGGGAGGTTACCAAGGGGCGGCTCTGTCGCCAAACGCAGCCAAGTTTGTCGCCAACTTGGCAATATATCGCCAAATTTGACGACCAAAATAGGTCACCAAAAGTGACACCAGCTTGGTGCTATTTCCAGTATTTCACCAAATTTCCATAGACTCCCATTGAAATTTAATAGGGTTTACTTGCTTGCAGAAAATCAACAAATTGAGATATTTCAATGCAACAAAAACTAATATTAGCTTATGAATAGTGCTTAATTGAACTATTTACATTATTTATAAGCACAAACACTAACTATTTACAATATTTGTAACACTATATATATAATTTTATATTTAATAATCCTTATAATTTTGAAACTCTGTAAGCTCTAATGATTATGTGCTTTGGAGATAAGGAAATAAAATTGTCAGGAGTTGGGGAGGAGCGTTTTTTTACCAAATGGAATCTAAAAATTGAATTGATAGAAAATAAGGGATCACTAAGCGATCCAAAATTGAAACGGGAAGCAATTACGTCTGGGGTTGGCTAGAAAATAGGGATAGCTTCGCGATACCGAATGGAATCGCGAAGTGATTACGCAGGAGGTTGGTGAGCGTAGCGAGCGGGCGGCGGATCCCCCTAGTTATTTAAAACAATGTATATTTTTTCAGTTTTGTATCATATTTTAGACGTCAGCCATCGGTGAATGACGCGTTTTAAACGGAAAGTTCGCTGTCAGCCACCGGTGGCTGACGTGGTGCTTGATCTTAAATGGAATCCCCCCTCCCCACCCCCACACACACTTTCCAATGGGGAAAGAAACTTTGTTTTCCATTTTTTGAAAAATGCTGGTAGAATTTTATTTTTGGACTTTAATGTTTTTTAATTGTTGAATTTCTGTGTTACTTTTTTATGTTTTGTTTGATTGCCTAAGAGGGACTACTCGGATAAAGAAACCAAGTCTGTAGAGCATATTGTCCCTCCAGGTCGCCTTTATTAAGGTTTTTTAAAAAAATTAGTTTTTAGCCAATAGTTGGCCGAAGCCGAGTGCGCCGGTCCTGAGCCTCACGCGCCAGAGGGCAGGACGGAGAAAGAAAAAATCAAGTAACACAACAGGCTCTGCCCGTTATGTTTTGTTTAAAAATGTTCTTGCAAGGAGGATTTGACAAAAATTTCTTAGAAGATAAGTTAAACTAACTTTAAAAACCTCTGCCCAGGCTGAATACAACAGACACACCTGTTCAAATATCTTGCTCCTGTCTGGATTTCGTTCTGCCGGCACTCATGAAGTCAATAAAAGTAAAAATTGCAAGTCTGACGCCTTCAAGAAGATATTCAAAAGCTCAGGCTGCTGTAATCGAGCTCTGCCCAAATCATTTATGATATTACTTCTCTGCGTCGAAAATCACTCAGTCATATTGGCTTTCGGATATGTATCACAACCTTTTCTGGTGTGTTTATGTTCTGTATTTCATTCAGCGTCCGAAAACTCAGATTGTGTTACATTTCCTTCGAGACCGCCCTTTCTTTTGTATGCAAATAGCTGGTGATACCGGTTAAGAATTGAGCGAAATTCGATACTATCGTGGAGGTCGATGAGGAGTTTTCCCTTTATATTATCCTTCACTTTTAGAATACCTGTTCTCCTTTTCTTTTGTTCATTTTTCTTTTCCGTAAGTTTAATTACAGATGTGATAGCTCTATGTTGCGCATTGGTGACCTATTAAAAAAGAGGGGGAAGGGGGGTGGGGGCTCTGCGAAATCAACCCCAAGTCTTACCCTTGAAAAAAAAATTAAGTAGTTGCTAAATATCGAAAAAATTAATTCTAATGAATAGATCGAAATTAACGAGTTTCTTGTAATGAAATTAAATTGTTTATAAGCATTGACCGTTCCAGGCAGTATCCTGATCTGAATCCGTATAACCCGGCAGAACTCGGCCGGATTATGTTCGATCCTAATCCGAAAATGCTATTTGAAGTTAACCTGAAACCCGACCAGAACCCGCCGCGCTTCAGCGAGAAACTTGAAATGAAAGAAAATAAATCGATATGTTAACGCAAATATGCAAAAATATTCTGTTATCTATTTTATTCTTTATGTACAAAAATGAACATTCATGTACTCATTTATATTCAATTATATAGTTTTCATCTGAAACAATATTGCGGACTGCCTTTTGAAAAGATGGGTTACCAAACCCGAACCGCAAGAATCAAAACCCACCCCAAACTGATCCAAACGCGAAACAACTGGAATGAATCCAATCTGAATCACCTGCAGGGTACAAAATTAGCCCCCATTCAGCACATACCCGGTTGATTTTGGGTAAGATCAGATTACCAAACCCCATGTAAGACTCGAATTAACATTCATTTTAAATTTCATTGTTGGCAAAATGAAAAAAATCCTGCATTTAGACGTGCAATAAACGATTATATATTAAAAATTTTGAAGAACCCCTGTAAAAAAACTGCACGATACATCAAAGTTTTTAAAAACGTAAAGCTGTACTGTGTACCTTAACAACAAACTCAAAACTCGTGACAATTGGGCAATTTTTACGAAAGTTAAAGACTGTAAAGTAAAAAAAAAAAAAAAAAAGACAAACGTGTGATTTTTAGATCCTAATGAAATGAGATCTCCTGCGGAACAAGACCTTTCCCAAGAATTCGGAGCATCCGTTCATTAGTTATGATATATATCACCCTTCCTTTCCGCCCCCACACACATATCGTTGGAAGTCAGTTATAAGTCAACACACCTGAATTTCAAACGGAGGCGATTAATTTACTGTATATCGGTATGAGAATCAATAACTAAAAACATCGCTGAAATTTTCATGAGAGTTTTTATATGATCACTTGTATGTATTTTCTCATGATTTTTTTCCCCCATTCTTGATTGCTTAATTGCTTTGATTGTGTTGAACAAAGTTTTCGAAAATAAAATATGCTAAAAGCAAAGCTCTACAAATTCAGGTCATCTAATGAACAACTTACTTGTCTCTTTTTTACTCATTGGCACTTGATCCACAATTGCAAATAATTCTCGACGGATAGATATTCCCAACTGCGTAACTTTTTCATTAATTATTAATATGACTAGCTCAGCGTTGCCCGGACCCGTAAAAGAAAAAAAAAACTAGTTGGATGTCAGTGGCGTGGCGTGAAAATTTTCGGTGGTCATCGCAATTATTTAAGTTTGTGGTGAAAAATTATTAACTCTAAAATTCAATGGTTGAATGTTCAAAAAAGAAACTTTAAATCTTACCTTCACTTATACATGAACTCCAAATGTTCTGCTAAAACTGGATCGTAGAGTTTTAAAAGCTTATTAAGAGTTTTAAAATATTGCTTGGTCATCGCCGCATCCAGCGATGACCGGACGCCACGCCACTGTTGGATGTGCCAATCCCAAAACTTTCTTCTATCTTATACATCTTAATATTTCAAAAACTAGTTACACATGTTAATACTTCAATATTATTAGTTCATTACTATACCAACTTTGATTTTTATCTTAAATTCCTGCTTCAGTCAATTAAATGAACTAAAAACGAGTTAATCTATATCATGATATTTGTTAAAATTAATAGTTTTTCCTTATTCTGTTGTTATCAGGTGTTTGCGAATAGCTGGCTTAGCAGGAAGTGAGTTCCCGCCTTTGCACGAGCCGCCGATGGACAATAGAACTACGAAAAATCAAGAAAAGTATACAAAAATCGCAATCACAGAGCCCCTTTACCGCGCGATATTTCCAAATTCAAGGAGGACCTGTTGGCCAAAGCCAAACACATGCACAAAAAATTTGATTCAATTGTATGCATAATTTTATACACTTATCGATTGTACAATAAAGAAAATGGTACAGATATGGTAATTATAACGCCCCTTTCAGCGGAATTTTTCCAAATTCAGGGAGGACCTTCATGCCATGACCAAAAAGAAACACAAAAAATTTGGCTCAATTCTATGCATAACTTCATACAATTTTCGATGGTACAATATTCAAAATGGCACAAAAATGACTATTAAAGCGCCCCCTACCGGCGAATTTTTTCCAAATTAAGGAAGGACCTGCTTGCCATAGCCAAGAACTTAAAATAAAAATTTGGTTCAATTCTATGCATAACTTCATACACTTTTCGATGGTACAATATGCAAAATCGCTATTACAACGCCCCCTAGCGGCGAATTTTTTCCAAATTCAGGGAGGTCCTCCCTGCCATATCCAAAAACTTAAAATAAAAATTTGGTTCAATTCTATGCATAACTTCATATACTTTTGGATGGTACAATATTCAAAATCGCACAAAAATCGCTATTACAGCGTCCCCTACCGGCGATTTTTTTCCAAATTCAGGGAGGACCTATCTGCCATATCCAAAAACTTAAAATAAAAATTTGGTTCAATTCTATGCATAACTTCATATACTTTTGAATGGTACAATATTCAAAATCCCACAAAAATAGCTATTACAGCGTCCCCTACCGGCGAATTTTTTCCAAATTCAGGGAGGATCTGCTTGCCATAGCCAAAAACTTAAAATAAAAATTTTGTTCAACTCTATGCATAAAACTTCATACACTTTTTGATGGTACAATGGCGACAGACAGACGGACACACGGACAGACAGACATTTTTTATAAACATGTTTTTTGGGATCTCTGACCCCTAAAACATGTAAATCCGTCGAAAACCGGAAGTCGAAAAAAATTTCGTTTACAATACTTTCTTCTATTGAAGATAGAAGAAAGTAAAAAAAAAAAGGGGGGGGGGACTATAAAAATCACGATAAAAAAATCGTTACACGAATTCCGAATAAACTTTATTGAAAAGAGAACAAAATTTACTATATTGGGCTAGAAAATTGAAACCAGATTCCTCTTACTAATGTAGAATAATCGCATTGAATCGCGAAAAAACACTAAAATATCAAAAATCGCGAGAAAAGTTCAAAACAAACAAACAAAAAAACCCCTCTAAAAATCACATAAAAAATTTGCGAAAAATTCGAAAATTGCTGTACGAATTCCGAATAAACTATATGGAAAAAAGATTTCAAAAGAGAACAGAATTTACAATATTGGGGGTAAACGATTGAAACAGAATTCACTTACTAATTACGGAAAAATCGCCGATATTGCAAAAATCACGAGAAAAAAAATCGCTATAAATTCGTAGATAGCAGATTTCACTACAGTGGACTAAACATTGTAACCGGAAATCGTTCACGAATATCAAAAATTCGGCATGAAAGTCGAAAAAACGCTAAAAATCGCATTGAAAGTACCGGATGACAAAACGAACTGTATGAGGCTATGCGTTAGAAACCGAATTTCTTTTACGAATGGCAAAAATATCGCCGCGGATCGCAAAGAAACACTAAAAATGGTATTAAAATTGGCAAAACCTTCGAAAATAACGGACAAAATTTACTATTATTAGGATAAAAGTTTAAAATATAATTCCTTTTACGAACTTGAAAAAATCGCTACGGAACTAAAGGAACACGGAAAAAGTCTAACATTCGTGATAAAAAAGCGATAAAAAAAATCAAAAATAGCACAGGTGAAAATTTGCTGCAATAGGCTAAAAGTTTGAAACAGAATTTCTTTTCTAAATGTCTAAAAATCGCCGCGGAACTCGATAAAACGTTAAAAATCTCTGAATTTCAAAAATACAGGAGAACAAAGTTTACTAAATTAGGCTAAAAGTTTGAAACCAAATGCATTTTCCAACTGCCAAAAAGTCGCCTTGAAATTCGAAAAAACGCTAAAAACCGCATTGATATTTGCATTAAAAATCACTAAAAAATAAAAAATTGCCGGGAAAAAAAAAATACTACATTAGCTAAAAGTTTGAAACCTAATTTATTTTACGAATGTCCTGAAATCGCTGCGTAACGCGAAAAAATGTAAAAAAGCATTGAAGAATAAAATCAAAAATTGTGCAGGGACAACATTTACTAAGTTAGGCTAAAAGTTTGAAACCAAATTCCTTTTTAGAATGTCAAAAAAAATCACCGTGAAACTCTTAACACGTTAAAAAACGCGAATGTCAAAAATCCGCCACGGAACGCAAAAAAAGGCTAAAATTCGCGATGAAAAAGCGATAAAAATATATCAAAAATCGCGCAGGAGAAAATTTACTACAATAGGCTAAACGTTTGATAGAGAATTTCTTTTCCGATTGTTAAAAATTCGTCTCGTAACTCGAAAAATCGCAGACAAAATATACTATATTAGGCTAAAAGTTTTAAACCTAAATTCCTTTTCCGAATGTCAGAAAATCGCCGCGGCACTCGAAAAAACGCATTACAAATCGGTAAATATTCCAAAAATCACATAGGACAAAATTTACTATATTGGAGTAAAACATTATAATCAGAATTCTTTCATGAATGTCAAAAAATTGACGCGGCACGCAAAAATTCGCTAAAAGTTGTATTTAATATTTCATTAAAAATCGCTAAAATTCTAAAATCGAGTAGGACAAAAGGCTAAAAGTTTCAAACCGAATGCCTTTTACTAATGTCGAAAAATCGCCTCAAAACGAGAATTTTTTAAAAAAATCTCATAAAAAGATCGCGAAAAATTCAAAAGTCGCCATATGAATTTCGAATAAATTTTATTGAAAAGAGGACACAATTTACTATATTGGGTTAAAAGGTTGAAACCTCATTCCTTATATTAATGTGGACAAATCATTGGGAAACGCAAAAGATAAAGAATTCTAATAAGAAAATCTAAAATCAGCTTCGAGGTGCATAACTTCATACTCAGAGGTATCTTCCTACCAAATTTTGTAGCTCTGTTTGCGGCGGTCTCTTCAGAACACAGTCGCCATACACACACTTACGCACAAACTTCTTTCTTTATTATATTACTAGAGTAAATGCCCGTCCTAGGACGATGGGTAAAAATTGTGTTTTTCACTTAAAATTTCAAAAACTGATAAAAAAAATAATTGACAATATGGAAGCGTTTAGATGAGCAAAGTTCGGCTGGTTTATGATCTAATAAACACACAATTAGCATTTACAATATTTCTGGGTAAACCATATTTTCCGGCTAATAAGCTATAACAAAATTAAGATTTCTTAATAAAACAAAAATTTAATAAATATGCAATAAAAGTGCGTAATTAAAACAGTCTGCTGCAACTATTGAAATAATACTATTTTTTTAAAATAACACTTTGAAATTGTATTTTATCGTTTAGCCCCCCCCCCCGCAAGTTTTTTTAATATGTATATTGGCTAATAAATAAGTATCTCGGGTTGAATCACAACCGTCTAATCCCCTAAGTTTCTGTCCTCCTGATGCAAAGTTATAAATCAAAAATTATTAATTTTACTTTTCGTATAAATATTAATTTTTCACTTTTAAAATATGGGATATGTTTTTTTTTTTTAATTTAAATTTACGTACACCTGTATATAGAAAAGGAAAATATAATTAATGTGTAATTTAAAAATAAGTTACAAAATAATAAGTCTAAAATATTTAAATTGATTACTTTTTTAAAAGAAAGTCAGTTTTATCAATTTTTTGCAGGGAAAAAAAAAGGATACTTGTAAAATTCCATATCATTGTTTTCCGTGAATCACTTTATATGAGAAATAAATTAAAATTCCTTACATGTCGCAAAGAAAATTTAATATGATTCCAACTTAATACTTGAAATAATCTCAAGTGACACTTGGCGATTTATTTTGGTGGTGAAATGCGATGTGCCTTCTGATTTGTTAGGAAGAAGTGTCTACCACTGCTAATTATCAGGACTTGTAACCTTGAGAAGTAATCGCGGGATTCTTGTTTCTCGTCAACCAATAGGAGAATGGAACCTTTCACCATTGAGTCTCTTCCTCAAAGGCTGGTAAGATTGATGAATTCGCCTCGGATGCGTTACACTGCCTTTTATTATATAGAGATAGATAATGTTGATTTCCATTCTGAAAGTACAAATTTATGTTAGTGATTTTTTTTCTTCTTAATAAATAAGAATGCTTGGTTATTATTACTTATGTTATTACTAAAGTTAAAAGTTGCGGACTGGTCTTGCCCTGCAGGACGAATTTTGGTGCAAATTTTTTTCCCCTTTTTTAAAGTCCCTCCGCCACTTTTTACCATCAGAGATTCTATTTTTGATTGGCGTTCTCAATTAATCATTTCCTATTATCATGTGATTTTTAAAGCAACGGCGAAATTCTCTCACTGCAGTTTGACATGAAAACTCCAAAAATTTTCAGTTACAAAAAAAAAAAAAAAAAAAAGTAAAAAAAAAAAAAAAAAAAGTTAAAGGAAAAAAAAACAACAGTTAACATCTTAGTAAAAAAATATCGGGAGTTTAAGACATAAAAATAGAAGTTTATGATCTGTATTGATTTTCTGTTATTAATCTGTATTGAATTTCAAAATTTCTTTGCTCCTTTTTTTTTCTCGTATTGTACTCAAAATTGCTTATATGAAGAATAGTTTTCCTATAGTTTTTGTTTTAAAAAAAATGTAAATTTTATAACTTGGTGCGGACAGAACAAAATTTTGAATGGAGAATGGTTGATTTTTTTGTCCCTCGGGGACTGGGGGAGTATTGTGATAAGCTGAAGCTTTATTAATCTATAATAATAAGGTAATAAATAAAACCACGTTTGCTGTCAATCAGGTTTTTAGGTAGATTTCGTATGAAATACTACCTATTGGGATCGTTCCTAAGTTGGAATTTCTGAAAATTTTTTGCAGATCTACACCGATCATAACCCCTAGAACCCCAAACCACCCTCAGTAAAAAACTTTATCTATCTATCTATCTATCTATCTATATACAGGGCTTGAAATTCAATTTTTCATAGGAGGGGAGTCTCCCTACCAACATTTATAAATGGAGGGGAGTTGAGCTATTTGGGAGGGAGAAAAAAAATATGAAACCCACTATTATTTTACGTGCTTTTTAAAGATTTGCATTTATTATTTTGTCATATGTGTATTAATACAGGCATGACAAAATACCATTGAAGCAATTTAAATCAACAACTCAGAATAATGATGCAAAATATTTTTTTATTTAAACAAGTAAGAAAGCAGGGGTGATTCTGAGTAAAAAAGAAATTTCTGAAACTGACAGCAAATTTTCTGAAAGGTTGCAACTGAGGGGATGAAGGAGGGGGTGATCACTCCCAGCACTAGCTATGCGTTTTTTCATGCCCCTTTGTGAAATTTCCGTTTTTTGCGATTTTTTGACGAAATTTGCCGTTATTTTGCGATTTTTTGACGAAATTTGCCGCTTTTTTCGCAATCTTTTGACGAAATTTGCCGCTTTTTCCACAATCTTTTGACGAAATTTGCCACTTTTTCAGCAATCTTTTGATGAAATTTGCCGTTTTACCGCGATCCTTTGATGAAATTCGAGTTTTTTTGCACGATTCTTTGACGAAATTCGCGGAGTTTTTTTTCGTGATTCCTGGATGAAATTCGTGATTCTTTGACGAATTGCGTGTTTTTTTCGCGATCCTTTGACGAAATGTGCATTTTTTCGCGTTCCTTTGACGAATTGCGCGTTTTTTTCGCGATCCTTTGACAAATTTCGTGTTTTTTCGTGATTCTTTGATGAAATTCGCGGTTTTTTCTCAGCGGCCGTTTGACTAAACACTATTTTCGTGTTTATTCCGCGATCCTTTGACGAAATTAGCTTTTTTCTGCGATCCTTTGCCGAAACTCGCAATTTTTCCACGTTCCTTTGCCGAAATTTATGATTTTTTTGCTATCCTTTGATGTAATTTGCGTTTTTTTTGCGATCCTTTGATGAATTTCAAGTTTTTTTTCCCCCGCAATCTGACGAAATTGACGTTTTTCCGCGATCCTTTGACAAAATGTGTTTTATTCGCAATCCTTTGCGACAAAATTGACGATTTTTTACTCGAACAATTGGCAAAATTGATTTTTCCGGTGATCATTTGTCGAAATTCGCGATATTTTTCTGTTGAACTAATGACCGATTTTTCACAATTTTCGGAAAATTCGTAATAGAATCACCCCTGAATTCGCCAATCGGTCACGGACTCTTGTCAACTGATCTCGAGAAAAAAATAATGAAATTTGTCTATCGGTCGCATCGAAAATTCGTGAGTTTCAACGATCTTTCGCGGGAAAAAAAAAAAAAAAAACCCGCAAAATGTGTCAATTAGTCGCGCAAAATATCGGGAAATTTGCAAGGCGTTCGCGGGAGTTAATCGTAATTTCAAAATGCAAAATTTTCAGGAAAATGATGAAATTTTTTGGACGGGAGTCTCCCGCCCACGATATTATTTCGGGCGGGATTTCAAAATTTTGGGCGCGAATCCCGCCATCCCGCCCTGAAATTCAAGCCCTGATATATATATGTATATCACTTTGTTCTGGACACGATAACTTTCGTAATTCTGCACCAATCATTTCCAAACTGATACATAAAATCAATGGGCATAAAATCTCGGTCAAGTTCGTTAATGGGCAAAATCGGACCAAGGGGATGGAAATAAGGGAGGGGTTTTGTGAAAACAGAAAAAAACCCATAAATTCTTAATTTTTGTACATATCAAATCAGTTTAAAGTTTTTATTACTTCTAAAAATAGGGACAAAAATTTATGTGTCACAGATTTTTGATAAAGTTAAAAATGGGCTCAAGGGGCGCAAAAATAGGGTTTTTGGGAGAAAAAAATTCATAACATCGTCAATTCTCAAGATATCAAATCCAATTAATTTTATTATAAATCTCCTTAACATTATGTACATCTTTTATATTCACAAGTTTTTGATAGGACCAATTCGTCCGCAAAAAAAAAAAAAAAAAAAAAAAAAAAAAATTAAAAACGAAAACAAAAAGGGGGTTTGAAGAAGAAAAAAATACATAATTCCGTCAATTCAGAAGATATAAAATCCCCATGAATTTATCATATATCTTCTTAATATTGTCTACAACATCTACATAGACAAGTTTTGGATAGGACCAATTCTTACAGAAAAAAAAAATAATAATAATAATAATAATAATAACTAAAAATACATAGCAGTTGAAGAATAAAATCATCTTAGTAAGGGTGTATTCAAATCCAAACTGCTTATTTTCTGGCTCATTTTACAATTCATTTTTGCTCTCAAAGGCTTCCAATTGGTACGTTTTCTTACTCAGAAACTATATAATGTACCGTAATGGTCGATTTTTTAATAGAGGCAAAATATATTTTTAAAAATGCTGTTAAAAAGGGCATTTTGAACCGAATTTACCGAAGCGGATTGTGTTGGAAAAATCATTGTATTAAGGATGCACTCAAATCCAAACTGCTTATTTTCTGACTCATTTTTAAATTCATTGTTGCTCTCAAACGTATTTAATTGGTAGATTCGCTTATTCAGAAACTATATAATGTACCGTAATGATCGATTTTTTGATAGAGGCAGAATATATTTAAAAAAATGATATCAAAGTGGGCATTTTGAACGGAATTTCCCGAAGCGATTGTGTGTCTGAAAATATTGTCCTTCTGAGAAAATAATTGTTTATATATCACGTTTTAAGTAATTGAACAAAAAATAAAAACGCAGGTCGCTTATAAATCTCTTCAAAAATCACGTCAGCAAGTTTCATATTGTTTTTAATTAAAAATGAATCTGGAATTATGCCAGAAAATTTCGAGTTGTTGAGCATGGAAAAGTATTTTTTTTTAATACCTCCCTAACATGATTCTGATAAAACCAGCTATTATATAAAAATGAAATAAAAACTCGTCAAAAGCGGCCAGATAAAATTGTTAAAGTGGATTTATCTCTAATCATGATTTAGTTTTTGTTTGTAAAATTAGTATATTTGACTTCGAAATCTACCCCTGCCTGTAGGCCGGGCCGGCAGGGATTTTTTTTTTTTTTTAATTGTAATGATTAATTATTTACAATTACGTGAAAAAATAAAATATATTTATTATTCTTTTTAAAAATCAACAACAGTAAAGAAAATTGTATTAAAATTTAAGAATCATATAGGGGATGACCCTGCCCCATTGCACCCTTTTCTCGGCGTCTGTGTATAATTTATTCTCTTCCATTCGAAAAGTAATGACATTTTCTTCACCAAAAATTCCCTAATAATTGGTTTTTAAAATGTTGAGTTGTAATTCAAAAATATTTTATATCCCCTTCAATTTGTTTTGATGGAATTTAATGTTTTTTCAATTTCTGTTGAAGCATTAAGTGGGTACCTACTTATTTCTTTTTCACTTGACAGTTACGTTGTGATTTATTTTTCTTTTACAGCCATTTCTTCCATTAGTGTCTCTGTGGCTTATTATTTAAAAATATAATATATGTCGTAGGCTAATTGAGAAGTCTGTGTTTTTTCAAAGCCTAGGCTCTCTGCAAAAATTCAGGTTAACTGTAGAATTGTGTTCGATTTTCCAACCAGTCCGATATTTTTCAGTTTTATTGCAAAGAGCCTATGCAGTTTTATGTTAACTGGAAAATGACCAGTGGTTTGCTAACCAGTCTGATACTTTTCAGGCTCATTGCAATGAACCGATGCAGTTTTAGGCTAATTACAAAATGACGAAATGTTTGACAAACAGCCTGGTTTTATTCGAACTTAGGTAGTTGGAGTATGTTTTTGCAAAATTTTAGTATTAAAAGTAGCAGGCTGGAACTTAAAGTGTTTTTAAGTATGTAAGAAAATTATCTTATTGACATATTTGATTGCCCGAGTGTCTAAGACTATTGAATACTTCATTTTTATTTAAGGATAAGGATTTATTTTTAATGAATATTTTGTGCAAACACTCCGTGCAACAATTATAGCTATATCAAGAAAAGTAAAATAATAAGTATCAAGTATTAAAAGTCCTATTTATAGCTAAGAGAGCTATAATGACTTCGAAGCCGTAGCTGTCGTCCGAAGTATTAAACGCCTCTGTCTCAGCCCATTGATCGATGTTTTATACTTATAGAATTCGGCTTTTACATTTTTCCGGTGGGATCTTTCGTTTCAATGAACAGTTTCCTGTACTGTGGATCTTACCGTCTCACGTGACGGAATTCCTTTATAAACTCTATCCTACTTTTCGCCGAAATTCAAAAATTGAAATGAACGATGTTTTGCTCGTATTAGCCGTGATTCCACTTTTGTAGATCGTAATAAGCGAGAAAATCTTAATATAATTTAAATGGCAAACTTTTCTTTATATGCAAATTGCTCGTTTTAACCGTGTCCTCGTATTAGCCGTGTTCTTACGAGTGTAAACGAGTTCGACTATATATACATTGGTGGACAAAACTTAAGGACCACTGTTATTTTCAACGATTGCAATTAAAAAATAAGATCCGCAGCAGCACATGTAAATTTCCATGAATGCAGGATGTACTCTGTTTTGTGAAGCTTATGCAAATTATGTACTTCCGCTTTTGCCGATCACTTGACAGCAGAGATAAGATCGCGGATGCTGTGAGTTGTCATTAAATGTAAAAATTGAAGGAGATGGTGTGAAGCTTGAACATTGAAATTTTGAACATGTCTTCGAGATATTATTTAGATGATATTACTCGTGGTAGAATAATCGGAAAGTTGGAAGAAGGACGCAAAATGAGAGATGTTGCCCGTGAATTTAACATCGCGCACAGTATTGCTTCTAGGCTATGGGCGGCATTCCAAAAGAGTGGAATATGTACTAGGTGCACGGAAGGAGATCGTCCTAGCAGTACGATGTCCCAGGAAAATCGCTATATTGTTATTTCGGCAAAAAGAAACCGACGCAGCACAGCTGGCGAATTAGCAAATCAACTTTGTGCTGCCTCAGGACCTAAAATATCACGGAAATCTGTTGCAAGACGTTTGAAAAAGGGTGGACTCTACGACCGAAGACCTGTTGTGTGTGTCCCACTGTCGACCACGTACGCGACGCTGACGTAGCGCTCGTTTATTGTGGTGCCGTATGTATCGCAATTAGACTGATGACGACTGGTCTACCGTGCTCTTCTCAGATGAGAGTAAATTCAGTCTCTCATCTGATTGTAGACATAAACTGATATGGCGCGAGGTTATTAGTGCTTACTGTCGCGAAAATATTCTAGAAAGAGATCGATATGCGACTTCAAGCATCATGTGTGGGCAGGCATCATGTTCAATGGCTGCACGGATCTCTATGTGCTTGACCAAGGGTCCATGATCGGTACACTGTACATTGAAGACGTCCTGCTTCCACATGTTCGACTTTTTCGAGGTGCTGTCGGCGAAAAGTTTCGTTTTATGGACGATAACGCACCTTGTCATCGCACCCAATCTGTACAAGATTGTCTTGAGGCCGAAGATATTCATCACATACACTTGCCAGCACGTTCCCCTGACCTGAATCCCATTGAAAATGTATGGGATGCCTTGGGGAGACGTATTGCTAATCAACAATTTCCTCCCATAAACAAGGAAACCTTCATCAATGCAGTGAAGGAGGAATGGAGCAACTTGCCTCAACAGCTACTGAATCATGTTGTTCTGAATATGCCACGCCGCACACAGGGACGTTTTGACGATCTAAGTGGACAAAATTATTTCGTTGAAGTTTAATTAGTTTTATGCTGTTTTTTTTTAATGCATCACAAAGAAAATACTTAAACAGTGATAAATATGGTTATTTAACTACAATGTCTTAAAATAAAAATTCATGGTGCCCACTAAAGTCCGTTCCCACCCTCTTAATTGCCGAACGACTGCATCTATATTCATAAACGTGGTGTCTAAAGAGGCTGTGCGCTACTACATGAGATCGTGAATGCTAAATGAATCTCGTTCTGAATATGAATCTCGTTTTCGAGATAGGAATACTAACTCAGCTGTTTTGCACCAGGTGACGCTGGAAGCGGTGTCATCTGGTAGAGGATAGCCCTTTTACTATACCTAGACGCCACTTTTATGAGTATAGCTGCAACCGTTCGGCAATTAAGAGGGTTTGAAGGACTTTAGTAGGCGTCCTGTATAATGCGTTAAACACGCTTATTTTACAATTAAGTAAAAAACAATTCAATGCACGCATGTAAGTTGACATTCATTTCTTTTTTGTATTTTTGTCTATATGAATTTCACGAGAAATTTGTGTAATCATCCTGAAAAATAAAAATTTTAAAATAAAATCATATTACAAAAAACTTTAATGTTTTGTGGTACCTTGTAAAACATATAAATACTACCAAAATTATTTTCGGTTGAAACAATGCTATTGTGTGAATAAATAACCTACATAAATTTTATTCAATTTGAAATAAAGTTTCTGCATATAGACTGCATATAATGTATTCGAATTTTTTATGTGTCCCTGTAAAAGAAATACAACTGCTATGCACTTTGTTTTCAATTTAAAAAATGCTATTGTGCATCTCAATAACCTATAGTAATTTTGTAGAAATTTAATTAAAATTTCTGCTTTTTAGCAACAATCTTTCCGCGATTTTTGTGTGGCCCTGTAAAAAGTGCATAATTTCCACGTTCGTCAAATCATAATTTAATAGAATTGTCCTCGGAAAAACACATGTAGGCAAAGTTTCAGCTCAATCAGACAATTGAAAGTGGTTTAAAATTGTCTTGCAAGATTTGAACTAATCTTTTATGTGGCCCTGTAAAAAAAGCGTAACTGCTACGTCCCATAAATTATAATAATATTGCATTGTCATCAGAATTACATATCCTGAGCAAAGTTTCAGCTCAATCAGATTATTGAAATTGGTTTAAAATTAACTTGCAAATTTTAATCTAAATACTAAATTTTTGTGAAGCCCTGTAGAAAGAGTATTCTAAACAAACTTCTACGTTCTTTAAATCATAATAATATTATATTGTCATTCAAATTACACATGTATTCATTGTTTCGGCTCAATAGGATAATTAAAAGTGACTTAAATTTGACTTGCAAGATTTGAACTAAACATACATACATGCACTGGAAGTTAATATGATGCTTGTTTATTAATAAAAACCTACTGATCTGCAGCTATCTGCAGCAGTTTTTTTAATTTTTCAATACTTAATGGCACTTTGATTTTAAAAAATGCTTATTGCTGAATAATTTGTTAAAAGTCAAGATGAAAATTGTAAACAACGTCAAGGATCATCCAGAATTTCAGCCTTTGAAAAAAGTGGTAAAGCGGTTTAAATATCGCTTATTTCTAAACTGAAATGGGTTAAATCTGACCTTGACAAAGCTGTGACATTAGATCAGCAAACTTGTGCTTTCAAATAAAACAGAATATTCACGACGTGCTTTCAAACTTAGAGGAAGCTAGTGCAACTTTTGAAACTCCCTCAAACCAACTGCTACTTTACGGTCACAATTAATCGACACCTCTGATTTTTTACGCCAAAACTAGTACGGATCGTGAAAATACAGACATTCAGCTACCAGTACACGCGGTTTTCTCAAATTCCAAGACAATCGGAAAAATGAATTTTGTCCATCTAGATCATCAAAATGTCCCAGTGAGTGTGCGCGTATTGAAAGTTGTCTCGCATTGCACGTTGGCCACATCCCGTATTGATATGGCACTGATGATTGTTAATTGTGAGTATTTTGCTTTCTTTGTAGAGTCATGTTTTCGGACAATATTCACATTTCAGAAAAAGACCCTCTGTTAAAACTCTGTATACATCCTTATCCTTTCAATAAAATTTTTATATTAAATTCTGTGTAACATTCTGCTAATGCTATTGTTTGCTTCTTGACACACAATCTCCACGTAGATTCACATTTACGTGTACATTTTTTTTTCTTTTTTTGTCCTTAAGTTTTGTCCATTAGTGTATATACATACATACATATGTAAACACGCTTAAAAATTCATCACGTTTGTTTTCATAGCTGTTTATATTAATATCCTCTTTCTGTTCTTATGAAGCTCGAATTGCGGCAATCATTTTTTTTTTTCTCTTCATGATAAAAACCCGTTTTTGGAAATTTTGGTAATTTTACATTTTAAGGTTCTCTGAAACCATTTTTGCTATTTTTACAATGATTCCATATGTATGTTTTTAACGTTTTAAGGTTCCCAAAAATCCGTGTTTGGTGTTTTTATGATGTCTGTATTTATATCTAATGTATATGTGTGTGAATGAATACGATGGTGTCTAAACTGGTGTGCTTAAACTAGTATTTTATGACCAAAGAAATACTATTGTTTTCCGTTTTAATTATTCAATTAAATATTTTTATTGTCCACGCTCATCTTATGTTGATGTGACACTGTTATTTAACCAGAACTTGACTTAATTTAGCAAAACTTTATTTTAAAATAAAAAAACCAAAGAAAAAATACAGGAATTTCATTAATCTGAGAAAAGTGAATGGAAAAGTGTATGGAAGTTGCATGCAATTGAGGAAAAACATTTTTTTAGCTACATTTAAAACAACTTAAAACTCTCTTCCCATTAGCATGACTATATAAATTCACCGAGTAAAACCGGAATTATTTTCCTTTTTAAAATTCAAAATCTGCATTTTCAAACAAGTTTTTTATAAGTAGCAATTTTTGTCTGATTTTATCACGAAGTTTCAGTCATCAAATAACGATGTTTCCGTTCAAAAATACTGGTATTCAAACAAACAAATGGTTACATCTTTTGCTGCTCCATATGGTACCGCTAGGCTGTTAAACTTAAAAATTTATTATAATTTACATGCCTCAGCACAAGCGGAATGAAAATTCATGTCACAATTTTAATTTTATGAATGAAAGTGCACTTGTTTTCTTTAGAATATGAGGCCATTTACACCAGCGAAAAATTTCATCTTTCTAAAATTAGAATCTAAATTTTTATTCATTTTTTACTAGCGAATCTTCGCCTGCTTCATTGGTCGGATTTCCAAACGAACTAATGAATCTGGGGTTCGGTTTCCACTGCTATCGGCAGCGTACACCTATGCAGGCTACGCCCGTTCCAGTCTAATCAGTTCCAATCAATCAAATTTTGAATTGTTGTGTTTTATTATTTCGAGTTGCGACCCAGATTAAAATGAAAATGAATAACTGTAACCAAGTTATTTTCTTCTGATGGACTGATGAGAAGCCATCAGTCCATCAGAAGAAAATGATCCATTTCAAAGGTGTAAATTCGATTGAAAAACTATTTAATACTTCGCGCAGAAAGAAGAGGCTACACCTGCAATTTTCATGACACTAATAGAATCTCATAGCTGCTAATTTGTACGGATTTGTTACCTCTAAAATTTCATACAAATTTTTGCCATATTTCATCGTTGACAATTGTTAGATTTCGGTGATTGAATTAGGCAAAATTTACTAGTAAGTTTTAGTGGTAAGAAAAAATCTTTGAAATTGGTAGCTATGCAATAGCATGATACTGCAGCCAAAAAAAAAAAAAAAAAAAAAAAGGGAGCAAAATTGACATTTAACAAACAAAAAACTCTCAAGGGCTTTTTCAAATAAACAATTTCATTCCCCGTTTTTCTTAAGAGTAACGGAAAAGAAAAGTTTCATCAAAGAAACAGTACATCAAAGAAATGTTACTAATACCATAAAAATTAATGAATTCAGTGAAAATTTATATTACATCTCCTTAGTTGGTGACGATTTGTGTCAATCCGGTTTATCCGAGTTTTTTGCTTATCCGACGTGAGCTTGGTCCACATTAACTCGGATAACTGAGACTCTACTGTAATACGATAATTTTTCTCCAGCCTTTTTTTTTTTTTTTTTTTTTGCTGTAAGAGTTGGTCGTATCAAAAACGTGTCACTATAAAAGTTGCAGATAATATTAAGAAAATTTATAATAAATTTAAGTGGATTTGATATCTTCTGAATTGACGAAGTTATGAAATTTTTTCTCCCCCCCCCCCCTTTATTTGTTTATTTATTTATTTATGTTTTGCTGTAAGAGTTGGTCCTATCAAAAACGTGTCAATATATAAGTTGTAGATAAAATTGAGAAGATTTATAATAAATTTAAGTTGATTTGTGAATTGACGAAGTTATGAAGTTTTTTCTTCTTAAAACCCTATTTTTTTCTCCCCTTGAGCCCATTTTTAATGATTTCAAAAACCTGTCACACATAAACTTTTGACCCTTTTTCCAGAAGTAATAATAACTTTAAACTGAGTTGATATGTATTATAATTAAGAAGTTACGGTTTTCACGAAAACCCTTCCAATTTTCACCGGGGTGGTTTTGGATTCCGGGGGTGATGATCGGCGTAGATCTACAAAAATATTTCAGAAATTCCAACATAAGGGAGAATGTAATAGGTAGTATTTCTTACGAAATGTACCTAAGAAAAGTGGTAATCACATACGTTATATAAGTAGAACTCCTAAAAGTATATCTATATCCTAAAACCCAAATGAATACGTCAGTATAGTTGACGTCATATCGATACGGGCAACAGTGTGGTTAAAATGCGTAACAGTAACAGCAATAGAGCTAATTTTCAAAAATTAAAAGTACCGCAATGTTATTTTTATGGGGATAACTAAAAATTGCATAAAAAATTTAATTTAAAAATAGAAATCCAATCCAAAAACTGTTATCGAAGTGCATACTTTCAGACATAGAAGTACCTTCTTGCCAAACCTTGTACCTCTATAGCGGTCGCTTGAGGACACATCACATACAGACAAACTTCTCTTTATTATTATAGATTTATTTTTAAATTACTGTTTATTTGAACATATAGCATTCTGTAATGTGTTTTGTGTTTAAATGTGAAAAATAAATAAGTATATTTATTTATATATAAAAAACCTAAAGAATACCACTTGTCATTTATAATTTTCGAAAACATATTGGGCATTAAATGTACATTATTAAACTTTACAAATACCTCTTAACCCACTTTTTGATGTAGTATGTAATGTTTTAGTTGAACAAGGTTTTTACATTTCAAGTAAACTCTCCAAAGCGTTGAATTTACCAGTGTGTATTAAGCTGACAGGCTGAGTGGATATTTTCTCACTTTTCAACTTGTTTTATGAATTCAGCTGGCGAAACTAATGATCCTAAAACGACCAGATTCTGTATTTATCGTTCGGGGAAATGTCATATTTCTTTTATACAGTTAAGATCTAATCTGTCCTGTGATTACTATTCTATTCACACTACTCTTCGTGTGTTTTAAAAGGTATTTGGTGTAGTTTTTAGGTTACGGTGGCATCTTAAACCATTCAGTGCGAAATGCTAATTCTCAGTTTGTTGATCTAAGTTGGGCTTCCAAGTTGCCTAACATTCTAATTCTCTTCTATATTCATTTCTTGTGTTCGCGATATTTATCTTTCGTGTTTTTGTAAACTCGTAGAAAAAAGTTGTAGTGTTCTTAGGGAAAGAGGTCGGTTCAGTGCTTTAATATTGAACCAGTTGCTTCTATTAAAATCTACTACTGCTTTTAAAGTAAGCTTCTTATGTTATGTCATACACCAGTGCAGTGTTGTTCACCTTTCAGGTCCTTGCGTAATACTTGAAATAAATTTCCATGGTACCTCCTACTTTAAAATGTTAATCTATAATTATTATCCGCCATTATTAGACGTAATGTTGACTTTCGTTTCATTTTCATAAGACGTCATACAAACCGCATGAAGATTTTATTATTGAAAGGTTTGTATTATAGAAAAGTAGGGGAGAGGGGGGGGGGGGGGGCACATGTGAACAGTACATATTTCACTCAGTTAATTTGAAATAAAAAAAATTCATTTTGGCTGAATTTTCAGAACAATAAGCCATTTTGATTTCTGGTAGTTGTAATTTGTTTGTTTTAGAAGGTGTGAAGTAAAAAAGTCTTCTAAGTTATTGAAGCAAAAATTCATTCAAAACATTTTTTAAAGTAGAATATCAGCATTGCTTTCTATCGTGGCATAAGTTAGGCTGAAGTTTGTAGATGGGGCACTTGTGAACAGAACATATGGGGGCAGATGTGAACAGTTCACAAGTGTATTTTTTAAGTCTGTGAGTGATTTTTTTTTTAGTTTAAAATTTAATTACCCTTGTCAAACACTGAGCTATAAATTCAATGTTTTTAGGATTGCTTCACAGTTTTAATTTACTGAAAGTTAGATAACAATTAAAAGTGACTCAGTATTAGTAGGTATATTAGTGTATAATACGAATCATTTCTTGTGTCTATGTTGAAACATTTATTGATTTATTCACACAACTAGAAAGAGGGCATCTAATTAGTTTTTACCGCAGTTTTTATTCACAAAAAAGTATTTTTGTCTTATTTATGCATGTGTTCACATGTGCCCCAGGTATGTTCACAACTACTCCTCCACCGGGGCTCATGTGATCAAATTTAGACAATTTTTAGAATGATGATATAAGTTAGAAATTCTTGATAAATGCATCTAAACATTTCACCAAAAGAACAAACAAATTGTAAATATTCATATAAATCAATTTTTCGTTCAATAGCTCATAACAATTTTGAGAAATAGTCAAAAATGTAAAAATTGCGCACATGTGCCCCCCTCTCCCTACATTTTAAAAATGACAAATGATTTCTACAAATATAAGATGGAGAGGATATTTTTTTACTCAATTTTCAATTTCTGAAATAGTTCAACGATCCATAAAGGTTCGGATTCCAATCTGTAGAATTAAGAAATGAAAAATCAGAGAAAATTACGTCATGCTGACACAATCATATCAATTTTTCGTCTTAGCTTAGTTTTATTAATGGAAAAATATATTTCAAGCTAAGTATAACGTCACCGGCGCAAGCTCTTCAACCATACTTTAATTCATAGTTTTATGCTTTAACCTCAGTATGTTCAAATAAAAATATATTTTCTATTTAATTGTAATGAAGAAAAAAAAAAGCTACTAGTATCTATAATAAGGAAAGAAGTTTGTGTGTGAGTGAGTGTGTCGACGGTGTTCTGAAAGGACCGCTGCACGTAGAGCTACAAAATTTGGGGAAAAGGTACGTCTATATATGAAGTTTTGCACCTCGAAGCCCGATTTTCGATTTTTTGATTAGTTTTTTTTAATTTACTTTTTTATGTGATTTTTAGCGCTTTTTTATGTTTCGAGGCGATTTTTCCACATTAGTGAAAAGAATACGGTTTGTTTCTTTTAACCCAATATAGTAAATTTTGTTCTCTTTTTCAAAAAAGTTTATTCGGAATTCGTACAGCGATTTTTGAATTTTTAGTGCATTTTTTATGCGATTACTGAACAGCATTTAATGCATCTTCATACCTATAAGAAGGTTACCGTAGGGGGGACACAGTTCTGTCGCCAAATACCGCCAAGTTTGTCGCCAACTTGGTAATATAACGCCAAATTTGGCGACCAAAGTTAGTCGCCATAAGTGATGCCAACTTGGCGATATTTCTAATATTTCACCAAATTCCCATAGACTTCCATTGTAAACCAATAGGGATTACTGGCTTACAGAAAATGAACAAATTGAGATATTTTATTGCAACAAAAACTAATATTAACTTAAGGGGTTATATTAATTATATTTAAGGGAATCCAGGTAAATTAAATCTATAATAATAAGGAAAGAAGATAGTGAGTGTGTCGACGATGTTCTGAAGAGACAGCTGCACGTACAGCTACAAAATTTGGGGAAAAGGTCCGTCTATATATGAAGTTTTGCAACTCGAAGCCCGATATTCGATTTTTTTCATTAGATTTTTTTTATTTACTTTTTTATGCGGTTTTTACCGCTTTTTTAAGTTTCGAGGCGATTTTCCCACATTAGTGAAAAGAATACGGTTTCTTTCTTTTAACCCAATATAGTAAATTTTGTTCTCTTTTCAAAAACGTTTATTCGGAATTCGTACAGCGATTTTTGAATTTTTAGCGAATTTTTTATGCGATTATTGAACAGCATTTAATGCATCTTCATACCTATAAGAGGGTTACCGTAGGGAGGACACAATTCTGTCACCGAATGCCGTCAAGTTTGTCGCCAACTTGACGATATATCGCCAAATTTGGCGAGCAAAATTAGTCGCCAAAAGGGACGCCAACTTGGCGATATCTCTAATATTTCACCAAATTCCCATAGACTTCCATTGTAAACCAATAGGGATTACTTGCTAACAGAAAATGAACAAATTGAGATATTTTATTGCAACAAAAACTAATATTAACTTAAGGGGTTATATTAATTATATTTAAGGGAATGCAAGTAAATTAAATTATGAATAAAAGTAACATGATACAATGCTTAGCATGCTTTCCCAAACATAAATTTTAAGAGGGCCCGCAGGTCAAAGGAATTAGATTTGAAACTTTTATCCAATTACAGTAAATTTTGACTTCCGTGATTTTTGAACTTTTTGTGATTTTTAATTCGATTTCTACGTTTCTTCGCGATCTGCTGCAATTTTTTGACATTCCATTTTTGGCCTATAATACTAAAGTAATTTCTGTCCTCATTTCAATAAAGCTTATTCGAATTTCGTATAGCAATTTTCGAATTTTTCTGGAATTTTGTATGTGATTTTTAGGGTACTTTAGCGATTTCCTACCATTTTTCCACATTAGTGAAAGGAATTAACTTTCAATCTTCGAACAGAATATATAATTTTTTTCTTTCTCTTTTCGAAATTAGTGCAGCAATTTAAAATTTTTTCGCGATATCTTATTGTGATTTTCAGAGCTTTTTCGCAATTCGAGCTGTTTTTTGACGTACCCGGGCAACTCCGGGCAAGTTAGCTAGTATAGTAATAAAGTCATAATGCATAGAGATAAAATAAATCCAATAGACAATATTCACGTGATGTCGCAATTAATATGAAATTTTTATTAGCTTATAAAAATAAAGTACATGAGTGCACGTGCATATTTTTTTTTTTTTTTTTTTTTTTTTTTTTTTAAACCGAAAATAGCTTGGGGAAAAAAAAAAAAAAAAAAAAAACAGTCTGAAAACAAAAGCCACGTATTTGAATATTTTTTAATAAATATTTCTCTTATCTGAAACAATGGAAGTATTCCTATTGCCACCATTTTGAAAAAAAAAAATCATAAAAAAAACTTTTAAAATTAAACTATAAAAATAGGAATATTTTTAAAAATAGGTAATGCGAGAACATCTACAAATGAAGAGCTTTCTCTCTATTCTAAAAATAACTAGTATGTTGTGGCCATCACAAAACTTTCTTCTATATAAATCACGTCAATTAAATCATTTAAATAGTAAAAGAAATTACATCAATTTATTCATATAAAAAGTATACCTGAATTTGAAGTTTGATGAAAATTCGTGCATTAGTTATTGAGATAGAGCTATAGGGGAAATTCTGAAAAATGCAGCATAATAGCGCCACCTGTTGAGCGATTTGCACCAAAACACAAACAGCACTAATTCATATTAAGGTATACCGGAATCTGAAGTTTGATGAAAATCCGTGTATTAGTTCTGGAGCTAGAGCTACTGTGGAAATCACAAAAAAGGCAGCACAGCAGCGTCACCTGTTGAGCGATTTACACCAAAAGGTACAAAACATCAATTCATGTCAAGGACTAACTGAATCTGAAGTTTGATAAAAATCCGTGCATTAGTTCTGGACATTGAGCTATTGTGGAAATCGAGAAAAATGCTGCATAGCA
This sequence comes from Maratus speciosus, assembly GCA_963932465.1. NCBI lineage: Eukaryota > Metazoa > Arthropoda > Arachnida > Araneae > Salticidae > Maratus > Maratus speciosus. The sequence continues at coordinate 103,119,219 of OZ010786.1, read as the reverse complement.
GCTCCACCTGTTGAGCGATTTACAGCAAAACATAAACAGCAGTAATTCATATCCAGGTATACCTGAATCTGAAGTTTGTTGAAAACCCAAGCATTAGTTCTTGAGATAGAGCTATTGCGGAAATCACAAAAAATGCAGCATAGCAGCGCCACCTGTGGAGCGATTTACACCACAAGGTGCAAAACGTCAACTCATGTCAAGCACTAACAGAAACTGAAGTTTGATGAAAATCCGGGCATTATTTCTTGAGATAGAGCTATTACGAAAATCGTGTAAATGCTGCAAAATGCAGCATAGCAGCGCCATCTGTTGGGCGATTTGCACCAAAACGTTACCAGCACCAATTCATATCGAGGATTAACTGAATCAGATGTTTGATGAAAATCCGTGCATTAGTTCTTGAGATAGAGCTAGTGCATAAATCGCGAAAAATGCAGCATAGCAGCGCCACCTGTTGGGCGATTTACACCAAAAACTAATCAGCACTAATTTATATTAGGGACTACTTGAATATAAATTTTTATTAAATTCCGTGCATTAGTTCTTGAGATAGAGCGCCCATAAAATTTGTGTCACATACACACAGACAGACAGACAGACTCACAGAGCCACAGACAGACATTTTGTAAAAACATGTTTTTTAGAATCTCTGACCTCTAAAACGTGTAAATCCGTCGAAAACTGGAAGTCGAAAATTTTTACGAATCCAATACTTTCTTCTTGTAAAGATAGAAGAAAGTAAAAAGTAACTAACGCTGTCGCCGCCGCCGGTTTTGAATTTTTTGTGATCAGAGGTCTTTTTTCGTTAATGTTAAGAAAAATATTGCATACAAAAATATGGTAATCGGTGGTGTTATAGAGAAATGTTTGATAAATACGCTGATGCAGGCAGTTTTCAAAACGAAGAATTAGTTAAAGAGATATTTAATGTTAGAGTTGGTCAAAATCGTTCCATTAGAAAAGTTTTATAGTGGCAAAAACTATACATGGGAATTTAATCATTTTTAGATCATTTTATACATTAAAAGTGCCCGGTGTGCAGACTGCATTATTTTTTTTAATGTGACTCATTTTTTGAGGTTTTATTTCTATTTTAAATTCAATTTTTCAGCATTTTCAGAGGCATTTTTTACAACTTTTAGAAAAGGGTATTATTTTAAACTGTTGCCAAATTTTAAAACAACGCAATAAATAATATTTCCTTCAAATTAAAAATTGTTTACGCGTGACTATTATAAACAGAATAAAACTTTCAAATGAGAATTAAATGATTACGTATCAAAAGCAGGAAGATATTTATAATTACGTCATAAAAACTATATTTACACGTGAATTTTAAAAGAGAAAGAAAATTGTAAAATAATAAATCCATTAATATTCGTTAAAAGTGTACATGGTGGAAATTACGTCATATTTAAAATGGCCAATTCATAATATTGACAAACAGTTTAAATTTAAAAATATATTTGCTCGAGACATTTATTTGATGTTTTGATAATCTTTTTAAACTATTAGGAGGACTCCGCCCCCCTACTCGCTACGCTCCCCCCCTCCCCCCCGCGCGCGCGCGCATAATCGCTTTGCGATATCATTCGGTATCGCGATGCAATCCTTATTTTCTAGCCAACCTAGTGATGGGCGATTTCGATTTTTTTAATCGATTTAATCGATACTATGGCCAACTCGATTTAATCGATACTATGAATTTTTTAATCGATGTCTCTAAGACAAAATAAGGTAATATCATTTTCATTTTCCTTCAAAAATTGAAGCCAATCCCAAAACTTTCATCTGCCTCATAAATGTTAAAACTTCAAAATTCGCTATTACAGTGTCAAATTTAAATGATAACCTATGCGCATCATGAGGTTTCAAAAAGGATAGGTTCGTTGAAGTATGTGCATTTTAAAAGAAAATACAAGCATTGCGTTTTCCTAACTAATCATTGAATTTCGGCACATACCCTCTTAGGCTAATGTCAGACGAACGTCTTTTTGCACGCTTTTTTCGATCTTACGCCATCCCTACACCTTCGCTAGCATGTGTAGGGACGGTGTAAGAGCGAAAAAAAAGCGTGCAAAAAGACGTTCGTCTGATATTAGCCTAGATGTCCGCAACGGAAAATCCCAATTCAAAGAGCATAAAAGCGACAGCTGTTGGGCAGTATACACCCAAGCCTAATAAGGATCTATTTATCTGAAAGCGTAACAGAATATGAAGTTTGATTAAATTCCGTGCATTAGTTTTGAGATATGGCTATCACGAATATCGTACAAAACTAGTATGTTGTGCCCATCACAAAACTTTCTTCTATATAAATCACGTCAATTAAATCATTTAAATAGTAAAAGAAATTACATCAATTTATTATCAATTTATTCATATAAAAGTATACCTGAATTTGAAGTTTGATGAAAATTCGTGCATTAGTTATTGAGATAGAGCTGTAGAGGAAATTCTGAAAAATGCAGCATAGCAGTGCCACCTGGTGAGCGATTTGCACCAAAACACAAACAGCACTAATTCATATTAAGGTATACCGGAATCTGAAGTTTGATGAAAATCCGTGTATTAGTTCTGGAGCTAGAGCCACTGTGGAAATCGCAAAAAATGTAGCACAGCAGCGCCACCTGTTGAGCGATTTTTACCAAAAGGTGCAAAACATCAAATCATGTCAAGGACTAACTGAATCTGAAGTTTGATAAAAATCCGTGCATTAGTTTTAGACATTGAGCTATTGTGGAAATCGAGAAAAATGCTACATAACAGTGCCACCTGTTGAGCGATTTACAGCAAAACATAAACAGCAGTAATTCATATCCAGGTATACCTGAATCTGAAGTTTGATGAAAACCCAAGCATTAGTTCTTGAGATAGAGGTATTGCGAAAATCACAAAAATGCAGCATAGCAGCGCCACCTGTTGAGCGATTTACACCACAAGGTGCAAAACGTCAACTCATGTCAAGCACTAACAGAATCTGAAGTTTGATGAAAATCCGTGCATTATTTCTTGCGATAGAGCTATTACGAAAATCGTGTAAATGCTGCAAAATTCAGCATAGCAGCGCCATCTGTTGGGCGATTTGCACCAAAACGTTACCAGCAACAATTCATATCAAGGATTAACTGAATCTGAAGTTTGATGAAAATCCGTGCATTATTTCTTGAGATAGAGCTAGTGCAGAAATCGCGAAAAATGCAGCATAGCAGCGTCACCTGTTGGGCGATTTACACCAAAACCTAATCAGCACCAATTTATATTAGAAACTACTTGAATATAAATTTTTATTAAATTCCGTGCATTAGTTCTTGAGATAGAGCGCCCACAAAATTTGTGTCACATACACACAGACTCACAAACAGACTCACAGAGTCACAGACAGACATTTTGTAAAAACATGTTTTTTGGAATCTCTGACCTCTAAAACGTGTAAATCCGTCGAAAACCGCAAGTCGAAAATTTTTACGAATCCAATACTTTCTTCTTGTAAAGATAGAAGAAAGTAAAAACAGTATAGAAGCGCAGCCTGTTACATGATTAACACAAAAACTCAGGAACAACTTATGTCAATGACACATAATATTAAGTTTGATGAAATTCCGGTCATTACTTCTTGAGATATTATCGCTAATATCGTGTAAATTCTGAAAAACAGTGTTAAATTCAGGGGCTGGTACGGGTGGACAACCCCCCCCCCCCGGAACATTGAAATGTCCCTCATGAAGATCTGAGATTTTATGCTTAATGGACAAAAGTCCAATCCCCCCCCCCCCCCCGAAACTCTAGAATGTCCCTCTCCAAAACCATAGAAATCCCTCCCGGAGAATAATGTCTGAATTCAACACTGCTAAAAAAAAGCAGCATGTTATATCATTTACACGAAAACCTAATCATGAACAACTTATGACAGAATATTAAGTTTGATGAAATTCAGTTCATTAGTTCTTGAGATATGATCCCTAAAATCGTTTAAATCCAGAAAAACGTGTTGAATTCCGGGGGTAGCCCGGAGGGACATGCCCCCACCCCCCCTGTGCAACATTCAATGTCCCCCCAGAAGGTTTGAGATTTTATGCTTAATGTACAAAAGTTCAATCCCCTTCCCCTCTGAACCATCTCTGGATCCGCAGAAATCCCTCACGGAGAAAATTGTCTGAATTCAACACTGCTGATAAAATCTGCATTACAACGCCCCCTGTTGGGTGATTTACACCGAAATCTAATATGCAACCATTTATGCCAACGTCTAACTGAATGTGAAGTTTGATGAAAATCCGTGCATTAGTTCTTGAGATAGAGCTATTGCGAAAATCGGGAAAAATGCAGCATAGCAGCGCCACCTGCCGGTAGATTTACATCAAAAAGTAATCAGCACCAATTTATATGAAAGTCTAATTGAATCTAAAGTTTCAACAGATTCCATGCATTAGTTCTTGAAATATCCCGCCCACAATTTTTTTGTCAGACAAACAAATAGACAGACTGGCAGACAGACAATGTATAAAAATAGTCAAATCGTATTCCAGACAAGATCTTCTAAAACTATAAATCCTTCGAAAACCGGAAGTCGAAATTTTTCACGAATCCAACGATTTCTTTTCCTAAAGACAAAAGAAAGCAAGAAAAAATTAACGCATCGATTCTGCCCGTAAATTAAGATCAGAAATGGCGAATCGATTCAGTTTCGATTCGATGCCGATGTCGATATTTAGATGCGGGCAGAATCGCTATTTTTTTGATTTACTTCAATTCTTTAGATTCGGGCGAATGGATTCAGTTCAGATTTGATGCCGAATTTTAGATGCGGGTGAAATTGTTATTTTTTGATTTACTTCAATTCAAATCGCATCGCGCATGATCCACGATTCGGGTTGTATAGATTCCTCCAATTTTACTGTTTTAGTGGCAGAATTGCTGTAAAATTTTGTATAAGAGCCTTTTTTTTTTTTTTTTTCTAGGTTCAGTGTTGAATGGCGGGTTGATTTCTACACTGCTCCGGCCGGGTTTGGGGGAGGGGGGGGGGTGAGATTTTAGAGTGCCGTATGGGGGGGATACACATTTGTCCATTAAAAAGCATAAAATCTCAAAACTTTCGGGAGGGACATTCCAATGTTCACCCGGGTCACCCCCTGAATTAAATACTAGGTTAAATCGTTATACTTTTGTTTAGAAGCCTAGTTATTTGGGTTACTAGTTTATTATGTTGTATTTTTCAAAATCACCCCTTCTAATCCTTTCCGCCCCCCCCCCCTTCCTCGCCAGTCTTAATTTACAGGGCCGTTCAAAATATGCATGCTATTTTAAAAATGCCCAATTCTCGTTCTATTTTATTATAAATCCACATTTTGAAACCTTGACCAAAGATACATTTGAGGTCACCCCTCCCACTGTTTGAGACTTACCTGTCCCCCGGGGGGCATATTTATTGTTTCTTACAAACCATCTCGTGTTACATATTGTTGGAAAGCTTTTAATGTCCTCTTTTATTTTCTATCCCTCCCCCTCCCCCCTCCACACACTAGTTGCACGCTCTTGGCACTTTTTAGCTCACAGGCTATCAAAGCCTGAGATCTAATGTGCCCGTCGGTTTTGTATGTATGTATGTACGTACGTAACGCGATAACTCTTGATAGAAATATCCGATTTGCTTCAATTTTTTTCTATGTTCATTCTGCTAAGGCGCTTCTCTGATTAGTTTTGGAGGTTCATTGGTTAAGTATAAAGGGGAAACGGGGGCTACTCACCCCCCCCCCCCTTAGCTTAGATAAATGGTTTTTTCATGCAGAATTATCAGATTTTCTTCAAATTTTGGTATACCAGTTAATTTTGATAACGAGTTTCTCTGGTTATATTTGAAGGTTCATTTTTATAGTCTAAAGGGGGGGGGGGACGAGGGGATAATACCATCACTAATTTAGATAGATGGGCTTTACTATCCGATTTACTTCAAAATTGGTATACCAGTTTATTCTGATAGGGCGCTTCCTTAATATGATTTGGAAGTTCATTGGTTAAATATAAAGGGGGGCGGACAAGGGGCTAATACCCCCTTATTTTAGATAAATGGGTTTTTCTATCCGATTTGCTTCAAATTTGGTATACCGATTTATTTCAATAAGGCGCTTACCTGATGACATTTGGAGGGTCATTGGTTAAGTCTAAAGAGGGAAAACGGGGAGGGACAATTCCCCCCGCCCCTTAGTTTATTTTTCGAGGGGCATTATTCTTTGAAATAAGAGCATAATATACAGTTAGTGTGACTAGCCTGTGAGCGCAATGCCATCAGTTTAACTGGGCACTTTTCTTTTTAGCTCACAGGCTATCAAAGCCTGAGAGCTAATGTGCCCGCAGTTTCTGTATGTATGTATGTATGTATGTACGTACATACGTAACGCGATAACTCTCGATAGAAATATCCGATTTGCTTCAAAAAAAATTTTTCTAGATTCATTCTCATAAGCCGCTTCCCTGATTAGTTTTGGGGGTTCATTGGTTAAGCATAAAGGACGGGGGTACGGGGGCTATTACCCCCCCCCACACACACACACACACTTACAAGGAGAGGGCCAACCTTGTTAATCACAGATTTTGATTATTTTAATATATGTTGTAGGGTAGAGGCCCCTTAGTCTCAGGTTCAACGGATTTTATACAACGCTCGTTAGTTCTTGAGAAACCAGGGTGTCTAATATTAGTACACAACTTAAGTACGTACTTTGTAACAAAAAGGACAGGTTGGGCGTAGCTCAGTTGGTACGGCGTTTGTTGGCTGATCCGCGGCCCCGGGTTCGATACCCCGAACTACAATTTTTGTCTTTCTCCTTTTTTGTTTTATAAATATACTTGTAATTATAATTTAATAATTTCAATTAAAAAATTTAATATCGTACATTAATTATAATGTTAACAAATTTAAATTTATTGTTTTTTATTTTGAACTATTATTTCTCATCCTTTAAAGACATTTAAAAAGAAATTGGATCTATTATTGAAAAATAAAAATTCCAAAATTGTTAGAAACCTGTTGTGGTGCCATCTAGTTATGATAAAAAAAAGCATATTCGAATAAAATAAAAATAAAAGCAGAAAGAACATAAAGGGGAACACGAAATATTTGAAAGCGCAAGCATACGTATTACAAATTTAAAAATCTTTAATATGCAAAAAATCCGTTGTAATTTAATTCCGATGCTAATTTTTAATATAATCAGAGTAATAGTATCATCGTATTGATTTCCCTTGTTAAAACTATGAATAAATGATATTTCTTTAAAAACACGAATTGACACAATTGTTCAATGTCATTGCATCCATACAGAATATATACATTTTAAAAGTGATTTTTAAAAAATTATCAGTTTTATGATGTTTTATACAACTATTTAGTTAAAAGTAAAAAAAAAATAAATAGGTTAAAATTATGATTGAAATGCAATATTATAAATTTTAATTGACAATGCCATTATTAAGTTATAATTACAAGTATATTTATAAAACAAAATATAAGAAAAACAAATTTAGAGCTTTCGGGCATCGAACCCGAGCCCGCCGACCAGCCTGTAAACGCCGTACCAACTGAGCTACGCCCAACCTATCCTTGTTGTTACAAAGTAAGTATTTAAATCATATACTAATATTAGACCCCCGGTTTTTCAAGAACTAACGAGCGTTGTATAAAATCCGTTGAACCTGAGACTAAGGGGTTTATACCCTACAACATATATTAAAATAATCAAAATCTGTGATTAACAAGGTTGGCCCTCTCCTTGTTAGATAAATAGGGTTTTCATGCAGAATTATCAGATTTGCTTCGATTTTGGTATATCGATTAATTCTGATAAGACGTTTCCCTGATTAAATTTGGAGGTTCATTGTTTAAGTATAAAGGGAGGAACAGGGGGTAACACCCCTTATTTTAGATACAGTGCGTCTCATAAATATAAAGACACTGATATTTTCGAAATAATATTTTAATAATTCAGTATTCAAAATTATATTTATGCATATAACGAAAAGTGTGTGCCAGGAAAACATTTTACAGCAAATTAAGTTAGAATTAAATTATTTCAACTCGAAAATTGATAAATGTAAATAAATTTGCTGTCTCATAAATATAAAGACATTTTACATACTTTTGAATTACCGTCCAATAAATAATCCATTCTTATTAATGACAGAAAATATTCTAGCAGACATGCTTTTTATTAAGTTGTATAACTATTTTGGCTTTATATCAAACCAACTTCGTTCGATTTCTTTTTTCAACTCAAGGACGTTTGAAAATTTTCTTCCAGATACATATACACTGCGAACGAGAGTGCCACAATGATTCTTAACTGGATTTAAATCACGGTTATGTGCGGGCCACACCGTGACATGAACATTGCTATCGGTAAACCATTTATTTGTGAGTCTTGATGTGTGAATCGATGCATTATCCTGATGGCACAAACAATTCCGACCACAAAGAGTTTCAGCAATTGGCAACAACTGACTATCAAGCAGTTCGATATACTCTTTAGATGTCTGTTTAACTTCCAGAAATGCAATATCCGTAGTTCCATTAACAGAGAAGGCACCCCACACCATAACAGAACCTCCCCCTTTCTGCCTACTGAAGAAGGTTCGAGATTAACGTCTTAAATCGTGCGAGTAGGAATTCGAACCATCTGGGACATCTAAGTTAAATCTCTTTTCATCTGAAAAAAAAATGTCTTGCATCGATTCGTCCTTCCAGTGCATATGAGCTTTAACCCCGATTAACCTCCGTTCTTTGTGTTCTTTTTTCAGTAAAGAAAATCTGCACGTATGTCGGCATACAATGTTTTCTTTCTTTTTATACGACGATGTAATGTATCCTTTGGGACCATACCATAAACTCGATCAGAAACTTATCGGAGTGACATTTTTTGCGACGAAACAAGTCGCATGATCTTGCGATCGAGTCTTTCACTAGTTTTTCTCGGTCTGCCAGATCGTTTTCTCGAATATAAATTGTAAGTTTTTGATAAAATTTTATAAAGTGCAGCTCTGATTCTCCCAGTTTTTTTAACATATTTGACAAGCTGTTAAGCCATTAACTTTAAATTCACGTATTTTACAAATTTCATCTTTAGAAATTTCAATGTTCCACGGCATCTTTGCAATTGAAACAAGTCAAACAACTTTGCTCGTTTGGGTAAGTTAAAATGTATTTCTGCGCGTGCGCATTAATTCTGTACGCGCGCATTAAAAAGAAATTTGGATATGAAGCAGTTTCAAGTTTGTCTTTATATTTATGAGACAGTGTAATTTTTTATTTTTTTTTTTATTATTCGAAACGAAATTATTTTATTAAAATTAAAACCCCTATAAGAGATTCATTTCAGTGTTCTTAATATGAGGTATAAAATTTAATTTCTTTTAATTGAATTAATAAAATGTAATTTCAAAAACATCTGTGTCTTTATATTTATGAGACGGACTGTAGATGGATTTTTCTATCTGATTTGTTTCAAATTTGGTAACCAGTTTATTCTGATAAAGCGTTTCCCTGATAAGATTTGGAGGCTTATTGTTTAAGTATAGAGATGTGACGGGGGGAAGGGGCTGATTCCCCCTTAATTTATTTTTCGAAAGGCATTCTTTGAAGTAAGAGTATAAAATACAATTAGTATGAATAGACTGTGAGCTCAATGCCATCAGTTTAACTCGATACTTTTTTTTATTTATTATTGTTTCAGTGAGTGCACTCTGCATGTCAGCGAATGAGTCAATAACTGTTTATAGTTTTTAGATTACTGCTGGGGAAAGAAAAAAAAACATATAATCAAGGAATATACGTTTATTTATTTGTTAACCAGAGAAAAGTATGTTATTTCATTGTTAATGGCTCTAGGATGAGAACATTTTTTTTTTCTTAACAGCTGAAAATTTGGTAAACATTAAAAAGAAAGATATTTATAAACTGTAAATGATATAAGGAGATATATATTTTAAAAAGGAAAAGAAATTTTAGTTAAATATAGTATTAAAAGGAGAATTTTGATTATTAATTGGGGGATAATTAGTATGTGATGATTGGTTAATTACATTCATCACATCTATTTTAAAAGAAGATTTGCAATATTTGCATTTCCCCCACGCTTATAGGAGACCCTAAAAAAAAAACAACTGAAAAACCATTTAACTTTTTAAATAAATTTAGAGCCTTCAAAATTTCGCTCATCTGCGCATTTTTAAGAAGAATGGCGTTTATAGGAAGTAAGTCCCCATCTGTTTGGTTGAAGGAAATAAGAGTTAGAGTAGAAAATACATCTTTTCCGGATGAAAAAAAAAAATCTTTTATCTGACCGAGATCTTTTTTAAAGATAAATTTAAATATAAATTATTATCAAAATTACATGTTAAAAATAATAATTTTAAAAGTTAAAAAACCTTATTATTTGACTCAAAGGTCTGTAGTAGCTTACTTCTGGGCCGCTAACACTGTCTAGGGCCCCCATAAATGGAGGTGAGGGGTGAGAGATAGTCGCTTTACGTACGGTCCTATTGATTCGCTACGTTTTGGAATTACTATTTTTCAGCTTATCTGTGTGAATCTGTGAACATCGAAATATCGATTAAAGTATCGATTCTAGAATTTGAGAATCGATTCTTCTGTTTTATACGATGTCAATTTTAATCGATTCTCAAATTTTCCAGAATCGCTCATCACTAAGCCAACCCCAGATGTAATTAATTCTTTCACGTTTCCATTCTGGATCGCTTCGCTATCCCTTATTTTCTATGCATTCAATTTTTAGATACCACTTGATAAAAACGCGCTCCTCTCCAAATCCTGACAATTTTATTTCCTTATCTCCAAGCACATAATCACTAAAGCTTACAGAGTTTCATAATTATAAAAATTATTAAATATAAAATCATTAAAAAAGGTAAAATTTATAATTTATTTGAATAATTACAAATTAAATAAATTTATAATTAAATAAAATTATAGAAAAATTATTAGTAAATAAAATTATAATAAAATAATAAATTATAATATAAATAAAATTATAGTAAAATTATAGATTATTTAAATTTATAGAAAATTTAAAATTTAAAATATTGTAAATAAAAAAAAAATGTTAAATTAAAAAAGTAACAAAGTTATTAAAGTTATTTGTAATTTTTTTTTTACGAATATTGTAAATAGTCAGTGTTTGTGCTTAAAAATAATGTAAATAGTTCAATTAAGCTCTATTCATAAGCTAATATTAGTTTTTGTTGCATTGAAATATCTCAATTTGTTGATTTTCTGCAAGCAAGTAAACCCTATTGGATTTCAATGGGAGTCTATGGAAATTTGGCGAAATCTTCTAAGACGGAATTGCATAGAAAAGAAAAAATATGCGTTTTACACAAGTTCCCTTTTTAGCAAGTGTAAATGTATCATATATTTTTTCTTACGTATTAGTATATTAATTTTGCATGGATCAACACGTTTTTCAGTTTAAAACAGGGTTCCGTCATAGGCAGGTTCTTTTTCACACGTTTTACTATATTTTAATTTAGCTATATTTTAATAAGCGTAGAAATCTACTATTCTTTAAAAAGAATAAATTTTAATGTTTAAGTGTAGAATAATAGCAATTTAAAAATGTATGCATTTTTTGCAAAAATTTTGTGCCAAACCTAGTTTAACTGATCTTTGAATGGATCTGGCCAAGCTAAGACAATGATTTTCATACGGGCTGGGTCAAAACTAGGACTGGAAATTTTGGGCCGTTAAGACTAGGAATGAAGCCAGTCCCGGCCCGAGTGCCGTAAATAAAAATCGACCCGAGCCCGGAACGCGGGCCGGGCCGAGCTTGGGCTTCGGGCCACGAGCCGCCCCGTGCAGATCTCTAACTCAAATTATAAATGTGTGGAAGGAAAGACAAATTTGCATTCTATATAATCAGAGTTTCCCCCAGGTTTAAAAAAGAGCAGGGTGCTTCTTGTGGGAAAAGGGCGCTTTTGGATTCCGAAGGGCATGTTTTGGTTTCTTAAGGGCACTTTTTTAATTTTTAAAGGTATTCTTTTGATTTTTAAAACTACTTTTAATATTTAATAGACAGGATGCTATTTTAAAGACAGCAATGAGTCAATTTTTACCAATCAAGTAAATTTTTTAATAAACAAAGGTATAAAGGCACTTTTTTCAGCTGGGGGCAACAAGGGTGCTAATGTTTTTCATCAGGGGCAAGGGGGGTGCTATTTTGTAAACCTAAGGGCAGGCAGGGTGCAGCACCCTTCTGAAACTGTCTAGGGGAAACTCTGATATAATTATAGTAGATGTATCTTTCATAATTGGGTTCACCTTTCTCTATAGCTTTTCCAATAGCTCTGTAAGTAAGCAACATATAATGAAATGTTATATACTAAAACCATTCCTGAAAAGTTATGTAACAGTGCCACTTGGATCAAAATCTGTTCAATAGAATTTTTTTTTAAGGCTGACCTTTAATAATCAGGTTCACTTAATTTTTTAACTTTTTCCTTTATCTCTATAACTAAGCAACGTAGAACACTGTGTGTATACACAAAAAAGCGTTCCAAAAACATTGTCTAACTAATAGTGGCGTATTCTATTAAGATATTATAAACAATCGACATGGAATACAAATTTCCGTTTTAAATATGTAGTAGATGATGATGGTACGATTTTTTGTATTCTTTCGCTTCATATGTAAACGATGCTTTCAGCATTGTAACTAATACACCGGTTGGCGAGGTATCCGATTACGGAAAATTAACCAGCCATCCCATGAACAACTACCCAAAGAAAGGTGAATATGCGGCTTTATGATACTTTTATGTTAGCCGGGCGCAAGTAAAAAATCAACAAAGATATTTTCCATACCTTATTCTTATTTTATTATTTTCATTCAAAATATAAACCGTTCACACATTTAATTTAAAATACATGCTTTACACTAATTTCATTGAAAAAACTGAAAAGTAAAACAATAATAGGAAATAATGCCATAACTTAAAACAAAGAATTGTTTTTAATTTACATGCGCGAAATGCATCATTTAAATATAACTATAGCCCAGTGGTAGGGGAGTAAAAAAACGCCCAATTCGGAAATAATTAGGGGAAAGTTGGAAATTGTTTTAATCCCTTCAGTTTAGATCTAGAATGAATACGCTACGTTTTCCCCCTCGTACTAGGTGAGCGTTAGGAATTATACATTGATTAATAGTCAAAAAACACGTTTTTTTTTTTAAAAATACCATAACACTATCTCGAAAACACTAACTTTTTCAAAAACATTGTCAGTACAAATGTTGTAGAGCTTAAAATTCTGAATAAAATGAGTACCTACACTTAATACTTTTGTTGAATATTAAGGTCACAATTCTACTTTAAAGTTTTAGCACCGTGGTCAGAGGGTTGAACTCAGAATTAATTAGGGGAAAACTGGAAATCGTTTTAATCCCTTCAGATTAGGTCTAAAATGAATATTCAATTTTTTCCCCTTCGTACAAAGTGAACGTTAGGAAATATGTATACATTTACATTCGAAAAACACGTGTTTCTTTAATATTTTTAACAATATTTGAAATTGCGACCTTAATTTTGAACAAAAATATTAATGTGAGTATTCATTTTATTCAAAATTTTAAACTCTACAACATCTGTATTGGAAATGTTTTGATATAGTTAGCTGTTTTGAGATATTGTTAAGGTAATCTGGTCTGTCCTATCTTGAAGCTCTTGATTAGTGATGAAGGCAGAAATGAAACTGCGACCTTAATTTTGAACAAAAATATTAATGTGGGTACTTATTTTATTCAGAATTTTATGCTCTACCACATTTGTACTGACAATGTTTTCGATAGACTTAGCTGTTTTGAGATATTCTTAGGTAACTTGGTCTCTCCGGACTTCAAGCTCTTGATTAGCGATTAAGGCAAAATTTTGAAATTAGAATTGCGACTTTAATTTTGAACAAAAAGACTAATGTGGGTGCTCATTTTATTCAGAATTTTAAGCTCTACAACATTTGTAATGGGAATGTCTTTGATAGAATTAACTATTTTGAGATATTGTTAAAAATATTCAGGAAAACATGTTTTTCGAATGTAAATACGTACATATTTCCTAACGCTCACTTGGTACGAGGGGAAAAACATAGAATATTCATTTTAGACCTAATCTGAAGGGATTAAAACGATTTCCAGTTTTCCCCTAATTAATTCTGAGTTCAACCCTCTGACCACGTTGCTAAAACTTTATAGTAGAATTGTGACCTTAATATTCAACAAAAGTATTAAGTGTAGGTACTGGTTTTATTCAGAATTTTAAGCTCTACAACATTTGTATTGACAGTGTTTTTGAAAAAGTTAGTGATTTCGATGTAGTGTTATGGTGTTTAAAAAAAAAACGTATTTTTTTACTATAAATCAATTTATAATTCCTAACGCTCACTTAGTACGAGGAGGAAAACGTAACATATTCATTCTAGACCTAAACTGAAGGGGTTAAAGCAATTTCCAGCTTTTCCCTAATTATTTCCTAATTCAATTACCTAATTAATCACTGGGCTACTACTGCTATTGGCAATTTTAAAAATGCTAATGGCATGATTTACACGCGGCTGACACAAAAGTACCCATTTTTTCTACTTATCCAGGAGCAAATGATAAATCGCGATGTATTATTTCAATTCCAATTTCTTCCACTGAAAAAAGTGATACTTGCGTATTATGCGGACCATGAGATAGATCGCCAAAAATGGTTGACTAATTGCCAATCTTGTTATCATTTGCCAATTACGTTCAAAACAGTAATTTAACATTCATAAATACATAACCTTGTTAAAAATGGCAAATTGTTTAAAGTAAGTAAATAAATAAAATATATGACATAAAATTACATACTATAAACTGTAATAAATAAAAAAAAACTATAAAAATAAAATTAATTTAAAACTTTAATAAATAAACTATCAAATGGACAAAAAATAAGGGTTGCTGTAATTAGTGTAATTGTCGCCATGCTTGGCGCAGTTGTATCTGACATGGCCCGGATACCAAATTTTTTTTTAAGTCGCACAAACATTAACCGTTTTTATTCTTTAACCAAAAGAATTAACAAAAAGATTCAATTTGAATTTCTTCCGTTGCTACAGTAACAAATGTGCAATATGGATGATTTATCACTTGTAAAGTTTGATATTTCGATGTTTTGGCGCCAAAGACATTGCCAAATCGATCCAGCATACAAAAATACACTATAATATGTTATCAGTTGAAAAATAACTAGAAAATCAGATTTTTTAAAGGAATTTTTTAAAAGTTCGTTCTTTTTTTTTACCCCCCCCCCCCCCTTAGGGGTGGAATTTTAGGAAATCCTTTCTTAGCGGCACTCTATGTCATAAGAAGTATTTTTACCCCAATTTTCAAAACTTTCGGTTCATTAGTTTGGGCTGCGCATTGATTAATACAAAATCCGGACTTTCTTTTATATATAGATAGTGGTTTATCATCTCTATTAATCTGTTATACAGTAAAACACTAATTATCCGAACTCCAATCACGTCATGAGGATCGCCATATATTTGAATCAATATCGGGAAATACAAAAATACATTTAAGGGGGGCGGGGATCCTTATTGAAATGCGAATTTGATATTTGTTCATAAAGATATAATTTCTTTAAAATTGTTATTTAAACCATTATTAAAATTTATATTGCAATGGAGTTTTCAAAGTCTGTATTTGGGTAATTCTAAATCAATTTTGTTAGATGTATCCAACTAATACATGTAAATGTATTTATCGTCCTTACGTAAATTATCGGTATTTAAATACCGATTTTTTTTTGATGTATTTGTTCATAAAAATATAATGTCTTTAAAATTGCGATTTAAACCAATATTAAAATTTATGTTGCAATGGAGTTTTCAAAGTCTGTATTTCGGTATTTGTAAATGAATTTTGTTAGATGTACCCAACTAATACATCTAAATGCATTTAAATACCGATTTTTAAAAAATATATTTGTAGTGGAAATGATCTTAATAAAAAGAAGGTATAATATATCGATCAACCGCAAGAAAAGTGACACAACTCAAAAATTCAGTATTTTACAGGAGAAGCGAACGAAGATACGCGTGTTTTTGTCGTAAGGTAATATCATAGCATTTAGCTCTGCTTACAGTTATAAAAACGTAAAATCCTTACGAATGAAGACGTTGTTGAGCTTTTGAGAATTTGCCTCCCTTCTGTGGTGGCAAATAGACGTATAGCGTACGTAATCTAACGGATTTTTATTTATTTATTTTCATTAGATAGATGAAACCGATCTCTTTTTTTCGCTTTTTCGATTTTGGTTGAGGCCACTTTCACGTTCGAAACCGGTTTCGAAAGTGAGAGTATCCTCGTTTAAAAACAACTGCGGGTAAAATTGAAAACTTAAAAAACAGCTTTGTAGAGATCAACCTCAGATTAAAAAAAATAATAATAAATAATAATAATAATATGTATAACATTTTAATAAATAAATAACATTAAATTATAGTTATTATGAGTTTCAACATTTTTTGCATGGCACCGCGGGTATGCGCGTTCCAGGTTCGTCACCACGCCACGGCTCTATAGACACCTAAAATTATTCATACGATTCGAAGAATACCTCCTTTATGTGTATATATATAAATATGTGAATCAGACGTGCATGAATGCGTAGACTAATAAGTTCATAAAATTTCTTGACGCACTGTCACCGGAAAAATAAAATAGTACGCATAGCTGCTATGAATTATTTCTTCTCCAGATTACATTTGGTTAAAATTATCGACAGCTGTAGCTGAATTGAAAGGAGAACAAATAATTAAATGCCTACAGATCCGATATATTAGTACCAAATACTTACAAACTAATTTTCACAAACATGTTCATCTTAATTATATCTACAATACCCGATTTGCAATAAGGCATACAAGACTTACGCCCTGTGTCCTCTCTTAAAAGGACTTTCCAAAATCTAACATAAGCTTAATAAGACAGTTAAAAATATAAAAAGTCCCCCCCCCCCCCTTCCCCGTCAGTAATGCCTACCAAGGGCTCGCAAGAGTCCCTAATTATCTGATATCTTATATTCTCTTAGAAAAGATATGAAAAGTTATAAGATTTTTATGTTTTAAACATCTTTTATAATTGAATTTGCCATTCAGAATGAGGGAAAGTAATTAAAAGTATTTTCTTCTTATAATTGGGATTTTCTGTTAAAAGTAATTTTTTGCTAGTTAAAAGGAAACCAGCACATTTTTTATATGATCCTTATCTTATGTTCAATTGTGTAAGAGATCAAACAAAAAAAGGAAGCACCTCTAACATTTTTCAATATATCTTAACTTTATCACTTATGACTTGCACTTATATGCTATTGAGACGAGCAAAAATCTTCGTGCTTTCAACGGTTGAATAATTTGTAATGCACCTCTTCCACTTATCATAAGCAAAGGGAGTATGCGATTTTTCCAGCCTTTTTTTTAAATCCTCCATTTTTTTTTAACATATTACATACGCGTATTTCTTACTAGCTAGCTTCTCTCGGGAAAATGCCGCAAACGTGGGAAGGTAGAAAAGTTGCAGAGCGTAGCAGGTGGCTTTGTGACTAAAAAATAAAAAAATCACTTTCACATGGTTTTCGCATACCTTTCCATTCTTTTCAGATTTTTTTTATATATACGTATATTATTCTTTCCCTTCACCCTCGGTTAACATTTTTGTGAATGAATCTCTCGTAATCTCCCAGTGTTTACGTTTCAAGTTGGAATTCATTCCGTGTGGATTATTTGCGGTTCTAGATTTCAAGTGAAGTGTGACTGTTTGGAAGGAAAGTTAAAATAATTAACTTATCACATTTTTACTATAAATGTACTTTAAAAAATTAGCTATTTTATCCCGCTTATTAATTTAATGCATTAATAAGAAGATAGCTCATGTTAGTGATTAACTAATTTAGATACTCCTTTATTTTATTATTTTTTTTTTATTGAATCGATCATTTAAAAAAATACACGTCCAGTTTTTCCAAATACGTTTTTTTTTTTTTTTTGTCTCAAATGCTTCCTTAAAGATAGAGCCGTGGTCTGAGTAATAATGCCGCATAGTAGTGCATTCCTTTCTCTTCAAACAATACCTTCTAATTTTCGTTCCTTACTTAAACGACATAAGCCAGCGACTTAAGTGGTTTTTGCATGCAATACCAGAAATGGTGGCCGACTTTATACAAAAAAAAAAAGAAAAAATTCTCCTTCGATATATACGAGTTTTCACTATGATTCTGATAAAAATGCACTATCATAGCCGAGGAATTTATTGGTGGATCCGTGAAAGATTCATTTATTTTGGTGAAAAACTTTCAACCTGTATATCACTTCCATCAGCCAAACCCTAAGCATCGAAAGTGTCAATTGATGGTAAAAAATTCGACGATTTAAAGTCAATTCAGAATAGCATTCTGGAAGAGCAAGAGCGTATGCCATTTTATCAAAACATACTTAGATGGCCAACTGCCTGTGTTGAAGACTAACTGATCTAATCTAACTAATCTAACTGAGAATGATGAAGAATATGATTATGCACCATAATGATATTAAAACGTAAAAATATTCTTGCATAAATGTTATGTTCATTAATTTCGATTAAAGATATGTTTAATATGACTACTTTGTTCAAATTAAATACCACTTAACATTGTTTCTTGCTAAAACAACGTAAATCAGGAACTGCTTTTCTGTTATTCTTTTTATTATTCATAAATTATAAAAATTATTCGATATTTACAATCGTTGAAGTCCAGACTCTATAATCAGCCCAAAAAAATCCCCAGAAATTTGTTTGTTTGTGAATATTTTTGTTTTTCTGAAAAGTTCTGATTCTGTGACTTACGTGGTTTTTGAAATGACCGATTCAATTCCAAATTAATAGAATGGTTTCAAATCTGAAACCTAAGTTTGGGAAAGTTTATCACCAGCTGCTTTATTTGAATCATATATGATGAATTTCATTAGATATATGATAAGTTTTTTTATTATCCAGTTCTAGTTTATGATGATTACTACTTTATTCAAATCTATTTACTTTTCAATAGTAATAATAATTATAATGCAGGAGCTTACTTGAAGGGTATTTATAATTTAGAATGGATGTTTTCTCTTGTACATTTTTCTTTTTTATATTAGAAAGGATTTTATTAAGCATTAGGCAATTTCATTTGATGAGGCAGGGAGAGGGATATCTTGAGTAAGGATTTTTCTGAGAGAAATGAATCTAAATTCCTATTGCAAGGTTTTGAAATATATAACATCTTTGCTTTAGCCATCCAGAACAGAACTGTGCATACTTCGTATTCGAGAAGTCTTTTGTTTCTATAGAAAATGAATACATTTTCACAAAGTTGAATTTTCTTGATTATACATTAAGTATTGCATAATGCCGAAAACAAGATATTTTTAAACAAGTAAAAATTAAATTTAAAAAAATCAAAAAACCCGACTGCGTAAAAAGCGAACTAATTAATTATTTCTCATCAATATGAAACTATTTTTTATATTACTTAACTATTTCTTTTATTTACTTGTATTGATGACTTATAAGTTGTGTTTAATTGTTAGTTCCTATCTATAAACACTGTTTCGATGAGGCCTATAGATGTCGATGAAGGTTAGAGTTGCAGTAAAGCTAGAGATCCTACCTACACAACTTCCAGGTTATGTAATATTTAAACGGAGCTTCTGTCTGTAAAATAGTCAATGAAACATCGTCTTTATTTTGAAAGACCTATCCAATGATATGCCACATAGGGTGCCTAAATTTTTTTTTTTTCGTCTCTACCGCCATTTTGTATTTTACGACCGCCCATTTTGGATTTATAAAAACAAAAACTAGCCTATAACCATCGGACTGTTAAGACAAATCGATAGAGACCTCATTCATTAGAATATAACCCTTCTTGGCAGTCAGGTAATAAGTTCGTTAGAAAAAATAATAATACAACTTGATATAAAATAGATCAAGATTCTCATTCGTTGTTTTTCGAATGCTTCTTTTTCATGAAAACGTTTTGGTTTGTGGTACCACTTTCAAATCAATCAAAAGGTCTATCAGTAAGCTTATCTCATGCCATTTTAAACGATATTCTGATTTTTAGCTTTGCGATTAATTTAAAAATTAATTTAGTATTATTTTGGGATGAATCATGCACGTTTCCTTTATCTTTTCTCACCGGGTTATTCATATGGGTATTTAACAACACTTATTTTTTAAATTATACTGGCATTCTCTCATCTTAGCG
The DNA here is from genome assembly GCA_963932465.1 of Maratus speciosus. Lineage (NCBI taxonomy): Eukaryota > Metazoa > Arthropoda > Arachnida > Araneae > Salticidae > Maratus > Maratus speciosus. Next base: position 103,098,897 of record OZ010786.1, on the reverse strand, counting down.
ATGGTTAGATTGATCGTATGAATTCTATTATAGTCGTTTTCTGAAGCATACCTTGCGAATATGTCTCAGAAATATAGTGGGTATAACTGTAGTTATAAAATCTATGAATTATAAAGTTTACTGTCCGTGTTAAAAGAACAGACTCAATCGGACTCTTCTAAAATTTGCTCGTAAATTGTTAGATAAATTCGGCGAAGTTTTATTTTATTATAATTTTGATTTACTTATTGTGTGTACGGAGAGAGAGAGAGATGGGGGGGGGGGGGGGGGGGCGTTGTCTGTTACATACGTTACGTCGGAAAATAAGTTAAACGCATGTTAAACTGATTACTGAAATGTTATCTGTCACATAATGAATAATGGCGATGTATTCTTGCCAAATAAAATTGCATCAAATTACTATTTGCATACTCATGATCCGCATGTAACAAGTGATTGTCATGTTCCTTCGTGATTTTCATACTGCACAATATGTGTCTTGGGTACCATCTTCACGATTTTCCCGTAGAGAACCATACCATGCTACATCTCCAAAGATAACCGTATCGCAAAACCGGCTGACTGCTCCTTGACCGTTCTAGTGAGCAAGTTTTTTTAAATTTTTTGTTTTACCTTTCATTTTGGTCTTTCTCTCTACTTCTGAGGCCAGCAGTTGGGCCGGGTAAGCAACTAGCCAACAGCCTCCTCAATGGCCCTAACCTGTCTGACGAGCGAGCAAGCCCATTCCCATTTGTTGTATATACGAGAGTGTAGGCTTGTTGTGTTGACATTGTACAGAGTTGTTGGATGGTTCTGCGTTATGAATTGATTGTGAATCGGGTGAGTCAGAAAAATCCAGTTTAACGGTCACTTTTCCCCATCTTCCTGTTCTTGATAATGATGCATCGACACGCTTTGCTGCTACGCTTGGGTGATTCACGTGAGGTGTGGTACCTGAACATCCTCGTTTTGTTTTTGGTGCATTGTTTTAATTCTCTTATCGCCTGCTATATTTATTAGCTGTCAGCATGTTTCGATGGCTTCGGCTTTTACATCAAAATATAGTCTTTTCTCCGAAAGATAATATACAAGTAACTACACTGTCGCTCTGATATTTCCTGTGCCGATTGTTCCGCTCTTCTCCTCATCAGTGAGATTTCAAATTCCTTCCGCTAATGTTAAATCTATGGAAGTGTGATGCATTCGTATTTTTAAAATATCGCCTTTGGAAATTAATATTTTTAACTTTTTTCTTCTGTGTATGCTTCTTGAAGGCTATCTCCCTTTTACACTCTTATTTAACTCAACCTGGTTTTTGTATGTAAAGATGAAATTTTGTAATTAATTTTTAACCCACTTCATGATATGTTTGAAGTAAATGAATTACGTTCACAGGTGTGTTTCCGATGACAGTAACAGTTCCGATGATCTTAATACTTTTAGAGCTTAGTTATAAATTAATACATTAATTTTAAGGCATTTTCCCGTTACCCCGCCACATGTGATAAATCACCTAATATTCTCTGCATCTCGTGCAATTGTATACAAGTTGAAACAACAAAGGATTTAATGATGCGCCAATACATGCATGCCAAAATAGGCCAAATGGCTGTGAAACTGCAATAATGAAACATTTTAAAGGTTATAAAGTAAAAAATATAAATAAAAAATAAAAAGAGTGTAATATTAAGAAGAATACTCTTTTATCAATTAATGGCTTTATATTAATTTACGATTATACGTTAAGAAATCAATTTAGAAATCTTCAAAAGTAAGTTTAAACAATCTTTCCTCTTTCCCTCTTTAAAAGAGAGACAGAGCAAAAATATAAATAAAAAAAAAAAAAAAAAAAAAAAAAAAACGAATTTTTCATAATTGAGCTCGGTGCCCACGTAATGTATTGTCACGGAATGTTTGGAAAAAGCATGAACTGCAGTCATCATGCATTGGATAAAACACTGGATGCTTATAAAAGTTTTGCTTTTATACTTATTTTTTTAGTTGTCAAAATATTTCTAAAATACATGCTTAATTTTATTTCAAGTGTTAAAATCTTACCCAGTTTCGCTAGGAGTACACGGAATTTATTACATATTATACTTTTCTAAAAACTTAAAAAAGAGTTCGCAATATTCGCGCCGAGCGCTTTCAATCCAAACCTTGATCAGCGGCCCTGAAGATGATCAAGGTTTTGATTGAAAGCGCTTGGCGCGAATATTGTGAACTCTTTTTAAGTTTTTAAAAAAGTATAATATGTAATAACATCTTTTATATTGTGACATCTTTTATATAAAATGCAGATTTAAGCAAATTTTTCTTTGACTTTATTTCGATATATATAGCAATTTTGAAAGTATAATGCATTCCAAGTAGTCTTTTGTAACACTTTCCAATATAGTTGAAAAATGTTTATGAATTGGGTTTGTCTGTCTGTTCGTGCTCTAGCTCGCGTAAATATAATCAGATTGCCATGTTTGTCAACGTTATTGAGGGTCACGTTCGGTATTGAAAAAGAAATGTGTACCATTACATAGTTCCTTTAGGGGGGCACTCAAAAGTATTCCGTTACATTAGGGCAGTGATTCTCAATCTGTGTGCCGCGGCACAGTAGTGCGCCGCGAAAAAAATCTTACGTGTGCCGCGAAACTTTTAAGTCAAGTTGCATCAAATTTTTAAAAAGTCGAATCTGTAATATCCGATAGTTCATATTATACGATTTAATTTGAAATAAGGTTTAGTGTCACAAATTTGCTTTATTTGGGAGATATTTTTCTTCAATTTCTCATTTTAAGA